>OY754901.1:2661164-5189914 GCA_963576445.1 Lithosia quadra | reverse complement strand
GCGTTTAGGGGTTTCTAGGTAGGTAGAAACACCTTACACCCTGGCGTCAGAAGACCCTAGACGGCGTGCGGTTTTAGTCGGTAAGAGTCCGACATAACCTGCCCCGCTGGCCCCGTGGGGTGGGTATCCATGAGGATTTCCGCACGAAAAAAAAAAAAAAAAAAGGTAGGTAGAAACCAGTAGGCCTATCACGAAAACTACATGCGCAATCGCAGACCGAATTTTTTGATAATCGGTACTATGAAATGTACTTATAGCCCCAAATCCAATCATAAAACGACCCGAAACTGCAAAATTCGGTTTTTTTTAGCCTGCCAATTAAATAGTTATTGTCTGTCTGTTTGTTCCGTCTAAACCTCTGTAATGGTTGGACACATTTTTAGAGGACTTTTGCTGGTAAATTGCCGATGTAAGAAGTAACTTCTAGGCTACTTTATATTGGAAAAAGAATTTAATGGTTACGAGTAAAAATCTAAAACCACGCGGATGAAGTTGCGGGAACAGTTTGTATAGTCTATGGTTGATTGGCTAAAGAGACCTAAAAACTGATTCTGCGCAGATAATATACTCACATCGATGTAAGCGCCATCATCGGTGTCCGCAGTAGGGGGCGCGTCAGGGTCGCAGGCGCTCAGCTCCACGTTCCCAAGATGTAGGATCGTTGAAAGGATCGTGAACATGTCTTGCTGTTCACTCTCCGTAACACCTGACAGACAAACAGACCCGTATTAAACATATCAATAAAAAAAACCGCGGTAGCCTAGTGGTTTGGGTAATGGACTGCTGAGACGAGGTCTCGGGTTCGATCCCAGGTTCACCATGGCACACACCAGTGACTTTTCGAAGTTATGTGTGTATTTATCGCAGGTTTATTAGTGCCTCGTAGAGCACGTTAAGCCGTCGGTCCCGGTTGCCATACAAACATCTATGGCAGTCGTTACGGGTAGTTGGAGCCCACAAAAGTCCAACCAGTCTAACTTGGAACTTCGATATCGCCGTTAGTCATAATGACCATTGGTTGTGGAGGTCAGATGGCAGTCGCTCCACGGAAAATATCGAAGTTCAGCCGCATCACAGTTAGACTGGAAAGCCGACCCCAACTGAGTTGGGAAAAAGGTTCAGATAATGAATAACATAAATAGGGATTTTTTTAAAATTTCTTAAAAATCTGGACTTTAAGTGGACCAAATTTAACTGAGTATATTATTAGTATGTTTTTGACATTTTCAATTATTTTATTGTTTAACTTCGGTTAAAATTTATTATTCTCTTTATTTATTTTGTAAACATATAAATTACATTTTTAAATATATTATATATATAAAAAAACAATACATTTAAAAATATAAATAATAGTAAAATTTATTATATTATTATTATTATTTTTATATACCTTTATTTATTTTGACACGAGACAAATGTACATTCGTCCATATTTAGTCTTAAGATATCTATGTATAACCTGACGTCTTAAAATGCAGCAGTGGAGTTTGTTGCGCCGTTTCTTCTCCACTAGCGCCTAGGAAGCGGTGGTAAACTTAGTATTAAGTAGTTTTTGACGTCAAAAAGATGTAATTACGTTACACTATTTTGAAAAATAAAGAAATTGAAATTGAAATTGAAATTGAGACCACGCAGGAAGCACCAACTTTCAAATAAAAAAAGAAATCAAAACCGGTTTTCCCAGTCGAAAGTTCTGAGGTAAAAAGTTAACCCCAATTAAGTTAAATAATTAAAATTATTCTGTGATATTCTACACAGCGCTATCTAGACCCTAAGTAAGCACAGTTTACCTTAGGAAGGGGTGGGTGAGGAGGGGTACAATGAGCTCTGGCTACCCTTCTTACCGGAGGGAACACAAAACAATGGTTATTATGGCGCGGAGTTCTGTAGGGCGGAGGTACTACCCCAGTCAGACAGCTCATTTCGTACGGGAGATACCGTCGTGTCCTACCTCCATTATATCCTCCTTACAAGAGAGGACCAGGTGAGATTGACGAAATGACCCACCCGGGTATGGTTGACCCACCCGACCGCCGGCGTCCCTAAATAATGTTTATAAACTTCGTACCTAGCGTAGCAAGAGCGCTCCTCGTTTCGTTGAAAGCTCTTAAATCATCCACTCCATCAATGTTTGGACTGCCGCCCTGGTTCAAATAGTGGAAGGAGTCTTGGTGATCTGTAACAAGACATTTGGCATTATACAGGGTCTCTACACCGATGCTACTTGGAAGGACAAGTAGCTTAAATAAATTAAGAAAACTTTTTTTTAAGTTTAAAGGTTTTAAATTGTATTATCATCAGAACTACAGATTTTTGCCAAATATCAGACAAATCCGACAAATGAAAGTGGGTCAAATTCCAATTTCTAGATTTGACCCAAACAAACAGGTTAAGTTAAATAAAACCGTTTAATAATGTAGATACACAACTTCACTGAAAGAAAACTTCATTTTGATTTTAAAAAGATTTAAATTGCATTCAAAGGTTTTAGAAAATTCCCTTGTAACAATCGGTAATCGAACTGACTAAAATTTTAAAAAATAACATCCTGTACTTTTATGGCAACAATCGATAGGGTCAATCATAATGATCGAGTCTCTCTAACATGGTACGTGTGTGTAATAGTGACCCTCTTTCCTGAAACTTTACCTTCAGCTTGCCATCAGGCGAAGTGAAGTCAAATTGACGTGTCCTATATATAAAAAAAATATCTAAGTAGGTACGTAATTTTTTTTCTTTATATCTTACCTAACTTCAATTCCGGCATATGCTGTGCAGCGGCACAGAGCTGATAAAATATATGGTAGTTCCGTTCCGCCCCACTCTGGTACACAACCCTGGACTTCTCCAGGAGGTAGGTCCTCATGCTGGCACCAGATATCCGGTACATGCTGTCGAAGTGAATCTCTATGAACTTGCCGAAACGGGAGGAGTTATCATTTCGAGTGGTTTTCGCGTTGCCGATTGCCTGTAAACAATAATACAGTATAAGATGATATAGAATGGGGTGTATGGAGAAGAGGGGGGGGGGCGAGATTCTCGCAGCATGTTAAGACTCACCTCCATTATAGGACTCGAAGCTAAGACCTTCCGTTCCACCTGCGTCTCGCTGGCATTTCCCCCCACAGCCGCGAAATATCGCATGGCATATTTAGCTGACACTGTCTTCCCTGCACCGGACTCACCGCTCACTGTGAACAATATTAGGGATGAATATCACTAATCCTTAATGTACTACGAATCTTTAGTGCACCATGACTCCTTAGTGCACCACGAATTTTTAGTGTACCATGATTTTTAGTGTACCACGAACCTTAACATATCATGAAATTTTTAAAGTATCACATGCCCTTAGCGTACCATGAATCCTTATTCTATCACGAATTCTTGGTGTATCACGAGTTTTTAATGTACCACGAGTCCTCAATGTACCATGAATCTTTAGTGTACCACAAATCCTATGTGTACCACGAGTCCTTAGAGCACCACGAATTCTTAGTGTACTACAACTAAAAATTCGTGGCTCTAAGACCTTTAATATAACAATAAACAAGTAATATAAAACATAAGCTTTGTCCTCTGGAGATTATAAAACTACAATAAATTAATGACTGACCTATGTATTCCAATGTAAAAAGGATATGTAAATATTTTAGTATTAATCGACTTTTGGCGCTGACTGTACAACATACACTATCTTTTGGTGTGTGTACCAGGAATCTTTAGTAGGTATTCCAAAAATCCTAAGTATGCCACAAGTCTTTAATGTACCACGAACCCTTAGTGTACCACGAGTTTTTAGTGTACCACGACTCCTTAGTGTCCGCTCTCCTCATGTTTAGGCTACTTTTACTTCAGAAAAAGGACTTCACACAAAAAAAAAACCGGATCTAAGTCCATTATGTACGAAGTCGTACCCCATTCTTTTCCGAAAGTCTTACCAATAATACTTTGATCTCTTCTCTCCCTCTCTAGCTTAGTGTAGGCTTCTTCCGACACCGCGAATATATGTGGGTCCAGGTCACCCATCGCCTGCCCGCGGTACGCCATTATAGTTTCATCACCTGTCAAGAACATAAAATAATTTGTCAACATTATTGTTGATTTGTTTTCTGTAAAATTTCTGTGACTATGAAAGAAAGAAAGACAGATAGAAGAAGAAAGAAGGTAATTTATTTCTGCTCAGATTTAAATAATAAAAATAAAAACCAATAGAAAAAAAAGCAACAACAGAGATGTTGATGTGCTAGTTTTTGTGTGTATGTGTGTGTGTGTATGATAGTAAATTAGGTTATTTTTACTGCTTGACTGCTGGTTTGAAAGAATTTTAGTAACGGGAATATGTAAGGAGCAAGCTCACGTCGATAGGCCAGGTTTCGAACCTGGGACCTCTGGATCATATCATATCGGTCTAGCAAATGGCAGTTCTAAGCGACAGAAAGAGAAAGGGCGACGGAAAAAGGCGATTCCGTGCTGCCAGATGAGGTCCAGCCCTAAGGCTGACTTCTAAGTACTAAGCTACGGCTGCTACGCTACGCTGTGTTTAGGTGTGGTTTAGGTACCTATGTGTTGCGTCACTTATGTCCAAAAATAAAACAATATTTTTCCTTCTTTCTCTCTTTCTGTGGGGGGGGCTGACTTACCGTAAATTGGTAAATCGTAGTAAGGGTTGATGGCCACCAAAACGATGCCGCAGTATGTGTATATGGCGTTGCGGTCGCAGAACCTGAAAAATTATACCATTAATAAACGATATCTGTATATTGGAACCATACATACATACAAATCACGCCTTCTTCCCATTGGGGTAGGCAGAGACAACATCTTTCCACTTGCTACGATCTTTCGTTTCTTCAACTTTCATAATTGTTCTCATACATGCACGTTGATTGCGAGTACTCTTTACCACGGCGTATCGAGGGACTGCTGAGTCGAGGTCTCGGGTTCGATCCCAGGTTCACGATGGCACACACCAATGACTCTTCGATGCTTTTCGAAGTTATGTGTGTATTTATCGCAGGTTTATAAGTGCCCGGTTAATGGCAATAGGCTCGCCACCTTATTACATTGGGACCTAAACATAAACTGGCGAAATGTGGGTGCTAGCACCTCTGGCTACCCCTTTGGGAATATAGGCGTGAGTTTATGTTATGTTATGTATTGAGCAAGTACTCTATAATTGAACCCCCTGAATTCGGTAATGTTGTACCATGGAAACAAAATCTGCTATACCCATTTGCACTTTCCTCCCCCTAACAAAACCCTGTACCTATACCACTTGTATTGTTCCCGCTTGACCGATAAATATCACTTCTGAACGGAATCCCATCAAATATATCCAATCGTACACTATTATACCGCACGGCGACCTTTCAAAACGGCTCGGGTATCTATCAATGGTCATACAAATCCAGCTATATTGTTGTAAAGTTAAATGGAGCGTGAAGCCAGCACAAGTATTGTTGCATGAACACATCAAGTGCGCCCAGATTATACATACACTAGGTATATCCCGCAAATTCGCCCGTAGCCGGTAGCCGGTAGCCGGTAGGTAAATGCTCTATGGGCCACCTTACATCCTTTTTTTTCCGTGCGGAAATCCTCATGGACACCCACCTTGCGGCCAGCGGGGCAGGTTATATCGGACTCTTACCGAGTAAAACCGCACGCCGTCTAGGGTCTTCTGACGCCAGGGTGTAAGGTGGCCCATAGAGCAATTCCCTAGCACCCCGGCTTTCCCTCGCACCCCGGCAGGCCACCTTACACCCTGGCGTTAGAAGGAAGCGAGTGAAGTGTATAAGGACAGAAACAGATGGCGAGCTGTCTCTGCCTACCCCGGAAGGAAAAAGGCGTAATTATATGTATGTATGTAACTATACTCTGTCTAATGTAGGATGATAAAAATGACAGTTCATGTCTATGAAGTATCGTATTTTTTTATAGAAAATCATACCCCTAAAATTATTGTATTTCATAGACAAGCCCCGCCCACTTGTCATAGTGAAGCGTCTTGTAAGAATATAGCACAATTGACTATACACAAATGAATCGAATGAATCGAATTTAAAATAATTTATTAAAATTATTAAGTACTTATACTACTAAAATTTTTGTGATATAATTAGCTAAATATGGCACGAAACATAAATACTTCAGCATAAAACTTCTCTTTTGTCATCCTGAAGTAAGTTACCTAAAATAATAAAAAATAAAAAGTTTTTGTGTTTTTCTAAATATCGATTCCATATTCTACGGGAACGATAATCGAAAATCGAAAGATTCATTTTCGATTATACTATATGGGCTACCCTATTTAGACCTGTCATTATTATCATTATCACTTGGCAATTAATTGATTTGCCCACCTACAATTTAGTTCTTGTTTTAATTTTAAATTTTTAGTTTTTCTATTATCGCATGCATGTCTTAACGTAACTGATTAACATTTAAAACGCTGTGTATAGATATAAGTGGACATCAGATTTAGAAAGTGTAAGCAAATAATGTTATCTGTATTTAATCTCAATCTGTTTTCTGTTTCTATACCTAATAAAATAAAATAAAAAATAAAATAAAATCATCCTACATTAGACAAAGTATAATTTACAATATTATAACAGTATACAAGTGACTCATAGCTGAGTCAACCGAGTTTTTACCCGCGCACTCATCATAGGTGATATGATAACCGGTTCCGTTATGAACACACACACACATTAGATTTTAAACCTAACTATCTAACACATAAGATTGGTTATCAGTTGTACAACACAGTAAATGATTTAATATTTGTTCAAGTGTTTTAATCAACTTTAAAATATTGACGAGTTCACACAATAAAATGTTCTTAAATCTTTTTTTTTTCGGCAATGGCTTCAATGTAAGTATACTGCCGGAAGGACGATGCGACGCTACGCTCGCTGGTCACACTTCGTCAAATTCCCCAGTTCTCCCCTTGGGGAGAGTGGGGTCGATCCAGTTTTAACGTAAAACTTTTTTCTCCCTTTCGTCATACGAACATCTATTTCTATTATAGCATTCAAATAATTACCTACAACTTCGATAGATAGCAATCGGTTCACGGAAAATATCGAAGTTCGGCCGCTTCGTATTTAGACTCAAAGTTGACCCCAATTTATAAGGGAAAAGGCTATCTATACCATTGTAAAGTTGAAAATTAATTCTTTAAAAAAAAAACTTGAATAATGTTATAAGAACGATTCTGAACCCAATTTTTTTAATTACGTTCTTGTATATTTGTTCTCAATGGAAGCAAAAACCACTGAACGAATTTTTCTATTAGAAAGGATTTAAAATCTGCCGTAGGTATGTTTGATTGAAATTAGTTTAGTACTTTAGTTGAACCGGAGCCGAATCCACGCGGGTGGAGCCACGGACATCAGCTAATAAAGAATAATTATTATTCCAAGGACGAATCTACTCACCGAACCCTAAGGTTGTGTAGCACAGCTGGTTCGTGGAGGTACGAAAGCGATGTGAGGTCATTCTGCCCGATGAGGAGTGACGGATTCCGGAGAGGTGGCATCTTTCCCTCATCTGTGATCTGGAGAAGATATTAGGAGTTATAATTCGTAGTGTTTTTTATGGTATGGGGCGAATATGCGATGTGATTGTGGAGTCCTGGGGTCACTCCACAGACCATGGCCCACCTACTAACCTGTTTTTTTTTAATATAGTACATGTCAAAATAACTTCACCTTGATAAGCTGAAGGTAAAGTCTGAGGACTGGGGTCACCACCACATACACCGGTAGTGCTACAGTGGCGGCCCTCAGCTTGACGGCCTCATCAAATGCTACATGCCTAAAGACATGTACACGGGAGGAGCTCATGGTGTTTTAGGGTCATTTTTGGAGCAAGTCTATACTTACCTACCGATTGACGGATAAGACTTAGACGCAGGTTTTCCTCTCAAGGTTGGGAGGGTCAGATGGCAGTTGTTCCCATAAAAACCGTATAAGCCAACTTAAAGAAGAAGCGGGTCCAGGGTTCCGAGGTAAGAGCCTCGGCCAATGATATTTTTGCACTGAATGGGATTCGAACCCACGACTCCAGACTTGGCCAAGGACTAGGTTAACTTAGGCGCCGAAGATCTTGCTAGTCCCAAAAACACCCAAAATATGCAGTCTATTATTTGTAGGTATACCCTTAATAGTTTTCAGTTCACTGACCTTAATCTGTCGAATCTCATTCGTCTGGTCGATCTTGACTATGAGCACTCCTGAGCGGTAGTCCGACGTCACCGTGGCGCTCTCCCACACCTTCTCCGGGTGCTCCACCCATATCCGGGCGTCCTGCGAAAAGAGGAGAGTATTTCATAACTGTCGGAACTTTACGCTAATTACAAATTGAAAATAAAACTATTTTTACCAGAATTGCTAAGGAAGAGTTATTTTTTTCGCACGAATTTTGCATGTCTGTTAATTTCTTTATTAACACGTTTTTTCTAAAAAGATAGCTATATTTATTTACTAATTTGTCTCGAAAACCCAAGTGTCCTTTGATCCAAGTGTTTAAAAAAAATCAAAATGTCAATATTTGGCGGTAAATTGTCAAGATTTTTTTTATTCAGACCTATCGAGTAGGGTATCCAAATGGAAAGAAATAAAAGATTTCAAAAAAAATTCGTTAATTTTCTTTTGATATATTATTTGCAATTTTCATTTGCAGCAATGCAATTTGACTTCTTTGGATTTTTTTTTTATTTTAGCTACTCATTTTACTAACGGGTCCTTTTTTTTTTTCTTTCCTCCCCGTTATCATGGCGGCTGAACACAATCCATACGTAAATCAGGGAAAATAACACCAAATAAATCGCGACAGAATCCGTTAAAATAGTTTTATTTCAATAAAAGTTTAATGCACGTAAACACAACAGGACTTCGCAATTAAATTTGCATATAACCATATTCTACGTGTGACAGGATTTGGTAATGCACTTTTGCAAGAATAAAAAAACAAAGAACGCAATACGTAAGGCACTTGTCCCACGGCCAGCGAGAAAACGACCAGTCTATCGACAGTATCGACTGTTTTTTCTCTCAAGAAACGTAGATTATTGATTGCTGTCTGCATGTTCACTGCCGAAGACTCTCTCAACCAGTTTTGTCACAACGACAGGGGCTTTCAAAGATAATAATCGCTGAGCGATTCTCGCTTGGCGATCAGAAAAAGTGAGTGGCTAAGCATACGCGAACATGCTTTATTAGGAACTAGCTGTACCCCGCGGTTTCGCCCGTGGCATACTTCGTCCCCGTGGCAGGATAAACGGGTATGGTATGTCTGTCTCCTAGTTCTAAGCTCTCCCCATCAATTTTCAGTCAAATCGGTCCGGCCGTTCACGCGTGATGCCGTGACCAAGGTAAATAGGGATTCATTTATATATATGTAACTCGTAGCTGTGGACGATTGGCCACGATTTCCCCAACCCTCCTATTGGGGAGGGTGTGGGCTATTCCAGCATTTCACGGCGCTACACACTTGCTACTCACTTTTCGCTACCTCGATTATAGTTACTAGCTTCACTCGTTTCTCGGTCATCGCCGGCGGTTGGACAAAAGCCTAAAAAGATGGTCGACGAAGTATGCGACAGTGACATTGGTGCCGGTTTTGCTATTACAAAACTATCTAAGGTAGATCATCAAAATTCAAATTTAATGCTATCAATTTAAAGTCTAAATTAAATCAAATGTCAAGTAGAATGAAGAAAGAAAGAATTTGTATATTCATTGACCTTGGAGATACAATCACGGAGCAAATACAAAAAGGAGACGGCCTGTTTTTTTCGTGCGGAAATCCCCACGGATACCACCCCTATACTCAACACAAAATAAAAGGCCCGTTTTGACGTTTGTTCTCGTGGCGTAACTAGTTATGTACCTATACGATTCGGTATTCGATACTCAGGATGAATCGAATCCAGTTTACATGGGGATTTAATCGATTTTAATATGTATGTAAACGGATTAAAGTTCTGATTAGAAAAATTTGCTTAACCTTTGATTTTTAGGTATTTATAAACAATACAATATTATGAAAGGTCAATTTACTTATATTTAATATTTTTCATCACAAAAGTCTGTGGACTACATGAAAAAATCGTTATGCACAGCACTTAGCCGAGTGGGCGGTACCTGTCAATGAAAAATGTAATTATCTTTAGAACATTTCAATTGATAAAAAATTAAGAACTTCATGGGCACGAACTGTCAAAGTGGGCATTTTATTTTGTGACAACTATAGCAAGGGCGGTTGTGTCAGACTTGAACCGACTAAAACCGCACCGTCTCGGGTTTTCGAGCGCCGGGGAGGAAGGTAACCCAAAAGGCATTTCCCTTGCACCCTAGAAAGGAGGCCACTGGCCGCCTAAGTAATTCTATGATGTCCTCAACTAGAGTACCTTGGAACACAAAAACTTTTTTTGGAATCTATGCCTAATTGCTCATGATGGACACTAAAACTACTACATGGTTTTTTTTTCAATTAGAAAGATCTTGGCCAAAAAAAACTTTACATTTTTTTTCTGTGGTGCGGGTGTCTGCTAGTTTCCAAATATTATTCTACTCGATGTTGTGTGAGTGAGTAGTTCTCTTAAATGGTGGTCAACCTGTGTGGAATACTGAACCAGTGACCCACAGGAAGTCATCCACGGGATAATCTTCACTTTGCTTTTGTATATTGTAATACTAGTTTATCTCACCTTTTCCATGAATCAATTTTTTTTAATTCTCATCATACCAATCATAAATACATAATAAAAGTGTATGAATGAGTGCAATATCATTCACAACATGTATGTCAAGTGAAATACAAGTAAAAAAATAAATTATAGCGAGATGCTAATATGAAATTGAATAAAATACACAGATTTTTGTTAAATATTGACCTAGTAATTTGAGTATGGCAATAATTTGTGGGCACCCTTATTTTAAGTCTAATGTTTTTGACAGTTGTTGTCAAAGGAGTATTAAAAAAAGTAACATTCTCATCTAATCACCTTCCTTCCAACCTTCTGATATATTAGTTTAACACATAATCTATTGATAATGATCTATATGGTCAAGTAATCTTTACACACAAGCATTTTGTTAACTTACATAAGTGCTCAAACGCTGTGAAATTATGTATTTAAATAATTCATGAACATAAAAAATATGATGTCATTGCCCCAGATAGCTAAATGATTATTATAATTTATTATATCAGCTTATTAGTGTTAACAATAATGAATTTCATTACTTCCAATAAGAGTTTGTGTAAGAACTTACTTTGCGGATATTATGTAGGTTTCAAGTAAAAAAAAATAGCTATCATAGGGAAGAGTTAAGTCAATTCAAGGTCTTTAAAAATAATGCTGATGTAATGTTATCTCTATATTAACTAGCAAAAAAATTATATGATGCACAAATTAGCATTCGCGTGTGTAAACGATGAAAATGACGTCCCCAGTAACAAGAAGGTCAATCATTTTAAACATTCAATATGAAATTAAATAATTAAATATATTGCATAAAACCTATCACTATAACCTGCGAGATAATTTTTTTGCATGTTATTAAAAAGTTGAATTACTTTTTAATTACGATTAAAAAAAAAAGAATACATAAAAAATACAATCAAAAAGCCAAGTTTTTTACCTTCGTATATAACTCCTTGGTCGTCATTTTAATATTTCACAATAATCTTGATATATTAAAGAGATATCATATATTAATTCATTATTTCACCACGAGTACGGCACTTAAATAATCCATTTTATTAATTTAATGTAAGGTAGATTCGAAATATCATTTTTCCGAATGCGAAACGTCACTGCAATGTTATTGACATTTTATTTTCAGTGTTATCAGTTTTATCAATATTGTCGCAATAATCTTCAATGATCTCAACTGCTATACTGCTGTGTATAACGATATTACATAATTTCTAATAGGAAGTGGTTCTTATTGGAATCCAATTAAACACCATAAAAACATTTGACAACAATACAAATCGAAAGTAAGACTTATCTACAAAGTTCCCACGGTTGGTGCTGCCATGATAAAAATTTACGAATTTAGGGCAAATTTACGGTTCATTACACGCATAATTCATTTGTACTTACTATTTATAAGAAAGCAGCAACAGCAGAAGAATCTACTTGCCTTTGATTATGAGCAGGTTATGCTATATCTGAGGCTACACTCTATGTCTATAGCTTCATGGGCTATACCTAGGCGAACATTACAATATTTTATACATACATTATGCTTCATTAGTCCTTAAATATCATACATAAATGATTGCCGTGCACGGATTTCCTGATGGTTACCTAGTAGTTTAGTTTCTCGTGTAGGTGTTAAATGGTCCACTCACTTGACACTAGTGTCACTTCTCAGTGGGGGCTGGGGCCCACCACACTGAGTAGTCAGACCGCAGTTGCTCTCGTAAAAGGCAAGGTAAACCAATATTGGTGGAAACATTAGATTAGTTGAGAGGAAACCGGGACTAACGCTGGGAGGGATTAAGATAAGGATGTGCAGTACAGTCGATCTCAGAAGTTGCAAAACAGATCTACAAAAATAACTTCAGGTATTCCAAAGGTATGTATTATAATTATGTATATACCTATACCGTCCATGATCGCGTTAATTATCCCGTTAACATAATATTAGGTCTACAAAAAATAGTTAGATAGGTACATTTAATTAAATCAATAATGTAATTAATGTCCATGTTGCACACGTCCATAGGCCAACGGTAACCGCTTCTCATCAGGTGGGTCGTGAGTTTGACTGTACCGATATGATTTTTTTTTGTATGATGGGGTGGGGCTACCCCAGACCTAGGCGTATGAAGACCCAAGATGTGCGGTTTTAGGTCGGTTTGAGCATGGGTTCGAGTTTGACATAACGCCCCCGCAGCCTGCGGGGGTAGTATCCATGGGGATTTCCATACAATTAAAAAAAGAAAATGTAGCTAACTATATGTAGGTAGTTGTATAAGTAAGGTGAAAGTATAATAAAAAAACATTATTACTTGACTAAAGCATATATTTCTACTTTTAAGTCATAATTTCCCAGCCTTTAAAATTATGATATAAAATTGCGTATTACAGTCCAAAGCTTTAAATGTTGCAATACTTAATACAAAAATTCCCTAGAAATGTTTTCATTCTATCATAATCCAATACCGAATTGCTATTGCCGTTACATTTTGTTTTTACGAATTAATTTACTTATTTTCCGGGGATGGAAACCACGCCTGGCATGCCTCAGTCGCGATCTCGCAAAGAGCAGTGAAAGTTTTTCCACGAGAATCATATTCTGTAAAAGAAAATAAAATATTAATAAAATAAAGGCAGAGAAAAATCTCGAACCATCAGTTATTGGAAGTGGTTATGTTGGTATCGAACCGACTAAAACCGCACGCCATCTCGGGTCTTAATTTCCAGGGTATAAAATTACCCAACAGGTATTTCCGTCGCACCCTAGCTGACCCCGGGCCATCTTCGGTTTTTGAGATGGTCCCCTCGACCCCCGAGTCCTGTTTCCGCGCGCGCCTCTCTACAGTGGTTGGAGGATTTTGATCACCCACAAAACTTCGGGATATCTTTTCTACACCTGTTTCTCGGCTTTCACCTCGGATACAGCTTTTTCTAGAAATTTCCGCCTGGCCTCTCAATCTTAAGCGGAAAACCTGCGCTAGAACCTCTTCCATCAATTAGCAGATGTGGTTGGCGTGGCTCCGAACGCTTTTAATGAGCTCCACACACCCGGCCACGTAACCGATTCTTCTACTATTTGATTGGTCGAAGAGAATCGAGAGAGATGATTATTTCTCACCATTCCGAGTCTGCAGCTCTATTAAAGAATAAAATGACGTCACATATGCAAAGAACATTATGTAACTTACCAGTAGGACCTCTCTTGCCAAACATGATCCCGTTCATAGGAGCGTTCTTGTAGTTGGCTTCGCTGACTTCCGCCAGTGAAAGCAGAACAGCTACTACGCAAACGACGCCAATGGTGAATCGCATCATGTCTCCGGACATCTGGAATAGCCAAATTAAATTTAGCAGGTTTGATAAAATTTATCCATAATTTATTTAAGTATGATTTTCAGATGAGAAAAACATTTTAAAATTTTTGTTAGTCATTTATACAAAGTTTTAGAGGAAAAATGATTGGTAAATTGGAACGTGTTATGCTAGGACCGCTGTGACTGTACGTAGTACGTTAGTAAGACGGAAAGCGAAGACCAATCTGTCGAGGAAACCTCGAGATTTCGACGACTCATTCGAAAGAGAAAGAATAAAGCAATATAAAGAGAAAAGTAGTAACATCGGGAAGAGGATTTTGCCCAACAGTACGGCTCTATTTCTTTAAATTTTGGAAGTTAACCTGACAATAACGAAAAATAAATTATTATTCTTTTATGTTCTGAAAGTTTCGAAGTACCTACAATGCTTATTGCCAAAGTTTCTGCTACAAAATTGTAATAAAAAAGAAAACATTTTTAAGAAGAAAAATTACCTTAATTTTTTGGTATATTTCTTAGTGGTAACACTGTCGAAGTCGAACCTCAACTGATGCTGTGGAAGGATATTCCCGCCAATTTATACTGCGAAAACCGGGACATCGCGCTAAAGTCCACTCAATTATTGGATTATTGGATACTGACCACATATTGACTGAGCTCGGGGGATTATAACTTAGTTAGTGCATAAGATTATTAGTTGGAAACAGAGATCGTTGAGAGATGGCCGCCATCTTTAATTTCTGTTACGGTTAAGATTCGATGAGGGTATTTGTAAATTTGATTGAGGGCCTTGTTTGTAAATGTAGAATTAAATTTTATTATAACTTCATTCAATTGTTTTATTATGTAGGAATCGAGGTCACCACTACATACACCGATAGTGCTACAGTGGCAGCCCTCAGCTTGACGGCCTCATCAAATGCTTTTTCACGCCCCGCTTAAAGGACCCGGAACTATAGGAGGAAGGATACATAATGCGCAGCGCTGTGTAGAATGTCGTGGAATATTTATTTATTTTATTTATTACCTAATTAAAATGTGCTATATGACCGTAAACCACGTTAACATAGCACAGCACATTTAATCTAGCCATAAGCATCATAAAGTGATTATAGATAAAATGATTGCTCATAAAAATTAGATACAGAGTGCGTGCATAAGCCGTGTAATGTTAGATACATACATAATGTAAGATTTTTTAATTATTAATTAGGTAACAGGTACCAGACAGTGGCGTTGGGCGTAGCGTACCTTGGCGGAGCCCCATATAAAATTTTTTGGGGGTCCTTTGAAGGGTAAAGATTATTTTCTCACAAAAGAAAAAAAATGTTTGCATTTTTTTATATCAGTCACGTCAATATGACTTCACCTCGCCTGATGGTAAACTAAAGTTAAAGCCTCAGGAAGGGGACCCCATTTTATACACCGACAGTGCCATAATGGTGGACCTCAATTTGACGGCCTTTTTCTTATCGTAACTCCGCTGGGATAATATCTTTTCCTTTCACTCATTGTTTTTTACAAATCGCTAAGCCTAATTAAATAAAACGAGTCAATAAACACAGTCATCAAAATTGTAAAGCTTTTATTATTTTGCTTACGCACGTCGGGGGCCCTCGTGGACCGGGGGCCCCGTATACGGTATAATTGATACGGCAGATACGGTGGTAGGTGGTAGCTACGTCTCTGTTACCAGAGCCTTTTTGTGATTTACTAATTATTTTATGCCCGCGACCTCATCAGCGTTGATTGTTTTATTTTATTTTTTACACGGAACCTTAATATTTTTTCTAAAACCAAATTTCCGAAATCTAAGTTACACCTTAAAGTTATCTGCAGTAAATTGCATTAAAAGGAGATTACCTACAATAAACAAACAGACAGACTGCTAACTGTTTCCGAGTCCCCATCAATTTTGGTTTTCATGCGAGCGACTATTTTTTTATATAGGACACGTCAAAATGACTTTACCTCGCCTGATGGTAAGCTAAAGGCAAAGTCTGATCTCCCAAACCCGAGAGGAAAGAGTTCGTTGGGCCCCCTAACCTACACAGGCTGTGTAGGGTAGGTGGCCTAACTAACACGTCACTGCTTACACCGCTATGGTCAAAAATCATTATTTCCAACAAACAACCAAATTACTATCAGTAACTACAGAAAAAACTCATTACACGCAGACGTTCTCAAGAGACTGTCCAACTAATTTTTCTGCCCGAGATTTATCCTTTCTATTAACACAATTTTCTAACAAATTGACTCTTTATTCAATTACTAGGGTGCCATGAGTATAAAAGGGTTTGAAAATTGACAGGACGCATCAGTTTTCCAACATCTCGAGTGTTAACAAGACTTCTGATTTTAAACCAAGTGAGTTTCATTTAAAATCTGTTGATATAGCATTGGTAGATGACGCTAAGGTTTGGCACAAGACCCGTACACCCACTGGCTTCACCCACGGGTGCAGGGGGAATTTCAATTTCAGATGCAGGGGGAAAAGCGAAGGCATACAAACAATTCGGTCTCTTTCGAATCCTTTTCGAAGTCGGATAGTGAACTGTCAATAGCACGGTTAATAACGGTCGAATTTATCAACCAATCACTAAGTTATAGGTACCTAACTCAAAACAACTGCTTGTGATTAATTAAAGACTAAATATTTTCTTATAACATCATTTTAATTACTTAACGTTGTCACGCTCAGTGGGCAGTATAGATCTACATCTTTTTAAACGTATATCTTTATTTTATTCAACTACTAAGCTAGTAATTTATCATACGGTTCACCTGATAGTAAACAGAAAAGAACTGTGACTTACTAACCTAATGACGGCCTCTGTGGCATAGCGGCAGTCCATGCGACTGCTACGCAGGGGGCGCGGGTTCGATTCCCGCTCAGTGCAAATATTTGTATGCATGAATATGTCTATTTGCATTGGTCTGGGTGTTTTTATGTATAATAAGTAAGTATTTACAAAAAAAAGTATATAAGTATGTTTATCCGCATTCTAGAACCCATAACACACTTTGGGTCTGGGGAGCGCTGTGTAGAATGTCGTAGAATATTTTTTTTATTTACTTATATACGTTAAAATAACCGGTTGATAAACTTCGTGAACAAACGTCAGAAAATTCGCGCATACATACTCACTATAATACGAACCAACCAAATAGTTAACTTATAAAATTACTGATCGACTAATCACACGGACTTAAACCCACGTTCAGCAAATTCATGTTGTCTAAAGAACAGGTCAATGAAGTGCTAAGTCTTGTGCTTGACTTGAAGAATTCGAGCAAGTAACTGTTGTGTACTGCAGGCTTACGTACGTAAGGATAGAAGCAGATGACGGGCTGCTGTCTCTGCCTACCCCTGAGGGAAAGAGACGTGATGATATGAGCATATAATATATGTACCTATAACATATGTATGTAACATCATAAAGAGTAAGGTTTTTTAATGAACCAACCTGCTTTGAATCTGTCTCGTGTATGATTCCTTTGTCCCAATTATAATTAGTAACAGTTCTTTTGTTTCAGATTCTTGTAAAGATGCGTTTTATTTACATACTATTCTTCATCGCTGCGGTTCTCTCAGTGTTGCCGGATGCTGAAGCCACCTACAGGAAACCTCCCCTTAACGGTTCCATTTTTGGAAAAAGGGGCACTGTTGGTAAGGAAAACATATAGCTTAGTAAGATACGATTTCTTTCAAGGGGATAAAATAATATTTTTCTTCTTTATACATCGGTCACGTTAATATGACTTCACCTCGTCTAATGGTAAACTAAAGGTAAAGTCTCGGTCCCCATTACATACACCGATATTATTACAGTGGTGGCCGTGGGGTTGACGGCCTCATCAAATGCTTTTTCTAGCCCCGCTTAAAGGATCCGGAATATTGTTTGTTACACATTTTTTTCTTTTTTTCAGAATATGACACTACTGGAAGAGCACTGTCGGCATTATGCGAGATTGCTACAGAAACATGTCAGGCGTGGTACCAAGCTATAGAAAACAAATAAACTACGGACCAATGATGATTATAATGATGATGATTACTATTCAATGTTATATTTAACGAAGTTATAACTTGCTACGTGATGACAATGTTCCTAATTTATTTATTTCAATATTATATTACTTATGAATTATTATGATGATAAATAAATGTAATTATTACAAACACAATTTTTTTTTCAAGAAGTATACTCGTATAGCTAGTAGGTACTTAATCAAAATTACTTTAGAATTTCCTCTAACGCTAAACAAGTATAATACTAGTAGGTACCTATATTATAATTATACATAGTAATACTACAGTGAAAGACAGTGGTAATGCCCAGACCAAATGCAAACAGACAAATATTTGCACTGAGTGAGACTCGAACTCGAATCCGCGTCTCCTGGCATAGCTGCAGTCGAATGCACTGCCGCTACGCAACGGAGACCAAAACTAAGTACCTACTGTACGTAAAAGATATAATATGTTTGTTGAGAATGTAATATTCCATCTTAATTGCTTTAGGGACTGCGGGATTCCTCGGTGTGTGTACAGGATTACGGCTAATGGAGTCCAGACCCAACTAAACTAATATTCTGTGGTACTGTTTAATATGCGACCGCGAGATGGAGAATAACTTCGGTAAACTTTAACTGGAAAACCGTCTGCGTAGTGTGTCGCAGTTAACACAAAGTTAAATGTGTTTAGGTCTTAGGTACATTACAAACATAAAACTATTAAAGTGAAGAAAGTAGCTTAATAAATTCAGATTTTCAGATAATCTTGCAAACAAATAAATAGTAGGGGTATATTTGACTAGTTTTTGCACATCGTTATCTAGATCCCAAAGTTAGTTCAACAGACTCGTCTGAAAATCCCTAACCATATCAAAGGCGCACATCATTTTAACTAAGCCTATAAATATACATAGATACCTACTTATAGTTACAATTTTTATTATAATACCTAAGCCAAAAACAATGCAAATAAGTATATCTACCAATTCATGCTAAGATAAATGATGTAAGCGCTTCCACAATTTATAGTAGGTTGCAATGCAACCATAGTATTTAATATTAAATCAAAATTGTATGATATTCTACACGGCACTATCTATTCTATACCCAACGTAAGCAGTAAGAATAGCTTAAGTAACTTGTGATATGGGTTCTGGAACACGATTAAAAATACGTAAGTATATTTTATTTTTGTTATTACATATACCCACCTATTTTGTATACAGGTAACTGCACTGAGCGGGAATCGAACCCACGATGGTGAGCGTCAAGGGCTCTTGGTCTATAGTCAAGGAAGGACTATTTAATAGATTTGCTATATCTACTTACAAACATCTAATATGACTCTAAAAGGAGTCATTCCATTTCCCAAAAGATTTAGTGAAATGGAACATACATTCAACTTGTTATTGATTACAGCAAATTTTATTTAATCTGTAATCACAGTTGTCAAAAATTGACAACCAATCAGCTGTGTAATCGCGTCAGCTGATTGGTTGTCAATCTTACTGCTGTATCGTTTATCCAATAGGAATCATTTAAACTCAACCACGTTTCCTATCAGAAAACAAATTCTAATCTGTCTAATAGTGTCTAATGGCTGCTAGTTTTTGAGGTTTACGTGTGGCAAATAATATTTTATTCATTAATTAAGTGACAATTGAATATATACATATTGTGGTTAAGCAAAAAATTTATCGACAGACTTTAACATATCCAATACAAAATCTTCACCTTCCACGAGCGAAATTGACGTCGATATCCGAAGTCCAACCTGTAAATGTAAGATTCTTTACTTATTTTCATGTGTATTACTTTAAAAAGTACTACATTCTGTAGTTTCACGGGTGTCTTATTAGCATATGTACGCTTGGTTACGACTTAAGCTATATTCAGTACTCGTAGCGTAATTTATGCGAGGTAACTCATACCGTGTAATTATCTGATTTTGTCAACAAAGAATGTACTTGACAGACGTTTCCATAAACTAGGATATTCTAAAGCGACTGTAATTTGATTCTAATTAGTGTAAAATGATGATATCAGAAGTCTCCATGTTTGAAACTTAACAAACAATATGATAACCCGATATGTGAAAATATGATTATCATCTTTCGGTTCAAATCAGTATGATTTATTGTACATATACTTTATGTCATATAGCGGCTATCTTGTTTGTTTATTAATAATTCTAGACTCACAGTCATAATGTTATGCCCACTGTGGTAGACGGTGACAATAGGTATCTTATAGATATAGATGCAAAATAATATTAATCAATGATTAGCCTTCATTTAAAATTTTTTGTAATCAAGTTTGTAGAACAATATTTACTAGCTGTACATATAGAAACTTAATTATATATTACATCATATTGTTATTACATAATAAACCGAATTAAGCAAAATAAAAATATTATACCTACTATTACATCCCCACATTCGGCAAAAAAATTCTATATCATCGATTCAAAAAGTGACTTTACAATTTTATTACTGTTACTTACCTATTTGACTTTTTTATTCTATGTAGAGATCGTAATCTTATTATGTGTCTATATCTCCGGTTTATATTTTTTTTTTCAATATTTTCTCCGGGACTTTTATACACATAAACAAAATAAATAATTTTGACATTATCCTTGTAAACAGAAACCGTATACCATACCAATATTACTACAAAATGATATTAAATTTATTTAAATAAAAACAATTCAAAAAGGTATTACCAACATTAAAAAGAAAATGAAACCAGTTTATTTAATTGGTCATAATTTTTTATAGATTATGTTATTTATTTTTCTGTTGAAAAGTTAATGCAGTGTGTAATGAAATAGTGGTGTTATTTGTTATTTTCAGTAAGAAAAGAAGACAGGCAAATTAGCTTACAATGGAAAATACATGTACAAAGGAAGAAATGGAGACTGAAAATATGGAAACTACAGATAACATATTATTAAAAAAGGGTGAAAATGAAGTTAAAGAAAGTCTGAAGATGAATAACGGATCAAGAAGTAAAAAGGTAAAGATAAGTACAAAGAAAAAGACAGATACTAAAAATAAGTGTAACAATATCTCAGACAATATACAATCTATAGATACAAAAGAATCTGCAGATGAAATAATTGTGACCGAAGATAAGAGTAGTAATGAAACAGAAGAGTGCGTAAAAAGAAAAAAATTAGAAGAGAATTCAGTAACAACTGGAGTTGCAGAACCTGCTGGTTCCTTCAAACGGGTCAAGTATCCGGAAACAATAGAAAGTTTCATAGAAAATATTGTGCAATCTAAAAGACCTCTAAAAGCAATTTTGAGCGATGAATATGATCAACCAATGCCATTCACAAAAGTGTATGTAGGACAGGTAAAGTCCGTTAAAGACCTGTCAAAAATAATATTATTACTAAACCAAAAACTGCCTTTAAAAAACCTTAGTCATTTAAAGAGAGCTTGTCGAAAAGAGGTTATATTATTCCCTACCGATTACTTAGACAGTCAAACGCATTCATCAATCCAATATTATCTTGAAGAAAATTTGAATGAGTTAAGGGAATCTTTTGAATATTTTAAAATTGTAGACGTGCCATCAAATGCTCCGAAACTTCGGAAACAGTACAACGAATGTGCAAGGTCTTGGGCATGTAATTTTCACCCTGATAGATACTTGGAAAAACTATATGCTAATGAATTATTTACGGACCAGGAAATTGAGCAACATAGACTATTCATGAGTATCGCATTTGAAGTTGTTGTCTATCACATGAAGAAAGAGAATCTAGGTTGTGATCCATATGACATTATGGCTGCAGATGTAAATGCAACGGTTATTGTTGATCCGTCAACTAAATCTGTTGTAGCGGTTGCATTTGATAACCGAGTACATAACCCTGTCCAGCATTCAGCTATGTTAGCTATAGATAACGTTGCGAAGACACAAAACGGTGGAGCTTGGAATACATATGATATTGACAGGATCAACTTACGAGGGATAGGATATATGGAGTTGCTGTCACATTTGAAACACAAATATCGGAATGTCAAGTTTGGTGCGAGAGATTATATCAGCAAAGATGATATTGACAAGAACGAGTTAAGTGCATCGGAGAGTCCGTATCTGTGTACTGGTTATTACATTTATATGATACGAGAACCTTGTCTTATGTGCGCAATGGGGTTGGTTCATGCAAGAAGTAAACGGGTATTCTTTTGTATGAAGAATTCCATGGGTGCGTTGACTTCGTTAACTAAGTTACACTGTAACGAGTCATTAAATCATCATTTTGAAGTGTTTACAGATTTTTTGTAATACCTTTGTACATTTTTATTTTTATAATAATATTAATCTGTTATGCAATACAGTGGCTTACATATATTTTTAATAAATTGATTAAATCATAATCTTTTCTTATTTATACCTTATTTTAATTGAAAGTCTTTCAGTTGAGCGCCAATCTCTGGAGTCATGGGGTCCACCCTCCTAACTCCTTTAAATCTGTAGAATCAGATGCACCACTCTGAAAATAATTCCGCCGGCGCCCATGAGTACTTCTAACGTATACAGGCAGAATGTTGAAACATCAAAGCATGGTTTGCATCACGATTTGAAGAAATTATCAATTTGTGCTGTCCCAAATAGTATGGGCCTATTTAACGACAGTCAACATACATCCAATTGTTGTCCCCCTTATTGTTGGGACGAGCGACCTGCAGTACAGAGTCTTGTCGGAATTGTAGGCGCGAGCGCATGCATTCCACAAACATTCCGTTTTTTAATATTTTTGTAAAAAGTTAGACGGAAAAATGGCTGTTTTTTGCTCCAGCCGGATGTAATGCGTTCGGGTGAGTTTTGAATTTAGAATTTTGATTTGATGTTGCCAATTTGTTTTTTTTTCTTCTTTCTCTTCTTAAAAGTACTTCCTAATTTGTTATTCTCGATAATCTTAATATAATATATAAATCTCGTGTCACAATGTTTGTCCTCAATGGACTCCTAAACCACTTAACCGATTATAATAAAATTCGCACACCATGTGTAGTTCGATCCAACTTGAGAGATAGGATAGTTTTTGAAACGGATTTCGACATCCACGCGGGCGGAGCCGCGGGCAACAGCTAGTATTCAAATAAAAAGTAGATCAAATTAATTTTCTTTTAATCGTGATGCCCTTTAGGGAGAGTCCCACATGGGTCTACGGGTTTTCCCCAAACTCGGAGGCATCATGCGTAAGCACGCATTCCTCATCAAAAAAAGGGCCAGTCGGCGTGCGAGGGTCATGCCTTTTGGGTCACCCAACATCCCGTTTAAAGACCCGAGATAGCGTGCGATTTTAGACGGTTCAAGTCCCACATAACCAGGGTTCGCTTTCCGATTTTTACTTCTCCATTTTGCATAGTGAGGCTATTGATGACGCAGCTACTCGTTCAATAAAAACGAATCTTCTAGAAATTATAGAACTACAGGCGAGCAGTAGTATCTGGTTCGTACTGAAAACTATTTACTATGTAATTTTTTCTTACAACTGGCTCTAGTTAGCCTAGTTGCTTGCTTCCGCGCATCTTTATAGCACATATAGATAGTTCTTATTACGTACGGCATAAAGTATATTTTAAGTTACATTTCATAAAATGACAAGTTCATGTTTCCTTCACGTGATTTGTAAATTAGGATTTAATGTTAGGTCATGGGAAGAAGGGCTTTTTCGGTGATGTAGTAAGAGAATTTTCATGTTTTTTTATGCTTCTTAGGTGGTAGACAAGCACACGGCCCACCTGATGGGAAGTGGTCACTGTTGCCAATGGACGTGTGCAACATCAGGGGCGTCACACTCACGCTGCCGACCCTGGAGGGGGAGGGTTAGAAGGTTTCGGGGTGTTGGAGTTGGGGATTGGGGGATAACTACTTTCATGTTCATGCAATAAAAAAATTAAAAATAATTTAAGGTCAAAAGCACTCGAAACCGGCGGGCTTGCATGAAAGGTTTAATGATAGAGGCAGCACATGAAGTATGTCAGGACAGAGGCAGATGGCGGTCTGTTGTCTCTACCTACCCCGGAGGGAAAAAGGCGTGAGCATTTGTATGTATGTAAAAATAATTTTATTTTTTCTTTTCTTTCAGATAAAGGAGCGCGCTACCTACGTTTTCACACCATAAAATCCTCATAGAAGAAAGACAGATATATGTAAACTGCAAGCTGCTAAAGCGAGATAGCACCACTTCCTCATATCCGTGCCTATATTGATGGAAATATATTTTATAGTATTGGAATCGAAAGATCTTTGCTGTTTCTAGAAGTTACTCTGAAAGTTGGAGATATTTGTCAAGTTCGGCTATTTCTTGTTAATGGTAAGCTTTTTTAATAATATATTTTTTTTATTTACTTATGATTAATATTTTAGTTTTTATAGAAGCTAAAAAACTATTAAAAAATAATAAAATCTAAAATGGAGGCGACCTTTGCCTTTTTTTTTTTTTATCGTGCGGAAATCCCCATGGATACCACCCCCGTCGGCCATCGGGGGTGGTTATGTCGGGATCGAACCGACTAAAACCGCACGCCGTCTCGGGCCTTAGTAGCCGGGGTGTAAGGTTACCCAATGGGCATATCCCTCGCACCCCAGCTGACCCCGGGCCATCTACGGTTTTAAGATGGCCCCCTCGATTGGGTGACAGGAGGCCGTCCTGTCACCCAACCGTCGGCGCGCAGACAATCAGCTCGCCCCCCGCTCGCTCCCCACTGTGCCATCTGCTAGTCAGATGGACACGTGGAGAGCCTCGGATCAGCCCTCTAGAGGGCCACCCCCACCCCGGCCGGATTGGCCGCAGGCAGCAGCGTCTCCCGTGGCGAGTGGGAGGCGCTGCTCGCCTCCGTTGCCCAGGTGCACCACGTGGAGGTTCCGGCCCGCACCCGAGGAGACCTTTGCCTAGCAGTGGCTAAGATTGGCAAAAAAATATATTGCACTTCGGAGTTCTTTTTTGCTTTTACGAGAGCGACTGCCATTCAAACATCCCTACCCCGAGAGAATAGTCTACAACTAGAGTCTCCTTCACCAATCAAAATATATGTACCGGTTTGTAAGTTGGGGTTTTTGGTGTCCGAAAATCCCAAAAACAACGCAATCTAGATTTGCGCTTGTCTGCCACCTAAGTTGTATAAAAAATCCACAACGCCACAGCACTCCCAACCCATCCTAATGCCTATTGATCCATTGATGATTGTTGCTCTTATGCCCTCGGTACCATGATGTCATGGCCACTGCCCATCTCCACGTGACCAGACCTTGTGCGGCGTAATTGGTAGACCTTTATCTGACCGATTAGTTTCATTCACTGGGTATTATTATATACCCAGTGAATATAAGCGATGGTAGCTGAATAGATAAGGACGCGGCCTCTACTCCGAGGTATCGAGTTCGAATCCGGCCGGACAGTACCAATGTAAATTTCACTATGTGAAATTTATATGTGCTAATCACATGATTTACCATCTGCTGACGGTGAAGGAAAACATCGTGAGATAAGCCACATGTCCTAGAAGTAATTCTAAGGACCTGTCCGATCCACCAACTCGCAATAGGCCAGCGTGTGTGGATTAAGGTCTAAACCCTCTCAGCTCTCTCGTTAGAGAAGAGGAGACCCGTGCCCAGCAGTGAGACATAAATGGGTTGCTATTATACTGGCTAACATAACCTACTCTTTAAGGCAGGGAGGGATCTCAATGTGTTGAGAATGGTCACCCATCCTTAGATCGACTTGACTAACTGACTGTACGCCGCTTCGTAGTTAGACTGAAAAGCGATTTGACTCAATATTCTCTGCCTAACCCCGTAGACATACGGCTTGAAGATATCATTATCAATTTATACTTCAATTAAGCAATTGTTTTACACTCATAAATTCATTTCTTTTGAGGACATCAAGACGTTTTGGTGTCAATAACATTCAGCTTTTGGGCAACATTATAAGATGACCTGTGTGTTTTTTATACCACTTAGGTGGCAGACAAGCACACGAACCACCTAATGGGAAGCAGTTACCGTGGCCTATGGATGTTTGCAACACTAAGGGCGTTACACTCACGCTTCCGATCCTTTTTTTACCCGACTGCCGAAGAAAGGAGGGTAATGTTTTTTTACGTGCGGCAATCCCCGCGGATACCACCCCTGTCTGCCTTTATAATAGTACCTACTAACTGTCCCTCGCGGCTTCGCCCGTGATATACTTCGTCCCCGTAGCACTTTAAATAAGTGCTACGGGGACGATGTATATCCCATGCATTCGTTTTGCAAAAATGTACGGAAATTTTCCCGATTCGTTGGCATATGATGATACTACTCTGCTCCCCTGGGCAGTAGCATGATCCTATAGCCTTCCTCGATAAATGAGCTATTCAATTCAAAAATATTTTTTAATTTTTAAACCAAAAAACAAACCAACAAGCTCTTCAGTTTGAAAATATTAAGAACAGATAGATTATTATGGTACTTACAGTAGTACAAAATTTGCGCTGCCAATTACAACCGCGGTTTAATTCGCTCCAATAAATTCCAATTAAAAAGCTGAACATGAACACGCTGCTTCATTACGCGTAATTACTTCTAATTGTCGTGGGCATCCTTACCATCTGCGAAGACAAGGGCACCGCAAGATTTTGGTAAAATAAACACATACAGTCACGCTATTCATCAATTAGGGTAAGCAGAAACTGGGCTGCTGCCGCCTCCTTCAGCGTGCAATAAATGCTTGAGAATGAGACGGTGGAGTGGCTACATCCTGCATGCTGTGGTAGCAAAGGTCGGCCGTCCATGTCCCCCTACCCCCGTCTACCCTTGGAAAGAGACTTTTTATATTCGACACGTCAACATGACTTCACGTCGCCTGATAGAAAGCTAAAGGCAAAGTCTCAGGATCCAGGGTCACCACTAAATACACCTATAGTGCTACAGTGGTAGCCCTCAGCTTGATGGCCTCATCAAATGCTTTTTCACGCCCCGCTTAAAGGACCCGGGATTATAGACTGCTCGCCACTGTGCCTTCCGCTAGTCAAAGGGACAAGTGGAAAGTTTCCGAGTAGCCCTGTAGATGGCCACTTCCCCTTCAGCTGGTATTTGCCGCAAGTAGCAGCATCTCCACTGCGAGTGAGAGGTGTTGCCATATCCGTTGCCCGGGCGCACCGCGTAGAGGTTCTAGCCTGCACCCAGTCACTGTCTCCTGGACTAAGTTATTAACTGGTGTCTCAGGCACATATGATGATATCATCATCATCTCAGCGTTAGTTAGCATCCAAAGCTTCCACTTTGGAGATAGATACCGTTAAAATAAGAACTATGTACCATCTCAGTATCGATAGCATTCTATTCTAGCTTACTATCAGACGGGGTGCAGTCAAATGACGAACTAAATATAAAATCAACATCAACCTTTCAAAGTAAAAACGCCTAAAGAATATCATATACACTTTACTGTAGAAGGATTTTCCTCTCAACTGTCATTGTCACTTGCAGCCTTTGGTTATTTAACTGCCGATACGCAGAACCCTCGCAATCTTGAACTGTACCCATCGCCATTTGTATTGACCCGACGATTGTGTGACCCTGCGCCGGCCAAGTGGTCCCAATTCCCAACATCCACACGACGTTTGCATCCCAGAACGCCATTGGCCAGAGAATTAAAGACAATATTGCGTACTTGTTCGTTTGACCATCTACACATGTACCCTCAATTTAGCAATAGACGCTGAAGTACATGACGTCCTCGCTCGACAGGCTGTCGCGATAATTTGATTTGAATTTCGAAATAATACGAACGGAAATCTGTTTCTGGCTCCCGCGCATTCTGATTTCAAAAATTTCGAACCAGTTTTGTTTTTTTTTTCAAAATGGTGGATTGAAATGATTTTTTTTAAAGACGGAGACGGCAGAGGAGAGAATCTTTATATGTTTTTCGCCAATATGGCTTTGTAAAAAGAAATTGTGCTGAAAATCGGACTCTTTTGTATGTGATCTTGTGTGTTACTATAGACTCGAGATAAAGGTGAGATTCTGTGGATTGTATGTGATATTTATTTCTGCTGCAAACAGGTTCTATTTTTATATTTTCCTATTTATGAGAATTTTTCTTTTAATTTTAAAACATTCACGTACTAACTCAGGAAACCATCTTGAATCATTACCTTATTAAATACTTAGAACTTGGACCACGCATCACTATTATACTCTTAAGTCCTCTTAATAAGCTTAATTCCTGAAAAGAAAACGTAATTGCAATAAATGACCTTGCCCTTTGACCTTTCTATCTCAAGAATACTTAGGTAACTAAGTACAAAAAAATATTTTCTTCTTTAATTTTCTAATGAGAGAATGAATTTCATTTAAGAATACGCAAAAAAATGCAGTATATTTTCAATGTCAAAGACTTTGATTATATAAGTGTAATCAAAGGTCAA
This sequence comes from Lithosia quadra, assembly GCA_963576445.1. Taxonomy (NCBI): domain Eukaryota; kingdom Metazoa; phylum Arthropoda; class Insecta; order Lepidoptera; family Erebidae; genus Lithosia; species Lithosia quadra. The sequence goes on along the minus strand of OY754901.1, from coordinate 5,161,412 downwards.
AGAGTATTTGTGTGCACAATTTTGAAAAGATGTGTCTATAAAATAATATTTTTGTTCTTAATTTTGAAGCAAAGCATTTATATTTTTATTTCAAAAGAGCAAGAGTTTTCAATTTAAAAAAACTATTATTTTCTTAATTTTAAAAGAGCATTCTTAATTTCAATTTTAAACAAACCCTAAAAAATCCACATCCACAAGGGTTTTTTGAAAATTTCTCAATTCCAAAAATAAAATTCATATTTTTGAAGATATTAACGGATATCTAATAATGTCAATTTTTTTAACGGTTACCGGGTACTCGCGCTGTCGATCCTGTAGTAAAAACCTTCTTATGTCCTTATTGAAGAACCCCACGTTGTAAAATTCCTTATCAGCCTCAATGAGGGTAGCGGTTACACGTTAAAAAAAGCATTAAAGAGACAGAGAGAGAGAGAAAGAAGAGAAAGAAATGATGCGGTATTTGTGAAAGGGCATGATGGGGTTGGCATATCCGACTGGATAAAAACCCCTAACTTAAATAATTTAAAAAAAAATTATGAGAAATAAAGTATGTCTCACTTGTGTATTCCAAGAATCATCCATTTAAAGCCATTTAAACTTAGTCAGTGGAAGTGACATTTTATTTATTGATTGATGTTAACGAGCATTCGACGAACCGCGAGTGTCTGTCTCTTAAATGATTTCAAGGCATTATTCAAGATATTATTATTTGTGCGATTCTTTTGAATACCGGGTGAAACGGGGTGAATAGGGATCAAGGGGTGAATAAGGGATAAAATGGTCATTAGAATTTGTTTAATAATTTTTTTCACCTTTGTCTTACCACATTTTTTTAGCAAATGAATCATATTATTATTACTAATTTCAGAAAATTTCAAGTAGGTATTTAAACGGATATTCGATGATTCTCTTCATTATGACGTGGAAGCTGTTTCTAGTTTTATATACTTAATAGATAATAACCGCAAAATTTAACTGACCATTTTGTTCCTATTCACCCCTTTTTTCGGTATGGTACTTTAAAGGTCAATTCTCACTGAAAAAACAGCAGCGGCTTTTTGTGGCAAAGTATTACAAACCATTTTGAATCTTACCTATATGAGTTAAAGTTCAGAGTCATTCAGATGCAAAGGAAACGCGTCAAATAGGTACTAGGCTTTCAAATTGGACAGCCGTATATTAGAAGCCTAAACTACTGGTAATCCCTCTTCGCCTCTAGTTAAGCTAAATTGCTTGTATGGAGTGGGTTCACGTAGGTAGTGTAATGACAACGATTCGAATCCAGGACCCCTCAATCGAAAGGCTGACTATTTAACCACTAAGCTACTGGCTATTCACCACCATTGCCTTCATTTAAACTAATTTGTAACACAACCTCTGTGGCGTAGCGGTAGTAAACGCGGCCGCTGCGCAGAAGGCGAGGTTCGATCCCCACTCAGTTTCAATATTTGTATGCATGAATATGAGTATTTGCATTGGTATGGTCGTGTCTCGGAGAGCACGTTAAGCCGTCGGTCCCGGTTGCCATACAAACATCTATGGCAGTCGTTACGGGTAGTTGGAGCCCTAAAAAGTTCAAAAACAACGGTCTAGCTGCAATGCTTAGATATCGCCTAATGTCACCACTGGGTTGTGAAGGTCAGATGGCAGTCGCTTCACGGAAAATATCGAGGTCCAGCTAAATCCGCAGTTAAGACTGGTAAAGCGGACCCCAGACTCCGAGGTGAAAGCTTTGGATACGACTGGGATTAACGCTAGGTTGAAGAAGAAACTAATTTGTAACAACAAAACTTCTGTATATTCTAGGAGCCGTAGTACACCGCCGCCGGAAGGCTGCTAGGAAACAGAATCGACTCTCGGTTCACACCTCACCAATTGTGCCCCATGGAGACCATCCTCAACCAGCGAACACATTTGATCGGAAACCGCTGCACCAAGAACTTCCCTGGTCTGGATCCCCACATACAGCATTACACCAACAAGTTTAACTCAAACATGCTCCTGAAAATTGAGAACGAACTCCTGCAAAGTCACCGTCAAAGAGAACCGACTGGCATTAAGAAATTATACAATTCCTTCTTCGTTTTGTTTTAACTAGCTCGCTGTGGAGTCTTATCATCATCACCTCATCATCATTTAGTGTCAATAGTGTAGTGATAATGGCCATATTGTGATGGAATTGTATTCCCTTGAGAAGGACTTTGCTATGCACGATAGTCGTAAGGAGGACAATTTCACTTGGGAGTCTAGTGTGAGACTTGCGCTGGTCGGTCGCGAGGAAGATCTGGGGATGTATTTGGAAGAGAGGGAAGGGAGGAAGAGGAAGTGGCAGGGGGAGGGGAAGATGATGAGGAGGGACGAGAACGAAGAGAAGGAACAGAGGAAGGTGCCGCCGAAGAAAGTTATGGGTGAGTAGTTTTTGTAACCTTTCACCCTGATAATTGATACCCGAGACGGCGTGCGGTTTTAGTCGGTCCGATTCCGACAAAACCACCCCCGATGGCCGACGGGGTGGTATCCGTGGGCCCCTAGAAAGGGACTGGTCGTGGGTCCAAGTTCCTTGCTGGATATAAATTTTTCTTATTTAAATTTATAGTGTCTCTGTTATTTTTTTTTGGACTTCCACAGGATTTTTTATACGGTTTTGATTACCTTTCAATAATAACCGCCAAGTCTAACGTCACATTGGATGAATGTCAGTATAGTATTATCTACACTACAGGATAGGGGTCAGTTAATAAGAATCTGGTTCATCATGAAACAAATGAATGCATTTATTCCTTTTCCTCCTAATTTACATAAATATTTCGCTACTTACACGCTCACGAAAATTCCATGAGAGCTCTCTTAAAATATCTTAATCAATTACATTGAGTATAAATTATTTATATGAATTGGTAAATATTATAATCATATTAGTATTTTCCTCAATGACGTCCTGAAAAAAACAATGAATCGGCGACAATGTCCACTATATGTTTTTTAAGTATTTTAAAAAATAAAGCCGTCGATAATACACGTGCGATAGTTAATATCAAAGAGTATTTATATATTTACTGAAGCTTACTCGATACAAGCTAACAATAGGTACCTAAACGATTGCCTAAAAATTCTAGCGGAAGGGTGAATCTAATCTTGTGTAGATTAGATTCATCTTTCCGTTAGCGCATATTGAGTGAAAAGTCACATAATATTATGTAAGATATAATACAACAAAAGATGGTGACAGTGTTTCTTTCACGAAATACATAATATAACAAAATAATGGTTGGATACGAGAGAAATGCTTTTTGAATCAGCTTACACCCCGGCGTTTGAAGACCCGAGACGGCGTGCGTTTTTAGTCGGTCCAAGTCCGACATAACGTAGTGATTTCCGCACAGTAAAAAATAGGTTCGGTTATTATCAGAAAGCATGTTGCAAGCCTTTGACCGACTAAAGAAACAATAGTCATTACTATGAATAGTAAAGAAAATATAAGTACCTTTTATAAGACATTACTCTATGTTATGTTGACATAAGAGCGCCCACGTTTCACAAAGATTATTATATATTGTAGACTGGACAACTCTTTGAACGAAATACTACTTCACTATTTGAATGAAATTTCTAAGCAATTGCATGCTAACTTACTGATTATTCCCAATGATTTTCTGATCGGAAAAAATGATCATCCAGGACGGGACATGAACCCTTGACCAGTCCCTTACAGGGGGAATGCTCTGACCAACTGAGCTACCTGGACCCATTCTAGATGCTCGAAATTTTCCGATATATTCTACGGCTTAGGGCGCCGGTGGAGCCATCTACCGTAATTCGTTCAACTTCACTATTCATCTTACTTGAGACTATATCCTTTTTTTTTGTCTATATCTTCTAAAAATAAGGTACTTATAAAGAATTCGCTCAATATCTATTCAATATTTCTCTTCATATTTTATACTAGCCTATGACCACGGCTCCGCTCGCGTGGACGTTAGTTTTTTTTTAAACTATAACTCCGGGGTACTCAACCGATTGTGATCATAAATGCGTAAAATTTTAAGTCTAACCAGGACCTTTCAACAAAAAGCCCATCAAAATCCGTTCAGTGGTTTTTGCGTCCATCCGAACAAGCAGACAAGAATTTCAAAAAAAGAATAGTTTTCAGTATCGGTCATATAACATGACCCAAGGTGTTTTTTTCTAAAACATATTTCCAATGTGTTTGTACATTAAGCTTCAGAGAAAACGAACCCCCCTTGATAATGATATCATTATCAAGGGGGGTTCGTTTTCTCTGAAGCTTACTGTACATTGCTTACAATTTTATAATAGTATCGAAGTATGCAAGCTGGTAGACCTACTAATTGACAGACAAGGCTCTGGTGCAAGCTTTTACCCTCGGGGTTGGGGGTCAGGAAGAGAAGATTACGCTATTTTCATTATTTACACGATTTAATCCACCATTATTTAAAACTCTCCAAGTCTTCTCTGAGTCAAACTCTATTTAGGCACAAAACTTCATCATATAAATATATTGATAATTGCTCTTATCTATGCGCAAGCGCTGATAACGTGACGATATAGTTATGATTTGTGTTCCAAACAGTCACGAACGGATTGCCGCGACTGGCTCACGTATTGCCTTCTCGTGTCTCTTGTCTTGTGCCCGGTTCTTTGTGCCTCAAAAAGTGGTCGAATGACAAAATTTTCATCTGTGTTTGCTTAGTGCGTTCAAGTGATAGTTACTATCAAAAGGACGTTGGACAGTCGGTATTTATCTTTCGGTGTTGATCTAACTAAATCTCTCTATACATTAATATACTTTAGTATTATAAGTTTGTTTGTTTGGTTTAACGCGCTAGTCTCAGGAATTACTGGTCCGAATTGAAAAGTTCTTCTTGAGATAAATAGCTCATTTATCGATCGCATAGGGTATATATCATCACGCTACTGGACAGGGGAGTAGAATAGTAACCATATATGTCAACGAATCGGGCAAAGGGGAATGTCAAGTTCTGGCCATCATGTGCTCAAGAATATGCTTAATAGCAGAAAACCGTCGTTATTTTTAATTAATTGCAAAATTACGTACTGTATGTACGGGTTAAATAAGTGCCACGGAGATAAAGTATGTCACGGGCGAAGACGGTTTTAAGATGGCCCCCTCGACCCCCCAAAAGGGGGGTGGGGCGAGCATCGTTCCACTTCGCTGACGGTGGGGTGTAGGGTGACAGGCGGCCGTCGTGTCACCCAACCGTCAGCGTGCGGAGAATCAAACCACCCCCCGCCCGCTCCCCACTGTGCCCTCTGCTAGTCATAGGGACACGTGAAGAGCCTCTGAGCAGACCTCTAGAGGCCCACTCCCACCCCGGCCGGATTTATCGCAGGCAGCAGCGTCTCCCGTGGCGAGTGGGAGGCGCTGCTCGCCTCTGTTGCCCGGGTGCACCGACCCGTATTCAGATCCTAGGCTAGTGTAGGTATGTTTTTACAGGGTGCGGGCCGGAACCTCCACGTGGTGCACCTGGGCAACGGAGGCGAGCAGCGCCTCCCACTCGCCACGGGTATTTTATTTTTATTGGGTAACCTTACACCCCGGTTACTAAGGCCCCAGACGGCGTGCGCTTTTAGTCGGTTCGATCCCGACATAACCACCCCCGATGGCCGACGGGGGTGGTATCCATGGGAATTTCCGCACGATAAAAAAAAAAAAAAAAGGTATGTTTTTACAACTAGATCATAACTTCTGTTAAGTGGCACACAATAATGTTTAGGTTCGTACAATATAGTTTTACATAGTTATCATTGCCCGTATGCGCCTTAGCTAGCTTATAAATTAAACAATACACTATTATCTACTATTATAATTGGAAAGTAGCTATGTCTGTACATTGAAGATATTTAAAAAAAAATTGGTTTAAGTTATGTGGATTCTGAACACAAAAATATTTTCTGTTTGTGCGAAAATCTACTGAACGGACTTCGATGCGGTTGTTTTTCATTGAAAGGACTTCGTTAGATCTTAAGGTGCGTCCACGCTAGGCTAGCCGAGCACGAGCGGAGCACGAGCCGAACACAATTCGTCTAGTGTGGACCGACTTACAAGCCTCGACCGAGCGCGCTGCGAGCATTTCGTTCGAGCTCGGCTGCGTTCCGACTTTTGTCGGTTTTTTGACGAACACAAAGATTTCAAGGATAGTGATCGTTGTAGATTCATTGTACGTCCACACTTGACACGCGAACGACGACGGTGCTCGCCTAGCGTGAACCCACCTTTACGCATGTTTCATCACAATCGGTTGAGCAGAAATAAAGATATAGTCAAAAAACGGGAAAACCGACTTCCACGCGGGCGGAGCCATGATCATAGGCTAGTTATCACTAAGAATGCATAATCCTTCTACAGTTTGTTTATAAAGGCATAAATTAAACACATATCAGGCTTCCTATTCTGCAATTAATGTTATAGAAAACCACTGTCATGGTACTGACAGTCTATAATGAATTTAAACTTTATTGCTATATATTTAAAGTCTAAAATTAAATGTAATTTTAGAGAATATCAGTAGCTTGTTTAAACACAATAACAGAATTAAGGTCTTAGTATCTCTGATATTTATTACCACGTCGATTCGTATCTGATAACTTATGGAGATAGAAACGTGCAATGTAATGTTTATTTGAATAAAAAGGTCTAGGACACGACGGTATCTCCCGTCCGAAATGAGCTGTCCGACTGGGGTAGTACCTCCGCCCTACAGAACACCGCGCCCATAATAACCATCGTGTTGTGTTCCCGCCGGTAAGTAGGGTAGCCAGAGCTCACTGTACTCCTCCCCCACCCTTACCTACCCTCCCACCCCTTCCCAGCCCTCCCCACTTCCCTTCAGGGTAGGCAGCATGTGAGCGGTCACCGTGGCCTATGGACGTGTGCAACACTAAGGGTGTCGCACACGTCCATAGGCCACGGTGACCGCTTTCCATCAAGTGGGCCGTGTTCTTGTGTGTGAGGGCCACCACTGTAGCACTATCGGTGTATGTAGTGGTGACCCCAGTGAGACCTTACCTTTAGCTTACCATTAGGCGAGGTGAAGTCATGTTGACTTGTCTAACATAAAAAAATATATTTTTACCCGACTGCCAAGAAGGTTTATTTATCGTATGTTTTGACGACGGCGACGATCAATATTCCGTCTAATGAATGATCGCTACGTTTGCGCAGACATTGATAATATAAAGTCGTTTGTATAGATATTATTTATCGATATAATTATAATACGCTCGTTTGTGTGAAAGAGCGGGATAGCAATTACGTTATCAGTGCTAACCTATAAATTGCAGAACCATGTTGGATCCAGTATGGCCGCCCAAAGGTCTTGGGTCAAATGATTAGCGATCTGCTTCTTCGGCATATTCACTATTTCAGCATATACTTACCTACTTATAGATACGAGTAGAGGTTAAAAGTCGATAATAATATATTTATTGATCTCTGCTATATACATCTCTCCCTTGAAGAAAGCAACAGCATAGTGATACCTATCCATCTTCTTTGATCCTTACAAAGACCTTCCTTTACTGCATTGATACCCAAAGTGATCCATATCCAGTAGATGTAGGACATGACGGTATCTCCCGTCCAAAATGTCCGACTGGGGTAGTGCCTCCGCCCTACAGAACACGGCCCCATAATAACCAACGTGTTGTGTTCCCGGCGGTAAGAAGGGGTAGCCGGGCTCACTGTCCCCCCTCCTCCTCCTTCCCCGTCCCTTCCTAGCCTCCCCACCCTTTTCTACTCCCGCCCTTTTCCTTCAGGGTCGGCAGCGCGTGGGTGACGCTGCCTGCCATTTTTCTGCTGGATATGGGTTGAGCAGCTGTTCCAGAGTGAATTTTATGTTATGTGGTAGCTTGAGTCTTCGCCTCGATATATGTAGGTATGAGCCAAAATAGAAGGCAAAATTATTGTACCTTACCGGGCAGGGGGGAATTGTGTTCGTAGCACTAGTGGGACCGGTGGGTGTCACGCGGTGCTGCGACGACAATCCTCTTTGATGAGGCTGTCAAGCTGAGTGCCACCATTGTTAACATGGTACGTGTATGTAATGGTGGCTCTCTTTCCTGAGACTTGACCTTCGGCTTACCATCAGGCGAGGTGAAGTCAAATTGACGTATACTATATATAAAAAAACCCTATCTAATATTTACTATCAACTAAAAAAAGTATTTGCAAATAAAAACTTTTCCATAAATTCATGAACATGTACAGTTTGTTATCACATCAGAAATATATCGAAAATGACCGATTAAACAGTAAATAATCGATCAACTGCAACCACATAAAACCGGTTCATGAAAATATCACACAAAAAATTAGAAATTCACCCAACAAAACTGGTTTCCCAAAAATCACATATTTAACGATTTGTAATTTAACCGAATAAAACCGGTTCCTAAATAAATAGGTTTGCGATATCGTATATAGGACGTTTCGCCATCGCAAAAGAGATAAACGAAATATCGATATTATCAGTGAATTTAATACTTGTATTAAACTCGCATTAATTATTTAGGCACGACTGCACTTGGAGACAAAAATCTTGAACAAACGTCATAAAGTTCGCGCATACGCAGAACTGACCAATAAATGGATTGATCAACCCAATGACGCAAGTCCTATTAGTGATTGAGATGAAATTAGATGCGATTAGTTTTCTAAATCTATGGTTTGAAATCGAATTAGATGTACCTAATTAGTTTTCATATCTATGGTTTGAGATGAAATTAGATGTGATTAGTTTTCTAAATCTATGGTTTGAAATCGAATTAGATGTACCTAATTAGTTTTTATATCTATGGTTTGAGATGAAATTAGATGCGATTAGTTCAAAATCTATGGTTCGTTAAATCTTTTTTTAATAACAGTTCCCTCAGCTTAGCGTCCGTAGACGTTTTTAGAGAGAAAAGAAGACATTTTTATGTCTACCAATGAAATTGCAGAAAAAAGTTACCACGTGACCAAAACGTCACCTAAACCTCACCCCTCTACTTTTTCTACGGTTTAATTTGTCAAAAGAAAAGGAGAGATATATGTCTATGGACGTCATGCTGACCCTGCAGGAGTTTAATACGAATAATGGAACAGTTACGTTCTGAAGCCGCTGTCATAGTTAAATAAATAGTTGGTCTGAATATAATGAGTTTCTCACACAGAAACTCTACAATTAACAACTGTTGGTTATTTGTAGAGTGACGCACAGATTTACCTTATATAATAAGCAAGTATTTACTTATTAGATTATTGTAACTTTTTCCAGGGTTCCGTACTAGAAAAGTTACCAACCTTATTACCTTATTACTAAGATTCGGCTTTATGCCTGTCTATCATAGAAACCAAAATACTTAAACTGCTAGAATAGACGGTAAGTGGACCTACAAACAGTCCTTTATTGCCTGAATGTGAAAGTCTGTGTGGATGGATGTGTCTTTGTATGTTTGTGTCTCTTTCAATCAAAAATGGCTAAACAGACATGGGTAAAATTTGGCATAGAGATAGATGATGGTCTAGAATAGCACATAGGGTACTTTTTATACCCAGAATAGGTGTATGTATCATATTAATAAGCATGTATCATATAACTTTAAAACATACATTTTACGATGATTATACCTATGTTTGTTTATATAAAAAATATGGTTTATCTATGGGTCACTACATGACATACAAACAAATTCTGGAATGTCGCCGATTTTAATCACTTTTCGTTCTGGGATGTTTAAAGATTACTAGAATCGGACATTATGGAAACCGGACATTTTGCGAATAGGGCATTATGCGAATCAGTTGTTTTGCGAATAGGGCCTGTAGAGAAAGTGACATTTCATTTCATTACAATATTACATTGTGTCGAAATTGTACTTAAGGCTAGTTTATATAAGATATGAAATACAACAACACAAATAATTCAATTTTACTAGTGGAATCGCTTCGAAGTGAACGCATGAAAGTCGGCTATGTACGGGAGTGATATTATTTGTTATTAGCCTGTTTCCACGGCTCTGCATCCGCAACAAAATGAACGGAGTAGTTTATGCGTCCATCGCGCGAAGAAACAGAAAACAGACAAGGATAAAAAAAATGTTTTCAGAATCGTTCATACAAACCAAGGATTTTTTTAAATATATCCAATGTACAAAGTATAGACACTGACACAGCTACTTTACTAATTTTAAACGGTTTTATTTAACTTGACCTGTTTGTCCCAATCAAATCAAGTAATCAAAAATTGACCCCCTTTCAGTTGTCTGATTTGTCTGATATTTGGCAGAAGTCTTTAGTTCTGATGACAATACAATAAAACCGTTTAAGTTAAAATATATTTTTTGACAATTAATATGATATATAGACATAAAATGTCACATACCGACAAATATTGCCACTCACATACATTTCGGACTTTTCCACTGGCGTTATAGCCAATAGAATGTGACTTTGTCTAGCCCCCTACCCCCTAGCATTATAATGCGAATCGGACGTTTCGCGAACATGCGAATCGAAAGAAGTCATTCGAGTGCAGTCGTATCGTGAAAAAAATTATCATTTTGTTATTTTTCGACAAAAGTCAACACCAAACCCAAATATTAGCGTCAACGTGTAAACGTGGGCGCATTATATATCAGACGTGATTATCAAATTGTGACGCAATCCACTTATCTAAATAAAACATTCTAATACTTTTCGACTATTTACAACATGCACTATCTTTCTTACTTAAGTTATTTTTTCCGTTTACAGATAAATATTACATAAATAATAAATTATACATGATGGAGGTAGGACACGACGGTATGTCCCGTCCGAAATGAGCTGTCCGACTGGGGTAGTACCTCCGCCCTACAGAACACCGCCCCATAATTAACCATCGTGTTGTGTTCCCGCCGGTAAGTAGGGTAGCCAGAGCTTCCTGTGACCCTCCTCTCCCACCCCTTCCAAGCCCTCCCCCCTTCCCTTCAGTGTAGGCAGCGCGTGTGTGATACCCTTACCTAATGTTGCACACGTCTCTAGGGCACGGTGACCGCTTCCCATCAGGTGGGCCGTGTGCTTGTCTGCCACCTAAGTGGTATTAAAAAAATACATATCATAATTTTCCTAGTCTTTTACAACTAAGTTGGGGTCGGTTTTTCAGTCTAAAGAGTCTAAAGAGGTCGAACTTCGATATTTTTTTGTGAAGCGACAGACCTTTACAACCTAAATTGGTGATAGCGTAGTTCTGTAGTTAGACCGTTGACGGACTTTTTAGGGCTCCATCTAAACCAAACTGCTGATAAACAGACAAGATTTTAGCTCAGACTGTCTCGGAGTTGGTAGGTCAGATCAGTGATGGGTTTATGCCCATTATGACGTTTTTATATCCGCCCAAAATGCCAGGACATAAACTCAACTAATCAATATGCTCTGGCATTTTGGGCGGATATACAAAAGCGCAATAAATGCCCGCCCAATGTCCAATTAGGCAGGGCATAAAATCATTACTAGGTCAGACGGCATTTGGTTTCTTCCGTAAACGATCCTTTGCCAGTCGACTGATTATTCTGCCACGGAATTTATGGATTTTACGGTTTTCGGAAGTTCTGTGTCGGAATTTCTATCAAACGCAGCATAGGCCTTATTCACACTTTTACTCCTATTCTTTATTGTAGATCCAACTTTATCAGCTTCATTATTCTACACGATACAACACCTAATAAATTCTCAAAAACCGTATTGTGTTATTTAAAAAAAAGGAAATATGTTTTCCTGCCTACCGTGAAAGTAATTGAACTATTAAAACTAAACGCAAGTGCAGTGGGAGTCCTTACATACGATAATGACACTAAAACATCCCATAAGTGCTACTAAATATCACATTTACCTCCAGTGTGAACACCACCTAAGAACGTTTACTTTACAATTCGGTTGGATTTTCTGACAGTGGCTAAAGTCTTGAAAAACAACAGAATTTTGGCTTTACCTCATCAATTTGTGTTCTAAAAATACTCACAAGTGAAGGTACTACTAACGCCATCTGTTAGTGTGCATCTGTGATAAAGATATTTGTGGCGCCATCTGTCGGTGTCGAACGTCAAACTGTCCAACATGGTGGAGGATACCACGCCGCAGCAGGAGCGGGTCTCTGCTGCTGCGGTTCTGCAGTTCGCTGCAAGAGAAGCGAGAGAGGGAAGGAGATTCACCGAATTTGGGGCTCATGCTTTTGCGAGCCTCAATTATAATGCTTACGGTACATGTTTTCTTTATACTTTTGTTTTTAAACATAAACTGTTTTATCTATCTATAATATAATAAAAGAAAGTCGTGTTAGTTACACCATTTATAACTCAAGAACGGCTGATCCGATTTGGCTGGGAATTAGTAGGGAGGTAGCTTAGAACCAGGAGACGGACATAGGATACTTTTTATCCTTTTTTAGTGGAGAGTGGAGTAGAGAGTCGTTTTATTAGTGGCGATACCGACTTGCATGCGGGTGAAACCGCGGGCGAAAGCTGTACAATATTATAAAACTCAAAGTCCCGACTGACTGATTGACCTAGAGACAACGCACAGCCTAAACCGCTGCTGGTCGTAGAGACTTGAAACGTAGGATTTTTAGAAATTCAAACCCTAAAGCCCTAAAAAGGGGGTAAAAACGTATTTTTTTAAAAACTCAAGAACGGTTGAACAGATTTTCATGATCTATGATTTTTTGGATTTGTTTCCGCCTCGAATAGCATAAAAACTCTATAAAGGTATCAAAGCAAGTCGATCTCAACGAGACAATCACTCTTTTCAACGTGCCAAGTCAAAAACTGGTTATGGATATTTAATAATAATTAACAATAATTGATTTGTTATCTCCCTCATTACAATGTTTATACTCTGTCTAATCATCTATTTAACTATGTAACTGATGCATTCATTGTACTACACGTGCGCTATAAGTTGAGACCTGACCGCCAGACGTAACCGGCGCGTGTTTGTACAGCACACAAAAAAATATCGTAAACAAGCTTCTGCCCGAGTCGTTACCTACCTGTCTACCTTTTTTTTTGCGAACAGTACATCACGGGCGACTGAGGGGCAGTGCAGGAGGAAGTAGGTGGAGAGCCCAGGTCTCAACTTATAGCGCACGCGTTATAAAAGTAGATTGAATATCCACGGTCAAAATATATATAAACTGCCTAATCAAAAATATGTATCAACCCTTTTTATAACCATGCTCAAAAATGCTTTGAACCAAGGTGATATGTCAAAGTCAAAAATCAATTATTCTGTATAGACCATTTTAAGCGGCACTTACAAAACGTCAAAATTATAAATATTTAAAACTAGAAGCAAATGGACCACCGGTTCGAAACGCGGCCCAGACCTGAGAAGACTCCGGCAAGAAACTCAGCGGGCTGTTTTTTTTTGGTCTATGGAAAGACAAAGTATAGTCTAACTGATAAATATATTGTTAGTATGTTTCGAGAGAGCTTGATTACGTAATAACCCCTGTATGTCAGTTTTCCAGGCCCCCCAGACACTATCTCTCTTTAATTATAATAAAGAAAGCGTATATTAAATTAACAACTGACTGGGCGAGCAGATATAACTAGTTCCTTCACACCAGGTTCAAAGTATAACTGATAACTGTTAACTGTATAATCGTTTGTGTGCTCAATGCGGTTTTGGATGTGCCATGTTAATTAACCGAATAGTTATTGTTAATTAATTGATCAATCAGGTAAACTGGTTTTTCTATAGGCTTTTGGGACTTATTATACTTTCTATAATATTTGTGAGAGTGTGAACACACTCTTTTCCTTTGTGGCTCAGGGTATTGGTACCTACATCTGACTGCGACTTCTGTTCCATTTATTGTCAACCGGGGAAGAACCACCGTCTTAGCTAATTACACGTACCGCAGACCTAACTCCCTTTGCGTTCCTTTTTTCCATTCTACGCTACCTTATCGACTTTCTAGATCGCCCCCCTCGCATTTCTCCACCTTATTTTTGCTTCCGTCTCCCCCTCTATAGGTGATATGCCAATCTTGTTTCTTTGCTAATCTTTTTTCTTTAAACATGGTACCCCACTTACTTTCCTTTCCCCATTCTAGTTTTCCTTCCCCTTTCTCCTCTATAGGGGCCAACTTACTATGCAGGAGAGAGGCGAACGAAAACTCAACGTTTGCTGGGGTGCGTGGGAATGTCTTTTGGACCAACCTTCACCCTGGCGTTTGTAGACCCGAGACGTCGACGGTTTTAGTCGGTTCAAGTTCGATATAACTGCCCCCGTCTGCTGCGGTGCTGGCGTGGTATCCAATGGCGATTCCCGTATGACGAAAAGGGGACAATTTACTTATCTATTCTTTTCAATAGCTACCTTCCTTTACTATCCTTTTTCCCCATTTTGTTTCCTTTCTCTTATCTTTAGGTAGCAACACGCTTATCTATCTTTTTAAAAGCTCGTTAGCAAAAAAAGACGCTTATCTATCTTTTATGAGCTCACGGCTCGTTTTAAAAAAATATGCTTATCAAATTAAATTTAATAGTATGAACGCAGAAGTAAACATGATAATGAGGCACTTAAAAGTACCACATACGATTATACAATGATAACCCGGTGTCTGTTGTCCTGCAATTGGCACTAGCAGATAAAATCAAACATGTCTCAATACGATATCAGAGCATGTGCCGTTCGCATGTTATGACACTAAATGGTACTGAACTTAGTTGCCACTAAAAAGTACCGCGAAAAGCAAGGCGATTATTACACATTTTCATTTGACTAATGTTTGATAAACAAATGATATTAGGGTCAAAATGTTAATAGTAGCTTTGACTAGTATATTCTTAAAGTTAGTACGAGTTCATAATTATTATATTTATGAGTATTTTACATTATGGACCCCTGTCGGCCATCGGAAGTGGTTATGAAGGATTCGAACAGACTAAAACAGCATGCCGTCTCGGATCTCAACAGGTGTAAGGTTACCAAAAGACATTTCCCTTGCACCCCAGTGGCCCCATGCCATCTTCGGTTTTAAGGCTGCCCCCTCGACCCCTAGAAAGAGGGTAGGGCGAGAATCGCGCCGCGTGTCAGTATAGGGTGACGGGTGGTCTTCCAGTCACCCCACGACTGTGCTCGGAAAACCAGCACGCCTCCATCTGCTTCCCACTGTACTGGCAGAGGGCTAGGCACAGGGACACGTCGAGAGTCTCCACGCAGGCCTCTCTTGAGGGCCACTCCGACCTTTTTTTTCGTGCGGAAATCCTCATGGATACCCACCCAGCGCAGGTTATGTTGGACTCTTACCGCCTAAAACCGCACGCCGTCTAGGGTCTCCTGACGCCAGGGTGTAAGGTGGCCCAAAGTGCATTTCCCTCGCACCCCGGCTTGACCCGGGCCATCTCCGGATTCGAGAAGGCCCCCTCGGGTTTGGGAACCACGGTGTTCCCGTCATGCCCCCGGAACACCCTAATAATTGTATAATTATATGTATTGTCTTAGCTAACAGTTTTCCCCTTGTCAACAGTCGCTCTGAGTGACATGGGTGGCAGCGGCACCAGTTCCTCATCCTCTCACATGTCGCCTGGTTGGCAGGTCAACGATATCGATCTGGAGTTACCTGGCGAACTGTCTATGAAGTAAGTATTATCTGACGAAATTAAAACGTTTTTAAAAGAAAATTGGTAAAATAAAGTGTACATAAAATAAAATATGGTACAAATATTTGATAAAATAAATAAAAAATATTTGTACAATATTGCGCTAGTTTCGGTTGCAACCAAAGCTTACACTTGGACGCCCGAGGTCTGGTCTCCAGGACCTCCTTTCCCTGATTTGGAAAATCTTTGAAAATGCTGTGAGGCTAAGTCAGGTTTAATAAATAAATATTATTCATATCGGTCAAGCCATTAATGGTCTAA
Source organism: Lithosia quadra (assembly GCA_963576445.1). Classification (NCBI taxonomy): domain Eukaryota; kingdom Metazoa; phylum Arthropoda; class Insecta; order Lepidoptera; family Erebidae; genus Lithosia; species Lithosia quadra. The sequence continues at coordinate 5,145,485 of OY754901.1, read as the reverse complement.
TAGTAAATTACACATAAATGACACTCCTGGTGTTGCACACATTCATAGACCACGGTGACCGCTTCTCATCAGGTAGGCCGTGTGCTTGTCTGTGGCAGACACGTAGTATAAAAAAAAATGTACAACGATAAGACACCTATTGGTTGAGGTGAGGTTGGAGGAGGGCCAATTTAAAGACTAACAGCGCCATCTGTTATTGGATTCCAGATAACTCTTAACACATTAATATTGCATCATTCACAGTGAGGCGCTGTTAGCGCTGCCATCTCTCGCTGTAAACTTCAAACAAGAAGCGCCGTCACCGACAGGCGCTGTGCTGTCTCCGCCACGTCGATCAGCCTGGGCTCAAAGACGACCTGATGATAGACAGGTATTGTAACCGTTCAAATTTTTTGATTACTGGCCGTGGTCGCAGACCGACTCAAACTTTGACCGGAGTAACCTGGTGCCCGATTTAGTAATTATACGTTTTCAAAACGCATCGATTCAATTCGATTGGAAGAAAAAAAATTGGTTGCCTGTAAAGTCGGTATACGGGCGAAAGTTTTACGTGACAACGACTTTGAGTGGTAAAATAATTTTAATGTGAATATTCATTCGTATAGTAGGAAGAAGGATGAAATAATAGTAACAATTTAAAACATTTATTTATACAAAGAATTATATTTAAAACATTAATTTATACAAAGAATCTCGCACTGAATTTCATATTAACAAAATTTTATTTTTACCTTTACACATACATACGTATTTATATACAAAACCGGTGTGTATGCCTATCTCTCTCACTCTCTCTCTCTCGCTCTGTCTCTCTCGCTCTTAGGCGGGCTAACCATGCCCGAGTGGAAGGGACGCGTGCCTCTCACTCGCTCTCATTGTGAGCGCATAACGTGAGCGGAGCGTAACGCAGTTTCTTGAAGTGTCACCCGGCAAACCAATTTATAAGACGTTGTCACGTCAAAATGAAAAATAAAATTTTGTTATTTGGATGATCTGTCAAAATAGAATCTGCCTACGTTTCCGTGAGGTTTTTAAACCTTTAAAAACACTCATAATTTGATTAATTCCAATTAGAATTTAAAAGAAAAATATCTATAAGCCTTTGTAAGCTTTGAATCACTCGCATTAAAATCGTTATTTTACTGAATCAGGCCCCTGGTCGAAACGTCAGACGATTCAAAGGTATGTATATACCTATTTAATACTATTGTAAATCCACTGTATATTATTTTTCTTCATACTTTATGTAATCTATATCATTCTGAAGATCGAACACTTTTCATACATACACAAACAACATATTATATGCTAACAAACTTATACCAACACCACAGAATATATAATAGTACCAACACACTACATATACCTACACACGTAAAACGTTACCCTCGCTGGCGCATACGTGTAAAAACCCCATAAAATAATTCTGCTCCCACTCTTCCCCCTATTTCACGAGGCTTGTGAAAGAACAGCTGATATATCCTGTTTTTTTTTATTCCCAGATCCCAATGGAAATTTCGAAAGTAAAGCTAGCCGACTGGGAATATGAAGTGAAGAATTTATGCGAGGTGATACTGACACCTTACTATTTGAATGATATTTTCTTCCACTGTAACAGTTTCCAATCACAGACAGTTAACAGTCTTCTTAGCACGAGATTGCGTATTATCGAAACGACGATAGTTTCCTGGAGTTTAGTAGTGAAATGGTTCATCTTATCGAAGGGCCAAAAAATGTGACGACGGACATTTTGGTCCTTCGGATTTCGAAGGACCAAAAAGTCCTAAGATTGCTTATATGACTCCCGTGAGCACACTTTTATGGTCTTTTGGAAAGTTCCGAAAGATCAAAGAAGTTCTTAGATTGCCTACACAAATATCGTGAACGCACTCTTTTTGGTCCTTCATCATCGACATCCTGCAACCGCTCACAGGTAAATTGAACCGAACTCAAGAAGCTGTAGTCGTTTTGCCCGCCAGAAAACTTTTACTAGGGATTCCGATTTGGTTTCCAAAAGTCTTATTTCTCTTCTTGCTATATGAGCATTTGTCATCATCTGATATTACCCATGCCTCCAATATCCAAGTGCCAATAATTATGCATGACAATATACATTATGCTGAACGAATGAACAACCTTCATCTTTTAAATATTACTCTCTTTCACTCACTCACTCACTCACTCATAAGACTACTATTGAACGAGGCCTCTTCGAAAGACCTCTATAATGACCAGACATGGCTGTTTCGATAAGTTCTTGCATGTAAGTTTTTAGTACGTCGTTTTACTTACTGCCAGATTTTCAAGGTTACCCGAAGTAGCCGTCGGAGAGAGAAGCCTCACGCTGGAGACTCTGGTGCTTTCCATGGTTGCCAGCGAGAGTATGTGGAATGCGGCTGCCTTTTACGAGGCAGTGATGCGCGTAAAGGGGCAATGGAAGGGGAGAGGTCTAGCACTCTCCTGTGCCATAGATTGCGCCTCCATAACCTGGGGTTGACGGTTGGAGCTAGCCGTCGTCCTAGCAGAAGCAGGTTTAGGGTGGCGGTGTGCCCCTATACGGGTGGGGGAATTTTGAATCCTCCAACAACATGTCGGAGTATTGAGGGCCAGGGGTATTTGGAGTCTCTGGAATATTCCTTCAGCGGCAAATTAGATTCGTCGGCCAAACATGCCGATGTGATCAGGCCCCGTAGACAAGTGTCATAGCGTAAATCGCTACGGAATAGAAACGATTAGGTCGACCAATCACATCCAAGCTCGTCGCCGCGCGTACGATGCGCGCGCCGCGGCGGAATCACGAGCTGGAGTGTGATTGGTCGACCTAATCTATTCTATTCGATAGCGATTTAGACGTTTTCCACTTGGCTACGGGCTCAGACATCTTGCGGTTTTAGTCGATTCGAATCCTCTCCAGATCTCTACTCCAAAATAACTAGTATTTTTGTTTGCTGCAGATCACCAACATGGTCGTCGACAACCAACGGGACGGCATGGATGATGGGAGCTGCCAGCAGTCGCCTCCCCATAATGGGAACGTTATGATACAACATGGTATGTTTTTAAATAAATAAATGTTCTGGCACATTTTTTCATAGCAATACTTATACAACCTTACACCCCGGTAATTGAGATTCGCGACTGCGTGCAGTTTTAGTCGATCCGAATCCGACATTACCAACCCCGATAGCTGACGGGGGTGGTAAAACATTAGCTCCCTGACCAGGTAGACATGACGGTATCTCCCGTCCGAACTGAGCAGTCCGTCTGGGGTAGTACCTCCGCCCGGCGGTAAGTAGGGTAGCCAGAGCTTACAATCCCCCTTTATCCCCCAATCCTTTCTTCCAAGCCTCCTCTCCCCCTAACTTCCCAACCTCCCCCCTCCAGAGTCGGCAGCACGAGTGTGACGCCCCTGATGTAGCACACGTCTATAGGCCACGGTGACCACTTCCCATCAGGTGGACTGCGTGCTTGTCTGCCACCTCAGTAGTATAAAAAGAACAAAAAAGTTTGACTTGGCACCATATACGCACTGCACTTCGAATCCTTTGGCTTTTTATCTATTTCTTTACGTTTCTAAGTGCCATATTTCTATTTTTGTTAGTGAACCAACATATTGTTTGTAGCAGGCAGCCCTGAAAGCATGCAGTGCCAGCCCGCCCTGCCTCCCGGCAGTATAATGTCAATGAACGGGTACCATTCACCCAACGGGCAAGAGAATAAAAGTTAGTATTGGTATTTTACTATAAGGTCAAGACTATTATTGAACAGACAGACATCTAACTTATTATAAAAAGGTAAAGAAGCTGGATCGATGGTTTTCGCATTTTTTGACTATATCTCCGGTTCTACTCGACCGATTGTGATCAAACATACGTAAGATTTTAAGTGTGAGAAAGACATTTCAAAATAAAAAAAACTTCATCAAAATACGTTCAGTACTTCTTACCGCGTCCATCGCTCACAAACAGACAAGGATTCTAAAAAAAATTTTTTTTTATATCTCCAATGTATAGACACAGTTATTTTACAATTTTATATAATAGTATAGATAGATAGATGTTGAAGAAGTTCTGTTCGTTTTCGCTAGATGGCGCCAGATTGCTTCCTAAATCTTCACCACAAAAAATAAGTCAAACTAACACAGTAAACCTTTCTCAGATGCAGGTCTTCTGATGTGTTCCCCGGTCAGTTCCCTGGACGGGTTCCTGCAGTCTCCGACACAACGCATCGACCCTAGCTTCAAGGATGATACCAGGTGAATTTTGAGCCATAACTTCTAACTCCAATTCATCCAATCCCCATACCTCCAATCCCCTTCTCCAAACCCCCTTAACTCCCCAACCTGCCCTCCCCTCCAGGGTAGGCAGCTCGAGTACGATGCTACTGCCGTTGCACACGTTCCTAGGCCACGGTGACCGCCTCCCATCAGGTGTACCATGTGCTTGTCTGCCACCTAAGTAGTATGAAATAAAAAATAGCACTCCGGGAGTGCCGGCAGAAGTGAAAACTTCAATATTAACGTTGTGTTTAATTATAAGTATAAAAGTACTATCATTTATGAGGTAGAATACAATGTTTATTTATTGCGCTATCGTACACAAATATGACAATTTATATGTTGTTATTTATTCACATTTACGAATACACAACAGTGTATTTACTACACAACAGTCAAGCAATCAGCTGTCACCATCCTTGGATACGCGTGGGACGCTGTACATAAACACACACGGTCATTCGCGCAAGCGCCCTGTGCCGCCTAAACAGAGCAGCACACTCAGGCACGGTAGAAAGAGTGGGAGATACTAGTTCCTCTCCCTTCCCCTCGATCTTACGCTTTTTCGATCAGCATCACGTGACCCTGACGCGAGTTTGAAAGTTTTTACCCATACAAAAAAAGTGCTCAGCGCCGCTAAAGAAGTTTTCACTTCAAAAATACGATTGTATTCAGATTGTACTGTTCCATTAGGTTCCAATACGTCCTGGCAGCAGCTACGTCTATAGCCACCAAACAGAACGAGGAGTCACTCACGTATCTGAACCAGGGACAGCCGTATGAGATCAAGTTGAAGAAGCTGGGTGACTTGTCGCAATATAAGGGCAAGATCTTAAAGGTGAGGACACTTTGGATAAAGAGGGCGCCTGTGTTTGTACGGTTATTTAAAATAGTATATTTTTGTCGGCCATCTTGTTGACGAAATTTTGATACTTTAGCGGTATAGCGTTCAATTGATACTCGCTGTAGGTATTTACAAAAAGAATATCAATAAATATATTTATCTGCTTTCAAAAACCAATATTACAAGCTATGTTTTGTTTTGAGTCTAGATGACCCCACAAATACACTTCTCATCAGAAAAATCGAAACACCCTGCAATTTTATGTTTTCATCAGTTATCAGAAAAATGTGTACCTATATTTAAGAATATAATGTCAAATGTCTCTTAATAGTGAATAATATGAAGTTTTCAAATTTTACTGCTAATGTTCTGAATTCAAATATAATTTTTCTGATGAGAAGTGTACCTATATGTCGCAATTTCTCAGTAGAATTTAAAAACCAACACCTCTCCACTTTTTACAATCCTGACACATGCCTTTCGGTTCTTCGACTTTCATACATGCTCGTCGGTTGCGGGTACTCTGATATAACATGTCCTAGAGATTTTTCTTTGTGTTCTCACCAGAGCGTGATCAAGATCTGCTTCCACGAACGCCGGCTGCAGTACATGGAGAGGGAGCAAATAGCGCAGTGGCACACCGAGCGGCCTGGAGAAAGGATAGTTGAGGTACTTATTTTATTATTTATATGTCATATAAGGTGAGATATTTTTTTATTGTGCAGAAATCTCCTCGCCCCTCCCCCCCTCTTCCCCTCTCGCCCTACCCCGGTAGTCGCGGTTATATCGGACTCAAACCGACTAAAATCCCGAGTAGAGCCCAGTGGAGTGGAGAGTGGACTGGAGGTGAGTGGAGTGCAGACTGGAGTGAAGTTTTATTAAAATAGACTTGGTGACAATGTCGACCTCCACGCGGGCGAAGCCGCAAGTATAAAAAAAAAGAATAAGTTTAGTGGACTGACTATAGAGTCGTCAGTTGTATTCTTTAACGCGTTCCATCCATAAGTTTTATAGTTTCAATAATGAATACATTTGTCCACAGGTAGACGTTCCCCTATCGTACGGAGTGATCCGAGTGGAACAGCCGGCTTGTCTGAACGCGCTACACGTGTACTGGGATCCCACCAAAGACGTAGGAGTGTACATCAAGGTGAGATCATAAATCCCTATCACCTATACAACAGGGTGACCCACGGCGATGCCACAAGGAGCCCTCCGGATACTAGGATCCCATGATGCCGCTCCCATGGGATCCACAAATAAATTTTTCGCCTCTTGATTCCCATTGGATCCTAAAATGATTTTTTAATCCTCTCGAATCCCATGGCAAAACTCAAATACAAAACGATGATATTACATTTGAAACGCAAATAGAATTAATAAATAACGAGATTACAATTGGATACTTCATGGAGCAAGTAAAATAGTTTTAAGTACCTTCTCTTTTTTATTTTTTGTAGGTGATTAAATTTTTTTCCGCATTTTTAACTTTCATTAGATTTAAGTTCAAGTTCATTGAAATTGAAAATTGAAATCACTCTTGGATTGCTCTTGGCCTTACGTCACCGGCAGTGCGCAATACGCTGTAGTCAAAGTAGTCAAGAGTAGCGTTGCTGTCACAATTTCAATTCCTATTAGTTTCCATAATAGTCGCGTAATTTTAAAACAATGTGGCGCTAGCGTCGAATTCAAGAATATTCGAGATTACGAAACTTAAAAATTCCAATTCTGATCGCATCGAATTAAGTACAAGAGATCTCTCCAACAAACATACATACAAACATATTGTACCTTTTCCCCTCCGGGGTAGGCAGAGACAACAGCCAACGCTATACTGCTTATTAAAGTGAAATCTACAATGTTTTATACCACATAACCTTCTGTCACCAGGTGAACTGTATCTCAACGGAGTTCACGGCCAAGAAGCATGGCGGTGAGAAGGGTGTGCCCTTCCGCATCCAGGTGGAGACGTACCTCGGCAGTGACGAGCATATGCGGTTGCACGCCGCTGCATGCCAGATTAAGGTACGTTTTTTTTTCCGTGCGGAAATCCTCATGGATACCCACCCCGCGGCCGGCGGGGCAGGTTATGTCGGACTCTTACCGACTAAAACCGCACGCCGTCTAGGGTCTTCTGGCGCCAGGGTGTAAGGTGGCCCAAAGAGCATTTCCCTCGCACCGTGCGGGCATCCTCACGGATACCATCCCCGTCGGTCATTGAGGGTGTTATATCGGACCGACTAAAACCGCACGCGGTCTCGGATCTTCAGTAAAGTGTTTGAGATGTTAAGCTACTTTTGGTGCTAGGAATAGCACCAAAAGTCGCATAATGTATAAGGAGGAGAGGAGGAGGAGGTAAATGATATAAGGAGGTAGGACACGACGGTATCTCCCGTCCAACTGGGGTAGTACCTCCGCCCTACAGAACACCGTCACATAACAACTATAGTGTTATGTTCCCGCCGGTAAGTATACCCTACTTGAGCTTGAGCTCACTGTACCCCACCCCATCCTAGCCTCCCGTCCCCTTCCTAGCCCTCCCTCCTTCCCTTCAGAGTAGGCAGCACGTGTGTGACACTCTTAGTGTTACACACGTCCATAAGCCACGGTGACCGCTTCCCATCAGGTGGGCCGTGTGCTTGTCTGCCACCTATGTAGTATAAAAAAATAAAATACTGGGCATAACAATAACATTAAGTCCGTTTCCAGGTGTTCAAACTTAAAGGCGCCGATAGGAAACACAAGCAAGACCGGGAGAAGGTGATGCGGAGACCGCGGTCGGACCTGGAGAAGTACCAGCCTGGGTGTGAAGCCACGGTCCTTACTACGGTACTTGTACTTACTAGCTATTGCCCGCGACTTTGTGCGTTGTCTTAGATTTTAAATTTTTCATATTTTTTACGCGTAACCCCAATTTTTTTCCAAAATTAAAGTAGCTTAAGTTATTCCGTTATATCAGCTATCTGCCAGTGAAAGTCCCGTCAAAGTCGGTCAAGCCGTTTCAGATATTAACCGGAACAAACATACAGACAGATAAAAATTTAAAATAATATGTACCGTGTATACAGGGTGAATTTTTCAAAAGGGATTGGATGGCCAAATCCGAATCTATAAGGAATAGCGAAAAATGGTCAAAGGAGTCACGAGCCCGATTTTGATTAAACTTTAAACCTCATCATTAGATTTTTGAAAAACCAATAATCCTAGCCAGGAATCGAACCTGTTGATTTTGAAAAAAAAAACACACCCTTTATTATTACAACATGCGATAGTGTCGCTGTTAAGGAACAAATTCTGCGAAGTAATGATATACGGCAAATTTAAGGAAAATTTGGAATTTAATTAAATTTATGTTTCATGTACCTATTTGTTTCGTTCAAAATCCCAAAAAAGATCGTAACTATTCCGTGTTTCAAATTATACTCAGAATAATTAAAATGATTGATGTTTTTTTTAAACAAGATGGAGCTCCAGCCCATAATAGCCGTAAAAGAGATTTTGATTCAGCAGTTTGACGACAATTTTATTGTAAGGCATGGTCCTGTGCCTTGGCCAGCGAGATCCCTGGATCTTACTCCCTTAGATTACTTTCTCTGGGGGTATGTCAAAAACGAAATTTACAAAGACGTATGATACGGAGATACAGTCGATGACTTGAAACTTAACGTTCTTTGGAGAATATTCTAAACGGAATCAATAACATTCTAATATTGAATGCAGTACGATTATGTATTGAAAACAATGGTCTACATTTTGAACAATAATTAATCAGTTAATATAAGAAAAATAAAATGTATTTTGTTAAAGATGAGCTCTTTCCTTTAGTTTGCGGTATGTCATTACTTCCCAGAATAAGATCCTTAATAGCAACACTATCGCATAGTGTAATAATATAGGGTGTTTTTTTTTTCAAAATCAACAGGTTCGATTCCTGGCTAGGATTATTGGTTTTTCAAAAATCTAATGATGAGGTTTTAAGTTTCATCAAAATCGGGCTCGTGACTCCTTTGAGCATTTTTCGCTATTCCTTATAGTTTCGGATTTGGCCATCCAATCCCTTTTGAAAAATTCACCCTGTATATCCAAATGCATGAAGTAAAAAGCGGTTATTTTAAAATTACAAACAGACAATCTAATTTCAATTATTTGAATAGATGCCGCAACTTCGGCCGCGTGGACTTAGATCTCAAAGATGATTTGATATCGCGATTTTGGATCTAATGATACACACGATAGATGGCGTTGTGTTACAATTTAATATCGCTGATTTCTGTTTGACAGCTGTCACATGATGCGATGATGCCGCCGCCATCTTTAGTCACGACGTCACCGCCGTACTCTCCTGAGTTATGGTAAGTCTATGGTTTACGGTTTATGGTTTACAGGAATAAAAATAGGTCTTAAAATGAAGATCTTTGTGGTAGATTATCGCAATCGGCTGTTTACAAGATGGTAAGGAAAATGGAATGTATTCTCATTTCCATCAACATTTTTGTAATCTGTAATCATCATCTACTTTTGACGTTTTGTTAGTGCCGTATGATCATACGGAAAAACACGCTGTATACACCAAGCCTTACTCTATCATACAGACTTGTACATAATAGATTGACGGTGTCAACCGAGGAGTTCCTGTAGCTGCAATCATTAACATCATTGGGTCGATTGGAGAATTAGTTGCCTTGCAGTAACCTCAACAGTCGACTTCTAGGTAATAGACCAACCATGTCTATAACGGTATTTGTTCTAGAAAGAAACTAAAATTTTATAGGTTGTAGACTTGTTATGTTACGTTCCGTTATTTCACTAAGTATGTGAGGATAACGTTACGATTTCCTTGCTATTACGTTAACGTATACGGGTTTCTAATTAATTTTCTTTATATATTTTGATGTACAAGTACAAAAGTACTAACCAGTGCCAAACTCATTTTACTTTTGCTTACTTACCTGGAATAACATAGGGCCTACTTTTCATCCCTGAAACAGGTTCCTAATTCCTATGGGTTTCGGGAACGGAACCGCTAGTAATGTATAAAAACCGGTATTTACCGAAACAGCAATCTATCGATATCCTGTACATCACTATCGCAATATATAGAACAAACGCTGCGTACCGTAGGTACATGCCGTAATTAAATGTTAACCATAATCGGTACAATTCGTAAAACGTCCAATAAGAAAAAAAATATCCGTTTCGCATATTATACTTGTCCGTCCAATCGGACGATACGCACAATCTTAGTGCTATAATAAAAGAATTAAATGAACGCTCTGACAAAAAATAAATGATCACATAACACAATAACATACGTAATTGATAAAAATTGGCACCAATTACTATTCTGTTTGTCACTTGGTACTTCAATCATTCTAATCGGCTATTACGCAATGGCGCGCTCGGCATAGTTGGTTCATTCATCCTGCGAGCTACTAACGGCCCCATTGCGTTAAATTGATGCTATATTTAGCTCAATCATACCCAAGACTTGTTAGCACCGGATTCGGAGGATGTCATGTTATTGTTATGTAGATGTGTGATGTGACCTTTGGGATGTAAAATGATGATATATCTTCTACATGTTTACAATCGGGTATATAAGGTGATAGTGGCTCTCTAGAGAAGAGTGCGGCTCGGAGGTGCTCCACGTGTCCCTCTGGCTAGCACAGGATACTGGGGACCAAATCAACCTCACTAGCAATTCGATACATCTACTGATTAACAGGTGAGACTCCGACACAAGCTTTTCTTTCGGGATAAGGAGGTCAGAGGGCAGTCACTTCCACAAAAGCCCAAAATCTAGAGAAAAGTAGGAGAGTGTACTAAAAGTAAGCATAGCTAAACTAGCTTATATTATAATAAAATGTGCTTGAACCCTAACTAACCTATTTAGATACATTTACAATAGAGACACCCAAACTAATGAAAACAGATATATTCATGAATACAAAATATTTACTGTGCTGCTGGAATCGTACCCGTGACTAAGCAGTCAGACGCTCTACTGTAACGCCACGTAGGTACATACAAATAACGTTGTCAGAGGTTGAAAACCGCTCTTTTACATTCCTCATAATTCATATCCGTCGCCCTTGTTCGTGCGCACTGAGCTATGCCAGGCTAGCCTATAAAGTACAGGGTTCGTCCAGGGTCGTCGACCTCCATGCCTTCTAGTTTATGCGATTGACGCACCATTTGTTGTTTTGTTACGCTGCTATACCGTTTTAGTAACAACCTATTGTATGTCACCAATTTGTTAGTTAGGCTGTTCGTTTTATAGACGCTTTCAGTATTTTGACTTGCCCTTGGCATGTCGGGTTCATCTGTGATATGTATCGTTTTAGTCACATGACAGATAATTACATGTTTTTTAGGAGCCGAAAGACTCGCGAAAGACAAGTCTTAGGCAGTTTGCTGCGAGCGTGCACCGATCGCGTAATGTAGCGAATGGCCCTAAACTATGGAGGCAGGTATGCAGTATGAATTTCCTGGGAAAGTTAAAATGACTAGGAACTTAATCCAGGAGGCAACATGAACCCTTGAAAAGTCCCTTTCTATAGGAAATACCAATCCTGGCCCTGTTTTTATGAATTAAGCTATCTGGATTCTCATCTAAATTTTACCCATTCAATTTCAAATGGTTTGAATTTCATTCGTGTTAACTTATCATTAGCTAACAATATAGATACCGTTCGGAAACAATAAAAACCGTAATAGTGTAACGATTTTAACCTTACATAAGGATGTTACAAAACGTGTCATAGCAATTTAGGTATAGTTGTATTGTTATTTGTGTCGTAACTGCTCCGTGGAGAATATTCTCAATGATCTCACGCTAGATTGAATGTCGTAATGTACTTCATCACATGAGCCAACATTTGACATGGCACGGCAAGAAACATTGTAAAGCTTCATTACTATGTCAGCCGTTTTATTAGACCTTAATTGACGACGTTGAAACCAGAGTGATCTAAGTGACATTTTTGCTTTTGTGCCCTAGATCACTCTGACTCCAACATCGCTAATTTGTGTCCTACTCAGCTGTACAGCCACTATAATAAATACAGATCAATTATATCTTGTAAGGATGTTCTTAAAACGTACAGAAAACGTACGTGGTCAATTTTCCGAATATTTTTAAACTAGAAAATATATTTAGAAATCAGATGGGCTCAGACACTTATTTAAATACTAGTCGTTGCCTGCAGTTCTGCCGGTGTGATATACGTATCCCGTTCCCGGGACTCACAGACTACTGATTCTAGATTATAATATATCTCTGTACCAGTTTTCGTCCAGCTCCTTTCTAGCGTGATTAAGTTCCCGGTTGCATCCGAGGCTACATTTTTTGTGAAAAGTAAACGTGGTTCTGGCTTTCCTCTCAAGGTTGAGAGGACGGTAGTCACCTCTCCCTAGTAGACTAAACCTAACATACCGATATCTATTATATACTAATACAAAGCTTAAATAACTAACTAAATATTTGAAATGAGTACACAAGTACATATTTAGTTGTTTCTTTAGAATACATGTTTAGCTTAACGGTACTTTAATATTTACTGTTAAGAAATGTTCACCTTGAGAATCCGCAATCTAAACGAACGGAGATGAAATAGGTATACCGTATATGATAATAATAACATTTACTAATTATCCACGATTCTACGAGAATAATACTTTAATCACTAAAATATATAAAATTAATTGCCCCGCGGTAGTTATCACTTGAGCGCCAAAATACTGCGAAATAATGAACATAATTGGTTACTAATTCCCTATCTTCATCTTAGCGTTATTCTGGCTACTTACAACATTTAATTTTAGATTTGTTTGTTTTCTATTGAAAGTTAAAATTAAAATATTTCTGGCAAGTGCGGCATCGCGTGCTATGACTGTCAATCAATCGACGACCACTGCAGCTGGATATAGGCCTCTCCCAATGTACCTACACCATATCGCCCGATTCTCCGCCTTCCGCTTCCAGTCTAGCTACCTTTTTCTAATCGTCAGTCCATCTGACTGGGGGGCGTTTCACCTTCCTTTTGCTGACTCACGATCTCCAGTATAAGAATCGTTTACTTCAACTGCCATCGGTCCTTCGGCAGATGAGGCCAGTCCGTTGAATTACATACTTTGCAAATTTCTATCCTATTTAAGCATTACAAAAGCACACATTTTATGCCATTCGTATTGAGCTATTTTCTTTAGGATTTATCTGGATTACTTATATTTGTTTGTTGTAACATAATGATACACATAACAGTTTTGTTTGTAACAAATATAATGATTGTCAGACCAACTTATTATAATGATATGAGAAACATTTCTGACAATCTCGTAAATTCGTAATCTTATTTATCGAAGAACACTCAATAAATCTTCTTTGCCTAACAAATCGGTATGAATTTGACAAGGTCGTCTGAGGATGTTTTATGTTTTATCACATGATCTGATTGTTAGCTGTGAATAATTACTATTTGAGCGAATCTACAAAGTATATACCCACTTACAATAGGCGATTCAAACAATCAATTAGCTCAAATTAAAAATAAAACTAATCATCTGGTACTATTCAGTTTTCAATACGAAAAATGATTCGTTAATCAATCCAAATAGAAATTTAACAAAGTCATTGATCATTACACGCATTGATTACACGCAAGATATTGCATGTAATCAAAATACAGACATACAGAGTACGAAATAAGATCAATGACGTAATTTTTGTTTTATAAATAAATCAACAACCGAGTTTATACGAAAAAAACGTGTGCGTGTCGCAACACTATCGCCTCGCAAAACGCACGATGCACCACCGACTCGAGCCGGCCACAGCCTCTGCGAACTGATTCCAACCGGTTTCGATCCAATCGAGGTGCGCGCCTCACTAACGACCAATCAGCGGCCATTCCGCCCAGTCGATCTCGTTCTGTCGTATGTCACGTACTCCTTTGTTTCGTCTTGAGAAAATTATTTTTCGCTGTTATTTCGTTGTATTTTCACTGCACGACATTAAACCGGTGTAATCCTGTGTTGAACATCGCATATTCGACTACGAACAGTGATTTTTAGTTTACATAAAGAACTCTGTGAGTGATTTACGCATCGCTTTCTGCGGACAGCCGTCTCTAAATATGTTGGACAAATAAAGAGTGCAAAAATCAGTGCGAAGACTTTGTGAACCAGTGTTGTGGTGTTCTATTTGCGTTTGTAATCGTAACAAATGGTTGTTGAAGCGGGTTGCGGGCCAGCTATGGTGGTTTCGTACGGGCGGGCATACCGTGTCGGGTCTGGCGCTTTTATTTTCTTCAACCTGACGAGGCAAGACTATAGCTGACGAGTAAGATGCTCGTACTCGAGCAGAGACTGAATGCGAGGCACCTGGGGCGTGGGGTTGTGCTCAGTGCTCGCCTTGTGCACGGCGTCGAAGCGCAAGGGTGGCGGATGAAATTCTCCCTTCTGAAGGCAGAGGTAGAAATTGAAGCTGACCCGGCGACGTATCGGGAGCTTGCGAGGCGGTTAAATGCGGCCAATGTGCACGTCAGGCCCGCAAGACGCTCGAGATTGACGTAAATATCTCATTTTTATCCTAAAATTCTTGCTAAATAATGACAGTTGTTTTGAAGAAACATTTTTTTCATACATTTTGACAATGTTGTCACTCAGAATGTTTTTCAATCTAACCTAAATTCAACTATCATTGGTATTATTTGATAAACATATTGTGTGGTATCTTATTTAGGTATGATTATATCTTTTTTGGAATCTGATTGATATAAATTACTGTTTGATTGTAATTTGAAATTGTAATCATACAAGTTTGAGACTCATGAATTCAATCTATTTGAATGACTTGAAACACAATAACTGGACTATGAATGATGTCAACACTGTTCTAATACTTAACAATCTAACTGCTAATTATTATAGGAGGTACTAGCTGTTGCCTACATAGAATACCGATCACATTCTCATGACCTATAGGAAAATTCTCAGTATTAAAAAGTACTAACTCTTTCAGAAAATAGTAGGTATATCCCTGTGCTAAATTTCACCCAGGTATGTTAAGCCTTTCTAGTGTGAGTAACAAATACCTTAGATCTAAACTTTAGAATATGCACATACATACACATTCAATAGAAAGGAGAGTGCTTCTTTTGCTGGCATGTCAGTAATATAAACACAAGGATTAGAACTCCAGACTCGATTGTAAATCCAATTCCTAACCGCCCAGCTACCGAGGGTAACTATTGTACCTAACCAAAATGCTGATAGCAGTCAAATCAACTTCTAATATTTTGCTAAAATAGAAACCTGAAATGTCCACTCACCGCTAAACCCAACTGGATATAACCAGTTCAGCAAAATCTTAATAGCACCCAAATAATAGACCTACATTGGCAAAGAACTTAAATTGATTGTTTATCATTATATTTGTGATCTTATCAAAGTCTGTAATGGGCGAAGTAGCCCGTAAAATTATCGTAGGCGGATCGTTCGGGCCATCGGAGTCATCACAACTGCCATAGAACCTAACCCAAGGTTGTAACTGACATTAGGTAGTTAGATCCTTGTGACTGCAGAATGAAACTTATAGTGACTTTTTGTTGCAGTGTTGCTCCAAAGACTATTGCTAACCCGATAGTGGTCAACAAACCTATTTTACCACAACATGGTAAGTAAATCAAAACTTCTATTAAATATATAACATGATGAATGAAATTAGCTACATGACATACATACACACTGCACTATATACTTGGGCTTGAAAGAGGGATACAGTGAGCTCTGACTACCCTACTTACCGGCGGGAACACAACACAATGGTTATTATGGCCGTGGTGTGCTGTAGGGCGGGTGCACTACCCCAGTCGGACAGCTCACTTTGGATGGGAGATACCAACTAAAACCACACAGTGCTCCATCACTGTACCTCTTGCAGAAGGGACCTCGGGTATACCCTAAAATTCCCCAGGAATTAAAGGAAAGATTTCACCAGACTCGGTAAACATGCAAGGCCTGATATACAACCTACTTTCCCTACTGACTTTATAACTGTATATTTTCTTTTCAGGAATTATTTCAACGAACAATCAAATGAAGCCATACTGTCCCGAGTAAGTATCCTAACTGTAACTAATATTATAAAGGCGAAAGTTACTCTTTATCTCGGGAGTAGGTTTCTGTGGCCTATCGAATCAGTATTCAAGTAGAGCGGAGCTGCAGGCAACAGCTAGTATTCACAAGATTTCATAGGACAGCAATTTTTTTTACTGTCAAAATAATTTAGGTATGTTTGAGTCAAGATGGGCACATTTTTATTATATATCCTGACTTTAGTATAGTGCGCGACAACTAACGTGGCCAGATTTTGGAGTAGGCTGGGCCCCACTACGCCACTACTCCAAAACCTTGCCAAGTTAGATGCTGTACCTACACTATACTTGTTTGTGGCAAAATACGTCGCATAGAAACAAGTATAGTTTACAGAATCTAAGTTGACAAAGTTTTGGAGTAGTGGGGCCCACACTACTCCAAAATCTGGCCACGTTAGATGCCGCGCACTATAGAAATCCTGATAGTAGAAATATACCTATAGAAGTTTTGAAATCTTTTCATCATGTTGATCTGTCTGACATCAAACTGTTTGTTTAAAATCTTTTGATGTAAGCCAAACATGTTTTGCTACACGTGTAACACAACTTCAAGGAACGACCAAGGTTGTGAATAGAATTTCTTTGAAATCTAACAAAAGCTCAAGCCTAGACATATTACTGTTTTATAACGTAAACAAATCATAACTCTTTGTCCGTCGGCCCCGCCCGCTGTCAAGGCCGCCCGCGAATTGATACAACGCAGATAGTTTTGGCATAACATGCACACAGAATTTGCTGGATCTATTTTTATTTTTTCGAAATTGATAGCAACTCATTTATGTCCCACTGCTGGGCATGGGTCTCCTCTCTAACGAGAGAGCTGTACGCTTAGCACGAAACATAATCGAATTATTTTGAATGAAAACTCGAACAGCGCCACTACTGTCGTTTAAGGAACTAAAATTCAATAGTACGAACTAAATAGTCTCGTTATCGTTATGGTAATGGTTAATACGACTATGGTTAATTATAACGTACATACGAGAATCGGCAGCGCGAACACAATTTTGACGCATAGTATCGTTTTCTTATCGTTTCATACGACTGCTAGCCATCGCATTACAACTCACTAAGCATTTGGCAGTAAGAGAACTATCGTTAGCGTTGTTGTGGAATATTTAATTGTTATTTAATTGAATTAGAGCCTATAATTATGTCTATGTCATCACGAAACCGTCCTTTACGTAGTTATTACTTTTTATGGCGTTTAGTAAATAATTATAGAGAGGAAGAAGATGAAATTAGAAGGTAAGTTATTTGTGTTAATTTTACATTGTGTTATTTTCTTACAAAAATATTTTTAACAGCAATGCACCAAAATAATCGCATTTATTCTTTTATTTATATATATACTAGCTGTTGCCCGCGGCTCCGCCCGCGTGGATGTCGAAATCCGTTTCAAAAACTATCCTATCTCAAGTTGGATCGTACTGCACATGGTGTGCGAATTTTATTATAATCGGTTAAGTGGTTTAGGAGTCCATTGAGGACAAACATTGTGACACGAGATTTATATATATTACTAGCTGTTGCCCGCGGCTCCACGCGCGTGGATGTCGAAATCCGTTTCAAAAACTATCCTATCTCTCAAGTTGGATCGAACTGCACATGGTGTGCGAATTTTATTATAATCGGTTAAGTGGTTTAGGAGTCCATTGAGGACATACATTGTGACACGAGATTTATATACACTCGAGAGCAATGAATCCGGGTCACTTAAAGAATCCTAAAAATCTCGGAAACTAAAAATGCTAGGTTAATGCAATAAATTGTATTTAATAGACAATGTAATACTCCTTAAATGAAGGTATTAAAACTTCTTAGTTATTGTAAAGTTATATCATAAAAAAATCAAATTTGAAAAAGGGCCACTTTCGAAGATGGAACTACGAAATTACAGCATTTGGTTTTGCTTTTGTTTGTAATCTGTCATTTATGTGGGTACATAAACCATGTTGATAGTGCTCTATATTCATTATTCAAGCTGAAATTATGTCGCTTACGCCTGAAGAATGCACCAGAATACTTACAATGCTGGAAACCGGCCGGAGTCAGCGCGATACAGCCAGGACTGTCGGTGTGTCGCTGTCAACAGTACAAAGAGTTCTCCGACGTTACGAAGAAACTGGTTCTAACCTACGCAGACCAGGAACGGGCAGAACCAGGTGTACCACAGCACGAGAAGACCGATACTTGGTGAACACCATGCTTCGAAATCGCTTTCTCACAGGAACTGAACTCACCAATCAGTTTCGACGCCTCGGAGGAAGTAACCCAAGTGCATGGACAGTAAGACGTCGGCTTGCTGAATCTAACTTAAAACCCCTTAGACCTGCAAACGGCCCTAAACTGGAGCGTGGGCATCGTATTTCGAGACTAAGATATGCCCAGAGCCACGTAAATTGGAGTATTGAAGATTGGTCAAAAGTTATGTTCTCCGACGAATCAAAATTTATGCTCTACAAGCACGATGGAAGACACAGAGTGTATCGAAGACCAGGGGAAAGATTCAAGCAAGCATGCATCGAAGAAAAAGTAGCCTACGGTGGTGGGTCTGTACTTGTGTGGGCCGGAATTTCTTCTGAAAGTCGCACAGAGCTGGTGATCATAGAAAACGGCTCTTTAACTAGCGTAAGATATGTGGAAGAAATCCTCAATGATCACGTTGGTCCATTTATGGTCAATTTAGGTGAGGATGCTATATTTATGCATGACAATGCCCGACCTCATACAGGTAGGATTGTGAATGACTACCTTCAAGAGATGAACATTACTCGTATGGAGTGGCCAGCGCGCAGCCCGGATATCAACCCGATCGAGCATGCTTGGGACGAGCTAGGCAGATGCGTAAAACAACGAAACCCTCCCCCAATCACGCTTCGTGAGCTCAAAATTGCTCTCACAGAGGAATGGGAGAATATTCCCCAAAATCGTATAAGGAACTTGGTGTACAGCATGCCAAACCGCGTAAACGCAGTAATGGAAGCACGAGGAGGCAATACGAAGTATTAAAATTCAAGAAAATCGTAATAAAGTTCAAAAATTTCATGTTTCCTATTTTTGTTTTAAGGAGAGATCAGCAGTTTTTTTCTTTATGTAATTTTGTGTTAATAAAATGTATGGTGACTCATATTTTTTTTACTTTCATTTAAGGAGTATTACATTGTCTATTAAATACAATTTATTGCATTAACCTATCATTTTTAGTTTCCGAGATTTTTAACATTCTTTAAGTGACCCGGATTCATTGCTCTCGAGTGTATATTAAGATATATACTGAGAAATTCAACAGAGAGCCATGCTGAAAAAAATGTTAGACCCTTTTTTTTCTTTTTTTTTTCTCTTAAATATTAACGAAAGAATCGATAGCTTTTTTTTTTTCATTTTCGACTAGATGTTTGAATTGCTTGCATATACACTTAAAACAGTAAATTTCACACAAACTGCACTTGACTTCACCAGTTTTTGTTTTTAACTTTTGACAATCGACAATCCACTTTGTCATTGACAAATTGGGTACACTCGAAAACGACGAAACTATTATTTCATGGGTTGTTACACAGTAGAAATGTCATATTATTATGCCGTAAAAATAATTTTAACGAATGATTTTGATGGCATTGGTATTAAAATGAATAATTTTTATTATTTTATTACAAATAATCGTAAGAATTACACATAATGACGTAACAGGGACTTCGAACGCGCTTTATTCGTACATTGTGTTTTGTATAATATAGCCGCGGTAGCCTAGTGGTCTGGGCAATGGACTGCTGAGACGAGGTCTCGGGTTCGATCCCAGGTTCACCATGGCACACACCAATGACTTTTCGATGCTTTTCGAAGTTATGTGTGTATTTATCGCAGGTTTATAAGTGCCCGGTTAATGGCAATAGGCTCGCCACCTATTACATTGGGACCTAAACATAAACTGGCGAAATGTGGGTGCTAGCACCTCTACCTAACCCTTCGGGGATAATGTGTGAGTTTATGTTATGTGTTTTGCAGCCGGCCTAAGTTTACATAAGCATATATACAAACAAATTTTTTATACTTTACAATTGTATAATAGTATAAATGAAATGATTTGTCAACAGTGGCAACGACGTGAAAGTGACCACTTCACCGTGTCACTCCCCCGGCGCCATACTGCCGGACCTGCCGCCGCAGCCAGTGGAAGATCCTGACAAGGTAGACCACCATCTTAGCATTGTTCCTGTTTACCGGTACGGCTCATGGGAGCGACTCTTACCTCTTAGTTTGGAGACGAAAGCCTGCTTCGACTCGTCTGTCAGTAAGCAGGTGTTCCGGCTTGCAGGTGTACAGGCTTGCAGATGTGCCGGCTTGCAAGCGTATATTCAACATCAAACGTAAATAATCATTTTCAGATTAAAAAACAGTTATTTTTAATTTCTTAATGAACCTTCTTTTTAACTACTTTGCTCTATTGAAATTTTTAAAACTTGTTTTGTAAAAAAAGTTTTCATTCAGATTTTTTTTATTCATGATAGGCTTACGTTTGACCTCAATCCCACCTGATGGTAAGTGACGATGTGGTCTACGATGAATCACACTTGCCTAGAAGGAACCTATTCACTCGTGACTTGAAAACTCCCAGGAATTCCACTCCTTAGCTGTACGCACGATGAACGTGTCAGCAAAGCGCTTCGATACGTTTGAAATTTGTGCAATCGTCATTAGGCGGGTCCACACAGAGCGAGCAGCCTCGCGAGGCATTTGCCGCGCGAGGAGACTATCCCCAAACGAGCGCGGCAGCCTCGGTATCATCGCGAGGCTGCCGCGCGCGGCAGGCCCAAGCAGGCCCGAGCCATTCGTTCGTTCAGTTGAGAATACATCATGGCACCACACGTACGTGTTGCGGTGGCAGCTGTTACTTTTATCCTTATAAATAGGATTATAAAAAAAGAGAAGACAAAAAAACCTTAAACGAAGACGATATTGGATCCAGACTTTATACAAAAACAGATCTTTATTCATATTTTATTTATAATATACTCGAGCGAGGCACGAAACTATAACGCGAGCGTCCAGAGTGCGCGCGGCAAACGACTGAGGCGCCTTTGAGCAAAACAAAAAGCCGACACCGAATGGCTCGGGCGCTCGGACGCTCGCCCGCGGCTGCGTGCGCGCTTGCCTCGGCCGAGGCACGTCCACACCAACCGAGCTGCTTCGCGCGGCAAATGCCTCGCGAGGCTGCTCGCTCTGTGTGGACCCGCCTATTTAGTTTTGCTGCTGACTGTACAGACTTGCAGGTTGACTAAACCCTGTATGTCTCGACGGAGCCCCAAACGCTCACCCCATACTCCATTACATTAATGCTTCGTTTCTCCAGCAGAACAGTGGACTCTCGAAGGAGGCGACGTCGTCCGAGACCCAGGCGTGGCTCGCCAGGCACAGGTTCGCGCACCACGCGGCCACCTTCACAAATTTCTCTGGAGCCGATCTATTGAGGTACCTAGACTTCATGCATTTTTGTTTGTTTATTTATTTATTTATTATTCATACATCTTTCATATATTAGAAAATAACGCCGCGTGGAGGTCGGTATCGCCACCAAGTTTACTTAAAGTGTGAAGCTAGCTTATAGCATGGTTTTAACATATACCTAACAACATTCAAAATAATATGAGTCGTTAGATTACACGTTGTTACAGAATGCGTTGAAGAAATAAAGGTTCACTGCTCGTTCCCCGTAGGTGATAGCGTGATAATATGTAGCCTATGTGTTGACCCGACTTCTTAATAATATTCATGCCAAATTTGAAGTAAATCCATGCAGTACTTTTTGAGTTTATCCAAACTATATTTTTGGCTTTGGTATCGATTGTACATCACACTCCAAGTATTCAGTTCAATGTACAGTTTTGACTTTCCTATCATTTTATTATAATTATGTAGGTATATAGATAGGACAGATATAGACACCAAAAAAAAAAACAGCCCGCTGAGTTTCTTGCCGGAGTCTTCTCAGGTCTGGGCCGCGTTTCGAACCGGTGGTCCATTTTCCTTCTAGTTTTAAATAACTTTGATTTTGACGTTTTGTAAGTGCCGCTTAAAATGGTCTATACAGAATAAATGATTTTTGACGTTGATAATGTAATTTTTAAGCAATAAGAATGCTAGCTTATCCTATTGCTCTAATAGCAGAGGAGCTGCTTACCTAGAAAATTATTTTTAAATTGTGCATGTTATTTGTCGACAGGTTGTCACGTGACGATATTATACAGATCTGCGGTTTGGCGGACGGAATACGCTTATTCAACGCTCTACACGCCAAGTGAGTAGCATTATTATTTCTTAATTTTAGTACATAATAAATAATAATAAATATTCTACACTAGACCCAAAGTAAGCACAGTTTAACTAGATTGTTATGGGTTTTAGAATGCGGATATACATACTTAGTTTTTTTTTGTAAATACATACATATTATACATAGAAACACACAGACCAATGCAAACAGACATATTCATGCATATAAATGTTTGCACTGAGCGGGAATCGAACCCGCGCCTCCGTCGTAGCCACAGAGGCTGTCATTTATTTCATACATTACTAACCTTCATACGTACACACATATTTACTCTCTTTCCGTCCAGGGTAAGCAGAGATAACACGCACTCCATAAGTTTCCTATACTGTCATTAAAACGAGTTAGAGAGTTTCTGTGTTGCCAACGCAACTTTGGTCTCCCCGCTGACAGCCCAGTGAACTCTGGTTACACTTACGTCCTTCGCTAAGTACTATTATTTATAATGTATGTGGTGCGCAGGCGCATCGAGCCTCGCCTGACGGTGTACGTGTGTCCTTGGGGCAGCAATATCTACAGCGCGCTGTACCTGCACGCCTGCCGCGCGCTCGAGCTGCGGGCCAAGCTCCACTCGCTTGTACAGCACCACCACCCGCCCGCCAAGGTAACTACACATCATCATCATTCGCCATCCATTAGGCCACGAGCTATTCGACAGGTTTCAGAAACTCAAGATGTCAATTTCGCAAATTGCGAAAGACACTTAATTCGCAAAATGCTTTACTTACTTTCAGCATAGTGCATAACTGGCTATAGCAGAATGCCAACAACAAAATGAAGATTTCTCAAAATGCGAAAGACAATGCCAGATTCGCAAAATGCCAACTTCGTTAAACGACAGATTCACAGAATTGTAAATTTCTTCTAGGCTTTCGCAGAATTCTAGAAACAATATGACGGATTTTTCATATTGCTGAAGACACATAATACTAAATTTGAAAAATGTGCGAAAGCCACATTTGCAGAGCAATAAATGAGAAAGACACAATGTCAGATAATAATCGCGAATGTTAGTTTGCGAATCTGACATTCTGCGAAAATGGTGTTTTGCGAATCTGGCATTGTCTTGACAGTGGCAGTTTGCAAATTTGAGTAATAGAAAAGTGTAACATTAACAATCAAAGTCTATCACTTTATTTCTTCCCCACAGGAGTGCGAAACCGTCCTAGTATCGGGTCCGAACGGTGCCCGCGTCCGCCTCACCGACGAGCTGGTCCGACACATGCCTGACAACTCCACCTACCGCCTGGAGCGGCTGGACGACAGCGGGGCGCTACTACTGTCCGCCACTAGCACCCACTAAGAGTATTATTGAAGCAACTCGCTTTGAATAAACGCTAGAGGTATATCACGATAATATTTAATACAATTTTAATGAGATATTTCTGAGAAAATTTTGTATAGTAATGAAATTTTCCCTTCATCCATATTCGTAACTGAAATCTCGTAACCAGTTACAAGAAAAGAATTATTTTTCGCGGTTTGGTAACTAGTTATGAGAGAAGAATTTATTATTCTACTAAACTTGGTAACTAAACTCACCTAAGCAGTGTTAAGAGTACAAGAGCAGATTTCTCTATCGCTGTTTAGTAACTAGTCGCGAAAAACGAATTATTATTATAACTTTTTGTTAGTTACGAACGTAGAAACTAGTAAATTAGGTAAGTTTAGTTACCAAAGCAGAATAATAATTCTTCTCTCATAACTAGTTTCCAAACCGCGAAAAATAATTCTTTTCTTGTAACTGGTTACGAGATTTCAGTTACGAATATGGATGAAGGGGAAATTTTTAAGTTTGAATAAGAAACTAACTTTACACAATGTTTAAAAATGATTGTAATATCATACATTGTTTCTGTTAGTTCTTAAGAATTTCGGTAGATGGCGGCAGCTGAATTTCTAATATCCGAGACATGTCCAGGGCCTCGATTCTGTTAAAACAAGCCACTGTCATGCCACTGTCACTTCAAAAAAAACGCCATTTAATTTTGGACTTTAATGTTATCAAGTTAAAGTCTAAAATTGAATGATATTTTGTAGAGCGAATGAAAAAGTTAATGAATTATTTTCATCTGATTTTAGACTTTTAATTGTACAATGGTAAAGTCTACAATTAAATAACATTTTTTAGTGTCTGTCTGACAGTGGTTTGCCTTTAGCAGAATCGAGGCCTAAGTAGCTCAGTATTCTACTATTTTAGCCCCCTCAGTGGTAAGCTATACCCGGGGAGAGGTACGCAATACGCCTACTTCAGTGTAGCTTACTAGGGGGAGACGAAGGACCCCTCTAATTCGATGAGGACCCTTGAGGAATTGATGATGAATGTAAGGAGGGCCAAGAAATATATTACAAAAACTAACTTCATCTCATCAATCGTACTAACAATTTGATATAATTTTGATTCGAAGGTGGAAATTCCAAATGTCGTAAGGGACATGATATTTTATGCGGTTTTAGTCGGTTCAAGTCTGACAAAACCGCCCCGAAAAAGATATTTTGTCCCTCTACGACATTTGAAATATCCACTGTCGTATTATACCTTAGTATAAGGATGGAATGGATAATTTCCACTTGAAAAGTAGATGCCAGAAAGTATAATTCTATGCTATTTAGAAACGTAGAATTGATAAAAATAAAAGTAGGTACACACTGCTACTTTTGCTGCGATTCAGTCGCAATGCGATAGGCGTTAATTGTCTTTAACGTAATTGATTCGGAAATCAAAGGACGAAAGAAAGTGTTATGTATAAAAATAGGTCGTTGTGGACTTCTGAGTGCTTAGTGCAAGTTTTTGCGTCTCCCGTTTTACATCCACTCGTGAATACGTAAACGCTAATTTGTATGGGAATGGATTGGCGCCAATTAGTGCCAAATGAATCGCTTTTCATCCCATACAAATTCATGTTTATGCATTTACGAGTGATTGAAACGGGAAACGCAAAAAGTCGCACTAGGCAGGCACTCACCATGCCTTGGTAATCGCGATGGTACTATGGCGCTTAAAACTTTGAAGGTTTTATTAGTAGAAAATAACATATTATACACTATGAGAGTATAATATTTTCACAAACAAAACGCAACACACTGCTAACTCGATTACCAAATGTCGTTCTATGTTACAAACACAGTACAGTCAACGGCGAACTTATTGCGTATACACCGTAGATGTGTCTACACGCTACAAAAAAATCGCAGTGTATAAGTGCCTTAAGAGAATATGAGAAAGGACTTATAAGTTTGAGTAAATTCCATCTCAATATGAGTAATTTAATAACGACGTTTAAGCGGAATATTTTGTATGTTTCCAGATTATAATTTTTTTATATTCTAGACTAAAATTGTTTATATTTTAATATATGTTAAGTGTTAGTGGTTAACGAGTCGTCTGTCACGCGATACGGAATTTTTAGTATACAAAAATACTCTATTTTTATGAGATATTTTAAGTGGGGGTATACTCCCTTTGTATAGTGAATCTAGGCGGAAAGGAAGGTTATATGTTGTATTAATTGTAAGCTTGTGAGTGTAGGCCCTAATTTTGAAAGGAAATATTGCTAAGAGTGAATTACCGTAAAACCACGTGTTTCCTTCCTCCTATAGTCCCGGGTCCTTTAAGTGGGGCGTGAAAAAGCATTTGATGAGGCCATCAAGTTGAGGGCCACCATTACGGCACTGTCGGTGTGTGTAATGGAGACCCCCTTACTGAGACTTTATCTTTAGCTTACCATAAGACGAGATGAAGTCATATTGACGTGACCGACAAAAAAAAACATGATGAATAGGAACAAAACTGTCGGTGGTAAAGTGAGAGGGGTACGGGACCCCAGAGATTGAATTAAATATAAATTGTCTATTAAAGCTAGGAGCTAAGGTCTAAACAAAATTAGGGCCTCAGACATGTGCGTGTCATAAAATAAAGGCAACTACACACCATATTAGTTTAGTTAGTTGTAATATTATTTGTTATGTAATCACAGATTATAATTGTTATTTAGATGTATTCAGTGATAATTTTATACCCTGACACTTAAGCATAAATCAGGCATTTATTCAATCCGCCCGAAAGTCTAAAATAAATATTTTACGACATTCTACACATCACTCTCTAGACTGAAAGTAAGCCTAGTTTAACTAGCTTGTGTTATGGGTTCTAGAAAAAGTGGATAAACATACTTGTATACTTTTTTTTGTAAATAATTCATATATTATTAGGTAGGTATACATACATACCAGCCCGTTATACCATACCATACCACAGGTATACATAGAAACACCCAGACTAATGCAAATATTCATATTTGCACTGAGCGGGAATCGAACCCGCGTCCTCTGACGTAGCAGTTGAATGCTCTACTACTACGCCATAGAGCATAAATACCTGATAAATTGCTTGTGTCAGGGCATAACCTATTACTGAATATATTCAATAAATAAGTTCTTTAAACGTATGTTATTTTAAATAACTAAAATGTTTATTTGGGATAAGTTGCAAGTTTAGACGTATATTTCTTGTTAAGGACTAACTAACTTAGTTTATAGTCTGCCATAAGATGGTTCATCTCAGATTGTTAGAAATATGAATTATGTGACATTAACTTCATTCAAAATATTACAGAAACAAGCAAAATATTTAGCAAGCTGTATTTTCAAAACTAAGGGGCACTTGATTGACGGGGTCAGCTGGGGTGCGAACCTTAGACCCCAGCGCTAAAAGGCCCGAGACGGCTTGCGGTTTTAGTCGGTTCGATATCGACATAACCGCCTTCAACAACTTGTCTAATGTGCGCTGAGCCTAATCTTGTACACATTTTATAAAAGCAGAAATTGTATATATTATCAAAACTAGTGCCTTTAACAGTGCCTGAACACGCACCCGATGGTAAGCGCTGTTGCCTCACGGAGTATTAAATGTTAATATATGATAAGATTTTGTAATATTGATAAGTTAGATGTTATGTTGCATAGAGTAGCTGTAGTCAAATGTATGAAGTATAATTATAGTCTATAAATAAATGTGTAAAAGACTATTTTTGCGTTTTCTTCTACAACCTGCCAAAAATCTATACATATAAAACATTTTGTCCTGGATGACTGCCTAAACCGCTGATCGTAGAGACCTGAAACTTGAAAAAACTTGAGGGGGTGATAAAGGGGAACAATGTTCGTATTGGACAACGCGATGACGATTTCTTTGTAGTTGTTGTGGCGGGTATCAATCCATATGTTTAGCTTATCAAACTTGGGGGGTACTTGTGGCAACCGGTATGTGGGTATATCGATAATCACAAAAATAACGGCTGTGAGTTTGCGAGCGACGCACGCCAGCTGATGAGCGCAGCACAGCCAGTCTAGCTTGGCGCTTCATACGAGTCAGAAGTCTTAGCTGCTCACCGCATACGAGACGACATCGGCTGGTGGCCACCAGCAGAAGCAGGGAAGCAGCCGAACAGCAGCGCTGGGTGAGTGATATACTCGTTTTACTTGGTTGTGGCATAGCCCCTTTCGTTCTCGGTAAAGACATGTTAGATTGACCGCTCTCCACGGTATCAATCGTAATATTGTTCTCAACCCGCTGGAGAGCACGGCACACGCCTGGTCCTCCAGTTATAACCGACTTCAAAAAAGGAGGTTCTCAATTCAATTGTATTTTTTTGTTTGTTACCCACTGATCTTTAAATACAGGTCAGTGTTGTTAGGTACCTCAGAACTTCCCACTGGTTGAACCGATTTTGATGATTATTTTTTTATTTGATAGCTTGCGAGAGTGATCCTACTGTACGAACCAGGATAGTACCTACCTAGTTTATAACTGTCACTGCAGTTTGCAAAGTCCAAAACCTAGTCTCAATATTCTTATGTATCTTATGTTGTACACATCCTTAGGCCACGGTGACCGCTTCCCATCAGGTGGGCCATGTGCTTGCCTGACACTTGGTGGTAATAAAAAATGTGGGGTGTATATTAAAACAAAATATGTGTAGCTTATAAAATTTATTCAATATTTCAAAGGCACTGTAACTTAATACTGCTCCTATATTATAATAATAGCTTCGTTTGTGATGGTTAAGGCATAACAGTTAGTTAACAATTGCTATTTAAACAGGCTATACACGATTAGAGATGCGTTTATGCCCTGTCATATCCGCCCGATTTTCGCCGGGCATTTTGGGCATAAAATAAATGCCTGATTTGACAGGGCATAAACCAATCTATATAGGTACACGATTATAAGTATAACTATTTTAAAAACATGTAGAAAAATATACAGTATTTTATTTATTGTATAATAAATAGATTTCCAGTAAGTCAACTACAAAAATCAGTCGTTAAGGCCCATTTACGCTTGTCGTTTGTGAAATACGGCTGGCTATATTGACCCGTAGGTAACAGGTGCAAAACATATACTTTTTTTTGTGTCAACTGCATTCATATAAATCAATAATAATAATCGACATTTTGTATTGCAGAAGTGAAAAAAAATTCTTGTCTCAAATCTATTATCAGGTATCGTTTATCGGTAGACACAGACGTCAAGCGACTATTTATTCACACCAATTCACACTAACGACTACGGCTGTAGGTCGGTCAAGTGTGAGTGAGCTTTTATTGATTGAATACAAAATGTGGATACTATGCACGAATTATTCTTAAGTTCACAATGGTGAATCTAACTATATTATACATGTTTACATAATGTAAACAAGAAATACAAAATAGATAGTTTCTTTTACACAAGACTCTGTTACGTTCAGTTTTGTATTTCATCGTATTAGGAGCAAACAAGGACACTTTTTTTTAACTACTTAGGTGGCAGATAAGCCAAATTGAGTGGATGCGGTTACTGTGGCCTATGGGTACTAAAGCAATTAAAGGTGTCAGGGATGTCATAATGAACATGACTGAACCTTGTAGCTGAATTAAAACTATTATACAATGTGGAATTTAAATATGACATGTCAACCTATGCATCAAATAATTATACTTCTGTAAAATCACTACTGTCTTATACAAAACTTACTGTAAAATAATTGCCTTTTAGAGAAATTATTCTTTTAAAAGAACATTTAGTAAGATACTTTTTTTTTTCATTTATCCTTTTAGAGAAATTATTCTTTTAAAAGAACATTTAGTAAGATACTTTTTTTTTTCATTTATACTTGACATAACCCTTATAAATTTATACTATTAAAGGCCACCCAGGTACTATTATGGAAGTATTATATTTAAGCCTGCTTTTTGAGATAATAAAAAAATATGTGTCCTTGTGTCACATGAATTAGCTGCACATGGGCGCCCGTTTCGTGCAAATAATATAAGCGTAAGTACAAAAAAAATTGGAAAACTCGCGAGCGCTCGCAGGAGATTGCAGAGACCTTAAAGTTTATTAAAATGTTAAGTTAAATATTTCAAATGCTCTGGAAGTAAGGACAGCAGCAGATGGCGGGCTGATTTCTGCCTACCCCGGATGGAAGAAGGTATGATTATATAAATGTATATTTAAATACCACATTGTATTAGGGAATCAACATCTCTTGCACATCAAGAGATTCAAGTATTTTAATAATAACTCGAGCGCTTAGTCAGATAATTATAAAACTGGAATGTATACATATTAAGTCTTGGAATTAAAAAACCAGTGCCTATATTATGCCGGTATGTATACAAGTTTCAGATATAATGTCACAGAAATATATTAAATTAGAATTGTTGTATAATAGTATATTCTAGGGTTTATACACAGTGCTATCTAGACATGTACTACCTACAAACAGACTTAAATACTTTTTGTAAGTAAATATATAAGAACAAATATTTGCACTAAGTAGGAATCGAACCCGCAACCTCCAATATAGCAAAGGAAAGCTGCTAATGATGGGAAATGATTGAACTTGTCAACACTATAATATGTATAGTATAAACTTATCACTTTTACGCCTGTCTGTCTGTTTCCACGTTTAATTCTATTCCAAAACCACACAACCTATTGAGATACATAGTATATATGTATATAGTAAGTAATTAAGACTGTCTCAATGTATGAAACGCCATACGAAAGCCCATAAGCTAGAAAGCACTGCGTAATATGTCGTAGAATATTATTTTACCAACAATTCCATTTAGCCATACTTCTGTGATTTACTAGAAAAAAAGGGCATTTGTATTTTTTTCTTGTCAAGATATAAGTTATACATTGTTAAAAACTAGGTGTATTTACAGGCATTCCCTGCCCTTCCAAGGGTTTCCAGGTACTAAGGGCGCTCGCACACTAACCACTCTCTGTTGCCGATAGGGTGGTTAAGGGCAACGAAAAGTGGGTAGTGTGCGATGGCTTTAAATATAGTGTTAATTCTAAATTATAACAATAATTTCATTGTTCAGTATCGAGCATAATTCTTTAACAATGGAGTTGGCGATACAAATACAACTTGTTGATACAGAATTAAAGGTTTTTTTATACTACTTAGGTGGCAGATAGGCACACGACCCACCTGATGGGAAGACGTCACTGTGGATTATTGACGTGTGTTACATCAGAGATGTCACACTCGCGCTGCCGACCTTCGGAGGGAGGGGGGTTGAGGAATTTGGGCAGGATTGGAGGGGAGATGGGGGTGAGCTCTGGCTGATAAATGTTTTAAGCTTACTTGATTCTATTCCCCCTTTTCTGGTGACAAGTCAGGGACACTGGTTCTCAAACCCAAGAGTGCCATTTTCGAAAGTGGAGATTACCTTGGGTCAGCCAGGGTACCAGGGAAATACCATAAGGGGGCTACTGCCACTGCGTCTGATGACCCAAGGCCGTGCTTTCAGGGTTTCGAAAAGAAGGCCGCGTACTGTATATTCAAAATTAGTGTTGCCATTTGCAAAATAAAATAAATTAAGTTGTAAAACTATGCCCGACACTTCTTACATAAATGATAAATACTTAAAAAGCAATTGTTTATTAATAAAAACATAAAAATACGGAATGGACATAAAATGCTTAGATTTTGGTCCACGGCAAAAATATATTTGTTCGTTCGAAATTGTTTAAAGCCGTTATTTAAAAAATGGAATTTTATATTTCGGAATATTAAAAAAATGCAACTTTCGTGGTTAGTCAAAATAAATAATGTATTGAGGCACATTCTAGCCTAACAATCTCCATTTCAGTTCACAATTTTTTTCACTTATTGATAAAATATTAAAATTTACCTAGGTTACATAAAATTCTATCAAGAAGTGAAACATATATTATATATATTTAATCCTTATTATAAATAGATTTCGAAAAGTATATTTAAATATATGTAATCTATACATAATGTAACGCTAGTGGCAATATTAAAACATGACTATGTATATAAAATATAGATATATATATTTATATTATAGATCATGAATCACTAAATATATATAATAACACAGTTGAAATTGTTGCAGAATATATATTTTCTACATATTTATAGAAAATGTAGGTTATATTTGCATTTTAGGCCTTAGTATTATAATAAGTAGGCAATCCTACTTTCATTACTAAGAATTCTGTACATATATGATAATAATAAAAACTCCAAAGGAGGTCTCTCGAGACTCCTAAAAGAATTGGAAAGTGTTGCAGTATTAAAAATAAATCACTTATACAAAAAAAAAAAATAAGTGATGATTTTCGTAATTTTTTGTGTTGTGATATTTTTTTTATAATTTTGGTTTACTTAATATTTTGGTCGAATTACGTGACGAATAAAAATAAACCTTTATTTTATGTCAATAAAATTGAAATTATGCTGATGAGTAAACCGCAGGATGTTTTTAAATCTAAGATGATCACATCATTGAATTCTCAATTTTATTTTCATGAAGTTAAGGTATATTTCTGGTTAGCCAGCTTATGATCAGTTCGGTACGGAATCCTCGTAGACTAGTACGATACGATTAATGAGTCTTGCAGCAAATCGTATAATAGGCATATTAGTACCTAATATAAGGTACAGTAAAGACTATTTTTCCTTGAACACAACCTTATAGAGAAAGCATTATTTCTTACCGCAGTGATATAACTATAATTTTAGTAAACAGAATTGTATAATCATAATAAATAACTATATAATTGAGAGGTTCACTTCGATCATTACTCAAAAGGTTAAATCTTATCAACCTTATAATGTTAACAGTCATAAGTTATGGAAAGCAACAAAATCTATTATGAGACAATTTAGGGTTAAAGTTAACTAGGGCCTTGATTCTGTAACTCTAAAATGGCATTTAATTTTAGACTTTATTTGTGTACATTTAAAGTCTAAACACATTTTTACAGCAGTATCGTGGCTGAGTAGTTCAGATATTATTAACATATAAGTTAACCTCCATAACATTATACATAATATCTCACTTACAAACAGTGATATAATTTCTTACTAATTAACCTCCAAAGTAATAAAAATATTTAACCTTGCATTGTTATTGCTGTAAAAAATTTACCTCCAAAGAATCATCCATGGTTACTCTTATTCCAAAATGTATTGTTTAACAGTTGTTGTTGCTTAACCTACAAAGGTCTATCAACAATGTTGATGGCGTGTAACCCACGAAGGTTAAAGTCTATCAACAATGTTGATGTGTGTTAACCTAACTTTTTAGTTGTATAACGGTGTACCCGCGGGCGCTAGTTCGACGTAGTTGGCAGGTAGCATGCCCGTGCGTCCTGTGCGCAGGACCTGGCCAGTCATCCAACCCTCGTCGATGGAGGTGACGTTGGAGATCAGGTCACCCTCGCGGAATGATACCTCGTCGCTGTCACTTGCTTCGTAGTCGTACATTGCGATGTATACTCGCTGGAACAAAGATTTCTCTTATTGTAAATCTATATATTATATATAAAAGAAAGTCGTGTTAGTTACACTATTTATAACTCAAGAACGGCTGAACCGATTTGGCTGAAAATTGGTAGGGAGGTAGCTTAGGACCAGGAGACGGACATAGGATACATATTTATGATACATACTTTTTATCCTTTATTTTTGGAGTCGAGAGTGGAGAGTGGAGTGGCGAGTGAAGTGTAGAATGGAGTGGAGAGTCGTTTAATTGGTGGCGATACCGACTTCCACTCGGGTCAAGCCGCGGGCAAAAGCTAGTATAGTATAAAAATCTACAATATTACAAAGCTGCAGTTTGTTTGTTTGGTTGAACGTGATAATCTCAGGGATTATTGGTTGGAATTGAATTATTTTTATGTTGGGTAGCCTACCCACAACTACTACCTAGGAGAGCGGAGCAGTGAACAAACGTGTCAAATAATCGGGAAATTTTCATACATTGTTGTAAAATTTTTGTATGAAGTTTTTTTTATGTTGGTCACATCAATATGACTTCACTTCAACTGAGGGTAAGCTAACTTAAAGATTTCGAAGATTTGACCCTTTATTGCCCGTGGTTCACCCGCATTGTCCACCTAGGTGGACTACAGGCAATTGACAACCTCACGAAAACGTAGGTAGATTTTATTTTGACAGATCACACCAAAATATCAACGCTTTTTTTTCTTCTAATCGAATAGAAATCACGCGTTGAGAACCTGACGTTATTGAAACATACCCCAAGTATTCTTTTTTTTTAAACTACATACCGAATTGGGCTCCAGGCCCCATGTTTAAAAACATACCTGGTTGACTTGGTTCTGATGGTTGGCAGTCTGTCTGGGCATCTCATTGGCGAGCGGGTCCAGGTCGGTCACGCGACCGATCTGGCGGCTCTGCTGCTGCTGCGGCTGAGCCTGGTGAGAACCTGGAACATCACAAACTGTGTCACAACCTTCAATAGGTATCCTGATGCTAGCATGCAAGAATGGACTTTAAGTTGTTAGTCTTAAATCTTTGATTGAAGAAAGGCTTATGAAATATATATCTTTCATCATTCTCTGAACCTTTTTCCCAACTCAGTTGGGGTCGGCTTTCCAGTCTAACTGTGATGCGGCTGAACTTCGATATTTTCCATGGAGCGACTGCCATCTGACCTCCACAACCAATGGTCATTATGACCAATGGCGATATCGAAGTTCCAAGTTAGTCTGGTTGGACTTTTGTGGGCTCCAACTACCCGTAACGACTGCCATAGATGCTTGTATGGCAACCGGGATATATATATATCTTTCTCTACGATTATAAAATATATAAGAAAAAATACTTAGGTTATGTTATATGAAGGATTATAAACAATTTTCTTTGGAATGTAGTGAAAAATATAATGGATTTTTGTACTGGAATGAAAAAGATATTTCATTTCAAAATTGTTTTCCGCCTGAAGCGAGGCGCGCCAAAAGCTCTAAGGGCCAATAAAAATCTAGTCTCGATATCATGTCGATCAACAAAAAGTCAAAAAACCTAATCTTTTGGTTACAAGAATACTTTTTTGACATTAAGGAGATCGATACGAGATCGAGATTAGATTGAAACTGAATTATTATTTACGAACGTATTTTTTACGAGAATTGGTCCTCAGGACAAAGGTTTTTTACTTGTTACGATTTGTAAATATAGTATATCTCTCCTACACCGATCGTTACACTTCAATTATACAAACCTCGTTTGCTTTCACTACTATTGTATATAACTGTGGCAGACGCCCTCTGAGTGTTCGGAGGAGCCCTCGGAGGGTCCATAAGAGGATCGTAATCCTGAATCCTGCCAATCTTCTGTTGTTGCGCAACGGAATAATTCTGTTGGTACTGCTGATAATTCTGTTGATTTTGCTGGAAAGTCGGTTGACTTTGCTGGTAAGTCGGTTGACTTTGCTGGTAAGTCGGTTGGCTTTGCTGGAAAGTCGGTTGAGCTTGCTGGAAAGTCGGTTGAGTCTGTTGATAGTACTGTCCTTGATAATCGTATTGGTATTGTACTTCTTGCTCTTTCGGTTTGTAATAAGGGTCCTGTTGATAGGATCGGTTGTGTCCTGATGGTTGGTGAGCAACTTGCGGTTGCTGTTGACTTTGATACTGGGTTGTGGGTGTCTGGTAATGGTTTTTCGGCGGCAAGTTCGGCGGTGGAACGTTAGGTGGCAGCATCTCCGTAGCATAGTTGTCGATTTGTTGATGGTAATTGTCTGATGGGAGATCTAAAGGGATGATGGACAAACAGATATATGGTTTAATAACATATGAATGAATGAAAGTTGATCAGGAGATTTGTTATGCCGCTTGTTTGGACGGTAGCTTAGTGGTTAAGAAGTCGGTTTTAAGATCCAGAGGTCTTAGGTTCGAATCCCGGTCATTATAATATAAACGTAAACCAACTCCTAACACAAGTAATTTAGCTTAGCTGGGGCCTGATTCAGTAAAATTACAAATTATAAAAGAGATTGTAAAAGTTGAAGAATCGAAATGCCAAGATCGTAGCAAGTGGAAAGATGTTGTCTCTGCTCTCTGCCTACCCCAATGGGAAAAACGCGTGATTTTTATGTTCATATGTATGTATGATTTGAAATAGGAAAACTTGTATTTTTTTCAAATTTGATAACCTCACGAAAGCATAGGTAGATTTTATTTTAACAGATCATACCATTTTGTTTCCATTTTTCCATCTAGTCGAATTGAAATCACGCGTTTTAAAAACGTGGCGATACTGAATCAGTCGCTTGGAGGGGTAACGCGAACACTAGTAATTTCAGTTTCTTATACCACTTAAGTGGGAGACAAGCACACGGGTCACCTGATGGGAAGCAGTCGAAGGCGTATCCTGATCAACTTTCTTTAATGACAGTTAGCACACATGGTATGTATGGCCATTTACCATATGGAACTTCAAACACCCACAAAATGGTTGTGAATGTGCAATTGAAATATGACTGAGTACATTTATGCAGTGGAATGGATCTGGTTTCTATGCAGTTAATGAGATTAACAAGGTCGGTGTGATTGTTTGCTGTAATTACAGCTGTCATGCCATCAAGGAAGCAGGTCGAATCGTCGGAAATTCAATCCTTTGTATATAACCATGGACTTATAAAACCTTAGAATTTTAGATTACAATGTGTTACCTTTTCTTTTATCGTACGGAAATCACCATGGATACCACCCCCGTCGGCCATCGGGGGTGGTTTGTTGGGATCGAACCGATTAAAATAGCACGCCGGTTACCCAATAGGCATATCCCTCGCACCCCAGCTGACCCCGGACCATCTACGGTTTTAAGATGGCCCCCTCGACCCCCCGAAAGGGGGGTGGGGGGAGCATCGCGCCACTTCGCCGACGGTGGGGTGTAAGGTGACAGGCGGCCGCCCTGCTACCCAACCGCGCGCGAACAATCAGCTCGCTCCCCACTGTTCCCTCTGTTAGTCAGAGGAACACGTGGAGAGCCTTGGAGCAGCCCTCTAGAGGGATTAGCCGCAGGCATGCAATATGTTACCTAAGTTTGATTGACATGTGATTCCTGGATGCGCTAGAAGTCCCGAGACGGCATGCGGCTTTAGTCGGTTCCAGTCCGATATAACCACCCCACAGGCTACGGGGGTGATATCCGTGGGACTCTACGCGCGAAAAAGAAAGATAACTCATTGGTAACAGTATTCCCTCTTTCGGGACTGGTCGCAGGTTCATGTTCGTCCTGCATTTTTCTCGTCTGATCTAAACCATGTATTATTCTATCTAGTTTCGTTTACAACAAACGGATTATTTTTGGATTCAGATTAGTTACAGTGCTGATGCAAATAGCTTTTTGCATTATACATTTCTAGTATTGTTGAGAGAACAGTACCAAGTCACCTTCAATGCAGCGGCAACGACCGCATGTTATGTGTGTGGACTGTGTGCAGACACACACAAACATAAGCTGTTTTTGACTCTATAGTCAACAATAGCTCGTATATGTGTATGTGTGCACCTTCATACAAAAAATAATTTTTAATACAACTAATTTTCCAGACAAGCACACGGCCCACCTGATGGGAAGCGGTCACCTTGGCCTATAGACGTATGCAATACTAGGGATGTCACACTTGCACTGCCGGTCCTGGAGGGGGTTTAGAGGGAAATGGGAGGGGTGGGTTGGAGATTGGTTGAGAGAATCTACTACTATATTTGTATTAAATTTTTTATACTCCCTTATACCTTTTAGGCTCTAAAAAATGGAGGAGTAATAGTATACAAATTCACTCTTTAAATAGCATTCCCTTTAAACTAGGATCGTCGACAATTATCACATATTTAAAGGTCACATATACCGTTCAATGAATCCAAGGAAAATGTTAATGTTTTGAGATTAACAATATACTTTGACTTACTTACATAATTATTAAGTTCATTGATACTAACCTCAATGTAACTATTTATTTTAAGCCGAGATCATAACGTACTAGACTCATAAAATAATAAGATTAAAAAAAAACCAATATACTTTTATTATAATCACAATTGGGTATGAACAATTGCCTGTATCTAGACAGAGTTCATTGCACTAGACTTAATAGTAATTGTATTGAAAATATTTTCAGCCTCGTAATTATAAGTGAGTAAGTTATTAATTGAAGAAATAAATTGATAATATATAATGATTAAAATATACCGCATTATTTTGTAAAGAGCTAAAATATACGAAAAAGAAATCCAGATTCATTCCACAAGTGCCAACAATAATCACAAACACATCACCGACATACACCAATATGCAACAAGTGAACATATTCACCGAAGTGAATATACATTCACCCAGATGAACATACATTCACCGAGATGAACATACATTCACCGAGATGAACATACATTCACCGAGATGAACATACATTCACCGAGGCAATTCACCGAGCTGAACATACATTCACCGAGGTGAACAGACATTTCGTCGAACAATAACGTGTACAGAAGCACAAACACTCACCCACAATCTCACCGTTTTCGTTGATTTGACGCTGTTTCTCCATCTGCGCTTTCTTCTCCAGCTCACCGTGGTACGCTACGTTGCTGATGATCTTCGTGTTGGCTTTAATTCGAAGGGTTTCTGGGTCATCTGCGACCTGGAACGTAACGAAACATTTATTAGTCATTGATATTGCTAGTATTCTTCCTAAGCCCTCCAGCTAAGCCAAATTACATGTCTTAGGAGTGGGTTCACGTAGGTAATGTCCAGGATTCGAACCCAGGACCTCTCGATCGTAAGTTTAACTTAACCACTAATCGAGCACGACAAGAATGTGGTCCATCGTTTGCAGAGATGCGCCAGTCGCAACCCCCAGTTCTTGCATCCAATTAGCCCAATTTCACCCGGTTTGCCCTGCAGCGGCCGACTTAGGCCTTAACCTTTAAATTGTGGGAAGACTCTCTATTAAGATGCTACCAGGTCGCCCACTGCAGTCCATGCCAAAATATATAGAAGGACATACCTGTGTGAATTTCCCCTTACTCTTCTCGAAGGCAGCGTGGTAGTTGACGTTGCTCTGTATCTTCGTATTTTCGGCTATTCGTTTGAGTTCGGGCGTTTCCGCCATCGTAGTTGGTTTCGCTTTTGGCACGTGTCTGTAAAATATTTATTGAGAAAATTGTCAGTGAGTTGATGTACATTTGGCACGTGTCTGTAAAATATTTATTGAGAAAATTGTCAGTGAGTTGATGTACATTTGGCACGTGTCTGTAAAATATTTATTGAGAAAATTGTCAGTGAGTTGATGTACATTTGGCACGTGTCTGTAAAATATTTATTGAGAAAATTGTCAGTGAGTTGATGTACATTTGGCACGTGTCTGTAAAATATTTATTGAGAAAATTGTCAGTGAGTTGATGTACATTTGGCACGTGTCTGTAAAATATTTATTGAGAAAATTGTCAGTGAGTTGATGTACATTTGGCACGTGTCTGTAAAATATTTATTGAGAAAATTGTCAGTGAGTTGATGTACATTTGGCACGTGTCTGTAAAATATTTATTGAGAAAATTGTCAGTGAGTTGATGTACATTTGGCACGTGTCTGTAAAATATTTATTGAGAAAATTGTCAGTGAGTTGATGTACATTTGGCACGTGTCTGTAAAATATTTATTGAGAAAATTGTCAGTGAGTTGATGTACATTTGGCACGTGTCTGTAAAATATTTATTGAGAAAATTGTCAGTGAGTTGATGTACATTTGGCATGTGTCTGTAAAATATTTATTGAGAAAATTGTCAGTGAGTTGATGTACATTTGGCACGTGTCTGTAAAATATTTATTGAGAAAATTGTCAGTGAGTTGATGTACATTTGGCATGTGTCTGTAAAATATTTATTGAGAAAATTGTCAGTGAGTTGATGTACATTTGGCATGTGTCTGTAAAATATTTATTGAGAAAATTGTCAGTGAGTTGATGTACATTTGGCATGTGTCTGTAAAATATTTATTGAGAAAATTGTCAGCGAGTTGATATGCATTTGGTACGTGTCTGTAAAATATTTATTGACAAAATTGTCAGTGATTGTTATACAATCTAATCAAACAATCTGTAGGTGCTATTTTAGGTAGGTCTAACTCAGACTAACTAGGTATATCGGAGCGACCGGAGAGCGATATGAAAACACGTGTGAATGTTTTTCCTCAATTCAGTGCATAGTATCGTTAAAACACTAATTAATTATCACGTGTGCTGATATTGTTGTGGCAGTTATTAAATAATTAAATCCCAATTATAAAGGCGATTAATAAAATTATATCATAAATTGTTTCGTCAATTATATTGTGGTCACGTCACATATTACTAACAACTAAGTCTTTTTAATTTTATTTTATTATTATTTATACTTTTTCCTAAAACAAGATTTCTAGTAAGTGCATTACCAGACATATTAAATGAGCACAAACATGACAGGTTTATTTTGTTTAGTTCAAAATCTCTGTTCTTGTTCTTTCCCCTTATCTTCAGAGCCTTTTTTTATCGTGCGGAAGTTTCCACGGATACCACCCCCGTCGGCTATCAGGGGTTGTTATGTCGGAATTGAACCGACTACAACCGCACGCCATCTCAGTGGGGCGAGCACGAATTTTCTTTCGAATCGAGTTCGTAACGTGTGCAATAGAAATTATATGAGATTTGTACAGTTCCTTTTACGCTCGATAGGGGCGCTCGCTGTACAAATTTATTTAAAGAAAATTCGTGCTCGCCCTACAGGTCTTAATTACCTGGGTGTAAGGTTACAAAGTATATCCCTCATAAGTATAGTTTCGCGAATAGTTCGACATGTAAGACTGGCAGGGTCTACATACAATTGTGCTGTAGAATCAGCTATAACCTTTTATGAT
Organism: Lithosia quadra; assembly: GCA_963576445.1. Classification (NCBI taxonomy): domain Eukaryota; kingdom Metazoa; phylum Arthropoda; class Insecta; order Lepidoptera; family Erebidae; genus Lithosia; species Lithosia quadra. The sequence goes on along the minus strand of OY754901.1, from coordinate 5,104,651 downwards.
CCCTATTCATAAAGAAAGCCGATGGGAATCGTGCTACACGAAGCCTTTGCCATTCCAGCATACCTATATAAAACAATTACTCACAGCAATTAAAACGGTTACTCAGATCATAGCTGTCATAGCAGACTGCGTAACGTTAGTGACTCATGCGCAGACGTTATTATGTTATGATGCAAATATTTTCAGTAATAGGTACATACCTATTACTTCGTTGAAAATATGGTAATTCCAATGAGACTCTATGAATACGTCATAATATTAGTAATGATGTGGAACCCAGTAAGTAATTAATTGTTTTTTGAAGCTTATAATGTAAAACCCAGTGATTTTTTTATACAGGACACGTCAACCTGTAAAGGACCGGTCACTCTTAAATATATACTGATTGCTTAAACTCTTGGAATTCTTTACCAGCGCATGTGTTTCCTTCCTCCTATAATCGCGGGTCCTTTAAACGGGGTGTGAAAAAGCATTTGATGAGGCCGTCAAGCCGAGGTCCACCAACCACCACTGTAGCAGTATCGAGGTATGTAGTGGTGACCCTGGTCCTGAGACTAGCTGTCTCACTGATCAGTCGAGGTGAAGTCATTTTGACGTCCTATATAAAAAAAATCCACGTAGCCAGCTTCGTCCGTCGACTTCTTCTCTCGTGTTGATGTTGCCATCGTGGTGTAGTAATTAGTTTCACGGCAATGCCGCTACTTACGGAGAGGGCCCGAGTATAGGTATCGCACTTCGAGAAGGCCTACTACATCCCAGTTCGTCGACTGACAAGCGTAACAGCTAGCAAGTGAGGTTGGCTTCAGCGAAGATGTTTATAGCAGTACTATACACATTTGTGGTATATTAATTTACACTAATAGAACCAAAAAATATATAAGTCATATATTTCATTGTTGCGTGTGCGCCGCTATTAAACGAAAGTGATCGCAACGTAAAATTATCTGCACTTTTACTCAGTAGATCACGGAAAATATCGGTTTTTGTTCAAATTGCACGCTTCAACGCGAATGCTTGAGGTTTTTGCACCTCAATATATGCATAATTATTGAGTTGTTATTGATGAGATCAGAGAATGAATAATGTAATACGTATAGCTACAAAAAACCGATAAAGAGAACAGTAGAAAATAATACCTAAAAATTTACTGCCATGACTGATGTGTGTGTAGCAACCCATTTATGTCCCACAGCTGGGCACGGGTCTCCTCTCCTCTAACGAGAGAGCTGAGAGGGTTTACACCTTAATCCACATACGTTGGCCTAATGCGGGTTGGTAGATCGGACATGTCCTTAGAATTTCTTCTAGGACAAGTGGGTTTCCCTGCCCGGCAGGATTAGAACTCGATACCTCTGAGTAGAGGCCCCGTCCTTATCCATTCAGCTACCATCGCTTATTTATCGCTGATCACATGGCTTTTGAAGACACCGCTTGCTTGTCTTGCAACAAGGGGCACTTACACCTGAAAGTGCCTTCACTGGGTCATATGGAAGTCTAAACAGACTCTGGACACCAGTCGGTCGCAGTAAGGGAAACCGGTCTAGTTAGGTTACCTGGAAGGGGCGCACATTCAATGTGAGTGTGGAGTCACTTCACAGACCATAGGCCACTTACTAACGTGTGCTAACACAATGTAAACCAGAGGATCTCACGAGCGCCTCTGGAAAAGTCATTAAGGTAGCGGTGTGGAGCAACGGGGTGTAGTAGACTGATGGTTCCGGAGGGGTAAGCGGTATAGTGGCAAGTCGAGTGCGCCGACGTAAACTAGCTAATACGTTAGCGGACTAGGCTTTCCGCTACAGAGTCATACTGGGCGAACAAAATTATATAAAGCCAAGACTGTCCTCCATATTGTAGGAGATAGGACACGACGGTATCTCCCGTCCGAAATGAGCTGTCCGGCGGTAGTACCCTACAGAATACCGCGCATCCTGGGTGAGCAAAATTATATAATGCCAAGACCGTAAATGCTCCATTTTGTAGAAGGTAATACGACACGACGGTATCTCCCGTCCGAAATGAGCTGTCCGACTGGGATAGTACCTCCGCACTACAGAATACCGCCCCATAATAACCATCGTGTTGCATTTCCGGCGGTAAGTAGGGTAGCCAGAGCTCACTGTACGCCCCCCCCCCCCCAGCTCTCCCCCCTTTCTTTTAGGGTAGGCAGCATGTGTGTGACATCCTTAGTGTTGCACACGTCCATAGGCCACGGTGACCGCTTCCCATCAGATGAGCCGTGTATTTGTTTACCACCTACGTAGTATAAAAATATTACAGACGTCATAATAGCTAAAATCTGCCTGTATTTGATAATAAAGATTAGATATTGTAGATAACAAGCTCGCTTTATCATAAAATCCACTTCAATGCGGTTAATCTTCTCGCTTATCAAGTCTGGCATGCAGTAGGTTAATTCGAGTTTATGGCCATGATATATGATGCTTTCGGCCGTCATCGTCATCGTAACTGTGTTTCACAACTAGTTGTCCACGCGGACTTTTTTATACTACTAAGGTGGCAGACAAGCACACGGCTCACCTGATTGGAAGCGGTCACCGTGGCCCATGGACGTGTGCAATATCAGGGGCGTCACACTCGCGCTGCCGACTGCCAACCCTGGAGGAGGACGGTTCGATGGTTTGGGAGGTTTAGGGCGCCGCCATTTCGGGTTTTCAGACGCAGGGGTCCGCCCATAATGCATTTCCTTCGTACCCCTGGTTACCCAAGCCCATCTCCGGTTTCGAGAATTGTTGTCTCTATCAATAAAGGTATATAAGATGATGTATACTCACGCTTCGCAGTATGGGAGCTTTCCATATCCTTTGTAGGTGCGCATATTGAGGGTCATGCTGCATTCCTGGCATTTGAAGCAGCCCTTGTGCCATACCTGTGACAAAATAATGACGTATACGTTAATCTGCGAATGTTGAGGTGGATGTGCGAGGTCAAGGGTTCCATTCTCGTTCAGCGCAAATATTTTTATGCATAAATAGTATCAAAATAACAGGTTTCAAATGAATAAATGCATATGAGTTTCTAAACGATACAATAATAGAAAGAAATTTATAAATTTTATGCCTGTGTGTCTGTCTGTTTGAATGAGGTAATCTCTGGAACGGCTAAGCCGATTCTGACGGGATTTTAACGGGCAATATTATACAGGTAATATAAAGCGTCATGGACTACTTTAGTTAGGAAATTTTAAATCCATGCGGAAGAATTCACGGGTACCAAATAAACTGTCACGTTGGATACACCTGCGTCTGCCTGTCAAGTCTGTGTACCGCAGCTCATCGGGCAGTGACGTAACACTTGCGCAAACGCAAGCGGACCAGCTTCACGCGAACATTTCCAACAATTTTATTATGCAACACAACAATCTGTTGCCATTCCACGTTGATTACTGCGTGATACGAGAAAACATCGTCTTGAAAACATTCTTAGATCGAGAATGATAAACAAACACAAATGTGACAATTAATCCCTTCATCATAGCGTTAGGCCTGGTTACATCCAAAGCTTTGTCCAGAATTTGGCGCGATTGCTATTCACTTTGTGGAATTTATATGTGCTAATCACATGATTTAGGTACCATCTGCTGACGGTGAAGGAAAACATCGTGAGGAAACCCACATGTCCTAGAAGAAATTCTAAGGACATGTCCGATCCACCAACCCGTATATTAGGGCAGCGTGTGTGGATTAAGGTCTAAACGTTCTAAACCCTCTCAGCTCTCTCGTTAGAGGAGACCCGTTCCCAGCAGTGGGACATAAACGGGTTGCTAATGGAAAAAGTGTTTTGCATACAAAAACTTACGCTTTAACGCGGCATGATCACATTATTATTCATTTCCGCTGTAACATAAACGAGGATTGGAAAAAAGATGGCAACACCGACAGCACAAATTAAATTCAATCGCAGCAGACAGAGACACCAGTTCTTTAACGGCTGCAAGCGCCCGCGCCCGCAGTCCCACAATAAAAATCCGTGAACCGTGGGATTGTTTCCCACGCGTGAAGGTCAGATATTCTGGCCTTTCTATAACCCTAGCGATGGATGCTTCAATATTATTTGTATTTTCTACCAGCTTATGCCGATATGTGGACGGTTCTGGCGAAATTGTGCTATAACTTCGGTAGAACTCAACCGATTGTGATCAATCATACGTAAGATTTTGTCTGTTTATCTGTTTATGTGTTTGTACGAGAGGCACACAAAAACTACTAAACTTTTTGATGTGGTTCTTTTTTGTTTGAAAGGTCTTGGTCAGTTTGAAAGGTTTATAAGTGCCCGGTTAATGGCAATAGCCTCGTCACCACAGGTATTCTTTATTTCGTGCTCGTCACCTATTACATTGGGACCTAAACCTAAACTGGCGAAATGTGGGTGCTAGCACCTCTGCCTACCCCTTCGGAGATATAGGCGTGAGTTTATGTTATGTTATGATGTCTTGGTCAGGCTTAAATCATACGCATATTTGATCACAATCAGATGAGTTCAACCGGAGATTAGTAAAAAAATGCGAAAACCGACATCATCGCGGGCAAAACTGCGGGAATATGGTAGTACACTCATATAATGTACTTTAATTAAAAATTAGAACTTCAATGTATAGAAGGAAACACTCATCCCAACGTACAAGGATAAAAGGTATATTTCTATTTTTATCCTGTCACATTTAATTAATTCACACTTGAGACAATAAAGCTATAATAAATGAACTAAATCATAATGGGCCATTTTGATGACGCATGTAACCGGGTGTGCGGCTTCTTTGACAGACAAACTTCGTAATGAGGTCATCTGACAAAGTCCTCCATGAGCTCCTGGGGCTGACAGGTGAAGCCGATCGACTCCCTAGCGACTTGCATCTAGTCGAGGCGTTGTGCGATGCACGCCCCTCTATTTCTTTCCCCTATATTTTTGTATCTGGTGTATCTCGTAGGTAAAGTTCTGAATAAATACTTTCTTTCTTCTATTTCTGGGGGCAAGATTCGGATACAGTGGTTCCCAAACCCGAGGGGGACATTTCGAAACCAGAGATGGTAGGGAAGGAAAACATCGTGAGGAAACCCACATGTCCTAGAAGAAATTCTAAGGACATATCCGATCCACCAACCCGCATTAGGCCAGCGTGTGTGGATTAAGGCCTATACCCTCTCAGCTTTCTCGTTAGAGGAGAGGAGACCCGTGCCCAGCAGTGGGGCATAAATTGGTTGCTATTAAGAAGTGCGTGCGCAATTATCTGCAGGTGTCGGAGATACCAGTTCACGCAATAAGGATACACCCCATATTGCGCAGTACCTAGCAGTTGTATTTACGCAATGTCGTGTTATTCATAATAGTGGGCACGTTTAGGAACCGATTAGGCATTGTGTGACGAAATCCTGTTTCTAGTCGTTTAAGCGGTTCTATCTACGCGTTGAGTCTCAAATTTAGAGTACGACCTATAAAACTTTTGAACGAAACGAGGCTATGTCAAAAAATTGCGGTGGCTAAACATGTATGAGTGAATTTTGGGTCGCAATGTGTAACCCAAATTAGATTGAAATGAGATTCTGCATTGTTGTTACATAATTTTGACTACACAAGACATGTTGCATTTTTTTCCGCTACTGGAACTGAATCAAATGACGTTTGCCGCGTAGTGGCTGACAAGTGTGCGAGTGTGTGCATGCCATGCCAACTTGTACGTATAAGTGTAGTACCTACTATTATATTATATTCTGCGGTATTTTATATATAATATATATTGGACGTCACGTCAACATGACTTCACCTCGCATGATGGAAAGCTAAAGGCTAAGTCTCAGGATCGGGGGTCACCCTACATACACCAATTAGTGCTATAGTGGTGGCCCTCAGCTTGACGGCCTCACCAAATGCTTTTTGACGCCCCGCTTAAAAGGGACTAATAGGATATATAGGTATAAGTAAGTGGACCGATTTGGATCATATTTTCATAACGAGAATTAACCACATGTGCGCATTTTCCACGACCCGCTTAAAGGACCCGGGACCACAGAATACCTAATAGTACTACCGGGACTATAGGATATAATATGGGTATAAGTAAATGGACCGATTTTGATCATTTTCCCTTACAAGAATTAACCACCTATGCGTATTTACTAAGGAAATAGGAAATACAAAATACCTAATATACTAAAGGATGTTTATCCGGGGAAGCACCTCAAACACAAACGCGGCCAGGGAAACATGAATCGATAAATAAAATCGAAACGAACACTCCCATCTCCATATATGGACACTAACACGGGTTAAGGTGACCATATATTACGATGATGTAATATCATAATTGATAGGTATAGCCTTATATAGGCCGTAGACCATATCTGTATGATGAACAACAGGTGGTCAAACTATTATTTGTATGGAAGACACGTATGCAATTATGACATGTTTCATTCATTGTACTTTCTTTGCTGCGGCTGTGTAATATTTTTACGTGCATGGCTGTGGGTGTTTTTTTATATATTGGGCACGTCAACATAACTAGACAAGCACACGGCCTGCCTGGTGGGAAGCGGTCACCATCATTGGGGGTCGGCAGCGCGAGTGTGATGCCCCTGGTGTTGGACGCGTCCCTAGGCCACGTTGACCGCTTCCCATCAGGTGGGCCCTGTGCTTGTCTGCCACCTAAGTGGTATAAAAAAAAAATTGCCTATGGACGTGTGCAACACTAGGGGTATCACACTCGGGTGCGGGCCGGGACCTCTACGTGGTGCACCCGGGCAACGGGAGGCAAGCAGCGCCTCCCGCTCGCTACTGGAGACGCTGCTGCCTGCGGCAAATCCAGCCGTGGTCCTCCGAGACTCTCCACTAGTCCCTCTGGCTAGCAGAGAGCACAGTGAGGGGCAGGCGGGGGCGGGCTGATTCTACGCCCGCGGACGTTTGGGTGACAGGACGGCCGCCTGTCAGCGAGGTGGAGCGTTGCTCACCCCACCCCCTTCTCGGGGGGTCGAGGAGCCATCTTAAAACCCCAGATGGCCCAGGGTCAGCTGGGGTGCGAGGGATATACCTATTGGGTAACCTTACACCCTGGTAATTAAGACCCGAGACAGCGTGCGGTTTTACTCCTTTCGATCCCGACATAACAACCCCCGATGGCCGACGGGGGTGGTATCCATGAGGATTTCCGCACGATAAAAAAGAGGCGTCACACTCGCGCTGCCGACCCTGTAAAAAGCTCCTAATGCCCTTCTCGAAGAACTCCATATTGTAGTCGTTAGGGAAAACCACAGCATTGATTGCTAGCAAGGGGGCTTGTCAGTAGCAGTACAAAAACCCAACGATAGCACACATTTAAAAGTTCCAACGTATGTAAAATGATTACAAAGCTGCCTTTGTCCAAGTGTCGGGTCCCGGGTCGGCGCCGTGCGCGCCGCCAACGAGGTCGAGTCTGTTATGGCTCACCCGCTACTTTCTACATTGTGGCCGCGCGAATCTCGACTGCTTTTAGAAGGGCAATGTCATTGTTGTTACCGTTTAGATTTGTGAAATGGTTTAATGCGGTTTGAGTACGTAGTCAGAACTTAGTTTTGGAGATTTCATAAAAAAAATTCTTTGAAATTTCATAACATAACATAAACTCACGCCTATATCCCCGAAGGGGTAGGCAGAGGTGCTAGCACCCACATTTCGCCAGTTTATGTTTAGGTCCCAATGTAATATAGGTGGCGAGCCTATTGCCATTAACCGGGCACTTATAAACCTGCGATAAATACACACATAACTTCGAAAAGCATCGAAAAGTCATTGGTGTGTGCCATGGTAACCTGGGATCGAACCCGAGACCTCGTCTTAGCAGTCCATTATCCATACCACTAGACTTTGAAATTTCGCATGTTATCATAATTATGAACTATGTATCTAGTGTGTGTCCAGTTTAGTGAACCTAATAATAGTAATAAAAAAAAATTGGCATTTTTATACCACTTAGTTGGCAGACAAGCGCACGGCCCACCTGATGGGGAGTGGTCACCGTGGCCTATAGACGTGTGCAGCACCAGGGGCGTCACACTCGCGCTGCCGACCCTGTAAAAACCTTCTAATGCCCTTCTTGAAGAACCCCATATTGTAGACCACAGCAGGGAGGTCATTCCACAGCCCAAGCGTGCGCGGAATAAAATTCCTCTCATACCTCACAGTGCGCACCGATGAGGTAACATGTTCATGTGCAAAATGAGGTGTGAATATTGTAAACTAGCTTTTGCCCGCGTGTAACTATGTGCCCGCTCCCGCTTCTAATGGGGACCCCTTGCATTGCAGACTATAATCTATCCCTGTATCTACCTCAGCCTAATCCGTTCAGTCGTTAGAGCGTGATTGAGTAACAAACATATCTACAAATATCTTTACAAATTTTCACATTTATAATATGAGTAGAATGTGCAAAATAAGAGATTTGAATACTGTTAATTTCGGGGATAAGTTTGGACCTCTAACCCCTTTGTCCATACCCATGGGTTGACTTGACTTGATACATCACGCGCTTTCGCGACTGTCATTAAGCCTTTCAAGCAAGCCCGCCGGTTTCAAGTGCTTTTGACCTGCCCTTTTTGCAATAACTCCGAATACTCTGCGAGGAAGCAGTCAACATCTAACGATTCAATAACAAAAAGAATTATTCGTCGACGTCACAGTAAGTGTTACAAAGTTAAGAAACATTTGTGACTGTGCTGAAGCGCCCGACACAGTGCGACCAAATCGAATTATATAAACCAATAATTGTGCAGGAGCGCCCAATATGTGTGAACACCATCTATTGTAGGTATTTTAGGACATAGAACGACTTTGACATAATCCTTTTTTTTTTTCAAAAGATTCTACTCCTCTGTGATATTTTAAAGTTTTATTTAACTCGACCTGTTTGTTTCAGTCAAATTTAGTAATTGAAATTTGAACCCCTTTCAGTTGTGTGATTTGTCTGATATTTGGCAGAAGTCTTTAGTTCTGATGACAATACAATTTTAAACTGTTTAACTTAAAAAAGATTTTTTCATAATTTATTTAATTGTACAACACGTTAAGGTGACTTCACCTCGTCTGATGGTAAGCTAAAGGTCAGGAATGGGGGTCATCATTACAGACACCGATTATGTTACAATAGTGTCAGCTTACGACCTCATCACTTTTCAAACCCTGCTTAAAGGACCCGCGAATGTAGAAGAAAGGAAATACGTTCGCTGGAAAAAGATGACAAGTTTCGCAAAAAAACTTAAAAATTTTAATCCCCGCAGGCGAAGTCGCAGGCATAGCTGAGTCCTACATAATTTTCCTGTCGATTTTCATAACATTTCGACAGTTAATACGCTTACAAAATCTATCATAGCATCATCAGCCTTATTAAGAAGGAAATGAACTATTGTGTGGTTTATAATAGGTGACCTACAAGCGATTGAATAATTGGCGTATTCAAACGTATATTACGTCACTTCTTGCTAGAGATGCAAAAATACTCTAATATCGATAAAAGTTATATCGACACCTATCGAATAAATCGAATAATTTTACAGTAAAATCGATGTTTTGTGAAAACAACGAAGAATACTGACTTTATTTCTACTACTCCTATGAACGCGCCAATTCGCGCGTATTACGCGAAAGTTTGTATTGATGTAATCTATGAATAATTGTTCCTGGATTTAGATGCAATTTGGCACAGATGTACATTATGGTCTGGAATAAGACATAGCTTGGTTATTATTCTAGCCTAGTTATTATAGCTTGCTGTGAGTCCCGAGAATGAGATCAGTTGCATGCGGGTGGAGCCGTAAGCAACAGCTAATTAAAAATAACGAAACGTAGTCAATCAATTATCGTAAAAAGATTTTTTCAGGCTAGACTACCGTTTAAAATAGAATTACTTTCTCAAGTAAATAAATACTAGAACCCGTGGGAAAATATATGCAGATTGAATAAAGCGGTCATAACGATAATATCGTATGAATATTGTTATAATATCGATGGTTTACTATCGATATATCGTTGCAACGGACTTGTAGTGATGTAACACTTATTTGATGTTTTGTTTTGGCGGTTATTCTATTGGTATCTGTAATGGGGTCAGTTCATAATATTGCTATTTAGCGATTGTATTCGTGTGACCTTTAATTACGGTGCAGAGAAATTAATATGACGTAACTAATGAACAACCTTGTTGTAATTAGAGATAGGTATCGTGTGAGTAGTATCTACATAATAAACATAACGTTTATAGGCAGGAGGGGCTCGTGGTTACTTGGTAACCGAGTTAGTTAGCATGTTGCAAGGTTAAGCGATACTGGCCATAGACCAAAATATTAAGATCCCTCCGTGCCTCAAAGAGCACGTTAAACCGTCGGTCTTGGTTGCCATACGAACATCACAGTCCGACAGTCAAAATATATCTGGCAAAAGCATAGGTGATATGACTCGCAGGTGAAATGAGGACACTTAAAAATCTACTTTGTTCACCCGGGTGATATCACCTAGGTGAACAAAGTGGAATATACCTCCCATAAATCGGCACACTCGTATCTCACGTGCGTTTTTTTTTGTTTTCTTTTTTGTAATAGGCTCGCGTTTAACCACTATATTGGTAAGTGATAATATTTATGGTCGACGATGGAACATGCTTGCCTAGAAGTAACATTCCCTTTTGACTTGAAGACTCCCAGGTTTTGGGAAACACAAATTCAAGAGTACAAACTCCAAAAAAAATCCTGCTTTTTTATCAAAAGTATTGTCACCAAACCGCGATCATGTCGTCACGCTGCCAGCACAATGACTCTTGACGGCTGAACGCACAACAATGTCCATGTACGTAATACTTGTACTATAGGCATTTCTTTGTGAACCGCTGCTTATATTTATAGAGTGGCTACAAAAATTATTATGAGCGTAAACTTATAGTTCAGGCTGCGATAGACTTGTTCGGTATTACGCGTAAGAAACCGCGGGCTGGAGCTAGTCTTACATATTTGAGACTCTTTTGATGGAAGAATATAACCTCAGAGCAGCCAGGAGTTGCGTACTCTTTTTGATTTAGCTTATGAGGCTATTATAGGAATGACTACCCTCTGACCTTCCACCTTCAAGAATAAAGCCTCGTGCGTCAATCAGCAGATGTGCTGGCTTGCAAGTGAGGTTGTCTTGGCTCCGTAATTCTTGGTGGTGTTCTTTAGACCTAGCAGCTTGTAACCAATATAATGCCTTTATTGATATTTGGACGATTGACATGAGATCGAGACTAGACTGAGATTGAATTTTGAACATATTGTATTACTTACTAGAATCGCGAGTACAGAGACAATATTTTCTCTAGTTATGTTTCAACATTTGAAATACCTCTATATTCTCAGAAATCTCACAATAAATACAGTTAAGAGTCAAAGTTCTCAGTATTGTGGAATTATGCAGACTCATTAGTTGTTATTACTTTGCGTAATAAACTTTTTCAAGAAAACGTATAATTGTGATATTGCAGGTGTTACGCCGAGTGTACACTAGTACAGATACCGGCACGTAAATTGGCCAGACGCGTCATAAATGCGCAAAGGTCGATTTTTAGGTCCCCTTTGAAGTATGAGCGGGTCGCGGGAGACGCGGCTTTGCCGTCGCGGACATATGATTGGTCCGTCATTTGTCGGACCAATCACTCATGTCTCCGAGAGACGACTTGTACCGAATCAACGTTCCGCTCGTTAGTACTTTGAATCATTTGATTGGCTCAAAGTGCACGATGCGCGAACTTACCCCAAACCTGGCCAAGTTACGTGCCTGTATCTGTACGAGAACTTAAAATCATCATCCTCCGAAACTTCATCCAACTCAGTTCAGGTCCGCATGCCTATATCCATGTACACCAGAGGAACTCATGAGTGTCTCTGAGAACGCAATCCAGGTTGCAGCAGACTGGAAAAGCAAAATTTAAGAGCAGAATTGCCATCGATACAATAGAAGTTGAGATCGGCTTTTGCTAGGAAGCTGCGTGCTTCGATATTTTCCGTCAAGCGACCGCCATCTGACCTCCACAAACTATTAGATCGAAGTCCTGTAGTAGTAACTACCGGTAGCGACTGCCATAGATGTTCGTATGGTAACCGAGACCGACCGTTTAACGTGCTCTTTCGATTTATGTTCAAAATGTTTGTCGGCACTTAGATATACTCATCTAGAGTAACATAATAATTTAGTATCCATCGTTAGGCAACAAATCTTCCAATTCGCATAGTAATTAGTCTCGATGCATTTTTATTATCTAATAAAAAATGCATTTCAAAATAAAAATTATACCGATACCTACTTTTAACAACTTTCATCAACACTATTGCAAAAACTGTTACGTCAAACTCGTAACAGATAAAAAATGGCGCGGATTCGCGCGTTAATTGTCCGACGTTATCATTAGCATGTCTATGGCATTGCTTTCACGCTTTATTAGTCGATGCAACGTACCGATTAATGTTACAATTGTGTCGTATCAATATTAGTATTGTAATTAATCGTTTTCATTAATATTATACAGTTTATTGATAGGTTAGGTAGGTAGGTACTCTGTTGTTGTCCGTGGTAAAGAGATTGACGAATATTTTAAGATATGACTGAAACGAATTATTGGCACCTGCATTAAAAAAAAATACTACCAAATATTGTCCTTTACCATTTTATCTACAGGGAATAGAAAAATTATTATATTAGGAGCGATAATGACAAGAATGAACATCGGGCGAGCGAGAAGCGATTCACACCAAAAACGCTCGTTCGAATGATGCATAGGCGCATCACTGGCCACGATAGGATTAATCGACTAAAAGTCGTACCTCCCTAATGTATATATTTTGGGAACGCTCGTTAATTACCCGAGTCGACTTTAGTCAATTCTTTTACCTCTCATGTATGGCATTAATAATGTCTACTTCTTTTTCTCCCATATCTTGCAGTCTCCAGTACAAAAAATACGTGAGATTGCGTGATACTAGGCCCGACCTTCCTACCTCCCTGAATGTCTCACAGACCGACCATTTCATACATCAGGATACGGAACTAGCGATTTCTTTAAGTAGTTTATGTAATAGAGATGCATAGATTAATTTAATTTATAGTATCAATATCAAGATTAATGGACCATGTAATACGTATCAGCGGCAAAGAGTCCACAATACTATCGACTTCCTTATCGAGATTTATAAATTGATATCTCGGTGTAAGTATATTAATAGCATAGATACTTATAGATACTAAAATATCACGTTCAGTATTTCGTAATATTATCAATTAACAATGAAATTATGAATTACTAGCCATGTTCAAACATGACGGGTTTATCTTTTTCAGTTCAGAAGTCCCTATGACCACTGACCGCCATCTTCAGATTCTGGATATCACGTAGCATCAGAGTTTTTGTCAAGACAAAACAAATGAGTCTTAAACTCGATTGGCTTATCTTGTTTACTTCAAAAGTTCTTATGGACACTTTCCGACTCCATCAGACCAGCTTCATAGTATCATAATTATCGTATTGTCGCCGAACGTTCGCAGGTATACCATTTTTATACTACGTAGGTGGCAGATAAGCACACGGCCCACCTGGTGAGAAGTGGTCACCGTGGCCTATGGACGTGTGCAACACCTGGGGTGTCACACACACGTTGCCTACCCTGAAGGGAAGAGGGCGCTAGGAAGCGGGGTGGGAGGCTAGGAAGGGGAGGGAAAGGGAAGGAGGAGTACAGTGACATCATGAAGTGGTACTAACTGGGGTAAAGTTAAAACAAAGCTTGTAAACGGATTTTACTTTTCCATTACATACTGTATGTCAGACCTTCACACGAAGATTACTGAACCAAATTTGGTCATGCTGCTTGTGTTCAAAAATATATTTAAAAACTACGACCGCAAAACCACGTCACCTAGTTTACTGAACGAAAACTTTCGATTTTAAAACTAAACTAGAACTCTTAATAATCGGTAGACTAATAATCGTTATGGATATGAATTTATATCGATAGGCATGGATATCTATCGATAGATCATAGAGTTTTACTAACCTATGCCTATTAAATTTAACACACCCCAAGTTATTTTTTTAATATCTCCAATGTAAAGACATTTTACTTTACAATTTTAAATTAGTAGGGCCTACCACTTTCTTATCGATAAACATTTGCAAATTGAACTATTAATATGCAGTTCACGAACAAACAGATGATTATACTTTGCATACTTGAATACAAATTGCAAATGTTACACAATATCTAGCTATACAATGTTAGTTGTACCGGCTTTGTATGGGAAAATTTTGTAACTTATCCTATAGGCCGATTGCAGCGCCATCTACAGGATTCAAGTTATGAATTGCAAGTATTGAAGTTGGAAATAAAAAAAAAATAGGAGGAAACAAGGGATCATCACACCTAGCGGCAAAGAATAGTTGCCGGTCCTCAGATGTTGCAGTTTACAACCTGTATCGCTTTGTCTATTAATTTTTTCGCGGAAGTGCAAGAAATATGTTGACAGACAAACAAAAAAATATCGATTTTTTTACATAACGTAATGTAGGAAATCGAAAGTAATCCGAACGTATTTATTAATTTCAACTAACTTCTCAACTGGTTCCGTGGTGTAGTGGTTATCACATCTGCTTTACACGCAGAAGGCCGCCAGTTCGATCCTGGCCGGAATCATATCTTTTTGTTGGTAAATCCAAATTAACGACCACAAAATTTTTATTTATTTTAAATATTTAATTTATTTTGTTTAGATTTTAGTTTTTATTTTAATGTAAATATATTTTTTTATCATACTTAATAAAGTTAGTTACCTATTAACAAAAAAAATTTTTTTTTAATATTATTAAGTTTTCCTTGTATTTTTATCATAATAAAAGTTATTTATTGACAAAGAAAATTTATATTTTCTGATGAACATACAAGAAACATTGTTTCTTTTTTTTGTTTTTTTTTTCATGGTTTTATTCTAGTTATTTTTTTACTAATAATTTCAGTATGTCTGCTAGATTTACCAACCTATTTATCACTTTTACCGCTACCGTGAGTTGGACTTGGACATTATTCCCACAACATCCCGGGTATTCTGGGAAGGTAGGGTTCTATCCCCACTCACTTGAAACAGATGAATACCAAAAGGAAGCATTCGTTTAAAAAAAACGTTCTTTTTTTAAACTTATCAACGTGACCCAGTTTTAGTGAGATTGAGGTCAACCCTCGTCACACAGCGAACATAACAGCGCGTCACTTTCCGGTTTTTTATGTGACTTAATTACTTAAACCCCAATTATGTCGGTTTACGTTTTTAAAACATTGGTTGAATATTATTTTTTGTACTAGTAACGAAATTAACCGGTACGACTTTGCTACCGAAATAGCAAGCTAAGATAGCGACAAATATCGGTTGCAGTAACGATTCTTGCATCAAACGGTAGTCTGTACATTTTGGGATGGTCAGTAATATGGAGATACCGATAAAACGTTAAATTTGCAATGATATTCGTTAAGATACCGACAAAAATCGTTAGTTTGGAAAGTAGAGACGACTAAATATCGTTATATTTGCGTCGCTACGAGTTAGCAACCGGTATTTCAAAGAAAAATTGCCAAAGAATTCGGTAGCTAAGGCGTTGCGATAAATGTCGAGACTACCGCCACAGTTGTCGAAGTTTTAACTTTTATATTTGTATTACAATCAGGACCGATGGCTATCCGCGGCACAGAGGGGTTTCTATGTGTTAAGAATGGCCACCCATCCTAAGACTTGACTGGCAATTATTACTTAACCCTGCAATATGTTATAGCACAATATGTTGAATAATGAAGGATGGTTATGAATTAGTAGTGTGTACATAATATTCAGTTTTAATTACTGTTGACTAATAATACCTGAGCCTTGATTCTGTTAAGGCAAGCTACTAATACTCAAAGAATGTTCTTATCCGTTTACATTTAAAGTCTAAAATTAAATGAAAATAACTCAATACACTTTTTAATTCACTCTACAAAAACCATTAAATTTTAAGCTTTAACAGCATAATGATAAATTCTAAAATTAAATGGCATTTTTAGAGTGTCAGTTGCATGATAGTGGCTCGCTTTAACCGAATAGAGGATGTGTATGAAGTGTTATATCAACGTGAACGGAACAAAAACTAAGTATGCAATTATTAATATTGTGAAAAAAGTTAACTATAAAAATTATAACAATAAGTTGATTAAGTAACACCCACCGTTCTGGCTTCGCACAGGTGCTACTTGATTTCCTGTTCTTTAGTTTTTTTTTTTTTTTTTTTTATACCACTTAGGTGGCAGACAAGCACACGGCCCACCTGATGGGAAGCGGTCACCGTGGCCTAGGGACGCGTGCAACACCAGGGGCATCACACTCGCGCTGCCGACCCCGCAAAAACCTTCTAATGCCCTCTTCTAGTTATGTGTTATGCATGTGAACTTTCCGTAAAAATATTTTTTTTTTTTTTTTTTTTTTTTTTTTTTTGGTACAGAAACAGATAACAGATAAGATATATTTGTATGACAATGAAATAAATGCCTTTTTGAATGATATAAAAATACATATTAATAAATATGGAATGCTGGGATATAGCTTCCTATGTGGTTTGAGGACATAGCTTCGCATGTGGTTTAGGTATTATTTGGAATTATTACAGAATAAGGATAAAATTACAACATAATAATAATTTAATTTAGATGTGAAACATTTATTGTTTCGTCTCAGCAGTAAAACTGATTCATAGGGTGTGATGGCTAATGGAGTTATCGGCGTGCCCTCATGGTCTGCACATATTTATGTTATATTTTTAGAGTGCTGGTTGCCGCTTTACCTGATCAAATTCTTTATCTAGGTACCTAGTTTTATTAAAAACAAGTGCCCTGTGACCAAAACTTCACAAAGACAGGAACAGATAGGTGGGGCCTTTTTTATGCTAGGTACTTAGGTGGCAGAGAAGCACATGGCCCACCTGGTGGGAAGCGGTCACCGTGGCCTATGGACGTGTGCAACACCAAGGCCGCCAGACTCGCGCGGCCTACCATTGGTTTGGAGAGTTCAGGGTGAGTTGGAGGAGGGAATTCTATCACAAAGGCAGGCAGACTTAATATAATCTCTTAAAAATTTTTCATACTTGTGTAAATGTTAAGTAGGTATACTCTTATAGGTTGGAAATAAAGGTTCCACCAACCAAAAAAAAATAAAACTCCACTTACGTTTTAACTAACTTAGTTAAACTAAGTTGGGTGAAGGTAGTAGCAGAATATTTTCACTCAAATTATTATCATGATCTCTATACACCAAGGGGGAATTTTTGTTCTAAATTTCAATAAAAACCTGTGTATTCGCTAAGAATATCATCCAACTACTTATATTAGTC
Source organism: Lithosia quadra (assembly GCA_963576445.1). Lineage (NCBI taxonomy): Eukaryota > Metazoa > Arthropoda > Insecta > Lepidoptera > Erebidae > Lithosia > Lithosia quadra. The sequence goes on along the minus strand of OY754901.1, from coordinate 5,087,247 downwards.
ATGAGCATTTTCTAAAAAGGTCCAAGGCCACACTTACAAACAAGTTTTGACCATTTAAACACTAACAAAAGAATTCTAATTATAATAATGAATTCATAAAATAATACAGGTTTTTAGCACCTGGCGTGTGGGATAATATGTAAATATTTGTCAATAAAGATATTTGGATCAACCATCACTTGTGTGATAGGCCTTGCTCGTTTACGAAAATATTGATTGTTTCTTACCAACCACCCAAGGAGGTATTCAGTGATGATACAAGGCAAAAAGGATGTTTACAAGAACATCTTGAAGAAGTAACTCATGCAGTATGAGATACAATCTTATAAATTAAAAAATAAACTTTTTTTAAATTTGGAACTCTATAAGGTGTATAAAAAACGTGTATCAAAAGAATATGATTTATTTAGTGTGAAATATTACATTATATTAGATGGGATGAGTATGGTCCTTAAGGCGGGGTGTGAAAAAGTATTTGATGAGGCAGTCAAGTTGAGGGCCTCCAATATGACAATATCAGTATAATTATGTAATGGGAACCCCCTTCCTGAGACTAACTTCAGCTTATCGTCCAGCGAGGTGAAGTCATATTTACGCAAGTGTTAAAAAAAATTATGAATGATCATTTTTTTCTCATTTGGATTTAATATCTTAAAATTAGTTTACTATTTAAAATTATGCCTTTGACAATAGTTACATGTACAAATGGTACACGATAACAGGATAATTTTGATTTTGGTGCTTTTTTTCATGTGGAAACTAGGCTTGCACCTTCTTTGTGCTGAGTAAATCAAAATATGAGTTTACCAGAAGTAATTTTACACACTGAAATCAACAATAGGGTGTATTTATGTGTCCATAGCCAAATATTGCAACATGAAAATATTGTTTTGTTCCTTTTGCAGCAAAAACTGAACCTAAAATGTTGATTTTTCTTTTAACAACCCATCTTACAGGTTTAGTACCTGTAAAATCCTAGAAATACCTCATCATAAAATCATTGTGAACAATGAACAGAACTCAAACATCCTATCTTTGAATGGGAAACAGGAAATGTGAGGGAACTTAGTAAATATGGAGAGTGAGTATCAGATTTCTTGTAAGGATTAATTAACTAAAAACTTAATAAAAATATAATTTGTCTACATAGTAGGTAAAAAGGCTAAATTCTACTTTTCAATTAGGGTTGTCAAGTACTTGAAAAACTTTTGGAAGTGTGTGTGATGATATAAAGTAGGTAGGTTTCTTATCAGTTTAAGATGCAAATATTTTGTATCCAAAATTTAACAATAAAAAATATAATATAAACCAGCAGTTTCTGACATTCAAAACCTGTGTTATCTTATCTACCAAACCGAGTGTATGTAATTTTATTCTTATCACACAGATAATACATTACGCAAACAATATCAACAGATAAAGAAATTAGTGTAAACATTCGCGCGAAAATGGATGGCAATTTTATCTCAAGGTATTAATTGACTAAGGCATGATCTCCATTCGGCCCGGACCATCGAGATATCGTTTTGAATACAATCGATAGGTACATAACGTGACACAAGGTCGCGTATTGCCTAAGACGACTCTAATTAAGTAAAAAGGTCGATGTAAGTACAGATACTGTATTATAAAGACCCCACAATGATATCAGCGGCAATTTATATAATTTAATGAGTCACGCGTCCGGCTGTATGAATTGATGTGCCCGGCACACGACAATAGTTACGAAAAAAGTTGGTCGGTATATAAATCGAGTACAACGTTAACTACATTCAATTACGAGATATCATAATTCTTTCTGTAATGCAGTTGTTGCGAAAGTGTGCAATAAGCAGACGACTGGTTTATAATAGCTTATAAAAGGAATGCAAGTGAAAATTACCTTGTCCAAACATTTCAATTCTTCAGTCGGATAAACTGTTTTCTCACACCTTGCGCAAGTTTTATTCATGTTGAATGTTTTAACACAAAAACACAGTAAAAATATTAAAGCACTGGTATTTCACAGAGCAACACGAGTTTTCACGATTCACAAACAACGTTCAAAATTCGGTTTTGTAAGAAAACACTCAAGAGCACGATTTTCGTAGCATCCCCGAACGCGCATGCCAAAAATATGACAAATGGCGGCCGTTAGGGTGGCTAACCTTGTGAAGATTTTCTACTAAGTATTACCAGCTGGAATATTGTAGATTTAGTAGAATATATTTTGTTATGTTCTTCATTCTTCAAATTATTCTTTGGTCAATTTAGGACAAATAATGACAGTTGTTTCCGCGGAAGCCAAGATAGATATATGAGTAGGAGAGGGGACCCGGGCTCCAAAGTGTAAGTGGATGCATGAACTAACGCTATAGTGAATGTGGTGATGATGTTAAAAGTAACATGCTTAGTTTGATCATAATAATTAATCACACATTATTTTGATTGCCTTGCCTTACTAAACTACCTAATGTATTATTGGACTTTCAAACTTTAATTATATAACCATTAATAACATAAGATTTTACTCAAAAACTATTTAATTGAAGCAAACAAATCACTAAATTACTCAATAAAAAATAATTACGAACAAAGGCACTTTTCTCTTTGTAACACCATCAACGCCTCGTTGAATAGTTGTTTCGACGTCTGTATCATGTCCGTCAAGTGGTTATAATCATCTCGCTTCTCTTCCTCAATCATCTTGAGTCTGTCCTCCATTATTTTCAATCTTTCCTCATTAAGCTCCAGCTTATATTTCAAATCGTCTTTGTCTAAAGACTCGGTACCTTCACTTGGTTGAGATTCAGAAGAACTCTCGCTAGATTTCTCAATAGCAACTACAGAAGACAGCTTTTTAGTAACAGATACAGAGCCACTGTATACATCAAAGTTTTGTTCTTTAATTACAGAAATCTTTGAAGATCTAGATCCTTTTCTGAGTGACTCTCTCAGGGGCTTTATTTCATCTTGCAAATGAGTAACTCTACGTTCCAAACGCCTTTTTTTCTCTTTAACTTTTCTATGTTTAGCTTCCAACTCTTCCCATCTGTGTCTCTCTTCGTCTATTCTATTGTTCAAAGTTACAACGAGTTCTGATAACTTTTTAATTTCGTTATCTGTCGCCGTTTTCATTGGAGTAAAGAAAATACTTTGCAGTGAGCATTCTTCATACCTCAGCAACTGTGCTCTAAGTTCTTCAATCTTCGCAGCCTTTTCTGTAGCTTGCTTTCTTAAGGCATCGATTTTGGCATCAGTATTTTTGATTTCTTTCTGCGATTCTGTTATTTCAGCATTCATTTTGTTCATTTTTATTGTGTTCTCTTTCAGAATCTCTTGGTAATATAGCTCTGAAGTTTTGATCTGGGTCTGAAAGAATACAATACACATATAAATATACTACTTGTATTTTACTGAACGGTTAATTTTCTGTTGCCCATATGAACTGGCGCTGGCGGTGGTCAGCTTGGCAAACATTTTTAGTTTTTATCTTTTTATTTTCTTTGAACTTTTCTAAATTCTAAGACTTACTTTGATCTACTTAAACAAACTAGGTACTTTTTCATCAAATCTCCTAACCCTTTGCTCATTGATCAACATATCATCATGGTTGCTCTTCTCAACAAAGGTCTGCATTTTTTGTCTGATGGTAGTGGCGTCACATTCCAAATTTCGTATTCTGCATCGAGCACCTTCTAGTTTTCGTTTCAAGTCTTGATTCTCCTCTTTCAATACTTCCATGTCTTTCATAGCTTGGTCGATTTCTTTTTTCCTCTTTTGTTCAATTTCTCGTATAAACTGAAAACATTCTGGTATTGTAAGCAAGTATATAATTAGGTCACTGTCTAATCGACTGCATACTAGTCATACACATTTGTGGGGCCTCTTAAAGATCTTCAGAGCCCAAGCCAACCTTATCTGCAAGCTGGTACACCTACTAATTGGTGGACGAGGTTCTGCCTTAGGCTTTCCTCTCGCTATTGGGTAGTCAAGAGATAGATGCTCCCGTAATGGCCAAAATAAACGAAACTACGTAAAAGTGAAGCAGGAGATAGGGGAGACCCCGGTCTCCAAATTGCCAACTTCAATACCTAAGGCTAGATAGGCCACATTTCTAGTCAATTTTCCTTTGATTATTGACATAATATGCGGTTTCAAACATGCATAATTTTATAGAGAATTTTCTATTAACGCGAATGAAACCAAAAGCATAAAGTGAGCTTCTACAAGATCTACAAGATTTTGGGGAAGATTGCATAAATGCCCGACTAATACCCAACATGCCAGGTCATAAACTCATTACTGGTTTCTACAGTTGACTCAGGTATATCTGCTCCTAAATATTACCTGACTCTGGTCCCTCTTCTTATTTTCCAATGGAATGTCTGCTTTCTGCTTGCCACTTAGCTTTTCCTCCAGATCCGATACTTTAGCTTGCAACAAAACTATCTGCTGCGCTCTGCCCTTCCATCCAGCCACATCGTTCTGCAATTCTTTGATACTAGTGAATTTATCACCTAGCTCTTGCTGCAAGATTTTAGTTGCCATCAATATTTCATTCTTCAATTCTAAATTCCTGTTCTTACTATCATAGAGTTTCTTATTGACCGTGGCAAGTTTATTATTTAATTCTTTCAGTTCATCTGGACTGGCATCAATAGACTCTTCTTTACAAAGGCAAATATCAAGCTTTTCATGCTCTTTATTCATTAGATCCAGCTGCATAACTTTACGTTCTAAAGAGGCATTTTTCGTTTTGTAGCTTTCAATTTCAGCCACTAAATGTCTATTCTGTTTGCAAAGATCGGTTATTTTAGCGCTTATAATGCCAGCGGATTTTGATGAAATCGCCGGGCCTGAGCCTGATATGATATCACGAATCCGTTGGTTTAAATCAGCGATAGTCTTATTTAGCTCTTTTATATTTTCATCTTTTGTAAAAATACATTTGCGCAGTTCGTTGCCCTCTGATGTCATTATCTAAAGAAAGAAACGTAGAAATTGGTTAATTACATGTTTAGGATATTAGGTTCAGATCAAGTTATTAAGTACCTAATAAAATTATACGTAAACGGGAATTAACGCGATGGAACGCGAAAGTTGAAAAGTTAATATACCTAATAAAAATCAAGAAATTAATTTATATATTCTTTGGCCAAAATATTATGTTTATCTAATGGACTTGCACAGGGTAGCAATATGGGGCCTTGGCATCGAGTGTTTAGCTGCAACATTTGGGGTTGCGGCATCAATTTTCGCTTAGTACAAATATAAATACTAGCTTATGCCTGCGGCTCCACCCACGTGGACATCAGTATTCGCATTTTTTCACTATATCTTCTGTTCTACTCAACCAAAATTGTGATCAAACATGCGTAAGATTTTGTCTTTCAGTTCAGTAATTTTTCCATTGCTTGTCGCGATCGACTTAAAAACTACTGAACTATTTACCAGAGTAGGTACATTCAATACAACACAGTTTCTTGTTAGCGAATTAGGTTTTAGAAACGAATTTAAACTTACTTTCAACTGTTCAATCAAATGAGCATTGAGTTCAGGTGGATAAAGTAGATCATCAGGATCTGGTTTTTCAATACCAGCAAGCATTTTTAATTTCATTTCATCAGTTTCATCAATTTGTTTCGCTAATTCCTCTTTCACGTTCGCCTTTGAACGCAGTTTTTGCATTGATGATGGTTTAGGTTTACTCATGGTTTACAACACGATCAAAACATTTAAAATTATCAAAATCGCGTTTGCCTTATTATAGGATAAAAGTCAATTGTCAAAAATTGATATTGAGACAGATAGGCATTAATGTTCGATTTTTAAAGGATTTAATGATAATAATAAAACCTTTTGTATTTGAAACTTTTTAGTTACCTACTAACACGATTATAGTCGTGTAAGATAAGTTTTATTTATACCTATTGGTACCTATTTTCTCTGCCTATCCCAGCGCGAAAAAGTCCATGTGCGATGTGTTACATTTTCATATTATAAAGTCACCATAATTATTCTTTCTTTATGGTGGTCTTCGTACTCGGCACAGTACGAATACCACTTCAACCGACACAATGATTTCCATTTCAAATGATTTCAGTTCAAATCAAAAAGTACCTTCAACTTCCAATCCAACCCAATAAAAAGTATCTTTCAGCTTATTTAAGCCTCCTCTGTCTACGCTATAATGATAATTTAGATTTGTTGTGTTTAGTGGTGCTGGAACGCAAGTCAATGCTACCACCATCACAAATCACAACACACTATTTTTTTTCTTCTGCCTTGAAAACGTCAACTCAACTGTCAAAAACTGACAGCAAAGTGTATTGATTGTATTGGAATTGTAGTGTTTTTAATTATTTATATACCAATTAGGTAATGTTTTCACAATTTAAGGAAGTCTCCATGTACCTATAATAGTGTAGAAGCTGTTACAATCTCTTTATAGCGTCAGTTGACGTCGGTAGGTACCAAATTTTGATAAATTATATCGACCTTGGTGCTAGGCAGATGACCATAGAAAATTAAGTCTTATCACATTGTTATGTTAACAAAACATATTCACGGTATTACGCTTTGTTACATATACGCCATTCCTCAAACAACAGCTGGTATAACTCGCCCGCAATTAAGGTATTTCGTATAGCTAATATAAATTGACCAAAGAGTTGCAGACACTAGAGATTGTTTAAATTTTCCTTATCACGACGTAATACAGCCTCCTTTTCTTCTATTATGCTTACATATCGCATGATATGGGAAGTTCCCAGTTATAGCTCTCACACATTTAAACCGCCTATGTCTAAAGGAGTAGACTGTAACCGTGTTTCTCGCAAATGAATAAATAATAAAAACTGCTATGTATGTTTTCAATGTTTTTCTTGGTAATAGCTCCCAAATTGAAGTATGGGCTCTGTTAGATATTACAGCCAAAAACAACATATAAAAGGGGAGTGTAGCTACTAGAGGTGAGTAGTTCCGGACCGTTATAGCTCCAGGAACTATGTAGTTTCCCGGAGCTATATAGTTCTGATCCGACCGCTCCGCCTAAACAGTTCCACCATGTTCATGTCCGGAACGAGTAAGTGAACTCGGAGTATGGAATGAATAGAGCGCGCGGCGCGCGGAACGGCGCGCGGAGCGTGTAGCGCGGAGCATACTCCAATGTGCATGTGCAGGTTCGGCCGGAGCGGTTCGGGTTTGCGAACAGCAGCCGAACCGGACCGAGTCGCATTTCGTGTTACGTAATTATCTACTTGCGCAGTGACTGCGGCGACGTTCGTATTTTAGTGTTTAGGTGCATTTATTTATTAGTTGCGAATGCGTGCGTGTTCCGAATACTTTATTTACACCATAATTTCCAATTATTTTTAACAAATTACACTGTCTTTGATAAGTACCTAACAATAGTTTATTGAGTTCTATAGTGAATAAGTGAATAGATTTAAATAGTAATTTACTTTGCACATACCTAGGTAGTGCATTTTTTTTTCACGCTGATGGAAAGCGGTTACCGTGGCCTATGGACGCGTGCAACACCAGGGGCGTCACACTCGCCCTGCCGACCCTTTTTTATTTATGACAATTATTTCGAAAATAATAAGGCTTTGAGGACTTTCTAATTATTAACTTCATCTGAAAATGCCATCCCATAGAAAAATCAGCATAGGTACTTTGGGATCGTTTTATTGAACAAAAGAACTTAAAAAAAAGAAAATGCAAATACTGTTCTGAACTGATTTCATTTCAAATATTATAACTATATACTTAAACACATGCTTGCTTGCTACCTCAGTAGTACCTATATAAAAAAAATTGAACCTTTTCATATATATCTGCACATGTTATATCAGCGTGGATTGCATGAACTATGTCCGGGAAACGTGTCCGCGGACATGGTTACTGAACATGGTTTCGACTGTATAAGGAACCGTTCCATGTTCAATCCGCTCCCGGACATGTTTCGCACATGCCTAGTAGCTACACCCCATTATATAAGCAGTACTTATAAGAAAAAAATTGTTATTTTTTTCTTAGTACTGGTTCCCTATTATGTGGATGAAATATTTTCAGGGTTGCAAAGATTAAATTATTAAAACTCAAAACTCAAAATTTACTCTAAAATATTATTTTAGAGGGCATCTCTGGACTTGTTACACCTTACAAAGTACCTGTCTGTCAACACGTCAATAGTTCTCATTATAAAATTATGATCCATATTCAATTGCAGTCTAGTTTTGATGTCATGTCGATCTCGCAAATAGTAGATCTCTCATAGTAACGAGCATAATTTTTTTTTCATTTTGTAAATAATTCCTTTTAATTTATTAACTATCTGTAGTTACATTGCTTTTTATATCTTTTTTTGAAGTGAAAACTTCTTTAGCGGCGCTGAGCACTTTTTTTTGTATGGGTAAAAACTTTCAAACTCGCGTCAGGGTCACGTGATGCTGATCGAAAAAGCGTAAGATCGAGGGGAAGGGAGAGGAACTAGTATCTCCCACTCTTTCTACCGTGCCTGAGTGTGCTGCTCTGTTTAGGCGGCACAGGGCGCTTGCGCGAATGACCGTGTGTGTTTATGTACAGCGTCCCACGCGTATCCAAGGATGGTGACAGCTGATTGCTTGACTGTTGTGTAGTAAATACACTGTTGTGTATTCGTAAATGTGAATAAATAACAACATATAAATTGTCATATTTGTGTACGATAGCGCAATAAATAAACATTGTATTCTACCTCATAAATGATAGTACTTTTATACTTATAATTAAACACAACGTTAATATTGAAGTTTTCACTTCTGCCGGCACTCCCGGAGTGCTATTTTTTTATTTATTTTATTTAATTTTGTTTAAATTATTATATTTAATTTTCTATTTATTTTTATGAGAATTGACCCTCAGATTGCTGGTTGATGGTCAAAGAATATGTGAGTAAACTCCAAATGTTTTACGAAAAATATCTTTTCTCCCTCAGCCCAACATGCCTGGCACTAACCTCATAGTCCCAGTCGTCCTATGGGGCAAGAATGCACCAACGCATTGCGTATCATCAGTCTACCTGTCCCGTGACCAGAAGACCTTAGTCACAGGGTGCTACGATGGCCAGATATGTATATGGCAGGTTGATCCCGAGTCTCTGAAGATGACTCCGAGATGTTTGTTGGTGGGACATACCGCTCCTGTGACGTGTTTGTCCAGGGCTTCGATCATACAGGTATATTATGGCAATTTTTTCATGCATTTAAAGTATGTTTGTAGAAACGAGGTGCATGGGGCAAGTGTTCATACATTATTGCACAACGAACAAACTAAGTATGGGTATGGTATGATATGGTTTGGTATGGTATAGTATGGTATGGTATCACAGGCTGGTGTTCCAACTGGTTTTTGCGTGTGGGTTGTTCCCAACTCGTTGCAGAACGCCAGCATGCTGTTTAAGCTGCTGGTGATCGCCCGGAGCGCTGATTATGGTTTAAATAGATACCACAGAGAATCGAAGTATGTCTTATGAAACGGCAGTTACAGCTAGTATTAATATAGATGCAATTGTTAACTATCACACTTTGCCAATTGAGAGATACGCGTAAGTGAGAGTAGATTCATAATGCAAGGTATATGGAGCGGAAAGAGTGAAGTAACACATTCGGTTTCAGAATAAGTATTAGCTTTCATTTTTTTACCTCAAATACTAGATTTACGACTAACATTTTTTTTGCCTTACACCAGTATCCCACAGCGATGTTACATGAAGGGGAAGTATCTTAAATAATGTATCTACATAATTTTACTGAAAGAAGACTTCATTTTGATTTTATAAACAATAATTTTGAAAGTTGATGAAGCGAAAGGAGTATGCCAAAATCGTAGCAAGTGGAAAGATGTTGTCTCTGCCTACCCCAATGGGAAAAAGACGTGATTTGTATGTATGTATGTATGTATGTATGTAAAAACAATTTAAACTGTATTCAAAGATTACCTATAGATAATAAAAAAAAATAACACCATATACTTTTATGGTATCAATCGATATAGTCAATCATAAGGATCAAATCTCTCTTTCAAACATTCTATTGTTCATTTCAATTAAATAAAAGGAAACCAGTCCAAGCTCAAGACCACCTCCCCGCGATGTAAGGACAGCAGCGCGAGTGTACATCTCCGATGTTGCATACGTCCATAGGCCACGGTGACCGATTCCCATCAGGTGGACCGTGTGTTATCTACCACCTAAGTAGTATAAAAAACCGACCTTCACGCAGGTGGTACTGCAGTCATTAGCTAGTCTTCTATATCTATACTAATATTATAAAGAGGTAATGTTTGTGTGTTTGTATATTTGTTAAATTGTAAGAGGTAATCCCGGGATCTACTGAACCGATTTTAATAATTCTTTCACCAATAAAAAACCACGTCATTTGTAAGTGTCATACGGTATATATTTTATTGGAAAACTGTAATTTACACCCGGGTGAAGCCGGGTCCCGGGTCGCTAGTGTGTTATAAAATAAAAAATTTTCAGGACAACAATTTCATAGTGAGTTCATCTGAAGCCGGCGAGATGTGTACCTGGGACCTTGTCGATGGAAAGTGCCGCGAGAGTGTCAAGCTTTCACAAGTGCACACAAACATACAGGTGAGTACTATCAACTATACATTTTGGAGGAGGTAGGACACGATGGTATCTCCCGTCCGAAATGAGCTGTCCGACTGGGGTGGTATGGGTCTAGAGAGCGCTGTATAAAATGTTGCAGAATATAAAAGGTTCATTTTGCTATAACAATAAAGTTATATTCGCTACTAGATCAACTTGTATGTATAATAAAATTAAATTGTTTGTCTTTACAGGCATATCATATGTGCAACAGCGAAGATTTACGCCTCTTCTGTAATGGTTATTACGCCGAGATTCTCATTATGGATCCCTTCTCGCTGGAAATACTCTTCTCGTTGAGTTCCAAGATGAATCCAGATTGGATCTCTGCTCTGCATGTAAGTAAAGGTTTCCTTAATGGATTTACCTGAGACTTCACCATTAGCTTACCATCAGGCGAGGTGAAGTCATATTGATGTGATCGATATAAAAAAAAATAATTTTGCAATGGTAGTGAGTACGAAGGGGATTCGACTATCAACCCGTGAATCACAGGTTGAAGTTATTAATCCAATAACTTACGTAATATTTCAGGTTCTTCGACCATCATCACGAAAAGATGATGTTGTCCTTGCCATCTCTATCACCGGAACTGTCAAGGTGAGTCTAAATTCTGTCTTCGGAGTTTTAGTTCTTGCTAATTGAGATTAATAATAATCCTTTTACTTTCAAATAAAATGACATTTAATCTACAAATGTTCAAACTCGTAATTTCATCAGTCTCGTAAATAATTCTAATTTCTTTTAGTTTACTTGCACTTTCTGAAATATTAAAACGGATTTAAGTTGATTTGGACACAAAAAGTTAAGTTCCTAGACTTAGCAAAGGCGTTTGATACAGTCTCTATCCGAATATATCTTGACAAACTTAAAAATATCTACATAAACTGTGGCTAGCTGTCCTTTTTTAGAAGATAATATCTTGTTAGTAGACGATAATTTCTCAGAATTTGCACTTAACACTAGTGATAAACTACCTAAAATGTAGGGTGTACCACAGGGTAGCATAATGGGTCCCAACATTTTTTACCTAAATACACTAATTATTTTTACCATCTACAACTCCCTCACAGTATTTTAACGCAGATGACATTAAAATAGAGAGGTACTAGATTCTATTGCCCGTTCGGGCAGTATTATTTGGTTTATGTGCTTGAAAATACTCAGTATTAACACGGATATTTAAATATAATCTATTCACTCAGGTATGGTCTCTCCTGGGACATGAGAATAAGCAGTCGGAGCCGATCTACGAGAACGAATCTAAACAGATCCGTTGCCTCAACGCGCTGTCTTTGAACTGCTGCGCGTACAACCAAAGAACCGTTCTCATCGTGTGTGCTAAGTACTGCCAGATATATGACGCAGGTAAATCTTTTATTGTACAATTTATTTTTATTGTTATGTAACTTTTTATGCCTGGTGTTACTCGGGTGCCGACTTTTCTAGTGAATTTTCCAATAATTTGGTTGAACCATATATACCATATTCGGAGAGTTATTAAAATAAAAAAAATTGCCCTCATGATCTATTCATATAGCTTTCGCTTCTTCAACTTTCATGATTGTTTCTTATCTTTGTTGATAAGTATCTTAGTTGATATAAGGAGGGATGATGCTCTGGTCAAGCCATGCTGATGAAAAATACTGTACCAACACACCCTCACACTCTTCACTCTCACACTCACTCACTCACTCCTACACTCACTCACTCACTCCCACACTCACTCACTCCCACACTCACTCACAATTACACACTTACTCACTCTCGCACTCTCTTACTCTCACACACACTCTCACACTTACACACTCACAATCTGTCCAACTCACTCTCTCAATTCTTTACATTGTCTTACAAAATTCTGTTCTCCAGGTGATTTCTCAGTACTCTGCTCCATCCAAGCGCCTACCGGCGAACGTTGGATGTCAGGTGACTTCCTAGCACCGGACAGAGTACTAGTATGGTCTACTGAAGGCAAGGGATACCTGTATAGGCTGCCAGCCAAGTAAGTTGTTTTTATATGGAGTGTAAATCCACTTTTAGTTCGTCTACCTTGACTCCTGCTGTCCAGGGTCTGGGTTAGACTAGCTGACTGGTTATCTGGTTAAGTTATTAATCATTGATATATCATACAAAATGATTTAATCATTTCTAGATAATACCTGTTGTATCTTTGTCGTAATATTGAATAAGTATCGGTTGAAAGGAGAAATAGTTTAAGCGACATCGAATGTTCAAAGGAAACCCATCCTTAAGGACGTTATAAGCCCTTTTCTGAAAAGCTATTTTCGTGTCAACTGTTTTTGTCGCTTACATCTTTTTAGCCTTTCAATCGTCGATATATTTTCGAAATGATATATCAATGATTAAGAAATAAAAATAAAAATGGTTCATACATAAAACTTGTTGTACACTATTGGAAGCTAACAATTGCTATATCAAAGCTATGGTGCTACTAAATCAGCTTATAAATTAATACTATACATACTAGTTGTAACTTGTGACTTTTCTCGGCTAGCAGGTGACAAACCTGCTAAGAATGTTTGATAGCAACCCATTTATGTCTTACTGCTGGTCTCCTCTCCTCTAACGAGAGAGCTGAAAAGAGTTTAGACCTTAATCCACACACGCTGGCCTAATGCGGGTTGTTGGATCGGATATGTTCTTAGAATTTCTTCTAGGACATGTGGGTTTCCTCACGATGTTTTTCCTTCACCGTCAGTAGATGGTAAATCATGTGATTAGACATATAAATTGACTGTCCGGCCGGATTCGAACTCGATACCTCTAAGAAGAGGCCGCGTCCTTATCCATTCAGTTACCATCGCTAGCTAGAATGCTAGAATGTTATTGAGGTGGGCTAAAATCTTTCGTTTCAAGCTCAAGTGAGAGAACTTTTAAATCGCGATTCAGGATCCGTTGTTGCTTAGTATTTTGGGTTACTTTCGCTAGATGGCGCTGGGTGGGTTTGAATGTTTTAACGGAGGTAACACGACGGTATCTCCTGTCTGAACTGAGCAGTCCGACTGGGGTAGTACCTCCGCCCTACAAAACATCGCGGCCATAATAACCATCGTGTTGTATTCCCGCCGGTAATTAACCTCCCCATCTCCCCAAACCTCTCCTCTACCCCACTTCCCCACACGTCTATAGGCCACGGTGACCGCTTCCCATCAGGTGGGCCGTGTGTTAGTCTGCCACATTAGTAGTATAAAATAAATTAAGAATGATTTCATGAGATAGTTATTGAAATTGAAAATTTCAATACTCATATTCAGATATAATTTCTTAAGTAATATATTTATCATTTTATTCTTAACACATGACAGTTATAAAACCAAAAACCTAACTAGTAAAAACTACTACTACTACTAGCAAAACTCGTAAAATACTATAACATACATTCTATATTACTAGGTAGTTAAAAGAACCGAGCGAAGCCACAAATTCAACTTAGTATAATTCACATACAATTCAATTTACATAAAAACACATCAATATTATGTTACATCTAACAAAAACACATGACATTGCATTTTGAACTTTACCTACATAATAATAAGAGTGAAAATCCATTATTTCGCTGAACGTTTAGTTGGAACTGGCTTGTGTCATCGGTAACAATGTGTTCATCAGTAGATAACTCATCGAAGCACTATATGCTAATGTTATAGATGTTTGTTTCAATAAGTATGGGGATCTTCCATAAGCAATGCGTTTGAACTTTCATTTTTATTAACCGACTTCAAAACCCCTTCCCTTCAGGTTAGGCAGCGCGTGTGTGTCACTCTTAGTGTTGCACACGTCCATAGGCTACGGTGACCGCTTCCCATCAGTTGGGACGTGTGCTTGTCGGCCTACCTACGTAGTATAAAAAAAGGAAGAGGTTCTTAAGTCAACTGTTATTTGAAAGATTGTACTTTACGCGTTGTTCCAATTTCAATTTAGACAAATCAATTTAGAAATTCGATTGCAGTCGGATTTTTTGTAAGAATTATTTTATTTTTAACTACGATGAAAATTCACAAAATAAAGTAGGTTACTGCGTTTATACTAAAGTAAACTGCGTTATCATGTTTTATTATATCAAAATTCACTATTAAAAATAAGTCCGATCAAATCAAACTAAAATCGTTACATTCATACGCATTAATTTAAAACCTGTTGTTTGTGATATTAAAACAAACACTTCAATTCTATTTATTTCTAATAATTAATAAATAATTTAGAATTACACATTACTTATGGAAGATCCATTAACTCCGTCCATTTAACTAATAAATCTAATAATGCCGTTAAAGTATTCTATCGGCTTAACCCTAAGCTACATATACAGCTATATAATATACGATAATATATGAAGATATAAATATTTCTTTTATAGCAAACTTCGCGGACGGGCTATCAGTAGGTCAGCACAATCTATGTTTATATGTTTGTAGATAGTTTATTTGCTTGCACATTTTTTGAGCTTGGTTGGTTTTTGTTTAGTTTTTTAGGCGATAGCGATAGTAATAATATAGTAACATTTCAATTGAAGTAAGGGAAAAATACAATGTGAATTAGAAATAATAAATATTTTAGGATATATTACACAACTCTCTCTAGACCCAAAGTAAGTTGGGTCGGCAGCGCGAGTGTGATGCCCCTGGTGTTGCACGCGTCAGTATCAGTAGGCCACGGTGGCCGCTTCCCATCACGGGGGCCGTGTGCTTGTCTGCCACCTAAGTGGTATAAAAAAAATTTAACTAGCTTTCGCTATGGGTTCTAGAATACAGATAAACATACAAACCTTGTCTTGGCGAACACAGCCTGTCCTAAATTTGTGCCATGTTTCGTATCCATATATTATTGATATTAACAGCCGAAGCTGGTTGAAGTCAGATATATCCTATACTAGCTGTGCCCCGCGGCTTCGCCCGTGGCGTACTTCGTCCCCGTGGCAGGATGAAAAGTATCCTATGTCCGTCTCCTAGTTCTAAGCTACCTCCCCACCAATTTTTAGCCAAATCGGTTTAGCCGTTCTTGAGTTATAAATTTTGTAACAAACCCGTCTTTGTTTTATATATTAGATAGATAATGCGTTCCAGGTTTTCCAGCAATATATACAGACTTAATGAATCACCGTAGTCAATTCGAGTCCGCCATACATCTCACCTCACTGTTAACCTGCGTGAGGTGATTTTCCGCATGTAAAAAAGACTTGGATAACTTTCGGATCGAATGAGTTTATGTGGCATCAAAATGCTATAAGTTCCTACTGTTATTAAAATAAATAAATAAAATATTGATACTAACAAAATAATACTAAAAACATTCACTATTTTTGACTAACAATTTCATATTCACCCTGTGTTCAATATAGCTTGTAATTTGTCATTATTAATATCGCTATCGCTTGCCCTGTGACTTAGCTTTATGTAATTATGTATTTCTATGCTCTATCCCAGTATTATTTGAAACAAATTTGATTATTTTAAAAAGTAATCATATTTGTTGATAGTATTTTTTATTTGCCGCTGCACTTTCATAATTATAACCATCTTTTACTTTTTTAGATATAAGAACTGTATTTGAGTTAATTTTTAGTCGTAAGTAATTTAACTTAAAAGAATTAGAATAAAAAAGAACTTAAAACAATATCAATATCTTTTCTACGAATCTACGTTTATTAAACGTGTGATTTTAAAACGTACATTAATACAATTTATATTGAATTAAAAATCCAATCGGATGTAAGTTTTATAGACTTTTCAAACGTTAAAAAATCTTTAATCGAATCGAAATCACACGTTTTGAAATCGTGGCGTATATTTAATATTATTTAATTATTTTTGCTTTTGAAATTAATACGTACATACATGAACATTATAAGTTACAAGACACTTGATACTAAGTATTGTTTTTAGATTGTAGTTCTAAAATATACGAGTCGAGTCTATTCTATATAGTGTAGTGCAGTAAAATCTAATTATACTCTGTTTTTTAATTAGAGATACTAAATTGACATTACCTGTGTTGCCGGTTTTTTGCAATTCAAAAATAGTCATGTGCCACCAGTATCGAAAGTTATCGAATGTTATCGATAAATTCAATAAAGTAAAGATATTCGTGATCGAATAATTTGAAGAAGCGAATCATTGACAAGAAAGAAGAAGAGGTACAGATATTTGTAGGTTATCCTATATAATTTATAAAAGACTTATTTTAAATTCGGTAAATAAAACCAAATTTATAAAGGTATACTGTATGTAGTTATATAGGTGTACTCTAATTTAAATAAAAGAAACTTATAAACATCTTGTATTTAACTTTTCTCTTAAAATATATTATAGCCAAACCACTTGTATCCAGGCAACAAACATTGCCGATAGTTTCGAGTACACCACTAAACACAAAGCTGGTATCATTATTTCACAATTTGACATTTGCACTTGTCAATTTAGTATCTCTTAACCTAACCTAACCTAACCTAACCTTTTTTTTTTTTTTTTTAAGTGAGGAATGCGTGCTTATGCATGATATCTCCGAGTTTGGGGAAAACCCGTAGACCTATGAGGGACTCTCCCTAAAGGGCATACCCACTAAACCTCACTATGTCCACCTGGTCGCTTTAGTCACATCGCAGGATACGCAATAGTATGCTCACTGCAATCTGACCGGCGTTTTTTGCCCGGCGGCGGGCCCGACTTCCGAGGGTAGGGCCGGCCCTCCCCCCGTACCGTCTCTGTGCCTTCCTGGCGAACACCAGCGGGATGGCACGTCGCGAGGCCATTTAGTTGGTTGGCGGTCCCCCACGTCCTCCATCCATGGCCATGCGGCGGGCGTACTCTGTACGTCACCGCCCTTGCGCTCTGGGCTTGCGAGGAGGGAGCGTCAGTCCGCTGCGTTCCCTCTCTCTGAACGCCTTCTGTTTTGCCGTCATGACCGCCTCAGCGAATGAGACGACGGCAGCCCAAACCTAACCTAACCTAACCTAACCTAACCTAACCTAACCTAACCTAACCTAACCTAACAATTAAAAAAACAGAATATAGTGTAGTTTGTAATTAAACACTCGACATAATTTTATATAGTAATACGACCCATTCGCACACACGGGTCCTTTAAGTGGGGCGTGAAAAAGCATTTGATGAGGCCGTCAGGCCGAGAGCCACCATTATAGCACTATCGGTGTTTGTAATGGTGACCCCCATTCCAGGGACTTTACTTTTAGCTTACCATCAGGTGAGGTGAAGTTACATTGACGTGACCGATATAAAAAAAAACACATGGTCCTAATATTTTTGGGGTAGGTAGCTCTTGTTGAAGAAATAACTTTTTATATATTAATATTGCGTTCTGCGTAAGGACAGATACTAGCTTTTTTATTGATATGCAACCAATAGGTGGTAACTGTTTTTTTTTTATTTATTTACAAAAATAACAAAACAATATAAATTAGCACTCCCAAAGACCACGAAGGGTTAGGTGATCGATTTGTCTTCCTCATAAATATATGACCTTGGATTTTAGCTCCGTCCCGGACCACAAAGGGTTCCACGGCCCTACGGTCGATCATGACAGTCCAGTACTGTTCGGCCTACTGGCACATCCTGATAATAAGGTAAGTTGTTTTATTTTACCTCAATATGTCTTCAAATTTGAAAATTTGTAGCCTCTGTGGCATAGCAGTAGTGAACGCGGCCGTTGCGCAGGAGGTGCGGGTTCGATCCCCGCTCAATGCAAATATTTGTATGATGAATATGGGTATTTGCATTGGTCTGGTCGTGCCTCGGAGAGCACGTTAAGCAGTCGGTCCCGGTTGCCATACAAACATCTATGGCAGTCGTCACGGGTAGTTGGAGCCCTAAAAAGTCCAACATCAACGGTCTAGCTGCAATGCTTCGATATCGCCTAATGTCACCATTGGGTTGTGAAGGTCAGATGGCAGTCGCTTCACGGAAAATATCGAGGTGCAGCCAAATCCGCAGTTAATACTGGTAAAGCGGACCTCAGACTCCGAGGTGAAAGCTTTGGATGCGACTGGGATTAACGCTAGGTTGAAGAAGAAGATTTATATAATTGAATATTATTAAATAACTTATACTTTAACACTGGTTCTTCAAAATAAGACGTACAGCCAAACGGGGTGAATAGGGAATAAGGGGTGAATAGGAACAAAATGGTCAGTTAAATTTTGCAGTTATTATCTTCTATTCGAAACTACGTCACGATGAAGAGAAGAGAATCATCGAATATCCGGTTAAATACTTGAAAATTTCTAAAAGAAATTATTTAACAAATTCTAATGACCAGTTTATCCCTATTCACCCCTTCATTCCTATTCACCCCGCTTGACGGTATTTATATTTCTTCATCAGCTCCTGTCTTGCCCTCCGGCGATGCGGTTCATTATAACATCGGTAGGGGGTAAGCAGCGACGTTTGTTACTGCGAGGCGACTCAGCTGGGGTCGTGTCCCTATGGAACGTTGACACAGCTGCCGTGCTAACACCTAATCAAACGCTTTGTGAGTATTTTACATTTTTAAAACATTAATATTGTATAATTGGTTGTGGAGGTCAGATGGCAGTCGCTCCACGGAAAATATCGAAGTTCAGCCGCATCACAGTTAGACTGGAAAGCCGACCCCAACTGAGTTGGGAAAAAGGTTCAGAGAATGATTACGAATGATGATAATTTTGTATAATTTATATTAAAAAAAATTGGCTCAAGCAAAAATGATTGACAGACTTATTAACAGACTGACGTTACCGCTAGCCAGCGATGATGTTACGTCGGATTGAACCGACTAAAACCGCACGCCGTCTTGGGTCCCCAGAGGGTGTTTAGTGGCCTGCTGAGCCTGGGCAATCTACTACTTTCAGATGACCCTCTCGGGTATGATAACCACGCTTTCCTCATCTTGCCCTGGTAAAGAGGGGGGGGGGGGGGGTACAAACGGCTTCACCTGCCACTTCCAGGCCTGCGTTCATGGAGGACGGAGGTCGTGCGTCACTGTACCTATCCATTTCACCTTAATATTTTTCTATGTGTTATCATTTTGTTAACAGCGCACGCACCAATAGTTATGACGAGTTTGGACATGGCCTGGGCGGAAATGAACCCCAGTCCTGTGGGGATCCTGGACCAGTTGCATCTGTCCGATGACACAGGTTTGTAGACCCATACATACATAATACTTTTTTTTTTCATCCGAACGACAATCATAGTTGCATCGCCATCGTGTCTGCCATCTAAGGTATAAAAAGAAGTGATAACCACAATTGGCACCTTATTGCCTTATGGAGGTAGGACACGACGGTATCTCCCGTCCGAACTAAGCAGTCCGACTGGGGTAGTACCTCCGCCCTACAGAACACCGCTACATAATAACCATCGAGTTGTGTTCTCCAAGGTGAGTAGGGTAGCCAGAGCTCTCTGTATCCCTTCTCCCCATAGCCCTTCCTAGCCTTCCCACCCCTTCCCTTCCCATCAGGTGGGCCGTGTGCTGGTCTGCCACCTACGTTGTATGAAAAAAAAATCGCAATATTTTTATGATTTATTTGAAAAGAAGCAAAATTACACCTAAAATTGTACGAACGAGGGTACAAATTTCTTTAACTGTGAAACGTAAAACATACTCATTCTTTAATCTTGGCAATAGTATATCGCGATGCAAACAAAATTACACCTTATGTTTTTGATGCGAGGGTTGAAATTTCTCTGTCCATGAAACATGAAATATACATAACTGTTTTGTTTCAGAAATAAAATTGACAGCGTCGATCTACCTGCTGGCCGCCAACCGTTTGGTGGTCGGTCGTGAAGATGGCTCCATAGTCATCGTCAACGCGACCCATACCGTACAGTTACAGCTACTGCATGGCAATCATCAGCAATTAGATGGTAAGTGTGCAGCAGAGTGCTCTCTGAGGTCCGCAAGGGTCTTGTTTTTTTTATCGGTCATGTCAATATGACTTCACCTGGCCTGATGGTAAGCTAAAGGTAAAGTCTCTCCCCATTATATACACCGATAGTGCCACAATGGTAGTCCTCAACTTAACTGCCTCATCAAATGCTTTTCACGCCCCGCTTAAAGGACCCGGGACTGTTGATGTTGATGATGTTGATGTCTTTAAAATGGTCACCCATCTGAAGACTGACCTGACTAGGAAGTACTTAACCAGGTCAGTCTATAACTACTTCACCACGGCTGGTGAAGTGGTTATGTTGGGTTCGAACCGACTAAAATCACACGGCGTTCCATCCCTGTGAGTATTTGCCAGGGTCTTCGGGTATATCCCTGGGCAGACCTCTGGGTATACCAAAAGCCCTGGAGCCACCAATCATAGAGCAGGTGGTCTCGCCAGAAGACCTAAACTACCTCATTATTTTTTTTTCTTTTCAAAGATTATTTCATTATTTTCAGACTGGCCTCCTCACCAGATGTTACATGGGCACATAGGACGCGTGAACTGTCTTTTATATCCACACCATGTCCACCAAAGGCAAGTTCTGATTGATTTTTTTAATGGTCAGTAGTTCTTGCATCCATCGCGCACAAACGGACAAATAAAAAGATTAAAAAAAATTGTGTTCAGAATCGTTCAATAACATTATGGTTTTAGGGTTTTGGCACCAACGCAGAAAAAGACACATCGGGGCATTGTATCATTTTCTAATATAAGTGTAAAATGTATTAATTATGTGTGAAAACGGTGGATTTTTAAACATAACATCTTCGACATCGTGCACAAGTTTGGGAAAGTGGTATATTACCGTGAATTGTGCTTTTCAACGCTGATTCCAAAACTCCATAGAAGCCTCTAGTAAAGTCTCCACTATTTTACGGGGTAAGACTGACTCGACTATTGACTATGAAGGAAGACCTTGACTGTGACTATATGACAAAAACGCTGCATAATACATTCATATGCAAATTATACTACTTGTTTGTGGCAAAATGCGTCGCATAGAAGCCATTAATAAAAAAGGTATCGTTTTAAAATATCTTCAATGTACAATTTTATAATAGTATAGATGTATAATATTATTTCCTTTGCCCCATAGATACGACAAAGCCCATTTGGTGTCAGGAGGTATAGACTTCGCGGTGTGCCTCTGGGATCTGTTCAGCGGAGTGCTACTGCACAGGTTCTGCGTCCACGCCGGCGAGATCACACAACTGATAGTACCCCCTCATAACTGTAGCGTGAGTGTCTAAAATTCTATTATATAAGGAAAATATTTGCTCCACTTGCTTTATTCAACTCACCTTATCTAACTCACCTTCTCCCACTCACCCTATCTTACTCACATGTTCCAACTCACCTTAGCACACTCTACCTATCTCACTTGCTTTACCTCACTCACCTTATCTCACCCACCTTATCAAACTAACTCTATCTCTCTTACCTTATCCTACTCACCTGATCCAACTCACCGTATCCCACTTACCCAAACTTACTTACCTTATCACACTCACCCTATCCCACTCACCTTATCCCACTCAAAGTCAAAGTCAAAAATCATTTAGTCTGTATAGACCATTAAATGCGGTACTTACAAAACGTCAAAATTTAAATTTCTCACCTATCCCCCTTCACTCACCTTATCCCGCTCATATTATACAACACTACATAATTACTAACACAATTTTTACATTTCAGACTCGCATCCAAAAATGTATCTGCTCCGTCGCCTCAGATCATAGCGTGACTTTACTAAGTAAGTTTGTTTTGTACTAAACACTACTCCTACTTATGTTTTTATCCGACAGCGATGAAGCTAATAAACGAGGGTTATGTGTTTGACATCTGATTGTACGTTCGACCTGGTTCTACTTATCAAAACATATGGCAGAGTTTATGTCTGACCAAGACCTACCTAATAGAAAAAAAGGCATCGAAATCCATTCAGCCCCCGTAGACAAGTGTCATCATTCTCTGAACCTTTTCCCAACTCAGTTGGGGTCGGCTTTCCAGTCTCACTGTGATGCGGCTGAACTTCGAGATTTTCCGTGGAGCGACTGCCATCTGACCTCCACAACCAATGGTCCAATGACCAATGGCGATATCGAAGTTCCAAGTTAGACTGGTTGGACTTTTGTGGGCTCCAACTACCCGTAACGACTGTCATAGATGTTTGTATGGCAACCGGGACCGACGGCTTCACGTGCTCTCCGAGGCACTAATAAACCTGCGATAAATACACACATAACTTCGAAAAGCATCGAAAAGTCATTGGTGTGTGCCATGGTGAACCTGGGATCGAACCCGAGACCTCGTCTCAGCAGTCCATTACCCAAACCACTAGGCTACCCCCGTAGACAAGTGTCACAGCGTAAATCACTAAGGAAACGAATAGATTAGGTCGACCAATTACATCCAAGCTCGTCACCGGCATAGGATGCGCGCGCCGCGGCGGAATCACGAACTGGAATGTGATTGGTCGACCTAATCTATTCTATTCCTTAGCGATTTAGACTTTTGAC
This sequence comes from Lithosia quadra, assembly GCA_963576445.1. NCBI lineage: Eukaryota > Metazoa > Arthropoda > Insecta > Lepidoptera > Erebidae > Lithosia > Lithosia quadra. Next base: position 5,064,131 of record OY754901.1, on the reverse strand, counting down.
ACTTGTCTACGAGTAGTTTTTGCGTCCATCACGTACAAACAGACAAGGATTCCAAAAAATAACTTCGTGTTCAGTATCGTTCATAATAGTATATAGATCTATATTAAAATATACATTTGTCCCCCAGGCCTCTCCGAACGCAAATGCGTGACTTTAGCTTCCCGCCACCTGTTCCCCGTGGTGAGCATCAAGTGGAGACCCGCCGACGACTTCATGGTGGTGGGCTGCAGCGACGGAACTGTATTTGTGTGGCAGATGGAGACTGGCCACCTGGACAGAGTTCTACACGGTGAGTTGAACAACATTCTGTAAGGAGGTAGGACACGACGGTATCTCACGTTTGAAAAGAGCTACCCACGGAATAAAGAATACCTACTACAATGGAAGTGTGATACTACTTATTTATAAGGGAAACCGCTGTCGCCAAACTCACACATACAACCACTTAATAACACATTGACGACCTCTGTGGCGTAGCGGTAGTGCATGCGACTGCTACGCGGGTTCGATTCCCGCTCAGTGCAAATATTTGTATGCATGAATATGTCTATTTGCATTGGTCTGGGTGTTTCTATAGTATAATAAGTATGTATTTACAAAAAAAGAAGTATATAAGTATGTTTATCAGCACTCTAGAACCCATAACACAAGCTAGTTAAACTATGCTTACTTTGGGTCTAGAGGGCGCTATGTAGAATGTCGTAGAATATTTATTATTTATTATTATTATTAAATGTTTTGATTTTTCGTATATCTTCCATACCAAATAAGCCTAAATTATGCATTCTGCAAAACGAAAATACACCTTACTAGTTCGTGTTAGAGATTGCTTTGCTATAGATAAAAAAAATATTTACGGCGTTTCGTAGTATCACACGCTGCCCCCTCGACCTGCTTCTGCCAAGGTGACAGGCGGCCCTAAGATCGATTGGTGGGACCCCTAAAATCTTGGTAGGGCCGTAGAGCCCTTTTTTTTCCGTGCGAAAATCCATTCCACTTCATTCAATCCATCCACTCCGCGGCCAAGATCTTGGTGATGCGCTTAAGAACTTAGTGGGCCCTTAAGATCTTGATGGGAGCCTTAATTTCTTAGTAGGACCAATGCACGGACGACACCCGTTCTTCATAGCCATAACAATCTAAATTCCCTGGGTTGTTTCAGGAATGATCGCTGAGGAGGTGCTAGCGGCTTGTGATGAGGCCATAGCTGATGACCTTGGGGGGTCGCTGTCCGGCGGCTCCAGTGATGGCCTGGCCAATCCGGCAGTACATTTCTTCAGGTCTGTATAGTTCAACAATAAAAAATCGCAATAACTCCCGCCTGGATGTTCTTTTTCCGTTATAAGTCATTAGGAAAAGTTTGCATAATAATTGCTTCAAAATTTCATGGAATAAATATTGATATTTTTTTAAATTCGCGAACATTTTTTTTATAAAACATCCTTTTAAAGGGGTTCTTGATATTTTGAGGGGGCTATTGAGAGTTTTTCAACGAAAAATTTTTTTTATTCATGACGTTTGACCTCAATCCCACCTGATGGTAGATGACGATGTGGTCTACGATGAATCACGCTTGCCTAGAAGGAGCCTATTCACTCGTGACTTGAATACTCTCAGGTTATAGCTTTCCGGAAACACAGACTCAGGCAAGGAATTCCACTCCTTAGCTGTGCGCATGATGATCTGTTTTATCTTACCTATAATCACATAGGAAACAAATGCAATAACCAAATGTTTCCCCTCAGGGGTCTCCGCCACCGCAACCTTACGGCGATGAGGGCGGCCACCCAGCGGGGGCTGGCGGCCCTCCAGCACAGCGGGCCGGCCGGCAGCGCCGGACCCCTGGCGGAACCGGCCCGGGCCCGCCGCGCGCAGCTCACCGTGCAAGGGTTCCGCTCAAACCCTACTGGTGAGAAATAAATCTTATTTGGTTATATTAAACAAAACTATGAACTTGTAGAAAAAAAAATGAAAAAAACTAAAATATTTATGTGATAAAAGGGAGTACAAATTACATATTACAGGACATGTACAAATTAAAAGTTTAGGTGTCGAAAAATTTCTCTCCATCGATGTCTACTGGTAACGTACCCAAAACTGGCGGCATTACCACGCTGAATCGTAATGAAGCCAGCCCTTTGATTACGCGAACCGTTACTGGTGGTTCTGTGGACTAGAACCCATAACACGCGCTAGTTAAGCTATGCTACTATGGGCCAGATAGCGCTGTGTAGAAAGTCGTAGAATATTTATTTAGTTATTAAATTATGAACATCAACATTGTGCATAATAGTCCTTTCAAATCACACCTTCACGGGGTAGGCAGAGACAACATCTTTCCACTTGCTACGATCTTGACATACGCCTCCCGAATGCTTGATTTTAATGATGTAAATTTTTTCCTAGACCCGGAGAGCCACATTCTGTTCTTCGACATCGAAGGTCTCATCGTTGAACTTCTAAGCGAAGAGTATTCAGCCATGAGTCCTGCTAGTTTGGAAGTGAGTTACACTTGCATTTATATATTTTTAATACTTTAATATGAAAAAAAAACTTGAGAGGTGTCAAGGGACACCCGGTTCATGCCACTGACACTTCAAAAAAGCCATTTAATTTTGGACTTAACTGTTATCAGGTTAAAGTCTAAAATTAAAGGATATTTTGTACAGCGAATAAAAAGGTTAATTAATTCTTTTCATTTGATTTTAGACTTTAACTGTATAACGGTAAAGTCTACAATTAAATAGCATTTTTTAAGTGTCAGTGGTATCTATGACAGTGGTTTGCCTTTAGCAGAATCGAGGTCCTGTTCATGTTTTTTTATTTTCTCTAGGCTGCCGGTCTTATCACGAGCGAGTACATGAAGGTGGCAGCACTGACGCAGTCCGCCAGCCCTGATGCCACCAAAAGAATATCAGGTAATTACACATTACACACTCGTAAGCTGGAACCCCCCTCCCCCCCCCAAAAAAAAAGAGGGACGTTTCCACTTATAGTTGAGTCAATTTAATAGGCCACATTTGACGTTTGTCAGTTTTATATTCATAATGAGGTGACCTGTTAAAAAAGGTCGATTAAAACGAATGAATCGATACGGACTTGAAAGATAATGTGAATTTTTAAAATCCTCAGGTGAATCCCTGTCTCATTATTATTTTTTCTTTCGTAAATTTAAGGAGCAAAATAAGACAAGTACATGATCTATACTTATAATAAAACTGTAGAGAGGTCAATTCTGTTCATTGAATATATTTACAAAATAACTATTGGGGGATGATTGGTGATCGATACTAATGCAAAAAATGCAATCAGTAATTTTTTTGTCACAACGTGGTTATTAATTTTATGATGATATTTCTTCACAAGTAATCATTGCATTCGATTCTACTTATCAGCTTTCGATTTTTAGAGTAACATGCCTAATGTTTAAAAAGAAAAAGGATTAACTGACACAACATTGTAATGACAAGGTAATGACGTTCAGTTCTATAAATCAGAAATTGTTTATTATGTTTAGAATGGTTTATTGGTGAAAGCAAAACGTAAAATTACTTGTATCTGTCATTATTACAATAAATATGTAATAGTAATTGAAAAAAGTTAAGCAAATGTGCAGTTCTAAGAAAACGAAAAATATATAATTTGATGCCCACCGCGGCGCGTCGCGTAAAAGGTTGCGATGTTGAATTTTGATGAATTGTCAAATGTGGCCTATTAAATTGACTCCACTATAATTCGAACATGTATCCTGCTACTATCGAAAGCTTGTATTTTGGAGCTCAAAGTCCACTTGTCTCAGCCAGGATTCAACAGGTTGCAAGGAAAATGCCTTATGGGCTACCTAACACTCCAGCATCTGAAGACCCGAGACAGCGTGCGGTTTTAGTCGGTTCGAGTCCGATATAATCGTCCCCGCCCGTCGGTGGGAGGAATGAAAAACGGTCAGCTCATCTACTCTTTAGCGTGATTTGGTTTTTACGGGAGTGACTGCCATCTTTACGACCCAGGCTCCAAGTACAAAATTTCTATGCAACGAATGAATAAATAGGAAACCTTATATCGTCATACCTAGTTGAATTTTATCGTAATAATTTATTGATTGTATGTCTTTTTGTCATCACACGCATACTAAACGGATAGATTTCTTTGGCCGTGTCAAAGACAAGGCTGGAGATATGGAAAGGATACTCAAGGAGAAAGACAAGCATGGTTAGTATTACAGGTCGCCTGATGGTAAATTTTATGATACCTCTATGAAAAGTAGACAAATATTGCTATTATTTTGCAGCTCTTATATAATTTATTACAAAAGAAACTGCTATCATTTTGTACTTCATTTTAGAATTTCGGAAAAAAAACTTACGATTTTTACTCAGAATATCGAAAAACAAACTGGTCATTTCGAAGCAAATTTTATACTTGGAAAAAATGCAGTATTTTTCCAGCTAAGGTCAGACTTTTGGAAAATAGTTTTCCATTTTGCAGCAAACTTTAGAATTTCGACGCAAATATGCAGCTAATGGACGAATTTCTTCAAAAAATTGCTATCAAAGCGCGGCAAATTTTAAAATTTCTTAAAAATGCTATCATATTGAAAAAAAAACCGGAAAAAAAACTGCTTTTTTTCAGCAAATTTTTGTCTTTCGGTAAAAACTGCGGTCTTCAATGAAAAGATAACCGAACAATTTGTGTCGCAGGTATATTGGCTAAAATGAAGGAGGGTGCGGAGACGATGCAGACCAAGTTACAGGCGAAAGCGGAACAGCTCAAAGGCCACCTAGAGCCTAAAGGTAGGTGTAAATGTTTTTAATTTCAGACTAGCTGTGCGCGCGACGTCGTCTGCGTGTTTTTAGATTTTTAAGGTTTTAACTTTTACGCGGAACCCTTTTTTATCTCAAGGAAATTCCCATGGATCCCCATCCCCGTCGGCCAGAGGGGTGGTTATGTCAGGATCGAACCAACTAAAACCGCACGCCGTCTCGGGCCTTAATTACCGGGGTGTAAGGTTACCCAATAGGCGGAACCCTAAAACTTATTCAAAAATTAAAGTAGCTTAAGTTACTCCTTGTTGCATCAGCTATCTGTCAGTGAAAGTCTAGTTAAATCGGTCCAGCCGTTTCAGAGATTAGTCGGAACAAACAGACAGATAGATAAATGATATCTTTCCCAATAACGTAACTGGAAACTGGTAAAGTGTGAATTTATTAAAATATAGTTTGCTCGACATTTGACAGTAAGTAAAAGTTATTACACGTCAATTATCTTGTCAAATTTGACACAACGTCAAAACGCTTATTTTATCGATCAATTAAGCTTTAATTACTGTGGCTTATTAATTGGTAGAATAACTTGTTTAGGTGCTAGGTGCAGCTAATTAGAATACGATGTATTTGTAAAGCATATTAGAGTCAAACTCGTAGAACATACACTGTCCAAATAAATGAGTTATTGAAAAAAGACAGGTCAAAAGCACTCGAAACAGACAGACTTGAATAAAAGGTTTAATGACAGTAGAGGAAGCGCGTGAAGTATGTAAGGACAGAAGCAGATGGCGGGCTGTTGTCTCTGCCTATTCCGGAGGAAATAAGGCGTTACAAAAATATCAGTATAAGAAAAAAAAATTCTGCAAATTTTCACTAAGTTTTATAAAAGTTCGGTAATGGTAAAATGATTTTTTATATAATTTTTCTGTACATTTTACTTACAAATTTTTGAAAAAATATTTTGCCGTTATTGCGATTTTTTTTAATACTACGTAGGTGGCAGACAAGCACACGGCCCACCTGATGGAAAGCGGTCACGATGGCATATGGTCGTGTGCAACACTTAAGGTTTCACAAACGCGTTTCCTACCCTGAAGGGGACGGGAGGCTAGGATGGGGTAGGGGGAGGAGGGGTACAATGAGTTCTGGCTACCCTACTTACCGGTAGGAACACAAACTTCATACCACAAGAATTTATTAACATTTGTAATAAGTGGTCTAGAGTGCTAGACCTGGCCGGTAGGTGGCACGGGCGTGGTTGACAACCTTGTATTGTTAAGAACCGGTCTACCCACTATAATGTGTATGCATGTCGTGGGCATAAACGGCTGCTTGACATTTTCAAAAGTGTCTGAACATGAACTATCTTTTTAATTGATTTCAAAAGGAGATATTTGTATGTAACGTTTGTATGTATGTTTGTCTCCAATTATCTCGCCATTGGTTGAATCGATTTGAATTCGGTATATCTATTTTCTTTTTTTTGTTTGCTTATCATCCGAGTTATGTCAATCGGTGGTTGTATCCAACGTTTGCACTAACCTATAAAGTTCGCTGTCCTAAGCCTTTTCTTATAAAATATTCCTCATTCCGGCACTCAACTCCAGATCCTGCGGTCTGGAGTTGAGTGCCGGGGACGCGACAGAAGTTTTTCTATACCACTTAGGTGGCAGACAAGCACACGGCCCACCTGATGTGAATCGGTCACCGTGGCCTATGGACGTGTGCAACACCAAGGGCGTGATGTGATGTTTATGTTAGTTTTTTTTAAATTAGGAGTATGAAGTGTTAAAATATACCCGGGACGCGACAACAGGTTTTCAATAAAAACTGTTTTACAAAAGTCTGGTTTTACGCCTTTACAGCGACATGTCAATATTAACAACACGTAATATTTTGTTTAGTAATTTTGTAACTGAATTGATATAGTACCTGACCAATTGTTATTATAAGGATTTTAATTAAATTGCGTAGGTACATACATAGTTATATGTTAGTACTCACGCCTTTCTAAATTTCTAATCAGTGGATTGCACCACCAATATCTTCGGGCCCCAAGCCAAGCTCACGCTACAGCCTCGGCCTGCTTTTTTTTATACAACGTAGGTGGCAGACAAGCACACGTCCCACCTGATGGGTAGCGGTTACCATGGCCTATGGAAGTGTGCAACATTAAAGGTGTTACATACGCGCTGCCTACCATGAAGGGAAGGGAGGAGGGCTAGAAAGGGGCGGGGGAGGAGAGGTTACAGTGAGCTCTGGCTACCCTACTTACCGCCGGGAACACAACACGATGGTTATTATGACCGCGGTGTAGAGATTTACATGTAAGTAAATTTAAAAATGTTGTTAAAAGAAAACTTTCCCAAAAAGCTTATTATAAAATTCAAGATTATTTAGATGATAAAGAAGCTTGGAAATAAACTGTTCACTCAACTATGTTACTCGAAATAACATTGTATCTAGACTAAGGCAATTGTTGTAAATAGACCAAAAAAAAAACAGCCCGCTGAGTTTCTTGCCGGAGTCTTCTCAGGTCTGGGCCGCGTTTCGAACCGGTAGTCCATTTGCTTCTAGTTTTAAATATTTATAACTTTGACGTTTTGTAAGTGCCGCTTAAAATGGTCTATACAGAATAAATGATTTTTGACTTTGACTTTGACTCTGTAGGGCGGAGGTACTACCCCAGTTGGACTACTCATTTCGGACAGGAGACACTGTCGTGTCCTACCTCCTTGTTCCGTTAAGTACATCTTTTTTTACATTTGAGAGATCGACATTCGACATGAAATCGAGACTAGACTAAGACTGAATTTTGAATCCATTTTTATCACGAGAATGGCCTACAGGTTTTGTTCTCTCGCTGCATGCCTCTAATGCTTCTAGAGGAAGTGCAAATATAATGTTTATCCGCTAATATGTATGTAAATATGTTATTTGTAATTAATACTTGTTTTATTCATTCTGCCGAGTCCCCAAGGTGATCTACATTCATAAATTATTTCGTCCAAATGATATACGGACACACTGCACGGTTGTACGTCACGCCGACATACATATTGAATTTTTAAAATGAAGAATTTTTGAAACTATTTGTCATAACAAAATATCACTTTTGCTGTTCATTATCTATATCTATACTAATATTATAAAGAGGTAAAGTTTGTGTGTTTCTTAAATTGTAAGGGGTAATCTCGGGATCTACTGAACCGATTTTAAAAATTCTTTCACCAATATAAAGCCACGTCATTCGTGAGTGTCATAGGCTATATATTTTATTGGAAAACTGGAATTTACACCCAGGCGAAGCCGGGTCCCGGGTCGCTAGTAATATAATAAAATGATAATTTTTCAACAATAAAAAAAATTATTCGTCATCCCTATTTCACGTAGAATTTTATTTCACATACGTTTAGGCTGTGGGAGAATCACCCAACTGTGGGTTTCCCGACTACAATATGGAGTTCTTTAGGTTAGGTTCTTACTGAGTCGAGGGCGAATGTGACACCCTTGGTGTAGCACATGTCCATAGGCCACGATAACCGCTTTCCAGATATTAAGACTTCGTGGCCAACTGTACCCACAGCCAATCTGGGCATCTTCAAGTCACGAGTGAATAGGATCCTTCTAGGCAAGCTTGATTACTCGTAGATCACATTGTTACTTACAACTAAACTTAGGTAAGCCTGTCTTGAGTAAAAAAAAATATTTATTTATTTATATTTGGGAAACCAACAGCCAAGTTACAATAAAATACACATACAAAAATAAGTGACAGAGAGCCAATTATAGGTCTCCACGAATAGAAAGGTTCAAAATCTTTCGCAACGCACGACATAACAAAATGTTTTCCCAAGCGATTAAAATAAAGGGTTCTTCAAGAAAGGTAGACGCCCTTGGTGTTATATACGTCCATAGGTCAAGTTGAGGGCCATAACTATGGCACTGTTACTGTACCTTTGGCTTACCATCAGGCGAGATGAAGTCATATTGACGTGACCTATACAAGAAAAAAGTTAGAATCACAAACAAATAAATCAGCTCAACATGTCATCCAACAAGCTCGTTCAAAACTCCACCTGTATATACCAGCCAACAAAAGCCTACGCCCTCACCAAGGCAGTCTAGATATCAAGTAAACGAGTCCAGCACACATACAGACTTAATTGACTCTTATAATCGTCGGCGTAAAGGTCGAATTGTCTTGGCATTCCATAGGGCTAGTTCAGGTTTTGAAATTTCCAGATAAAAGGTGTTCTTTGTTCGATATTCAATATTGAGGAGCAGGAAGCGAACAGCAGATGTTGAACTATATGTTTTTTTAAAAAAAGAATACGGTCCATTACTGGGTATACTATAGGCCCTTTGGCAGATGTAAAATACCATCGAATTATTTAAAAATAGCCGATGCCTGCGTTTTGGTCATATTTCTTGTTCCCGATTTTACGTCTGACCAAGACTTTTCTTATAAAAAGACCGCATCAAAATCAGTAGCCCTATTTAGGCTAAAAATCTAGGCTCGCGGTAGCCTAGTGGTCTGGGTAATGGACTGCTGAGACGAGGTCTCGGGTTCGATCCCAGGTTCACCATGGCACACACCAATGACTTTTCGAAGCTTTTCGAAGTTATGTGAGTATTTATCGCAGGTTTATAAGTGCCCGGTTAATGGCAATAAGCTCGCCACCTATTACATTGGGACCTAAACATGAACTGGCGAAATGTGGGTGCTAGCACCTCTGCCTACCCCATCGGGGATATAGGCGTGAGTTTATGTTATATGTTATCAAAATCAGTTGATTGGTATACGTACGCCTAGGTCGACCTTTACCGGCCCATTCACCCTCACCTCATATATCTGTTTTGTCAATCTTCTTTCATCCATCCTCTTTACATGTCCGAACCATCTACGCATCTCTTTCTCTACCTTGGTCACTACGTCTGAACTTTTTTTATACCACTTGTGTGGCAGACAAGCATTCAGCCCACCTGATGGGAGTTGGTCACCGTGGACTATAAGACGATCCTGTAAAAACCTTATTAAGCTCTTCTTGAAGAACCCTATATTGTAGACTTGTATAGTAAACTTGGAAGTATGAGGTTGTGCAATAACTAGTACCGCGGCTGTTTTCTAAACGATTCGTAGTCGTTTTCTAGTGCTAGTTAGCCGCTGGCCCTTAGCCGACCTGAGCAAGCCCATTTTCTATTATTACAGAAAGGAAGCAATCGCATCGGTGGTTTTGTCACACTCTGAATATTTTACTCTTATTGGCTAGCAATTAGCAATAGTCTAGTTACGTACCAATTAGAGTTATTTTTATGTCATGCTTTTATTATTAAACCAGCTGTTGGCCGCGGCTCCGCTCGTGTAAAGTTCTTTTCCTGCTATCGCGACCCACGGAAATCTGTTCCCGGGATGAAAAGTAGCTCATTTGTTATTCCAGGCTATAATCTATTTCTGTACCAAATTTCAGCCAGATCCATTTAGCCATTTTTGCGTGAAAGAGGCACAAACATACATCCAGACATTCTTACAAACTTTCGCGTTTATAATATTAGTAGGATATTATAAGTATAGACTATTTTCCCGAGCAACCCTGTTTAATTCCCTTTTCCGTGACAGATAGGATTTAGTGGTAAAAGTAGCTATGTGTTATTCCCGTCAATAAATTTATCCCTACACCACAACCAGATCTATTTAGCCGATAGGGCGTGATTGAGTAACAGTATGCCAATGTTAAGGTTTACGTAGGTGATTAGGTGGGTGTTATTATTTGAACCTAAACAGATGGCTAAATAAAGCACTAGTTACTGCTCGCGTCTCCGCTTACGCGGAAGACATTTATCGCCCTATAGTCATGTTATCCGAGACAAAAATGTCCTTTGTTATTAAAATAAAACTACAGAACAGAGAGAAGAGATCTCTCTTAACTGTTCTGTGAATAAAACTATTATTAATGGATAGTATTGCTATTTATTTTGTGTTATTTTATTATTTATATTGATTCCGACGACGTTTCGCTTATTTATCAACAGTCTTGGTGACAAAGTATGGGCTATTCAGCAGATTATAATATATCTATCTATCAAAACCTTCCAGATCCGTTCAGCCATTTGGCGTGATTGAGTATCAAATATCTGTCCAAACTTTGGCCATTAGTAAGATATTTCTCCTACCTGCTGTTTATTTTTATTTATTTATTATATTATATTATTTACTTTATACCAATTATATAGTTTATTGTGTTGAAATAAAAAAAAGAAAAGAGCTGTAGCCTGGGCAACTTTATCGCATAACGCAATTTCTGGCAATTATTTGGTTGGCGTCCTATTTATTAGGTGTAAATATAAATATATTCTACGATCTTCACGTTATTTAGAACCGAAGTGACAAAAGCTTTATTAGCTTGTGTTATGGTTTCTAGAATGCGGATAAACATACTTAAATGTTTTTTTTTGTAAATATATTTATCCAAAGTGAGCGTAGCTTTACTAGCTGGTGTTATGGGTTCTAAAATGCGGATAAACATACTTAAATACTTTTTTTGTTACTTATTTAATATATTGACAATAATATATTTTTTCGGGATACATAGGTATTGACTTTCATGAAAGGCTTTACGAAAATAGAGGAAATATGGGCAGGAAAACAAATAATAGTAGGCTGCTTTATATGCCTACTCTAGGGGGTAGGCAAAGATTAGGGTATTCACACAAATAAAATTTCCAACATTGTTTTGTAAAAACGTGTTTATTTACACTTTGGCAGTGATGGCATATCTATAGCTTTTTTTTATTTACAAAGAGAGTTACTATACTGAGACCTTAGTTCGTTTGAGCATATTAATTCCATTATGAATAGCGGTGTTGATGGTAACCCTGTGCCAACCCTACCTGGCAACGCTGGCAACGTTAATAACGTTACTAGCATCACCAGGTACAACCGACATGGGACAACCGTTATTTAAAAGCTAGTTTTGAAATAACGGTTTACCATGCGCGGTAACCGAGTCCATGGACGCCGTAGGGGGCAGCGACGTAGGGGGAAGCCCAACCGCCATAACCAGCATAGGGGGCGGCGATGTAGGGAGCGGCAGCGTAACCTGCAGCAACTCCATTAGCGGCGGCAGCATAAGACTGGGCAGCGGCGACGGCGTTTTGGTTGGCAGCAACGGATCCCCAGTATTGGTTCTCGTGGATGTCTCGGCTTGTTTCGGCAACTTGACGGGCAGCTTCAGTGTTGTATTGGATGGCGGCCTCCGCAGCACGGGCCTGGCCTTCGCCGATGGCGCGGGCGTGGTCTTGCGCGGCAACCGTTGCGTCGATTGCTGCGGCTTGAGCGTCACCTGCATTTATTCCATACGCGTATGGGAGCACGCTGGCGGAGGCATAGCCGAGGACGGCGACAATTACGACCTGTAGAAGAAACACGAAGGTTATCGCAGGTTTATTAGTGCCTCGGAGAGCACGTTATCCGTCGGTCCCGGTTGCCATACAAACATCTATGGCAGTCGTTACGGGTAGTTGGAGCCCACAAAAGTCCAACCAGTCTAACTTGGAACTTCGATATCGCTATTGGTCATAATGACCATTGGTTGTGGAGGTCAGATGGCAGTCGCTCCACGGAAAATATCGAAGTTCAGCCGCATCATAGTTGGACTGGAAAGCCAACCCCAACCGAGTTGGGAAAAAGGTTCAGAGAATGATGAGAAGAAATAGGAAGGTTAGAGAAGTTGAAAATACAAGTGACTATTTGAGATTATTAGTATGCAACAGTAACGCTTATAAGCGATATCGTTCTGCGGTTTTAGTCGCGTAACCCTACGTTTACACGGAGCCACGTTTTGCCGGATCTGATTTGTAACTTGAGCAAGATTCAGTTTTTTGACGTGTCTTGAAACCGAATGCATGTGTGAACTCATTCATTGAAACACTGTTGCCACTAAACCGAATCCTGCCAAAACCGATCCGGTAAAAATAAGATCCGGTAAAACGTGACTCCGTGTGAACGTAGGGTTAGTCTTGCTCTTGTAGGAATATCGGGTTAATGAGTAGCTTATATTAATCTCTGATAATGTAGCTTTCTATTGATGAAAGAATTTTCAAAATCGGTCTAGCAGTATTTGAGTATATCAGTTACAAACAACACAACAAATTATACCTTTTTAAATTACTAGTTTAGATGACCTAGCTTTAGAAAAAACCAGTTTCAAGATAACTATCTTACTAAACGTAGGCATTGTCCAATTTATGTTTTTAAACTCGTTAAATATACTTTTTATTACTAAACTATCCATACAACAAAACATTACATCGGTTATAAATCACAGTTATGCTAATTACACTAATTTAGTCAACGAGTAACGACGCGTGAAATTCATTGCCTGTAATCCTTTCTATTATGAAAGTACACCTTGAAATTGTACATGCTATTTAGTAAGTTCTATTGTTAGTAGAATAGGGCACGGGTCTTCTCTCCTCTAACGAGAGGGTTTAAACCTTAATCCACACACGCTGGCCTAATGCGGGTTGGTGGATCAGACATGTCCTTAGAATTTCTTCTAGAACATGTGGGTTTCCTCACGATGTTTTTCCTTCACCGTCAGCAGATGGTAAATCATGTGATTAGCACATATAAATTCCACAAAGTAAAATTCACATTGGTACTGTCCGGCCGGATTCGAACTCGATACCTCTGAGTAGAGGCCGCGTCCTTAACCATTCAGCTGCCATCGTTTTTAAGTTCAGGTTTGTTATGAGTGCTATTTAAATGCGTCAAAATTCTTCTTGTCTCTTCTCTCTCTCTTCAAAATAATTCTTCTTTTTAATCTGTATTAGTTTCACAAATTGCTAATGTCAATTATTTACGCGTCAGTGAACCAATCCACATATGGTTATAGCTATCTAATAAATGCCTTTGTACACACAAGTGAAGGACTTGCAGTCTAATGGCTACGAAATAATTAATAAGCGATAGGCAGGATGTTTGCAATAAGGTGTTGTTTGTTTTATAATTACTTTTTGTTTTGTCAGTTTTGTCAAACTTACTTAGTTGTCACAAGGTTATCAATGAAGCAGCTATTATTTTTCGACACTTTACAATGGCGACACGTCAAAATTGTTTGACTATGGATTATGTTAATCATTAAATGAAGGTAATTGAATGCTAACTCATTTAAAACCATGTTTTGTTTAAGATTCTAAACTATAAAGCGTAAAAGAAACGAAACAAAACATAACCTCACTTTTGTTCTACTGTAACTAACCGCCAAAACATTTGTCATGTCAAATTTGGGTCAATGTTACCATAACTTATGAAACAAAACGTTCAAAAACTGCCATATATAGATCAAAGATGTTTGTTTGTGGTAAGGTTTGTCCAATTATATTTAGTAAGACAACCCACATTCTTCGACCGCGCCCTGTTTAACTTACTGATAAAGCAGCTGACCAAGCCAGGTTGTATTGAAACCTAAATGCACTAAATCAAAGTGATAACTGGTTTACCTGTAAATGGTTAAAATTTATGCTTGGAATACAAATGTATGCTAATATCAATTTATGTTTTACATTGCAACAATTGACATAGTATCTAGATACGAATACATTTGACAGTTAAACTTCGTAACTTTTTTTTATTCGGCTCAGGAGAACCTTTCTTTCATATTTTTGCGAATAAGGTCTTCCGATCTTTTGAGTAATAGTTTTTTAAACAGCTTAAAACGGTCGAATACAAAAATGGATTTACGAATTGTCTCCATTATTGTCCCCAGTATTGTCCCCATGCCAGTTATGGCGAACAATGGTGAATATTTGCATCATAATGCAAGACCTTGACACCTATATGTGCCTATTCTAAGCAGAGTTGTGCGTGCGCTATGTGACACAATATGCGTCAATATTGAGACTGCACTGTCATACTAATTGGGGAAATATATCATACTAAACTATCTATTGGCTGTTTTTGATGATAGATAGATAGGTATTCTTTATTGCACACCAGACATAGAATAAAAATAATGTATTAGTTACCCTTGTCATCTATCACAAGTAGGAAGAAAAAAAAAGTGTTTGAAGAGTTTGTAAAAAAAAAAACAAATTCGTTCAGAAATAAGCAAGGATCGAAACCGAAATGTGAACTTGTAAACCTACCAGTCCTAAATTCTGCAAATCATAAATAACACGTTCCCTAATTAAGTTGTCGCAGTACTCAGATCAAATCAATCTATTAATATGCATAACTTGTATTAATTGCAGCCATATTTGCACGGCCTCAGCACTTACTACGTACTTGTACATAAACTTAATTATGTTTTGTTATATGGTTCATTTTTTATCTGTCCTTGATAATGACATTGCGGGAAATGGAACGTGATTGACATTTTTTTGTCTGTGGTAATAATTTAAATTTGATCGACACATTAGGTTGTGTAATGAAATGAGATCACTGAGTCTATAAATAAATTGAATAATTTTGTGTCTATGCGGATGGTGAAGTAGGAAGATAATAATTAAGAAGGGCGTTGGGTTCTTTAGTTTTCCGCTTCTTAATTTATGGAAATAATTAATAAAATGTAATAACTGGCACGTTTTTATACGTATAACGAACATGACATTGTAAGGAATCTAGACGAATTCTCTTTCATGCTCATGTGAAAAACATTTTTCTTTATCAGTCTATGAGTATTTACTTCACCTTTTTGTATGAAATATATTAAAGTGTAACTGGTGTTATAATAATATTATGCTAAGTAGAATTCAAGGTGCATTAACTAATAATGTGTTCAAATTTAGATATAAGACAATTTATTTATGGGCAAATTTAAACGGTGACCGCTAAAACGGTTTCCCAATTTTATGGAAAGATAAAGGAGTTGCGAGGTTTTGCTCTATTAGTAGTAGATTGTCTTTCTATATCTGAGCTAGAAAAGAACGAATTCATTATAATATTTCTGGCATTAACCGTAACTTGTAACTAGAAGAATTAATGAAGGATTTTACGCAATGCGTCAATATCCAGATCGGTGGGCAATTATAATCTGTGACTATTTTTTTCTTTTTTCAACGAGACAACTAGTATTAATGTGTTTAGTGATGTAACTCAGAAGATTAAGTTACCTGTTTTTTTCGTAATTATGTCGAATTGAGATCTAAATATTGAGTACAATTGATTATTACTTACTACATTAAAATTGTGTTTAAGTAACTGTAGTAAATGAATCGATTTTCCTGCGAAAATAGTATCTATTTCTATCAACTTCAAGAACCTGTATGTTACAAGCCGTTTATTAATACAATTTTATTGACAGAACTTATCTAAAAAAACGTTGTAACTTAATCTATATACAGCCCATTAATATTGCGAACAGATCATAAAACCAGATGATTGACATTTTACGCGCGTATCTGTCCACGATTTGACGCGTGCGCAGACAATATAAACATTTCACGCATAATCATAAACAATGATTATGATAAGTTGAATGTATGAAATATCTGTTGTTTTGTATTGCGAAATTGATTACTATTTTTGTCGATTTAGCTTTTACAATGATATCAATGACTAATAGCATAAACGAATAGTTAAATATTGTATTTGAATCGAATAGTGTAGGAACTGCCGAACCGATTTATTCGATAGGATAAAGATTTAGAAGACGATGAAATGAATGAATGAACGTTGCAGATTGTACAGTGATACCTTTGCCTTATGGCTAATGAGCTATTAAAAAAGGAATTTTCATTTATGCTCACGAGTGCTCTATTCAAATATTAAAAAAACAAAGCTGTCAGTTTTTAGCGGGATTTTGATTGATTCTATATTCGGTTATCTGAAGGAAATCTTGGAAGTGATCAACACGCGACAGATACTTATCAAGGAGCTGGTTTTATTAAAACATATACGCTATGCAGCCTTGTCATATAAATCGAAATGACTTTATGCTGATAATTGGATCAATGATGATTGTTAATCATGACGCTATGGTAGGAATGCGAACTTGAGGCTTTTAGTAACTACCACGGTGCCTATTATTAATGTACTACACGCGCTATAAGTTGAGACCTGACCGCTAGACGTCACCGGCGCGTGTTTGTACAGCACACAAAAAAATATCGTGGACAAGCTTCTGCCCGAGTCGTTACCTACCTGTCTACCAATTTTTTTGCAAACAGTACATCACGGGCGACTGAGGGGCAGTGCAGGAGGAAGTAGGCGGAGAGCCCAGGTCTCAACTTATAGCGCACGCGTTATAAATAAACATAATGATATGCGTAAAAATAGTAAATAGGATACATTAAAATTGTATATGTAATTAAAACAAGGCTGTAAACGAAATTTTAAAGTAGTAATAATGGAACGCATTTTTAGGTTATTTAGATTTTAAAAGGAATTCAATTTTAAAATGCTATTAATATATTTTATTATGCGTAACATATTTAAAGAAGACATTTTAGGTTAATTTTGAATGAACTGAAATGTCTTT
The DNA here is from genome assembly GCA_963576445.1 of Lithosia quadra. Taxonomy (NCBI): domain Eukaryota; kingdom Metazoa; phylum Arthropoda; class Insecta; order Lepidoptera; family Erebidae; genus Lithosia; species Lithosia quadra. The sequence continues at coordinate 5,046,886 of OY754901.1, read as the reverse complement.
ATATCTCGCAAAAGAACTGAAATTAGATGTAAAAAAAGTTAGAGATTATCTATGGAGAAAACATTAGAGAGCAATGCTTGAAATTGTTCGATTTTCAAAATTTAAAAAATATTTTCTTTTCGTTTAGTTGCTGCTTTATCACTGCTTTCCGTTATCACTGAATGTTATTATAGTTATTATTTGGAATAATAAATAAAAATCGTACCAGAAATCTCATCGTGCACTTCTGTTTGACTGCTCGATAGCTACTGAATACTTTGGTGGTGTACGCCCTAGCTTATATACTAAACCCGGCAATGTTATTGAAAGTCGCCAAATGTACCTGTTGTTGAAGTGTTAGAGGCGGATCAGTGATGCGGGCAAGGTCTTGAAGTAAAAAAAAATGTATTTTCAAAAAAAGAACGCGACTTCAAATTTTTTTCTTTACTTTTTATTTTTTTTATAGATATAGGATTTTTGGGTATAAAATTATGTTAAATATTTTTTTAATTTAATAGTAATTTTTACCGGAAGTTTTGCTATGTATTCCTATTTCCTTATCAGAGGTATCCTATCCATAACAGAATTTTTCATTATTGTTTAATTCTAATCGGTATGGGTTTACGTATTTATTTTCAATTTTAAGTATACCTACCTAACTAAATAAAATTTTAGTATAGAGAGGCGTAAGGGTGTCGTACGATCTCGGATTTGTTCCTAGATATGGTAAACGGTTATTAGTTAATTTAAAATTCAAATTGAAGTAAAAGATCACGTTCGTTTTTGCTGTTAAGTTATATTAAAATTTGAAATAGATGCGTCAAATATTTGATACGGATTTTTTTTAAAATTAGACTTTTGTAAAAGTTTCATTTTCGTATTTTACTTTAATTTCACATATTATTGAATGACATCTAAGTGGTGTCAGAAACTGAATTTTAACTGAGTTCACGTCTAATATCTTAACCATAACATACAATTTTTTTTAAAATAACCTCGAAGATGGAAACCCGTCACCGGGGCCGGGGAAAACCTTTTCGGAATTAACACATACATTTCGCCAGCTGTGTTTTCGGTCCCTTGTAATAAAAGGGTAGGGTCATTTCTTCATGGGCTGCACATCTTCTGCCAAATGTAGAACAGCGTTATCCCTTAGTTACCCTCCTTTTTTATCGTTCGGAAATCCCCCTGAATACCACCCCCATCGGCCATCGCAAGTGGTTATGTTGAAAACGGACCGACTGAAACTGCACGCCGTCTCGGGTCTTAATTACCGAGGTGTAAAGTTACCTACCCAATAGTTTCAGAGTAATAAAGACGCTAACACACTCGCACCTCAAACGTGTTTCCTTCATCTTACAATCCCGGCTGCTCGCCTCCGGGGGTGCACCGCGTGGAGGTTCCGGCCCGCACCCTGATTTTTTGATTTAGTCAGTTCGATTCCGACATAAGGACATAACCACCCTCGATGGCCTACGGGGGTGGTATTCATGGAGATTTCCACACGATAAGAAAAAGTTAGCTCAGTTAGTCAGGGTATTCCCCCTGTGATTGCTAAGGAGAACCCTACACCCCACCGTCGGCGAAGTGGCGCGATGCTCGCCCCCCCCCTTTTTCGGGGGGTCGAGGGGGGCATTTTTAAACCATAGATGGCCCGGGGTCAGCTGGGGTGCGAGGGATATGCCTATTGGGTAACCTTACACCCCGGTAATTAAGGCCCGAGACGGCGTGCGGTTTTAGTCTGTTCGATCCCGACATAACCACCCCCGATGGCCGACGGGGGTGGTATTCATGGGGCTTTCCACACGATAAAAAAAGGGAGCTCAGTTAGTCAGAGTATTCACCCCGTGATTGCTAAGTAGAACCGGGGATATGACCAAAAAATGATGAACGTCCTCCGCGCAGCGCGAGCGGAGCCGCGGCCAACAGTTAATAAAAGGGGGAGTAAGCGAACACCTCAGTCCCCGTAGACAAGTGTCACAGCGTAAATCGCTAAGGAATCGAATAGATTAGGTCGACCAATCCATCCAAGCTCGTTGTCAGCGTACGAAGCGCTCGCCGCGGCGGGATCACGAGCTGGAGTGTGATTGGTCGACCTAATCTATTCTATTCCTTAGCGATTTAGACTTGTGACACTTGTCTATGGGCCCTGGTAACACAGTGGGAATAAGTATTTGCAATGTCATTAATCATGTAGAAATTCTTTGATAATCATCATTGTGTTATTATCTGCCAGGAAGTTACTCAATAATATTTTATTTTTAGTAATAATTTTTATTATTTATTTTGACATGCCACTAGCGAATACCTAAATATAAATATTCTTTTTTATTTATTAATGTATAATTATAAACGCAAAAGTTTTTAAATATGGTTGTAAGGATGTATGTTACTCTTTTACGCATAAACGACTAAACGGATCTGACTCAAATTAGGGATAGGGATAGGCTGGAATAACAGATAATCTACTTATTATTTCTTGTACCATAAACAAAGAGAACATCTTTCCACTTGCTATAATTTAAGTCTACGCTTTTCGCATCTTCAATTTTCATAGTGGAAAGTTTTATCTCTGCCTACCCCAATGGGAAAAGGGCGTGATTTTTATGTATTTATGTATGTACCATAGACATGCCTGGGTCACTTTCGTTTTCGTGAGCAGGAGAAACGGCAACGAGCGAAGTCGTGGGCAAAAGATAGTCATTCATATCCTATCCTGTCCTACTAATATTATAAATTTTTAAAATCACTCTTTCACGCAAAAACGGCTGAATGGATCTGGCTGAAATTTGGTACAGAGATAGATTATAGCCTGGAATGACATATAGGCTACTTTTTATCCCGGGAATAGGATCCCGTGGGTCACTGGTAGCGGGAACAAAATTTCACGCGAGCGGAACCGCGGGCAATAGCTATTGATATTTTTTTTTATTTTTACTTTTCTTTTGTTTATTATAAATTGGCAACGATCAACATACCGGACGGAACTGAGCTAACGGACGATTCCGAACGAAAATTTCCGTGTACGTCTCAAAGCGTTGCGAAATATATAAAAACAGTCTTTGTTCGCTGTCTGACCTCCTAACCCCGAGAGGAAAGCCTGCGCCAGCGCATCCTGCATTGATCAGGTGAGACAGGCAGCAGTTAAGGTTGACTTGGGGTCCGAGAACGTTAATCAGGCCCTTTTTTATCGTTCGGAAATCCCCACGAATACCGCCTGCAGTGCGTACTGTAAGTATGAAACAAATTTCATTCCGCGCGCGCTGCGGCTCTGGAATGATCTCCCTGCAGTGGTTTTCCCTGATGGCGACTATATGGGGTTCTTCGACAAGGGCATTAGAAGGATTTTGCAGAGTCGGCAACACGAGTGTGACGCCCCTGGTGTTGCACACGTCCATAGGCCACGGTGACTGCTTCCCATCAGGTAGGCCGTATGCTTGACTGCCACCTAAGTGGTATAAAAAAAAAACCACCAACGTCGCGCGTCGCGTCGGCCATCGGGGGTGGTTATGTTGGAATTGAACCAACTAAAACAGCACGCCGTGTCGGGTCTCTATCACAGAGGTGTAACGTTACCCAATAGTTTTAGATTAATAAAGACGCTAACATACTTGCACCTCACAAGTGTTCCATTCCTCTTACAATCCCGGGTTCTTTAAGCGGGGCTTGAAAAAAAAGCATCTGTCAAGACCGTCAAGGTAGGGATCACCATTTCTAGGGGCATCCCCTGGGAATGGTGACCACTACTTTTTGAACTCCACCTCAGCTTACCATCAGGCGGAGTGCAGTCAATCTGACGGACTAAATATAAAAAATGATTTTTTGAATAGCCATATTTTGAATAGGATTGCAAGGGGTCAGCAAGTGCATAGCCGGGCAGGGGGGATTGTTGTCGACTAGTGGGACCGGTGGGTGTCACGCGGTGCTGCGACGACAATCCTCTTTTGATGAGGCCGTCAAGCTGATTGCCACCATTGTTAACATGGTACGTGTATGTAATGGTGACCTTCTTTCCTGAGACTTTACCTTCAGCTTACCATCAAGCGAGGTGAAGTCAAATTGACGTGTCCTATATAAAAAAAAATATTAATTTTGTACAGCAGGTGGAACCGCACTTCCTAACTAGTGTACTTAATGTGCGCTAAAGGTCCGCCTCTCCACAATATACATGACATATAATACGTTGATAGCTTGGGTGGAGTAGGAAGTGTTTTAATCGGCGCCTTTATGACGTGAAAAAATACCGTCTCAATATGTATTGACATTTATGGCGAGAAAAATAGTTCGATTCGTGGTTACTCACTGTACAGCGAGCGCATTATTCAACCAGTCTGTTGTCTCTGCCTACCCCGGAGTGAAAAAGGCGTGAGCATTATGTATGTATGTAAAATATAACCCTGTATCAAATTTTAGCCAGAGGGGTACAGTGAGCTCTGGCTACCCTACTTACCGGCGGGAACACAACACGATGGTTATTATGTGCGCGGTGTTCTGTAGGGCGGAGGTACTACCCCAGTCGGACCGCTCAGTTCGGACGGGAGATACCGTCGTGTCCTACCTGTCACTATTTTTTTTTCTTATCAACTGTTATTGTCGCTTGCACCCTCTAACCAGCCGTTCGACTTTGTCTGCGTATAAACTCCTCCCGCAGTATCCACACCTAGCCACCTTCATCAATCATAGCATTACATACTTTAAACACAATCAATGTAATAGTTAAGCCTATAAATACGTCACTTTAGCATGACTAGACATTATTAAAATAATAATAGCTGTCTATTTCACGTTGGCATGTAGGTATGACTCATGGCTGGCATTCCGATCAATGTCGTTAGTTCGTTAAGAGTTTACAAATAATTCTACGACATTCTACACAGCGCTACTACTCTCTTCTACTCTTTTCGAAGGAGGTAGGACATGACAGTATCTCCCATCCGAACTGAGCAGTCCTACTGGGGTAGTACCTCCGTCCTACAGAACACCGCCCCATAATAACCATCGTGTTGTGTTATGTCGCTGGTAAGTAGGGTAGCCAGAGCTCACTGGAGGGATTCTGTGCTGTCAGCCGGGAGACTAAAGTCTCCGGCTTTGTAGGCATAGACACTTTCAACCTTTCCCGAACTACCTTCTCCCCTATAGTAACCCCAACCTAGGGTCGACAGCGCGAGTGTGACGCCCCTGGTGTTGCACACGTCCATGGGTCTTGGTGACCGCTTCCCATCAGGTGGGCCGTGTGCTTGTACACAAACATACCTACTTATATACATTTTTTTGGTAAATACACATTATACATAGAAACACTAAGATGAATGCAAATATTTGCACTGCGTGGGCATCGTACCCGCGCCCCTCCGCCGTAGCAATCGACTACACTACCGCTACGCTACAGAGGCTGTCAAAAAAAAACACTTGCAAGCATTCTCAACACTTCTTCTTCAACCTAGTGTTAATTCCAGTCGCATTCAAAGCTTTCATCTAGGGAGTCTGGGGTCCGCTTTACCAGTCTCAACTGTGAAGCGACTGCCATCTGACCTTCACAACCCAATGGTGACATTAGGCGATATCGAAGTATTGCAGCTAGACCGTTGTTGTTGGATTTTTTAGGGCTCCAACTACCCGTAACGACTGCCAGATAACAGATGTTCATATGGCAACCGGGATCGACGGCTTAACGTGCTCTACGAGGCACGATATTATGTTACATAGTCACAGAATATAATAGTATTAACGTAACTATGTAACGGTGTGATACGAGGAACCATTAACCATTTTTATACGCACTCATTATCGCGCTTAAAGTCAATCCTTGTTAATCAGCGTATAAGCTTGTAGGTTTAATGAAAATATTTATATGGTATGTGCCTCTGTGCCAATAAGGGCATACTGCACCTTAAAGGGCTTTTAATAATTAGCAGATATCAATGTTAGCCTGTGTTATAAATGATTGGCGATCTGACTTCCTATATGGCTTAGCAGTAGAGCGAAATTAGATGTCGTGGGTTCGATTCCTGCATGTGGGAAACCCAAAACTCCTTAAACCAGGTCATTAAACTGAAATCTAGTTTGGTGTTTTCGACATAACTGGTCGCGATACTGGTGTTAGATTTGCTATTATTCGATTGTTTGACGAACAATCCGCCAATTGTTTTAAACAATTGCAAAATTGGCACATCCTACTTCCCTGATCGAGACTCCCTGGCCAAATATTAAATTTGAATACGATCGAAAGAAAAGAAAAAAAAATCATTCACACACGAGAACTGAAAAATTTGAAATTATAAAAATGTATTCTAATTAAATAAAAATGTATACTATCCTACTTCCTGCATACATAAATTTTTTCCAATTTTTTCCTACTAATATTATAAATGCGAAAGTTTGTGAAAATGTTTGGATGTTTGTAACTCAATCACGCCTTAACGGCTGAACGCATCTGGCTAAAATTTGATACAGGGATAGATTATAGTCTGGAGTACCACATGGACTTTTAACCCTGGAATAGGTTTCCAAAGCTGAAACGGGATCAGAATTCATATTATTTACTCACGCTTTCTCTCCAGGGCAGGCAGAGACAACAGCCCGCCATCTGCTTCTGTCCTGACATACTTCACGCGCTTCCTCTACTGTCATTAAACCTTTTACGCAAGCTCGCCAGTTTCGAGTGCTTTTGACCTGCCCTTTTTCAGTACCTCATTAATTTGATCAGTATGTTTTCTGCGAGGTCGACCCCGGCTTGCCTGCCCACGTACATGTACTACTCGTTCGCGCTAAGTTTGCCGCTGTTAACTGTCACGCGTTTAGCGTTGTCTCACCCACTCAGTTCTAGTTCCAGTGAGACAACGCTATACTGACGTCATTTGACAGCGGCAAACTTAGCGCGAACGGGTAGTACCTTGAACACTTGGTTTGTCATTTGCTCAGTACTTACTCATTCGTTCCAAACAGAACAAAAAAAACTTTTACAATTAGAAGTAGCAAGAGGGAGGGGCGGGGCTGCATCGCCAAAAAGTTAAGTGTATATACACTTAACTGAAGGACTCAGGCATTTAAAGGGATTAATTATTATATCCATAGATTAATACTGATCAAAAATTAACTTCATTTCAGTAAAATAAGGTGTACAAGTATACTTTTCCCATATTTTGAGGAAAAATATATGCATCCAGTGAACAGTACTAGTCTGTGTGAGAGTATGTTTTGGTGACAACGATTTCTTTGTATTATTATATTAACCTTGCGGCCTTGATACTACTACGGATACCGCGGTAGCCTAGTGGTATGTGTAATGGACTGCTAAGACGAAGGTCTCGGGTTCGATCCCAGGTTCACCATGGCACACACCAATGACTTTTCGATGCTTTTCGAAGTTATGTGTGTATTTATCGCAGGTTTATAAGTGCCCGGTTAATGGCAATAGGCTTGCCACCTATTACATTGGGACCTAAACATAAACTGGTGAAATGTGGGTGCTAGCACCTCTGCCTACCCCTTCGGGGATACAGGCGTGAGTTTATGTTATGTTATGTTGATACTACTTCTACTGAATTTTAATGTTCTATGGTTCCAAGTGTCCAAACCACCTTAACATACCCTTTGAGCTAGTAAATAATTGAGTCCAATCCGTTAATTTCTACGCCCCTACACCTTGCAATAGTATCACTTATTTCATCAGATTATATTCAACCTTCCGAGTTCAGAGCTAGTAGTGATAACATTGAATTCACCGGTGTAGTGCCTATGTACATTAATTTATTAATAATGTAAACATTTATTTGGAAACGTGTACATTTAATTTCGTAATTGCTGTGCGTTGCGGTTTCTTCCGTCGTTCTTTATCCACCGTATCGCATCGCTTGTCCTGTACTTGTTAACGCGTAGGGGTTAAAATAATATTGCAAGGAAGGCATCCATCAATCAATTAGCCTATTGGAGTCAATTGTTGGATATAGGCCTCTGCCAAATTACGCCATAGCGCCCAATCCAAGGAGGTCCATTTCAAGGAGGTCCAAACATTCCAAGGAGGTAGGACACGACGGTATCTCCCGTCTAAAATGAGCTGTCCGACTGGGGTAGTACCTCCGCCCTACAGAACACACCGCGGCCATAATAACCATCGTGTTATGTTCCCGTCGGTAAGTAGGGTAGCCAGAGCTCACCGTATCCCTCCTGTCCCCACCCCTTCCTAACCTCCCAGCCTCTTCTTAGCCCTCCCCCTTCCCTTCAGGGTAGGCAGCGCGTGTGTGACACCCTTAGTGTTGCACACGTCCATAGGCCAAGGTGACCTGTCTGCCTACCTATGTAATATAAAAAAAAATCCTCAGAGAACAAAGAAAAACAAAATTGTAAGAATTACAATCGTCAAACATCCTCCCTTGCTTTAGATGCCGAAAGTACAGTCAGCGCCAAAAGTAGATTAACACTAAAATATTCACAAATCCTTATTACATTGGAATACATAGGTCAATCATTAATTTATATGTAGTTTTATAATCTCCAGAGGACAAAGCTTATGTTTTATAAATATGTCTGGTTTATATTAAAGGTTTTATAGAATTTGTTAACCAACCTTTGGCGCTGACTGTACTATCCTATGGCTGCAGCTACAACTGCTGAGCGCCAGTACCGGCAATATAAGCCGACATTACGTCAGCCGTTGTTCTAACCGATTAAAAAGAACTGTTTTTATGAACACTGAATAGCAAAGCAACCCATTTAAGTCCCACTGCTGGGCACGGGTCTCCTCTCCTCTAACGAGAGAGCTGAGAAGGTTATGAACATAATGATAATAAATGATAATAATAAATGAATAGTCAATATTCTACAACATTCTGTATAGCGCTATCTAGACTCAAATAATAATAGTTTAACTATCTTGTGTTATGGGTATGGGTTGCGGATAAATACATTTTTTTTTCGTAAATACATACGTACTTCTACATAATTATGAACACCCAAATGCAAATATTTTATACCAGTATAATCGAACTGGTAAAGCGGACTCCAGACTCCCGAGGTGAAAGCTCTGGATGCGACTGGGAATTAATGCTAGGATGAAGAAGATATGCGGGACTCGAACTCACGATCTCTGACGTAGCAGTCGAGCGCTCTACCGCGACATCAAACCGGCCGTGTGACGTTAAAGATAAAATCGAGTCATTTGCGTTTGAGCATGTCCTTAACCTTAAACGATTTTAAAAAGAAAGTTGTATCTCTTTGTGCGAACATCAGTTACTGACAACTGGTCTAACTTTAACTGGCTTGGTATTTGCGTCAGCTACCTTGAGAAGGACAGACGGTATTATTGTTTTCTATTTTTTATTGAAAAGAGAGAGATAAAAAATGCGATGGTAGCTGAATGGATAAGGACGCGGCCTCTACTCAGAGGTATCGAGCGAGTTCGAATCCGGCCGGACAGTACCAATGTGAATTTCGCTTTGTGGAATTTATATGTGCTAATCACATGATTTACCATCTGCTGACTGGCGGTGAAGGAAAAAAATCGTGAGGAAACCCACATGTCCTAGAAGAATTTCTAAGGACCTTTGCGATCCACCAACCCGAATTAGGTCAGCGTGTGTGGATTAAGCTCTAAACTAAACCCTCTCGGCTCTCCCGTTAGAGGAGAGGAGACCCGTGCCCAGCAGTGGGACATAAATGGGTTGCTACTATAAGAGAGAGACCTATTCGTCCAATTCCCTTTGCCCTATCAAAAGTGAAAGGAAAGCGTCCTTGAAAAAAAAATGTCATCGTCGGCATCCGGAATCGACTGACATTTAACTTTTTAAATATTTGTTATGGTCTCCACTGTAGGTACGATTGAAAAAAAAAAGTAATTAATTCGGGTCTATGACATTAGGGTACACAAAAAACTGATTGACAATGCTCTATGGGTATATAAGTGCTATTAGTGGAGGTAAAAAACTAATAGTTTATCATTTGCACGTGTAAGCATTTGCTTGTAACATTGTACCTCTGTAGTTTGGCTAAAAGTCTTGTCAATTTGCTCTAGATGGGTAGCACATGCTAGAGAGACAACATGAGAGCTGATAGAAGCAGGTGATCTCCTGAGGTGGTGGTGTGAGACTACCTGTGTCTGATCAGGAAGGAGCCAACGCCTGAGTGCCATCACTGTGATGCAAGTGAAGACTTTGCCCGCTGTGAGAGGTGCCGAGGCGGGTCCTCGTGGCAGACATGGCATAGTCTTACTCACAGGGGTCTAGTTCATAATATCGACAGTCACTACATCGATGGTCGCTGTATCGAAAACGTTCTATCGATGGTACGCTACATCGACAGTACCCCAAATCGATGGTACGCTACATCGACAGTTCTCCAAATCGATGGTATGCTACATCGAAAGTACACTATTTCGATGATACGCTACATCGTTAGTACACTAAAACGACGGTACCTATGCTACATCGGCAGTAAACCAAATTGATAGTACGCTGCATCGACTACCCGACCCGAGCCAGATTTAAATAAAAAACACTGATTTGGGGTACTGTCGATGTAGCGTACCATCGATGGAACGTTTTCGATACACCGACCATCGATGTAGTGATTGTCGATATTATGAACTAGACCCTACTCACAGTGGTGGTGCGGAGCGTGAGCGCATGGGCTACCACCGCCTCTTTAAAACCGCGTTGGTTGTATGGGAACCGCCCTAAATATGTATTCTACTTATTCTGTTTTTAGGTAGCGGTAACAGAAATACATGTGAAAATGTCAACTGTTTAGCTGTCACAGTTCGTGCGATACGGTCTGGTGACACACAGAATCCCGGGTCCTTTAAGCGAGGCGTGAAAAAGCATTTGATAAGGCCGTCAAGCTGAGTGCCACCATTGTGGCACTATCGGTGTTTGCAATGGTGACTCCCATTCCAGATATGTACTTTGCCTCAGCTTACCATCAGGCGAGGTGAAGTCATGTTGACGTGACCGACATAAAAAAAAAGAAGGACAGACAGACGGACAGACAGACAGGCAGATGGATTAGTTAGTTTAGTAGTTTTTGTTACAGGGCTTCGTTTTAACCTTTTGTGTACGGAGTCCAAAAAATAGAAACCACATACTTGAAATTAAACCACGATCTAATTCTCGCCATGTACACTTACATAATGTTTTGGTCAACCCCGTTTCGAATCCGTGACCAGACTACTAATGTACGTGGTATGATTCACGGGTCCACGTAAAATACCTTTGACTCACAATCGCCTAGTAATTACAACATACATCGTGGGTCGTGTAGATACGCGATGGTGTTGATGTGTGAGAAAATTAAAAATGTTATCAATCATGTGAGTACGCCATAGCACCCGATCCTTACGTACCTAGTCTATCCCAGCTTCCTTTCTCAGGTCGTCCGTCCATCGCGCTGGGGGGCGTCCTACTTTCCGTTTGTCAATTCGCGGTCTCCACTCTAAGACTCGATTGTTCCACTGGCCATCAGTCTTTCAGACTATGAAATGTTATGGTTTTAATATTAATAGGATAGGATAGAAAGTAGGATTAGTAAGAATTAAAATCTATTCTCCTATTCTGTGCCTTTGGTAAATGTAACTGTTTGATTACGAAATCGCAGTTTCGGCGAAATGTCCGGTTCTGCGCGTGCTATGTTATATGCAAATGTGAGGAATTTGTGCGCTATTGTAAGGTAATGTTGCTAAATGTCCGGTTGGAATAATATATATAAGTTTTGTCTTTTTTTCATGGCTAATATTTATTACAGGCTTACTATCAGCATGTATAGATGGTTATTTGAAAGTGAGGCCCGTGAGTCACGGGTATTTCAATTTCAATTTCTTTATTTCTCAAAATAGTGCAACGTAATTACATCTTTTTGACGTCAAAAACTACTTAATACTAAGTTTACCACCGCTTCCTAGGCGCTAGTGGAGAAGAAACGGCGCAAAAAACTCCACTGCTGCATTTTCAGACGTCAGCTTATACATAGATATCTTAAGACTAAATAGACGAATTTATTTATTATTTATTTATTTATTCATCTTAACCTTAAAAACTATCATGACAGGTTGTTAGCTTACCTAATGCGATAGTGTGGCCATATTTGGTATTATATATATTTATAAATATGTAACTAAAACATAAAAAATAAAAATAAAATTAACATAAACTCAACATTTGTAACAAACACTATAAATCATATTATATCTAGTACTTACCTAAACTTAGAATCTATACGTAATTACATTTAAGACAACTCTTGCGAATGAATGAATGATTCGTAGTGGGAACAAATATCAAGCGAGCGGAGCCGCGGGCAACAGCTAGTTATATATATTAGAATATATAGAAACCGCAGCCCGTCAGATGGTTCACTCAAGTTTTAACCAAAACCGCAATTCGTTCAACACCTCCGTACTTCACGCCCTGTATAAACTGGTTTGATCCTTCATGAGCCAGTTGAATAACTCCAAATTAATAACAGTATTATTATCGCTACGTTTTATCCAACAGTAACTAGTTAAGTGGCCAGTACCGGTGTTGTGTAAACGCTCAATTATGACTCGCAGATCATTATCTGTATTGTTAGAAATTTTAAAGCGATTCGAATAATTTTGTATAAAGAATTTTTTTCATGTCGGTCACGTCAATGTGCCTTCACCTCGCCTGATGGTAAGCTAAAGGGTAAAGTCTCAGGAAGCGGGTCCCCATTACATAGACCGACAGTGCCATAATGGTGGCCCTTAATTTTATTTAATGTTAATTTAAGTGGACTCTGAGTCCACCTCTGAATATACAACTGGAAGAAATGGGGTTCCATAAAGGGCCATCTGTTCAAACCTACCTTACCTATAAGCCGTTACCCTTGGTTTAGAACCATTACCTGACGTTAGATTGAACTCAACTTTGGTATTTTTTGTGACAATAAAATGACATGGTACTATGAAGCTGGTCTGATGATGGAATCGGAAGGTGTTCATAGGAACTTCTGAACTAAACAAGATAAAACATTTGAGTTTGGATTCATTTGTCTTGTCTTGGCAAATACTCTGATGCTACATGATTATCTAGGGTCTGAAGATGGCGACGATAAGTGGTCATAGGAATTTTGGAGCTGAACAAAATAAATCCGCCATGATTTGTCTAGTTATGCACTTACTTACTGAAAAATTTGTTTTAAAAAAGGCTTTAAAAATTAATATCCTATTTTACCATGGTGGTAGTTTCTCAGTTACAAGTGGAATGTATCAACGTTAGCACATCGTGCACGCATGACTGCTTTGTTCTCCTCTAGTACTCTGTATCAACTTGATGAGTGTCAATATGTCTATACCTACTGCTGATTCAAATAACAAAAATATTTTTGTTTTGGATACTCTGTTTGTCATGGTAGGCTGTAGACTTTAATCAAGGTTATACCGAGGAGAGCGAAACAGTAATCATAAATATTAAGAAATTGAGAAAATTTCCATGCTTTATTATAGAACTAATACATTACGGGTATGTATGTATGGGTTAGAAGGGTCGCAGACATTTGTTATTAAAAAAAGCCGCATCGAAATCTGATTAGTGGTTTTTGCGTCTATCGCGCACAAATAGACAAACAGAAAGATTACCGTACGTAATATTTTTGTGTTGTTCAATATAGTCCACTTATTTTTTTTAAATATCTTAATGTACACAGTTTCTTTAAAATTTTATAATAGTATAGATCAGGGTAGGCGAACCTTTATGCATCAACGTGCCATTTTTTTCTAAAACGTGTTTTATGGAGTCACTGGCGTACCATCTCAAACTCTTTTTGAAGTAAAGTAAACAAAAGAGGTATATTTTTGAAATGGCGAGGGTTATAAGAAGCCGAGGATAAGTAATTTTCATACCTCACGAGTGTCATACGACGTTTTATAACATATTTGAACGCTCCGTAGCATAGGATCATTCTCGTTAGATCGTCATAAAATAACTAAACACATTATTTACACAAGTTTTATGATCGGCGACGTGCCCAAAATCTGTGCCGCGTGCCACCAATGGCATGCGTGCCATTGGTTCGCCTACCCTGGTATAGATAAACAACACGCTGTACCTGGGCGTAGGCTAGCATTATACAGGTATTCATGTAATAGATACATAAGTATGTTTATATTTGTATCAAGATCGCATAAAAGGCTGGGCTCAAGGAAATGCGTGTTTGTTACAAACTTGTTCAATTAGCAATAAATTGTGATAATTTTTATTTTATTCATTATAACGGAAATCGGAAATTAATGTTTGTACATTGAATTTGGCTCAAGGTTGCGCAGAATTCTACTATATAACACACTAGTGACTTCTGAATTCTAATCCTATTCCCGCTTCCCATGGGAAACTATTCCTGGGATGAAAAATAGTCTATGGGTTATTCTAGCACGAATAAACTCATTCTTTCTTTTTTTAATGGCAAGCTGTCTTCAACATAATATATATAACATAACCACGTTATTTTTTATTTTTTACTTTTTAGTGTACAGAAATAGAAAAGTACCTATTTATGAGGTTTATTATGTACAAAGACATCAAAAACAGAATTTTGTCGTAAATTTGATGATTTCTCTCGATTTTCCCAAGATCCCAGCATCAGAACCTGATACCCTAGATATGGGACCACCTCAGAAGTAGCCTCTTTGAAACAAAAAAAATTTTTTTCAAAATCCATCCATAATTGGCGCCGCTATCGCGTAACATACACATAAAAAATATAGCGTACGAATTGAGAACCTCCTCCTTTTTTGAAGTCGGTTAAAAACTCAACCTGTGTATGAAATATAGATCGGAATGCGTTTGTCATCGGCCATAGTTGAACCTGTTGGCCTTTGGTTACAATGTTAATAGTGACAGTGACAAGTAATCCTTAACATCATACCTACATTTCAAGTTTTAATATTTCGCTCGAAAAACCGATTTTATACCTACTTCATCAGCTGAACCCGAGTGTATAGCTGTCCATGCTCCTGTAAGACTATGTGTTATTCTAGATTAAAATCTATATCTGTACCAAATTTCAGCTAGTTTTTTTTTTATATCAGTCACGTCAATATGACTTCACCTCGCCTGATGATAAGCTAAAGGTAAAATCTCTGGAATAGGGGTCACCATTACCATAGATCTATTCCTAAAAGACTATATTCGTGCTGGGAAAATCATGACTAAGTAAGGAACTGATCGAGGGTTCAGGTCCCGTCTTAGATGTTCACTTTTTCCGATCAAAAATTATTACAATACATTATTGTAGAACTATTAAAATAGAGGCATGTTTTGGATTATATGGGTACGAAGTATGCCATGGGAGAGAAGCGCACGGCCCACCTGGTGGAAAGCGGTCACCATAAACTTACCATAAATAGCATAATGCATGATGTTTCACACGAAATGTAATAAAACAAAAGCTATTCCTCAAAAGTCCAATTTATTCAAAGCCTGTTCTGTTATTATCGAAAATTTACCACACGTTCTGCACAAAGGTGGGGCCAAAAACTCCATTGCCTGGAGCGTAAGGAGCGTACCTGACTATGGGCTGACTGACAACTGGTCCTACTCCAAATGGCACTCCATTATAAGGCCATACAGGAGAAAGTCGGGCTACTGGAGCAACTGGATTATAATACGGCACAACTCCACCGATAGCAGTTTTGGCATAAAGATCAGCATTGGTTGCTACCGCTCCATCGACTCTAGCTTCAGCCGACTTCACAGCATCAATGACCTCCCATTTCCTTTCCTCATTAGACCAGAAAGCTTCCAAATTCTTCTCGTTGATTTGGTTAATGTTAGCCAGAGCTTGATCGTTGGCAAGTTGGGCTTGATCGGCAGCTGCTTGGGCATTGTCAGCTGCAGCTCTGGCGAGGTCATTAGCTTGTACTTGGGAATCTTCAGCTTGTACTTGGACATCGTCAGATTTTACTTGCGCGTCTTTAGCTTGTATTTGAGCATCGTTAGCTTGCACTTGGGCATCGTTAGCTTGTACTTGGGCATCATTGCTTTTGACTTGGGCGTCGATGGCATCTGCCTGGTTGTCTTCAGCGATGGCGGCTTGGTCTTTGAGTGCCTGGGCTTGGTCTGCAGCGGCTCTGGCTTGGTCTGCAGCGGCTCTGGCTAGATCGTTCAGTTGGACTTGGGCGTTTATGGCAGCGGCTTGAATGTCTCCAGAGGAGATGGTGGGGACTACTGCCGGGATGACAGCAGGCTGGTAGTAATATGGTAGGACGAGGCCGGACGGCGCTGCCGCGGCGTAGGCGAGGAAGGCGGTTACAATCTGTAAAAATATAACTTCGTAAATATGTTTTTCATATAATTTATACCGCCGCAAAGTAGATTTTTTTTTATGTCGCTCACGTCAACATGACTTCACCTCGCCTGATGGTAAGCTAAAGACAAAGTCCTGGAATGGGCGTCAACATTGCAAACACCAATAGTGCCACAATGGTGGCACTCAGCTTGACGGCCGCATCAAATGCTTTTTCACGCCCCGCTTAAAAGACCCGGGACTGTATGAGGAAGGAAATACGTGAGCTGGTAAAGAATTCCAGGTTTTGATGGTGCGGCAAAGATGGGCCGCCATTACCAGCGCTGTGACCATCTGTTTCCTTTTTATTATTAGGTGCTTAGACTCCTCAAGAGTCTCCATACTAGGACAAATGACTTGGAAATTTACGTCATCATCTTCCGGTATACAAGCCATATTGAATATCAATTACATGTACAACGAACGCCTAAACGCACAGATTCTTGCTAAATCACATCACACTTATATTATAAACACGAATATAGACGTATGGATGTTTTTTACTGTTTCACGCAGAAACCACGGAATGGATTTGAATGGAATGTAGCACAGAGATAGATTATAGTCTGGAATAGGAGATAGGCTACTTTTATCCCGGGAATCGCGGGCTCTCGATCAGTATTTCAGTCGAGCCACGGGTAGCAGCTAATTTTAAGTAGATAAAATATTATTTAGCGTTGTAAGAAGGTGTTCCTAGTGTCGTTGTCCCGCCTCGAGGTAGTCATGTTACAAAATTTAGAGTACTAGTTGAACTTTTAGCTAATTCTGTACAGTAATATAATTTTGTCAACGCGTTTACCTTGCTTGTCAAATAAATCTTAATCTAGATAGTTTATGATTAGGTAGTATTCAAGTACTAGAATTGATGAATAAATTAATTTATGTTTTTATTTATTTAATCTGAGATTTTTAGGCGATAAAAATAAAAGTTGCCAACTCGCTTGAAGGAGCGAGTACCAAGCCAGAACGGCTGATCGCGTTTTGATGAAATTTGGCAGAGAAATAAACTATAATCTGCAATGGCACATATTCTACAATAAAAGGTTTAACGCGGGCGTAGCCACCGTGTTTGAACATATTTTTGAAGTATTACGTTTGTAACATTATATATTTATAGCCAATTATGATTATAAATATTTCCGAATCGATAATAAACAGAACATGACTTGCCTCCACTTCATACTAGGTGCAGTTCAATTCCCGTTCTTGAAAACAATATTCAGAATATTTTCACATTATAAATATTAAACAAAAAAAACTCCAAAAAAACTGTATCAAAATTTGTTCGATGAAGTTGACGGAGAAACTGGTGAAAAAGTGACTTAATTTTAACATCTACTTTATTTATCCAAATCACGGCTCAAATAAATTTTGAAAAGGAGCATCCCGACGAGAAAAATAATGATGAAAACATCTTTGAAGCGAGATCCAACGGGAATCGGGCAACGCCCAACTTTTTGAGTTTTCGAAGCGTACACAAACCAACTTAATATGTTTATGTATATATAGGTATAAGAAAATTGAGATCATACATAATTATATGTGGAATTAATTACGCGGAAATAATGACAGTAAATAAACAACAATATAAAAGGCCACACATGTCAATCAATCAGTGCATTGAGCAGTTAGGCGCCATTGTTGTTATGGTTCCGATTTACAGGTACCTTGCATTTAAATGTCACTGTGTATGAAGGTTGACACAGAATTATTGGTGCCCAAAATGTAAAAAAATTAAAGAAAAAATATTTTTTTTAATACAATTTACTTCATTAAGTAGAAGTACTTGATTGTCATTATTTTATGATTTATTTATAAATTTAGTTTATATCGTTAATTTTAATTGCAAAAATGGTTTATTGTAAAAAAAAATATTTTTAAATATTAGTTTCAGAAAATCATTATTTTATATTACGCGCCACCGCTATATTTTGAAGTGAAATAAAGTGTTATATTTCACAAAGCGTTCTAGATTTCAATTTTTGAAAAAAAAAATATTTTTGAGAAAATTAATAATATAAAAATGTTTCTATTTTTTTACCATTTTTCTTAAATTAATTTTATGTTCATTTTAGTAAAATATAATATTTTGCAATGTATTAACTTATAACCATAAATATAAATATTTTATTTGATCAAAATATCTGCACTTAATCACAATAATATTATTTAATATTAAATTAAAAGTTAACAGAAAAAACACAAAAATATTAATAAAATCACATTTCACTAACCAGAACTCTCATCTTGAACTCGGAACGCTTCAGATGGCTACTGATATCGATCATCTGCGTCGGCGCACTATTTATACGAAACGCGAGACCAAAATGTAGTTTAATGATACATACGTTTTATTTAAATTAATTCCTGATAAAAAACATTAAATGGTGATAGATCGTATTTGCATCATATATGTAAGACATACACATATTTAATGTATTTTATGGTATTAAATTGTTAATTTTATTTCCTAAATATTTGTGCCCCGAAGGGTTTACAATATTTTGGGTCCAACTGTACAAGTTGATCAATGTAGTTTTTTTGAGATGTTGATTGAAGTTTAACATTTATATGAACTGTGTTAAGGGCGGACTAAACTGCGTTTTCAAGTTTAATTAAGCACAATTCTACTTGTGAAATCCATACTTAAAGTTTTGTTTTTGGTTTTTTTATGGCTTTTTCAAAATTGTTTTTGTGTTAACAACGCATGACATTCTGATACATTGATTATATAATCATTTTGACGGAAATCTGCATTGCCACATTTTACTCAATTAATTCCATTAAGTAAAAGTGACATCTCAGTTTGCTTAAAAGTAATTTATTTTTCTAAGTAAAATTGTTGATAAACTACTCATTTTATACAACTTTTTTAAAATTTCAATTCCAATTTAATGAATAATTTGCATTGTTTGATTTTGTAGTTTTGAAATCTGTGCAATTATCATCAACTTTTGACGCTAACTGTACCTATCCTCACGCATTTCTCCATCTGTGGTAAACGGCTATTTTCAAGTACTAGTAACTAATATTACTAGTTTTCTCGCTAATTCCTTCAGCTAAGTTAAGGAGTGCATTCACGTCGATACTGTGATGCCCAGGATTCGAACCCAGGACCTCTCGATCGTAAGACCCGTTCCTTAAACTAAACTACCGACGCTTCTGGTCACTGTAGATACTAGTAAATAAAAAAAAACTAAATATTTACTATTGATATGATTCTGTAAAATCTAGCATTTTATTTTGAGACATGGTTATCATTCCAGTGCCCACCCTGAATGACCAATGGTCAATGACACAAAGAAGAAGTGGTTGTTCTAAAATTTCAGGTTATTTGATTCAAACTCGGATCAGGGCTTTTTAGGAATATTTTCTAGGAATTCTTTACCGTTTCCTTCCTCATAATTATAGTCCCGGGGCCTTAAAACGGGGCGTGAAAAAGCATTTGATGAGGCCGTCAAGCTGACGACCGCCACTGTAGCACTATCGGTGTATGTAGACTTTACCTTTAGCTTACCATCAGGCGAGATGAAGTCATTTTGACGTGTCCTATAAAAAAAAACTTTCCCTGGGGGCTAATATGCCCCAGAAGCGCAGCACTGCAACCTCGCCTCTCTCGAGTCTTTTTGACCAATGGAATGAAACATTTTGGTCATTGTGATCGATTTTCCTGCTATTTCCTTGGTCGAAGAGACACGGGAGGTACCTACGAGACTTCCCCACCGTATTGAATTTGCAGGAATCGAAAGTATTCATTTCGTGATATAAAATATAGCTATTTTAGTAAAGTCTCTTAAAAATTTGTAGTAATAATAATTGTGGTACTCACAACTTTGTTTGTGGAAAGAACCGGTCCTTAAACTAAACTACCGACGCTTCTGGTTACTGTACTAGTAAATAAAACAATTAATATGATTCTGTAAAATCTGGCATTTTATTTTGAGACATGGTTATCATTCCCGTGCCCACCCTGAATGACCAATGGTACACTTAGAAGAAGTGGTTGTTCTAAAATTTTAGGTTATTGAGCAGTTCGGGCTATTTTCTGGAATATTTTCTAGGCATTCTTTTATTTGCCGCACCATAAAGACTTGGAATTCTTTACCAGCGGCAGTATAATGACACATCTACTTTAGTTCATTTATTCTAGATTTGTCATTATACTGCTAGGTGAGCGATATAGTCCCGGGGCCTTTAAGCGGGGCGTGAAAAAGCATTTGACGAAGCTGTCAAGCTGAGGGCCACCACTGTAGAACTACCGGTGTATGTAGTGGCGACCCCAGTCCTGAGACTTTACCTTTAGCTTACCATCAGGCGAGGTGAAGTAATTTTGACGTGTCCTATAAAAAAAACACTTTCCATGGGCGCTAATACGCCCCAGAAGCGCAGCACTGCAAACTAACGTCTCTCGGCTCTATTTCACCGATGTACTACCCCAGTCGGACAGCTCATTTCGGACGGAAGATACCATCGTGTCCTATCTAATTAACTGCACCCGCAAGAATGTAAGAAACTAGGCTGAAGCCCAGAGTATACGGTTCACCGTTCTATACACAGATGATCCCAAAATGTTGACCCTACCGTTTATGACATCGTAAAGAAATCGCCACTAATACCTACCGTCGGCGATCCGGGGTGTTGATGGCGATGAATGCGTTTTCATTTTAAGATACCTGCCTCCTCCGATAGGGGTTTGGTTTTGTAGTATTTTGTAGATTTCGCTCGCGTGGTATTTTATTCCCGTGCCCGCTTTATGAAACCTATTCCAGGGATAAAAAGCCTATATGTTATTCCACACTATAATCTACCAAATTTCAACCAGATCTGTTCAGTGAGTTCGAGCGTGATTGAGTAACAAACATCCAAATATTCACAAATATTCATATTTATAATATTATAGTAGACAGTAGGTAGGATAGGATAGGACTGCAGGTCGTTAAGGTTTCTCTTTGGCTATTGCTGTCGTGAAGCGTTCTAAGTGCTATTTGGACAAGTTTATTCTTTCCTAATTGGTGGATTCCCTAAGTGTTAACTGTGTGTCTAACTGTTATCTCCATTTTAAAAACCCAGTTTTTCGCTTTATATTAAAGATACTTCTTTGTAACATAATGTATATCCTAATCAGAAATAAAAATTATCTACATTTCACACATTTTGACGTCCAAATGGTTTAAAATAAAAGTAACTCGTTAAAATTCCAATTCATTTAATCCTTCCTACGATATTACCATAAATTTACCACACTCTCTGCACGATGGCGGGCGCGAGGGCTCCATGGACGGCGGGGAAAGACGCGAATTTGACAAGGGGTTGAGCTACGACTGGTCCTACGGCTGGTACCACATTGTATTGGTACAAACTGGGGACGGGATGAACTAGAGAGCCGGTATAAAGAATAGATTTGTTCAAATCAAGTACTTTCTCTGCAGGCTTGTCTTCGACCTTCTCAGCGGGGGCTTCTACATCAGCCTTTTCAGGTTCCGCAGATTCAGCCGGTTCCGCGCTCTTAACAGCAGCTTCAACTGTTACTCCTTGATTGTCTTCCTTCTTCTCCTCAGGTTTGATCTCTACTGTTTGAGTGGGCACAGTTTTGAGGGCGGCAGAAAGATAAGGATTGTAGACTACAGGGGGAATTGGTGCGCCTACCACAGGAGCTACTGGTGCAACAGCAACGACTCCACCTACAGCTGCTTTGGCGTATATATCAGCGTCGCTTGCTGCGGCTCCATCAATCTGAGCTTCAGCGGTCTTCAAAGCATCGATAGCTTGCCATTTTTTGTCCTCATTCGACCAGAAAGCTTCTCCATTTTTCTCGTTAATTTGGTCGGCATCAGTCACGATCTTTTCGTTGACATTTTCTACGGCTTGATCGGCAGTTTCTTGGGCCTTGTCTGCAGCGGCTCTGACTAGATCATTCACTTGAACTTGTGCATTTATGGCAGCGGCTTGGATGTCCCCGGGGGAGATGGTGGGGACTGCAGCTGGGATGACCACAGGCTGATAGATGTAGGGTGTGAATAATCCCGACGGCGCTGCCGCGGCGTAGGCGAGGAAGGCGGATACAATCTGTAACAAATGATCGTTTTACTTTTATTCTTTAAGGTTTCAAACTCCTAATTCCTAAGCTGCCCATCCTCCATAAGAATTGCCCATATATGGGCGTGAATTGAACAATTATACTTGACGGAATAATTGAGATTTAATTCTTTAAACTTGTGCCCGGTTGCCAGCAGCATGCCGGGAGCCAGGGAACCATTTGATTTGCTTCTTTCCTCCTTTTCCTCCGACAGCGCGCAACGGTCTGACTCTGAGAAGAAATTTCTACTACTAGACCCTCGTCCGTTAATCGGCAGGTGTACCGTCTCGCCGGTGAGGTTGACTCCGAAAGCCTTGGTGATTGGTCATTACGTGAATACTTAATTACTAGTACTAAGTAATTACTTATAATGTGAAGGTAAATTGCATTTGAAAACTTATTAATGTATGTAATTTCTGAGATTACGAATATCATTTGGATTTATGAATGTTGATCAGCCCTCGTAGAAAAGTGGCACAGCGTAAATCGCTAAGGAAACGAATAGAATGGTTCGACCAATCACATCCAAGCTCGTCGCCGGCATACGAAGCGCGCGCAGCGGCAGTATAAGCGTCACCTATCAATACGGGCCTAACGCCTCCCACTCGCCACGGGAGACGCTGCTGCCTGCAGCCAATCCGGCCGGGGTGGGAGTGGCCCTCTAGAGGGCTGCTCCAAGGCTCTCCACGTGTCCCTCTGACTAGCAGATGGCACAGTGGGGAGCGAGCGGGGGGCGAGCTGATTTTCTGCGCGCCGACGGTTGGGTGACAGGACGGCCTCCTGTCACCCTACACCCCACCGTCGGCGAAGTGGCGCGATGCTCGCTCATGTACCTACCACATCCTACTGATTCATATAGCGCCACCTGCCGGCAAATTCTTGAAACTTAATGTTGCTACGGTGAAGTTGTAGGAGGAATAAATTACGCTCAAATTAGTAAATAATAAGGTTGTGTTTTAAAAAGGTTATACTTGTCAATCCATCAATGTGGCGAGCAGCTGTCCTTAGACACTGTTGTTATGTGGCGACTCAAGATACCTTATGTTAAATGCTCAAAGCGTAGTAAAGGTTTATGCAAATTTTTTGAGACAATTAATAATTTTAATTTTTTTTTAAAGCAGTTAACTATTCCTAATAATTTAATTCTTAATTGATATCGAAAAAGAGAACATTTAGAACTTAACTCGCGACCAGTCTCTTACAGGGGGAGTACTAGAACCAATTGAGTTTTTTTTTATATCGGTCACGTCAATATGACTTCATCTCGCCTGATGGTAAGCAAAAGTCTCAGGAAGGGGTCCGCATTACAGTTACCTGGGCTCAAAAAAAAATAAAATGATCCTTTGCTAGGATGAAATTTAATCCAATTTTTTTTGCATTTCCGTATGAAGGAGTAACGAATATCCAAGTAAATGATCATTCACATTTGTTATGTAGAGGAGTATATAGCACAAACTTTATTTTGTAAAAAGGTAAATTTTTGCAGTGCCTGTTGCAATTGCGAATTTAATAACGCAATCATCTTTCGCCGCCCTTATTTTTAAACTGATAACACTTTGTTTAAAAAATCACTATATTAGAAAATTATTTAAAAATAATCACTAAAAATTATTAAAAAATTTATTAATTGGAAAATACCAAATAATACCACGAATGTAATAGTTCTTAAAAGTGGTATCCATTTTAAAAATTCTGATGATTTTAAAAATGATTATGATTAAAATCACATTTCACTAACCAGCACTCTCATCTTGAACTCGGAACGCTTCAGATGGCTACTGACAACGATCATCTGCGCCGGCGCACTATTTATACGACGCGAGAAACCTAGTGTATTTTAATAATACATACGTTTTATTTAAATTAATGCCCGACAAAAAGGTGTTGGAGTCTATTTGCATTCTTGAATGCAAGTTCTGCTGCAATATATGACAACACTTTTTATTGTTCATACACGCGCCCTAAGACATTCTAAGGACATGTCCGATCCACCAACCCGCATGCAGCATGTGTGGATTAAGGCCTAAACCCTCTCAGCTCTCTCGTTAGAGGAGAGGAGACCCGTGCTCAGCAGTGGGACATAAATGAGTTGTTCAAATTCATCCCCGCCATCAACTTTTCAAGAATCTATTTAATCAAAAATCAATTTTTTAAAAATGGAATCTATCAAATTTTCAAATTATGTATAATTTTTCAAATTAGTTACTGACATTTTTCTAAATTTTGCTAACTAAATTTTATTCATTCCAAAAACACTTAAAATTGAAACTTAAGAAAAAATTTCGAAATTAAAATATTTCACTGACCAGAACTCTCATCTTGAACTCGGGAAGCTTCGGATGGCTACTGATGATTATCAGCTCTGCTCGTCCACTATTTATACGAGCGATATAGAGCAGTCTGGACTCCGCTTGATGTATGAAAATAACAAAAAAGCATTAAACTGTTAAGTATGTTCTTTTGTTCAACATTGGGTTCCGTACAATTATCTAAAGGATAGTAAAATTTTGAAACAAATTGGTTGGTTAAAAGTTTTTTAAAAGCTTATTTAGACGCAACATAAAATGACACACATGATAAAAATAATAACACCACGAAACTCGGTATTAATTTAGTTCCACAATTTTCTTTTAAAAACAAACACACATTATACAAATATACAATCAAATTTTAAATCTTAGCCATAGTTTACTGCATTTCCTAAATACTGGAAACTTAGAAAACAGAACAAAAATAAAAAAGGAAAAGAAAATAATAACAATATAAACTTAAATTTGAAAAATTACATATCTATGTTAAACTAAAATACTAAAAATACAAATATTCATACCCTACATTGTATAACCAGATCCAAATATAGGCGATGTTAAAATTAATAGTCTCTGGAATAGCGACCCGTATCCTCTAGACTTTACCCTAGCTTCTTACCATCCAGCGGCGTAAAATCAATTTTACCGACTGAAAAAAAAAACCAAACCTACAAGTTGAAATGGTCCTAATTGTTTGCGTTATTGCTTTCACTACGGAACCCTAAACTTGTTCGGGCGAGGGCGCTAAGAATGCAGGAAGTTCGTACGGCGACGTCGCGATCGGGCTTGCTCGATCACCAACATATAATTTGTGGTACTACGCTATATCTTGCGTCACACGCCTGTTTTTTCTATTAAACCCATTGATATCGATACTAATAATGTAAAGAGAGGCTGACGTTTGTTAGTTTGTTTATATGTTTGGGGTATTTTTTGGAACCACTGCACTTATTGGAAAACACATTTCCTGCGAAAGGGACATTTTGCGAAAGAGACATTCTGCGAAAGAGACGTTTTACGACCAGGGGACATTTTGCGAAAGAGACGTTTTGCGCCTGAGCTCTTTCAAAAGGCATCATTTGAAAAGTGTATTATCCCCGATAGACACAAGCTATAATAATCATCATCTCCCTGCCTGACTGGCTAACTCCCTGCTTAACTGATGTAAATCAAAGCGAAGCTGGGACAAGTTGCTAGTCTTTATTAAAGTAGGTAATAGGGAAAAATAATAATGTAATGTGAATCAACTTTGATATTTCACATTGTCATTTAATGTTTTGGTATTTTTTTTTTCGGTTAGTTATCAAAGCGCACGACAGTGCGCAGGACAAGTTCCAGCAATGCATGCCGTGCATTTTTTTTATATAGGACACGTCAAAATGACTACCTCGCCTGATGGTAAGCTATAGGTAAAGTCTCAGGAATATAGTGCAGTCATACAATGAGAATACGAAGAGGAGGGGGAGGGTGCATAAAATATATCATAAGAAATTTTAAAAGTCGGTCAAGCGTGAGTTGGCTTAATCAGATCCTTGAAATTCTTGAAAAAAAGTATTGAAATCCCACCAAAACCATACCTGTTAAAAAGGGGGCCAAGTTAAAATTTAGAAGAAATTTAGATGATTATGATCGATTTTAAAGTGCGTCTAAACTTGGCATTAGATTGGATTTCAATCCTTTTTTAGTCGAACCTTTAGCTGATAGGAACTTGGCCCCCTTTTTAACAGGTATGTTTTTGGTGGGATAATAATTACGCTTGTCATACCGGAAATATTAAATCAAATTATGGTATGTACAACCACATTGCAATACTTATCTAGATTTTGTTTGTGATTTATTAAATTAGGTTTTTGTTCTAGGCACCATCTGTTTTATTTGACACATTCCGAGTTACCGACTAAAGTCTTTAGCTTTAAAAGTTTACATAAAATGATAAACAAATATGTATTTTTTTTTAATACCACTTAGGTGGCAGACAAGCACGCGGCCCACCTGATGGGAAGCGGTCACCGTGGCCTAGGGACGCGTGCAACACCAGGGGCATCACACTCGCGCTGCCGACCCCATTGTCCATGTATCCAAAAAATATCTCAAAAAATAGAACCAACTTACCCCATTTTTAAACGACTTCAAAAAAGAAGGCGGTTTTCAATTCAATTTTCAATTTTTTTTAATGTTAGCTCAGAACTTTCGGCTGGGTGAATCGATTTTGATGATTATTTTAATATTTGATAGCCGTCCTTCCTGTGTGGTCCCATTTCAGTTTAGTCCGTTGATGTAAGTTTTTTTCTTTGAAAAGTTTTTTAAGTCAGTTATGTATAAGTACTAAAACCTTCTTGAGAATGTAAAAAAATACTTTTCTGAACATCCTATTAAAATCGGTTCAACCAAATTCGAGACAATTGCTGATAAACAAATAGAGGTCAAACAGTGAATCTCCTTTTTAATTCGGAAGGGTTCTCAATGTAGAAGAATGGTCACCCATCCTAAGACTACCTTACCTAGTGTTGCTTAACTTGTAATATGCTAACCTACTCTGTTACAAATATCTTAAAGAAACTATTTAATGCATTACAAATTCAAATTGTAACATATTAAATATGCTGGGCAGCGCCCTCCTAAATGCCAACAGGCGATTACTCGTAATCATAAACCTAAAAAACCCATAGGTGGAGCGTGTTTAGTAATAAAACTGTCAACACTAGAGTCGAAATCGGCACACACACACTAACATCCTAGTCAGCATGCCCTACCTGAGTCTGTATTTCCGGAAAGCTACAACCTGGGAGTCTTCAAATCTAGAGTGAACAAGTTACTTCTAGGCAAGCGTGCTCCGCCGTCGACCACATCATCAATTACCAACAGGTGAGATTGTGGGCAAACGCGAGCCTATTACCAATAAAAAAAAATCACTCACACATGGTTAACCGCCGCCATTTTTGTGACACAACTTTGTTTTCATAGCTTTTCGTCCGTAGGTTTTTTAGGTTCATGCTCGTAATAATATTGAAACGTTGAAGGAAGTAATATTCGTGTACAAAATATGTAGTTAGAATATGACATTAAAATGTTTGTAAGCAATTTATGATGACAATTTCATCAAAAATATAATTTTACTAGCCTAAGCCCGAGGCTTCGTCCGATTGGACGTCGGTGTTCGCATTTTTTGACTATATCTCCAGTTATTCTCAACCAATTGTGACCAAACATACTACAGCAGATTTTATCCCGGACCCGGCAGACCCAGAGATTGTGATCGAAAGTCGCGATAAGCGTCATCAATGCGGGCGAAGCCGCGGGCATCAGCTAGTTCGATATAAGACATACAATACGCGACGTTAACGATATTTTCATTGTTTTGCTTCAGGTAAGAGAAAGCAGTTATTCAATCTGTCTACATTTATGACTGGAATATAAGGTATTGTGCAAATTCTTTGGATTACTCATAAGGTCCCCTAGCGTCTACAATATGGGGTTCTGCAAGGGTATAAGAAGTTTTTTACGGGGCCGGTAGCCCGTGTGTGGCACCCGTTTTTTCGTGCGGAAATCCTCATGGATACCCACCACGGGGCCAGCGGGGCAGGTTATGTCGGACTCTTAACTCTTACCAACCACCGTCTAGGCCCTCTGACGCCAGGGTGTAAGGTGCCCCATAGAGCATTTCCCTCGCACCCCTGCTTAATCCAGGCCATCTCCAGATTCGAGATGGCCCCCTCGGGTCGAATGTGATGCCCCTGGTGTTGCACACGTCCATAGGCTTCAGTGACCGATTTGCATCAGGTGGGCCGTGTGCTTGTCTGCCACCTAAGGGGAAAATAAAACACGGACTCTGTGGCGTAGCGGTAGTGCATTCGACTGCTATGATTTGGCGCGTGGGTTCGATTCCCGCTCAGTGTAAATATTTGTATGCATGAATATGTTTATCTGCATTGGTCTATGTAAAATATGTATGTACTTATTTACCAATCTACGCCAAAATTATAACTATGCCAAATCTCACACATCTGCGTACGCGCAATATTCTCATATAGGAATCTGTAGTATTCGCTTCATTTCAATAATAAAAACCTCAGGTTTATAGCATGCCATACAAGCACTTTATGTCTTGTTTTATGAGTAAATTCACTGCTAAAGGTAAAACTCATTACTCGCTTTATCTCGACTGTTGGCACTGTAAATGTCAACGTATAAATTTTTTAGGGTTCTTTAGGAAGTTGTCAATCTTATGACGGTGGGTTTCACTTTATATAATAATCATAGTCCAACTTACTTTTTATGATTCTACTCAATGCATTTCAAAGTGTAAAGCGTGAGAAGTTGATTGTAATAATTACATAACATTACAATAATAATTATTTTTAATGCTGCAACCCGTCTTTTTTTATATCGGTCACGTCAATACGACTTCAGATCGCCTGATGGTTAGCCAAAGGTAAATTCTCAGGAAGAGGGTGTCCCCATTACATACACCGACAGTGCCATAATGGTGGTCCTCAACTTGACGGTCTCATCAAATGCTTTTTGACGCCGCTCAAAGGACCCGAGTGTACACTCTTAAGGTGATGATGGACTTGGAATTAAGATTAATTGAAACCACAACCTCCGATTTGAACCGACTTCGAAAAAGGAAGAGGCTATCAATTCGAATTTGGAACGAGTCGTCAATTTTTGGGCCGTGAGTGACGCCTATGTTTATTCTAGCGCGCCTTTTTGAAATGTCATCTGTTTGTCAAAACCCTACCTTACCCTTCTTTTTCGGCAGTCGGGTAAAAATAAATTGCCCATATTTCTTGTGGCCCAAATATTTCTTTCCCGTACACCATGTCATTGATGAAATCTTGAAAACACATACAGAACCCAGCCAGTATTTAATATCAGTGTTGACTCCCAACTTTAGCGACTAGCACAAAATATTACATATTTAAGTCGGAGTTCGGAGCAAGAAATCCCAAGTGATGACCAAGCTAGGTTCGTGATTGGCCGCGCGTTGTGACATTTCGTTGGATCAAGTTTCTCATTAATAAACACTGAATGAATTTTTTGTGATCAAGCTCAATTTTTAGATGTTTTATTTTATAAAAGAAGGAGGTTGCTTTTTGTAAATATTTGCGTTACGTTAGTCATATACTGGCATTTAGAGATAATTCTTTAGAGTGAAGTACACTCAGTACTTCACCTGCAAGCCGCAAGCTTCTTTTGTTTGTTCGTTCTTTCTTTTTTTCTTCTCCACAACTAACAACGATCAAAATCCGGGCCACGATTCCAAGCCACTGACACTTAAACAAAATACCATTTAATTTTGAACTTTATTGTTATTACGTTAAAGTCTAAATTAAATGATATTTTGTAGAGCAAATGAATTTTTTTTAATGAGTTCTTTTGATTTGATTTTAGACTTTAACTGTATAACTGTAAAGTCTACAATCAAATAGCATTTTTTAGAATGTCAGTGGCGTGATATTGGTTTGTCTTTAACAGAATCCAGGCCCAGACTAAAAGCGGCTACTCACACACCTGCTGCTGGGGCAATTTAGGGTATAAAAGTGGGGATGCCCTTAATTGCCACCTGTGTGTAGGCAAGCAGGGACAATAGATAGGTGGCAATAAGGGTCGTCCCCACTTTTATACAATAGATTGTCCCTGCAGCAGGTGTGTGAGTGGCTGCCTTAAAGATACAGTAAACGCTTACCAGCAAAAACTATATAGACCAGAACAATGCAGATCTTACTTTATCAAGCGGAAGACATTAAGTGAATAAATTTATGAAACAAAAACCGGCCCATCTGCGGTCGGACGCTCTTTGATGATCTTGAACTTAAGATGGCCGGACAATGAACTTGCGGTAAACGACTGTTAAGTAAAATATTGTAACTCAGGTTTTTGCAATTTCGAGACTGCTCCTGTAGCTATCGTTGACACGGCTCCAGGGCTTTACAACGACCTCAATCCTCCATGACAGCTGGCCTGGGGGCAGCCCAGGCAGGTGTAGCCGCCTGAAACCCTAACAGAAGCAGGGCAAGGCAGTGGCTCAGGCCAATCCCCTCCTCTAACTCACCGTCCAACAAAGTCTCCAACCCACGGCAGGGGGCAATCTTAAAACCCGGGGTCAGTTGGGGTGCGAGGGTTATGCCTACTTGGTTACCTTACACCCCGGTAATTAATCGAGAGATGAGGTGCGCTTTTGGTCGGTTCGATTCCGTTAAACCACACCCAATGGCCGACGGGAGTGGTATCCGTGGAGATTTCCGCACGATACAAAAAATTATGTATGCTTGTCTGCCACCTAACTGGTATAAAAAAACGGTGCACAATAATAGCTTCTACCGCTCTTTTCTTGGGGATGAGACACCGTGGTTCCCAAACATGAGGTGACCATCTCGAATCCGGAGATGGCCCAGGTCAAGCCAGGGTCCCTGAGGATTACTGCATAAAAATTAAAAAGGCCCAGAAGTCTTTTCGACAAAGATACTGTTGAACGGTGTCAGTTTCACCACCGTTAAATTTATTTATCAAATCGTTTTTACTCTCAGTTGAACTTGAACTCGGAGATGCGCGGGCGCTGACCTCTAGCGGTTTTTGTAATGACGTCATAGTATCACATTGTCTGTGCGTGTCTTGTTTATAAAGATTTTTGGCAATATTATCACGTTATAAATCATTATCATCAGATTAATAGTCCCGGCTACAACAAAGGTTGTGCAACCTTTGTTGTATAGTACACGGGGTTCTCTGTCCTACTCTTCCTCTTGATTTTGTTTATCTTGACTTTTATTAGAGCGACTTTCGTCTGAAAATCTCAAGAGCTAAGCTAATGCAGATGCAGGCTTGGGCTGCAGGACGGGGGTTGTGATTCCACAAACATGGTTTTGACTTCATACCAACCCTCGTATCTGACTTATGCAACCCTTTTTTTAAACGGTTTTATTTAACTTGACCTGCTGTTTGTTTGGGTCAAATCTAGTAATTGAAATTTTACCCCTTTTCAGTTGTCGGATTGGTCTGATATTTGGCAGAAGTCTTTAGTTCTTATGACTATACAAGTTAAAAACGTTTAACTTAAAAAATATTTTTTAAATCATTTGATAGTACGCGCGTTTGCCTAATCAAAAACAAATATTGATTCTTGGATGTGTAATACTGCTATAATAATTTGAGCATGCGTTTTGGATATTAAACACAAACATGACGATTGCTATGAATTTCACTGAAGGCGCCTGATTTGGCAATGTTTTATTTTGTAGAATTTTTTTAAACTTTTTTTTCAATTTTGCATGAAATTTTTTTTTTCATTAAAATGTGTTCTTTTTTTGTTTTAAGTAAAGGAAAATTCATAAAATCTAAACTTTTAAATTCAATGGGATAGATTTGCTAACCATCTATGACGTTACATTAGTCCATTAACAATGTTTTTTTTTAATTAATTTTTTTGACATTGTATATTGGTTTTGTTTTGTTATATTCTATTTATTTTTGTAATATTTGACGTATTTCACAAGCGATGACTGCGAGAAATTTCCTCTGGATTTCGTATTCAGTAACTACAAAGTACTTTCTCTTTAACAAGTGTCGTCGTAAACTAGATCAGATTGCAAGAGTATTTGGGATTCTGTGTGCATTCAAAGTAATGCAAGATGGATGACGCAGCTTGCTTCAGTAACAGGGGCGTCACACTCGCGCTGCCGACCCTGTAAAAACCTTCTAATGCCCTTCTTCAAGAACCCAATATTGTAGACGATAGATTTATTACTGAGACGCCTAAACGGTGAGCATGAGAGTAACTGCGGGCAGATGAGCACCCAATTTGGACAGGTTTCATCAGGCCAGGGTTGGCAACACGAGTGTGACACCCGTCGACCATCGGGGGTG
Organism: Lithosia quadra; assembly: GCA_963576445.1. Taxonomy (NCBI): domain Eukaryota; kingdom Metazoa; phylum Arthropoda; class Insecta; order Lepidoptera; family Erebidae; genus Lithosia; species Lithosia quadra. The sequence continues at coordinate 5,014,366 of OY754901.1, read as the reverse complement.
GCTATGTCGGGATCGAAACGACTAAAACCGCACGCCGTCTCGGGTCTAATTATCGGGGCATATCCCTCGCACCCCAGCTGACCCCCCCCCCTGGTGTTGCACTCGTCACTCGTCGGGCTTACACGGAACCGTAATTCTTTTTCCAAAATTAAGTAACCTATGTTACGCCTTATCACCTATCTGCCAGCGAAAGTCCGTCCAAATTGGCACAGCCATTCCAGAGATACCTCCTTCAAAACGACAGCCAGAAAAAAAAATTAAAAATGGTTTTTTTGTCATGTGTGCCTATCATATAAACACTGCATTAATTTAGAACCTGTCATTTCTATATTACAAACAGAAACTTAAGTTTTATTTATTTTTATATAGAGAGTATAGATAGATAGATGTCTTAGGTCTAAAGTTATTAGTCTATGTCGTAAATACAGGTAAACAGTTTGATTGTTAGCGTAACAATCCAAGATGGCGGCGTATAGCAGCTATACTTACGGTAGATGCAGACAAAACTAGAATGTAGCCAAGCGACGTTAGGACTGCCACACACTGTGCGGTTTGGCACACAGCCGACTATTATTTTCTAGTGTGCCAAATCATACTCCTTTTTTATATCGGTCACGTCAATTTGATTTCACCTCGCCTGATGATAAGCTAAAGGTAAAGTCACAGGAGAGGTGTCCTCATTACATACAACGACAGTGACATAAATGGTGACCCTCAACTTGACGGCCTCATGAAAGAAGAGGTGATTGTCCTTGCAGCACTGCGTGACAAAGCGCAGATATTGGTTTAGACTACGCCAATACCCACTGGTCCCACAAGTGCTGTGACAACCATCACCTCAAGTCCGCCTATGCATCTGCTGAACTCTGAACGCAATCCAACTGGGGTTGAATTACTATGGAGGTTTTTTCGCAAAAGTGCACGGTGGTACTTTTTTTTTTTTTTTGAATTCTTGTCTGTTTGTGTGTTTGACTGTTTGCGCAAAAACTACTGAACCTTTTTATTTGAAAGTTCTAGGTCAGACTTAAAATCTTAAATGTTTGGTCACAATTAATTGAGTAGAACCAGAGATATAGCCAAAAAACGCGAAAAGTGACATACACACTGTCTGTCTCCCCAACGGAGATGAAAACGCCAAGTGTGTACGCCGCCTAACGGTAACATTTGCCATTTAGTTTAATTTATACGTTTGCTGTGCTGCCTGCGCAGATTTCATAATATAAATTGTAGTGAGAAGTTGACCTGTGGGGACTGCACTAATATCTTGGATATTATGTGAATTTTATGTGCAAGCGTCTGATCAATAGTTAATAATAGCAACCCGTTTATGTCCCACTGCTGGGCACGGGTCTTCTCTCCTCTAACGAGAGAGCGAGAGGGTTTAGACATTAATCCACACACGCTGGTCTAATGCGGGTTGGTGGATCGGACATGTCCTTAGAATTTCTTCAAGGACATGTGGGTTTCCCCACGATGTTTTTCCTTCACCGTCAGCAGATGATAAATCATGTGATTAGCACATAAATTGAACAAAGTGAAATTCACATTGGTGCTGTCCGACCGAATTCGAACTCGGTACCTCTGATTAGAGGCCGCGTCCATATCCATTTAGCTACTATCGCATTCGTAGAATATTTATTATTTATTGCACACACACACAGAGACACACTGACTTCTGAAAATATGAAAATGATTTTCTGATCGGAAAAAATGATCATCCAGGACGGGACTTGAACCCGTGACCAGTCCCTTACAGGGGGAATGCTCCACTGGCGCCCTAAGCCGTAGAATATATCGGAAAATTTCGAGCATCTAGGATGGGTCCAGGTAGCTCAGTTGGTCAGAGCATTCCCCCTGTAAGGGACTGGTCACGGGTTCAAGTCCCGTCCTGGATGATAATTTTTTCCGATCAGAAAATCATTTGGAAATAGTTAGCATGCAATTGCTTAAAATTTCAGTCAATATGAAAATGATCATCTACTATTGATGCTGACTATACATTGCCATCATTGTTATAAGATTAGCTACAAATTAATTAATTGATCTACATTCTGAATGAATCCTAGATATGTCCTTGTATAACTACGTATTAAAACAATTATATAATTATTTCGATATCCCTTTCTCTGGATCCAATAGCTAACTTTACTTGACCTTTATTACAAACTGGCTTTTGTGCTCCTGCGCACAGCACTGGCGTTTTAACTTAGAATGAATGTCCTAGTTTATCCATCAACTACTTGAGTTTACTTTGTGTTTATAACTGTTATAATTCTTACAAAAAAAAACGATTTCAACCGGCTAAAGTGAAATGGGACCACAAGGGATAAGCATCAGCTTTCAAATAAAAAAAAGAATCATCAAAATCGGTTAACCTAGTTGAGAGTTCTAAGGTAGCAAATATAACAAAATACGGTCGAATTAAGAACCTACTCCATTTTGAAGTCGATTAATAAAGAATACATATAAATGTATCTTGGGTAAATATGGAACGACTTGTCAAAGTTTCAAGTCAATCTATGAAATTCAGTTTTAACTAACACCTATAAATTCATGTGTTCTAAATATTGTGAATATAAAAAATATATGCTTTATAATATGCTTTAACTACCAATCTCTAACAATATTATAAAAACTTTAAAATATAAGTAAGTAATTATTAATTTGATATGGCAACAAAGCGGAAGTCTATTTTCCGGGCGCCAAAATAACCTTGGCTGCCTTTATTTAGTACGTAAATAGAAAAAAAAAACACGGATTTCGGCCAAGGCGTGGCGCAACAAAAAGTTTCATGTGTTTAAAAATAATAATTAGGCACAGGCAGCCCGGAAGTTTGCTTACGGCAAAGGTAATAATTTAAATACATTATCACATATTGTTTGTGTGTAGTTTGACTTTGATTTATTCAAAAAAAGAATAGTGTAGAGATGGCATCATGACTTGCATAACGTATGAAATATACATATCGATTAATCGAGAAATGTAAACAACATTTCTCGATTTAGCGATATGTATATCATTGTTGCATCGTAATATTTATTGAATGTTACTATGTTAAGGTCGCCGATTTAAAATTTGAACTTGGCATTTGCAATTGTATAATAGGAGCGATTATCTTGAGTTTGTTTAAAGTGATTTCGCCAACTACCGATTTTACTTAATCGATTTTATTGTTCGAAATCACGATTGAGATAGTTGTTTGAAAACTCAATATTCATTAGATCAAACAAAGTACTAATCGAGTGTTATATCGAGTTATAGATGAAAGAAAACAACGAAAAATAATTTACTATTTCATTTATTCACTCATCCTCGCCTCTCTTTTAGCCTGTATATATACTTTTTTTATATAATTTATTTACAAACCGAAACACATTGAGTATTCTTTTTTGGTATCTAAATTCTATCACAGTTTACCAAGCGTGACCATGGACACCATGCGCGTATCCGAGGGCACCATGGCTGACAGCGGCGTAGGGGGCGGCGTGGGCGATGGCCACGGGAGCGTGGACCACGGGGGCGGGGTGTGTTTGGCTGAGGGACTGGCTAACGACAGTCTTGCTGGCAGCGAGGGCGGGGGCAGCGACCACTCCGTGGGCACCGTAACCAGCACCGTAACCGGCACCGTAACCAGTGGCGACCACACCACCGGCGTAACCGTGGGCTAGACCTGCACCGTAACCGGCAGCCAAGCCATGGCCGGCGTACGCGGCAACTGGGGCGTGGCCAACGATCTGTTTAGCGAGGATGGGGGCAACACCGGCGGCGGCACCGTCGAGTTGAGCCTCGTGGGTCTTGACGGCATCGATCGCTTGCCAAGAGTGATCTTCAGCGGCGTTGATAGCCTGGCCCTGGATTTCGGAAGCCTGGTCATGGTATTCACGGGCAGCATCTACGGAGGCGCGGGCGTGGTCGTGGGCATCAACATGGGCATCGATGGCGGCGCCAGCGATGTCACCGGGGGAGATGGTGGGAAGGGCGGGGGCGGCGTGGGCAACAGCCAAAGGAGCAGCTACAGCTACGGCACCGTGGCCTACGGCAAGCCCGGAGTAACCGAGGCCGATACCATGGCCGATACCATGGCCGATACCATGGCCATAGGGGCCTGCAAGCAGACCAGAGGGCGCAGCTGCGGCGCAGGCGAGGACGGCGGCGACAATCTGCGAAACAAAACCCGATTATAACTTCCATGTTACATCACTAATCGATATCTAGGGCGAAAATAAAATCGATGACAATCCATGTTTGTCACATCACTAGCACAGCCACTGAACACTTAGAACAATGCTTTATAATTTTTGAATAATTAATTGTTTATATTTTAAATGTTACCACTATTAAGTGATTATTTGTTTGCCACATGAGAACTAACCAGAACTCTCATCGTGCACTTCTGTTGTAGACTGCGCGAAGGCTACTGAATGCTCTCAATTGGTCGCGGCAGCTTTTTATACCAATGCAATGTGCTTGTGCTCTGTACGTAAAAAAAGTAAGTGGTCTACATTCAAGGGCGGGAAGGGTGTATAGGAAGCGTACATTTTTGACTGATAGTTTCGTGTGTATGTAGATAGGAAATGGCCGGTAGGTAACTTTAAGTTGTATGTATTCGATTATTAAAATATTTAATTTGAATATTTTATTGGCATTATGTTAATGTTGATGCAACTCAAAAAAAAAGTTGTGTTTAAGCTATGCGGTTTAGAAAGATGGCGGGTTAAAGTGTAGAGCTATTTTTTTGTGACTTCGTTTTAGTATTTTAGGATAGAACATAATTTATTTACTTAGATTGTAATTAATATTTTTAGAAGTTACTTTGATTTAAACATATAAATAATGAGTGATTTGAAGAAAATCATATAAGAGTGCCTACTTAATTGTAAACTTTTAATATGGTGATATTGTAAAATAAATTAAAAAAACTTAAATACTTACATAATTAATTTAAATTATTTCATTAACATATGAAAAAGTGTGTTTATATTGACTTAACTATAAATATTTATTAAGTTCCATTTTTAATACATAAATCAGTTGAATTTTCTGTATATTTATTATCAATGTTATGTTTTAAAAGTTAATTTTTAATTTGAAAATTCCGAGTGTGGCTAAGAATGCATTTCTTATCTTAGTTTACAAAGGTTGGCTATATATCATTATGATTGAACACATAACTATATATTCTCATCGTCTATATTTAATAACTATATATATACCTATATGAAGAGTTCAACCAGGTCAAGAGTACCCACAACCCACAACCGACATGCATGTATGAAAACAAAATGAAAGTTGAAGAAGCGAAAGACATATACCAAGATCGTAGCAAGTGGAAAGATGTTATCTCTGCTTACCCCAATGGGAAAAAGGCGTGATTTGTATGTATGTACGAGTATATATGTGAGTTGTGACAGGATCTCTCAGTACTTGGGTCAACCAATGCAAAGTTACATAAATAGTGTATTATTGCAATTTTTATTTATGGCATCGAATCATTAAAAGGTGCCTAGTTAATTGTAATATGATCCCTATCTAATACATACCTAATTACAGGGTATATTTATTATATTTTAAGATCGAAAATATAGTTGGCATATAGAGGCGTGTACGATTTTTCTATCGTGCGGTAATCCTCACTCCCGTCGGTCATCTGGGGTGGTTATAATATGATAATATCATTTATTGCTAAAAACTAGTTGGCGAATTGGGGCGCAAGTTGAGGGAAAAAACGGGTGACTCCCGCTCCGGCTCGTACCTGGGGCAACGGTTGGCCATAGCAATTCAACGGGGCAATGCCGCCAGCGTTATGGGCACCTTTGCACCAGGTACGATGAGGGGCGGGTTAATAGATTAGACTTTTTTTTTTTGGACTGTAAAAACTATAATTTTGAGAAATAAAGATTTATAAATTACAGTGTGCAATGTTTATAGCTACAAATAATAATATACGAATATCAGTAAAGCAATTTATTGCTTGAATCAGATATATATCGGAATCGAACCGACTAAAATCGAACACCGTCTCTGGTTTCACTTGCCGGGGTGTAAGGTTACCCAATAGGCATATCCCTCGCACCCCAGCTGACTTAAAAACCCAGGACAGGACCAAATTGAAATGGGACCATACGGGAAGCGACAGCTATCAAATAAAAATTATCAATTTCGGTTCACCCCGTCAAAATTTCTGTGTTAACATACATGTAAAACAATACAGTCGAATTGAGTACCTCCTCCTATTTAAAGTCGGTTAAAAATAAGTCCGTCGAGTTCTCATGCCTCTGACCTACCATTTTCACATCATAACATCACATAACGAAGCGACCTTGACCTACCTGCCTACTTATTTGCTTCATACACATGATATATATCAGTCATTCTGTACTTATTAGTCCCACGTGCCCAAACCAAACCATAGGTCATTATATTAATATGTATTACGCTTTTTTATCGTACAGAAACCCCACGGTTGCCACGGACATGAACCGACCAAAATTACACGCCGTCTCGGGTTTTCGAACGCCTGGGTGTAAAGTGATCCCAAAGGCGTTACCTTTTTTTGAACCGACTAAAACCGCACGCCGTCTCGGGTCTTAATTACCGGGGTGTAAGGTTATCAATTAAGCATATCCCACACGCCATATCTAACCCCGAGCCCTCGACCCCTCGAAAAGGAGGTGGGCCGAACATCGCTCCACCTCGCTGACGGTTTGGTGTAGAGTGACAGGCGACCGCCCTGTCACCTGTCACCCAACCGTCCGCACGCGGAGAATCAGTCCGTCCCCTGCCTGCTCCCCACTGTGCCCTCTGCTAGTCAGAGGGACACGTGGAGAACCTCGGAGCAGCCCTCTAGAGGACCACTCCCTCCCCGGCCGGATTTGCCGCAAGCAGCATCGTCTCCCGTGGCGAGTAGGAGGCGCTGCTCACCTCCGTTGAAAATGACTTAAAGGCATTAGGTCTCGCTTTGAACTGAATCCGAACTCTGAAAATCATTAATTGAATGTGATAATCTTGCTATTTTGATAGGTCGTTTGCATATTTATCCATGCTTATACAAACTTTTGAATCCCAAAGTTCCCACGGGAATTAACACACGTAGCCACTAACCAAGCGCATCTAATTTAAGCTAATACGTAATTTTAATTGATTATTATAAAGTGTAAAATATACGCTTGCAAAATTTTAACAATTACAAAACTAAAACGGTCATACAATTCGATAGTATCTCACATTCACCGGATTGGCGGTATAACTTTACATGTATACAATACGAAATTCAATCTATTTTAATCAATGACATATATGTATACTAGATACGCTGTTTAGAACCAAAATTCGGTAGCGGATTGAGGGTCAAGCGTAGGTGAAATACTGATAGGGAAACCATGATGGTTCCCAAATCTGAGGGGCCCATCTCGAAATTGAGATTGTGATAGTTGTTTGAAAAGTCGATGTTCTTTAGATCATACAAACCAATAATCGAGTGTTTTATCGAGTCATATTCGAAAGAAAACAAAGAAAATAACTTTACTATTTCATTTATTTACTCATCCTCGCCTCTTTTAGCCTGTATGTATATTTTTTTTATAATTTATTAACAAATCGAAACATTGAGTATTCTTTTTTGGTATCTAAATTCTATCACAGTTTACCAAGCGTGTCCATGGACACCATGCGCGTATCCGAGGGCACCATGGCTGACAGCGGCGTAGGGGGCGACGTGGGCGATGGTCACGGGAGCGTGGACGACGGGGGCGGGGTGGGTTTGGCTGAGGGACTGGCTAACGACAGTCTTGCTGGCAGCGTAGGCGGGGGCAGCGACCACTCCGTGGGCACCGTAACCAGCACCGTAACCGGCACCGTAACCAGCGGCGACAACACCACCGGCGTAACCGTGGGCTAGACCTGCACCGTAACCGGCAGCCAAGCCATGGCCGGCGTAGGCAGCGACTGGGGCATGACCAACGATCTGCTTAGCGAGGATGGGGGAAACACCAGCGGCGGCACCGTCGATTTGAGCCTCGTGGGTCTTGACGGCATCGATCGCTTGCCAAGAGTGATCTTCAGCGGCGTTGATAGCCTGGCCCTGGATTTCGGAAGCCTGGTCATGGTATTCACGGGCAGCATCTACGGAGGCGCGGGCGTGGTCGTGGGCATCAACATGGGCATCGATGGCGGCGCCAGCGAGGTCACCATGGTTGACGGCGTGAAGGGCGGGGGTGGCGTGGGCATAAGCCAAAGGAGCACCGACAGCTACGGCACCGTGGCCTACGGCGAGCCCGGAGTAACCGAGGCCGATACCATGGCCATAGGGGCCTGCAAGCAGACCAGAGGGCGCAGCTGCGGCGCAGGCGAGGACGGCGGCGACAATCTGCGAAACAAAACCCGATTATAACTTCCATGATACATCACTAATCGATATCTAGGGCGACAATAAAATCGATGACAATCCATGTTTGTCACATCACTAGCACAGCCACTGAACACTTAGAACAATGCTTTATAATTGTTGAACAATTAATTGTTTATATTTTAAATGTTACCACTATTAAGTGATTATTTGTTTGCCAAATGAGAACTAACCAGAACTCTCATCGTGCACTTCTGTTGTAGACTGCGCGAAGGCTACTGAATGCTCTCGATTGGTCGCGGCAGCTTTTTATACCAATGCAATGTGCTTGTGCTCTGTACGTGTTTTTTAAGTGTTACACTTTTTTTTCGTGCACATATCCTGACGGATATCACCCTCGAACTTGAGTCGAATGCCGAGGTGTAATGACACAATAGCTGACCTCGGCTGACCCGCGGCTATGACTGGTATCCGGAAGGCACCCTCGGGTTCGGTATCAAGTGCGTTCTCAGCTGAGTTGGGAAAAGACTCGGAGAATAAATGATATTTAGTCTAATACTATATATAGGAGACATTGACTTGAATCCTAAAAATAAACGTGTGTTATTTAATCATTATATCTATTTATAAAATATTACATAGAGAAAGGCAAGTGACAAGATTTTTTTTTAATTTTTAATAAAGTCAGTCGTATAATTTCTACATACAAACATATCCTGCTAATATTATAAATGTGAAAGTTTGTGATGATGAAAGTGTGTGTGAACGGTTTTTACTCTGTCACGCAAAACTATTGAGACGATCTGGATGAAATATTGCACCAGATATAGATTAGAAGAACACATAGCCTAACGCCTCCAAAATGACTAGACCGATTCTCACGAATTTTTTGGTGTCTAGGTAGTGTGACATCTCTGATGTTGCACACGTCAATATGCCACGGCGACCGCTTACCATCAGGTGGGCCGTGCGCTGGTTTGCCACTTAAGTACTATATAAAAAATAAGCTATTTTATACGCCTACTGTCACTTGGCAGAGCCGCGGGTGCAAGCGAGTATGTAATTAATAATATTCAAGCAGATTTTAAGTTTTTTAAGTCTGCACAATGTACATCCACATTTGATGCTGACCGTACGACACCCATGGGAAGAGATTACACCTGTATTCGATTCCGCCAAGACTTGTTTTAGTTTAGTGCCACCTATTACATTGGGACCTAAACATAAACTGGCGAAATGTGGGTGCTAGCACCTCTGCCTACCCCTTCGGGGATATAGGCGTGAGTTTATGTTATGTATGTATGTCGTTTTAGTGTTCTGATGAGCTCTTCCAATTGATTCCTCCCTCTCCCTTCTTGTCCTGAAAAACACGTGCAGGACAGGTGTCATCCACATACGGTGCAGTCCATACCATCGCGAACCAAGCGGTTTGGTGATTCCTTTCTTTGTCGTGCGATAAAGAAGTGGAATACATTGCCTTCGCACGTGTTCCCTTCTTCTTATGGTCCCGGGTTCTTTAAGCGGGGCGTGAAAAAGCATTTGTCAAGGCCGTCTGGGTAGGTGTCACCATTCCAAGGGCCTTGGGTATGGTGACCACTACTTTTTGGACTCCACCTCAGCTTATCATCAGGCTTAGTGCGGCCAATCCGGCGGACTAGATATAAAAAAAGAAATCCATAAAAATCTCAACTATAATACTAGTTATAACTAAGAATAGTGATACACTCATAGCAAGTACAAATGCCAAATATAACCATAGCGCCATAGGTTCAAGGCGAGCCATTTGGTAAGCCATCAGGTAAGGCGAAGTCATATTAACGTGTCTGACAAAAAAAATACGCTTTTTTGTCGTGGAGAAATCCCCACACACATGGTACCCACCATGGACATGAACCAACCGAAAATTACACGCTGTCTCGGATTTTCGAACGCCTGGGTGTAAGGTGACCCCAAAAGCGTTTCCTTTTTTTTATCGTGCGGAAATCCCCACGGATACAACCCCCGTCGGCCATCGGTGATGGTTATTTCGGAATCGAACCGACTAAAACCGCACACCGTCTCGGGTCTTAATTACCGGGGTGTAAGGTTATCAAGTAGGCATATCCCTCTGACCGCCACCAATCTGACCCCGGATCAGCTACCGTTTTAAGATGGATTGGTGTAGAGTGACAGGCGGCTGCCCTGTCACCTGTCACCCAACTTACCGCGCGCGGAGAATCAGTCTGTCCCCCGCCTGCTCCCCACTGTGCCCTCTGCTAGTCAGAGGGACACGTGGAGAACCTCGGAGCAGCCCTCTAGAGGGCCACTCCGTCCCCGGCTGGATTTGCCACAGGCAGCAGCGTCTCCCGTGGGGAATGATCGCTGCTCGCCTCCGTTGAAAATGACTGAAAAGCATTACCCTCGCTTTGAACTGAATCCGAACTCTGATTCGAAATCATCAATTGATTATGATAATCTTGATATTTCGATAGGTGGTTTGCATATTGCATATTTATCCATGCTTATACAAACTTTTGAATCCCAAAGTTCCCACGGGAATTGACACACGTAGCCACTAACCAAGCGCATCTAATTTAAGCTAATACGTAATTTTAATTGATTATTATAAAGTGTAAAATATACGCTTGCAAAATTTTAACAATTACCAAACTAAAACGGTCATACAATTCGATAGTATCTCACATTCACCGGATTGGCGGTATAACTTTACATGTTTTTTTTTTACGAAATTTAATCTATTTTAATCAATGACTTATATGTATACTAGATACGCTGTTTAGAACCAAAATTCGGTAGCGGATTGAGGATAAGGCGTAGGTGAAATGCTGATAGGGACACCATGATGGTTCCCAAATCTGAGGGGCCCATCTCGAAATCGAGATTGAGATAGTTGATTGAAAAGTCGATGTTCTTTAGATCATACAAACCAATAATCGAGTGTTTTATCGAGCTATAGACGAAAGAAAACAAAGAAAATAACTTTACTATTTCATTTATTTACTCATCCTCGCCTCTTTTAGCCTGTATGTATATTTTTTTTATAATTTATTAACAAATCGAAACATTGAGTATTCTTTTTGGTATCTAAATTGTATCACAGTTTACCAAGCGTGTCCATGGACACCATGCGCGTATCCGAGGGCACCATGGCTGACAGCGGCGTAGGGGGCGACGTGGGCGATGGCCACGGGAGCGTGGACCACGGGGGCGGGGTGGGTTTGGCTGAGGGACTGGCTAACGACAGTCTTGCTGGCAGCGTAGGCGGGGGCAGCGACCACTCCGTGGGCACCGTAACCAGCACCGTAACCGGCACCGTAACCAGCGGCGACAACACCACCGGCGTAACCGTGGGCTAGACCTGCACCGTAACCGGCAGCCAAGCCATGGCCGGCGTAGGCAGCGACTGGGGCATGACCAACGATCTGCTTAGCGAGGATGGGGGAAACACCAGCGGCGGCACCGTCGATTTGAGCCTCGTGGGTCTTGACGGCATCGATCGCTTGCCAAGAGTGATCTTCAGCGGCGTTGATAGCCTGGCCCTGGATTTCGGAAGCCTGGTCATGGTATTCACGGGCAGCATCTAGGGAAGCGCGGGCGTGGTCGTGGGCATCAACATGGGCATCGATGGCGGCGCCAGCGAGGTCACCATGGTTGACGGCGTGAAGGGCGGGGGTGGCGTGGGCATAAGCCAAAGGAGCACCGACAGCTACGGCACCGTGGCCTACGGCGAGCCCGGAGTAACCGAGGCCGATACCATGGCCGAGACCATGGCCATAGGGGCCTGCAAGCAGACCAGAGGGCGCAGCTGCGGCGCAGGCGAGGACGGCGGCGACAATCTGCGAAACAAAACCCGATTATAACTTCCATGTTACATCACTAATCGATATCTAGGTCGACAATAAAATCGATGACAATCCATGTTTGTCACATCACTAGCACAGCCACTGAACACTTAGAACAATGCTTTATAATTGTTGAACAATTAATTGTTTATATTTTAAATGTTACCACTATTAAGTGATTATTTGTTTGCCACATGAGAACTAACCAGAACTCTCATCGTGCACTTCTGTTGTAGACTGCGCGAAGGCTACTGAATGCTCTCGATTGGTCGCGGCAGCTTTTTATACCAATGCAATGTGCTTGTGCTCTGTACGTGTTTTTTATGTGTTACACTTTTATTTTCGTGCACATATCCTGACGGATATCACCCTCGAACTTGAATCGAATGCCGAGGTGTAATGACACAATAGCTGACCTCGGCTGACCCACGGCTATCACTGGTATCCGGAAGGTACCCTCGGGTTCGGTATCAAGTGCGTTCTCAGCTGAGTTGGGAAAAGACTCGGAGAAGCGGGTAAGCTAGTACTATATATAGGAGACATTGACTTGAATCCTAAAAATAAACGTGTAATAACACACGTAATCATTATATCTATTTATAAAATATTACATAGAGAAAGGCAAGTGACAAGATTTTTTTTTAATTTATTTTTTAATAATATTCAAGCAGATTTTAAGTTTTTTAAGTCTGCAAAATGTACATCCACATTTGACGCTGACCGTACGACACCCATGGGAAGAGATTACACCTGTATTCGATTCCGCCAAGACTTGTTTTAGTTTAGTGCCACCTATTACATTGGGACCTAAACATAAACTGGCGAAATGTGGGTGCTAGCACCTCTGCCTACCCCTTCGGGGATATAGGCGTGAGTTTATGTTATGTATGTATGTCGTTTTAGTGTTCTGATGAGCTCTTCCAATTGATTCCTCCCTCTTCCTTCTTGTTTTTATTTTATTTTTTTTTTATTCATGATAGGCTTACGTTTGACCTCAATCTCACCTGATGGTAAGTGACGATGTGGTCTACGATGAATCACGCTTGCCTAGAAGGAACCTATTCACTCGTGACTTGAAAACTCCCAGGTTATAGCTTTCCGGAAACACACTTGTCCTGAAAAACACGTGCAGGACAGGTGTCATCCACATACGGTGCAGTCCATACCATCGCGAACCAAGCGGTTTGGTGATTCCTTTCTTTGTCGTGCGATAAAGAAGTGGAATACATTGCCTTCGCACGTGTTCCCTTCTTCTTATGGTCCCGGGTTCTTTAAGCGGGGCGTGAAAAAGCATCTGTCAAGGCCGTCTGGGTAGGGATCACTATTCTAAGGGCATCCCTTGGGTATCACCACTACTTTTTGGACTCCACCTCAGCTTACCATCAGGCTGGGTGCAGTCAATCCGGCGGACTAAATATAAAAAAAAATCCATTTAAATCTCAACTATAATACTAGTTATAACTAAGAATAGTGATACACTCATAGCAAGTACAAATACCAAATATAACCATAGCGCCATAGGTTCAAGGCGAGCCATTTGGTAAGCCATCAGGTAAGGTGAAGTCATATTAACGTGTCTGACAAAAAAAATACGCTTTTTGTCGTGGAGAAATCCCCACACACATGGTACCCACCATGGACATGAACCGACCGGAAATTACACGCTGTCTCGGATTTTCGAACGCCTGGGTGTAAGGTGACCCCAAAAGCGTTACCTTTTTTTTATCGTGCGGAAATCCCCACGGATACAACCCCCGTCGGCCATCGGTGATGGTTATTTCGGAATCGAACCGACTAAAACCGCACACCGTCTCGGGTCTTAATTACCGGGGTGTAAGGTTATCAAGTAGGCATATCCCTCTGACCGCCACCAATCTGACCCCGGATCAGCTACCGTTTTAAGATGGATTGGTGTAGAGTGACAGGCGGCTGCCCTGTCACCTGTCACCCAACTTACCGCGCGCGGAGAATCAGTCTGTCCCCCGCCTGCTCCCCACTGTGCCCTCTGCTAGTCAGAGGGACACGTGGAGAACCTCGGAGCAGCCCTCTAGAGGGCCACTCCGTCCCCGGCTGGATTGGCCACAGGCAGCAGCGTCTCCCGTGGGGAATGATCGCTGCTCGCCTCCGTTCAAAATGACTTAAAAGCATTACCCTCGCTTTGAACTGAACTTCGAACTCTGATTCGAAATCATCAATTGATTATGATAATCTTGATATTTCGATAGGTGGTTTGCATATTGCATATTTTTCCATGCTTATACAAACTTTTGAATCCCAAAGTTCCCACGGGAATTAACACACGTAGCCACTAACCAAGCGCATCTAATTTAAGCTAATACGTAATTGTAATTGATTATTATAAAGTGTAAAATATACGCTTGCAAAATTTTAACAATTACCAAACTAAAACGTTCATACAATTCGATAGTATCTCACATTCACCGGATTGGCGGTATAACTTTACATGTTTTTTTTTTACGAAATTTAATCTATTTTAATCAATGATTTATATGTATACTAGATACGCTGTTTAGAACCAAAATTCGGTAGCGGATTGAGGGTCAGGCGTAGGTGAAATACTGATAGGGAAACCATGATGGTTCCCAAATCTGAGGGGCCCATCTCGAAATCGAGATTGTGATAGTTGTTTGAAAAGTCGATGTTCTTTACACCATACAGAGAGTAATAATCGAGTGTTTTATCGAGTCATATACGAAAGAAAACAAAGAAAATAACTTTACTATTTCATTTATTTACTCATCCTCGCCTCTTTTAGCCTGTATGTATATTTTTTTTATAATTTATTAACAAATCGAAACATTGAGTATTCTTTTTTGGTATCTAAATTCTATCACAGTTTACCAAGCGTGTCCATGGACACCATGCGCGTATCCGAGGGCACCATGGCTGACAGCGGCGTAGGGGGCGACGTGGGCAATGGCCACGGGAGCGTGGACCACGGGGGCGGGGTGGGTTTGGCTGAGGGACTGGCTAACGACAGTCTTGCTGGCAGCGTAGGCGGGGGCAGCGACCACTCCGTGGGCACCGTAACCAGCACCGTAACCAGTGGCGACAACACCACCGGCGTAACCGTGGGCTAGACCTGCACCGTAACCGGCAGCCAAGCCATGGCCGGCGTAGGCAGCGACTGGGGCATGACCAACGATCTGCTTAGCGAGGATGGGGGAAACACCAGCGGCGGCACCGTCGATTTGAGCCTCGTGGGTCTTGACGGCATCGATCGCTTGCCAAGAGTGATCTTCAGCGGCGTTGATAGCCTGGCCCTGGATTTCGGAAGCCTGGTCATGGTATTCACGGGCAGCATCTAGGGAAGCGCGGGCGTGGTCGTGGGCATCAACATGGGCATCGATGGCGGCGCCAGCGAGGTCGCCATGGTTGACGGCGTGAAGGGCGGGGGTGGCGTGGGCATAAGCCAAAGGAGCACCGACAGCTACGGCACCGTGGCCTACGGCGAGCCCGGAGTAACCGAGGCCGATACCATGGCCGAGACCATGGCCATAGGGGCCTGCAAGCAGACCAGAGGGCGCAGCTGCGGCGCAGGCGAGGACGGCGGCGACAATCTGCGAAACAAAACCCGATTATAACTTCCATGTTACATCACTAATCGATATCTAGGTCGACAATAAAATCGATGACAATCCATGTTTGTCACATCACTAGCACAGCCACTGAACACTTAGAACAATGCTTTATAATTTTTGAAAAATTAATTGTTTATATTTTAAATGTTACCACTATTAAATGATTATTTGTTTGCCAAATGAGAACTAACCAGAACTCTCATCGTGCACTTCTGTTGTAGACTGCGCGAAGGCTACTGAATGCTCTCGATTGGTCGCGGCAGCTTTTTATACCAATGCAATGTGCTTGTGCTCTGTACGTGTTTTTTATGTGTTACACTTTTATTTTCGTGCACATATCCTGACGGATATCACCCTCGAACTTGAATCGAATGCCGAGGTGTAATGACACAATAGCTGACCTCGGCTGACCCACGGCTATCACTGGTATCCGGAAGGTACCCTCGGGTTCGGTATCAAGTGCGTTCTCAGCTGAGTTGGGAAAAGACTCGGAGAAGCGGGTAAGCTAGTACTATATATAGGAGACATTGACTTGAATCCTAAAAATAAACGTGTAATAACACACGTAATCATTATATCTATTTATAAAATATTACATAGAGAAAGGCAAGTGACAAGATTTTTTTTAAATTTTTAATAAAGTCAGTCGTATAATTTCTACATACAAACATATCCTGCTAATATTATAAATGTGAAAGTTTGTGATGATGAAAGTGTGTGTGAACGGTTTTTACTCTGTCACGCAAAACTATTGAGACGATCTGGATGAAATATATTGCACTAGATATAGATTAGAAGAACACATAGCCTAACGCCTCCAAAATGACTAGACCGATTCTCACGAATTTTTTGGTGTCTAGATAGTGTGACATCTCTGATGTTGCACACGTCAATAGGCCACGGTGACCGCTTACCATCAGGTGGGCGTCTGCCACCTAAGTAGTATATAAAAAATAAGCTATTTTATATTACTCCTACTGTCACTTGGCGGAGCCGCGGGCGCAAGCGAGTAGGTAATTAATAATATTCAAGCAGATCTTAAAAAACTCTTAAGTTTTTAAAGTCTGAAAAATGTACATCCAAATTTGACGCTAACTGTACGAAACCCACAGGAAGAGATTGGATCACACCTGTAAACTATTACGCCAAGACTCATTTAATGAAATAATACCATAAAAATCTTAACTATAATACTAGTTAGCGCCGCGGTAGCCTAGTGGTCTGGGTAATGGACTGCTGAGACGAGGTCTCGGGTTCGGTCCCAGGTTCACCATGGCACACACCAATGACTTTTCGATGCTTTTCGAAGTTATGTGCGTAGCGCGTTAATGGCAATAGGCTCGCCACCTATTACATTGGGAATTAATCATAAACTAGCGAAATGTGGGTGCTAGCACCTCTGCCTACCCCTTCGGGGATATAGGCGTGAGTTTATTTATGTTATGTAATACTAGTTATAACTAAGAATAGTGATACACTCATAGCAAGTACAAATGCCAAATATAACCATAGCGCCATAGGTTCAAGGCGAGCTATTACCTGCTGCACCGCACACTTAGGTCCCACTTACAGTTGGCTAACATCCGGCGGAGTTAGCTACTAGAACTAGTTGCTTCTTAGGATTTTGTCTCACTGATAGCGAGTAGCGGGCTGAGTATAATACAAGTACAAAATGACAAACATTTTTTTTATGTAAGTAGGACACGTCAAAATGACTTTACCTCCCCAGATGGTAAGCAAAAGGTAAAGTCTCGGGACTGGGGTCATCACTACATACACCGGTAGTGCTACAGTGGCGGCCCTAAGCTTGACGGCCTCATCAAATGCTTTTTCACGCCCCGCTTAAAGGCCCCGGGACTATAGAAGGAAGGAAACACATAACCACAATGTCGTAGTTTCAAGATAAGCTGATACCTGCTGCACACATAGGTCCCACTTACAGTTGACTAACATCCGGCAGATCTAGCTACTAGACCGAGTGGCGTGGCTCGTTGCTAGTTACGATTTTGTGCCACTAACAGCGTGTAGCGGGTTTAGCATTTAAACTGAGGAGTGTCAACACGCTTTACTTATAAATTATTTACTATTTTTTACTATTTTGTATACATTAGGATGAATATACCTATAATTATCAACATCTCAACGTCTTGATTACTATTGGAACCAGTATCGTAAATCCAGCGAGATCTCGAACTCATAATTCCGCAACATACGAGACTGGAAATGCGACATCTCGAAATAGGTACTAAATTCAGATGCCTTAAAATTTAAACCTGTTAAACATAAACGGATAAACTAGTTCTAGAACCCATAAGGCAAGCTAGTTAAGCTATGCTTTGTTTAGGTCTAGAGAGCGCTGTGTATAATGTCGTAGAATATTTATTTAATTATGACAAAAAATAATACTCGTAAATAAATCATCGCCCATAACTTTCTCGCTTACGGTGGGACAAGGGCCCTATATAAGGGCCTTCTCTAACCTTTGAGGGATGTACTATGTTGTGTTAAAATTAGTACTGCGCAGGTTAGGTCGAGCGGATAGTGCTGAGATACGCGTAGTTATAGTATGAGGTGAATTGCACGATGATGGGTGGTTGCAACACTGTATATACTTCATATCAGTAGCCATACTGGATTTCTTCATCAATAGGCTCAAATGCGAT
The DNA here is from genome assembly GCA_963576445.1 of Lithosia quadra. Taxonomy (NCBI): domain Eukaryota; kingdom Metazoa; phylum Arthropoda; class Insecta; order Lepidoptera; family Erebidae; genus Lithosia; species Lithosia quadra. The sequence continues at coordinate 4,995,915 of OY754901.1, read as the reverse complement.
GCAGCTCAACTCAGGAAGTGAGATGGAGATATGCACCGTGTATAGCGCCATCTCTCTCCCTGAGTTGAGCTGCATCGCATTTGAATTGCTATAAGAGCTCATAGTGACCCTCTTTCTTGAGACTTTACTTTCAGCTTACAATCAGGCGAGATGAAGTCAAATTGACGTGTCCTATATTAAAGAAAAAATAGTAAGGCCCCTGTTGGATCAGTCATTCTAAAGTTTGCCACACGAGTTCAGATTAAAAGAATTGTATCCAAAACTTGCACTTTGTAGTCCATTCCAAGTTTAGAATACTGGCATAGAATATTGGCATGATGAATACCTTTTTTGATATTTGGGAGATGGACATAAGATCAAAACTAGACTGAGACTGAATTTGAAACATGAGAGAGTTACTGTGCTGAAAGCGCAGGAGAGTTTGGTCTCCCCGCTGACAGCACAGAACCCCTCCAGTGAACTCTGGCTACCCTACTTACCGCCGGGAAACAAAACACGATGGTTATATAGGGCGGTGTTCTGTAGGGCGCACGTACTACCCCAGTTGGACTGCTCGTTTCGGACGGCAGATACCGTCGTATCTTACCTCCATAAAAGATCAGGATATTTCACGAAACCGCGGGCAAAAATTAGTTAAGTAAATTGAGAGGCTTTTGTTGCTGACAGTACCAATAAGTACCTTAAAGCTTTCCCAATAGACATTTCTACATGGTTCTAATTAGAATCGGTGTGAACATGTTAATATCTTTCAATGCCGAGCCAAGAACTGGAATCTTAGCAACCCAAATTAGACCATTTATGGCCATTTTGAAGAATATTATCAGAGTAACTTTACGCCAAATGCTGGATATGTATTGGAGACAACAGTTCGCCATATGTATTTAAAACCTCATCTAAAGTTCAACCTCCGAATCGGTCGAGCCGTTTCGAAGGAGTTCGACAACTTACAAACACTGTGACATAAGATTTTTGTAAATGAGAAGAGAGATATTTTACTTTTTATACGTAATAGTTATTTACTCAATATTTTGGCATTTTGAATAGAAGGATGCAGAGCATTCCACATTGTTTTTATCAATTTTTATCTTTTTAAGTGAATACGTTTGTGGAATGCACTGCCAGCGTCTACTGGCATCGTTAATAGTTAAGAATCATCAAGGTTTTCATCGTTTCTAGCATCCTATTCAAATTTATAATTATAATATGGATATTGTAAATATTTTTATCTACAATGAATTACATTAGAAATTTTAATCGAATAATCCTTATTCGCGAATGCCAAAATAACAACACAAGGTTGAAAACAGAATTGTAAAATTTAAACTTCTGAAAAATCGAGTCTTTATTTTTATTATATGTACTTACTTTTAGGTTTTGGGCCCAAAATCCGGCTTTTAAACTCGCTTGCAAGATGCCACACCCGCTGATTTTTTTTTAATTTACTAAAGTATGTAATACTTTAATAAAAAAAACTGGACTAGGAGTGAAATGGGACTGCATATGTGATAAGTGAAAAAATAATTATCAAAATCGGTTCACTCAATCGAAATTTCTGAGGTAACAAACTTACAAAAAAAATAGTCGAATTGAGAACCTCCTCCTTTTTTGAAGTTGGTTAAAAACGCTCCTACTGAGCTCGCGGGTTGGTTTTGTGGTTTTGTCGAACTTGAACTGACTAAAACTGCACGCCGACTCGGGTCCTCTATATTATGTAGTGAAATAGTGTAAAAAATCGTAGTGACAGCAAGAAAATCCAGGAATCACATTTCAATCAGATTACGGATTATTAATTCACTCGCACATGGTTAACCGCCGCCATTTTTAATCGACTTCAAAAAAGGTGGAAGTTCTCATTTCGTACGCTAGTTTTTTTTTTTATGTATGTTACGCGATAGCGGCGCCAAATATGGATGGATTTTGATTTTTTTTTTGCTTGAAAGAGGCTACTTCTGAGAGGTGGTCCCATATCCTGAGAGAGATACTCTATCTGGGAAAATCGAAGGGAAATCATCAAATTTACGGCTAAAATTCCGTTTTTGATGCCTTTGTATACAATAAACCTCATAAATAGATACTTTTCTATTTCTGTACACTAAAAGTAAATAATATTAGTTTGTGAAGTCCGTTTTTAAACGTAGTTATAATTATTGCGACACAGCCTTATAGAGGTAAACCAAGGTTTTCTAGGTTCGTGGTATAGCTATTAATTGTTTAACCTAACACCCACCGGAAACGGATCGAAAAAAAACCTTAATATTAATTAATATGCAGACATTCTCTTATTCTTAAAAAGAGACAACTGGTCTAACTTGACTGACTCTATGGTGAAGGTTGAACAGCATTCGCCCCATAATATAAATACCAGTAATCATTCCGTACGTGCCAGTTATTAAAATTTAACTGTATAAGTATCAGTTGGCTCCCTATTGCGATGTCGATATTCAATCCTTGCTACTTTTGTATACCACTTAAGTGGCAGAAGACCGCACAGAGCTGATGGGAAGCGGTCACCGTGACCTATGGACGTGTGCAACACTAGGGGCGTCACATTCGCGCTATCCTGTAAATACCTTCTAATGCCTTTCTTGAAGAACCACGTATTATTATTCTAGTCGCTAGGGACACAGCAGGGAGATCATTCCACAGTCTAAGCGTGCACGGAATTTATTTCTTAAGCCAATTAGCATATTGTTTGAGATTTAACAATAAAAGGATCTCAGACTCTTTAGTCTAAATTTGGGCTGGATTCCTGGCTAAGTGTACCGATTTTTTAAAAATCCAATAATGTAGTTTTAGTTTTCACCAAAATCGGCCCCAAGATGACAATCCCAGGTTCTTTAAGCGTGGCGTGGCAAGGCATCTGTCTAGGCCGTCAAGGTACGGACTGCCGTTTTGTGACGAATGGTGTCTGGAATGGCGGCTTGTACCTTCTGGACTTTCTTAACATGCAGCGGGGTAAAGTCATTTGGCGGAAAGAAATAATATAAAAAAAACAAAGATTCCTTTAAATATTTTTCGCTATTCCTCATATACATTGCGGATTTGGCCATCAACGTTCAGTTGAAAATTCACCCTGTATAATCTAGATCTATCTATCTCTGTGCTAAATATCTTGACATTAGACCGATATGAGATCGGAACTGAATTTGAAACATTACGAGAATTGACCCTCCGGCGTGATTGAAAAACAAACATCCGTCCCAACTTTAGCATTTATAATCGTAGAGTAAGATTATTATGGATTACTTAATGGTCTTATCTCACAACCTGTTTCTCTTAAGTGAGGCATCTTATATGCATACATTAAAGATGCATCGTTCATTCATAAAGATATATACATTAGCATATGATAATTTTATGATGTTAACGGTCGTTTGGTTGAATAACAAGTAGTATGATTGCTTCCCAAATGATCTGTATGTAATTAAAAATTATATCTGTGTATTTAAGTAAAAATGAATTGCCGAAATATGTACGCGTATAGCTGCCGAAAGATTGCACCATATTGGATCGTTCTTTTTTAATCGATACTGTCCTAATAACATCTCCCTGCTGTCTATCGACTTCGAATCCGACCAGACAGTACCAATGTTAATTTCACTTTGTTGAATTTGTATGTGCTAATCACATGATTCACCATCTGCTGACGGTGAAGTAAAAACATCGCGAGGAAACCCGCATGTCCTAGAAGAATTTCTAAGTACATGTCCGATCCACCAACCCGCATTAGGCCAGCGTGTATGGATTAAGGTCTAAACCATCATAGCTCTCTCGTTAGAGGAGAGGAGACCCGTGCCCAGCAGTGGGACATGTATGGGTTGCTATCAAAGTCATTGTTATTTATCAGTCTGCACTTGTTTATTTAAATTAAAATTTGCCAGTGACCTCTTAGCGCAGAATACATTATTAAATACAGCGCTTTCTGTCTTAGTTATAATTAATTTAATAGTATATGTATATTGAAGGACGTTATTAATATCGTAAGTAGTTATAATGCCAATCAGATAATGTATATAGATCGCTTGTCTGTACGGTCATTGCGCAATGGTATGTGTATATGTAACGGTTTTTCAAGTAAAACGATTTTGTTTTTAGTAAATTAAGGTACTTTTCTAAGTATTGGTATAGCGGGTTATAGTTTCATAGAAATGCGTGCAAAAATGTACATCCTTTGATGTGTGAATCTATACTTATAATAAAACTGTAGAGAGGTTAGTTCTGTACATCAATATACAGAGTCATTTGTAATTAACTGGCTTCCCCCCAGGGGTAGGTAGCAGACATCATAAGTAGCAACATTTGTTCTACGACTTTCAATAAAACTGAACACATTATGTATATAAAAATCAATGACACTTTTCTTTGTAATTTTATAACTCAAGAACGGGCTCACCTATTCAAACCAAATATTTAGGCTTTGTTCGGACTATTTAGTAGATTGTTTATGTTAAGTTTGCACAAATTCGGTCAAGCGGTTCTTCATTTATCACATTTTTTGTAATACCGACGACCACGCGGGCGGAGCCGCGGGCACAAGCTAGTAATTTATATATTTGCTTGCAAGCCTTATAGAACATAATGTTCTATGAGGCTTCCAAGCAAATATAATATGTGGTTACACCAAGACCTTTAGATTTCGAACCAAAAGTCTTCCGATCGTAAGGTGGAAACCTTACCCACTGCGCTTGCGCAGCTTCTATTGTACCGCACCTATAGATATAGACCGAGCGAATAAATACAGTGTTTATATATATCCTTGGCCTAGATTTACGTATAGCAAACCGGATAATGGTTGCATTGAATGCGAATAGGTTGTATAACAGCTGTTTGAACACTTTGAACTTACACACCTACTTAGTGTGTGGGGCCCTTTTTTTGTTTTTTATTGGGTGAGAATCTACACGGTTGCCACCCCCGTCGGTAAAAAAAAACAGCTCGCTGAGTTTCTTGCCGGAGTATTCTCAGGTCTGTGCCGCGTTTCGAACCGGTGCGGTGGTCCATTTGCTTCTAGTTTTAAAATATTTTTGATTTTGACGTTTTTTAAGTGCCACATTTAATGGTCTATACAGAATAAATGATTTTTGACTTTGACTTTGCTCTTTTTTAATTTTTTGCTCAGAATTTAGTCACAACACTCACAATCATCTTACAAAATATTCGAAAACTGTATTACAAGAATAGTTTTTTGACTTTTTGTTATATCGAGATAAGATTGAAACTGAAATTTGGACATAATTTTAGATATAATTTATTACAAGAATTGCTCTTTCAAGATTTCATTGTAATCACGATATTTTCTTTTTCTAAGGCTTTCTTTTAAAAAGTATATTATATAAATTTGTAATTGTATACCCATTAGCATTTGTTTAAATGTTAAATTTATAATTAACACTATTTAAATGATTATTTGTCTGCTGTAATATGTCGAGAAAGTGTAGTTTGTTTATTTAAAGAATCCTTATTGTTAATTTGGATTACATATGTAAGTATATTGTATGCCTACTCACTTTCTTTGCTAAATTGCAACCGAGTAGATTAAAAAATTCATTCCGCACACCGCCGCGGTAGCCTAGTGGTATGGGTAATGAACTGCTAAGACGAAGTCTCGCGTTCAATCCCAGGTTACCATGGCACACACCAATGACTTTTCGATGCTTTTAGAAGTTATGTGTGTATTTATCGCAGGTTTATAAGTGCTCGGTTAATGGCAATAGGCTCGCCACCTATTACATTGGGACCTAAACATAAACTGGCGAAATGTGGGTGCTTCTAGCACCTCTGCCTACCCCTTCGGGGATATAGGCGTGAGTTTATGTTATGTTATGTCATTCCGCACACGCTTAGGCTGGGAAATGATCTCCCTTCTCTGATTTTCCCTAGCGACTACAATATGAAGTTCTTCAAGAAGGGCATTAGAAGGTTTTTACAGGGTTGGCAGCACGAGTGTAACGCCCCTAGTGTTGCACACTTCCATAGGCCACGGTGACCGCTTCCCATCGAGGGCCGTGTGCTTGTCTGCCGCCTAAGTCGTATAAATAAAAAAGAATTGTATTCAGAATTGTCTATTTAACATAACCCAAGTATTTTTATATACTAGAGTTTTCCAATTTTATATATAGGAGACAAAAATACACAAAACACTTCTGTTGAAAACTTTAACGGAATTGATTGCGAATACAAATGTTTTATGATGACTATAAGTTAACCTGATTGCCATTATATACATATACTGAACAGTTTGGTTGCAAATGAAGGAAATGACCCATTACGGTACTTGTTTGAAAGGGCCCGTGGCGTGTCGCAAGGATTACGTACTTCTATTCTATCTTAAACAGGCTTTAATCTTACATATCTTAGGCGTACAGTACCCAAGCTAACTTCACCTGTTAATCGGCGTACTAGCTAAACAACGGACAAGGCAACGAACGTATCAATAGAGGTAGGACACGACGGTATCTCCGGTCAGAATTGAGCAGTCCGACTAGGTCTGTCCTACAGAAGACCGTGGCCATAATAACCATCGTTTTGTGTTCCCGCCGGTAAGTAGGGTAGCCAGAGCTCACTGGAGGGATTCTATGCTGTAAGCGGGAGAAGAAAGTCTCCTGCGTTGTCAGTACAGAAACTCTCTCGACTCTCTAAAAATTAGTGCCACGGAGTTCAATCATGTAACTGGCGAAACTGCAGGGAACACATCTTCAACCTAGCGTTAATCCCAGTCGCATCCAAAGCTTTCACCTCGGAGTCCGCTTTACCAGTCTTAACTGCGGATTTGGCTGGGCCTCGATATTTTCCGTGAAGCGACTGCCATCTGACCTTCACAACCCAATGGTGACATTAGGCGATATCGAAGCATTGCAGCTAGACCGTTTGTTGTTAGACTTTTTAGGGCTTCAACTACCCGTAACGACTGCCATAGATGTTTGTATCGCAACCGGGACCGAACGGCTTAACGTGCTCTCCAAGGCCGACCAGACCAATGCAAATACCCATATTCATGCATACAAATATGGAAAGAGCGGGGATCGAACACATAATCTCTGTATAAAACAAAAATATGAAATATTTTATCAAGTTACTAATTAATATTGTATTATCATTTTTAATAACACAAATAACAATAAAGAACTTGCAATTTTGTAAAAATAACTAATTATTTCTTTTTCGAAATACCTAAAGTTACGAGTATGAGTTAATTTTCGAGTTTTTAGTTTTAGTTAAAATAAAACCACAAGGACTAATTGACTAACAATATATAATAAAAAACGTTTTAATTAATTAATTTTAAAACCATTTATTAGATGACGATGCAATCAAACATAAACAGATTTTAAGTCTGACCAAAACTTTTCTAATAAAAACCCGCATCAAAATCATCAGTCATTTTTCGGTTCATATCGCCAACAAACGGACAAGAATTTCAAAAATATAATTTTGTGTTCAGAATCGTTCCTATAACATAACCCAAGTATTTTTTTTTAATATCTCCAAAGTAGACACCTCATTTACAATTTTATAAGAATAATATTTTTTTTAATAATATTATTCTATGACATTCTACATAGCGATACCTATTACATTGGGACCTAAACATAAACTGGCGAAATATGGGTGCTAGCACCTCTGCCTACCCCTTTGGGGATATAGGCGTGAGGTTATGTTATGTTATGTCTACACAGCGCTCTCTAGACCCAAAGTAAGCATAGATTAACTAGCTTGTTATGGGGTCTAGAATGCAGATAAACATACTTCGATACTTTTTTGGTAAATATACATATAATACATAGAAACACCCAGACCAATGATCCAATGCAACTAGACATATTCATGCAAAAAAATATTTGCATTGAGTGGGAATCGAACCCAGCATTCTAATGCACTACCGCTTACGCTACAGAGGCCAGTATCAAAATATATGTTTTATTATACACTACATCCTCGATTACATCTCCATGTAATGTAAGAATGCAACAGACAAACCCTGGTCTCATTGTTAACTGTCAAGATATCATAATAGATAATTAGCACATATTTTTTTTATAATTATTATCGTTATAAACCGTGGCCTTCTGCGCGTGTATAATATTGTATTGTATTATTTTATGCGCCATTATTCTGTTATCACAACTACATGGATTATGTGTATTATCTTCGCACAGTTACGCACATTCCGTGTGATAAATGTAGTAATATTAAAAACTAGCCTATACCTCCGGCCCCGCCCGCGTAGATGTTTTCCCGTTTTTGACTAAAATCTCTGAAAACCAGCGCTGTCCGCTTGTACTACAACGCGGCATGCATTAAGCTGAGAGGCGGCCTTTATTCTGCTTAGCTATTTTTGATACTTTGCCATAGTTAAATATGCACAATGTTGTAATTTCTTGATTTGATAAGCTGTGTATATTTTTGTATTGGCCGCGGGGTGGGTATCCATGAGGATTTCCGCACGAAAAAAAAAAAAAAAAAAAAACGTAAGCTAGGCTGAATAAAAATATTTTCTTTCTTTCTTTCTTTCTAGTTCTACTCGAACCAATTGTGATCAAACATGCGTAAGGTTTTAAGTCTGATTAAAACCTTTCAGACAAAAAAACGCATCAAAATACTTTCAGTAATTTTTGCACGAACAAACAGACAAGGATCTATGGAAGAAGCTGATACACCTAATGTTTGACGGACGACATCCTAGCGTAGGTTTGTCTCGGTTTTATGAGGTCAGACGACAGCTTGCTCCCACAAAAGCTATGATAAACCAAGATAGAGTAAAAGAGTGGACTCCGGAAATAAATAAAAAATAAATCAAATTGTAGATGTAGCGCATGTGTTTCCTTCTTCCTACAGTCCCGGGTCCTTCAAGCTGAAATCATCAAGCATCAAGCTGAGATTTGCTTTTAGCTTTTCATCAAGCAAGGTGAAGTCATGTTAACGTGCCCACTCTTCAAAAAAACAACAATACGAAGAGACGAGTGAATCCTTGAATGTTTCATTCACAAAGTTTATTATAAAATTTCCATATAAAAGACATCAACGCGTCAAGTACATATTTGAGTTTTAAAAGTTAGGACCGTTTTCTGTTACTTGTACTGACTGCTTAATATATAAATGAAATATTCTACGATTTTTTTCACAAGCTTTTGCCTCACGAATTCTCCATTAATTCCTATAATTTATTAGTTCTACAATAATGTATGGCAATTTGCACAAGTTTGACATTTATGATTACTGCTCCGCTCTCCTGGGTAGTAGCGTAATGATTTATAGCTTATAACCTTCCTCAATAAACAGGCTATCCAACACAAAAATGATTTTTCAATTCGACCCATTTGTTCCTGAGATTAGCGCGTTCAACTAACCACACAAACAAACTCTTCAACTTTGTAATATCAGTATAGATTTACCTATTTTTTATTGACCATATTTTTTATTTCTTTTCAGGTAAGTGAAAAAAAGCAGTTGTTCAACCTATCCACGTCTGACTGTTATAAGGTATTGTACAAACTCTTGGACTCAATCAAGTAGTTCCACTCCTTAACATAGGCCTTCATCCATCCAAACATCCATCCATATATCTACCCTACTAGCTACCCTACTAGCTACCCTACTAGTTAACCTACTAGCTACCCTACTAGCTACCCTACTAACTACCCTACTAGTTACCTTACTAGCTACCTTACTTAACACAACACGATGGTGATTATGAGGCGGTGTTCTGTAGGGCGGAGGTACTACCCCAGTCGGACTGCTCAGTTGGGACGGGAGATACCGTCGTGTCCCAGCTCCATTAAAACTTAACTTGATTACACTTATTTATAACTTTTTATTACACTAAATATGTAGACAGTGGTATGTATATACTTATATTATAATCTAAAAAACAGGTGTTTAAACACGCTAATCTTAAGATCTAACCTAATAAGTAATTAAAAAAATTAACAAATTATTCATTAATCTGAATAATATAAGCAATTAAAAATAATCTAAATATAATATTTCTTTCGATTCGTATTTTACTAGCTTTTACATAACTTGCTCTGTTTTATGTTTTTTTATAGTCGATAGGCCTGAGTTTGATCACTATCTCACCTGATGGTAAGTATTTTAGTTAGTATGGGTCTTGATGAAACTGTACAACTGAGGGTCATCATTATAGCAATATTTGTGTCTGCAATAATAGGGATCTTGAAACTTCTCCTTTAGCTTACCATCAGGTGAGGGAAAGTCATATTGAAGTTCCCTACAAAAAAGAAAATCAATTTGCGAGGAAAATTAATGAATACACTAAAAATTAGTTCTATCTCAAATGATGTTAATTTAAATTATTTTAATGGTAGTTTTGAAGGTAATTCTTTAACTACCAATATAACAATAGGTATTTTAAAGGTTGACAGTGGCAACACCAGTTACCGAGGTCCATTAGCTAGCGAACAGCCCAGACAACGGCCCCATATCACAATGACAAGTCCTTGCCGCTCGTGTGTGTTATAATCAAAACATCATTACTTATGAAAGCGCCGCGTGCGCATGTACAGTCAGCAGTACAAATACGTACATACCAAAACGTATTGACCAAAAAACCCATATTACAAGCTGCGTTTTGTCCAATAAAGGTTCTTCAAGAAGGGCATTAGAAGGTTTTTGCGGGGTCGGCAGCGCGAGTATGATGCCCCTGATGTTGCACGCGTCCCTAGGTCACGGTGACCGCTTCCCATCAGGTGGGCCATGTGCTTGTCTGCCACCTAAGTGGTATAAAAAAAAACGTAGCTCGCAATGAATGCGGATAAATAACGCTCGCGTGGACGTTGAATTTCGCATTTTTTTTATTATATCTCCGGTTCTACTCAACCGATTGTGGTCAAACATGAGTAAGATTTTAATTCTGACCAAGGCCTTTCAAACCAAAAAACTGCATGAAAATCCGTTCAGTAATGTTTCTGTTAATCACGCACAAATAGAAAAGAATTCCAAAACTAATATTTTTGTCTTCAGAATCATTTGTATGTATAACATAACCCAAGTATTTTTTTACCGCGGTAGTCTAGTGGTCTGAGTAATGGACTGCTGAGACGAGGTCTCGGGAACGATCCCAGGTACACCACGGCACACACCAAGGACTTTTTGATGCTTTTCGAAATAATTTGTGTATTTATCGCAGGTGTATAAGTGCCCGGTTAATGGCAATAGGCTCGCCACCTATTACGTTGGGACCTAAACATAAACTGGCGAAATGTGGGTGCTAGCACCTCTGCCTACCCCTTCGGGGATATAGGCGTGAGTTTATGTTATGTTATGTTATGTCATGTTTTTTTTTTTCAAATATATCCAATGTACAGACACAGTTGCTTCACAATTTCATAATAGTATATAATAGTTTGTGTGCCTAACGGTTGTACCAAATTGGTGTGCAGTTCAGCATGCGTCAGGATTCAGGAGGAACCTTAACGCTGGTTTTCAACTGGAACCCAGATGTCGCCGAAATAAATAAATAAATATTTCACAACATTCTGCACAGCGCTCACTAAACCCATAGTAAGCATAATTTTACTAGCTTGTTTTAAAGGTTCTAGAATGCGGATAAACATACTTATACACTCTTTTTGTAAATATAATACTTATTATACATTATACATAGATTTGTAGATGTAGATGTGTATTTATCGCAGGTTTATAAGTGCCCGGTTAATGGCAATAGGCTCGCCACCTATTACATTGGGACCTAAACATAAACTGGCGAAATGTGGGTGCTAGCACCTCTGCCTACCCCTTCGGGGATATAGGCGTGAGTTTATGTTATGTTATTATACATAGAAATTGCGGTTACAAGTAGATTATATTTAAATTATGCGTACTTATAATTTCGTCATCGTTCCTAACAATCTGAGTACGAAACGAACACCATTCGATCCTGTATCGACGCAGTTAATAAATTCTACTTTGTAACACTATCTGGGTCTCAAATGTACGAAACGAAACACCCGACTACTGAAGCTGGTTGCGTCAGGTTTTAGGGCAAGCAGCCTGTCTAGTTTGGCACTTAGAGTGTGATTTAAACTTGTTTCAAACGAAGACAGATTTTGCTAGTATTTCTATGTGATACCAACCCATTTATGTCCCACTGCTGGACACGGGTCTCCTCTCCTCTAACGAGAGAGCTGAGAGAGTTTACACCTTAATCCACACACGATGGCCTAATGCGGGTTGGTGAATCGGACATGTCCTTAAAATTTCTTCTAGGACATGTAGGTTTCCTCACGATGTTTTTCCTTCACTGTTAGCAGATGGTGAATCATGTGATTAGCACATATAAATTCCACAAAGTGAAATTCACATTGCTACTGTCCGGCCGGATTCGAACTCGATACTCTTATCCATTCAGCTACCATCGCTTATTTCTATGTGTTATTTACTAATGCTGCAAGTGTGGCATAGCGGTAGTGCATTTGACTGCTACGAGTTTAATTCCTGCTCAGTGTAAATATTTGTTTAGGTACATGAATATGTCTATTTGCATTGGTCTAGGTGTTTCTATGTATAATATTTACAAAAAAGTATCTAAGTATGTTTATCCGTATTCTAGAACTCATAACACAAGCTAGTTAAACTATGCTTACTTTGGGTCTAGTTGTTAACCATTATATGTTTAAGCTAGTAGAAAATAAACTAAAAGTTCTTTATAAAATTTCATAGAAATCAGTTTCACTGTTTTGTAGCTTATCACATAAAAATATAGTGACACGTGCCTTTAATAGATTAAAATGATTAAGTGAAAAGTTTAAAATGATTACACACTATCTACACGAGCTAAACGCGTTGTGACATGTCACACGACTAATAAAAAAAATTACATGACATACTGAGACCGTAGTTACATAATTACACACAGCTTGTGATGTAAAATTAAAATTTTATCATCACACCCGCATTGTGCGCGACTGCTGCATGCCTTCCTCCTCCCCCCTCCCTCCACATCATTCCCGCTCCAGAGTCACGTTCATAAGCAGGATTACTCGTTTGTAATCACTTGGGTTGGCTTGAGTCACGATGTTCTTGGTAGGGGTCCACCCAACCTACCTTTATCAATGTGGAGGTAGTGCCCGATATAGCGTAAAAACCATTCGCACCCCTTTTTACAAGATGGCGGCCGCAGGACAATGGTTGCGACCCTACAAAATCATCCCATACGCCCATATCTACCTTATGTCAGTAAGAAATTACCATTAAATATGAATAACCTTCAGATGACGAGCCCTGTCCACTCCCTAAACACGACTACGTGAAGATATTACATAAATAGAGGCACGAACTGATAGTACTGCATTAAGGTACAGTTCGCACAATGAAATAGTTATCAAATTGTAGAATTATGAGTTGAATAAGCGTCTATTGTGTCTAGGATAGGGTGACCAGCTTACAACTATGATATTCGTATTGTCGTTATTCAAGTGCCTATTATTATTGACACTAAATTCATGCACAGTCAATTATTTGTCATTCATAAATCCGTATAAATATTTGCGCCTCTCTTGTGTTTTTAACTTCGCTGCACGTAATGTTTTTTTATTAGTCAAAATGTGTTGGTAGTTTTGTTAATCAAGGACCTATTGGCACAAAAAACGGGCAGATTTGACTTTTTAACTTCACTCTTCATAACATTTGATCAAGCATTATATGTTCGTCTTGATGTTATTTTACATAAAAAGTTTTGGTGGGATGTACTTCACTAATCCATGCGCTACTCACGTGAACTTTTACCTTCAAAAAAGTTTGGTTTTAGAACATAAATCAAATTATGCAAAAGGAGGGATAGGGAAGTGAATCCCAGTCTCACAAAAACAAGCTTTGAATGCAACCAGACCTTCAGATGATGTTAACCTTAGCATATCATAAATATCGAGACTTGATAACTTGTCCCAATATTGGCCAACCACGTGGACACAGTAGTCAAGATCTAGATACAACAGGAGCGTGTCTCGGCGAGTGCGTCACGCCCCTTCACTCAACAATCCACGCCATGATACCTAGCGGTCTTGAATTTATTACTCTTACTAGCGACCCGCCCCGGCTTCGCACGGGTGCAATGCTGATACTATTTCTGCATGTATTATACATATAAACCTTCCTCTTGAATCACTCTATCTATTGGAAAAAACCGCATCAAAATCCGTTGCGTAGTTTTAAAGATTTAAGCGCACATAGGGATATAGGGACAGAAAAGGCGACTTTGTTTTATACTATGTAGTGATATATACTCACGGCTATTTATCTCTGTAGATATAGATAGAGATATTGGAGAGAATGAAGCCAAGCTCACCTGCTGAATAATGAATGGGCACTGACGTATACTTTTCTCTCGGGGTTGAAACTTCAAACCCTAGTCGCTCCCAGAAATATCAATAAGCGCACCCTAAAATGCATACCTTGGACGTTACTGCCCCCCCCCCCCCATCGGCCACTGGTTATGTCGGACTCGAACCTTCGAACCTACTAAAACCGCTCTCCGTCTCAGATCTTCAGACGCCGGTGTATAAGGCGATACATGGGGCATTTCTTACGCACCCCAGCTGATCTAGAACCACCTCGAGATGACCCCCTTGGGGCCATCAACCACCAGATTGTCCAATTGCGTCCAAAGTTTGCACTTTGGAACCCTAGAACCCACTCGTTGTTTTTTATTAGTATCTCGGCTTCTCTGGGAGCGACTGCCGTCTGACTTCCCAACCCTTCGAATGCCTGCGCCAGAGTCTCGTCCTTTATTTAGCAGGTTGGATTGGCTTGGGCTTAGGGATGTTGGTAGGGTCTTGTACGCTGTTTGACCTGGTCCATTCATCCAAAACTGTTTCCTCCAACACATTGCATTACAAAAACCGCCACAAATTTCTCCATTACTGCACCAATGTCGACATATCCTTATCCCGTATACAATAACCAGAGCGTTTATATGCAATCAATCAAATTACATTCATTATCTTCCGCCTCTGTAACCTCCCCCCCTCAACCCCCCTCTCTCATCGCCTTTCACCACGCATTCCTCAACCATGGTCAGTTACCGGACCTAATGATATGAGCCAACCTTGTCGGGGACACTGCTGTGAAACCAACCTTATCTGACGGAAATTTCGAAGCCAAGCGATTTTGATCCTTAACGCTACAGGAATAAAAAATTTTGATTGGCATTGTTTAGTTTGCTGTTGGTTATACAGTTTGGTAAAGGAATTACGTTCTTGTGTAGTTGTAATAAAGATTGAGGTAAATTTTGTGGACGTACTAAATATATTGGTAGTGTGAATTGTAGTTCTTAGTATCAGATATTAAAGGAAGTTTGTATACATTGATCGATAAGACTTGATAGTGGGGGATTTCCAAATATAGTATGAAATAAGAGTTATGGGTTGTAGGAGGCCCCACCAAGACTGTACTATCAGCGAGGAGACCAAAGTCTCTTGCGTTATCAGCACAAAAACTCTCAACTCCCCCATACGACCTTCCCCAATCCTCCCCCCCCACCCTCCAGGGTCATCTGGTGTTGTACACGTTTATAGTCCACGCTGACTGCTTCCAGGGAAGCCGTGTGTTTGTCTGCCACCTAAGTGGTACAAAAAAGACACAGATCTTGGTATGGCCTCTCACACCCAATAACTTTAACTTCTGTCTGTTTGATGTATGTAATCTCAGGAATGGCTAGGCTGATTTGCTAGATGGGACTTTCGCTAGCAGATAGGTGTTATTACAAGGTATAACACAGGCTACTTTAATTTGAAATGGGTTCTACGCAAAAAACAATAAACCTTAAAATCTGAATTCACGCTGATATAGCAAGTTCATATACTCACGCCTTTCCCTCTCCAAGGTAGGCAGAGATATCAGTTCACTATCTGCTTTTATCCTTACACACTTCTCGCGCTTCCACTGTCATTAAACCTTTCATACAAACCCACTGGCTCCAAGTACATTTCGTCACTTAATCATAACCTGTCATCTCACATATCTTAGATCTAAATATTTTGGATATTAAATTTAATTAATTTCGGATGTATATCAACTGTAGACTTAGATAATATCACAAAGGCACTGAAATATCATTGAACTTTTCAACATCTATTGATCTGGCAGCCTTCACTGGCCGTTGGAGTCAGTTGACAAGCATATCGGCGGCCATCTCAACAAATGCCGATCATATTAGAAGATTGTTCAGTTAGTAATTGAAAAGGGTATGCTAAGGTGGTTTGGGCACGTAGAGCGAATGACACACCAAATATGTAAGGAACATGTAAGTGGGCAGGCAGGCCGGGGTCGACCCTGCAGAGTATACACTGACCAAATTGTGGAGTTGTTGAAAAGGGGGCAGGTCAAAAGCACTCGAAACCGGCGGGCTTGCATAAAAGGCTTAATGACAGTAGAGGAAACGCGTGAAGTGTGTCAGGACAAAAGCAAATGGCGGTCTGTTGTCTCTGCCTACCCCGGAGGGAAAAAGTCGTGAGCATATGTATGTATGTTCAGTTACTGGTTTTTGTACGCGGCTTCGCCCACTTGGTGCAGTTTTCTCGCTCCTGTTCATCACAGGAATCTGATCCCGGGATAGTTCACCCAGTGGTATAGTGTATATGAGTATATAGTAAGCGATGGTAGCTGAATGGATAAGGACGCAGCCTCTTCTCAGAGGTACCGAGATCGAATCCGGCTAGACAGTACCAATGTGAATTTCACTTTGTAGAATTTATATTTGCTAATCACATGATTTACCATCTGCTGACGGTGAAGGAAAAACATCGTGAGGAAACCCATATGTCGTAGAAGAAATTCTAAGGAACTGTCCGATCCACCAACCCGCATTAGGCCAGCGTGCGTGGATTAAGGTCTAAACCCTCTCAGCTCTCTCGTTAGAGGAGAGGATACCCGTGCCCAGCAGTGGGACATAAATGGGTTGCTATCAGTATCAGTATAATGATATAATTAGCTGATTTAAAGCTGTCCGTCTGTGTCCTTAGAATTTCTTCTAGAACATGTGGATTTCCTCACGATGTTTTTCCTTCACCGTCAGCAGATGGTGAATCATAATTATGATTAGCACATATAAATTCCACAAAATGAAATTCACACTGATAGGGTCCGAACTCGATACCTCTAAGGAGAAGCTCCGTCCTTATTCATTCAGCTACCATCGCTATATTGATAATCGAAACTTAATTGAACCAACACAATTTTTTCACGGGCGGTTTCTTTATGTAACACCGTAATAAAGGTATAAACAGTTGCACAACTTCACATTCTTTAAACCGCAGCTCAAGTGCAAGTTCGACTGACGAAACAACACTTGGTTGAGCGACTTTTAGCAACTTTTAGCCGACTGTCGTTACCCGTTAACCACTACATACCTATACTGGTACAATAACGCTCAGCTTGACGGCCACATCAGATGATGTTTCATGACTGTAGTAGGAAGGAAACATATGCGTTGGTGAAGAATTACAAGTCTTTATGGCGCGGCAAAGAAAAGAGGCACCGAACCGTCAGCCTTGCATGTGTACTTTTGTATAGGAAACGAGAGGGTGGGATTTATTGGATGAGCTAATCAGAACACTCACCATGGTAGATGTTACATCCCTAAATAGTGAGCACAACTCTATGAGGTTCTATGGCCGTCTTCTACATCTATGTCACAATCCGAACTCATGTTACGATTACATTATATACACATGTTAAGTACAGTGTTAAATAAATACATAATAGCCAGTACAGTGTCTTTATTCCATAACATATACAACAGTAGAGGCGGTAGAACGTTTAAAAGTATAGATGTTTGTCACTCTTTCACGCAAAAACTGCTGAACGACTTTGAAAGAACTTGACACACAGCTAGTCTCGAATAGAACTGGGAATTGGGTTCCTAAGAGCTACGGGAATGGTCAGCAACAGTTAGTACATACATACGTTCACACCTTTCTCTCTCAGGAACAAACAGAGACCGAAACCAGCTATTTGCCCCTGTTCCTTCACACTACAGTTATTAAGCCGGTCATGCAATTCCGCCAGTTTATTATGCTACAAACTATAGTACCTAATTAGATTAATTAATTGACCCAAAAATTAAACGACCTCCAGACAAACTTGTAGGTAGACGGCGCTAAAATTACAGCCAATTATTTAGAAATCGGATTTGCGGTGAAAGATAGTAACGTTTTTGGTTAAAAGAATTTTACAAAAAGCAAACTGCGACTTCTATTGACCTAAAAAATTGTCAGTACGTCTTATAATAAAATCTAAATTGCTATTAATAATATATTCAATCTACCAATTAGCCTATTGCAGGTCTCTCCCAATGTGCGCTATAGCATCCGATCTTAGGATCGGACATTGAACCTACGTAGGTTTTAATCATCAGACCTTTCTGATAGAAAAAAAAAACGCAACAGAATCCGCTTAATACTTTCGCATCCTTCTTCAACCTAGCGTTAATCCCAGTCGCATCCAAAGCTTTCACCTCGGAGTCTGGGGTCCGCTTTACCAGTCTTAACTGCGGATTTGGCTGGATCTCGGTATTTTCCGTGAAGCGACTGCCATCTGACAACCCAATGGTGACATTAGGTGATATCAAAGCATTGCAGCTAGACCGTTGTTGTTGGACTTTTTAGGGCTCCAACTACCCGTAACGACTGCCATTGATGTTTTTATGGTAACCGGGACCGACGGCTTAACGTGCTCTCCGAGGCACAACCAGACCAATGCAAATTCCCATATTCATGCATACAAATATTTGCACTGTGTGGGTATCGAACACGCGCCTACTGCGCAGCGGCCGCGTTCACTACCGCTACGTCACAGAGGCGGTCTCAAACATACATACATTAATATATTATGCATTAAATGCAATACCTGTAATATTACAAACAAACACTTCAATTTTATTTATTTGTATATAGTACAGATTAAGCCCATTAAGCCACAGATATACTTAAGAAACGGTTCGCTTTAATCTCACTAGTGGTGGGTGTGCGCTATTGAGTCATTTAGGTCAGCCTTGTAGCTCTACGGCCGGGTAGAAACAAGCCATGTCCCCTTTAACTGTCTGATATAGGTAGGCAGGCTATTATGCAATGCAAGTACTTACACGTTCGTACTTTGTATTCTAAGAAATTTGAGATTAGAGAATGTAATACCAGTAATATGATTGATTCGTAGCTGAAACAAGTAATCGATACTTGTAAAATTGCAAAGTAGCTGTGTTTGTACATTGGAAATATTTATAAATAATTAAAGTGATGGTAGCTGAATGTATAAACGCGGCCTCTACTTAGAGGTATCGAGTTCGAATCCGGCCAGACAGTACCAATGTGAATTTCACTTTGTGGAATTTATATGTGCTAATCACATGATTTATCATCTGCTAACGGTGAAGGAAAAACATCGTGAGGAAACCCACATGTCCTAGAAGAAATTCTAAGGACATGTCCGATCCACCAATCCGCATTAGGCCAGCGTGTGTGGATTAAGGCCTAAACCCTCTCAGCTCTCTTGTTAGAGGAGAGGAGACCCGTGCCCAGCAGTGGGACATTAATGGGTTGCTGTTATTATTATTACTATGAATAATTAAGAATTTAACGGTTTTAAATTGTATTGTCATCGGAACTACAGATTTTTGCCAAATATTAGACCAATCCGACAACAGAAAGGGGGTCAAATTTCAATTACTAGATTTGACCCAAACAAACAGGTCAAGTTAAATAAAACCGTTGAATAAAAACTACTTTTGTTATGTCGTATAAACGGTTCTGAACATGAAAATATTTTTTTGGAATTTTTGTCTGTTTATTCGTGATGAACGCAAAAACTACTTAACTTGCTTGATTTGTTTTTTTTTTGTTTGAAATGTTTGAATTACTTTTCTTAGGAGTGGGTTCACGTTTATAGTAGTGCAATTAGCTAGGATTCGAACCTGCGTCCAATCGACTGCAAGCCCACCTTACCCACTAAACTACCGCTTATATTCCACGTCAAAAATATACAAAAGCAATTCCGTTTATTTCTAAATGTTCAAAAGTACTTCGACAGTTAAGTTTACTCAACCGTACCATATTGAGGCATGCAGCCACTTTAGCGAACTTTATGTCCTAAATGAGATGCTATCTCTTGTACCCTAAAATGGAGACAAACTAATGATATGTATGTGTACGACATGTTTAATTTTTATCTTATTTTAAGTATAGTTTTTTGCCGCACCATAAAGACCTGGAATTCTTTACCAGCTCACGTGTTTCCTTCCTCCTACAGTCCCGGGTCTTTTAAGCGGGCCATGAAAAAGCATTTGATGAGGCCGTCAAGTTGAGGGCCATCATTATGGCACTGTCGGTGTATGTTTTGACCCCCTTCCTGAGACTTTAACTTTAGCTTACCATCAGACGAGGTGAAGTTATATTGATGTGACCGATTTAAAAAATTGTTATGGCAAACTTCGTGAACAAACGTCAAAATATTTGCGCATGTGCACTTTTGAGCCCGTAAATGACTTGATCTATAGGTACTAATATTAAATTGTAATTAAGTTGTGTCTATACATTGCATATATTAAAAAAAATACTTGGGTTATGTTATATGAACCATTCTAAACACAATTCTTTTTGTACATGTCATTCTCCTCCATACATTCCTGTAGGATGCCATCTCCTTAGTCCTCCTTCACTCCCTTCCTTTTCATATCGTCTTCCACATATTCCATCCATCTTTTCTTAGGCCTACCTCTGCCCCTGAAGCCCTCTACATTCATACTTTGAACCTTTTCAACAACATTACTTTCATCTCATCTCATAACTCACCACGACAGTCGCTCGCTTCTCAATTTTTCATTCACTGGTGCAACTTTCAACCTATAAATACTACTGCTAATATCATGTCATTAGCTAATTACTTAGGCAACAGTAATTCGCGTTGGTGACGAAAATGTACGATAACACCTTAGTAAGCTAGATTAGACTCATCAGGTCAGGTTAGTCTGCAACCTAACCTCTTAAGACTAGCAATAATTATATTGTAATATCAAATGAGGGGCCATCCAATAATCATGTTAACTTTTTATCGCCTGACGTCACATATTTTGTAATGTTGCATACATCCTACTTCCTATCCTTGGTATGGTATGGTATGGTTTCTCGGGCTGTTATCCGCAACTCCACGTCCTGGCGCGGTTTTTGCGTGTGGGTGGGCATGTTATTCGATCCACCCCAAGAAGAACGCCAGCAGATTTTTTATACTGCTGACTTCCTATCCTTGCTTCCTACTAATATTTTAACGCGAAAGTTTGTAAGAATGTATGTCGGGATGTATGTTTGTTACTCTTTCACGCAAAAACGGCTGGATGCATCTGGGTTAATTTCAGTACAGGATAGATTATAGTCTGGAACAACATATTATAGGTTACTTTTTATAGCGAAAACAAAATTTCACACGAGTGGAGCCGCGAGCATTAGCTAGTGCATACATAGTTAGTAGTAGTACTTCTTTTCTAGTGTGGTAGCCGAATACACATCTTTCCTGTTGGTACGTTCCTGAAATACACCTTTTGATTTTTCTATTGTAATAATTATTTTCAAATATGTTAATCGTTTGGTGAATTTGTTTTTTTATACTGACTTCCGAAAAAGAAAGTTCTCAATTCCCAACTACATAGAATTTATTAAGTTAAAACAACTGTTCCAAGTTTGGCATTACAAGCAGAGTCCTATATCACATTTTGTTCATACTTTATCGCCTTAGCGATTCACGTAATGAATGGATGCCCCCTAAGCACGAGACTATGTGAACTGGAACAAAACAATCTCACGGAGATTTTTAAATGTTTCTCATATGTAACGCTATGAGAACTCAGACATGCAAAATGTATGCTTTATAAAGTGTCACGAGGTCGTTAAAACACTACAATTGCAAGGTAACACATCGACATCTTATATACTTAACTAGCCTGTGTTATGGGTTCTAGAATGCGGATAAACATAGTATTAAATTTTCATTATAGATAAAAAAAAATTGGTCAACTGTGGTTCCCACATACTTTAGGGGGCCATCTCAAAGTTGTAGATAGCCCAGGGTCATCCGGGCTGCAGATCATACCAGAGGAAGGAGAATTAGTCAACGGACCCCAGGCTCCGAGGTGAAAGCTTAGGATGTAACGAGGAACAGCGCCAAGATGATGATGTTTGCAGCCAATAGAAAGATGCAGTCTCCTCTCGGATGCCAATGAGACAAAGAACTACATGTGTTTTTTTTATCCGCATTCTAGAACCCATAATACAAGCTGCTTAAACTATCTTTACTCTGGGTCTAAAGAGCGCTGTGTAGAATGCTTTAAAATATCCTTCAACCAACCCATATGGTAGGTAATCACATGAAAAACCATGACAAAAAGTCGTTACAAAATTTGAGCGTCCGCGGAGCTGAACTCCTTTCTAATCACCCAGTAATTGTAATCAAATGGTTGCAGGTTCGAATCTTACCTCACCATCGACATATGAACCTCGAGACAAAAATCTTGAACAAATGTCAACCAATGAAGTAATGACGCGAGCGCTTTGAACTCGTGATTAATAAAAATAAAATAAAATAAAAATAAAAAAAAGTAAGCTATAAATTGATTGCCGTCGCACCCCGCACTTACCATCGAAAATATCTAAATAGCCCTTTTTTGTGCGGAAATCCCCACGGATACCAACTTCAGCGCCGGTGGAGGCGGTTATGTCGGAATTGAACCGACTAAAACCGCACGCCGTCTCCGATCTTCTATTGTCAGGTTGTAAGATGGCCTTGAAGGCGTTTCCCTTGCACTCCGGCTTACCCAGGCAATCTAGGGGGCCCTCGGTCGAAATGGCCCCGGCTCGTCCCGTCGAAATCTCGAATCCGGCGATG
The DNA here is from genome assembly GCA_963576445.1 of Lithosia quadra. Lineage (NCBI taxonomy): Eukaryota > Metazoa > Arthropoda > Insecta > Lepidoptera > Erebidae > Lithosia > Lithosia quadra. The sequence goes on along the minus strand of OY754901.1, from coordinate 4,973,034 downwards.
GCCCGGCTCAAGCCGGGGTGCGAGGGAAATGCTCTTTGGGCCACCTTACACCCTGGCGTCAGAAGACCCTAGATGGCGTGCGGTTTTAGTCGGTAAGAGTCCGACATAACCTGCCCCGCTGGCCGCGGGGTGGGTATCCATGAGGATTACCGCACGGAAATAGAAAAAGGCAATCTCCGCGCGTCGCAGCCGCTTCTGCTAGAGTGACAGGTGACTCCAACCATCACCCCCAGGCCTACGCTCATGGAGGACGGAGATCGTTCAGTGACCTCCAACGCCTGAGTTGACTACACCTGTTCTTGGATTGGTCCAGGAGAGTTCTGAAGAATCTCCCCCAGACCTAAGGCTACAAAGCCTTGGCCATCGATCAACAAGTGAAGTGGACTTCGCACCGAACACCTTGGTGAGGTTTACTCAATTAAAAAAAACAAAGTTATGTTCTTTAAAAGGCGTTAACAATTATAACAAAGTGACGCAACAAGCAGTAATAATTCAAAAATCGAACTAGTGCTGCGATTCGATGTACCGATAATCGATCTAAAAAGGTTATCGGTATTCTGTTGTAACCGATTCGTCTCGAGATAATCGCGACCGGTAATTGCATGGGAACTACATGAAGCCTCCATCGCAGTCTTGAAAGGATTTATAATGGCACCGTTTTGTATGTTAACTGTATGCTTCGGATGCAATATGGCCGCGCAATTTATTAATATACGTTAATCTAGTTTGATTTCTCACGTTTTATAAGAACCTTCTTAATCCTACTTCGTACTAATATTTTAACCGCGAAAGTTTGTGAGTATAGATAGATGCATAGATGGTTGCTACTGTTTTACGCAACGGATCTGGATAAAATTTGACTAAGAGATAGATGATGAGATGGATTGGAATTCAATGAAAATCATTTAATTTGCTGTATGAACCACTAGTCGTCACCTGCTTGAACTCTGAGCCCATCCTGTGACTCATGGAAACGTATTACCGGGATAATTTAGGATAAAACAATAGCCTATGTGTTATTCCAAACTATAAACTATGTCTGTGCCAAATTTCATCCAAATACGTTCAGCTGTTTTTGCGTGAAAGAGTAAAATACATTCATACTTACTTATAAACTTACTTACGCGATAACGAATATTTAAACAGAAAGCTCAATATAACTTTCTTATAATTTGTGCGCAAAATAAAAACGATCTTTCTCGTGATAACCTTGACATTTTACATTTAAATTGCTTATTGTGCGTAATACCTAATTAACGACATAATATTGTATCCGGTAGCGGTGTGAGTGAGCCGTAGATAACTACTTTCTTAAAGTGCAAGGTGACCGCACTCATTACTAGTGATGGGAAATGTATCGATAAATTTAACTCGCAATTTTTTACCATTTTTTGTTGAATACCGTTATTTTTATTTTGGGTATATTAGTAACTAGCTGATGCCCACAGTTCCGCCCGCGTAGATGCTGGTTATCCCGATTTTTGGTCATATATTCGGTTCTATTCAACCAATTGAAATTGAAGCTACAAAAAGCGCATCCCTCAGCTTGACGGCCTCTTCAAATGCTTAATCACGCCCTGCATAAAGGACCAGACACTAGCAAGAAGGAAACACGTGCGCTAGTAAAGAATTTCAAGTCTTTACGGTGCAGTAAAAAAAAGAGGCATTGAGCCGCTTGGTTCTTGATAGAATTATTTGCACCGTGTCAGGGTGATACCTCAGCCTGGCACGTGTAGTTCTGTATAAGAAAGGAGAGGATGGGACTAATTGACAGAGCTCGTCGAAATACTTGCTAAGGTAAAGGGGTAAAATAACAAGAACATACCTACTGTAAATGCCGAAGTCATCTTAATTCACCAGGGTATCGAATTTATCGATAAATTAAACCGCTCCTTTCCCCTCCCTACGGACTGAGATCATGTGTCAACCTGTCATTTCCCTCGACGTGGCCCGGAACCCGATCGAGTGAACGCTCGCCAATGGTATACCTATGATATCAATTCACCTTCGCAAATGAATGAGTAATACATACCTACTATTTGCACATAATATAATACGTTGTATTGTATATCTTTGAAAGGGTATACAGAAATGTATTAACATACCAGCCGATGCCCGTGGCTTTTTTTATATCACTTAGGTGGCAGACAAGCGCACGGCCCACCTGATGGGAAGTGGTCATGATCACCGTGGCCGATACCTTGACATATCATACGAGTTTCGCGAACAGTCTGCTGTTACGCGCATGCGCGGTACACGTCACCGTGCGTCACCCATGACACATGCGCGTACGCACGTTTCTTTTCAAAACCACCTTTTATTTATTGCCTTACATAGGCATTGGTGAAAGGCGTGGTCTTTAAAAAATGTAGCCACATTTATGTCTGATTACTTGAGCGAATGTAATGAATGACATTTTGTTGTTATGATTTTTAGGTGTGTAAATCTGTTTGTATACTATTATAAAATTGTAAATTATTTATTATCTGCACATTTTTTATACTTACCACTTAGGTGGCAGACAAGCACGTGGCCCACCTGATGGGAAGCTGTCACCGGGCCTGTGGACATGTGCAACATCAGGGGCGTCACACTCGGTGGCCTGGGGTGACGGGTGGAGCCGCCTGTAACCCTAGCAGAAGCAGACCGAGGCGGCGGCGCGTGACAGCGCCCCCCTCCCCCCCCCCCCTCCTCCCTATTCCGGGGGCATGATGGGAACACCGTGGTTCCCAAATCCGAGGGGGCCATCTCGAATCCGGCGATGGCCTTTGGGCCACCTTACACCCTGGCGTCAGAAGACCCTAGACGGCGTGCGGTTTTAGTCGGTAAGAGTCCGACATAACCTGCCCCGCTGGTCGTGGGGTGGGTATCCATGAGGATTTCCGCACGGGAAAAAAAGGGGACGTCACACTCGCACAGGAAATGATTGACAAATCTACTATTATCTTATAATGACAATAATTGTCAACCAAGTAGGATTTTCCGTAGTTTTATTGCGCATTTGACAATAATAATAATTACTTACAATAAGGAAAACATTGAATTATTATAATTTTTACCCAATTATTAGTAAAAATAACAATGCTTATGAACTAACACGGAAACACTTAAAATATATGTTAATATAACTAGGTATTGTATTATTATATTGTCTATGGTTTTTATAATAATAATTACATTTACGAAAAATAAGAATTTTTGTTAAAAAAAAAACAAATGTATAGGTACAAAAATCTTAAATGCGCAGAACAATAAAATTATTCTTCTGTACAGTATAAATTCATGTTTCTAGGGAATTATGTGGTAATGTAACAAAAATAAGAATTTTTACTTAAACTAGCCGTTGCCCGTGGCTTCACCCGCGCGATTTTTTTTTATCCTACGAAGGTGGCAGACAAGTCGTGTACTTGTCTGCCCACCTGATATTTTATATATTTACTAGCTGTTGCCCGCGGCTCCGCCCGCGTGGATGTCGAAATCCGTTTCAAAAACTATCCTATCTCTCAAGTTGGATCGAACTGCATATGGTGTGCGAATTTTATTATAATCGGTTAAGTGGTTTAGGAGTCCATTGAGGACAAACATTGTGACACGAGATTTATATATTAAGATTACTTTCATTTATTAATTTTTTTGCGGATTTCTTAAATAGACATATTCATGTACTAGCTGGCCCACGCGGCTTCGCCCGTGACATACTTCATCTTCATGGCACTTATTTAACCCATACATACCTACCCGTAATTTCTTAGTTTAGTAAAAATGTATAGAAATTTACCCGATTCGTTGACATATATGATTCCTACTCTGGGCAGTAGCGTGATGATATATAGCTTACGCCTTCCTCGATAAATGAGCTATTCAACTCAAAAATATTTTTTCAATTCGGACCAGTAGTTCCTAAGATTAGCACGTTCAACCAAACAAACTCTTTAGCTTTATAATAAGGTTCAAAGTATGAATGTAGGGGGTTTTAGGGGCAGAGGTAGGCCTGAGGAATGGTGGATGGAATGCGTGATAGGGGATATGGCAAGGAAGGGAGTGACTGAGGAGATGGCATCTGACAGGAATGTGTGGAGGAGAATGATATGTTACGCCGACCACTAATAATTGGAACAAGGGCAAGAAGATGATGTTGAAGTATAGGTAGAATATTTGCACTGAGCGGGAATCGAACCCGCATCACCTGTCGTATCAATCGAATGCACTACCGCTACGCCATAGATACCGTCGAGATTACATTACATTAAATATTTTTGAAATTTGAAATAACTACGTGGGAGGGTCAGATAACCTAGATAGACCAAATTAAAGGCCCAGATAAAGTCTAGCCTTCGCTACATGACTACCTTTTGTTACGTACTCTTATATGTCGAAATTATACTTTTGAAAATCTTACGCTACTGTTTTATGCAAGGCCTTGTCCGTTAATCGGCTTGGCTGGGTCGCTAAAGATCTTGGTGGGGTCCCAAAAACCCCTAATGTAATCTATATATCTACCTATACCAATAAATAAAATTGAAGTGTGTTTGCACTTTGCAGTATTAAAATAACCACTTTTACATATACCAAAACAATATTTTTTACAATATTTGTCAGCCTGTATGTCTGTTTGTTCCGGCTTATCTCTGAAACGGCTGGACCGGTGTCGACGGGACTTCCACTGGCAGATTGCTGATGTAATAAGGAGTAACATGGTAACTTTTTTTGGCAAAGGAATAAGGGTACCGCTCAAAAAAATAAAACCTTAAAAATCTAAATCGGCGCGGGCGAAGTCGAGAGGTAACAGCTAGTTCCAAATAAAATAATTTGAATATTGACATAATGTAATCAATATGAAAAAATATTAGTAGATAAATTTTGACTTTGTTTTTAATCGAATTCAAAAAAGGAGAAGGTTCTCAATTCGTAGGCTATTTTTATTTTTTTGTATGTATGTTACGCGATAGCGACGCCAATTATGGATGGATTTTGTTTTTTTTTTTTTGTTTGAAAGAGGCTACTTCTGAGATCTTGGGAAAATCGAGGGGAAATCATCAAATTTACGGCAAATATTCTATTTTTGATGCCCCTGTACATTAAACCTCATAAATAGGTACTTTTCTATTTCTGTACACTAAAAAGTAAATAATATTAGTTTGTCAAGTCGGTTTTTTAAACGTAGTTATAATTATCGTCATATTATTTCACAACTAAACAATTTGTTTATTATAAACAAATCAACTAAGGAAGCGGAAATCCCACCAATAGCTGAATCACGATTACAAAGTTACCATTCGATTTCAATAGCGATAACTATTAATATTTAATTATATGGTTCGTAACGATGTTTGTAATGGCGTCGTAAATGAAATATGTATTAACACTTCATAAAAAAATACAACTGACCAGCTTGGATGAGCCTTGACCCTCAATTTTGGTAGTATTTAATATGTACTAGATACTAGTGCAAGCAATGGTAGCTGAATGGATAAGGACGCGGCCTTTACTCAGAGGTATCGAGTTCGAATCCGGCCGGACAGTACCACTGTGTATTTCCCTTGTGGAATTTATATGTGATAATCACATGATTTACCATCTGCGGACGGTGAAGGAAAAATATTGTGAGGAAACCCACATGTCCTAGAAGAAATTCTAAGCAAATGTCCGATCCACCAACCCGCATTAGGCCAGCGTGTGTGGTTTAAGGCCGAAACCCTCTCAGCTCCCTCGTTAGAGGAGAGGAGACCCGTGCTCAGCAGTGAGACATAAATGGGTTGCTATTATAATACTACTTTCTTCGTTTGGTTCTAGATATTTAAGGTTTTAATTTTTTATTCATGAAACTCTAATTTTTCCTCCAAAGTGAAAGTAGCCTAAGTTACTCCTAGTTACATCAGGTATCTGCCAGTAAAAGTCCCATCAAAATCGGTTGAGCCATTACAGAGATTAGCCGAAACAAACAGATAGACAAAAATCGGAAAAAACTTGTTTTGGCATATGTGCCGTGTTATAGAATAATTTATTTGTAATATAGTACAAATATGAGAGAAAGAAAATGTGTTTTATTACAATAGCCATAAGTAATATCTTCAAATTTTCAGTGTATGTTTTAGATAAAAAAAATTGATTTTTATGTCAAATTTTAAAGCTACTAATGTTTGTAATGTGTTTAGCCAATTCTGATATCGACTGTACATGCCGAAGTAACTAATGCTATGATATTTAGCTCTATCGGCGACAGCAAGTACGTGCATGTCACAATACCTCACGGGCCGTAAGTTCGACGCCGTGCCGCGTGATTCCTATGTGGCGCAAGCGCAACACCGCATAATGCTACTTACCTACGTACTTACATGACTATTTACGATCTGTGATTTAGATATTCGTGCAATCATGGATGTATAAAACCTTTGGACGGAACTCGTTACAGAATATAACTGACGGCACTAGAGTCGGCCTACTTGCTTATACGTACAAGTTGGATACACACACTTAACTAGTCAGCCACATCTATAGTGAAAAAAATAAGTAGGTAAATGAAAATTTGTGAAAAGATGTGAAAACCGTAGTGACAGCAAAAAAAAATCCCGGAATCACATTTTAATCAAATTTTCCTTCCATCCCCCCCCCCAATACTCCCCAACCCCTCAGCCAGGGTCGGCAGCACGAGTGTGGCGCCCCTGTTTGCACACGTCCATAGGCCACGGTGACCGCTTCCCATCAGGTGGGCCGTGTGCTTGTCTACCTCAAAAAATATATATAACACGTTACACAAGTGCTATAAACAAAGTCGGGAATCGAACCCACTATCTCTGACGTAGAATTCGAACTCTATACCACTGCACCCCATCATCAAGCTGCTAAATTCCATCTCTTTGTTTCAGATGAAGCCAGTCAAGGCAAGCGGCAGCGTCCTCGCGACATGTCCCTGGCAGAGCCTCCACATACCATGGAGATCGCTCAGATCCTGATATCTTTGCTCCACGCCTGGGGTCTGGACCCGGACTTAGACAGGGTCTGCGAATCCAAGCTTGGGCTGTTGAGACCTATGGTAAGTTTATCATTGCCTATTGGCTAACTTCCATCAATTTCCATCAACAAGTTCCCAATCTCACCCCCCCCCCCCCCCCCTCGTCCTCACCCCACCACATTCTCCTCCAGGGTCGGCAGCGCGAGTGTGACGCCCCTGGTGTTGCACACGTCCATGGGCCACTGTGACAGCTTCCCGTCAGGAGGCCATGTGCTTGTCTGCCACCTAAGTAGTATGAAAAAAGTACAGTGTACGACTACAAATTCTCATTTATTAATCGCCTTAGTTTTTAGATACAATCAATAGAGGACTTATCTTATGTTTCAAAAAGAATTTCATAAACAAAACCTTCTAAAAATTGGTACCTTCATGGATCGGACACTAATTTTGTTACATATTCTATAGACATCTTACCAAAGGCTCTTGTGGCTCAACCTATCTATACCATCCATTTGGCAATAGAACACTTCGGCGTTAACAAAATAACTATTATTAACAGGTGCCCGTATGCTTCGGCGTGGTCTCCCGCCACGGCCACATGGCTGTCCAGCTGCCCACGTGGCTCGGCAGCTGGGCTGATGCCTGCGCGTCAGCTCCCGACGACCCTCTACTCACCACCTCGGATTTACCCCCTGAGTTGCTGAGACAGGAGAAGTTGACTAGGTAAGATATTTTTAAGGTTCATAACCATTTCCAGTCTACCGTGAAGACTAGGAGATGAAAGGAGACAAAGGCTCCGGGATTCAACCACGAACCTGCCAAATAGACATAAAAGCTTCACCCGCGTGAAATTTTGTATCCATTTCCACTTCCCATGGAAATCTATTGCAGGGATAAAAAGTTTATTCCGGGCTAGAATCTATCACTGTAACAAATTTCAGCCAGATCCGTTTAGCCGTCAGAGCGTGATCGAAAGTAAGAGTCTTATAGTCTGGAATAACGCAATGTTTCTTTCATCGTTGGAATAGATTCCATGGGTTCAATCCATGGTGATTGCGGGAATAGGATAAGAATTCCACGTGGCATGAGTAACTGCAGCTGATCTTCTATAAAAAATACCCTGAGGGCCTGATCGTAAGCGAGGTTTTCAAACAATGGTTTCCTTTCAGACTGTTCACTTCGAAATTACACTGGGAGCTGAGTACGACCCTCACGACCAACCATCTGCTGTCCATCGTGGCGCTTGCCAACACGCTCATGTCCATGAGCAACGCCAGCTTCGTTCCTGAACAAGAAGTCATCAGAAGACTCCACAGGTACGTCCGAATAATTGAACAGGTGCTTAAAAGAGTGCGTGAACCAGAATCTCTATGCGGTGTACCCTTTTTTCATCGTGTGGAAATCCCCTGGATACCACCCCCGTCGGCCATCGGGGGTGGTTATGTCGGGATCGAACCAAATAAAACCGCCTGTCTCGGGTCTTAATTACCGGGGTGTAAGGTTACCTAATAGGCATATCCTTCGCAGCTCAGCTGACCCTGGGCCATCTACGGTTTTAAGGTTGCCCCCTCCACCCTCAAAGGGACACGTGGAGAGCTTTGGAGCAGCCCTCTAGAGGGCCAAGCCCACTCTGGCCGGATTTGCCGCAGGCAGCAGCGTCTCCCGTGGCGAGTGGGAGGCGCTGGACCGTTTAAATTTCTAAGTTCTAAGTTGACGCACATCACACATATATTGAGCTGCATTTCCCGCTTTACCCCAGACCTTCGACACGAAGCTCCTCTTCCTGGGCAGCAGACGAGGAGCGAGAGGAACAGCTGGCGGCCCAACAGGCCCACATCAAGCAGGGCTGGTCACTCCTGGCCACGTTACACTGCGTTCTACTTCCAGACAAAGTGGTCACTGCAGGTAAGGGAAACTATATATTTAACTCGTGTAAATGGAGTTGTTAGGGTATGAGATAGATGGAAAGTTTTTTTTGTTTTCAAACCCCGTTCCAGTTAACCGACTTTAAAAAAGGATGAGGTTCTCAACTCGATTGTATTATTTTATGTTTGTGATTTGAGAACTTCCGATTGACAAGCACGCGGACCACCTGATGGGAAGTGGTCACCATGACCTATAGACACCTGGGTATCACACTCAAGCTGCCGACCCTGGAGGGGGAGGGTTGGGAAGTTTGGGGGTTGGAGGCGGGGATTGGGTGATGAAGGAGGGAGGGATTTTTTTATTGAAAAGCTGGTCTGTTCACAGGTGCGAAGAGCTTCAAACGCCCCCAGGTGGAGATGCTGGCTCGTCGCTGGCAACACCACTGTCTTGAAGTCAGGGAGGCTGCACAGGCATTGCTACTCGCTGAACTCGGCAGGTAAGCACTTCACCCTACTGCTGGTCAGTTCCTCACCTGCAAACCGGTACTTCTGCTAAGAGTGGCTTTGGTCTCGAAGACTTTGATGTACCCTATACTCCCCAAGGTGTTACAGGTTAAAGCACGTTAAAAGTGAATAAATGTTTTCCAGGTTGGGTCCAAAAGGCCGCAAGAGTCTTGTGGACAACTGGGCACAGTTCCTACCTCTATACACCCACACGGAGAGTATCAACCCTCATGCCGCGCCCAAGGATCCAGTCGAAAAGGTTAGTATGTATAGGGTTTTATTTTTACCGTGCGGAAATCCCCATGGATACCACCCCCGTCGGCCATCGGGGATGGTTATGTCGAGATCGAACAGACTAAAACCGCACACCGTCTCGGGTCTTAATTACTGGGGTGTAAGGTTACCTAATAGGCATATCCCTCGCACCCTAGCTGACCTTGGATCATCTACGGTTTTAGGATGGCGGATGCCCCCCTCGACCCCCAGAGAGGGGGGTGATGCGAGCATCGCTCCACCTCGCTGACGGTGGAGTGTAGGGTGACAGGCGGCCGTCCTTTCACCCAACCATCCGCACGTGGAGAACCAGTACGCCCCCACCCGCTCTTTACTGTGCCCTCTGCTAGTCAGAGCGACACGTGGAGAGCCTCGGAGCAGCCCTCTAGACGGCCACTCCCGCCCCCGATTGACCGCAGGTAGCAGCGTCTCCCGTGGCAAGTTGGAGGCGCTGCTCGCCTCCGTTGCCCGGGTGCACCATGTGTATGTCCCGGCCCGTGCACCCGGAGTACGCTGACCTAGAAACAACCTGTTCACTCTAGAACTCTCTCTTTTCACAGCAAGAGGAGGAGTTCGAGGAAGAAGAAGAAGAGATAGTCCGCAAGCCATCTTCTCTTGCCGAGTTGAAGAGAAAACAGACTACCGCAGTTGTGTTGCTAGGAGTCATTGGTGCTGAGTTTGGACAGGACATCACCAGTGAAGGTATGACTCCTACTCCAGTCTCAAAGCGTGTACTTACGGCTTATTTCTTTTGAAGTGATTGGTGGAGTGGAAGAGAGATTGAGATGTAGTGAGAAGAGTTGAAAGAGTTGTTGTGCTACTCGTGAACCAAACGAAGAGTTTGTATGTGGAATGACAGGAACGCAAAATTTCAGATAAGCAAATTGTCAGCTGTTAGAATTTTAGTGCGAATTGTCAGAATCTTAAAAAGACAGATTAGCAAATGACAAGTTTGCAATATGATAGAATAGCAAAATGACCGGTTCTCAAAATGACAGAGCAAAGTGACCGGTTCGCAAAATGACAGATTAGTAAAATACTGGTCATTTTGCTAATCTTCGCAAAATAGCGATTCACAAAATGACAGATTAGCGAATGATAGATGCGGAGAATTCATGCTGATACCTACTTTATCATTATTAAAAAAATCCGCACATGTATTAGGATCTTGACAGATAGACAAACAATCAGACAGACGGACAACGAAGTAATCCAAACGAAAAACTGAGGCCCCGGTCTGCAAACACGGTTGTGTGTATGAATGCATGTTTGTAAAAATGTGTATTGTAAATGAACGGTGATGAAAATGAATAGTGATGGAAATGAACGATGATGAAAATGAATGGTTATGAAAATTAGTGATTGAAACGAATGGTGATGAAAGTTAACGGTAACAATTTCTTCATTTAACTCCTTGGCAACCTTATTATATCGCTTCTTATAGCTTCAATATATTAATCGTATTATAACCAGCTTATTTATTTTTTTATTTGCCCTATCGCCGCTTGTTTTAGGCGCGGCTGGTAACAAGAGGCGCAAAGATGGTGACAGCAGAAAGAGTTCCGTCGTTGAAGGTATGTATGAACCGCACATACAATATTGATGTGAAGCTAAAAATTTGATTCCATAGAGGCCCCGTGGCTAAATGTAAATAATTTCATCAAGAACCAAGCGGTTCGGTGCCTCTTTTCTTTGCCGCACCATAAAGACTTGGAATTCTTTACTAGCGCATGTGTTTCCTTCCTCCTATAGTCCCGGGTCCTTTAAGCGGGCCGTGAAAAAGCATTTGATAAGGCCGTCAAACTGAAGACCACTATTGCAAAACTATCGGTGTATGTAATAGTAACCCCCATTCTGAGATTTTACTTTTAGCTTACCATCAGGCGAGGTGCAGTCGTATTGACGTGACGTTTATAAAAAATGTGTTATTCTACTCAGTAACTTCCGAGTCCCTCAAATATTTGCTTTCATAAAAAGAATATTGAGATTGAGAAAGAGTATTTAAACCTAACAATTTAAAAAGAGAGAATTTGAACTAAAATTCTCGATATTTTTCTTACAGGTTTCACTCTAAGCTCGTCAAATAACCTAGCCCGCCTGACAGCACTGGCGCTCACCCATCTCCTTCTAAGCCCCGCGTGCCCTCGCTTACCGGCGGCCACGCCGCTCCGGCGCGCTGCAGTCGACTTGCTGGGTCGTGGATTCACAGTCTGGGAGCCTTATCTAGACGTCAGTCATGTTTTACTAGGTATGTTTTATTTGCTTTTTTATACTACTCAGGTGGCAGATAAGCACATGGTCCATCCGATGGGCAGTGGTTACCGTAATCTATGGATGTGTCCAACACCAATGGCGTCACAATTGCGCTGCCGACCATTAACGGGAGGAATAGGTGGGAAGGGGGGGGGCTCAAAATCAAAGTTAAAAATATTAAAAACTAGATAAGCACCGGTTCGAAACGCGGCCCAGACCTGAGATGACTCCGGCAAGAAACTCAGCGGGCTGTTTTTTTTGGTCTATTTATAATAATTTGAGTTATTCATGAGGCCGTCGAGTTGAGGGCCACCATTAGACCTTCCTGAGACTTTACCTTTAGCTTACCATCAGGCGAGGTGAAGTCATTTTGACGTGACCTTTTTCTATCTAAATCTTTAGTAACTGATCTCTATACATATTATATGAACGGTACCTGTATGTCTGTGTCCCCAGGGCTGCTAGAGATGTGCTGCGACGCGGACAAGTTGGTCCCGTCAATGTCGTACGGCCTGCCGCTGACCCCGCAGGCCGACTCGTGCCGCACCGCCCGGCACGCCCTCACACTCATCGCCACGGCACGGTACGCATATGTCGGACTCTTACCGACTACAACCGCACGTCGTCTAGGGTCTTCTGACGCCAGGGTATAAAGTGGCCCAAAGAGCATTTCCCTCGCACCGGGAATAGGGCGGGGGGGGGGTCGCCTCGGCCTGCTTCTGCTAGGGTGACAGGCGGCTCCACCCGTCACCCCCAGGCCTGCGCTCATGGAGGACGGAGGTCGTTAGACCTAGTCTTTCACCAGAGCCTCGATTCTGTTAAAACAAATCACTGATATACCACTGACACTGCAAAAAAATACCATTTAATTTTGGACTTTACTGTTATCAGTTTAAAGTCTAAAATTCAATGGTATTTTGTAGAGCGAATGAAAAAGTTTAATGAATTATTTTCATTTGATTTTAGACTTTAACTGTATATAACGATACAGTCTACAATTAAATAGCAATTTTTAAGAGCGTCAGTAGCATGACAGTGGTTTGCTTTTAGCAGAGTTGAGATCCTGGACCGATGGCTTAAATTTTTTCCCTTTCAGGCCAGCAGCGTTCATCACGACGATGGCCCGGGAGGTGGCCCGGTGCGCGGCGGCCGCCCAGTCGGGCCAACCCTCGCCCGCCTTCCAGGCCCTACAGAAGGGCCGGGCCGAAGTGCTCCGGGGGATCGAACTGCTGATAGACAGAATGCACAACGAAGTCGCTGAACTGCTAGTTGAGGTACTGTTCCCGGCAGATGCATTTTGTACAAGACTTTTTTTTTATAGAGTACCTACTAATATTTTTTTCTGTTAAAGGTTTCTATGTGCGCGATGGACGCAAAAACTTCTGAAGGGATTTTAATGCGTTTTTTTTTTGTTTGTAAAGTCTTGGTCAGACTTCAAATATTACAAAATAGTTGAGCAGAACTGGGGCTATAGTAAAATAACGCGAAAACCTGCATCCACGCGGGCGGAGCCGCGGGCATGGGCTAGTAATAGTATATAGTTTTAATTCTTAACACAATACGCACACTGGGCGACAGGCGACAGCTGTCACTCGGCGTCTAGACGCGAAGACAGACTGCGGCCGACAATTTCATATATTTTGTTCTAAGCTCCGCACACTTGGCGTCAGAGACGCCGAGTCGCCGCATCTCGTGGTGCTATGTAATTGTCGTCCGCAGCCTGTCGCCGCGTCTAGACGCCGAGCGACAGCTGTCACGTGTCGCTAAGTGTGCGCCTAGGGTTACGCTTCAATAGAGCGCGTGTGTCATTGTTTCAACAATGAGGTCTAGTTTCCATACTGCTTTGCTGTGTTTGTATAGTGGTTGTCTGTCCGCAGGTGATGGACATCATCCTGCACTGCGTGGACCAGTCGCACCTGAAGAGTAAGGGCCTCAACGAGGTGTTCCCCGCCATCTGCCGCTACAACCAGGTGTCGCACTGTCCGGCCACTAGGAGGATTGCAGGTATACTTATGTTGTCAACCTCTGTTAGGCATCAGCCTTGCCCCAACTCCGTTGGTATCGGCTTTGTAGTTCAAGTCCTGGAAGCCAGGAGTTGGTTTCCGGGAGCTTAACTCCAGACGAATTGTGTCTAGAATGGGGGCCCGTACCCTCTGGACTTTGCCCTTGCTTCTTACCATCCAGCGGGGTTAAGTCAATAGACGGACTAAATATAAAAAAAAAAAAAAAAAAAAAAGAAACCATGCTCCAGGACCTAATCTTCAGGAACCCAGACCTGGACTCCGGAAACTGGGCACCGTGAACTAGGCTTTAGGACCTGGATTCCTCAGACTTTCAAAGCCATCAAAAATGTTCAGCGGATCTCGCTTGTTGGTTTTTTTTAATATGTGGGCTTCTCTATTAGCGGCTGCTATCTGACCCCCACCAGTCCTGGGAGGACAACCTGCGGCGCCAGTACCTCGGTGTGAGGTTGTCTTGGGCCTCAAGGATATTGATATGACTTATATTTTTATCAGTAGAGCTCTCAAAAACCTATACCATTTTGAGATATACAGTTTTAATTTGGAGTTTGCTTTGTCACTTTCCCCTCCCCCAAGGAGAGAACTGGGGCAAGTACCGCGGGTGTACCGTCCATCCGGCCGCCGGGTCCCCACAGGATAAAACAATAGCTTTGTGTGTTCCAGTGGGCAGCCACACGGGGCAGCTGGCCATGTACGAGCTCCGCGCGGGCCGCTGCCAGTCCCTGGCGGCCCACAGCGGCCCGGTCACCGCCTGCGCCTTCAGCCCGGACGGGCGCTACCTCGTGTCCTACGCCACGTCCGACAACCGCCTGTCCTTCTGGCAGAGCACCGCCGGTAAGCCGACCACTCATTTAGTATGCGTATGACTAGAATATCCACTATTTAGCAGTGGGGTGTTGCTGTCCGTCTGGCCGTTCGTTGGTGGAAATGACTTGTGAGGTGCAAGAGGTATCAACCTCACACGGTCTAAACAATTCCGTCAAGAACCAAGCGGTTCGGTGCCTCTTTTCTTTGCCGCACCATAAAGACTTGGAATTCTTTACCAGCGCATGTGTTTCCTTCCTCCTATAGTCCCAGGGCCTTAAAGCGGGGCGTGAAAAAGCATTTGATGAGGTCCTCAAGCTGAGGGCCACCATTGTGGCACTATCGGTGTCCCCTATTCCTGAGACTCTTTAGCTTACCATCAGGCGAGGTGAAGTCATGTTGACATGACCGGTATAAATAATATCGAATGGTACAATTCCAACGCACACTACAACATAACATACAATAATATTCTCTGTATGTATCCAGGTATGTTTGGCCTGGGGGCGGCTCAGACCCGCTGCGTGAAGTGCTACAGCACGGCCCCGATGGCGGACGTGGCCCGGCTGAATCCCGCGCGGTTGGCCCGCCTGGTCTGGACCAACTCGCGGACCGTCACGCTTATGTTGGCCGACGGCTCTGAAACGCGCTTCAACGTCTAACCGAACAGCTGCTGAAGAACCCTGCTGATCAACTTGGGCGAACATTTGTAATAAGCCACACTCCAACTCACCCCTCTCCCATCCCCCCCCCCAACCACTACCACCCCCCCCCCCCCCCCCCCAAACCATCCCTATCTTATTTTGCCCCCTCCAATCCAATCCAATATCCAACCAAAATCCGTATCCAATTTAAATGTATAAGCAAAATAACTCGATCATGTCCAAATTCTTTTATTAGTACATTTTTAGTTAATTTTGTGGTTAAAACTTTTAGTATAATATTTATTTAATCAAAATTGGTTTATATTATAGCTATATTGACAAAGATTTTTATGTATATTAAACTAGACTTTAGAATACATTTTGTGTCATACTTTGGGTGTTTGCAGATATGAACGCGAAATAAATATATAATTTACGACATTCTACACAGCGCTATCTAATCCCAAAGATATTATGGGTTCTCAAATACAGATAAACTTACTTTTTTTGTACATACGTCTATACTAATATAAACAGACAGGCCCGAATTTCGTGAGTGTGTTTATATGTGTAGGGTAATGTGCAAACCTACTGCATTTATTAGAAAAATTCTTTCACCATTTGAAAGGTACATTATCCTCGATAGACGTAGAACATTATATTTTGTTTAAATTACTATGCCATAAATAAAAAAAGATCAGTCTTAGTAGATACATAAAAGTCTTTGTATTATATCCTTTTCGCTTTAAATTATTATTAACAATACTAGTAAATTTATAATTAGATTGTTTTACTAAATTATTTGTTAGTCAATACTATTAGTCATACCTCGGTGAGTTAAGCCGTCGGTCCCGTTTGCCATACAAACATCTATGGCATTCGTTACGGGTAGTTGGAGCCCTAAAAAGTTCACCAACTGGTCTAACTACAGAACTTTGATATCGTCAATGAGTTATGGAGGTCAGATGGCAGTCGCTTCACGAAAAGTATCGAAGTACGCAGCTTGGTAGTTAGACTGAAAACCGATGATAGAAATCATCATCACCATTTAAGCTTTTAGTTGCATCGGTCTGGAGTCCGCTTACTCTTCTTCCAAGTAGACTTTTATGGGAGCGACTGTCGTCTGAACGCCCACGAATCAGTAGGTCCATAAGAGAAAAATGTAATTGTTTGCAGAAGGTCTACATGTTTAAACGTCTATTAAAAGAGAATGTCTAGAGTGATACAACGACTTACTAGTAAAACGTCCATAATGTTAAAATGTTAAACAATGTCATTTTCTCTTATGGACCTTCCGATTCAGAGGGGATGATGAGAGGAAAGCCTGCACCAGAGCCTAGTCCTTTCATTAGCAGGTGCACTGGCGCTAGCAGGTGTCCCGGCTTGCAGGTGTACCGTCTTGCAGGTGTACCGGCTTGCAGGTGTACCGGCTTACAGGTGTACCGGCTTGCTGGTGTACCGGCTTGCAGATATATCGGCTTGCAGGTGTATCGGCTTGCAGGTGTATTGGCTTGCTGGTGTACCGGCTTGCAGTTGTATCGGCTTGCAGGTGTACCAGCTTGCACGTGAGGTTGGGGCCCCGCACATATAGTTAATAATACTGTTCTATATTATAGTATATTGTATCATATGCCTACTTAAATGTGATGTCGTTGTATTAAAGTATTATTATTTAATTTATATTGTTAAACATTGTAATCAAATGAAAACTATGTTAAATAAATGTTGTAATAAATGATATAAATGGAATTTTATTTATTTAGTCACTATTTTTTTCCGCGGTTTCGTCTCGCTTGAATATTAGTTATTGCAAATGAGCCTGGCCCCAGGTTACTAGTTACATGGGATCATATAGTTGCGTCTGTCTGTCTATAACAAACATTTCTAGATAAAAAATAGCTTATTTTTTAGGCTATAAGCAAAGACCATGATAATCTATATATATATATATAAGAAAGTTGTGTAAGTTACACTATTTATAATAACTCAAGAACGGCTGAACCGATTTGGCTGAAAATTGGTAGGGAGATAGCTTGGAACTAGGAAACGGACATAGGATACTTTTTATCCTGTTACGGGGACGAAGTATGCCACGGGCGAAGCCGCGGGGCACAGCTAGTAGTTTTATAGTTCATAGTTATCATGGTCTTTGCTATAAGGTTAGGTTAGGAGGTATATATCTATCACTGAATAGGTCATAGGTGTGAGTAAATAAAAAACCGAATTACGAAACTAAAGGTATATTTTGGTTGGTAACAATGTTACAATGTGTTCTTACTAGCTAATAACAAAATATGGTGGCATAATTATCACCATAAATATAATTACCACCAATGTGTATTTGGGCATCCCTCGCTGATTATAAATTGTCATTTTAGTGGCATGTAGGTCATGTATATACACTATGTACTCTGTCTACGACGTAGATAGAGTATAGTTCTCTGTCTGCGGTCTACGATGTTAGCCATCTTGTATTTAATGTTGTCATAATGCAAAATGTACTGATATTTTTATATTTATTACATCGTATTTCAAATTCGAACAAATGTAATTGTATTTTTGCGAATAACAGGCATTTGTTAGTGTATAAATAGGAGGCCCAAAATGAAACATATCCTTTAACATTTTTTATACAATGTTAATTTTTTATATAAAGTTTTAGAGCTACGGTGGTCTATAACCTGGAATGTGTATAGTTAATACCGATGGCAGCTGTACGTGAATATGGTATTGTGACCACGAATGGGATTCCCCTGTCACTGGCCATTAATCGCATATACATAATTGGGTTTATATCCTGAAGTGTCAGGCCATAAACCGATTACTGATTGCGACACGTCTATCTTTAATTGTTTAGAAGTAATAGGTATCTAGTTCACTATATTAAGGTTTCTAGAGCTAAATTTGAAAAAAAAATTCAAAAAAACCCTGCACAATAGAGATTCTTAATAACAAACGTTTCTTTTAGAAACATGTAAGACTTATTGACAACTATTTAAAACAAATATTTATATAGAAGATAGACCGGCCGGGAAAGGCCCTCTTATAAGTAAATAGTTTTTGTAACTAAAGCAAATTTTGGGTATTAATAAATACTCAAAATTCTAGCAATAACTAGAAAACAATTTAACATTTTGTCAAGATAATTGAACCCTTACCACGACATGCTAAAAACCCTTCAGTTTCGGACCAATCAGGTGAGGAAGAGAGATGCAGCTATATAAACCGTGTATAACCCCATCTCCCTCGCTCGTCAGAGTAGCCCGGAACTAAACAGTTTTTAGCGCGTTGTGAAACACAACATTAAGTTTCAGGCAGCACCTTGGCTGTCCAAGGGTAAAACCTAGTATCTGATATAATTTAAAAATAGTGTTCTTGCTATTTTTCGACCTTACAGACCACTTTATACATACCAGGCTAGCAGTAGAACTATATGATATCACTAGCCATCATTCCCAAGAATGTACGATTAGTATTTTTAAAATAGAACGCTGTCAAATATTCGAAAATGGTTTTTCGGCTCGATTGATTGAAAATTTTATTTTTATGCAGATACTGGGTTTTGATATTATACAGCTGCCCTGACTGATAAACCTTTTGGTCCGTTAGTCAAAAAAATTGTGTACAAAAAACTTTTTGTACATGTAAACTTAAACTTTACTATAAACTTAAACTTTATAAAAAATATAGAAAAACTTACATGGCTAGAATGATTAGAAAACGGTGGTTTATGGTGCATAACTATCATAAATACTACTATCTACCCTCGGCATCGAACGGGAAAATTTTCGTATTTTTTAAATTTCCAAAAATCCTTCCCTGGTACCAAGTGTACCAAAAACCAAAATTTCAAGTATGTGACTTTTGCTGTAATCTTTCGAAAGTCTTAAGATAGAAAAAATAAAAATAGCCTTTTTTCCGTGCGGAAATCCTCATGGATACCCACCCCGCGGCCAGCGGGGCAGGTTATGTCGGACTCTTACCGCTTAAAATCGTACGCCGTCTAGGGTCTTCTGACGCCAGGGTGTAAGGTGGCCCAAAGAGCATTTCCCTCGCACCGGTTTCAGTCGGTAAGAGTCCGACATAACCGGGTGGGTATCCATGAGGATTTCCGCACGAAAAAAAAAGTTATTTACTAATGAACGAGTCAAGACATCCAATTTTACATAATACAAAGATTATCAGAATATATAGTAAGTATTTATAATAGTAAGACTCAAGTATAATTTTCAAGTTCTCACAAAATACAAGCTTACATCTTCTAATTTACTAACAAAACTAAACTGTAAAAAAACATAAACAAAATCAAAAACTTAATTTTCTAGGGCAGTTCTATAGTCTCTTAAACTCCTAATATCACCACATAATATACAACAATTTCAATTTATACTTAATTCCAAAAAGTGATTCGATCGAAATCGATTTTATAAATCAACATTTTTTTTTATTAACGAAACAATTTGTATAGAAAAAGAACTAAAAAATATTTGTATTCTTGTATTTTTTCATAATTTTTGTATTGTATTATTTGACATTTTCTTACCTCGCGTCGCACTAGCTCACTCTGGTGGTTGAGATGTGATCGTTCTCATGCACCTGGTATACAAAAATGTCAAAATAAAACAACACAAAAATGAAATTTTGGAAAAAAAAATGTGGTTTTAGTTGGTCAAGTCCGACATACGCGATACCCTGGTCGAGCGAAAATTATGAAACTTAAATTCTAAACTTAACGTTAAAAATAAACCAAATTAATTATTAAAAAATAAAGGAAAAAAATTAAAAAATCTCTAACTAAATGTTACACAACAATGCGTACCAAGAAATAATATTTGCCAAGAGCAGGTAATTATTTGTGAACAGGCCTGAGGGCGAGGGATAGGGCTCTCTGTCGCTCTAGCAGGACCCGACACTTTAATGTGACGTGCTTGGCGCGCATCGTTCTAAATGGAGAGGGGTTGCCTCCAAATTTCACGGCGAGACCTACTGCATCATGATCATGACTGGTGGTCAAAGTTTCCTAGGAATCCTGAGGAGTTCGTTCTTAGGGTATACCCGGGGACCCTGGTGAAAGATTCAGGTGGAAGTCCCGTTGGAGGTTTTCATTCCAACGGGCCCTCAGGTAAAAAAGTCATTATTTGGCAAATCACTACAGGCTTACAGGTACTTTGCACGGACCGCTTCGAGCCGATTCTGAAATTTAGCCGAACGGAATTCACCCGAATCGATTTGAACCGAAAGGCATATAATTTGAAATGACATTTTTTATTTCGCGCCTAATGGGTTGATTTAAGCTTGGATTGTAAGCGGAAGGAAGCACGTGTGTTGGAAATTCTAAGTCTTTATGGTGTGGCACTGAAAAGAGATGCTGGCCGTTAAGTTCAAGTTCAGTTTAGACTAATCCCCCCTCATTCCCACTACTGTAACTCCTGTACACCAGGATCACCAGAAGTGACCCACGAACACACCAAGTACCGAGTAATGACACTCGGGCAGTACCAGGGAACGATAAACTGTCTTGGAAGCCGCATCGAAATTAATCAAATTAAAGTAAAAACTTAGAAATATATTGGACTCAGCCCTGATAATTTAGCATAGAAAATGAGATTGAAAGAGATTTTCAGAACACTTGTCTTAAATAAAAGCGTTAAAACACCAAACAGACAAAATGCAAGGTCTCAAGAGGGTTGGTGACTTCAGGACTCCCAATAATACGCATGGTACGTCACTGCATCTGTCATGAGCGTCTACTAAGTACTTTGCAGAGCCATCCTGGAGATAAGATGAATAGAGAATAAATCTACTATATAAAAATAAGTCGGGTTTTCCTTCCTGACGGTATAACTCCAGAATGCACGAACCGATTTCCACGGTTTTGCATTCGTTGGAAAGGTCTCGGGCTCCGTGAGGTTTATAGCAAAGAAAATTCAGGAAAAATTTCAACAGAAAAGCGGGAAAATCATAACCGACATCCACGCGGGCGGAGCCGCCGGCAACAGCTAGTAATATATAAAAAGAATGGAGGTGAGATGTGGATTTAATCTCATTTCTACGCATGAATAAGGCCATTTCTATTGGTATGTATGTTTCTATGTATAATATGTATGTATATATTTACAATAGAAACTGTATCTATGTATGTTTATCCGCATTCTAGAACGCACTGTAACACAAACTTACTTTTGATTTTTCGCTTTGATTTGCTTACTTTGGGTCTAGATAACACTGTCTAGATTCTAGAATGCTGCTAATTCTGTTGTTACATTTCTAAACATAAAATTCTCTAAAATTTTCTAATTACATCTGTTTCTTTCATGATCAGATAGAAAAGGACAGATGATTTTATTTAAGTTAAGACCTGTACGACTGTTACGAAAAAATCTATTTATTTTTAGCTGTTGCCCGCGGCTTCGCCCGCATGGATTTCGAATTCCGTTTCAAATTCCTTTTTTCCTGCGGAAGTTAAAAGTGACCTATGTTTGGGAACCCCAGAATATTTATGGTATTTAAAAAATATTCTAGCGATCGTTAGCTCTTTTAACCTAGCAAAAACTACCAAATTAAAACTCGTGACAAAAAAATATTGGTAACACGTATTTAGTGACAATATATAATACGAGTATTTAGTCTGAAGTGAATTAATAAGAAAATTGCATTTATTTGATAATAATTTAGGAAACGTAATTTGGTAACCACGAACCGGAAGACGTGGTGTGGGCAGGCCTCCAACAAGGTGGACCGACGACCTGGTAAAGGTCGCGGGAATCCGCTGGATGCGAGAGGCGCAGAACCGGTCGTCGTGGAAATCCTTGGGGGAGGCCTTTGTCCAGCAGTGGACGTCTTTCGGCTGATATGATGATGATGATGATGATGATGAATTTGGTGACCATTTATCCATTTTGGTAAAAGTTTTGAATTTTATTGGTAGTAAAATAGGTACATTTTTGGGGAACACAAGCCGTTTAAAATTGTTATTTATATCCAAAATTGAAATCATCCTGAAAATCATCGTCACTATCACTCTCGTGATGGAGATTCAAACTTTTTCTTAGATTAGCCAGATCATCTGTTACAGATTCCTGTTCATCTTCGGACGAAACATCGATATTGTCAACATCATATACTATCCATTTTTTCATAAAACCCTTGCCCAACATAAGCCAATTTCTCGACATAACTTTTTGCAAATTCACTTGTATATACTGTCCTTTATTCGAATGAGAACATTTACTTGCATCTACAACCCCATATAGCTCAAATTCAAATCCATATACTTCGTCGTTCGCTTCAGCACTGAATTTAAAATGTCTTTCACTGATATTAATATCATATTTATCAGTTATTAACAATATTTTCATTGTGACTCTGTTTTTATTCTGATGCCAAAGAATCTTCGGTTTCCTTAGCATATCTTTATTGTTTTTAACTTCTCCGGAAACAGTTTCCTTTTCACTTTTATCTTTAAATACTGTATATTTTTTTACATCACCTTTGTATAAAGATAACCATTTAGTACCCATGATTTTATTCAAATTAATTTCGACGTATGCATCTTTCTTCGTGTGAGTTGATTTATCAACATTTATAACACCATAAAGTTCAAATTCAAATCCATAATCTTTCGAAAGAAACTTAATTTCTTTGTCTTTGATAATCACTTCGTATGTTTCAACTTTAGTTTGTACTTCGAGAGTAACATTTCTATTGTCTTGGCGCCAATTCATTTTTATTTTTGCGGGTGAAGAATCATCATAGAGTAATATTGTTTGATTACTTTCTGATACTAACCATTTATCTGTTTTACTTTTTGTATTTAATATAGCAGTATTAACTAGTTGATCTGCATTAGTTTTTGCTATTATTGTAGTTGTTTTTAAATTTTTGGTGTTATTTTCTATCGTAAGATCCGTTACCGTTTTAGATTTAATTGCTTCATTATCAGATTTAGCCTTTTCATTGACTTCAGATTTTACATTATCTACTAAAGCAGGCATTATTTTCGATAATTCGGTAATATTTGGCTTATTCGAATTAGGAGCCATGAGCATTTTTACAGGGTTTACAGAATCCCATTTGCTTTCATCGAAATCATCATCATCACCAACCAAGGGCATGGATCGTATTGGCTGACTTCTCAATAAATTCATTACAGACTGTTGTTGAGTACCAAAATTCTCCCTGGTTTCGTCTAAAAGACTGCTTGAGCTAGATTCGTCAGTTTCATTCTTAATATTTCGTGCATCATGAAACGGGTTCACCAAAGCAAGTTTATTATCATTATTGGGTTCTAAAAGATCTGTTTTATCAGCACTATTTATCTCGTTCTTATTGACTTGTTTAGAGATAGGCGAGTTAGTAGACGAAACTGTGCTTCCTACAAATGAAAAACCGTCTATAGAACTACAGTCTGATACAGACGCATCATCTTTCTTGGCAAATGAACGGGAAGAAAATGTGGAACTTGTAATTGAATCTGGAGATGTATTTGAACCTGTTTCGTTGTGTCTATCCACGTTGGCTTCCTTTATACTATCATTGTCATCAGGAGATGTTTGTTTCAAGTTAATACTATTCAGGTATTCTACTTCCTCATTCTCTATCGCCAGATTAGAATCTATCATAAGGGTGTTAATACATACATCATCAGTGTAAGTGTCGATCAAACACACGCCATATTTGAAACCACCAGTGAACTCCGCTTTTTCGGCTGTAAAGCGTATTGCGAACAAATATTTGAGATCATTCCCAGCGCCGTAAAATTGGTCGACTAGCCAATTAGTACTGAATTCTGACCATTCATCGCAAACGGGTTTTATTCCAACTAATCTACACTCTATAGCTTGGAACGGTAATTGAGTGATAATTTTTTCAGATATTGGGCGAATTTTATCGACAGCAACTTTTCTCCAATCTCCTAAATCAACAAAGAAGCAGTTAACCTTATTATTGTCAATCGCGCTATCAATTCTTGCCCTTTCGTAACCGCCATCATCGGGAAACTCAGCTAAAACGATATCCCCCTCTTGAAAATCTTTGAGAGGAGTAGGATTTTCTGAGACATACTTTTGAATATCATTGAGAAGCATATTGAGACAGCTTTGAAATTTCTGAAGCTGTACAAAGAATACTGATGGACTTTTGGCGTACAAGTAATATACGAGGGCCTGTCCTTCACTCCCTAAATGGGCCCATGTAGCTTTTGGCAGCACTTTAATCGGTTTAGGAATGCTGACCTTTTCAATTTCCTTTTTAGGAGTTGAATCTAAGGTTTCGGCAAGATTTTTCAAAGTACTTATATGGTCAGGATTGTCAACAGCATGACCACTTAAAAGTTCGTTTCTAAAGTTGTTTTTAACTACTGTTTCGTTCAATGAGGACAAATCCTGACAAGCTTCTAGCGTCTCAACGAATATAGTGTTCCCAATAACCAGTGATATATGACCCCTCATATATAAATCGTCGTTAGCTTCAGTGATTTTCTTGAGCTGAAATTCCGCCAATTTGGAATATGTAATGTCTCTGTCTTGAGGCGCTATGTTAGCCAGTATAACTTTAACCACATGGCTTTCTATTTTTTTTAATTCATCAGGCAGATGATACAAGCAGGTGTCACTAGCCCTTTCATACACCTCTTCATCAAATAGGTTTATGAGCATAAGGCTAGGTAATTTATTCGCGGCGTATTTCAATACTTTTATTACTTTGCATCGAGCGAAAAGGTTCTGTTTTAAAGATACTGCGCAAATATCACCAGGTTTAGCTATACCATGAAGCTTTTTATTTTTTTCTTTACTGTAATACATACCTAACTTTATAGAAATCGAATTATATGTCTGTGGATACTTCGTGATACCGCTGTTTGTGGTACAAGACAGTATTCTAGCTGAATAATGTACTGGAGAATGGTAGTGTAATATTTTGAAGGTAATAGCACCTTCTAATGGTATCCAGTCTGAAGGCCTGTCGAATTGCCGGAAAACTGTGTGCCGTTCCTTGCAATTCCATATGTCAGGACATTTACCCAACTTCAAAAGAGTGTTACATAACGGAACAAATACTTTAGCTTTCTCTAAATCTTTTTCCGCCATAACAGTAGAACTTATTTCATCTAACTCAGCGGGAACGTTATCAGTACACCTTTTTATGAAATGAAGTATTTTTGGTAACTGTTCCACGTTACTTGTTTCAAGGAATATTTTTATTTTTACACCACTATCTTGATTACTAAACACTGATGAATAATTATCGATTAACACAGCAAATCTTCTACTGAACATTGAAAATAGTTCTGGTAGAGAGAAGTGAATTAAATAATGTGCATCAGTTATATTTAAATGGGTCAAGTTACTATCACAGCATACCAATATAGGACCTTTTAAAGGCTCCTGGTACGAACCAAGATCTAAATCAATAGTATACAACTCGCTTATCGTCATAGTACTATCGCATGCATAGACCACATACTTTAAACTAGTCAACACTTTCTCTATGAGATGCACTTCAGCATCAGACCTACATGCTATTACAGTCTTCTTCGACTTATCAATAGTCTCCAAGAAATTAAGAACCGCATCAATTTTATTGTCCTTCTCGAGGAACTGGAAAGAAGTATCGGACTCCGAATATAAAACGCATTCTTGAAATGCACCGATGCAGACGATAGAATCAGGCGCTTTCTTTGCCAAAGATGACATAAAATTATCCCAAATTCTAGAAGCGACTACATACTGAACTTTCAACTCTTTGTTGGCACGGGCTTTCAGCATCTCTTTAACTTTAAAAAGGCAAAATTTAAGCTCGTTTTGATAAACTTCAGATATCCGTTCACAGTCATCTATGACAAACGTATTCAGACTGCGTAAGTCAAGTCCTAAATTCTCACGTAGCAAACGAACAAGTAAACTAGGAGTACTTATTAAAATATCACACCCGTTTAGAATGGTAGTGGTAATATTAAGATCAGTCATGCCAGCGTAGCATGCAAAAATACGCACTTTATGCAGGAACATCTTACACAACTCCTCAACGTGAGAAACCGACTTTGCTGTAGCACAAACTATTATACAAGTTAACGGAGTGATAGAAAGGCCTTCTGCATTATTTTTCGTATCGCTAACTAAACGGCAAACTGCAGGTAAATATCCCAAAGTCTTACCGCTACCAGAAGGACTTACTAGAAATACGCTATGACCTCTCAAAATTGTAGGCCACGAAACTGTCTGTAACCTCATAGGTTTCCTTACAGACATATTCTTAAGAACTATATGAATATCAGTACCAAAAGGGACGTCTCTCAAATTGCTAGTAGGCTGTATACAATTACCGTTCTTAGTATGAACCAAAAGTGTCGGACTGACCAATTTATCAACAAATACAGACTTACTGCCATCTAAATTTTTAAACGGATTGACATTATTTTTGACATTGTTGTAAATTATATCGGGTTTTGATTTTATCTCCTTTTGAATGCTACCGCTACTTAAATCTAATTTAGCAACTAATGCGGATATACTTTCATTGTCAGAATCATCACCTTGTGTTGCGTTGTCTGTGTCTGCAGTTGAAGAGCTTTCGTTCATCTTGGAAATTTTGTCTTTGAGGGAAGTCAGCCTTCGTAATATGGATGTTGATGCACGGTTTCCATTCTTGACGTTTGGAGTGGAATTTTGAACACTATCTTTTGCACTGTTATATGCTTTGAAACCAGACTTTGCGTTGGGACTTTTATATATGTTTTCGATATCATTTCGTTTTATAATATCCAAATCGTCTGCTTCTAAATCTTCATGAGAGTCTACTCTATTTAAAATGTAGTTGCTAGGTTCATTATTCTCTTTCTCATGTACTTCTTTTGCCACTGGTACTACACTGTCAACTTCAACTTCTTTTAGTCGATATTGTGTTGGGTTTATGCCGGGAGGTCCGAAAGCCATGAATTTTTTTCCCTTATCTTCCTTCCGTTTTGCTTCTTTTTCTGTGGAAAATAAAAAAATATTTTACTCTAAGCTATACTCAACACAAAATAAAAGGCCCGTTTTGACGTTTATAGTTATGTACCTATACGATTCGGTATTTGATACTCACGATGAATCGAATCCAGTTTGCATGGGGATTTAATCGATTTGAATATGTATATAAACTGCATTGGATTAAAGTTCTGATTAGAAAAATTAGCTTAACCTTTGATTTTGTAGGTATTTTAAAACAATACAATGTTATTATAGGTTAATTTACTTATTTTTAATATTTTTTTTACAATAACATTCACTCAATCACAAAACAACAAGAATAATTAAATCAGTCTTCAGAATCTAAACACAAGTATTAAAATAAATAAAAAGAAAGTGCGCGTCGGGCTTGAAAAAAAAATATCTCACTCGATATTTTCTTTCCTTAACTGATTATTAATAGTCTGTGGACTATATGAAAAAATCGTTATGCACAGCACTTAGCCGAGTGGGCGGTACCTGTCAATGAAAAATGTAATTACCTTTAGAACATTTCAATTGATAAAAAATATAAAAAATAAGAACTTCATGGGCGCGAACTGTCAAAGTGGGCCTTTTATTTTGTGACAACTATAGTAATAAAATATAATAACAACATAGAGATATATATATATATTTGACTGGTTTTGTGGAAGGAAGTTGGAGAAGGCTTTCACCCAATTTTAAATTTTTTTACATAATTCTGTTTTAAGTTTTTTTTTATTATGAGGCAGCTGGAGGAGGCTGTGTGCAGGGCAAGCAGAGGATAGCTGTACAAGACCTAATACAATTATGTAAAATATGCACAACATCAGGAACTGATCATGGATATATTAAAAAAGAATTACCTTTTTTGCTCTTCTTCCTTTTCTCACGTAGAATATGAGCTTCATCATAATATTCGTTCACAGATAACGTTTCACCTTCAGATTTTGTATCAACATCATTGTTAGTTTGCGGTCTACTGTCAGACTGCAGTTCCAATAATTTAAGTTTCCTCATCAAAGTTGAATTAAAAGTTCTAGCATCACCTTTCTTGCACGCTCTGCCCGCAGAAATCTCGTCCACATCTTTACAAGCACTTAGTCCGTCAATCTGCTTATTTATAACCAACGTTTGGTTTTCTCGAGTTCCACACATGTTCCTCGCAGTAAGCGATTCTTCTAACTCCACCGTCTTTTGGAAAACGGAAGTCTGTTCTGTAAATACGGGATCCAAATTTCTGGTGAATTTATTCAGAAGTGGTAGTGCTTGTTTTATTTTATTGACTACTGTGACAGTAGTTACGTAGTCTAATTTGGTCTTCAAGTTTCGTTGGAAGAATTGAACGTCTTCGACAACAAACCCTGTATCGAGGAGAATTTCGAGCATACTAACAGTTTTGCCATCTTTCATTTTTATTGTAAGATCGCCAAATTTGTGTACGTTGTTGTCGAAAATTGAAGTACTGAAAAGTGCACAGTTAGATTAGTTTCCAGTGTTAGGACTACCACACATTAGAGATGAGGCAGTCCACAGACTGTGACTGCTAAGTCTCGACATCACTTATCTAAAGAAACATACTACACGTTCGCTATAAGTTGAAACCTGACCGCTAGACGTCACCGGCACGTGTTTGTACAGCGCACAAAAAATATCGTAAACAAGCTTCTGCCCGAGTCGTTACCTACCTGTGTACCTATTTTTTTGCGAACAATACATCACGGGCGACTGAGGGGCAGTGCAGGAGGAAGTAGGCGGAGAGCCCAGGTCTCAACTTATAGCGCACGCGTTATAAAAAAACAAAAGAACAAAACAAAGCTGTCTAATTATCTACAAGTCACATCAAGACACCTGTCCAATGAATAGACACCATTACATCCATAAAAATAAATAAAACTAAAGCCTCAGTTTGCAATATTAAAATAAGCTTTTTAATTATGCATATAATGAGGGTGTATCCCATCTGCCCCGGTGACTTGGCCCGGTGCCGGGCCACATGGGAAAAAACAGTTTTAACTGGCCCGTTGATATGTTTACCGGGCCAGATGACACAAATCAAGTGCCATAACATATTAAATGGTACCAAAGACGATATGATAACAATATGATGGTACTGACAACAACAAAAAAGTTTTTTCAACTTTAGTCTAACTTTCTACTCAGTTAATCTCTGAAACAGCTAGGCAATTTTTTACAGAACTCTCACTGCCAAGTAGCTGAGTCAATAAGGTGTAACTTAAGCTACTTTGATTTTACAAAATAAATTAGGGTACCACAAAAAAAATGAACACCTGATTAAAGACCACGCGGGCGAAATCGCGTGCACTGCTAGTAAAAGTACAATAACATTCGTATGGTAGATCCTACCAGCGTTCTTTTAAAATGTTATAACAACTGTAAACTAAATATTTTACTGTGATACTCACGTTCTATCCAAGAAAGTTACCGAGAACCATACTTCCGAAGCTTCGAGCAATATTTTTTTCATCGCTACGAACACCGCTGGTAACCAATTTTCACATCTTTCGGTAATAATATTCCCTTCGTAATCTATTGTCATACTCAGAGGTAGTATCCCATAAATGCCGATTTGTTCAAAATGTACATTATCTTCTCCCTTGTCCTGAACTAGCACCCATATTAAATGCGGGTCCAAGTAGTGTAGGATTTCCACTTTGTACATATCGGGGTCCATTTTGGCAGGATTGAAAACTGGACTATTCTATTATAGCGTAAATACTGTAAATAGAAGTTTTACACTCGGCGTGCAAAATCGTATTGCAATATTTGCAATGCAATCATTCAAATTTTGTCAAATCAAAAAACAGTGGGTCAAATCCGTCAAATCTGTCATGTCAAACATAGATAATAGATAAATAGATAATACAAAAACAAACCAAAGAGAAACAAAACGGTAAAAATTGTAAACCCACAGTGTACGGTCATTTTGGGTAACATTGAATCGCAGTGTAACTTTGAATAAAGTTGTGAAAAAGATTTAAAAATTTATTTGATGCAAATGTTTTATTGTTTCAATATTATAACTGCCTAAACGGATCCCCATAATGTTTTTTAGCAAACGTAACGTAAAACATTAAGCTTTCAAAGTCATAATTTTGTAATTTAACCGCCTCTTTCGAGTGAAGTTTTTAGCAGTGTTTGTTAGTTGAATTTAATATCGGAATTATTTGTACAAAACTTGCTGTAAACAGGTATGTTTGGTGTTTATCTTTAAAATCTACTAAAAAAATTATTATTTTTAAATCGCTGTCCGTATAGCTTGTCTATAAAGTCGTGAAATTAAATGAGGGCGCTGCTGAACTTCATGTAGCAACCCTATATAGTGCGACTAAAATGATCTTGATAATAGAAGTTCGTTCCTAGTAAATATATATATATATTCTCTGAACCTTTTCCCAACTCAGTTGGGGTCGGCTTTCCAGTCTAACAGTTCGTTCCTAGTAAAATGAGTTAATAAAATAAAACACATTATGCAGTCATAATATTGTTTCTGTTTTATTCATTAAACCAGGTGCAGTATAAAGTTTTGAACAAGATCTAGAATAAAGTTATTGAACCAGATCCAGAATAAAGTTAGTTGAAACTCAAACTTAATCATTTAATAAATTCAATCAGTTACAAAGAATAATCACTCCGGATTTTAAATATTAAATATTGAAATGCGTTTCATCGCCACTTTCAGCAGTACAGTCACCACTGTCACCACAAAAATTAAAGTTATCCATTTCTTTCTTCGGCCGACCTTTCATGTGTTTCCCAGGAGTTTCAAACTTTCCATCATTATTAAAACCTTCGTTAACTATCCGCCAACTATACTCTGATTTTCCTGTAAAGAGTAAAAATAATAATTTAATAATTAATTACTCAATGGCAACAAGTTATTGACTTGAAGCAATTAATTCAAATAAAAAATTGGTACAGATTGAACGAGTTGTATGTACCATCATATCAAAAATTTTGATCGCACTATAAAATGACCTACTGACAGTTTTTAAATTAACCTAAAAATTTGCAATGTAAACAATGCCTTTTTTGCCTTTAAATCGTAAATTCAGTAAATTTGTAAGTTCAGACAGATTCAAAACAAACAATAACATGATTACATACCCATCAAAGATGCTGTTCGCTCATTAACGTCCTCCAAATCCCATAAAATTGTCCAGCTTAGTAATCCGTGATTCATTGCTGGAAAACTTTGAAAATCACTTCCCACGCACAACTCTGATTTCGTTTACTCATTTCTCAACCTTTATGCGTAGTTTGGTCTCAATGTATTGCAGTTTAATGAAAACAATTAAAAATAAGAGAAGAAAACTAATAATTCGACGATACTATTGACAACTGACGTACTTATGTTTGGTGTTGCCACTCACATGTTTAATGTTAGTTCCTCAAACATTCTTTTCACGAATAAATAGACAAGCTATACATGGTGTTACATAAATTGTCTAAAACTGATAAAGTTGTAACGACGATCAAAATGGAAGTGATTTGGGTAACATTGAATGGTTCAAAGTTATTCGTGTCTTATAAAAAGTTTCAGTTCTAAGTATGAGGACCCCTAAAATTGATTGCTTTTTCCTATTTTTGTGTGAAATTCTTAATGTGGTTCACAGAATACGTCTACTTACCAAGTTTCAACCGCATAGGCCTTATAGTTTCGGAGAAAAGTGGGTGTGTAACATACGGATGGACAGACGGACGGACGGATGGACGGACGGACGGACAGACAGACAGACAGACATGACGAATCTATAAGGGTTCTGTTTTTTGCCATTTGGCCCTAAAAAGGTGGAAAAATTCGTATTGACGATGACATTTTGTTCATGGAAAGGGGTGATTAGTTTTCTTAAAAAAATAAAATCTCCAGAAAAATTATTAGCAGTCATTACGATTTTGATCTCATCTGATAATCAAATGAACATATAATTTATTATGTTGTGCGCTACGTTCCTACTTATCTTACTTTATTAGAAAATATAAAAATAACAATGTTTTTTTTTTCCACTAAATTGGTCCGCCTTGTTTCATATGGCAAGAGCTCGCTATTTTTCACAGGTAGGTACGTCAAGTTAGTCATGATTTTCATAGATTGGACTTTTTTTTACAAGAATACATCATTCAATTTTATCCAAATCTTAAAATGTTTGGATAATAAAGGTTTTAAAATCCAAAAAAATATATATTCAAAGTTACCCAAAACTCGTGCTAACTTTGAATGTGAGTTTTGGGGCAAATTTTGGGCAGTCTTTGTGTTTTTTCCATAAATTTGTGGGTTTAGAAACATAAATCAACTCAAAAGAACACTATTTATGCTATAAAATAAAGATGTAATAAATATAATCAGAGTATACATTAATAATCCGTTAAAAATGTTCAAAGTTACCCAAAATGACTGTAGTTATACCTTGTCTAATTTAGGATGATAATTTTGACAGTTCACGTCTATGAAGTTTCATATTTTTATCAACGAGATGATACCTCAAAAATTATCGTAGCACATAGACAGGTACCGCCCACTTGCCGTAGTGAAGCGACTTGCAAGAAATCAGCACAATTGACTGTAGATAAACGAATCGAATGAATCGAAATTAAATTAATTTATTGAAATGATTAAGTACTTATCTACAACATTTTTTTATAATATAATTAACTAAGTATAATACAAAACATAAGTACTATACTATAAAACTTCTCTTTTGTCATCCTGAAGTAAGTTACCTAAAATAATAAAAAATAAATGCTTTTGTATTTTTGTAAGTATCGATTCCATATTCTATGGGAACGATAATCGAATATCGAAAGATTCATTTTCGATTATACTATATGGGGTACCCTAGTTGGAGCTGTCAAAATTATCATCCTAAATTAGACAAGGTATAAACCACAGTTTAACTGGTTGAAATAAAAATATAACTCAATAATAAATAAAGTAAATAGAACAAGTTATAGCTTGTCTATTTAGTCGTGAAAAGAATGTTTGAGGAACTAACATTAAACATGTGAGTGGCAACACCAAACATAAGTACGTCAGTTGTCAACACTATCGTCGAATATCGTATAGTGGACCAGTTTTCTTCTCGTATTTTTTATTGTTTTCATTAAACTGCAATACATTGAGACCAAACTACGCATGAAAGGTTGAGAAATGAGTAAAGTAAATCAGAGTGGTGCATGGGAAGTGATTTTTAAAGTTTTCCAGCGATGAATCACGGACTACTAAGCTGGACAATTTTATGGGATTTGGAGGACGTTTATGGGCGAACAGCATCTTTGATGGGTATGTAATCATGTTATTATTTGTTTTGAATCTATCGGAACTTACAAATCTACTGAATTTACGATTTGAAGGCAAAAAACGCAATGTTTACATTTAATATTTTTAGGTTAGAAAAATATTTTATAGTAGGTCATTTTTATAGTACGATCTAAATTTTTGATATTATGATGGTACAAGTCGTTCAATCTGTTATTGTACCAATTTTTTTATTTGAACAATTGCTTCAAGTCAATAACTTGTTGCCATTCATTTAATTCATTCAATTTTATTAAATGATTATTTTTACTCTTTACAGGAAAATCAGAGAGTACAGTTGGCGGATAGTTAACGAAGGTTTTAAGAATGATGGAAAGTTTGAAACTCCTGGGAAACACATGAAAGGTCGGCCGAAGAAAGAAATGGATAACTTGAACATTTGTGGTGACAGTGGTGACTGTACTGCTGAAAGTGGCAACGAAAAGCAATTCAATATTTAATATTTGGAATCCGGAGTGATTATTCTTTGTAACTGATTGAATTTAATAAATGATTAAGTTTGAGTTTGAACTAACTTTATTCTGGATCTGGTTCAATAACTTTATTCTAGATCTGGGTCAAAACTTTATACTGCACCTGGTTTAATAAATAAAACAGAAACAATATTATGACTGCATAATGTGTTTTATTTTAGTAACTCATTTTACTAGGAACGAACTTGTAGTATCAAGATCATTTTAGTCGCACTATATATAGGGTTGCTACATGAAGTTCAGCAGCGCCCTCATTTAATTTCACGACTTTATAGACAACCTATAGAAAAGATGTTTCATTAGTATGTTTTTTTACTCGTAAATGCATTAAATAAAAAATTTGGAACGCATTTATATTTTAAATTGTCATCAGTCATCATCGTACTTCATCGAAGGTTGTCAGTTTTTGACAAGACGGCAATGGTTTCGTGGCCAAAAAACAAATTGCGGTTTAAATTAATAATTTAAATCGTCATAACATTGTTGTATTCATTGTAAAATCGTGATAAAAACAGGTAAGAGTAGTATCATTGTAATATTAACCATAATGGTATGCATACGATGCGAAACAGTCAATAAAAACGATTTAAAAATAAATTCATTTCGCTCAGAATGCAATTGTGTGTTTATGGCGTTATCTTACGGCTTTAATGTTTACCATAAAATCTAAAACCATAAATTTTAGTGCATATATTGAGGGTTAAGAGGGCTTAGGTTTAACAAGCGTTATATTCCTAAAATCTTTACGGGTGTACACTATATGTATTTTAGGTAGGTAGGTATCTAAAATGTCGCAAGAATCGGTCAGCTAGGTAATAAACTAACATACCTTTTTTTAGATCAATAGCTGTCCCGGGTGGCCACACCCGTGACATACTTCAATCCCCAGGGACCCCAGGGCACTTTTTAACCCCATACATGCCCGTAATTTATAAGTTTACAATAACATATGGAAATTGCCCAGTTTGTTGACATTTATTATGACTGCTCTGTTCTCCTGGGTAGTAGCGTGATGATATATAGCCTATAACCACCCTCTTCAAATTGGCTATGTAACTCAATAAGGATTTTTATATGCCAACCAGCAGTTTCTGAGCTTAGTGTGTTTAACCGAACAACAAAATTGCTTCAACCTCAACTTGATAATATTATTAAAAACCAATTGTGCACACATTCATGTAGATTTCAAATATAAACAAATAAAAAAAGGTTTTACGTGCCGTGCATTAGCTAAGTTGAATATAAAATATTACAAAATTTATTCCAATTACATAGATAACGTAAATTAGCATGGCCTTGCTTGCATATTATATACTAAATACTTACGTAAATAAATATAATTTTCTGTAAAAGTCTTTTCGTCTTTTCACTATGGCCTTGCACTGTATGTGTGCGTATCTATGCAGGCGCCATGCGTACCTTGCTTAAAATCGTGTAAATAAATATGCAATTTTTATGACATGTAGGCCCTTAGGTTTAGGTTTAAAGAGTTTTATTCTCATAAAGACATATTTTACATCACTTACATGAGAATATAATTGCAAATTCCTAAAATAATATTCGTTGTCACACTAAAAACAGACACATTCAGTACATTAAGATTATGTGTCTGGCTAATTGTTTCTTAAATACATCCAATGAGTTAATTCTTTTGATGTCTGAGGGTAGCTTGTTAAAAAAAACCCTTCTTCTTTGATTCCTGCTGCATTATACGGGTCAACCATCACACAATTTGTTCGCCACTTTTACGAGCGACAACATGCTCAACGCAGCGGCAGCACTAATCCAAAGACCTATAAACATAATGATAAACAAAGACATCTAAATTCACTTTCCGTTTTCCAGGTCACAATGGGTGTAGCGGTGAGCAAATACACAGACCTGTCTTCGAATGAGCTGCTTGCAAGATTTTGCTCGTCAGACGTGATCTGCCCAAATGATCCGTTCTGGAACCAACTCTTGGCTTTCAACATCAATCCACCACAAAGCTCGTGAGTTTTCAAGCTTTTTTCTTATTAGCTAGCTGTTACGTGCGACTTCACCTGCGTTTGTAATCCCGTTCTAGCTTACAATGGGAACCTGTTTTAGGGATAAAAGTAGGCTGCATTTTTTTTTTTTTATACCACTTAAGTGGCAGACAAGCACACGGCCCACACTGATGGATAGCGGTCACCGTGGCCTATGGACGCGTGCAACACCAGGGGCGTCACACTCGCGCTGCCGACCCTGCAAAAACCTTCTGATGCCCTTCTTGAAGAACCCCATATTGTCCCCTATAGTATCCCTCCAGTGAGCTCTGGTTGCCCTACTTACCGACACACAACACGGTGATAATTATGACGCGGTGTTCAGTAGGGCGTACTACCCCAGTCGGACTGCTCAGTTCGGACGGGAGATCCTACCTCCATAAAATCTAAAAATGCTGAAACATTTACTTGACAAAGTACTCTAAATGGGACTTATCTTGTAACGATAACTAAATCTGAACAACATTTGTTTTTAGATAATGGATTCATTTCCTTGTTGGGCTAGTCATTCTAAACAGGATAACTGATATTATTTTAGTGTATATTTTTGATTTTTATATATAACAATTAAGACCAAGTCTGTGTTTCCGGAAAGCTATAACCTGGGAGTCTTTAAGTCTAAATAGGTTGTTTCTAGGCAAGCATGCTCCATTGTCGACCACTTCTTCACTTACCATCAGGTGAGATAGTGGTCAAGCGCGAGCCTAACGACTATAAAAAAAAATCCATATTTCCCTTTGTCATGGCGCGCCGTGAACTGCTGGACCGATTTCGCTAATTCTTTATTTCTTGTCACATACAAAAAAAGCACACGTCCAATAGGCCTCGGTGGCCACTTTCTATCAAGTGGGCCGTGTGCTTGTCTGCCACCTAAGTGGTATAAAAACGAAACGCAGACGAAGTCCCGTATACAGGTAGTAACATATTTCTTTATTTTAAATTGTGTTGTTTTATATTGCAGAGAAGAACAGCTGATGTTCGATTCCAGTACGGAGTCATTGCTGCAGAAGTTCCTGCAGAACAACCCTCAGACAGGCAACCTTGGCTCACTGGTACAAGTGTTCATCACCAGGGCCACTGAACTCCTCGCTGCGCCCAACAGTGACAAGTAAGTCATCATCAGACTTTTTACCCGACTGCCAAGAAGGGTTGTGTTTTTTTTTTTTTATTATTCAAGATAGGCTTACGTTTGACCACTATCTCACCTGAGTGACGATGTGGTCGACAATGGAGCACGCTTGCCTAGAAGCAACCTGTTCACTTTAGACTTAAAGACTCCCAGGTTATATAGACTTAAAGACTTCCAGCTTTCCGGAAACACAGACTCGGAGAAAATAGAATTGACTTGTAGGGACCGATAGTGTAGCAAAGTACGCCGTAGTTATACCAGTACAGATGCCGGCACGTAAATTGGCCGGACGCGTCAATGCGCAAAGGTCGATTTTTAGATCCCTTTTGAGGTATGAGCGGGTCGCGGGAGACGCGGTTGCGCCGTCGCGGACATATTATGATTGGTCCGTCAAGTGACGTCACTTGACGGACCAATCAAATGTCTCCGAGAGACTGTAACGTATAAAAAATAAAATGGTATAAATTGTATAAAAAGGGTGTGATAATAGAATAAGTACGTTACAATGTTATAATATAGAAAAATATACAAATAATGCTTCCGGATCAGTCTCTCGGCAGTTTACATCAAACTATTGTTTCAAGGACCTCTTGTGAATAGTACCTGGAAGATATTTACTTACTTTGATGAACCATTGGGGCACCTCAGGAGAGTAAATGAAATTGCGGTTGATAACATTTAAAGAACATTTTATATATTAAAATTTAGGTATACAATAAGTTATCAGGACTACAGGTTGCAAAATATACAGGATTAGAGCAATGTCCAGTTCGAAGAAAAGGTTGACGTCGGGTCAACTACCACGCGGCACACGCGACACGTTTTTGCGATCGTGAGTTCGCGAACACGAGCACTAGATCAATGGCCATTGAAATAAAGTGGATGGGTACCTTATTGGATCTAACGTATGTCAGATCTCACCACAGTGATGACACGATGCAGCTCGATGCCATTCGGCCTCCGTCTCTTCCACGGCTATCCACAGCTTCATAGCAGGTGGACGTTAAGGGCTCGTCCGCTCCTTAGCATCGCTGCATCTGGCCGTCAGATGCAGCATAGACCTCGCCACAGGTCCAGCCTACGGAGAAATCCCGTAGACACGAGGTAGCGACAAAAATATAACGTGTCGCTGAAACGCCAACACTCGCCTTCGGTGTACGCCACAATCTTATCTTCTCATTGGACGGGATGGATGAAGTACTCAACGATACATCGTCTTCGGAGTCTTCATCGGCTTCCAATTACATTTTCTAATATGATTGCATGATGAACTAATCAAAGGTTATCAATAGCCAACGGCCATATAGGAAGTGAATAAGTGAATGATTAATTTCTATTGATGACACTTATTGACATTGACAACTGTCAGCATAGGAACCGAGTCCTTTAAGTTCAATCTTATAAATTACATCGATAAATAACTGTTGTACATAATTATCAATTACGACACCAGGAACGCAACCAGAATCGAAAATAGAATATATTTAAGTATTCAAATGCAATCAAACTAATGTAAACTTAAGCAACGATGAGTTGATTTATGTTTGCTAACAAAACGCGTTTAATAAAAAAGCAGTTATCTATTAACCATAGATAAAAAATGTTAGTAGTAGTTTTGGACTACTACAATACCCCCCTTCGGAGCAAAGAGGATAACCCCTTATCCGAAGCAGCCGGGGTAACCGGAAAAAACTTTGAATGTCAATGAAAAGTTTTTTCTGCTTACCAAGCAATGAGAATTTGCATGCTCATGAAAAAGAAAAAAAAACTAAGCTAAGAAGTATAAAAGACTAGCTTACCAAACTAACTTAACTAAGGATTTAACGCAATCCAATTGTTAAATACTAAACAACAGCAGCAACACTGCTTACCCAAGCCGGTGAGTGTTGTGTGTACTATGCTAGAACTATACTAATACAAGTCCACAACAGGTCTAGACACTGTTGGGATGCATGATATATACATAAGTTAATCATATCCACTGCAGTTAGATATAAAAAACAAGGAAATCAATTTCTATAGACTAGGTCTAAGAAATGGTATCAGAAAAAAAACAACTTATTATGAATTATTTCCAAACCTGAGATGGTTGAAGAACTATCAAATAAGTGTTATCAGACTAGTCATAAGCCGTGAGTACAACATCAATTAAGAAATTGTGAGGAATAAACAAAGTGATGAAAAATCACAAAGAGAATTTTTAAGACAAAGTCATAAAAATTTCAAGCCAGAAAACTTGTTTTTCTTTGTTTTGAAACCTAGAATGGTAGAAAAACTGTGAAACAAGTAATTCCTGAATAGTCATAATATGTGGATATCCATAAAATAAGAATCTTGTACAAGGAGTACAGATAAGTGTGATCACAAGGAAATTGAAACTTAGTTTCAATTGGTTTGGCAAAAGTACTGATCAAAAAATGATCAGAAAAGCAGATCTAGGATCTGTGAAATGTGTATTTACACTAGCCAAAACAAAAAAGTCAAAACAGAAAATAAAAAATTTTCATGTCTGAAAAAAAATTCTATCTTTGAAACTTAATTTTCATTACTGAGAAAAAAGTTGAAGACAGACTAACAAAAATACATTGCTCATGCGAATCTATACATATGCAGGTACTAAAAGTAACTTGACATTGACCAAAAAGTCAACATCAGTTAGACAAAAGTAGGTACAAACATACATACACCTGTAGGTACAGACTCACACTTGCGTTATACACCTCCTGGCGTTTTAATTATGTCCTTGACATGATATTTCCCTATAATGCCTGTATTGAGGTCTTCTAAATGGTAAACCACATCGGATGGTTTGCCAACAACTTTACACTTGACAAACCTCGGTGCGAGCTTAGCCGAGAAGAACTTAGCTGCATTACACGTTGGAAGATATCAGCACGATCATTCAAGGCTCCAGCTTTAAAATGCCTACTTGAGAGTTGAAGATTGTCTAACGAATCAGGTGCACTGCCTAATGTATGTAGTGCACCATCCGCGACTATCTCACGACCTTTAGCCAAAAAGTATGGTGTATAACTAGTAGCAATGTTAACAGAAGTATTTAAAAAGAGCTGTATTTGAGGTATATAATTAGACCAATCACGCTGATCATCCTCAACCAAGAGAGAAAGACAAGTTTGAACAGTTCGATTATAGCGCTCAACTGTATTAGATTGAGGTGCATAATAAGCTTTATAAAAAATTTTAGGTATAATTTACAGCTAGTACTATCGTCGAGTTCTGGTGGCGTTCGGTACACATCTTGGTGTTGTTTCCTAAGAGTGACGTTACGATGCTGATCATCAACAGCTAAAGGCTTTGAAACACTTGGTTCATCAGCCATAGTGACCAAAAAAACAGAAAAAATTTATATTTGGTATAAATTTCAAACAAAATAAGAAAATTATTGCAGAATCACCCAACAAACAGTAAACAAGTTAATAATATATTTCTCAGTATAGTGAGAACCAATATGACTATTTAGTCAGTAAACAATAAAATATTAAAATTATTTGTTGGTGTGATCCAAACTAAATTGCAAAAAGTTTCAGAATAACCCAATGTAAACAAATGTTATCAGAACAAAGTTAGGTTAAGTGTGTTCATAATATGAACTTATGCAAACAATAACCAATAATATCTGTATTTAAAGTATATAATATGTTGTTAATCTACATATAGATAGAATAAACTAAGTTATTCATTATTATTGATACAGATAGTTTAAGCAACCTGTTTGATTTTATCAAAATAAAGTGTTCATCATACAAAAAAAATTTCTCCGAGGCATACCAATGGTCAAATAGGTTTAAATTAAAGGAATTATTATTATTCGGGCGCCAATTGTAACGTATAAAAAATAAAATGGTATAAATTGTATAAAAAGGGTGTGATAATAGAATAAGTACGTTACAATGTTATAATATAGAAAAATATATAAATAATGCTTCCGGATCAGTCTCTCGGCAGTTTACATCAAACTATTGTTTCAAGGACCTCTTGTGAATAGTACCTGGAAGATATTTACTTACTTTGATGAACCATTGGGGCACCTCAGGAGAGTAAATGAAATTGCGGTTGATAACATTTAAAGAACATTTTATATATTAAAATTTAGGTATACAATAAGTTATCAGGACTACAGGTTGCAAAATATACAGGATTAGAGCAATGTCCAGTTCGAAGAAAAGGTTGACGTCGGGTCAACTACCACGCGGCACACGCGACACGTTTTTGCGATCGTGAGTTCGCGAACACGAGCACTAGATCAATGGCCATTGAAATAAAGTGGATGGGTACCTTATTGGATCTAACGTATGTCAGATCTCACCACAGTGATGACACGATGCAGCTCGATGCCATTCGGCCTCCGTCTCTTCCACGGCTATCCACAGCTTCATAGCAGGTGGACGTTAAGGGCTCGTCCGCTCCTTAGCATCGCTGCATCTGGCCGTCAGATGCAGCATAGACCTCGCCACAGGTCCAGCCTACGGAGAAATCCCGTAGACACGAGGTAGCGACAAAAATATAACGTGTCGCTGAAACGCCAACACTCGCCTTCGGTGTACGCCACAATCTTATCTTCTCATTGGACGGGATGGATGAAGTACTCAACGATACATCGTCTTCGGAGTCTTCATCGGCTTCCAATTACATTTTCTAATATGATTGCATGATGAACTAATCAAAGGTTATCAATAGCCAACGGCCATATAGGAAGTGAATAAGTGAATGATTAATTTCTATTGATGACACTTATTGACATTGACAACTGTCAGCATAGGAACCGAGTCCTTTAAGTTCAATCTTATAAATTACATCGATAAATAACTGTTGTACATAATTATCAATTACGACACCAGGAACGCAACCAGAATCGAAAATAGAATATATTTAAGTATTCAAATGCAATCAAACTAATGTAAACTTAAGCAACGATGAGTTGATTTATGTTTGCTAACAAAACGCGTTTAATAAAAAAGCAGTTATCTATTAACCATAGATAAAAAATGTTAGTAGTAGTTTTGGACTACTACAAGACGTCTTGTAGCGAATCAACGTTCCGTTCATTCGTACTTTGAATCATTTGATTGGCTCAAAGTGCACGATGCGCGAACTACTCCAAAACCTGGCCAAGCTACGTGCCGGCGTTGTATGAATTTTTGTACTAAGTATTATTTTTTGTAATCTTTTCATTTTTTTGTATTTCCCTTTTATTTTTTTTAAGGGGAGGGTTGATGTAGGGACACAGCGTTATATGTGCATATTCAGCGTATTCCAATCGCGGCTCTGCGGCATCGAACGGTCGCAAGCCAGTTACCTCTCCACGCGTACCCGAGTCACTTGCGCCCTTGAGGTCGGGCGCATATAAATTCTTCTTCTCCCTTCCGCGATTATAAATTAACAGTGTAACCTTGGCCCGTAGACAAACGTCAGTGTATTCCGTAGCGTAAATCGCAATCGAATAGAAACGGTTAGGTCGACCAATCACATCCAAGCTCGTCGCCGGCGTACGATGCGCGCGCCACGGC
Source organism: Lithosia quadra (assembly GCA_963576445.1). Taxonomy (NCBI): domain Eukaryota; kingdom Metazoa; phylum Arthropoda; class Insecta; order Lepidoptera; family Erebidae; genus Lithosia; species Lithosia quadra. The sequence goes on along the minus strand of OY754901.1, from coordinate 4,930,255 downwards.
GGAATCACGAGCTGGAGTGTGATTGGTCGACCTAAACTATTCTATTCGATACGATTCGATCGAATAGAATAATTTTTCCATTTAAAATATCATATACATGCTATTCCGAATGAATTCAGCTTGCATGAAAGGTTTTTTAAATCATCATGATGGCTTACGTTTGACCTCAATCCCACCTGATCGTAAGTGACGATGTGGTCTACGATGAATCATACTTGCCTAGAAGGAGCCTATTCACTTGTGACTCGAATACGCTCAGGCCTATTGACTATATTTTTTTTTTATATAGGACACGTCAAAATGACTCCACCTTGCCTGATGGTAAGCGAAAGACAAAGTCTCAGGACAGGAATCAGATAGAAGCCTATTTTATTAATGTTTTTTTATTCCAGTGTGATGCTAGCATGGCAAACTTTCAACGCCCTATTTGTGATACGTGCCGTGAGCAAATATTTGGTGGAAATGGTGCCAGAATACGAGTTGTGCAGGCATTTAGATGTACAGGCGGAACGGAGGGTGGGCAACGGGCCCGTGGAGAGGGAGGGGTTGGACGACACTACGGTGAGTTCGAAAATAACTGTAAAATTAACTGTAAAAGTAACTGTAAAATTTGTACGTCAGAACCGGCAGAATATGTGGTCCTACCCTATAATGTAAACATCACTTTTGTACCATGTTCAACAAATAAAGAACTTTGAACTAACTTTTTTTATACCACTTAGGTGGGAGACAACCAACCAGAGGGCCTAGATTCTCAGATCAATGCAAAAATATACTTGAACTATGCAATAAGCAAGAATCGAACCTACTATTTTTTATTAAATCCGCATAAATGTATTTTACTAGGCTTCGCCCGTGGCGTATTTCGAAATCCGATGCACCCTTTTTGACTTTACATAATATGCTCATAATTTATCAGTTTTCCTAAAATGTATGGGAATCTACCGGAATTGTTTACATTTATGATTATTGCTCCGCTCCCTTGGGCAGTAGCGTGATGATATTCAGCCTATGAAATTCACGGATAATGTGGCTTTCTATTGGTAAAAGAATTTTTAAAATCGATTCAGTAGATCCCGAGATTACCCCTTACAATTTAACAAATATACAAACACTCAAACTTCACTTCTTTATAATATTAGTATAGACTTATTTACTTTTGGAAAAGGCTTAAAAAAATAAAAAAATATATATTAAACAGTATTTTCTGTTGTCATACGTTTGGTGTACAATAGAGAGTTATACTACTACTACTACCACTACTTTGACTACTACGACTACTACCACTACTATGACTACTACTATGACTACAACTACGAAAACTACTACTACTTATCCTTCTAGTATATCTCCTTTATATTTTTCTATCACAAACCATGTGGGTGCTAGCACCTCTGCCTACCTCTTCGGGGATATAGGCGTGAGTTTATGTTATGTTATGTTATCACAAGCCAGTTACTTCAAATTTAAACTGTACCGTCTGGTGTTAAAGTCCATTATTATCTGCCCACAGCCCCAACAAGAAGACTCCCCAGCGCTCCCGTCACCCGCCACACCCGAGGCTGAAGCCCCAACGTCCCCTAAACTGGCAGGCAACGAGAGTCGAGTGGAGATGCTGATAGATGCGCTCATTGGGCTTATAATAGATGTTCCAGTCACGTGAGTTTCTTGAAATAATAATAATAATAATACTTTTTAATAATTGCTTTTCGAAGTTACGTGTATATTTATCGCAGGTTTATAAGTGCCCGGTTAATAGCAATAGGCTCGCCACCTATTACATTGGGACCTAAACATAAACTGGCGAAATGTGGGTGCTAGCACCTCTGCCTACCCCTTCGGGGATATAGGCGTGAGTTTATGTTATGCTTGGCTCACGAGATTGTCGACCATATGGATTCAGAAGTTATTGTTCCATAGTCGTATAGTATGTGGTTTGGTTATGTTATGGTATGGTTGGGTCAAGGGCTTAAGACGGCACTCCTTGACACGGCACGTATTGTGAGGAGGTTCCTCTCTTTAAAGCCCTAACCACCGCTGTTTTTTTATAGAATGTATCTATATAAATAAAAATGAATTGCAATTATGTTAGTCTCGCTAAAACTCTAGAACGGTTGAACCGATTTAGCTAATTTTTTCTTGAAATATTCTGGAAGTCCAGGGAAGGTTTATCCGGTGAGAAAATATGGAAAAATGTATAGGCAGACAAGCACACGGCTCACACTGATGGAAAGCGGTTACCGTGGCCTATGGACGCGTGCAACACCAGGGGCGTCACACTCGCCCATCATCGCCATATCATTGGATGGCCAACGTTACTTTTCCCATTACGTTTAGAGTCGATTTTTTCTATAAAAATGGTATGTTATACTGAATTTTGTTTGTTACAGGGACAACACATACTACCTGCACCTAGAATGTATAAACACGATACTGGTCCTCATGTCTGTCTACATGTTCGCCGGCGTGCACGGACAGCTGAGGCTGGTAGACACCTCTCTGATTTACAGGTATTATTTATCACCATGCTAGAATCCATAACAAGCTAAAGGTAAAGTCTCTGGAATGGGAGTCACCATTAAAAACACCGATAGTGCTATAATGGTGGCCCTCAGCTTGATGTATTATATTTATGGAGGAACGGGATGTGACGTCCCTCCAACACAAAGGGAGGATCCTCCGACCAGGGCAAGGTGATCACGCCTGGCGGGCCGCGGCCCTACGGTTTATCGTTGGGATCTTGTATATATGCTACACCAGTGTGCGAACTTCACTTTCGCGATTCAGGATCGTAGTGACGTAGTTGTAGTATCGAAGTAGTTCGTCGTGCTGTGACTAGATGGCGCTGGATATTTGTGGTATCGCCACATATTTAAGTGGTATTAAAAAAAATCTAGTTGGGTACCTGGGACCATAGCGCACACCGGTTCTATATTATATGCCAATGTATAACACTACTTTGAGACAACATTCGTTAGTCGCTGACTTATTTTTCAGAGGACAAAAGAGATGTTTCACAAATGTATGGACCTTGGGCCCGATAATTGTACACTACTTAGAAAAATAGCTAGGCAATGTAGTTATCATTTCTCACTATTCAATTATTATAATAATTGCCTCGTATTGTGGGCGGAATCTAACTAAGTAAACACTTTCTTGCAACACAACAAACATGGCGGACTAAAACTATTTTAGTCCGCCATGAATTAACCCAAAAGCGTTAATTCCCGTTTACGTATAATAGTTATGGAACGCGAAAGTTTAAAAGTTAATAAAAAAGTTAATAAAACTATAAATGTACTCATATTTCATTAATTTATGCCCTTGAATTTAGGAGGCGAATAATTACTATTGTATTTTTTTTGCCAACAACCGGTATTATTTCTCTTTTTTTTTCAGTATTTTATACAATTTTTACTAAAATGAAACATCTCATTTTATTGTTTTTTTTCAGAACTCTGTTCCAAGGGCGCTATGGTATGCACGCCCCCCTCCTGGTGAAGACTCTGCTATCCAACCTGTGCAGCATGCTGGCCGCCCCACCCAGCATGTTCGGCGCGCATGCTGGCGGCGGCAGTCTACTTATAAACTTCGCTTGTGAGTACACCACGCCTAAGCACAGCTTCCGTAAACATATCTTTTTTACTCTCGGCCAATGAAATCACAGAAAAAGTTGTCACTTTTTTTTTATGTTGGTCACGTCAACATGACTTCACCTCGCCTGATGGTAAGCTGAGGCAAAGTCTCTAGACTAAAACGTCACATAAACTCATCTTTTTCGGCAATTTCGTTCGTCGAAGTTGTTGGTATGGGTAATGGACTGCTGAGACGAGGTCTCGGGTTCGATCCCAGGTTCACCATGGCACACACCAATGACTTTTCGATGCTTTTCGAAGTTATGTGTGTATTTATCGCAGGTTTATAAGTGGCCGGTTAATGGCAATAGGCTCGCCATCTATTACATTGGGACCTAAACATAAACTGGCGAAATGTGAGTGCTAGTACCTCTGCCTACCCCTTCGGGGATATAGGCGTGAGTTTATGTTATGTTATGTCATTTGTTGAGAGAAAAGACGAGATATGTCTATAGACGCCATGCTGACCAAGCAGATCTACACTTCCATACTAATAATTATTATAAAGAGGAAAGATTTGTTTGTTTGTAATACTGACAGCCTCTGTGGCCTAGCGGTAGTGCATTCGACTGCAACACAAGGGGCGCGCCTTCGATTCCCGCTCATTACAAATATTTGTATTCATGAATATGTCTTTTTACATTAGTCTGGGTGTTTCTATGTATAAGCACGAAATAAAAGTATGTTTATCCGCATTCTAAAACCCATAACACAAGCTAGTTAAGCTGATTTACTTTGAACCTAGATAGCACTGCTTGGAATCTCGTATAATATTGTAAAAAAAAAGTATGTGTATCCGCATTCTAGAACACATAACACAAGCTAGTAGACTTACTTTGGGTCTAGATAGCGCTGTGTGGAATTTCATATAATATTATAAAAAAGTATGTTTATCCGCATTCTAGAACCCATAACACAAGCTAGTTAAACTAACTTACTTTGTACCTAGATAGCGCTGCGTGGAATATCGTATAATATTATTAAAAAAAATATATTTATCCACATTCTAAAACCCATAACACAAGTTAAGCTTACTTTGGGTCTAGACAGCACTATGTAGAATATTCTAGAACTTAACCTCTACTTCCAGCGGGTCTCTGGAACATGATAACCTTCACCGCGACCTCCCGGCAGACGATCTACTCCCACCCCCCTCTGGACCGGGCGGAGCTGCAGGACAGGGTGCGGAAGGAACACCCCCTGGCCAACCAGTCGTGTCTTCTACTGCTTACCCTCGCTAATCATTGTATGAATGATGATAACTTGTATAGGAACGCTCTGTTATGCTGTGAGGATACCGCAGGTGGGTACATTTTTACAAGCTTTTATTTAGTTTCACCTGTCCCGTTGTCTGTAATCAATTCTTGCAAGCTTGCAAAAATATTTTTCGACCACTTCTAATTATCCAATTGAGCTGAAATTTGGCATAATTATGTACAGTTAGATGCCGTACACTATACTTGTTTTAATGCGACGCATTTTGCCACAAACAAGTATAGTGTACGGCATCTAACTTGGCAAGGTTTTAGAGTAGTGGGGCCCACACTACTCCAAAACCTGGCCAAGTTACGTGCCGGCATCTATAAGTCCCATGACAATGCAATATTGTAAATAATGAAAGCTTGTTTTTAAAATGGTTTTTTTAAACAGCAGCTTGTTATTAAACGGTTTTATTCAACTTGGCTTGTTTGTTTGGGTCAAATCTAGTAATTGAAAATTAACCCCCTTTCTATGGACGGATTGTTCTGATAATTGGCACATATCTTTAGTTCTTGACAATACAAGTTAATAAATTCTGTGTCATTGTAAATTCAAGATGGCCGCCACTACAAAATGGCGGGATTACGTATTTATCCACAAAGAACAAAGAAAAAATAAAAGGGCTTGACTAGTAGAATATAATTCACTGTAAAAAATAAAATCCAATATGGCCGCTTTTATTGTATATAAAAGCGTTTTTTAACTTAAAACATTTTTAAACAGTTTTATTTAACTCGACTTATTTGTTTGGGTCAAATCTAGTAATTGAAATTTGAAACCCTTTCAGTTGTCTGATTTGTCTGATATTTGGCAGAAGTCTTTAGTTCTGATGACAATAAAATTTAAAACTGTTTAAATTAAAACAGATTTTTCATAATATATTACTTAATTTATTTAATTTTTTATTTTATTAATATGACAGAAACCTCAGCGCCCACACCACAGAAGGAATCCAATGGACCTTTACAAGTCACCCCTCCAAGAATTGATATAGCAGCCGTGAGTACCGGGCTTTTTCTTCTTAAAATCTGCCTAGAGTGAATGACACACCAAATATGTAAGGCACATGTAAGTGGGCAGGCAAGCCGGGGTCGACCTCGCAGAGTATACACTGACCAAATTAAGAAGTTATTGCAAAAAGGGCAGGTCAAAAGCACTCGAAACCGGCGGGCTTGCATGAAAGGTTTAATGACAGTAGAGGAAGCGCGTGAAGTATGTCAGGACAGAAGAAGATGGCGGTCTGTTGTCTCTGCCTACCCCGGAGAGAAAGCTACAGCCCCGGGTCCTCTAAGCGGGGCGTGAAAAAGAGCCCGTCAAGTTAGGGCCACCAATATGGCACTCTTGGTTTATGTATGGACCTGAGACGTTTAGCTTACCATCAGGCGAGGTAAAGTCATATTCTTTTTATATAGAATACATCTAAATGACTTTACCTCGTCTGATGTTCAGCTAAAGGTAAAGTCTCAGGACTGGGGTCACCACCGCATACACCGGTAGTGCTACAGTGGCGGCCCTCACCTTGACGGCCTCATCAAATGCTTTTTCACGCCCCGCTTAAAGGACCCGGGACTGTAGACGTGACCGATATTTAAAAAAATGTGTTTTTTTTTTATTTTCAGCTCCACAAAGCTTTGTGTGCTACGGCGGGGTGCGAACACTCCACTCTACTCCTGTACCTCATGTTACACTCCTGTAACGCGTACAAACGACACGTCAGCCAGGTCGCACAGATCGATCAGCTGGTAAGTACTGCCTACCCTCTTGACAATACACAGGCGTGAATTACAACCCTATCTACACACTTGAGGCCGACCTTTTTTTCTTTTTATCGTGCTAAAATACCCATGGATACCACCCCCGTCGGCTATCGGGGGTGGTTCTGTTGGAATTGGACCGACTAAAACCGCACGCCGTCTCGAGTCTTAATGACCGGCGTGTAAGGTTACTAAGTAGGCATATCCCACGCACCCCGGGCCATCTATGGCTTCAAGATGGTCCCCACGACCCTCTACCCTCGACCCAGGGGAGGGGGAGGAGTGAGCATCACTCCACCTCGCTGACGGTGGGGTCCCGTCTGCGCGTGGAGAATCAGCCACGGCTGTCTGTCTATCTGTGCGCGATAAAATCAAATACTACTGCCCCAATTTTTATGCTGTTTTCATTAAATAATAAGATTGGTTCTCGAGGAAGATGTTAGTATATAATTTGTCAAGTTTTATATGATATTTGTTGGCGTTGAAAGAAAATTAACCGACGCCCGCGATGCGAAAGTCGAAAGTCAAATCCATTTATTCTATACAAACCATTAAACGGCACTTACAAAACGTCAACTATTTAAAACTATAAGCAAATGGACCACCGGTTCGAAACGCGGCCCAGACCTGAGAAGACTCCGGCAAGAAACTCAACGGGCTGTTTGGTTTTTGACTATTTACAATCATTTCCGAAGTCATTAATCATTGGGGAAGCCACGCGCATAGGCTATTATATTATATTATATATAATTTGTGTTGTTCCCACAGATCGTGCCGATCCTGCAAGTGTTGTACAACGCGCCGGACAACAACTCACATCACATATACATGTCACTTATTGTTCTACTGATATTAACGGAAGACGAGGCCCTCATCAAGAACGTACATTTAATTGTGAGTACTACTGTTTTTTATACCACTTAGGTAGCAGACAAGCACATGGTCTGCCTGATAGAAAGCGGTCGCCGTGGCTTATGGAAGTGTGCAGGCTTTTCTCTCAGGGTTGCCATCTTGGGTCTTCGAGAGCGCTGGAGTGTAAAGGGATCGAAAAGGTGCCTCGCACCCTGACTGATCCAGACTATCTCCGACTTTGAAATGGTCCCCGTTATGCCCCTCGCAAGAGGAGGGGGAGGGGGGGGGGGGCAGTGCAGAACTCCGCCGCCTCTATGTAGTGATCCTTAACTTATAAAAAGAAAATAGGATCGGTAATAAAACGTCTATTTTGTTTTTTTTTTCTTTTTTTTTATACTACGTAGGTGGCAGACAAGCATACGGCCCACGGATACGGATGGGAAGCGGTCACCGTGGCCTATGGACGTGTGCAACAACTAAACCGAGACACTTCGTAAAAATAATACTGTCTCTCTTCTTTCACTCTATATCTCTTATCCATGTCGGTCTACCCACATTTGTCTACAGATGTTAAAAAATCTGACATGGTATACGGAGCGAGCGATCTCCGAGATATCCCTGGGCGGGCTGATGGTGCTGGTGATCCTGCGCGCGCTGCAGTACAACATGGCGCGGGTCCGGGACAAGTACCTCCACACCAACTGCCTCGCCGCCATAGCTAACATGAGCTGTGAGTACTGTAGAACTGTAGCTCGAGCTTATAAGGGTCTATGGAGCCGCCTGGAGCCCTTTTTTTATTATAGTTGAGAGCCCTAAAAAGTCCAATAACAATGGTCTAGCTGCAATGGGTTGTGAAGATCAGTCAGTCGCTTGACGGAAAATATCGAGGTCCAGCTAAATCCGCAGTTAAGACTGGTAAAGCGGACCCCAGACTCCGAGGTGAAAGCTTTGGATGCGACTGGGATTAACGCTAGGTAGAAGAAGACCTATTGTTACTGTCACCTGCCGTCACCCACGATGCGCTTACTGAATCTGTTCGTGTAACAAATCACGTTCATTTTTGTAATGGACTTCAACGAGGTTGCCGTGATTTGTGCTCTTGAAATACGTGACCGAGTCAAAGTCAAAGTCAAAGTCAAAAATCATTTATTCTGTATAGACCATTTTAAGCGGCACTTACAAAACGTCAAATTATAAATATTTAAAACTAGAAGCAAATGGACCACCGCACGTACGGCAAAATGCCATATTTACGACGACAAAACTATGAATGATAAAAATTTACGTTGAATATGCTCTTCACGTATATTTTATGTAGTGATTACCTTACTGGAGTATCCTTAATATTCCTAGGTAGGTACCTAAGTACCTACCTAGAAAATTAGTAGGTATTTTACACGATTAATTTGATCAAATGAAACAAGGAATTTTAAAGCAATATATTTATAACTAGCTTTTCGCTAGCGGCTTCGCCTGCATGTAGGTTATCGCTACCAGAGGTCTTTATTTAATTTAACGGACTTTAATATGTGGTTAGAACCGACTTCAACAGAAAAATCTAAAGTGTTAGGTATTTATTTTCAGAGTTAAATCTGTAATTGAGTTATTTTACATCTTTCAGATCCATTTTGCTTATTAAGGTCAATTTAACTGACCGCTCCGCTATCCACTCAGCTCTCCACTCAGTTCTACACTCAGCTCTCCATTCAGTTCTTCACTTAGGTCTCCACTCAGCTCTCCACTGCACTTTCCATTCCACTGTCCACTTCGCTCTCCACTCAGCTCTCTACTTAGGTCTCCGCTCAGCTCTCTACTTAGGCCTCCACTCAGCTCTTCACTCCACTCAGCTCTCCACTTCTCTCCAGTCAGCTATCTACTTCGTTCTCTACACTGCTCTCTACTTAACTCTCCACTCTACTCTCTCTCTCCACTAGGCCAGTATTTTTCTGTAGCTAAACAGAAAAATACTGGCCTAACTTGAACCAATATTTAAACCGATAACAATCGATACTTCTTCTTTGTCGTATCGATGGAAATAATTTATTTTGTATTAGATGTGCCCAGCCCAAAACTCGGTGACATTGACTGCCATCTCACTTGCCCTGTTCAGGTCTTCGACCATGTATGTATTGGGGCACGGCGAACACGACAGAAGGTGGTTCATATCAAGTTGGTAGAGTTAATTGTAGTAGGTAGCTCATGTACAATTGTCTCCATTTAGGAGATAACTTAGTTAAAAACACTTTGAGATTCGTTTTGATCGATTTTTCTTCATCTTCAATACATTTTTCGGTTTTTAAATTATGCAAAATATAGATATATAATCGATCAATACAAGCTACTGAAGAAAAATTAAATAAACTGTCACTTAATACTAAATAATTCTATTGTAATCTTGTAATTTGCTCGTCCATAATGGAATCGTTTCGACTACCTGAAACATAAACAAGAAATACTCAAAAAGGGGCCAAAAAGGGCCACTAAAAACAGTACACAGTATAAGCAGCATTATGACCTTTTGATTAATACATAATTTGACTCGAAACTCGATGAAACTTTTTTTGAAAGTCTCAAACAAATTGCATAGTTACAAAGAAAAATTGAGTATTTCACTATATAAACATAATTAAGAATTTATTGACTAAAATGCGTTTTTATGCGGTATTTTTAGGGTTACTATAAAGTACTTACAACACGGTAACACCTGCATAATAAAAAAATAAACTAACACGTTCACTTTTCAAATTAAAAAATAATGTATTCGCACAGAGTTTAACACAATACTGGAAACGCGGCTGACAACAATCGACATACCCGCCAAAACGTGTTTACTACACACAGATTCTTAATCACTCATAAATATTTTTTGTTGTACAATGTGTATTGAAGCTTTAGGAACATCTGACATATGAAATAGATGCATTTAAATAACTTTGACTTTTGGACTTTTGTCGTCGTAAATGCATGATTTTGCCGTACGTGCACCGGTTCGAAACGCGGCCCAGACCTGAGAAGACTCCGGCAAGAAACTCAGCGGGCTGTTTTTTTTTGGTCTATTTACAACAATTTCCTTAGTCTAGATACAATGTTATTTAGAGTAACATAGTTGAGTGAACAGTTCATTTCCAAGCTTCTTTATCATCTAAATAATCTTGAATTTTATAATAAGCTTTTTGGGAGAGTTTTCTTTTAACAACATTTTTAAATTTACTTACACGTAAATCTCTAATTTCGCTTGGGAGTTTGTTGAAAAAGCGTATACAGTTACCCCGAAAAGAATTACTGATTTTTTGGAGCCTACTATCACAGGCTACAAGATTGTTTTTGTGCCTGGTATTTATATTGTGCCTATCACAAAGTCTTGGAAATTGTGAAATATTTTTCCGCACATACATGAGATTTTCAAATACATATTGTGAGACTACAGTAAGAATGTCTATTTCTTTGAATTTTTCTCGGAGGGAGACTCTTGGGCCCAAGTTATAAATAGCACGCACAGCCCGCTTTTGCAAAACAAAGATCGTGTTTAAGTCTGCGGAATTACCCCAAAGGAGAATTCCGTAGCTCATGATGCTATGAAAATAGCTGAAATAGACGGTTCTTGCCGTGTCCACGTCTGTTAAAGTCCTAATCTTTTTTACGGCGAAGGAAGCCGAACTTAGCCTACTGGCTATTTTTTCTATGTGTGAACCCCACTGTAGCTTCCTATCAATGCTTAGACCTAAGAACACTGTCGATTCCACAAGGTTTAACACCTGTCCACTGACCTGTGACAAAAAGTCACCAGTCAGTGGACTCCCATAGTGATGTACAGAGCGAGTGACAGTCACGTCACTCCGGTGTTGCCTGCCGCTGCAACTATTTGTCACCGAATTATAATGAGCGCACTCAGTATAGTTTTCATTGCACTTGACTAAGTGATCAAAACTCACAGGCAGCGAGGGGCCTAATTAGCTACTTAATGAGTATCTTCTACAACCTAGCGTTAATCCCAGTCGTATCCAAAGCTTTCACCTCGGAGTCTGGGGTCCGCCTTACCAGTCTTAACTGCGGATTTGGCTGGACCTCGATATTTTCCGTGAAGCGACTGCCATCTGACCTTCACAACCCAATGGTGACTTAGACGATATCGAAGCATTGCAGCTAGACCGTTGTTGTTGGACATTTTAGGGCTCCAACTACCCGTAACGACTGCCATAGATGTTTGTATGGCAACCGGGACCGACGGCTTAACGTGCTCTCCGAGGCACGACCAGACCAATGCAAATACCCATATTCATGCATACAAATATTTGCACTGAGCGGGGATCGAACCCGCGCGGCCGCGTTCATTACCGCTACGCCACAGAGGCTGTTAATGTGTTAATGAATATATAATTATGGTCAAAATTAAAAAATAATGTTTGTATTGCAGGTGAATTTAGAAACCTACATCCGTACGTAGCTCAAAGGTTAATATCCTTATTTGAAACCTTAACGAAACGGAGAGCGCGGCTCTGCAGCGAAATTGAAGGTAAATCATTGATTTGGTTATGTTAATAACTAATGGCGGAACCACACTTCGCTATTCACCTATAATTTATTCGACCAAATTCTTATAGAAAGAAGAAGAGAAGAAAGAAAACTAACTTTATTTATGAACATAACGCACATAGGTTTTATATAAACGAATGCCAAAAAAAATATCACCAATAGACGCAAAAGTCCACGGCCCACCAACCAATAGACCAATAGACCAATAGACGACTAAACCCTTCACAATTCGTCATATAAGAGCGACTAAGGCGGATATTCGTGCGAATAAAGCAAACATACACGAATAGGCCTTCCCCACTTCGTTGTATATACACGTGAATAAAGGAGAATAGCGAAGTGTGGTTCCGCCATAACATAATAAGAAACATACTAAAAAAAAATCTTAACAAACTTTCATATTTTAAATGTTAGTGGAAATAGGTTAGTTTTATAGGAATAGGACAATATTATAGAAAATATTTTTGTTTTTTTAGGTGGAGATATAAATGGCTTAGAGTTACCACACCAGTCAGAAGAGAAAACTGAAGAAATCGTAAGTTGAAAGTTTAAGAAGAGTAAGACTTTCCGCGTGGTTTAACATTTTTAACACAATGACGCATATGTGCGTCAAAGTTAACAATGACGCATATGTGCGTCATGTACCACGAAAACGTTATTGACCGCCGAATTATAGTGCCCATTCACTTTTCTAAATGAATATTCCAGATGGAACACATCAGCGTCTTGGACGAGGTGCTCCGGATGCTGCTGGAGATCATGAACTCGTGCGTGGCGCAGCAGCTGGCGCACAACCTCAACGTGGTGTACGCGCTGCTGCACAAGCGACATCTGTTCCAGCAGCACCAGCACCACCACCCCGTCGCGCAGAACATTGACATGGTCACCTACTTCACTATCACTACTTTATGAAACATAATCCTACGCTGATTGTCCAGGGTCATATGTATATGGGTAACCGCACACCCCGGTAATTAAAACCCGAGACGGCAAAGCGGTATTAATCGGTTCGATTCCGACATAACCATCCCCGATGGCGAACGGGAGTAAAATCCGTGGCGATTACCGCACGATAAGAAAGGGAGCTTTTCCTTAAAATATATACTTATTTACAAAAGAAAAACTAACCTAAGCATGTTCATCCGTATTCTAAAACCCATATGACAAGCTTAAATTGGATCTAAATGGCGCTGTGTAACATGTAGAAAAAAACTTGAATAAATCGACGACACAGTTATAATTTTTTGAATATATTTACAGGTTATAGGCTACTTTTCAACGAGGTTACAACGAGTACAAGAGGGCGCTGGCGGTGATCTCGGAGTCACTGAAGTACTGCAGTGTATTAAGAAGGGCGCTGAGCAATGGTCCAGTGATAGACTTAAGGTTTGACGCTACTTATACTGTCTGTAATGAAGTTTAAAGTGCCCCGGGGGGCACGTTAACTGACTCATGCCGCATATATGCGTCAAGAATAATCTCTAGCCATGTCAATGACGCACATATGCGTCATTTGACCAATTTATGTGAACAATGTTAGCCATCGGTTGTAGCCATAAGGTTCCGAGTTATTCACCTCCCATTGCACCTATAATTAACTTTTATATGTTTTTATCCTTCAAAAGTATTTTTTTTTCTACAGAAATTTCCAGACTTGAAATTCCGCTACGTCGAAGAGGAACGCCCCGAAGAATTCTTCACACCGTACGTATGGAGTCTCGTGAGCTCCTGCGGTGGGGTCTACTGGGCCAGTGAAGGCGGAGCCCGGGCCTTAGGGGACCTGCTAGCCTGCTGATCGACGCATACAATGACAATATAATATATTAGTGTTCATAATATAACCAATTCGCATGTTCGAACATGCTGTGTATATATAACTTTAAAATAATACAGTTTTATATGAAAACTGTTTCTTTTATTTGTATGCAATGTTATTTTTAGTGTAAAGTCAGCGTCAAAAGTAAATGATCATTTTGTAAGTTTTTGAGCAACGTTTAATTTTTTTTTAAATTTCTACCATTGGTCACAAATATTTGATTGTAACATGTACCTACAGGGGATAGGAAAATTGTTATATTAGGTGTGATAATGACAAGTATGAGCAACGAGCGAACGAGCGAGAAGCGACTCTCACCAAAAAACGCTCGTTCATATGACGCATATGTGCGTCATTGACCACGAAGATTGAAAACATAATTTTATATGCAGATTCATAAGTTTGAAATCTGTTCAATGATCACCTGCTTTTGAACCTAACTACCATAGAGATAAAAAATTGTCAGAGATGGTTACAAATATATTTTTATCAAGGGTAATAAGCTCATAAGCCTATGGGTATAAAGTTACCGTCTTACCTTCAGAAGGAAAAGAGAAGTCAGAAGAGAATTAGAAAACCGGCCAAGTGCGAGTCCGACTCAAGCACGTAGGGTTCGTTATGATAACATGCTAAGATTCTAAACGATGTGAGCATCGGTACCTTAGAAGTCGGTCTAAAATCAAATGAAAGGTACATTAAACTTTTTTATTCGCTTTGCAAAATATCATTTTATTTTAAACTTTAACTTGATAACGATAAAGTCTACAATCAAATAGCATTTTTTAGCGTGTCAGTGGTATGACAGTGGTTTGCCTTTAGCAGAATCGAGGCTGGCAATTACTCTGCCAACCCACTAACCCACCCCAATTCTAGAAGCCACTTCTATCAAGCAATTAAGCTTAACTGGAGGGGTTAAGTTTTAAAGAAAGAAAAATAGGACGAAGGTACGTTATATGGGAGATATAGTTCACGGCATCTAACTTGGCAAGATGTTAGAGTAGTTTGGGGCCCCACTACTCCAAAACTTTGCCAAGTTAGATGCACTATACTTGTTTGTCGCAAAATGCGTCGCATATAAACAAGTATAGTGTACAGCATTTAACTTGGCAAGGTTTTGAAGTAGTGGAGCCCACACTACTCCAAAATCTTGCCAAGTTAGATGCTGTACACTATTGTTTGTCGCAAAATGCGTCGCATATAAACAAGTATAGTTCACGGCATCTAACTTAGCAAGGTTTTGAAGTAGTGGAGCCCACACTACTCCAAAATCTTGCCAAGTTAGATGCCGTGAACTATAAAGGTATTATAATTTGTCACAAAAAATATTGGGAATGTTTTATACTCTATGGCAGTCTATGGTGTATATTAAAAATAATATTGTATGTTTAAGTACATACGGTTTAAGTAATATTGATATTGAATCTGTTGTTACAATAAAGCTATAAAATAAAATTCGTTCACGAACTAATCTCTTTTAAGCGTCACCTCACCAAAACCAGTGAAATTATGTCAGGATCGAACCGATTAAAACCACGCTGTATTCCATTCAACGTAGGTCTTTTGGTACACTCTAATAGTGGAACCACACTTCGCTATTCACCTTTATTCACGTATATACAACGAAGTGAGGAAGGCCTATTCGCGTATATTTGCTTTATTCGCATGAATATTCGCTCTAGTCGCTCTTATAGGCGAATAGCGAAGTGTGGTTCCCCTATAAAAAGAATCTCCCCAGGATCAAACCTTGTCCTGACAATTTTATTACGAATACGACTAATAAGAAATTATTCAAATCAGTCGAGCTGTTCTCAAATTTAGCATTTAGTAACCAATTAAGTATTTTCCAATTATTTTTGTTGTTGAAAAACATAAGTACGCTACAGATACCGGCATGTAAATTGGCCGGGCGCGTCATATGCGCAAAGGTCGATTTTTAGGTCTCCTTTGAGGTATGAGCCGGTGGCGGGAGACGCGGCTGCGCCGTCGCGGACATATGATTGGTCCGTCACTTGACGGACCAATCAGATGTCTCCGAGAGACATCTTGTAGCGAATCAACGTTCCGTTCGTTCGTAATTTGAATCATTTGATTGGCTCAAAATGCACGATGCGCGAACTTACCCCAAACCTGGCCAAGTTACGTGCTGGTATCTGTACCAATTTCTCCGTACTATAGGTACTATAAGAGATAATCAAATGTTCCACAGATTCCATATTTATAATTGTATTTAATTGTAATATAACTTATTTATTTAGGTCCGTAGTGTCTTATAGATTCGTTCTCTTGTAAACTACAAAGAATTTACAATAAATGCCTAATGAAATAATTAATTAATGATGTAATTTTTATAAGAAATGGCTGACCAGGAAAAAAGTGAGCACTACCTAAATGAAATCTTTTGTAAAGTTAAGTAAACATATACGAAGTGCAAACGTCTATTATAAGATTGGATTTCATTTATATTTCAAACTACTACTAAACACTACTAAATTAAAAAATAAATATAATTTTCAATTAACACTCAATGAAATTCATTGAGCAAAATACGTTAATACATTTAAGTTCAAACTTAGTTCTTATTGAAGTAGAATAAACAATTTAACTCGACTGAATTTTTCCGTTTCACCTATAATAAAATTTATTGAATAAAACTTGAATCAAATTCATTTTTTATAATCATGCGCGCATTCCCGCCTAAAACTGAAGGTTCTTTTGACCATAGCCATAGACAATAAATATAGATTATCAATCTGTCATTTTCATTTTTTATATCGGTAGCACACTTGCGTTAAGCTTGTAACTGGCAACACTGGACGTTTCAAAGTTTAGTGCTGAAACAAAAATCATTTCAACGCTAAGTATTATGTTTATAATATCCTGTACTCCGTGTATGTTTATTACAATGACTTAAAAATTTAAATCCTTAAATTCTTTTTTCTTTAACTTATTCTCTTCTCTTCTGCTGTCTTCTTTTCCTGGTCAGGCTACAATTTTAATGTAGGAATAGGTACTCTAGGAAAACTTCCAATAACCATTTCCCAATAACATAAGATAAAATCGTATGTATTTATTTAGCTGTTAGAGAATTCATATCAATATGAAAAGGATCACGGTATGCTGGTTAAGGCACGTTGCATTTATTAAAAACTGGGTTTGTAAAGAGGCTAAAATTAAATGGTGTCGACCGAACTATACTTTATAAGTACTTAAGTGGAAAAAAAACTGAGCAGTTGCTAAAATGTACTGCGGTGTTACCATGAGCTTTTATAGCGATATAAATGCGATGCAGCTCAATTTAGGGAGAGAGACGGCGCTATACACGGTGCATAGCTCGCATCTCTCTCCCTGAGTTGAGCTGCATCGAATTTATATCGCTATTAGGAGCTCATAGCGATGGATTTATGCCCTGTCACTTTCTATTTACCTATGTTCAAAATGCTAGGGTATAAACTTATCTATAAAGGTTGGTTACCCCCGGCATTATTCAGGCGGATTGAATAAATGCTCGATTAATTCCCAAGTGACACCCATCACTGGTACTGATTAATATATTATTATAATTAAATTTTATTTATTAATAAGTAGGTACTGTCATTCCTTATTACAATACTATCCTATAAACATACATATTTCTAATATTTGTGTTTATAGAATTATTAGAAATAAATGTTTTTTTTTTTAATTATGGTAGCCTAATCGAAGCGCATCGAAGCGTCAAAACTTTCACTAATCACTACCACTTTACCATCGTCGATAGCTTAGTGCTTAAGTAACCGGTCCGATTGAGCGGTCCCGGGTTCATATTCTGGCCAATACATTCAATTTGGTCGGTTAAAGACAGTTTTTTTGTAAGAAGAAGTATATAAGAAAGTAAGAAAAGAAGAAGAAAGAGAATTAGAAGATATATTTTGCTTTCTGTAGTTGAGATAAGGGTGAGTTTGCTATATTAACGTTTCAATGAGCTTCGATTTAACCCCATGAAGCTATAGATAAACATGGAGGCCTCACTTCCAATACCTACTTGATGCTCAGTCTGTATTTACTATCTTGCTCTCTGTGGGCCGACTTCTCTTTCTAAGTATGATAACCTTCTAAGCAAGAAATCACCATTTAAACAAGTTTAAACACTTACGCGTGGAATTTTATATCACATCCTTGATGCCACGTACTACCGCAACCACGCACTATACAATTTTGCACAATTTTTTGAGTTTATACTTATAATTAACTTTAAATATGTTAAAAACCAAAACAATAATAAACAACCGCCATATTGTTTATTGATAGTTGACATGTAGTACTAATGTTGCCACATTACGTACTGAATCCATAGACAATGGGAATTTAATTCACTGATTTCCTGATTCAACAACCCAATCATGCATAATAAATGGCATAAATTTTTTCAATTTCCACATTAATAATCGTAGTCGAACTATAGAGTTATTTATAAATCATTTTACTTGCATTTTTGGTTAGTATGGTCTATTTCTATAATTTACTAGGAGATACTAATAAGAAGATAGCAACATTGTACAAATACACGAAAGAGAAGTCGGCCCACAGAGAGTGAGATACAGACATGTAGGTATTTGGATCAAGCTGTTCTTCCCGGTTTGGCCTCCATGTTTATCTATAGCTTCATGTTTAACCCATAACTATTCGAATGCAACTAAAGCGATCTTTTGAGACCCCTATACCTATGGGGTCTTTGACATTTACAATTATTTCTTTAGAGATTTTCTTTCGTGAATGTTATTATTATGTTAGATTGTAATAAAATGCAATATAGGTTAATGAAAAATTTATGAATAAAATGATATTTAAATAATATATTTTTTGTTTTATTGTTTGAAAACGGCAACTTCCTACTATGCTGGGTCCTTTATGCTCTTAACCTACCAGTACGCGATGAGAACACGACCAAATCGAAATTTAAAGAAAATGCAGATGTTATACCTTGTCTAATTTAGGATGATAATTTTGACAGTTCACGTCTATGAAGTATCATATTGTTTATCAACGAGATGATACCTCAAAAATTATCGTAGCACATAGACAGGTACCGCCCACTTGCCGTAGTGAAGCGACTTGAAAGAAATCAGCACAATTGACTGTAGACAAATGAATCGAATGAATCGAAATTAAATTAATTTATTGAAATGATTAAGTACTTATCTACTACATTTTTTTATAATATAATTAACTAAGTATAATACAAAACATAAGTACCATACTATAAAACTTCTCTTTTGTCATCCTGAAGTAAGTTACCTAAAATATTAAAAAAATAATTGCTTTTGTATTTTTGTAAGTATCGATTCCATATTCTATGGGAACGATAATCAAAAATCGAAAGATTCGTTTTCGATTATACTATATGGGGTACCCTACTTGGAGCTGTCAAAATTATCATCCTAAATTAGACAAGGTATAGTTGTAGGTATGCGTACCTATGCATAGTTAGTTATCTGTGCACATCAGCATGGCGTCCGTAGATATTTCTCATCTTCAACTAAGGAAATAGTAAAAAAAATCAAGCAACGTGTTGGCATAGTAATGAGACTGGACCATAAGTAAACCGTCTAGGCTGCCCCCAGCGAATTAAGAACCCAATCCAACATTATAACTCAAGTATTTTTTATTATCTCCAATGTACAGACACAACTACTATAATTTTTTTTAATAGTATTCTATGAGTATTCTTAAATAAAATCAATGGTAAACGAAACATTTCATTGGTATGGTTGGGTATGGTATGAAAATAATAAAATCATCAAAATATGTTTAAATTTTCCCGCGTAATGTGATACCCATAGACAGGACGCGTTAGAGGTACATACATACAATAAATTATTAATTTGATTACATATTTCTTTTAATTGTTTGTTATGAAACCGAATTTTAATATCCCTAAATTGCATGGTATCAATTACATTATCATACGACAAACTAAATTATTATCTGGTAGAAAAACCATAGACAATTTTTACTTCTTCAGATATGAAATCAAATCAATCGACAATCATGAAGTGTTGTGAACGAAGTGCGTAAACAAGACTTATTTTATTTATTTAAATATAAATAAATTGTCTTTACGGGAAATAAGAACAGAAGTTGAATTAAATAATATTAAAAACAATCTATGTGTTTGTGTATTTAATTGTGTTTGTGAAATACATATACTACGAAAAATATCGTGATTTAGGTAAGTGCACGGCTGTTTTTTTAATTTATTTTCTCACTATTGGTTTTTTCTTTCGTCCTGTGATGTATTTAAATAAATGTACGTGTCGTCGAAGCTTCTTACCTGTTTTTTATTTCTTTTCTAGCCTTTATGTGCTACGTGTGTCGCTGCATTTGTTTTGGTTTTTTTCAGAAAAAAAATAAAGGATTCTTTTTTTGAAAGATTACTATTCCTTTTTTGTTTTTTATTTATTTCGTGTTCTTCGCGCTTACTATCAAATTGTAATAAAAGTAGGGTAGTATCGATTTTTTCAAAACTTTAATTAGTATTTATATTTTTCAAAATTTGGTAGTGATAATAATTATGTGTGTTAAGTATTTAATAGAGTATTAGAAAAATTAGCTTAACATAATGTGGCCGTGGAGGCAACCGAAACAGTAAGTAATAATTCCTGCATCTAGAATTAATTTTTTTTTGTTCAGCTTTTGCATGGAATGTACACTCTAATATAATTGCTTTTTTTCTATGCTTAGATTCAGTCCTCATATTGCTAGATTTATAATGTTTGTCTTGCTGAAAATGAGTGCAGGTACAGAGAACCATTGCTTGTTAAAATAACGATGAACTTACTCCGACTTGCTCTAGCCAAAATGTAACATTTGCCATGTGAAAAAAAAAGACAGATACTACATCTCTTGGCAACTAGACACTTAGTTGGACTTAATGCCACATGCATTCTGTACTAGTCAATCCAAGATGGTACAGAGATAGACGCTGTACATACATCATTGTAATTATCAAACTGATTAAAACTACAGGCCGTTTTATCAAGGGGATCTATAGCCGGACACCTGATAGTAAACTAGAACACCATCCCCAAGACTGAGAAGCGCTAACCACTATCATATAACAGCCATCCCGCAGTTGAAGATAATCTGTATTTAAATAAGTTTATCACTCGACAAAACGTTTTATCTTAACACAGATAGTTCAAGATGAATCTATTGTTATCTTAATATTGATTGGATAGTTTGATCCTATGATCCTCTACATGACTGTTGAAAAATTCCAAAGCGTTGCTTCTGTTTTGCATTACTGATCATTATCCTCTATTTCTATCTATTTATGTCTATTTGATAAGTGTTGTTAGGCTGGTCGCAGAATATATTTTGAATACATTTATTAATGATATTAGTAGCCGAAATGAACCCTTTTGATCGGGCATATGTTAGAATTCTTAACCATGAAAAGTTTATCAGCTTAAGTTTCTTTCATCGGTAATACAGATTCATGATACCCATAGCACCATGCACTGCATATGCGCAGGTTATAGGAATGTGACCTGGATATACAACAATTAAGTTAGCTATTTGCATTGCATCACACGGTCTTTGAAGCAATTAGTTAATGGATACCGTCGCAACAGGACTGCTTAGGGATTAGAAATGTATGAGTAATACAAACATCTATATTCATAAACTAGCTAAACCATGTGACTTGCCCTGTGACATACTTTGATCTGAATAGATTAATTCATTGATCTCCCATGATATCTATTGCAGCTGTTCATATCTATGGCAGAAATTGTCCTTTCGATGTTTCGAAGTTTGAGTGTCAGACGGCAGTCGCTCTCCTAAAAGCCAAAACAATTGGTGCCCCGCGGCTTCACTCGTGACGTACTATTAAATATCTCTGGTAGAAGTTGTCATATCGGAGTTCGATTGCCAGAGTGTCAGTGGAACGACAGTGGCTTGGTGAACACAAATTAGCAGAATTGCGACTCTGGATTCGAACCCGAGACCGCGCGTTCCTAAAGCCGACTCCTTAACCACTAAGCTATCTACGCTAATGATGAACCCACGGTCCATTTCTGGATACAATTGGTGGGGTAAGATTGAAATTTCGCTTTCGATTCAAAAGAAATTTCATAGGTACTCGCCCTACAGATCTAAATAAATAGGCCTGTACATACATCTCGTTTTAGATAAAAGAGATAACGCACGAATTCTGTTTTATCTGGACGACATTCCATCGACAACAGCACTATCAACAACTATATTATAAATATGATAGTTTGTGAAGTTGTTTGGATGTTTGTTACTCAATAACGCTCTAACGGATGAACGGACCTTGCTGAAATTTAGTACAAGAATAGATTAAAGTCTGTAATAACATAGACTGCCTCGCGGACAAACCCGAGTTGGATAGCTATATAGTGTATGTACAATGCAATGTCCGAGCAGTTCATTACCATACATCTGCAACTAAGTTGACAACTTTATTAACTAATGAGTGAACAATTTCCTGTGAGAAATGCATGGCCGACACCGAGGTTAATCTGTCTGTCGAGATTGCAAGTTTAGCTGCCGTGTTTGAGTCACGATGATTAGTTGATTTACCTTATTGAAAATGTCAGCTATACAGGGTGAATTTTTCAAAAGGGCTTGGATGGCCAAAACCGAAACTATAAGGAATAGCGGAAAATGCTCAAAGGAGTCACGAGCCCGATTTTGATGAAACTTAAAACCTCATCATTAGATTTTTGGAAAATCAATAATCCTAGCTAGGAATCGAACCTGTTGATTTTGAAAAAAAAAACACACCCTATATTATTACACCATACGATAGTGTTGCTATTAAGGATCTTATTCTGGGAAGTAATGGCATACCGCAAACTAAAGGAAAGAGCTCATCTTTAACAAAATACATTTTAATTTTCTAACATTAACTGATTAATTGTTCAAAATGTAGACCATTGTTTTCCATACATAGCTGGATTTGAGACCTCAAGGATCGTACTGCATTCAATATTAGAATGTTATTGATTCCGTTTAGAATAATTCTCCAAAGAACGTTTCAAGTCATCAACAGACTGTAGGTATCTCTGTATCATATGTGTCTTTGTAAATTTCGTTTTTGACATACCTACCCCAGAGAAAGTAATCTAAGGGAGTAAAATCCAGAGGGATCTCGCTGGCCAAGGCACAGGACCATGCCTTGCAATAAAATTGTCGTCAAACTGCTGAATCAAAATCTCTTTTAAGGCTATTATGGGCTGGAGCTACATCTTGTTTAAAAAAAACATCAATCATTATAATCATTCTGAGTATAATTTAAAAAACGGAATAATTACGATCTTTTCTGGGATTTCGAACGAAACAAATTGGTACATAAAACATGAATTTTATTAAATTCCAAATTTTCCTTAAATTTGCCGTATATTATTACTTCGCAGAATTTGTTCCTTAACAGTGACACTATCGTATGGTATAATAATAAAGGGTGTGTTTTTTTTTTCAAAATCAACGGGTTCGATTCTCAGCTAGGTTTTTTGGTTTTTCAAAAATCTAATGATGAGGTTTTAAGTTTCATCAAAATCGGGCTCGTAACTCCTTTGACCATTTTTTGCTATTCCTTATAGTTTCGGATTTGGCCATCCAATCCCTTTTGAAAAATTCACCCTGTATACTGTTAAACCACATTCGGTTTTAAAAAAAGCCACTCTAGTCTAGCTGTATGGGACTACCCCATAAACTTATTAGAACAGCTTTTCATAAACTTATTAGAACAGAGTATTTTTTATCGTGCGCAACTTATCTTGTGCATCTCCAGAATCAAGGTACCCCTGATAGGTGTGGGAACTACGGTGTTCCGGGTGCATGGGTAATGCTCGCGCTTCGCACCATTTGAGGACTCCCACCCACCCTAATTGCTGCCAAGGTCACGCCTCGACATCTCCCATGCCGGGCACTCTGCCAGTCCAGTATGTGCAGTGCCGTGTCCTCTTTCGCGTCACAGTGATTTCACTCAGACGTTGGCTCCTTCCCGATCAGACATAAGTTGGACCCAGAAGCACCACTTCCTAGAGATCACCTGCGTCAGTCGGTATCAGAGGCATCCGTGCCGCCTCTCGGGCCAATTCCCCACGACGACGGGTCTTACCGCCGTTCTTAATGATTAGTTCCGTACACCCGGTTTAGTATGCATTACTGTCACGTCTAATCCAATAGGTACCTATCGTTGAAGTCAAGTGCATATATTGTAGCACCACGAACGCTAGGTGCCATAATCGACAACTCAATTATTTATCCATTGACCCGCTTCCGATGCCGCTTCATATATTCTTCCGACGTTACACTCTCCTATTTGGACGAGAACACAACTTGAATCCTAATTGAAGCCATTTATTACAACTCCATTTTGGTTTGTCATCGTTTCCCGCCATATTTTCTTACAGTGAGTGGCGCGAAATGGGACGCGCGGACCGTGCATTCTTATTTTAAAAATATTTTTTTTTATTTATGCCCATTGCTCAACCAAGTGAATTAGCACTGTTTTGAAGACTTTCATAATTTGTGTATCATCTGAATTAGAATTTACCTAATTTAGTGACTGAAGTGTAAGAAAAAGTTATGTGGAGAAGGATTTTCAGACGGATTAAATGGTAATTGTTTCTGACCGATACTTATACCTTAATACTAATTGCCATACACTATCTATACAGCCACACTTTAATGCTATATGGAAGGGAACTGACTGGGATATTGTTTATTTACTCACTTTGCGAAAATTTTGACTTCTAATGATATTCCATAGTCTAACTTTGTATGCTCTCGGAACACTTTAAAAGGAATGACAGAAAGAGCGGTGCATTTTTTAAATTTCTTTTTTTTTAAGTCTTGTCGCTAATAGGAGTGGCTTTCACCTCGGTAGTGTAATGACCAGAATTCAAACCCGGGACCTTCCGACCGGAAAGCCGACTCCCTAAACACTGCTATCGACGCTTTCCGATTTAGTATAGACACAGGTTCCAGGGAACCAGTAGGTACTTAAAGTTGGGATAATACCTAATAAGTCACAGTCGCTGATAGTATGGCTGTAGTGGCTGCAGCAGCAGTTATCACCAGCAAAACCAATAAAACAAAATGTCGGTTAGGATAGGACTCTGTCAGGAACCCTTCCATATCAGCATATGTAACATGAAGGAATTGCATGCATTGAAAACCTTGTCTTTCTTTTTATTCCATAGAGGTAATGGCTTACTTATTTTTTTAATTAACGTTTTTTATGTAGATATTGTTTATGATATACCTGGTAACATTATTTAATTAATTGGTAACAATTAGTCACATCTTTTTACTAATATCTGACAGTTTTTTAGGGTTTTGGGTCACACCAAGAACATTAGAAATTTCCTTGATCTTTGAGTCCGTCTTGAGTCGCACATTGTTTATTAATATCTGACTCATCTGACAGATATTTTTAGTTTTATTTTATAATTAATGACAGAAGCGTGTCTGCTGATGTTTTTAATTGATGACCGGGCGCACGTAGAACTAGCAAATACGTAAGTATGGAACTAATAGAAATTATATAATAGCTAAAAACATTACAGGTATACTTACCTACATATTCCGAGTGATTAGGTCTCACAAAGTGATATTCCTGTCGCTCCACTTACTAGGTATATTATAGACCATAAGGTTTCGTAATAAATCGTTTATAACCAAATTAAAAGCATCGTTTTATATCGCTAGAAATGTGTTTGACAGTAAAGTTAAGGTATTTTAACGTAGGTAATAATAGCCTGTGGTTTTGTTTGCGACCACAAGTATTGGCTCACTCGGCGCTGATAGACGTAATGCATCAGTGACAGATTTACACACATTTAATTTATTTAAATTTTAGGGGTGTATAAATATGAGTCTTCTTAATTTTTTTTAAAATAATTAGCTTTCGCCCGCGACTTCACCCGCGTGGAAGTCGGTATCGCCACCAATGAAACGACTCTCCACTCCACTCTCCATTCCACTCCACTCTCCAAAAAAGGATAAAAGTCCTATGTCCGTCTCTTGGTTCTAATCTACCTCCCCATCAATTTTCAGCCAAATCGGTTCAGCCGTTCTTGAGTTATAAATGTTGTAACAAACCCGTCTTTGTTTTATATATTAGATAGAAGTCCCTTAAAATATTCGTTTGGCAACAAAAGACGGCCTCTGTATCGTGGCGGTAGTGCATTCGCCTACTATGACAGGGAGCGTGGGTTTACACCTTCTGATTACTCGTTATAATATTACGAGACACCTCCCAACCCTGAGGACCTCGACCTTTTGTTTACCAGGTGCACCGACTAGCAGTTGAGGTTCACTTCGAAGACTTTGGTAGCACTCTGTACATCCAAACCGGACTAAGAATAGTGGTGGAGAGTAGCTCAGTGACGCATTAGACGATTTTGTTCTTTTACTTATTCTATGAACTCTTTATAGCATTCTTTTGAGATACAGAATCTTAAAAAAAAAACTGAAAATAATAATGTTAGGTGCCTAAGTATTTACACAAAAAGCATTTCGCGTTCATAAATCAATGCGAATTTATGGCTATGATAAGCAGCCTTAACTTTAGCGAAATGTCTTTTTAACGACCTGTGTTGTTTACTAAACGATATAAAGCCGCCTTTAAAGTTGCCCAGGTAAATCACTAGCACAAATGTATTTCTTTGAATGTTTTCATTAATTACAATCCTCGACAGATAACCGTTCGGAAAACTAAAACATTGATTAAATAGACAAAGACCACCAAACTTGGAAGGATTACTGAACGTAATTTTTTAAGATCTACTCTGTCTGAATAATCAGACATATAATTGCTACAAATGGGAATCAAACTCACTACTTCGGACGCTGCTCTACCCACCAAATAAATCGCGATAAAATCTGTTAAAATGTATTTTGTTATAAAAAAAATAACACCCAAGTCGATTAGTAACAACAATGTTATTTTCTGTATTTCTTTGCTTTTAATACTTAATAAAGTTTTATCTACATTATTATTAATATGATTAAATAAATTTAATAATTTCAAATATTAATTGATTACTTGACTAGGCGGTTGGTACGATATAAACTAATCTGTGTGTTACATACAAATCTATCCTGAATTCTCAGACATGAAAAAAGAAATCAAACACAGATCGGGTCGATGCACCCGTTTTGGACGGCAGCCAGCGATGCACTGTGCTGCAAACTGACCGTCTAGAACCATAGACAATGAACATCGAATAGAATGGTTATGACTTCTAAATTTGAAATTTATTGTACTCTGTACAGGTTTAAATGGAAATTTGCCGTTCGTTTCTCACTCTAGAATTCTTCTTTTATTATACGTCATAATAATAAATCAATGTTATTTGAGTTTATAATTATTATGTATACTTTATTGTACACTGAAATATAAGGTTGTTTGTCACATAAGAAATATGACTACAAAGGTCGGTAGGGAGGTGCACTGCAGCTCGAAGGACCAATGTATGGGGTCAGGAGTGATCGGAAAGCAACTCGAGTACGATATGAAACGTGTTTATTACGGTTTCACATGCTTTGAGAAAACAATTTAATATAGAAAATGAAAATTATAAAATCTAATGTGCCGATCGCAGCGACGGATACTGGACGACTGTTATTATAAACATAATTCAGATCAAAGTAACCTAACACAATACAAAAAAGTAAGAGATTCGTTTAGGAATCGCGTCGCTTACAATGTGGTTCTGCTCTAATATAACTAAAAACATTATGGCTGGTAGGTATATTAAATAATTGTTTATTAATTCTTTCAGAACTTATGAATCTTTGGATACCTTTATTAGAACTCACCTTATGCGTAGTGTTGGGACACGTTTGGTTCGTAACTCGATAAGTATTGCTTATATATCTTGTTTATGGTTTTGAAATTATAATGTTAAGAAAACTTCTTTCTTCTGTTTAAAAGAAATCCCACTCTTTTGTCTATGCCTCAGACGGTAATAAACTTGCTAAGCAAATCTAAGTCGGTCGTGTTTTACGATTTACACTTCAAACTAGCTTATAATTACGTACATATCTTGTGATGTTTATTTTCGACATGACGTCGTAAAGTCGATAGTAACACTAACTTTATTATAGACACTGCATACGAGGTTTAACAATAATAAAATTACTGTTTTTACGTTCTTAACTTAGTCTTATTTCCTTGTCTAAAAAGGGGTGAAGTGTTTTATTGGAACTGAAACTAAAGTCAGAGACATTAAAATACATGCTATAGTGAGCGAAGGAAAGATAAACTGACTGAACGAAAGACAAAATGGCTGAATGAAGGATAAACAGTGATTACCCTTAAATTTCCACAATTTTTGGTCGGTACTCTGTCAAATCACATCAGAATACATTTAAGATTGATTAATTATCTGTGAAGGAATGGAGCGTGATGTAGCTCACGCTAGCTATATTGTCTAAAGCCAAAGGCGACTGTGACCACTGTCAGAGGAAATCATTGATTTCCCAGCGATATTTATCTTGAAGTTTCACTTACGTATAAAGCGAATCAAGCTATCGCTTCATATTATAGAACAGAGTTTCGTGAACTACTTTCTGATTTTAACGCGAAAGATTTTCTGTCAGTTTTATAGTTTAGGATGTATAAATATGTCGTGAAAATTACGAAACTGATTTATGTAGATATTATTTAAAAGATGCCGAACCCGCCCTCTGCCCTAGTTAACTCGAAAACAATGTTTTAACTGCTACTACACATCTACATATCTACATATTTTGAAGATTTAGAATAAGAAATAATTATTTCCTAGCTAGCCATGAATGAGGTTCTAGGCTTCCCACCGTCATTCCTGTCCTGTTCCTGTTCACTACTGTAACTCCTGTCCACCAACATCAAGTATTGACCCACGAACACACCGAGCAATGACACTCGGGAAGGCACGCTATCTTGGACTGCATCGAAATTAATCAGAATTGGAGGGAGTTAAAAAATATAATAAATCCAGAGTTACCAGCAAGCGTATATGAAATTAATTATGAAAATAGAAGAAGCGAAATGTATAACGTCAGAATCGTAGCAAATGGAACCATAATATGGTCTCTGTTTACCTCATCGGAAAAGAGGCGTGGCTATAGTGTACCACTCTGCACTGAACTGACTAAAGTGAAGTAAAGTGCTAGGTTAGTGCCAAAGTAGTTCAATTGTAAATGCATTGAATGTTGAACACTAAAGTGGCCGTTGCCAAAATCACCCTCCGGAAAGAGGCGACGACATAAATAATTGTGTTGTATATTTGAAAAAGGCAGATAAATAATCGTCTGTAAAGTGTTCAGTAATACAGTCGCTGAAGGCACTTTCGCTGGTAGATAACATAACATAACATGAACTCACGCCTATATCCCCGAAGGGGTAGGCAGAGGTGCTAGCACCCACATTTCGCCAGTTTATGTTTAGGTCCCAATGTAATAGGTGGCGGCGAGCCTATTGCCATTAACCGGGCACTTATAGGGCATATAGGGTAGATAACTAAAAAAAAATATTAACTTTAAAAATCAAAGTCCACGCAGGCGAGGTCGCTGGCAAAATAGTATTCTATATGAACACCCTTCTATACGAAGCTCGCAAACAACTTGCAACTCTTTTTATCCATCCAAATATTCATTGTTTCACATCTGTATGTTTTAAAAAGAATTACTTGTAATAAATCTGAGTGCTTCATGAAAAAACGTGTACACAAACGCCGCCATGCACTTCTGCGTCCTATTTTTTATCTCAGAACCACGCGTATACTGTGTATCAAACATTTCATAGCGTACTATAATTAAACATATGACTTCCCCGAAAACCACGCATTTTCTAAGATCTGTCGGGCCAGTTGCCGTGTACGTCTTGCGACTGACGCTACAGGACTCGGGACGAACGCTCGACATCCCCCCGGTTATAATTTAAAAATTAACGAATTAACCATAATAAATAGATCTTCTTTAGTCTATGTTTTTTTTTATGAAGGATTGTATTTTATCGTTTTGAAATTTTATATTCTTACTGTTTATAAGTGTTACTCTGTGATCTAAATGGATTTAAAGACGATTTTGATCTTCGGTTTTGAGGCGTGGTTTCGTTAATGATTAATATATTTGTGTTGGCGGTGATTTGTGGTTAAAGTGGATGGTTTTCTTTGTTTATATTTTGCTTTTAGCGAAGCTCGTTTGCGTTTCGTAACAGAAATAGATAAAAGAGGAGTCGCAGCAAGTGTTGACATCTCACACTGCAATATGTGAAGTTATTTTTAATTTCTAAACACAAAGATATTTCGGCGTACAGATGAACGTAGAAACAAGAATACGTACCTATCTATATTAAAATCTTATGAGTATTTACGTAGATATTATTTGAAATAACTAACGTCGGAAATCTATTATCTGTAGAATATTTAAACAATAGATTATAGCGTTGTTCCCAGTTGGATCTCAGAATTAGGATCTGCTTACTCCTTCTCCATCTTTTGGTTTGAATTTTACAGTTTTTATGATAGTGACTCTTGTCTGACATAACTCCGAGAAAAAAATCTGCGCTAGAGCCGTCAAGCAGTACCGGTTTGCAGATGAGATTCGCTTGGCACAACAGGTGATTCCACACGGCCAGTAATGTGGATAATAGATAATAGTCTTAAAAACTTAAGTCTCTTGCGGATCTGTGAATCGATATATCTACACGTCACTATTGTATAGTTCCCATCTCTATTCTGTTGACAGATCAAAAAGGCGCCAAACTTTCTGCTGTGTACTCGCTATCAACATTACGCACTCTCATTAGTATACCCATTTTATTATTATACATTGGATTTTTATTATAATTATACCCATTTTATTAGGTATACTTACATTAGATAGTTGACGTATGGCCAATGTTTTGGATTTTTGATTGCGAAAATCAAACGAGTAGCCGTTTTGAAAATAGAACGCGTGTCATTTCGTCAATGCGTGAAAGCAACGTCCAGTCAAACTTGACCGATACACGCCATTGAAGATGCACGTTTCACTTAGAAATTATGCCTGATGGAAGATCTAGTTAAATTGGAAATTTACCCTTTGAATACTCAGCGCATTTTAACTAAATTATGTAGAGATGTACACCAGCAGATTATTATATCGATAGTACTTATATAAAAGTAGAGAAGAGTCTAGAATGGGAAAAAATTGCATGGAAAATACTTTTCCTAGTAGGTGAGGTTGGCTTGATCTCGGAAGATGTCAGATGAGCCTGCATATCCCGAGGCATTAGGCAGCAAAGATATATGCTGAACCCACAAATCGTCTGTTTAAAGAAAATGGAACCTTTTTTTTACTGCCTTCCCGCCAAATTATCAAATTCTCAACTACCCACAATAACAAAAGAACCTTTCAAAAGAAAAGAATCATTAGATATTTTTTCTGTCGCCTTGTAGACGTCTGTTCTTCATAGATAAGCTTAGCAATTACCTAAGGAACCATAGATGGATTACGTATCGTTAAGTTTCAAACTTTATCTTCACGAGGCTTCCAATTAAGGGGAATGAGGGCATCATAAAAATGATAGTGAGGCATGAATTCTTATGTAGTCTTGCTACAAAATTGAAGTCTACAAATCAAAAAAATCAGAGCATACTTCTCCACGACAACCATATTCATCAGCACGAATCTATTTTTTTTTTTAATACGAATATAATAGTCGCAGATCACCATTGTATTCCACAGATTTTTTCCCAATTATTTAGGGATCCCGCAACTTGTCGTTTTCTTCCATACTTTAATGTCAGACTTCATCACCTCGGTTACATCCAGCAATATTTTTATTAGCCCTGTCATATTGGACATTAGTCGGGTATTTACTCAATCCGATGGTATAAACCATAAATGCCTAAAGTGTCAAGACAAGCCATCACTGGTTACACCTTTCCTTCTAAATTATATCGTACACGAACCAGTCCAGTAACTTATCGTACCAGACCAGTAATCGCCAGTCTTGAGTCTGGTCAGACCAAGTATCCTGCCATCCCCTGAAATTGTCTCCAAACCTTACAGACAACTCTACATACAGTTATATATTAGGATTAAACACATGAAGAGTCTATTTCAGTCGTTTCCTCATTCTTATCGCGACAGTTGGACGGTGCCCAAACGGTATTGCACCATAGTGACGTAACATTGTTTACGTTTTTATACTTTAGTAGCTGCATCCTGCGGTTTTGCTGCTCAGTCTTTCGGTATGAAAATTTTCACGCCTGCAATTTCATTTCGTAACTTGTATCATACATAATCTTAGCGTTGTTCTCGGCCACCGTTGCATCCGAGGCTTCCATCTCGGAGCTCGGGGATCTTTTTCCTTTTCTGTGACCTTTTATATGATTTTATTTTTGGTTACTAGCTTAATCTCGCGGTGCCGCTCGCGCATACATCGGTTTTTGCATTTTTTTGTCTATATCTCCGGTTCTACTGAACCGATTGTGATCAAACCTGCGTAAGGTTTTAAATCTGACCAATACTTTTCAAACAAAAAAACCGCATCCATACCGCATACTTTAAAATTTTATAAATAGTAGTAAGATGGAAGGTAATCCTATTTAAAACATATCGATAAATTACAATACTCTCATGTAACATCACTAACTGAGCAGTTATGTCACTGAGTTATTGTTATTTCCAAAGCTTCGAGATTAAGCTACTCGTAGTTGCACCCATTTGACAAATAGGACTAAAAAGATTTATATACCTTCACTTGAATTTTGACCCATTATTTTTGAGTAGGTACCTAATAATTTTAAATAGTTGTATCTGGGCCCATGGACGTAAAGTCGGTCCACTTACTTATACGTCAAATTTCCAAGAATTAAATTTCAATCAAAGACATTGCAACTCAAAATTCACTAACACATGGTTAGCCGCCACTTTTGTTACACGTTCATGGGTACGCCGTGGTTTCCACACCATAGGGAGCCATCTCAAAGCCGTAGATGGCTCAGGGGAACCGGAGTGCAAGGGAATTGTCTCATTAAGGCATTTTAAACCCGGACGCAAAAAAAAAACACTAGGTATATATTTTTTACCTCGATGTTAATAGCAATCCATTTATGTCCCACTGCTGGGCACGGGTCTCCTCTCCTCTAACGAGAGAGCTGAGAGGGTTTAGACCTTAATCCACACACGCTGGCCTAATGCGGGTTGGTGGATCGGACATGTCCTCAGAATTTCTTCTAGGACATGTGAGTTTCCTCACGATGTTTTTCCTCAATGTCACCAGATAGGACATAAATTCCACAAAGTGTAATTCACATTGGCACTGTCAGGCCGGATTCGAACTCGATACCTCTGAGTAGAGGCACCTCATCGTACCTCGATGCTTTTAATATAATATATTATTATGTGTAGACGTCCAATAACACTTAATAATCTGGTTATAAGATATATTGTACATGTTAATAATGTCGCTTCACCATCACCACGATCTCGAATGTAGCTCCACATTTAGCCCATCATGACTCACAGTATCGTATCTAAATTTATTTCGTCTGCCCTTTACGTTTAAGGATTATTCCTACTTATGTCAGCCATGTTTTATGAGAACGTTTTAACGATAAATAAACATAAGAATTAAACTTATATGATTAGATACATTTGTAAAAGTGGTTTAGGAGGAAGTTTGTTTAAGAAAGTTAGGCGCCAAGTTTGGTTTTAGATTTTTATTGGTTGGTTGGAGGTGTCGGAGAGGTAAAGTGTAACGAAGGCGAGATGTCACGAGTCAGAGGGGAAGGTAACTGGGAAAATACTCTATGAGGAAAATGAAAAAAAGTGATGTGAGGAACTCTCATAAAATAAATGATGATAATATCAAAACCTTTTTTCGATGAATTATACGATACGAAGAATTAAAAACACAAGATGTAAAACATTTTTTTGACGTGACAACGTCTTATAAATTGGTTTGCCGGGTGACACTTCAAGAAACTGCGTTACGCTCCGCTCACGTTATGCGCTCACAATGAGAGCGAGTGAGAGGCACGCGTCCCTTCCACTCGGGCATGGTTAGCCCGCCTAAGAGCGAGAGAGACAGACATAAAAATTATTTTACCACTCAAAGTCGTTGTCACGTAAAACTTTCGCCCGTATACCGACTTTACAGGCAACCAATTTTTTTTATTGGTAATAGGCTCGCGTTTGACCACGATCTCACTTGTTGGTAAGTGACGATGTGGTCGACGGTGGATCACGTTTGCTTAGAAGTAACCTATACACTCTAGACTTGAAGACTCCCAGCTTTCCGGAAATACAGACTCAGGCACGGCATTCCACTCTTTAGCAGTACGCACATCTTACAAAAAAAAAAGATCTACTTACTTGATATTTAAAGTTTAGAATTATGTATTTCTTATCTGCATCTTTTATTGATAGTAAACATGCTAATCTGTCTAACAAAATTAGCAAATTAATTGATTTTTTTAAAACACGGATGTAATTATCTACTATCTTTTCACGGTAGGTACCTGTTCCACATTCATGTCACGCGATATACTTACTTAAAAAAAGCACTCGCCCAAGACTTAGGCTCAAATATGAAACCATAAAAACTATAGATGGTACGCGTTGAAAATACAACTGACAACACCTAGAGTCGGCCCACTTGCTTATACGTACACAAGTCCGCAAGTACATACTCACACAATAGTCAGCCATTACCTGGCAAACGGCATTCGATTCAGTTAGTTTTAGAAGCGAAAAAAAAAATACAGCATGTCTTGTGCAGTGAAATTATGTAAAAACCGTAGGAAAAATCTAGGAATCACATTACATTTGGGCAACCCAAAATTCCCTTACACAGTCTCTTGTTCAGCGGGTTTGTTCCATAGGTTTTATAAGTCGATGGGCTCAACCAATCCGTTCAGTACATATTCATTTCTCTCTCTCTCAGTAAATGTACGAAAATAAAATGAACGCTGCATTTCTCGATGTGCATCCATGTTTTTTTTTAGCGTCTAATTTCGTCCGCGCCACGATCCCAGTATGCGCAAGAACACCGCGCAGTTCTAAACTCAAATCACTTATTACCGCCAATACGCCATTTTGGTAAATATTTGGCTGCCATATTGTAAATAGAATTAAATTGGATATTATTGTTGTTATTTAAAGCTTTTGTTAATAACTGTTTTAGTAAATACTAATTTGAGTGACTAATTATTTTAATTTGTTTATTTTTAAGAGCGAAAATTGGGTCCTGTATCGTGTCGGTCAGAGATAATTTCTGTGACTTTTTAATTTATGAGTGTTAAGTGGACTGTGGTGACAAATAAACATTCTTGTTTAAAGAAAACTGTGTTACAAAAGTGTTCGTATCGTATGATATTTTTAAAATAAAATGGGGAAAAAGAAGAAAAATGGTGGAAAAAAGGGGGGAAACAGATTCTTCCGGTGGATGAGAAGGTAAAATTAGAATAATGATTTTATTGTAAATATTATCAAATTGTAATTAACAACTATAATATCGATTAATGAATAAAGTATAATGAAAAAATGTGTGATTTTTCTAACAATATTTTTATTGATGCATGGTTTTTTTCCTAATAAATATTGTGTTTTGAATACATTATCGTACTCTAAAATAAAATAATAATTCATAGCAAAAAAGTATTTACGTAGGTACTTACTTATGTATTACCTAGGTATGCTACTATTTCATCAACCTCATCATGGCGTCCATAGACATAATTACTTTTTTTTCTCTCGAACAATGAAATCATAGAAAAAAATCTAAAGGGACCAAATCGTTACCTAAACCTCACCTCTACTTTTTCTGTGATTTCATTGGTCGTGAGAAAAGAAGATAATAATTTCTATGGACGCCATGCTGCTATTCCTTCCAAACCTATAATATGACGAAACTTGTGTCCGATAAGTAAAGCTTTATCATATTAGATTATATTCAAGTGACCCTTTTAAGAATCCATGGTTTAAAAAAATACCCCACATAAATTCAAAAATTTAGTTCACAATGATCAATATTTTGAGCGGGAATCGAATTCGCGACCTCTGGTTTTGCAGTCGATCACTCTACCGCTATACCTCAGAGGTCGTCACAGCCAAAACGGAACTTACAAAACGTCAAAAATATCAACACCAGACTACAACAAGGCTAGATAGTGTAAAAGCAAATTGTTAAAAATATGGCCGTCACTGTACGTCTGGCTGATGGGAAACATGTGAGATATAAATACCAAGATGAATCGCACACGCAGTTTACACACTCACACGGAGAAGCGTATAACAACGTGTTGAGCTTATTAACAGAAAGAAAAAAAAACACTTTTTTATCATGAAATCTTGAAGGGTATAAGTAACACAAGCCCCCTCTGTGAAGATGCTCAAATGCATTTTTTTTTATATAAGACACGTCAAAATGACTTTACCTCGCCTGATGGCAAGCTAAAGGTAAAGTCTCAGGACTGGGGTCACCACTACATACACCGGTAGTGCTACAGTAGTGGCCCTCAACTTGACGGCCTCATCAAATGCTTTTTCACGCCCCGCTTAAAGGCCCCGGGACTATAGGAGGAAGGAAACACGCTGGTAAAGCATTCCAAGTCTTTATGATGTGGCAAATAAAAGAGGCACCGAACCGCTTTGTTCTTGATGAAATTGATTGCACTCTGTGAGGATGATACCTCAGTCTGGCACGTCAGGACATGTCCTTAGATTTTTTTCTAGGACATGTGGGTTTCCTCACGATGTTTTTGCTTCACTGTCAGCAGATGGTTATTCATGTGATTAGCACATATAAATTCCACAAAGTGAACTTTACATTGGTACTGTCCGGCCGGATTCGAACTCAATGCCTATGAGAAGAGGCCGCGTATCCATTCAGCTACCACAGCTTTTGGGTGGGAGGTGATTGGTTCATAACTCCACTCCCCACCTCGATAACATGTGTTATTGTGTAGCGGCATTTCAACACACAGGAACTCGTGTTATCACCGCCTTATCAGTGCTGATAACGATCCGTTGAACTTAAAGCTGCTCCAATAGGCGGTCTGTATAGGTTTATCGATTTTTGTTGTATTAAGTAATAGGTTTAATGAAATAGTTATTACCCGCAGCTTCGCCCGCTACCCATGAGAAGATTGGGAAGTTATTTCAGGGATAAAAAGTAACTATGTGTTACTTTTTATCCCTGAAATGATACTATTAATATCTAATCACTGTGCCAAATTTTGGCCAGCTCCGTTCAGCTTTTTTTGAGCGTGATTGATACAATATAAAATACACAATATTCAAACATTTTCACAAACTTATATTTATAAAACTCTTATTCACGACTTTGCCCACTTGAAATTCTGATCCCGTTTCTGCTACCCATGGGAACCTATTCCAAGAATAAAGAAGCCTATGCGTTATTCCAGACCACAATCTTTCCATGTGCCAAATTTTTGCTTGATTCATTGAGCCATTTTTCAATGAAAGAGTAATAAACATCCATACATCAATAGACACATAATTATATCCATTTTTACAAACTTTCTAATATTATTATGATTGCATTTTTTTATAATCCAACTAGATTTTATAACAAAACATAGCATAGACTACTTTATTGTGGAGTTTTCGTCAGCCAAATAAAATATTTTTGTAGTATTTCCAAAGAAAACTGTTGTATCCACAGCCAAATAGTATATAAACATCCATACACATAATAATAATAATAATAATAAATTCATTTATTGCATGAAACATGGTAGGTAAAAGATCACATAGTAAAACAGTTCAGTACAGCATGTCCCACAGAACCTCTGCATGCAACATTGTGAGGGGTGAGTGCCTATATTTTGTTGCAGTTAGACAAAAGTTAAGAGTACTTATGTATACAACAAATTCATACAAAATACCTATATCAATTACGTGCATCATTACAAAATTATAAATACAAATGTCAAGGTTAATACATAATTATTGTCATGGTGAATTTTTAAGTTGTCAAATTAGTATAATTAATATTAATATTTCTATTAATTGTATTAATAATAATTCGTCATATAGCGGATACACATTTAATAGGCACCGAAACGGCAAGTGCTGTTCTTCCGAAATTCAGAAATGGAGTAAAAACTTTCCCTTATTAACCACTCCTTTTAATAATTATATCCATTTTTACAAACTTTCTAGTATTATTAGGATTACATTTTTTTATAATCAAACTAGATTTTATACCAAACATAGCATAAACTACATTATTGTGGAGTTTCCGTCAGCCAAATAAAATTTTTTTGTAGTATTTCCAGAGAAAACAGTTATATCCACAGCCAAATAGTATAAAACTTTTCTTGTTTGATATTTAGGTCGTACATACAAAACTGCAATTGGAAAATGCCAACTATACGGAAACCGGGTAATAAATCCAGTCAGAAGTGATTTTGTGTTGGAAGCTAGCCACAACGGAGTCATTTAACAGTTTCAAATTGGCATTTTCGTTGA
Source organism: Lithosia quadra (assembly GCA_963576445.1). Taxonomy (NCBI): domain Eukaryota; kingdom Metazoa; phylum Arthropoda; class Insecta; order Lepidoptera; family Erebidae; genus Lithosia; species Lithosia quadra. The sequence continues at coordinate 4,891,913 of OY754901.1, read as the reverse complement.
ATAGAAATGCAGTTCAACTTTTGATATTTCGTATAATGATGTTATATCGTTTATTTCATGTATTTGTGTGCCACATTGTTATAATAATGCACTACGTTTGTATTTGTGGACTGGATAAATAGTGCACGGCATCTAACTTAGCAAGATTTTGGAGTAGCGTGGGGCCCACACTACTCCAAAATCTTGCCAAGTTAGATGCAGTGCACTATACTCTTATTCTATACGAAGAAACATGCTTCCAGTCTTCAATGTAATGCAATATTAGGTAAGGTACGTTGTGTTACCTTATGGTGTTAGCGCCCACTATGCATCTCTGGCGTCCATGAGCCTAGAAAGAACTGGTGAGAGGCGAGAGGCTGAATCAGGCCAGGGTGGCAGTGTGAAGCGCGTTCTTATTCTTCTCTCCGGGGCAAGACAGGGACACGGTGGTTCTAACACTTTAAAGAGTCATCTAAAAGATGGCTTAGGGTCAGCCAGGGTGCGAAGGATTTGCTGTCACCTTACACCCCAGTACCTATATGAGACTCGAGACCGCGGAGTCCGGTTTTATCCCTTCGAAACCGATCTAACCACTTCCGCTGGCCGGGAGGGGAGGGTTGAGAATCTCCGCATGAAAAATAAAATATTTATGGTACCTATAGAATCCAAATTTATTAAGAGTTTTGGCAACCTTTAATGATTCTGCGTGGGTGACTGGCGCATTGTGGGTCAGGTTGCGACAGGTTTGGAGCTGCCCACGCATAGATTAGCAGTTTTAAGTACCACTAAGGACGATGACCGCAAAAATTGCCTAAAATGTCTAATTAAAGGCTTCACGTATCCTTCCTTCAACAACAAGCTGAGTCAGCGGGGGCAGTTCCGTCGGGTTTGAACCGCCTAAAACCGCAAACCGTCTCGGGTCTGCCATATTCAGGTATCTTCCATCCGAACTGAGCAGTCCGTCTGGGGTAGTACCTCCGCCCTATAGAAGACCGCGGCCATAATAACCATAGTGTTGTGTTCCCGGCGGTAAGAAGGGTAGCCAAAACTCGCAATCCCCCCTATGTGATAATTAACAACATGTGCAAAAAAATGGAAAATTTCATAAAAATTAACGACAATTTTTTAGCACGCGGGCGGAGTTGCAGACAACAACTATTGGGCAATAATTTTCTGCTGATATAGACCTTAACAAATTGCTATACCCACTTCGTAGTTTCTAATATTTCCTTGTAAAAAAACTCGTCGATTTCATGCCTCAGTTACAGAACAAGTGATTGGAAAATTATTGTATGTCGTAGGGTAATTATGAAAAACTGGCTAAGTAGTCGAACTCGCGCGCAAAGGGTTCCGTACCATTATACGACGAAGCCATGAACATAATATAAAACCTACGTAGAAGTGGAGAGTGGAATGGAGAGTCGTTTTATTGGTGGCGATACCGACATTACCGACTTCCACGCGGGCGCAGCCGCGGGTGATAGCTAGTCTTGTATAGTGAAACCTAAAAAAAGTTGTTCTGCGCACCTTGAGTAGGTACATTGTCAAGGTTTTTGTCTTAATTGAATTGCAATACATAATGTCCTTGAAGTGTTGACTCCTTGATAGATGTCGCTGGCATTGTGTCCCGGTCGGGCGCGACAGGACATCACAAACAATGATATGACATAAGACGCATAATTGTCTATTGTACTGCATCCGTTCAAAAACGATCGGGGTTAGGGTTGCCATCGAAAGTATATTTTCGAGCGTAATAAAATATAATTTTAGGCATTGTCTTTTATCAGTGATAGACTCACGATTGACCTGGTGGCATGTAAGTGACTATGTGGTCTACAATGGAACATGTATCATAAATAAAATGAAAAAAAATGGAAGTGTCTTTTTGTAAAATATAGTATAATGTGAGTGTATGCACGATACTGATAAACAACAATAAAAAAGCTGTATATTTTCGATGTGTTACTACGGCAGGTAGACAATGTTATACCTAAGTTGTAAGTAGGGTTCGCGCGTAGAACTAAAACCTAGATCCTAGTCTACGTGGACGATTTTGTGTTCACATTCGAATTACAATACTTATTTAAATATGTTCTCTTAACTGTGTAGTGACAACCCTAACCTTATATTAGTCATTAGACTAGGCCGTGCCGCCTATGTCAATTTGCGTGTACTTTAAAGGACGGCACGTAATATTTTTTAACATTTTTAGGGTTCTCTACTCGAAGTGTATCTTACGGAACGGGCCCTTATCCCATATTTTTTTGAGTCCGGCGCTTTATGCTTCTCCATTTTTATATCACTTAGTTGGCAGACAATCTCACGGCCCACCTGATGGGAAGCGGGAAAGGTCGACAACTGGGCCCGTAGACAAGTGTCACAAGTCTAAATCGTTAAGGAATAGAATAGATTAGGTCGACCAATCACACTCCAGCTCGTGATCCTGCCGCGGCGCGCGCATCGTACGCCGGCAACGAGTTTGGATGTGATTGGTCGACCTAATCTATTCGATTCCTTAGCGATTTACGCTGTGACACTCGTCTACGGGGGCTGGTCTAACTACAGAACTTCGAAATTCGAATCGGTTGTTGAGTTCAAATATCAGCTGCTCGTAGTTATTTTTTTATACCACTTAGGTGGCAGACAAGAGCACGGTCCAAGTGATGGGAAGCGGTCACCATGGCATGGACGTGTGCAACACCAGGGGCGTCACAATCACGCTGCCGTTAACTAAAAAACCGATTTCAACTGCTGGATATTATGTCAAATATTTGCACTGAGTGGTAATCGAACTCGTAAGCTCTGACATGACAGTCTTATACACTACCGCTTCGCCAGATTTATATGTTGTCGTTGTTATAATGGACCACGCCTAGACCGGTACCCATTCCATAACTGTCTTTTATCTCATAACAACAGAGGTGTGGTATGTGACTGAGCGGATGCCTACACAAATAAAAGCTTTGGAGATGTGACGTCACCTTGCTATGCTTGCTATCAGAAATAAAAGCAACCTATTCACTCAGTCCTAATGCTTAGAAGCAACTTAATTCACTCAAGACTTGAAGACGCATAGCGAACCACGACGATAGCTTTCTGGAAACTAAGACTTAGGTAAGCAAAAAGTTCCACTCCTTAGCAGTAAACGTATTTTGAAATATCCACTACTGCGCGTGGAACTAATTTCAGCCTGGTTTTTTCAGCCGTTAGAGCATGATGGGGTAACAAACATTCAAACATCTTCACAAACTTTGACATCCTATCTTACTTATATTATAAACGCTAAAAGTGAGTACTTATAGATATATGGACGTTTGTTACTCTTTCACGCAAAATGGCTTAACGGATCTATGATCTGGAATAACATATAGGCTACTTTTAATCCCTGGAATAAGTTTCCATGGGAAGAAGGAACGGGGCGGAATTCCACGTAGGCAGAAGCTAGTTTATAATGTCAGTAGGATTTATCCGTGACATGTCGTCATATTTTCTATTCTCCATCAAATTAATCAATCAACCTATCGACGTCTACTGCTGGACATACGCCTCTCCCAATGTACGCCATAGCACCCGATTCTCCGACTTACGCATCCAGTCCATCCCAGCTACCTTTTTCAGATCGTCGGTCCATCTGACTGGGGGCATCCCACCTTCCTTTTGCCAACTCGCGGTCTCCATTCTAAGACTAGTTTGCTCTAACGGCCATCGGTCCTTCGACAGATATGGCCAGCCCATTGCCATTTCAGCTTGCTTATTCTGCGAGCTATATCGGTAACTTTAGTTCTTTTTTATCATTCAAAGAGACTCCAAACATAGCTCGCTCCTATGTTTGTTCTATATGAAGAAAAAATAGAGGCACAGGAACTAGGATCTATGGCCGGAATGGTGACCTAATTTGTCAAGTTGAAACAGTCCGCCCGGAAATTTGGCTTCTTGTGTATCTAAGATTATAGAATGGCGTTTTATTAATCCTTTCCATATCTGATTACTTAATCCTATTCGCGTGGTTCAGCAAAGTAGGTGAGCCCTAATAAGATGGATGACTTGCGTTAATGAGGCTTTGGTAAGGAAAGAAGTGTCAGGAATGTATGGCATAATATCAAGTGAATGAAAAATTAAGAAGCGAGCGACTGTCGTGGTATTGACAAGTTATGAGAAGAGATGAAAGTAATGTTGTTAAAAAGGTTCAAAGGATAAATGTAGAGGGGTTTAAGTGCAGAGGTAGACCTATGAAAAGATGGATGGAATGCGTGAAAGAGGATATGAGAAGGAAGGGAGTGACTGAGGAGATGACATCTGATAGGAATGTATGGAGGAGAATGACATGTTGCGCCGACCACAAATATTTGGGACAACAAGATGATGATATAAAATAAATATTCAAGGGCTTAATAGGTAACACAAATATTTTATTTAATCTGGGAGGGTAAAATGATCCCCGGGATCATTTTATACACCCAGGTGTACAAAATGATCCTTTAGAAACTTCTGGGAAATGTCTAATAAATTGGAGAACGTAAATTAATTACAAAATAGTGGTGTGCTAGTCTATGTATAATTAAATGGTTAATATTTTTGACACAGTAGGCATTTTCCCATTTTGTACACCTTTCCCCTAATTACATACATAATATTATACACAAGTCGCGCTCTGTCCCGTGAATGTTGGTTATCACAAAGAGTCACAGTAACCGTCATTCACGCGGTATTAGCTAGTATTTTCTAGGTATAATGCATGCAAAGTTAAGCAAATTATGCATGCGCTCGCAAAATACTACAATCATATGTAGGTATGCTAGGACAGATGGAGGTCTTTTGGTCAAATAGGACCATGAGACATACAAAGAAAAGACTTATAACTGAATTTTGTAGATTTTTGCTTGTCAATTTATTGTTAGTTTTAATTTCTTTTTGGAATTTTTACCAGTAGGTAGACGTGATTCTCTCTTCCTACAGTCCCGGGTCCTTTTAGCGGGGGCCGTGAAAAAGCATCTGATGAGACCGTCAAAATGAGCGGTGTATGTAGTGGTGACCCCAGTCCTGAGACTTTACCTTTAACTTACCTACCATCAGACGAGGTGAAGTCATTTTGACGTGTCCTATATAAAAAAAAGATGTCTTAACATAAAGATGTTCTAGTTAACTTTTTACGGAATGAGAACAATACGCACATTCCACGCATACAGCGCTCATTATACAAAGATTAATTCACAAATTAACTGTTAAAATAAGCGTTAGCACAATAAGACGCAGGAAGTTCTCCATTTACTCAATAACTTGATTGTTTAAAGGATTATGGTAAGGGATAAATGGCCACCATGTTTTTTTTCTTAGCGCTACTGTCGCGCGGATATTGCTGGTAACTGTTAATAATTTATCCATCTATCTGTCTATAGGTACTATTATAAAATTGAAAAGTAGCTGTGTACACATTAGATAACTATAACAGGACATTAGGTAACTGTAACATCTTTCTCACGGTTGGTTCCTACTTGTTCTACTGGACAGTTCTACGGTAGAACTAATGGGATTTTTTTCTCACTAGTTCTACTATAGGTATTTGATGTAACGAAAGAGTAGTACTTTATTCCCACTTGTTCTACATGTTCGTTCAGGTAGAACTAATGGCAGATTTTGTTCCCAGTACTACTACAATATTCGATGTAGCAAAAAGTAGAACTAGTGGGAGTGTCCCTTCCCACTTGTTCTATCTAGAATAGTAGAACTAGCGAAGTCGAGTCTCAATAGGATTAAAGACACTTTGGTATTACTGGACATAATAAATTAATACGCTATTAGTTCTACCGTAGAACTGTGCAGTAGAACAAGTGGGAACAAACCCTTTTGAATTCCACCTCAGCTTACCATCTGGCGGGGTGCAGTCAATCCGGTGGACTATGTATTATATAAAAAGGTATATTTAAACAATACAATAAAAAGTAAGTACCTATTCTAAACACGATTTTTTTTATTCTATGTGTGTTCGTGATAAACGAAAAAACTACTGAATGGATTTTGTTGCCATTTTTTTGTTTCAAAGATCTTTCTCAGACTTAAAATCCTATGTATGTTTGAACACAATCGGTTGAGATATAGTTAAAAAACGCGAATATCTACGTAGGGTAGTTTCGCCTGTTTTCGACCGACGCCAGTTCCCGACTTTTTTACCGACCTGTTTGCCTAATCGGCGTAGAACAGCAATACCGATACGATTAGAAGCAAAACAAAAATACTGTAGCAATCTCAAATAGTTCGGTTGTAGACACAAATAGATAAAGTGCATATGTGCAAACAGAGTAGGGAGTAAAAAAATACTGAAATATGTGGTTCGCTAAGAACATGACAGAAAGCGTGCTTCACTACGAAAAGAAAAGTGAGGAGGTTCTGCAGTTGACACTAGATTTTTTAATTGTCGTTTTATGTTTTGGACTTGTTTGTTATTTGTACAGATAGATAATGAAGTATAGTATCTATTCAATATAGGAGTTATTGTAAATTTATTTGAAAAGTGTGTATAATTGGATGGTCGGTAACTGTTACCTCATTTTTGTAGAATACCTAATTCTCGACCCGCACCGTCGAGAATTGGCGTCACCGAGTCCAAACATTTGCATGTTTTTATACATATTGTTAAAGAAATTACTGAACTTAGATTGTGAGTTTGAATCTTATTTTCATGAGAATCATGTCAGCCAGTTCGCGACCAGACTTTTTCAAGCACGTTAACAATATCACGTGTTGTAAAACCTTCTAGGTCGAGAACAGGATAGTGCAATTAAATAGGCCTATACCATATTCCGACTAATATTTTCGGTGGGTACATATAGGTATGGACATTAACGGTGAGTACATCTCGCATCATCAGTACGCCGACGACATCATCATAGTTACAGAGTTGCTGGAGCAGCTGAGCAAATTGCTGCACAGCCTAAATGGATCCTCTCGGCGCGTCAGTATTGGTGTATACATACGCCGGAACTGGTTACACCAAGACCAATTGCCATTGAAGGGAGAGTTGTTCAAGAATAATGTCTACCTTGTGCAGGTTATCCAGCTCGGTAGAAACAACTTCGAGTTAAAAGTCACCTTAAGGATTGAATTGGGTAACCTAATTGAATCCTTTTTGTGACTTTTATTTCACAAAGCATTTGGCAAATTACTTCGGCTTACCACATGGCCTCTTCAACCAGTGAATTCTATCTGTTAAAATATACGGTGCCGAAGCGTGGACAACAGTAAGGTTCGTCCACAACCTAGTCGTGCAGCGGGCTATGGAGCAAGCTATGATCCTTTGAAGGAAAATAATCCTGATTCTTTGAAGGATTCGTTATGCCAATGGACTAAAATTGCCGAGATAACTCGCAGAATAAGCAAGCTGAAGTGGCAATGGGCTGGCTACATCTGCTGAAGGACTCATAATGATCGTAGAGCAAACGAGTTCTATAGTGGAGACCGCTGATTGGCAAACGGAAGATGGAACAGTACCTAGGATGGACATAAATGACCTGAAAAAGGTGGCTAGGATAGACTGGAGGAAGGTGAAAGATCGAGTGCTATGGCGCACATTGGGAGAGGCCTACTGCCAGCAGTGGACTGCAATAGGCTAATGAGTGCCATTAAGAAATAAACTTTAATTTTAGTTAGTAAAGGTTGATAAAGCAGAGCAAGAACACTGATTTGTAAATATTATAGTCGTGTTATCAACTTTATAATGATTATTTAACATCAGTTTATTGTAATAACATGATGTATATTAAATTCTGTCAAAATACGGGTTTCATTAGATTACAAATTAATAATTACTAATGTTTTACTTCACATATTTGCCATCTCACCTAATAGTCGAGAACTGGCGAATATAACATCGAGAACTGGAAATTTCGGTCGAGAACTGGCGAAATCGGCATTTTTGGGTTTATTATTTTCTGTAAAATTATTGCATGATCTTAATGGAAGATAAAGGATATTAAATGAAAATAGACTATATTTACTATGTATCAAAAATATTCTCTATCAATAATTCATATTAATTCAATTTTATTTTTCGTTCCGAAGTTGACAACTCCACTAAACGGTCGAGAACCGGCGAAATGACCCTACATACGCGCGGGCGAATAAAATAGGCTGGTAGAAGATAATTATGTGAAGTAACCATTACTTACCGAATAATCAAATTTTGATTAAGCGGCTTGAGAAATATACTTTAATTTGTTTTATATCCGATTCAACTACATATCGGCGTAATTGTGAGTACCGCAATTCGAAATTTTGAAAGTCTTAATTACATTCATTTAACGCTTATACAATATCCAATCTATACCTACCTAACAATAAAAAAAAATAGTTTCTGTATGTAACAATAATAAGTATTAAAATAGCCGCTGTTTAGTATAAGTATGCATTTGAATTTATACACGATACACATACCTACCTGCCTACCATAAAAACATATTTTTACAATTTTTGTCTGTCTGTCTATTTGTACCGGCTAATAAAAAGAAATTGCACCAATATCTGTTTTTACGTTCATCGTGAACAAACAGGAGAGAATTCCAAAAGAAAATATTTTGTGTGTTCCTACAGTTCCTGTATCGTTCATACCTATAACATAACTGATTTTTTTTTATCCCCAATCCAATGTACAAACACAGCTAATTTACAATTTCATAATAATACATACATACATACTATGCTCTCGCCTTTTTCTCTCCGGGTAGGCAGAGACCTAGAGACAACAGACTTCGCGCTTCCTCTACTGTCATTAAGCCTTTTATGCAAGCCCGCCGGTTTCGAGTGCTTTCGACCACTTGTGTCATAATAATACCTATAGATAGAAGCCTGGTCTTTTTGTTTAATAATCTCCAATGTACAGATACAGCTACTTCACAATTTCATTATATAGGTATATTTAGTCTGATGTAAGTTCGTTTCTCAAGCTACTTCTAATTTGATTATTCGGTAACGATTACTTCATATACCTAATGGTTTCCGCCTTCCTTCCTTTTTTTTCTATTGGCAATAGACCTACCTACATAATATACATACAATCATTATGTTATGTCATCATCCTCGCCCCCTTTTCCGGGGCCAAGACAGGCACACCTTGGTTCCCAAACACGAGTGGTTCATCTCAGGGGACATTTCGAAACCGGAGATCATCCGCGTCAGCTATCCTACAAGGGAACTGCTAAAGAGTGGAATGCCCTGCCTGAATCTGTATTTCCGGAAAGCTATACCCTGGGAGTCTTTAAATCTAAAGTGAATAGGTTACTTCTAGACAAGCGTGCCAGAGCTCACAATCCCCCACTCATTCCCCAATCCCAATCTCTAACCTCCCCCCTCAACCTCCCAACCCTCCTCTCTCCAGCGCAGCGTCCCTGATGTTGCACACGTCCATAAACCAAGGTGACCACTTCTCATCAGGTGGGCCGTGTGCTTGTCTGCCACCTAAGTAGTATAAAAAAATCCTTAAACTAACCTAGGTATAATTGCTTAACTTTGCAATTTTCAATTGTTAAAACTGTAATACCTTAAAAGAAACAAACATAACTGTCTTCTTTATAAAATATAAATATCACCGTTACGAATACTAAACAGTTTAGTGCTTCCTCCCACATACCTCTTAATATGGAGGTAGTGTTGAGCTATTACGTTCATGCAAATATTACATTATTTTATCGTACCGACTCGCGGATATGTAAATAGTGAAATTAGTAACATTTTGATAAGATAATAATGATCTTACTTGGGGCCCGATTCTGTAAAATCACGTTTTTAAAACGTGTGATTTCAAAACTTACAAAAACTTTACCGTGAATGACGGTTATCGCAACTATTGGGCATATCGCCAGTGCTTCTCAACCAATTGCAATTAAACATACGGTAGATTTTAAGTCTGACTAAGACCTTTCTAATAAAAAAAACCGCATCAAAATCCGTTCAATAGTTTTTACGTCCATCGTAAACAAAAACACCCTTAGTGCAACACACGTCCATAGGACACGGTGATCGCTTCCCATCAGGTGGGCCGTGTGCTTGTCTGAAACCTACGTAGTATAAAAAAAAACGAGAAACAGATAAGAATTCGAAAAACTATTTTTATTATTTGTTAAAAGAATTTAAAGTAGTGGGTGCCAGGGGAATCAACTGAGTAGGTACGACAAATTTCAAGATTGACCGAAAAACGTTCCTTCCCTTGAAACCACCTAGTGGTGTCACCTATTCCCCGTGACACCACTCGATGTCCTAATAGGTAGGTTATGTTTTGAAAGATCATACTACCTAAATAACTATCAAAGTAATCTTTTTAATCGAAATGAAAACGTGGCGTCACCGAATCAGCTCCTTGATAAGAATGGAAGTTTCTCAGCGTAAAAAATCATAATTAAAAATTATATTTGCAACTACTTGCGTGGCAACACAATCTTAACTTAGCATTTACTGTTTAGGTCAATGACTTATAACTACAACTCACAGGACTTATAAGAGAATAGAAGTATTATCGCTAGCGTTTTCTAACCCGATGTCGCCACTTTCTTGTAACTGCAACAAAACTCATACGGAACTTAAACTCTATACAATGCCTGTTTGAGCCACGCATACCTACATAGACATCGGACGCAAATCTCGGAATGCGCTGTTACCATTATGGGATCTAGTACCACCCGGGTCCGGTGCTGATTGTGACTTTTTGTCACCGTGACCTGCTGTCACCCACGATGCGCTCACTGAATCTGTTCTTGGGTAACAAATCGCGTTCATTTTTGTATGGACTTCAACGAGGTTACCGTGATTTGACAGTCACCTCACTCCGGTGTTGCCTGCCGCTACAACTATTTGTCACCGTATTATCCACGTCACCATAATGACCGCACTCAGTATAGTTTTCATTACACTTGACTAAGTGACAAAAAGTCGCAATCAGCGCCGGGCCTAATGGATGTTTAAACTATTTTACCATAAAGATCTGTCTGGAACAGCGCATGGGCTACTTTTGATCCCGGAAATAGGATCCTGGTTACGGTAACCAGATCACTTAGAGAAATTAAGTTCTTAAAAAAATCTGATCTGAGTAAAACTATATCGATATCGCCATTGGTCATGGTAATGACCATTGGTTGTGGAGGTCAGATGGCAGTCGCTCCACGGAAAATATTGAAGTTCAGCCGCATCACAGTTACACTGGAAAGCCGACCCCAACTGATTTGGGAAAAAGGTTCAGAGAATGAATGATGAATGAGTAAAACTCAAAATCAATGAAAAAAATACACCATCCTTAGACTACAGTGAACCTTAAAAAGAATACTAAAATTAACACCATTTGTTTACAAATCAGTTCAAAAATAACACCTAATATAAAGACTTCTAAACATCTGTTACGGAATAGTCATCACCAGGCACGTGCCATCGCGTACACCATCATACATAAACATTTGTACCGTTCCCAGTCACAGTCTGCCCTAAGTTCCCCTCTTTTACCATCAATACCACTTGACGCCTCATTTAGAACTCACACAACCACTTTCAACTTTTTCCGAACCATTACCGTTCTAACTTGTATCGAGAACTAGTTTTTCGATTCATAGCAAGCGTTGGACACTGTTGATATCAGTATTACCGGTTCGGTTATGAGGTCGGCCGTTACTTGATACTTCAATTTGGTATACGCGTCATACGGTTGCACCGCCCACGATAGGCAGACGTGCGTCGGCGCAGAATACGAACATAAACTCGTAGAGAAATTGGAAAGGGTTCCACAGGGACCTATTTTGGAGCCTATATTTTCTAAAGTCAGTTTTGTGAACGTGTTTAATTTATTTAAATTTATCTTATTGTGTGTAATATTATATCTTGACACTTTCTGAAGTGAAATTAGATTCCCACGGGTTTTAAGTGATTGTTGTAGTGAGAACTGAGTGTAAGAAATGATTTAATGATATTTCGCTATACAAAATGAATGGAATGTGTAAGTACATAGTGGATTTTAGTTCAATCAACCTAATACAAGTTTGATTTTGATTTGAAACTGTAACGCTCATAATAAGGTTCTAATTGGCGTGCATTTTTAAATGATGAATCACTGACTATGGTTGATTTAAGAAATTTTCTTTTTTCACTATTGTCAAGGTTCATATAAGCTTATTTTGTTTTTATCTAACGTCTTTAGGTCTATAGATTATATCACTGTTTTAGTATTTTTAATTACTTTTACTCCATTTATTACTGTTTTATCAAAAGGAGTTGACAAGACAAATTATAAGCAATTAAGTGCTTTTCCATCGCAGTTTAGGCGAGTAAGTTCACAATATATATTTTCATCTGATAGCCTAGTTTCTTGAGGAGGTTATGGGCCTTTCACATGAAAAGACACGGGTGAAACTGCGGGACACATCTAGTGTCGTTTTTTTAAATGAATAATCGACCAACATTAAAATAAACCAAAATACATTAAGTTGAAAACTTAAGCCAGCATCATAATAACACAAGCGTTCTTGAAACATAATGATAAAATGTAGACGCTTAACAAAAAAATATAATGAATGAACTATTTTAAAGTGGCTATAATTACATAGCTACCGCAATCTAGAACACATAACACAAACTAGTTAAGCTATATTCAGTTTGGGTCTAGATTGTGTTGTGTAGAATGTTGTAAGAACCCCTAATATAAACCCCCCCATAAATAAACCGATAGATAAAAAGAAGCTTAGTATGTTATTCCAAACCATAATCTGTATCTGTACTAAATTTCTTTCAGATCCGTTCAGTCGTTTATATGCGTGAAAGAGTAACAAACATACATATTTACAAACTTTCGCGTCCCATAACTGTGCGGCCTACCAGTCGGTGGTAGATTTTAAATTAAATTGTTACTCAATAAAAATACAAAAATTACGGCAATATCAATAATTGCGAATACGGTATAGCAACATGTTCCGACTTGCAAATTGACTATTAAAAAATGTACAGCCAGCAACTTAAGTCACTGAAACTTTTTCGTTTTTTTTTATCTTTCAAGGTCTAACGGTGAAGTGGCAGAGCGCCATCTTTGTTGCATCCAAAACTTGTAGTTTGGAGCACGAAAGCCGCTCTCCTACTCTTCCTAACACTTTTATTACGAGTATTTATACATAGATCCTGACGTTTCGGTTGATTTTAAGCAACCATGGGCACGGTGAGACTAAAAATGATGGCTGTCTCATAGATTGAAGTGTAAATCATCTCAAAGTACCCGAACTATGTTAGGTTAGGTAAGGCAGAGACTGCCATTTTGGAACTAATGGTGTCTAGAATGGCGGCCCATATTATATCCTCTGGATTTCACCCTAGCTTTATAATATTATATATAAAAAAGTATTATTGATGTAATATTCGCAAAAACTGCAGAGAGTATCATAGTTAAACGCGTCTTGAAGAGTAACCCGTTTCTAATATACAGATACAGCTACTTTACAATCTTTTAATTGTATTAAATAGATGTTAACCCACTTTTTTTGCCGACTATACGCAAGTTTTTCTCGCAAGTAGTTTACCAAAGAATATCTAATAAGTTCCGGTCAGTAAGCACACATAAAGCTGGAGATAAACCATTGTAGCTGCAAAACCCTGAGATAATTACCTAGCGTATTGACTAGCTATTGCTAACGGCTGCGCCCGCGCGGATTTAGTTTTTTAAGACTTTTTAAGGCCGTGCTAGCTGTATTGTGCTCTATTCTGTGGGGAATAAAGTCGATATTTATTCAAATTAAGTTAAACTTCTATATAAAATGCTGGTACTTATTCAGTACTCCCGTTACACCCTACTTTCATTTCAAGAATAATTATGTTTGATATACTTATAAAATTGGTTGAGCGAATATTCAGGTTTTCATTTTCATTCTTAGTGCAGTTGCCAACTCATTATATTCGTTTACGACTATTATTATCTTTAGTTTATTCTTATGAAAAATAGAACTTAGTTTAGTAGAAGTTAATTATAAAAATTACTGTGCTTTTATCAATTAAACAGTTTTTTTTTCTTTTTTTTTGAATGAATTTATTCTATATGATTTATTTTAACGCAATTCGTTCCTGAGGGTACGGGCCGCCATTCTAGACACCATTCGTCCCAAAACGGCGGCCCTTGCTTGACGGCCTTTTCACGCCCCGCTTAAAGAACCCGGGATTGTAGAAAAGAAACACGTTTCGACTATATCTCCAGTTCTACTCAACCGATTGTGATCCAACATGCGTCAGATTTTAAATCTGACAAAGACCTTTCAAACAAAAAAAAACCGCATCAAAATCCGTAAATACTTTTTGCGTCCATCGCCAACAAACAGCCAAGAATTTCAAAAAAATATTTTCGTGTTCCAAATCGTTCAATATAAACATAACCAAAGTATTTTTTTTTAAATATCTCCAATGTATAGACTCGGCTACTTTGCAATTTTAAAATAGTATAAATACAGACTTGTTCTCAAGAACCGCGCACACTTAATCGGAGCACTTCCCGCTAGTACCTATCATGCCATCTGGGTCATTTTTTGCATAGGTTTTTTTGCCTTGCAGCCCCAAACGGCTATTTTTGTCTGTTGCCGGTCAGATTGACCATGAAATCATAAAAACTTAATACTATATCCTAATTATTATCATGATTGCGAACGTAAGGTTGCTGATTTTTTTTGTTATTCAAAAACGCAGACTTGATCGCTTCAGCTAATTATTTGCGTATAAGTAAAGTGCATCTAGGAATTGGTCCCTGTGGGTTACGTGAACAAGAGTATAAAGTATTAGATCAAATAATATACAGCTAGCTAGGAAACCCCACGCGGTGCACCCAGGCAATGGATACGGCAGCGCCTCTCACTTACAGGGGATAAGCTGCTGTCTGCGGCCCCCTAGAGGGCTGGTCGGAGGCTCTTCACGTATCCCTCTGAGTAGCAGAGGGCTCAGTGGGGTTGGCCCGGGGTGAACTGAGGTGCGAGAGAAATTCTTTTGGGTAACCGTAAACCCCGGTAATTGAAACCCGAGACAGCGTGCAGTTTTAGTAAGTTCGAGTCCGACACAAACATCCCCTGATGTTCGACGAGGGTGTTATCCCTAAGCATTTTCGCACGAAAAAAATTAGCAAAATAAATAGACTACCTATTTACTCCTTTTTTTGTATTGTTGATAAAAATTTAACTTTTTAAAAAAAAATTGGATCTACAACAGGTGCGTCTGTGTCCTTATTCACCTTGTCTATACCTATACCTTGTCTAATTTAGGATGATAATAATGACAGTTCATGTCTATGAAGTATCGTATTTTTTTATACAAAATTAAACCCATAAAATTATTGTAATTCATAGACAAGCCCCGCCCACTTGTCATAGTGAAGCGTCTTGCAAGAATATAGCACAATTGACTTTACACAAATGAATCGAATGAATCGAATTTAAAAGAATTTATTGAAATTATTAAGTACTTATACTACTAAGATTTTTGTGATATAATTAGCTAAATATGATACGAAACATAAATATTATACCATAAAACTTCTCTTTTGTCATCCTGAAGTAAGTTACCTAAAATAATAAAAAATAAATATTTTTGTATTTTTGTAACTATCGATTCCATATTCTATGGGAACGATAATCGAAAATCGAAAGAACTATTTTCGATTATACTATATGGGGTACCCTATTTGGAGCTGTCAAAATTATCATCCTAGATTAGACAAGGTATACCTGTCAAATCATTGTAAAACACTGACGTTGGTAGCCATGTTCGTTCTCACGTCTATTATAATGTTATTTAAGTTGCTTTGTTAATTAGTTTCACACGAATCCTTCAGATTCGTTGCGCATGTTGTCTCGCCCCGCCGTTGTTTAAAATTACTTACATTTAAATGTCCACGTCTGGCAAGTAATGTCAAATTCTTTACAAAAATTTGAATTTTACACACTTCTCAGAAATGACATATTTGTTGACGTTTGTAGGTACGTTTGGATGTCATTTGAACACTCAACTTCAACTTCTTGTGATTTTGGCTTTTGTGGTGGGTCCACCACAATTTCGCCTGTCATGATTGTGTTAAAAAGACAAGTTCTTTGCGCTTTATTTATATTTATTTAGGTACTAGCCTATGTATGTCCTCGTCTCCGCTCGCGTGGCCGTCGATTTTCTCGTTTTTTTTTTACAAAGTAGGTATATCTCCGGTTTTACTCAACCGATTGTGATCACACATGTACCTAAGTATAATATTTTTAGTCTCACTAAGACCTTTCAAGTATGATGCACTGGTCGAAGACCTTCGTCCATAACATGCATACGTAACTGATTTAATCCCGTGAGAATGAGAGATGAGCTGCTACTATATTATGATAACTTTTAAAATACAATACAATTGTATGTCATGTTGATATTTTAATGCAATAAATATTTAAAAAATACCAATGATTATTTATATTTTTGTTGTTTCGATATCTTAGGGGGCAATCAATAGACCCTTTTATATCCTTTGTCTGTGCCCTGACATAGGTTGTGCCCTGGGACCAGATGGGTTGTTAAAGGGTTTAGTCTCCGGTTTTCATTATCTTAGGCCACTCCGACCTATAGAGAACTAGCCAGTCGTATAAAACCTGCGGATAATACGAGCTGAAGACAAGACTGTGTCATAAAAATGGCGATGGTTTATCCTGTGTAAGTAAAGTGATTATTAGTTTTTTTTCTTGCTGTAAGTACCTACATACTACAGTTTTTACACTTTTTCGCTGTACGATTGCTGTATTTTTTCATAATTCTTTAATTTATCATACATTACAATATGGCTTCATGTACAAAGATGATCTTAACTCAATATTAAGTTTTCTCCCAGTAAACCTTTGGGCGAAAATAATTTATTTCGCCCCACTTGTAGAACCTGCAATTGTAAGAAGAAGGAAACACGTGTGCGTGTACTTAGAGCATTCCAGTTCTCGACAAAGAAAGGCATAACACTTTCATTATAATAAGCAAACCAATGACAGTGGATATCTTAATGAAATTCAAGAACATAATAAAATTATTTTTATTTTGATGTTCAGTATTTATGACGTGAGAAACTCGAATGAAAGTCTGTGAAGTGAATATATACTTTTTGTAGCTAGACATAAATTAGCTGCTCTTTATAAGTAAAAAATTAAAGATTACTAGTCTATGCCCACGGCTCCGCCTGCGTGGATGTCAGTTTTCACGGTTTTTGACTATATTTCCGGTTCTATTCAGATTCAAACATGCGTAAGATTTTAAGTCTGACCAAGACCTTTCCTTCTCTTGATCCAGACACGTCACTCCAGCCTCCAGCTAAACAGGGCCCGTAGACAAGTGTCAAAAGTCTAAATCGCTAAGGAATAGAATAGATTAGGTCGACCAATCACACTACAGCTCGTGATTCCACGCGGTGCGCGCACCGGCGACGAGCTTGGATGTGATGAGTCGACCTATTCTATTCCTTTCGTTAGCGAATTACGCTTGTGCCACTTGTCTACGGGGGCAGTATATACTTCTCTGACCTTCCACAGCATCCAACATTTAAAAAAAAAAACAATTTAAAACTTGTTCAGAGTTAGAACAAGTATTTTGAATGCCGTTGAGAGTTTTATATTTCAAAACAATATTATATTTCAACAGACTATTCTAAAATTTTGATATTAAGACATCATATTCGTTATAGTCATAATAATGTCAAATTATTGACCTATGATTTGCATTTATTGAAATTCTTACATATTTATTTAAATTTTTTAAGATATTAAATACTTTATTTATCACTTAATAACAGGCATAATAATAAAAATAAACCTGATTTTTTAATTTCACACCAGGCGCCCCATTAAATTAACGTCACGTTTTAAAAACGCGTGATTTCGTTTCGATTAGAATCGTGATCTGTCAAAATCTACCTACGCGTTTGGTTAATTTCAGTTAGATTTTGAAAAATTAATATCTATAAGTATAAATTAGTGTAAGCATTGAAATCACAAGTTTTAAAAATGTAATTTTATTGAATCTGGTTCCAGATTTTTAATAATATAAAAGCACTATGACATTCTTTTACCTGGAACTAATGATTCAATGGCTATTTCAGAAATAAATGCACCTTTAAAAAGTTAGTAGCTATTCACTCCACTTTTCTCAATGTTAGTAACCAAATACACATAAGCTCAAAAATTAAAAGAAATAAACCTTGAAATAGTTCAACCTCAAACAATAAAGAAAAATAAATAGCTTTATAGATCTAACTTTTATTTTTAAAACTGCCGGCATTAATTCGAATTCAATTGGCCAAATCGTTTCACAATTATTGGTCCATAATTAAATTATCGCCATGTTGATTGTTGGTCAAGACAAGGAAATAAAAATAACACGCTATTTGGTACTAATTGTGGTATAGTAGAAAATGTTTTGACCAAGATAGAGGAAGGGATGTAGATTGTTCCATAAATGTGAGCTATAATTTTTAACGCTTGCAAGATTTAAACCTGACGCTGTTTTAATAATATTACTCGTCCAAATTATCAGGCACTTAATAAATAAATAAATATTTTACGACATTTTACACAACGCTCTCTAGACCCAAAGTAAGGTCAGCATAAACTTTGTGTTATAGAATTTTGGATTTTAGAATGCGAATATTTTTGTAATTACGTACAATATTCTACATAGGAATGGCTTCATCATTATCCAGAACAATGCAGACATACAAATATTTTGCACTGAGCGGAAATCGAACCCGCGCTCTCTGTCTTTACCACAGAGTCTTAAGTTACATATTTTTCCCGCGTTCGTTAGACGAAACTGATCGGAAGTTACGACTTCTTTTAGCTATGGACGGAAGTTCCGCATCGATGTAATGTTACACATAATCGAGTTAATTATTTAAATTTGGAACGTCCTGTTTTATTATTTTAGGAATTTCAGTTTTATTATCAGATGAATAATTACATCCGAAGCATAGAATAGATATTGAGGGTCAAAAATATTAAAATTATATCTACAATGCCCTATTTCCTAGTTTCTTTTTACTCGCAGTTTTATAAAGTTTTGTTTAGTTAGATAGGTCATTCTTAGGACATCCGTACAGCGTTATCTAGTCTAGATTTTGTCTAGATCTAGATCTAGATAGAGCACAGATTACCTAATAGTTGAAAGTAAAAATCGCTTACACAACTTAAACAGGTATTATAAGTCCTAGACCGATCTAGAAAGTCGAAGCGTCGCGCGTCGGTAGCTAAGAGGTTAAAGAGAGCCTTACGATGGAGAAGTCCCGGGTTCGATTCCTGGTCAATTCTCTGTCGACATGAACCCACTACTAACAGAAATAATTTTAGTTATTAACATGAGGTTATGGATAGATGTATAAAAAAAAACTTGCCGAAATCTTCTCAGGTCTGGGCCGTGTTTCGAACCTGGGTGGTCCATTTGCTTTAAATATTTTTAATTTTGACGTTTTTTCAGTGCCGTCTATTGGTCAATACAGATAAATGATTTTTGACTTTCACTTTACCAGTAATTTCTGTTACATTTTTTTAAAGAAATTATCTTTAAAAAAATGTAGGTAATTTAGATAACAACTTTTTTTTCGCAAGTACGTTATCGTACATAGAAACACCCAGCCCCATGCCAATAACATATCCATGTGCTCTGAACGGGAATCGAACATAGAAATCGAACGTTCTATTCTATCACATCACTACAGAGGTCACCCCAAATTGACACTGTAAAACAATCCATTATTAAATTAACAAAGCGAATCGCGGCCATTTTGAATAAAAATTCGTTCAGAAATTTAACATCAACACAAAGTTCTCATCTTGCTCTATCGTAAATTAACATCTAAAATACCGTTTTATCGCTCCTAGCAGCAAAAAATCTTCACATAACCACAATTATACCGTCCGTCAGTCACTCACCTGGATGTCTTCAATAGACACGAATTATTCCGAATGAGGTCTTTGAACTTATGTACGAAAGAATTGTTTTAAGAAATTTTTAAGTTTATAAAATCTTACGGAGAATACGATTGAGTATGATTTAACTAGGCAATGCCGGCGGCTTCACCCGTATTCGCGTTTTTACCCGACTGCTGAAGAAAGGAGGGTAAACACTCTTCTAATTGAAAAAAAAAAATTGCTGTAGAATAATGGATCCCGACTGTTCAGTAGTTATGGTTCTAGACCACCGGACATCAATCTAAGTGCTTGTTTTTTTTCTTTTTAGTTTTTAGGCAGTCGGGTTTTTTTGATTTTCTAAATTTTTTTTTGACTAAATCTCCGGTTCTATTCAACCGATTGTGATAAAAAATGCGTAAGATTTCAAGTCTGATCAAAATTTTTCTAACCAAAGTCCAAATCAAAATCTGTTTAGTAGTTTTTGCGTCCATCACGAACAAAAAAAATACATTATTGTGTTCAGAATCATTCATATTATACCATAACCCAATTATTTTTTTCTATATTTCTCCTATGTACCTACAGACACAAACACAACTAATTTTTCAATTTTAAAATAGTAATAGACACTTGCTATTCAAATATCAATAACCTTCCTACCAATCTACAAAATGTTCAAAAACTCAATGAGTATTTTTTTATTATTTATTATCATTAAGTAGTTTCCTACACTTACTAAAAAAAGTATGATAAAAAGCGTCCGTTCTAATTTTGTAGTTTTTCTACATTTATTAATCATCCGATGCGATATATTCACTGTTAATGTGCCGGACATCCGTATCCATATCCGCGGATGTCCGAGAGAAAAGAAAAACCCGTATCAGTTACGGATATTAAAAAATAATTAATAATTTTCATTAAGTTTTTAACCGACTTCAAAAAAGGAGGAGGTTCTCAATTCGTACGCTATTTTATTTTGTATGTATGTTACGGGATAGCGGCGCCAATTATGGATGGATTTTGAATTTTTTTTTTGTTTGAAAGAGGCTACTTCTGAGTTGGTCCCATATCCAGGGTATCAGGATCTGATGCCGGGATCTTGAAAAATTCGAGGGGAAATCATCAAATTTACGGCAAAAAATCTGTTTCTGATGCCTACCTACATAATTAAACCTCATAAATAGTTACTTTTCTATTTCTGTACACTAAAAAAGTAAATAATATTAGTTTGTGAAGTCGGTTTTTTAAACGTAGTTATAATTTATTATTTAAGTTTGAAATCTGTGCAATTATCAGTCAATCGATCATTTATTTATTTGCGCATGAGCATGAGTACAGAGTAATGGTGTTAAAACATCTGCTTTTGAGTTTTGACGCTGACTACATTATTACTATCCAAAACTAGTCACTAGTCAGTAGATACTCTCCCTATAGAAACCAAAATGTTAATTCCTAGACGTAACACGTAACTGTAATTGTATACGTGTGAAGAAGACTTAGCCAACTAAGTAACACTAAGTCTTTTATTATTTGTATAGCTTCACACGTTACATGTGCTACTGGATCTAAGGCCAGATACACACCTCCGGAATGTCTCTCTGGATTTTTTTTAAAATTAGTATTAGGTCTACCAACAATGTTTTACATCAAAGCATACAATAACATTAATTAAGGCTAACTTATTACAATGTAAACATCACTTAAAGGTAAACACCGCATACAAAGAATGACAAAGAGAAACTTATACTAAGCTAAAATAATGTAAGAAACTTAAAACTAATCAATTTACTTAAGAATATGAGAAAATATGGGAGAAGGAAAAGAAATGAGCTTACATGCAGTGACTAAGAGACAAACTAAATATCTATATAACTAACTAAATAACATTATTCATGATTAATGAACTGTATTTCAAATTATATCTTCTCACTTTATAAAAATGTAAAGTAGCTGTGTCTGTATATTGGAGATGTATAAAAATGCTTAGGTTATGTTATATGATCGATTCTGTTATAAAAATATTTTATTTAATTTTGATATGAGCGATTCAGAACAAAAAAAAAATATTTTTTGGAATTCTGTTTTTCTGTTTGTTCGCGTAAACGTAAAAATTACTGAACAGATTGTGATGAGGTTTTTGTTTAAGACTTCTTGGTCAAACTTAAAATCTTTGGCATGTTTGATCATAGGCAGTTGCGTAAAACTGGTAATTGGTCAAAAAACTTGAAAACCGGCGTCCACGCGGGTGGAACTGCGAGCGAGTATAAAAATAAAATATTAGAGATCTAAATCCATGCAGGCGAAGTCGCAAACAGCTATGAATCTTTTCTCTGCTGCACCATAAAGACTTGGAACTCTTTACCAGCGCATGTGTTTCCTTCCTCCTGTAGTCCCGGGTCCTTCAAGCGGGGCGTGAAAAAAGGATTCGATGAGGCCGTCCAGCTGAGGGCCACTACTGCAGCACTATCAGTGTATGTACTGGTGTCCCCCGGGCCTGAGACTTTACCTTTAGCTTACCATCAGGCGAGGTAAAGTCATATTGACGTGTCTAACATAAAATAAATAAATTCAGAGAGACATTCCGGATGTGTGAATCCAGCCTTAATGAAAGTTCATTTTCTATGTTAGTTAGATAATGCAAACAATGTCACATTAGAAAGAAAGTCACTCGCTGTGTTTACATTTCTAAATAATGGGAAATTACCCAAGATTGTGGGAAATCACAAACAATGAAGACTGTTTAGAAAAAGCTAAATGTTATTTAATTCCAGGGAAACTGTGTTGTATAATATTGTTTTTATACACTCTGCGACTTATATAATATTTTCTTTGTCTAAGAAATCTTATTATCTACATTTGTATACATACTATGACGCCTCTCTCTCATTGAGATAGGCAGATTAACATCTTTTCACTAGGTACCTACGATTCTGGCATAGAATTCTTATTTTTTTTATTTTTTGTCTTGGGTCTATAGACGCCGGGGTATAAGGTGGCCCTTAAGACCCTGGGCCATCTATACCTACCTACAGTTTCAAATGGCCCCCTCGGGTGTGGAAATCACGGTTCCTCAACCTGCTCCGATTGCCAGTTTGCTAGTAAATATCATATTTCAGACTAGTGCAGGAAGTAGTTAAGTTTTTACGTAATGTATCGATGATTTTTATCGATTCCTCATTGCATATGATAAACGATCGATTGTATTAATCGACCGTTAAATCGATTTACTTTCTATTGCGTTTATGAAAGTGTAACACGATTTTCGTGCAATTGAGAAACGTGAAATCATCACCATCATATTATGTGCTTTTGCCAAAACATGTATACTACTCGTATTATAAAATTTTAAATGTGTCTGTATATTGGAGATATTTTAAAAAAATAATTAGGCTATGTTATATGAACGATTCTGAACATAAAAATATCATTTTTGGAATTCCTGTCTGTTTGTTCGCGATGGTCGAGGTCTCGGGCTCGATCCCATGTTCACCATGGCACACACCAATGACTTTTCGATGCTTTTCGAAGTTATGTGTGTATTTATCGCAGGTTTATTAGTGCCCGGTTAATGGCAATAGGCTCGCCACCTATTACATTGGGACCTAAAGAAACTGGCGAAATGCGGGTGCTAGCATTTCTGCCTACCCCTTCGGGGATATATGTATGTATGATGTATGTTGTTCGCGATGGACACAAAAATTACTAAACGGATATTGGTGCAGTATTTTTGTTTGAAAGTTTTTGGTCAGCCTTAAAATCTTCGCACGATTGATCACAAACGGTTTAATAGAATCGAAGACAGTCAAAAAAACGCGGCAATCGACGTCCACGCGGGTGGCGCCACGGGCGTAGGCTAGTATACATAAATGTATACTAGCCTACGCCAATCATAGATCTATGATTGGTTAAACTCGTAATTGCTCATCTTTTGTTAAATTTTTGCCCATAGATTGACGAAGTGAGATGTGCTATCGTCAAATTAATTTCTAATAGTGATGGGAAAACAACGATAAAATGTGAATGGATATGTTATTTATCACTCTTTTACTATTGTTCATCAATTTTAATTAGTTATTGGAATCTATCTAATTAAGAACACAATAAGTGTTGAGAATCATAATTCTTGTTAGCTATTATAAAAAGCACTTTAACTCGGGTTTAATTACACTTTTTATTTACAGCTTGACAATTTCTCTAGCACTACTACTATTGTAAATTGTTATTGTAAATGTGTAAGCTTGTTAATAGCAATTTGCTTATATTTATTAGGTTTACCAACTTGTTTATTAGCCTGTAAGCTTTCCAAATATTAAATAAATAAATAAATAAATAAATCGTTTTTACGTCTATTCAATAGCAATGCTGGAAGCGGTTTGAAGTCTCGTCCTGGATGTTCACCTTTTCCGATCTAAAATCATTGGGAATAGTTAGCATACTAATTACTTTAAAATTACATTGAATTAGTATAAGATATTTATCTACACTATATGATAGCAACCCATTCATGTCCTACTGCTTGGCACGGTTCTCTCTAACGAGAGAGCTGAGAGGGTTTAGTCCTTTATCCACACACGCTGGCCTAATGCGGGTTGGTGGATCGGACATGTCCTTAGAATTACTTCTAGGACATGTGGGTTTCCTCACGATGTTATTCCTTCACCGTCAGCAGGTGGTAAATCATGTGATTAGCATAATATATAAATTTCACAAATTTAGACATTCACATTGGTACTGTCCGGCCGGATTCGAATATTTCTTTATATTGTTTAGATACCGTTGTGTACCATATTATAAATGCCTATGTTCACGGGTGGTTTCAAAGAGTACGGTACAGAAATCATTGCTGTAGGTAACAGTAAAGTCGATGAAGCGTGCTGCGGCGATGAGTCGACGACAGGCCTAGTGATGTGATAACATACGTGTCGATAAAAATATCGATAGATTGAAAAAACTATTTGTGACGTTTTATTTGATTTTATTAAGTTAAAAAAATAAAATAACAACATAAATAGTTTTTATCTAATGTGTATCACGCGGTGGTGACATCGTGGCCGGTAAATTGAACTACCAATTAGGCGTTTGCAGATTCTAACACTTGCTAATATATCATTGATGTATTTACCTACTCCCTAACACAATTTGGCTCAATTAGAAAAATTAAGGTGAATAGGTACTATTGATCTGGTTTACATACATAGGTAGGTACACTACCTACTTACATACAGTAACGACTCTTTCCTATTGTGATAGACGGAGACCACAATTTCCATTTGCTACAATGAAAACTCCTCTTCGTCGCTTCGTCTACTTTCATAATTTGTGTTAATGCCTAAATTATCACCTAACTGCGGAGGCTTGTTTTTAGCATTATTTTCACATAATATATTTTTGATTATTTATTTATTAAGAAGCTAGTAATATATTTATCGATAAAAGATACAACGACGCACATCCCTAACAGTCCCGTTGGCCGGACAGAACACAAATTGCTCTATATCACGCAAAAGTGGATTACTGCTGGTCAGACGGTTAGACGCGCGTGTATTACATCGTTGCCGTATAAAAAAGGAATGGATTAACTACATTATAATAGACTTTATCCGCCTAGAAATATTATCTTCTATTAACTGTTGTCCGCGGATCCGCTCGCGTAGCACTCTGGTCCCATTCCCACTTCCCATGGGAACCTATTCCAGGGATAAAAAGTAGCCTAGGTGTTATTCCAGGTCAGTGATTGGTCACTTCGGGCATAAATCAAGCATTTAGTACTTTTAGGGCAGATTGAGTAAATGCTTAATTAATGTCCAAAATTACCAGGGTATATACACATGACTATTTCTGACTAATTTTTATTATTAATTTTTATAATTATTCCGATAGGTAGGTATCAAATTTCAGACCCAATTTACCTGCCCATTATGTGCCTTATCAAGAAATTTTTCAAGTACTGTTTTAACTAGACCTGAGTTTTTTACTTCATTTTGTTATCTGAAGGTGATAGAAACCACTCACACAGACCAGGAAAATAATTTTTAATTCTAAAGGAAGGAATAAAATAGATCAAGGTAGACAATGAGTCTTATATTATTTTGTATTTGATTAATATAATTGCGCAGTAGGCAACGACCATTATGAGTCGACTTGACATGCATTATTAATAAATGTATCACGGCGCGTATATAGGGTTGTCAATTTAGGTTATAATATACATAGGCATAGTTTTCAACGCCATCTCGTAGAGTTTTGAGGTACCGGTATGCTAACAGCCATACTAACAATACAAGGTGGTAGATACTTCAAAAATGTACAAGATGGCGTTGTTATGTATAATGAAACAGGTTTTTTTTAATTTCAACTTTTTTCAGGTAATGGTTCTACTTAAAAAGCCAAACCTTAACTAATTAATAAAATAATCCCAAACATTTTTAAGTAAATAATTCGTTATTCTAAGTTACATCCAAAGCATGCTTTTTGGAGTCCGGGGTCTGCTTTCCTATTGTTTTCAATGGTTTTGACGGCGGTGATTTCTGACTGACCCCCAAATCCTGAAAGGAAACCCAGCACCAGAGCCTCGTTCGTCAATCAGTAGGTATCAGCTTGAAGGTTAGGTGAGTTCGGTCCCCAAAGATCTTGATAATGAGAGGACCCCAAACTGCCGGGTTTTTATTATATCTAGTTTAAAATTTTAAGTCATGACTACTATTCACCGTTACCGCGGAATACATAAATTCTCGAAAATTCTTTTTTATTGCTTTGCAAAATTTCATGGTTCTTGAGCCAACGGTTTATGCTCTGCAGTGAGTCAGTGTAAGATATATTTATGATAACAAGAAATGATGTCAAACTAAAACAGTCAGACATCAGTTGAAATCTGTATGCCGGCCGATTCAGCAATTGGTAATAATGAGTACCGTGAAACGTATTATATAGTCGTGACACTTTGTTTGGCCAAAACCCTACAGAAAAAATAGTTACTACAATAACGCTTGCCCTTTGAGCCTGTGATTCAGTTTTTGGTTGAGTGGATTGAAAATTGGTCAGATTGTTACCTGTCTACGTTACTGTAAAATACTACGTCAATCAAAAATCAAATCGAAAATTCATCATTTTTTAAAATTAGAATGACGCTGAAAATCTTCCAGATCCACTCTCTTAAAAGTATGTTAAAATGTCCCACGGATGTTACTTATACCATCGTCTGCTGGTATTAGAGGACACAAATTGCCACTATATCCAGCTGGGTGAATAATGTGGAATTCACAGAGCAAAATATGCTACACACGTTCCTTCAGGCGCTTCATTTGTCATTCCTAGATCCAGCCATTGTCAAGCAAATATTACTTCATATTCATAAATTACGATGCAGCATAACTACTTACCGACATTAGCGCTAACATTAGAATATAAATTACTCCTTTTTAAATTAGATTAGATCTGTAATAATTATAATGAAATTAAATACCTATTGCTACGTTTTAAACCAGTCCATATCCGGCAAACAGTAAGTGCGTCTAACTTTAACCCCGTGTAGGTTAAAGTTACCCGAACATTACTCTAAATCTAATTGAACAATTTCTACGGAAATGCTCAGAAAAAGTTGCGTGTCGTGGTTAATAAAAGGGCTAATGGTATATTCGAAGGTAAACTGTAGGGCGTGTCAGGCCGTGCCTTTCACCTTAATACGACACTAATTCAGGTAAAAAAACATGTTAGGTCATAAACCTATTCAATTGATTGAGAATTTTCTATTTATATATAACTTTAACTGGATTATAAAATTTTCCTTTTTCCTTAACAATAAAAAAACATGATTGGCGAAAAGTGTACACCTCTACTTAGGTACCCCTTCGATGTAAAAGCGTGATACTATGTGGTGAGGTGTATGCATGAACCCATTTTATTTCTCTTTTTGTCTTAATGTCCTGATTTTTCCGCCTTTTTCTTTTGATATACCTATCTACACGTAAGTACCTATCTTTTCGTGTTTTGTGTGCTTAATAATGCTTTTTTGTCTCTTAACTTGTTGTGTATTTGTAAATTATCACTTTAGTAATTAATGCTTGATAGTTGTTAAGAAATACTTATATTCTGAACATAATATATAAATTACTTACCTACTCAAACTTTTACCAATTATAAATTGTTTAAGTAATCTTATCACAATTAATATTCAACTATATCACATCTTGCGTTCTTTTGTACAAATATTCCATTACTGCAATATATGTATTTATATTTTTAAATAGAAATTAAAATGCCTTACGCCAAATTCTGCTTCATTCAACAAAAAAGTTAAATCTAACTGCAGCTTCTTAGGAAAACGTATGTTTTTCTGCAAACATGATCTAAACTCCTTTGTTTCTTTGCAGTGATCTCCCGGATGAAGAGGACAAGAAATCGTCTGTCTTACTCTTAGGCGTCAACAAGATATCTGACTCCCCATCCTTCATCAGACGGCGGTCCAACGAGCCTCACACATCAGGTTCCATACGGTTCTTTCGACCGCCAAAATCGAAATACACCAGAGGTCTCCATGGCGATGAAAGACTGGAAAAGATCAGGCAAGATCTCCTAGTCCATAAAAGCAAGCCTGACAGGTACATTCCTAACGATCATGACGTTTCTTTGGAGCCAGAAGAAGTATGTCCGAAACTAAATTGTGTCGGAAGCTGCATTTGTGATAGAAAACACAGCAGCAGTAGAGGATCCTTCTCTTTCCAGCGGCCTGAATCAGCCAGCAACAGAGAGGAAGAACCAAAAGACTTTTCGGAAAACGAAATCGAATTTAAGTACACAGAACACATTCCCCATTCCCAGCCCTCCAGTAGTAAACAGAGCTACAATATTACCCCGAAATCGACTGAACGCAGGCATTTTTTACTTGCGAATCTTAATGAGAGATTTCGGAAAACTTTGAGCTTAGATTCTCGAAAAATAGAAACCAATCGTGTACCGCTAAGCATACCAAAAGAAACCAGACCTAAATCATTAGTAAACACTAGCAATATTTGCGTGCAATATAAATCTGGCGATCCATTCGCCGCAACAAATTTTAACAAGCCTAGTCAACCAAAGAAAAAACGAAAGTCATTTTTCTCTCTCGAAACTTTTTTCGATTCCAAAAAGTCTGATACATCGTCTGTAGACGATTACTGCTCATCTAAATATAAGCGTTTTGAACTCGAAAGTGATGAGTCTCCTCTATTTAAGAGAGAAAATAAAGAAGAAAGGACACCGGATCTCTTGAATTTACCCGTGATAATAGATTCAGTAAGGAAAAAGCAATCCGACACTAGGAGACAGCTGGAAAAGTTAGAAAATCATTACTATAAGAATATTCATAAAACGCAGACCGTTATAGACGCTGTCCCTAAAGACGCGACGGACGTACAAGGAACGAGCGGACATACCAACCATTTATACTTCGATGAAGACGTTGAATATATAGAACCGATACGAAGTACGTTTACCAGTCAAAGCACTTTGATATTGGATAAAAAATCCTCAGAGGATTTGAAGCCTGATTCGATTTTGACAATCAATACTGATGAGACTGATATACGGCTGCCAAGTTCAACTGTGTCCCCTAAATCGAATGTTGAGGACTTTGATAGCATAGGAGCCTATGAAATTGAAGTGAAGGAGTCAGATCTGGTTAAAGTTGCGAAAGAACTAACAGTCAAAGTTATGGATAAGTCAGTTGATTCAATCGGCAGTTGCTCGCTAGATGTGGACGCAAGCACAGACTTTTCAGGTAAATTCGTGTTGTAATCTGTTTGGCTTCTCGATGTTGTGTAGTGTTGTGGATTCAGGAAATTTAAATTGTTTATTTTTATATTTATGACACTAGTTTTGCAACTTGCATGTAGTTGTTAAAGGAGCTTTACCTATCAATTTTAGCCAGTGTGTCCATGTATGCTAAAATTTATTTCATTTTATCGATTGATGCTAGAAATAAAAATTAAGTAGACCTACTTAATTTTTATTCAGGAATTCCGCACGGAAAAAAATATGGTGGTGCTTGTCTGTCACC
Source organism: Lithosia quadra (assembly GCA_963576445.1). Classification (NCBI taxonomy): domain Eukaryota; kingdom Metazoa; phylum Arthropoda; class Insecta; order Lepidoptera; family Erebidae; genus Lithosia; species Lithosia quadra. Next base: position 4,862,006 of record OY754901.1, on the reverse strand, counting down.
TAAGTAGTATGAAAGTACCTGTACGTACTTGAGAAGTTATATTTTTAATTAAAACTTCAAGATAGAATATTTTGTGTTTATCCAAAATGTAGCTAAAGTGTTTCATTAACAAAAATACCTTTTTTCAATTTTCCTATTATAGAAGTCTCCCAACGCATTAATTTAAATTTCAAACAGCTTTTTTTATTTTTCTGTTCTAAAATTTTTACATAATCTGTCACAATTTTTTACAAAGTCTGTCTCAATTTTTTTCAATGTCTGCCTCAATTTTTTTTTCAAAGTATGTCTCATTTTTTTACAAAATAACAGGGGCATTGATAATGGGTTTATGTATGATAGGGTCGTAGGTACATCACTGTATCTTAGGATAATAAAATGTGTTTTTCAATTAGTTAGTACCTAGGAACTTACTTAGTTTGCATCTTTTTAATGCACTTTTCTGAATCCATTTATCTTGTATAGCATGAGTTGTGTTGTGTATTTTTCATTTTCATTACTTATCTTTACTGTATCAAAGTTTTTAAAAGTTACGTTGGTATCATACATACTTTAGAGCAAGTATAATATTCTATTGTTTGGTTTAGAACTTTAGATTAATCAAGGTACTTGACATGACAGTTGTAACTTTTTAATTTGACGAAGTGTTTTGTTTTTTATACATTTTTGTAGATTTTATAATTATTGTTTTAAAAACATGAGTAGGTATTATATATTATGTTGTTAGGTAATATATTAGTTCTTCTGTTTTCTTTTAAATAATTAGCTCTGTTATTTCTATAGCATTTCATAATAATAAATATTTATTTTCATCTGTGATCTGTGTTTTCTTTTCACCTAATATGTGTCGTGAATGTGGTTTTGTATGCTATTGGTATTTGAATCACGTTCTGAATAATAAATACATTACTTGCTTGCTTGATATAAATAGTGTGCAATTGAAGTGGTTATCTCGAATCTTCATCAACAATGTTATTTTTATTTATATGTATTTGTTTACTTATAAGTTTTGTCATGTTTGTGCTCTTTTGAATATTGTGACTGAGATTCGCGATTTCTACTGATTTTTCTCTCTCTTCGCCCATAAACTAGGAACCTACCTTATACATATTGTCGTTCCAACTCCAAAATCGGCTCGTACCCAATTCCATTATTCGGATGCAGTATGGGTTTATGCCCGGGCATTTTAGGAGTATTAGGGACGTCACGACCAGTGCTGGTAATATGCCAAGGTATCAAGCCGTCACTGACTTCTTACCTACTTATTATGTTCTCCTGGAGAATATTTAGTCTTCTAAGCCTTTTACGGGGCGATGACCACTGTGTCACTTACATGTCTACATAGGTATATTAACAATATTTTATATTTATATTTAGACCTGTAGGCTGTGACGTTTTAAGATGTCACTAAAATAAAATAATAGGTATACATATAGGTCGAGCATAGAAACCGCTAAACAATGCAAGTTGCAAAATGCAAGTCACCAACAAAAAGACAATCGAATCTTGTACCTGCCGTAGACCTATGGATAAATCTATGTATCGACCTCGTTTCCACCTACGCACTTCTAACAAGATCGGTCATTGCCGTCGTATTGCTTATGTGAATACGCACCTACCCAAACACACCTCACTTCATACGAATTATTTCGCAAAATTTTAACAATACTATAAACGGCTTGTGAACTCAGAACTCGCCGACCGTGAAACGGAACGGTGCAGACTGGCCGCAAACGACTGCGTTGCGACTCGAGCTTAATAAAAAAAAAATAAAAAACGTTGACATTTCTTTGTGAACTGATGTCATGTTGTTAGAAAATAGTTGAGTGAAAAATTGTTTAATGTGTTCTAAAAAAATATATTAGTGTAAATTGTTTATTTTATTGTTCAAAATAACGTGTTATACGGTTTATGTGTAATAATAACTTAAAGGTAAGTGTTAAACCGGTCTTTCAATGACAGAAAGATACTTGAAAAAAATTAGTTTTACCGTACTTTTTATTTAGCAATTACGTTTATTATTTTAGAAAATATTCTAAAACCGTATAGTTTGCCTGAAACTGGGATGACGGAGTTAGTTTTTGCTTTTACCGTATAGCGTAGATGAGTAATCAGATTATTTTTATTAGTTCACGGTAAAAGCGATTCATATTATTCTCTCGTTTATAAGTATGACTGTATATTTATATAGGTATACATATTCTTAAATTTTCCACAGTATAAATTTTAAGTAAGAGCTAGCTGCAACAAGATAATTATCTTTAATAGCTTAGGATACAATTTTATCAGCATCCACTTCTATTAGCAGATAAAATGGGTACATTCTCTTTGCTTAGCAATTTAAGTAAATAATATTGTCACATAACTTTGTATTGATAATAATTCAAGTTAATATAGTTCCTATAAGTGGAAACAAACGTTTTGACACTCCATAGCGAGTCCAACAGATGTACTATAACAGGCAACCAAATACTGCCAGAGTTCTAGCATTATTCCTCTTACCTTGCATTCTTGGTGGCCAGTCTCCAGTAGTATTTGATCCTGGATTCCCTTTTTTTATTATTAAACCTTTAATGTCAATTTACTTTATACATTATGTCAGGACAGAGGCAAATGACGGTCTGTAGTCTCTGCCTACCCCGGAGGGAAAAAGGCGTGAGCATATGTATGTAATTTACACATTTTATGACAATATTATAAATATTGGATGGATGGGTTTATTATATTTCTAAGTCGTCCAATTTACTTCTTATTAGATTCCATGTGGGTTCAAAGACAGGTTTACGTTTCCTGGGACTTCCCAAATGTTATTATTCAATGTGTTCATGGTCATCACTGTTGATCCTATGATCCACGGAATGAGGGTGCGATTAGTCCAGTTAGAACTAATATGATCTAAGTAAACGTTATAAGGTGTTAGCATGTCAACCGTGCAAGGCAAAGACCTACTTCAGCTCATTCCGGCCTGCTCTTGATGATATTAGTCTATGCCATAGTCACATGGCAGTCTGGGTCTAAGCCGACAGTAAAATTGTGTTTCTAAAATGTGTGGTTTCAAAGTTTTTCACAACTTATTGATATCAATTTCTCTCTTTTTTTTCAAACTATGAGTGATTTTAAATACTATTTGATAACCTCACGAAAGAATAGGTAAATTTTTTGACAAAAAAATTGTTTTTAATTTTTGACAAAAAAATTGATTGACAAAAAAATTGTTTTTAATTTTTTTGTTCTTTTTGACATGGTAACACATCAAAAAGAGTTCAGTACTTTTCGGAAATATCTTATCAAACAACCAATAGAATTCACATTAAATTGATAAGTATGTAATATCTATAGATAATAATCTTACATAACTAAGTTATAACTGGAAGGAATCAATCTAGACCAGTGCCGATAGCTATGAAAATGGTAAAAAGTAAAAGAAATTTATAGTAGGATGAAACCTGTTGTAAAAGGAAGAGAATATTATAAAAATGATAGGAAAAATAAATTACGGGCGATCTGAGGTCGGGAAGTGGGGAGGGGGGTGAGTTTTAAGGGTAAAAACGGTTTATCTCGATTTCCGGCAAAACTACAAGTCCTATGGAAAAAAGTTAAATGACAAAGTTGTAGGTAATAAAGAGACCTACAACTTTTGTGTTTACGCTTTTTTCACACATCCTCAAAAAGTATGTGAAAATTTCAAATAATCAAGTTTTTGGTTTTTTATTTTTATCTTAAGCAAAACAAATTTGTTTTCCACGAAATTTGGTGAAAACTTAGCTTTTTATGTCCCAAAGACACTGTAATTTTTTTGATTTGAAATACTCTTTTTTTCAGTTTATTTTGACTAAATATCGAAAAACCACCCCAATTTTCAATCGAAAAATCTCACGTCAAAATATCAGCATTTTAAAAAAAGTCGAAAAGCGTTTTGTTCGTTGAAATCTCTTCTTTCTGATAATGTAAAAATATATATACATTACTATGGAAAATTTTCTCAGGAAATGCAAAGAAGAAAAACTCGAATTCGAAATTAATATTTTTGTATTTAGTAATTTCCTCGCTGAGGTGGGATGAAAAGTTACATGTTGCACTATAACTTCATGGTTGCACTCGAGTGCAAAGATTTTTCACTTTGTGCACTTTTGATTCCCTCGCTAAAGCTCAGGGTTCTATTTTGTGAATCGCTCGCTGCGCTCGTGATTCAAATTAAGAACCTTCGCTTGCTCGGTCATCAAAACTGAGCACGCGAAGGGTTCTAAAAATTGAACCCAGATCTTTAGCGAGGGAATCAAAAGTGCGCAAGGTGAAAAATCTTTGCACTGGTGTGTAACTATGAAGCTATAGTGCAACACGTAACTTTTCATCCCACCTCAGCGAGGAAATGACTAAATACAATAATCACAAACTAAAACCCTGAGCTTAGCGAGGGAATCAAAAGTGCACAAGGTGAAAAATCTTTGCACTCGAGTGCAACCATGAAGTTATAGTGTAACATGTAACTTCTCATCCCACCTCAGCGAGGAAATGACTAAATACAAAAATATTAATTTCGAATTCGAGTTTTTCTTCTTTGCATTTCCTGAGAAAATTTTCCATAGTAATGTATATATATTTTTACATTATCAGAAAGAAGAGATTTCAACGAACAAAACGCTTTTCGACTTTTTTTAAAATGCTGATATTTTGACGTGAGATTTTTCGATTGAAAATTGGGGTGATTTTTCGATATTTAGTCAAAATAAACTGAAAAAAAGAGTATTTCAAATCAAAAAAATTACAGTGTCTTTGGGACATAAAAAGCTAAGTTTTCACCAAATTTCGTGGAAAAAAAATTTGTTTTGCTTAAGATAAAAATAAAAAACCAAAAACTTGATTATTTGAATTTTTCACACACTTTTTGAGGTTATGTGAAAAAAGTGTAAACACAAAAGTTGTAGGTCTCTTTATTACCTACAACTTTGTCTTTTAACTTTTTTCCATAGGACTTGTAGTTTTGCCGGAAATCGAGATAAACCGTTTTTACCCTTAAAACTCACCCCCCTCCCCACTTCCCGACCTCAGATCGCCCGTAATTTATTTTTCCTATCATTTTTATTATATTCTCTTCCTTTTACAACAGGTTTCATCCTACTATAAATTTATTTTGTCTCAAACACTATCTGCACTGGTCTAATCATTATAATGTCATTTGACACTTGAAATCCTGCTATATGTCCTTGTAACAAAGTCTAGTTTTCTCTGTTTTTTAATTTGTTTTTTTTTTCTGTCAAATGAGGTAATCAGGTAGATAATAATGTCATGTTTGTGATGGTCAGCATTTCTGTGGAAATGTTTGAAACGGCTCACACGTTTGCGATGGATCATCCATTTGGTTACTGGTGTTCACTTGGGATATAATAGTCATTAGAGGTTAGATTTTATGTTTGTTACCTGATAGGTACCAATTTTTTGGCTTCGTGAGTGTGACGCCCCTGGTGCTGCACATGTCCCTGGCACGGCGACCACTTTCCATCAGGTGGGCTGTGTGCGTATGACATTTTTTTTATGTTTGTTACCTCAGTACTTTCGATCTGACTAACTTGTTTCATGTGGGCCCATTTTGAATTTGTCCGTTGAAGTAGTTTTTTATTTAACTTTTTTTTATTTTATTGTACTTTATTTGTTAGAGTTCCTCCTAAAAAGTATTATTTACAGTCTGGCCATAGATTTAGCCACCTATGTGGCTTAACTATACACAATTTCATGTCTAAGTCATTATGTAATTTTTTTTAAATATTGGTCACGTCAATATGACTTCACCTCGCCTGATGGTAAGCTAAAGGTAAAGTCTCAGCAAGCTAAGGTAAAGTTGAATCAATTTACTCTATGTCTACTAGAAAGCAAGTTAAAAAGAAACCAGGATGAAGGCTAGAAAATATAGTCCACCATAGATGCTGTTGATCCTAATACGGTGAGACCTATCTTGACCCAACAGATGCTAAATATAAAACTTTAGCGATTGCCCAATCTCACACTTACCACACACATTTCTTAGTGAAACAGGTTATGTTGACACCTGTGTTTTGAAACCTTGATAGATTCATATTTATACAAAATATTAGCATGTTTAGTAGCAAGATGAGTTAACTATGTATAGTTATGTTGATTTATACTGAAGGAAGCTGGCCTTGAATAAATCCTGTGTTAGGAGTCGGTAGCTTTGTATGTATGTTGTAGTGATACTAGACAGAAAGTATTATGTTATCTTTTTTTTATATTTAAATTAACACGACTTCACCTCGCCTGATGGTAAGCTAAAGGTAAAGTCTTAAGAATGGGGGTCTTCATTACATACACCAAGAGTTCGTTATTAAATAAGATTAAAAAAAAAACGATTCTGAACACAATTTTTTTTTTATTCTTGTTTTTACGTGATGGACGCAAAAACTACTGAACGGATTTTGATGCGGTTTTTTTTATTTGAAAGGTCTTGGCTTGGTCAGACTTAAAATCTTAGACATGTTTGATAACAATCGGTTAAGTAGAAACAGCGATATAGTCAAAAACGCGAAAACTAAAGGAAGCCACGTGCATAGTCTAGTAAAAACCTTTTTTTTTATATTTGGTCCGTGAATTGACTGCCCCCGCCAATCAACCCGCCCAGGCTCAAAGAGTCCGCATCATTTATTGATCCAGCTCTTAGGTTTTTGGTTATCCTAAGTGCAACTTTTGTCCGACTTTTTTTCAAGAATTCTCTCACACACGGGTTCACCAAGGCACACACCAATGACTTTTCGATGCTTTTCGTAGTTATGTGTGTATTTATCGCAGGTTTATAAGTGCCCGGTTTATGGCAATAGGCTCGCCACCTATTACATTGGGACCTTAACATAAACTGGCGAATTGTGGGTGCCAACACCTCTGCCTACCCCTTCGGGGATATAGGCGTGAGTTTATGTTATGTATCTTATGTCACACACGGAGACACACTTTCGGCTTTTCCGAGAATTAACCTACTCAACGTTCTCCTAGAGCAAGCGCCTAGTCAGCACAACACAAATCCGTCAGCATTTGCATCTCAAAAGTCAGTACTGAGTCATTCTCATTCATTCGTTGACGTCATTAAATCACCTTTGTACGCCTATTTTAATCATTGTCACTACATGCTGCTACGTAGTGTTACGGAAATGCCCTTAGGCCAGCGCAATAGTGCGATTCAGCCGTCGTAGGCCGCTCAACGATTGCTGTCCTCCATGAAGCTTGCGGGTGACAGGTGAAGCTGCCTGTCACCATAGCAGAAGTAGGCCGGGATGACGGCGCGATGCATACCCCCCATTGCCGGGGTAAGACGAAATCCGGAGTGACAGCAAAAAAAATATATCCGGGAATTACATTTCAATCAAAGATGTTTCATAAATGTATGGACTTTGGGCCCGATAATTGTACACTATTTAGAAAAATAGCTAGGCAATGTATTCGCTATTCAATTCTTATAATATTGCCTCGTTATTATGGGCGGAATCTAACTAAATAAACACTTTTTATTATCATTTTTTTTTAATACTTTTTAAGTCCTATATTTAGTAAGTCTAATTGTAAAGATGTTCTTGATACAGGCTACGCCTAGTAAGAACATCAACGGATATAGGTATGTATCTTCTGGAATCTTTGGATTTAAAAATAAATTATTCTTATTCTTATTCTTATTCTTATTCTTATTCTTATTCTTATTCTTATTCTTATTCTTATTCTTATTCTTATTCTTATTCTTATTCTTATTCTTATTCTTATTCTTACTTTATTGCAACACAACAAACATGGCGGACTAAAACTATAGAAATGTACTCATTTATTTTATTAATTTATGCCCTTGAATTTCGGAGGCGAATAAATATAATTGTATTTTTGCCAATAACCGGTATTATTTCTTTTTTTTTCTGTATTGTGTACAATTAAGGGACCCAAAGTAAACATCTCCTTTTGGTAACTAACACTTAGGTTGCATTTGGTTAGGTTGCAATACCAAAAAATCACTTTCACATGATTAGCCATCATTTTTGTGACACAGTCTCGTGTTTAGAGCGATCTATCCATGGGTTTACTGAGGTGGCAGACAAGCACACGGCCCACATGATAGGAGCTGTCATCATTGCATATGACGTGTGCATCACCAGGGGCGTCACAGTCGCGCTGCCGACCCTGTAAAAACCTTCTAATGCCCTTCTTGAAGAACCTCATATTGTAGTCGCTAGGGAATACCACAGTAGAGAGATCATTCTACAGCCTAAAAGTGCGCGGAATGAAATTTCTTTCATACCTTACACACAGTGCGCATGCGCACCATTTATGGTTTTCCGGTCATTATACATACTAATATTATGGTAGAATTGAATGATGGACATTGACAAGTAATCATTACTTACATAGTATTGCAAATGTGATTGCAATACGTTAAGAAATAAACAAACACACAAAGAAATTGTTGGCATACTCATAACATTGACATTATGAATCATTACGTATGTAGGTTATTTGTAGGCGGTTTGATCTTGGCCGGACACATTATTATTTGCAATCATATCTTCGAAAGTGCTTTGTTAGCTCATTTTTGAAGAGAAATCTTAAGCGTCTAAGTTCACTGCACCGCCATTGGTGTACCTATTTTAACGCAATTTGAGATTATAAGGTGTAACATACCTTGGCTACTTTTATTTTAGAAAATGAAATGAAGAGGAACTAATTAAAATCCTTAAAAAATTTTAATCGATGTGACCGAAGTCGCGGACACGGGTAGGTATAGCTAAAACCGGCTATCCGGTTATACGGATACCCGGTATCTAACTCAATACGTAATACTAAATAAGTGAAGTACGTATTTATAAATACCTATACCTACTCTTCATTCCTGTCCATCCTAAGGTTGCCTAAAAGAAATCACTTCGAATCTCTTTATATAAAGTCGGTTAATTAAACTGAATTTAGTACTATTTCCTTCACATAGGCCTTGATAAGACGTAGGATCATCTGTAAGAATATTTTATATCAAAAAAAGAAATTTCTAACATCTGGATATCCGGTTATACGGATATCCGGCTATATAAATACCCAGTATGTTATTGCCTCTACTTCTACCTGCCTGACGGAAAATTACGTTAGTACCTACACATTATCAGACAAAGATACGGTAAATCCTAAAACAAAACCGACTTTTCATTATCAATTCCTTCACGCATACCTTGATAACAGATATCGGTAACATGCTGTTAGGTAATTAGATATAACATTTTTTTTACTACCGATGCATAAAACTGCGTAATGTGTGACTATTTCATTATTTTTGGGTGCTGTGAGTCATATTTTTTTATTATATTGATAGGACATTTTGTTACTAAAGTTACGGTGAAGGTAGGATTGTAATCTGCTGTTTTATCTGTAGATATTGTGCAGTTTTTTTTTTATAAGACAAGCAGTGGCAACTTCGCGCCATTAGACCACTGTCAAAACTTGTTTGGCGCCAAATTTTGTAGGAAGAAAATAATGTGTGGTCATAGTGATGTGATGTCATGTATGTTTCCTTTCTGTAGATTTTGGCGCCAGTTAACATTTTTTAATCGATCAGATGTGCCCTGCGATTTCGCCCGGGTGTAGGTAATATTGATCCCGTTCTCGTGGGTTACAGGAACTTATTATCGAAATAAAAACAGCCATAAATATGTGCTATTTCGGATATTAAAATATTACTTTTTCCTATTAAAAACTTTGACATTATTCTCAATTTGAAATACAATACGCGCAGTAAACAGCACGTGAATTGTTTACGAGTTCTTATCTTATTTACTTTCGTAATGGTTGTTGACAATATCGAAAGTGATTCTCGATACACAAACATGTATTCGTAATGCATGTTTGTATTCCGATAAAATCCAATTCTTCACATCACAGCGGCGTTAACCCAAGACTTGCGCTTTGGAGTTCGGTCACTTCAATTTGGCCTGGGGTCAATCAATTAGTGTAGGTACCGGTTTCTTGGCCCCAAATCCGTTTCTAACAAAGAAACTTTTAGCAATGTTCCCTTATTAACACATACATACTAGGTAATTACTTCATTTGATTAAAAAAAAATCTTTTATTACAGATACCACATCAGGGAGTCTCAATCTCCTCACACCATCATCCACCGCCAGTCGTATCAGGGACTTCACATCACGCATCCAGGAACGGGCGGCTTCTAACCTCCAACCAAACTACTTGGCCAGTCCAACCCCTGTAGCAACACCAGTTCGAACTCCAGAGGAAACCACTCCAACACCAAGAAAACCTTCAGAAAATCTCCTCAAACCACCCCCCAAAGTCCATATTGACGCATCCAGTCATAGATCTAGAGGACATCATAAGAAACGTGACGAAATTCCTCATAAAAAGCCCAGTTATTTAAACCTAGCGTGTTCTGTCAACGGATATACCAACCTTACCACATACGACTCCAAACTCAGACAAGACATCAATAAAAGTAGGGAGGCGTCCCCTATCAGACCCATAACACATACATACCAGTACAGAAGTGAAAATAACTCCTTATTGGTCCCAGTACCAGTATCGGCCAATAAGCTGCTTGTCCCAACATTTGGGCCCCATGATACTCGCGCTGATTTGACACAAAAAGCGCCTACCAAGGCGCACACAGATCCTTACTTGGTCACATCACCTTTTAATGTCTATATGGCGGCGGAAAATAAGCAATTGAAAAACGATTTCTTAGGCAACATGACGACTACCAGCCGTCCTTACATCTCTAGCGAGAGTAAGAACTTCGCGAGTTCCATGCTCCATAAAGCCGATGAAGTCGACAACTCCAAGGAGATTACCTTCAAATCTAGTTACTCGGAGACGAATTTTAGGAAAACTGTCACTTCTAATGGTAAAGAAAGTAGATTCAGCTCTGAATCCTACACTATTTCCTCAAATGGAGTTTCGAAAAGGGTTGAAATAACGAAAGAAAATGGAGAGAAACTTACCAGTCCTATGAAAAGCTTTATCCAGCAAAGAGTAGAAAGACTATACGGTCCCGGAGCTTTAGCGCAAGGTTTCTTTAACCAGAAGCGTCACAAACTGAAGAGTTCCAGTGAGGATGACGAACCTAAAGTTTTGATGGAGAAGTCTTTGAATACTCCTGAAAGGATCCCGCGAAAAGTTGAAGAACCTGAGAAAGTCTGTACTAGTCCTAATGGAGAAATGTCCGACGTTTCCCTACCAGTTCTAAGGCATTTAAGGCCTGAGTTTAGAGCACAGCTGACTATACTATCGCCAAAGAAGAGTGTGAAGAATGAACTGTCGCCTCAGAAGGTGGAAGAAGACATTCCTAAAGTGGAGAAGACTGAAGTGATTGTTGAAAGTGATGTGGCTGTTACGAATGGTGTTTCTGTGATAAAATTAGACAGTGATGGTGATGAGTCTGTCGTTAGTGTTAATGGTGATCAGAATGGTGTGAAAGAAGAGGTGAAGGGTGGACATTACTTCTTGGATTTGGAGAAGAAGGAGACTGAGAGGCTGCTGGCGTTAGCAGCAACTGCCGAAAAGGAACTAGAAGATTTACAAGTAAGTTCATTAGAATTTTCGATCTTTAATTCTTTTTTCTCCCGATTCAGATGTTTAAATGACTGAACAGGATATCCTGGAGTGTCAGACAAAATTGGAGACAAGTTATTCCTTAGCACACGATATATAACAGCCAGCTCACTGTGGCAATAACTGATTCACTGTGATGGCAATATTTAGCAAGTATATGCTACGCTTCGGGATATTGTCCAAAATCTTTGAGCACCAAGCGAAATTGCACCTGCATGTCGGTGCACTCACTAAACAAACCGCTATGCGAATGATGATGCTGACGTTCCACTGGAAGTTCCACTACCATAGTCCTTGGACGCTTGCTTGACCAGAGTATCCCTCCTCCCCCCACCCCTTCCTAGCCCCCCATTCTCTTCAAGGTAGACAGTGCGTGTGTGACGCCCTTGATGTTGCACGCGTTCATGGGCCACGGTGTCCGCTTCCCATCGGGTGGGCCGCGCCTGCGCCTATGTAGTATAAAAGACTTATCTTCGCTCTTTGTTTCCGAACATTCTAGAACAATGGAGTCGTAATATATATCAATATTTCACACATTTTATAGCAATTGAATGTCAGGCCGTGACCTGCTTGTATCGCGGTTTTGTAACCGATATTAATATCGATTATACTTGGATTAGATTTGCATAATAAAATTCGGTACACCGATTGGAAATCAATCCCTTGCCGGGATTAGATAACTAGGGCTGCCCAAAATAAGTTTCTCGAAATATTTCGTGGTTAATTATTTTCTGATGAATAATTTTATTTGTTTGTCAATTATTTTATGATGGATTCCGGACCTCTCGCACTATTTCCTGCCACAATGTGGTTTATGCGGGCGTGACAGAGGTGTCTTCCAACCCGGCAAGAATGTCATGTCAGAGCCTGCAAGCTGATAGTTATATCAGCTTGCAGGCTCTGACAGCAGTTATGCTAGTTGACAGATGAGGTTCTGACGCAAAATTTCCACTAGAGGTTGGAGATAAGGCAGCAGACACACCAATGAAAAACATTAAACTAACCTCGGTTTTCAAATTGCAAAATTTGGACAATCATTATCTAACTGCCCTTGTTTCCCCAATTAGTTGGGGTCGGCGCAACATGTCATACATTCCTGTCAGATGTCATCTCCTCAGTCACTGTGTATGTAGCTGAAATCGCTATGAGGATGATAATAACTCCAGTTAAAGCCAAAATCAAAGTATAAGAGCACATCCTGATCTCCAGAGCGCAAGCTTTGGATGCACTTTCTACATATTACGAAATGTATTGTGGACATTTTTTTTTAATTTAGTCCGCCGGATTGACTGCACCCTGCCTGATTGCAAGCTAAGATGGAGTCCATAAAGTAAGGGCATCTCCTGAAAAGTCACCATTTTCAGGAGATGCCCTCAGACTGGTGATCTCTACCCAGACGGACTGGACAGATTACATTAGGTTTGTCGACATGTCACGTGTAACAAAATATTGTCACTCCCATATATTTTGGATTTTTGACAAGCGGTTCCACTGGTAGAATGTGACTTTGTCTGCACCCCTTTTTTATCGTGCGGAAATCCCCATGGATACCACCCCCGTCGGCCATCGGGGTTGGTTATGTCGGGATCGAACCAACTAAAACAGCTCGCCGTCTCGGGTCTTCATTACCGGGGTGTTAGGTTACCCAATAGGCATAACCCTCGTATATGAACAATCTGGCTGGCTAGAAACGACCTTGACAAAACAAAATATTATGCTAACGTTTATGCGCGTTACGTATAATACTCATCTTTCCTTCCTTCCTCGTAGCCTCATTGTGTGGGCATTATGGGGCCAACCTATAATTTATCCTGCACAGGTATGGCATACTTTTTTGTAATCACTCTTCTACTAAATCTACTAAAACTACACCTAAATCAGGTATAGTTAGGAAGATAAACCTCAGGCACTCCGATTGGCTACTTTCTTTTATACTTTTGTGTGTTTCTATGGCTACCTATCGAATACATACCCTTATTTTTAAATGCCAAGCACCTGGATCTGATCTGAGCTACAGCTATCACGCCATCCGCGTTGCATACGGGAGAGTACTACACCACATCCATTACTGTTATGTATTATCTGAAATGCCAACTGAAAAGGAAAAGGCTTGAAGGGGGAGAGGGGCAGGACAGAAATATGGTCTCAAACGAGAGGCTTCCTTCGAGATGATCCGCTTGAGGCTAAAACGATGAGACTCTGGCGCAGGTTTTCCTCTCGAAATTGAGAGATCAGATGGCCAGAATACCCTTCAACCATGCCCCTCTGTTTGTTTGACTGTCAATGTAAACTGAAGAAATATCTATCAAAAATTTAAATTCGTCGCTCAAAAAATATGCAAAAAACATAAGATTTATATCGTGTAAAGATCTCAAGCTCCAAAATGTATCCATCTAAAACAAAAGTTCGATTTTTTACTCCGAAAATATGTAAAAAAACATAGATTTTTATCAAATATCTCAAGCTCCAAATCGCCTGACCTCACGATGCTAATCGTCAGTCCTTGTATATAAACGGCATGTCTAATTGATTCGGTTTTGTTTCTCAATTAAATGCTGTCTAGCAACTAGTTTGGAGTTCACATTAGGGTTGCCAGATTACATTCTGTAGTTGCTTACTAAATTTAAGAAAAATGCTTCAGTTGTGTTATGTTATAGTCAGTCGGTTTCTTAGGTCATCTTGTTCCATTCTTGGGCGAATGCCTCTCTCAGATCCACCTCTTCTCCTCTTTGCTACATCCCAAAGGATTCGATGTCGTCCCGACATGTGTCGTCTACGGACCATGCTTCCGTCTTCTGCCTTCTAGGGTATGCTAACCAAGAGAACCCATTTATCACTGTCATTCCACTGACACATTGAAAAATGTCATTTAATTTAGAATGCAATTTATTTTATTTTAGCAAAAGAATTAGAGTTCTAAAAATATCTAAATCTACATGCGATCGAAGTCACAGGCAACTATACTATGCCAGTTACCTATCATTTTCGCTGAAGGTCCTACTCCAAATCTTTGATGCTCTTCAGTCCCTTCCAAACTCGGCCATACAGCTGAGAATGTGACGTTGCTAAGAGCAGAATAGTTAATTATTTATTACTCTGACACTGGATCTCGTGAGACCCAAAGTGGCAGCCCTAGACATCTGCTCGTAAATAAAGCTCAATTCACACCAAGAGTGGTGGCCGGTGTGAAAGAAAGTTTAGCTAGTTTCGCGCTATTCAATATTGTTCGCGATATACTCTTTCAGTTTCAATTCTAGGAACGACAGATAGTATAGGAAGGCTGCTGGCAAAGGCTGGCTGAGGTGGGAGTGGCGCTCTAGAGGGCTGCTCCGAGGCCCTCCACGTGTCTCTCTAACTAGCAGTGAGAACAGCGGGGGCCGAGCTGGTTCTCCGAGTGAACATGAGGGGTGCCAGGACGGCCGCCTGGCACCCTACATCCCACTGTCGGCAAGGCGCCGCCTTGCCCCCCTTGGGGGAGTCGAGGGGGCCATCTTTAAACCGTAGCTGACCCGGGGTTTATTTAATAATTTTTTAGTAGGTTCAATCAAATATAACCATCATTGATGGCCGACGGGGGTGGCATCCATGGGGATTTCTGCACGATAAAAAAGGTACCCGAGCAGTCATTGGCCTGTGTGAATTGATCTTAACCGTAAGATAATTTGCAAAGGAATCCAGTTGGCTTTTATTGCCTATCTGAATTTGTAGTTTTTTTTTTCTCAAACATAATGTCGATCGTATAAGTCGAAAACAATCTATTGAGTTTCTAGTTATGGTATTTGAATTTAATTTTATGAGCGTGTTTCTTAATTTGCATAATAAAAACATCGTACCGCTTTAATAGTCTATACTAGCTATGCCCGCGACTCCGTCTGCGTGGGCTGTCGGTCTGGTTTATATTTTTTTGCGGGGACCTCTCTCTATTTTCTTATTTACTCTTTTCTTAAATAAAAGTAGCTTAAGTTATGCCTTATAACATCAGCTATTTGTCAATAAAAATCACATCAACATATCGGTCCATTTCTTTCAGAGATTACCTATTGTAAACCAACAGACAAATCTTTAAAAGTTGGTTATGATTATAAGTGTCGTGTATACACATTCATATGCATTATTGAAAAGCTATTAAGTATTTTAGCGTTACAAACAGCCACTTCCTTTTATTTATTTGTATGTATCTGATGAATAACATCATATTAAAATCGAATCACCAACAACTCGCGTGTATCCGTCTAAGTGTAAACTAATTTAATTCGACCTTCTACAAAATCAAATGTTTTATTGATTATATGAAGATGTTTTGTAATCAATAATCGATTTTTATTTATTAGGTATTATAAAATCGTAAATTAGTGGTTGTTTATGGGAGATGTTTAAAAAAATTTTGGTCTTCTTTCGTGTCGATGTTGCTATCGTGGTGTAGAAAGTACCTTATTATTTTCACAGTAATGTCGCTACCGACTTACGAAGAGGGCTCGAGCATTATGTTGGGTTATATGAGCGATTCGACACACAAACATTTAATTTGTTTGTTCGCGATGGACGATAAACTATTAAACGGTTTTCAGTGTGATTTTTCTATTAAAAAGGTTGTTCAGACTTTAAATCTTACGCATGTATGATCACAATCGGTTGAGTAGGACTTGAGGTATGACCATAAAACGACCCTCTCAAATAAACCTCCCTCGTGCGGAGGCGGAGGCGGAGGCGCGGACACCATCTAGCTATCTAAACTTCTATTATACTTCTATACTAATATTATAAAGAAGTAAAGTTTGTGTGTTTGTATAATTTGTTAAATTGTAAGGGGTAATCTCGGGATCTACTAAACCGATTTTAAGAAATTTTTCACCAATAGTTGGCCTCATTATCCGTGAATTTCATAGGCTGTATATCATCACGCTACTGCCCAAGGGAGCGGAGCAATAATCATAAATGTGAACAATTCCGGTAGATTCCCATACATTTTAGGGAAACTGATAAATTATGAGCATATTATGTGCGTTAAAAAGGGTGCATCGGGGTTCGAAATACGCCACGGGCGAAGCCGGGGTGGGTCAGCTAGTATTACATACTTGTAATTAACATTTGACATTGATATTATAATGTCTCAAGGATCGTATTAAAATTCTGACCTTGTGTTGCAAGTTAATATTTAATTTTATTATGTTAATGTTTAATTTGTCTCGCATTACATAGCGAATGTTGTAACAGATGCTTCAATTAATTTAATTGTATAAGTATTATGTGTACAAAGGTGTACACATTAACATTATGAATCATTGTACATTTTATACATAACTGTCTATGTTTCGTATTCTGGACTCGTGTCGTCAGCAGAGAGACCTAATTCTATTGCTAGTCAGCGCAAAAACTCAAACTACTTTTAAGGAGGTAGGACACGACAGTACCTCCCCTCCGAAATGAGCTGTCCGACTGGGGTAGTACCTCCACCCTACAGTAAACCGCGGCCGTAATAACCATCGTGTAGTGTTCCCGCCGGTAAGTATGGTAGCCAGAGCTCACTGTACCCCTCCTCCCCCCACCCCTTCCTAGCCCTCCCCCTTCCCTTCAGGGTAGGCAGCGCGTGTGTTACACCCTTAGTGTTGCACACGTCCATAGGCCACGATGGCCGCTTCCCATCAGGTAGGCCGTGTGCTTGTCTGCCACCTACGTAGTATAAAAAAACTCCACTAACCCCCTCCCCCAAATCCTCCTCCCCAATCGCCCCTCCAGGCACGCCCTATGTGACGCCCCTGGTGTTGCACACGTCCATAGGCCCCGGTGACTACTGCCCATCGAGCGGGCCGTGTGCTTGTCTGCCACCTAAGCGGTATAAAATAAGTTTTCTGTTAGTAATATTTCTGATACTGTTTCCAGAACCGAGAAGATGTGAGTGAAGAGATCCTGGGCTTCCTGCGCGCAGCTGCTGGCAAAGCGAGGCTCCTGGCCACGCAGAAGATGCAGCAGTTTGAAGGTAACATACACGTACTCATATCTTTTTTTTTTAATTATCGTGCGGAAATCCCCATGGATACCACCCCCGTCGGCCATCGGGCGTAGTATGTCGGGATCGAACCGACTAAAACCGCACGCCGTCTCGGGCCTTAATTACCGGGATGTAAGGTTACCCAATGGGGATATCCCTCGCACCCCAGCTGACCCCGGGCCATCTACGGTTTTACGATGGCCCCCTCGGCCCCCCGAAAGGGGGGTGGGGCGAGCATCGCGCCACTTCGCCGACGGTGAGATGTAGGGTGACAGGCGGCCGTCCTATCACCCAACCGTCAGCGCGCAGACAATAAGCTCGCCCCCCGCTCGCTCCCCACTGTGCCATCTGCTAGGCGAGACTGGGACCTGAGGGGGTCATCTCGAAGCCGGAGATGGCTGAGTCAGCCGGGGTGCGAGGGAAATGGCTTTTGGGACACTTGACATCCAGGCGCTACAAGACCCGGAACGGTTTGCGATTTTAGTCGGTTCCAATCCAACATAACTGACCGCGCGATTTTATATTATGTAGTATATAGTATGTCCCTTCAGGGTAGGCAGCGCGTGTGTAACATCCTTGGCATCCTTGGCATCCTTGGCACACGTCCATAGGTCACGGTGACGACTTTCCATCAAGTGGGCCGTGTGCTTGTCTTCCACCTGTCTACTTCTTCAACCTAGCGTTAATCCCAGTCGTATCAATGCTTTCACCTCGGAGTCTGGGGTCCGCTTTACCAGTCTTAACTGTGTCTTATGTATTCCAGGCCTATGTTACAACAATATAAATGAACGGTTAGATGAGCCGTTCCCGACCACTTTAGAAGACCTCCAAGGCTTCTGGGACATGGTGTGTCTGCAGGTCAACAACGTGGACGCCCTGTACCAGCACATAGCTGATCTGAAAGCTAACAACTGGCAGGAGGTGAGTTTTGAAACCTTTATAGTTATGGTAGCGGGGTAGGCAGAGGTTATCCTGCGATTAAGAAAAAGAAACATAGAGCAATGCGTGTCATCATTATCAAAATCTAGCTTTCGGTCAGCCCAGGGTTCGGTTTCTCTTCCGTTCGGTTTTTTTTTGTTTTACATATGTTATGTTTTGTTTTGGGGTCGGCAGCGCGAGTGTGATGCCCCTGGTGTTGCACGCGTCCCTAGGCCACGGTGACTGCTTCCCATCAGGTGGGCCGTGTGCTTGTCTGCCACCTAAGTGGTATAAAAAAAAAAAACATTTGGTATCTGCGATCAGCTTTGTACTTTTAGCGGTACGGTTTTTATGGGATCGACTGGCGTCTGACTTCACAACCGCGAAAGGAAAGTTTTCGAAAGGGTCTCGTCCACCTTTCAGCCACTGTACCGGCTTGTAAGTCTGTTTATCAAGACTAATCTCTGTAACGCCTGGACCGATATTGACGTGACTTCCACTTGTAGACAGCTGACTTTATAAGGTATAATTTAGGCTGAACAATTAAGCTCAGTCCGGTTACACAATTTTTTTTAATGGAATGTTATCTAACTACAGCTGGCCGCCCCTGCGAGCTCCAAGCCGACGTCCAGTGCCGTGGCCTCCGCCCCCCGCAGCCGGCCCCGCGCCGCCCCTCAAGTCAAGAACGAGAAGGCGCGCCTCGCTGCGGAAAAGCGGGAGGCTGACAGGAAGGCCATGTTGGAACACCGGAGGTCAGTATCTCACTTTTTACCCGACTGCCAAGAAGGTTTATTTCTCCATTGAAAATTAGATTGGCTATCGAATCATGGATCCCGACTGTTCAGTTGTTATGTTTCTAAGACCACAGGACAGACTTAGATAAGAGCTTGTTTTTTTGCTTTTTAGTTTTTTTACGCAGTCGGTTTTTGATTTTTTAAATTATTATTTTTTATCCTCCTTCCCTTCCTACTAATATTATAAATGTGAAAGTTTGTGAAGATGTTTCGATGTTCGTTACTCAATCACGCTCTATCGGCTGAACGTATTGAGTTGAAATTTGGTACAGGTATAGATTTAATCTGGAATAACTTATCCCTGGTATAAGTTTCCATGAGAAGCGGGAACGGGATCAGAATTCTATAAGGGCATAGCTGCATCCAGTAGCTGTTTTTTTTTTTAAACTAAGTTAATTAGCTAAGCTTCTGTTAGGAAATGTTACATCGATAGTGTAATAGTCAGGATTCGAATACGGGACCCCTCGACCGTTAGACCGACTCCTATACCACTAAGCTATCAACGACTTGGTTTTTATGTGTGAATATATATTGTCTTCCATGCATTTAGTTAACCATACCTCCCCCCCTCAGGCTCTTGGCCCGCGAGCGCCAACTGCGGGCTCGCGCCGGACCTAGCGCCGAGGCCAGCACCACCATGGGCATCGAAGGCAGCCAGGTAAGCACTGCTCTGTTCTACTAGCCCACAACGCGTATAATTACCGGCAAATCTTAGTGCTATCACCCGCCTTTTTTTGTAAAAATCCTCATGGATACCACCCCTGTCGGCCATCGGGGGTTGTTATATCGGGATCGAACCGACTAAAACCGCACGCCGTCTCGGGTCTTAATTACCGGGGTGTAAGGTTACCCAATAGGCATATCCCTTACACCCAGATGACCTTGGGTCATCTACGGTTTTAAGATGGTCCCCTCGACCCCCGAAAGGGGTGGGGCGAGTATCGCTCCACTTTGCCGACGGTGAGGTGTAGAGTAGGGTAATAGGCGACCGTTCTGTCACCCAACCGTTGGCGCACGGATAATCAGCTCGGTCCCTACTGTGCCCTCTGCTAGTCAGAGGGCCACGTGGGGAGCCTCGGAGCAGCCCTCTAGAGGGCCATTCCCTCCCCGGCCAGATCGGCCGCAGGCAGCAGCGTCTCCCGTGGCGAGTGGGAAGCGCTGCTCGTGCATCGCGTTGAGGTTCCGGCCCGCACCCAGAGAGAATTCACCCTTGTATCCTAGAAATACATACATACATTTATGTGCTCACAGGCTCACACATTTTTCCCTCCGGGGTAGCCAGAGACAACAGCCCGCCATCTGCTCCTAGAAGTATATTTGCTAATTTTCTACGATTTCTGTTTTCAGGAGGTTGAAATCTTCGTGGGCAAGACCGCCAAGCCATCGAAAGTCGCGCCTAAAGGTGATTGTAGGAGCGCCCCTGATTCGTACGATTCTTTCTACGACGAGAGCTGATTATCCTGTCTTTAGAATATGAAATGTGTCTAAAAAACTGTGTATATAGGTTTTAACAAATATTTTAATTTGAGGTCAAAGTTACCCGTATGCAGTCAAAATAACCCGCTGTTATATTAAATGATCTGTTATTTTATTTATAAAATGAATATTACTGTTGATCAGTTGATTAAAAAATATTTCTATTAAAAATTAATAATACGATGCAAGAAAATTATTTATTTTATAATAGCATTTTTGTATATAACCCGAAAAAATACCAAAAAAATACATTTTTGTCATCAAATTGTCTTGAAACGTATATACACAGTTTAAAGATAATGTTAAAAGTCCAGTTTTGAATGAATTTGTATGTTAATGTATGCATGTAAATTAAAAAAGAAATTATGATACTCAACGCACTAGGAATATGAAATCGTATTATTTTTTACTTTTTTCACAATAAATTTTTGTTTTACTCCATCTTGTTTTGTTGTTTACAATTTTAATTCGAATTTTAAAGCATTCATTATTATAAAATTAAATTAAACAAAACTAATAAGTCTTAGGCTGGCCGTACATGTTCGGAATGGATATTCGATTACCAAAATTACTTTACGTAAGATTGAAATGCATTTGATAGAAAGTACATTGACTACCGCACACGTTTGTTTTTTCCGTACGGAATAAATTCCGTGCGTATGTTTCGATTATCATAACATGCGTTTGGAATATCTAAAGACGTAATACGGAATGCAGCACTTCCATACATTTGCTATGTAAGTACCGCCGCACACGTTAGAAAATTCCCATTCAGAATCACGCCACGCGCTGTGCGGCTTTGCTCTCGTTAGATAAATGAACTCTCGTTGATTCGCCGTGTGTTTAACAAATGAACAGATTACCAACATTACTTCCCCTATAATATGATTACAGAAAATGCACGTCCATAGTCGTGCGAACACAAAGTGACTGACAAACAAACGTACTGGCAGTATATTCCTAATTCAAAAAGCTAAAACGTCTGCTAGGCCTGTGGAATTCCGAACGCGAGAAATGAATTTGGAAATCGAATACGGATTCCGAACATATTCGGCCTATTGAAACTCAATACACAAAATAAATTAAAAACTGCATAAATGTGGTCGCCGTTCCTTTCGAATTTGGAACGTTTGCCCGCTAGCGACATCTATATTTTTAATCGACACTGCATTTTGGTATAACTGCCGGTACTTAAAATTCATCTTCCTAACCGTAATCTGAGAATATGAGTAGGTTTTTCTGTCTTAAGTTCCAGCTCTTATCAGTGGACTAAGAATAAGTGTTCTTGGTCTTCGCCCTTATCTCATTTATTTCGGAGCAGTGTATAATAAAAATACATATCGATTAAAATTGTAAATAATATACCTACTCACATTTTGTTTTACTTCATAAAAATACAATTTTGTACACATTCCTTCAAACTTAATTGGTATAACAATATTCTCGCATTTTGTTACAATTGTAAATATGAAGCGCTATAACGGTAAAAATCTACCAATCAAATATAAGATATCAAATTTTTGCAATGTTTTAAACAATAGAGTTCCATTAAAATCCACAATTCTGGTGAATTAAATTTTTATTATATCGCAATTTGAACTGAATACTAAAATCTAATAAAAACAAATAAATGTACTAAAATCTCATAGCTAGCTAGTTTTCCATACTTACTTCAAAAACTATAATTTTGCAACGAATCAGTGAGGCTTATATTTAGGGGCCAATTTGTTATATTTTACAAAATACATGCTTACATTTTGATTAAGAATATTCAAACAATGTTATCTTTACTTAAAAGGTATGCCTGCTATTGAATTGTTAAGACCCAGAGTGCGAGACATATAATATGTGTGCCTATTGGCAACTCACGAGTCTAATTTAAGATATCCCAAATAAATTATGGAAAAATCTTTTTTAAATTAAACAGTTTTAAATTGTATTGTCATCAGAACTAAAGACTTCTGCCAAATATCAGACAGCTGAAAGGGGTTCAAATTTCAATTACTAGATTTGACCCAAACTGGTCGAGTTAAATAAAACTGTTTAAAAACATATTCATACTTTAAAGATGTCAGATTGAAGTCGGTCGTCTAGGTATTTTTTAAATCCCTACAATTAGACTGGGTCTTACCGTTAACCAATCAAATTCTATGTGGTAAAATTGTTTGGTTTTGTATGATCTCATTGGTGGATTTTACTTTTCTGGCTCTAAACGTATTTATGAGAACCAGTGATGGGTTTATTATGCCCAACACTTTGACATTTTGTTCACGCCCAAAATGACGGCATATTCCATCTATTTATATAGATGGGCAATGCCCAGCTTTAATTGGGCGGATTAAAAAAGGCCCGCCTAATACCCAAAGTGACAGGGCGTAAACCCAACACCGATGAGAATCCTATACAAGGTTATCAGAAAAATAGTTTTTATCAATTCCCAATTTATGTTTAAAAATTATGGTTTTATATACCATATAAAATAGATATTAGCGTAGTTTTTTGCAACTTGTAAATCATAATGAATTGAATATAATAAAACGGAATTTATAGGCAAATCTGTATGTTAACTAATGGGTGTTGATTGCAATTTTGTGAAGAAAATTCCTAAATGTTGAATGATTTATAATAAGGAATGAGTTGGCTTCTCGTGTCGACCTTGTGAAACGTGAAAGCAAAATGGACTGGGAATTTTATATATAATGTTAAATCATATGTTTGTTATGTTGTGCACACAAGGGTGTTTGAAATTGTTAATGATTTTGCGAGTGTTAATGTTTTGTAGTAGTACTTTCTGAAGTACATTGTGGAGATACGAGGCCTTACACAGCGTTGCATTAAGCCTCTATCTTATATCTAGCTGTAATATATATTCTGCAATGTATCTCAGATTTTAAAGCATATTATTAGATAAGATTAATATTAATTTGTACAAAATCTACGGCTTTTCAATCTGACTTTAGTTTTTAATCATGGCAACAAGCATTTATAATAGCGTTTAGTCAATAAATTTCCAGTTTTCTAGAGCAATGCTTTACTCACCATAGCAAGTTAATTTATATTAACTCTAAAATAAAAATAAAACCATACAAAAAAATTAAAGTGTTAGTGAAACTAGTAAATGTACCTACACGAATTATTGGACAATGTTGCTATGCTTATAACTTTTTATATAATGTTGCTTTTACAGATTTGGGTCTGGATTTTTTTTATATGGAAAATTTCAAGAATATTCCGGTCACTAATTATTGTTAGGCGAATTTACTAAATTTTAGGTCACTATATTTATTGAACACAACAAATATTTATATTAATTGATATTTTTTCTAAAGTAAAATAAATTACGGTGTAAATTGCTTTGTTTTAGAAACATTGCATCTATCAATTTCAAAAAATAATTGTATTATTCTAGTGTCCCTATGTTA
This sequence comes from Lithosia quadra, assembly GCA_963576445.1. Classification (NCBI taxonomy): domain Eukaryota; kingdom Metazoa; phylum Arthropoda; class Insecta; order Lepidoptera; family Erebidae; genus Lithosia; species Lithosia quadra. The sequence continues at coordinate 4,837,818 of OY754901.1, read as the reverse complement.
GTCCTATAAAGGGCATGTTAAATTGCAATTCTACATCGTAATTTGCCGAATAATAGAAACTTCTAGTTGCTGTTATTATAAATGTGAATAAATTGAAATCACTATCACTATGTATATTATAATAAATAATTTATACAAAATAATTACAACGTGTCAAGCGTATTGCAATTAAAATGTGTATTTCATGAAAGTTAAAATATCTGCTGTAAAATAATTTATACAATAAAGATCATGACATTGGTTTTTGAATAGTTTTATTTTGCGAAAGGAGATTTAAGGACAAAGTCTAAAGTCAAATGATATTTTGTACAGCGAATGAAAAAGTAAAATGAATTTTTTTCATTTGATTTTAGACTTTAACTGTATAAGGGTAAAGTCTATATGTATGAGCTTTCACCAGGTAAATAAATAAAATAATCACATAAAACAGAATCTTCGCTTTATTCAGCAATTTCCAGTTGAAAATAATAATCAACAAAACTAGAGTGAAATTGATGAGATGACTATTTTTACAAACATTTTTTTTATTATACAGCGTTGATACTTAGTATTGCCATATCGCATTGCGTGCGTTTAGCATTATAAGGGTAAGCTGACACAGGAGCCGCACGCAATGCGATATACCAAACGTGTACACGACACGAAGACACAGATGTGTCACTACAATTAGTACAATTGAGAAACTTATGCGGTACTATATCGTAACCACTTTACTAAGCGTATGTTTTGAGGCCCCAACAATATGGGGCCAAACGTTTTGAAACACATTCCATCCCTTTTGTACACTATATGATACTTCCTATACACGTACGTTATACACATACTTACTCGCAGTAACGTACAATACATATGAAACTGCTAACAGAAAATAACCCACTAAAATGTTATTTATAATGCGTTATGCGAGCTCGGAGACTTGAACATATCTCCTCCATACAGCATAGCTAGATTAAAACCCCATTGTTTTACACAAAAACATTATTTATACACATACACACACAGAATATTTTTCTTTATTTTTTTGCTTTTTTCTTTCTGCAAATTTCTAATAATGTGAGCTGATCGGACAAAATGTTTTTACATTATTTTGTATTCCGAAAAAGAAACTACATTTTTCACGGTTAAATCAAAATAATGTTTTGCGATCGTCGACAATACTATGTTAACATATTGTATATACGATTACAAAACATGTATAATGTACACCAAACGTAAACAATAGGACATTTATCATTTGTTTATTTCTACCTAACTACTACGTGTTTACTACACGTTTATTTCTAACATTTGAATGGACACACTCTCCCTAATATTCTACAATCAAAATACCAATTACGTTTATACATGTATAATAATTAGACTGCGAATGGGACTATATTTTACAAAGTTTTGTTACAATACGGGTGCAGTATTGGAATAATAACATGTAATTAAAACGCATATTGGATAAAATCAAAAATCTTGAGCAGTGGTTTAAAAAATGTGTTAAAATGTGTCCCATGCATCTCGCACACCAATATTCTATCTCACTTTACCTAATATTTCAGTCTCGCTTCCGCGCGGAGAGCAGGTTTAAAAAACTTTTTATTATATACAATTTTCAATCAACAACTTAGGGTACGTTTAGACAGTCAATATTCGCGATCCTGTCAATACATAATGATGATAATTATGTGCAAACGCGATTCGTACGCATATTATTTATTGACTGTCTATACGTGCCCTTACAGATCAGTGAACAACTATTTGTCATTTCATCATGTTCCCCGACAGCTATATTGAAATCAACATCTAAAAGTCGTTATACAAAACAAACAGATACATGTTATTTCTTCCAATCTTGTCTGAAACATACAAAGATCAACATAAGACTACGAGCGCAAGAACGATCTACAAAATATAACCATCGTGCCTAATAACCGTCTAATAGCCTAATAACCTTGAGTTGTGTTCCCGCCGGTAAGAAGGGTAGCCAGAGCTCACTGTACCCCTCCTCCCCCTCCCCTTCCTAGCCCTCCTCCCACGGTAATCGCTTCCCATCAGGTGGGCCGTGTGCTTGTCTGCCACCTACGTAGTATAAAAGAAGACCGTTTTTGCGCTAACAGCCATAATTCATATCAAATGTATGTTAAATTCCTACCAATTTCTTTTAAAATAAAACTGTAGTTTCTTTGTCCGTTTACCCAGCATCTACAAGAAGAGCGTCCCTTTCGTACTAACTATTTCTTTCTAATTCTCAGTCTATTGCGGGTCTCTCGCCTTGCGAAGGGTAAGTCTTATACGATTTTGGTTCACATATCAATCTGTTTTAGGCCGTCCGCTGCCTTCTGCGGCCACAAATTTCGTGCGAATTATCTCCACGAATTCCGTGCAGATAATCTGTACGATGTGCGGTGTCATGCATCATTCAACAAACGGCCTAGAATACTGGATAGTTGTTGGTACACAGATTATACGACTGAGGACGGGTAGCGCGGCTGGCCCCGACATAACCAAATCGTATAGCATTAATAGGGCGGGACTGCCTTCGTATAATTGCCGCGTAATATCTCATTAACCTATACGAAATAATATTTTTGTGTCACTTTAGTTGCTGTTGCTGTTCTAATTTAAAAAAAAAAACATCTTCATAATATTGAATTAAATTTTTATACATACTTTGTATTTACATTGTATGTAACAAATCACGTCTTTTGCCATTGGAATAGGCAGAGACAACATCTGAAATTTTTAAGCAATTGCATGCTAACTATTCCCAATAGGTTGGTGGAGGATTGGGTGCTATGACGTTCATTGGGAAAGGCCTATGTCCAGCAGTGGACTTCAATAGGCTAATTGATTGAGTGAAATACTACACGTGCGCTATAAGTTGAGACTTAGGCTCTCCGCCCACTTCCCACTGCACTGCCCCTGAGTCGCCCGTGACGTACTGTTCGCAAAAAAATAGGTAGACAGGTAGGTAACTTCTCGGGTTTTTTTACGATATTTTTTTGTGCGCTGTACAAGCAAGCACCGGTGACGTCATAGCGGTCAGGTCTCAACTTATACTTATACTCTAGAGTGAACAGCAACTAAAGACCACACATAACATAAACTCGCAGTCAAATAAAACGATATTCCATACAATTTTTAACTTACTATGCCTTCTAATGAAAGCTATATTTTACCGCATCGTTTAAAATTACATATAGCAACACCACTAACAATATCCAGTATAGCAACGCTCGATCAAGTCAACAGTGTTGCCAGTTATCGTCGAAGACATCTATAAATCACATCAAGTTATATTATATCAGATTTAACATTTTTTTATACAAGAAAAATAGATGGTAAAAATTAGCTGAGGTCACGCAATGTTACCGTGGAGCTTTTGATATACAGACATATAGGCACAGACATACTTACACATTATATTTTGACTATGATAACAGGAGTGATCGCTATATAAATTTCAGTACAATTATGTTGATGTACACAGTGAAAACTGAGCAATAGCTACTTAAACCAAAAAGATCGCAAGTGTTGCCAGCATAAACAATTACTCTCTTTCTGTTTTAAACAGCTGTTATATGAGAATCGAATAATACAAAAATTTGAGTTTTTTTTTGGATTTTATTTTATATTAATTAAATTTCTGTGGAAGTAATCAATTAATATAATTTTTTATCTCATAATCGTTTCAGTGTGTACACACCACGTGACCATCATAGGTTACCAAAAACTAGATCGTTTTTTTTTCAACTTTCATCCAAACACTGGTCCTGCCAGTAAACAAAACCATTAAGTAAATATTCTCATTACATATTTATAATACACATAAAACTATATGATACACAGTTATGCGGTTATTATTTTACACATTTTTTAATTATTTTTATTTCATTTTTTTATGCTCAATACACATTTAAATATACACTCGACGTAGTTACGCGTGCTTTTTATACAACTAAATGAAAAAACAGACTAATGCATGTTTTTTTTTGCTAAAAACTGGTGAGGGTATGCCAGATGATATCGGAAATATACTAATTATAATGGTAGTTTAGTAATTATTGGTAGTTTTTTTTGCTAATAAATAAGTAAGTTAAGACAGCATTTGGTTTATCAGAGTCTTTATTCGTTATTACTAACCGTTACAGAGACATGTTTGATCACGCGAATTTGAGATACAATGGTGATAAGACGCGTTTCCCTAGAGAATAAGGCCAGATACGAGTACAATACACGATGCCTTGTGTATAAATACGAAAACGGCTCTTCGTCAGTCGATAAAATTTTGAGATTTAAACTGTTATGGCCGTGAGGTAGGTAGGGTTTAAGCAAAAATACTTAAGAAATTTAGGTTGTTTTTTTTTTGTCTAATTAAGCTTTTAAGCTTAGCAAAGCTATCTAATCGAACTAATATAAATGTGGAAGTTTTTGGACCTATTTGAATGTTTATTATTCAATCACGCTGAAAAGACTGAAAAGATCTGACCGAAATTTGGTGCAGGGATAGATTATATGTCTGGAACATACGGACAACTTTTATCCCTGAAATAGATTCGAATGGGTTCTAGAAACCGGATCAGAATACTACACGACTATATCTAGACTTTAACTGAGCATGGCTTGTTATATGGAATCTAGAATGTAGATAAACATAGTATAAAATGTGAGTGCTAAACCTCCTTTCACTGTATTACAACTTTGCTACTAAAACTTTCCCAACTCACACTTGGCATAATTAACTTTTTAATACTCTGGCGCACCCCCACACAGCCGGTTCAATGTATTATCTATGTCACAGCCTTAAATAACATTACAAGCATGTATGCTAATGTAACTATAGTTTGAGACCCAGCAATGTATAGAGACTTGAACGTGTATAGCCGTAGATAGAGTCAAAACATTTGTTTTAGGTAACTTGCTGGCCAATCTGCAGGTACGGAAAAAATTTGAAGTCTTAGCCGTCAATGGATTACGTATGGATGGGTATATTGGGTATTGCAGGTCTGGGTCGGTGTATAGTAGCTGATGCCCGCGGTTGCGTGGTCAGTTATTATTTTTTGGTCATTTCTCAAGTTCTACAAAACTAACTGCATTCCAATATAAGGCAGGTTTTAATACTGACCAAGATCCTTTTAATAGATACTATATCAAAATTTGTTCAGTAGTTTTAGAGTTGCGAATAACAGATTAGAATTTCTAAAAAATATGTTTTTGTGTTCAAAATCATTCACTTATTTACCCAAGTATTTTTTTCATATTTCCAATTTAAAGATATGAATAATTTGCCACTTAAAATAGTATAGAAATTCTAAGAAATATGTGTTTTTGGGCCTTTGAAAAGTCTAAAATAAATATTTGTTATTTAGAATAACAGTGGTAATGGTTTTACGAATTTATTAAAAAAACTACAATAATATGTTTTTATGCCATTTTTATTTACTTCTAATTTTAGGAATATGTTCCCATGGGAAGCGGGAACGGGCATGCAATTCCATGCGGGCAACAGTTACAAATAATTCCGTTTGCATTTAGCCAGCAGCCATTATTTTTTGCTACATTTTAAAATTAGTCTCCCCGTAATCCATGCACGCTTTGACATAGACATTGCAGGCATATACGTACGAATCACTCAAAAAAAGTTTTTTTTTGTCCAACAAATACTACGTCTATACAAACACAAGATTTGAAAAAAGATGTCTTTCTTAAAGCCAAAATATCGAATAATACGTGTCTGTCCCTTCGGGGGCACATAGCGCTTATATACAACAAATATAATTGAAGCATTCCAAGTCCATATTGTATATTAGAAAATAAATACCTGGGTAACTTTGACTGTTAGGGTAACTTTGGTCAAAATTAAGCTATTATAGTACATTGAAATTCGCCGTTAAGTGGGTCATTCAAAGTTACCCAACAGTCAAAAACACTCAGACCACTGTACAGCTCCGCTAACATTTTTTTTTTACTTTTTCCGTATTATGAAAATCGAATAATCATGATAATATAATTCGATGACAATTTCTCGTAAAAGCTGGTAGGGATTTATAGATTAAAAACTTAGATCGAATCGTGGAGCACAAGAAACGAGGTTCGGGGTTCAACCGAAAGTCAAAAAAGCGGGTCTCACTCAATCCAATCCGAGGAGTCTCAACGTCCTTATTGTTCATTTGATTAAAAAAAGTCCTACTTAAAAACAAAACAAAACTGCGTTTAGGTCGTTTTTAGAAATTCACTAGTTATACAATTAAATCATGAAATACCTAAGTAGCGGGGAGGTACCGTCGCACCGAAATTAACCGTGGGTAGTTAGCACACTAGTGCGCCCGCACGTGACGTCACGTGACCTCCATCGGCACGGTGTCCGGCCGGGACGCGTCCGGCTCCGGCGCCGGCGCGGGCGCTGCTGGCCCTGGCGCCGCGTCCGTAGGGGGCGCCGGCGCAGCTCGGGCCGGGCCCACTAGGCGCGCCCGGGCTGTCTTCAGCGTGCCGCCGGGGGCGAAGGCTATCGCTTGCACGCCGGTCACGTTGCGCTGGAGAGGCACTCCCTTGTGGATAAGGTTGGCGACTAGCGCGCGAGGCGTGTCGGGGCGTAGCGGACGCGTCCGCAACTGAATCTGTTGGCGTACAGGCATCACCAGTTGCCGGCCGTCTAGACTGAGGTTGACGCGCCGCTTGTCGTCAGGCGGGCGGGGCGGGGGGCCGCGTACCACGTTGACGAGGTGCGGCCCCTTGCCGAGCGTGCCGCCCTTGATCTCGAACAGCTGGGCCACGTTGGTGGGCGTCTTGAGTTTCCCGTCGATTTGCGCGAGCGACACTACGGCGGGCAGGCCGGTGAGTGCGCGGTTCTGTGCTAACAGTTGAGTACGCTGGCTTTGTGTCAGCGGGTGCGCGGTCAACACCTAGGAAGAAAGAGAAAATAAATGTTTCGTTAAATAAAAGTGTGAGTGTTTGGGACCTCATTAAGGCTTTTAGGACACCTGCAAGCCGGTACACCTGCTGATTGAAGGACGAGGCTTTAGCGTAGGTTTTTCTTTCAGGATTATGAAATTAGATGATAGACGCATCCATAAGTGATGTAAACCGCATTAAAAAAGGAGTTAATAGACTTTGAATTCTTGTTGCAAAGCGGTCACCGTGGCTCATGGAAGTGTGCAACACTATCGGCGTCACACTTACGCTGGCGACCCTGTTAAAACCTTGTAATGCGTTTGTTGAAGAACCCCATAGTGTAGGGTAGTAAGATGATGCTGACGGTCGCGTGACGCACCTTGAGCTTGGGCGCGACGTGCTGCAGCGCGTGCGCGGGCGCCACGACGAGCGGCGCGTGCGGCGCGTGCAGCACGTGCTTGTGTGCGAGCGCGCCGCCCGCCAGCTGCACGAGGGGCGCCGACACGCGCCGCGCGGCGCTGCTCACGTGCGTGGCGCTTACTCCGCTTACGCTCGCTACGCTTGTCACGCCTAAAACAATACACATTTATGGTTACATCACTAATTCCTAAATGTTATTAAATTGCCACAGTACAATAAAAGCACATGATATTAAAATTATCCGATTCATTGCCATAATTATTTTTAGAAATAGCTACTAAGAGCCACAAAGATTTTAATATGACGCATATATGCGTCATTGACACGGCTGAGACTTTAAGACGCACATATGCGTCATTGACCACAAGGCTATAGTTATAGTTCTCTATAAAATATGACGTTTCTTCATCATAAAATTTTTTTACTATGTACATACCTGTGACATCCCTCTGTTGCACGGGTACCGCGACTGCCACGGGTGGGAAGGGTCCATTTTGCACTAAAACTCCTGCCTGACTCGATAGCAGATGGTTTTGTAACCGAACCTAAAACAAATAAAAATTATAATGTAAAAACATGAAAGGCCCACTAATTATTTACTTGTTGAAAAAAAACCCTTTCATTATTGCATTATCCCCAAAGAATACAGGTGACATAATATTTAGTAAATTTATAGAGGGTTCGAATCCCGACGGATTTAACCCTTTACCTGTTAGATTCGAACTCCCTACAAATTTAGTAGTAGTTGTATAATGTGAAGTAACAAAAATACTGGCGAATATGCGATACTGATTATTTAGCGAAGCTAGGTTTGCTGGGGCTCAATGCTTGTCGACGTCAACGACTTAGGTCGAACCGAGTACATAGGCGCAATCGGCCCGACCGCGCCAAGCTTTATCGCTTATGCTTTGAGAATTTTTAATTATGTGCAGGTGGGCCCGTACACTAACTGGAGTTAAAAGCCATATAAACCAAAATGAAGGGCGGGTTGCTACTTAAGTACTACACGTGCGCTATAAGTTGAGCCCTGACCGCTAGACGTCACCGGCGCGTGTAAACAAGCTTCCACCCAAGACGTTACCTACCTGTCTACCTTTTTTTTGCGAACAGTATGTCACGGGTGACTGAGGGGCAGTGCAGGGGGAAGTAGGCGGAGAGCCCAAGTCTCAACTTATAGTGCACGTCTTATAGTTGCTAATAAAATAAATGAATAGAATGATAATGAGCAGCTGGACTAACATATCGTGGTACCTTCAAGCTATCGGACACGGCGACCGTGACGATCTGCGGCTGCGGCGCGGCCTGCGCGTGCGCCGGCTGCTCCGCGGCCGCTGACGTCACAATGGTGACGTCACTGGCGCGTCGGTGTCCCGCGGACGTGATGATGTGCTTCTTGAGCGGCGAGTGCTTCGTCTGCACCGTCTTTAGTTGTACTCCGTGAGGTAGTTGCACCTGGGATATCTATGGATACATAAAAAAATATTTGAAGTGTCTATTTGTAATGTTAAATAACCGTATTATTTTTTGTTATAAGGTAGGTATAGCAGACATAGAAAACTTTATTTTTACAGTAGGCTACCACTAGCCAGTTTTGATGCAAGTACGCGTCATTGGCTAGTTTTGACGCAAATAAGAGTAATTTGCAGGTTGACGCAAATACGCGTCACTAGCAGGTTGACGCATATACGCGTCATTGGCGTGGATGTGCTTTTACGGTATGATAAATATATGTCATTGGCCACAAACCGGTAAATCAACAAATCTCACCTCTTCGACAGTATCTTCTTTCCTTTTCTTCTCAATCTTGATCTGTGGCACTTCGTTGACCTCCTCGACGATGATCTTGGAGTTGGGCACAGGCGCAGGCGCATCCTTGACCTTCTCCTCCTTGATCACTTTGGGCGTTTCGAGCTTGACCGGCGGCGGTTCGGGGGTCACCATGTCAACGTATATGGGGTCGTTATCCGCGGGGGTTACGCTCACGACGGTCGAACCGAACGAATCCGCCTGGGAATACAAAGTTAACTGTTAACTACGTACTAGCCTACAACCGCGGCTCGAGCATCGAAAAGTCATTGGTGTGTGCCATGGTGAACCTGGGATCGAACCCGAGACCTCGTCTCAGCAGTCCATTACCCAGACAGACCGGTTACCGCGGCTAATTCGTAGAAGTAGTAAGTACCTTTCTCTTCCTCGGGCCAGAGTCGGCACGCCCCTCCGAGCTCTGGCCGTGCAATAAAAAAGAATCCTTGTCGTCCACCTTGTTCACCAGCTCGTCGAGGATGTCGTCCGCGATGGCGATCTTCTTGTCCGCCTCGTCCGCCAGCGCCTTCAGGTCCGTCTCCGACAGGATGCTCTCCACTTGCGCCTCTGTCAGACCTAACAAACAAAATAAAACATAATAAAATACCGGCCAAATGCAGTTCAGGTTCGCGCATTCCGTACCATCATTTTTTATTACCGGGGTGTAAGATTATCAGAAGGCATTTCCCACGCACTCCACCTTTTTTTATCGTGCGGAAAACCCCATGGATACCACCCCCGTCGGTCATCGGTGGTGCATATGTCGGGATCGAACCGACTAAAACCGCACGCCATCTCGGGTCTTATTACCGGGGTGTAAGGTTACCCAATAGGCATATCCCTCGCACCCCAGCTGACCCTGGGCCATCTACGGTTTAAAGGTAGCCCCCTCGACCCCCAGAAAGAGGGTGAGGCGAACATCACGCTGCTGCGACGACGCAGCGACGACGGGGTATAAGGTGACAGTCCCCATTCCTGTCACCCCCCGTCCAGTCCACTATCCTGTCTGCGCTTAAAGAACCAGCTCACCCCCTGCCTGCTCCCCACTGTGCCCTCTACTAGTCAGAGGAACACATGAAGAGTCTCTGAATTGCCCTCTAAAAGGCCACTCTCACCTTAGTCGGCATTTAATATCCAAATCTCATAAACTTACCAGTGAAATTGTCAGTCATCAAGTCATCCCCACTGATATCGAGACTGCTGCCACTGTTGTCAGCGTCCTGGTTAATGTCTGGATACAGTTCACCCAGGGTGAATTCCGTGGTTGTGAACATGTCTAGGCCCTCCGAGGGGGGCTTCTCGGCCGCCCTTAGTTCTACAGAGATCGGTGTGTCCAGAGAAACCTGGAGCTGGTCCTCATGTTTGTCTTCGCGCGTTGGCGATGGTGGTGGTGTTTTTGGTCGGAAGTGTAACCTGAAATAGAGTAACATTACTTTACTGTAGCGGAGATGACTCAGGCATGCGCAGGCGATTTAGGTGTCGGAAGTCGCTGTTCGACATCCGTCCTCCATGAGCGCAGATCTGGGGGTGACTGATGGAGCCGCCTGTAGCCCTAGCATAAGCAAGTCAAGACGGCATCCCCTCCATTTCGCAGGTGCAAAACGGGGACCTCGTGGTTCCCAAACCCATAGGGGTTATGGTTGTTTTTTTTTGTTGCTCGGGTCATGCCTTTTGGGTGCAGTTTTAGTCAGATCAAGTCAGACATAACCGCCCCTGCTCAGCCCATCCACACAAATACTTTCACTGAGCGGGAATCGAACCCGCAGTCGGACGCTCTATCGCCGACGCCACAAAGTTCGTCGAAATTATATATGTAATTATTTAACGTGAGATCCTCTAATTGAGGTAAATAAGGCTACAAAAATGAACTCACCATTTTTTAACCTCGCTGTAAAACTGGTCAAACTCCTTCTCAACGGGCAGCAAACTCGCGTCCGAGTCGTAACTGCTATCACTACACGCACTGTACGCCCTCTTGCGCATCACTCTGTCTATATTCTCCTTCACAACATTGTCTATAGTCCTTGCACTTAATCTAATATCACTTTTAACACTTTCTGGTATGACGTCCGGTAGGAGGTCGACCCTCTCGGCCAGTGTTGGGGTGCCGTCGGGCCCGTCCACGTCAATCGGCTCGGTTTTGACGTCGACGTCTGGTAGTTTGACGTCGACGTCCTGTAGTCTGGCGTCGACGTCGTCCGGCGCGGATTCTGTCCACAGGTCCGGGTTTCGGACGAGGTGTCGTCTGAACGCATGCCTCCAAGGGTATTTGCCGCTCGTGTGGTAGTCTCTCGACATTTCTTTTGGCGTTCTGTGCGCTTTTGTCTCGAGTTCCACCTAGAATAAATACATTGTATTATTAGATTTAGGTAGGTAACTACTTCGAGTATGCAGATTAAGATTTAACACATCAATGCAGTACTCATACCATGATCAAGTTAATTCTTGTTAACATTTTAGTATATCAATACAGTATTCGTCAATTTCTAACTTACTGTTATTTATGTATAAGAAGATGTATTTGATGTGTCATAATTTTCTTTTTTGGTCTTTCGAGCCGACTTGGCCGAAGGCGGTTCGAAGGACCAAAAAAGAAAATTACATTGACGAAGACTGATTGACATATTTACTACAACGCTCTCCAGCTAACCCAGGTCCATACTCGGTTTCAAAATATCCCTATTGGGTTTGGGAATCAAGATATCCCTGTCTTGTACACGAAAACAGCCCACACGGCCTGCTTCTGCTCCTCCTGTCACCCCCAGGCCTGCGCTCATGGAGGACCTTCGTTCTTTTCAAGCGACCTCTGACGTCTGAGTCGCCTTTTTTTTATTGGTAATATGCTCGCGTTTGACCACAATCTCACCTGTTGGTAAGTGATGATGTGGTCGACGGTGGATCACGCTTGCCTAGAAGAAACTTATTCACTCAAGACTTGAAGTCTCCCAGGTTGTAGCTTTCCGGAAATACAGACTCAGGCAGGGCATTCCACTCTTTAGCAGTACGCACGATGAACGTACTGCCAAAACGTTTTGTGCGTATGACTCTAGACACAACTCTAGAGACAAGACTCAAGAGACAACGCTATTATGATGGTGTTGAGCTACATACCTCCTCATCCTTCTCCTGGCGGTAGTGGTGCGAGTTGGGGAAGCTGAAGGGCAGGTGCGGCAGGAGATCGTCCAGAGGCGTTCGCCTGCGGTCTAAAGCCACGCGCCCACCGCGGCAAGCCCGGCGCCGCGCGAAGCCCACGCAGCGACCCGCGTCTCCACTCGTAGACCGTAGTGACGTCAGCGTGTACCTGCAAACATTACCACGTCAATACACGTTGCGTCAAACTTTTTAAAAATCTTATTTTAATTAGGGGTTTTTATCAAGTCGGATTTAAAAATAATATTGATTATTTATGTACTAAAGAAAGATTAAATGTTTTACACAGATTTTTAGAATTTTGAATTATGAAACGCAATTTCTTTTGAAGTAACATTATTTCTGTTTAAACACTATAAAAAAATTAAATATTACAGCGTTAATATTTTTAAAGACAAGACAAATAATTTCTCGAATACCAAACCATGTTACAATCCAAAGTTTTAATTTGGGTTCTTTTAAATGAGCGTGCTACTTACCTATGCCTCTCATCCACTTCGTGTTCGTACATTCCCTGTTTTGTAGGATCCTCTGGGTCCAAAGGGTCTCCGTACAGTGTAGATGTGGGCTGCAAACAGACATACATATAGTTTAATTAACTATTTAGGTAACTTACAAATTTTTGGCTAATAATAAGAAATTAATTAAAATTAAAATAATTTTAAAGTGTTTCTATAATTTTAAAATTCCGACAAAATTGACTTAACGTAAAGCATAAGATTTTTTTAGTTTTTTTTTATACTATGTAGGTGGCAGATAAGCACTCGGCCCACCTGATGGGAAGCGGTCACTGTGGCCTATCATGGACGTGTGCAACACTAAGGGTGTCACTGCACACGCGCTGCCTACCCTGAAGGGAAGGAGGGAGGGCTAGGAAGGTGACGGGAGGCTAGGATGCGGTGGGGGGAGGCGGGGTACAGTGAGCTCTGGCTACCCTACTCACCGTGGTCACACGAATGACGTCTGAAATGATCATTATACGTAAAAAAAAACAATTAAAAAGGTGCTGTTCTATAATCAATACGCGATCGAAATTACAACAATGGGGCGAGCACGAATTTTCTTTCGTATCGAGTTTGTAACGTGTGCGACAAAAATTGTATGAAATTTGTACAGCGCCCCTATCGTGCGTAAAAGGAACTGTACAAATCTCATATAATTTCTATCGCACACGTTACGAACTCGATTCGAAAGAAAATTCGTGCTCGCCCCACAGCTAATTTTATATACATACCATTTCGTAGTAGCACCCAGGCTTCCGTCGAAAGGCGAAGGGTCCATCGTCGGGCGGCGTCGCGGCCTCCGCTCTGGTGGGCTCTTCCTCCGACGAGGTGTACACGCCCGAGTCTGAGGGACAACCAGTCGTCACGCACTGTCGCTAGCCTCAACACTGTCATGTGTCACCCGAATATAGATACCGGCAAACTTCGAAAAATATGCCAGAATACATGTCCACTAACTGACCAACCAATAATTTATAACTACGTTTAAAAAACCGACTTCACAAACTGATATTTTTTACTATTTAGTGTACAGAAATAGAAAAGTACCTATTTATGAGGTTTATTATGTACAACATACATAAACTCACGCCTATATCCCCAAAGGGGTAGGCAGAGGTGCCAGCACCCACATTTCGCCAGTTTATGTTTAGGTCCCAATGTAATAGGTGGCGAGCCTTTTTTTTTTGTTTCTTGTTCTTGTTATTTATGTTTTTTTTTGTTGTGTTTGTTATTTGTTTGTTGAGATTATGTACATATTTCCCAAGATCCCAGCATCAGATCCTGATACCCTGGATATGGGACCACCATAGAAGTAGCCTCTTTCAAACAAAAATGAAAAATCAAAATCCATCCATAATTGGCGCCGCTATCGCGTAACATACATACAAAAAAATAGCGTTCGAATTGAGAACCTCCTCCTTTTTTGAAGTCGGTTAAAAAGACTTTTCTACCAAGCCCTGGTATTGATATATTCATAGTATAATATACTTCGCCCGGTATGGCATTCCCGAGACACGTGGAAGACACAACACAAGTCTACGTTAAATATACCTTAAAACAGCTAAAGTACATTGTGACGAAGTTTGCCGGTCACTATAATACATATCGCATTGCCAAAGGTTAGATAGTCAATAAATATCGCGATCCAATATCGTGATATTAGTAGGATTTGCGTTTTCACATCAATAAAATCAATATCACGAATATAAGGACATCTATTGCCTGTCTATTGCCTGTTTATTGCCCATTGATAAATAGACATGATGTAATGTTATTCGGTAATTTTATTTGACTTGATTTACCTACGATATTTGTTTAAAGATGACATTTAATGTGATTTCATTTAATTATTCTTAACAATGCCAATGTGTAATAGTGATAATATCAATTATTAATTAGTAAATGACTTGAAAGAAGAGAATAATAAAATAAAATGACATTACACGTCATTTTCTGAGTACAATTTTGATAATAGTGTGATATTAAAATATATCCCGAAATACATTTTCGCTTTGAAACCCTACCTATTTGAAATTAGCGGGTTCAATCAATTTTGTGTCAAATTTTAAATTTCAGTTATGCTAGAATGGAAATTAGCATAGACATGTTCAGTGTTGCCAAGTACAAAATCACAATGTTGCCAAATGTAAAAAACCAACTTATCCTTTCCCAAGCTCCTTTATCGCGAAGCTTGGTCACCCCCATGTAACAAGAGTCGTGCACGTTCATACACGGTGCATGCACGGTGGGATACGTACCTCTAAGCCCCTGCACAGTGCCGGGCGCAGGGTGTCTGTGTTTCCGTCTCTTGTACGGTCGTTTCTCACGCTGGAAGGCAACACGACAACATAATATCGCAATGATTTTCGTATATCGTACTCGCTCACATATTTATTTTCTTTTAAATTTAGGAGAGAGTAAAATTTGTTTAAGCTCGCGGCTTTCAAATTTGGAAAAAATTGAGTACCGGGTTAGCAATGTTGACAGTAAAATTGAAAGCTGACGAACAAACAAACATACACTGTTAAAATATACGTTATTGATGGATTTAAAACTGGAAATTGCAATTTTAGGACATGGTACAAGTACCGACTAACTCAAAAGACTAAATTGAATTCGGATAATTACCAATAGGTGAGTTTACGTTTTTTTTTAGAAAAATGCACGTCTATGCCTTTGTCACTTTCAATTCATAGTTCTAAAATAGAACCAACCTTGGAACAATTCATACAGGATGTAAAGCGAATTCCTCAAAACCACTTGATGCTATTTATACATTAACTTTTAAACTTTCGCGTTCCATAACTTATTATACGTAAACGGGTTTAACGTGTATCGCGTTAAGTCCCGTTTACGTATAATAAGCTATTTATACAGGTTGTTATTTTTTTATTAGAACGAAATATTATTTTTTTTCGTAATCGTAAGAGGTACCCACAGGACAGGCTTGCCTAGTGTGGGGCCAACGGACACTATGTTAAAAAACTGTACTCTTATTGACAATAAATATTTTCATTTTTTCATTTTTCATTTTCTTCAACAGTTTCATCAGATATACAAATGTAATCTGTTGCTGGTAGGTAACATATGATCAATATTCTTTGTTTCGTTTCAGAATATTTGCAATTTGGAAATGTTCCCGAGATTTAAAAAAAAACACACTTTTTCCCTTACAAAAGTAAAAACCTCCATTATCCCTTTCTCGCTCAGAAAATAATCGCTTATACCACATGATGGTAGGTCGAATGATATAACAACACTGAACCGATACCAGGAATAGATTCAGGAGATCACCAGCATAAGAATTTACCCAAAAAAAAAACCACCCTGTATATAAAATTCCACAAAGAAGTATTCAAACATAGATCAAATGGTTTATAAGAAGTAGATTACTGAAAAATTTACTATCGGTGATACGACCTATTACGTAAGGGACTCCGTAGTCCATAACACTAGCTATACAAGACCTCTGGTCGCAAGTATGTAATGTGTGGGCAGGTACCTGTCTGGGTTGGTCGACGGGCGTGGGGGGCGGCCGCGGCGGGTAGTGTGGAAGGGTGTAGGTCTCACGACGGAAGTTGCTCGAAGATATTTGCACTGATGTGAATGCTGGCCTGTAGGACACAAAGTAAAAGTTTTTCATCATTCAACAGTCTTCTAAGAGGGGAGGAGGGGGAATTAAAGGTTGTAGAAAAAAAAATGTCGCATGATTTGTTCAGGACATTCAAAACAACCTGACCTAAGCATCTTACCTTAGCCGTGAGCTGCTTAATATCTGATTCGAACCGATTGAAACAGCACTGTATCTCTCACGTCTGTTATAAGGTACCACGGTGAACCAGGTGTAACTGAGACCCTGACCGGCCTTGGTCACCATGATCGGCGATCCCGACGTGTTTTATGGATGAAGTCCCCCTCCCCAATACACTCTGGGTTTGCTTCAACTGAAGTAATCAACAGTCTTAGCACTTTTTTCATGTGTAATCGCCGTTACCAGCGGGGCGATTTTGTTAGACTTGAACTGACTAAAATCACACGCCGTCTCGGGTCTTCTAACGCCGGGGTGTAAGGCAACCCAAAAATACTACTTATGTAGTATAAAAAAGTAGAGATGCCCTCCTTTAATCCCCATGGTTAGAGGAGGGGATTGAGGAGATGGGGAGGTGGTGGAGGGGCTGTGAGCTCAACACGATGGTTATTATGGCCGCGGTCTTCTGTAGTTTAAACCGCGTTTTAACTTCATAATGTATTTTTTAAGCTATGTTTCTATACCATTGAATGGTAGATGTGCTGAACCAAACCAAGTATCATTATATTATTATCGCATTTTTGCAAATAAATGAGTTTGAATAACTAAATATTATCCTGTATTAACTGGCGTACCCTAATTAGTAACCTTGACATATAGATCATTATATTTTTCAAAATATGTACATATTATTACCAATGTAGGCGGAAAGCTTCTTAAATGTTATTTTTGAACATCAACAGCATAGCGATTCAATAAAGCTAATTGGTCGCGTAAATATGGTCTCGCGTGGGCTTTTGAAGTCGTAATAACACGTTTCTAATAGCAATTTTATTGTGTGAAGTCCTATAAGTATAAATAAACTATATTTTTGCTCCCAAAAAAATATATCTTAATTTAATTTTTCAAGATTATTTATAAAAAAACACCTATAGATTGACATTTGCGCTGAGCAGGAATCGAACCTATTTGAATCATTTCTCTATGATTCAAATTTCGAACAACACCTTTAGCATGTTTTCGCCGCTAAAAAAGTGTGAAATTGAGTTTGTGTATGGTACCTGTAAATATGTGTGTGTAGCTGTAAGTGTTTGTGTATGTATTTGTGAGTATGTGTGTGTACCTGTGAGTGTATGTATGTGTACCTGTGAGTGTATGTGTGTGTATGTGACCTGTGAGTGTATGTGTGTGTATGGTACATGTGAGTGTGTATGCGTACGGTACCTGGGTGGCGGGTCAGGCAGCAGCTGGTTGGCGAAGTCCCCGGCGGCGTAGCGTCGCTCGGCGATGAGCGCGGTGAGGCGCACCAGCTCGCGCTTGGCACTCTCGCGGCGCATCACCATCTCGAGCAACGACAGGGCGCGCGCTATGTCGCGCCGCAGCTTCAGCATCTTCTCGTACGAGCTCTCGTCGTTTTTCCTAGAAAATAATGTATGAGTTAGTATTTGTTTCGTAAGCTGTTTTTTCTTAGTTTCCTATAAATTTTCTATAACAACTTAATACAATCAGCGTTGAGTTAAGAGTTGTTTGCGAGTATCACGCAAAAAATTAAAAAAAAAAATGTGAAGAAACAGCAGTTTGAATTAGAGTGAATTATCTTCCTATTTTTTTAAATGAATTTCTTTTTCAATATTTAATTTTTTCATTGTTCGATTTTCCGGCTGTCTAAAATAAAAATATTTGTTAATATGAAATTTCTCTAAAAACCGCAAGCTTCACGTAACCCTACCTGTTCTTTCTGGTCTGCATCTTCTCCGTACGCCGCCTGAAGGCCAAGTAGGGGTTGTTGGAAGATTGGCCCGGCCTATTCTCCGTCTTCACCGACAAGACCAACGGGTGTTGCTGCAACAAAAACGCACATAAGTATTACGAAATGTATTAGATGTTCATGACTATGATTAGGAGAAACCACGACTAGTTTTGAAGAGCTTAGCTTATACAAGTCGTACAAAAAATAAACAGTAAATTAATTAATCTATCGCAGTTCACTGCTGGACAAGACCTCTCTCAATGTGTGCCAAAGCATCCGATCTACCGCCTTCCGCCTCCAGTCTATTCCAGCTTCTTTTTCAGGTCGTTTACCCATCAGACAACCAAACTTTTTAATGTGGTGTGGAACTGACCCGACAGGGAAAGGGAAAGGAAAGGAAACGTGTATGTAATGGTGACCCTCTTTCCTGAGACTTTCAGGCAAGGTGAAGTCAAATTGACATGTCCTATATATAAAAAAGGAGTAATCGCAGTGTTCGTCGCGGTTGTATCCAAAGCTTGTGCAATTTGAAGCCTGATGTCCATTCTTCTACAGGTTCTCTTGAATATGATTTGGGAAAGCGACTGTCGTCTAAACCTTCCTACCACGAGAGGAAAGCCTGTCAATAAGTACGTGTACTGATTTGCAGGGGAGGTGGTCTGAGCCCCGAAAGCATTGGCCTCCTCCACCCTAGCTTACAATCGGAGCGTAGTCTTCCTAAGCAACTTACCGTATTAAGCCGCTTGTTGAGCCAATAGTCGTAGACAGCAATGACCAGGTCGTCGTTCCTTTCCAACAACAGCTTCGCCTCATTCAGCGTCACCACTGTCTGGCCCGAGCTTTTCTCCAATTTGTCCATCATCTGTTCAAATTTTAGCTCTGAAAAAGAGAGAAATACTTTTGAAGCTTTTCGTATTAAGAAGTTCTTCATCCAAGCACCAATTTTGGTTGCATCCACAGGTTGCACTTTGGTGTATATAGGTACTCCTCATTATATGGTTTGGAAGGGAATCCTGCGCCAGAACTTCATCCGTTAAGAAACAGGTGTACTAGCTTCCAGGTGAGGTTGGCTTGGGTCCCGTAGATCTTAGTGGACCCATGAATTAAATCTACTGGTGATTAAATTACGATTAAAAACTGGAATGCACTTCCCGTACAAGTGTTTCCTTCTTCCTACAATCCCGGGTTTTTTAAGAGGGGCGTGAAAAGGCATCTGTCTAGGCCGTCAAGGTTGGGACGAATGATGTCTGAAATGGCGGCCCGTACCCTCTAGATTTTACCCTAACTTCTTACCGTCCAGCGGGGTAAAGTCAATTGACGGACTGAATATTAAAAAAAATCGCTATGTAAGTATAAAAACCTGTGAGCTCGGGATGCCTTTGCTGTTTCAGCCACCGTTCGTCCTCCGTGTCGATGTCGTACTCCGGCGCCTCTTGCTCCTCCCATAGCGCTGTAACAATAAAATTAACATTTTATTACACGAATTAAATATTACTATACCTCCGCACTCGTGAATTATTACTGATGCCGTTTCTGCGACTCACAGGAACTAATGGTAAATAGCTTATAGCTTTGTGCTACTCCAATCTACATATGACTCAAATTCCCTTCATGTATTTTCAGTCCTTTATACAAGAAAGATTGACAAACATTCACACATCCACCCATCCCCACAAACTTTCAAATTTGTAATATCAATTTAAGTAAAATGCTAGTTTCCCCGAGCGGCAATCCTGGTTACAGTCAAAGTTTGCTCATTGGAGTCCGGTAACCGATCCTCTTTTCATGATTTGGTTCGATTTTACTGGAGAGCTGCCGTCTGCCGTTCTAACTCCGAGAGAGAAGCCTGCACCAGAACCCCGTCCATCAAAAAGCAGGTGTACCAGTTTGCAGGTGATTCCACCTCATTTTCTCCATCAAATAATTAACAAATACCATAACTGACGAGGGACAATAATATTTGTGTGTGCCATATTCTGAACAATGACGTCATTACCGCATAATAATTATAACAAAAATAAACTGCGCGCTATATACGAATGGTTTCATAGAATTATTCGCCGCGGTATGCAGCCTTGGAATTTTCCTTCTTCCTGTGTGGTGCAGGACATTTTGTGGCATATTATTTGGTATTTGCATTAGAAATAAGAGTACCTACGGTTGTTTTTTGTGTGTACCCGGAGTGTGTGTATGAAAACAATTATGAAAGTAACTTCTACTTTTAAAATTGTATGCCAGGATCGTTGCAATCGGAAAGAAAGTATAAATTGCTATAACATATCATGTATGGTTTTTGAAATTGTATTTTTGCTATCAACGAGCAATTCTCGTAAATATCTGTCTGTAAGGGAAAAGGCGTGAAAATGTGTATGTATGTCAGAAACCGCTCCAAGGATTCGGATAGGATTTCATAATTAAAAATATAATAAAAATAATTAGTATTTGCACTGATGGATGGATTTTTACAACGCGTGTATTTTTCACGGGCACAGTAATCGGTTTATAGGATTTATTCACGAATTTATTCTCAGGCAAAGCCAGGACCCGAGCCGCTAGTATTCTATAAATGATATATTATTTCAGTAAGTATCCACTAATACAATGTATGTCTATACACACTATATGAGGAAAACTAAATATTTATTTATGCATGCTAGTAGAGGCACACAGTAGCCGCAGCACAGTACGGTAAAGTGATTAATGCATGTTTAAAACCTTAGACATTGATGAATTCGTTTGTTACTGAAAGTAAATTAAAATAAGCGGTAGCAAAAACATGTTAGTTTATTAGATTTAGATCGGAAAAAGTCAATATTCAGAACGAACTTGAACCCACGAAAGACCAGTCCCTTTCAGGATGAATACTCAAAACATGATACCATTATACACTCTTTCCGTTAGTTCATAAAAATATTGGTAGATGGCTCTAGTGTCACCACAAAACGTAAAATATAGGTGAATTTTAGATGTCCAGGAGGTGTCTAGATAAGACAATACAAGTATTCCTGGACTGCGGATGACATGCGTGTCAATGGTGTCACTACCATGGATGCTCAAGACCGTGCGAAGTGGAGAAGTAAATGTCGAAAAGCGGACCCCGGACTCTGAGGGGACAACTTCAGATGCGACCGGGATTAACGGAAGGATGAGGATGACTCCTGGACCGTCCTGAATGTTGTATTGCCCGATTTAAATGTCAAAGTTGGCATAATAGTTGCCTCAAAATTTCAATATATTTGAATCGTTTCTGTCTACCATCCCTATTTAGCAATTAATTCAAATTTCGAGACATTAATAAATCAAATCTTGTCTTGAAACGTAACCCCGGCCACACGTGCATTCTCCGCGACGTTCGTCATCGCTGTGGCACTGCAAACTGCGGGCGAAGGCACGAAGGCCGAATCGAGTACGACTAACAGCTGACGGCGACAACTAACGTAATCAAATAACCAGACGCTCGTGTTTATAGACGCACACGTGGTTGGGCAGTCTGCGATATATTCAACTTGAAGTATTTATAAATTCTTCATTAATGAATGTCGGCCTCTGTTATTGCCGCGATGCCAGCTGACTGTCTTTGTGGTGTAGAATTTTAAATGAAAATATATATAAATAGCAACCCGTTCTCATCGCTTCGATTTAAGTTTCTTTTAACCGACTTCAAAAAAGGAGGAGAGTCTCAATGTAGACCCGTGTGGTCTCATTTCAATTTGGTCCAGTTAACATCGGTTTTTACCCGACTGCCGAAGAAAGGAGGGTAATGTTTTTTGGCAGAATTATTTTTTTCACTGGATCGGACTCCCGAGACCTTACTATGATAACTTATAAACAGATTCGTGCTATCAATCAATCAATCAATTAGCCTGTCGACGTCCACTGCTGGACATAGGCCTCTCCCAATGTACGCCATACCACCCGATTCTCCGCCTTCCGCATCCAGTCCATCCGTGCTATGACATTCTTAACTGAAACGCGTTCGCGTTTAAATATGTATGTGAGGTTTTATCTGTGGTCTACTTTTGAAGAGGTCAGGCTTCACAAACTCTTTACTCTAAATGGACATTACTCATTTCAATAATTTCACAGTAAGGAACGATTCACTTGAGGTTGGTTCGTTTATACTATACCATTTAGAACGTGATACTGAACCACATAATACGATTTTATGGTACGAAACTATTCAGTTTAGGTCGGCCTTGGGCTGAAAAACAATTTATACAGTTCGGCAACAATGCAGGATAAACGCACTAGTTGCGAAGGGGAGTTTGTTCAATTAATTCGCATTCAATTAGCCGAGTGTCAATACCAGATAATCAGACTTCTATATCTGGCAGGATTGGATATAAATGGATATTGAAACAGATGAAACGTTGGAAATCGATAACGCCATGATTTATTGCGTATTTTGGAGTACGAACCTCGAACTGTAGGAGTTTATAAATCATATCTTTTAACGTTTAACTTATCATTTGGTTTTACCAAGTTAACATTCCATTATTTTAGGAGATAATAAGTACTTAAGTACTCCGGAAGCATGTCTTGGTTACGTAGGTAGATAATACTTTTGGAAGTGTATGTGGGTATTTAAAGCATATTTAAGTTAATCCAATAGTTTTGTTTAAGTTAGAAAGGGTACCAGCGAAAGCTGCAGTTTTAGATGTGAGTAATCAAGCCACTCTTTTTTTGTTTTAAGAGACTGTTAGGTACCTAATATTCTTTGAATTACCTTCATTCATATAATTATTGTTTTACATCCTATCAATATACAGTTTTATTGATACTCTTTGGAGTTTTGATTTTCACGTTAAGTGCCTAATAGGCAGTCACATTCTGCTGGTCGAATTCTTTCAAAGCGAACACAAAAAAACTCCGGCAAATAAATGTAAGTAGATACGGGGGTAATATTATTTGTCGTCGTGTCACGTTTAACAAATCCCATTCATTTCGGCCCTATTTGAATTCGCTTCAAAGCGATACCACTAGTAGAATGTGACTTTCTCTAGGTTAGTAGAAATTAAAAAAAAAGTTATAGACTATCTACCAACCAAAATATTCCTGAATACAAAATGAACAAAACTTAATAATTAAACAGTGTAACGAAACCCGACCGTTTGTACTTATGCATTCACCACACATTCTGAACAATGGTGGTGATAAATACACACACACATTACACATGGAGATATATTCCACTCACATTTTCCGAGCCAGACCTTTTAAATTGACGTCATTGAAAAGAGGAAAAAACTTTTTGTATGAGGAATTTTTTGAGAGGTAGTTCTTTGAAATATCTTTTGCAAAATAAAACGAATTAACTTTTATTTAGGTGCCCAAACTAAGAGCTATTTTATTCAATACTCTACTTTCTTACTTACTCTACGTGTTTCATGCGAATAAAGATTTCTATTCTATTTTTATCTAAAGACTTGTCATCGGATAACTTCATCGCAAACTTCCTCACTTGTATACCCGTCAAGACGCACACTAACAAATTAACGCACACATACACACAACACGGACACAAAAGCGGTTTTGTTTGGTTCCACGAACAATAAGATACTATCTATCGGTTGCAATTTGTTATTATTGTACAATGGGAAAATATTGTTTCGTAAGTAGCTGTAGTCTGTATATTATAACGGTAACTTCGAGATTTTCAGTTGGGTGATTGACCTCGCGGAGATATACGGAACCAAACCCATTAGCTGTGTACCTGCAGACAAGGCTCTGGTATGGGCTTTCCTTATTAGTAAGCGAAATAACTTAGTATTCCCCCTAACTCCGTTAACCTAAATGGCTTGTGTTAGGAGTGGGTTCCCCGCAGTAGTGTAATGGCTAAGATTCGACCATAGGGTCAATTCTCGTAATAAAATATGTTCAAAATTCAGTTCCGATCTCAGCCCCATACACACCTTTTTTAATAATTTTTTTCCGTCTACTAGGGTCTTCTGACGCTGGGGTGTAAGCTGGCTTATAGGGCATTTCCCTCGCACCCCGGCTTCCCCCAGGCCATCTCCGGATTCGAGATGGCCCCCTCAAGATACACCCCTAAGGCTAAAAGTGCGCACATTTTTAACAAAACTGTTTCACAAACTAATCTGCCAAATACCTACAAGATCTGTATGGTGACCGGTCTGTCTCAAGATGGTTTTGCCTATAGTCTACGCTCACCCTAATCTAATAATACCCCATAAACCCGATGATAACACTATAACAACAATTCACCTGCACACCTGCTCACCCCTTTTCGCGTATTATATCAACACATTTACATATGCGTCAAGTGTTGCCTGTTTTAGCAGGTAACCACCATGCAATGAAATACCGAGCTCTTCAGCTATAAATAACAATCCAACCGGTTGAACAATGGAACCCTAATTTAAAAGAAAACCGGCAAAGTGCGCGGTGGATTCGCGCACGAAGGGTTTCGTATAAAATACGGCAATATAAAAAAAATCAAGGCTTTTGAACAGGAGCATATAAAATGGGTAATAATTTATTTTTAAAGTGAACATAATAAGTTAATTTTCTGTGAATTTTTCAAGCCTCCATACCTGTTCTGGTTATGCATATCTAGCAAATATGTGACGTTTGTTATTATGGGAGTCACTTCTTGAATATTTATTTTATTTTGTTTTTAGTAAATGTTTTTATAACGGCAACAGACATGCGTTATCTGAGAAAATTTCAACTATTTAACTACCAATATACCTAAATGTCATTAACTAATTCTGGTTTTATTGCATGTATTGATTATTATATACCCAAAAATATTTGTACTTACGCCAGAACCGGCAGAATATGTGATCCTGTGTTATAAATGTAAACATCATTTTATTGTACTTACCATATCCAACAAATAAAGAACTTGAACAGGGTTCATGAACATGAGCCTGGTGACAAACGGACAGTGGAGACTTAGTAATAGGGTCCTGGTTTCACCCTTTGGATACGGAACCCTAAACATAGCAATATTATAAAGTTTCCCTCTGTACGTTTTGGGTATCAATTTCAATATCCGTGGGGTGATACCATATCTGCATTGAAATATATACCTTAAGCTTTAACTTCAGGGTGTGTTTTAGGTTGTACGTTCGTGTTGTGTGGGTGTTCAGTCAGACAGATGGGTAGGCAAACGTATTGTTACAAATAAATATGAGTAAATTGGTTTGTGGAGAAACATTGGTTTTATCAACGGAATTACGGTAGACATCGGTATTCAGCTTTGTTGTCGGAGGTTTATTTCATAACTAAGCTTTTTCAAATAAGCTTAGGTACAGCCTCAATGGTAAACAGTTACTGCAGCGTTTGGAAATCCTGCCAAACCTTGAACTTACAGTAGGTGATATAATAAGGTTTTAGCAAGATATAACATACTTTTTTGAAAATAAAGTAAATCCTATAGTATTCAAAAGAAAAACCGTATAAGTACTTACTGTTTTTTTAATACGGTAGGCATCATGTTTTGCCGAAAATCCATTAATTTCTTCAACCTTAAGACATTGTAATTTTTCAACTCTTTCAGTTACTGTATTTTTACATACCTTATAATTTTTATTTAATTTCCTAAAGATACCGTAGTGCTTGAATACCTTTATACCGTTTTTTTAAGAAACATTTATACTATATTTTTAGAAAAAACCCAGTTGTTTTTTTTTTCTTTAAATTCCCGACTTAAATATTCACTTTAAACACAGCTATTTCTTGGTTAGACTTACTTTACTTACATATACTCCCATTATTGTCCCTTTGAGGTAGGCAGAGAACATCATCTGCTTCAGCCTTATAAAAACATTCAAGTTATCGAACGACTTAGTGCTCATGTAGCCTCCAACTTAGCAAATTTGCTTCTAATCTAATCGAATTGAAATCACGCGTTTCGGAAATCTAGCGTTACGCAATCGGGCGCCAGATAGTCGTGTATGTATATCCCTGTTCTTGACAAATCAGTGTGCGCTTGAAATATATCTCAGTGCAACGTTTTGAGATACGACTCGAAAATTACGCGGAAAGGACTCGGATGGAAGCAGTTAGCAAACTAAGGTAATAATTTAGTGAAATGGTAGAGAAACCTTGCTCGCATCAGCGTTAGTTTGGGATACGTAACCTGCAGACGCCATTAGCTACACACTGAACGCCTACACAGTTGTCAGTTAGTTACAGTTAACACACAACACCCACGCCTCGAGAAATTTATGTAGATAAAGGGTCTTTGTTTTGCATCCACACGTTTTTTTTATAAGCTGATTACGTGTGCTTTGAATAGATGTATGGGGCCCATCAAGACCGTCTGTACCTTAGTGGTAAGAAATCTGTCTTACGATCGAGGTCCCGGGTTCGAATACTGGTCATTATACTACTGACGTGAACCTACTCCTAACAATTTAGCTGAGCTGGAGGCATTCTCGTTGACGAAGAGTATTTCTGTGGGAATTTCCGCAGAGCAAGAAAGGGACATGTGCTTGCTTTTATTATGGCTATTTGATAGTTTCAAGTAGGCAACAAAATAGGTATATGAAACGACTTCAAATCTAAGTATCTATTAGTTGACATATCGATAAGAAACATGTTTCCTTACTTATTATGGGTTAGTGATAAAAATGTTAAATTTTGACGACATTTTTAATCGCTATCTAATTATGTAAATATTTGTATGGTAAAGTGATTTCCGATACTTAAATTGATTAAAGGTAGAGCCGAAGTTTTTAAATTTTTGTTATCTTTATAGTATGGGTCATAATACGCATGATTACCTGACGTATGTCAGCATGATCACCTCTGATGGCCGACGGGGGTGGTTCCGCGAAGATTTCCGTACGTAAAAAAACATAAAATCGCTTGTAGCGATTATAAGGCCGCCCAATATACATTCTACTGTTACACACTACTACCTATTTGTTTTCCCTGTAAACATTTCGTATACAATAAAGAGTTATCTATCTATCTACTTCACGCGGGCAGAGCTAGCAACAGCAGTAGTATAGTCTGACAATAAACCGGTTGAAGGCGGCATGAAAACTTTCCAATTGCGCGGCGCATTATTACAATCTGACCTTGCAGACGTCTCTACATCTATCACAGAACGGGAACAATAAAATTGATGTCAAACGATACATAGATTGGTGTCAAGTCAAATCAATCCATTTAACACAGATACGCGGAACATTCTCATTATGCTTATAAAACGTCAGACATACGTCATCAATAATTTCTTATTTCATCCAAAGATTACAGTTAGGAGCCCAGGATAACAACCTCCCGACCTCTGTCCTCCATGAGCGCAGGCCTGGGGGTGATGGGTGGAGCCGCCTGTCACCCTAGCAGAAGCAGGCCGAGGCAGCGGTGCAAAAGCGCACCTCCCTCCCTTTTCCGGGAGCATAACGGGGACACCGTGGTTCCTAAGCAAGAGTGGGCCATCTCGAATCCGGAAATGGCCCGGGTCATGTCAAGGTGCGAGGGAAATACTCTATGGGCCACCTTACACCCTGGCGTCAGAAGACGGCGTGCGGTTTTAGCCGGTAAGAGTTCGAGATAACCTGCCCACAAAATATCTAAAAATAAAATAGTATAAATGAAACAAAGCATAAGATATAGAGAGAGTTACAACACAATATCATTGCAGTATACATACACAAGTCGAGAGGCCTTCGATAAATAAATATGTATACCTACGGCACTGACGGGGAATGAGTAACGAAGTCTCCAGACAGTACTATAAATATAAAATATGTATGTATCGTTTCCATCTAAAATAAAACCATTTCATCTATTCCCTTGGGAAGTTCACACGCGCTTATTTGTAAAATAGAACAGCGTTACGACAACTAAAGACTAATTAGAAGAGTATCAAGTTTGGTTGGCTTCGCCCGCATTGGGTTCTGATCCCGATCTCGCTTCCCATGGGAACCTATTCTAGGGATAAAAAGTAGTCTGTATAATCTATCCCTGTATCATAATTGAGCCTGTTCAGCTGTTAGAGCGTGATTGAGTAATAAATATTCAAACATTTTCGCAAACTTTCACAGTGTAACATTCTGTAGATAGCAGGACAATAATGCACTAACTATACTCAATCCATATGAAAAAAACGAGGCCGGTTGTAATGGTGTTAAATGGTCCTTCAAAAAACCTTAGGGAATAAGTGTGACGACCCCATATGACTTTTGGGTCACTTTATACCCTAGCGTTTGAAGACCCGAGACGGTGTGCGGTTTAAGTCAGTTCATGTCAGACATGACCGTCCCCGCTGGCCAGCAGGGGTGTTATGTGGGATACCACCCCCGCTGGCTAGCGGGATTCGAGAAAAAAAGGATGTAAGAACTTCACCCAGATCTTCGGGGTTCAACGCGACCTCGCCTAAAAACCGTTATACTACTGTTTACAGTACATCTGCTGTTTAATGCCACAAGATAGGCAGCTTTGAGAGTTGGGAGGTCAGACAGCAGTCGTTCATCGATAAGAAGGAGAAAGAGTAGGAAAGAGGACCCCGGGCTAGCTTCGGGTGCAACCGGGATTAACGCTACGATACCGGAACGGATAACGCAGAACAGGTACTTCGCCACTGTTACATAACGCTTTCCACTTCGCCAGAAATATGTTGATACGTATCGCAATATTCAATATTCATAGTCACGTACGAGTAATGAATATATCAGTGAAGTTATCTGGCCGTAATAAACCAACATTGAAGCGGTTAGATAGAAGACCGATGGACTTCTACTTATTATGGAAATAGATATTACTTTGTGGCCACAGTTTTGGGATTAACTCGTAAATTGAAAAGATGTGACTATATGACTTCACCTCGCCTGATGGTAAGCTAAAGGTGAAATCTCAGGAAGGGAGTCCTTATTACATACACTGACAGTGACATAATGGTGGCCCTTAACTTGACGGCCTCATGAAAGAAGAGGTGATTGTCTTCGCAGCACTGCGTGACAAAGCGCAGATATTGGTTTAGACTACGCCAATACCAATATAATACAATACCAATGCCATCACCTCAAGCCTGGTTATGCATCTGCTGAACCCTGAACGCAATCCAACTGAGTTTGGATTTTCCTGAACCTTTTTCCCAACTCAGTTGGGGTCGGCTTTCCAGTCTAACTGTGATGCGGCTGAAATTCGATATTGGCGACCAATGGCGATATCGAAGTTCCAAGTTAGACTGGTTGGACTTTTTGAGGGCTCCAACTACCCGTAACGACTGCCATAGATGTTTGTTGTTTGTTTCTTTTGGATTACTATGAAGGGTTTTTTGCAAGGTACACGTTGGTACCTACCCGGCCTAATTTTTGGCAAATTTGTGTCATCATTGGTTCCTGTAGATCAGACATCTACAGGAGCCAATTTTTCCTTCGTTTCCAGTCGATTTTCTTGTTCTTATTTCAAGTAGTCATTGATGAGATATGATTATGAGATAGATCGGATATTACTAGTAAAGATGATTGCGGCCATATACCAATAAATTGGATTTTCTCGTCTTAACAAATTTTCTGTCATTTCCAAGACTTAGGAGCGGGCGAAGCCGCGGACATATCGCCTCGTAATTGAATAAGTATAAACGAAACCAAATTCTATCTTAAAAAGTTACGTTTGGGTACAGTAAAGAAACACAAAAAGAAAGAATAGCGAATAACAAAAAGGTCTAATGCCCACTTAAAAAGTTTCAACGTAAAACTTGCACAATACCGACACGTAATTTCTCCAATAACGTTCAACATTTTTTGGCTGCCATTTGTTTGAAAGAAAAGGCACATTTACCTTCACCACAGCTCATAATAATTAATTACTTTTCTTTACAGCTTCTGTTCAATGTGAAGTCAAACAAATACGTAAATTTCTCAGGGTCCATTTTGAATATCATACAAAGACGAAATTAGCGATTTTTGACGAAAGCGTACATCAGTTAGAGGTTTTCGGTGAGCTTTTATAGCCCAATTCTTTTATCTCAGGCTTTACTTATTGCCATGCGAATGATAAAGAATGCCGTGATTGCCATGAAAATGTTAATTTAGAAGCATTGATCTTCTCATTCATAAGTATTCATTCCCTTTTCGTCTTGTTTAATTTTACCAAGTAAGAGATCCATTAGTGGTTTCGAAAGCGTATAAGGAATTTGTTATGCGAGTCGAAATTTCGTAGAGCGAATGCGAATCAAGCCTAATTTTCTATATAGATACCTACTACTACGCATTTAACATTTTACCTTATCCCGAATTAGCATCCAAGATCTCGCGATTGCAAGCATAACAGCTAACTTATTCTGGGCATTGTATTAGGTAACTTTTTTACAAGTCAGATATCAAATCAATAATAACGCAGTTCTGGTTCAAGATAAGTACATGTTCAGCTAAAGACAAAATGTACTTGCTAGTATGAAACTCACTAGTTCCTGCAAACATACTGTGGAAATAGTTTTGTAGGACCAATACCTAAACGTGTTATATTTTAAGCATAAGTAATTTTTGAAAGAACAAAAGTTTCTGTCTCACAAAGCTGAAATCGAAAGTCACCCTACTATAGACGCCTAGAATTAAAATGTCGAACATTAGCTACCCTAAATTTTCCCGTTCCAACACGGCACGTTTAATTGAATATAATAAGGCCCTTTTGTGTTCAATACAAAAATAAACTAAAAGAGGGCCACTACAAAGGGCTGCTGCGAGGAATTTGATTATTTAATAAAGTACAGAAGGGCAGATAATTAAATTTAATGGCACTATTAAGTGGTCAGAGTAATGTAATTCTTTAGGCATTATATGCATCCTGTGCCAGTGTTTCTTTATAAAGATGCTAATATAATAGCAGGGGGTTGTTAGTGGAATCCAGGGAGGCGGTGCGTCGTGTTTCCGCACGCGTCTCTTTAAAGAGGTGGGGGGATTTTGATCGCTAACACGTCGGGGTTGCTTCTGTTGGTAGCCAAAACCGGGCCGGGCTTTGGGGTATACTATACTCTCTAAGACAAACCAGAATACCCGGTCCAATGTGAAGGGTTACCGTATAATACATAGTTGAAGGGTGTTAAAGGAAAGAAGGGGCCATTTCGAAGCCGGTGATAGTCCTGGGTCAGCCAAGGTGCGAGAGAAATGCATTTTGGGTCTGAAGACACGAGACGATGACTTGCGAGTTTAGTCGGTTTAACTTCAACATAACGATTTGGCGATGCGATGGTAGCTGAATGGATAAGGACGCGGCCTCTACTCAGAGGTATCTAATTCGAATCCGGACGGACAGTACCGATGTGAATTTCACTTTGTGGAATATATACGTGCTAATCACATGATTTACCATCGATGAAGAAAAATATCGTGAGAAAACCCACATATCCTAGAAGAAATTCTAAGGACATATCCGATCTACCAACCCTTATTTGGCCAGCGGGTGTGGATTAAGGTCTAAACCCTCTCGGTTCTCTCGTTAAATAGGAAACCCGTGTCTAGCAGTGGGACATAAATGGGTTGCTATTATAATATATTTTTACACAAAATATAGTCTAAAAACCTTTCAACGGCATGAGGGTAATTTAAAATTAGCAAACACAGCCCGTACGTTCTCGTATCAGCGTTCGTTAACAGAATACCGTACGAGATTCCCGAGTATAGAATGCGGCTTCATACCTGGCTAATGGAGGTGGGTGGGTTTATAAAAAAACTTGCTGTTGCAAAAAATACTCGTTGCTTTCATAGTAATGATGGTGGAATAAAAAATATAACGTATACAAGTCTTTTTTTTGTTAACAACAAGTTCGTTGATTTCCTTGTACGTAGATGCTATACAGGCTTGAGAGTTACGCATTCTGAGAGAGAATGATATAGTAGTGTCTAGCTCAATCCTACCAACCAATTAGACCCAGTGCCCATTATCGGATTTTTTTTTATGTCGGTCACGTCAACATGACTTCACCTAGCCTGATGGTAAGCTGAGGCAAAGTCTCTGGAATGGGAGTCACCATTGCTAACACCGATAGTGCCACAATGGTGTCTTTCAGCTTGACGGCCTCATCAAATGCTTTTTCACGCCTCGCTTAAAGGACCCGGGACTGTATGAGGAAGGAACACGTGAGCTGGTAAAGAATTCCAGGTTTTGATGGTGCGCCAAAGGAAAGAGGCACCGAACCACTTGGTTCTTGATGGAATTGTTTGCACCATATGAGGTTATCGGCACGGCTGAAGATTTTAGGTGATAATTAGCAATATACATTAACATCATGGCAATAAAGTAGAAATTTCTATGATATATGGTCGTAGTAACAAAAATACCGCTTCGGTATGCCTGAAGCTGCTGCATCGGCAGCCTTGAGGATGCTTTGGGATACTCCGGCATCCTTCGGTACGCGGCCGCCCGCCACGTCACCGGCATACAGCATGCCAAAGCATAGTTTCCAACAGTATGCGCTTGCATGTAGGGATGCAGAAGATCCCTTTCCTTGCCGACACCGATAATGGGCGCCGCGCCAAAGGTTGCCTGATAAAAATCGCTTTAAGCGATAGGGCCCCCATTGTACTGTTACCGTAGCTTCTAAGATTGTATGTAATGTTACTCAGTGTACAATAAAGTGTATCCTACTTCCTACTATCTAATCTTATAGTGCGCGGCATCTAACGTGGCCAGATTTTGGAGTAGTGTGGGCCTCACTACTCCAAAACCTTGCCAAGTATACTTGTTTGTGGCAAAATGCGTTGCCTAGAAACAAGTAGGTAAAGTGTACGGCATCTAACTTGGCAAAGTTTTGGAGTAGAAGGGCCCACACTACTTCAAAATCTGGCCACGTTACATGCCGCGCACTATACTAATATTATAAACGCAAAAGTTTGTAAGAATGTATGTCTGGATGTATATTTGTTACTCTTTCACGCAAAAAAATGCTCAAAGGATCTGGCTGAAATTTGGTACAGAGATAGATTATAGGCTGGAATAACACAGGCTACTTTTCGTCTCGGAAACCACAGTGGCCCTATGGATGTGTGATTTAAAAACAAGTATAACTTGAGCCGTTTAAAATGGCCTCAGCGCCTAAAAGTCGGACTTTTATTAATAGCTTCACAAATCAGATTAACCAAATCAGCTTAACCGAACGCGATTGTTAGATTTAAGTGCCACAGTAACAAAGCGATTAAGGGCAAATTCGCTTAACAAGGTCACTTTATGTAACGTCCGGTTTTGGTCAAATCTATCTATACATAGGTATATAAATACAACTAGCTCTGCCCCGCGGTTTCACCCGTCTCACTGGGTTCAATACAAGAAGTCGCCCATCGCGTTACATTGCATTTATTCGCAAGTCTGAATTTTTCCGAAATTTTGTCTTTACTCTTTGGCTCCTGATGATCACGTATTTAATATCCTAATCTTCCCCAAGAGTTGAGCAATCAAATTCAGAAAGAATTATACAAATAGCACTGGTATTTCCATGAATTAGAGCGTTCAAACATACAACATATTCCAACTTTGAGAACGGTTCCACCGATTTGGATCTGTAACTAGCTTGTTTTTTTTGTTATACTACGTAGGTGGCAGACAACCACACGGCCCACCTGATAAGAAGCGGTCACCATGGCCTAAGGCCGTGTGCAACACACACGTGCTGCCTACCCTGAAGGGAAAAGGAGGGGGAGGGGGGGGGGTGTAAGGAAGCGGTGAGGAGGCTTGTAATATGGGTTCTAGAATATGAATAAATATGCATAGTTAAATACACAGTCCTTAGTTAATACCTGCATATTATACATAAATACACTCAGACCAATGCACATCGACATTCATGCATACAAATATTTGCACCTAGGGTATCGAACCCGCGACCTCTATAGCAATCGACCGCTTACCACTCCATCATATAATAAAGGTGCATTGTCCGAGCAAATTAGAGGCCACACGATTGCCCACCTACCTACTAGGAATATCCCTATTCGAGCTCCCTGGACGTCGTACACTTACAGACAGACATAATTACAAAGCACTATGTCAGGTGGGTCATTTAATTAGTTGCCATCGCAGCTTATAGTAGGTACTAGGCCATTGATATACTTGAATATCGGTTATCGTGACTTGCACATAATATCTATTCAACGAATCGCAATAAAAAATATTATGGCAGATTTTATGTCTGAACAAGACCTTTCTAATAACTGTAGCACTACCGGTGTATGTAGTGGTGACCCAAGTCCTGACTTACCTTAAGCTTACCATCAGGCGAGGTAAGTCATTTTAACGTGTCCTATATATAAAAAAAGAAACCGCATCGAAATCCATTCAGCAATTTTTGCACCCATCGCAAACAGATAAGAATTTTAAAGAAAATATTTTTGTCCGATATCATAAGTTTAGTCCGATGGCTAGTTCGATGAAATGATACCTACTGGACTACTGCTACTTCTTCTTTCGTGTCGATGTTGCCATCGAGGTGTAGGTGTAGTTTCACGGCAATACCGCTAATTACGGAGAGGCCCGAGCATAGGTATCGCTTTTCGAGAAGGCCTACTACATGCTACTAGGAGGGTAGCAATAGTTCGGTGTTTCTTGACAAACGAACTACTGCAACTTAAGAATTGCAGTTTAGTCATGTTGACGTGGGCGACATATAAAAAAAAAGTTTGATTGTCAAGAAATACTGTTGACCGAACTACTGCAACTTAAGAATTGCACTATTTCGGTTAACCGGATTCGTCAATCCGGTTAGTCAGTATTGCTACTACGCTACCATTTTCATTACAATTATCGCTATACAACTCTCATACTTCTTTTTCTAGCAACATTTTAAAGTACCATATATCTCAAGATCTGGAAGCAAAGGTATAAAAACTAGACTATGTATATCAAGGCAGCCGTTTCCGAGTACAAACGCTGACAGATGGTTCTGAGCTGCATATGGCGGACCGCATACGTCCGGTGGGAGTTAAGGTTTCTTTCAATAAATATTTTATTACATTCGTCCGAGGTTTTAAATTGTGGTTTCTGTTAAAAGTTACGTGAAAACAACTTTATGAAAAGGTTTATAAAATGCTGTTTCTTTGGAAGCGAATTTAAAATAAAGGAGTTCTAGAAATACTAATGACCGCAAGTGTGTATTATGATTTTTTTTGTACTAACTTTTTTGTTTTCGCGTTTCTCATCTGCAGTTTTACACAAACGATTGTGATTAAACATGCATGGAAGTACTAAACAAAGTGGCAGACAGCACAGACCTTTTTAATTGTTCTCTGAATGAGTTCATAAAGGTGGCATTGCATGTAATATGTTATAGTAGGTATTTAGTTTTACATTATAATATGTACCACACTATTTAATTTTGGGTAATCCTGTAAAAATAGTGATGTAATAGTAGTGTAAATACATAAATAAATAAATGCGTAAGATTTTAAGTCCGACCAAGACCTTTCAAACAAAGAAAACCGCATCAAAATCCGTTCATAAGTTTTTGCGTTCATTACGGACAAACAGACCAGAATTCCAAAAAAAAAAAAATTGGGTTCGAAATCGTTCATACCTACATTATAAACCAAGTATTTTTTTCATATCTCCAATGTACAGACAGCAGCTTTACAATTTTATAATTGCATAGGTAGATAGATGCGAATTTTTGTTGGGGGACGCAGTTCGCCAGCTGTTCCCGACCTCTGAGCGAGTCAGATATTAAAAAGCGATTTCTCTTGTAACCCAACCATAAGTTTAACTATACAGTTACCATAGTCCACATGAACACTGAGTCCGCTTTCCAATTTATGTTTGGTTTATTCTGGCTCAACTCTCAAATCCAATTTATTCACCCTATCATAAGTATATTATTCTGGTTAAATAGATTCGATACAAGGAAACAGGATTTTATAACATAGAGATAATAGGAAATATGCCCAGTTGAGGGGTCAGTTTACAAAATTACATCTGCAAATAAATGTAAATTATTGTTTTGCCAGCTTTCTCGGAACCCGCGTGACAACTCGTCAATTCTGACACTCCCTTTCCGTTTTGCAGCTGCTTTTATGAAGAAAAAAAAAGCGCTTTATAATTGATTCGCAAAATTGGGGTTTCCTTATCTTATTCGCTTTGAAGCGAAGGTATTTTTTTCTGGTTGCGCTCGACAAATATGGTCAGGCCGCCAATTATCAACAGATGCCTATCTACACTCTACTGCCTGTGCCAGTATGAGAAGAAATTTAAAAAAAACGAGCACAGTCGCAGCAAGCTCTGTAAACCATTATGGCCAAATAAACAAAAAGACCTTTATTCTGATTGACAAACTGTACCGTAACTACGCGCGATCGTATTAGGCGACACATTTAAGTTGGTTCAATTTTACGCCGGTTCTTTCTTCTATGTTAACCAATTAAAATCCATCGACTTCTTACGTTTCGACTGTGATTAGAACCCGATGTCAAACAGAATAATGCCTCAAAATGGGTTGAGTTCAATTAACGCAATAGCGACCAAAGTTAACTACATATCATTTTCAGCATCAACATTAACTTTTAAACAATAAATTTACGGACAAAGAAACTACCAAAAACAACTGGTGGTGGTGGTGGAAAAAAAACCACATAAAGGTCATAATCCTTTCTAATAAGCTCACCGATCAATGTCACTTATTATCTAGCATAGTTGCAGTGTAATGATAAAGCAATATAGTACATATATAAATGGAAATAAGGTTTAAATGAGCTTAGGGAGGAAACAGTGAATTAGTCTTGATGCCAAAGTGAATGGATGAGGACACTTAATTAGATAAAAACAATGTTAGGCCTGGGAAGAAAGTCAAGTGGGCACTGAGATATATACCTAGGGGATACCGATTTAATAAGATGAATGAATTGGAATGAAATGGCGAGGGGCTCGTGGTGAAGTCGTCGTGGTCACATCGTCACATACCAGCAAGTAAGATTGAGGTCGAACGTAAGTCTATCTATCAGAAAATATTATTTACAAAAAAAAGTCGGCTTCAACTGAGTTAAATCGAAATGGGAACAGCTGCATGGGACGGAAAGCATCAACAAACAAAAAAATCATCAAAATCGGTTCACCCAGTCAAAAGTTCCGAGGCAACAAACAAACAAAAATACAGTCAAATTGGGCACCTACTCCTTTTTTGGATCCAGGTTTTCTTTTATAGGCTCATAATCATACAAGCTCAAAAGTTTTTACTGTAAAATTTTCGCCAAGTTTTTTTTTATATTTGAAACTAGGACCGCACCTTAAAGACCGTCATTCCAGGTTATCATTAACAAGATAGATGTCAGTAATGCCAGCTGTACGAACGCCCAAACCAATCTATTGGAAAGAATGCTGTTCAATCGCACAATCCACGTAATAAATGAGGACTAGATAAAATTGACGTATTCCGTCCCTTGACAATTCGTAAAAGAGTTTGCTTAGATGTCCCTTTTTCTTATATTCGTATATACGTTCGCCTCATACGGTGTATTATTTACACGTTCTTTCCTAACATAGATATCTTATTCCTTGTTTTATGGATCTCAACTAATGTGTAGGTTTACGTAGCTGAATAAAGAATAGAAAAAGAACAGTAAATATTTTGCTCAGTTTTATTTTCCCTCGCCTCATAAATGTGATTTTCGTACAATTTTCTTTCCATCCAACCTCTCCATAGAGGCAGTCCACCTAGAGCACCCGTCCGAACAGCACCTGGCCTAGTCCACAAAGAGCAGAGCTGACCATTTATTTTGAAACCAGAAGTCATAATGCAGTCTAATCTGAGTCTATACATCCTAGCACTATTCTGCAGCTCGTAAGTGCCTTTCGTGGATAAAAATGCAAAATGAATCCTGCCAAACCTGCCAGAAATATTGATAGGTGCCCTTCGTGGACTAGGATAGGTACTATTCGCGCAGGTGCTCTTCGTACGGTACTCTAGAAGGACTACCTCTCTCCATATGCCTGAATCTGAGCCTATTCCTTTCTCTATTATGGTCAATACATCTGCTACCGTACACGTTCTGATGGAATTAAACCTAAGTAAAACTTAGAATATTATCTTTTACTTAATCCCGAGATAGATAAGTTTCGCGAACGTGGACTTTGCTAGATCCCGGCTCAATGTAGCAAGAATCAGCCGTAAGTGTGTGGAAAATGGGGTTGAAAGTCGCTGTAAATCTGGGATTATATCACCACCCCGGTAGAAATTATAACCCCAGGAATTAAGTTAAATGTCGTAAAATAGGGGTGTCTCCAAGTTATCTTGCGACACATAAGTCACATGACAAGAATTTTAATTACTTATTGAGTCTAGGATGCTTTACATAATTATGTAAATTATAATCTAGAATTAAATCTAAACTGGATAAGCCTTATACTTTGCTTATATATTTTTTTTAATGGCGGTCACGTCAGTATGACTTCACCTCGCCTGATGGAAAGCTAAAGGTAAAGTCTCTGGAATTGACGTTACCATTACAAAGACCGATAGTGCTATAATGATGGCTCTCAGCTTGACGGCCTCATCAAATGCTTAAAGGACCCGGGACTATAGGAGGAAGGAAACACGTGAGCTGGTAAAGAATTCCAGGTTTTGATATGTAGGTATAATTCTTGTCTGTTACCTAAAAGTAATCATTTTCAAGTGATAGGGGACGAACCTACCGCCGTCTATATAAATATTTGCACTGAGCGGGAATCGAACCTCCGCCTCAGTATTCGAACGCACTACCGCTATGTTATAGAGTAACTTACGTAAAATAACAGTCACGAAGTATGTAAAAGAGAACCTCATGAATTAATAAAAAAGCAATAAAAATAAAACGTTAATAACACATCTAATCTTTACTCCACGAGTCGTGTGCTACGTCACGGCATCGCTAAGTGACATTGACGATACGATTTTATTACGAAAACGGGCACAAATATTGTGTAAAACGTTTAATTGTGATATATAAGTACTGTTTGCACATATGTATGTGTTTACAACATGTGCGAGATAAACATCGGTGAGCTGTTAACGTGTGAAATATTTGTCACTTACGATAACAGAGATTTGAACATAAAATGTAGGCTGTAGTATGGAGTGGTGGCTTAGAAAGTGGGAGGGGGGGGGGGGGGATTATGAGCCTACTTACCGGCGGGAACACAATACGATGGTTATTATGGCCGCGGTGTTCTGTAGGGCGGAGGTACTACCCCAGACGTACTACTCAGTTCGGACGGGAGATACCGTCGTGTCCTACCTCCGTAAGTTGGTATACAAAAAAAAAGATTCCAGTATCCCCAGGGCTTTCAAGCCTATCAGGTAGACCGCAACAACATAGCATACGAAATATAGTTAACAATACGTCTCTGCCTACCCATTCAGCGTTATACAAGCGTGAGTACACAATATTTCATCTATTGTCTGATCCATGGCGTTGGTGGACGGGATAATAAATGATCCAAAAATGAGCGTTTCTCTACTAACGACAGCTGAAACATGTCGGACGGAATTCATTGCTCTTTGTTGATGTTAATGTGAATTTATAGCAGAAATTATAGCTCTATAACGCAGCTGGAGCAAGTGGGACTACTGAGCATGAGGTCCCAGATTCGAATCTACACGAACAAAGGGTAATTTGGTTTTTCTGTAAGATATTTCACAGAGCTTGTCGAATGGCTAGCCTATTGGCAACTTGTGAAAAAAAAACCACTTTACCCTATCTGGAAATCAAATCTAGGACATCACGTACAGCAGTTGTGCTCGCAACTACTGTGTTAAGTACCAAAGTAGAATTCGTAAAAAAGTATGTATGAAAGCAATATGTAAATAAGTCGAAAAAGCGAAAGGTGTATATGTCAGGATCGTAGCAAGTGGAAAAGTTGATCTCTACCTACCCTATTGCGAAAAACGCATGACAGTACGTATGTTATGAAAATATACTTAATATTTGATGATATCATTCCTTCATAGGCATCATAAAAGTTAATTTACATACAGAGCATATAGGACCCAACATTCCTTAAGCCTAACATAAAAAATGATACCCTCTAAATTTGAAGAGGTCGCTTAACCCAAATTGCGTGAAATATAAAGGCAAGACATTAATATATATATAGCTGCTCGTGCTGATTCACTCACTCATTGGTCACCTCTCCTGAACAATTTTGTATGAAATTTTTTTTTTTCACCCGATGGTTACGTATAGAGGATGGAAATTCATTCGGAGGAAAAATATGGAGAGAGCTGATGATGGAGGATTTCGGAGACGGGTGAAGAGCACGCTTAAGGTATTGAAGATAGGTTGGTGGTGCTTGAGCAAATGTCACTCGAAACGGCATTCAATTGCCAGTGACCTGAAAAAAAATTCAAAATGGCGAAAAAAAAATGGCCGCCATAGAAATTTCCTCGGTGTCCATCTCGGAGAGTATAAAAGATGGAAGAGTAGTTTCTTCGCAAAAGATGATCAGGATCCAAAGGTCTACTCGATGAATAGAAAAAAAATTCAAGATGGTGGAATTTATTTTTCTATAGAAAATGTATGGCGAACATTGAATAGACTACAAGTTTTGAACTATGCAAGACTTTGATTTATACATAGTTTCTTTTTAAAATGTTTTTGTGGAAGAACTCTTAGTCAGAAATATGTAGATAGATGATGATCGAGGGTTTGGAAGATGGGTGAGAAGCACGGCCAAGGTATTAGACATAGGTGAGGGCTGCTCAAACAAAAAATACTTGGAACCACATCCAATTGGCAGGGAGATGGAAATAAACCCAAAATGGCGGATTCCAGATGGCGTCAACACAAATGTCATGGGTGTCTCTCTCAGAAAGTATTAAAGATGG
The DNA here is from genome assembly GCA_963576445.1 of Lithosia quadra. Taxonomy (NCBI): domain Eukaryota; kingdom Metazoa; phylum Arthropoda; class Insecta; order Lepidoptera; family Erebidae; genus Lithosia; species Lithosia quadra. The sequence continues at coordinate 4,796,806 of OY754901.1, read as the reverse complement.
ATGAATTGTGTTTCGGTTCACCTCTGCTGTATTTTTTTTCCCTGATGCTTTCATATAAAGGACGAAAATTCATTCGGAGGAAAAATATGGAGATTTTGGAGACGGGTGAAGAGCACGGCCAAGGTATTGAAGAGAGGTAGGGAGTGTTCAAATAAAAACCACTCGGAATCTCATCCAATTGTCAGTGAGCTAAAAATATAACCAAAATGGCAGATTCAAGATGGCGCCCAAACAATTTTCGACAGCGTCTATCTCACAAAGTATAGGTAATAGAAGATAGAAGAGAGGTTTTTTGGCAAAAGATGATGAGGACCTAGCCTAGAGGTCTACTCGATGAATAGAGAAAAAATTCAAAATGGCGAAATTTATTTTTCCATACAAAATATAAGGCAAATATTGAAGAGACAAATGTGCAAGACTTTGGTATGCTTTTAACCGAGTTTTCGTCTTGGTCCCATAAAAAAATCTGGATCCAACTCCTTAATCCTGATGCTGAAAGATTACCCGCCTAGGCCCTAGGTTATCAAGATTCAGAAAGGGTTCATTGTGAATTAATATTATAGATACCAAGCAACGACTTCATGGTTAGATTTCAAGTCCCAACCCCTCAAACCTGATAATGCAGGGTACAGCTGCGCTCACAAACTATAGTGATTCAGAAACTGCGAATGGTGCAATGCAATAATATTTTAAGTACCTACCAAGCATAGACTACATAATTGAACTTCGGATCCCGACTCCGCAATCTTGATGCTGCAAGGTGCTGAACTCTTAAACCATGGGGATTCGAGAATTTCTTATATTTTTATTTATTTATAAAAACTTCATGCACATATGCAACAGGCATTCTCTACCAGTCAACCTTATAGGTGGTGTAGAGAATAACATAGCATAGCATAGCATAGAGAATAACATAACAGCATTTTAGGCATCAAGCAACAGCTTCATGATAACACTTCAAGTCTGAATTCCACAAACCTGATGATGCAGGGTACAACACTCCTAAACCATAGAGAATAAGGCACTGTTCCTGGTGAAATAATAGGTACCTATTGTAAATGCCGAGCATAGACTTTTGTTAGGTATTGAATTCCAAGTCCCAACTTTTCAATCTAACCACAAATTCACGGTTTTCAGATTTTTCCCCCTATGTCTGCTATAAGGCATACCGATAGGTAGATATGCCAAAATCTGAAAATCGTGAATTAGTAGCTACATTACACAAAAAAAAATTAAATTGTGGTCATGAACTAATAGTTAGTATTTTAAGTAAGATAACTATATCAAGTGGAGTATCATATGAAAGGGCTTCACCTGTGCATTCTGAAACAGCTTTTTGTTTATTTTTATACGTCATAGTTTTTGAATTATAGTGCAAAATGTCGAAAAAATACGACTGTTACACGGAACGTGAACGTACGAACGTGGTCCGCTTTAGCGGGCCGCGCACCCACGCGCCGTACTTGTTACAAAATATAGGTTGAAGGTCTATAAACCATTATTAGGGCTGTCCTTTTAAATGACTGTGAAGTGTGTGGCTGAGTGACACAAGCTAGCTGCGTTTCATCATCATTATTTGCGGCCCTACAAAAGCAGCGCCGCAGTGAGAGAAAGATGGAGCTATAAGGTATATAACTCCTATAAAACTCCATTTCCCTCCCTCTGAGCCGCTGAATTAAACTGAATTGTTTAATACGCAACGTGGTAAGTGAGTGCCTTTCGGGGTGTAATGACCAAAGTGCTAAAATGACCATAGTGCTTAAATGACCATAGTGACCCGTTGAGTGCCAATATACCACCTAATGGTACCACGGTAAATAAATGCCCTGGACTTCTCCCCTCCGTCCACTAGGATCTCCAGAATAATCCAGAAGCATTTCTTTGGATTTATTATCCACACCGATTCCCCAGGTAGTAAATTTCACCAGAGGAAACACGAACATATTATCCAGACAACAATGATTGTGGGTTACTTACGCTGCATGTGTATGTGCTGCTTGGGCATTTTGTAATCGGGCGGGTAGCATCTCTCGTAGAACTCCAGGTCGCTGACCTGGCATACCTCAGGCGTTGGTATTATCAGACCAGTGCCTGATATTGCCCTCTGAAGATGGTGTTCCTGTAGACAAAGAAATAACAATTGAAATGGTTGATTATTGTCATTACTTGATTCAGCTTTTACTCTCTGACCTCTTAACCCCCAGAGCCTGCACCAAAGCCTTGTCATGGGTCCATACCAACCATACCGCTTGGTGGCACGTCATACAGAGTTGTTTTTGTGCGGAAATCCCTACGGATACCACCCTGCGGGGCGGTTATGTTGGACTTGAACCATCTAAAACAGCCAGTATTTCCCTCACACCTCGGCACGTCATACACCTTTTGATTGAAACTCGCCATCGTATTTGTAAATTACGGATATAGCGATAAGAAACTTTACTCTAAATAAATATACATATCATTTATTCGTTCCTTCATAGCAATAAACAATATGCACAAGAACTAACATTATTCATAGCGATAAACAACATTGGCTACAGCAATATGTGGAAAAACATCATAAAAAAATATGTGCGATTCATTTAACAGGTGGTTCTCGAATGAAAAATAGCACCTGAAATGAATTTTTCCTCGCAAGAGATATGGTATGGTTAGACATAAAATGGCCATAACATTACGTTCGGTTATACGTTTCTCGCCCTGAAAGGAGCAAGCAGCGGCATGTTATATACCTACTAGTCAATCTGTAGTTACCATGTAATAATAGGCGACTCTATAATGCCGATGGCACATAGCCATCGGCAATAGAGTCGCCTCTTTTTTCCGATTATATACTTACAATACTCGCATTAATTTTTTTTATTTTTATATTGTATCAAAATCCATCAAAATCTACTTATAGCAAATATATTTGAATGCCAATGGTCTCATACTCGTCCCACAAAGACGCCTACACTTACACCAAATGTGGCTAAAATACAGTATTATCATTTTGACGATGAATAACATAGATACAGTAAATGAAATATTGCTGTTTATTCAAATCCAAAAAAAAAACAAAATCTTTTGAATGGTATTCAATACGAAAAGTGCGGTTGGCTACTCAGAGTTCAATGTATTTGAGTGCGATTTTTTCTGAATACGCCGTTTGAATGCTAATAAATAAGTCACAAACTAACAAAATATTTTGTACTAGATTTTACCCGCGACTTTGCCCGCATAGAATTCTATTTCCAATTCCCTTAAAAACCTATTCCAGTGTATAAAGTTTACACATTATAAGCTATCCCTGTACCAAATTCCCGACAGATCTGTTCAGCCGTTTTCATTCATTTCACATAACATTCGCAAGAATGCTACCGAATTAACAGCTCAAAGTGCTCGCGATTACTATTCTTCTAGTTCTCATTGGTTGATGAGTCCTTTTCCTAGACCTTTTTGACGTTTGTTCACGAAGTTTGGCGGTAACTATACCACTCTACCACTCGTAAATACTTCCACAATGAGTGGTCTTAAGATTGCGCAAACTCGCTAATAGTTCTGAACTAAAATGGATCGCCTATCAATGTTGTTAATGTTGTGGTTATACAATTTTGAAACGGCACTAATGGTGTCTTCTATATTGGAGTTGGGATGACGTCATTTGTCTTGTTGATATGTCAGTCTGGGTTCAAATATCTTAAAGAGTTTGGACTTCAAATGTTTTTCTATACTAGCTGCGAACCCAGGCTACGCCCCGGTACAATTTTATTATCCACATCAGTGGACTTTCCAAAAATGTCCTATCATATAAACTTTGTTCTGATTTTGACAAACACACAATAAAAAGAATTATCCAATTGTTCAAAAGTTAATGCGCGTACATACATTTCGGTGATTTATTTTTATTCATAAAGATTTAGTCCATTTATCAGACATAGATCATGGGGGAGCAGACGGTAATCCCTCCCGTTAAAGTCAAATTAGAAAGTAGTAGAAAATCGAACCTTGGGTTCCCTAGTGCAACCGGCATGGATTTTAGATACAATCGGGATAGGAGTTAGAATGAAAAAGAAAAGTCATAAACGAAATTAGAGTTCGTTCCTATATATAGAACAAGAATACATAACGCATATAACCAGTTACATCATAGAACGCAAGTAGAATTACATAATTATAACATTATCATGAGTCACACATACATTTTGAGTGAATGCTGCAAGAGAAATGCTGAAAGAATACATATGAGCAGTGCACAGGAAAGCATTAAATTTGCTTGTACCTTTAAAATATTTTTAAGATATTGGCAGGCACTGTGGGCAGGAAGTTGGTTTTTTGGGAAAAACTTGAGTGAATTTAACTTTCGAGTTGGTTTATACCTTAATAAATACTTGAGTTTAATAGAAATAATTTGATTCTGAGCACGAAAACATTTTTTTTTAATTTCTGTCTGTTTGTTCGCGATGGACGCAAAAACTACTGGACGGATTTAGATGCGGTTTTTTAAACAGATCTTGCTCAGATTTAAAATCTGCCGTAAATTGGATTACAATAGGAACGGAACGGTGCGCAACCGCAAGCATCGGTTTATTTTGGGTAACATATAGCGGAATTCCTTGTGTCCTTAGCAGTGGGCTCAAATATATAGTGAATTGGATTCGACCCTTAACCTCTTTATCGCACCTCCAACACATTAGTCATTCTCCCGAATTGGCCTCTGGACCTCAATGACCCGCTCCACCCTTTTGTTATCTCTGGTTATTAGCGTTTATGACCCAGATAGCGGAACAGGCTAAGTCCCATTCCATTACCGCGTGATATCTTATTCTGGATTGTTTTCCTTAACTTTTTCGTGGTATCAGGATATTGCATTATATTCGTATAACCATCATTGATCATCGTCCTTGCTGTTTGGTTCCTCGCTGCCCAAGATCCGCCTTCCGAATTTGAATTCTCCACTTCGCACGATCTTGGCATCCATGGTGGTGAGAGCATTGGCATGTATGTCACCATTACGACGCGACGTCGAGCCAGCACTTCCTGGGTCTACCCTTCCTACTGAGGAGGCAGAATGGCCACTTGGTACTTGGCGCTGTTCGTGTAACTATCTTTGATTTTTTTAGCTAAATGTTGAATTTGATTTTCATCAAACTCCACACGGAGTCTGAGGTTTGCTTATTGTTTTTGGTTATGTCTGATTGAGAGCAACCGTCTGCTCCTAACCTTATAGAAAAGCCTGCACTAGGGTCTCATCCGTTGTTTAGCAGATGCATCGTCTTGTAGGTGATGTCGGCAGGGTCTTGACCTAAAAGAATCATATCAATCGCAACGCGTTAGGGTGCTCAATTCGTTATTTTTATGTTGACTATCGACCGGAAAGGTCGAACGTAACTTAAGTGCATTGCACCAGTTTGGTGACACACTGGTGCGGCTTGCGGTGTCCAACCTACTCTAAAACTGGAGTAACTGAAATAGGTTGCTGGTTTAGTGTTACTACGGCATCTATAGTGCACTCAAACCAAGTGAACACGTTCAAAGTTTTCGGTTAACTAAACGTAGTAAAAATAAACAACTAACTACGAAAGGATAGGATAGGATATTGAAAGTTTGTGTGGATGTATAGATATCTGTTACTTAATGAACTCAGAACACCTGAATAAATCTAGACGAAATTTGGTACAGATATAGATTGTATCTAAAATAGCCCGTGATATTGGTTTTAGCAAATCTTGATGGTTTTACGTTACTTCTTACAGATATCTAGATTATATCTAAAATAACCCGTGATATTGGTTTTAGCAAATTTTGATGGTTTTACATCATTTCTTGTTTAATACTTTGGCATAAATATTTTATTTTCATCAAATGGAAAGTTGAGGAGACAAGCGTCCTTCCGTCCTGTGTGAAAGCAAATATTTTTCTGAGTATTGATTTTTCGAAATCGTTTTTCCAAGAAGTGAGATGTTTGCTTCTAATTTCGAGGAAAAAGCCTTACTGTTGTAAGTATTCTGAGATATTTTACCGTGTTGAATTTATTTCCGCATGACTGTGATGTTTTCTAAGTGTCTCCTTATTATTACAAGTCGAATCCGAAGAGGGAATATAAATAAAATATCAATGAGCGGGTACCGACGTTTCACAACCAATTATTTTTTAACGACGAAGATTCAATCAATCAATCAATCATTTATTTATTTGCGATTACGTTATATTAGAAGAAGGAAAAGAAATCACTTGCAATTTCACTTATAGATATATTAAATTTAATGTATTTCCTGTCAGAATCCTTAAAAAAGTGGCATAAAATAAAATAAAATGAAAATTTATTAGCAGCAAAAGTTAAGTATGCCAAGATACTTGAGATGAAACATAATGAATATTACTAAGCCTATTTCCTTCTATTTTTTTCAATCCTATTCAGTACTAGGTAATATTATAAAAAAGTTAGTGAAAAATGTCTTTTTTTGGGTTAAGTTTGGCATAGGGACAGCAATTACAGTCCAGATGATCTGAAATCATCATAATTTTAACATTGCGCCCGATTGCCTTCGAGGTTAACGCCTCAGAGCGTGGGGTATGCTTATACCTTCTCCTTATGGTTTGGCTTTTACAGTTTTTATGGAAGCGACTGCCATCCGACCTCCCAACGTCCGTCAAGAAAGTTACCATGGGCCTCGAAAGTTTTGGCACCCAAAGCAATAATTATATAGTACAAATAATACAATGATAACTTTTATAAGAAGTGCCCAGACAATATTTAGATGGTCCTGAGTTTGTAATTCCGCCTCGAGCCCGACTTTGCCTCTTACAAAGACAAGTTTAAATTGGAGAACTTGGGCCATAACTTTCTTTCTATATAATATAGGTATAATATTTTATCATTAATAAGCCTTACTCGTTTACCCGGCAACTAAATTACTGAAGTTAGTACTAACAACAATTTTTTGTGAAAAATAAAATAACTGAGAATATAGCTTTTCTTGCATTTAGTTATATAAAACCGTTTTTGTACATATTCCTTCAAGTATATAATGAAAAACTTCTTATACCTACGTTTTAATTAGACTGAACTCATCAAGCTGCTGAAACGAGGAGGTAGGACACGACGGTAGTAGCTCCCGCCCTACAGAACACCGCGGCCATAATAACCATCGTGTTGTGTTCCCGCCGGTTAGTAGGGTAGCCAGAGCTCACTGTGCACCTCCTCCCACCACCCCTTCCTAGCCTCCCCATCCGTTCCTAGCCCTCAGGGTAGGCAGCGCGGGTGTGACACCTTTAGTGTTGCACACGTCCATAGGCCACAGTGACCGCTTCCCATTAGGTGGGCCGTGTGCTTGTCTGCCACCCATCTGCCTCATATAAAATTTGGTGTGTCATTCGCTCTGCCTTATACTCGTTAAAGAACCCTGCATTTATAGTATCAGTACTCTAAATTTCTACGAAAACCCGTACACCATTTGCACGCGTTATCAACATAGCGGTATTATTTGGATCTGTTCCCACATACTGTCAACACACCCAACGCATAGATAAACAAATCCGCATAGTTACGTCATTATGTCGACACAAACACTATGACATCACTGCAGTAACATTTTATCGATAGTATGGTAAGCTTTGGGTGGACTACGATTATTGATAACATTGATAAGATCGATCGCGTAAAAGAAAGTAATGTTTTATGTTATCGAAGTAGGTAATATGATATCGTTGGTCATGAACGTAATAAAACCTACGGACGCAATGCGCTGAAGAAAAGACTGAGGCTCAAAAATGGCGGTGACTATGAATGAGTGAATTTTGGGTTGCACACATTTGTTTAAAAAAAAAGTCAAAGTTAAAAATCATTTATTCTGTTAGACCATTAAATACAGAACTTATAAAACGTCGAAATCAAAAATATTTAGAACTAAGCAAATGGACCATACCATTTCGAAACGCGGCGGCCCAGACCTGAGAAGACTCCTGCAAGAAACTCAGTGGGCCGTTTTTTTTTGGTCTATTTACAATAATTTCATTAGCCTAGATACAATTGAAATGTGATTCCTACATTTTTTTTTTACTGTCACTAAGGTTTTACATCATTTTTAATGTATTTTTTTTTTATTTTGTTTTGCTACTTAAACTGAACGAATCGAATGACGTTGCGAAGTGACTGAGTAGTGTGTGTGTCGACTATTATGTATGTATTAACAAGCTGGCTGACTCTAGTCGTGTCGTATGTTGTATTCTTCAACGCGTTTCGTCCATAGGTTTTATACGTTCATGTCGTCGATGTTGATAAATATATTGCCTTTATCAATTCCATTACTTTCATGTATTTGTATATTTACTGTATATCCGTATAAAGACATTAAAGAATTAGACGAAGACGTTAAGCTAATATCAACCTCCGAGCCTTTTCCCTACTCAGAGGGGTCAGCTTTCGGTCTAACTACGAAGCAGCGAGAATCTATTCTAGGGATAAAAAGTAGCATATTGCTATCCCGGTACCAGCTAGATCCGTTCAGTCGTTTCTACGTGGATGAGAACAATCATCCATACTCACAAACTATCACGTTTAAAATTATTAGGATGTATTTGTTGTGTTGTTATAAATAAAATATCATTTCTCTGCATTTAGATGTGTCTTTTGACCATAAACGTCACCCAGTCAGCGTTTGTCCGTGTTTCATTTCAAACCCAAATACGTTAGTATTGTAGGTACGTATGAAACACCTAGAGATCTTCTCCATTCACAATACATACCATACATTAATTCATATGCCTCAGAAAAACTTCTACTAACTAATGACATAAAAATACGTGCTCAGTAAAGTTAGCAACTACCCTCATTGATACGAGATAAAATAAAATTAGATTCGAAGAGTGAACAAACAAGTGTCTCGGAGGGAAGAGGGTCTCGCGTACTCTCGGGAGGGCCGAAGAATGAGGACGTAATGAGTTGTTTGCTAACAAAATGTATATGAACGAGACGCCTCATGAGAAATCAATGTCAAGGTTCTAATTGAGAATTGTTATTAAATTCTTCTTGATTATTGATCGGTGGTCTTGAGTTTGCTGTTTTGCGTTTGTTCGTATGATAATAATAATTATAATATATCTCTCCCTGTTCACCCTGGTTCTGCCTCAGTTGGATACGGACAACTTATCAGTTCCGTCAATCTGGGCAGTCTATAGATTTACAAAACGGCTACCCGAGTCTGTGTTTCCGGAAAGCTATAACCTGGGAATATTCAAGTCACGAGTGAATAGGATCCTTCTAGGCAAGCGTTATTCATCGTAGACCACATCGTCACTTAACATCAAGTGAGATAGTGGTCAAACGTAAGCCTATCTTGAATAAAAAAACGGCTAACTTTTCCGTGTAAATATTTGACTGCAACCCAATGGCGATGTTGAAATTCCGCAGTTAGACCAGCTTGCTGGGCTTTATAGAACTCCAAACTAAACGTGATCCACCTCTAGCCATCTAAAATAGCGCTGGTATTGAATGCGATAGGCCACACAGTCTTATCATCAGACAATGATTGTTGTGACTCTAAAGAAATAAATATAGATTACAGCAAAAATAACAACGCAATATACTCGTATACATAGCTATTTCCTACACTGTATGGGGCTGTAGGCTGTAGCACTCGGCTCAGTAATTGAGGCAGCCAGACAGTACGGTCCAACGCATACTGCCGGCGAATAACGAGATGGGATTTGCTCTCAGCGCTCACCAGATTACCGAAGGGAAATGAAAGTTCCACCTTGTTTGTTATCAAAGGGGACTTCAGCTGCAAGAAGGTACACTTAGGACGATCACATGTGTGTATAGTTACCGACAAACTGAACTGAAATTACGACAGAAACTGGCAATAAATGGCCGAAAATAAAACCAATAAAAGGACTTAGCACTTTAGGGCAAGCACGATATTTCTTTCTAGTAAGCGTATCGTATTCGTAACGTGAGACTGTATACAGTCAATAATATCGCGATCCGGTAAATAATATTGGTGATGTTGATGTGCAAGCAAAGGCGATTGGTCAAAAACCGAATCACACTACAGGATTGAATTATATCGAATGTCTGCAGTCGATACGAATCCTATACCTACACTTACTATTCCAAAGAAATTTCGTGCTTCCACAACTGATTAACTAATGACAATGACGCATGTCTTTTGAGTTACGCTTCTCTGGTTCATTAAGGTAGGTAGAAATAACATCTTCCCACTTCCTACGATCCTGGTATATTATACAACATTTTCCTACAGGCACTTTTATGAATAAGCCCTTATGAATTTATGCATTTCAAAAACGTCATCATGAAATTGAAAAAGATTGGGTTATCAGATTAGATCATTTTCATCAGTAAATAGTATTGTATTTACGACTGTTATCGACTGAGTCATTCGATCGTAACCGTCGGTAACAATAAAAATGTGCCCACGACTACATGCAAAATATCGATAGTTTGCTATGAGCCAGCAATTCTCATTACAATATCAGAAAACTAAAGGTGATGTAACCATAACGGCATCTTTCTAATATTATAAATGTATAAGTTTGTCAAAATGTTTAGATAATGTTAGTCAATCATGCTTTTACGATTGAGCGTATCTCTAAATACTCTGGACGAAAAGGACGTATTTTAGTTTCATACATACATAAGTACATACATACATCAGCCCGCTATCAACTTCAATCCTTACATACTTCACGAATTGCCTCTACTTTCAATAAACCTTTCATGCAACCTCATCATCAGCATTTTAACATTTTATCCCAATTACATTCGAGACCTACACTTCGGTGCCCAGTGGTAGCTGAAAAAAAATTGGGTGACGGGTGGAGCCGCCTGTCACTCTAGCAAAAGCAGGCCGAGGCGGCGTGCGGTTTTAGTCGTAAAGAGTCCGACATAACCTGACCCGCTGGCCGCGGGGTGGGTATCCATGAGGATTGCCGCACGGAAAAAAAAATTAAATTAACATTTTCCACAATATCGATATAGCTACAATATAGCACAACACTATGGGGCTGCCTAATCTCAATGAGTGCGATCGACACAGATAGATTAGATGGCATTTGAATCGACCGATAAACTAATAACCGTAAATTTGCTATACCATCACAACACTACTCTAGGGTGTACAGGGCCCAGGGTGGATCTTACCAACATCCTTGAGTCCCAAGTCAACCTCACTTGCTAGTCCGGTGCACCTGCTAAACAACGGAGGAGATTCTGCTGTAGGCACCGTGGTTTCCAAACCCGAGGAACCAACTCGAAGCCGGAGATGGCTTGAGTCAGCCGAGATGCGAGGGAAATGCCTTTTGTGTCACCTTACACCCCGGCGTTTGAAGACCCTCGGTTTTAGTCGGTCCGAGTTCGACAAAACACCCCCTATGGCCGACGGAGATGGTATCCGTGAGAATTTCCGCACGGAATAAATGGTTCTCACCAAAAAAAATCGCCCATCTAATCCAATTTTATCTATCGTAAGTGAAAGAAAGGAGATGCAATGATATTTTTTGTATTGCGAGTGAGATGCCAGATAGCGTCATTCACGTGTTTAAATGCTTCAAAAGCGTTTTGTTTAATTAAAGCGGCGATAGCGAAATGGCGAAGAGACGTTTGGGATTAATGTAATTATCCTTTGCATAATTGAGTTGACTAACTTAACTGTAAATTTAATTTGACTATAAAATTAGGAAATCTTTTTTCCAAGTAATTCCTTTACCCATAGAATTAAGACATGCGCTAAACTTTTAGTAAAATTAAATCATACGAAGTTGGTAGAAACACAAATTTCGATTACTTAAACTAGTTCTGAATGACATTTATTGTACCTAATCTAATAACAGCACTAATCATCAAAAATTAAAAAAAAAACAGACTAACTTTTATTACGGCTCGAATAAGGTTGCACGTAGCCCGCGTATGCTATTGCTATGTAACCTCATCGTTCTACTAATAACAGCGCGTCATTTAGCGGTAATTTTGTCTGCCCCGGGCCGTCGTCTGCGCAGTGCCTAAATGTAGTGAATTGATTTTAAAACCTTCCAACGGCTAGAAAGTACAAGTGGCAGTCCTTAGCGGTGTCATCGACCGTCGCGCCGCCATCGGAGCGTAAACCACAGAATAAGGATGTCGAGGCGAGGGCTTAACGCTCCGCCACGCGCCACACCACTGCCACAGAAACGTATTTTGTTACTACTCTCCTTTCTTTTTTATACTACTAAGGCAGACTAAAACACATGTCCCATCTAATGGGAAAGGTACACGAACTCTGGACATAACAGTAGGTTTTAGATCCTCACACCCTGGTCGACTTTAGGGCCCAGGAACCCAAGACCCATGGCCGTCGCCGGTTCTGATATGGCCCCCTTCGATATAGGAACCACAGTGTTCCCGTCTTGCCCGCGGATAAAAGGGCCGTCAAAGTCACCTAAGCAAAATTGTGGACTACGGGTTCCAAAGCGCAGTTTCCGAACTTTATAGGGCTTAAACTACCCGTATGGTAACCGGGACCACCGGCCTAAATGTGCTCTCCGAGGTACGGTGCTCTTTGAGGCACGGTGCTCTCCAAGGCATCGAAATTTTTTTTGATCAACAAAGACACAAAAATATAGAAAATATTGTTACCGTACACTAACCAGATTAAAACGAAACACCAGATACTTAAATAAATTAATATAAAAGGAGAGAGAAGCTTAAAGTACAACAAAAAAATACATTAAAAGCACATCTGCCTTATTAAAACATAAATACATTTACGGACAAATTCTTTTGCGAGAGTTTACTACCAAGAATATGAATGAGTGCGGTTTGTGTTAGAAATAAAGGGAAATATGATGAACTTTTTTACTGGAATGGAATAAGGGAATATTATGTTGCAGCAGCGGTCGGAGTGAAACTGTAGCTATATTGGAAAAGTTTATACCGTGGACTTTCTTTGATCCAGATAGTAGTTTAATTGTGAAACAATTGTATGTTGAAAGATTTATATCGGTAATAGAACAGCGTAGTATCCTTGGTCGTCAGGTCGGACCAGTACTGCTTTACGTCAAATTTTTCAAAAGAAATGCATTGTAAGATTTGTAAGTAAATGTAATTTATTAATGTCATAATTATAGGGTATGGAAATCTGATAGATTTGTTGACATTTGAGATTACTGCTCCATTTCTTTGAGTAGTAGCGTGATGATATATAGCCTGTGACACTTACAAATAATGTGGCTTTTTATTGGTGAAATAATTTACAAAACCGGTTCAGGATATCCATAGGTCACCATCATCTACAATTTCAAACTTTACTTTGTATTAGTTATGAAGATACATATTATATCTCAGCAAGATAACCTTCAACATCTGCTGTATTCTTCTGAAAATGTAAACACCGATTAATCAGAAAACCTTATTTTGTCCTTGAAGTCAGTTAAAAACCTTAAAGATCATAAAACCTTGGATTTTATTTGAGTATTTCATTTAAAACGGAATCTACTAAAATGCCGAAACGCTATGTACAAGTAATTGGTCTGTCTATCTAAAACATCTATCCTTAAACGCCCTTTGTTCTCCTTTCGACCTACACAACTGATTGTCTGGGAAATTATGTCACGAGAGCTCAACCAGAACGTCATTCAGGACGAGATCGACCCAATTTGTACTATAATTAATGGAAGTCATAAGTAACCTAATTATGCTTAAGTGTGATGTCTCGAGACTGTCGCATTAAAGGGAAAATTATCGTCTGGGTTCATAAATTCAATCACTGAAGTGGATTAAGGTTAGAGCTTCAGATACACAATGGTATAAATCCTGTATGTCGATATCATGGGCATATGGCAATGGGTTGGCCACATCTGTCGAAGGACCGATGGCCGTTGGAGCAAACGAGTCCTAGAATGGAGACCGCGAGTCGGTTAAAAGAAGGTGGAACAGCCAGCTGGACCGACCACCTGAAAAAGGTAGCTGGGATCGACTAGATGCGGAAGGCCGAGAATCGGGTGGTATGACGCCCATGGGGAGAGGCATATGTCCAGCAGTGGACGTCGATATATGGTATGACCCCTTAAATCACACAAAGACCTTCGGCGCCCAGTCAACCTCACCTGCTAGCCAATACACCTGCTAATTAACGGATGTGGCTTTAATGCAGGTTTTCTTCTCAGGGTTGGGGGCTCCGTTGAGGGTAGGTTCAGTCAGTACACTATTTATTGCCTGCCACTCCAAATTACGTCCATCATGCGGTTGTCTGTAAGAGATCACAGCCTGCCATAAGACCGCCCATTGTACCATATTAAGTTATGTTATGATTAGAATATTCCATTCTATAAGTCAAATCAAGAGGAATGACGTGTAACAGTGGAGCGGACATTTATTTCTTAGTATCTACGATAGAATAATATAAAAGTCTAAAGCCCTACAGAAAACGACCTAATAAAGATGTTATAAAAAAACATCATATTCAAAAACTCGTATGAAATATTTCCAGCCAGACAGGTTTTTTATCAAACTATCTATGTAATGGAATTACTTAACATTTTCTCACAATCAATACAAAATAAAAAGTAGCTCCATTTGGAAATCAAATCCGAAGCTCGGAAAGGATCGTGAGCGAGGGTCAATGGGCGTAATGAAAAAAAAAACCAGCCAAGTCAGAGTCGGACTCGCGGACAGAGGATGCCGTGCACAACTGGATCGAGAGACAAATTTAACATTGATGTGACAATGGGTTGGAAAACGAATCCTAAAGTGTAGACGCCCAAGCTTCAGTCAGAAGGATTAACGTAATGACATAGGTAGCTAGGCAGACTGGATGCCGTAAGTGGAGGATCGAGTGATATGGTGTAGGCTTATACTCACTGACTACAATAACTTAAAATTGAGGTATGAAGGTGTATCGAGCTCCACCAATACCTTCAGGATCAAGCCTGTACACTCGCTCATTTATGGATGAAAATTTTACTTCGAGGTAAGGAAATTTGACGGCATTCGCTACCATAAAAGGGTTCCAAAGTGAACAACGCTAAGATGATGCAAATGTTCCTAAATTCGAGGTACGGAATCCTAAAAACGTGTCTATAAGCAAAGCCTGCCATTATCTATTCCGAACCAGTGGCTTTTATGTTACGGACCGCGGACCTTGTGAGCGCTGACAAATTGTAAACGATTTATTGAGTTACCCAAAACATTATTTTGAAAGCCTTTTGAAATTCAGTACGAATTTTGGGCGATTCGATAAGCCTTTACCTATCTTCTCCGAATTCAAATTTCTGAAAACTTTTATTAAAGGTAACTGTTTTTATTTATTCACGCCTGTATACCACTGAAGGGCTAGGCAAAAGTATGAGTACCTACCCCATAACGATTAATTAACTTTTCCAAAAGGAGAAGTAGGTACACATTATTTTGAGGTCCTTTGAAATTTTGGAACCTTTTGAAGGAAGTGACAGAGGAAATGACATCTGTCAGGAATGTATGGTGGAGAATGACATGTTGTGCCGACCCCATTTGATTGGGGTAAAAACTAGCAGATAAAGATTAAGATTAAGAAGATTAAGACAGTAATAAAGATTTTTACATGTGAAGTGTAACGTGCTATTGTGAAGACTTGCCGTTAAAGATGCTCCAAGAAAAATGGCCTACATCCTTTTTTGCTTCAAAAAAGTTTTATTTCGTCTCAACAAAGATTTCCACCAAAAGGAGCATCCATGAGATAAGGATTACAACAAATCCATAAACAACAATGTTCCGGCGCGTTATAAGTCGTTACTCTTCGTGAATAATCGTCTTCAACCCCCATATATCACGGGGGGAATTATGGGAGTCAACATTACATGAATTAGGACACGATGGTAATATACTGACATTATATTCAAATAACTGTATGATTAATACGTGTTAGTTAGTGTTTGTTGATGGTTTTGTTTGTGTTTAACGCGACTTATACAACCATCCAAGGCCTAAAAACGCTTTTGCCAGTCTTTATTTTTCAGGTCTGTTTTAAGTAACCTCCTCCTGTTCTACCTAAGCGTCATTGGAAAAAGTAATTAGCCACAATTAAAATGTCCTTAATAAAACATTTTCAAAGCAACAAAATTTAATGTTATGTAAAGCTGGGTCCCACGTTCCGTTGCGCGAGGAAACCGGTTCCATACCTATTTGCATGCTCAAATACAAGGCTTTGTTTTCTTTGAATATTTAGAAGCTAGCTAATTTTATATGAATTTACATGGTGCTAATTATCATGGGTTTAGACTAGTAAAACTGTGTACTTGGTTTTTTATACCACTTAGGGAGCAGACAAGTACACGTGTTTTGAATTTTAAAAGTATTTTTTTCCATTTTCAATAGTAAGGTATATCCCCAGGGTAAAAAGTCTGACATTCTTCGACGTACCCAACTGTACAATGCAAAGAATAATGTCGACCCATTACTCTATTGCAAAGGGAAAAAACTCACACGTCCTCGCATGGGACAACGCAAGAGGCATTGGTTGAAAGTACACTTTTTCCGATTTGCTGTGCAAATGAAATATTTGCCTGAACTACGAAGTAGCTCATAATTGCTCTCCATTCCTCCATCCAGCTAATCTTTTTACAAAAATCACTCATTCGTCGCTCTGATAAGATGTTAAAAAGGAACTAGTACAAACAAGCACTATTGGATTAAACTTATTAGATTTTTACAGTTTTCTCTTCTGAACATTGACTTATATCGCTCTCTTGCTCTAGTCTTCCCAACTATTCTAATTTCTTTAAAGTACCTACAGAAAGAAAAGGTACTCTCCAAGACAGTGACAGTGCTAATTTCGTTTGACCAATGAGCCAAAACCTCGGCCACCATTTGTTTGGATTACGGTGTCTAAACTGTCACTGTTAAGCTTTGAATAGGGACAAAACCTTCAACGGATTCAAACTTCCTATACAATGGAGTAAGGTAATATATAAGGTACCTACTAAGAGGACGAAAATTTTTGATAAGAGCTTAATTTTTCTCGTGTACACACATCTTTTGTTTGAATAAAGAAATTTCGTGTAACATTTTAAATTAAGAGAAGATGATATTCTATTAATCTGGGGAGGAATAGATTACCACTACAATACTGGACAAATCATCAGTCTTTGGATGAGAGACCATTCTTAACACTTTGAAACCTCTCCGTCCGATTTACCATTCGAACCTCGATGGCACTCGTTATTGGAGCCTGAAAAAGTCTGCTCCAGAACTTCGATATTAACAATGAGTTGTGGAGGTCTATGGGATTGATGTGAAGATATCGACTACTCGCTCATACGTACGAACAGCTTCAGCAATAGGCAGGGCATTCCCCTCCATAGTACGTATAATGAACGTATCATTATGCGTACTGCTAAGGAGGGGAATGCCCTGCCTTAGTCTATGTTTCCGAAAGCTATATCCTGTGAGTCTTTAAGTCTAGAATGAACAGGTTGCGTCTATCACTTACCAAAGGTGAGATAGTGGTCAAACTCGGGCCATCAAATATAAAAAAAATCAATTTCAAGAGATTCGTGAGTGAGTAAAGCAAAACATTTAGGTATATCAGAATACTTTAGTGCTAAATACACTCAATACTATGTTAGTACTCAAAACGTAAATACTATGAAGCAACTACTCTTTTTAATAGCCAATAAAACATATTCGTGGAACATCCACTGCTCTCGGTAGTAGAGCATCCTTTTAAATTCGGGTGTTACGTAAACCAGGGTCAATGAACTGAGGCCCGGCCAAACTGCACGGTTACTCGCCGGCTAAAGTTTAACATGGACGCGTCATGCTTTTGCAAATATTTTTTTAATCAATTTTTTTATGCTTACGATGTGATAATGAGGTTTTAGTTAAATATTTATAATATTAATGAGGATTTTCATTAATAAACATTGTCTTGTTAATAGAGACAATGGATAATAAGTTCTGGTAAGCGTTTTTACAATAAAATATGGTTTTGGATGGTGTTTAACAAACTAATCTTGGCTATAGGAATAATTAAAGTATTTAAGGCGTATTTAAGCGTAAGTACTTACACTTTTATTACTTCAAATGCTCAATAGACTGTTGAGTAGAACCGATAGATAGGTAAGATAGGTACTAATCACAAAAGTGCATGTTAAACCAAAAACTTCTTGTCGTCTATTTATCCATGACATTTTAGAGTGGATTAATCCTACCTTTAAGATGCATATCCATCTTAAGATAAGCGATAGCTTAACAATAAATAATTATTATGTTTTTTTTAGGAATTGCTCTCACAACTCTTAAATTTTAAAGTACCCATCCAGGATTTCATGATCATACCTGAAAAGTGATAACTTACTTGCCAAGACGTATCCACAATTTTATTTCAGTAGGTACTTTTGGGGTGCCAATATCAATTTATTTTTTGAAGCGAAACTTTCAGTATGCACATGTGCAAACAAATGTTATCCCATTAAACCAGAATGAACTTTATGTAACATTTTTTAGAATTGACTTTTCATGAATCTGTTAGCGATAAACATTTACAGAAATAAACGACATTATAGTTATTAAAACGAAATTACCCAGTACGCCACACACAGTCATAGTTTGCTTAGCTTGCAACCTCGATTTGGATTTCATGGTTTTTTACCCGACTGCAGAAGAAAGGAGGGTAATGTTTTTTACCATTTATGTGGTACACAAAGGGTAGCATACTCCGCCACTCATTTCCACTAATAGCCACTGTCGAGGACGTCTTCTATAGAACTACAATAATCATAACACATTGTCATGTAATTAATTATGCTATGTACAATTTCGTTGCGAAAATTAGTATCGATTCCATTCCGTAGCAATGTAAATTGAACCTTAGCGTTCTATATGATATTCAAGGCTATAAGTTTAAAGGTATAAGTTTAAACAAGTCTTAAAGTTAACAAGTCATAAGAAATTTTAGGCTCCACTTTAGGCTTGACTAATTGTAATTTGAAGTGTTACAAGAGATTACGTTTCGGAAGGATTTTCGTGCTAATTCTACATAAAGGCGCATTACTTATTACTAGCTAAGCTCGCGACTTCGTCCGCATGGTTTTAATTTATTCGCACAGGACCCTAATCTAACCCTAATCTGACCTTAAGTTATTCCTAAGAATATCAGCTATATAAACACAAACACTAATATGCATTTAAAATTCAAAATTCAAATAGATTCTGCGACACAAGACAGAGATGTTTATTTGTATTCTATGAAAATACCTATGAATGTGCTAATATGTATCATTCTGTGAAAACCGTCATACTTTGTTCCATCACAGGTGCTTTAACTGGAGCAAAATCCGTGGAAATCCCGTACTGACCTCGGCCGCTTGTCAAACGGGACGTAGAAAATCCAATATAACATTATCCATGTTCAACCAGATAACTAACACAATTCCAGAGAATTCCATACGATTCATTGGTTTCTCGGAAAGGAATATCCGTAGATAATAATAGTTTATTGTCACATGGAATAATACAGGCAGCGTACAGAAAAAAATGCTTACGTACTATGTATGGATATATTATTATAATTGCCGCTAGACATTTTTTTTTTCACATTATTTAATGTAGATTTGATATGATGCGAGGAGTATGGGTGAACACGAATTTCGCGTCGTGGACTGTTTCCTCACTCAATCAGTGTTAGTGCCTTTTGAACGTTATTATAATGCATCAAACTTCAAAAGACTTCAAGACCTATATGGCCATTATCAAAGAAAATTTGAGATAATAAAGTAATTTATTAAATGCCTAATTTTGCAAAAGCATTTATGACAGTTTGTCGAAGTCAAATTTTTCTTCAGTATAATAAAATTTCTTACGAAAAAGTTGCATAAAAGTAGACATAAAAACCACATAGGCGGGCATCGACCTTAGAATATTACCTAACTCTTCAAAAATTCATTTGCGTCGGTGGTTTGTGACAAAAAAACTGCAATTTATTAAAAGCTTTCCACGGATTATGGACTCTATTCAACCGGAATAGCTATACAATTACGTTGACAGAGAGACAAGTTGGATCGTTCGCATCGCCGTAGAAATAGGACAAGTTCTTAGATAACATCTTTTTGATGTCTCGGCCATCTTATTAGGTACGTTTAGCATCATTTGATAATTAGGGAACTGGACGGGGCCTTGTAAAAATATTTTAGATGTAGCGTTGTTGAATAAAATCGATGAAACAAACGCTTAAAATACAAGCTCTTCAATAGCACGGCTGTCCTATTTAAAAACGCAAAATGTCTTTTCATTTTTCTACCTCTTAGATCACCCCTCTAACAAAAGCTAACAAAAATAATGTACACATATGACATCACTAGCTATCATTTCAATGTACTATTAGTACTTTTAAAACGACACTCTGTTAAAGATATGCAAGGGTTTTTTGGCTCTCCTGTAAAACAACCTACAGACCCGGGTCCTTTTAGCGGGGCGTTAAAAAGTCAAGTTGAGGGCCACCATTATGACACTGTCGGTGTATGTAATGGGGACCCCCGTCCTGTGACTTTACCTTTAGCTTACCATCAGGCGAGATGAATTCATATTGACGTGACCGATATAAAAAAATCTATAAGTACCGTCTAAATTCGTATGATTCTTTTACATTAAAATCGAACACACCCTCCCGAGTCAATTAACAAATTCCTTTGATGAGAATCGTGGACAAAATATATTGCATTTTCAATATACCGTATTCATTTAATCCGGTGGGGTGGGGTGGGGCCGGCATGCTATGCGTATATTCGATATTTCGTATATACGCATAACATGCCGGCCCAATATTTCATTTATTCGAAACTTATGCTATAATAAAGTTTTCAGTTTTCGAGCAAAATTGTGGAGTGAGCAGTTTCCTTTGTGATTGCAGAAATCGCAATATGATGTGTGTTTGTCTGCCATTTAAGTGACATAAAAATATATCGTATAATATACTCAAACGTATTTAGTTAAAACCTTTTATTTTACTATCACTAACAGACGCTTCAATTTAATTTATTTGTGCCTATAGGTATAGACTACAGCAAATAAAAAAGACAGGAATAAATCGACCACGTCCGACGCAGTGTCAATGGCGAGATGGTTGTTTATGCTTTAGTATCATCTGTACGACTTTAAACTGCTCATGTATAATTTACTGTTCTCACAAACCGATTAAAATTTCATAGATTTCATGAACGCTGCGGTTAGTACGTGTGACAGCCTGGAGCCATAAGCCGACAGCTTAACATATTCCTCTCAGACACAGGTTTTGCGGTGTATGGAATGTTATTCAATAGAAATATGACATAATACTTGAAATAGCTCACTACTCTTAATAACTTTAGATATTGTGGTACTATCTTACATAAAATATAAGGTCTTATAAGTTACCCTTACCGAGTCAAACGGGGTGAATAGAGACTAAGGGGTGAATAGGAACAAAATGTTCAGTTAAATTTTGTAGTTATTATCTTCTATTCGAAACTATAAACCACTTCCACGTCACGATGAAGAGAATCATCGAATATCCGGTTAAATACTTGAAAATTTCTAAAAGAAATTATTTAACAAATTCCAATGACCATTTTATCCCTATTCACCCCTTCATTCCTATTCACCCCGCTTGACGGTACTATACCTACGGCACGATATAATGGCCGGTTTGACGTTTGTCCGCTCATGAAGTTTCGTATTAATTATTGTGACATTTTGAAAGAGCAAATTGCTGTTCTTTATTGTCAATAGTGACGTACAGTAAGTCATAAAATTTTATCGAATGTAGGTATAATTTTAGGACACAATATTTATTTATTACATTGATTTCTGAATTATATAATGTATATTAGTGTCCCACGATCATTTATTTTTTATTTTTATAAGATTATAATTACCTATTGGTGTACTTATTTCACACAACTCGGTATTTGTTTTTCGAAATTCAATTTCTTTAAATAAAATCTATATAATCGACACTAGGACCACTGGCAAGCCCAATAATACCTCCGGCAAACTTACGTCAAAACAAAGCATTTTCGACTTGACGTTGCTTCGAAAAGTACAAACTAGGAGTGCAGTGCGATTGCGATATAGTTTAGACCTCCTCGCCTGATGGTAAGCTAAATGGTAAATCTCGCCTGATGGTAAAGTCTCAGGAAGGGGTCCCCATTACATACACTAACAGTGATAATTATAATGGTAGCCCTCAACTTACTCTGTTTACGCCTTTTGTTGTGGATTTCGTCGATATGGCCGAACATACGCAGAGCTGAGTTCTAAACAGTCAGGCACGTGTCTTCGTTATAGGTACGCCTTCGTAACATTTCGATCGTGAATCTCAAAATGGAAGGTCAATTTTACCTATAACTGTTAGATGAATAGATAACTAAAGAAAAATCTGGCGAGACTGGCACAGAAGAAAATAAACTTCACACACACAGAAAAAAACGAGCAAAACCAGTCGAAGACATGTGTGTAGCTACTATTTACGGAAGGAGTATCCAACAAGAAAAAAGCTAGTGCAATCACTGAAGGAAGCTGGATTAATATATACTCATTTTCATTCCTAATTCCAATATTCAGTTCGTTCATATGTATTAAGTAGGTAAAAATTTATATTTTTTTACTAAAGTTTTTGAATCAGGTACCTAGGTAAGTACTGCTTGCAATAAAAACTTATTTGATTTGATTATATTTTTATCGAGAGTAAATTGACATTTCCATCACTATTGTAATATGTCAAACCGGCCATCATATCGTGCCGTAGGTATAATTATTTTCAAGACGAAAAAAGAAAAAAAAATAGGGGGCGAATGCGGAACATAATGATAAATTTTTTTTTTTTTAATACCACTTAGGTGGCAGACAAGCACAGGCCCACACAGGCCTATGGACGCGTGCAACACCAGGGGCGTCACACTCGCGCTGCCGACCCTGCAAAAACCTTCTAATGCCCTTCTTGAAGAACCCCATATTGTAGCCGCCAGGGAAAACCACTGCAGGGAGATCGTTCCACAGCCTAAGCGTGCGTGGAATGAAATTTCTTTCATACCTTACAGTACGCACTGCAGGCACTTATTTTTCTTTTGCAAAAGTTTGTCTGGAAAAGGAAGAGCTTCTTGGTTTGCCAGTATATAAAACTACTAATTGTACATACTTTTATGTATCTTTTATGTCAACATTATAATCTTTAATTAACATCGCATCGCCCAGAAAAAAAAAACTACATTGCACAGCCGACTGTAATCTCAATGAGACCAACGCCAACACGTTCGGGAATAGCACAAAATTTACTTCTTTTTCCTGTTATCTTACAAATTACCTTCATTTTGAGGGGCAAAATGAATACGTTTGTATACCACCGCATTTGATATGCATAACGGGCGTACTTTATACAGGATGCTGTCAAAAATACGCCTTTTAAAAGTTGATCTTTTCCGTACATAAGCTTACCCTTTGAAAGTTTTCTCTTTGAGAATTACGTTACCTGAGAGGGGATGATCAACATTCTTAACGAGTAAGGCATAGGATCAAAAGTTGATCTCCCTCAACTATATCAGGTATTTGTCAGAAACTCAAATCTTCGCAGTATTTGTGGGACCAGTGGGTATTGGCGAAGTCTAAACCAATATATTTGCGCTTTGTCTAAAGTTGTATAATAGGATAGAAATACAGAAGTTCGGGTGCGGTTTCTTTCTGTGCCAAAACCCTGTCAAAAACAAATAACACTCGATGGTTTCCGCTGTTCCAACATTAGTGGCGAACGCTAAAAATAACTAGGGTGTTTTGTGTAGCAAGCGGGGGCGGCAAACTGGGAATACCGGATCGATTCCAGAACATACGTCCGCACGGGATTTCCAAAGGTCGATATATTATTATGATATTTGCGATTATTAACCGTTTCTTTGCTAGTAGAAGAATGTACGTTAATATAGTTTTACTTTATAATATCAGCTTCCATTTTTCACGTTTTTCGTTCCTCATACAGTCCCGGGTCCTTTAAGCGGAGCGTGAAAAAGCATTTGATGAGGCCTTCAAGCTGAGGGCCCCCATTGGGGCGCTATCTGTGTTTGCAATGGTGACTCCCATTCCAGAGACTTTACCTTTAGCTTACCATTAGGCGAGGTGACCGAAATAAAAAATAAACCTTAAAGCAAATGAAACAGAATATCCAGATATACGAGAGTGCTTTCTTTATTCTCCTCTTTGTTTTACTGTATTCAACTGAAAACATTGTTACATTCGCAGACTACCCTTTAACAGAACAGCTCAACTGTTAAAGAGTTGGAATGTTTCCATTAAAACTCCTAGCAAATATTTTTGCATCAAAAGCGCCAACATTCCCCGGTGCTGTTGGCATACCGTTTCTGGTTCACGTTGCATTTTGTACTTTGATACAGATAACTTCGTGTATCTCGATTATAGCTTGCAAGTAAAATTTTATACCAGCTGTTGCCCGCGGCTTCGCTCGTGTGAAATCTTGAGGGATAATTCCCGTAATATGTTCAAAATTCAATCTCAGTCTAGTCTCGAGAATTTAACCTTGGTTCTTAGGTATTTCTCGAAAAGTGGCACTTTGATCCCGTTACCGCGACGCACAGGAAACTATTCCCGGGATGAAAAGTGGCCGTTACGTTATTTAGACCGTAATCTACTTTTGTGACAAATCTCATCCAGGTCCGTTCATCTTTTTCCCGTTAAGAGTAATAAACATCCACACCACACATTAACTTTCTCGTATATATTGTGATAAAAAAAAAAATATTAGTAGGATAGGGAGTAGAATTAATAGTTCCATTAAAATAAATTGCTTTTAGTGGTAAGGCCGCCATTTTGTACATTTGTTAATTGTGTATTCATATTATGTTTATTTTATTGGTGTACAATAAAGTTTATATTGAAAGATGATATTGTAGGCAGTTTACGCGAACATAATACATTGAACCAACACTCACATACTAACAAATGCATTTATAAAATCAACTACAAAGTTGAACAAGGCTTCATTAAAAGGAGCCAGTTTAACAGCATCAAGGCAACGGTAACTAAACCGCTAAGTACAACTACACGTATAGTGCTAGTGCTCCATTCAGACGCACTGTCGGCATACTGATCATTGGCAATTGGCGAATATGTACCAAGTTCATCTGTGTGCATGTTCGTTGCAAGTACTCGTAATACTCGCGTCTAAAAATAGCCTTACGCGGTCCGTTGTAACGGATATTTTGAATGGCAATGAAAGCAATTGGAAGATTCCTTTACCTGTACGTCTTTTATGAAATACTAGCGTACCCGCGCGCGGCTCCGCCCGCGTGAATGTTGGCTATCGCCATCAAGTCTTTTTTAAGCTGAGGGACTGCCCGTACTAACTTTCAATGTCTATTCCTTCGCAATCAGTGGTTGCAGCTAAACGTATTCATTTCATCTCAAGTTCTATCAAACCCTTCAAAGTACAGCGCCATGCATCGCAGCCAAAGCCCTTTTTTTATATAGGACACGTCAAAATGACTCCACCTTGCCTGATGGTAAGCGAAAGGCAAAGTCTCAAGACTGGGGCCACCACCACATACACCGGTAGCCCGTTTATTTACCATCATTATCCTTTTTCATTGTCTTCTAGGTTTTATGTGGATTAGATAGCTGCTCTGGCCAAAGTATGTGTGACTCGGAAGAGGCCCTTTGAAAAACCCTTTCATCATAGTTGCATTGCACTTTCACATTCGATGCACTATTTCAAATTAGTGAACATTATTTATTTCCGAAAATCTGATTTTTTTATTATTAAAATCTTGCTACAGACATTGACATTTGACAATCTGATTTATCATTCAAGAAGTTCATGAAAGTAAAGAAAGAGGATATACTAATAAATACCGGTCAAGTGCGAATTGGGCTCGTGCACGCAGCGTTCCGTACAAAATTGAGTTGAGGGGGATTTCCGCACGACAAAAAAAGAGGGCGAACTTAACTTTGTTGCAGTGCTTCTTGCCTTGAATGACAGACATACATATTTTTTTTTGTGAAGTAGGTAATATTTATGCTTTCCGGACTTTTCCCTGTACTTATGCTATAAGATTTTACTTTCTGCAAAATATCTGGATTCTAGCCCAAAGGGAAATACCCCTTTTTTTTCGTGCGCAAAAACCCCGTCGGGCTTCACCTCAATGGAGCCAACGGAGAGGATGGTATGTCAGAGTCCTACCAATGCCTGTGTGATCGAGGAATCTGGTGTGTCCTAGAAAGGATATCCCAGAAACCCCAACCGGTTCCGGCCACCAACACTGGCGACCTCGACGTGTTATTAGGAATCTAAATCCCCATCTCTATAAAAAAGCGCGCGTGGAAATATAACACCCTGCCACCCTGGGTCTGCTTCTGCTAGGGTGACGGTTAGCCTCGACCGTCACCCTAGGCCCGTACTCATGGAGGACGGTTCATGATTCTGCGAACTACGCCGCCCGGTGCGCCTTCATCGGCACGGGGGAGTGCTAGATCTCTCCCGTAGCTTTTCCACCACCACTTGCGCGCATTACTGCCTCGCAAAAAAAGCGGTGGCGTTCCACATACTCTCTATGGTGACCATGGTCGGCACCAGGGAATTCACCATGAGGTTTACCCCA
Source organism: Lithosia quadra (assembly GCA_963576445.1). Taxonomy (NCBI): domain Eukaryota; kingdom Metazoa; phylum Arthropoda; class Insecta; order Lepidoptera; family Erebidae; genus Lithosia; species Lithosia quadra. The sequence goes on along the minus strand of OY754901.1, from coordinate 4,770,223 downwards.
CCGACGTCTGCTTCTAGGACATGGCGCCACTCTATCCACTCTGGAGACTCTACCAGTGTATGAAGAGGTGGTGTGCCCACGGATCAGCCCCGGCAATGGTGGCATTCAAACGTCATCACCCTGCCTAAGCAATGCAGGAACTCACCAAAACAGCCATGCCCATCAGTAAGCCTTGGATAGCTCAGGGTCAAGGGTTACCTTAAACTTCGGCGTCTGTAGACCCAAGATGGAGTTTGATTTTAGTTGGTCAACTCCGATATTACGTCCCTACTGGCCAGAGGAGGGGAGAGATTCGTGGGGATTTCCGCACGAAAAATAAGGTACGGCTTCCTAAAACTCTCCGATTGCGGTGCAGGTGACTCACTAACGTCGCCGAAGGTAACTTAACGACCTCCGTACTCCATGAGTGCAGGCCAGGAGATGGTAGGTCAAGCCACCTATTAGTCGATAGTGAGACCACAGTTTGGATATTACGCTACGTGTAATGCCAAGCATTATCCGCAACATTCCTTTTATCTAATTCAACTTGATGCCTCTACGTGTTCTTAAGAAAGAAGTCTTGACAGACAGACAGACGGATAACGAAGAGATAAGGTTTTTTTCCTAATCAGGCACAGAACCCTAAAAATTAATACATTCTATTTACTTTTGAGGAAAAAGAAGTAAAGGATATTCTCTATGAAAATTTAGACAAAGTCAATTTTAGTTCCTGTTGCTATGACAACTATTATAGATGGCGATAAAAACGTTTGCAACATCTAATTTTCTTTTTATTACTAAATTTCATGAATGAATCATATATTTTTAATTATGTTATATGCTATTCGAGGCGGAGACAAATCCAAAAAATCATAGATCATGATAATCTGTTCGGCCGTTCTTGAGTTCTGGCAAAAGCACGTTTTTAGCCCTTTTTAGGGCTTTAGGGTTCGAATTTTAAAAAATCCTTTCTTAGTACACCTCTACGCATCAAGACAAACACTCTCTACAAATTTCAAGTCTCTACGACCAGCGGTTTAGGCTGTGCGTTGTATCTAAGTCAGTCAGTCAATCAGCCTGTCAGGACATTGAATTATATAGTATAGATACATAATGTAATATTAAATCTGAGTTCCTTTAAATTTCAGCCAATGTAATTATACACATTCATATTAGTACTGAGCGGGAAACGAACCTGTGATCTCTAATCGAGCCAAAAGCTCTATATTAGGCACGGATATTAGGTAATCGGTGGCTCTACCGCTGTAACTGACTAGTAGGTATATACTCATTCGTTCTGTATATCCTAAACATCTAAAAAAAAAATTACAAACCATCTCAACATGTGTTGTCTGAAATGTTTACCCGGGCGAGATGAAAGCTATTTTATGGATTAGGTATATAGCGGTATACATGAACCTATATTAAATTCAGTGAGGACGTGAGCTGAAAATCATTTAGCTTTTTAATAAAGATGCAAATTGAAACCCACGTACCCTGAAACTTAACATATATTGCGTAGGTATCCTAAATTCACTTCAAATAAGTACAACCTGTTTAAGAACTATTTATCAGGTCACAATGCCTAGACGAATGAGCCGATTCAACCAGGGGGACGACTCTGTCACTAGATAATTATTAACATTTAAGTAGTAGTCTCAGACTATTCTTCTAGTCTGAGGTAGTAGTATGTTGTATTTCGTGGTTTTCCCTAGCGACTACAATATGGGGTTCTTCAAGAAGGGCATTAGAAGGTTTTAGCGGGGTCGGCAGCGCGAGTGTGGTGCCCCTGGTGTTGCACGCGTCCCTAGGCCACGTTGAACGCTTCCCATCAGGAGGGCCGTGTGCTTGTCTGCCACCTAAGTGGTATTAAAAAAAAATCACACTACGCTAGGTCTTTAGATAGGCAACTATTTCCCAACCGCTGCCCTCGCAGGCGGTTATGGCTAATGGCACCAGGCCACAATGACTCCTTCCCATTGGTTGGGCCGTATGCTTGATATTTAAAAATTTGGACTAGCATACTCAGTATACTCACCCACTTATTCTCTAAGGGATTGACAGGGACAACAGTCCGCCTCTTCCTGCTACCATTTAACACTTCTCGCAAGCTTCCTCTGCTAAAAAAGTTACGTAAGAGACCCGGATTTGATAGAAAAAAAAATAATGAAAGCGGATCCAAGAACAACGTGACCGTTATCTAAGTATTATCTGCGAGTATTACTCCGTAACATGTATTGTGTTTTATCTCGACCGTCTGGTTGCCGCTCGGTATACCACCGACGAGATAGATTTTCCCACGCGTTCTTGACCGGTCGTGTCGTAATAATAATTCTTATCTAACAGAATACGCGAGATATTTTCGATATTCGCAAACTATAGCTACTTACGTTTTTGCGAATGTACCACGATATTGATACGAGTGATATATTCGCAAATGTTTTGGAATCGCTTGTTTCGAGTACCTCGTTCAAAAATGTTTTATAATTTGGCCGCTGAGACTATGCGTTCCTGACACATTGTCATGTCAATTCGTCATGACTAGTTATGTACAATAAATAACTTGTACCTAGAACCGTTCTCTAAACCTGTTCCCAACTTACAATAACATAATAATAATCACAGTCAGCAATTGTGACAACGTGATTTCATTTTAATTTTAATTTTATTCTAATTTGGCTATCTATCCGCCCTATTTGTTTTTCCAATTTTTAATTTTTAATTTTGTTTCATTCTTATTTAATTTTATGTGATTATTAATTGTAATGATGGGTTATTACCTGAAATAATAAAAAAAAATCATATTCATTTCATTCATTATAAAAATATGATTCATTTTTTCTATTAGCTTGGGTAGGGGCTTATTACAAAATTACATATCATAAAATTATAACGTTCTATTTTATATTTTTCAACCAACAGATTATTATTATTAAGATTACTAAAATATGCGGTTACAATTACCTTGTTATTTTGTCTCATCACTATGAAAGCCGTATGAAAGCGAACATTTGACATAACCTTGAAACAGCGCAGTTTGACGTGTATGACTTTTAAGAACTATTGATTTTATATTTTTAATTAATTAATTGTTAATCATTTTAGCCCAAAATTAATCTGTGTATTGTAAATTGGCACAGTAATTAAATTTTTAATGTTATCACTCGTTAATAAGGTCAATAAACGATATTTGAAATTTTGCCGTAAATTATACACCAGTTCAAAGTTACATCGCCCGTTCGCTCACAACCTGTCAGGAACGCATTCTTTCAGCGATTCTATAATAGGGATCGTTTTTTCGAGTACCCTACTCGAAAATGGTTTTTGGATCGTCTAAGTGTTCTTGATTGCCTGCTTAAAATGTTTTTGAAATCCCCTGTTTCGAATAAATTATTCGAAAATATTTTAGGGGGCGGCCGTTTCAGGTATCTCGTAAATGTTAATCTCATCGATTGTTTTGAGTAGATAAGGCTGAGCACAAACTGTAGACAAAACAGTTTAAACACAAATCATTGCTCGGCACACACTTGGAACATAACAAAGCTGACTAATTACGGTAGTGCATGCGACTGCTACGCAGGGGGCGCGGGTTCGATTCCCGCTCAGTGCAAATATTTGTATGCATGAATATGTCTATTTGCATTGGTCTGGGTGTTTATATGTATAATAAGTATAAGTATGTACCTATTTACAAAAAAAAAGTATATAAGTATGTTTATCAGCATTCTAGAACCCATAACACGAGCTAGTTAAACTATGCTTACTTTGGGTCTAGAGGGCGCTGTGTAGAATGTTGTAGAATATTTATTTATTTATTTATTTATTACTCACAATTCACGACGAGACAACTGTCTAAAGACTGCCTTGTCTTTAATGTCCGCAATTTTCCAGTAAGGGCTACCTTACTCCAAGGTACGGTGAACGAAATGACTCTGAAATGTGCGTATTCTCCCTAAAAGCTACAGCTTCCTCATATCGAAAATATTATCGCATAATAATATATTCAGTATGGTAATTCAAGGACGATATTGAATGTAAAGTTTGTACCCTGTTCCAAATAAATAACCTATAATATGACCCCTTGTTTATGACGCACGAGGGGTCTGCGTTACTCAGTTGAGAATCAGTAGTGTAGCCTATCAATACAATACAGGTTAATATGGGGTGCGAGGGGATCGTTGTCATGACAACCAGACGAAGCTTATAAATGCACTTATGTGTATACTGTGTGAGGGGAAACTGGATAACATGGAGAGCAAACCATGTAGCGGTAAGTATAATCCTTTATGGAGATAAAATATTTGAGGGTTGGAAGTTTCATCATATATAACACCACTAAAGTGACAATTTATGGTTATGAATCTTCTGCCCATAAACAGTCATCGGTTCAATAATATCATTAAGTAAAGGGTTATTTGAAGATTTTCGTACCATTCCACTAATACTGTAAAATTGCAATTTAATTTTAGACTTCAAAGCATGCAAATGAAAACGAGTAATAAACTCACTTCATTACATTTTAGACTTTAAATGTATAACGAGAAAGTCTAAAATTAAATGGCATTTTTTTCATGAGTGCCAGTGTAATGACAGTGGCTTGATTTAACACAAAATAGCAGACTCGTAGGTTAATATGGACGTTTGAAATATCGTATAACGAATCGACGACACGTTTCTCGTATTAGCTAAACATTCGGTATGAAAACGCTTGATGGAGCGCGTAATACACGATTCAATTCTGGCACGGTACGATCAATAAATTCTGGTATGCACACAATGGTCAAACTCTCAATATACCTACTCTGCGTTTGTTAATCTTCCAGCAACACGGTGCTGTCGTTATGGGTAGTTAGAACCCTAAAAAGTCCGACAACTGGAGATTTAGACTGGACTGGAGAGACAAAATTTCGATATTGCCAGAGGATTGTGGAGGTCAGATTGAGGTTCTTTTTTATTGGAACGGTCTTGGTGAGACTTAAATCTGCCATGTTTAATGGAATCGGTTCAGTAGAACCAAAGATATCCATCCTACACGCAGGCGATTCCGTGGACATGTACAAAACAAAATGCTTGTAGGTACTAATTAGCCGGATCCACACCAAATGATCCATCTTGGATCGGCGATCCCGCGATCCGAGATCCAAGATCACGGAGCGGGATCGTGGATCGTGTTATGCCGATCCAATTTTGGAAACGTGCGATCCTAAAGATACGCTCCAAGCGATCCAGACTGATCCGCCTATAGCACAGTAAAACTTTCGGTCGCTATGGAGTCACACGTGCAGCAACGATGACGAATTGCTGTGGCAGCAACAACCTACAACCTACTTGGATCCATAAGCATAAGCATTTAAGTATGTTCCTTGTAAAGGGATATTAGACGACGACTTTCAAAATTTTCCATTATGTGTGATCGCGCGCTCCACACACAAACGTCTACACCGAGCGCGCCGAGAGGCTGAGGCGCCTGTGTGCTACTCACAAAAACCGACAACTGACGGATCGCTCGCGGCAAGGAGCGAGCGCTCCTGCCGCGCAGTTTGAATCGCGCGAGGCAAGTCCACATCAAACGCTCCTGTGGAGCGCGCTCCTGCCGCCCGCGATCGGAGCGCGCTGGATCGTTTGGTGTGGATCCGGCTATTGACTACGTCAATCGCAGGAGCATAAACTTGGAATTTTAACAGTTGATGCCTTTTATGTAGTAAAATCAATCCTAAGGAGGTAAAATAAGGCATGAAAATCACAAAATTAAGTAAGTATACGATCAACCTGTAAGTGCTCTTAGTTTGCGTAATATTTATACATATTTATTTATGAGAGGTACGATTACTGCCATTGCATGACAAGAAACATTTGGAAACAGTTACACATTAGGCCTGGACAGTAATCCATACTTGCCTTTAGGCATACAGGCATTCTCCCTAGACGGCGTGCGGTTTCCCTAGACGGCGTGCGGTTTTAGTCGGTAAGAGTCCGACATAACCTGCCCCGCTGGCCGCGGGGTGGGTATCCATGAGGATTTCCGCACGAAAAAAAAAAAAAAAAAAAAAAAAAGGCATACAGGCATTCTGGGGTTTGATTACTAGAGGTCTTAATTAAGTTAGGAGATGAGCTGGGTGATTCAGCGCAATGTGAACCGCTTTGGTTCACATTACATCCAAAATGGCCACCGTACAAAAGAAATGAGTCACTTTGTATACTTGCCCAAATAATTAAGGCGGGTTAAATGAGGTATGGTATTACATACCGGATTGTATTTTGAGACTTTTAATGAAAGTATGTATCATTATCCTCAAAGCCTTTTTCCAACTCAGTTGAGGTCGTTTTTTATTTTTTTGAGTTTAACTGCCGACTATTAATTTGCGTGAAGCGACTGCCCTACCTCTGACCTCCACAACCCATTGGCGATATCGGAGTAATGTAGATAACTTTTTTTAATTTCGGTTCGGACCTGTCCGGACTTTCAGCAGTATGAACCTATATGCCATATTTAGTTCAAAACTCTATATTTGGCTTGGATAGTATGCAAGGCAGCCCAACAGAGCGAACTAAGTTAACCTGAGCTACGAGCGCTAAGCTAAGTGGTTTAGCGGAATCAGTTTTGCGTGAGGTGGATAAGGATAATGCACGCCTGCAGATAAGCCACGCACCGCTAATAGTAACGTAGAGGGGTGTATTTCACATGGTAATACTGCTCTCGCATCCCTCGTTACAATGACTATGCAAATAGGTTGGAACGTTTACCTAGCTTGATCTCTTATCCATACAAAAACCATACTCTGCGCAACAACCCTCACAGGAGCCTAGGGCTATTCAGCACGCCTGCGAGGTACGTGCTTATCCATGACTCTTGATAGTTCGGGTTCTTATATGCTAAGAGCCGGTGAAGATCGGCGATAGGATATATTTTTAGTCAAATATTTTTTATCTTAACATTTTTTGCCTATCAAAAAGTGTTCATGGTATTCTTAATTAAAATAATTTGAATAATTATTTAAATTCCATTTTCTATGTGCTAAATAGATAGTAAGTCAGGGATAGACTGGATGCGAAAGGCGAAAGATTAACATAGATCAGATGGTTCAGTCGTAAACTGTCCACTTCGCAAAACATCGATAAGTCGCAAAATGTCTCTTTCGCCTATTGTCCCTTACTAACGAAAAGTTTACATAGACAGCCTTAAGTTTATATGGCTTGCATGTGAAGCTATATAAACTTAAGGCTGTCTGACACACGAGTCCATTACTACCCAACTGCACGACCGGTGAACTGAGACCGGAGGTAGATTCCATTGACCTTATGACACGCACCAAGTTCTATTATTACGAATTGTGACGTCATAATGCTGTTACGGGTTTCCGTTGACCGCTACTTGGTTCAATATTGTGTTATGGCTATGAGAAAAAACATTCGGTGCGAGGTTTCCACACCACTTTATCATGCTAATGTGCATACATTTCTTTGATTTATTTACTGTTCCGCTCGGTTACTGATAGGAAGGAATACAGGCTTGCGGAACTGAGAGGCCCGTAAAAAAAAATATTTAGAGGATGGAAAGAGATAGAGTGATAAAGTGGTGATTGGGTATCTCCAATACCGTCCTGCTCTGGTATAGGCTTCTCTATCGGGGTTGGGGGTCAAACGGTAGTCGCTCGGGTAAAAAGGAAGGCAGAGAAAGGAGTTTTGAATTGAAACGGGATTGCAGCTTTTCGACAGCGTAAGAGCCTACACTATACAAAATAAAATCAGTAAAGTAATATTGGATATTGGTATAGAGGTAGGGATTGCCGAGCCTTCTCGTGGGACGGTTATTAAAAAGACTTTATCATACATTGCATCCAACTGTCAAGCCTCATGCCAGTGGCTTACAGTTGGCATTTTATCGGTCATCAGTTCAATTATAACGCGTAATTACTCTTATACACTAATGGGTAGGTACACAGAATTGTATGTACGCAGCAGACAGTATAATTACAGATTATTTGAGCCTTGTTTTATCTGAATTTGAAATCGTGTTTATAACTACTCTTGTTATCCACGTACTCGTATACTCAGATAAGTAGCCGAGGTCATTAATAAATAAAGGTAGTAAGTAATGGAAAAGGTTTCAGATCTCACGACCAAATCTCGACACCGAGTGCCGAGTTTTCAAGTGCCGAGTTGACGAATGACAATAGCCCTTAGTTATTATTACTTACGCAATACCATTTTCAAATAATAAACGTGGATAGGCTGAATATACTGCTTTCACTTACCTGAAAAGGAACAAAGAAATATTGGTTACTACAAGATAGGCAGGCATGTAAAACTAAAAATGTTCCACGCTGGCGTAGTCGCAGGCACAACTTACTAGTCTATTATATTATTTTTAGATACAGACGGCTCATAGGTCCGGAGGGGCGGTGCCAGTCGGTTTCATGAAAGGATTTTTTATAAGCAAAATGTTTTCAATATGTGCTGGTGAATGATGCCTGGAATTCGATTTAGGTGTTGCTCAAAGGATCAAAGGGATAATATTATACTTTTGTTATGTTAAAAATGTTTTTATTAGAGATAAGTAGAATATATGAGGAATACTCTAGTAGGTATTATAGACTAAGGTATAATACACAGGGACAATAACAGGCGATCAGAAAGTTGCCCGGTTGACGCTAATAGGACTCGTCTACATGAGAAAAACGTAATATTAAAAGCAAAATCGTACGAATCGACGCGATTTTGCTCTGCAATCGCACTTGTCTTAAGCTCGCCTCTCACTTGCGTTTCGTTAGCTTTTTTGTATAATTCACGCTGCAAACAGTGCCTCAAAAAGGTTTTTTCATTATTTCCTGTAATTATTTCCATAATGAAATTAAAACTTGATTGATGTTAATCGGTATCATTTACTTCTAATGTAGTTTATTACGTTTAACCTTTAGAACAACACACAGTTACAAAACAAATACAATAAATACTTTTTCCTTTAAGTATTATCCTAACATTGTATTTGTTGTTTTCAACAAAGCTGTTATTGTTTAAACTTTAAACCAACATAGGTACAATGTTTAGAGAATAAAAGCAAAAATTATTTATGTACAATTTACTTTCATGAATATTTTTTACATTCGAATGTTACAAGTGAGCATGTGGACTATTAATTTAGATTAGGTCACATTGCATTTAGCTTTGAGGGAGAAGGTACCTATGTCACATGTTCAGAGTTACTCATCAATTTCGGAATTTGCAATGATTATATTTACATTTACTATTTTTTACCCCTGTAAGTCGGTGCACTTGCTAAAATAACGGACGGGGCTCTGGCGTAAGCTTTCGTCTCCGGGTTGGGAGGTCACATGGCAGTCGCCGGAAGCCAATAACCCATTCAAAACAGTGAGCAGACAACGAGCTCCTAAGTGCCAGCTTTGGACGCAACTGAGAAATAGCTATGAGGATGATGGTGATGACATGTACCGCAAACTGTCAATTCAATCAATCATTTGGCCTATTGCTCCAGTGCTGGACATAGGCCTCTCCCAAACAGCACCCGATCCAGTCTAACCCATCCATCTTGCTGGGCTTAGACCTTTTCGTTTGCTGATTGATTGTCTCCACTCTAGGACTCGTTTACTCTACCGGCTATCAGGCCTTCAGCAGATTTAAAATCTTTATCAGGATTAATACTACATACCATCAAAGCTGCAAAATCCTACCCTAAGAGCGATGTTCCCTTTTTACATATCCCTTTCAACATATTCCTAATTTTCCTATCCATTAATATCGAATTACTTCGGGAGGGCAACAGACTCGCTCCCTTTCGTGGAATATGGGTGTGTTATATGACTTTGCCTACTTTGATACACAGATTTGTAAGAAGTTGTCCCGAAAAAAAATGCCGCTAAATAAAATTCTAGAACTCAAATTGTAGCAACATCCACCCAGTTCAATAATCTGAATTCTAGACCAGTTAGAAACCTTATCATCAAAATGATGATGGAATAACAGGATGAAAATTTTAACATATAAATCGACGATTGTGCAGTAGTAGGTCTAAGAAAAATACTTTCTATCTTCGTTATATTATTTACTTTTAATATTCTAGGACGACACCACGTTTTCTCGAACTAAACTAAGAAATGCTTGTAAAATGGGTTCTAAAATGCTAAAATAAACATACTCAGATGCATTTCCGTATAACTGCGTATTCAATACCTTCGTTAGCGCTAATCCTGACATACGTTTGAACAATTCTTGACGAGTGCAGCAATTGCCGGAGTTGCACCAACGTAATTACTGTATTGAGAAAAAATATCGCGAGGCTATCCCGGCGAGAGATAAACTGGGGTACAGCTAAAATAAATGACTCTGAGTTAGGTCACGTACCACTTGTAAATCATTGACTTTCACTTTGAAAACTAACTTGAAAATCGCCATCGGTAGATAATATAAGATTTTTTTAAAATATTTGTTAAGTCAGTATGACTTCACCTCGCCTGGGCTTCAGGAATGGAGGTAATCATTACAGACACTGATAATGCTACAATGGTGGCTCTCAGCTTGATGACCTTATCAAATCCCTTTTTCACGCTCCGCATAAAGGACCTGTGACTGTTAGTAGGAGGAAACAAACCCATGTCCTGGTACAGAATTCCAAGCTTTTATGGTGCAGCAAAGAAAAGATTGATGGAATTGATTGCACCGTATGAGAGTCACAGAGTAAAAAAAATCAGAAATAAAAATAATTTTTCAATTCAAACCCGTAGTTCTTGCTTGAGAGTAGCGCGTTCAACCAAACAAACAAAAAAACTCTACTCTACACAAATTATGAATACTATTCTTTGACTTATCTCTGCATCACCTCAGGCACTAAGTCCGCCTTTGTGCAATTTCATTGCTGTGCAGAAAGCTTAAACAAGTAAATGAATATTCTCTCTCTATTCTCGTTTACTCCAATGTTGAAAAACTATTTAAAACACAAAGGATGATAAGTTTATAAAGCTAAACCTAGCTGAAGTACCTACGAAACTTCGTTAATAAATTACTAAGCTTTTATACAGTCATTCAATTTAACATAACCGGATCGATGAAGCCACGTGCCACGTGTCTGAGGGAGTGTGCACGTTGAAAATTGGCGAGTTCAAAGCCGTTTATATGAAAATATCGGTACGGTATTTCGTCGAGTGCTGACATATTTAGCTTAGGTTATATTTTGTGTCTGTGTTATGGATAGAATTTCATAACTCCGATTTGGATGTGTTCGGGTAACATGGCACGTGGATGATACTGATGTGCAAACGCGACATTATTGCTGTACAAGCAAACGTTCCAGCATCGGATCTCGATATTGTGTTGCAATATTATATTATATTAAACATCTCCATGCGTAACACCTGAAAGTCGGTCACCGATTGATTAAGGGACGAGACCCTGCCGCAATCTTTCCGCTTGGGGATCAGACGATAATTGCTTTTGTAAAAGCGGACTAACAAAATGTAAGGCTTTGGAAATAAACAGGTTTCCCATCTACAAGACCTTCAAACTTCAGACATATGAAAGAACCTTCCATAATCATATGATGATAAAATCACATAACTACGTCTTCACAAAAAAATAATATGTCATCGGTCAAAACCTCACAACTTCCAAGTCAATTCGGCACGAACGTACTGACTACGTTTCCCTAATGAAGCTTCACCGCGTAAGCTGAATATGTTCAAGCTCTCGAAGGTGTAATCACCCGGCAATGGGTAAGGATGCCATTAACGTTTTACAGAGATAAGGGATTTAAAACCAAATTAGGTAAAAACGGCCCTCGAATGTCGTGCTCAGAGTCATTCAATTTTATGGATGACGAACACTGCAATAAAACCTTCTGAAGACATTTACGATGCAAATCTAATTAAACCGAATAAGGGAAAGCTACAATGGAATTCATTTGAAGTGTTTTCTTTTATATTCTTACGATAGTAAAAAAGTATAAGACTAAACCTGGCTTAGGCGTGATAATACAGAATAGGAATAAGGCAAGAAATAATTGATTAAAGCGACTCTGATTTTAGAATTCCAACATTTTTTTTTTCTGAAGAAAACTAAGATTTTAAACAGTATTGGGAAGAATTGACGACTATATCACCACCATCCCTAGTAAAGGACCTTGGATCAAGGTTGTATTTCACCAGGGAAAAACCACTATTTGAGTTCTTACGTTTCATTCTACGAAATTCATTGAGGAAAATGTTACAAAGTCGAGTTTTAATTTGATCTCGGTTTGTACTACTGATGATTCCAGCCTTAGTGAGAGCTAAATGTGGTAGTTGGAGAGATAACCGTTGAAAGCCTTCAGGGTAATCATATCCTTTGTTGTTTGCAAACGTTATAAGGTTCCAGGAAAGGCATTGTGATAGACAAATCCGGTGTAAACAGGAAATTAATTGACTCTGTCGTCAATGTCCCTGATTTCTATCTTGAGATTTACTTAGGGAGTAATTTATTGTTTTCTATATTATATAATTGATGAATCTAAATATTATGCTATTCGATACCATTTTTATATGAAAGGACGTGGTAATTTTTTATATCTTACGCATATTTGATCACAATTGATTAACAAAAAGTAAATATGCCAATATTCTCTCACATCTACGTGCTACGCAAGTACAGACATGAATTTCATACAATATTCGAGGCTCAACACCGTCTTCGCATAAAAACAAAAGGTCCAATATGAGGCAAAGATACGTCTAAACACGCCAAATATGTCGCAAGGCAAGAAATAAGCCAGCATGTGTACGCAGTAGTACTTGAGGCAAGATATAGCATATTACCTCTACCGAATGTAGGACGACGGGGCCAGTTTGCGTGATGTTCATTGAGTGTGTAGTCTAAAAGGGCAGATTGGTTTTTGTTAACATTAAAGCAGTAAATTTCATTGTCTACAATAATGGTCTTTATGACTTTTGCGCCAAAGTGTATGGTTATTGAGATTTCGGGTAAAAACTTCAAATCAGAGAAATCTGTCAGCATTTTGGGTTTTATACACAGTAAGTAGGTATCTAATCCTAAACATTATAAAAAAAAAACTCGATCGGTAATTTAGTACCAGTTGAATTCAATTCTATTAGCAGCAGATTTATTGGATTTACGAATCTGTGTCTGTTTATAGCATCGTATTGCCAAACGGATGAACGAAATTTGTGTCAGGAGTTTTTCAATATTTAATTTTGTTTATTGTCATTTTGACTAATTAAGTTCGCCTTCGTCTAAGGCAAAATTAGCATAGATTGTAATAATGATTAAGGCAAATCATTTATATAATTACTGCTGGGGTTAACCCTAAAGATACAACAGAAAATAGTACCTAACACAACACTACACCACAACCTACTGTTAAAAAGTAGGATTTTGCATTGATAGTGGTCACAATGACTAGTGAAAATCTAATTAGGTCAAAGTGATTTGTGAAATGTGTAGCTTCATTAATTCTCATCTTCAATATACGTACGACACACCCCTATGTCGTCACGTCTTGATTTATACAACGTACACAGATAATATAATTATATTCTGTGATTTGGGTCAACATATTAGGGTTACTTACTGCCGCACTCAGAGACGTTTAACGGATAATTAAGTTGTTCCTTAGTAAAATTTGAAAAAAATTACCACTCAGAGTCAGTTAAGGATTCATTAACATCCCTAATGACACTTTAAAGTTAAGTGATACAAAACCCTTACTTAACTTTTAAGGATTGATTTTTACATCTAAAAAACAGAATTATCAAATAGGTATCAGGTCTTTATCTTTTTTTTTCGTGAGGAAATCCTCACGGATACCCACCTCGTGGCTAGCCATGCCCCAATTAGGTCTTTACCTATGAAATTGCCGTTATGTACGAAAAAAATTAAACGATTTTATTTTCATGTATTTTTATTTGTATTAATCGAAGTAGTAATTACCCATACAATCAATGCATCTTTGCCAAAGCAGCGGCAGTTTATTGATGCGGTGAGCTTCTAACCCCAGTTCTTGCAACTTGGAGACCGTCTGCTGTGCAGTATAAGGTCGCACATTGTCGTGTAGGAGCAGCGGAGACGAGCGATTGAATGCTAGTTGCAGATGTGCCAGTTTCTTCATCATTGTGTTCAGTTCTTCACAGTATACATCTGCAGTAATGCTCACCCCGTTTGGTAAGAAGCTGTAATGAATCACACCGGGCGCTAGACCACCAAACAGTCACCATCACTTTTCTAGGGGTAAGTTTTCGTTTAGAGCATTGTTTAGGTGCTGAACTAGGATCCAACCAACTTGCTGAGCGCTTGCGATTATTAAACAGAATTCATTTTTCATCGCAACTAACAATATCATTTTAAAATTCCTTTATTTCTGTGTCTGTTGAACAATGCACAATAATTTGACGTTGGCTATATTGACATTGGCAGTTGTCAGTGATGCCATAGAATAAAAGAGTCCAGATGTTTTATTATCAGTATATTCAGTATATGAAAATAGGTATTTAATTTCATCTATATATAAAAACTAACAGTAAAAGAACGGATTGTAATTTATATTACTATAAATAAAAGTTTTTAATATGTTTAATATTATTTTTCTACTTTTTACTGTTAACGCTTTTTAGGTGTGGCTACACCGACGCCTTATCGATGCCCTATCGATACTGTGATTTTGTCACTGCACCGCTCTACAAAACTTAAAGTTGTGATTAACTAATGTACCCTTAAATTATGACTCTGGGATGTTCCATCAATTAACAGATTTAATGAAAATTAGTTAAGTATCATTTAGGACTAATTTAAGGAACCTTTCTGAGTGCGGCAGTTAGTATACTGACTGTAAGGCATACCAGATGAAAAGAAGCATCCTATTAAAATATTTTAGGCAGGTGTTTTTCGTGGGGTCAGATTTATCTTTGCATCATCAAATTTTAAATTTATTTTTGCATTCAGCCATATGTTGGGATGAATATACTGCATTCTAACTTCTGGCATGTGTTGAATAAGAGGTTGCAACAAGATGAATAAGAAAGGCCAGATTGTTAAGCCACCCATGCGGTCTATACATCGTAGCCCCAGCACATGGCTGCTGACTCGTAGGTGCTTTTCGAAACTATCCACCAAAATACCATTTTTGGTCATATCTCCCAGCCCAAATGGCAAGAAGGGATTTTTTTTTTACAAGAATACCTTTTTTTAACATTTTGAAGACTGAATATTGAACACATTTTTATTACGTGAATTGGTCCTTCGACGTACTTAGTGGTTATATTTAACAGTGTGTGTGGCGTGTCACCGTATAGATACTATATTATTCAAACAAAAATAAAACAGCTGATTTGCGTAGTGCGCGATGTTTATGTACTTAGTAGTAAATATATTACACAACATTTCGTAATATCTACACTATTTACATGTTCTAGAAATTTAGTTGTATGCGATACGATTACATTGTTAGTTATTGTCTTTAACAATATTGAAGCATGATTATAATAAAATCAGTTCGGTTGCTCGTGGCTCCGCCCGTGTGAAATTCTGATCCCGGCCACGTGACCCACGGGAACATAATTCTCGGGACAAAAAGGGACCTATGTATTATTCTAGCCTCTCTCTGTGCCAAATTTCGTTCAGATTCGTTCAGTCGTTTTTGTGTGAAAGAGTAACAAACATCCAAATATCTTTTATCAGTCGCATCGTGAATGACGCATGCTATTTCTTCTTTCTGTTTACAAACTTCACACTTATAATATAGTAAAACAAACATACCTATGTATAAACATATATATTTTGAATTTTCCTTCCATTGTAGAGCTTACGAGTAAATTTATGAAAGCCGGTGTGGAAGTGTAACGAACAAAACTTGTAACTAAACTAATAATACTAAGAGTTTCTTGTCGATATATTAACTCAAAAGAATTTATTAGCGCTACTAAGTACGTTTGAGTTTGAGCTCCTTCCAAGGAGAGTACTTTTATATTTTTTAATTACGAAATATTGCCTTTTAATCGTACGACAATGCCCACGAATACTACTCCCTTTCAACTCCCTCTTGTATCCAAAAATCATGTAAGAACTCTGACTTTTGTACACTTTCCTAATGATTGAGCTCGCCAAAAGTGAACATCAACATGGTACCACCATGCACCTGACGAAAAACCCTCCAAAGTAATCCAACCTCGGTTAGATTGCGTTCAAGGTTCAGCAGGTGCATAGTCGGGCTTGACGTGATGGTTGTCGCAGCACTTGTGGGACCTGGTTATTGGTGTAGTATAAACCAACATTATGCGCTTTGTCACACAGTGCTGCGACGACAATCACCTCTTTTTTCATGAGGCCGTCAAGTTGAGGGCCACCGTTATGTTACTGTCGGTGTATGTAATGGGGACCCCCTTCCTGAGACCTTACCTTTAGCTTACCATCGGGCGAGGTGAAGTCACATTGACGTGGCCAAGATGTGAGATTGGAACCCACGACTAGCCTCTTACAAGAGGAATACTTTGCCCAACTGAGCTATCACATACACTCAGAGATATTCGATAAAAGTCTAAAAAATTATTCAACATTTCAATGGACAAAAAAAAATTAATAACTAGTTCTAAAATATTGTCGTAACCGCTTTCATTGGACGTTCGGATTATCTTATTATATATTCTTCATGGAGTTGATCACATTGACCTAGCAGCACTAATGCTGCTTAGAACGTATATCAAGTGCAAGCTCAAGCCTTGCTGTGCGAGATTTATGTCTAGCGTAAGGCCCTCCAGTAAGGTAACTAGGTAATAAGTGATAGTAACTAAAACTATCAAGTCTATACAGTTTTCCAAAAATGTATGGAAATCTACCGGATTCGTTCACATTAATGATTAATGCTCCGCTCCCTTGGGCAGTAGCGTAATGATATTCACGGCCTATGACATTCACGGATAATGTGGCTTTCTATTGGTAAAAGAATTTACGAAATCGGTTCAGTAGATCCAGAGATAACTTCCTACAACGTCAGAAATTCACAAACTTTACCTCTTTATAATATTAGTATTAATCTAATTAAAAGTAATCTAACTAGGAACTAAGAATCTAACTAAATAAACACTATCTTGCAACACAACCAACATGGCGGACTAAAACTATAAAAATGTAGGTACTCATATTTTATTCATTTATGCAATTGAATTTCGGAGGCAAATAAATATAATAGCTAATTGTATTTTTGCCAATAACCGGTATTATTTCTCTTTTTTTCTGTATTGTGTACAATTAGGGGGGCCCAAATGAAACATCTCCTTTCTATAATACTCGTACTATGGTAGAATTAATAAATTACGGGCATATTTGGGATTTAATGGATACCACGGGTGCGAAGTATTCCACAGGCGAAGCTAGTGTAATTTATAAAATTTAATCTCATGATATGCTGATAAACGATGTCGTCGATATATTAATATCATTTTCATAAGATTTCGTGATGCGTCAGATACTCGGCGAATGCCAAGGAAATTTAGGGCCTTCTGAAACCACATCGAAGTTAATTAAATTCAGAGTTGGTATATAATGAAATTACTTTCTTGCTTAACAAATCGGTGATATCTATACTATTATAAAACTGTAAACGAAGTGTTTGTACATAAGAAACACTAAAAAAATATTCTGAACACAACCATTTTTTAAATTCTTGCCTGTTTGTCGGTTTGTCTGTTGGTTCGCGATGGACGCAAAAACTACTGATTGGATTTCGATGTGGTATTTCTTATTAGAAAGGTCTTTGTCAGACTTCAAACTTGCCGTATGATTGAGTAGAACGGGCGACATGACCAAAAGTTGCGATAACCGTAAGTAAAAGAGACAAATTACTTATAAGAAGAGAGAAAGCATTAGGGATATAAATACTATTATCGATCCTGATAGGACCAATTATCGTATTTGATCAGGTCAACTATGCAAGTGTTAGGGCACAATGGACAGCAGGTGGTTCTTCGTTTGCAGAGGTACACCGTACACCAAAGTCACTCCCCCCTCCCTCCCCCACTGAACCCAAGTAACCCTATTTCACCCGGTTGGCCCCTATTCTTTATACTTAAGAACTACTACATATACGGTCCAATAACTTTGACAAGTTTTGAACTCACATCCCCTCTGACCTTTCAGCAATCAACAAGAATATACAACAAAAACAAAATTCCATTAATTAATAAATCGAAAGATAAATAATACTTTTAACAAGTTAACAATATGTTTTGTTTTTACTGTGAATATTAATAAACAATATGATTATGCTTTAAATTAAACATGAATGTGTTTAAAGTGCATTGCCTTGTTTGACCATAGTTTGTATGACTTTCGGATTTTAATAATAGTACACTCTTGTAGAATATAATACATATTATATTCTACAAGAGTGGCTGAGGAGATGACATCTGAAAGGAATGTATTTGAAGGAGAATGACATGTTGCGTCAACCCCAAATAATTGGGAAAAGGTTGGTTATATGATGATACTCTAAAAATAAAAAAATAAAATTCTATGACTATGCTTCGAACTGTCATCTAAAAGCTTTGAGAATGCCGTGAGACGAAACCGGTCAGTTTTAATTGAATGAATATTTAGAAAAGTACGAGTGATTTTACATGTAGCAAGATCCACTAAATGGGTGATTCTCTGAAATTTGGTTAAATTGGTGTATGTATCGATTTTCACAATACTATTATATATTATCCAATATTTGAAACTACTAAACAATCCTATAAACTCCATTTAGTTTGGTCACTTATTTTGATGTATGTCATAATATTCTTTATTCCCAAAATTAAACATTTCTTACCCGAAATATCAGGCCCTAGCCATGAAGCATTTCCTAAATTTGGTATTCATTTCACTGTTATTATAATTCTATAAGAATAACCTGATCAAAGGCTATTTAAATTCGTTTACTATTACATTACTAACATTGTCATTACGATTTAATTTATAATAACAATATGTTTAATCACATTATTTATAGTAAAAAGTGTAAGCGATAAAAAATATCAGGCCCTAGTCATTTACAAAATTCAAAAATACGCGGCATCCAAGCATATGGCTTTCTCATAACTCACGCCATACGAAAGTATTTGTGTGAAGTTAGTTGCAAACAGTAGCCAAGCCGCAGCAGCTATTTTTTTATTAGTGTGGTCGCCGAGTTTGCTGCGGAAACGCGTACAAAACCAGTCAAGCTCTCAGGCCCTAGGTAAGTCGTTTTAAAGATATTTAATTACTAATTGATCTCAATACTTACTTTAAATATGAGTTTTATCTGCCTTGTTATTTTAACCGCCTATTGGTTTTGATATCGATTTTAAATAATAAGTTTCATTTGCTTTTGTTTCGTTTCGTCAGTCCCTAGTCGTAATAGTGACTAGGGCCTGACGCCACATCTAGGGACTGATAGTTATACTGTCCGACTAATGGTTTTAAACATAATACCAATGTGTTTCTTATAGAATTTGGCGCCTAGAAAGAGAGAGTTGCCAATAAGCCTGAACAGGCAAAGAAGCTATTGGAAAAAAATAAAAATGACCCTGTTTTGCTAGAAAATTACAAAGAAAAGGAATGACTAAAATATCTAAAGAAAAAGGCCAGGAGACAAAGAAAATTTGTAAAAGACATGACTCCGTGTGAGCACAGAGGGGCAAGAAGGAACTGGGTAGCCTATTCATCTGATAACATAAGAAAAAATAAAAGATTTTTGGAAATACAGACCAATCATCATCATCTACCTGCCCTTGTCCCAATTATTTGGGGTCGGCGCAACATATCTTTCTCCTCTATACTTTCCTGTCAGATGTCATCTCTTCAGTCATGCCATATCTTCTTTCACGCAGTTCATCCATCCTTTCTTAGGCCTACCAATACCCTTAAAGCCGGAGGGCTTTAAGGACTTTAAGACATTCATCCTTAGAACATTTTTAACAACATTACTCTCATCTTTTCTCAAAACATGTCCATACCACGACAGTCGCTCGCTTCTCGATGTTTCATTCATTGGTGCAACTTTCAAACTTCCTCTAATGCACTCATTCTTTATTCTGACCATTCTCATTACATCACACATCTATCTTAACATTCGCATCTTCGCTACATGCAGCACACAGCAGGTTGAGAGGTACGAATTCGGCCCGTAGGCCAGCATAGCACAGACCCAGTCTCTTCGAGAGGCTATGTTTGAGCGTTTGGACTTGTCCTTGAAGGCTGTCTCCGATTGGGGAGACGCTAACTTGGTCAACTCCAACGCAAAGAAGACCCAGGCGTGTCTATTCTCCGCTAAGTGAAGCCAATTCCAGCCAAACCCTGCTTTCCGAGGTGTACCAGTGCTTCTTGGCGTGACTCTCACTCCTACCCTCAACTTTGGTCGATACATTGAGGCAGCTGCCAAAAAGCTAGGTACTCTTTCGAAGGTGCGATAACATTTCACACCGGAACAGCTGCTTAACCTTTTCAAAGCGCAAGTTCGATCGTGTATGGAGTATTGCTCGCTCCTCTGTGACGGCTCAGCAAAATACCAGCTCGAAGCACTTGAGTCAATCGAGAGAAGGGCCAAGAGGCTCATCAACTGCGATGCGCTGGTTGAGACTAAGCTTCAGAGCTTGGAACATCGGCGTAGAATCGCTAGTCTCTCTTTTTTTTATCAGATGTACTTCGGGGAATGTGCGCTGGAGTTACATAACCTAATTCCTGTACATGGTGGATATCCCACTCATACGCACAAAACGTTTTGGCAGTACGTTCATCGTGCGGACTGCTAAAGAGTGAAATGCCCTGCTTTAGTCTGTATTTCCGGAAAGCTACACCTGGGAGTCTTCAAGTCTAGAGTGAATAGGTTCTAGGCAAGTGTGCTCCACCGTCGACCACATCATGTGAGGTGAGATTGTGGTCAAACGCGAGCCTATTAGGTACCAATTTAAAAAATGTTGTTTTAGTTTGTTGTTTTAGTGTGATTTGGCAAAAAACAAATGCTATTTGAAATAATAAACGTGTTTTGCATCAGTCCCTATCACGTCTCGTCAGTCCCTAGAACACTGATTTTAAAAAATCATAAATATCTCTAAAAATATCAAGTAAAGTAACGCACCCTTTTAGATACAGCAAAGTATACGTTATACCCACCGCGTAGAATATAAACTGTTCTGATTTTTAACTAAAAACACCAACTTCAAAATTACGTCAAAAGTTAACCAAATTTCAGATATTCACCCAAATACCATCAATCAACAATATACACAGTCAATATGAGTTCTTCAAGAAGGTCATTAGAAAGTTTTTAGAGCTTCGGCAGGCGAGTGTAACGCCCCTAGTGTTGCACACGTCCATAGGTCACGGTGACCGCATACCATCAGGTGGTCATCATATCATAAGTGATCATCTTTTTTGAACGCTGACTATAAACTCTTGTGTACGATAAAGAATAATAAAATTATATATTATGTAAGTATCTTATCTTATACTCCATCCAAATGAAACCAATGTAAACAATATATATATCGCAAAATTCGCAAATAAGCTAATAGCTTATTCGTTTATTGATTACGTCGCTCGAGAACTAATTTTCCGTTCGCAATTTCAATTATGTTCCTGTGATGACATCTGTCGATATTCTAAATCAGTTTCATTTCAACGGCTTTCCAATGAACAGCGACACGTGAATTGTATATTAAACGAGATCAAATGGAATGAGTTTATGGGTCAGCAATCCGCAAGTGATACACTGGTGTTATCTAACTCTGGTGACGATATTTGGTCCAATAACTATTTACTAGCTAACTATTTACAACTATTTAACACCGTACTAGCTTCGCTTCAATTTATGATTTTTTTTTAGCTAAATCCATCGTAGTTTAAACATAGTATGAAGTCTATATCCATCGGGATTAACGTACCTTTCATATACTCTCTTCATTTTTTAAATGTGACAAAATCTGCGTTCAAGTGTTTCATAATTCGTTAATAGAGCCTATTAAAATCCGAAAAATCACTCTCTACTTTTATGGCATGAAAATATCTAGATAGGTCAATCATAAGGATCAAATCTCAGATTTCTCTCCCGCTTTATACATTCACGAAAACTTGAGTAGATCGAAACTGAATTCTGAACGTATTTTTATTACGAGAATTATTGTATCTATCACGTAGATCGGCCTGCTAGAAAAGTAGAAGTACACAAATGCCTTGGAGAAATTCCTCTAAAGAACGTCTCGCTCTTTATATTCCACAATACCAGGGGTAGATTCCAAATTTAACTCTATATAAACCACCTCGCTAAAAGTTAGCAAGCTTTGCAAGGTTCCAGACCTACACGTGCATTTTCAAAGTAAATTTTCCTTGGCTTTTATAGGAATTCTTTTAAAAGTAATTGCTTCATAACGAAACGTTTATTCAAAACGACAGTCACGTTTTTAAATTATACACATAGAACACCTATTTCGTGTGAATGGATATAAATAATAATATTGTTTGTATTGTAATAAAAACCTTTAAGTTTATAATGAGTAAGACCGCCGTTTATTGTAGAAAGAGTGATATTTTTATCTATAGGTAACTAATTAATTTCGAAGACTGAATAGTGGCAAAAGAACGGGTTTTAAAGTGCAAATTTTGTATACTACTGTGAAATTGCTATGAGTATGTTGATAATAATAATATTCAAAAGGGAAGCCTGTGTGGGAATTGTGTTATAAGAGAAGCATACATTAAAATATAATTTAATCAGGTACTGGCATCTCTGCATCTCATTCCCAATAGTGACTGCTTACCTGCTTGATCATCGGTTCTCTGTTTGCCCTCTTTCTACTCCCCTAATGGCAGTACATCTGATTGTCTCTCCAATTTATTTTGACCACCTCAAGAAAATTGGCTTGCCCTGAATATATGGACCCCTTGCTTGATCATCGAAATCTGTGATCTAGGTAAAATAATGGCAGAACATCATAAATCCTCACAAATTGATAACCTCCTTTTCTGAAGTCGGTTGAAAACTAGTAAATGCAGACCAATAGGGGTCAGTTTATAATACAGCAGCAAAATATACATTCCTGTGCCATTAAATATCGCAATAACGGCGCTGGATCCGATCCAATAGTTCGGAACATAACAGTAACAGTTGTTGGGTATCGAGCCCTTCATAGTTTCGTTCCTATATAAATATTATACACATAAAACAGAGTTTTTAAAAGTTTTTCGTAATATAACCCCATTCAAATAAACAAATTATTCTATTCTGTAAGTACAGTGGCAATGCTGCCAGCCTTCGGGCACATTACCAGTCGGTGATGATGCGGAGAAATTACGCCATGTAAATATTTATTTACTTAGTTGATTAGAAAATTGTTTTTTAAGTTGATTCAATTGTACTTACTGAAATAAATTTACTGACTACATTCTGTAAGTTTGTGAAGACAATTGGATGTTTTTTTTACTCAATCACGCTTAAATTGAGGAACCGATCAAGCTGAAGTTTTGTAAAGGGATAGACTGCGAATCGCAACTCTTGTTTTTGTTTCATGTTATAAATTAAACACATTCCGTGAGCTAGCTTCTGTTAAAATAGTGAAATCCTTGAATTATTGTTATTAGTATAACGATAACATAACCTTACATTGCATGCCGTGTACACATCTAGTAGAATATAATCACGCAATGACTTATTTTTAAGCTGACCAGTGTATGTAAACCGGTTGTATTCAGTTTTGTGAACCATGAACAATGATGAAGTTGTATAAAAAAAGCCAATTAAAAAAAAGATCCTGGAATAACACATAGCAGACTATTTTTCATCCCTAGAATGTTGTGCGATCGCCGTCACCAGTACTCATCTTTTATGAATGTAAGTATGTATACCTACAAAATACAGAATATTTTGTGACCCCCTTCACTTTGACAAACACTTACCTTTATTGTGTACTATATACATCTACATTCTCTATAGTCCGTACAGCAGGTTTAGTGAAATCGCTGGATTTCGATACAGTCAGCGACAGATTTGTATCTTGTTTATAGTGGGTTCTGATAACATAATTTGTATATGTCGGGAACGTGGGTTTTCCCAACATCGTCTTAGCATTCAGAGCCATGATATTTGTTTGTTAGAGATATTCTTCAAGAATACAAAGTATAGTTCAGCTAGTTTGAATGTTGTTGGAAAACTCTAGTGGCATCGATTGTTTTAGGGTTGCGTAATCGAAGGGTAAACAAAAAACTGGGGCATTTAGCACACCAACTATGAATCACACCAATGGGATAATTGGTTTGCTAAATGGAATGCCCCAATAAACTGATTAAAAATCATCTCGCTATATGAAAGTTTCCAAGTAAGTATGAAGTTCCAATCCGGCCGAACAGTACCAATGTGAATTTCACTTTGTGGAATTTACACGTGCTAATCACATGATTTACCATCTGCTGACGGCGAAGGAAAAACATCGTGAGGAAACCCGCATGTCCTAGAAGAAATTCTAAGGACATGTGCGATCCACCAACCCGCATTAGGGCAGCGTGTGTGGATGAAGGCCTAAACCCTCTCATCTCTCTCGTTAGAGGAGAGGAGACCCGTGCCCAGCAGTGGGACATAAATGGGTTGCTATTATATATATGAAAGTTTCTAACCAATCCAGAGCCTCCAACAGAATCGAGGCCCAGATCGACGGAATTGGACCTGATTTCTGCTATTTTGTATTAACCACATAGCCACTATCGTTCCACTGACACTCTAAATGCCTGAGTTTAACTGCATATAGAGTCTAAAATAAGCATGAATGAACATGTGTTGTAAATTCTCTTCATTTAACTTTAGACTTTAAATGTGTGTCGAGAAAATCTCATTTTTGCAGAGTGTGGAATGACAGTGGTTTGGTTTAATATAAAACAGGTACCAGAATATAGGGCCTGGATGAAATGTGTCTGTGGTTGAAAATTTAATGTTATGAAAATATAGGCAGTTAAGTGGTGGTTTTTAGCCCAACTTTCAGGTAGGTCGTTAAAAAGATAATAAATCGTGTGAACAATACCTTATCTTAGACAAAGATACGCTGATTAACTGTTATCACTTACCTGAAACAAAATTAATAGATATGGTTATTACAACATACAGAGATATAAAACGATAACTCGTTAAACTCAAAATCATATTTGTTAAATTTTGTTGTCTACTTTTCCGGGAACGAATGCTGTCTGACCACCCAACCCCAAGAGAAAAGCTTACGTCAGAGCTTCGTCCGTTTTTAGCAGGTGCGTCCAATTGCAGGTGAAGTTGGCTCGGGCCTCAAGGATGTTCGTAGAGCCTTGTACAATACACTGTATTTGTATCGTCAACGTATGCAACATTGTACACTGATAGTGAAAGCGACTTGGCCTACCGCCTGCACCCATCTATTTATAATGAATACTATTCTATTGTTCATTACTAATGCTTTAATATTTACTCGAGTGTTCACACAATACGCTAAGGAATCAAATCGTACGCAAGACAACCGGTAATAAATATTAATGTTACAGTAGAAAGTAGTTAAGAATAGGCTAGCTTTCAAGTCAAATTAGATTCTCTTTATCAAACGTCAAATCTGTGATCTCTGCTGAAACTTGTATGAATGGAAATAACAAGTCATGGCAGCATATCGTGCTGTTGTCAAATAATTTACTATGATTGGTTGCGTTGAATTCCTAGGAACGATTAGAAATGCGAGATTTTGAAAGAGAAACGAATAATAAGAACTTATTTTAAACATCGTGTTGTGTTCCCGGTGGTAAGTAGGTTAGCCAGAGCTCACTGGAGGGATTCTGTGCTGTCAACGGAGAGACCAAACATCTTCGTTGTCAACACAGAAACTCGGACAGGGAAACAGAAACAAATTAGTGCGTTATTTCACGAAGCACTTTAAAGCAACAAACTCGTTCTTTTCACTTCACGTTCATCATATTATAAGACCCAGTCAATTCGTTTGGCTACATCGCTTGCTACACCGAATGGACGGAGTAAAAAACGATGGCTATATCGAAAGCAATAAAGTAAAATATGTTAAGAGACAAAACTGATGATTTATTCATAGAGGTTGTCGATATATATTCATAATATTCTTGTAATAATATGAAACATTATAAACATCTGTTTACTTGACATATGAATTTAAATGTATGTACCTACTTCAGCGAAGCTAAGTTACTTGTGTTAAGAGCGGGTTCACGTCGATAATGTTATGACCAGGATTCGAACTCAGGACCCTCTCAATCGCAAGATATAGATGCTTGTATACAAGTGTAAAGCAGGTAAATAATAATTCAATGTTCAATTCCCTCAGTAAACGATTGCTTTAAAGATAAACCTCTAGAAATCCGTTGGAACCGCAGACTGGCTGCCGGCCAGAACTTTAATACATATGAAATGTTTCATAACTGTTCAATGTAGCTACGATTTTACTTCAAAAATGTTTGAAGCTTGTAGCGGTCCGTAGTTATTTTTCAGAAAGAAATGGCCGTTTTCGGAATTGAAATACCTATTATTTGAATTGAGTCTCGTTGCGTACTGAGTGCAGTACGAAACTGTGCGTAAACAGTCCTTGAGGAGACTCAACATCAATTTCCAATTTGTATTATACACTTAGTCCTATAGAATCAATAGCCCCTCATTGACCTTGGCCTCATTACTAAATGCTAATTTAAGAGCTCACGGTCCCGCACTCACAATACGAGAGTTTATCGATTTTATTAGGAGCTTGGCCCAATTTTGACTAATTAATTTCATATTACAGTTTAGGTAGCTCGTGAAGTGTATAAGGATTCAAGCGGATTTTTGTCTATAGCTACCTACCCTGAAGGGAGGGAGGCGTATGTAGGTAATACCACACGAACTCATAGAGGTATTGAATCTTTCTGCCCCAATTGGAATTGTTTGTAGACAGGTAGATAATTCTTTACTGTGCATCAAGATTACGGTTTGTCCGGGGTCTGCTTACTCTCCTTTTGTTTTGGCATAAACGGCTTTTATGGAAGTGACTGCCGTCACCATTTGAAAGGTACATTATCACCGAATATAAACCGAAGCGAAGAGAAGATGGGTTGCACTTATGAATGCCAAAAAGCATCTAATCAAGACTAACCATCAAAGCTGAATTAGATTTTAAAGCAATATTAAGCTAACTTTTCATAAATAATCACTTTTAAGATGTATAATATAATCAACATCACAGTGGTAGTACTGTTTGCATCCAAAGTTTGCACTTTGGAGGATTTGGTTTCTCTCTGGATATGTTCAGGAGCGATTGCCACCTGACCTACCAACATTGAGAGGATTGTCGAAATCTTGCGCTAAAACCTCGTCCGTCTATCGTATATAGGTATCGCCTTGCAGGCTCCGAAGAACTGGGTGCTTTTCCACCAGAGATGAGGGGCTCAAATAACACTTTGTGAACAAAATTTTCCGTTATCCAGAACGAGTATTCATCCTAGAGTGATTGTCGTCCATCCTTAAAGAAAGAACAACTCACCATACAATATTTTTTTAAATTCCAATACCAATGGAAAAGTTTATTTCGTAATATTCGTTCGGTACGCGTCAGCAAGCAGCTGGATAGAAACCGAATTGTGCGCCTGAGGCTTCGAGAACACACCAATATCTAGATTAGAATTTCGTGTGCATCTGACAGTTGTTTGAAAGCTATTTCGTTGAGAGTCGGTATAACCTGATAATAAACTGCGAATAGAATGAAAAGTTTGACGGTTTTAGTTGAAAAAAAAAAGTTCGCTGTACTGAGTGAGTGACCTTGATATTGAATCTTACTCACCGAGGTCAATGATAATAGTACGAGCGTTTATGAACAATTATTTCGAATTATAATATTTTAGTTTGTGCTCAAAATGATGCTTTTCAAGGTTTTATTAAGATCATTTATACGCCAATTTTTTCGGTTAGGTACATCCCGTTTAAAACTGTCCCTAACTTAAACAAATTTTGCATTTCGTAAACTGATGGTATTTCATGGCGTTTGGAGAATTTTAATAATTTCATACATTTCGTAACGTTTGTAAACCAATTTTTAATTATAAAAGTTTACGTAACGCTATTTTTGTTCAAGTCTTTTATAAGGATTGACGGACAAGTACGGGCTTGGGAGGTAAGACTGCATTCGCTCCCATAAACACTGTATGAATAAAAAAGGAGAGGGAAGGAGTCAGTAGATCCTGACCGGTGGGATGAAATCCTCAGATGCAATCGGGAAGAACGCTAAGATGAAAATTATTAGTCGCCCATTTTTTAATGATGTCGCGACGTCTCTGTCTATCTCGAAGGGAGGACGTATGAGTGTATGAAGTTTATGTATATTTTCTTCTTTTTTATGACATAAACAACTTCCAATAAAGCAAGAGCAAATAATAAAACTTGCCAAGAAACGATGTTGTTTTTATTTCTAGTTCCGATCTCACAAGACAAGAAATGACTAAAAGCCATTATCGGTTGTTGGTACCAAAACTACCTACTTGTTTTTCATAGTTCATTCATCTTTAGATCGTCCATCAAAGTCGAAATTATAGATGTACTTGATAAATGAATGTTTCGTAAAAACATTTCTTTGAATAAAATCATGTTAATAAAAGTTAATACATAATCTCTCATTCCTCAATATACCTATTCAAAAATTATAATGAGTTTCCCACATACAAAAGTTCTTTCAGATTCTATGGTGTACACAAAGAAGACGTTGTAAATGAAACTAAAATGCAGGATTTCGCGTTTTTTGACTATGTAATATTTCCGATTTTTCTCAACCGATCGTGATCAAACATCCGTAAGATTTTAAGCCTGACCTAAAACTTTCAAACATAAAAAACGCATAAAAATCCATTCAGTTATTTTTGCATCCATCGCGAACATACAGACAAGAATTTTAAAAAATGTTTTGTGGTCAAAATCCTTCGTATGACATACTCAATGATTTTTTTTAATATCTCCAATATACAGACACAGCTACTTTATAATCGCAATTAAAATAGGTGCGTTAAAATGGCATGACCCTTTTTCTATACTCATGTTTTATCAATGGACATAACATAATCGAGTACTACGCATTAAATTAAAACCAAGTATCATCTATATTACTAGCTATTGTATACTTGAACAGCATTGTTATATGAATTTGTTTGCAATACAATACAATTCATGGACAATTTACATTTTCCGTTTCAACAGAACAAACGAGGCGCCTACATTTCGTGGATACTGTTTACAGTAACAAGTAATTTATCAAAGAAAAAGAAATTAACACAGTCGTATTATACACAACGCATTTACAAGTTACATTTGAATTTGTTCAGAACCCTTTCCTGCAGCGCTATACTATAATCTGTCCCACAGACTATAAATTATATCTATGTAAAATTTGATCCAGATCCGTTCAGCCGTTTTTGCGGGCAAGAGAATCAAACATACGTCCATTAACACAAACTTCCGCATTTATAATATTAGTAGGACAACAGTTTCTCGACCGTCGCTGAGTCAAACTGTCGCATCTGTTTTATTAATCTTGGGCATGTCTACACTCCGCTCGCCACGTGACCGTCTGTCTGACTCACGCCCATTCAACGATAAACGTAACGTCAGCTGGCCTGTACGCACTCGGGATCCGGTTATCGCGAAGTATGCTCGCTTTATCATCTACTCAACTATACATATTATTAATGCGAAATGAATTGTTCGGTGAATGGTTAATTCTAGAGTTGGTGAATATACTGGGTGTGAAATATGTACAGTACAACACACGGTATGAGGGTTATGCAGTCTTAATATATTCAATTGTATTTCACAATCATGGTAGCATAATCATCATCTTTATTATTTTGTTCTTTGTAAATTTTAAGTTTGTGTTTGTCTGTGACATCGTAGCGCCCGAACGGATGAACCGATTTTGTTTTTTATTTGTTTGAAAGGTGAACACTCACGCTGTTCTTAGCTATGAGAAGAAAAACAGGAATTCAAATTATAACCATATGAAGCCCGCACAGGTTGATAGTACTGAAATATGTTTTGACATTTGTGAGATCGGAACTGAAGTTACAACATATTTTATTACGAGAAATTGACCCTCTGAAACCAAAATTAGGTAACTATTGTTGTATATAACGAAAGTTATCTCAAG
The DNA here is from genome assembly GCA_963576445.1 of Lithosia quadra. Taxonomy (NCBI): domain Eukaryota; kingdom Metazoa; phylum Arthropoda; class Insecta; order Lepidoptera; family Erebidae; genus Lithosia; species Lithosia quadra. The sequence continues at coordinate 4,740,110 of OY754901.1, read as the reverse complement.
GCTAGAGGCACCCCCTCAGTTGGGCCAGTTAGGCGGCTGTAATTCGAACGGAAAATCTCGTTATGCTTTACCTCCGCAATTTTCCTCTTATACAACCTCAGAATAAGTTAACTTGAAAAGGAGGTCCTAAATTAAGCGGCCTCAAAATTTAATTACTGGCATTTTTGTATTCAAACACGTTGTTCGTAAATGAATTTCGTGGCAAACATACAAATTTGTTATAAAACTTTTCTAAATATAAGAAATTTATGAGAGATTATTTGATGGTGAAATTTTACGTATGCCTTTATTAAAGTCTTGCGATGAAAGACCCTTTGCAGTGTAGGAGGTGTACTTGATGTCTTTTAATGACGATTTATTTTTATAAGCGACACAGGGCGTTTGCGTACAAAATCATTACCTTATTAAAGATAGCGTTACCACGGGGTTTTACCCACGTAAGTACTCAACACGTGGGAATATCAGGCTAAAAGATATGTTATTTACAGATAATGTAGCATTCTAATAGTGAAAGAATTTTCGAAAAATTGATTTAGATATTCAGAGTTTATCGATTACAAAGATACAAATCTTTCCTCTTCATTATGTTAGTACATAATATAAAAGAAGGCACAGGTAGAATAGTATAGATAAATTATACATACATAGGTACTTCTATGAAGAAATACCTTATCTAGGGGTTCAAAACCAGAATCCGATGATCTCAAATCCAAAGCCTTAGACTGTATTTTTTGTTTGTTTGTTATGTTTGATGATGTCATCTGACCATCGGATAGTAGTCTCGCCCGTGACCTTTTAAAGATTTTCGTAGGTAGGTATAAGCTATGACACACCGCTAACGCTGTCCCCGGTAATACCTCGTGGCAGTTGACTAAATAGAGGAAAACTACTCGGGTTATTTATACAGCATCAGTAGCGGATATTGGAAACAAAGGAATTACTAAACTCGACTAATTGAATATGGCTACATTGCGAGAGACCTATGTCCAGCGGTAGACTGCAGTAGGTTAATCGATTGATGGCTACATTAATAAAATAGGAGAGACAACAGTCTGCCATTATTGACCTTATGAGATTTCCCCAGTTAAACTTTTCACGCCACCCGGTTTAGAGCGTATTTCACCATTGATGAGAACCAAGTTCAGCGCTATAAATTGATGAATTTATAACGTGAAACCTTAATTTTGTTGAGTATACCTTGGTGGGTATACCATTAAGGTATACTCAACAGGAGACAAAAATGTTGACCAAAAGTTTAAAATTTCCTGATCATGCACTAACTGGTCATCAAAAACCCAATAAAATCAACCATTGACGGGAGTCCCTGGAACTCGTGATTAGTTTTATACCTTCGTCGTGGTGCACTTACCGCCAAAGAGATCTATAAACTCGTAACTGCGCATCTAAAGCAAATTTTCAAGATTTTTCCCCTATCTATAACGAGGTAGTATTTAGGGCTTACGATTAATAAATAGGGATATGTGTAATCTTATCACCTCAAATGTAAACATAGATAACATTTAGTATTAATATGGTATTATCAGTTACTAATTTTAAATTTTGAAAGTGCCTTTGGCCTAATGAGTGAAAAGTAATTCTTTACGTAAGGTCTTCAAGATATTAAATGTTGAGTGTTGTTAGACTGTATTACAAACTTTGTTGCACGTTAGTTGGTTATATTCATCAACCTCTGAGCCTTTTCCTAAGTTAGTTGAGTTCGGTTGTTCGAATGAACTTAGATTTATTCTCCGTGAAGTGACTGCCAAGCCAACTGACCTCCACAAATCCTTGTCGAAATTCTGTAGTCAGGTCAGTTGTCGAACTTTTTAAGACTCCAACTACCCGTAACGATTGCCACGATTTTCGATCGTACACAGAACAGCTTAACTTGCTCTCTCATGTAATGTGTTAATAATGGTCACCCATCCTAAGTCTGACCCGGCTTTTATTGCTTAACATAAGCTTTAAAACGTTTTTAGTATTTCTCTACAGTCTAACCGCGTTACGTCGATCCACACTTACTAAAACTGCAGTAACATTTGTACTAAGATAAACAAGGCAATTTGATTCAGGTAGTGCTGTTGAACAGATTGCACCTGCACCTTGCAACATACTGACCTACTCAGTTAGCATTCAGCCAAAAGCCCCTCAAACGTGATTCAACTGCACTATTGACTCATTATGCACATAATTTTACTCAATAATTCAAATTTATAACGAGGTAGGACGCTTAAGCCGTCTGCGTGGGCTTAAAATCCCAGTCGCACAAGCCCACGGAATAAAGAATACCTACTACAATGGAAGTGTGATACTACCTATTCATAAGGGAAACCGCTGTCGCCAAACTCACACATACAACCAGTTAATAATACATTGCACTACTAGTAAACAATTGTTTTGATTTGTCGCATATCTTCCATACCAAATTAGCCTAAATTATGCATACTGCAAAACGAAAATACCCCTTCCTAGTTCGTGTTAGAGATTTCTTTGCTATAGATAAAAAATATTTAGGGCGTTTCGTATTTTGAATCAAACAAACTTTGACTTAAGAAAAACTTCAGATAATCTCTCTCTCTCTCTATACTAAATGTCAGTATATTTTAAGAAAGTTATTTGAAATTTGAAACCCATAACATAAGGTTGGCATTGCCTTGAAGCATTATAAATATTGACCGCAACTAAGCCAGTGCGTGACAAAAAATAATGACATAATTGGTCAATATCGATAGATTTTGAGTCTAAAATGTTAGAGGATTACAAATCGGCGTGTGTAATTTGTGATCTACTAGCTATTGCCCGCGGCTTTGCCCGCGTGGAATTCGGTTTCTGTTCCCGCTTCCCATGGGAACCCATACTAAGGATAAATAAAAAATAAGCTATAGCATAATATATACTATTCTTTTATTTCTTCGAATAAACATTATTACAGAATGTCATCTTCTTGTTTATCTGCAGTAGGTTCATTTTCGAAATCTTCACTGGATTAGGTACCTCTTCTTTTTTGATAGCGTTGAGTGACAACTATCTAAATAATCCTCTGAATTTGGTAGCTGAAACAATATAGTATTATATCTTTAAGGATCGGTAGCGTTTTATCATCTGTGCCATGGTAAGTGTTCCAATGAGCTATTTAAACTGATTCCACCCTCTCACTCCCTGTCGTGAGCAACACGCGCAGGACTTAGGTACCATCCACATACGGTGCAGTCCATACCACCGCGAACCAGGCGGTTCGATGATTTCTTCCTTTGTCGTAGCTTGGTTCATGCTTAACTGAAAACTGGAAACACTTGGTGGAGGGCTTCTTTTGGGACCCACCCCAGCTTACTATCAGGCGGTGTGCAGTCAATCAGGTGGACTAAACATAAATATAACAAAGGAGTTCCTATGGGTACCTTTCCACCCCATGATCAGATCCTGAGTACCATTCAACCTCATTCAACCGATGTTATCATCGGAGAGTTTGTATTATATAAACAAAACAAATGAGCCCAGCCTCGATAGGTTTATCTTAACATCTATATCTATCTATAGGTACATATATAATAAATCTGTAACTGATCGGTGTCTGTACATGGAAGATATATGAGAAAAAAAATTATTAGGGGACTTTATGAATGTAATAGATGCCAAAACAATGATTTTTAAAATTTTTGTCTGTTTGTCTTTTTGTCTGTTTGTCGGTTTGTCCGTTTGTCTGTTTGTCTATTTGTCCGCAAATCTTTGTGCGCGCTAAAATCAATAACTACTGGAGGGATTTTGATCAAACTTGGTACGATTATAGTTCATAGTGCTGGGCAACATATAGGCTACTTATTATACAATCTGATACCCGCGGCTTCGTCCGCGCTTCGTTTTTAGGTCGTTTTTGGTCATATCTCCGGTTCTACTTAACTAATTACAACCAAACTGCTGACAGTCAACTGATCACAATCGGCTCATTAGAACATGCGATATAGTAAAAAAACGCGAAAATCGACGTCCACGCGGGCGGAGCCGCGGGCAACAGCTAGTAAATAATATGATCTGGATATTGTTGGCATCCGATGGACCGTACCAGTCGCATCTATCCATTTTTTTTTGATAGCGGTGTAGTTATTATTACCTATATTATTATTATTATTATAAAAAACCATTTCAAAAATGTTTGTAAATTTGTCTAAGAACTTTGACATAAAATGTAGATCTATATCGATAAAACTGTCATCCAATTTGACTACCTCACTAATTGAATAGCGAAGAATTTTACATAATTCTGAAAATTATATGTGCAATTCAAAACAAGCTTTATTGTTAAGCGGCAAAGGTTGATATTGGTTTAAATTATTATTGAATTTTAATTAAACGGAATTCAATAAAATTTGTTAGAAAATCTACTATATCTGTACTCACCGGTGGTATGAAACACCTCCGTTCTTGATATTTCTTTTCCTACTATCATTTTTACATTGTAATATTGCACAATACACAATATTTGCTATAATTTATTATTAAAAGAAGCTGCCGCAAGACTACCATCTAAAACGTCATGTTAGACATGACTAAGCGTCAAAATTTTAATTTTTTACTATTATACGCATAGCTACGCGTACCAGTGGCACGCCTGCCACGCCCCCTTACCATTTCTACTTACTTCTCTTTTCTGTGCACAAGCCTGGTTCCATTAACGTCACAGCTTTCCATGTGACGTCTACGATTTAAATTTGGAACGAATAATAGTATTCAAATTTTGGTCTGTTCAGCAGGGTCAAGTCATATTGAAGTGCCATTAATAGTCGTCCTTACGGGAACCAAAAATTTTCAAATAAAAAAAAAGATCACCCCGTCGAAGGTTCTGACGTACAAGTAAGAAAATATATAATCAAATTGAGAACTTCCTCCATTTTTAGGTCGGTTAAAAACCATCTCGCTTACGTAAACTATAATAAAACTAGAGGAAAATATTTGTAAGCTATCACGCCTTGATATCGCTCGAGTCGAGTTGAAGGTCGTCTCCTCAGATAGATTAGCCGATAACTGACGGATAACATTTATCAGGATCCCGTAGGACACTGACTCATTAATTACATACGTAACGTACAATTAATTTGATAACCGAGCCGTATTAATGAGAGGGAAGGACAATTCATGTATTATGTAGGTATTCGGCTGCAGTACAGGTCAGCTATTAATTAGTACCTTGGTGGTTAAAACGTGGTTTGATAATTGCGAATATTTAAATTTTGTGTTTGAACGAATTGAAATGAATTTTCTTTTAATCGATTTTATAGGGTATATTTTTTGCTCATGTCTAATAATATTGTTAATGCATTTGATTGGATATTAACTAATTTAAAGTATTTTTTAGAGATACATATTTAAAAGAAAATTCTTTGGTTATGTTAAATTATCTAGTCTGAACACGAAAATATTTTTTTGAAATTCAGTTCGCGATGATCGCAAAAACTCTGAACGGTTTATGATGCGGTTTTTTATTATAGATGTCTTGTTCAGACTTACCGTATGTCTGATTGCAATTAGTTGAGTAGAACCGCCCACAAAACCGAGAATAGACGATAAGCTATACACACACGAGCGAAGCCGCGGGGATCAGCTATAATATATATTAGCTAATTGGTTGGTTAAAACACATATCCCTCGAAAAACATTATAGAGTCCTCGGTTGTTTTCCATCACCGTCCAAGTGAGTGTTCATCAATTTTTAAAACGCACATGATAACTACGCAATTTATTCAAAACGTTGAACACGTGTTACTTTCGAATATGTTTACTGTACACATTCATATTGTAGGTACCTAGTTTAAGTTGGTTTCATTACCGAAATGATCGAATTTTACTTTAAAAAATTTTGGTATTATATTACAGTCACAGTTAGACTGGAAAGCCGACCCCAACTGAGTTGGGAAAAGGTTCAGAGAATGATGATGATATTACAGACCCTACCAATACCTTCGGGGCTCAAGTCAACCTTGCCTGCTAGTCTAAAGTGTAAACTTTGAGCGCAACCGAGAAATCGATAGGAGGATAATGAATATCTAATATTTAGTTATACTATAAAACTAGCGAACATCAGTGGCGACATCTAGTGGGACATAATCTTCAACCTAGCGGTAATCCCAGTCGTATCCAAAGATTTCACCTCGGAGTCACCAGTCTTAACTGCGGATTTGGCTGGACCTCGATATTTTCCGTGAAGCGACTGCCATTTGACCTTCACAACCCAATGGTGACATTAGGCGATATCGAAGCATTGCAGCTAGACAGTTGTTGTTGGACTTTTTTTAAGGCTCCAACTACCCGTAACGACTGCCATAGATGTTTGTATGGCAACCGGGACCACCGGCTTAACGTGCTCTTCGAGGCACGACCAGACTAATGCAAATACTCATAATTCATGCATACAAATATTTGCACTGAGCGGGATCAAACCCGCGCCTCCTGCGCAGCGGCCGCGTTCACTACCGCTACGCCACAGAGGCTGCCATGCTAGTGGGACATAATCCTTATCATAATAACCTTCGCGCAAGTGCAAGTTAATAGGTCAACCCAAGTTTTATTACAATCGGATGATGTACGGAAGCGCATGAAAACATTATGTTTATGGCAAGTGTAGACAATGTTAATTTATTAGATTGGCAATTACTCAATACTCGTTGTTTTCTTTTTGACGTTAGGTTCATGTAATCTTGTTAAATAGAAATTTAGAAGCAATCGGAAGTGGACGTGTTGTGCTACCGGAATATACCTATATTTTACTTTATATTTTATTTTACGAGTTGATTTATGTTAATTCAGATAGTTAGTTAATAAGAAATTTCAAGTTGACAAAATATTAGCATTTTTGTCACCTTCGTTTGATTTACTCAAGATTTAAAAGCCATAAAAGTTTGGAGCGTCTGTAGATAAGTATCTTAATGGCTTTTAGGATTGAGATCCCGGGTTCGAAGCCTGGTCATTACAGGATCGACTCATTCCTAACATATGCAATTTAGCTTAGAATATTAGTAAGTAATTTCGGATATTAATATTCTTAAAATAAAAAACGGGTGAAAGAACCGTTGCGATGAGTATTGCCAAGTTGAAAATACTTTAAACACAAATGCAGATATATTACACAAGCAATTGCTTGGCAACGTGTATATTTATGCATTACTACGATATTCAGATCCAAAACTACAGCGCAACGCGGATGTACCCAGTGCCAAGAAATTTATCTTGAGAGTAATTATACAAGAATTTGTGGACAAAGGTCGGTTTTTGTCCACCAAGATAGTAAGGGCAACAAACGCTACATCTGATTACAGCATCATGGATATCTGTGTGTTGATGACCCTTACTTCAGAGATGTGATTTTCTAAGAACGAATTTACAACCTCAAGTTTAAGTAGCAGTATGCACAGTGTTGTATGGTTTATGTGTCAAATATGTTTCCTATTCTACTGTTTAATTCTCCCTTGCCAAGTTTTTGTGGGGTCAAGATAATAGGCTCGCCAACTATTACATTGGGACCTAAACATAAACTGGCGAAATGTGGGTGCTAGCACCTCTGGATACCAAAAGTTGTCTCTGATTTTTTTGTAACGAAATTCTACATAGCATATTGTTGTGAATAGCACTATTTAGGTACGGTAATACAATTTGTTTTTAAAATAAATCGCTTCCACTCCATTCCTTTCCGCGGCATATTGAGCCGATACTGGTCTGTGAAGCTCCTTAACCGGTTTAAATTTACTCTTTTGGCACTTCTGCAGACTCTGAGATCTCTTGCGTTTCAAGCTACAAACTCTTTTAAAAATCTTTCTGTACAAACTTAATAAATAATAACATAAATAAAACTTGCAAAAAAACATAAATCGCGGCAAACTTCACACTGAATTATGACTTTGTACTAGAGCCAAACTTAAAGTTAATTAATTCGCGCGGACCTTAGGCGCCGGGGTATCATAAAAGTAATGATGTTACCAACATAAAAAATCTTATTTCTAATGTCGTAAAGTTTTCTAACGGTCGGAATTTATTAATATATTGCTGTAAGAAGCTTGTTCCAAGGTAGCTGCTATCTAACGTTATATCTGATGGGTTTATTGTTGAACATCAAAAAGTCTTGGATGAGCTGATGGATATCGTTATTTGGAAGCCCAGTTTATCGCAAGTCACTGTGGTGATTATAGATTAAGATTAGATTCCCTTCAGGACTATAATGGTGAATTTACAGAATGTTTAATCCATTAAATGTTGATTAAAATGCAACATATCGAATTTGTGAGACATTTAAATTGAAATAAGATGTTCTGAGAATTGAGCTACTTAGACCTATCCAAGTTGGTTAAGTATAGGTCGTTTATGTAGAAAACTGTAGGAAGAGTTAAATGATGGTAAGAAAGTTTGAGCGAAGAAAGTGCGGGTGCATACCATGGAGGAAGTAAATACTCATTCATACTATTTCATTAGCATTTTTGGCTTTTCCAGGGGCGAATGCCATCCAACCCTCCAAGGAGAGCCAGCACCAGTGCCTCCTTACAGTTTGCATGTAAGGTTAGCTTTGGTCCCGAAAGTGTTGGTTGTTAGTAGGGCCGTATATACCAAGGAGGAAGCAAATACTAAATACATTGAACGAACGTATGCATACATACATAATGTTATGATACGTATGTAACGAAAAGCAATAATAATATGATAGCAGACTGAGGAAAACGCTCACAACAAAATGTTATTTTATTTCTCTTTGAGTTTGGCGTTTACGTGCTCTTCGAGGCACGAAGCCGGGTAAATGTTTACGTTATGTTTTATGTAACCAGTTATTCATCCAAACGGATATGTGGTAACGTTACTTAAACGCGTCTAGCGTCTTTGCCCTCGAATATTTAATCATAACCTCGTGTAACTTATAAAATATTCCATCAAATTTTCATTACATCGTCAATGGAAACTTTACTTAAATATTAAGTAATCGAAGAGTATGACGTCATAGTATCATATCAAAAACCAGTTCTGTACTAGCCTAGTCAATACCTATACAGCTAGTAATGGAAAACTTTTGAGTTTAATTAATATTCTACGTCTGAGCATACATAAAATACGAACAGACAAACATAGCCTGTCACTAACATGTGACTGAGGAGTGGGATAACACATTGAGACCCCTTCGTGCCTCGGATAACACGTTAGACCGTCGATCCTGTTTACCATAGGAATAAGTGCGACAACAACAGAACTTCGCTATTACCAATAGGTTGTGGAGATCTAATGAACCGCTTCTCGGAAAATATTGATGTCAGTCGCTCCGTAATCAGACTAAAAAGCCGTCCCAAACCGAGTTGGGAAAAGACTCGGAGAATGATGATTCCATTACCAGGTGATATCAGACATAACCGTCAACAATTTTCTTCCATATAATCACTACATCTCCTCGCGGAAACGCTACGCTAGTATTTCAACAACATCGTAGTACACTCATCGGTTCCGAGAAATTAAAACAAACATACCGCTTTATCAATGGCTTATCTAATCGCGCAAGAGCAAATGCGTCGTAATTTCATATTCGAGATCTGGGTTGGGTCTTTGCGATACATAAATGATGCAACTGACTATGTGCTTTTGGAGAATCATAAAGATTTTTGAGCCTCAAGATAACCTCACCTGCAGGGCGCGGACTTTCCTCTTTGAGTTGGGCGGTCTGACGGTACCAGGCGATCCCAAACGGGCAGGGGTGTGCTTTTATTTAGTTTACCGTGTTTGCTTGATGATATGCGTATGAAAAGAATAACTACTGGGGCCTTACCACGACGCTTTTATAGTGATTCAAATGCTATTATATGCAGTTCAACTCACGAAGAAAGATGGCGCTAGGCAATGTGTATAGCACCATCTATCTCCCTTATTTTTATCGTGCGGAAATCTCTACGGATACCATACCCGCAACCTTAAACCGTCTAAAACTACCAGCCATCTCGGGTTTTGAAACTCCGAGATGTACAGTGACCCAAAAGGTATTTCCTTCGCATCCCGCGCCACCTCTCTCCTTTAGTAGAACTGAATCACTTTTGAATTGCTCGAGCGTCGTGGTAAAACCCTTAAGATAACGATTGAATTTGAATACATAATTTGTGTGGGAGTAGGCAAAATTGTCTGCTAAGGGCAGATATGATAATGATGATATAGAAATAACCTTTAGCAAATAATGACATCAACGCATGTTAATTTTAGTTACACGTCATGTTTATCCGCGAGATTTATGCTAATCATGATGATGAAGTGCCTATTTCGATAACGACACCCTTCACCATAAGTAATCGCTGATCATAAGGCGGCCATGCATCTTACCAGTTTAAGAATGATCTAGTAAGTACATATCTAGTTGGCTTCATCATAATCATTCCTTCTTAAATCTTACAAGTATGGATGGATGTCTAATACAATGCAATCACGCCAGAACGGCTGAATGGATATGTAAGAGTAAGAAGCCATGTACGCGCTAATATATAAAGTATGAGTTCATGGCTTCACCCGCAGGGAATTTTGTTCCTTTGGGTAACTACTATGTTCTTGTTCCAAATTTCAGCCCGAACAGTTCAGTCGTTTTTGCGTATTGCGTACATTCATACTCACAAATTTTGCAATTATAAATATTAACAAGATTTCATCCTACTAATATCATTAGCGGACGAAGCCGCAGGCAGAAGCTAGTACTGAATACATAGGCTACTTTATTTCCGAAATAGTTTCCGTTACACAAACAGTTTGTAATGTTAACGAAATCTTACTTTAACATGTGGTTCAACCACATTATAGACCTGAGCAAATACTATGACTCAGCATGTATCCAGGTGCCAACAACTACATTTAACGCTATCTGATAACTGATAACTTATCAAAAATTTGATTACCCAGCGATTTTATCGTGTAAATATTACGACGATAAAATATAATTTAAGACACGTTACGAGGCCCCGTGCACTCCCACGAGTGTCGTGAATGGGGAGAACTTAGAGGCAGGGTTGGCACGTGCTAAAACGAAATTACCAAACTTTATAAGGCTTCTAGTTCTAGGGGTAAACGTGTTGGCATCGTGATACAACGTGACAGGAAATTGAGACTGCTTTGCGTGGCTTTTTTCTAAAAATTACTGAGTGAAATGTACTTATATTAAGTTAAAAATAGGGAGAGGGCGTATATTATACAAAATAAAAAGTTAGTGTCGAAAAATTCTCTCCATTGACTTTGACTGGTAACGTGGCCAAAAGGACGATGGCGTTGCCAAGTTGGATAGCAATTCCAATTCCTTGTGCAAATAAGAAGCCAGCTCACTTATAAATTGTTGATATACTCCATTCCAATTCAAATTTACAATTGCCTCCATTTCAAATTGGTTAACTGAAAGTTTCATACTTAATACATAAATAAATTTTATAATAACCGGATTCTACTGGTATGTGTATGTATTCTACTTTCAACGCAAATAAAATGAATTTACTTAATACCAATTTTCCACTTCTTATACGAAAATTGTTTATAAGGATTCTAAGAGTAGATGTATTAATATCCTTTCTGACGTCAAATGTCTAAATTGGGAAGAAAGTCTGCGACTCGGCTCGTTTAATTTTAATAATATATTTGAGTATTAGCTGTCCCGGCAAACTTCGTTCTGCCTTAGAATCAAGTTATGTTGGATATCTTCTCAGCTGAATTAGATGGGGATGGATTAAAGCCGTAGAGATGGTTCAGGGTTGGTCGGAGTGCGAGGGAATTGTCTTATTGGGCCGCCTTAAGCCCAGATGTATGAGATTCGAGACGGCTTGTGGTTTTGGTCAGTTCGACATGACAACCACCCCCGCTATCCGCCGATTCTGTGTTACGCAAAGCTATAACCTGGGAGTCTAAGTACAGAGTGAACATGTTATGTCTAGGCAAGCGTGGTCAACCAATCGACTATTAAAAAAACATTAGTCATGAAAATCGGTCCACCCGTTGTTGTGTTGCCTAATTTATGACTAACACAACTTTGTTTTTAGATGTATTCTTGAATATTTTAGTTTTAATTAGTATAGACGACAGCATTTAACATCGTACTCTCATTTAATAAATAATTTACCATTTAAGTAAGTCAATGTTATATTATGTCATATTTATTTGCTTTAATGAACTATCTTTTCAATGAATACATTCTATACAAAATATTTTCAATGTTGTGCATTAATCAGGCGTCACACGACGCCTTCATTTTTTAAATTCGATTACGTAACAACCCTGATCGGTAAAGAGGATACCACCATCTCCCTTAGAGGCCAATCGGCTTGTGAAGCAGACTAATTATACCTTGAGCCTCTTACGAAACGGGAAATATCTTCAAAAGGGTCTAGCGTTCTGTGATGTGGTGACGATGTAATCCCCGCTTTGGTGCCTTGTAGAAGCGAGTAATTATTTTTTTACGGCAAATGGAAACGTACAAGTCGTTCGCAATAGATTTAGACAGAATTAATATCACTTGGCCCATAATTTGGTCACGTACTTTCCTTGACCTGTTTTTCTATATTTGTTTTCCTTATGTGGATGCTCCTACTAAACTAACGATGAAAACATAATTGGTGGTACTTTTTTTCTCTAACATTGCAGCAAATGGCGTCATTCCCTCATGCTTAATGTATTAGTTATTGCATCATGCTTGCCTTGACACTGAGTTTGTTTGAATGCGCTAATCTCTGAAAGTACCAGTGGGATTTCCATTTGATAGCCCTATTCTTGGGGAAGGTTATAAGCTATTTAACATCACGTTACGTCTCTTAGGAGTCGAGCAATAAGGAAAAGTTCTGGAAAGAACGAGCAGGCGGCCGTTTAAATAGTACCAAGTACGCCAGTGGTACCAACCGGCGGCTTTGGTATGTAGCGGCCATAATATGTACGTGGATAGTAGGATACATTTTTTATACCACTCCGGTGGCAGACATTCAAACGGTCCACCTGATGGGAAGCGGATACCGCAGCCTATAGACGTGAACAACACCAGGGGCGTCACACTCGCGCTATCAACCCTGTAAAAACCTTCTAATCTTGGATATATTGTAGCTTGATAAACACAGCAAGGAGATCATTGCACAGCCGAAACGTGCGTTGAATGTAGTTCCTGTCATTCCTCACTCCGTAGTTGGGTAGCAACGTGTGATGTGAATTTCCTTTTAGTGGTGAGCGATGCGATGTAAGAACATACAGGAATTCATATTCCTTGCTTATTCCCGACCTACCGTGGTGGTCCCACAGGAAGTAATTGTTATCTTCGTAGCAAAAAACGCACATACAAAACAGACCCAGGTTCTTAGTTTTATGACTCGTCTACGATCGAAAATAGATTATCCTGTACATTAATCGTCGAGAAAAAACGCACATACAAAACAGACCCAGGTTCTTAGTTTTATGACTCGTCTACGATCGAAAATAGATTATCCTGTACATTAATCGTCGAGCTTACTTACATACAGTTGACCGCAACTTCCTTTTTAAAATAGGTAGGGTAAATCTTAGGGAAAAATATTTCAATAATAAATACTTACTTAAATAGTCAGAACATAAGTCACGTTTATATTCCTCTGAGAGTGTAGTTTTTCGGTTCCAAGTAATAGAGGGGAGCCTATTGCCGTCAACCGAGCACTTTTCAATGAACTTTATGTGTTTCCTATCAAATGAGAACAACCGTAATAGATTGTACGAACTTACGAAAAGAGAACAAGTCGTCCTTTTAACTTAACCTACTTCGCCGAGAACCCATTTTTAATATTGGGCTGTTATGGCTTACGCCAAGTCGTTAAAAATGTTATTATGTAACAATTCTCAAAGAAAGTAATAAAATTATATTTCTTATTGCAATAGCTTGTCTATTCCATTATCGTAATTAAATAAACCATTTTACATAAATACAGAAGTAAGTAATGACATACGCACGTGTCTCCCCTCATAGTAGACAGAGAAAATAGCCTGCCATGTGTTGCCTATCGCTACATACTTCATGAGCTTTAGAAGTTTCATGTACAAAATATAGATTTGTACCCTAGAAATACGAATGCTACAAATACCCACAATACACACAACGCACAATCCATCATGCATATAATTTGGAACAGCTTTGAAAATACTGTACTCTACCTCACGTCTTCAATTTCAGAGTAAGGTCCCTGAAGCCTCTTGTAGCTTTGAAGGGAGTGTATAGGCAATCTTTTGCCGAACAAAAGGGGAACGAGGGGCACCAATTTATTTCTTTTATATACACGCATACGTTTTGAATGTTCTTTTCAGAAAACACACGATATTGTAAGGCCAGCTCAATGGTAGCTCAATGCCAAACGATAATGCGACATGTTTTATTTATTGGTGTCAATTGTTAATTTAGATACGACACGCAGAGAGGATGGACTAAAGAGATTGCCGAAGCAGATTTATGAGGTGTGGGTAAATAAGCAAGCTAGTAAAGGTCGACCAAAGCGGTACGTATGCAAATGAGATCGAGAATGTTTTACGAAGGAGAGGCATTCTCCTGAGGCTCTTAAGATAATTCTGAAAAGGATCTTTTAAATAAATAAATCAATCACAGGCAATATACATAACGTGAAAAACTTTGTGAGATTTATTATTTTTTACTTTTTACTCTGACGGCTAAACGTTAAGTAAGTGAAATTTTGTATAAAACAGCTTTACTCTAGATTAACAAGACTTCCTGATGTGAATGGTTGACGATAGTGATAAGATGCTGAACTGGGTACCTAGTTGCTGCAGTCGTGAGACGCATAGGTATCTTCCTTGCATTATTACAACTGTTTTATCTTTAACTCTTTATTAAATGTATATTATTTTTTTGTATTCCAAATGATTGATTACCTACATTTTACGGGTCACTGTGCCCTGCAAAATTGTTGATAATTCAGCAATAAATTGTTCTTTCTTCTTTCTTTCAATGTGATTTGTCTAAAGTAAAACTGCTGGTAAACGCATGGGGTGCCCAAGCAACATAAAGAAACTAACTTGAAGTAAGAAAAGCTTTTATCCCAACAAAAGATTCGATAGAACCCGTCTCGTAAATCATACCCTCAAATACTGTCATGTTATTGTATACAAAGGAACCATTGCTATCGAATTAGAAACTAAGGGTAGCAAGTAGCGATGCGTTAGGGATAACTTTTGGTGGGGTGGCCAACAAGGTTTAGGATCTATTTTATTAGAAATTAAAAAAATGTATAATTCCGTGTTTAATTAAAGTTGTGCCAAGTGTTATAGGATTTTTTTTCAAATATTATTGTCAATTGACCTTCAGTTTACCCTTAAAATTAAAGGGAAAGTTAGTAGAGACAGTTATTAAACTTAGAGACCTGTCGACATTTTGACCTCCGAAGCGACGAATGAAAGACGGACATGAAGCGAAGTTTCGAATGTTAAGATGTGTGGTATAACAAGAAAGGACTAAACAACGAAAATACATTAGTCATTTGAAAGTTGTACGACAGAATAAACAGTTGAGGACTGAACGACTGTCATGGTATGGACATATACTTAGTATGAAAAGAGATGATCGAGTAATATTATTGTTAGAAAGGTTTTAGTACCAGATATAGACTGAAGAAAGGGTGGATTGCATGAAAGAAAGACATGGCAAGACATGCATTCCTTGTCTTTTTAGTTACTTCAGTAAAGAAAAGAAAAGAAATTCTAATAGGAAATAACATGTCCAGCCGCTCCTAACTAAATTGGAACAAGGTAAGGAAGATGAAAATAATTTTTGTCAATAATCTCGCTCCTGTTACGTAGGAAAATGGTCACAATACACCTCTGGCTACATCTTTCGGGGATACACGGATGTGAGTAGTCAGTAGATAATAAATAAACTCGGTCAAGAAGCATGATGACACTTATCGAATTACGGACGGACGTTCGCCAGATGGACTACTGCCCCGCAATCTCTCGATTGGCGGAACCAGAGATTAGTGATTAGGGATGCCAGATGTTTTATTTTATATGTGTGGACCATAAATATATAAAAGATATTCTTAAGATTTAGATCGGAAAAGATCAACATTCAGGACGATACTAGACATGCGATAAGACCCTTTCTAGGGGTAGGGGGATGGTTATACTGGCCGCGGTCTTCTGTAGGGCGGAGGTACTACCCCAGTCGAAATTATCCTACACATAATACGCCTTGGGGTGGCGTTCTAAATCCGTTACGTATCTAAATGTATAGGGAAAGATTGTATATATTATACTAATTGCTAAAATATTTCATTTAAGCTTCTTAAGCTTGTTAGCGTCAAAGTGAAAAATCGATCGGTATTATAGGCACTTATAAAACCGTAAGATTTAGGTTACATTAACTACATTATTCTGCCCACTGCGGCGCCGCGCCGTTCATAGAAAACTTCGGTAAGAATCTCAGCAGGTTTTCTTCTAGTCTACTAAGAAACATGTTCACTTAATCGAATTATAATGTTTTGTGTGAGCTATCTAGTACAAAAAAATTTCAAACCAGTTTATCATCAATCATTTTTAAATTTTTTATGTTAGACATTGGCAATTGGAAATTTAACTCATGGCAACAATCCGGGACCTTACGCAACAGTCACACTCGTTCCCACTACACTACCAACAGCCAATATATCAAATTTTATACAGCTGCCCTCTCAAGAGTATCTAAATATCCATCTAAAACCAAATAACCTCCTCGTCTCGTACATATTCCGGCCATTTTCCATTACAAGAGATATTCCAACCCACGTCAAATGTTGGCCAAACACGCAAACACCAGCGGACATTCGACAAAGTTCAACAATGTTGAAATATTGCCCATTTCCCAGGTGTAAAATGGTTATGACTCACATTGTTTCGGCTAAAATCTCATCCAAAGCCGTTAAAGGATGCATGTATAGCAATATATAATGTTGTTTAGCATGTTATGATATATTTAACGATGCCTTATTGTACCCATAACTTGTACTTTGCTGTACCTACTATAGGTATGAGGATAATCTGGACGTTGAGTAGAATATACTATGCCTACTATAATATACAGCGCATGGTATTTTATGCTGTGATGATACTGGCTGTTATATAATCCTATCCTTCCTACTAATATTATAAACGTGAAAGTTTGTAAGAATGTATGTCTGGATGTATGTTTGTTACTCTGCCACACAAAAACGGCTTGATGGATCTGGCTAAAATTTGGTACAGAGATAGAATATAGTCTGGAATAACATATAGGCTACTTTTTATACAAGCTAATACCGCGGCTCCGCTCGCAAAGTCGATCGGTCGGGATTTTCTAGATATATGTTTGTTACTCTTTCACGTAAAAACGGCTGAATAGATCTGACTGAAATTTGGTAACGAGATAGATTAAAGTGTGGAATAACATATAGGCTACTTTTTATACAAGCTGATACCCGCGACTCCGCTCACGGAGTCGATCAGTCGACCCACGGAGTAGATCAGTCGGGATGTCTGTATGTATGTTTGTTACTCTTTCACGCAAAAACGGCTGAATAGATCGGGTTGAAATTTGGTATAGAGATAGATTATAGTCTGAAATAACATATAGGCTACTTTTTATACAAGCTAATACTCGCGGCTCCGCTCGCGAAGTAGATCGATCGGGACGTCCAAATATTATGTTTGTTGTTATTTCACGTAAAAACGGCTGAATGGATCTGGCTGAAATTTGGTACCGAGATAGAGTGTAGTGTGAAATAACATATAGGCTACTTTTTATACAAGCTAATACCCGCGGCTTCGCCCATGGAGTCGATCAGTCGGGATATCTGGATGTATGTTTGTTACTCTTTCACGTAAAAACGGCTAAATAGATTAGGTTGAAATTTGGTACAGAGATAGATTATAGTCTGAAATAACATATAGGCTACTCTTATACAAGCGAATACCGCGGCTCCGCTCGCAAAGTCGATCGGTCGGGATGTCCAAATATTATGTTTGTTGCTATTTCACGTAAAAACGGCTGAATGGATCTGGCTGAAATTTGGTACCGAGATGGAGTGTAGTGTGAAATAACATATAGGCTAATTTGTATACAAGCTAATACCCGCGGCTTCGCCCATGGAGTTGATCAGTCAGGATATCTGGATGTATGTTTGTTACTCTTTCACGTAAAAACGGCTGAATAGATCAGGTTGAAATTTGGTACAGAGATAGATTATAGTCTGGAGTAATATATAGGCTACTTTTTATACAAGCTAATACCCACGGCTCTGCCCGTGGGAGTCGATTGGTTGGTAATCGTTTTTTGGCCATATCCCCGGTTCTACTTAACCAAATGCAATCAAACATACGGCAGATTTTATGTAAAACCAAGACCTTTCTAATGAAAAGGGGGCATCAAAATTTGTTTAGCAGTTTTTGCGTCCATCACGAACAAACAGACAAGGATTGCAAAAAATAGATATTGTGGTCAAGATAAACCAAGTCTTTTTTTTTTCAAATATCGATTATTACAACTAAAAGTACTGTTATAAAGGGATATGATGTCCACACTGTCGCCTTAAGTGGAGAGTGGAATGTAGGGTGGAGTCGGGAGAGGAGATTGGACAGTAGAGTGAAGGTGGAAAGTGGAGTGGAGTGTGGAGTGGAGAGTGAAGTGAACAGTGGAGTGGAGTCTGGAGTGGAGAGTGGAGTGAACAGCGGAGTGGAGAGTCGAGTGGAGAGTCGTTTCATTCAAATAGACTTGGTGGCAATACCGAATTCCACGCGGGCGAAGCCGCGGGCGGAAGCTAGTCTCCTATATATATACACTGAGATATCTCCAGAGTTAGGGACTTATTTTATCCCTAACAGTGGGGCTTAATGAATATAATAACAATACTACTTTTATCCTGTGTATATCGAAATTTGCTTCGACGTTCCTACTGGTGATGATTAGAATTTTTCCTCATTTGTCAGAAAAGTCGATAAGGTCAGTTTGTTTTGTTTGTCCTTTTTATAATCCTATACCACTGGTTTGATTATGATGCAACTTTAGTCAGATGTTAAATAATGTTACCTTTCAAAGTTTCCGAGTGCTCAAGTGGAGCCGCGGGGTACTTTTTTGTAAAAAAAATAGCACTATGTTGAATATATTCGGCGTCGGGTGGTGAAACGAGATTTTACTGCACATTGTTTCCGCTAAGCGGTCCCTGCCGAACCCTTTATACGTTGCTTACGTCATCCGTTCTATATAGCAGCTCACCCCTGGGGCAGACAATTTCATTTCATTACGGGCTAGTAGCCTGCAAGTAAACTGTTAGCAAGAAGCGCTCGTTAGCAGGTAATAGGGTCATTGACTTTTTAATAATATGAAAAATTCATCAATTTTCTTTAGTCATTATACACACATCACTGTACATCTCAGTTTAGGCGTTGTAATTTTGGGAAGTTTACTTAACCGACTTCTAAAGGAATGTTTGACCTGTATATTCGTGTAAGTATGTTTGTTCGTAATTATTTCACATTTGGTTGAACCGATTTTTCCTCTCCTACTTCCTGTTTGTATCCTGTTTTGGTGTGCAATAAAGTGTTTCTATCTACTCTAGCCGAAATTGTACCTCTTTCTAGGACATAGTATTACATAGCAGAATCTAGTTTGTTTTGCAAATACACAAGTATTAATACACAAAAACACTCAGACCAAGGAAAATTGTTCGAGAACTATTTGTCTCAGTCCTTCCTCACAAAAAGGTGTTACGCCACACACAATGATTAGGAAGGTTTTTACGTAGAAACTTGTCCCTAGATAGAAACATATCCGGCTCATGAATAAAATTATAATCTTTTATAACATTTCCATAGCTCACAAGGTGTATGCGCATCGCTGAATACAAATCGATATATTTATACTTCACTAGCTGTTAACGGCGGCCCCGCTCGTGTGGGATGTATAAAAAATGGTCGCTAAGTTTTCGAAGACTGTAGAAAGTTTACAAGAACATCACATATTATAATAAAGATATTTCAAACGGATTCTATCCTAATCAAATTCAAGAAAAAGGCAAACACAAGATTGCCCGATTCTCTGCGCTCATTCTAATAGGTAGTAACACTTTAGTCTGAGCACTAACAATTCAACATAGTTTGGGTACTCTGAGATATTTTAAACTAAGAGACAATCACCATATTTATATTATTTAGTCTCTTCGCAATCAAGACTGCCGAAAAGTAAACGAAACGTCGGGATCAGTGTAAATAATATAAAATCAAAAGAATCACGCAAGAATCCGTTTAAAAATATTCTTATTTAAAATTTTACGTTTTCAAACTGTCGAATGTTGAGATTATAAATACGAGGATCGTGTCTTCGAAAGGACACTTTTATTTATAGATATGACCGTTTTTATCCTTAACGCCTGTTCCTTTTATTAATGTCCGTTGGAAATACGAGCTCATAATGGAAAATACACATTAAAATATGGTATGCGTTATTTTGATTCGTTCATGCCAGTAAACTTAATTAGGTGGGTGTAGGGATCCTACCAACATCCTTGATACCCAAGTCAACCTCTAGAATAGTCAATGTCACTTAGAATGATATCCAATCATTACAATACATTCAAATCTGTTCTGGTATTTAAAGTTATGGTGATTAAAGAAATTAACCCTGAAAACATTACACTTCTTTATTTTGCTCATACTTCTTAAGCAGTAGGGTCAACTTAACTGCCTAATAGGAAATGAAAGGTCGCATTTATTGCTTAGTCGACCGGCTTTGTAACTAGACTTATTATTAAGTGCTAACAATAACCATTTCGGACAACTTTCGCCATTTTCCGGTCTCAATACGCTATAGAACCTTTACCGTGCAGTAAATAACGCTCCAAAATTACATTTCCAAACGAAAGTACATTCCGAAGTTAATTACATTTCAGCGCAACAAATATTTCAACAAATTAAAAGCAACGAAGTGTGGTTCAATCGGTACTCCGAGGGTTAAACCCCTAACTTTTGATTAATAAAAGGTACTTTCAAACAAGAGGAATGTATTCTAGTTAGTTAAACCTAAATATACGTACCTTGTGACGGGAATAGACAGAACAAGAAATGAGTCTTAAGGGAAGTTTGAAAGTAGCACCAGTGAAAGAAAAGTTGAAAAGTGAGCGCGGCTGTCATGGCATATTCTAAGAATATACATACCTATATGAGTAATTTTGATGGAAGGGTTCAAAAAATGAATGTAGATACCCATAAGAACGAAAACATGGTAGGTTTCTATAGGAAACGGGAACGGGGACAAAACTTCAGGTAAGTGAAGGCAAAAACTACTTAGTGATATATATTCTCTGAACCTTTTCCCAACTCAGTTGGGGTCGGCTTTCCAGTCTAACTGTGATGCGGCTGAACTTAGTGATAAATAAATTAAAAAACATACTACCGAAGAGACACAAAAACACGTTCTGTGCAGCTGTAGTACATTTTCAGGAAGTTTGCTGGTTTGCTGCGGGTATGCAGCCCACGTCAGTAGGTGGATATTATCTATTGACTAATTGCTTATTAACACATCAGGTCCACGTCATCTACGAAACCTCCCAAAACCAGTTATCAATCTATTATTAATAACTCATTTCAGGCATTTTCCGCTCAACAAAATAGCTAAGAGTTCAAATGATACTTTAATGATAATGTCCACATAAAAACTGGTCGCCACAAACTCTCGCAATGAGTAATAACACAAAGAAATAATAACGGTCTTACTGTACGAAGCTGAAAGGCATATTTTTACGTAATCTATGTACCTACTCATAATAAAGCTGAAGAGCTTGTGAGTTTGTTTGAGTACATAACATTAAACAAAGCCAGAGATCACAATCGGTTGAGTAGAACCAGAGATATAGGCAAAAACCTCGAAAACTGATAAGGCCGTCAGGTTTAGGGCCATCATTGTGGCACTGTCGTCGGTGCATGCAATGGGGACCCCTTTCCTGAGACTAACTTTTAATTTACCATCAGGCGAGGTGAAGTCATACCAGCGTGACCGACATAAAAAAAACCGTCGTCCACGCGGGCGTACCCGCGGGCATAGGCTAGTGTATTATATTATTCGGCATACTCGTTATCACTCAAACACAGATCATTCCAACATAAAGGATATTCGCGGTTACTCATATTCGCTATTTTATGTAAGGGTTTATGAATTAATAAAGATGATCAATTGATCAGAATTTGCTCCAAGTTTTGTTGTTGTCTGTACTTATAATATACAATGTTGTTAAAATAATGTCCCGCACATAATGGCGTGTTAATATATTTATCTAGGTACAACAGACACACTTAAATTATTGCTAATTGTATTCCTAACCTACTGTATTCTGAATATATTATTAATTAATTATTTTACGTAATTAGTTTTATAAATTAACTAGCGACCTGGGACCCGGCTTCGCCCGGGTGTAAATTCCTGTTTTCCAATAAAATATTAGCCTATGACACTCACGAAAGACGTGGCTTTCTATTGGTGAAAGAATTTTCGGTTCAGTAGATCCCGAGATTACCCCTTACAATTTAACAAATATACAAACACACAAACTTTACCTCTTTTAAATAATATTAGTATAGAAGTATAGATGTTTTATGTATTCCTGGACAAGATAGTACCTAAGTACCTAATTAAAAGTAGGTACTTACCTATTTCCATTTCTATTTGTGTATTCTTTACTACCTATTTTATAATCTAACCTATATTAACATCATTCAGCATTAGACGTACCTACATAATTTGTGTCAAGTGTGGGTAATAACTATTGGTATGCATATCCCTTCTGCAATATTATATGCGTGTTGTATATTACTACAAAATTAAAGAATAAGGTACTTAATACATATATCTCTCATTGAACTAGTACTTACTATTGTTCTAATAAAGTAGTCGTTCCGTTCGTTAAGGGTTCCGTTTGTACCGGGGTACGGAACCCTAAAACTACCTTTACCGTCATCTAATTCTGGTTAAAACTGCGGCTAACCATACCTCTATCTCATTCTACCCTACGTTACGCCATTCGTCGCGCATGGCTCATCATGCACTTCTCAGACCAGTTTTACCGAGTTTTTATTCGTCCTCTTCGTAGATGAGAGCGTTCACAAGACGTATCGCAGTGCTACCTTGAGCAATAGACGTACCTCTTTGCTTCGTAACTCTGTGATAAGCTGAGTCACTATCACCGCTGTGCAGAGTCACTAGTGTTTTTTGTGGCAAGACAATAACCTTTTTTTTTCAGAGATATGACGCGAGGGTGAATATGCAACCCGGTACTTCAAGCGTATGTGAATCAGATCGAGTTTGTTTGAAGGAAAGTATAAGGTACCAATCGGCGAGCTTGTGTGAAAATAATTCGGCTGTCCAATTTCAAAACCTAGTACCCAACATATTTATATTGTTCACTTTTATCTTAATAGGATTAATATTATTTTATAATTTTGTTGTTATTTTTAGAATATTTAATAGCCAAGATGATTAGGTTAATTGACATGCCTTTAACTGCTATGGTTGCTGTACAAAGTTCCAACTACGACGGCAACAATACAACAGGTTCCAAGTCCATAGAGTATTTGTGTAAATAATTTACGCTGCTGACTCATGTACCTTACGATATGATAAACAGCTGAGTTGAAGTATTACTGTTGCGTTTATACGTATTGTATTAATAAAACAAGAACATGCGTTTTTACAGCTGATACTTACTAGTAGGGTATAATAATGACTTAATTGCAATTATCTAATTCGTATTTGTTTACTAGCTGTTGCCCACGGCTCCGCCCACCTGGGGTAGGGGTATAAAATAGCTTACGACCTTGATCGTCACAAAAAAAGCCTATAAGAGTAGTCGAACCGTTTCGGAGATTTGCGCGAAACACTAGTTCTACTGCTC
This sequence comes from Lithosia quadra, assembly GCA_963576445.1. Taxonomy (NCBI): domain Eukaryota; kingdom Metazoa; phylum Arthropoda; class Insecta; order Lepidoptera; family Erebidae; genus Lithosia; species Lithosia quadra. The sequence goes on along the minus strand of OY754901.1, from coordinate 4,716,231 downwards.
AAATAAAATTAGCCTATGTTACGTTTGAAATTCCGTCAAATACGGTCCAGCTGTGCCACAGATTATCACATTTGAACAGACAGACTAAAATGGTAAAAATTGCACTCATAATGCATTTATTTTAAACCTGTTATCCTAGTAGTATAAATATAAACAGACACTTCAATTTTATTTTATAACTATAGATGTAGGTATAGATAATTTACTCAAGATATCATAATTACAGACAACTAACTGACAATTACTTAGAAGCTTGTTCACTGTTGCATAATTAAATACCAATTACGTCACTGTTTTGTTGTTAGCTCTGTGGGAGTCAGGCAGCACTAGTTCTCATACAAACAAGGTTAAAAAGCATTTACTTAAGATTGTGTAGTCTTCTATTATCAGGGGCCCAAGTCTCGACATTTATCGCTACGATTTTACTACCGAAATCGCTATCTAAGATAGCGAAAAATATGGTATGGTATGGTTTCTCGGGCTGTTGTCCGCATCTCCACGTCATGGCGCGGTTTTTGCGACAAAAAATATCGGTTACTACGTACTTCGATATTTTTTCGTGAAGCGACTGCCATCTGACCACCAGTTACACCATTTGTCGGACTTTTTAAGGCTCTAACTACCCGTAACGACTGCCATAGATATTGGCATGACAACCGGGACCAACGGCTTAACGTGCTCTCCGCGGGACAGAAATATCCAGACCTATGCAGACTGAGAATGTAGACATATTCATGCATACAAATATTTGCACTGACCAGGAATCGACCCCGTCGTTTTACTCATTACTGAGACCTCTCTGTAATGACTAAAACAACGTCATATTGATACTCTAATGAGGTTATAGTTAGGTATAACATGCATGCAGCGTGACAATGCGCAGCCTTCATGCTTATAATTAAGTGGCATGCATGTCTAATGAAAAAAAAAGAAATGTTTTTGCGGTTTGTAAGGCGACGGGAAACAACGTTACAATACCGTGCGGTTTTAGTCGGTTCCACACACATACTCAGCCCAAGGGAGTTACAACCTGCTTAAAAAAGGAACCGCATTATTAGAAAGTGGATGTAACTGCTTTACTGAAACAATAGAGGTGTGCTCTATGACTCTATGCCCCGCTGTGTGACTTAAGTGGCCTATTTCGACATAACGTAACTTACACAGATATTAATTTCTATTCAAAATTGTAGGCGGTAGAGCGTAACAGTTTCCTGTTCGAATTTGAAACTACCAGTCTACTACCAGTCCCGGCTGCAATCAAGTTTGCACTTTTGCCCGTGTTCCGCTTTCCTACTCTTTCTATATCTTGATTTGACTATCTTGGCATTTGCGGGGGCAACTTCCAATGTCTAATCTTCCAACTCCGAGAGGAAAACCTGGGCCTCGGCAAACCACTGTCATGCCACTGACACTGAGAAACACTGATATTTTGTAGAGCGAATGAAAAAGGTTTCATGAATTCTTTTCATTTGATTTTAGACTTTAACTGTATAACGGTGAAGTCTACAATTAAATAGCATTTTTTAGAGTGTCAGTGGCATGACAGTGGTTTGCCGTTAGCAGAATTGAGGGCCTGAAGTAGCGGCTTTTCCGTTAATCTGCAGGTGTACAGGCTAGTAGGCGAGGTTAATTTGAGCTCCGAAGATCTAGGTATTTACCTTCAAACACGGGAGAAGTATCGTTGTCCAATAAAAATCTACTTACTTCCTGGGTTGTAGTGTGATCAGCACTATAAAATGTCACATTATGACGATTTCCTGCAACTTTCTCTAACGAAGATTGATTAGAGGTTTTTTCCTACATTCACTCCCTCGTATTATATTAAAACGTTGAACAACCAAGAAGCAACTTCGTATATTTTCATATCACCTTTTGGGATCCTCACATAGTACATTTTTGTGTATATATGCCACTTAAATAACATAATATCATACCCGTGCGGGATACGAATGAGGTTGGTTTAATTTATTTATAACACGAAATATATTCATTTTGTTCTGAGGATTAAAAAACCACGTACATATCAATTTATTGGCATAATGTATTCCAGTGTAGGAAAGGTTTATAACTTTTATAAGTAAATATTTTAGAGTTTAATAGCTTTTTTCGCTGACTCTACTAACCTACCGGAAAGAAGGTTTTTTCTACTTGATTTTTTATGAACGTATAACTAACGGTCCATATTTATATCATCGTTATCACTCTCATTATAAAGTCATTACTATCGTATGCACACGGATCTACTGGGTACATATTAGCGTGATAATTTGAGTATGTAATTACACTTTCATCGTCATAATCATCACACATTATTTTATGGACGTCTTAAGACGACAAAAAGTCTGTCTTAAGACTCTCTTGCCTATAATCTGCGCTCACTCTTAGAGCAGAAGAGAAGACCTCCATTTTCAGATGCGAGTTTTCGATTCAACCGCAATTGGTGCGAATGATGATTATCGGAAGATCAAACGTAATCTAATAATATACAATAAAAATAAATAATGTAATAGATATCTTAAATCCTCTTTAGATTTCAGATTTAGATAAGATTAGCCTGTTTTCAATAACATAGTGAAACATTACAACACAATGTACCTACCTACGAATATTTTATAGTTACAACCTGCACAATAAATAATGATTGTACGCCATAAAAAAACTGTCGTATGGATATTTTGTTGGCAATAAGAACTTGGCCAAATCCTGCACTTGCTTGCGATTATTCCAGTCTAGAGGACATTCATCTTTCTATAATATATGCTGGCTTACGTTTCTCAGCTGATGGTAAGTGACGACGTAGGTAGTTTACGACGAATCACGTTTGCCTAGCCTAAAAGGAACCCATTCACTCGTGAATTGAAGATTTCCGGGTATAGTTTTACGAAAACACAGACTCAGAATTCCACTCCTTAGGGCTTGTACACAAGCCCTTAGCTGTACGCATAATAATGTGTCGGCAAAACACCTCCAGAATACATGATGTGTGAAAGATGTGTTGATGAAAATGACACCAAATAAATAGCTTTACAATCCCTAAAAATAGTTTTATTTCAATCTACAGAACCCAGCCACCATTCTGTTGGTTTTACTATAAATAACCCATCAAATAAAAAATGTGTACGAGGATGGCACGTACTCAGGTAAAGCCTTGTACGAAATAGAATTTTGTACGTTTGATATTCAACATTAATGACTTAGGTAGGTACGAATTCCACATCGTTAAAAGGGAGTAAGTACTTACATACTTTTTCAGCAAAAATGATTTTATTTCGTCACTAGCAACCCAACCCCGCTTAGTTAAAAATAAACTTAAGTTAACGTGATAATGTAACTTTCAAATGGTGAATAATTCTTTCGTCATCATCATGGCCTTAAGTTGTGGGCATCATTGTGACATTAATGTTGACCCCCAGCCCCGAAACTTTTAGCTTACCATTAAGCGAGGTGAAGTCATATTGACTACAATGAAGAGTGCAGTAAGTATATCCTTTATAATGTGGTATTTTATTGAGTTGTTTGAAAATTAATAAACATGTACATTTCATAATATACCTAAATGTATCTTTTTATACCAGTTAGGTGATCGACAAGCACGCAGCCCATCTCATGGAAAGAAATTACCGGGGCCTATGGACGTGTGTAACACCAGGGGCGTCACGCTCGCGCTGCCGACTCGAATTCTTCATTTACGTACCCTCATTAATATAAGGGTCACTAAGGGTGTAATATAAGATACTATAGATAGCGTAGTTACTAGGTTTGTGGAGTGCCCACTCCGACCTTGCTACCCAAGCCGCAACAGTATCAATTCGAACAAAAATGACTACCCTAACATAAAGCTGAGTCATGAGTACCTCTTTTAATTCAAACCCGTGTCGCCTCTACCTGAATACCAAATTGAAATCCTACCTCTGTCCCAAGAACAAATTATACCACGTCCCTTTTGCGCAAAAAAAAAGTTCGTCGGCTCCGGTGAGGCCTTTAACCAACCGTAAGTCATTTCTTTGCAGGATCGTGAGCGAGACTCACACCTGCCGAAGCATAAAGGTAAAACTGCTGCAGGCAGCTGACAAAACATGACAAAGCTGTCAAGCCATGCGTTACTTTATCGTAATTGGTATTTAATTATGTACTACTAGCGGCTCCGTCCACGTGGAATTCTGATCAAGTGGTGAAGTGGAGCCGCTCTCAAGTTATAAGCTTAACATCAAATTTAACGGTTAATTTTATTTTTACGGGGTTTGATTGATAGCTTTATTACTTACATAATATTGTTTTCAGGAAAATCATCTAAGTAATAAAATTCGTATATTGCGTAGTTTAATAAAACGTAGTGACAAAGCAAATAAAATGAAGGACGAACTAAACGCTTTTTTTTAAACCGTTTCGTCCGATTTCTGGGCAAAGGCGTGCCCTCAAATTTTTTCCCCTCTCTCTCTCTCTCTCTCTCACTCACGTTTCTTTATGCCACCAATCTGGGACAAAAGAGTCGGTACCGTCGCGTCCATTTTTTCGGCCGAACAAGCTTCCGCCTTCAAGGGTGTAGCCAGATGACAGGCCCTAGCAAGATCCATTATACCTGCTAATAGGCATACGAGGCTCTGCGGCAAGATTTCCTCTCTGGTTTGGTAGTTATTAGTAGTTAGACTGCAAGTCGCTCACACTAAAGCCTAGATCAATAAAACATACAGGAGAGTGGACACTAGGCTCTGAAGTACAAGCTTTGGATAAAACCGGGACTTATGCATGATTATAATACCATCATGCATAAGTCCCAGCCCTCCGGAACTGTGGTCCCACTGTGGTGTCTCACCGGTAGGACAAAGTGTGTGTTTGGTGGGACCATGAAAAAGTTTTGTCCCCATATGGACACCATAGTAGGACTACGATTCCGTAGGGAGTCCCAGCTGTTGCAACAAGTGTTTGTACTCAGAGTTTGCCATTTCAAAAGTGTCAATGAGTAGCCCAATGACAACATACCAACAGTTTTTCCTATCATTAGATCATTTTGACACCATTACAATAGGTAACTCGAGTTCCCAACTCAATGTAGAGTGTAGTCAATTTAAAGAGTACTTATAACACCTATGTACAAAGGTTTATACATAAAAACAATATGGTGTTAACATGGTGAGGTCATTGCCACAGATATATCAAGTACATGATCTCAAGTTGAGAGTAGGTAGGTACCTTCTCAATGGCAGAAGAAATAAAAAGGGCTTATAATGATTTCATTGTTATAAATAACCTTGAATGTACCCTAGACCAGTATTATACTATACATTTTGCTACGCTAATATTACTTTAACGATAAATGTTGCGATCAGTGTAAATAAGCAATATAAAATAAATTGCGCTAGAATCTATAAAAAAATAAATTTATTGCATTTAATATTTTTATTTTTGACCTGGCTGAGCAGTGATCAAATTATATAATGGAAAAGGAAGGTCAGAATTCTTCAACCTACAATATTAGTCCTGTCTCTTTCCCAATGGGCAGGCAGTCAGCACATGTTTCCGTTTACTATAAACCTGATTTAAACTTTTTACTTAGGTATCATACCTACCACATTCATAATGATAATACTAAATAGAACTAATTTACTAATTAACTAGGTAATTATAAATTACGCGAATAAAAAAATAAAAAAAATTGCAAAAAAAAATTGTTACTATTTATTTTTCAAATTAGTAATATTCCTTTATTCTAAAAGGTATCATTGTTCGTAAACTCAACAGTTTACGAATAATGTTCTAATAATTACCTATGTAATTAAATAATTACATAAAATAGCTGCGATGCTAACCGGTGCGTCGCTTGCCGGCACTCATTGTTTGTAAACAAATAACATATGACCCGGCGTCCAGCGCATTATCACCTTAACACCCCAAAACCTATAAATATTCACCAATAACATCCCAAAATTCCAGCTAAATCCATTCTCAAATAGCCGAGTAAATACTAAGTAAGTTAAACGAGTCGTAGTATGTTAAAACCACCATGTGCTCATTTGTCGCGCCAAAATTTGACAATAACTTTCGCGAACAAGTTTCAGTCAAATCATTTTTCAACGATTATTTTTCAGGGTAGAAATGAAAAAATAAGACATCTCTCGTGTGTATTAGACGCCAAGCAATAAGTATTTTTTGAAAATATAAATTTACTGATGAATTAATAACGCCCCTGGCGGTAAGAATAAGAAACATAACGTAATGGCCGACACACAGTAGTTTCCGATGACTTAACATCTAAATGCGCAAAATACTTACGCTTTCTTCCTCTTTTTCCATTCCAGAGGGCATCTGAGGTACTGCACGGTTAATCGCCGAGTAGTCCGGTAAATCCGGAAGCTCCTCGGCGAGATATATGGGCATTGGTTTCGACGCATCCAGGGCCCTCGCCCTAAACGAGAGCTTCGACATTTTGTTGACAGAACAAAACACGCTAGCGTCGACACAAAAATGCACTTATAAAACACTTTATAACTCCACTGGGAGGTCCCAATGGACCGTAAACTGAACTTTGCACACTCTAGTTCGTTCCCATGATTAATTTTTGCACGCACTCAGTCACAATTAATGAAAAACAATAACGAAACTTTACATATTGAGCGTACTTTACAGAAAGCCATCATGGCGGCTTTCCGTTTGGCGTACGACCATGACCAACTTCCACCTAGTACGACGTGCGCGGGAAGGAAACACGCGGGGCCAATTTTGTCATTTTTTGTACTCTTTAATTAAATTGAACGAAAAGCCTCTAAATTTATCAACATAAAGTTATATAAAATGCTCAAATAATATTAAATGCAATAAGGTAAAATAGTTACGTAAATTTTATTTTTAAAATATAAAAGTATAAAAATGACGCTGGAAGTTACTTGTCATACCATAGACGGCATAGACTATAAACTTTTAGACGTGCGTTTCATTCCACGAAAGCGTGTTATCGGAAGTTATATTTCTAATTTAAACTACTAATTGAACACAGTTTAAAATAATTTAAAACTATTAATATATTTAATGATATTACATTATAATAAATATGTATCTATAAATAATTTATTCGATTTAAAACCATACATTTTTTTATTACCATAGACAATAAACTAATTATGAACTTTTTGAAGATCGTTACAAAAAAAGTAACATATATTGCTTTATTTTCTTTTTGTAAAATTAAATTTCTAGTAATATTAATAATTTCCTATGTAGATAGTTTGTATGATAACTAGACTATTAAATAAAACTACTTAGGGATTTGTTTTATATGATTACTTCCATGTACAGTCGCCCTCAGAAGTTCCTGAACTCTAACAAATTAACAAAATTATAATCCATACTTTGAAAAGACTGAAATAAATCTTTAATTTTATTAAACTAGCTTTTGCCTGCGGCTTCGCCCGCGTGGATGTCGGTTATCGCGATCAAACAAAGCCTATGTCTCGAGGTCTAATCTAATCTACCTCTATATCAAATTTCATCAAAGTCGGCTCAGCGGTTCATGCGAGAAAGCGTAACAGACAGACAGACAGAGTTACTTTCGCATTTATAATATTAAAGTATGGATAGTATGGATTGATGTATAATAATTGTGTATAATAAATTGATGTTTATGAGTGTGACGCCCCTGGTGTTGCACGCGTCCATAGGCCACGGTAACCGCTTTCCATCAGTGTGGGCCGTGTGCTTGTCTGCCACCTAATCGGTATAAAAAAAAATCTTCGATAACTTGGTGTGTAACCGTGTGTATTAAATTAATATCTAACGATGGCAACTACACTTCTATGACGATAATCACATTTTAACGAACCATGTTACTATTTTTAAATTGTTTATCTGGTTACTTACAATAGTAGCAGATTATACCTACGTAGAAAAATTTCAACATAATTCATACCCACATACGAGTACATACTTACGTACAGTACATAATTAATAGTCACGCCTCTCTCCCCCATTGGTGTAGGCAGAGACAATATTTTTCCACTTGCTTAGTAACTTGTTCTTTCAAGCATGCAGGTCGGTGACGGTTACTCTTGACGTGGTCTTTCTTCAAAACCTTGTTTTGATAGGCATACTTACCTACATACTTAAATATTCTCTTCATTCGAGGGCCAATACTAGTTGCATCCACAGTTTTACTTTGGAGCCCGAGTTCACTTCTTGAGTGCGAGGGAAATGCCTTTTTGGCCACCTTATACCCCGGCGCTAGAAGACCCAAAACGGCGGCGTGCGGCTTTAGTCGTTTCGATTCCAACACTGAATCCGTTGGGATTTTCCGAACGAAAACTAAGGGTTCGCTCCCCATTCCTCCCTTCCATATTTCAGATTATTTTCTCTTTTAGTTAGCAACTACCATCTGATCTGACCTCCGGAACCCTATACTGGAGCTTCATCCTTCAGCAAGTGTACCGGTTTGAGCCCTGAAGATCTTAATAATAGGGAGAGTATGGAGTCCCTAGAAGCAACATACTACTGTATGTTGCTTCTAGTTAGTAGTTTAAAGTTGGCAGCGCCTGGTGTTGCACACGTCCATAGGTCACGGTGACCGCTTCCTATCAGGCGGGATGTGTGCTTGTCTGCTATTTGCTTTGAAGTAGTATTAAAATAGTTTCCTGTATTACTAAGTGGGAAACTTATCCCCAGTACGGTAACATTGTTGTTAAGCGTGTAGGTATGTAGATTCAAGTAGTGGACGAAAATGAATAAAACAACAAATTGCAGAAAGAATGCTTTTATTTCGATTAAAAACTATATATACAATAATATTTGCAGCATTCCCCTGACATTTTTCTAAAAAAATAAATCCAGAGCATACATCTTTGGAAAAAAAACTAAACGACAATCGCGGTTTTAAATAAAGACATGTTAGTCTGTGTCTGCTGTCTGTATACAGCAGACCTAAATTAAAAAATATAATCAACTTATAGGTCCGATGAACCAATAGTAAAAAAAAATTGCTAATTACGATAATATTTGATGTGAAATGCATTTTATAAACCTCCATATTATAAACAGGAACTAAATTGATTTGATGGAGAATTTACTTATAATTTTTTTGTCAGAGGGTAGTTTTATTTTTATAAAGAACGAGGTAATTACTCGTTGAAATACCCTTAACATTAAATAGGTTGATTTTTCATTTTAACTTTGATTAAAAATAATTTATAAGAATCCGTCCAGTCAATAAAACAGTTTGTGAAGGTTACATTTCAGCAATATAGGCATTCATATTGAGTCTAAAGATAGAGGTTAACTCATAGAAAGTTCGCTTCAAGTAAGTAGTAGAATGCTTTTAGTGCCTTACTTGAGACCGCGAAGCATTTCAGGACTCGATCTACTTACTCGGTACAGGATTAACCAAGCAACTTGACAGTTTGATCAACCAATCATAGATATATAACAAAGGGTCGCGTCATTGATTATTCAATCTTTTATTGCTTTTTAGTTGATCTGTTATTGCATTATGGGCGTTGACTATACTTAAGTTCTTGTTTTATTGATCAGGACAGATTCCAGGTTTTAGGCTATTAATATATATATATATATAACAAAACTTTGAACTAGTAACTGTAGGTACATACTAAAATATTTGGTCAGTTAATTTCAGATATTTTTTAAGGTGTAATTATCCTAAATAGAAACGAAAAATTAATTAGTTTCAAAGATAGCTAACAGAACATGAAATTTTGGAGCAATTTGTATCGAAATTCTTCGATATATTTTCTCTTATTTCCATCTAAATCTATAACAGAATACGAATTTGTTCCTTTGAAAGCAATGATAAATTTCCTAAATTTATTTACTATACAACTGCCGCACTGGAGTTAGCTGCAATGCGGCTTGATTCGGCTGGCCGCATGCGGTGCGATTTCATTATAAAAGTAGACATTTTTACAAAGCGGCTAACCGCAAGTGCGTTGTGGGCTTTAGTGTTTGGTGAGCAAACTAAGGGGGCTACCATGAACATCCGAAGCTTCAAGCTGTATTTAATTTCCACAAATTTCTTTAGGTAGGGTTTAGGCCGAACGAAGTATTACGTTTCACGGAACCAATTGCCCAAAATCTTGAATACGCGGCGTTTTGTAGGCCTAAAGATATACCTTTATAATTTTCTTAAATTGTCCTTTTTATAGACACTTGATTTGATTAATTTATGTCACTAACATGGATAAGTAGAACGAAATAGTTAGGTATAATTGCAAACCATTAATATCAATTAGGAGAAAGGTAATTGACTATGATGCGGTTGACGGATTCTTAGTTTGTGCTATGAATGCAGTTTGCACAAAAATCTGTATTTTTTTTTAATTTTCACAAGATTTGCATGATTTTTTTTCGAATGTAGCACAAAAAAAACTTTTTTTTAAACTGCTTGCATTTTAAAATCCGTTTTGCAAGTGCTAAAACTGCTATTGATTACGACAATAATATAACACGAATAATAATATAAAAAAAACTCATTCGCGGTAATATCTTATACATTCGATACTTAACTACGAGGCGAAATTACTAACTTTATGATGTTCCATAAATATTTTTTAGTGTTTTTTTAATTATCTTTATAATTCGAAGTCTTAAGTTTTCTTAAAGATAGATTTGTTATAAATGGCCTGATTTGAGTTTGGGTGAACTCATCTGAAGATAAATATCTAAATAATTTTAAAATACTATTTCTCAAAAACCCATTTAAGTGAAAATTTTACTACTTATGATAGAAAAGGGGTACCAAAAGAGAAAACAAAAAATATCGACGCGAAATAATTTATTACAATAAATAGCATTCGCGTAATGTTACAAGACATGTTTATCACATTTACATTTCTTGATAATCTCTTGATATTATCACGTATAATCCATTGTGGCAGTAAGTGTATCGACATTATAGTGTGATACAAAGTGCTTAGACAATCACATGTTATGAGGCAATAATACATGTACCCACATGAGAATGTAACTCAGTGCGTTAGCACCTTTTTAACCACAAATGTCAATAAGTGCTTTAGGTTAAGGGTTGCATGTATTGAAGTGCGTCCGCAATTTCAAGCTAAATTTTAAATATAATAAAGGGCGTAGACGCATTTCAAGCCATGTTTCCACGAGTTCACCCAATACTCGGCGGCTAATCAAATTGTCACGTACACGACCAGCATAAAAAATGAAATATTCGCATTTGAGTATTGCCACGTATATGTATGTATAAATACTATATTGTAAGCTGGTTTAGTAGTTTATGTCAATTTTAACGTAGGGTTCTAACCTATTTATTTTATTTTACTTCTAAGTATAATGTAAATTAATAGAATTTAATAAAGACTTGATTTTTTACCAGCTGCAGACTTTATATCATCTGGTCAGGTGGATGGCATCTAATTATTAACAGCACAAATTGGAAATGGGTTAAAATCGACTACAAAGTTTTACTAAAAAGTTAGGAGTCCAGTCTAGTTTAAAAAAATTGGTTGCCTGTAAAGTCGGTATACGGGCGAAAGTTTTACGTGACAACGACTTTGAGTGGTAAAATAATTTTTATGTCTGTCTCTCTCGCTCTTAGGCGGGCTAACCATGCCCGAGTGGAAGGGACGCGTGCCTCTCACTCGCTCTCATTGTGAGCGCATAACGTGAGCGGAGCGTAACGCAGTTTCTTGAAGTGTCACCCGGCAAACCAATTTATAAGACGTTGTCACGTCAAAAAAATTCAGTCACTTGCAATGAAGTACCTACGTATGTGATATATGCTTAGCTCTTGAAAATTGTGGTTTCGAGGATTTAAAAAAGATTTTGTTACCACATATAAGAAAAAACTCTGAATTTTACTAAAATATTTAAGTATTTACGTTAAATTGACATAAAGCTACTAACCCCACGGGGTAAAATATCCTATTATTGGCACACCGTACAGTTATCGGTACTTTCGGTTTAAAGCGAAAAATAAACAATCTTTCGTGAGTTCCACAGTGCGTAATTCTGTAGATTTTGCAGGACGGCAGACGACCAAGGACGTGACTGGATTGGTCAGGTTCGAGGCCGCGGATCTAACTCATCGCTTCGGACTTGACTGCTCTTCTACGAAAGACACTCCTTCCACGATGCGCCGATGGGGACTGACCCACAGAATTAATCACAGTGGAAAATCGCCCATAAACTTTTAACAATGAATTTGTATGTCTATATCCTTTTTTTTTCACTTTAAATTAAACGTGCCAACAATAGGGTCTCAATTCTATTATTTTGTATTAAAACAAGACACTGTCGTTCCATTGACACTCTAAAAATGACATTTAATTTAAAGTCTCAAAAATAAATCATGTAATGAACTCACTTTGTTATTATATCGAGTGCCAGTGGAATGACAGTGGCTTGGTTTCATACAAAATGATAGAATTGAAATCCTGGCCGGGTTTCAATGGTAGGATGTACCCTATAACTATTTTAAGAAAGCTTGTTATTAGATCAATTTTTTTGGATAAGCCTTGCGTCAAATAAATATTAGTCCAGTTTTAAAAGAAAATATGTACTTTTTATTAAAAGAACTGTCAAAATCGTAAGAAATAGTAGGTGTGTGGGATAATAAAATGGTAATTCCTTTGCAAGATCTATCAGTTATCTGTAAAAATGACATTATTTCGTACTTGGATGTCGTACTATTAGAAACATTATTATAATCAGAATCAGAAAAATTGTCTTACTGTTAATAAATCTGTAGACAAAACATGTCAACAATCAATCGAATCTCATTTATATATATATTTTAGCTGTGTAAAGTACTGCTGATGGTAATTTTATTATGACTATAGAAATCTAAATCATTTAAATTTAAAACTGGACTAAGTATTATTATTTTCGTAATAAAATCAACTTACGTATAGACAATACAACAATATATATAAGTTTACAACCATTATTCACCTGAATCGAAATATTATATCACATTTTTCAAATATTAAGAAACCTGGCCGATTCTCTGCTAGTATTATTTCTTTACAAAAATCATCTTTATTTTTTTTTATATATAAATACATTGACTAAAGGAGCGTGTTCAGACAAACGGCCAACTGTTGCATAACAGTGTGCCAACAGCTGGACAACTGTTGGTAGATATTTGCACAACTACACGCACAAAATGGCGGCCAAGACGCAATAGTCTATGTAACATGTGCCGAGTTCTTTATTTTGTGATTTTAACTCATGTACGAATATAATTTATTCTCTATTGGCTTGTATTTGAGTCTCGTCAATGAAACTCAACATCATTTTCTCAATTAAAAAAACCGGTTATATGTGGAGTATATAATTAAAACATATTCTCAGTTCTGAAATAACATACATTTATGTTTACAATATCCAAATGGTACATTTAACCTAAAACGTGGGCCATGCGAACAGTGACCATTCTGAACACACTATTTTGTTCGTGGCGGTTGTTTCGAAACTCGTTAATTCGGTTTCGAAACGATCTAGGTGCGAAGGCTAGCACATTGTAGTTAAATTCAAGTTACACAAAGAAACTATGTACATTTAATAGAACTAGCCTTACGGAAAACTTAATATTTTTTTTTAACAAAACACTAACATCTAACTAAAATAATCGGGCTGTTTATCCATTTTGTTGACTTTTTCGCGCTGCTGTAACGGTTCATTCGCAAATTTTAAGTGCAAATTTTTTTTACTAATTTGATTGCGGGTAGTTGTAAAAAAGACTGATTTGACTTCTATATTATTATTGTGTACATACGACTAAAATATATGCAGATATTTGTCTAGTCTTTGCATGCCGTATTCGCCCATCTTACCAAATTCAAATTGAAATACGATTCTTGTTCTAAATAGCTTGTGCTATTAGAAATCATTGTGTGGTAGCGGTAAATGGAGCACTCCTATATAGCTAGCGGACATATTGATTTTGAAAACTTAGCACACAATTCATTAGAAATAGGTATATATCTTTGTTATATTATTTTTTAAGATATATTCTTATTACTTGGTCGATGTTACGAAGAATAATTTTTAACATTTGCAGCGAATATACCGTGACTCACGTACGAGTTCGTTGCTCGTCTATTTCCTACACGAACGTTCGCGTTGTAACATGATACGTTACACCGTGTAACACCACACTTTTTTCTTCACGAAACAAACTTATCATTTTTCGTTGAATCGTTCTTATCCGATTTACAGTCGCACGAAAAAGTCACAGCCCTAATGATATTTTTTTTTAAATTCACAATTGTCTACCTAACGACACCTTAAAAACTAACTTTCGATACCTATACATCGTTTTTGCTTTTTAATTATCTTTTTTTTTTGCAATTCATTCATCCAATCATACATCGCTACGTCATAATATTTTTGTTGTGTATTTTTAAAATTTAATATTAACACCTAATCAGAATTATTCATAAGAATCGTCATATACATAAATAAGATTGTATCGTAGTGTATCGATGTTGGTAATATTTTATCGATACTCGATACGAGAAGCAGTGATATTGGCTGTCTTTATTGTAATTTTAGTGATATCAAAAAAACATTGGACAAAGCATTTTTTAAAGAAAACCGATGTCACTGTTACCGTACCGTACGATATATCTTGGGCCAGCCAGAAATGGGGAAAAATACTATAACAATCTAGACAGGCCCTAATACCTACGAAATATACACTTAAACATAAATTATTTAAAAGAAAAATCTCACCATTTTACAAACAACAGTCACTAACCAACAACAAACCGGACAGTTGCGGTTTTTTTTGTCATTTTTATTTACGATTTTTTTTATTCGTACAATATCCGGTTGGCTGTGGATTGTTTTAAACATGGAACAAAATGTTACACCAGTGTTGTATAATAATAATTTAAAGAAAAACCTAAAAAAAAACTTATGCTAAATTGTCCCCCTTCGCTTGATTTCACCTTTCTCATAAAAAATCAGTAATCTGCACTATATCTAGTTTAATAAACCTAAATAAGCCTTCTTAAAAAATATACTACACTGGTGTACCATTGGTTTCCGAAGCCCATTCATCCCTGCAGGGTGGGAGACGGCGTCTAGGGCCGCTTTATTAGTAGCTAGCATCCCCGCACCTAAGTCCCGCCATTCGTTAACCACGACACGATTTTGGCTCAATAATCAATCAGTCTGTTAACCGACCTGTGACGACACAGTCACATCCATGTATTTACAGGAAATGTGCGAGTAAAATTATTTAATGACAGCTTTACATTATAGTGATAATCTTGTCGTATACAACGCGACTGTGACGTCACAAGTCTTGAAATGTGACATTGATAAAATAATACAGTCACCAAGGGTGAAATAGGGGTCAAGCCAAAATCGCGCCTATAAAAATAGAAAAGAGAAAATTAAAAAACAGTTAAACAGTGAAAAAAAAAGTTTTAACCGTAGTTACACTACACTATTGAGGTCCGATAGTTGTTGCTTGAGGAACGTCGACACACGAAGCGCTACCGCGGGCGGGGCTGTGACGTCACTTGCCCACGTGACCGTTCCCCAACGCCTGCTCGACGACCTGCAAACCGTACGACGTGGTGAGCGCACAGCCGTGTGTCGTCGTTCCTAATGAGGCTGCAAGGGTTACGCACAGCAATGGGACTGGAAATATCGAGATGTTTCACTATAAATACAATTCGCTCGATTTTTGGTTTAGTTGTTATGAAATTGAGCTCACTTTTGAATAAAAAAAGGATTTTTTGAATTTTTTTAAAAGTTAATTGAGATTTTTTTTTAAATTAAATCAAAAAAAGTCAACATCTAGGATAAAACTTGAACCACTAAGTTATCTGGACTGATATTAGACAGTTAAACCGAGATTTAGCTATCCAGTTGACCATATCACTTAGGAAATGTCCAAGCCGCGTCCTAGATGTTAACATTACCCCGATTTCAATTTAAAAAAAAAAAACTAATATTTTGAGCTCAATTTCTATTAAACCCAACACCGGGCTATAGATAAAAAATCCCATCGCTGTGTGTTTTTATACACATCTACAGCTCGGATTGCTTGAATAAAATCAGAAATTTTACTGTTGTAATCCGAAGTGTAATGTGCCTCCCGCCACCACGGTTTTAAAAAGCGAGGGTACCCAGCGAATAATGTGCGTTTTGCAACCCATTGACTGTTTCAAACGGTATCAAGTTTGAAATAGTCAGAGCCCCAGGAGGTCACGATATACACAGCTGCGCGCAAGCTATCATTCAGCTGTTACATTTAAACAACAATAAAAATATAGACTTGCATTTATTGTTAAATGATGAAAAAAAATTTCAACTCTCAGATTGGTTTGGCTAATAATACAGTATGTTTGATTTTTTAATTATGAAAGTTAGTCTAGTATAATAAAATATGTATATGTATAATATTTATATATTGCTGATTGAAATTAAAATTAAAAACAATTATAAAAAATATAATAATGTTTTTTTAACAGTTTATGCAATTTTTTGTTGTGAAACTAAATATAACTTTGATAATTTTTTTAAACATAGTTGAACAGTGCGTTAACATTTCATCATTGGCACTAGTTCAGTTATGGATTCATTGAATTTGAAGTGAATAAACTAGAAATCTATATATGATCTCATAGGTGAGTTTTCTTCACCTTATTTCAAATTTCACAATATTCCACCGTATTCATAGTCAAATTATATCTGTTGTAAATTGAGATTACATTCCATCATTTTACAAATAAAATAGGTCAAAAAATTAATAGTTCATATACCTTCGGACATAAAAAATTATATTGCCATTAGGTAATGCAACAAGATTTTATGTTGCTACACGTGACATCATACACATATTAAATTGTACACAAAATGTCACCATATACAAGTCTCTAAATTCATAAAAAAAACTGCTGAAAACATAAATGAAATTGGGGCAAAATAGTCCAGCAAAAAATCTAAAAAAATTAGAGACGCTTCAGGAAAATACAAAACCACTGCGAAAATACATACACAGAAATCACTCAAAGCAAAACTTAAATATGACAGCTAAATAATAAAGGAAAAAAAATGTGCTATTTCACAGACCAAGTGTAATGAACCGTGTGAAAGCCACATAGTAATAGACATGCATTTTATACAACATTGTTAATTTTATACATAAAATTTACTTATTTATTCATATAACTTCAAGAATTTATTAGACGCCACCTTGGAATTAGAGGGAAAGTCCTCAACTTAAAAAGAAAGACCTTCCCATAAAGGATTTTTCATTCCCTTATATTGTAAATAATCGTACATAATACAACCATTGAAAAATAAAATTCAAAACTCGTCAAATTACGAAATCATGTTTTTAATCAAATAAAAATAGTTTTCAAAACATAATAAATTCGATAGATTCTACTTAAAAACAATATATGCCATAGTAATGAAAAAGATTCGTGATAAAATATAAAACACTATCCTGCTACAGCAAGCTATAATTATGTACGTGTATCCTTTTCACTGACGCGTAACTAGGTAAGACCGTCTCTGTTCTGTTTACACATTTTATATCGAACCTTTGTTACAAAAACATGGTAAAATTATAAAAGTTCTTACGGTAATTTTTTTATGCTTTAATCATAATTCGATACCAGTCGACCATTTATTTTAAAATTAAATCTGTAAAAAAATTAATGAAGAAATAAGCAACAGACACAATTTTTTATAACTTGACAAAAGAAAATATCAATTTACGGGACATAGATGGAAACCGTATTTATAATTTTTTGAGAACGAATTTAGATATAGATTAGGAATTTTAGTCACAAAATTTAATTCTATTTTACTTGTCGTAGCAAATTTGTGTATTTTATAACGAATAAAAGTATCGAATTACGATTAAAGATTACCTTTACAAAGCAAATACATTAAAGTTTATATTATAAATACGTAACGCCAATTTTAACAATATTAAATGATTAATCAGTACAAAAATTTCAATTCTGACCTAAATAAATGTATGCGTTTACGAGTATTATTATTTCATACATACATATATTATGCTCACGCCTTTTTGCCTCCGGGGTAGGCAGAGACAACAGACCGCCACCTGCCTCTGTCCTAACATACTTCACGCGCGGAAGCGAAAAATAATAATGATCTACTGTCATTTTATTTTTTATTTCCTGAACGAAATTTAGGTTGTTTGAAAAAACGATTGGAGTGTTGAGTCCTTCATCTTGTTTTCGGCCGCCATCTTGTACTACCGTCAAATAACCAACTGTACACAGTGATCGGAATAATTAGGTAGGAAAAAGCCGTTATAACAAGTTCACTGGCCAAAAAAATTTAATCAGATTTTCAATTACTCACTTAAATGTCGTAAATACTTTCAGAGGGTGCGTAAAAGCTTCTATAGATCACGGTATTTGCTCACAATTACATACAGCTACTTGTTAGAGGTTTAAAATTACTCGTTAACTTTTATGTTGATATATTTGTTTGTAATTGTTACCAAACAGTTGAAATTGACATTAGTTCAAAAAAAATGGCGGCCGGATCGAACCTATTTCTAGAACATCAGCCAAACTAAATTATGCGAGATAACTATATTTTCGTAGTAAGCATTGATGTATAAAACAGGCTAGGTATTTGAATTAATTGACAAAAAAAATCTAATGGACAGATCAAATAATTTGTGTGGTATTAATGTTTTAAAGTGATAACACTATTATATTACCCAAATTCATCAATGAATTGTTGAATGTTTTATAGAGACATGTCAATTGAATTGTTAATTTAAAATATATAAATAAGTCTTTATTATAAAATTCGGTCCCAAAGATCTTTCGACAGTCTTTTTTCTCGAAAGCGGTATAAATTTTCCAAAAAATTCGCCCGAGCCACGAAAATTCTAAAGGGACTATCAAGCAAAAGGGCAAAAGTTTTTTTTTACTTGTAAAAGAGTAAGGAATCTGTCATTATTATCAGGGTTGGCATCAATGAATCATTTTGATTTAAATCAAATGATTTTTTAAAATAAAAAACAATGGTTTAATCAAACTGTTTAATTTCATTTTATTTCACAGAAATCAATATATTCCCAGTCGGGTTTCCTAACTTGCTCTGAAAATTCCAAAGGTAGAAAACAGTCTTTCGGACAGCAGCTGAAGAAATTTTTTTTACTGTTCCTCTTCACTAAATACATTTTTCTGTGACGCTCACCACTCTAGTGGTGACACATTTTTTACTATTTCTTCTGCGAACATCAGACTGTTGAATGGTTTTGATTTTGAATTAAGCTTTACTATCAATGGTAGCAAAACTGAACCATCATAGTGATTTCACGCTTCCTCCGACGCTTTTTTTTCTTCTTCATCTGTCAGTGTGAATCCTGTTTGGGTTGGGTCTAATAAAAATACCAAAAACTGACTGGGGTCATTGCTTGCGTACATCTCTTCCGGAACTTCGACACTTGGCTATTAGCTCCAAGCTTCCTCCAAGCTGTTACAGCAGTATTTGTTTTTTTTTTTGTAAAGTATCCAATGTAACAAATGCTGGCTTCAAAATTATTAGATAATCTGCCACTGAACTTTTTATAGTGAACAAAACACTACACGGGAATTTCCCTTTCGCTTGGCAGTCATTTGTCAGACAAAAAAGAAATCCCCGCGTTATCACTTGAAGGTGCGTTCCGTTTTGGGCAAAAATACAGTTAAATGTAATAATCAACGAAAAAATCGTGATTAATTAGAATTTTTTCAAAAAAATCGTACTTTCGATTTTTCCAACCTTACCTTACCTTACCTTACCTTTACCAAAATTATTATGAAATATAGTTCAATCATGAACTTAAAATATTCTCGTACATTATGTCGCACGATAAAATATATTTTTAAAATTACTGATGATAAAATTTTAGTCTAAGTCGTTTATGTAAAACTGTGGCTGTAACGGTGACGTCAACTTTTTATAATACGTTTTCCGAGCTTTCGACAAAAGATTTAAGAAAAAAAACCCTCAATTTTTAATACTGTGAACATTTATTGTTATCGAAAATGTATTTTATTTATATATCAATGCTTACAAGAAAATACTCATAATTTTTTTATACTATTCCTATAGCCTCTTGCAACTTATATGATTATTATTTGAAGATGAGAAATGCACTTTCCTAACCAACACATGATGTCTTTACAAAAAAAGAAGCTATGATTTACCTAACTTATAAAAATATATACTTACGAACTATAATAAACATGTAAGTCTTATACAAATCAAAGTATTTTGTCATTTAACACAAGCTTTTTAAGTACTTTTTTTCAAGAAAAAATATCAAAAAATAACATTTTCTTAATTTTCCTATATGGTAACATCAATGGCACCACTATTCAGATTTCGTTACTATATTTACAATAATTTACAACAAAAAAATATGCAAATCGTTTTCATAGGTCCTGTTTAAATATTTTTATAAATGTCTAGTTAAAATTTACAACTAATATTTTATAAAATACTGTCTACCTTTGCTGCAAAAGCTTACTACTCAAATATTTTTTAATTGAAAAATATTAATTGACTCTACCAAATTTTTTTAATACAAGATTCTTTTTTTTTAAGAAGCTACGAAAACATTTGTATAAAAGACAACGCTATAGTTAAAATTTTACTTCAATGTTGCCAGTTTAATGAGGAACGATTAAATTAGTAACCCTGTTTTTTTTTCTTTTTAATCTTTTTTTGAGCAGGCATTTATCTATTTATTTTCTATTTACACATTTCCACAACTTAACCAATAAAATATAAACGAGTCAACTTTTTTTTCTAAAGATAATAAACAAAATTATTTCTATTACAATTAAAGCTTTCAGCTGGTAAATTATGTTCAGATAATTGTCTCAAACAAAACTGGTAAACAACAATACTATATTAAACTATATACTTCACTATACCCATTAAATAAGTCACAGAATTTAAAGTCAAGAGTAACTACTTCGTTAGTTGTTTAAAAAAATGTTATGCCCAATGACGTCACTGCTTTTAACTGAAAACCTCTCTGAAAGTAAAATTTGATCAATAACGTGAAATTTAAGAAAAAAACTAATTTAAGGAAAGAAATTATAAAGATGAATTTTATTTTAGAAAACTTCTGTGGCGTACCGGTAGAGTGTTTAATAGCTACCAATATCTCCGAAATATGTCGAACACCAGGTACAGCATTATGGCGACAGCTGAAAGACAGTTTCTCTTGACTTTACAATCTGTTCCAAAAACTAACCACAACTTATTGAGAAGCTGTTATTAATAATGCAATACCTATATAAATAATACGCTATTGGAAGCGTTATAATTCTAAATAGACGGCCATATTGGAATGACTTGTTGTAAGGGAATAAATAACTTGTTTTTATCGTTTATATTTTCTAACACTAATAAAAATATCACGAATATAATATGCAATTACATTTATATGTGATGTATATTATACAATTATGTAAATATATTGTAGATATTATGTATATAAATAGTCAAGCGACATATAGCATAAAGCTCTACTGTAAATATTTTACAACGATAACATGTATAATACTTTAGTTAAATGTGTTTAGATGTGTAAATTTACTTTTATTATTACTGTTGATCCTGTGGTACAGGAGTTACAGTAGTGGGAATGAGGGGGGATTAGTGGGATTAGGTTGACATTAAAATATGTTCTTTTTTTTTCTTTCTAAAGTCTTATAATAAGAATAAACGAAATAAGATTGACGATTAAGATAGAGACGAGGGTCAATTAGATTATTAGATTGTCTATTTAATTGAAGAAGTACCCGCAATCAACGAGTATTTGAGTTACTTGGACTGGAGTTAGATAAAATTCGCCTCTACATAAGTTTAGACGAAGTAAGACACTTCAAGAGATTCAACATAAAGTTGCAAGGAATGAAACTATTGCAGGCATTTTAAGGGGAAAAAAGTAAGTCCTTAGCACTCATAATTACTATTTTACAAAGAAATATATCTCCGAAACACTTCTAAACACATCAACTTCTACCAATATATGAATATGGACCCTGCGCAAGTCATCTTTAACAATTGTACATAGCTGAACATTTAGAACTACAGTAAAAATTGTATACATAACTGTACATGGAATCTTTCAACAATAGTTAAATTACTATAAAGTAAACAGATGCCGATATCAAATCACTAAACGTGATTACGTAAGTTGTGGCACTTTCATAAAACTACATCGATATTAAAACTTAGCCCGTAGAATCCAATAAACCTAAGCTCAATTTTGACACACATCTCCCTGCTTCGTATGATAAAATCTTAATAACAATATGTACATTCAGTGTTGTGCGAGTAAAATCTTGCTCCGAATAAAATATATTAAAAAAAAATCTAAGAAACTAGCGAATCTACTCCCTAAACTTGGAACATTACACTTAAACCTATTTTGTGACGTAATTTATTCGGGGGGCGGAGGAGGGACGGGCGGTGGTGGCATCGCCGGCAGCGGAGGTTGCGCCAGCACAGTCGGGGGCCGAGGGGCGTGGAGCCTCTGCGGCGGCTGCGGATGCTGAGGGTGCTGCGGAGCATACATGTAGTTCTCCATGCCGTAGTAGTAGCCCTCCATGGGCATGCCGTAGTACAGCGGCGGGGGCGGCTGCACCATGAAGTAGGGTAGCGGCTGCCTGTAGGGAGGGGGTATATTCCAGGGGCCTACCTTGGGGTGGTGCGGGGCTCCGTTGTGGCGCGGCATCTTGGGCGGCGGGCCGGCGGCAGGCGCGGGCGCTCGCTTACGCGACGAGTCCAGGACCTCCCTAGAGATCTTGATCTTTAGGCTCGACTGTTGCGGGGGAGGGGGAGGCACAGCCAGTCGCTCCTTTGGAATCTTGATCTTCAAGCCGGGACTCGGGCTCGTCGGAATCTTCTCCTGTTTGATCACCATCCGTAAAGGCACATCGCTAGGTTGTTCTACGGGGGGCGGCGGCGGCGGGCTGTCCCGCCTCTTATCTTTGTCCTTTTTATGTTTCTTCCTTTCCTCTTTGGACTTGTCGCGGTCTTTGTGTTTGTGTTTATCTTTCTTTTTCTTTTCCTTTTTGTGCCTATGCTCGTTCGTCTCCTCAGCAGGCTGGGGAGTAGGCTCTACGGATTGAGGAGGGTGGACCACGACTGGAGGCGGCGCGGGCGGCTCGATAGGAACTTCGCGTTTCACTTCTGGCGATTTGCGTTCAGTCACCACTGTGATTGGGGCTGGTTTGGCCAGACTTTCTTTAAGTAGATTGGACACCTGAGCGGGATCAGTTTCGATGCCGTTTAAGGGTCTGCCGGGGATTTCGGGTTTGCGTTCTGGCGCGCGCGTTTTTATGGAGCTACCTCTCTGGGAATCGCGGATAACGTTTTCGTACCCGGGAGTTTCATCAATCTTTTTGACTACAGGAATTAACTCCGGTTCAGAGTTAGACATGACGCGTTGTCTCTGTTTGGGATGCTCCTTAGGAGGTGGAGACGAGAAGGGTGAGAGTATTGCAGGAGGTTGCATTTCTCGGATAGCAGCGGTGGGGTCTGGCCTTTTTCTGTGTGGACTGGGAGGCCTTTGTTCGGGCCTCTGTACTTCTTGTGGCACGGGTGGGGGGATAGCCGGCGCAGGCGCAGGGTTAGGTGGCCGTGAAGGTGCTTCAGGCTTCGGCCTGTGCGAAGGTTGAGGGGGTGGCTGGCTCGGCTGTGTGGGGGGCTGCTGGGGCGGCGGACGGCGTGGTGCCGCGGCTGCCGCAGCGGTGGGGTTAATCGCACTCTCCGGCGAGAATAGAGATGGGGGGCGCGTTCTTTGAGGCACGATTTCAGGTTGTGTCTGAGGGGGGTGTGAGGTAGGCGCGGGTGCCGGAGCAGAGGTGCCCGGTATAGGTGGACGGTGGTGTCTGTGGTCGTGAGGTGGCTTTTGATGATGTGGCTTGTGTTGTGGCCAGGGGTGGTGAGGTTTGTGGTGATGCTGAGCCGTAGGCCTTTGGTGGTGGGGTGGAGGTTGCGTCCCTGAAGGTGGTCTACTCGCTCCAGGACGCTGTTGAGCCGCCATGGCTTGTTGCCGCCTATCTCTCTCCTCACGCCTCTCCCGTTCTTCTCTTTCTCTTTTCTCTCTATTCTCTCTATATAGGTTGTAGTCTATTTTCTGTGGCGGCGGTTGAGTTGGTTGTGAGGTGGTTGCGGGTACGTAGCCCCCAGGAACTGGTTGGCGACGCCTTTCGCGTTCGTACTCTGTAAGAAGATTTTAAATGTAAGAAAAATTTCGGTCGTTAAGCCGTCGGTCCCGGTTGCCATACAAACACCTATGGCAGTCGTTACGGGAAGTTGGAGCCCACAAAAGTCCAACAACAACGATCTAGCTGCAATGCTTCGATATCGCCTAATGTCACCATTGGGTTGTGAAGGTCAGATGGCAGTCGCTTCTCGGAAAATATCGAGGTCCAGCCAAATCCGCAGTTAAGACTGGTAAAGCGGACCCCAGACTCCGAGGTGAAAGCTTTGGATGCGACTGGGATTAACGCTACGTTGAAGGAAGGATGTAAGAAAAATTTATTCACGCCTTTGTATACACAGAAAGTAAGCAGATGTGTACTGTAACTGCCAAATAGGAATCGAAATTGATAGTTCAAACTGAGTTTTGAAGTAACAAAATTTGTGTCAAATGTCAACTTTCTTCAATTCTTCTTCAATTAGCCTGTCTACGTCCACTGCTGGACATAGGCCTCTCCCAATGTTCGCCATACCACCCGATTCTCCGCCTTTCGCATCCAGTCCATCCCAGCTACCTTTTTCAGGTCATCGGTCCATCTGGCTGAGGGATGTCAACTTGACATTTCTAATAATACATACCTTTGTCAAACGATTTGTCGATCTCATCTGTGCTGGATTGATGGTGTTTCTTGTCAAACGGCGAGTTGGCGACGCCAGAGCCTGCTGTGGCTAACGAGTGTGGAGAGCTACCGTCAGCTGTGGGCCAACAAATTACAATAATTTTAGAAATGCAACTTAAAAAACGTTCAAATATTTAAACATAAATCTTCTCTAGAGTTATATATTAAAATGTTATTTAATCCTGCAGTTATATACCCTAAGGTCATTATCAAGCCCTGCAGTTATAAACATAAAGGTCAAATACTAAGATTGGTCCTAATACTAGCTTCACATAAGTATTACCACTCAACAGACAAATAAGTTTACTAATCGTAAGCTGTTCCTGTAACCTGTTCCCAAGTCTGTATAAACCTCATTACACTTTTAAAACTATAATTCCTTCAACACCATTGTAGCGTCAGAATTACCAATCGATCTGGTCTGACTGTTCAGAGGGAAAACTTAAAGGGCGGGAGAAATGGATAAGACGCGACCAGGGCCTCTTTCTGCTAAAGGTAATACCACTGGCACTCTAAAATGCTATTTAATAGTAGACTTTACCGTTATACAGTTTAAGTCTAAAATCAAATGAAAAGAATTCATTTAACTTTTTCATTCGCTCTACAAAATATCATTTAACTTTAGACTTTAACCTGATAACAACAAAGTCTACAATTAAATGGAATTTTATAGAGTGATATATCAGTGGTTTATCTTTAGTAGAATCGAGACCCAGTGACGGGTTTATACACTGGCGACGCTTCTATACATTTCCAAACTCACTGATAGCGCGTCCACGATGCGTCTTGCCCGCGTCTTCGTTTGTTTTATCTGTTTGTCCTGTCCTCAAATAAGTAGTCCGAAACTTACCGGCTTTGACGTTCATCATCTTCCTCTTGAGCCTGGAGGGGCACTTCTCAAAGATGAGCAGGAACTCGGCCGTGAGTCGTTCGAGGAGCTCCGTAGTGACCGAGCGATCTACGTACGAGAACCAGTGGCGGCCCTCGTTCGATTGTGGGATCTGGTAGCAAAACGGACCTTTTATTCAAAGGGTACTCCGCTTTTTTTTTTAAACTTGTACCTATAAATTTTTCTTCGAAAAATTCTGTCTAAACGAATCTAGAAAGTTTTAAGTGTAAGTAATTTTTTCCTCCACGTATACCACCAGCGGTTGTCGGATTTGAACCGACTAAAACCGCACGCCGTATTGGGTCTACAGATGTCAGGGTGTGAGTACCGACTGAAGTGTAAGTAGCTATGACGTAGACAGGTTTTTGTTTCGAGGTTTAAAAAAAAAACAAATATAGATATGTAATTTTTTTTTTCTAGAAAATGTGTCAAACGACTATGCCCTTGATGTTAAACAGTGCCTATTAACGCTAGTTAAACTCTATTAGGAACAAAAAATGAATCAAACTTTAAAAAAAATACTTACCGCCCAGTTGCTCCATTTTGAGGCCAAATGTATACAGAAGCAAGCTACGACTGTCGGCCTGTATTGTAAACACATCGTCGTCAAATGTAGGCTGTTCGAAGCCATGAAGTACGATGTCTGGGCCAAATCCTTTGGTGCTGTAAATAAAAAAAAATGCAACGTAAAAAAAAATAGATTTTTTTGAATAAAGAACGGGAGAACACTATGGAATGAGGGTTAAGCATGAACCGTTCCTTGTTTAAAAAGGATGTAGGTTTATAGGTGTGCTAGAATATGCATGAGATTAAACAGATAATATCGGTTGGTTAAAATTTTAAATGTGTTTATTCCTAAACTAGGCAGACGAATTTGAATTCGATATTCAGTTTGACCTCCGATGCCAACGAGATGGTATTGGTATACCGACTAAACCCCTGTCTCGGGTCTTTCCAACCCTCCTAACTTCAAGGAAAGCTTGTCCAACTATTAAACAATATTCAGTCATCATCATCATCCTCCAAGCTTAATTCAGTCTAACTACGAAGCGGCGTACTTCGATATTTTTCGTGAAGCGACTGCCATCTGACCTCTACAACGCAATGGCGATATCGAAGTTCTGTAGTTAGACCAGGCCCATACTATGAGTTCTTGTAGCAATTTAAATGCGATGCAGTTCAACTCAGGAAGAGAGATGAAGGAATGGGGTCGGCAGCGCAAGTGTGATGCCCCTAGTGTTGCACGTGTCCCTAGGCCACGGTGACTGCTTCCCATCAGGTGGGCCGTGTGCCTGCCACCAAGCGATATAAAAAAAAAGCTATGCACCAGGTACAGCGCCATCTCTCTCCCTGAGTTGAGCTGCATCGCATATTTTGATTTGCTACAAGAACGTAAGGCCTCTGTTGTCGGACTGTTAGGTCTCCAACCACAGTGTGGTACTTATTTGTAATTATTATAGTTTCCTCGTTAGATGTCCAATGAGGAAAATATATTTTATTTTCCTTAATGTTCAATTTATTTACATAACAACAGGAAATGCATTATTTTGTAGTGCCTACTATTACAGATTAGAGCTTTAAATGATATTCAATTGCGTGGCAAACTTGTGAGAAATTAATCTGACAAATTCAGGCATTTTTTATGTCACTTAGTTGGCTGACAAGCACATGGCTCACCTGATGGGAGGCGGACTACACGAACCATGTTTAATCGACTTTAAGCTGCAATATATACAGATATTGCCAGAGGTATGTGCCAAGTCAAGATACAAGTGGCACTTTCAGTTCATAGCCTAAGATAGCCGCTTACCATCAGGTAGCATGTGTGCTTGTTCACCGAACAAACACCTACCTAGCTACCAAAAAAACTAAAATAATTGATAGCCAGACCTTGATATTGTACCAACGTGTAGGTGTAAAAATTGCAAGCAAACACTAATTCATCTAAAAGCCGGTGAAGATCGATCTTCACCCATTAAACATATTTATTATGTATTTTATGGGCAATTTTTCCATTTATTGTGACTGAGGAGTCACACAAGGTCCTATAAGCAAGTTATAAGTCAAATATCCAAGATCCAGGATGGGATTCGAACCCGCGTATACCCCTTATAGAGGGAATACTCAACTCAGCTACTTGGGACATGACCCTGGTAACTGAACTTCTTATATATATATAATATCTCAGGACGACGTGGGAGTCATTTATAATTGCTTTAAAAAAATCCTTTTTGGTCTTTACATACTAAAATAAATAGTTTTCTGTCCTTTTTCGTGCGGAAATCCCCCACATAACCACCCTCGATGGCCGGCGGGGACCATCGAGGATAGTTATGTCGGAATCGAACCGACTAAAACCGCACATGTCGAACCGTCTTGGGTCTCAATTACCGGGATGTAAGGTTATCCAATAGGCATTTCCTTTGCATCCCTATGGCTATCTACGGATTTAAGAAGGCCCCCTCGACCCCCAGAAAGAGGGTGAGCGGGTAAAAAATGAAGTCTGTCTGTATTGTTATATAATGTTGCAAATCATATTTAAAAAAAAACAACCAAAAAAAATTAAAAGCTAAATAATGAAATGAGAAAATGAAAAAAGGTTGGTACTTAGTTTTTGGTTCATTACATAAATCTAAGTTTTTAAAAGCCAAAAGCTATGTATGTGAACACGTGAATTGCGGGACGCATATCATGAAGTAGGGTAACCAATATGCGGCGAGTACATGGATGTGATTAGGGTGACACACATACAATAGATTTTTTTCAATCCACATACCTTTGAAGGATTTTCTCATACATTGCCTGTTGATTTCGCTCCTATTTTTTTTATTTGATCAAGCGATCGAGTCCGGTGCGGTGATCGGCAACGGTCTCGGTTTTGTCCCATTTTAATAAAACGTGTGGCCGCCATACTTCGATTATCGTTATTTTTGGATAAAATTTTAAAATTTTAGGCAGAATTTTTCTCGGACATTCAAAAAATTATTTTTATAATTTTTTTTAACCTTTTCTTTTGCAAAAATCGAAGATTGTATTGACTAAGTTATGTTATTCTTCAGGAATAAATGGATTTTGACTTCAACACACTAAAAAATCCAACTCAGATACCACACAATGAATGAATGTGTATGAGTAGTATAAAAAATAGGGTAGGTATCTATATACAAAAGGGTAAAATAAGAATAATATAATTTTTGCCCGACAAAACATATTTATTTTTTATAAAATTAATGAATTTACAACAAAATAATGGAAGCCATACGTTATACATACATAAATTATATTCCGGTAATTAAAATTTCATTCAAAAATTTTGAAAATTTCTTACACGGCAAAAAAATTACTGCGCAGATTTGTAATGTTAGGTAACACTTTAGTCGCATATACTTAGAGCATCAATATTTCTCTCCTGCTTTTATAAAAATCTACAAAAAAATTTAAAAAATTCTTTTAAAGGAAAAATATTTCAACACACGATCAAAAACCAGTAGGTTAAACCCAGACCGTACCGACTCAACCACCGCATTACAAAACCGATCTCGATCGACAAGTTTGCCGCGCAAGACATCATTTTTATGCCCGCTACCCGTGGCCCGTGACGTCATCGCACTCGACACAATGTTAGGACGCTTGCCTCACCTTTGACAAGGTGACACGTGCGTACAACGTGAGTGTGAGGGTGGTCGATCGCAACATCGAACCCTAAAGTCTGTAGGAGTACATTCTCGTTGAATACCAGTTCCTGCGCCTGAAACAATTTAAATTATATTAGACAAATTTTATAAAAAAAAAAAACTGCCACCTAAGTGGGTAGTATTAAAAAAAAAATCAGTCGGATATTTCATGGCTGAAATTTGGTACAGGGATAGATCCTAGTCTGGAACAACACATAGGCTGTTTATCCCTTAAATAGGTTCCTATAGGAAGCGGGATCACCTGAGGGTGAAGTCGCTTGCAACAGCTATTGCATTGTATTTTTTTTGTTAACGATAACCTCAAAAATTGCTGAACCGATTTCAAGAA
Organism: Lithosia quadra; assembly: GCA_963576445.1. Taxonomy (NCBI): domain Eukaryota; kingdom Metazoa; phylum Arthropoda; class Insecta; order Lepidoptera; family Erebidae; genus Lithosia; species Lithosia quadra. Next base: position 4,686,450 of record OY754901.1, on the reverse strand, counting down.
TACTGCATTACCCCTGAGTAATATTATATATTTCCGGAAAGCACAACCTGGGAGTCTTCAAGTCTAGAGTGAATAGGTTTCTTCTAGGCAAGCGTGCTCCACCGTCGACCACATCATCACTTACCAACAGGTGAGATTTTGGTCAAACGAGAGCCTATTACCAATAAAAAAAAAAGCATTACATCCCGATTTTTGCAGGGTTTAAAACCCAAAATGTATACTATAATTAATAAGATTTGTCAGATGTTCATGTCACATGTTGTGATCTAAATATAAACCGTCCATCACATCCTGTCTCGGATGTCAGCGACAGCAGCTTCCACCTGGCCAGTAATCCCTTCGGTCATTGACCTTTAAGCTACAAAGACTCGCACAACTTTTAAATTCAAGTATTGGACATGTACTTATAAATGGAGACAGGTGGGTCCAGTGTGTACACCTGTTAACTTGACGCGAAGGGAGATTTTTGATTAAACCGGTATTGAGATGAATATTGTATTTGATGGTATGAATGGTAATAATGAGGAATATATTATACAGCTCCCGTGGTTAAATTTGAGGTTGTCTGTGTAGATAGGAGCAAAAATCGTAACAATTTTCTCCCGTGCCATTCCATAATAAACAAAATTGAAAGTGTTATAGTTTGGCCGCTGAGACTATGCGTTCCTGACACATGTCAATTCGTCATGACTAGTTATGTACAATAAATAACTTGTACCTAGAACCGTTCTCTAAACCTGTTCCCAACTTACAATAACATAATAATAATCACAGTCAGCAATTGTGACAACGTGATTTCATTTTAATTTTAATTTTATTCTAATTTGGCTATCTATCCGCCCTATTTGTTTTTCCAATTTTATATTTTTAATTTTGTTTCATTCTTATTTAATTTTATGTGATTATTAATTGTAATGATGGGTTATTGCCTGAAATAATAAAAAAAAATCATATTCATTTCATTCATTATAAAAATATGATTCATTCTTTCTACTAGCTTGGGTAGGGGCTTATTACAAAATTACATATTTTTGAAGTGAAAACTTCTTTAGCGGCGCTGAGCACTTTTTTTTGTATGGGTAAAAACTTTCAAACTCGCGTCAGGGTCACGTGATGCTGATCGAAAAAGCGTAAGATCGAGGGGAAGGGAGAGGAACTAGTATCTCCCACTCTTTCTACCGTGCCTGAGTGTGCTGCTCTGTTTAGGCGGCACAGGGCGCTTGCGCGAATGACCGTGTGTGTTTATGTACAGCGTCCCACGCGTATCCAAGGATGGTGACAGCTGATTGCTTGACTGTTGTGTAGTAAATACACTGTTGTGTATTCGTAAATGTGAATAAATAACAACATATAAATTGTCATATTTGTGTACGATAGCGCAATAAATAAACATTGTATTCTACCTCATAAATGATAGTACTTTTATACTTATAATTAAACACAACGTTAATATTGAAGTTTTCACTTCTGCCGGCACTCCCGGAGTGCTATTTTTTTTACATTAACACACATTAACAAAAATACAAAATAACGTTCTATTTTATATTTTTCAACCAACAGATTATTATTATTAAGATTACTAAAATATGCGGTTACAATTGCCTTGTTATTTTGTCTCATCACTATGAAAGCCGTATGAAAGCGAACATTTGACATAACCTTGAAACAGCGCAGTTTGACGTGTAATGACTTTTAAAAACTATTGATTTTATATTTTTAATTAATTAATTGTTAATCATTTTAGCCCAAAATTAATCTGTGTATTGTAAATTGGCACAGTAATTAAATTTTTAATGTTATCACTCGTTAATAAGGTCAATAAACGATTTTTAAAATTTTGCCGTAAATTCAAAGTTCCATCGCCCGTTCGCTCACAACCTGTCAGGAACGCATTCTTTCAGCGATTCTATAATAGTTTGTAATATCAAAACGGATTTTAAATAAATACCTACATATGAGCTCGTGTATGTACAATACTCATACCTATAACATCTCTTGAAATTTTTGTATGTTTGAAAGTTCCGTGCGAAAAAATTAAAGCCTGGATAAAAATCTAAAACAACGCGGGTGCAATCGCGGGCACAGCTATTAGAACCACGCTCAAGGGACTCGCGTCACTGCTCGATCAGTCCATTTATTGGCCTTCAATGCGCACTAAATTGTCAAGATTTTTGACCCCACCTATACGAATACGAAGTTCCGAAATTGCATTTTTATAGGGTCAAAATGACTGCACCCTGTTGTATGGTAAGAGTTAACACCATTCATGATGCTGTCGATCCTAAAATGGTAGTTCCTACCTTGACGGCCTCGACAGATGCTTTTTCACACCCCGCTTAATATCCGGGATAGGCAGAAGGAAGCACGTGTGCTGATAAACGTGCGTTTGATCCTAAATGGAATTGTTCGCACCATATGAGGTCACAAACAACACACATTGTTGTTCTATATAGGAAACTAGCTGTTGCCCGCGGCTCCGCCCGCGTGGATGTCGAAATCCGTTTCAAAAACTATCCTATCTCTCAAGTTGGATCGAACTGCACATGGTGTGCGAATTTTATTATAATCGGTTAAGTGGTTTAGGAGTCCATTGAGGACAAACATTGTGACACGAGATTTATATATATTAAAATGAGAGGGTGAACTGAATTGGAAAAGTTTATCGGTACAATCGCAACGACGAAGGCTGTAAAATATACTAATTTGCTATTATAATGCACATTTTTTTATATAGGACACGTCAAAATGACTTCACCTCGCCTGATGGTAAGCTAAAGGTAAAGTCTCAAGACTGGAGTCACCACTACGTACACCGGTAGTGTTACAGTGGCGGCCCTCAGCTTGACGGCCTCATCAAATGCTTTTTCACGCTCCGCTTAAATGCCCCGGGACTATAGGAGGAAGGAAAGAATCAAGTCTTTATGGTGCAGCAAATAAAAGAGGCACCGAACCGCTTGGTTCTTGGTGAAATTGATTGCACTGTGTGAGGGTGATACCTCAGTCTGGCAAGCACATCGGAACACTCGCCATGGTATAGTGCGCGACATCTAACTTGGCCAGATTTTGGAGTAGTGTGGGCCCCACTACTCCAAAACCTTGCCAAGTTAGATGCTGTACACTATACTTGTTTGTGGCAAAATGAGTCGCCTAGAAACAAGTATAGTGTACAGCATCTAACTTGGCAAGGTTTTGGAGTAGTGGGGTCCACACTACTCCAAAATCTGGCCACGTTAGACGCCGCTCACTGTAGACACTATTGTAAGACACTAACCTGTTCTTGGTACTGTTCAGCAGTGAGAGCGTTCACACTCTCACCTCTGTGGAGGCAAACATGCGCCACTTTTATAACATACTCCAATTTCCTTGGCTGCTCCTCGACCTGTTAACAATAATTCATTTATTAACCAAATTTTTATATTTTAACATGTACAGAAATAGCTGAACACTTGGATTTGCTAAACATTAATTGTGGTCTGGATATACTGTCTAGCAATTCAACAAAAATCCACGCGGGCGACAGCTAGTATTTAAATAAATAAATTAGATGTTGTTCTTTATCGTGCGACAAAGCAAGGAAGTACCAAATCATTTGGTTCGAGACAGTACGGTACCATATAAAAGTGGCACATACAGCAAGTGTTGTTCTAGATATGAGGGGTGAGGGTAGGACGAACGGGCATCTAAATCATAGCTTAGACAGTTCTAAGAACTACTAGTTACGTATATATTGGAAATCAGGTGTCTGTGTTTGTTTATCAGTCTGTTTAGGACAGATTGATAACAGAGATAGTTTGTTCTAGATAGATTGGATAACACAAATAACTCCGAAATTGGACAATTTAAATGTTTAATCCAACTAATATTATAAACATGAAGATTTCGTGAAGATTTTTGGATGTTTGTTAACCAATTACGCTCCAACGAATCTCATGAAAATTTGAAAAAGGGATTTGGAACAGAATTTGTAAATAATAGCTACAGTTATTAGAAATTTTGCATTAACAACGTCTTTTAAAATAGTTAAGTACCTTTTTTTTATCGTGCGGAAATCCCTATGGATACCACCCCTGTCGGCCATCGGGGGTGGTTATGTCGGGATCGAACCGACTAAAACCGCACGCCGTCTCGGGTCTTAATTAGCGGGGTGTAAGGTTACCCAATGGGCATATCCTTCACACCCCAGCTGACCCCGGGCCATCTACGAGATGGCTCCCGTGGCGAGTGGGAGGCGCTGCTCGCCTCCGTTGCCCAGGTGCACCACGTGGAGGTTCCGACCCGCACCCAATAGTTAAGTACCTGACTAAATGTCTGCTTATTTTTGTGCATTAATAAGTATTGACTTTTGTATACAACTAGAACCTGTATTGTCATTTCGTTGGTTTAGTAGACAAATGTAGCACGTTTGTCGTATTGTCTATTACCTTCAAACATGAACCTTATATTGTTGATCCAAAGACGAATATGCTTAGTGCAGGATTTCGCAGACAACCGATTTGTTCTTTAGATTTGCTGAGCCAAAAAAGGTCCAGTCTTTTGTTAATCAGGTACTTTACCTGATATTTTTTCTAACGTGGTACTAAGAATGGCTAGTTATGCACCTTTCTAAAACATGACAGAGACTTGATCTGCACAAGGCCAGTGTGGTTTAATGATAGGGAATTATCCGACAACCAGTGTGCTAGAATATTTATTTATTTAAAAATTAAAAGTTAAATTATGGTTTCGAGAAAACAGCAATAAATATTTTATCTTGTTAGCAAAAGAAACATTTACGTGCAAGTACTGTTACTCTAGTAGTATGTTTTTACGTCAACAGGAATTCACCTGGTGGTAAGCTAAAGTCTAGGGATCTGCGTAAAAAAATAAAACCTTAAAAATCCAAAACCACACTGATTAAGCCAGAGATTACCGCCTTCAAATAATTCCTTCAGCTTTGAACTCGTAATACTTGAGTATTTAATTTCTTCCGCGATATAACGTTGAGGCTTTTCTTAGAACTTGATATTACCTGCAACTTGACGTAATCGCTAATACTCAAGTACCTACCTAACCTTGGACAGTTCCGTCTATACAATTTTTTATTAAAATAGGTATTGCTGGTATTTAAAAATAAGATAAAATCATTAAAAGTGCAGTTCATTAACATCTAAAATGACTGAATCATCCGAATACCTAATTAGTTACGACTGTGGTACAAAGATTTAAGTGGTTATCTCGATATGTTATGCCTTGTTAAGTATTACGATATCATTTCTCACATGGGACTATTTGTATAATTGGCTTCATAATCCTCAGCGATTTCACAGTTGTGTTCAAATTTTCCACTTTAGAGCCCGGGGTCCGCTTAATGTTTTTGATTGGGGTTGGCTTTTACGAACGACTGCTGTCTGTCTTATCAACTCCGAGAGGAAAGCCTGTACCAGAGTCTCATCTGTTGTTTAGCAGGTGAGGTTGACTGCGAACCCAGAGGTGTTGGTGATGGAGAAACCTTTACGCCCTTGATCATTGCGAAAAACTATGTATGTGTTCTGTGACATATCTTATCTGTATAAAAAAGAAATTCAAGTAAAAAAGATACGTACCTTTGCGGCGAGGAACAGCGCTGCTGCAGCAATGGCATTGCGGTGGAACTGCGTGAACGAGTGGAAGGCGAAGAATCGGTGCATATACACTATCGCTGTATTGATGCATAGTTGAGAACTGTAGAATATTGGTTAAAGAAATGTTTAGCATAACAACACATACAATAAAAATATTACAAAATCGAGTCATGTCAGGATATAAAGTTGCGTTTGTCGGAAACTACATGCCTTATTTATGACTTTTGAAAAACGTAAAAATTATTTTAAATAAAATACCTTCATTTTGGTAATGTGAAAGACTTTGCAGCTAATATAATAACACAATAGACGGGCTCAAAAGCAGTCAAGATATTCCATTCATCCTTAATCTTTACTGGTAATAAACAGCATTTTAAAAGAAACAATATTATGCCTTTGTCCTTAAACTAGTCAGTCATTTGCTTAATTTTTTTTCCTTCCATACCCTCACAAGCATTTACAAAGTATTTCTGCAAAGTAATTACTTTAAACCTTTCATACAAGCCCGCCTATTTCAGGTGCTTTGCCTGCAGCTGCCGTGTCTCAAAAACATTACCAATTTTATCAAAGCTAAGTCATAATAAGTGTTTTTATTTATCAAAATACCCTTTTATAGATGATATCACTGTGTGATAAGTATCTGATGGAAACATGAGTATTTGATAAACATTTTTTTGCATGTAATGCCTTGTGATACAACGTCCACTCAACACATTCAATCGTCTTGGAGCATTCCACCGTTCATAATATGCAAGACAGATATTAATATCGTTCAAAAATACAAGCATAATCTACATTCAGACAACTTGCAACTCCGGAAACAGGGAATGAATCAGTTAAAAAACATTCAATTTCAGATCCACCCACGCTGGGATTTCCCGTGTCGGAAAAAACCGACGGTCCCGATTTAGAAAGGAAACTGTACATACTTGTATATTTTCTACAAGCATTTTATCCTTTGCATTTTAACACTAAGTAACAACCCCGTTCTCTTTGGTACGTACGGAAAAATAACATGAAGTCCTATTAAAAATTCGACCAAGTAAAAAGAATAGATAGGCCCTCTACACAACATAACAAACTCAAAAACTAAGACTAGTTAACCACAAAAGATATTGCAGTAACGACACGACACCATGGATATATTTTTGCGTCTAAGTAGACAGGAAATAAGAGACACCAAGTGAAAGAAAGGGATATGCATTAACTATTTATTACTTTGCAAAAACAGTTATTGTCAAAATCAAATGATAGATTTTGACCCGGCAGATTTATTATTTTGAAAAGTTTTGAAAAGACCACATCATCATTTACCAACAGGTGAGATCGTGGTCAAACGCGAGCTTATTACCAATAAAAAAAAAAGTTAGGTTTTATCTTTTGAATACTAACAGCAACAGTCCATTAATTTGACCTTTTACCTGATAGGTAAGGTCGCCAATAATATCTGCATCTTGAATTTTTTTTTAATATACAGTCAGCAACTTGCCATTTTTTTATAATGAAGTAAGGTAAAAGGCCGTCCTTTAACTTCCGCATCTCGTATAGACCAAAAAAGCAACTCACCAATCAAAAAATTAACATCCGTTTTTTACTGTAAGTATTGGTTTTTGTGCCAAATCAAACATCTACAGTATGCGGTTACTAGTGGCATATAACTGTTAACCAAACCTCTTGAACTAAAATTGTCAATAGTTTGATTTTAAGTACATACGGACGCTGAGTCAATGACCCAATAATGTACGCGGAAAATTTTAAAAACATTGCCGACAAAATATTTCAACGATTTGGCATAGACGAACTATTATACAACGTAGCGTAAAATTTCATGTATCTCGTTTGATAATTTTCTTTGAAACGATTAAATTGTGAGCCAAATCGTGTAGGTACTAGAAATACGTATTACGGAAAACACGCAACGGTATGTTTTCATTTTTGTTCACATAAATAGCTGCAACCAGTGATATTATCTGTACTCTTTTACGTGAATTGCGTTCTCATTGACGTCATTTACATAATATATCTAAATAGATGCATGTTATCAGATCCTCCTATATGAAGTACAGTCACTTTTAGTTATGACCAAGCTACCTTCACCCTTTGAACCTTTTCTCAATTCAGTTTCAATCTAACTACGCAACAGCCGTTTTTCGATATTTTCCGTGAAGCGACTGACATCTGACCTCCACAATCCACAACCCATTAGCGATATCAAAGTTCTGTAGTTATACTTGTCGGAATTTTGGGGCTTCAACTATCCGAACGAATGTCGACGGACGGAAACGACGGCTTATCATGCTCTCCGAGGCACGGAGGTGTCTTAATTTGTTAACAATGATCACCTATTCTAGGATAGAAGGTTAACCTTCCAATATGGTACTATCACGGGTTTCCCCATACTGTCCCAGTTAAAATAATGTTCTATAATAATTTATTTATAGACATGAAAACATTGTCCTTCGACACAGGTCGATAAGCGCTACGTACAATAAATTTTATGGACCCATATAAGGCTTTCTGCCGTAGACGAATCAAGGACAGAGAGAAGGTCAGGCGGACGAGCTCGTAAAGTCATTGCTAAGGTCAATCAATATCAGTGCGGGAGTTACTGACGTCAATGTTTCGTTTCCGAGTTATTCTTTACTTCGATAAAGGAAGTTTTAAAGTGCAGACAATGAGGAAATATTACTGTGAGCATTACAGCAATAGAACATTTTAATTATAATTTTACTATATTTTTATAATCAAAGTGGTAAATAAGCCTCCATCATCCGTGAAGACTTATTCAGATCCCTATTCAGCTTTCAGTCTGTCTAACTATAATATTCATTGTGTTTACGCAATGGTAACGCAGTTTAGTGCACCTTGATCCCGATTTTTGTTATTGATGAAATTCTCGATAAGATGTTTTCTCTTACGCGTTATTTTTTCATTTTCAGCTAGACTTACAGTGAATTATTAGACTGAATAATTTCTTTACATAATGTTATGTCGCATTATAATAACCTCAAGGTCACAACCTGGTAATTGCTTTTACTATTGCGACGTTTTATCGATAACGCAATAATTTAACAGAACTGATTGATTAAGTATACGAATGTGTTCTCCGACTGAATTTTTTTACTACCTAAATACGATTTTTCAATGGCCGGTTAATTCGCTAACATTCAAAGTACTCTCTTTTTATAAATATTATGATTGTGGTACAAAGTTACCACCGCAGCTGATTAAACAAGCTTTCTACGTCTTAGAAAAATCCGCACATTGAAATTGCGCAGCGCGATTTACTTTTCTTCTCCATATGAGCGCTAATCCCGGTTGCAGTCAAAACTTTTGAGCCTGGGATCCGGTCTTCACTGCAATTAAAAGATTAAGCCAAGCTTTCGTCTCGGAGCCCAAAAGCATAAGTTGAGGATTTGTCTCCGGGCTCCAAGGTGAAAGTTTCGGAAGCTACCGGAACCACTAAGTTGATAATAATTGCCGTTACAAGTTCACCTCTGTAATTATCAATCATATCTGAAGATTAAGTTAAGAAAAAAGTCAAGGCAAAGTCGTAGTAATAACTAAAAGACAATGACTCATAGCCGAGTGACGACAAAAAATGTGAAGAAAAAATACACCGTGCTAATTTCCGAACGAGAAAGTTGAATGGGGTGAGCAGTCTGGCCAGCTTTTGAAGCTTGTAATTAACGGTGTATTGCCAGGTAAATGTGAAATTAAGGTTATTGCACGTTAAGGACTTCGTCAATGACTTGATAGCAGAAACTAACAGGCAATCGATGTGAGTATTATGAGTAAGTTCGATTTGTGAAAAGAATTGCTTCTCGTGTTTTCATGTTAGGTAGGTACCTAAGTTAAAGTTAGTAAGTTCTTGCCCTCCGTCAATGACGAGACAGGAATCTATTTAAATTTTAGGCTACTATGATCCTATCTCTGTGCATAATTTTATCCAGATACGTTCAGACGTTTTTGGTAGACACAAAAAAGTAATTGAAAACCAAAATATAGGTCACTTTTATCAGCGTTGGGTAAACCGTACGTCACAAAATGTGAAAGTTAAGTTTCGCTGTTTCTTTTTGCAGTCTACTGATGGATTTAAATAAAACGTGACCCAGTGAAGCCTGATAAAAATATAGGTAACTTGTGTATGGATAACTCCAGTTAAGTAACCAGCTTTTTGCGTTGTTATAGCTTGGAAAGCTTCGAAGGCCTATTCTACGACGTAAAAAGTAATTACATTTTATATATCGAGAACGGGAAATGGGTGCACGGGAAAATTTATTTTTTTATCCCATTAGGGGTTAAATTCCAAGTTTGTAGCGGCTGCGATTTGAGTATTGAGGTAGGAATTTGTTACATTAGATAAAATTAGTCACGGCTATCATAAATTGGCATATCAATGCGGTAGTAGAGCAATTCAGTTCTTTTTCTTGTAAGATGTCGAGGTAAGCGGTGACACGGCCTACTTTCAGCCACAAAACGTTGCGCAATCAAAAAGAGCGAGAACTATAGGATTAGTGAAAGTAAGTTTCAATTTTAGGTTACGCGAAATCCACGTGAACATTATGCTAATGCGAGCGTTGCTACGTGCTTGGCAGGGCGCGTTTAGCTATATTGGGAGCAGACTGAAAATTGACTTTTAGATTGGCAACTCGTAACCTTTTTCTTTCGAGTAAGTCTTCGCGCGTCGCGTAGATTTTAGTCAATATGTAAATTTTGAGCAGTCTGCCATTTCAATATTTCATAGGTATACAAAATCTATACAAATAATATACAAAATTGAAGTGTCTGTTTGTATAACGTTATGATACATTTGTAACTTTTTAAATTTTTTATCATCTATTTGAATGTCGTTTAGTAAGTAGGTTTTGACGGGAATTTCACTGGCAGATAGCTAATATTATAAGGCGTAACATAGGCTACTTTGACCGCAAAAAAGCCTGAAACTCTGAATCCATTTCTGATTCATCGGGTTTATTATACTCGTTGTTAAAAATAATTAACAAATTCCATCTAAAGATATACCTTGTCAATATAAGACATTATTTTGCAGAATTCCATCCAACACCTGGTTGTATGGATATTATTATTGACACTATTATGGATTTATTGTTGTGGTTAGGTATACATATAATGTTACAGTTACCGTACATAACAACTGTGACTCAGACATTTTCTTGTAACTGTTTGTCGGACCACACATACAATAGGCGTGTTACCCATTTATCTCGGTGACTCATAGCGCAAGTGTATTGCTTGAATCAAGTGTAGTATCAATGATTGAACTCGAACTAACCGTTTTGGATACTGTACAGTTATGTTTGATAAAACGAAATTAATCGTCACGTGGTCACAACTAAAGTAGATAAACATTATATCCTGTTTCCTACTAATATTTTATCATCATTTTAGTAGTTAGTTATCTATCATTAAGTGGGCATATAAATAATTGACGTCTTTATTGCATGCATGGTTGCCTGTAAGAGATTGTCAGATTTACAGGCAACGATTGGATGGAGAAAAGAAAAGAGTCGATAAGGATATTTGGGACATTATAGTGTACATTTGGTCAAATTGCCAGAATTTGCTTTATAACGCGTTTTCGCGGTTTTTGCGCAATGTTACCGAGATTTCCAGTGTCATCTGAGGCCTAGGCGTTTATTTGTAGGTATATTGTGGTTAACTATACCTCTCCAGTATGGATGAACCGATTTTCATTAATTTTTTTTTGAAAGGGGAATGATTAGTCGGGCGTGTTATGTCGGGGGTTTATGAAATTTTAAATTGAATTTTTTGGTCTCACTGCCAGGGATACATACCCAAGACCGTGCGGAGTATAGCAAGTTATAGTTGGGGGTTCCGAGGTGATGGCCTCGGATTCAGACAAGAGTGTAATGATGATTTCATTATGTTTTTAATTGAGAAGATGGTTGGAAATAATTACGAATAAAAGAAGCGGAATGTGGTCTCTGCCTACACCAATAATAGAGGCCTGACAATGATTTAACAGGTCAGTGACTTTTCCACGAAATCAAAACATTGTAAACAACAAGCTATGTTATCAAATGATAGGTATATATACATTGATCATATTCTTGAAACAAATTATTATTCAAATTACTCTATGATAAAAAACACATAGTACCTACCTACTACTTTATTTATTTTTTATTAGTGAGAGATTTTTTATTTAACATTTTAAAAGTAAAAAATCTTAAAAAAGGGATCAAGGGATTTTGAATTTTTTTGCCTATTTGTTCGTGAGCTGAACTACTGAACGGATTTTATTGCGGTTTTAATTGAAATTGGTAAGAGTAGAACCGGAGATATGACCTAAAGTTGTAACAACCGACATTCACGCATGCGTTAGTTAGGTATTATCTATAAATGGTATTCTAATAGCAGAATAACTGTTATATCTATTAATAAACCATATAACATTAGATCTAAAAGCGGGAAGTCTATATGAGTTTTAATTGAGCAATAAAAGCATCATATCAGGAGACGTGTTGACAAATCAGTAAGATAGGATTGATAAAAACAATATTGATTGTGCTAATATGTGTAAAGGCAATATTTTTGGGCATTTTCCTATTGAAACTTAATTTTATTGTAATCAGGCATAGGTATTTGACTGATTAATGTTTTTTTGATACTCAGATTTTCCTAAATACCGTCGATGACGTCAACTGGTCAATTTCTTTAACTTAATGGCTATAATTTTACATAGGATATGATAAGATTCATTTAGGTATTTGTAAGAATATTGTATAAGTTGTTACAAAGTTAACTATTATAGCTTGCACTTTGTACCTAAGAGGGTCATTATCTCGGCAGGCGCGGACGCCGCAGGCATCGGAGGTCTAATGACCTCCGTCCTCCATGAGCGCAGGCCTGGGGGTGACGGGTGCAGCCGCCTGTCGCCCTAGCAGAGGCAGGCATGACGGGAACACCGTGGATTCCAAACGCGAGGGGGCCATCTCGAATCCGGAGATGGTCCGGGTCAAGCCGGGGTGCGAGGGAAATGCTCTATAAGGTGGCCCCTTACACTCTGTCGTCAGAAGACCATAGACGGCGTGCGGTTTTAGTCGGTAAGAGTCCGACATAACCTGTCTCGCTGGCCGCGGGGTGGGTATCCGTGAGGATTTCAGTACGGAAAAAAAGGGGGTCATTTTTATCTTTATTTGACTTATCTTGACTTTAATGGGAGCGATTGTCTTTTAACTGAGTATACTCGAAAGGTAAGTCTGCCCTAGAGCCTTTTTTAGTCAGGAGGTGTACTGCTTGCAGGTTTGGTTAGATGGGCCCTCCCTCAGTTGGGCCCTAATACACCCTAAGTCTTTTGTAATAACTTATTTAAGATCAAAATTGAATGCCAAGAAGTAAATTAGCAACAGCGAGCCTACTTTCTTTTGATTTCTTCTTCGGGCTCAATTTCAAGGTTTATCAACAAGGAAACAAGCACAAGATCAATAATACAATTAAAACTCAATTAGTCACAAAATTCTTTGCGTTTAAACCAGTGGTAAGGTTAAATAATGTGGGTATGGAGGTCATGGACTCGACATTGTCAATGTTTCAACATACATAATGCAAGGTTTTCTTACAATAGCCTGAATTAACTTAATGATTGCACAAAAATTACTGACAACTAATAATTTAGCTTTTTGAAATATTGGGTTATAAAAAAATGGTGGGAAGTGGACTTTGTACTGTTTATGAAGTTGCAACTCATCCTTCGAACCTCGCAATCCAGTTAGGGTTGGTTTTTCAGTTCTAACTTTTTACGGACACGTCAAAATGACTTCACCTCGCCAGATGGCAAGTTAAAGGTAAAGTCTCTGGACCGGGGTCACCACTATATACACTGTTAGCGCTACAGTGGCAGTGCTTGACGGCCTCACCAAATCTTTCTTCTTCAATATTTTCTGTGAAACAACTGCCATCTGACCTCCACTACCCATTTTATAGACTTCTTAGAGCTCCAACTACCAATAACAACTGCCATGGACATGGATATGGCAACTGGGATTAACAGCTAACATACTCACGTTTTTTAAATATTTTTAAAGGGTTTTATTTAACTCAGCCTGTTTGTTTGGGTCAAATCTAGTAATTGAAATTTGACCCCCTTTCAGTTGTCTGATTGGTCTGATATTTGGCAGAAGTATTTAGTTCTGATGACACTACAATTTAAAACCGTTTAACTTGAAAAAGATTTTCACAATTTATTTTGCATGAATGAAACATTTTTGAACTATTGAATCTAAGTTGAGAGCCCGCAAAGTAGATTATTTTTAAAAGTGATTAAAATTGCAACTAGGTATAACCCGCCAGTATTTTTGCCAGAAACTGGAAGACTAAGGATGAAGTCTTACAAACTACCTACCATGTATTATTACATCGATTTTAAGATACCTATCCATAAGTTGTGTGTTAAAATACATGTGTTTGGTAGAATAGATGCTAGAAATGAGCTAGAAGCAGGCTTGATAAAGCTAATTTACAAACAAAATTGACCATCAATGTTATCAGCGTAGTATCTCAGTTATTGACAAATGACAGCTACTGTACTGCATAATATTGTGCAACACTGTAACATTGACGCTTTCTCAACAAAATAACCCTTAAGTGATCAATTATTGACAAACTGTCCACATTAACTGATGACAAGTGGTTATAAAGGATCCAAGAATGGAAATATTCATTATAACTTTGAAATCTTCAACATTAAAACAATTTAAAAGGAGAAACTACGAACCATAAAACTTGGGAATGTATTGAAACCTGTTTTGGGTTTGGAAAAGTTCTTAGTAAATGACAATTAAAAAAAAGAAATTGTGTAATGAGTGTGTGGTTCAGTTATAGGGTTACATTAAATTGATGATTCATGTACTAGGAGTACATGAATCATGAGTGTATGATAATATATCATAACCTATGAAATGATATTTTATTAAAAGCGGAATTGGTTAGTTGCACGAGTACATGTATTACAGAATTCTTTTCAATTTGATTTAGTCTTAAGGTAATGGTGCCTACGCCTATACAACGATAGGGATATGATTTGGTCCAGTAAGCTCATTTAGTTAGGTTACAATAAAATTGTCAGTATGTTAAGAAGTGTTTTGCAAAAAATATTTTACTTTGTTAGTTGGCAAATATTTAGCAGAGCAGTTTTTGTAGTCTTTTCTTGATAGCGTTTACCGACTATGAAAAGTTTTGGCAAATGATACTTTTTAGTTTTGTTTTGCGATAATGATTGTTTAAAGAAATATTGGTTACATTATATACTTTCATATAGGTTACCTAAGAACTGATATTGAATTGAAATGGACTTGTTGCTGACAGTATTAAAAAATAACAAATTAATTAATGCATCCACAATTCTTGGAAGTTCAACGTTTTCCTCAATGGAAGCTAAACATAATTTATGACAAAAACCGGTCCCAATTTATGTAATTATGACGAAATATGATAACTAGCTAGCTTCGACATGAGAAGAAAGATACTAATATCGAAATTATACAAGTTTATCTGTTTATTTGGTTTGAATACCAGGAAAACGTGATAAGGTGAAGATCACGACTGTTTCACGAGAAAATACGACGTCGCGCGTGTTCAATGTAAAAACATTTGTATTGAGTAAATTTAGCTCGGACATGCAGGTCGATCACTCACAGACCCTACGTCACACGCGCAGGCGTCCCGTCGATACACAGCTGTAAGATCAGTGACCTCGAGGAAAACCACGCTATCACGCGTGACCCTAACCTAAATACAAACATTTTGATCCTTTTTTAGTAGATTCATCTATAGTATTATCATCGTACCTGTAGAGAACGGGGCGTTACTTATGTCAGGCGGGAAATCCCACACGATCGAGCGAAAGTGGCCGCGATGACGCCTCGGGCCAGTTGAAGTTTCATCATCATTTCACTGATATACACTATCACAAGGCACTTTATACGCTACAACATGCATATTGATGCATGTCAACTATGATTTCATAAATAAAAACATGCCACAAACGCATGTTACACGCACTTTATCCACATGACTCGACAAAAACATTGAAGTCTACATACACTTGAAGCCTTTGGCCCATATCCTGAATTAAATTGGCTGCCTGCTGCCGATACGCCAATTCTTTATCTGCATCTAAACCGCATTTTCTGCTTGGAGAATTCACTAATTGTTCTTTTGAAAAATACCATTTTTCTTGCCCTCCAGCCATTGAACGGATGTTCCGACTGCGCGCGAGAAAGCACGACGGAGAGCAGAGCTCCGTCTATGTGCTTGAGTGGAAAAGGGATAGCACTATGACAGCGGCGACCGGACGTGGACCACGTTAACATTAGAGAGTTTTAAAACCAATAATTTAACATTTTGAATGTAAAGCACTGTTTGTTATCACTAATTAAGCACTAAAATTAATTTTTGTTTTTTAAAGAAGTCTGTAACCATATAACGATTGATAAAAAATCGTCGAAACTTTTATAATCTTGATAGGTATTCTCACACGGACGCCATTGTAAAACTTGGTGGTTAACGTAGAAAGATCTCCGGTGACAAAATGTGGATCTGAAACAATCACAGGTATTTTTCATTATTTCACTATGTTTCATTAGATAGTATAGACGTTTTTATTTCATTTGAGCATATTTTTTCCGAAAATCATTAACTTTTTAACGATATTACAGAACTTTAAAATTACGGACCTAAAGTCTCTGTCACACCGTGCAAATGGCCGACCCACCACTGTTTACAAAATATACTTTTTAATTTACTGTACTGTTGTAACAATGCTTTAGTTGATGAGTGGAACATCTAAAAGTGATTACTTAAATATTTGTTAATTATTGAGGGCATTATAATATCATTAGGAACTTATTTATGTTGTTTTTAATTAATGAGAAAGATATTTGACTATACTAGTGACCAAAGTGAACAATGAATATTTTCGCGGCTACGTGGATTTACATTTTGCACACTGTGACGAGGCGAATACAAAAAAAGTGTAAAATTACGCAATAGAAAGTGACTTCGTATTAAATTTATTTCAGTTGTTTACTGTTTGATACAAAGTGCACAATAACAAACATGTTTTCTTTTAACAAAAGCGAAGATGTTAACCAGCTGTTTGCTCATAATATCAGGATTACAGAATGTAAGGGTATTTCTGATAGGTTTCATCAGTTTCATGTCATCTAGTAATTACTATAGTTATTGTACATACACATTTCGCTTAATCGTTTTGTTTTTGTACCGATAAAAGTATCATTTGTGCCGGTAAGTATTTACATACAATTTTGAACTCAGTCTTCCTACGGTATTGATAGAAAAATCACTTCTTTTTCAATGATAATAATTCCAAGGACAACATTAAAATAAATCTATCTTCTTTGTGTATACCTACGCCTAGCACTATCTATCTATATTCTCATCGATTTATTTATTGATTGTAAGTCAAAATTCGCGCGCTAACGCAATCACCCAATCAGCATCACAGTTTATCCAAAGGTTGCACATTGGGCCCGGGGTTCGTTCACCTACGTTTTAACTCGATGTAACATTTTGCTTTTACGAGACCGACTTGACTCCCTCCCCCCCTCCAGCCCTGACTTGAAACCGCTTAGTGTGATTTTTATAGGGATTTCCTTCCTTATAACCTTGGCTTTATACTGCTTTAAAAGACTTCCCAACTCCAAGAAGACAGTGTAACGGCTTGCAGATGAGACAGCGGCCGAATTCCGACATTTTCGAAATCGAAGTTCCACCATACGAATTTAAATGCCTTCAATAATCCTTGCTCTATGAAATCATTACTCATATCCCGTGAATGTTTTTTTCAGTTAACCGACCCACAATGTCGCAGCCACCACGGCAGGTGATCCACCTTCCGAAAGTCAGGATGCTGAGCCGCGGCGGTCGGCTCTCTTCAGGCGTTCGGATCACCAACGTTAAGTCTATTAAACCGCCAGATCCCGAAGCAGTGAAGAAACAAGAAGAAGACAGACTTAGGGCTCAGGTATTATATTTTGCGATATATCTAACGGCTTTATCAGGGTTCGTCCTAAACATAATGTATGGTAAAGAATGTTGGGTGTGGCAGAAGGGAGAAGTCTGACAAGTATAGTTAAGTGAAAAAATTTCGTCCTTGCTCAAAGAATTTTCAACCCCTTTTTAAATGTATTAGGCTTCTAAAGCTTTAGTATCCTATATTTCATGCTATACGCGTCATCTGACTTCTTAGGCCTCTAGGGCCTTACCATGAGCTCATAATAGCAACTCAAATGTGATACAGTTCAATTCAAGGAGATAGATGGCGCTTTACACACTGCATAGCTGCATCTCTACTCTGAGTTGAATTGCATCGCATTTAAAAATTGCTTTCAAGTGCTCATGATAAAGTCCATGGACGCAATGCACAGTGTCGGCGGTCAATACGTTTCAGTCTTTCTTTTTCGCACGATTATGAACTGGAATACTCGTGATTTTTTTATTTATTTACTATTATTAGCACACGATTACTATAAAATTTCATTGAATTAATCCGGCAGAGAATTTAAAAATAATTATTAAAAACAATTGCAACATTGTTCATTGTTTCCGTAGTTCGAATGAATTACGGTAGATGGCGCCCGGCGCCCTAAGCCGTAGAATATATCGGAAAAATTCAAGCATTAGAATGGATCCAAGTAGCTCAGTTGGTCAGAGCATTCCCCCTGTAAGGGACTGGTCACGGGTTCAAGTTCCGTGTTCGATGATCACTTATACAAATTGCATGGAATGTTCTACCCGCACACTTGTTTCCTTCTTCCTACAATCCCGGGTTCTTTAACTCAGTAGCCTGTTGTCGCACATCAATATTAGACAAGTCGCGTGGACTAATACGTAGGTCATTTCAAATTTAAAGCAAAAAAATATCTATATAAAATTTCTTTATTTTAATTATCAAAATATAATAAGTAGGTACAGTTTTCTTAATCAAACAAAATCAACAAAATTAAATCACAACCTCTGTGTCATAATTAATCAATAAAAATAAAAACTTCTCGAAATTGCCAAAGAAATTACAGCTTTCTTTTTAATTTTATTCATTTAGATATTATTCATTAAAAATTAGCTACTAATATTAATTTGAAGACAAGAAATGATCAGCACAAATAAATTTCTTCCTGTTTCGAGGAATTGTTTTCGACCACAATGTATCTTCCACTCCAGTCAGTCCTGTCAGTTCGGCTTCATCGCTGAGAAGGCTCATCATCGTCTTCCCACGACTCATTATTCTTTTGTTCCTGCTCTTCCAAATGATCAACTTCCTAGTCATAACTGGACTCAGGTTGATAATAATTCTCGTCAGCAACTTGTGAACATCTCGCCTCTATGTTTGCATCTCGTCGAAAGTCCATTTTTATCCTAAAAATATAAATTTATTTACAGTATATACTAAATCGAAAGTTTAAACTGGCCATTTCAACTAATTTGCACATATTAAGAAGTAATAACAATAATAATTATAATTAAAAGATACTTACGCATTTGGTCGCGCGGACTATTTGCCGTTTTGGGACGAGTGGTGTCTAAAATGGCGGTTCGTACCCTCTGGACTTTGCCCTAGCTTCTTACCATGCAGCTGGGTAAAGTCAATAGACTGTCTGAATTAAAAAAAAGTCGTTTTGGGCAGAATTTAGGCTAATCTCGCCATTTTGGGTAGTGACACTAGACATGACTTAAAGTGGTCATACTGTACGTTTCTTCTAAAAAATCATTATTTGCCGATCATTAGGAGAAATTGTTAATAGGCCATAAAAGGGTGACTAATAAATGAATCATCTGCAATATAATTTATTCATATAATTATGTATAGCAATTATAGAAATTCATCATTTTCAAATTAGGTATAGGTACCTAGTATTTCTTAATTTATATTTGCAACAAATCTATTTCATTTCATTGCAATCATATTATATTATCATTATTATTTTATTACGAAATTGGAAAAATAGTTTAAAAAGGGTGATTAATAAATGAATGAATATACCTATTTATATAATTGCATAGCAATTATAGAAATTCATCATTTTAAAATTATAATTAGGTAATTCTTAATTTATATTTGTGACAAACCTATTTCATTTCATGGAAATTAATTTATCGTTTCTTATTTTATTTATTAATTCGAAAGGCTAATTGTTATATTATAGAATTTTCTACGTAATCCGCTGACCGCCAAATGCAACGCGGGATTCCCCCGCGTCTCGTAAATGAGGCCTTTAGGAGTAAAATTTTGAAAAATGCCTAAGCAGGACCGATAAGAAGTAATAATAATATGCCCAAAGTGACGAGCTGGCCATATAATTTTTTTTGTTTTTTTTTTTAAATTAAATGTTTTAAATATTGTCAAAGACGTCGAAACTCGTGTTAATTTAATTTTAACCAGACAATTGTACGCACGAGAATATGAAAAACGGGGTGAATATGGATCGAGGGGTGAATATGTACAAAATGGTTATACTAATGTTGCAGTTATTTTCTTTTAAGTGAAACAATAGACCGGTTTAATATCACATTGAACAAAATCATCAAATATATCTAGTTAAATTCTTAAAATTTTGTAAAAGAAATTATTGGACAAATTCTAATGACCACTTTGTCTTTATTCACCCCTTAATCCCTATTAACCACAACATCATAATATTACTATTAAATTAAAGATATCAATATTACTAGTAAAATAATTAAAATAACCATACCGTATTTTAAAATCCACAGAATTCACAGGCACAATTGCATAGACACAATACACGCGCGCGCACTAAATTTTACGTAAGACGTCTGTCAGTAGCGAATGCCGAATCGAGACTGCAGTTCGGGCGCTAAAAATTTGCAACACATAATTGCAACCTATTCATTTGCACGAATTATTGTATTCCACACAACTAGTGTTGTCAATTTATAAAATTTTGCACAAATACTGGTAGTTTAGATCTCTTTCAGCATAATATTAAATATATAAATTTCTATTTTAGTGGCTGGTGGTTTCTGCTACTGATTTTGTTTACCAAAGTTAGTGGTAAAAGTTTAGTCAGCTTAGGCGTCGTAAATTCGTCGATTTCGTAACATTTAATAATTGGGTCTTACATCGAGGTTAAAGCTCAGATGCCCGCAAAAAAACTGGGCATCCTGTCAAAAGTGCAACAGTATTTCACACCTGAACACCTGCTTAATTATTACCAAGCGCAGGTCCGATCTTGTATGGCGTACTGCTCGTATCTATGTGATGGTTTAGCTAAATACCACCTTGATGCGATGGAGACGATCGAGAGACGGGCCAAGAGGCTCATCAACGACGATGCACTAGTCGAGAAAAGGCTTCAGAGCCTTGCCCATCGCCGCAAAGTTGTAGGTCTATCGGATACATTTCAGAGAGTGCGCTCTAGAATTGCAAAACCTGATACCTCCAAGTCCTTTCCATCAACGAACGACAATTTATTTATCAAATATTTGATTTTTTATGCTACTAGGTAAACGCGATCAGAATTTCAAGCGGGCAGAGCCATGGGCAATCGCTAGCACGCTATAATTATAACATTTTATTTGCTAGGTTTTGCCTATCAATTATTTTAACGTTTTGCATGTAGAATACTATATTAGATTCTGATTTTTAGTGGGTTCTGGTGGTTTGAACAGGTTATTATTTTATTGAGGATATTGCATAAATTACTAAGCAACACTGCACACAAGCCCGCTTAATTTTGTGTGCAAATTTTCGTGCAAAATGAATGGCACCGGTATATCGTTTCCAAAATGGTTTTAAATTATGAATTTTAAGGTCTTTAGGAGTAAATTAGGCTACTTTAATTTAGGAAAAAGAATTAGAATTCTGCGTAACAATATTAAAAGCTTAAAATTTAAAACCATGCAAACGAAGTCGTGAAAAATTATCTGTCTGGGCATCACCATTTTTAGGATCGACAGCATCTACATTGGTGGTCTATAACCTTCTTAATTGCACCCTACTTTCTTACCATCTGGGTGGTCAATCGGACTGATTATAAAAGACTGTACCCATTAAATTGCGAATGGGTACCGCCTGCTATCAAACTTGTTTCAGGCTTTTCAACAGCAGTCGGGTTTTTAATTTTTTAATCATTTATTTTATTTTATCCATACTAATATTATAAATGCGAAAGTAACTCTGTCTGTCTGTCTGTTACACTTTCACGCCTGAATCGCTGAACCGATTTTGATGAAATTTGATATAGGAGTAGCTTAGACCTCGTGAATGAACATAGGCTATGTTTGGTCGCGATAACCGACATCCACGCGGGCGAAGCCGCGTGCGGAAACTAGTACTTTATAGTTACGACATAATTATAACCATTATATTTTTGGAATCTCCTTTTAATTTCCTTCATTTTGATTCCCCACTCGATAAGTTTGAGTAAAAAATGTTTTTTCACATCATACATTTTAGCACCAGAAATCAAAATTATGGTTTTTACCCGACTGCCGAAGAAAGGAGGGTAATGTTTTTCGAGACTATGTATGTATGTATGTATGTATGTATGTATGTATGTATGTATGTATGTATGTATGTATGTCCATTTCTTTGGCACGGCCTACAGCCTAAACGGCTTGACGGATTTTGACATGCGAGGCATCATTTTATTCGTCATGATTGTGTGAGTGACACTGGGTATATTAAAATTTCTAGAAAATCAAAATGGCGGATTTTTGGCGGCAAAATGAAAATCTTGAAAATTTGTGTTGCACGCTCTACAGCCTGAACTGCTTGACGGATTTTGACAAACAAGGTGTTGTTTGATTCGTCATGATTGTGTGAGTCACACCAGGTGTATTAAAATTTCTAGAAAATCAAAATGGCGGATTTTTAGCGCCACAAACATTTGACTGCGATGGACGCAAAAACTGCTGAACGAATTTCAATGCGGTTTTATTTGTTTAATAGGTCTTGGTCAGACTTAAAATCTTACGTTTGTTTGATTACAATCGGTTGAGTAGAACCGAAGATATGAGCAAAAATATAATAATTAAGGTTGAATTTCGGTGATGTCCCTTCACTAGGTACACGAAAATCATTAACTCCATAAAAGATAGATTTTATACTTCTATTCTTTATTATCTGGGCAGCTATGTAAATAACTAAAAAAGTATAAAATAAAAAAAAATAATTTAAAAATTCAAAAACCCGACTGCCTAAAAACTGAAAAGAAAAAAAACAAGCACTGAGATTGATGTCCGGTGGTCTAGAAACATAACAGCTGAACAGTCGGGATCCATTGAAAAATTAGATTGGCTGTCGAATAATGGATCCCGACAGTTCAGTTGTTATGTTTCTAGACCACCGGACATCAATCTCAGTGCTTGTTTTTTTTCTTTTCAGTTTTTAGGCAGTCGGGTTTTTGAATTTTTAAATTATTTTTTATTCACATTTCATGTACCCTATGACACTCGGGAGGTGCATACCTTTCATTTGAGACCTCATTCATTAAAATCCATCCAGCTGTTAGACCTATAGAGGGGAACAAATAAAACTACATACAACATACATACATACATACGCGCGAAACACATAACCCTCGCTGGCGCAGTCGGGTAAAAATAACACGAGTATTATAACTCTTTACATCCAAAACAACCAAGTGTTCTAGAACATTTTTCATATTTTGCGAGAAATAAGTTAGCTAAACAAAAGACTATTAAAGAATAATTAGAGACTTTTCTATTGTTAAAAGCTACGAATAAGTTAGAAGGGTCATTTATGTTGTACCTGTTTATAAAATAGCCTTTTCTAGACTATAGGGTCCGATGTCCGATAAGTCTTCCTTAGTAATTCTTATCAGTAGTTTATTGTATTATGGGATTTTCGCCCGCATGGGTGTTTAAAATCCATTGTTAGTATTAGCTAAATAGTTTACAACACAAAAGACTTTTGAAAACTGTAATAAAAAGCCGGCATCAACAAAACCCGCCTGCTAATGATTCTATGTTTTCTAAAAACTGTTGTTAGGCCAATATCTAATTTATTTATTTAATGTTAGCTGTTGCCCGCGTGGAATTTTTATCCCGAATCTGCTACCCATGGGAACCTATTTCTGTGATAAAAAGTAGCCTATGCGTTATTCCAGACTATTATAGCGGCTAAATAGCTATCTATAAAAATGAATCCCTATTTCCCTTGGTCACGGCATCACGCGTGAACGGTTGGACCGATTTGGCTGAAAAGTGAGGTAGCTTAGAACTAGAATAATTTTTATCCTGCCACGGGAACGAAATGTGCCACGAGGGAAGCCGCGGGTCACAGCTAGTACTATTATAAAATTGTAAAGTAACTGTGTCTAACATTGAAGATATTAAAAAAAAAAAATTAAAGTAGTTTTTTTAAGTGAAACGTTTTTCTAAGTGGTATAAAAAAAAAACTAAAGATTTCTGCCAAATATCAGACCAATCCAATAACTGAAAGGGGGTCAAATTTCAATTACTAGATTTGACCCAAACAAACAGGTCAAGGTTACAAACCTTTAAAAAAAATTGGATGGTTGGTCTGAAAAATTCTGAAGACGAAAATATTTTTTTTGGAATTCCTGTCTGTTTGTGCGCGATGGAAACTGCCGAACGGATTTTGTCGATGTTTTTTTTTAAAGGTCTTGCCAAGATTCAGAATTTTAGGTTTGTTTAATCAAAATCGGTCGAGTAGAACCGGAGATATAAGTTTCTACGTATTATTCCTCTATTAAATAAATATTTAAAACGTATCCTATAGCGATTCGTTTGCTGTTACAAACTTAATAGTACCTAGAAGAGTAATCATACGCACTAATGTGATATCATTATTTTGCAATTAATGTCCATTAGGTAATGTTGCGATGGTAGCTGAATGAATAAGGAAGCGGCCTCTACTCAGAGGTATCGAGTTCGAATCCGGCTGGATAAGTACCAATGTGAATTTCACTTTGTGGAATTTATATTTGCTAATCACATGATTTACCATCTGCTGACGGTGAATGAAAAAAATCGTGAGCAAACCCACATGTCCTAGAAGAAATTCTTTCCGAGACTTTACCTTTAGCTTACCATCAAGCGAGGTGAAGTCATGTTGACGTGACCGACATAAAAAAAGACTTTACCTTTAGCTTACCATCAAGCGAGGTGAAGTCATATTGACGTGCCGATAAAAAAAAAACCATTTCCTGTGAGGGTGCACGGCGCGGCGGCCAGACGTACGATCCACCCGCGATGCTTGCGATGGACGATTTGTCCATATCTATCTCTTATCAAAAGCCAAAAATCGCATTAACCTATCTAATACTAGTAGGATCTATATCAAATCACTTAACTATTCTAAAAAAGAGTAAGTCAAAAGCACTCGAAACCGGCGGGCTTGCATGAAAGGCTTAATGACAGTAGAGGAAGCGCGTGAAGTATGTCAGGACAGCGGCAGATAGTGGTCTGTTGTCTCTGCCTACCCCGGTGGGAAAAAGGCGTGAGCATATATGTATAATAATAATAGCAACCCATTAATAATAATAATAACCCCACTGCTGGACACGGGTCTCCTCTCCTCTAACAAGAGAGCTGAGAGGGTTTAGGCCTTAATCCACACACGCTGGTCTAATGCGGGTTGGTGGATCGGACATGTCCTTAGAATTTCTTCTAGGACATATGGGTTTCCTCACGATGTTTTTCCTTCAACGTCAGCAGATGGTAATATAATTATGTGCGTGCATATAATATGTATGTTAACTATTCTTTTCTTTATATTACAGCTCCAACAAGAAATAGTATCCCGTTCCCGCACATGTTTGTTTAAAGGCTATGAGTGCAATCTCCCTGTGATCACTGGCCGTCAGCATTGCCATAGGCACATACTAAGAGACCCTACCGCACCGTACCGGCAATGCGCACATACCTATAACAATGGAGAAAGGTGTCCTGCAGCCGCCCCTTCGGAGCGGGATCCTAGAGACCCTGGGTAAGTGAAAAAATCTAAAAAGCCTCTATAGTCCCGGGGTCTTTAAGCGGGGCGTGAAAAAGCATTTGATAAGACCGTCATGCTGAGGGCCGCCACTGTAGCACTACCAGTGTATGTAGTGGTGTCCCTAGTCCTGAGACCTATAGCTTGTCATCAGGCAAGGTGAAGTCGTTTTGACGTGACGTAAAAAGAAAAAATGATAAATTTTAGAGGTCCGGTTATCCCACGGCGATATCACATAGGAAGTATCTTAAATTTTCAACCTAGCGTTAATCCCAGTCGCATCCGGTGCACTTTTCACCTCCTAGCGCACATATTGCGTCCTGATAACTCCAACAGTGTAAGTATACAGCTGTATCTCTGTTCCAGGTTGTGCTTCGAGCATGCGCGTGCGGCGCTATGTGCTCGACAACGAAGCGCGGCTCCAGCCCCTCCCGTGGCCAGCACCGAGACTCTCCTGCATCAGCTGCAGCACTACGTCAAGTCAGTACTTACTTACGCATGTATATCGCTATGGGATTGGTAGAGATAACTTCACACCCACATTTGGGACTGTTAGTATAGATAGGAGTAGAATATCGTGACAATCAGCTCGCCCCCCCGCTCGCTCCCCACTGTGCCCTCTGCTAGTCAGAGTGACACGTGGACAGCCTCGGAGCAGCCCTCTAGAGGGCCACTCCCACCCCGGCCGGATTGGCCGCAGGCAGCAGCGTCTCCCGTGGTGAGTGGGAGGCGCTGCTCGCCTCCGTTGCCCGGGTGCACCGCGTGAAAGTTCCGGCCCGCACCAACGGAGCTCCCTGGACATGACCTGGTCATTCGAAATTCTCCGATACTTCATGTAAAAGAAAGTTAAAACCTTGTAAATAGTAGTGAATCATTGGCCTATCTCTGTGTATTACAATCAGACATAAAGCTCTCTAAGACTTACAGATACCGGCACGTAACTTGGCCAGGTTTGGGTAAGTTCGCGCATCGTGCACTTTGAGCCAATCAAATGATTCAAAGTACGAACGAACGGGACGTTGATTCGCTACAAGACGTCTCTCGGAGACATCTGATTGGTCCGCCAAGTGACGGACCAATCATATGTCCGCGACGGCGCAACCGCGTCTCCCGCGACCCGCTCATACCTCAAAGGGGAACTAAAATCGACCTTTGCGCATATGACGCGTCTGGCCAATTTACATGCCGGCATCTGTACGAGCAAATGAATTGATATAATAATTTGGGCACAGGCCTAACAGACGGGAGGTTCGGACGCTAAGGTATGCTTTGCTCACTACAGAGTAAAAATATTAAAGCTATTGTGAGCAAAAAAAATGTTACTCTCTGTAAATGAGTCTGTGGTCCGGTCGAAATAGACAATAAGGCTATAAACAGACAGAGGCGCGGGGCGGTCAAAATGACCGCGACGCACTCTTATCATTACTATCATCATTAGATCGCATTTAGCCCGCGTATGTCTGACAAGCGACATGAGCTATTGCGTGGATAAATTCAACTTTATAATAGTACGAATTAGAGTGCGTCGCGGACATTTTGACCGCCCCCTGCCATCTGCTTAGCGCCTAAATTGTTGTTACGAATTAAAGGGAATTGCATGATTTATAACTTTGCGTTTGGATATTAAGTGACCTGTGTGGCGCAGCGGTAAAGCGTTCGTCTGCTGCATTAGAGGTTGTGGGTTCGATTCCCGGATTTGTATGCATGAATATGTCTATTTGATTTTGCTCTGGCTGTTTCTATGTCTATAACATTTATGTATTCACGAAAAGAAATGTAGGTATATCCGCATTCTAGAACCCATATTACAAGCTATGCTTTATATTATTATTCGTAGGATATGTATTACGAGAAAGGTGTAAAAACTAAATAAAATATTTAGCAGACGTGGGATCAGTGGGGACTTGTAATATTCTATAGTATATGTAAAACTATATTTAGATAATAGTATATCTATCTAAATCTAGTTAGAAGAGGCCTATATCCAACAGCGGACGTCAATAGGCTAATTGATTGATCTATATCTTAAACTAATTCTTATCTCAAAGCTAATTATTCATCATCATCATTCTCTGAACCTTTTTCCCAACTCAGTTGGGGTCGGCTTTCCAGTCTAACTGTGATGCGGCTGAACTTCGATATTTTTCCGTGGAGCGACTGCCATCTGACCTCCACAACCAATGGTCAAAGCTAATTATTATTTTTATGAAATGTCTATTTTGACTGGATTACACACATGTTGCTTGCTTTAAATGTAAAATGGACCAAATCGCATCTGAAATAAGTATAATCCAATTTTCTTTATTGTATTTTATAATATTGAATGTTTTATTATTATATTACACCTATTACATTGAGACCTAAACATAAACTGGCGAAATGTGGGTGCTAGCACCTCAGCCTACCCCTTCGGGGATATAGGCGTGAGTTTATGTTATGTTATTATTATAATGAATGGTGACCCCCATTCCTGAGACTTTACCTTCAGCTTACCATTAGGCGAGGTGAAGTGATATAGACTTGTCCGATAAATAAAAAAAAATATTGCACGAAACACGGTAAGTTACAATGGTGTCATTTTCTTGGTTTCTCTTCTTCATGGTGTATATAAAATGGATAATTTTGTTTATCTCTTTCTATAATCCGAACAATTATTTAAGTAAGTTTAAGTTTTAACATTAATCTTGTAATATTGCAGGCCAGAGCGCCCCCGCACGACGTCGTGTGCGTCATCAGTATCCGTAGTCAGCGATCCGGGTGAGCAGGAACCAGCCACGCCTCAAGCTGTCGATCCATTTAGTGAGTACTAGTTGTTGCCCGCGACTCCGTCCGCATGGAGTTCTGATCACGAGACAAACGTCCTGGATCTGATTAGCATACGTACGCCTATAATTAGACGAAGCTATCTGACGTTTACTGGGTTGTAAGTTTTTGATGAAAAAAAAAATAGTGTTATGACAAAGTGAACTATTATAATTATCATGATGAATGAATGAAGTAGCATGGATAGCCTAGTGAATAGCTAAAGCGCCATACTGCCGATATTTTATTGTAAAATAGTAATTATACGTATTGTAAAGTAGTTCGGTTCGATCCCAGGTTCACCATGGCACACACCAATGACTTTTCGATGCTTTTCGAAGTTATGTGAGTATTTATCGCAGGTTTAAATAAGTGCCCGGTTAATGGCAATAGGTTCGCCACCTATTACATTGGGACCTAAACATAAACTGGCGAAATGTGGGTGCTAGCACCTCTGCCTACCCCTTCGAGGATATAGGCGTGAGTTTATGTTATGTTATGTAAAGTAGTAGTACCAGTTCTTTTTAAGTAAGAAAAGTATAGTAAGAAAAGATTAACGATCCCTCATCATTCATTTCATACGATCGAACGGGAACTGAATGCATCAGTTGCATCACTATTACTGAATATAGCAACATTATTTGACAAAGTGACATTAGCTACTGTCAATTGATATCGTTTAATTAAAAATTCTACTATAGGTCGCCCTTTACCGGGTTGTCCATTCAACCTCGCCTCATATATCTGTTTTGTCAATCTTCTTTCATCCATCCTCTCTACATGTCCGAACCATCTAAGCATTCCTTTCTCTATCTTGGTCACTACACTGCTTTTTCACATCCCACTTAAAGGTCCCGGGCGGTCGGAAGGACTAAGTACAGCGAGTAAAACCGCAGAGCATAGCTAGTGTCATATAAAATTTAATGAGAGATAATTAAACTCTTAACAGAACAAATCGACGCTACATCAATGAATGCTGCCTACTCCTCTTCCATCATGGAGTACGCGAGCTGCAGCGACAGCGACGGAGACAGCGTGACCCTGGGCCCTGAAGGGAACTGTCGCGCCGGGGACCACGAGGACCTGTCTGACGCTGAAGACGCCCCGTGTGAAGAACAGCCATTGTGGTAAGTAGGGGCAAGTAAATGTAAAAAAATATCAACGACACTAAACAGCGCTCTCTAGACCCAAAGTAAACTTTTTTTTGTAAATACATACATAGACCAACACAAACCCGCGCCCTGGTCGTAGCGTCCATCGCGAACAAACAGTCAAGAATTCCAAAAATAAAAATTATTGTGTTCAGAATCGTTCATAGTTTTTTTTTTATATTATCTCCAATGTAGAGACAGCTAATTTACGATTTTGTAATAGTATAGATCTTTGTTTTCTTTCTTCTTTCTATTTAACGTTCAAAATGACACACCCACATACACGCACGGGTCTGGGCGACAGGACGGCCGCCTGCCACCCTACACCCCACCGTCGGCGAAGTGGTGCGATGCTCACCCCAACCCCCCTTTCCCTTTTGGGGGGTAGAGGGGGAACCGAGACGGCGTGCGGTTTTAGTCGGTTCGATCCCGACATAACCACCCCCGATGGCCGACGGGGGTGGTTACCAGAGGGATATCTGCACGATAAAAAAATAGGCCTAGTTTCCGTATTGCTTTAGCTTATATATATTTACTGTGGTATAGTGTACAGCATCTAACTTGGCAAGGTTTTGGAGTAGTGGGGTCCACACTACTCCAAAATGTGGCCACGTTAGATGCCGCGTACTATAGAACTTATCTACCTATCTGCCTTATCCAGGCGCGCGGGTGTGTTCACCGCGGAGGAAGCGGTGAGCGAGGCCATGAACGTGCTGCGCCTGCTGCAGGGCGCCTACGGCAAGCAGATGCAGCGCCTGCGCGTGCTGCTGCAGGCCGCGCGCCTCACCTACCTGCAGCAGCTCAAGGTCGAGAAGGAGCAGTACTGTGAGTACAGGAAGTTTAAAATATATGAGATTGTAGCGGTACGGTATCACATAATATACGTGTTCCATACTTAGGCTTACCTGTATTTCCAAAATTATAGTGGCGTTTTTTTATCGTGCGAGAATCCCCATGGATACCACCCCCGTCGGGCATCGGGGGTGGTTATTCGGGATCGAACCGACTAAAACTGCACGCCGTCTCGGTTCTTAATTACCGGGGTGTAAGGTTACCTATTAGGCATATCCCTTGCACCTCGGCTGATCCTGGGCCATCTACGTTTAAGATGGCCTCCTCGACCCCCCGGTGGGATGTAGGGTGACAAGCGGCCGTCGTCGACGTCCATCAGCGTCAGACCATCAGCTCGTCCCCCGCTCGCTCCCCACTGTTCCCTCTGCTAGTCAAAGGGACACATGGTGAGCCTCGAAGGAGCCCTCTAGAGGGCTACTCCCACCCCGACCGGATTGGCCGCAGGCATCAGCGTCTCCCGTGGCCAGTGGGAGGCGCTGCTCGCCTCCGTTGCCGGGTGCACCATGTGGAGGTTCCGGCCCGCACCAAAATTATAGTAGCCTAAATTACTCCTTGTTAATTCAGCTATCTGCCAGTGAAAGTCACGTCCAAAGCGGCCCAGCCATTTCACAGATTAGTTTGAATAAACAGACGAACAGACAAAGAAACAAAAATTAAAAAAATGTTTTTTTTTTGTACGAGTACCGTGTTTTGTATACATCCAAATGTACTTAGTGTGTGTTTATTAAAAGAAGACACTCCAGTTTTATTTATTTTTATAGCCTGTATTATTTCACACCTCAGGCAGATAATACTCATCTGTATATAATCTAATTTACAATGACCATCTGTCTGTATACACAGGCAGTATCAGCTCGATGACGCGCGGGGCTGCGCTGACGGCCCACGAGCGGCGCCAGCTGCGCAAGCTAAAGGCCTTCGCGTCGTACCACCGCAGGACCGGCACGGACGCTGTACTGGCCAGGAAGCTGCTGCACAGGCGCGCCAGGGTACGGAGTATTACTCATCATCACCTTACTACAGATGCCGGCACGTAAATTGGCCGGACGCGTCATATGCGCAAAGGTCGATTTTTAGGTTCCCTTTGAGGTATGAGCGGGTCGCGGGAGACGCGGTTGCGCCGTCGCGGACATATGATTGGTCCGTCAAGTGAGGTCACTTGACGGACCAATCATATGTCTTCGAGAGACGTCTTGTAGCGAATCAACGTTCCGTTCGTTCGTACTTTGAATAATTTGATTGGCTCAAAGTGCATGATGCGCGAACTACTCCAAAACTTGGCCAAGCTACGTGCCGGCATCTGTACTATTACATAGGAGGGTGAGGACACGAGGGCATCTTCCGTCCGAAATGAGCTATCCGACTGGGGTAGTACCTCCACCCTACAGAACACCGCGGTCATAATAACCATCGTGTTGTGTTCCCGCCGATAAGTAGGGTAGCCAGAGCTTATTGTAGCCATCCTCCCCTTCCTACTCCCCCCCGCCCCTTCAGGGTAGGCAGCGCGTGTGTGACACCCTTAGTGTAGCACACGTCCATAGGCCACGGTGACCGCTTCCACCAGGAGAGTCGTGTGCCAGTCTGCCACCTACGTTGTGTAAAAAAAATTCGATTCCCAAACCTGAAGGGGTCATCTGAATGTGAGCATAGCAGAGCCGTCATACTTGCGCTGCTGACCCTATAAAAATAAAGTCCTTGAAGAATCACCAATATTGTAGTCCTAGGATAAACTACAGTTTTTATCAATATGTATGTCTAATAAAGATAGCTTCCTTTAATTTTTTAAATACTATTCGAACTGGTGGTCCATTTTCATGTCTTGTTTTAAATATTTTTCATTTTGACGTTTTGTAAGTGCCGTCTAATGGTTTATACAGAATAACCGCTAAAATACTAAAGAATAAAATAATAAAATAAAGAATAAAATAAGGTAACCGCTTTCCATCAGTGTGGGCCGTTTGCTTGTCTGCCACCTAAGTGGTATAAAAAAAATGATTTTGACTTTGACTGTTGCATTTATTTGTGTCCATGATAATAAAATGTATTTCTTTGTATGTCCCGTTAGGTGCACGCGCCGTGCGCGCGTCCCGTGCCGTCCATCGGCCGTTGCACGTTCTCCGAGGGCGGCGTGCGCTGCCCGCTGCACGTGCTACCCGCCTCCAAGCACTGCCTCAAGCACATCCTACACGACCGCCACCAGGTAATACCGCCCCCCCCCCCACTCTCGGAGGGTCGAGCGGGCCATCTTAAAACCGTAGATGGCCCGGGGTCAGCTGGGGTGCGACGGATATGCCCATTGGGTAACCTTGCACCCCGGTAATTAAGGCCCGAGACGGCGTGCGGTTTAGTCGGTTCGTTCCCGACATAACCACCACCAATGGCCGACGGGGATGGTATCCATGGGGATTTCCGCACGACAAAAAAAAAAAGGTAATACCTCGATGTCTGGCAAGACTTGGGAGTTAACGACGACCCATGAAGCGACTGCTATCTGACCGCCACAACCCACTGGAGATATCTAAGTTTTGTAGTTAGACCAGTTGTCGGACTTTTTAGCGTTACAACTAAATAAATGGCCAGATTTAGGTACACCCCTCCTCCCCCAATAAATATAAATAAGTAGGTACACATTTTGTTAATGTTCTCACTGTTATGGGTGACATCCGTTTCCACCAGTGCTAAGCTACGTGCAACAATGAATATGATTGGTGGATATCAAACACATTCGTAGCATAGCACATCTCTGGTGGAAAAGCACCCTACCATTTGTACATATTTAATGTGTTTTCCATCACATACACGTACCATGTTAACAATGGTGGCACTCAGCTTGACGGCCTCATCAGAAGAGGATTGTCATCGCAGCACCGCGTGCCGCCACGTTATAAAGTTTATTTCTATTCTATTGTAACATAAATACGTGTGTTGCAGGTGCTATTCGCGCCGTGTGGAGACATCCGCGGCGTGACGACATGCCGGGAGCCCATCCCGAAGTTGCCACTGCCTTCCTCGTCCTGTCGCTACCACACCGACCCGCCCGTCTACACTGTGTTCACACTCAAAGTGAGTTTCATTTTTATACTAGCCCGCGTGGATTTTATTATTGGGGTACTGAAAAAAGGGCCATGTCTTTGACATGAAACAGGCGAGCTGGCATGAAAAGTTTACATATACATAACATAAACTCACGCCAGCCCGAAGGGGTAGGCAGAGGTGCTAGCACCCACATTTCGCCAGTTTATGTTTAGGTCCCAATGTAATAGGTGGTGAGCCTATTGCCATTAACCGAGCACTTATAAAGCTGCGATAAATACACACATAACTTCGAAAAGCATCGAAAAGTCATTGGTGTGTGCCATGGTGAACCGCGGTAGCCTAGTGGACCGCGGTAGCCTATAGTGGAGTCAATTTAATAGGCCACATTTGACAATTCATCAAAATTCAACATCGCAACCTTGTAACGGCCCGCCGCGGTGGGCATCAAATTATATATTTTTCGTTTTGTTAGAACTGCACAATTGCTTAACTTTTTTCAATTACTATTACATATTTATTGTAATAATGACAGATACAAGTAATTTTACGTTTTGCTTTCACCAATAAACCATTCTAAACATAATAAACAATTTCTGATCCAAAGAACTGAACGTCATTACCTTGTCATTACAATGTTGTGTCAGTTAATCCTTTTTCTTTTTAAACACTACAGTAGCGGCACGATATAATGGCCGGTTTGACACATTACAATAGTGATGTGAAATGTCAATTTACTCTCGATAAAAATATAATCAAATCTATAAGTTCTTATTGCAAGCAGTACAATACCTGATTCAAAAACTTTAGTAAAAAATATAAATTTTTACCTACTAAATACATTTGAACGAACTGAATATTGGATTTAGGAATGAAAATGAGTACTATATATTAATCCAGCTTCCTTCAGTAATTGCACTAACTTTTTTCTCGTTGGATACTCCTTCCGTAAATAGTTGCTACACACATGGTCTTCGACTGGTTTTGCTCGTTTTTTTCTGTTTTAATGTGTGAAGTTTATTTTCTTCTGTGCCAGTCTCGCCAAATTTTTCTTTAGTTATCTATTCGTCTAACAGTTATAGGTAAAATTGACCTTCCATTTTGAGATTCACTATCGAAATGTTACGAAGGCGTACCTATAACGAACAAACATGCCTGACTGTTTAGAACAGCTCTGCGTACGTTCGGCCATATCGACGAATTCCACAACAAAAGGCGTAAAAAGAGTAAGTTGAGGGCCACCATTATAATTATCACTGTTAGTGTATGTAATGGGGATCCCTTCCTGAGACTTTACCATCAGGCGAGATTTACCATTTAGCTTACCATCAGGCGAGGAGGTCTAAACTATATCGCAATCGCAGTGCACTCCTAATTTGTACTTTTCGAAGCAACGTCAAGTCGAAACTGCTTTGTTTTGACGCAAGTTTGCCGGAGGTATTAATTGTGCTTGCCAGTGATCCTAGTGTCGATTATATAGATTTTATTAAAAAAAAATTGAATTTCGAAAAACAAATACCGAGTTGTGTGAAATAAGTACACCAATAGGTAATTATAATCTTATAAAAATAAAAAATAAATGATCGTGGGACAGTAATATACATTATATAATTCAGAAATCAATGTAATAAATAAATATTGTGTCCTAAAATTATACCTACATTCGATAAAATTTTATGACTTACTGTACGTCACTATTGACAATAAAGAACAGCAATTTGCTCTTTCAAAATGTCACAATAATTACTACGAAACTTCATGAGCGGACAAACGTCAAACCGGCCATTATATCGTGCCGTAGGTATAGGCATGTTAATCTAAAAATCGAAAGCTGATAAGTAGAATCGAATGCAATGATTACTTGTGAAGAAATATCATCATAAAATTAATAACCACGTTGTGACAAAAAATTTACTGATTGCATTTTTTGCATTAGTATCGATCACCAATCATCCCCCAATAGTTATTTTGTAAATATATTCAATGAACAGAATTGACCTCTCTACAGTTTTATTATAAGTATAGATCATGTACTTGTCTTATTTTGCTCCTTAAATTTACGAAAGAAAAAATAATAATGAGACAGGGATTCACCTGAGGATTTTAAAAATTCACATTATCTTTCAAGTCCGTATCGATTCATTCGTTTTAATCGACCTTTTTTAACAGGTCACCTCATTATGAATATAAAACTGACAAACGTCAAATGTGGCCTATTAAATTGACTCAACTATAGTGGTCTGGGTAATGGACTGCTGAGACGAGGTCTCGGGTTCGATGAAAAGTTTAATGACCTTAAAGGAAGCTTGGAAAGTATGAAATGACAGTATTAGATGACAAGCTAGATGTAAGGGTAGACCACGGCCTTAATAACCATCGTGTTGTGTTCGCGCCGGTAAGTAGGGTAGTCAGAGCTCACTTCCCATCTCCCCAATCCTCCTCTCCAACCCCACCCAAACTAATCAACTCAACCCAACCACCAATAAAAAAAGCAAAAGAATCAGTGAGAAAATAACACTATTCAAATATCATCAATCACACTTTTATTCTACAGAAAGACGAATCGGACAGCGATTCCGACTCCAGCGCAACATCGGACGCCGAATCCCACCACACAGAGGTTGCTGAAGAAACCGCACACAACACAGACAACTCTGCTGACGACAGACAGGACATCGCCGAGGTGATACTCCCGCCGGAAGCCACGTTTCAATGACAAATAGCCGGCCTGGATCCAGCTGACGTACTCTGGATGTGGTCTCAACAAGAATAGGACAGTTAACTAAGTCAGATGTTGCATACGTTCATAGGCCACGGTGACCACTTCCCATCAGGTGGGCCGTGTGCTTGTTTGCCTACTAAGTAGTATAAAAAAAGTATTTAAATCAAATTTTTTATATCTGTTTGTGCGCGATTAACAAATAAACTACTGAACTATACTCAAACTTTAAGACAAGGAAATTAAATAGGTATTCGGAAATATTGATGGTGGAAATTCAAGAGAAAAATCAAGTTGAGGGCCACTATTATGTCACTGTCGGTGTATGTAATATGGACCCCCCTTCCTGAGACCTTTACCTTACCATCAGGCGAGGTGAAATCATATTGACGTGAACGATATATAAAAATCTACTACTACTACTATAAATTACTATTGACCGGATTTAGATGATCTTTTTTGCTAAGAAGGTCTTAGTCAGTAAAATCGGTTCAGTAGAGCCGAGGATATCTGAAAGCCATCTGACAAGCATTTTAATACAGTTAGGAGTTGTTAACAAGAATACCAAAATGTGTGTTTGTGTGTGATTCCTAGCCGAATCAAAACTGTATATAAATACTGTAATGGCGGCACCGCACTTCGCTATTCGCTATTCGTTATTCGCCTTTATTCACGCGTATAAATCGCAGTGGGGAGGGTTTATTCGTGTATATTAGCTTTATACGCACGAATATTCACCTTAGTCGCTTTTATATGACGAATTGTGAATGGTTTAGTCGTCTATAAGAATTTCGTCGAATACATTATAGGCGAATAGCGAAGTGTGGTTCCACCATAAAATATATGAGCGCTTTGTGTAATATAGTATTTCTCTTGCCTATGAATCTGTTCCAATAAGGCTATCTGTAAATATTGAATTAGTTATGTTATATTAAGAGCTATAGTTGTATAAATGAGTTATGTATTTGTTGAAATTGTGACTCGTCCAGTCGCTAGACATACATGTATGATATTGTGTCTCCTACGGGTACAATCAGCGTCAAAAATCGATGATTACATCCTGGTGTCAAAAGTAGGTGACGCTACTAACGCAATGGGGTTGGCAACTGTCAAAGTGGCGCTGGTGTAGACGGCTCCTAAAACATTGATCATTTGTATGGAGTTATTTACAAAATAATTTTTAAACATAAGATGACTAAATGATAGCGAAATGCTCATAAATTGGAGTACACCATATCCCAAAAGATTACAAAATTCGTCGGCTTTGGTTGAAAGACATTTGCCTACAGAATTTTATTTCTAAAAATAGTTAGAGATTATGTCGAAAACATTTCGTGGAAAATGATTATAAAAAAATTGTGAATACACAGGTGAGTGTTGCTTATTGAACATTATTAGTAGCCTTAATACATATTTACTTGATATACCTAATCTTAATAATAACAGTCATTTCTATATTCTAGGAGTTGAACACCAACACGTTAATGGACCCATCGTGCTAGCGCCATCTGCGATTAGCTTTCACCGGCCAACCCCATTAACAACATTTTAAACATTAATTTACTAACTTTTAACTTTCGCGTTAAAAGATAATACTATAATTTTAACGGGAATTAACGCGATCATGGTATAGGTATATGCATACCTTTGGAATACCTGACGTTTCGATCAGTGTACACTGGCCGTGGTCACAGGCTGACTGGCTCAGCCATGCACGCCCTCCATCGTCGTGTCTGTAAGGTAGCAAATTCTTCATCACTACACGACATTTTTTATATTTTCTATTCTCCATGTACCGTCCATAGGCCACGGTGACCGCTTCTCATCAAGTGGGCCGTGTGCTTGTCTGCCACCTACGTGGTATAAAAAAAACATACCACGCTCATAGTGTCCCTGTTGTCTAAGCAAACGACTCGATGTCTATCCGACCGCGCAGAAAAAATTTTGTAACATTGTCGCAGTACTTATGACGCTTTGTAGATAACCTACTTTTGACTCCTATGACCATCAACTTTGACGCCGACTGTACCATATAATCAATAACACTTTTGATTAGTTAACTTGGATCAAATACTTTTGTACGTTTTTTAGTTTCTTAAACAATTTGTGATAAGCCAATCCAAAGGCCGTTGAAGACAAATTAGGTATTATTAAACATTAAAACATGTTGTACTGTTTACTTATATTAAGAAGTACGTTGTAATAATAATATGATAGTGAGATTATTATTAAACGAAAATGCATTTAATGTAAGATCTGAAATTTCTGGAACACCTGTGTAATAAAAATCGATGAACCTTAAGACCTAGTTTTATTATGGAAGCCATACGATTGATTGTCCAAGATCTGCTAATTTCCATCCACATGTAAGTAGGGTAGCCAGTAGCCAGAGCTCACTGGAGGGATTCTGTGCTGTCGCAGAGATCAAAGGCTTGAGATTTCGTCACTGACTTGTGTGGGCGTGAAATGTTGTAGTCAGGGAGACCTGATGCCAGGGGAGATTGGGGCCTCCTTCCGCCCGCTGGACTAGCCAGTCATCCCATCCAAACCCATCCTTGTCACTGGTGCCATAAAGTCTTGCTTATTTCCTGCGTTATCAGAACAGGAACCCTCTTAACCTTCCCAACACCCCTCGGCTCCACCTTTCAAGGTCGGCACTGCGAATGTGCCGCCCCTGGTGTTGCATACATCTACAGGCCACGGTGACCGCTTCCCATCAGGTGGGCCGTGTGCTTGTGTGCCTAAATCTGGAGTTCATGTCCTTCATCTGGAGTTTAGTTACCATGTTTGTTAGAGAGACTTGATGCTTACGATTGACCCTATCGATTGATGCCATATCGGTTTGATTACCGAGTGCTGCGAGGGAATTTTCTAAAATCTTTGGAAATTATTTTTAAAATCAAAATGAATCTTCTTGCAGTAGGTATCTACAGATTTATGGTATTCGGTTAGGGAAGCCCTATCCAATTCCCTGCCTCCAATGAATGTGTTCGGTTATAGTTAAACTTACGAGAAAAGGTAACAGATCAGTAGACATCGAGCTCTTGTCGGTACAAAGAACGCTCCTGGCTAAGCAAGACCGTGAACCTGGGGAAGGCACTGGGCAAGCGGTTTAGGAAGGTCCAGTAAGGAATGATCCTCTTTTCCTCTAGTCCCTAGAACTCGTTACTTCAAGACAAGGGAATTAAATAGGAACTCGAAATTAATGGTGGAAATTCAAGAGCTGTCGTATTTGTATGGTATCGTACATAAAAAGACAAATAATAAATGTAATTCCAGAAAGTACATTTTGCGAATTTCGATGTAATTTTTTTTTAAATCAACTAACTGACAGTCCAAAAGCCTTGTATCCAAAGCACCATACAACTCATACAAGACGGAACGGAATACACGGAAATGACGGAAACTTGTTGTCGTTTGCGTCTCAGATTTTCGTATGGCTGACTGTTTTTGATAAATTTCTCTCTATTATATGAGTTTCTGATGATAATTATGGCAAATTGCGTTAACTAAATCAGTAGATTGACGAATTTCTAGCAGAATTAAGAGCAAACATCTCAGTATTATAGAAAAATGGTGGACCTTAGCGGCGGAACTGAAGGCCCGATTGAACATGGCTTTTCAAACAGTGTTTTTATTGTTCCTGGGATTGTTGTCATCGGTTTATCAGGTAATATACCGCTTTTTATTAAATTCAGTTTAATAACTGCCATGAACGAGGATAAAATAGCCCCTTCTATTATACCGGTGAACTGTCCCCTGAGAAATATTCTTCCTTTTCGCACCTTATTGCAACTGAAAACTAATTGAATTTCGCGAACGATTGTTTAAACCGAATTCTGAAGTAATTTGATTTTATTAATAAAAAATGAAATTGAAGGTAGGTAAATATTATAATTATGCAAAATGAAATTTTTTTTCAACATTTTTATGACCTACCTACCTAAAATAATTCGGGCTATACACTTGAGTTGTGGCAACTGCTAGTACGTGGCGTAATAATCAACATAAGTTAAAAAAAGGTAAAAGCTGGCATACAGAACCTGATCTTTCCACCTGCTCTCTGAATGCCCTATATATGATGGGATGAGAGACTATCGGGATAGACACACTGGATATAGAAGGCTTAGAAAATCTGAAGGTAGATTGGATTGCAAGATTCTGAAAGGACGCAGGCAGGTTCGGGGACTCTGTGATTACTGGACAATCCCATATCCCATGTACAATGAGATGGGAGACTTTGGGGACAGCCACACTGGGTATAGAAGACTTAGAAAATCTGAAGGTAGATTGGATTGCAAGATTCTGAAAGGACACAGGCAGGTCGGGGACTCTGTGATTGCCGAACAACCCCATATCCCATGTATGATGGGATGGGAGACTATGGGGTCAGCCACACTGGGTATAGAAGATTTAGAAAATCTGAAAGTGGACTGGATTGCAAGATTCTGCAAGAACACAAGCAGGTTCGGGGACTCTGTGATTGCCGGACAATCCCATATCCCATGTACGATGGGATGGGAGACTATGGGGTCAGCCACACTGGATATAGAAGATTTAGAAAATCTGAAGGTGAATTGAATTGCAAGGATGCAAGCAGGTTCGGGGACTCTGTGATTGTCGAACAATCCCATATCCCATGTACGATGTTTTTTTATTACTTATTAAATATATTTGAATTATAACTGTGTATGTTACATGTAGGTATTTGATCTTCAGAAAAGAGAAAAGTGAAGTATTTGCTTGTAATAGGTATTTATATACATACAATACTTTGCCTGTTTATCTGTCTTTGTGCATATTTGAATGAGGTAATCTGAAGCAGCTGGGAAAATTTTGACTTTTGCTGACTACTTTTATTTTTTTCAAATCATTAGTGGTCTGCGCAAAAAAAAAGCCTTATACAAATCTAAAGCCAAGTAAAGTCAGTCTAGTACAGCTAGTTTTAAATAAAAAAACACACTTACCTTCACACTAAGAATTAATTTATTAAATTGATTGTATCCTTCCGATATTAAATTGTATGGGGTTCTTCAAGGTTTTTACAGGGCGAGTGTGCCGCCCCGGGTGGCGCACACGTCCATAGGCCACGCTTTCACTGTCCATCAGGTGGGCCGTGTGCTTGTGTGCCACCTAAGTTGTATAAAAAA
The DNA here is from genome assembly GCA_963576445.1 of Lithosia quadra. NCBI lineage: Eukaryota > Metazoa > Arthropoda > Insecta > Lepidoptera > Erebidae > Lithosia > Lithosia quadra. The sequence goes on along the minus strand of OY754901.1, from coordinate 4,645,138 downwards.
TCATTTAAATTTTTCTTGCAATCGCCATAAGCACTGTTCAATGTCACCTTTGCAACCAACTGTGCAAATGTACCGAACGAAATACATTTGTTAGACTCTGTCTTGAAATACACGAAATCTATGTAATCAGGTGGTGCGATACATAAGCGAGAGCGATTAAATCAGCGGTACTCAATATGTACCCGCGTTCCGTGTTTAGTTATATGAAGCATTTCTTTAGACTTTAGACTTTAGACTTTATTTCAATTTTAATTTTTCATTATAATTATAATCTGAATTACGTTTAATAATATAAATCATTGTACCTATCATATTTAACTAACATAGATAAAGTAAGAAGAGATTGTTACTAACCCTAAAAATGAGCCTATGTTGCTTCTGAATAAAGAAATTTAATTTAATTTAGCACGCTAGCTGACTTCAGACCATCAACGGTTTTTTTGTTTGTGCGCGATGGAAGCAAAAACTATTGAACGGATTTTGATGCGGTTTTTTTGTTTGAAAGCTCTTAGTCAGTCTTAAAATTTTACGCATGTTTCTTCATAATCGGTTGAGTAGAACCGGAAATATAGTCATAAAATAAGAAAACCGACGACCACGCGGGGGGAGCCGCAGGCGTGACTAGTATCTATATAATATATCATATTATATTATTTAATTGCAATTGGTTATATAAATATGCAATTGGTTGTATACAACCCAAAAAAGGAAAACCAAATAATATCATGGCATCGATCAATCAATCAATTAGCCTATTGCAGTCCACTGCTGGCTGCTGGACATAGGCATCTCCCAATGAACGCCATAATACCGTGGTCGTCCGTCCATCGTGCTGGGGGACGTCCTATTTTCCATTTGCCGATTCGCGATCTCCACTCTAGGAATCGCTTGCTCCACCGGCCATCAGTCCTTCGACAGATGTGGCCAACCCATTGCCACTTCAGCTTGCTTATTCTGCGAGCTATGTCGGTGACATTAGTTCTTTGTCGGATGACCTCATTTCGAATTTTATCCATCAAGATTAGTAGGTAACCAAATAATAACATTCATATTTTAGATACAGTAATCCAACTGTGATACTCATGATAAGATTTTATTACTTTAATATTTAATTAATTTAAGTAGCACCCGCGTTGCGCTTGCGCATTAAACCACAGCCTATCAAACAACGTGTATTCCACGTTACACCGTTACAAGATAAGTACACATACTCCACCGATAACGGTTTAATACTTAAAATCTCTTGACAAACATGGACGCGGTCGATCAGGAAGCGTTGGCTAAACTGCAGAACTTGGTCAAAGATGCTGACCCTGATAATCCACCTTCTAGAAAGGATTTGCTGGAAATGTTGGAGACTCTTGACTTGACTGATGAAGTTAAGGAGAATCTAAAGGCCATGTTGACTGGGGATGTGCCGAAAGTGTTTGGAAGCCATGGAGGGGGGACTTTATTGGCTGTCGTGTTTATTTTATTGGTGTTTGCATTGATACGTAAGTTTAATTTTTATTTAGATTTAATCCTCTTTCATGGCAGTTCTCATACTATATTTTTATATATACTAGCTGTTGCCCGCGGCTCCGCCCGCGTGGATGTCGGTTATGATTTTCCCGCTTTTCTGTTGAAATTTTTCCTGAATTTTCTTTGCTATAAACCTCACGGAGCCCGAGACCTTTCCAACGAATGCAAAACCGTGGAAATCGGTTCGTGCGTTCTGAAGTTATAGCGTCAGGAAGGAAAACACGACTTATTTTTATAAATCCTTATATACATATACAGATATTCTATCTCACGAAGGCGGGTGAATAATTAAATAGTAGTACATGTGTGTGCGAAAGTTCATGTCACGTCAAAATAAATTCATGTAGCAGTAGAACAATAATTGCATTGCAAGTAATTCATTTTTAAAAGCAATGTGTAGGTATATATATGTTTTATTACTACAATGACAGCTCAACCGCTTTCGTGAAATAGAATATCTGTACTACTTACCATAATTTTTTTAATCATAAGGCGGACGTTTGACCTCTCAACTGCAGTGCTATTCTCTAAGGACACAGCCTTCCGTTCGTCGATACAACAGCAACGAACTGCTTAGGTGTTAAAGATAAGTGGTAAAATCAAACGGAGCAGTGACCCCAGGCCTTAATAATCGGGCAACGCGTCGTGATAGGCTGGTTTATCACGACACGTTGCCCGATTATTAGGGCCTGGAGCCACTGCTCCGTTTATCACCTAAGCAGTTTAAGCACTGATAAATGATAGGTTTTGTATCAAAACAATATCATAAAAAACATTGTTACACTTGATACCCGCGGCGCTGCCTGCGCGTCGGTCTGTCATCGTTTTTTGGTCACATATCTCCAGTTCTATTTAACCAATTGCAATAAAAAATACAGCAGATTTTAAGTCTAACCAAGACCTTTCTCATGGAAATCGCCGCATCAAAGCCCGTTCAGTAGTATTGGAGTGTATCGCGAGAAATATTATTGTGTTTAGAATCGTTTATATGTTAAACGATTCTAAACACAATTTTTTTTCTTTTTAAATTTCTCCAATATAGACATAATTTTCAATTTTATGATAGTACTAGCGACCCGGGACCCGGCTTCGCCCGGGTGTAAATTCCAGTTTTCTTTGCTACAAACCTCACGGAGCCCGAGAACTTTCCAACGAATGCAAAACCGTGGAAATCGGTTCGTGCGTTCTGGAGTTATAGCGTCAGGAAGGAAACCCGACTTATTTTTATATGATAGTATAGACACATCAGCCAGTCAGTGGGCCAAAACATACCTGTTATATATCTTAAACTAACCCAGATAAGTCTTTGATAAAGAGTGGACCGTGAGCTGGGTTTACGTAAACAATGATAGCACGTACATAATCATATTTATTAACTGCCTATCATAATACATTTTATTAATATGTTGCTTTGCTATTTTGATACAATTATATATGAGGCTACTATGTCGTCGGTTGTTGACTATACCTCCGGTTCTACTCAACCGATTGTGACCAAATATGTTAGATGTTAAATCTGGCCAACACCTTTCAAACAGAAAATAACGCATTATAATCCGTGCAATAGTTTTTACGTCCATCGCGTGAGCAAACAGATAACAAAATTGTAAATTTAAATAACCCAATATTTTTAATACCTTCAATGTATAGACACAGTTACTTTACAATTTTATAGTTCTTAACTGTTAGATTGTGGAATGCGCGCGATATACATCACATAGGCTTAACGCCATCTAGCGAGGACAAACCTAACTCTTACACAACTCTAGATTCTGCATCGCGATAATGAAATTTCTTCATAGATTTCACAATTATAGGTAGGTACTGAAGTTAGCAAATATTTCACGATTTGTAGAAGGAAGTGGAAACAACAGGTCTCCAAAGTATACCTGTCTATTTGTGTAGGCATGTGTAGGTATATAAATATATAGTTTCGCATGTTATCAATTTGTTGGCTTAACGAAAATATCATTTCAATTTTATCTTAAGTCGATAATATGTCTTTTTGTTTATTAATTATTATGTTCTCTAAGTGGATAATTGATGAGTTAGTTTATTTGTAATTGGCTGGTAAAGTGGTGAGTTATTTCGAATTTTAATTATCATATGACTGATATTAGTCGTTTATGGGATGCGATTTGGTAATATTCAGAAGCTTTGCGCCATTGTAAAGTAAACTACAAAGTCTTAGTAGTGTTCATATTCTATCGATACTTAACCGAAATCGTATAAATGACTCATAAAGATCTTGTAATTAAAGTTTTACTTAGTTTAAATTACATTCTGCGGGACACGACGTTTATGGCGTGTCAGAGAGAGCAGTTGCTGGTGTCTTTTGGGCCTGATACTAACTGAATGCCTATGCCTATCCATATGGCTTGAGATAACATAACTAATTATCGTTCATCAGTAGTATTTTGCAGAAATGCAAAGGCATTAGGAAAGGGGAAAGGGGATTTAGTTAGTAACTACAGTGAATTGGGCGAATAGGTAGCACCGATCGCATCCCAGATGATATATTAGTTATTTGATTGAACTTTCTCCTATAACAGAAGTAAAATGGCGTCCTATGAATCGCCCCAAGACAAGGAATTGCTGAAGATGCTCCAGAAGATGGTAGCGTCTACCCCAGAAGAAGAAGAATCGGAAGAAATTCGCGGCAAATTGCAAAATGTTCTTGGACAATATCAAGATTTGACTGAAGAAGACAAGGCTTCTTACACAGAACAAATTAGAGACAGTTTGGCGAACAAAATGAAGGGAACGGATTTCGTTAATACCGCTTTGAGAGAGGATCTGACGACTAACTTTTATATTCTGACAGCTGGATTTGTGTTACTGTCCATCTTGTTAAGTATGTCCCTTGTTATCCTCCTTTTTTAATTAATGGCTTCTGGAATCGAAAGTATCACCACAATTTCGCCTTTACAAGTAAACAATTTTTAAGGTTGAGATGCCAATGTTGAGTTTCCTAAGAAATGATTCCATGGCCACGTTAGCAACGCCAGTAAATTTATTTTCGTGTGTCCGCATACCATAGAATCAGGTGGATAAATAGAACGTGTGGTTGGATTTTAGGAAGCATCCCTTTTTGTATAAAAGATTTGTTGCGTGTTGTCGTTGCTATTTTTTTATGTGAGGGGACGTCAATATTGGAAGAATGAAGGCTAACTTCAATGCCGGTCTTCAGTTTAGCACGCTCGGCATCAGTCCAGAATTGTAGGCACAAGGAAACATGTGTTGGTGGAGAATCATTGAAGTATTCAGTCTTATGGTGTTCAAGGGAAATAGGGGCTGGATAGTTCGTTCTTGTTGGAACTGTTTGCACAGTATGACAGTGATGGGTGTATGCCCTGGCATTTTGGGAATTTATTCGGGCCTTTATTTTAACCGCCCAATACGCGCGATCCCATTTACCATAGAGGGATTCTGGGCGGTTAAAATAAAGGCCTCAATAAATTCCTAAAATGCCAGGGCATAAAACCAGCGCTGACACTGAAACATCAGCTCCGTGTAGCTATGTGTGTTCTGCTGAGTCTAGTGTAATGTCGAGATTTTTGAGTGGCATTGTTTGGTTTTGATCTCACTGTAGTGTTTTGACAGAAAGTTTCTTGAAATTCCTACACCTCGCTGTTACCAATGCTCCTATTTCCAATCTTAACTTTATCTCTTGTCTGGTTTATAAATTTTCGATTCGATAATAATTTTATGGTTATCTTAAGTCGATAGTGTTTTTATTCGAATTAAATATAGACACGTAACTATGTTACTTGGCGATAAATGCGCGTCCTTAGATAAAGTTAGTTTATCTGCAAGTGTCAGACGAAGAGGTGAGTGTAATGTTTAGGTTTTTTTTTATTAATATTATGTTTATACAAGCGGCATGCGGGATGCGACTCGAGTAGCAAATATATTACCAGTATATTATCACTTTTGAATGTATTATGAAACGCGAAAGTTAAAATTTCATGCAGTAGTTATATAGTTAAAAACATGGTAACAAAGTTAGGCTTCTTATTTCATGTGTTGGGTATACTTTATTTGAAAATTATTATAAACTTCGTAAGGGTTCAGTTATCAAACAGGCAATTAGGATAAGCAAAGTCTTCCAATGCCAAGAAAAAAAGTATATTTAAAAAAATATATATTAAATTTTGTTTCTTAACATTATCATAGTGTATTTATTTGAAGTCCTAATGGAAAGAAGTAATCATAAATGTAATATAGAAGAAAAGATATATGGTTCTAAAAATATCATCTTAGAGAGCACCGATCGCATCCCGTGTGTCTGCATTGAGCAAGCTTCTTAATATAGCAGTAGGGCAGTTATAATGACCTACACGGCAAATCTGTCTTAACTATTAACTGGTTCAAATGATCATCACTGAAATTTGATTAAGAATTATACTTTCTCGCGCAGTATAAACACAATGGCAGAACCTGATCTATCCCTAAACGTCCCCATCGGAGAAGGAGGTGGCGGTTTCGGTGCAGCAATCACAGAACAAGTAGCCAACTCACTCAAAAATATCGACGTCGTAGGGACGCTTCAAAAGATGTTAAGTTCAATGGGAGATGAGGAAGAATCTAAAGAACTTCGGGGCAAATTGCAGAATATTATAGAAAAATATAGCAGTATGAGTGAAGAAGATAAAGCAGCATTCGCAAACCAAGTCAAAGATGGTATTACTAGTAGGCTTGGTAAGAAGTTGCAGGAGAGTGGGGCTTTCGACAAAATTGATGAAGCCATTAGAGACGTGGTAATGACTAAGCTTTATATGGTAGCAGCTGGAGTTGTGCTAGTGCTCATCTTGTTAGGTATGTCTATAAGATTTGTGTCGTCAATTCTTACCATGTTTTTGGATTTTGTGATCTTAATCTGGTCTTGTCCCGTTTTTGAGTTGATCCGGTCCTACTGATATTTGAATAAGTTTTGCGCGCTTTGATATTCGACAGAGATGCGAGTGAAAGATGGATATGTACTTAAACTGTGAAAAATATTTATATTTTATTGCGTTTGGGAATCTCGTATTGTTGGATAGGCTGAATAAATCGCGCGGGCCCGATATATTATTTAAAGAGAGGCCGATTTTTGTGAGTTTGTTTATACGTTTGATTTCGTTGGCTTGATTTAAAATACTTATAAGTATTTGTATAGGTATAACTATAACTAGCTTCGTTTCGGTTCATATTCAGACCGAAGCAAAGCGAGTTGCTACTATATCTATAAATTGATTAGTTTTGCGAATGTGAAATATTATTTTTGCATTTTAAACAACTGTAAACCGTAGATATGTACATTTATATCATTACCATCACAGTGTTGCGACTGAAGAAACCATTTTATAGATTTAATCTAGTCTTAACGATCATAATCTTCATTATTGATAAGTAGGCTATGTTTGTGTACACTTATCATGTCACTATCATTGATCTATATAAATTGTTTACCTAAGCTTCAGTGGACAAACGGACAGGTGCACATATCATTATGTAACGTTGATACCACCAAGATATACAGTATGATAAAGACCCCATAAAATTTATAAGAAAAAAGTCTAGAAAATTCACGTATTTACAGTAAAATGCTGTAAACGATAGTAGCTGAATGGATAAGGACGCGGCCTCTACTCAGAGGTATCGAGTTCGAATCCGGCCGGACAGTACCAATGTGCATTTCACTTTGTGGAATTTATATGTGCTAATCACATGATTTACTATTTGCTCACGGTGAAAGAAAAACATCGTGAGGAAACCCACATGTCCTAGAAGAAATTCTAAGGACATGTCCGATCCAACAACCCGCATTAGGCCAGCGTGTGTGGATTAAGGTCTAAACCCTCTCAGCTCCCTCTTTAGAATAGAGGAGACCCGTGCCCAGCAATGGGACATTAATGGTTCGCTATTATTATTATAACATACATTAAAAATTACTCTCTACCGAACTGTATGACAGTTTATGGTTAGACTTTAGCTCCCGCTACTTTTGTTAGAGTTTGAATAATTGTTGGGCTATTAGCGTCTAATCTATCAACGCTGAGAAAAAATCCTGCACACCAGACCCTTGTCCGTTAATCGGCAGGTGTACCGGCTAGCAGGGTGCAGGCCGGAACCTCCGGTGCCGACGGTTGGGTGACAGGACGGCCGCCTGTCAACCTACACCCCACCGTCGGTGAAGTGGCGCGATGCTCGCCCTATCTCCCTTCGGGGGGTCGAGGGGGCCATCTTAAAACCGTAGATGGCCCGGGGTCAGATGGGGTGCGAGGGATATGCCTATTGGGTAACCTTACACCCCGGTAATTAAGACCCGAGACGGCGTGCGGTTTTAGTCGGTTCGATCCCGACATAACCACCCCCGATGGCCGACGGGGGTGGTATCCATGGGGATTTCTGCACGATAAAAAAGGTGTACCGGCTAGCAGGTGAAGTCCGCTTCACTCCAAAGATTTTAAAGACCCTATTCCCTATCATCAATAAATCTGACTTTCAAATTTCAAATTTCAAAGTTGTTCTCCTGAGCCCATGTTGCTTTTGAAAGTTTCTAACAAATAGAGTTTCCACCATCTTGGGACCTTATTTTTTTCACTGCTGGGCAGCGGTGGTGGTTATGTTGGGATCGAACTGACTAACAATGGCAATCTTAAGTCTTCAGATGTAGAGGTGTAAAGTAACCCATAAGGCAATTGCCTCGCACTATGGCATACCCAAGGTCATCTCAGGTTTTAATATAGCCCCCTCGGGCTTAGGACGCTAGGGTAGGGGGTTACTGCCACCTTACTTGCTTCTGGTAGGGTGGCAGGCGGCTCCACTTGTCATGACCATCTCGTTTCCTGATGCACAACTGCAGCATAGGCGACAGATGCGTCAATATGCATAGTAATAATGCCTATGATTAACTTTTTTTTCTTTTACAATTTCAGTTTTCTTCGGTTACAAACTATACAAATCAATAAAGGAAAAAGAGATTAAGAGGGAAGAAAAGAAGAAGGCCAAACAATTGAAAAAGAAGAAGTAAAGCGCAACTAAACGTTACGGCGACGAGCAAAATGGCGTCGTGTGTAGAAAATTATGTATTTTTACTATAGGCAATTGTATTTTGTAATCTAAGAGACATTAAGTTTTATATTTCAATTAATTTAATATTAATTTATTATTGTTATGTGAGCACAATCAATACTGACCTGAATAATGTTGTGAATTATATTGGATCATACTTTCTCTGTTTATGTGGCTGTGTTCTTCATATTTCTCTATCTTTCTTCTTAATTTTTATTTATTTTTATATTCGTATAATATTTAAAGAATATTACATGAAGTTAAAAGATTGATTCATTTTACAATATCAATACATAATTTATTTTTCTGGTCAGGCAATAATTTAAGGTACAAAATACGTTTAGTTGGTGTATTAAATAATAAAACTGAATTTATATTTTTGACAATTTTGACAATTATTATCAAATGAATAGTTTTTAAATCGAAAAGGTACGTAATTTTCTAGCACAACTTTTAAATGACTGATTAAGAAATATTTAAGGTTAAAATGATTATATTATTTTCTGTTGTATTCGACACTACTAGATATTTATTGTTCCAAAATATTTATTAGTAACCCATATTTTTACACACAAACGTGTATTGTTTGGATTTTGAACCTAATTGTCATTTGCTCAAATGAATAAAAACAGTGTTGCAATTGAAATAATTTCATAAACTATATAATACTTTTGTACATTCCTGAGTAATTTGAAAAATGAAGTGCATATTTTTATATTATTTTTGTTAATGATTTGTGTGAGTAAATGTTCAGTTAATAAAACATTTATTTTTACATGACTATCTTCGTTTTATTGTTCTGGTGCAAAGCGTTATAGGCAAAGCGCCGAAAACCGGGGCGAGTTTTTTGACGTGACGGAAACCCGTGATGGGTTCAATTTATTATTCATTGTATGACTTTTAAATCTTTTAATTAAATAATTAAAATGAAAAAACAATATTATAAATATAAATTTATTATTGAAAATACACAATTATGTATATCTTTTGGCCTTAAAGTAACATTAGTGTACACAATACTAAAAACAAATGTTCACTAATGACACAGCGATACAACAGTTCTAAAGACACTATTATACACAACTAAAAATAAAACATTTTATTTATAATAATCAAGAATAAAAATAGTTAATTTTATAATAGGTATGTTCATGGAATGATGGCGTTACTGCTGCAATGTCATCCGTATTACTACGAGTTTATTATTTGGACCTGGCAACATTGTACCTATTATTGCAGGAATAACACATACCTACACATGAGGGCCACGGTAGTTTAAAATTATAATATTGGTCATTTTGTATGAACTTAATACAAAACTTAATTGAATTATAATCAAAATTCATTAATGTAAATTTTATGTATTTTTTGCTAATACAGAAAAATAATTCAAATAATTAATTATAATATGTATAGTTATGTAAGTATTATGTATGGTATTATAATGAATATAAAATTAAGAGGAATGCCTACAACTATCGCTATGGATGTATGTTCATCATAATTAATCAACAACAGCTCCTAACTTGGTACTAAATGACATTCGGTCATATACCTATCTGAGAGTTCTGACGCCAGTTTCTATGCTAACATGGCTTGATGCCACTGCCTCGTGCGTGTGGAGGCATGCCTGTTTCGTGCAAATAGTTTGCAAAAACCTCGTGCAAAAATACATGCAAATTGCACGACGCATAAGGCAGTGGACGGCCTTAGAGGAATTCCTCTTGATTTTAGATTCCGTGTGTATTAGATGTATGTTGAGATGTATGATCGTGAAAAGTATGAAAGCCGTACTATACAGGCGACTTCCCCATGCAACATAACTTCGTGTATAACACGTTTATGACTATCTAAGCTGCCAGTTCCAAGTTCTTTTTATTATGACATAATTATGTTAGTTTATTTACATACTGTTAGACGGTTCCAATCATTTTCTATTCAGTCGAATTTTGGACATTTTTACAATTTGAAGATCCTCAACTTGAAAAGAATTATCACAGAATATTATGAGGCCGTCTTCAAATTTCTTACCGTTTTCTAAACAATTTTGGTCCTTACATACCTAAATATAAATGTCAATTTCTACCAGAATACATTTTAGTCCTACAAAAATCTACTGGAGAAATGCTTTTTTTTATTTAAAAACTTGTAAAAATTTTAATATGAAAGGCACTTTTGGAATGACATTGAGCGTATACGATTCGCACGTAATCTATGAGATATTATTATATCACCAAAATTGTTTTAATTTTTTTTTATTATAATTTTAATGTTTTGTCATATTACTGGTTAAATTCTGAGATTCAAGATTCAGTTTAAGATACTGTAGAGATTTATTTCTAATCTACTATCACGAACGCATCAAGTATATTTTGTAACCAATAACATGGCAACACATACGTTTAAAAAACCATCATTTCAGTTCACACATGGCTTACGGACTAAAATTTAAATCCACAAATACATCATTTTGCCAAAAAATAATAGTTGTATTGCATTTGTCTATACACTAGATGTGTGAGCTCAAATAGGGGTTTTCGATTACCTAAATTTTTAACTATTTTATGTTTTAATTCATTAAAAAACGTTGTTTTTAATTTTTCTTCAAGGGATCAAGGTTGTCTATTGAAAAGTCATCGTTCCCAAATGTGATCCCTCGGCTGAAGCCATCCTGAGAAAGAAACATTCATTATAAGTTTATTTTTAATCCTAATAATAGTGACAGTGTTAGGCCATAACCATTAATCGCACTATTCCGACACACTCGTCCTATTAGCAGCCATCACAGATTAGAAGATATGTACTAGCAGCCATAGCCATACGGGCTTTTGTTGATATTTTTTTTTAATTAGTCAAATTATTTTCACGTTGACTCCAGTTAAAATATGATGTTATTGAGATGTGACCGCCGACTTATCGCAAGTGACACATCGATATCAATATCAAACAACATTTTTAAGTAGTTATATCGGGGTTTTCCCCGCTGTATTCATGAATTTATTAGATTATACCTACCACAAACAAACAAAACTTCGGGAAGCAGAATGAAAGTTCGGTTAAAATAATCTTATTTTGGTTTGGCTACAGTTTGTTAAACCCGTAGGTATTTTCAGAGTAGTTACAACCGAAGCTATCGTTTTAATCTTTATAAACACAAACGGTTTTAACAACTCTATAAATCAAATTGTCTATAAATCGATACACGACTTTGCCTCAGCTTACCATCAGGCGAGGTGAAGTCATGTTGACGTGACCGACATAAAAAAAGAGAGATTTTGGGAGGAATGGTGTCTAGAATGGAGGCCCGTATCCTCTGAATTTTACCCTAGCTTTAATATCCAGCGGGCTGAAGTCATTTGATGTACTGAAATAAAAAAAAGCTCTATAGAACCGAAGTAAACCGATCTTAATCCAACTCTGTCTTTTTCCCTAGAGTCCATATTTCCATTTTTTTTCATAAATATTCAATTTGTTTATAAATGTCTCTAACGATAGGTCGGCATTATACGTTACATATATTATGTTCGAAAAAAATCCACTCATGCATATTGAACACGCCATGTTTTAACATAATTATATAGGTATATAAAGTCCCACCATACTGATAAACGATTCTATACCACCTTCCCTATGTATGCATAATAATGACATGACAATGAATATGAATGATGTGAATTTATCGATAGCGCGATTCAGCATAACTCATGATGGGGTAGCAAGCAACATAAATCTGAGTAGAAAAATAGAATGCTTTACGAAAATGATGATTATTAAAATTACCTATATCAGCTTCAAGTATGAAAAGCATCATGATTTTCTTATCAGAAAATATAAGTAGGCTTTCATTTTAAAAATACTTATAGTTTTATATACATAGGTTTAATTAAAAAGTCCTGGTATCTTTGTCAAAGCTATAATATTTGTTATGGTATTTTTTCCTATGAATCTAAGTTTACATATCAATGAGCTGATAGAAAACCCAGAGTTATTATTATCTGTTGCATAAGATTATAATTATGTCTACAAACATAACAATATATTCATGATAGACAAAGTTACCCGCACTGTCAAAGTTAACCGCACTTTCAAAGTTAGTGAAGTTCAACCGTTATCTATTTTAGTCGATATTTTACAGCAAAAAGGCCCATGTTTTTCGTTTTCCTATTCAGTAATCGGCCATAGTTTCGATTGCTAAGCCACACAACACGCTTTTTAACTTACCCGTTCGTCAAGCTGTTAAAATCAAGAATAGTTCTTTAATATTTCGTTTAGATGATGTCTCTTAGTATTTATGTTAAAACAGTAAATGAAAATGTTAAAAATAAACAAATCCGTTCCAGGAGTAGCAAAAGATCTTATAAGTAGTAATAAGTTATAAGATAATTCATTTAAATTACTGGCAAACTAATTTGTGCTTTCACCAAGATTTAACTATTTTTGGACGCCATCTTGGCAATATGGTGGCGTGAGCGGGAAACAGTAGGTAACTTGGTAACTCCTAATTTTTAGAAAAGCACCTTTAAATGTATAAAATATTACTATACTGGTATTATCTAGGTATTTAAAATTATGCGCATAATATGGTACACAGCCTACCTAATTGGCTAACTATTTTGGCAACGATAGTTCCTATTTTTCAAAATTATGGCGGTAATTCTTTTTATTTGTATTGATGGCCGCGGAATCACCGCAAATATATAAACAATCGCCATTTTGGCAATTCGGTTTAGCTTTAATTCTATTTTTAAGTAAATATTGTTTAAATAAGGTTAGGCTTATAACGATATAAAAAAGATACTAAAATGTTAATTTGACTGTCAAATATAAACATTTTCCTTTTTTTAAATAAAGGAACTTAGAACAGATTATTTGGCAAGGTCAGTTTAGAAAAAATAAAAGTTACTATTGTAAAAAATTATCTTTCAAATTCGTAATGAGTTATTTCCTCACCTTCATTTCCGAAATAGTTTTATCTAAAAATCCATCGAAACTAGTGTTAAGTTCCACAGCTTGCTTCTCACTGAGATTCCCGAATCCGTTGAAGGTATTATTATATCCGTTTCCGAAAATGTTGCCAGCCTTCTGCGTATCGAACGGATCGTAACCACTCAGACCATTCGTAAACGATGTATTTGTATTGAACACGGAGGTGTGGAGGTTGAAATCGGAGATGTCGTAATTCGGTTTGTTGGGCGTGGATGTCGGGAAGGGGTGCGCGGGCGCCGGTACCGGGGGGTGCTGGGGGTGCTGGGGGGGCTGGGGGGGCTGGGGCTGCTGGACGGCGAACGGCGCTGAACCGAACAGGTCACTGCCATTGATAGCAGGGGGCGCCGCTGGCGTGGCCGCTGGCTGACGCTTGGAAGTCTTCGTAGGAGGGGGCTTTACTGGAACAATATAGGTTTATTAAGATATTGTATTATTGATGTGCAGTTATAACCTGGGAATTTTCGCGGTTGGTCCAAACCTTAGTATTCAGTTCGCTCTAAGTCGTGCGGCATCCGGCTCCACCAAACCGCGGAAAAATCAACTTGCGTTTATGTATATATTCACCAGTATTTTTGTGACTTCACATTCTATAATTACTACTTAACTCTTATCTTTAATTTGTCGGGGCTCGAACCCTTTACAAAATTTGGTCCGTCGAGCCGGGTACGAAATAGAGGTGAAACTTACGCAGCGGCGTAGGCGCAGGTGTGTGCGTGGGCGCGGCGTGGTGCGGCGCGTCGTAGCGCGGGCCGGGCATCTCGTCACTCGCGCGCGGGTCGAAGTCTGCAATTCACAGAGACAGTTGGGAGTAGGATAAGCGCTCTGTCGATACATTTTGAATGGACATTGGCGTCCATTAATAATTTTATAGATGTAAATTTTACTAAAGATTGGCGAAATTGCGGTGATTCTTTCTAATGCAGCTGCCATTTTATCCCGATATTTCCACGGGATCAGAAATTACGCGGGTAAAAACGCTGATGTACCAATAGTAAAGACTAAATTTATAAATGATAATACACACTCACCACTGTCTGAATCAGAATTGAGTATCAGTCCTTCGAGCTTAGTGCCTACAGAGGGGTTCTTGCTTGTCAGCAAATCACCGATGAGTTTTCTATAACAAAGTAATCCACATTAGGACATTTTCAATTGAGGTAGGACACGATGATATCTCCCGTCTGAACTGGAGTAAGTAGTACCTCCGCCCTACAGAACAACACCCCATAATAACCATCGTGTTGTGTTCCCGCCGGTAAGTAGGGTAGCCAGAGCTCACTGGAGGGATTCTGTGCTGCCAGCGGAGAGACCAAAGTCTCCTGTGTTGTCACAGAAACCTCAACCCCTCTCAACCAGGGTCAGCAGCGCAATTGTGATGCCCCTGGTGTTACACACGTCCATAAGTCACGGTAACCGCTTCCCATCAGATGGGCCGTGAGTTTGTCTGCCACCTAAGTGATATAAAAAAGCGAGAGAGGTAGTTAAAGCTCACCCGGTGCCGAAGCTGTGTTTCCCATTGTGTTGGGCAGGAGGCGTTCCCAGCAAGAGGTTGTTGTCGTTGCTGGAGTTGAATGTGTCCGTCGAGTTGTTGGATAGAGCGTCTACACCTGCAACAGGAGACGGGCTAAATGACTACAATATAACAACAGTAAGGCGTTAAGCAGACGGCAGGGCGGGCAGGTCATTTTGACCGCGTCTGCCCGTCCATGCCCGCATCTGCCCTCACCGCGAAAACAAAGCGCCGAGCACGCGGTGCGGTCTTTTTTGACTTTCATGTGCGTTGGTAGTATAGGATTTCTTTTGCGCTATCGTTCGCGGTGAAATGCCCGCGCCTCCATCTGCTCGATGCCTTAGAGGACTAAATTACGTGGTGACATGACCTGATCCTTGTTTGTTTTGGTACGAAAATCCCCGCGAATACCACTCCAGTAGGCAATCAGGGGTGGTTATGTCAGATTCAAACCAACTAAAACACACACCGTCTCGGATCTTAATTGCCAGGATGTAAGGTTACCCAAAAGGAATTTCTCTAGCACCCAGCTGACGTCAGGCCATTTACGGTTTAAATATCTAGAAGTCTCCCAGAAAGGAGCGTGGAGCGAGCATTGCGCCGCCTTGCCGTCCGTGGGGTGTAGGATGACATGCGGCCATCCTCTCACGGGGGAAGGGGGATAACTTTGCGCTTGGAGAACTGCTCCCTATCGTACCCTCCGCTAGACAAAGGGACGCTTGGAGAGTCTTCGAGCAACCCTCTAGTCCTGCGGCAGTAGCTTCCTTGTGAGTGAGGGACGCTGCCGTCTCCATTACCCAGGGTGTACCGCAGGAAGGCAAGCGGACTCTGCACTTTAAAGTTTGGATGTAACCTGGATTGGTGCTTGGATGATGAGTCCACTTACCCAATTCAGGCGTCTTGTTCCCGTTCATAGCGCTGAACCCGTTGGCCAGTGTGAGCGACGAGATCTGTTTCTCCAGCTCGGGCGGCGGCTTGAACTCCGTGATGTCGGACAGCTTGTTGCGCGCCAGGTACGACGTCAGGTCGTCTTTGTATGTGATCTTTGATAGCTCCTGCAAATTGAACGTAGGATTGATAAAATAAGTCTATACAGATACAGGCACGTAACTTGGCCAGGTTTGGGGTAAGTTCGCGCATCGTGCACTTTGAGCCAATCAAATGATTCAAAGTACGAACGAACGGAACGTTGATTCGCTACAAGACGTCTCTCGGAGACATCTGATTGGTCCGTCAAGTGACGGACCAATCATATGTCCGCGACGGCGCAACCGCGTCTCCCGCGACCCGCTCATACCTCAAAGGGGACCTAAAAATCGACCTTTGCGCATATGACGCGTCTGGCCAATTTATGTGCCGGCATCTGTACTAATATTATAACGCTGAAGAGTTTTTTGTTTGGGAACGCGCTAATCTCATGAACTACTTGGTCCGAATTGAAAAATTATTTTTGAGTTGAATAGCTCATTTATCGAGGAGGAAGGGGAGCAGAGTAGTAATCATAATTATGTCAACGAATCGGGCAAATTGCCATACCTTATTGCAAAACTAACAAATTATGAGCATGTGTGGATTAAATAAGTGTCACGGGGAGGAGTACGTCACGGGCAAAGCCGCGGGGACAGTTAGTTAAAAATATAAGGTTAAAAAATTTTGGCTATTTGACCTCCACAACCAGTGATGTTGGGAATTTAATCAGGCGTTTAAACAATCCGCCCAAAATGGAGGACATGAACCGACTGCTAAAATGAGTTTATGCCCTGGTGTTTTGGCCATAAATAATAGATGCCCGAAGTGTCAGGGCAGAAACCCATCATTGTCCACAACACATTGGCGATTTCGAAGTTTTTTAGTTAGACCAGTTGTTGGCCTTTTCAGGACTACTACTAACTACCCGTAAAGACTGCCATGGTGTACTGTACCTACAATAAAAATGCCAGCTCACCTGTAAACGATTTTTGTACGCGTTCATTTGTATCTCCAGCCTCTTGTTCTGGAGCTGCATCTTCTGCATCTCGATGTATTTGCCGTTGTCGTTCAAGAACCGCCTGCAACAAAATGGGTTTTGTTATAGTACTAAGATTGCAAACAAGGAATAACCTTGAACCTCAGTATAAGGACGCTGCAAAATTAGAGGCTGAGAGTGTATGAGTCTAACATGATCTGGGCAGAAGACAACCTTTTTTTAAATGCTATTTAGGTGGCAGATAAGCACACGGTTCACCTGATGGTGCTTGATGGGTATTCAACCGCAATCCAAAATAACTCTTCTGTTACCCCATCTCTTCATAATTTATGCTCTCCTGGTGTTTCAAATAAAACACCAAGGTACATCGTAGACCATGTACCCACCAGGGTAGCATAAACCGACAAGAAATTTCGAGAAATAAGTAAGTACCAGTGAAAAGTCCTTGACCGAGGGCATTTTATTGACCGGTAAGCATCAAGGTCGCGAAAGACATCTTTCTTTGTTTTTTTTTTTTACAAAGTTTTATATTTAACCGCAGTTGACATCTTTATTGCTGGGCGGGCGACATGATGCGATTACAAAGCGGTCAAATTAAGCGCTGCAGCCTGCTGCAGGTATAACATTTCTGAGAAACTAAGGTTTGAGAAACGCTATGACGTTCTTAAAATAATTTTGGAATATGAAAAACAAGTATAGGTACAGTTCTTGCAATATCATCACCATATTAATCGATGTGGTAGAACAAGTTCGGTAAAGCATGATAAAGGAACGTTGCGGTATGGTAGAAGATGTGATCAATATAGAGAAAGGGATGCTTAAGGTTCGGAAAAGTATTAGAGGATGGACGCAAAGAGCATTTTAAGGAAAGGCCACGTCAAGAGTACCTGCAACTGGTTTGTATGGAGAAAATAATTTATGAAAGTAGAAGAAACGAAATGGTATACCAGATTCGTAGCAAGTTGGAAGAATTCCTTTTTTTTTTCGTGCGGAAATCCCCAGGGATAATTATACCCCCGCTGGCCAACGGGGGTGGTTATGTCGAACAGAACCGTTTCGGGTTTTATATGCCGTGTGCCAGCATTCCCCTCGTACCCCAACTGACCTTGGGATCATCAGCGGCTTTAAGATGACCCCCTCGGGTGTTGATAGCAACCCATTTATGTCCAACTGCAGGGTACGGGTCTCCTCTCCTCTAACGAGAGAGCTGAGAGGGTTTAGACCTGAACCCACACAAGCTGGCCTAATGCGGGTTGGTGGATTCAATCGATGTTAACCAATGATAAAACACATACCTATATGCCAAGTCGAATGCTTGTCCAATCGTCAGCGTAATTTCCGAAGCTAGCTTCGAGGAAATGAACACGAAGCACTCGTGCTTCTCGATGGCTCCGTCATGGCCGTTGACTCCATTGTTGACGGTACTGCCCCCTTTCGCGATGAAGGAGAAGTACTTCTTGGCGCCCTTGTCGTCCGCGCAGTAGGATATCCGGTGCAACGGGAACTGGTAGAGGATGTTGTTTGTTTTTGGCTCCTGGAATGGAAGAAAACAGGAATTAAAACACCATGTACAACATGCTTTCCGAAGTTATGTATGTATTTATCGCAGATTTATAAGTGCCCGGTTAATGGCAAAGGCTCGCCACCTATTACATTGGGACCTAAATAAACTGGCGAAATGTGGGTGCTAGCACCTCTGCCTACCTGTTCGGGGATATAGGCGTGAGTTTATGTTATGTTACGTACAAGAATTCATATGACTCATGCGCATGAAACACTTTGCCGACACATTTATTATGCGTACAGCTAAGGAGTGGAATTCCCTTGCTGAGTTTTAAGAGTTCCTGTTCCCGGAAAGCCATAACCTGGGATTTTTTTCCAAGTGCTATAATTATCATTATGTTAGCGTTGTTCCCGAATGACCGATAGTTGTTCCCTGTTATTCCTTTTGGAATCACGCATATAACTTTTATGGGATCGACTCCCGTCTGCCATCCCCTAGTCCAATAGGAGTTCTAGTTTAGCTGGAAATCATTTTTCACACTTAAAATTGACACCATTACCATAACGAATAAGAATTGCCTATAGTAGAGGGGAGACAGGGGACAAGTTGTGTGTGTTAGACGACAGTCGCATCAGTAAACGCCAAGATAAACCAATATAAACAAAAAAACATATTAATTAGGTACCTAGTAGAGTTTCTCTCTACTAGATACCTAATTAATATGTTTTTTTGTGTAGTACCAAATCACCTAAACAATGACTCAAATAAATACAATTCAATGTCAGATCCGTCAGTTCCGCGAAGTCACTTTTATTTAGTAGGTACCTACACGAACCGTTTAATAAAAGGCAATCTAGCGTAGGCACAATTTCGCACAATTAGAAAGGGTAAGCTGTGTGTAATCAATGGTGGTTCGTTCGGGCGCAGTCGGGTAAACTCGTGCGCTTCCGTCGCTTTCACGTCACGGCGCGCGCGCAAGGTCATGAACACTCTTTGTAGTTGGAGCTGTTTATGTTTTTTATTATTGATATGATTATTTTTTATGAGGTGATTAGCCAGTGTGGAGATCACCACGGATTCCAGGCGCGCTGGCCAACGGGGATTCTAATCGGCTATAACCGCACGCCCTTTCGGGTCTTCAGATACCGGGATGTATGGAGATACCGTCGTGTCCTTCCTCCATCATTCGTTCTTTAGGCGTACGGCGGGGCGGGAAGGTCTTTTTGACAGCGAAGTAATAATGACCGAATCTGCCCATCGATGCCCGTGTCTGCCCATCGATGCCCGCGATTGCCCTCACCACGAAAACAAAGCGCCGTCAGTGCCCGCCGGGCACCCGCGGCGCTGTCTTTTTACCCTTCGTGTGGGTTGGTAGTATAAGATTCCTTTTTTCCGGCCCTGCCCGCGCCTTCGTCTGCTCGATGCCTTAGTGGGAAGTTCAGTTCAGTTTCTTTGTGTCTATACTTAGTAAATTTTTCTTTCATTGTATGACAATAATGGTAGGTAATAACTGATAATATTGACAATTACCGGTAATTGCTCTGTTGACACCCATTGACACGGCTTGCTTAGCAAGCTGTCATTACGTGTTTACCGAACAATAGCTGATACCCGTGGGTTCACCCGAGTTTTGTAGTTAGACTTTCGGTTTGTTTAACTTGTTCACCTGGGTGAAGAAAGTGGAATTTTATTACAAGAAACCATATTTATATTACAAAAGAGGGCAGTTCGTGCCATTTATTGTTTAGGCAAGAGAGATTCTCTCAGGGAACGATTTAAAACGGTAAATATTTTAACTGTAGCTTCCCAATATATATTCGAGAACATACTGTATGTCAGGAAAAATATATCCAACTATACAAAAGTAAGTGACATTACAGTCAGAAATCTGCGCAATAAAAATAAACTAATCCTTCCTTGTTATCGGCTTAGCAAAGTTAGTGGTTCTTTTAGGGGGGAAGGTATACGTTTTTACAATAAATTGCCTGAATCGGTCCTTGGTATGCCTGACAATAAATTTAAAACATTTGTTAAGGCCACCTTATGCAAAAAAGCATACTATAGGACTGCTGATTACCTTGAAGACAAAAATGTCTGGCTTGAGCATGGTGCAGGCCCCTCCTAGAATGCTAAAGTGCTACAACTACATAATGCTGTAGTTGTGGCATTTGCCTACTACAATATATTGATATTGTGGTAGGCACGCGACCTTTTTTGCTATTTTTTTGACATTAGTATATTTTTGACATTTTCAATTATTTTATTGTTTAACTTCGGTTAAAATTTATTATATTTTTTTTTTTTTATATACCTTTATTTATATTGACACGAGACAAAATGTACATTCGTCCATATTTAGTCTTAAGATATCTATGTATAACCTGACGTCTTAAAATGCAGCAGTGGAGTTTGTTGCGCCGTTTCTTCTCCACTAGCGCCTAGGAAGCGGTGGTAAACTTAGTAGGTATTAAGTAGTTTTGACGTCAAAAAGATGTAATTACGTTACACTATTTTGAAAAATAAAGAAATTGAAATTGAAATTGAAATTTCTCTTTTTTATCTCGGAAGCGATTTACTTTGGTGATGTCATCTTTGATTTTCTTTGGTGATCTTATTTATATAATACTAGCTGTTGCCCGCGGCTCCGCCCGCGTGGATTTCGAATTCCTTAATTTTTTGAAAACAAATTATAGCCTATGTTACTCCCAGATATTGTAGCTTTCTATAGGTGAAAGAATTCTTTAAATCGGTCCAGTATTTTTGAGTTTATTCGTTACATACAAAAATACGAAAATACAAATCTTTCCTCTTTATAATATTAGTATAGATTAGTATAGACTAGTTGTGTCCGCAATCCTAATTCTTTTTAAAAAATGAAAGTACCTACACCTTTTTTATACAGGACACTGAGGACACGTCAAAATGACTCCACCTCGCCTGATGATAAGCCAAACGTTAAGTCTCAGGACCGGGGTCACTACTACTACATACACCGATAGTGCTACAGTGGTGGCCCTTAGCTTGATGGCTTTATCAAATGCTTTTTCACGCCCCGCTTAAAGAAACCTTAAAATATTACCTTTTTAAAGTCTACCAGCAAAAATCACGTCAAAATCGGCTAACAGTCATTATTATAACTGATGTTGAAAACGTTGTAACAAGAATACTTTTTAGACATTTATAAGATCATGCCCTAATCCCCTCCTCCAACCCTCCCAAACTTCTCAACCCTCCCCCAGCAGTCGGCAGCGCGAGTGTGACGCCCCTGGTGTTGCACACGTCCATAGGCCACAGTGACCATTTCCCATCAGGTGGACCGTGTACTTGTCTAAAAAAAACAAGATGAGATTGGAACTGAACATGATATATTATTTTATTACGAGAATTGAACCTTTGACTAATACACTACCGATGTGAACCAACTGCTAACACAAGCAATTCAACTTAGCTGGAGGGGTTTAGGGTTTAGGAGAATATTATGCCTAATTCGATTACGAATATTAAAAAAAAAATAGGACGATTTCTGTGTATACAGGCTATTGGCAAAGTTAAATTTAATATCATAACAACTAATTACAAGTGACCTGCGCCTGCGCAACCGCAATTAAATATTGCAGCCAATGATCGCAGCCATGTTTTGTTTTAAAATTAAACAATCGGCTTCGCAAGTCGGTCATTAGAAACCAGAGATGTTAAAACATTAAAGGATTATACAATCGAATGTAATTTGGTTATGTAATGTCAACGAACAAACATATAGATGTACTTATATATATTGACCGTTGATTCCGCAGGGCCCGGTAGTATCCACGAGACCACCTACGTTTTTTTATACCATCTAGGTAGATGGCAGACAAGCGCACGGCCCACCTGATGGAAAGTGCAAGCAAAGTCACATGTGAAACACCAGAGGCGCTGCCGACCCTGTAAAAATTGGTTATAAGTATTTAAATTTCAAAACTTATTTGAAATTTAAATATAACCAATAAATAAAAGTAAGTACTTCCGATCGTATATTTTAAAAGATATTGACATAGAATGTATAATTGCGCATAAAAAATGCCCGAAGATATATTTTGGTGTAGAGCATCAAGTTTCCTGTTTAATTTTATTCTGATTACAAGAATTGCAAGACTTTTGGAAAAGATTATGTTTCCTTCCTTTAATTAAGCCAATAAAAAGGAAGTATAATTCTGGGGGTAGGTACGACAATCACCCGCCAAGCCGTGCTATTAGAAATTAATACAGCTCGGCAGTTAGTCGAGGAGACTACGCAACAGTTGGCTAGAAAGTCAACTGTAGAGTATAGTAATCTCCTCGACTATGTAATAACAGGGCTATGACTTATTCGTCTGTACATGGCCGTATAAATAATCGGACAGAACGCGCTAAAGACAATAATTTGTCTTAGGTAATACTGGTGGCAGTTAACCATGTGTGAGAGAATTTTCGGTTGCAACCATGGACCTAGGAATAACTATGGACGGAGCCATGGGAACAAAAAAGTGACGCTGCATAGTCGGCCAACTTTCGTATACGTATACAGTCGCCACGCACACTCTCACATCATAGTCAGCCACTTCGCGGCAAACGTCGGCCGAATCGGTCGATCTGTCAGTTTAAGCGGGAAGAAAAAAAAAAAAATACAACAAGTCTTGTGCAGTGAAATGGTGTAAAAACCGTAGTGACAGGAAGAAAAAAATCCAGGGATCACATTTCACAGGTTAATCAATATTTCAATCACTTTCGGTCTTATTACAAAACACGGACTAACTTTAAACCCAGGTTTAAAACGTCTTTAGACCATGGTTTAACGAAAATGTTATTACAAAACGCGTTTTAGTACTAAACCTGGGACTATCTCTGGTCTAAAGATAAACCTGCGTGACACCTAGTTTAACGTTGGTCTAAGTATCTAAACCACGAAAATAAAACGTCAAACTTGTCATTTTGATTTGATTTGTGGAAAATACCAAAATACATCATATTTTGGCTTACTTTTTCCTCGGCAGTCCAATTTTCGCCCCTCTTTTTCTTTTCTCCTTCCATTATTTAATTCAAATTTAAAAGTTTAAACCACTGGAAACGTAAAAGTTAGTACCTACGGGTATTGAAATGATTCAAAAGTGGGTATAAAAATTTAAAAAAAAATTGAACAACGCGCGGGCTCCGAAAAACTACGCTTCATTTAACGTTCATCATAGATCTTCCAATATTATAACAATGATTGCTAAATAAAGGCATGATAATGATATTTTACTATAAAATAAAGTCCAACTATCGTTCATGACTTTAAATTTAATAATTATAATGTTGTAAATATTTTTTTCACCATTTTTTAGTAAATAATATTTATTAACGATTTCAGAAAAATTTTGCTTTCTGAGAAAACGGAACGTTGCGACCGAATGATATCACAATGAACGAACAAAAGTTTAGAGTAATCTGTGGTTGTTATTAGGCCAAGATTTAAACCATGGCCTAAGTAGTCCACGGATTATTCTGTTTTTGTAATAAGAAGAAGTTTAAACCTTGGTCTTAAAATTAAGCCTGGACTTCATAGTCTGGGTTTAAACCTGACTTTAGTCCGTGTTTTGTAATAAGACCGTTAATGTTTATCTAATAATTATACATAAATGTTCATTCAATATGTCAAAACAAAATTCAATAATGCACGAATCACCCTTAATGATTGTTCATTTATATATTTTAAAATTTACCAAATAATTCTCCCTATTACTCAACTAAAATAATAAAAAATGGGGAAAATAGGTAAAACCTCGCATCCCTACAATTCACTCACACAATGATTGATGCCCGCCATTTTGTGACACAGACTAGTTACTCTAGGCACTCCGTCCATACTTTTCCTAAGTCTATGGTTGCAACATGTGCCCGAATTTGATAGAACTCATATAGGTATGTATTTTAAAGCCTTTTTATCTTAGATGGTAGACAAGCACACGGCCCACCTGATGGAAAGCGCAAGCAAAGTCACCACGGCTTGTGTAACACCCGCGTCGCCGACCGACCTTCTAAAAATTGTAAATATTACAAACTGTCACTCCAATTTAATTTATTTCTATTAGTAAAATAATAAATAAAATAAGTCTAAAATAAACAATAATATTATAATACAACTTGTTGAAAAGTGAAATCAAAGAGAATTATAGATGTTACGTGCCCGCGGTAAATTATTCGCGGGCTTATATTACGTTGTATAAAAGTAAAAGTGCTTGTCTATGCCTATGCCAGATGAGGTGGTTTAACTTTGTAATCGATTTTATGCTGGCTTTAGCGTCATGGGAATGTCTGCATACAGGTGATTCATAGATACTATATTGGACACAGTAATCATAGATTTATTGAGCAATTGCTGATGTGGGACAAAAAATTTGGTATAGTGTGGTGATAGATATAATATAATACCCCGTTCGCGCTAACTTTGCCGCTGTCAAATGAAGTCAGTATAGCGTTTTCTCACTGGAACTAGAACTGAGTGAGTGAGACAACGCAAAACGCATGACAATTGACAGCGGCAAACTTAGCGCGAACGAGTAGTAGGTATATTAAATTGATAATATCTTATTGAGGGTCTATACTTCTATAGGGCGCCACCAGAATCCTTTGTGGCTAAATCTACAACACCTGCAAAATCATACTTTTTTTCGTGCGGCAATCCCAACGGATACCGCCCTCGTTGGTTTTCGGGGTGTTTGTGTTGCACTTGGAGCGACTAAAACCAAACACCATCTCGATTCTTCCTAGGTTCCTAGGGCCATCTCCGGCTTCGAGGTGAATCGATCGGGTAGCCAAGGAGTGGAATTTGTTGCCTGAATCTGTGATTCCGCAAAGCTATAATAACCGTTGAATCTTCAAGTCTAGACTGAATAGGTTCCTTCTAGGCAAGCGTGATTCATTGTAGACCACATCGTCACTTATCACCAGGTGAAACAAAGGTCAAACGTAGTAGTAGTGTTGGCTGCACTTAATTAAGTAAAGAATGTTTTAGGTTAAACGCTTTTATGCACTAAAAGCGGGTATATTAGATTTTTTTCACAGTGAACTATATTCTACTAGTCAAGCCCTTTCATTTGATATCCATATTGCGGTAGTTGTGGAAAAATATGTAAGCGGCAATATTGTAGCGTCGGCCATCTTGCATTTATAACGATACAGAATAGATTAAGTTGTATTGCTAAGTAAAGATATGTGCCAAATATCAGAACAATTTCGTCCATAGGAAGGGGCTCAACCCAAACAAACAGGTCAAGTTAAATAAAAGCTTGTAAAAGTCAACTGGGACCGGTGGTTGTCACGCGGTGTTGCGACAACAATCCTCTTTTGATGAGGCCGTCAAGCTGAGTGCCACCATTGTTAACATGGTACGTGTATGTAATGGTGACTCCTGAGACTTTACCTTCAGCTTACCATCAGGCGAGGTGAAGTCAAATTGACGTGTCCTATATAAAAAAAAAACTAACTGACCTGTATCGCAACTCCATCTACGGATATTGTGATCTCCACCTTCTTACACTTGGCGCCATCTTTTGCCTCTGACTTCTTCAGCTGTTGTGTGAACTGTAGTTTCTTAATAGCGTCCTTCACGACTTCTATGCCCTTGGGGAGCTCCACTTGCGTGCAGCCGAGGAACTGGAACGAGAATTAAAGAAATTAGTAAAACGGTAAAAGACCGCGGTAGCCTAGTGGTCTGGGTAATGGACTGCTGAGACGAGGTATCGGGTTCGATCCCAGGTTCACCATGGCACACACCAATGACTTTTCGATGCTTTTCGAAGTTATGTGTGTATTTATCGCAGGTTTATAAGTGCCCGGTTAATGGCGAAATATGGGTGCTGGCACCTCTGCCTACCCCTTTGGGGATATAGGCGTGAGTTTATGTATGTATGTAAACTTTGATTACAACATAATGAACCATTATACATTTTTTTTAGTTTGAAATCATCATAGATTTTGCCACTGAGTCTACATGACGGTAGGTCAAGGTTTATTTGTGTTTATGGTGCGTATGTATGATAATTATGTAAGTTTTTTGTTTTTAACGTTGAACTTTTGGATGGCGGTGTGTCAGATTGGTAGCCTATAATTGCTATATTAAGATGTTAGTTAAATTAATTAAAAGGGCCGTGTGAACTGTGTCCCAATCAGTATTAATTGTTTATGGTAGCCATTTTAGTTTGGTATTTTTTTACTTTTTTTCGTAATACACATGGTGTAAAATTATACTCGAATAGCAAGCGTATAGTATTCGTAACTAGAGACTGGATAATAGTCAAAATATATAGCGATCGGATGGTCAATAATATTGATGATATTGATGTCAATATCATCAATATTATTGACCGTCCGATAGTTGCACATGCAAATAAACGGAAGTGGTCAAACACCGAATCACGATGTAGGATTGTAATATTATATTGACTGTCTTCATTTCATCACATATTATTCATTTTTTATAGGAGCGACTACCGTCTAACCTTTTAAGTCCGAAAGGAAAACCTGCGCAAGAGTCTCGTTCGTCAATCAGCAGGTGTACTTACGTGGTAGACAAGTACACGGCCCACCTGATGGGAATCGGTCATCGTGGCCTATAGACGTGTGCAACATTACGACACTCGTGCTGCTGACCCTAGAGGGGAGGGGGGGGGGGAGTTCGGGAGTTGGGGGAAATTGACCCAAAGACTTAATTGGGATCTCATACACCCCATTATTATAATTTGGAGTGTATTATTAGACTTTTTTTACTGTCAGCGGGTTCCGTTAAATATGGGCGGAACCACTGTTTCCGCACCTGCTGCGGTTTCCGTTAGGGCTGCGGTCCTGCGGTCAGCCGCCGGAAGATCGCTACTGATAAGGTATAACCGCTTTTTGTGGATCAGAACTTCACGCCATTAATATACACATAATATACATACATACACGTGTTGGGGTGACAGAAATCATACTACCTACTTGCTTTCGCTATTTTAATTATTTTTTTTCTTCATTTCATTATTCAATTGTTAACGTCGATGGTGGCCAGGATTCGAATGGAACCTGACGATCGTAACGTTGACTCCCTAACCACTGAGCTACCGATGCGACGCTTCAATATAAACTAGGCTAGGTACTATACGTTCAGGTGCTCTTAGTGAACTAGGCCTGGCTAGGTACTAAACGTACCTAGCCAGGCATAGTACCTAGCCTATACAGGGTGAATTTTTCAAAAGGGATTGGATGGCCAAATCCGAAACTATAAGGAATAGCGAAAAATGGTCAAAGGAGTCACGAGCCCGATTTTGATGAAACTTAAAACCTAATCATTAGATTTTTGAAAAACCAATAAACCTAGCTGAGAATCAAACCCGTTGATTTTGAAAAAAAAACACACCCTATATTATTACACCATACGATGGTGTCGCTGTTAAGGAACAAATTCTGCGAAGTAATGATATACGGCAAATTTAAGGAAAATTTGGAATTTAATAAAATTCATGTTTCATGTACCTATTTGTTTCGTTCGAAATCCCAGAAAAGATCGTAACTATTCCGTGTTTTAAATTATACTCAGAATGATTATAATGATTGATGTTTTTTTAAACAAGATGGAGCTCCAGACCAAGAGATTTTGATTCAGCAGTTTGACGATAATTTTATTGCAAGGCATGGTCCTGTGCCTTGGCCAGCGAGATCCGTGGATCTTACTCCCTTAGATTACTTTCTATGGGGGTATGTCAAAAACGAAATTTACAAAGACACATAATATGATACAGAGATACAGATGACTTGAAACGTTCTTTGGAGAATATTCTAAACGGAATCAATAACATTGTAATATTGAATGCAGTACGATCCTTGAGGTCTCAAATCCAGTTATGTATTGAAAACAATGGTCTACATTTTGAACAATTAATCAGATAATGTAAGGAAAATAAAATGTATTTTGTTAAAGATGAGCTCTTTTCTTTAGTTTGCGGTATGTCATTACTTCCCAGAATAAGAACCTTAATAGCAACACTATCGTACGGTGAAATAATATAGGGTGTGTTTTTTTTTTCAAAATCAACAGGTTCGATTCCTAGCTAGGATATTTGGTTTTTCAAAAATCTAATGATGAGGTTTTAAGTTTCATCAAAATCGGGCTCGTAACTCCTTTGAGCATTTTTCGCTATTCCTTATAGTTTCGGATTTGGCCATCCAAGCCCTTTTGAAAAATTCACCCTGTATAGTGCTCTTAGTGGACTATATAGGCTAGGTACCTACTATACGTGTAGGTGCTCTTCGTGGACTAGGATAGGTACTATACGCCCAGGTGCTCTTAGTGGACTACCACACCTTTGTGCGAACGGAGCCGCGATTATCAGCTAGTATTTTTATAAAATAATTGTTTAAGCTAATAACTAATTGTTTGAACTAGCCTGTGCTACGCCCCCACGCGAGACATCTGCCGCTATACAATACACGTGCATTGATAACGTTATCTTATCAGCAAAGCTTCCTGATAATACTGTTTATATACAACAGGCTTTGATACTGTGGAGAGGAACGCAATGATAGATAAAGGTAACGCTTGAATTGAGATGATTATTTGAAAGCATAGGCGGAGGAATGCAATGGATGCTAGATAATATTTAGACAACATGTAGGTATTCTACGACATTCTACACAGCGCTCTCTAGACCCAAAGTAAGCTTAATAATTAGTTTAACTTGCTTGCGTTATGGGTTCTAGAATACGGATAAACATAACTTATATACTTTTTTATCGTAATTAAACACTCAGACCAATGCAAATAGACATATTCATGCATACCAATATATTTGCACTGAGCGGGAATCGAACCCGCGCCCCTGCGTAGCAGTCGCATGCACTACCGCTACGCCACAGAGGCCGTGAAATACGCCGTGTGTTGTGGTGTTGCACACGTCCATAGGTCACGGTGACCACTTCCCATCAGGTGGACCGTGTGCTGGTAAAAAAACAGCGGACAAAAAAACTTATAGTTTGGCCGCTGAGACTATGCGTTCCTGACACATGTCAATTCGTCATGACTAGTTATGTACAATAAATAACTTGTACCTAGAACCGTTCTCTAAACCTGTTCCCAACTTACAATAACATAATAATAATCACAGTCAGCAATTGTGGCAACGTGATTTCATTTTAATTTTAATTTTATTCTAATTTGGCTATCTATCTGCCCTATTTGTTTTTCCAATATTTTATTTTTATTTTGTTTCATTCTTATTTAATTTTATGTGATTATTAATTGTAATGATGGGTTATGACGTGGTATGACTTTTAAAAACTATTGATTTTATATTTTAATTAATTAATTGTTAATCATTTTAGCCCAAAATTAATCTGTGTATTGTAAATTGGCACAGTAATTAAATTTTTAATGTTATCACTCGTTAATAAGGTCAATAAACGATAATTAAAATTTTGCCGTAAATTATACACCAGTTTAAAGTTACATCGCCAGTTCGCTCACAACCTGTCAGGAACGCATTCTTTCAGCGATTCTATAATAGTAAATTTTTGGTAAAATTTGATTTCCTCAGAAAAGGCAAGATTTTGTACACCCACGTGTAAATATTGTACCCAGTGGAAATATTGTACCTGGATTTGAGACTAATTTTAAGTATTACTTGATTTACATTCATAAAATCTTCACTCACGTATAGTTCTAGAAGACTTTGACCCCGAAGATCTTGGTGGGCCCCATTTTTTTATACTATGTAGGTGGCAGACCAGCACACGGCCCACCTGATGGGAAGCAGTCACCGTGGCCTATGGACGTGTGCAACACTAAGGGTGTCACACACGCGCTGCCTACCCTGAAGGGAAGGGAGGAGGGCTAGGAAGAGGTGCAGGGAGGAGGAGTACAGTGAGCTCTGGCTACCCTACTTACCGGTGGGAACACAACACGATGGTTATTATGGCCGCGGTG
Source organism: Lithosia quadra (assembly GCA_963576445.1). Lineage (NCBI taxonomy): Eukaryota > Metazoa > Arthropoda > Insecta > Lepidoptera > Erebidae > Lithosia > Lithosia quadra. The sequence goes on along the minus strand of OY754901.1, from coordinate 4,614,642 downwards.
TTCTGTAGGGCGGAGGTAGGTACTACCCCAGTCGGACAGCTCATTTCGGACGGGAGATACCGTCGTGTCCTACCTCCTTGCAAAAATATACCCAGGAATCTATTATAGGTAACATTTAATAACTGTACCTTAACTGGGTAGGCGACGTGTCCCTTGACAAGCGCGTCGGGTGCGTGTAACCAGTTTCTGCCGTTGGGTGCCCCATTCGCCTTGCCCTTCCCCTGCCAGAACAGCAGGGTTGACATCCTGGAACAAGCATAATACATATGTTGAGTATCTACATCTATACATACATTATACAAATCACGCCTTTCCCCATTGGGGTAGGCAGAGACAACAGCTTTCCACTTGCTACGATGAAAGAAGATTGACGAAACAGATACATGAGGCGAGGGTGAATGGGCAACCTGGTAAAGGCCGACCTAGGCGTACATATATTCCAATGAGATCCAGGACGTTTTGGAGAAAGGCCAGGTAAAGAGTACCCGCAACCGGCGTGCGTATATGAAAACAATTATGAAAGTTGAAGAAGCGAAAGGAGTATGCCAAGGATTTTTCTTTGTTCTGTGCCAAGATCTAATCTATACTTTTATAAAATTGTAGCTGTGTATGTATATTGGAGATATTATTTAAAAAATAACTTCTATGAACGACTAGCTGTGCCCACGTCTTCGTTATTTTTTTTCAAAATTAAAGTAACCAAACTTTTCTGAAAACTTAATCCAAATCTTTTCAACCAACCGCGAGATAATTCCGAAACATACATACAAACATACACGCAGTGAAACTCCTTTAAAAATCGGTTAAAAAAAGACCCTGGCGCAAGCTGTTCTTCCAGGGTTTGGGGTTCAGAAGACGCCCAAACAGTCTTATCCGAAAGAAATAAAATAAAGCAGTAACAAACTTTGAATAAATCATTCCTTACGATTGATATTAATTTATTGATTGAACTACGTATTGATATTTCTTTATTGTAGAATATTAATGATTATTATTATATTTCCTACACATTTTATGTAATAAAAACACTTATAATTATAGCATGTATCATGTACACACGATCTCATTACAATAATTATAAGATACACATGCAATAAAATATCATTATCAACATATCATATTGATTTAGTTATTAACTTCACACTTACTTCCATAACAGGATGAATCCTAATGCAATAGGTGTACATTTTAAAAAACTATGTCAAAATTCAACCACGCCAATGACGCATATGTGCGTCAAACCCAGTCAGATCAGTGACGCTATAGGCTTCATACTCAATCAAGCTAGTGAGGCATATATACGTCAAGACATGTCAAACGAATGAAGTATATACGCGTCGAAACAAATCACAAAAATGACGCATATGTGCGTCATGTCAGCGATCTATATGGTTATAAATTGTGAAAATGGAGGTGTCAATAAATCGGTTGATATAAAAATAAATGCTATAGTGAGATAAAATCTTTAGGTTTATAATTATGCCGTCAGCCTTGACTGGTCGTGCTTGGTGATGTGATCTGACAGAAACAATTAATATAAGTACGGCACGGTCGTGTGGTCTCATCACGACGGTAATGCGAGATGCGACTGTATTGTAATAAATTAGTGGGTAATTTAAAACAATAAATAGGAAGGAACTGGACTAGTTAAAATTTGTGGTCACCCTACTGGGAAAGCACAATCGCCATTGGTAACAGTCTCATAACAAAGACTAAGTTACCGACCTAGCTCTAATAATCACAGCTTTTTAATAAGTAGGTACATGCAGAGTTAAAAAACATTACCCTCCTTTCTTCGGCAGTGGGTAAAAAATCGGCTGTCCAATTTAAAAATCTTAGTATTCGACATAATAATGTATTTGAAAAAAAAGAGAGTCTTTTTTGCATTTTTCGACCTTATAGACCTACCACCTTCCACGTACTAGGCTAGCAAAAATCATGTTTCATCATCTTTTTAATTCATGTTTTGAAATCACACATCACCCCAAAGAATTTACGAAATGTTTTTCAACTTTCCTGTAATATTTGTCTGTCTTTCTGTCTGTTTATTAATAATTCGGTACCTAATCTTGAAAGTGGCTAGGCCGATTTCGGTGAGAGCTTTACTAAAAAACTATAACTTCCTTCCCTTCCCTGCTTCTGCTTCTGCTTTTCAAAAGAAGGAAGCAATAAAGCAACCTATAAATGCTGGCAACACCAGAATATTTTTTTTTTTACGAAAAGGCGTGTTTTTTTGTTATTTGTCTGTTTGTTACATTTTCAACACCAAAATAGCTGTACTTTGTTTAAACCATCAGTTCTATAACGGTAGCACTTTAGTAATGTGAGTTTTATTTATAAATATCTACTCAATAACCAACTATACCTTGACCTTTTTATCGTATGCGACTTCATACAAAGCGGAGCTCATCAATAAATAGTTCCTGGATTTATTATTAATATTTACACATTTCCTGTTCCCCTTCATCCGCATTAGGATTCCGTACCCTAGAAATCCTAGAATTACTTAATCTTGAAATACGTCAAAAATAGCCTACAGAAGACCGCGGCCATAATAACCATCGTGTTCTGTTCCCGGCGGTAAGTAGGATAGCCAGAGCTCACTGGAGGGATTCTATGCAGTCAGCGGGGAGACTAGTCTCCTGCGTTGTAAGCACAGAAATTCTATCCACCCCCCAACCCCCCTCACCCTAGGGTCGGTAGCGTTGCACACGTCCATAGGCCACGGTGACCGCTTCCCATCAGGTGGGTCGTGTGCTCTTCTGCCATCCAAGTGGTATAAGCAAAATAACTAGCTTCATACCAGTATTGTACCTACTGGGTTTGGTCGATATTACCAGCGCTGTTTTTTCATTTGCCATTGTTATCTAAAAATAGAATAATTTAAACAGTTATCTGTGCGATCATTATACACTATTAAGGTTTTTTTTTGTTACAAAAAAGTCTATTAATATGACGAACAAGCTATGGTTTTCCCTAGTGACTGAGCAAGTGTGTTTTTAAGTCATACAAGATTGATAACAACAAATAAAATGTTGTATTTTATTAGTGAATATATTATTAATTTAATATTATTTATTCATTTTTTGTATATAGAATACAAATGACAAAGTTTACGTGTCAAAAAATTCCTCTCCGCCGATGTCGACTGGTAACATACCCAAAAGGCAGGCGGATTCTGTGCTGGCGGCATTGCTATCTAGACCCAATAAAAAGATTTATCTTTCCCTTCTAAACGTAATTCAAGAAGATAATAATGGGGTTCTTCAAAAAGGGCATTATACAACTTACAAGGTTTTTACAGGGTCTTACTCTGGTGCCGCAGACGTCCATAGGCCACGGGGACCGCTTCGGCAAGCGTGTGCTTATCTGCCACTTTAGTGATATAAAAAAACTATAGGAAGTCGAACTTTTAAAAAACTGCTAAATATGATAACGGAACAGTTGAACATCGGAACTCCAAAGGTCATTGAGAAGGAGGTATCGGCAGTAACCTTCAATTTATATGCACAACACATCACGCACCAAGGTTGACAAACCTGGGATGACTTAAGAGCATCGAACCTCATCTGTAATGTGACCATACGTGCCGTTCTGAACGGGACAGTCTTTATCGGTTTTCATCCTCGTTTCTCCGAGCGTGATGCGAAATTGCCCCGTTTTCTGAAACCACCTTAAACATGATTATAATTTGTGTATAATTAAATTTCAGACCATTTTATGTCCTCGCCCGCGACTCATGAGTTTAATCTGAAGAGGATTTTATATGAAACAACTCGATTTATTACAAAATATTCGAGCTCTTTCACATTAAAAATAAGCCACCAGTCGTATTTATGAAGTACAGTCTTCAAAATCGAGACTAGTCTTAACGATATAGGTTTTAAGCCTTAAGTCCTTTCACCTATACCTTAAATCCATGTTCTTGCACCAACAATCTTTTATTTCGTGGACTAATTATGGACATTTTAAAACCCGGTCTCGTCATAGAAAAAAACTTTGTTCATAGCGAAGAAGAGAAATGACTAGGTAAAAATTAACATTAATATATTAAACCAACTATTAAAAATAAATTACTAAGAATTTAACTCTTACTTAATCATCAAACTGCCTTAAATCAATTTGTCAAACCACTGTCCCGTTCGGAGCCTGAATAAGTGGTCACATTACTCATCTATTATGCTAAGTGTTGCGAAAAAATTGCGGATATTTTTACATATTAAAGATGTTTTGGTTAAGAACCGGTTCTTGTGATGTGAAGCAGGTTGCCGTGTTCGCAATAACTGTGGTTAAATATTGTTTGTGTTGATTTTGTCCTAATTTCTCTACCTTTACCTTATAACTAGACGCAATAAAAAAAATAACGTTTATCTTATATCAAAATCTTGTTTGAGTTGTTATCGAATTCCTTCGAAACGACTTGATCGACTTTTATGTTTTTTTTTGTATATTTAGTGTATCACTACTGTAGTATTTTCTAGTGTTGTCGATTCGTACGTAAATAAATTGAGCACGTATAAATAAAAATAAAAATAAAAAAATAGAAAAAATAAAAAATAAATTTATATTTTTTATAGTTCACGTCAATAGAACTTCACCTCGCCTGATGGTACGCTAAAGGTAAAATCTCAGGAATGGGCGAAAGAAAAACGGATTTAACTGTAACTTATACACCGATGGTGTTACAGTCTTGATGGACTCATCAAATTTAATGCTTTTTCACGCTCTGCTTAAAAGACCCGGGGCTATGAGAGGAAGGTCAATTTAATTTGGCTAGAAGTTTTAGGAACGACTGTGATTGGCTTGGGCCCCAAAGATTCTGGTGGGACCCCACACACTCAAGTCCTGAGACACTACACTAAGAAAAGTGTAATGAATAAAAGTCACAGTACTATGATGCAACCGTTCCATGTTTCAAACATATAAACAGGGTTACCACATAGAAAATTACATTTAATTAATATGACGCCAACACTGCGAATAAAAAGATTTAGCGATAATAAAAAATGTCGGGAAACACACCAATTAGTTTGGTAATTAAGTAAAATTAATGCTCAGATAATTTCAGCATAGATAAGAGTAGTTGGATGCTGTTTTTAGAGACAAACCAAGGTGATTTCAAGTGGATAGATAATATTTTTAGAAGATGTGTATAAATATAGCAAGTAGGTACCTACATTTTTTTCGTGTGGCAATCTACCTTCCCCTCGTGGATTCCCCCGCGGGGGTGGGTAACGGACCTAATTGAATAACTGCACATTGTCTCAAGTCAATTTTTTTTATACCACTTAGGTGGCAGACAAACACACGGCCTAACTGATGGGAGGCGATCACCGTGGCTTAAGGACGTGTGCAACAGTGCAACACCAGGGGCGTCTGATTCTCGCTGCCGACCCTGCTTTCTATTGCCCTTCTTGAAGAACCCCATATTGTAGACGCCATATTCCGAGTCAGGGTGACAGGTGACCTCATCTGCCACCCCCAGGCCTGCGCTCATGGAGGACGGAGGTCGTTAAGCGTCCTAACCTATGTTTTTTTTATTCTGATTTTCACATAGATAAGCATACCTACAGTTAGATTTGATAATGATGTTTTAGATATTATGTAAATACCTATTCATGAAATTATTTTCTTTTTTTTGGGATGGGCCCCCAAACGTTAGAACGTTCCCGCACAATTTGCAAACTAGGACAAATTTGGGAAAACTCGGACGGATGGTAACCCTATTACGTGATAGTTTTCTCTTCCAATTAAGAATTTTTTCCCAGCTTTTAAACTACCTATTTAGTAAGAAGTAGGTGAGTTTCAAAAGTCTTAGCATATCTGTATCTGATAGATAAGTACCTACCGTGCTTATGTGAACTTAAGTCGTTGACAAAAATAGTTTTCTTTGTTCTTAGCCATTGAAATAACCTCTACACCAGTCCTTCAGCTGTCTTTCTAAAGCATAAAATACATTTACATGTCAATAGAGACATACATAAATTAAAATATTTCTATAAAAATAACCGCGAAAAGATACTGTCGTAGGTATTCCTTTATTATGATTTTACCAGCGGCTAAAACTGTTATGTTCATCTTGTAGCAAGTATCTGGTTTTAGCAACACATGTACAACGCAAAACCTACTTTATCCTTTAGCGTAAAAGAAACAAAATCCTTTAACAGACAATTCGTAGAATACACATCGGGTAAACAAGCGAATATCAACTGTATTCTAAGTTCAAAAAGTTGAAACAAGTCGCAGGCGTTCTTGCATTGTTCTCTTAAAATACTTAAGCTGATTCCAGTTTTAACGTAATAGAGATAGAGTCTATATTAGCTTGAAGGAAACATGGTGGTTGTTACATTATATCAACGAGGATGGCAGTCGAGTTCCGTACTAAGTACGGAGTGACACGGCGCGTCGCACACAGACGCACACTGACGCAATGTACGTTCATTCACATTTGTTTAGTTTAGTGATGAGACATTGTGAATCTAAACTAATGAAAATAATACGGAGTAGATTGTTTGGACGAGTGGCCGACTAGTCTAAAAACTTTATATTTAAATTTCGAGTACCTATTCAATTATGTAAGTCAGAAATGTGGCGTTTACTTAAAGAATAAAAAAACATAAACAATAGTCGACTTCCATTTGAGGCTACTAGGTAGGTAGGTATGTGTCGTTTGATTTAATAAGAGTGGTAAGTAGTAGTTGGTACACTAAATTTGAATAAATCAGTTTTGGATAGGATTTTAAATTTTTAGAAAGAAATAGAAAAACCGTCTATACCTAGTCGTAGAACTATTAAGGATTTGTTCACTTAAATTTATTTTGATTCAATTCTTAGATATTATTTATATTATATTCATCCTATATTAACATATAATTTTTCAACTGAAAAAATTATAATTTAATTGTCATCATGTATGCAAAATTTCAGCTTAGTCAGACGCCATTGCAAATTTTAACGGACAACTTATACACGAACAGTGCAGGTTAACTTAAATCTTGTGAAAATAACAAAGCAATTAGGTCAAACTCGAGCAAAATATTCACCGCCACATCCCATCCCTACGCTTGCATAACGCACACACACTCACATACACACACAGACACCGGACGCGTCTGAGACTAGGTGATTGCGAATGAACCGTCCTGGGCCAGGAAAACGCAGATAAAGTAGTAGTTTGTATGAGATACACATACAACTCAAACAAGCGCGCTTTTCAAACCGTTGACATGCTAAGGAAGCGAATAGACTACTTAATTAATTTACTAGCTGTTCCCCACGGCTTTGCCCGCGTGGAATATTGTTTCCGTTCCCGCTTTTCATGGAAACCTATTTCAGCACGTTCCGTCCATCTATAATATAATTATCGCGCCGCGGTAGCCTAGTGGTCTGGTCTGAGTCTGGGTAATGGACTGCTGAGACGAAGTCTCGGGTTCGATCCCAGGTTCACCATGGCACTTTTCGATGCTTTTCGAAGTTATGTGTGTATTTATCGCAGGTTTATAAGTGCCCGGTTAATGGCAATAGGCTCGCCACCTATTACATTGGGACCTAAACATAAACTGGCGAAATGTGGGTACTAGCACCTCTGCCTACCCCTTCGGGGATATAGGCGTGAGTTTATGTTATGTTATGTTATGCTAAGTATATAATTATAAAATTGTAAAGTAGTGCGTCTGTATATTGGAGGTATTTAACAGAAATACTTAGGTTACCTATCTATTCTATTTACGACGGCCTCTGTAGCGTACTGGCTGGTAGTGCATTCGACTGACTGCTACGACAGAGGGCGGGGGTTCGATTCCCGCTCAGTGCAAAAATATTTTTATGCATGAATATGTCTATTTGCATTGTATGTAAGTAGCTATTTACTACCTTTGGGCCACCAGACCTAGGATCAAAGAGTATCCAAGACGGCGTAATCCTTGGGGATTTCCCCACTAAGAAAAAAGGTATTTCGTGATATCGATGGCGTCACTATGAGACACCTGGTACCAGGTACCAGGCAAAAAATAATAAGGAAAAATAACACCAAAATATCTGTTATAATATAGACCGTAGATATTATTTTATTTTATTAGGTCTATTTTCCTGCTGAATTTCTATAAAATTTTGATTTATTATTTTCCTGTTCGCATCAATTTCTGTGAAGCCTAAAATTTAATAAACTACAAATTTATTTTGTATTTTTTTATATAGGACACGTTAACACGACTTCACCTCGCCTGATGGTAAGCTGAAGACAAAATCTCAGGACCGGGGTCACCACTGCATACATCGATAAGGCTACACTGGTGGCCCTCAGCTTGATGGCTGGATTTTAAAGGATTGTGATCAACCAAATAAGTAGGTACACGTAAGATTTTATGTCTGACGAAGACATTTCAAACAAAAAAAACCGCATCAAAATCCGTTCAGTAGTTTCTGCTTTGCTTCCATCGCGCAAAAACAGACAAGCAGGCAAACCGATAAACAGACAAACAGACAAGAATTTCAAAAATAATAATTTGTTATCAGTACCAATCGTTCATTTTTTTTAATAAGTATCCCCAATGTACAGACGTTATCAATTCTACTTTACAACTTTGGAATAGTGTAGGTAAATTACTCAGTAAATTATAGATTCTGTAGTGTGTCTGAACAGACTACAGAATTAATGAGAAAACGGAATAGGTATTTGAGTTGTTTTGGGTACCTAGGTAATTAAATTTAAATAAAAGTTATGGAGTTGCTAAAAAATTAACATTGAAGCTTTTCGGTGGGAATTTTACAAAGACATCACCATATGAACCGGTTTTAAAAAGTATTCAGATAATTCCCAGCCCATTGTGTATTGTTTATTTTTTTGTAAAAATTAATGCATTTCGTTAAGGCTTTAACACAATATAATTTTATGACTAATTTTGCCTAGATTGATCATCAAATCCTTAGGTTAGGATGGTTGAGTTTCTGTGCAGACAATGCAGGTGAATTTTGTCTCCCCGTGGACAACGTGTGTGACAACCTCAGTGTTGCACACGCCCATAGGCCACGGTGACCGCTTCCCATCAGGTGGGCCATGTGCTTGTCTGCCACCTACGTGATATTAACGCGGGCGGCAAGCTAATTATAATATAAACACAGTAGGTTATGTGTACTTACCTTATAAAGCTCGCATAATTATGTGGTTCAAGCTTGGTTCAAGTAAGGTGTGTTGACATTACTTATGCGTCATAAACGAAATATGCACGGAACGCTGTGATTGTGCGGCAAACCGATGTTGTAATGATGTGTAAAAGCTATGGACGGAACGCGTTAAATAATAGTGATCCGGATTTGTGCAGACGCGATTGGTCAAAAATCTAGGTAAAGGACTATTTGAAAAATTGGTATGTCGGAGTATGTATATCGGAATTAAGAACAATACGCAAAAAAATTCACGCGTAGGTATATACTTAGGTATTTTTATTATTGTTTATTGGATAAACGAATAACATCACAATAAAAATTCTAAATATATTTGAACGATAACATAATGATTGTGACATTCACCCGTGAACTCATAATATAGTTCACGGCATCTAACTTGACAAGATTTTGGAGTAGTGTGGGCCCCACTAATCCAAAACCTTGCCAAGTTAAATGCTGTACACTAATACTTGTTTATATGCGACGCATTTTGCCACAAATATATAATGTACAGTTTTTATCTTGGCAAGGTTTTGGAGTAGTGGGGCCCACACTACTCCAAAACCTTTAGCTATACTTTTGAACGACTGCACCAAATTGGAGAATTATTTTTTTTATTGTGTGTTTGTTATTGTCAGAGCAAGGTGTGAAGGAAAGTTTTTTTATTGCGTAGCCAGTAACTTATAAATCCAATTATACATCTTATCCTACGTCGCAGAAGTAAAAATAAGCATTCAAGACCCATTCGTAAGTATCTCAACAAATCAGACGTATAAACTATAAATAGGACTTGTCCAACAACTTGTTCGCAGCCATTTAATGTACCTACTTTTTAAAAGCGAGGTAAACCAAAGTTGAACATTATGTTATTATGCATTTGCAAAACAACATCACAACAAATCAAGCGTTAGTAAGTTAAGGAGTGAAATGAGTGGCTCTTTTTTCCCCCACGAATACCAGCCTGTCGCAACGATACCCGAATCGAACCGATTAAAATCGTACGTCCGTACGGCGCTACGCCCATCTTTATTATAAGTTCAGCCTCTATTTATCGTCTTAAAATTAAACTGTCCTTTCTTGTTCCTGGTTGACTTGTAGGAGGATAGGTTAACTTGCCTTTGAGCCAGGGTGCTTCACGCTAAGTGGAATTCTGGTTTTCTTACCTGTAACAAAAATAAGACATAGTTAAGTATATTATTATCATAGGTGTTTAAGACCCTACAACCAACTGTAACTGTAACTGTAGCTTCCCAATATATATTCGAGAACATACTGTATGTCAGGAAAAATATATCCAATTATACAAAAGTAAGTGACATTACAGTCAGAAATCTGCGCAATAAAAATAAACTAATCCTTCCTTGTTATCGGCTTAGCAAAGTTAGTGGTTCTTTTAGGGGGGAAGGTATACGTTTTTACAATAAATTGCCTGAATCGGTCCTTGGTATGCCTGACAATAAATTTAAAACATTTGTTAAGGCCACCTTATGCAAAAAAGCATACTATAGGACTGCTGATTACCTTGAAGACAAAAATGTCTGGCTTGAGCATGGTGCAGGCCCCTCCTAGAATGCTAAAGTGCTACAACTACATAATGCTGTAGTTGTGGCATTTGCCTACTACAATATATTGATATTGTGGTAGGCACGCGACTTTTTTGCTATTTTTTTTGACATTAGTATATTTTTGACATTTTCAATTATTTTATTGTTTAACTTCGGTTAAAATTTATTATATTTTTTTTTTTTATATACCTTTATTTATATTGACACGAGACAAAATGTACATTCGTCCATATTTAGTCTTAAGATATCTATGTATAACCCACAGAAAAGAGAAGTAAGTAGAAATGGTAAGGGGGCGTGGCAGGCGTGCCACTGGTACGCGTAGCTATGCGTATAATAGCAAAAAATTAAAATTTTGACGCTTAGTCATGTCTAACATGACGTTTTAGATGGTAGTCTTGCGGCAGCTTCTTTTAATAATAAATTATAGCAAATATTGTGTATTGTGCAATATTACAGTGTAAAAATGATAGTAGGAAAAGAAATATCAAGAACGGAGGTGTTTCATACCACCGGTGAGTACAGATATAGTAGATTTTCTAACAAATTTTATTGAATTCCGTTTAATTAAAATTCAAAAATAATTTAAACCAATATCAACCTTTGCTGCTTAACAATAAAGCTTGTTTTGAATTGCACATATAGTTTTCAGAATTATGTAAAATTCTTCGCTATTCAATTAGTGAGGTAGTCAAATTGGATGACAGTTTTATCGATATAGATCTACATTTTATGTTAAAGTTCTTAGACAAATTTACAAACATTTTTGAAATGGTTTTTTATAATAATAATAATAATATAGGTACCTAATAATAACTACACCGCTATCAAAAAAAAAATGGATAGATGCGACTGGTACGGTCCATCGGATGCCAACAATATCCAGATCATATTATTTACTAGCTGTTGCCCGCGGCTCCGCCCGCGTGGACGTCGATTTTCGCGTTTTTTTACTATATCGCATGTTCTAATGAGCCGATTGTGATCAGTTGACTGTCAGCAGTTTGGTTGTAATTGGTTAAGTAGAACCGGAGATATGACCAAAAACGACCTAAAAACGAAGCGCGGGCGAAGCCGCGGGTATCAGATTGTATAATAAGTAGCCTATATGTTGCCCAGCACTATGAACTATAATCGTACCAAGTTTGATCAAAATCCCTCCAGTAGTTTTTGATTTTAGCGCGCACAAAGATTTGCGGACAAATAGACAAACAGACAAACGGACAAACCGACAAACAGACAAACAGACAAAAATTTTAAAAATCATTGTTTTGGCATCTATTACATTCATAAAGTCCCCTAATAATTTTTTTTCTCATATATCTTCCATGTACAGACACCGATCAGTTACAGATTTATTATATGTAGGTACCTATAGATAGATATAGATGTTAAGATAAACCTATCGAGGCTGGGCTCATTTGTTTTGTTTATATAATACAAACTCTCCGATGATAACATCGGTTGAATGAGGTTGAATGGTACTCAGGATCTGATCATGGGGTGGAAAGGTACCCATAGGAACTCCTTTGTTATATTTATGTTTAGTCCACCTGATTGACTGCACACCGCCTGATAGTAAGCTGGGGTGGGTCCCAAAAGAAGCCCTCCACCAAGCGTTTCCAGTTTTCAGTTAAGCGTGAACCAAGCTACGACAAAGGAAGAAATCACCGAACCGCCTGGTTCGCGGTGGTATGGACTGCACCGTATGTGGATGGTACCTAAGTCCTGCGCGTGTTGTTCACGACAGGGAGTGAGAGGTTGGAATCAGTTTAAATAGCTCATTGGAACACTTACCATGGTACAGATGATAAAACGCTACCGATCCTTAAAGATACAATACTATATTGTTTCAGCTACCAAATTCAGAGGATTATTTAGATAGTTGTCACTCAACGCTATCAAAAAAGAAGAGGTACCTAATCCAGTGAAGATTTCGAAAATGAACCTACTGCAGATAAACAAGAAGATGACATTCTGTAATAATGTTTATTCGAAGAAATAAAAGAATAGTATATATTATGCTATAGCTTATTTTTTATTTATCCTTAGTATGGGTTCCCATGGGAAGCGGGAACAGAAACCGAATTCCACGCGGGCAAAGCCGCGGGCAATAGCTAGTAGATCATAAATTACACACGCCGATTTGTAATCCTATAACATTTTAGACTCAAAATCTATCGATATTGACCAATTATGTCATTATTTTTTGTCACGCACTGGCTTAGTTGCGGTCAATATTTATAATGCTTCAAGGCAATGCCAACCTTATGTTATGGGTTTCAAATTTCAAATAACTTTCTTAAAATATACTGACATTTAGTATAGAGAGAGAGAGAGATTATCTGAAGTTTTTCTTAAGTCAAAGTTTGTTTGATTCAAAATACGAAACGCCCTAAATATTTTTTTTATCTATAGCAAAGAAATCTCTAACACGAACTAGGAAGGGGTATTTTCGTTTTGCAGTATGCATAATTTAGGCTAATTTGGTATGGAAGATATGCGACAAATCAAAACAATTGTTTACTAGTAGTGCAATGTATTATTAATTGGTTGTATGTGTGAGTTTGGCGACAGCGGTTTCCCTTATGAATAGGTAGTATCACACTTCCATTGTAGTAGGTATTCTTTATTCCGTGGTTGCGCCGTTTCTTCTCCACTAGCGCCTAGGAAGCGGTGGTAAACTTAGTATTAAGTAGTTTTTGACGTCAAAAAGATGTAATTACGTTACACTATTTTGAAAAATAAAGAAATTGAAATTGAAAAAACAACATTCTTGAGGTCCTAGCCAACCTCAACTGTCGGTGCACCTGCTAAACAACAGACAAGACTGCTGCACGCGCACCTCGCAGTGTTAGGACTATTGGGGCACGCCGTAATAGCGGCGGTAGGACCCGTCATGGAGGACTGGCTGACGCAGGTGATTTCTGGTGAGGGGTGCTTGTGTCTGATCGGGAAGGAGCCGACACCTGAGTGCCATCACTGCAATGCGGGCGAGGACTCAGAGCTGCACACGCTGGTTGAATGCACAGCGTGGGAGATGCCGAGACAGGCCCTCCTGGCAGCCCTTGGAATGGGAGTCCTCAAACTGCGGTGTTATTCACAGCGATAGTACAGAGTGCGAACGCGTGGGCGGCCGACGCCTCCTTCTGCGAGCAAGTGATGCTCGAGAAGGAGGCGGCGAAAAGGGTCCGGGAGAGGTTTTTTAGAACTCTCTCGGATGATGATAGTCGCAGGTGCCGTAGGCGTCGGAGTTCGATTATTAAGACTTGAAACGGCAGGCGTACGGTAGTCGATTCGATTCCGACATAACCACCCCCTATGGCCGACTGGGGTGGTATCCGTGGGGATTTCCGCACGATAAAAAAAAGGTAGCAGTTGCTTAGTGTATTTCGTCTAAAAAGGAAAGATGGCGGTTTCAAACCTATACTCCGATTTTTAATTCTAGGCAAGAAAATGACAACTGCAACTGTCACTGATACAAAAAAGGGTGACCCGCTACAATAGTGATGTTCGGCAATCAATAGACTAGATACTTTAGTCATTCTTTATTTTTATCAGTGAATGAACCTCTTTGCAGTTTATGCTCGCCTAGTACATTACACGACGGAAATATTTTTTATAGAATACTAGCTGTGTCCCGCGGCTTCGCCCGTGGCATACTTTGTCCCCGTGGCAGGATAAAAAGTATCCTATGTCCTTCTTCTAGTTCTAAGCTACCTCCCCATCAATTTTCAGCCAAATCGGTCCAGCCGTTCTTTAGTTTTAGCGAGACTAACGAACAGCAATTGATTTTATATAATATATAGATTTAATTACTTACTGTGTATGTTTTCTGTTTAATTACCGTAAATTACATATTTTTATTTATACAAAAAAATTATTTATATATTTAATAAAAGAATTATAATCTCGACTCACGACTAACTTATAATTGGAAAACTCGATTCAACCACATCACTATTTATTTGATACAAAAAACCTGCAACACTGCAAATGTCATTTTCTTGCCTTGAATTAAAAATCGGAGTATAGTCTTAAATTTGACACAAAATTTATTCTCTCTAGCATAGCATAGCATAGCATAGTATGCATGGCACGTTTACACTAGTTGTAAACACAAGCCGATAACTTAGTTCACTAGTTACGTGTGGTTACGTAAGAGCCGAGTTACCGGGGTTAAGTTATACGTAATATAAATACGGACTAATGTTTCCGTTAGGCGAGGAAAACTTGTTGCGAATGGCTATTAGAAAATATAGTAAACGAGATTTTGTTTACGTTGCTGATAAACTTGTGATGAGCATGCGAATGTTATATTGATAGCAACCCATTTATGTCCCACTGCTGGGCGCGGGTCTCCTCTTTTCTAACGAGCTGAGGGGGTTTAGACCTTAATCCACACTCGATGGCCTAATGCGGGTTGGTGGATCGGACATGTCCTTAGAAATTCTTCTAGGACATGTGGGTTTCCTCACGATGTTTTAATTATGTTTTTGATTGGTAAGTAAGCTTTTTTGAGAGCGACTGCCGACCTATGCATAGTTATATCACGTTACGATACTCACGAACGTGTTTTAAAAATTAAACGTTTGTTGATTTGAGGTCGGACCTCGCCCTAGCGGCGATGTTAGATAACAAACAAACAATATCACTTTCGCATAATATATTTTGTAATAGGGCTCCGATACACAAATATTTAGAAAAAAGAACTTATGCTTGTGTTTGCTGGCCCTGTTATGTATTCCAAAGAAACATAACATAACATAAACTCACGCCTATATCCCCGAAGGGGTAGGCAGAGGTGCTAGCACCCACATTTCGTCAGTTTATGTTTAGGTCCCAATGTAATAGGTGGCGAGCCTATTTCCATTAACCGGGCACTTATAAACCTGCGATAAATACACACATAACTTCGAAAAGCATCGAAAAGTCATTGATGTG
This sequence comes from Lithosia quadra, assembly GCA_963576445.1. Classification (NCBI taxonomy): domain Eukaryota; kingdom Metazoa; phylum Arthropoda; class Insecta; order Lepidoptera; family Erebidae; genus Lithosia; species Lithosia quadra. The sequence continues at coordinate 4,598,968 of OY754901.1, read as the reverse complement.
TGCCATGGTGAACCTGGGATCGAACTCGAGACCTCGTCTCAGCAGTACTAGGCTACCGCGGTCCAAAGAAAACGAATTGGAATTTGCATTTTCCGTAATTAGTAGGTAGGTACCTACTTAAAAAAAGAATAGTGTTTTAAAACTTAAAAATTCGATAATTATATTGTAAAAAACGTTTAAAGGTAGTTCAATAGAGCCCAACTAAGTAACTGAACATCATTTTCATTAAGAACCATAAGTTACTTTGCTCAAAACTACTGTTCAAAATTTGAAAATGATCAACTCGCTGACTGTACTATTAATTATTCTGTGGTAGATACAGGTAACATTGACCTAAATGAAAAAGTCAGTACCATAGTAAAATCGCGACATTTCATTTGTGCATAGACAATAAAGGCATTCCTTCCCATCAAGTATTATGTCATGTTTCTATATACGATAGTTACAGCATGGTTTCATTGCGTGAGATACCTAATCGTAGGCACTTTACTTTATATTATTCCATTGAAATTTTAAAGCAATTATAGTATGCTAACCCGTCCAGTATGTTAATTTTTTCCAATCTAAAATCATTAATATTGTTTGTCTAAAGGACCATGCAAAAAATTGTCCCGACCCACCAACAGATTTCAAAGTTATCATTTAATACACCTTGCCACCACGATGATTTTATATTATGACGATAGTATTATAGGTCATGGGGTTATCGTACAAAAAGTATATACAGGGTGTATTATGGAAAGGGGGCAGTAAGGGCAAGTACCTTATCCGTCGTAGTTACAGCAAAACATTTTTAGCAGACCTTCCCTAACTTCGTAAGATATTTTGAAATGCATTCACAGATTTTGCAATAATCTTAATCCTGTAGCTGAATGTATAAGGACGCGGCCTCTTCTCAGAGGTATCGAGTTCGAATCCGGCCGGACAGCACCAATATGAATGTCAATTTGTGAAATTTATAATATGTGCTAATCACATGATTTACCATCTGCTGACGGTAAAGGAAAAACATCGTGAGGCAACCCACATGTCCTAGAAGAAATTCTAAGGATATGTCCGATCAACCAACCCGCATTAGGCCAGCGTGTGTGGATTAAGGTCTAAACCTTCTCAGCTCTCTCGTTAGAGGAGAGGAGACCCGTGCCCAGCAGTGGGACATAAATGGGTTACTATCACTACCAACTCAGAGCATGACACAATATGAAAGCATGACGAGACAACATGATCATCTAAATAGGTTATAATGTCATTCTCTGACCTTACTAGCGAATTTTAGGTTATCGTTTCCTATTCGAGATAAAGCTAGTCTGCCGGTCTCTTAATGGTCAATTACTTGATAGTTTTCGCGATAACCAAGTGGACTATTACGCGTTTATTAATAGCACTAGCTGTATACCGCGGTGTCGTTTGCGATCAGCTGTGTACCAGGAGATATTCTACAGGCGCCATGCTGAGGGGGGAAGTACGCTTTTTTAACAAACTCCCAAGCGAAATTATAGATTTACATGTAAGTAAATTTAAAAATGTTGTTAAAAGAAAACTCTCCCAAAAAGCGTAAAATTCAAGATTATTTGGATGATAAAGAAGCTTGGAAATGAATTGTTCACTCAACTATATTACTCGATCTACTTAATACTGTATCTAGACTAATTGTTGTAAATAAACAAAAAAAAACAGCCCGCTGAGTTTCTTGCCGGAGTCTTCTCAGGTCTGGGCCGCGTTTCGAACCGATATGGTCCATTTGCTTCTAGTTTTAAATAACTTTGATTTTGACGTTTTGTAAGTGCCGCTTAAAATGGTCTATACAGAATAAATTATTTTTGACTTTGACTTTCACTTTGACAAGAATGTATCATTTGATGAGTCATTTTAAAAGGTTGTTATTGATCTTTCGGAATCCCAGCCGGGAATTGCCGATAAAAAGGTCATTGTTGGTCGAACCGGTTTGGCTGTCACCTTGTCACTAAAAAAATAAATGTATCGTTGTGTTGTTTTTGTGTTTAGTGGTTAAGAAGTCGGTCTTACAATCGAGAGTACCTGAGTTCGAATCCTGGTAGTACTTAGGTGAGATAGACCTTCTTTTTTTTTATTCCAGCGGAAATCCCCACGGATACCCCGCTCGTACCTGAGAGTACTTGTCACTGCAGATTTAAATTCTATTTAAGTATGGATCAAATTGTTCTGACGGAGTAGTTGACTCATAGCAATTGCAAAATTTCAGAGTTAGAATTTAGCTCCAAATTGGGCGCAACCGCGTAAAGATACATGATTTCGAAATGATAATACTAGGTCAGTTATCTTTCAAACTAAAATGAACTTTATATCCAAGAGATTGAGTTCAAATTTTGTGAATTCGGTGCCATAATGTGTTGAGACCAAGAGCTGCTCCGATTTTGATATTACCCTCTTGTTGGATAATTGACATGGTTTGATTTGTACGCTAAAATATTTTGTATTTAAAATGCATTTGAGGTTATTCTGAATTGCCGGTGTTTTGTTTTTTCTCGGTAGTTTCGATAGCAATCTCTGAAATGGATAGACCGATTTTGTAGGAACTTTTGCTGGCAGATAGGTAATATTAAAAGGCTGAAAAAGAACTACTGCTACTGCTTAAACTGACAAAGAAGAAGATTGAAGTTTAAGTAAATAGATAACGATTCTATGATGTGATATTTTTTTTATTTACACTAATTTTTTTACCGTTTTGTAAGTCCCGTTTTAAACAAAATAATATTGTTTTTGTTATTGACAGTACATGCGCACGCGCAACTGACACAGATGCTGCGCAATAGTGATGTACTGGTAATGCGCTCATTATATTTATGTATTATCGATATATGATATCTTAATATGAATACCAAATCGATACCTACACGTGTGGACTGTTGATTTGCGATGTAAATAAATAATTATGATACGTACGTAGTAGGTAGGTATTCACTATAATGGTTTTAGCTGTGTTTTCTTTTTGAAAGTGATAAAATAAATATGTGTTGATTGTCTTATACTTAATTGATTGACATTTAGATTGATTGAGAGATTGACAAATAAAATAAAAGTGAATTGTCTATTTTCATATTAAAAAAAACAACTTTTTAGTACCTACCTAAATAAAATTAATTAATGTTTAATTTTATAAATGGGTAAAAGTCGATTTATACAAAAATTGTTGGTCTATCATTCTGTTGGGTATGACTTGGTTATTATCCTATCAAACGGCTATGCCGATTTTGAAAGGTTGACTGAGTTTCACTCATTTATTTTCAGGACTAATCCCACCCTCATTCCCACTATTGTAAACCAGGATCAACAGTAGTGTCCCACGAACACACCGAGTAATAACACTCGGGCAATACCAGGAAAAGTTAAGCTGTCTTGAAACCCGCATCGAAATTGATCACAGGTAAATTAGAGAAGCTAGAAACATAATTAATTTTTAGCATAGCCGTTGATCCAATAAACTATCACAAGATTTTATCTGACACTTCATTTGACAGCTTTGACATCTTTAAAGCAGTCTTGATTTACCCGCCTTTCACTTTTTTTGTATTCGGTGTTTTACGACGCGCGACGTTTCGTCAGACTACAGACAATTGATTGAATAAAAAAAACAAATTCTTTCCTGAATTTGTACGGTTAGCAACGAAATTCATACCACAGAATTACATACGCACAAAATTTGTATTAAGTAGGTATATAATTATTACCTATGTGTTTTAAGTTAGTAGTGTTTAGGTAAGTAGGTATGTGCGTTTTGTCCAAGATAATAAAATTATATATTCTTTTTTTTATTTCTTTCTTCTTCTTTCAAAACGTTTTGGCAGTAGGTAGATTCATTTATGCGTACTTGCAGCTAAAGAGTGGAATGCCCTGCCTGAGTCTGTGTTTCCGGAAAGCTACAACCTGGGTCTAGAATGAACAGGTTACTTCTAGGCAAGCGTGCTCTGCCATCGTCGGACACAATATCACTTACCAACAGACGCCGGATTCAGTAACCCCGCGTTTTCAAAACGTGTGATTTCAATTCGATTAGATAATGAGGCCGTCAACCTGAGGGATACCATTTTAATGCTATCGGTGTACATAATGGTGGCTCCCAATCCTGAGATTTTACCTTAAGCTTACTATTAGGTGGTCAAACGTGAACCAATAAAAAATTCAACCTATCTAACAAAAATATGTTTTTGCAATATTGTAAAAACATTCGCTTTTTTAAATTGAAAAACAAAAATAAAAGAAATGTTACATAAATAATTTTAGGTAAGTACCTACTTAATTTTATTTAAAGGATGTCTAAAAGATTAAAAATATTCTAAAAATTCATTGCATAGACAATAGAGTAGGGCCAATTAAAATGCAGATAATAGACAGCATTCTCACGTTGTCTGTGACTCGTACAGACAATGGTTCCCATGTGACGAAATTATTTACGCAATGTCTTTTTGTTAAGCCATGTCATATTATGTGTCTTAAATAGCAAGTATTCACTAAACGGCCTCCATAAAAAGACATTGTGACAGTACATCTATATTAACATAGGTAAGTGTTTATTTGTTTGCTTGAACGCGCTAATCTAAGGAACTACTGGTCCGAATTAAAAAAAATCTGCATGACAGTTGATAATTTTTATAATTAAAATTGGCCTATGCCCCCCGGGTCGCACGCGTGGATGTCTATTTTCACATTTTTGACTATACCTATCTGCGATTACACTCAACCGATATTGCAGATGCGTCAGATTTCAAGGCTGACCAAGACCTTTCAAAGTATTTTTTTTAATATTTTTATTTACAGACACAGATAATTTACAATTTTATAATAGTAGTAGGTAATGTAGGTATAGAGTCGACCTCGCAGAGTATACACTGACCAAATTGGGGAGTTGTTTAAATAGGTGCAGGTCAAAAGCACTCGAAACCGGCGGGCTTGCATGAAAGGTTTAATGACAGTTGAGGAAGCGTGTGAAGTATGTCAGGACAGAGGCAGATGGCGGTCTGTTGTCTCTGCCTACCCCGGAGGAAAAAGGCGTGAGCATAATATAATATGTATGTAGGTATAGTGTAGATAAAGCTCAAAAATATTTTTTTATTTTCATCAAAAAACAAAGATTACATTGCTCAAAAACTAAATTTCAAAATCTGAAACTGTTCATCTACTTTTGACGCTGACCGTCAATTTCATTAACAGATTACCACCTTACTAGGTCAGTTCAAATCTTTGTCCAATCCCTACAGATAGGACGTGTTGTAATCACAATCAGGTCAGGTCATAGGTCACTCTCCAAGATAGCTTTAATTTTTTGATCGCCGCGTCCTCTCGAGATGGCCTATGAGGTCGAAGATCTCTGCTTGTGACCTTGGGTTAGTTTTCAGCTTGTATTGTACCACTTAACTTACGATAGTTTTAAAGTAATCAGTTTACTGTAGAACAGATAGGTAGAAGGAATTCTCATCCCGTTTCTGCAATGGCTGTAATCCATGGGAGCTCATTCCCGGGATAAAAATTAGCTATGTTTCATACCGGACTGTAATATATCCCTGTACCAAATTTTAACCAGATCTGGTCAGCCGTTTTTGCGTGAAAGATTAACAAACATCCATAGTTATAATTTTCTTTACTTCTTTAATCTTTGTCTAATATTTTACACGGAATCTTAATTTCTAAAACGAAAGTAGCTTAGGTTAGTTACGTGTTATAATATCAGCTATCTGCCTGATGAAAATTTTGACAAAATCGGTACCTACATCTGTTTTATAGATTAGCCGAAACAAACAGACTGTAAAACATTTTTATTTTTATCCGACTGCCAAGAAGGGTTATGTTTTTCGCGCGTATCTTGTATGTATGTAATGTATTATGATGCATGTTTGTAAAATTCTTTATTACCTCATTCTCTACACTGGACGAATTTCTTTAATTAACATAGCGTTAGATTCGTCTCGGTAACCCGAGTGTTCTTAGATAGGCGACGCGAAAAAAAACCAACATGGTCGCTGTAATACGATAAAGTTTGAAGGGAAAAAAAATAAAAATTAATTGTATAATGCAATATGGGTATCAAATTAAAGGGTAGGCGAGGATTTCCAAAAGGTATACTGAGTATACCTATATCTTTACCAGATTTTAATGTAAAAAAATGAAATTTTTATCTATACAAGTTACACGCGAATTGAGGTTTGTGAACTTAGTGATTTGTACACGAAAACTAAAAAGTATCAAATAAAAAATAATAATTTAAAAAATCAAAAAACCCGACTGCGTCAAAAACTTAAAAGAAAATAACAAGCACTTAGATGTCCTGTGATCTAGAAACATAACAACTGAACAGTCAGTTGAGTTGTTTTCTTTTAAGTTTTTTACGCAGTCGGGTTTTTTGATTTTTTAATTTACTTACTGTATATTATAAATTTACTAACAATAATATTAGGTACACATAGACACTTCAATTTAATTTATTTGTCCACATCTACACTACAATGGCAAGAGGCTTTGTTCAGTAAAGTAAATCCTTAAAAGGACCGTACGGCGTACATAGATTATAATGAATAATACGTCTCGGGTTCTATTTCCGGGTTGGGTAATGTCAATAATAATGGTTGAGTTTTTCCTACAGACAATTACCTAGTCTGGTGAAACTACAATTTCTATCCTTATAGGTAAGAAAACCCTGCTCTTTGAAAAAATGGCTATTATTTTATGCCTTTTTACCACTTAGGTGGCGGACAAGCACACGGCCCACCTGGTGGAAAGCGATGATTATGGCCTATGCACCCTCCCTCTCCCATTCACCCCTCCCCACCCCCAACCTTCCCTCCAGGGACCGCAGTGCGAGTGTGACGCCCCTGGTGTAACATACGTCGATACGCTGCGGCAACAGCTTACCATCCGGTGGGCCGTGTGCTTGTCTGCCACCTAAGTTGTAGATATAAAAAAGGGGTTTCGGAGTGAAATCGTAACAGACACAGGATGTTAACTGATGAGTCACTGAAATTCTGTATACATACATACATACATACAAATCACGCCTTTTTCCCATTGGGGTAGGCAGAGACAACATCTTTTCACTTGCTACGATCTTGGCATACTCCTTTCGCTTCTTCAACTTTCATAATTGTTTTCATACTCGCACGCCGGTAGCGGGTACTCTTAACCTGGCCTTTCTCCAAAACGTCCTGGATCTGATTTAGAATTATGTACGCCTAGGTCGGCCTTCTGTGTATCCTAGTTAAAAATAGCAAATCGTCATAATTTCGCGAGTACCTACCATCTTTTCTGTATTTCCGTTACGATAAGGCATCCAGCAGTCCCATTCATTAACCAACAGAGTATAAAAATAGCTACCAACACATAAACAGATAGGTTGGACAATGAATGGACGAATGACCAGCCCAAGGACGTTTGTAAAAAAATTCGACGGCGACAAAAACAAGATAGATTGTATTTACTTACAGCATGAACGTGTAAAACCTGTGGAAGCAACGCGTTGAAGAATACTACTAACGACAAATAGAGCCGGACCACTAGTTTATAGGTACATAAGTAAGAAAAAAAGAACAATTTATTACTGTAAATTCCGCAGGACACAGTGACAGTTAAAACATACTTGTGGGTTAGATGCCTGCTCAGTGCAAATATTTGTATGAATGAATGTCTATTTGCATTGGTCTAGTTATTTCTATGTATAATAATGTGTGTTACTACAAAAAAAATGTATTTAAGTATGTATGCATTCTGGAACCCATAACACAAGCTAATTATGCTAAGCTTACGTTGCCGTTGGGTCTAGATAGCGTTGTGTGCGATGCATAGGTACCTACCTTTCATTTGAGATCCATCCAGCCGTTAGAAAGAATGAAACTACATAAATACATACATACATACGCGCGAAACACATTACCCTCGCTCTCGCAGTCGGGTAAAAAAACACATACATTTTTAAGGTTAGCCGGCATTGTTAATATGCCTATACTGCATTGTAAGGCTAGGTAAAGAGCAGCAAAGTGTGTCTAGGTCATTGCACAGTATTCGCTAACTCGGCAGAGGCGCTAATACCTAAAACTAAATAAGCAAATAAACATTATGAGCCTTATGCAGTAGATAATAAGGTATCGAACTTAGAATATGACATCATCATGATTGTGCAACTTATTTTTTTATAAACTTGTAACAATTTTTATGCTTGCAAAGTGTTTTTGTTAGATTTCAGAGTTATCCTGTGGAGATTAGAAAAATAGCGCAGATATTAAAAAAAAAACAAATACAGATAAAAAATGGAGTGCAATTTATGGTAGCTTAATAGCTAAGCATTGGATAGTAGTTGCGAGGAGGCAGAATTGACTTAGTTGGCAAACGAGCACACGGCCCACCTGATGGGAACCGTCACCATGGCCTATGGACGTATGCAACACCAGGGGCGTTACACTCGCGCTACCGAACCTAGAGAAATGGCTTTGGGGGAATGGAGATCGGAGAATTAGGAGGGAGGAGGGTTGAGAGTGTTTCTGTGTTATCAACGCAGGAGACTTTGGTCCCCTTTGCCTATTAACCCAAGACGGTGTGCGGTTTTAGTCGGTTCGATTCCGATATAATAACCCCGATGGCCGACGCCACGGGGGTGGGAATCTGTAGGAATTTCCGTACGATAAAAAAGGGCAAAGACTAATACCATGTTCAATAATGTTGTATAATCTGTTTCAAACAAAAAAATTGGCGGGAATATTCCAAATTTTTAAAATGAAATTTAATTGGAGTAATAATGAATGTGGAACATTTTTATAATTTATGAAGTAATTTTGGTTTAAATTTACTTCTAAACTGTTGTAAATAGCAAAGAATACGTCGAGATTATATAATTAATTCTAATTAGTTTGCTTATTTACTTTAAATTAGGTAGGTACGTTGAGTGTTGTTAGGTAAGGTCACAGATTAGAAGATATGTAGAAGATATGTATGTGTAAGGTTAGGTAGGTTTACACAACATATTTTATTTTTCTTAATATTTTGTTTTTTTTTTAATCGGACTTCTATTGCGATGTATTTGGTGTTATTTTATTATTTACACGAATGATTTATACCGTTGTAAAACATGCTTGACTAATCAATTTCTCAACAAAATCACACAATTAAATTATTATTATAATAGTTGTCGGGATATTCACCATAATAGGTAAACCATGTTTGCTTTGGGTCTAGAGAGCGCTGTGTAGAATGTCGTAGAATAGAATATTTAGTTATTTATATCCCGTCAATTATTATAATACATTTAGATAATTTAAATGGCCATATCAATCTAAAATCACACAAATAAATTACCTGAGTTCGGTGAAACCTCCTCAAGGTGTATTATAAATAGTTATATAATCTGTACCGGCAACGGAAATAGTAACTTCTGTTGTCTATGTAGCAGGAAATTTCCGGTTGAAGTTTGAAGTTTCCGCCAGACGCAACGAACGAACCATCTTGCATATTTTGGATTGCTCATTTTGGACTTTTTACTTTAATTAGTAAGGAATATGTTTATATCTATCTATCTACCTGAATATTCTCTCCTTCCAATACTACTTTGTGTTGTGTTTACATGTCTGAATGTTTGTTACTCAATCACGCTCCAACAGGTGAACGGATCTGGCTAAAATTTGGAACAGGGATAGATAATAGTCTGAAATAACACATTAGTTTTAATCCCGAGGTCTACGGACCTCTACGGACCGAGCTGAGGGCATCAGCTAGTCTAAATATAATGTAGGTATAGTAACATTCATTTTAAAAATAAAGAATGATTCAAGACTAAAGTATGGAAGAAATTGATCGTGTTTGTCGAAAATAAACAAATACCTAAATGTAGTGCCTCGTATGATAATATCTGTATTGCGACACACATTTCAACATTAACGTCATTATGTGCCTACCAAATGTGTGAAATTATTAGGCTATATTATATCATTAAGTAGGTATGTACGCAATGAGTAATTACTAAAAAAATTTGATACATATATTATAATCCTGGGTAATTATCATTGCAGGCAACACTAACCTTCAACTATAGTCAATCCACTCCTTATCTTTGCGTTTGAAATTTCAATATGTCCAAATGCGTAACCTGACCGATTTCAAACAATAACCGACATTATCTCTGAACAAGTTGCAATCGATTTCAAACTTCGATATTTTATTTCTGCTCAATGTTTTATATTTTTTTATATACCTACTTCTTTTGAGTGCCAGATGTGTAACTGACTAAAATAATTCGCAATAAAATCTGTTAAAAATAGTTTTATTTTTATTATCATGATAATAATAACTAATGACTATATTATTTTGATCTTCCAACAAAATTTTATGTTTTGTAATAAACATCTTTATTCGTGTACAATGCATTAATTATTCGGCGACATTTATAGGCTGTTCATACCGATTACCTGTTATGGGTTTACGCCAATAAGATAAGCCTATCGAGTTTAGGCTCATTTCTTTTGTCATGGTAAAAACTCTTTGCTGAATTACTGGGTCACCCGCCGTATAGCCCTGTCCTCACACCTTGCGATTTTTATTTTTTTTCCGAAAAGAAAGAAAACACCGAGATAAACGTTTTATGAATGCCGAGGAAGCTGTGGCTGCGTTTTAAAATGCCGTCGAAGACGAGTGGGCTCAGTGCTTTTCGTACGTATAATATGATGAAACCTTTTAATCCCTACACTTCAATATTTTGATGAGATGATTAGCCATTGAAAACACGTACAAGAATCCATAATACATAATATAATAAGCTTATATGTTACAACAACTTTTATGTTGACGTAAATGTAAGTAAGTGTGAACGATTATTTTGGATTCGTAATTTGCAGCGATTTCATTCGATCCCAACACTAGATATGGTAGAGTGTAGCTGTTTTCATTGAGTGAGCAAATAATCGTAAAAATTAAATCAACCGAAACAGATAAAGCATTTTAATTTTGGTAATGAGTTATAAATAGGGTAGATACATATGATACGCCAGTTTATATAATTTCTTAGTCACGCATTTCCAAGTTTACTTGTACGATTAATGCAATAGTTACATTCTAAAACTGCTGTCAAACGCAAAAATAAGGAGTGGAATGACTATAAGTATTTGAAAGGACAATGTTACCAACTGCTACTAATTTGTTTGTCATTCGATCTAAAATCGTGATATTCCAATAACCCCATGTTACATTAAAAGAAAAAAATCGAACGTGAATTTGAAATTCCCAGTCGCGGCAAAAAGGTCACCTGATCCAATATGGCGGAGCGCGCGAAAATGGCAAACGTTTGAGGTTAAAAGTGAAAGAGCACACGCCCTCCATTGTAGATTGTCTACGAACAATTATTCGAATTACATTGCGCTTAAACAGAAAAAAGTTATACTCTGTAATTTTACTTTTACTTTCAGAATAATTCAATCTATTGTCAGTATTTCTAAAAGGGACTTATTTGTGTCTATTGTCTACTGTTTTGCTTAGGAAAGAAGTGGATTTATTATTTTTTAACTCCTCCAATTTACTTCTGATTAAATTCCATGCGGGTTGCAAGACAGTTTAATGTTTCCTGCCCGAGTGTACAACGCAAGAGACCTTAGTCTCTTAGTAGTGCTAATGGCACAGAATCCCTCCAGTGAGATCTGGCTACCCTACTTACCACCGGGAACACGACACGATGGTTATTATGGGGCGGTGTTCTGTAGGGCGGAGGTACTACCCCATTCAGACAGCTCATTTTGGACGGGAGATACCGTCGTGTCCTACCTCCGTTATTTTATACCGCCCTATATACCTAGTATATTATTGAAATTTCTAAGTGAAACGTGAATTAAGTGCGTTTCACATTACATTGAAAGCAACTAAATGCAGTATTATTGTATCAGGTGACTTCATGATCGAGTGGGCAAAGGTAGGCTATTATGTTACGAATATTGGATTTTGAACCTTATTCCGATAGTTTTAAGGTAGAAATTTAATAAATGTGTAAGAATTTTTATATTTTTTTCATTAAGGCTTCGCTTTAATTAAGTTTTTAAAGTTGCAGTTATTACAATAACTTCTGACTACCCCTTCGCGAATATATAGCGTGTACCTATATGTAAAATTGAAAGAAGGCTTATTTTCAGCAGTGGACGTCGAGTATCTTGAGTGAGTTTTTCCAATGGCAGGTCGGGGATAACGAAGATGACTTTGGGTTATTGGGTCAGCCAGGGTGCGAGGGAAATTAGAGTTACCTTAGAGTCACCTTGGTGTCTGAAGACTCAATACAGCATGCTGTTTTTGTCGGTAAGTCCGATATAACCGACCCTGCAAGCTGTAGGGCTGGTGGGGATTTCCACACGATAAGAACTTATCTTAAGTGTTTCATGAAATTGATTAAATTTACATTTAATATAGCTTATCTACACACTGCACAAAAAGTTAGACAACCTACTTCATCACTCTTCAAAGTCATATAAGGAGTTTTTATTTATTTTTTGCGCCCGTTTATATGGTTCTATTTTTAAGTTACATACTCGTGTTTCAGTAATAAATGCTGGTTTTTCCCGGCCCATAGACAAACAGGATACAGTGTAAGATAGGTAGCTAAAGTGCTGGTTACTATTTTGTGGTATCTATGCTATTATAAAATCGTAAATGAGATGTGTCTGTGCATTGGATATAATTGTTATTTAGAAAAAAACTTGGGTTATGGTTATATGAACGATTGTGAACGCAAAATATTTTTTTTAAAGTTTTGTCTTATGTTCGCGATGGACGCAAACCCTACTAACGGATTTTTACGCGGTATTTTGGTTGAAAAGTCTGATTTAAAAAAATTACGCATCTTTGACCATAATCGGTTGTATAGAACCAGAGATATAGTAAAAAAAACGGAAAAACCGACGTGCACGCGGGGCGGAGACGCGGGCATAAGTTAGTATTTAAATAAGCGCGAGCAAGTATATTAAGAAGCGTGTTTTCGTTAGCACAGGTAAGTTTTTATGATAATAGTTTTTTTTTAATATTATCAGATAGATACATTAATTAGATGACGTCATAAACACATAAATACATCTGAAATATTATCCCTAATTTACTCATAAAACAAAAGTATTGTCGACCTCTGTGGCATAGCGGTACAGCGATCGATTGCTAACTCAAAGGTCGCTAGTTCGATTCCCGCTCAGTGCACAAATATTTGTGTGCATAAAATTGTAATATGAATATTTGCGTTCTGGGTATAAAAAAGTATCTAAGTATGTATATCCGCATTCTAGAATCCATAACATAAGCTAGTTAAGCTATAGTTACTTAAACCACAACCCATTGGCGATATCGAAGTTCTGTAGTTAGACCAGTTTTTGAACTTTTGAATACCCGTAAGGACTGCCATAGCTGTTCGTATGGCAACTGGGACTGACGGTTTAACGTACTCTCCGAGGCTAAACACAATTGGTGTGTCATACCTTATTTACTTATCAATTTAGTGTCCAAATACCATGTAATAGTATCTAGCTAAGTAAACGTAGCCAGTTAAGGGAAAGTTAGGTTGCAAGTTAGAAGTCGGCCATCCTACTTGCCCGTCCGTGTGTCCCTAGAAAGCAACTCGGTCAATACAATTTCTAATATTCTTGCGTTGTATCATTTGCACACAATTACGAAGCCTTTCGTATGGCTTCAGTACATTTATTTATATCCAAATTAATATGAGTAATTGGAATATAATTATAGTCAAGGTTTAACAGGGACCTCCCCCCTTCTCCCGCCATCTTTTTCCAAGGGTAAGATGGGGACACCGTGGTTTCTAAAGCCGAGGGACGTTTCGAAACCGGAGTGTCAGCGGGGGTTCGAGAGAAATGCTATATTGGGTACACCCCGGTAATTGAGACACTTAGTCGGTTCGAGCCTGAGATTACCCTATCCCTCCCCCCCCCTCCGTTGGCTGGCGGGAGCGGGAGGGTATACGAGGAGATTTCCGCACGAAAACAAAGAGGACAGGAGGGAGTCACTCCCTTAAAAGTCGTATATAAGTCAAACTTTAGCGGAGTAAGTGGATCTTGGAGAGCGACCGGGAACAATACGGTTTTGAAGGATGGAAGTCTTAAGAAGCTAACTAATAAGGTATCCAAATATGTTCAAAATAAACACGACAGTATTTTATTTCATAATCGCCTGACATGTTACAACAGTTTCGATTACAATGAAAATGTTTCGTATCGATTCGTCATACATATGAAACAATATCGCAGTCGGTAATCGATGTGGGCGCGATGGCCGAATGAGTTGGTGTCAGAGCGTCGTTCGTTCTAATTTAAAAAAAGTATAATGCGTTCGGTGTTTAAATTAGGTTGCCGAATCTTTTTTATGCTGTTTACTTTGTTGTCTATTACATCCATTTGTAATTAAAACTTAAAGCTTTTTAAAATATTGTTATTGGCATTACTATTTACAACAAGAAATACCTTGAATTCTTCGCAACTGTAGAAAGCAATAACTGTATGCATTACCTGCAAATAAAAAAAAACAAAATTATTATATGTAAAAGATTGTTGTCCCTTGAAAAAAAAACAATGAAGAAATTTCTTTTTGGGGGTTTTTTTATGTAGAGCGAAGAAAAACCTTATGGGGCCCGGCGTCTACAGACCCGAGATGGCGTGCAGTTTTACTCGGTCGAAGTCCGACATAACCGGTGGAATCCTTGGGGATTTCCGCACGAAAGAAAAGGATTTGTCAATGATAAGATCATTGGTTAAAACTTTTTCTTTTTTTTTGTTTTTTTTTCTAAGAAACGGAGATGACTTTTGACCCCAATATCGCCAGGTGGTAAGTGCCGATGTAGTCTACAATGAATCACGCTTGCCTAGAAGGAACCTATTCACTCGCGACTTGAATATTCCCAGGTTATAGCTTTCCGGAAACACAGACTCAGGCAGGGAATTCCACTCCTTAGCACCTTTCAACCTTTCCACGATAAAGTGTCGGCCATGCGTTTCATGCGTATGAGTGGAATATCCTTGATCTAGCATTGGCGTACCGCTCTTTATCTTTCTAGACCTGTCAAAATTCTAACATTTGTTGATTTTATTACATTTCACCATTATACTCGTACATCTTACACAACAGCCTTCCTGTTTCATAAGCGCAGGCGCAAGCGCACATGCACAAGCGCTACTTATTATGTATAAACACTGTATAAAGCATAAATCAGCGCACGATACGCGTTTGTATAATGTGTTACATTACACATACATGTATACTGCGCACACGTACTGTACGGTAACAAAATAATTAGTGTTGTATTCATTTGAGGTTCATTACAAAATTCTCGCATGCGGCGGTCAAGGAGGGCGTTTCTATATTACACTAGCCGATGTCCGCGACTCTGCCTGCGTGAATTTAGGTTATCGCAATTTTTTGTGATACCTATCTCCGGTTCTATTCAACCAATTGCAATCAAACATACAGATTAGGCTGTCCAAGACCTTTATAATAGGTACAAAAAAACGCATCAAAATCCGTTCATTAGTTTTTGCGTTTATCGCGCACACACACACATGAATTTTATTCCAAAAAATATGATTTTGTGTTTAGAATCGTTCATTATTAAGTAATAAACCTTTAAATAGTTTTTAAACGTCAAATCTAGAAATTGGTGTGATATTTGTCAGAAATCTGTAGTTCTGATGACAAATGACAATACAATTTAAAACCAATAAACTTAAAATTATCTTCAATGTACAGACACAGTTTTATAATATTATAGAATTGTTGACTCATTAATAAATTACTAAAAAAATACCATGAATAGTAATATTAACACTATAATAAATTAATTATTTTAATCAACCAAGATTAAATTACAAAATAAAATGTCATTTTGTGTTCATGACTCGTGACGTTTCGACTCAAACAAAAAGACATTGTTCCATACTTTAAAAAAAAGTAACAAAGCGAATTCATCATTGTCAATGATTACCATATCCGCGTGTGCGATTAACATCAGAAGTAGCTAGTTAGTCTGAAATCAACTCCTGCGCAAGATTGGCCGCGTCGACAATTTCCTTATGCGATGATATCATTGTGTCATACTCAAAGAGACGAATAAACTGAAGGTCAGTGTGCGGTAAGGTGACGAATAGGGATTAGGGAATGGAAGAACTTCAGAAAATTTGAGATATCCTTCTGGCTAACCTGCGTCGGTGGAAGCCCAGAAAATCTATAAATTTAGACTTAGGTTTAGATTTTTTTACTACCATTCTAAGGGCATCCCTTGAGAATGATGACCACTACTTTTTGGTCTCCACCTCAGCTTTCCATCAGGCGGGGTGCAGTCAATCCGGCGGACTAAATATATAAAAAAATATTATAGGTATAAGCTATTTACAATTGCTAAAATTTAATGTGTGCCAATAGCCTAATACATATTTTTGAAGGAGGCGATTCGCACACCAATAAATTCACTTCGTGCGAATCGCCTACAGAAAATAAATAAATATTTAAAGGAGTCGACTCGCACGTTTCGTGCGAGTTCAATTCGTGCGAATCGCCAATAAGCCACAATTACAGCTTATATACAATTGTTATGAAACTACGGAACGATATGAAAAAAAAACATTGAGAATAATGCTAACAATGTATGTAGGTGTTTAGAACATTTTTTTTCATCATGAACGACTTCTGCATACATACGAACATGTCAAAAAACGCAAAAAAACCAATATCAAATAAACAAAACAAAATAAAATTATCGGTAGTCCATTCGAGTGCCACAACAAGGGGCGTCGGATTACCGCTCAGTGCAAATATTTGTATGAGTTACAAAAAATGTATCTAAGCATATCCGCATTATAAGTTGTAATGTAACACAAGCTATTTAAGCTGAGCTTACTCTAAAACTTGAAAGCGGTAGGTATGTAGAATGTGGTGGAATATTTGCTATATTATCTCTGGGTATCCCCTACGAAGATGCAAGAATAATTATAACATTACCTGGTACTATTTCTTTGTGGCGAGCATATGAGTATGCGGGTAACTGCAGAACGTAAACACGAATTTAATTTATATTCAAATCGTCACCTCGCGAAACCCTATGTTGGTATATAATTCAGTATTTCCGCGATGCAAATGGTGAACACAAATGAACTAGGTTAGAGCGATTTGTATGTGCGATGCTGTTCCTATGCATGTTAAAATGAACGGCTCTTGATTGAGATCTTGACAAACTGCGCAGAAAGATGTCTTCGGTGGGCGTTTGAAGACCCGAGATGGTGTGCGGTCTAACATAGCCGTCCTTGTCGGCGGCAGAAGTGGGGGGGGGGGATGGGGGGGGGCATCGTGAATCAGGAGATGGCCCGTGTCAACCCGGGGTGTGAGGGAAATGCTCTATGGGCCACCTTACACCCTGGCGTCAGAAGACCCTAGACGGCGTGCGGTTATAGTCGGTAAGAGCCCGTTATAATCCGTGAGGATTTCCGCACGAAAAAAAGAGTGATTTCTGTGAGGATTTTTGCAGAAAAAAAGGTGTCTTTGGTAATAGTGTGGGGCGCGACGGCCGAGGCGCGCTAATAAACAAATATACTAACCACGCGCTTAAAAGTCTCGTGTCATGGGTTGATGAGTCTTTTATTGTCTTTGATTGGCCATTTAGTGCTTTAGCGTGAATTTTTTGACGTTTGTTCAAGAAGTTTGTCTATAGATAATTCACGAGTTTTTCTATTGTCATTAAATATACGCGAGAATTTTAGCGTCACACACGATCTCCTGTAAAGTGGTACCTGTTTCAACCTTTCTGCATATTCCAGTATAATCTAGTTTTTCTTTCCTTTTTGAGATTTTTTAGAGTCAGACTCAGGAAGCAGAATCACTGTGACCCTGACAACTAAACCGTTAGGTACGAAAAAAAAGCAAAATACCGTTACAATTTTATTTAAATATGGAATAAGTTATTCTAAACTTAAACAACTTCAGAGGATAATGACCTCTAGACACAGTTACGCTAGAGGTTATAATGTTATTATTACTATTACTGACTATTACAATATTATATTATTATAAACTGATTATTTTGAAATACAAACAGATTTTTCTGCAATAACTATGTCAACATAATTCTATTTGAACTAAGAACACAGCTGTTAAAGATGGCCGTCCGTTTCGGGGTCAACGCACGCTTGACAGAACAATACCTGGCCGTGTTGGATTGTAACGCAAATCCGCACATTTGCTAGCAGCTAACGGACTTTTAATATAGGTCAGGTTATTTTATTGCTACTATTTTTACAGCTTTTTGTTTTACAGTAATCATGAATTGTTAAACTGTACTGACCTGTGTTACAGTGCGCAATGTAACATTCGTAGGGTAATTTAACTGCGAAACAAAATAGCACACAGCGTAACTCTGGCGTAGCTCATCCTCCAAGCCTTTTAGGTTAAGCTTTCTCTCAAACCATGAAACGGCTGAACTGTGGTTTTTTCAAACGCTTGCAATAAGGGGTTCTTCAAGAAGGGCATTATAAGGTTTTTACAGATTCGGCAGTACGAGTGTGACGCTCCTGGTGTGACCTCCATCAGGTAGGTCGTGCGCTAGTCTGCCACCTAAGTGGTATAAAAAAACCTCAACATTTTCCGAGAAGTGACTGCCATTTGACCTCTAAAAGCAGTGGTGATATCGAAGTTCTGTAGTTAGACCAGGATGTTAGATTTCCGAAAATGGTCTTGATTTGATTAAATTTGATTTAATTTTTGCATTTCATCAGACTAGATCCACCAACCCGCTTTAGGCCAGCGTGTGTGGATTAAGGTCTAAACCCTCTCAGCTCTCTCGTTAGAGGAGAGGAGACCCGTGCCCACCAGTGGGACATTAATGGGTTGCTATTATGTCATCAGAAAATTGACGAAATATGTGGTACTAAGGTACTAACTAACTTTTATGTCTACAAAACATGTACCTTATAACCATATTTATCAAATAAAATATTCCATTCATTCCATTCATTCATTCATTCATTCATTCTGTCGGTCACTCACTGCACCTGAGGGCCGAGACCGAAGAGGTAGAGTGCCAAAGAGATGTGATTAATGCCTTTAATATTCTGTCATTCAGCTCCATCAGAAAGGTACTCTGGAATTATGAAGTACCGCTAAACCTGAGGTGGGGATAGTAGCGGACTATTTTGAAGGATAGCTTACAATACAAAGCCTAAGATGGAGTGATCCTGTGGGTTGTTTTAGCTGGTTATATTTCTTACAACTTCACATGTTGCTTTGCGAATCAGGCATTAAAACGGTGGTCTAGAACACGAGAGGGTCTTTTACTCCATTGATATAAGGTTCATATTTGAATGTGTAAAGTTATCTAGACCATTAAAATGTAAACTATGACGATTACAAAATGACCCGCATACATTTCTCCTCTACGCCACTCAAGACTCCCCTTGCGTGAGCGTGCTTGTTATTTAATTTACTTCAGATAGGTATTTTCTATACTTTTATAAAATTGTATAGTACTTTGTAATCTATACATTGGAAATATTTAAAAAAATACTTGGATTATGTTAAATGAACGCTTTTAAACACAAATAAAAATGTTTTTTTTTGAATTCTTCTCTATTTCTCTGTCATTTGCTATGGATGCAAAAACGATAGACCAGATTTTGATGTGGATTATTAGACAGGTCTTGGTTAGACTCAAAATTTGGCTCAAAACTAGAGATTATCGCCATAAGACAATACCTAACCGATCCGGACAGAACCACGACCATCAGCTAGTTAATTAATAAAAACTATTTAACGGACGTCTTATGACGTTCAATTACTATCTTAACAAGCAACGTCTATAGTGAAATTAAAGAAAAACCGTATGTAGATACGGTTTGTAATCAATTTCGCGGCATTGTAACCTACAGCGTGTAAGTACAAACGTTTTATTGCAACAGAAACTAGGACAAAACATAAAATGGGACGTACAATCACGTAGCTGATTAAACGCTTTTGTTTTCAGCTGTTATTAAATCTGTACATTTTGATTGACGAATACTTCATATGATTGAATTGCTTGCCATTTTTACGATAACGTGTATAGACGTTTGTGCCCACGCGGATATAGGGGGCCAAAGTCAAACTAGATGGCCTGGGGTCAGCTGTGGTGCAAAGGATATGCCTATTGGATAACCTCACACCCCGGTAATTGAAAAACGAGCGGCACGGCGTGCGGTTTTAATCGGTTTGATTTCGACATAACCCCCTATGGCTGACTGGGGTGCCATCTGATTTTAAATCAAATGAAGTGTCAATGAAATTTAGTAAAAGCGATCATCCAGGATGGGATGTATCGAAGAATTTGACGTGACGTGACGTCGACGTGTCCAGGTAACTCTGTTAGCCAGAGTTTCCCCCTGTAAGGTACTGGTCGCAAGACCCGTCCTGACACCTGGATGCTCACTTTCTCTGGTCTAAAATCGAATGAAGTTTGCCCCGTAGTGACTGACTAGAGTCTGTGTACTTATGCGTACCGATTGTAGCGTCGTCATTGGTATTCTTTAACACGTTCCATCCATAAGTTTTATACGTCCATAGATTTATCGATAATTAATGTGTAAAAATGTCAAGCTAAGATCTTTGAACGTCGATAGCCGTTCTCTCAAAACTTTCTGACACGTCAAATGGCGTCAGACAACTGGGACGAAATCAACGGTACACGGCAATGAAATAAGGTGGCAAGGCTGAGTAGTTCCCACGAAATTCTTATTGTTTAAGTTAAACACAATTAGTTCTAACGGCTGAAATTAGTTTTCAGTTCAATCCGAATTAAATACTTCTCATGGCAAGGAGGCCATGCCAATTTGTGATATGACCTCTGTTCCTTGGTTTATTTTATATTACTTAGGTGGCAGACAAGCACAAAGCCCACCTGATGGGAAGCGGTCACCGTGGCCTAAGGATGTGTAATACTAGGGGCGTCACACTGATACGGCGAACCCTGGTTGGTTGATTGGTTGTGGGGAGGGGAGGGGAGGGGAGGGGGGATTGGAGGTTGAGAGTTTCTGTGCTGATGGTTATTATGGCCGTGGTCTTCTATAGGGCGGAGGTACTACCCCAGTCGGAATGCCCTGTAGGAGACACCTCCATAAAAAGTACCTATTTAAAAAACCTTCAAGTCCTATCTGTTAGCTTCAGAAGTTCCTATTATGATATCATTATAGGAAACTAGACAGATAGATAATTTATAATTATACATTAAAACTATAGATATTTAATTTTGTAATCATTCTTTTATCTTTAATAATTCATTATAACCTAGGTTGTTATCCTACTTCCTACAAACAACAATCGTCACTTACCATCAGGTGGGATTGAGGTCAAATGTAAGCCTATCATGGAAAAAAAAACAAATCCTACTGCTTATTTTAAACGGATAATTTATGATATGGATGTATGGATGTTAGTAACTCTATCACGCAAAAACAGCTTGAACGGATCTGGCTACAATTTGGTACAGAGATAGATATAGTCTGGGTTCGATCCCTGCTCAGTGCAAATATTTGTATGCATGAATATGGGTATTTGAATTGGTCTGGTCGTGCCACGGAGAGCACGTTAAGCCGTCGGTCCCGGTTGCCATACAAACATCTATGGCAGTCGTTACGGTTAGTTGAAACCTTATAAAATGTCCAACAACAACGGTCTAGCTGCAATGTTTCGATATCGCCTAATGTCACCATTGGGTTGTGAAGGTCAGATGGCAGTCGCTTCTCGGAAAATATCGAGGTCCAGCCAAATCCGCAGTTAAGACTGGTAAAGCGGACCCCAGACTCCGAGGTGAAAGCTTTGGATGCGACTGGGATTAACGCTAGGTTGAACAAGATAGGTGTTATGGAATAACACATAGGCTATTTATCCTGGGAATAGTTTCCAAATCGAAGCGGGAATGGGAACAAAACCCCACGTGAGCGAAGCGGCAAGCAACATCTATTGTAAACACACAAATTGTGTAAATATATTTAGAAGTTCTTGGATTGCGATAAACTATTTATACTTAAACAATGTATTTCAATATTTACCGTAGGTGCATTGTTATGTAAGCAATTGATAACGAATTAATTGGAAATGTAAGAAATATGCCAAACTTTACGATACATGACTCAGTATTTATCAATCATACGTCCTTGGATTATTGTGGTATTATAACATCGATAAATCTATGAATATATAGCAAGGAAGGGAGTGACTGAGGAGATGACATCTGACATGAATGTATGGAGGAGAATGACATAGTGCACCGACCCCAAATAATTGGGATAAGGGCAGGTGGATGATAAATATCAATAATTTACTTACTTTTATTTTAAGCACTCGAAACCGGAGAGCTTGTATGAAAGTTTTAATGACAAATAGACTGAAAAGTAAATAAATATTCTAGGACAGTGCTCTCTAGACCCAAAGTACAAGCATAGTTCAACTAGCTTGTGTTATGGGTACTAGAAAGCGGATAAACAACAAACATAAATACAAACATATTACACGAGTAAATAGGAATACTCAGACTAATGCAAACATATACCTATTCATGCATGCAAATATTTGCACTAAGTGGGAGTCGTATCCGAAAACTACTCAACGGATTTTAATGCGCTTTTTCTGTATGAAAGGTCTTGGTCAGACGCAAAATCTAACGCATGTTTGATCACAATCGGTTGAGGAGAACTGAAGCATAGTCAAATAAATTGTAATAATATAATAAATTATAATAATAAATAGATTTGGCCCAAACAAACAGGTTAAGTTAAATAAATCCGTTAAATAATAACTACGCGAAAACCGAGGCTCACGCGGGCGGAGCCGTCGTCATAGGCTAGTTAGAAATACAAATACTATTATTATGTCACATATAACCATTCTAAAACTGGGTCACTCTATCGCATTCACACATAACCACCATTGTTAATTCAATTCGCATATCCAAACTAATACAAGATCCATTCATATTTGACTCCGGAACGCGTCAACTTCCTCGAACCGCTAACAAAGGTGATTTGTCTCGCGTTTGCGTACATCTTTGTTTTATCTGTTTGTCTATGCGTTTGATTATAAGCCAGCTGTACCAATGGCGAGTTGAAAGCCCGGAAAAGCCGTGAAACGAGCGGAAAACGGCTTTTAATTTGGGAAGTAAGATTGAGAGTCCAACTATCATCAGCTTGCCGAAAACAACGGCCCTCTTATCCGACAGTAGCAACCCGCCCTCGCTTCGGTTTATATGAGTTTTTTTTATACATGCCATCGTAAATACAACTGATGCTAGCGGCACCGCCCGCGCGGAAGTCAGTCATGGTTTTTTGGTCAGATCTCCGGTTCTACTTAGCATTTGCAATCAAACATACGGCAGATTTTAGGTTTGTCCATGATCTTGAAAAATACAATCAGAAATTCAGAATCTAAACAGTAGATTTTGTGTCCATCGCGAACAAACAGAAAAACAGACAAGGATTTTCAGAATCGTTCATTTAACATAACCCAAGTATTTAAAAAATGAATGGATCTGGCTGAAATTTAGTGCAGGGATAGATTATTAAAATCATTACCATGCTATAGACGTCATTACCATTTCAATTAAATAACTTTGAAGATCAATAACTTCTGATTCTCTTGCTGGATTTTAGTGCCTCCAATAGTTTTGTAAAGTTTATTAAAAAACCTTTAAATATAATGCGTTTGACACGCATTTCCGACAAGTTTCAAAAAAAGTTCAAAATAAATAAGAAAGAATCAAAACGGCGGATTCACCCAGGTAGATGATTAATATCAATAATTTACTTTTATTTTAAGCACTCGAAACCGGAGAGCTGGTATGAAAGTTTTAATAACAAATAGACTGAAAAGTAAATAAATATTCTAGGACAGTGCTCTCTAGACCCAAAGTACAAGCATAGTTCAACTAGCTTGTGTTATGGGTACTAGAAAGCGGATAAACAACAAACATAAATACAAACATAATATTATACGAGTACATAGGAATACTCCGACTAATGCAAATAGATAATACCTATTCATGCATGCAAATATTTGCACTAAGTGGGAGTCGAATCCGAAAACTACTCAACGGATTTCGATGCGCTTTTTCTGTATGAAAGGTCTTGGTCAGACGCAAAATCTTACGCATGTTTGATCACAATCAGTTGAGTAGAACTGAAGCATAGTCAAATAAATTAAATAAAAATATTTCTTAAGTTAAAAGGTTTAAATTGTATTGTCATCAGAACTAAAGATTTCTGCAAAATATCAGACAACTAAAAGGGGGTCAAATTACATTACTAGATTGGGCCCAAACAAACAGGTGCAGTTAAATAAATCTGTTTAATAATAACAACGCGAAAACCGAGGCTCACGCGGGCGGAGCCGTCGTCATAGGCTAGTTAGAAATACAAATACTATTATTATGTCACATATAACCATTCTAAAACTGGGTCACTCTATCGCATTATCACATAACCACCATTGTTAATTCAATTCGCATATCCAAACTAATACAAGATCCATTCATATTTGACTCCGGAACGCGTCAACTTCCTCGAACCGCTAACAAAGGTGATTTGTCTCGCGTTTGCGTACATCTTTGTTTTATCTGTTTGTCTATGCGTTTGATTATAAGCCAGCTGTACCAATGGCGAGTTGAAAGCCCGGAAAAGCCGTGAAACGAGCGGAAAACGGCTTTTAATTTGGGAAGTAAGATTGAGAGTCCAACTATCATCAGCTTGCCGAAAACAACGGCCCTCTTATCCGACAGTAGCAACCCGCCCTCGCTTCGGTTTATATGAGTTTTTTTTATACATGCCATCGTAAATACAACTGATGCTAGCGGCACCGCCCGCGCGGAAGTCAGTCATGGTTTTTTGGTCAGATCTCCGGTTCTACTTAGCATTTGCAATCAAACATACGGCAGATTTTAGGTTTGTCCATGATCTTGAAAAATACAATCAGAAATTCAGAATCTAAACAGTAGATTTTGTGTCCATCGCGAACAAACAGAAAAACAGACAAGGATTTTCAGAATCGTTCATTTAACATAACCCAAGTATTTAAAAAATGAATGGATCTGGCTGAAATTTAGTGCAGGGATAGATTATATCTATAATACCTAACACATAGGCTTCATTTTATTCCTGGAATAGAATCTCCTGGGTTGCGGGAATGAGATTAGAATGGTACGCGGTCAGAGCCGCGGCCTAAGGCCTCCAAGCGATGGTAGCTGAATGGACGCGGCCTCTAATCAGAGGTATCGAGTTCGAATCCGGCTGAAGTATCAATGTGAATTTCACTTTGTGGCATTTATACCTATGTGCTAATCACATGATTTACCATCTACTGACGGTGAAGGAAAAACATCGTGAGGAAACCCACCATGTCCTAGAAGAAATTCTAAGGATATGTCCGATCCACCAACCTGCATCAGGCCAGTGTGTGTGGATTAAAGTCTAAACCCTCTCAGCTCTTTCGTTAGAGGAGAGGAGGCCCGTGCCCAGCAGTGGGACTATTATTAAGGCCTCCAAATGTATTCTGTCTCTCTTTCCACACAGTATTAGAGCTGGGTTCACCGTTAACTCCTGTTCATGACTGGTGATGCGTGAATAGAAGCTAAGTTCGCGGCCGCGATTCATGGGCGAGTGTATTAACGGCGATTAACCAAAAAAATATAAACAAACGTAAATATTCAGGCTAAACACAGGATGGGATACCGCTGATTGTTAATAATTAACATTAATTATCTTTTTTATTAGTTAAAAACCGCGGTAGCCTAGTGGTTTGGGTAATGGACTGCTGAGACGAGGTCTCGGATTCGATCCCAGGTTCACCATGGCGCACATCAATGACTTTTCGATGCTTTTCAAAGTTATGTGTGTATTTATCGCAGGTTTATTAGTGCCTCGGAGAGCACGTTAAGCCATCGGTCCCGGTTGCCATACAAACATCTATGGCAGTCGTTACGAGTAGTTGGAGCCCACAAAAGTCCAACCAGTCTAACTTGGAACTTCGATATCGCCATTGGTCATAATAACCATTGGTTGTGGAGGTCAGATGGCAGTCGCTCCACGGAAAATATCGAAGTTCAGCCGCATCACAGTTAGACTAGAAAGCCGACCCCAACTGCGTTGGGAAAAAGGTTCAGATAATGATGATGATCTTTTTTTTGGTTTGGTTATTCAATGCAAGTATCTGATTGGTTTATCTGATTAAAGATTTTAATTTTATCTTTGCGCCCCAGCTGACGACGGGCCATTTACGGTTTTAAGATGGCCCCCTCGACCCCTTGAAAGGGAGGGAGCGACGAGAATTGTTTGGCGTCGTAATTCCGCATCTCGAATAATGAAAAAAGGTACCTTCTCCGTTAAGTTTATATAACTGCGTAGGTCCTAAAACATACGCAGTAGGTACAGCATTCTATAAAGAGTATTCTATTATAAAATGGACGCAATTATCACATAACCACATAATATATGTGAATGAGGATTACCTACTGCGTTTTATAACATAATAGCAATAAAATATTTTTAAATAATTATGCCCGTGACTAAAGTCCGCTTGGATATAGATTTTTAAGATTTTTATGCGCGGATCTCTAATTGTTATTTTTCTAAAAAGTAGCATACCTATATTATTATGTTACACCTTATAGTATTAGCTATCTACCAGAGAAAGTCCTGTTTAAATCGGTCCAACCCTTCCCAAGATTAACTAATTCAAACAAACAGAAAGACAGACAACATTTTTTATTTATTTTTTCAATTATGTACCGTATACCTATTAATGCTTCGATATCGCCTAATGTCACCATTGGGTTGTGAAGGTCAGATGGCAGTCGCTTCACGGAAAATATCAAAGTCCAGCCAAATCCGCAGTTAAGACTGGTAAAGCGGACCCCAGACTCCAAGGTGAAAGAAGAAGATTATGTATCGTATGTGTATCGTAAATATACTCATTTGTATTGATTAAAAACCTGTTATTTGAATACAACAAATATACTTCAATTTTATTTGTTAGTAAGTATTATAAATATGAAAGATTTTTAGACTGAAACAGAGTGGTATAATAGTAATGATGTAATACGTCGAAAATAAAAGATGATATTATATAGAGCATGAAAGAATTTAGCGTGAAAAAAGTAAGATACAATAATATTTCTAGGACACAGCGTGGTCTAGACACAAAGTAAGCTAACTTGTGCAATTGATTCTAGAATGCGGATAAATATTATAAGAAGGATAGCGCGTGTGCGAAACCTTCAGTGTTGCACACGTCCATAGACCACGGTGACCGCTTCCCATCAGGTGGGCCGTGTGCTTGTCTGCCACCTACGTAGTATAAAAAAAAAATCAGTGGAATGATCTCCCTGCTATGGTTTTCCCTAGCATCTACAATATGGGGTTCTTTAAGAAGGGTATTAGATTTTTACAAGTGACGCCGCTTTTTTCACACATTCATAGGCCGCGGTAATCGCTTCCCATCAGGTGGGACGTGTGCTTGTCTGCCACCTAAGTGGTATATTAAAAACATAGAAAAACTATAATTCCGCAATTATATTTTAATCACACTACTTTGTAGATAATTAAAAGTAATTGTGGTACTAAAAGAGTCTGTAATACGACTTTGACATTGGTAGATTTTTCACAAAACATTGAATTCGCAAGGTCGCCATTACAACACTCTTGAATTATTGCGACACGAATTGAGCAAATACACGGTTATTATTCTTCTTATAATTGTTACAGACGTTCAGATGGCAGTCGCTTCACGGAAAATAGCGAAGTCCAGCCAAATCCGCAGTTAAGACTGATAAAGCGAGCGGACCTCAGACTCCGAGGTGAAAGGTTTCGATGCGACTGGGATTAACGCTAGGTTGAAGAAGAAGAAATTATGCAACAATAGCACAAACATATGATATTTATATGGAGGTAGGACACGACGGTATCTCCCGTCCGAAATGAGCTGTCCGACTGGGGTAGTACCTCCGCCCTACAGAACACCGCGTCCATAATAACCATCGTGTTGTGTTCCTGGCGGTAAGTAGGGTAGCCTCCCGACCGTTTCCTACCCCCGCCCTTTCCTATCATGGGTCGGTAGCGCGTGGGTGACGCCCTTGGTGTTGGCACACGGCCCACCTGATGGAAAGCGGTCACCGTGGCCTATGGACGTGTGCATCACCAGGGCGTCACACTCGTGCTGCCGACCCTGGAGGGGAGGAGGGGAGTTTAGGGGGATTAGGGAAGAGGGGAGTTTGTGAGCTCTGGCTATCCTACTTACACGGGAACACGATGGTTGTTATGGCCGCGGTCTTCTGTAGGGCGGAGGTACCTATACTAGGGAGAGGTCTATATGTCCAGCAGTGGACTGTAGACTAACCAACAGACTATTCTAGATGGATAAAAAGTTACATTACACAGTAATGCTCGCATTACAAAATACAATGTTGAGTTTGTAATTATTGCGCGCGAAGTAGTCTGCATGCATTCATAATGTAATAATTTCGCAAGGAATGCAGGAATGCTAACAGTTTTATCTGCAGTCTGCAGACTAATAATATATCATTTTGTATGAATTGTTAAACTATTGCGTTCGATGATACAAATTATTTTAAGGAACCTTAAAAGTACACGAACTGATACCGTTCTCAAAACACGTGACTCAATTTTAGAAATGAAATAGTGAAAAATATAAAACTAAACCATATTTTATACCACTTAGGTGACTGACAAGCACACGACCCACCTGATGGATATCAGTCACCGTGGCCTATGGATGTGTGCAACACCCAGTGGCATCCCGCTCGCGCCGCGGACTACCTCTAATGCTCTTCTTGCATACCTACAGGGCTTCCGGACAGGTATAGAGGATCTTCCGATATCCAAAGAAATTAGGTTGATGTTTAGTTAAAGAATAATTAACTGGAGTGAGTGTAGAGTGGAGTCGAGGGCCATGGAATCACTTCAAAGTGAATTGTTTAAAGTCAACCTGTCATCCTTAGGCCTGCGCTCATCGAGGACGGAGGTCGTATAGCTACCACCTACCACCGATGACTGAATCGCCTGTGCCGTTATGGGCTTGCGGTTCAGGGACATTCTGTATCTCTCCGGACCTACTCCACCGCCTCCTTAGCATAACTTGTTCGCAGAAGGAGGCGGTGGCTGTCCACGGCACCGCCACCAAGCAAGCAAGCAAGACTTTCAGTGAGAAACAATAGGGGAACGTCGGCTTCAAAAGTGCTAAACGCAACTAGGAAATCGTTATAAGGAAGATAGCCCCATATTATTCATGTGCGTTAGTCCTGTCGTATAGAAATAACACAGATAATCCCACACATAGGCACTAAATACGATATAAAATGGCGTCGTGCCGTGTCTGACCTCATTTAGATAGTTTTATATTCTTATTTCATTGTGTGGTTCGTGCATTCTATTATTTTCGCGCAGATAACCTTTGAGTGCATGTTGCGAGTACTATTGGCTAAGGACAGTATCAGACATTAAACGGAACTCAAAAAATTGAAATATTTTTAACTGACTTAAAAAAAGGAGGAGGTTCTCAATTCCTTCATTTAATGTAGCTTTTGCCCACGTGGATGTCGGTTATCGCGACCATACAAAGCCTATGTCTCGAGATCTAATCTAATCCACCACTATACCAAATTTCATCAAAATCGGTTCAGCGGTTCAGGCGTGAAAGCGTAACAGACAGACAGACAGAGTTAATTTAGCATTTATAATATTAAGTATGGATTAGACAAGTCAACATGACTTCACTTCGCCTAATGGTAAGCTAAAGGTAAAGTCTCAGGACCCTGATTCGACTGTTTTTTTAAATGTTTGTAACCTCAGAAACTTTCGACTGGGTGAACCGATTTTGATGATTTTTATATTTGATAGCTAGCGCTTCCCGATTGGTCACATTTTAATTTGGTCTTTTGAAGTCGGTTTTTTAGATACATAGGGTCTACAGGGCCCTGACAACATCATTGATGCTCAAGCCAACTTCACCTGCAACACAGTAAACGCATTCAAACTTTGAACCTTTTGAAAAACATTACTTTCATCTCTTCTCATAACATGTTTGTACAACGACAGTCGTTCTCTTTTCAAATTGAATTCACTGATGCAAAGTTCAGACTTCCTGTAATATAAGTACTCATTTCTTATTCTATTCACCATAAACCCAGTAAAATTGAAGAAAAATCTATCATCTAGACTTGAGAGCCTATACCGCGTTG
Organism: Lithosia quadra; assembly: GCA_963576445.1. Lineage (NCBI taxonomy): Eukaryota > Metazoa > Arthropoda > Insecta > Lepidoptera > Erebidae > Lithosia > Lithosia quadra. The sequence continues at coordinate 4,568,736 of OY754901.1, read as the reverse complement.
CGGAGATCTAAGTAAATATGTCTGGCACCAGCTTAAGCAATACAATAAATCTATTTTAAAGCAACCCACTCACGCCTTTCATTTCTCGCGTAGAATCGATTTGAATGGAGTATTTTAGATTGTCTAGACTTTACTATATCCGGCTGCAGTGTTATCTGATATTTTCATAATTTCAGAAATAATATGAAAGAAATTTCATTCCGCGCACGCTTAGGCTGTGGAATGATCTCCCTGCTGTGGTTTTCCCTAGCGTCTACAATATGGGGTTCTTCAAGAAGGGCATTAGAAGGTTTGTAAAGGATCGTGTTGCATACGTCCATATATCACGGTGACTGCTTTCCATCAGGTGGGCCATATGCTTATCTGCCACCTAAGTGGTATTAAAAAAAGTTTCTTCGATCGTAAACTGAATTCTATATGCTAATCATCACATTGTTAGTCCCGGTTACACACAAATATTTGCAGAAAGTGGGAATCAAACTTGCGACCTCCAACGTGGTAGTCGCATTCTACCGTACCGCTTTGCCGACACGTTCATCATGCGTACAGCTAAGGAGTGGAATTCCTTGCCGAAGTCTGTGTTTCCGGAAAGCTATAACCTGGGAGTATTCAAGTCACGAGTGAATAGGTTCCTTCTAGGCAAGCGTGATTCATCGTAGACCACATTGTCACTTACCATCAGGTGGGATTGAGTACTTACTATCATGAATAAAAAAAAAATACGCTATAGATAGAGGTTGTCGTAAATAATATTCTGTTAAGATAATTTGTAAATTAAATAAATATTTGCATTTAAACTACAATATGCCAAAATGAAATACAATACATACAATGTTATAAAAATATCATTAGATATTGATTTCGTTCTCGTATTTGACCTCGTCTGCGCAGATAAAATATATTTAAACACTAACCGATACACGAGGCTTCGCCCGCATGAAGTTTCGCGGTCCCGCTACCCACAGGAACGTATTCCCGGGATAAAAGTAGCCTATGTGTTATTCCAGACTATTATATTAGTGTTTTTAATACAACAGATTTTTTTTTCATGACCGATTTATTGTTTTTACACGAAACTGAAATTAATGAAAACAAGCCTTGTCAATTGTTTCCTCAAACAATCAATTTTAATTAGACGTAAAGTTTTGAATGAACATCCAACAATACTTCTCTTCCTATTTCGTCACATAAACCAAGTTTATTTTAAATATCTCCAATGTACAGACACAACCCATTATTGTATAGTAAAATTGTATAGTGCACGGCATCTAACTTGGCAAGATTTTGGGGTAGTGGAGCCACACTACTCCAAAACCTTGCCAAGTTAGAGGCAATGCATGCACTATACTTTTTTGTGGCAAAATGCGTCGCATCGAAACAAGTATAGTGCACGGCATCTAACTTGGCAAGGTTTTGGAGTAGTGGGGCCCACATTACTCCAAAATCTTGCCAAGTTATATGCCGTGCACAATGCGCAATACAATTTTATAATAGTACCTACTTATAGATAGGGGATTGGTGATTGCCGCAAGAGAAAATAGTCTAGATTTTTGCTCCTACGGACCTAGGTATACTAATAAAGAAACTTACAACTCCCATTATCTATACTAATATTATAAAGAGGTAAAGTTTGTGTTTGTATATTTGTTAAATTGTAAGGGGTAATCTCGGGATCTACTGAACCGATTTTAAAAATTCTTTCACCAATAGAAAGCCACATTATCCGTGAATGTCATAGGCTGAATATCATCACGCTACTGCCCAAGGGAGCGGAGCAATAATCATAAATGTGAACAATTCCGGTAGATTCCCATACACTGATAAAATATTATGAGCATATTATGTGAGTTAAAAAGGGTGCATCGGGGTTCGAAATACGCCACGGGCGAAGCCGGGGTGGGTCAGCTAGTATTGAATAAACTAACAGTGACCGAACATTGACGCAGACGCAGTGTACTATCAGTTGTGTCGGTATACGCCCACTATGTTGAGATACCGTCATTCCATAGTGGGCAGACGTGCATAACAAAGCATATTACGTATTTTATTACTCCTAGTTCACTTCTACACACAGATGCTGACACAAAATATGTACCTATGTGGCTAATGATTAAAAAATAAAAAACCCGACAGCTGTGGAAAAGACCGAAGCAAGTTTAATAGCAGGCGGTACCCAATAATTCTGTCGGTATAATATGATTTGTGAATGGGTACCGCCTGCTATCAAACTTGTTTCGGTCTTTTCCACAGCTGCAGTCTGATTTTTTAATTTTGAATTATTATATTTTATACTTTGTAGTTATATTATCCATTATATTTTTGAAATCTCCTTTTAATTGCCTTCATTTTGATACCTTACTCGATAAGTTGGAGTAAAAATGTTTTTTTTCACAAAATTTTAGCTTCGTTTTACTTTAGTTAAATTAGTATTTATTCACATTTCATGTACCATATGACACTCGGGAGATGCATACCTTTCATTTGAGACCTCGAAATCCGTCCAGCCGTTAGGCCTATAGAAGGGAACAAACAAAACTACATACATACATACTCACGAAACACATTACCCTTGCTGGCGCAGTCGGGTAAAAAAAGTAGTAAAACCAACTGCTACCCGTGACTTAGCCTAGGACCAATTACTACAGACAGAGTCACCAAACCATTTGGTTTGTAAATGTAGGTACTCGACATTGACTAACGGATGTGAGTACTTTCAATTTTCAGTTACTCGTGGCCTTAAGCACATTGTTTAAATAAATGATTAATATATGAATATTGCACCAGTGCGGTAATCTGGCTAGCTTCCGAGCGTATACGTACAGCTAAAATGGGCTGCCTAAATCTGTATTTATTTCCGGCAAGAATCTTGAAGTTTCGAATGAATAGATTTCTTCAAGAAAATGTGTTTATTTTTTCTTCTTTTTTATATACTACGACAGTTAACAGTGCACATAATAGAGTGGAAGACCTAAATTCCGCTTTAACACTAATTTTATTTTATTATTTTCGAAAATTTACAGCTTTATTGTTATTCTATGAACATGCATGAATAAGATCAATTAAAACTTTACTGATGATAAGGCATATTTCTGACTGGTTTACAGCAAATCCGTTAAGAGGATTCCTTATTGTGTAAAGGATCCTGGTATTCAGGTACTCCACTCTACATCGCAAAAGAATCAATTAAAATTAGTTCAATTTCTACAGTAGGTATTAACGTCAAATTTCATCAAGTTTCATCCATAGTATACCTATGTATCTACATTACACCGTACATAGCAGTTCCAGTCTAGTTACCCGACGGCTTCGTGATCCAACCCTGTGAAATAAGCATACCACTTGACCTAGCATTTAAAACTGACCTTCAAAATGTTAAAAGAACTGCTAATTTGCTTAAAATGTTCGTGATTGTAATAATTGAGAATATGTTAACACGATATTTGGTTATAAGTAATTGTTATCATTCATAAATAACAATTCAACCGTAGAGGAAGCGCGTGAAGTATGTAAGAACAGAAGCAGAGGGCTCAAGAACGGCTGAACCGATTTGGCTGAAAATTGATGGTGAGGTAGCTTAGAACTAGGATACAGACATAGGATACTTTTATTTTGCCACGGGAACGAAATCTTGGTCAGACTTAAAATCAGGTTGATTAGAATCGGAGATATATTCAAAAAACGTGAAAACGAAGTCCACGCGGGCGAAGTAACGGGCAAAAGCTATTCTCTAATATTATTCTAAGTCATCACTACATAGTATAAAACAAAGTCGCCTTTTCTTTCCCTATATCCCTATGTGCGCTTATATCTTTAAAACTACGCAACGGATTTTGATGCGGTTTTTTCCAATAGATAGAGTGATTCAAGAGGAAGGTTTATATGTATAATACATGCATCATATACTAAGGCAACATTGCTAATTTTAGAGGTTTCTAACGTGATGTCGTAAAATTAACCTATTTTTTTGGGCTTATTTAGCAATTTAGCAAAAACGCTGCCTAAACCCTACGAGTTAGATCAAATTAATGTACTACAGTATTGTACACCATAAAAAGGTCTACAAAAAAGTCCGCGATGGTATATGTTTATCTTTTAGGGATAACCCACATTAACCATTTTTATTGTTTACTTTTTACGTGAAAAAATGGCTCATTTACGAAGCTATTTTAAGCAATACGGCATTAATCCTTATCGAATTAAGTACCTTAAATACAGTGTGCAATTAATATAGATCAATATGGTTCCTTACAGCATGTAAATTAAACAAATATTTTCGGAGATATTACAAATTTAAAATTTGCGTTTGCGGCGGGCGGTACCGGTCGGACGGGGCAGTGCGGGGAGGCCGCTATGTTTTATATACAACGTTCATAGTTTTTACCCGGCTGCCGAAGAAAGGAGGGTAATGTTTTTCGAGACTATGTATGTATGTATGTATGTATGTATGTATGTATGTATGTATGTATGTATGTATGTATGTATGTCCATTTCTTTGGCACGGCCTACAGCCTAAACGGCTTGACGGATTTTGACATGCAAGGTATCATTTTATTCGTCATGATTGTGTGAGTGACACTGGGTATATTAAAATTTCTAGAAAATCAAAATGGCGGATTTTTGGCGACAAAATGAAAATCTTGAAAATTTGTCTTGCACGCTCTACAGCCTGAACTGCTTGACGGATTTTGACAAACAAGGTGTTGTTTGATTCGTCATGATTGTGTGAGTGACACTAGGTATATTAAAATTTCTAGAAAATCAAAATGGCGGATTTATGGCGCCACAAACATTTGACTGCGATAGACGCAAAAACTGTTGAACAACTTTCGATGCGGTTTTATTCGTTTAAAAGGTCTTGGTTAGACTTAAAATCTTACGTTTGTTTGATTACAATCGGTTTAGTAGAACCGAAGATATGAGCAAAAATATAATAATTAAGGTTGAATTTCGGTGATGTCCCTTCACTACACGAAAATTATTAACTCCATAAAAGATAGATTTTATAGGTACTTCATTATTATCCGGGCAGCTATGTAAATAACTAAAAAGTATAAAATAAAAAAAATAAATTTAAAAATTCAAAAACCCGACTGCCTAAAAACTGAAAAGAAAACAAACAAGCACTTAGATTAATGTCCCGTGGTCTAGAAACATAACAACTGAACAGTCGGGATCCATTATTCGACAGCCAATCTAATTTTTCAATGGATCCCGACTGTTCAGTTGTTATGTTTCTAGACCACGGGACATTAATCTAAGTGCTTGTTTGTTTTCTTTTCAGTTTTTATTCTGTAGTGTATTTAATTTAGTATCAGCATTGCACCCGTGCGAAGCCGGGGCGGGTCGCTAGTTTATCTATATTTGGTAACTCAAAATGAATCATAGAAGCAGATATGATCATAGGATAGCGAACGAGTATAACCAGTTTGATTCCTATTGACGTCGATTATGTTTTTACAAATAAACAATATTTTACCGTGCACGCATAAAACTTACAGACATAACGCGCTGAACACGAGAGTCACAAAAATAACGGCGGCTATGTGCGAGTGAATTTTAAGTTGTAATGTAATTACCCTTTGATTAAAATGTGATTCCTTGATAATTTTTCTTCCTGTTATTTGTTTTTACACCATTTCAATTTTTTTTTTACTACTTAAACTGACTGAATCGAAGTAATCGAACGAAGTTTGCCGCGTAGTGACTGGTTAGTGTATGAGTGTGTGCGTGCCGACTTGTGGGTACATTATATAAGCAAGTGAGCCGACTCAAGTTGCGTCCATAGGTTTTTATACGTTCATGTATTTTACGATGACTATGTCACCTTTTTTTATGCGATTTATAAAAAGAGATGTTCAATTTGGTCGCCATCTTTTTGGTAATAGTTCAAGCATAGACGAAATGGTCTATGGTTCAAAATAGTTAAAGGAGATAGGGGCAAGAAGATATCCAAACATTGTTTTTTTAATACTATGTCCTTTCTCAAACTCTAGTCCACTTCTGTAAAGTAGGATTAAGAAAATTATTCTACAAGATTCTGCGATATAGGTACTCTATGAAAAGTGTATGGAGCTACGAGCTACGCACTTGCAAAAAAAAATAGCGCGCGAAAATAGTGCCGTTATGAAATCTTTGTTTATTTCCACAAAATCCGTTTAGTAAATTTTACTTTGTGGACTTTACCTAATAGAGACACTTTGCCTGTTTTCCTACATAATATATGGTCCAAATTAAGTAGGTACTTTACTTATTATAAATAAATTAATTATATAACTAGGCTTTTCGAATAAAGAATAGTGAGAAACATTGCATCCATTCTTTTACTGTTATTTAAAATTTTTCATTTTTAGTCATACACACAACTAATATCAATGGCGAATTTCTATGACAAAATTAACAATAATAAGTGATTTTATAATCTATCTACTGTCAATAATTCTGTTAATAAATAATCGAAAAATTATAAACAAAAAGAATTATTTTTAGTAAACATAGTTTTTAAACGATTTACACATGAAATATTCACAAAAATGTATTAAAAAAAGCGCGGGAAGGAATTACCTTAAACCGGATACAGCACAACATCTATGCCTGAACATTTTTTTTTTTTTCACTTCAAATGTAGGCACAGACAGCACTCGTACACAACTTCAGTCACTCAAATGAAAGGAAAAAGTGTCACAACAATGTAAATCGCGTGCGACTAACCACGTTTATCAAATTAACATTGGGATTTAAGGTTATTGTAACTTTAAGAAGGACATGGGCATATTAAACCCATTAATATTTAACTTAATCCTACTTCCTACTAAATTATTTCAAAACAATTTTTTTTAATTAATGACGCAAAAGCTATTGAACCAGAGAGTAAATATACTTATCTATGGGCTGAACGGAACAGGTTGGTATAAATATATTACGTTCCTTTTTTGGACAGTCATGTAATTTTTTTCTTACATTTAATTTTATAAAAATGTTTATTTATTAAATTATTAATGCGCTTCCGTACCGTTTATAAGATTACTACAAAACTATGTCAACGTATTACTTCCACTTGCGGTAAAGTTGCAGATACACTAGCTGTTGCCCGCTGCTCCGCCCGCGCGGACGACATACCTAGATGGAAATTTCAAAAGATTCTCTATAGCTATTTATAAGTTTCATTTTCTTATAAAACGACGAACTTTCATATAAAATTTTAATCTCATAAGTATTTCAACCCTTTTAGTGTCACGAAAATACGTGACGAAAAGTAGCCAATGTCCTTTTCCAAGCTCTAGTCCATATCTGTACCAAATTTCGTCAACATTGATTCAGTGGTATAGGCGTGAAAGCGTAACAGGCGGACGACAGTTACTTTCACATTTATAATATTAGCAATATTAGTATGGAACCCGTGTAAAACCGGGCGAGTTAGCTAGTATTATTTTGTACACGTGTTGTAAGCATTAGTGTGATAAAGCGACCGCAACCTTACCGAAATATGTAAATGTAAAACTGGTGCCACGAGTTGCGTCGTTTGTCTATAAACAAATCATATACTAGACTATATCTTCGATTGTACTCAAACGATTGTGATAAAAAAAGGTTTTAAGCCTGACCTAGACCTTTCAACAAAAAAAAACACATCAGAATTCGTTCAGTAGTTTTCTGTTTGTTTGTTTGTTCGCACAAACATCGTTCGTATAACATAAACTAAGTATATATTTTGAATATCTTCTGTGTAGTTAGTAGTTACACAGTTACTTTACAATTTTATAATGATTCATAGATTTACATAGTGTGTAATAACGTAAACCTACTACATATTTAACAGTTTTACATTTATATTCTTACTGTCGAGGCTAGAAAATTCTAGAAATTGTGTAACATACGATAGTTATTAGTCTAGTCGACTATCATGTTGTCCGTATGTTTTTCATTAAAGTATTTTCTTAAGACATTCATTGAAATACCATTGCATGACGTCATAGCTCTTGTTTGTCAAATCATAATGGTGACGCTTTGTCAGTATGGATGTATGAATGCTTGTTACTTGCTGAAATCTGGTATAGGAATAAATTATATTCTGGGACAATAGAAAGGCTTTTTATCCCAGGAAAAGGTTCCCATGGGAAGCGGAAACGGGAACAGATTTCAACACCGTAGTAGTCCTACTCCCGTGACCCATAGGTATCTATTGCCGGGATTAAGAGTAGCTTATCAGCTATCCCAGACTATAATCTCTCCCTGTACCTAATTTCAACCAGTTTGAGAGTTTTTGAGTAACAAGCATCAAAATGTCTTCACAAATTTTCATTTTTTTTTAAATTTACTTTGTGGTAATAAAACTTAACAAATAAATTTTGATTCAATTGTTATCAAACTCAACGTGTGTGTGCAAAATTTCAGCTCCATCGGATGCCGAAAAATGGTTTCCAAATTTTGCCAGACATCTTACATACGAACAGTGCAAGTTAAACCTTACAATAATATTAGTAGGTTTAATAAATGTAACATTATAAGTCCCCTAGCCAATAGGTACCACTATATCAATTCTCAGGGCTTTATTAATACGACTTCCCATTTAAATCTTGGCCCAAATTGATTGATGGTACCCATTTTCAGTTACTATGGACGGTAATGGGATCCTCTGACATTATTGACCTACATTTGGACCTATTTTCCAATTTAATACCTATTATCATTGTTGTTTGTGGGCTGTATATAAAATTGGTTTGACGACCTTTATAGCGGGACAGTAGAGCGTTAGACAACCTAAGACGGTCGCGGGTTCGATTTTCGTTTAATACAAATTTTATATTCAAGTGATTTTGTATTGTTCTCGCTGTTTCTATAGAAGAGTCTGTTTTAAAGCAAATCTTTACATTTATTTATTCTTGATGAAAATATTGATTGTGTTCAGAATCACTCATTTTACATAACCTAAGTTGTCATTATATACCTACCTCCAATATACTAACCACAACTAATTTTAAATTTTATAAAGATAGTACAAAATACTCAGTGTATCACTAACTTTTTGTCCAAGGTGAAAACGTAGCGAGGTTGCGTTAAGGAAATTAGAGGATCTGCGTGACTTTGCAGGATTTAATTCTATCTAAAATTATCTCACGTTGTTGTATACAAGATAACAATTAATTATGTTGATACTAGTTGTTGTCTGTAGCTCCGTCTGCGTGATATATTGATCCCTTCCTCGTAACCCATGAGAATCTGAGTATAAAAATTAGCCTATACTATTTCAGACTATAAACCTATCCATGTACCAAATTTCACAACACGCATCTTCATTATTTGGTTTTCGACATGTAGAAGGCTTTCGACTTTGTTACTCACGTAGTTATATAAAATGGTAGGCGCAGTAGTGGATAGGAGTGCCATAATCCTATATTAATATCATCCAAAAATGTAACACGATTCATGTTCATTCGCATGGTTTGGACCACTGTTTGGAGACATGAGAAACACTTTCCTACCACCTTCGGAGTTCCCCAAGGATCCTTTCTTGGTCCGCGTCTGGGTGATATTAGACGTTTTGTGGGATAGCATCAGAAACTCATAATATATAATGAGCAGTCTCTATGGCTGTTCATGTATGTTCGTTAATGTAAGACTCAGATGCAACAAGGCTCAACTCTAAGATGATGATTTTGATACATTGTCACACCTCACTAATTTGACGAAAGAAATAACAATAAGATTAATTAGTTAATTCACGTAATTAGTGGTTCAAGCAAAACAATACTACGAAATATGTTGTTTATTGTATTTCCCTAATAACAAAGTTTAAAAATCAAACGAGGATAACCTACCTAATTTCGAGGTATAGATAACGTGAGGAATTACTGCGAAGTAAGATAACCATGACCCTTTGCCTCAACCTTTGCCCCAAACCAAAGTTGTCACAACTTTCTGTACAAGCGTGCTAATATTTTAAATTAGGAGAAATTTATAAGTAATTTTCATACAATGCAAGTTATAATACTGTACACTAGTTCTACGCCCGCTCCGGCTCCGCCCGCGTGAACGGTTTGAGTCAGTTTTCAAGTTTTTTGACTAGGTATATCTTCAGTTCTACTTAACCGATTGTGATCAAACATACGTAAGATTTTAAGTCTGACCTTGAAAGGTCTTGCCTTTCAAACAAAAAACTGCATTAAAAATCCATCACTGGATGGATTTTTAATGCAGTTTTTTAAACTACTGAGTTTTCACACAAATAATTCATATTGAGAATCGTTCATTTGACATAACCGAAGTATTTTTTTATAATATCTCCAATGTACAGACACAGCTACTTAACAATTTTATAATAGTATAGATGTAGGTAGTATATGACTAAGTGTCTAATTGATAACAGTTTCCCGTCATTCTCACACGCAAACAACAGCTGATTAAATATTATAATAATATTCTGTGGCTCCATTGTGAACAGTTTCGAGTATATTTTATTCTTTATTTGAATTTATAATTATCTATGCCTCAAACGAACGTATGAAGTTCTATTTTCAAATCGAATTCAAATATCGAAGGCGTTATTGTAATTTTTTGAATTATGTCAAAATTGAATTTTCGTACACAAAATGTGCTTACTCCTATAGACACTTTAATAGAAAAATAGAGTAATATTTGTGCGCAAGATTCGTAACGGCTACGGTACCTTTGCGTACCTGAGTCAACAGTAAACGGTGCCACGCTATGTGACACAGTAATGAACCGATGAATGACAGTAACGACACATAAACTTGCTACTAAGTAAGTATGACATTACTTGACATTTATAAAACAATGAACACTAAAAAAGGCTATTGACTTTGTTTGTTTGAGAAACAACCAATTAAATAATAAAAAAGAACACAAAAACTAAAAAAAATTCTGGAAGTTTTTCATGAGTATGTCAGAATAGGTATCAACTCGAAGTCATTATAATTAAACGAAAACCTGTATTTAAAACTAAAAATATTAAAATAAATATCTTGTAACTTCCTATTGAAGTTCATAATATGTACAAAGATGCTGACGCACAAAGATGCTGACTGAAGCCTTGGTGAGTGTGTAGGTCACATTTTTGATGCATACAATGATGTCAGATATCGCAAGTACTTTGCTGCTAATCCCTTCTACTTCGTAGTCTTTCGCACATTGGCCTATCGTTTCAAGTCCAATATTTATGTTTACCAAACTTGGACTAACAAATAACACAAAAATTTTATTGACGTTTTTATCTTCTCTTTTTATATTATTAGTTTTTGCCATTGACAAAGAATAGGCAGAGGTAACATTGAGCATTTATGTTACCCAACCCAACTTGTTATTCAAGGATATCTTTGCTTATTTATATTTAAATAAAAACACAAACACTCAACAGTTTGGAAATGCCTAGAAAAATATGTACGATTGAAATCGCAAACTGGCCGCGAAAAACCGTACACAGATATTCAATAGCCGAAAAAAAAACACAAACCTCGAATTAGCTCTGGTCATTTTGGTTCCATTCGCGCCAAATTCAATTTCACTTCCGCTAAAACTTTTGACTAAAGGCACGTCGCCTTCCGCCATTTTTAATGCTAAGTAAACACTAATTTAAGTTGTCAAAATTGTTTTTGTTTGAGTTTAAATACCGAACGGTGTTATTCGCGCGCGAGCGTTCTACGCGGCGTACGACGTTGCACTGACTGAAGGTTTCTACGATTATTTTATTGATGTTAATATAACGATGGACGGCATGGCCGCTGGTATAAGATAACATGTGATCGCTGGACGCTGTTGTGTCAGTGATAATTGAATGGGTTTATGCGAGATGGATCACGCAATGACCAATGAGTTTTCTCTTTTGTTTGGAGCAGTCGATCAGCGTGATAAGGACACGTTGTCAGATAGAAGATGCAGTGATCAAGATTGAGAAAGGTATGCATAGATATTTATGATAAGTAGAAAGACTGGTTGAAAGCAGATTGACAAAATAGATGTATGAGACGAGGGTGAATAAGCAACATGGTAAAAGGCGTGAGTAAATCAGCAAATTGCTAAAGGGCTAGGGTGAATAGGTAACCTGGTAAAGGTGAGGATAAATTCAGCAACTTGGTTAAGTGCGAAGGTGATACAGCAACTGGCTATAAAGGGCGAGGGTGAATAGGCAACCTGGCTGACCTAGGCGTAACTTACGTATGTCAATTAGATTTCAATAAAGGAAGCGGAAAAGCCAGGATTGTAGCAAGTAGAAACATTTTATATATTTGCCTTCCTCAACAAGTAAAAGTTGTCAGTGTTTAAATAGATATAATTATCATGGGGTATTTTTTGTGGAGCGATTAATGGGAACGATTGTATACTTATAGTACTTGATATACCTACTCCGCTCGGGCTCAAGTCCAAGACAACTGTCGCTCGGGCCAAGACAACTGGTCTAACTGAAAGATGGACTGAAAATCCGACCCCAATTGAGTTGGGAAAATGCTCGGAGGATGAATATGACACATATTTTCGCACTTTACTACTTAAAGAAGCTCGCATAACTTTTCTTGTTCGTGAACGGTCGTGAATCCAAGCAATAAGCAGTTCCTTTTATGCCTTCTGAAGCAACAAGCCTGTCGAACTTTCAAATATGTCTCCTCAATAAGAAAGGCGTAGAATAGTTTATTGAAACGATTTTTATAGCTCGATACTTATAGAGAGTGATTCATTTCACTTTCTCATCGAGTACATGAGTCCTTAAAGTTATAGAGTCCTCAAAAGTCGTAACAATCAAGTGGTTTTTATTAAGTATGTTTTTGAATATGAGAGTGTGAGTGTGTAGCAATTTAGTGTCATATTTTATCAAGCACTAGCTTTCACCGGCGGCTTCACCCGTTTTGGGGTCGATATCGCCACTAATTAAACGACTCTCCACTCGACTCTACTCCACTTTCCACTTCACTGTCGACTCCATTTCACTTCACTCACTCCACACTCCAAAAATGTCCATCTCCTGGGTCTAAACAACCTCTCTACCAGTTTTCAGCCAAATCGGTTCAGTCGTTCTTGAGTTATAAATAGTGTAAGTAACACGACTTTCTTTTATATATAATTATAGATTTTATGACAGGTGGTCGTCCTGTCACCCAACCGTCGGCGCGCGGACAATCAGCTCGCCCCTCGCTCGCTCCCCACTGTGCCCTCTGCTAGTCAGAGGGACACGTGGGAAGCCTCGGAGCAGCCCTGTAGATAGCCACTCCCACCCCGGCCGGATTGGCCGCAGGCAGCAGCGTCTCCCGTGGCGATTGGGAGGCGCTGTTCGCCTCCGTTGCCCGGGTGCACCGCGTGGAGGTTCCGGCCCGCACCCCGAGTTGACACTCTCGGGTTTGTCAACTGCGGTGACCCCATCATACCACCAGAAATAAGGGTGGAACCCTGAAGGTCGTATGATATGAACGAAATAAAACACTTTTACTATATTTACAAATACTGACGCGTAAACGTTACGTTTCTAGGACGTGTATCACAAAGGCCATCGGAATGCTTCATTTGCCCATTTGAAACAATACCGTCTGTTACGTAACTCCCAACCGGGTACCTATGGCCCAGTTTATTATTACTTAACGTGCCGTGGTTTGACTAATAGCAATAACTGTCTTGTACACACTTATGCATAAGAAACTACATACATACATACATGCATAAGGCTACAATATGGGGTTCTTCAAGAAGGGCATTAGAAGGTTTTTGCAGGGTCGGCAGCGCGAGTGTGACGCCCCTGGTGTTGCACGCGTCCATAGGCCACGGTAACCGCTTTCCATCAGTGTGGGCCGTGTGCTTGTCTGCCACCTAGGTGGTATAAAAAAAAAAAAAAACATGATAATATTGGGTAGTTTGCGTACCAAAAACAGGTTGGAAAATAATCCTATTACATTGGGACCTAAACATAAACTGGCGAAATGTGGGTGCTAGCACCTCTGCCTACCCCTTCGGGGATATAGGCGTGAGTTTATGTATATGTAAAGGAAAATAATCAAAAATGTTAATAGAAAAATAAAACCGAATTAAGTACTTCCTTTTTTAAGTCGGTTAAGTATCCTAAAATCTACTCCAGTACCTATTTAAAAAAATACTTTTCTGAAAACCTCATCACAATCGGTCCAGCTAAACGCAAGATAATCACGGACAAACAGTGAACATTCTTTTTTAAGTTGGTTAAAAAGTAGTGCAGTTAAAAACTGCTATAGGTGGCAGATAAGCACATGGTCAACTTGATGGGAAGCGGTTACCGTAGTCTATGGACGTGTGCAACACCAGGGGCGTAACTTTCGCTGCCAAGACTGTAAAAACCTTCTAATAATTCTTAAAGAATTCCATATTAAATTATGAATTACAAGAAAACAACTTTTATTTACACTTTCGGTTTCAAACATCTGTATTTAGCATCAGCCTTACTATATTAATAATTTATTGAATAGTAATTGTATTTTGAATTAACACTTGCCAATAATTCAGCCATTTAATATAATGCTATAAATTATAACATATGTTCATGTTAGCTGGATTGCGTCAGAGAATTGTTTGATCAGAGTTAAGTTAACGTGGTTTAAACGATTTGAAAACGAGTCTCGTTTGTTTATCAGTAGGGCCCAGGCCCTACCTCACTACTAGCCAGCTAGTAGGTGAGATTAGCTTGGGTTTTCTACCTTAGGCAGATAAGCATAAGTCCCATCTGATGGGAAGCGGTCACCATGACCTATTTTGCAACATCAGAGATATTACACCTAGTTACGCTACCGACCCTGTAAAAGCTTTCTTGGTCCCTACCCTATAGTGGATACTGGTCACGTCCCCGTGAAATTCTTTACCCGTTCCCGCTTCCCATGGGAAGTTATTTCATGAATAAAATGTAGCCTATGTGTTATTACAGACTATAATCTATTGCTGTTCTAAATTTCACCCAGTTCTGTTCATCCGTTGAGTGTAATTGAGCAAAAAGATTCAAACATATTCAAATATTTCACATTTATAATACTTATTAGCAGGGTATTTTTAAAATGGGGATAATACTCGGATATTTAGGTATTAATTGGATAAACATAAATATTGATTCAAGTCCTTAATATAAAATAGGTTGATAAGTTTATAATAGGAAAATAAAGCTCCCACATACGTTTAACTATCCTTCCATAAAGTATGTTTATAGAAATATTGAAATGGCAATTAAAATTAATAAATTAGTTTAAGGGTACATAAATAAAATATTACGAAACCCACTCATTTTTGTACGAGAAATACCTAACGTATACCACCTCACAATGGTTAGTGTGTGGAGTACGTACATGGGATCGAACCGCCTAAAACTACATAGTGTTCCGTTCATGTGAGTCATTCACCAAGAACCCCGGGTATACCCTAAGTAAGAAGTCCACAGGAACCCTAGGAAATTCCTTCTTAACGAATCTCACCGTATCCAAAACCACGAGTGGAGGACTGAGGCGGGAAAAGTGTCAATCATAGAACCTCCTTTTTAGATGTCGGTTATAAGTCAAAACTGTACATTGAATATTTTTTGAAAAGAATACTTGGGGTGCTATGTACAATCGATACCGAATCCAAAAATATAGTTTTAGAATTTTTGTCTGTTTGTCTGTATGTCCCGGGTAAACTCAAAAAGTACTACATGGATTTACTTCAAATTTGGCACGAATATTACTGAGAAGTCTGGTCAACACATAGGGTACATATTATCACGCTATCACCTACGGGGAACGAGCAGTGAACCTTTATTTCTTCAACGCATCAAAGACCATAGTCAACGCATTCTGTAACAACGTGTAATCTAACGACTCATATTTGAATTTTGTTAGGTATTATGTTAAAACCTTGCTATAAGCTAGCTTCACACTATAAGTAAACTTGGTGGCGATACCGACCTCCACACGGGCGAAGATACGGGCGGAAGCTAGTTGGAAATATTGGAAAAATTTAAAATTCTAATCATTTCTTGGCTCACTATCACAGCAAGCTATTCAAATACGTCATGACTATAATCTTGCGTTTGTACCAAGCGGTGTCATCCGCCGTATTTTTGGTAAACCCTACGCGGAATGGCCCGTAATCGCAATGGGGGCGTTTTTCTCAGAAAACTGGAGGAAATGGGAAGCTGTATTATTTCCCAGAATGTTAGTAAAAATTCCGACAACAGGTTGTTTTTTATGGTGTGACGTCATTATGACTCACCACGCCTGATGGTAAGCTGAAAGTAAAGTCTCAGGAATGAGGCGTCACCATTTCACACACCGAATATGCTACAATGGTGGCCCTCAGTTTGGAAGGAAACACATGTGCTGGTAAAGAATTCTTGGTGGAATTGTGAAAACCGCGCAAGGGTGCTACCTCAGCCTTGCAAATGGAGTTCTGTATACGGCACTTCTACTCCATTTCCTCCTCACTCCTACTGTAATGATCCTCTTGTGAAGTATATTTATCAGGAGGTAGGACACGACGGTGGTTCCATCAGGTGGACCGTGTGCTGGTCTGTCACCTACGTAGTATATAAAAAAATCAATGTGCAGGTACTCACCTCATGAAACGCTCGTCAATTCCGGTCCTAACTTTTAAAAATATCGCTGCATCTGTCTTCAGTCGCTTGATTTTTCTTGAATCCATTGCTGTATTTTTAATTTCACAGTACCCAATGTTTTGATTTACAGTTCCTTTATCATTTAAGCTTATTTTGGGTCTAGGCAGCGTTGTGTAAGAAATTATAATATGTTTTGAATTATGCATAGGATAAAGTTATGTATGATTATGAATCGTTAAAGAGTAAAGAATAATTTCTTTAGAAGCTCAACAAAAAAAATTACAGTAAGTTTTGTGTAAGATTAACTTTCAAATCGCTGTACTGTAAAGATATTTCAGACAACACTTTATTCGATGGTTAAATCCTACTTCACATTTGCACACAATTAACTGAAATACAAATTTTAAATCACGATTTGTCCTTTATAGGTAACGCCTACACACGATATTATAATATATTTATGTCTTATTATCTGGACTGCGCAAGCGTCTTATTGTAAACACAAATAGCACCCGCTCTTGGTTTAATCACAATTACGACTAAATAAGTCTTGGACGGTACAATTTTTATAAACTGTACCTGCACGACAAACAATGGTAGATATAAAGGATCCACTTTAGTTATAATTTCAGAATTGCCTATTTTCAAATAGATTGTAAGAGTATCGGGTGCCTTATCTCTTTACCTATTAATTTTAATGAAGTAATAATAAATATATGGAAAAACATCGGAGGAAACCCACATGTCCTAGAAGAAATTCTAAGGACATGTCCGATCCACCAACCCGCATTAGGCCAGCGTGTGTGGATTAAGGTCTATACCCTCTCAGCTCTCTCGTTAGAAGGAGACCCGTACCCAGTAGTGGGACATAAATAGGTTGCTACTTATCATCATAATAAATATATGACACTGTCTGTAGTGGTAGGGCTAGTCACATCTGCCGAAGGACCGATGGCCGTTGCAGTAAGTCTGTTTGAGAGAGGTAATCTCTGCAACGGCTAGGTCAATTTGGACGAGACTTTCGCTGGCATATAGGTACATAATAAATATTATTTAGGGTGAAATATACTTACTTCAAAATATAAATCCACAGGCGCAGTTACGGGCACAGCTTGTATAATATATTATGTAACTATAGTGACTATAGATACATAGGTATATCCATAACGTATAGAGATAGATATACATTTTTCTTATGTCAATTCGAGGTACACACAAGGTCATGTTTTTTTAAATGATTCACGGAATTCACTGATAATAAAGATGAGTAAATATTACGTAATTGAAATTTGGATAGGTGTTTGTTTATAATGTGACGAGAGGCCACGTAGGTGGTACACAAGCACATGGCCCACTTGATGAGAAACGGTCACCATTGACTTTAGACGTGTCAGACGTGTGCAACACCAGGGGCGTCACACTCGTTACTCAAGCACGCTCTAACACCTGAACGGATCTGGCTGAAATTTGGTATAGGAATAGATAATAGTCTGGAATAAAACATAGGCTACCGCTGAAATACAACCCCCTCCTCCCACCTCCCAATCCATCATCTCCCCAATCCCAACACGTAGGTAACTCCTCAATCCCGTTCGGGTTTCCGTCGGGGCTTAAAATCAATGTTTAATATGGGAGCGGGAACAGACTATCACGCGAGCGAAACCGCGGGCAACAGCAAGTCAGTTGATGATGCGAATAACAATTTGGAATAATAAACAATACGAAGAAAACAGAACTGGGTATTTCTAGTTTGTAATAATGTGGCGACATATTATTTTGTAAACAAAATAACTTATTATTTATAAACAAAATAACTTATTATTTTGTTTACATAGATAAAGCAGTCCGTATTTTATGACTACAATGAGTAATTTTTGTTTGTACCTACTAGTCAAGTTCCTGATTCTGAGAACTTACCTTCCCCCACTCCCTATGCTCGGCAAACTAACCCGCCCCTTGCGTGTTCTCCGCTGATCCCTCTGCTAGTTAGAGGGATACGCGAAGGGCCACTGCCCGCCTCGGCCGTAGTTAGCCAGTGCCAGTGGGAGGTAGTGCGTCTCCGTTGCCCGGGGTACACCGCGTGGAAGTTGCCGAGGTTTTGAATTAATTATTATTAACTTTTGACCTTTTTAAGAGATTCGATAACACACTTAGAAAGATATTTATTAGAATCTTATTAAGATTAGGAAACTAAAATAGATAGCCAATTAATGCATATAACTTATTGAAATAGATTTAATCTTAAATTTTTATCATATCTTCCAATCTAATCTGTGTACATACTTTATTTATTTTTTATATATAAAACTAGCTGTGCCGACGACTTCGCTCGCGTTTTATAAATTTTTAAGTTTATAATTTTTTTTATTTTAGTGGTAGACAAGCACCCGGCCACCTGATAGGAAGCGGTCACCGTGGCCTAAGGACGTGTGCAACACGTATTCATAATTAAAATTGTCTATGTTACACTTTATAATATTATTATTACCTATGTGCCAGTGAAAGGCCCGTCCAAACCGACCCAGAAGTACTATAGATTACTTACCTCTTTTGCAACAAACAGAAAGACAGACATACAAACAAACAGATAAACAGAAAGACACAGAAATTTTAAAATATATTTATGTTTTGTTAAGTATTATGTATTGTTAACCACCCCCGATGGCCGACGGGGGTGGTATCCATGGGGATTTCCGCACGATAAAAAAAAAAAAAAAAAAAAAAAAGGTACATGCACTTATATGTAGGTACCTATTAATATATTAAACTTGTTTTTTTTTTAATATTACGAACAGATGTAGGTATCTGTTCGATTGAATTAGGTATTTGTATAGAGTATGGATTTCATAATATCAATAACCTTAATTGCAATTTTTTTAAATAAGTACCTACCTTTATGCCTACTATTAAAATAACAATGAATGACTCACAATGCGTGAGATTAGTTACAAGTCCAGCTGTTTATCTGTGTCGATAAATAATAAACATCAAATTTACATAATAATAACAGATAATGTATTCAGATATAGGTAGGTATTTGATGACAAAACTGGTACTTTACCAGTTAATATACCATCTATAACTAAGTATTATAAAATTGTAAAGTAGCTGTGTCTGTACATTGGAGATATTTAAAAAATACTTAATGTTATATTATGAACGATTCTAAACACAAAAATATTTATTTGGAATCTTGTTTGTTTGTTTGTTCGCGATGGACGCATAAACTGCTGAACGGATTTTGTTGGGTTTTTTTTAAAGGTCTTGGTCAGACTTAAAATCTCACGCATGTTTGATCACAATCGGTGTGGCACAATGGAGTCATAACTCACGAAATATAACAATATTGATATTAATGCCAAGCCTACAGGAAGCCTACAGGTCCGCCCGCGCGGAAGGCGGCTATTGATTTTTTTGCCCATATCTCCGGTTCTACTTAATCAATTGCAATAAAAAATACGGCAGATTTTAAGTCTGACCAAGACCTTGCTAATAAAAATCCGCATCAAAATCTTTTCAGTAGTTTTAGTGTCCATCGCGAAGAAACAGACAAGAATTCCGAAAAATACATTCCAATCCAACTACCTACGCTAACTAGAGTTGTTACAACTATGATTACAACAAGTCGATTTCTTTCTGTTTATTCACATTTTGCTAAAAAATTCATAGCAAAATTTAATAGTCAGTATTTTGTGATCGACATAACGACCGCCATTTTCTTGCAAAAAAAAAACTGCACAGACTGCACAGCATAAATACCTAATCATTGCTAAAAGTCTAATTGAACAGCTTAGCGATACAACAAAACAATAAAACCTTCCCACAATTTGAACTTTAAAAAAAATAATAGAAATTCAAATTTGAAAAGCGATCAATCACCGGCCGCCGAATTTGGCGTTGCGCACTTTCAAAGTACGTGATTGGTTAACAAACTAACTCTATGACCCGTAATTGGCCAGAACGTAATGGTGGACGACAGCAGTATGCTTTCTCTAATTGTCTACTATGACTTTCGCTGGCTACGTTAAGATTTTATTTTGTATTCTAAATGGTTTATAGAAACTGCCAGGCGCGTGCGGCCTAGATTTTAGGGTTCGGGATCATAAAACTGTATAATAAAACATAATATTAATCGGTCAAGTGTGGGTCGGACTGACTGATCCCGATGGCCAACGGTAGTTTTAGCGGACTCAGGCCAACTAAAACCGCCGTTCGCCATCTCGGGTCTTCAGACGACGGATTTTAAGGTCACCCAAGAGGTATATCCCTCGTACTCTGGCTGACCTAAGGCCCCCCGGGAGCCGAGCATTACACCGCTGCGCTGAATTAAGTGCTAGGATGGGTCACCTGTATCCCCTTCTCCTAGTGCTCGGAGAACCGGCCTGTCCCCCGCCGGCTCTCCTTTGCACCCCCTGCTAGTCAGAGGGACGCGCGGAAAACCTCCAAATAGTCCAATACAGGGCCATTCAGGTGAAATTTTGATCAAACGCGAGCCTATCGACTATAAAAAATATTTTACAGAATTATTATGTGTTAATATATTGTATCGCCGTTGGTTTTCTGAAATAAATAAATAAATTACACTACTAAACAAAGCATAATATCTGAAGA
Source organism: Lithosia quadra (assembly GCA_963576445.1). Lineage (NCBI taxonomy): Eukaryota > Metazoa > Arthropoda > Insecta > Lepidoptera > Erebidae > Lithosia > Lithosia quadra. The sequence continues at coordinate 4,547,582 of OY754901.1, read as the reverse complement.
TGCACTCCAAGTGGGTCATGGAGACCTGGTATTAAACGATCGTGTAAGGGGTCATAGCGTGATTATTAGATAATCAGTAATTGATCTTCAACTCGAGTTATACCGACTGCTCGTGAGGAAATTAGATCTAAATTTTTTGTTTAGCTCAACGTATTTTAGAGTTTAAAAATAACGATGTAATATTTTATTGTAGTTTTATTGAAATGATTTTTAATATATGACATGTCAAAATGACTTCACCTTGCCTGATGGTAAGCTAAGGGTAAGGTCTTAGGACCGGGGTCACCTCTACATACACTGATAGTGCTACAGTGGCGGCCCTCAGCTTGACGGCCTCATCAAATGCTTTTACACGCCCCGCTTAAAGGACCCGGGACTATAGGACAGATGGTATATAACAGAATTTTCAGTCATCAGTAATTAGATTCTTTTTTTTATTTGAAAGTCGGTGCTTCCCGAGTCGAGTCCCAATTACTTAAGTGCAGCTCAAGTCGGTTTTGTAAGTATTAATTTGTACTTGAAGTCGATTTATTTTTTTGTTAATATTTTATTTATTCATTTTCCTCATTAATCAAATCAACGCTAGGTATGTTTGGTTAAATAACCACAATAATTAAATGCTCGGAACCTAACATTATACAGTTTCATTATCCTATAGGCACTAAACAGAAGGAAATAGGCTAGACCAAAGGTGGTCAGTGACTAAGAGTTTATATATATGAAAATATAGTAAACAATGACGTCACTATGTTGCTATGTGATACTTTATGAGCTTTAGTTAAAATGTTATAGTTATATTGTAGGACTGTATATGTATATATTAGAGTGCGGGACCTCCGCATGGTGCACCCGTGCAACGGAGGCGAGCAGCGCCTTCCACTCGCCACGGGAGACGCTGCTGCCTGCGGCAAATCCAGCCAGGGTGGGATTGGCCCTCTAGAGGGCTGCTCCGAGGCTCTCCACGTGTTCCTCTGACTAGCAGAGGGCAAAATGTGAAGCAGGTAGGAGGGCGGGATTATCTTAGTGTTGGAGAATGTGGATAACTATTCTACTAATATTATGTCTGACTGATCAACGCAGCCTAAACCAGTTCAGCTTACCGTCAGGCGGGGTGCAGTCAATGCGGCTTAAAAAAACTTTAGAAAATAATTAGTATTTTAGCTACTAAATATTTACTACTAATTTATTATTTATTTTTATTTCATACGAGCGGAACAGCGGGTAACGGATACTTTATAATTAATCACGCATTAATACTTCTCTAAGTGTTAACAGGAGTTTTTAACATCAATACTATCCATAAAAAAATAATTGAATATAATGACATCCGCAAAACTGAGATGTTTTTTGATACAAGCCGTCTCTTTCTCACTAGGCCATTATACCATATTGCCATCTCGCCCGCTGGTTCTCGGTATAATGCACCGTTAGCGGAATTCTCGTTAGATTGCATGTATTGTTGAGGTAACAGCTGTTTTCATTCATTTATTGGTTAGTTATTACTTTCCACATTCTAGAACCCATAAAAGGGGTCTAGATAGCGTTGTGTAGAATGTCGTAGAATACCTATTAACCTATTAATTATTATTTATTACTAGAATCCAACTTTCAAAGGTGACATTTGGTTTTGAACTTGATAAATGTGACAAAATTAAATATTTTTTGGGGTTTCCAAGGGTGCGAGAGAAATGCTCTCTGGGCCACCTTACAGTCCAACATTATCTGCCCTTCTGCGCTGGCCGCGGGAGAGGTATCCATGAGGATTTCTGCACGAAATAAAGGTTTCCAAGGTAAACCATCTTAAGACTCCGCTGTCTGTCTGTCGGTCAGTCTGTCTGTCACCAGGCTGAATCTCATAAACCGTGATAGCTAGACAGTTGAAATTTTGCTTTTTTATACTACTTAGGTGGCAGACAAGCACACGGCCTGATGGAAAGCGGTCACGTGGCCTATATACGTGTGCAACACTACGAGCGTCACACTCGCGCTGTCGACCCTTTAAAAAACTTCTAATGCCCTTCTTGAAGTGGGAAATGGGAGGAGGGTGGGTAGGTATATAAAAATAGATAATAATAACAAAATAAAAGAAATATTTAAGTTTCCACTGATGTTCCACATGTCCATAGGCCGCGGTGACCGCTTCCCATCAAGTGTACCATCCTTGTCTGCCACCTAAGTGGTATGTAACATTTAGTGACGTATCAAAACTTTCTACTCGACAATTTCTAAATACAACGCGGATAAATTAACTAATAACGTATAATCAGTCAATTACGAGTCCAAAATAATTATTTCCTTAGTTACATAAACGGTTGAGATATCGCCCTGATAATAACCTGTTTATATTTATATATATATAACCAGTTTTAAACTATTTATTTGACGGCCTCTGTGGCGTAGCGGTAGTGCATGCGACTGCTACGCAGGAGGCGCGGGTTCGATTCCCGCTCAGTGCAAATATTTGTATGGATGAATATGTCTATTTGCATTGGTCTGGGTGTTTGTATGTATAATAAGTATGTATTTACAAAAAAAAAAGTATATAAGTATGTTTATCAGCATTCTAGAACCCATAACACAAGCTAGTTAAACTATGCTTACTTTGGGTCTAGGGAGCGCTGTGTAGAATGTCGTAGAATAGAATATTTAGAATATTTATTTGCCATAATATGTCTGTCTGTCATAATATATTGTAAGTATGTAGCACTCAAACCGACTAAAACCGCACGGTGTATCCTCACAGCGGTTTGTGTGACCGGCTGTCCAGTCACTACCCCGTCTGTGCTCGGAGAAACAACCCGCCCTCGCCGCTCCCCACTGTGCCCTCTGCTAGTCAGAGGGACACTTGGAGAGCCTCGGAGCAGCCCTATAGAGGGTCACTCTCACCTCGGTCGGCTAGGCAAATATGTTGGTATTTACGCGTACCTATTTTAATGTTTATTTTATTATTTTGCAGCTAAGTTATTTAGCTAGTTTAAATTGGAATATCACATCATTGTTGCTGTCTGTACCTACATATTTTTACAAACAGCATCCAACATACCAGCGATTCATCTGGAATGCCACAAACACAACACGTGTTAAGCAGAAAAGTTAAGTGTGAGTCACAAGTGTCTCGGCAAAGCTTTTTTTTATTTACTCTCCTTATTTTTTGTCGAACATGAATGAAAGAAGGGTTCGGCGCGTACGCAGGTAGCTGACTAAGTCATCATAATCATCGTCACTCATCTTCATCTTATCATGGTTCCCGGTTCCAGCTGAGGCGATCACCTCGGAGCCCAGAATCCGTTCACTTATTAACCGACTTCAACAAAGGAGGAGGTTCTCAATTCGCCTGTATTTTTCTACGTAAGTATAATTTTATAAACATTTTGATAATTCTTTTTTTTTTAAATAAAACCACTTGCAAGCTGTAAAAACCATCTTTATTCAAACGGTATTAGGTATTTAACGCTAGGTATTTTTTTAGTCAGGACTATAATTTTTTGGCAAAGCAAGTTTTAAGTTACCTTTACCTAAAAATAAATAGAAATAATGAAACCGAGACAGATACCAACCAATGTAAAAATACCTAAAAATACTTAGGTACGTGTTTGACAACACAAAAAGGTATTTACAGTAAAGGATACCTACTTTAACCTGAGATACAATACCTATTATCCTCTTAGACATATCAGTTTTTTTATAGTACAAATAACATAAGAACGAAATCTAAGTGAATAAACAAAAAAACACAGTTATTTACGTGTTTCTTAAATGGGTGTTGTTACAAGTATATAAAAAATATTCAGAGTTCATTGTCATCATTACCTACCTAAGGACATGTCCGATCCACCAACCCGCATTAGGCCAGCGTGTGTGGATTAAGGTCTATACCCTCTCAGCTCTCTCGTTAGAGGCGAGGAGAACCGTGCCCAGCAGTGGGACATAAATGGGTTGCTATTATTACCTATACCTATTGGTAAATTTTTGACTACATACCTACCTACCTACCTAGCCAACAAAAATTTTTGCAGTTTCTAATGAATCTAACAGTTTTCTTAATAACGAAACTGTTTAGCGTTTCAGATATCGTATAAGTAAAAGTAACCACAGTTGCCATAGGCAGCTGCAGGTTACTAACCTATCATTATTACGACCAATGCTCAGTTTTCACCACAAATTACGTTATAAGTCACGACCACGACTCTTCGACAAACCCTGTGCAACTAGCTAGTACAAAACCAAGTAAAAAGTTTATAGATATTACGACAGCCACCACAAAAAAGAAACGTGATTGTCTACGGGAATTCTCTAGAATGTTTAAAAAATTTGTTTTGCAATCGCGGCTTTTGGCAAGAAATGCGCGGGTATTCGAAACTTTATACCTTCCTTTCCTCTCACTTTTTTGTTTATTTGTAGGTTTTAATCGTTAATATATTGAATAACTAACTGTTAACAAATACAGTTAGAATACTATCAAAATACCGTTGCTGATGCTTTAGATTTGTTGATTTGCTCTAGTGATTATTCAGATTTATTCTTAATTAATTTATTGGGAATTTCAAATTCATCTATTAAGGATGCATAAGATCTTGTTAGGTAGATTTATGAGTTAACACTTTTGAATAGAAGGTAGTTTTTTTATACATACTTAGCGCTGTCATAAAATTAAACAATTGTAGGTAGCTTAAACGTTGTGCTCAATTCGGCCACGGTCAATCGTTTGTCTGAGTCTGAGGGCCCCTTTACGCGGATACTAGGCCTCTAACTTGTAAAACATAATTACCCATTGCTGATGTTGTTTGATTTCATATTAAAACCGGTAAAGAACGCAAATATCGGCAAAAAATTCATACTCAATCATAAGTAGGTTTGTTTAGAGTACAAACATTCATAATACTAGTTGCAACGTTGCTTAGTTCATGGAACGTAGTGAGCCATTTAACCGACCCTGCAATACGCAAGAGAAAGCGTTCTTAACCGCTCTAGATTAAAAAAAAAACACTCACCTGAATCAGTTGTCGTTGATTTCAAAGAGTAAACGTCTCAAAACACTTTGACAACAACAGTAAAAAAAAAACTTATAAAAATCACAAAACAAAAACTTGTGCCTGCAAAAGAAAACTGATTTTATATAACTGTTAACTTCCTATAGTGCAACCGGTTTTGGAGTTAACGATATACGATTTTAATTTGCGGAACTCACAGATGCGATAGTTCAACTTTTGTAATTAATATGTCAATTGTTTTTTTTTATTTGTTTGTGACCACAAGGGATATTTTTGTTAGCGTGTGAAGTGAAATAACGGAAGGTACGCAAGCAACCACGACGCTCCCCCGCTCTCAACTGACTTCAAGCTCGAATAGTGTTACCAGCGCGCGAGGAAGGTTTTACTCTCAAACCAACATAAGATGTCATTTAAAAAGTCCCAAGGAGACCTTATCTGAATGCAATAAGACTGATTATACAGTGTCATCGAACTGATAGCTCGTAGGCTTCGATTTGGTAATAAAATTATAATCGTGATAGAACGTGTACAAAGAGTATTTTATCGTTTTCAAAACGAATAAAAAATACATAATTGAATGACATTGTATGGAAGAAAAAATATGATGTTTCACACGTACTGCGAGTGTTAAGAAGTGTCGATAAGTAAATTATTCATAATTGTGTCGGTTAAGTAGTTAAAGAGTTGTTAGTTAAATGTACATAATAATTAGACACTAACACAAATGATTACTCACAGCTTTTAAAATATAAATTTATAATACTTACTTACAAAAAACTTAAATGTTTGGTATCAGTTTAGTGGCTAATTCAAATATATTTCCGTACCTACTTAATGTTTATAACAAAATTTTATTTGAATAATAATATTAACAACACGGCATAAATCTTTTCTAAAATATTTTCAACGAATATGGCCCTCGCTTGTAATAAGTAAACCGAGGCTAAAAAGGCTGAAAGAGAGACCTATTGGCGATTAGCTTTGTTTGTACGTATTGTAAAAATAGATGAATCTAAGAATCAACTTTTATTTATTCAAAAACTAATATTGATTTCTCACTTTTCAATACTATGGTCACTTCGCGTTCGTGAAACGGAAAACTGAAATTAATTTATTTATTTACTGCCAGTGTTAAACGTAAATCCTTATTTTTAACCGACTTTAAAAAGGAGGAGGTTCGATGTTCGAATGTATCTATTCTTTATGTAGGTATATTCGTCGATATTTTCCGTATTTATGAATATTGAGAAAGTATGGAATAAAATATCGCGTTCTCTTAGTTAGTTAGTTAATACGTATTACCTATAGGTAATCTAATTTAACATTCTAGAAGCATGGATTCTTTAGGACTAAGAAAAGATGGATGGAAAGATGGATAGAATGCGTGAAAGACGATATGGAAAGGAAAGGAGTGACTGAGGAGATGACATCGGACAGGAATGTATGGAGGAGAATGACATGTTACATCGACTCCAAATAATTGGGGTACGGCCGATACGGGCAGGAGGATGATGATATTTTTAAGAAACTACTTAGCTGATTATTGGGCACCTATTTCAAAAATAAAAATGATATCTTATGGTGTTAATTTCAACCAGAAACATCCATACATTCTCTGCATTTATCAACAGCTTCAGCGTGCTAAAGTGATAATCTATCTTTCTAAATATCTCAGGATTCACTGCGTAAATACTTATCAATAAGGTAAATTATTTCAATCTGTCAGTAAATAAGTTAAAACGGTGTCAATGTCTTTGTTGTAGACAAAATACAATAAGTACATTTTATGTCATCTAAATCTTGTAAATTACATGCTGTTCAATATTTCATGCGATTGTCTTCATCAATACACAACTGATAGACAGTAATGTATTCCTAGAATTGTTTTTTTAATCTATTAGGTAATAAATAATACTATTAATATCATAAATGTGAAAGTTTGCGAAGATGTTTGAATTTTTGTTACTCAATTACGCTTCAACGAAATGATTATAGTCTGGAATAACACATAGTCTACTTTGCTTTATTTTTATCTCTGGAATAGGATACTCCCACGGGAAGTGGCAACAGGAACCCTGGTAGAAAGCCTGCGCGGCTGCGCCAGAGCCTCATCTGTCAAGCAGTAAGTATATCGGCAGATGAGGTTGAAGACCTTAATGGGGTCCCATGCTAATATGGGTAGGTATATGAGCAAATAAATGGAGAATACTTAGAAAAAGGACCAACGGGCAAACAGATAGACAAGATTTAAAAAAACATTGTGTTCAGAATCTTTCATATAATATAACCCAAATATTTTTAAATTACTTATCTACAATGTAGGTACAGGCCCAGCTCATTTATAATTTTATAACAGTAGGTAGGTATAGATAGTATTATATAGATGTATAGAAAGTTTAAATTTAAAAGTTAATAAAATAAGTAGGTACTACATTAAAAACTTTGGGTAATAACCACCCATATTATGGGTAAACATCATTAACTGGCAACACTACAAACAGGTGGCACTGGTGACCCGCACAGGTAGCTTTAACCGTTCCCGCTATAACATTGCAAAAGTGACTAATACAGTGAGCAAAATACTTGAACAGGTAAATTTGTACGTAAAACAACTGTATGAAACAAAATTATAATATTTACTAATCAATTATCCCTTCAACATTAAAGTTAATAACGTTATAGGATACTAAATAACCGTTTTGTAATAATATCGATTATTTAAACTGGTATATTGATATAAAAACGGTTACTAAGTTATAATTAAACTTTTAACCAAGGGTTAATTCCCAGTAGCATCCAAAGCTTTCACCTCGGAGTCTGGGGTCCGCTTTGTCAGTCTTAACTGCGGATTTGGCTGGAACTCGATATTTTCCGCGAAGCGACTGTACTGTGTACCTACCTACTTGTAAAAACTGTAACCAAATCGATCATTACGTACCTACTTCATGAGTTTTGTACTTATTATGAAAACTCTAAGGGTGCAAGTGACGTTCACTTCAAAGAAAAAAGGTCCTAAAATACGTCTATACAGTTAAAAGTATAGCGATTTTCCTGTGAACGGTAATTGTCACTTGGTACTTTTTATTCGTTGATAATAATGTAGGCACATAGTTTTCTATTATTGAAATACATTAGTAGGCAAGTAGGTACCTAATTAGTCAGTAACGGACAAAGGGATTTTAACTCAATTACTGTTTGGCCATTGCTAGAAATTCGAATTGTTCGGCTGTCCGAGAAGGTAGGTATGTATAACCACAGTAGGTATACATTTCTATATTTAAATGAGCTTTTTTATACCACTTAGGTGGCAGACAAGCACACGGCCCACCTAATGGGAAGCAGTCACCGTGGCCTATGGACGTGTGCAACACCAGGGGCGTCACACTCGTGCTGCCGACCCTGGAGGGGAGTGGTTGCGTTTCAGTGCTGACAACGCAGGAGACTTTGGTCTCCCCGCTGATAAGTCTGATAACACAAACAAAGAATCCCTCCAGTGAGCTCTGGCTACCCTACTTACCGGCGGGAACACAACACGATGGTTATTATGGCCGCGGTCTTCTGTAGGGCGGAGGTACTACCCCAGCCGGACACCTCAACTTGGACGGGAGATACCGTCGTGTCTTACCTCCTCCATGCTGTGTATATGATACTGTGATTATTAGAGCTGTGTCTATACATTGGAGATATTAAAAAAAACTTGGGTTAAATTATATGAACGATTCTAAACACAAAAATATTTTTTGGAATTCTGTTTGTCTGTTTATTCGCGATGGACGAAACACTCGGGCACTTGGTCTGACTTAAAATCTAATAAATGTTTGATTAACAATTGGTTTCTGTAGAACCGGAGATATGACCAAAAAAATAATAACTGAACATTAGGCGAGCTTAGCCGCGGGCATAAGCTAAGTAGTTAGATGTACCTAACATTGCATTGCAAACACGGAAGTGACCCTCAGCTGAATAAATAAATCACATTATACGTTTATTCTACGTCTTTGACACTATATTTGAATAAAAACAAGATAATGTACTCAAATGAGCCCCTCGAGACGTATATCTGAGCTAGACCAATCATTCATATGTATGTCTAAGCTAGGTCAAATCGTTTTTTAAACCTAAACCTAGCTAGACTTTGCTCCTGTTACATAATACATTTGGTTTATTGGAACAGCTTCAAGGAAAAGCGGCTACACGTGACCTAATGGTGCGGATAGACTTGAGGATTCGCTATACCACCCATAAACCATAAACTATACTTATTTTCTTTCATCCCTGGCATTGTATTTATTATTATTATTAATCAGGGGGCCGTGTCCTCCTGAAGCGGTTTACGCTTACGCTGAAAGAAATTTACGCTTAGGCTGTGGAATGATCTCCCTGCTGTGGTTTTCATGGGACGGGATTCTTCAGAGTATTGAAAGAGTTTTACAGAGTCAGCAGCGCGAGTGTGAAATCTCTCATGTTGCACACGTCAATAGGCCAGGCCGCTTCCCATCAGTATAAAAAAATGTTTTTTTTTGTTTTTTTATACTGGACACGTCAACATGACTTCACCTCACCTGATGGTAAGCTAAAGGTAAAGTCTCAGGACCGGGGGCACCACTACAGAAGTACACCCGTACACCGATAGTCTCAGCTCGGCGGCCTCATCAAATGCTTTTTCACGCCCCGCATAAAGGGTGTATCCCTTCTGCCCCGGTGACTTGGCCCGGTGCCGGGCCACATGGGAAAAAAGAGTTTTAACTGGCCCATTGATATGTTTACCGGGCCAGATGACACAAATCAAGTGCCATCGTCCCCGGTAAGGGTAAAATTTAGAGGATACGCCTCGTAATTTTTTTTATATAGTGCATGACTCGTCAATTTAACTTCACCTCGCCTGATGGTAACTTTCCCTTCAGCTTACCATCAGGCGAGGTGAAGTCAAATTGACGTGCCCTATATCTATATATAAAAAATTACGAGGCGTATCCTCTATTTTTCCCTTACCGGGGACGATGGCACTTGATTTGTGTCATCTGGCCCGGTAAACATATCAACGGGCCAGTTAAAACTTCTTTTTCCCATGTCGGTACCGGGCCAAGTCACCGGGGCAGATGGGATACACCCCGCATAAGGGTGTAAAGGACCCGGGACTGTACTATTTCATAGATTACCTACCCGTTATTACCAACTCTTTAGAGTGTATTATTCTTTACCATAATGACATTGACAGCTCTCAACAAAATTCTTGTCATTATTGCCACGGTATCGTTCAAGTTATTATTTTGAAGATTTTAATTTTTGTCCAATTATTATTTAGTTATGAGATACAGGTAAGTTTTTATAATAAATATTTGCTGATTAGCAGTAAGTGAATGACACATGAAGTATGTAAGGCACGTATGTAAGGCTACAGGGTCGCCTCAAGACGTAGGAATTCGTATGTCCACGGCGTGTCAAGGTAGTTCAGTGGATCAGAGTATTTTCTCTACAAAGGGAGTGGTCGTGAGTTCAAATCCCGTCATGATTTTAACTTTTTCATAATAAAATTTATAAAAAAAGTTAATATGCTAATTGCTTCAAGATAACTTTAATGTAAGGCATACTGTATACCATGGCACATACCAATAACTTTTCGATGCTTTTCGAAGTTATGTGTGTATTTATCGCAGGTTTATAAGTGCCCGGTTAATGGCAATAGGCTCGCCACCTATTACATTGGGACCTAAACATAAACTGGCGAAATGTGGCTACCTACTAGCATCTCTGCCTACCCCTTCGGGGATATAGGCGTGAGTTTATGTTATGTTATACTGTATTGAAATCAAGGCGTGTTAAAAAGACTCAGAACCGGCACGCGGCGGGCAGGCATAAAAGGTTTAAAGACAGTAGAGGAAGCGCGTGAAGTGTGTAAGGAAATCCAGATGGCGGGCTGTTGTCTCTGCCTACCCTGGAGGGAAAGAAGTGTGAGTATAATAAGTATTCGGTTGCAGTTGTCCACAATGCGACTTCGTGTCTCAATTCGAAAGCGCGCTCAAGATGCACCAGCAGCTACACCACGGGAAGCCAGATGGGAATATCATGGAGGTAGAAGGTAATAGTGCGGTGAGTGGTTTAACATAACGGTGGGGACTGTGGGAAGCTCATTTACCTCTTTTTTTTCGTGCGTAAATCCTTGCAGAAACCACTCCCGTCGGCCATCAGAGGTGGAGCGAGCGGGGGGCGAGCTGATTGTCTGCGCGCCGACGGTTGGGTGACAGGACGGCCGCCTGTCACCCTACACCCCACCGTCAGCGAAGTGGCGCGATGCTCGCCCCAATCCCCCCTTTCGGGGTGTCGAGGGGGCCCGGTTTTAGTCGGTTCGACCTGACATAACCACCCCCGATGACCGACGGGGGTGGTATCCATAGGGATTTTCGCACGATAAAAAAAGGCACAGATAATACTTAAGGGCTATACCTATATCACGCTGAACTAGTCGCAGTAAGCCTATAGTTATTATGGACGCTATCAACACGCAAGCAATTGTAATTAGCCGATTATGGGCACGCTATATGGCTATAGAACAAGCCGAATGTCATCGTTGAAGGTAGATATAAGGTCATTCATAGTTTTATTCACAGCAATTTTTTATACAGTCCTTGTTACTGGGCACTTAGGGAATAAAAGTAGAAGTCAATTTTTATGTACAGTCCTAACTTGTCATTTGGCACTTTGGGAATGAAAGTAGAAGTCTAGCTAAGACCGGCTTGAGCCTCTTTCTAAATACGTGGGTAAAGTATTACATTTCTTTATCGTACGACAGGATAAAGAATCATCGATCCGCAGTTTAGAACTCATAACAACTATTAGCTAATTTATGGCCTAGAGCAGGGTAGGCGAACCAATGGCACGCGTGCCATCGGTGGCACGCGGCTCAATATTTTGGGCACATCGCCGATCATAAAACTTTTGTAAAAAATGTGTTTAGAAATTTTATGACGATCTAACTAACGGGAATGATCCTATGCTGCGGAGTGTTCAAATACCTATGTTATAAAACGTATGACACTCGTGAGGTATGATGATGCCCCTGGTGTTGCACGCGTCCGTAGGCCACGGTGGGTGACCGCTTCCCATCAGGTGGGCTGTGTGCTTGTCTGCAACCTTAGTGGTATAAAAAAAAGAGTTTTGATGGCACGCCAGTGACCCCATAAAACATGTTTTAGAAAAAAATGGCACGTTGATGCATAAAGGTTCGCCTACCCTGGCCTAGAGAGTTTTCGAAGGAGATAGGACATGAAGTTGTCTCTCGTCCGAGCTGAGCAGTCCGGGGGTAGTAGGTACCTCCGCCCGCCCTACAGAAGACTGCGGCCATAATAACCAATGTGTTGTGTTCCCGCCAGTAAGTAGGGTAGCCATAACTCAGTGTACCCCTCCTCCCCTTACCCTTTCCCTTTAGGGTAGGCAGCGCGTGTGTGACACCCTTGGTGTTCCACACGTCCATAGGCCACGGTGACCGCTTCCCATCAGGTGGGCCGTGTGCTTGTCTGCCACCTACATAGTATAAAAAAGAGTGCTGTATAGAATGTCCTAGAATATTTATTTTTTAATTTTCCCAATGTTTTTGACCCCATAAAATAGAATTGTTCTAGCTTACTGCCGTCAACCGGACATTTTACTGTAAAACCTATGCATAATTGAAACAGTCCAAACTTCTAATGTTGTTTGAAATTATATATTTTACAGGAAAAATCGAAGACGATGCCTTGTCCTATGTCACCGCGCTCGATTCATTCAGTCAACAAATTTAATAAGGGATTTAAACGTAAGTAGATCGTTAAGTAGTAGAAGGCATTTATAGGAGTCACGTCCGAAATGAGCAGTCCGACTGGGGTAGTACCTCCGCCCTACAGAACACCGCGGCCATAATAACCATCGTGTTGTGTTCCCGCCGGTAAGTAGAGTAGCCAGAGCTCACTGTACCCCTCCTACCCCCACCCCTTCCCAGCTCTCCCCCCTTCCCTTCAGGGTAGGCAGCTCGTGTGTGACACTCTTAGTGTTGCACACGTCCATAGGCCACGGTGAACGCTTCCCATCAGGTGGGCTGTGTGCTTGTCTGCTACCTACCTTCGTAGTATAAAAAAAAAGATTACCTGATAGTTCATGAGATGGGTTCTCAAACTCCTTAAAAGATCTTCAAGACCCAAGCCAACTTCACCTGCAAAGCGGTACACCTGTTGATTAAAGGACCCTTCTTCTTTGATTTTTTAATATTACTTAGGTGGCAGACACACGGTCCACCTGATGGGAAGCGGTCACCGTGGCCTATGGACGTGTGTAACACCAGGGGCGTCATATCCACCCCTGGTATATTAGTAGGAATTAGGATTAGTAGAAAAAGATCTTACCACATTTTAACATCCTATATCCTCAGTGCCAAGCCGCACGTCGTCAGCGACTCGTTTGTTCGACAAGCTGCGCTCGCGCATCTGCCGCAGCCGGACGTCGCTGTTCGCTCACCCTGAAGAGAATGCTGGCAACACTTATAATGACTTATCAGCCAACGTACGTATTCAATCCTCAGACTGTTTATACCATCTTCTTTTTATCGTGCGGAAATCTCCACTAATACTCCCCCCCCCCCTCACCCTATGCAGATGATACCACAACACTTTAGTAGAAGCCGGCCAAAGGGGCTGCGCCCCCTCCCCTTTTTACGAGTGGCAAGGCAAAAACACCGTGGTTCCCAAACCCGAGGGGGCCATTTCGAAGCCGGATTTGCGTTTTAGGTCACCTTACACCCCGGCGTTCATAGACCCAAGACGGTATGCCGTTTTAGTCGGTTCAAGTCCGAGATAACCGCCTCCGCTGGCCTAGCTGGCCCGCTGAACTAGCGGGGGCGGTATCTGTAGGTATTTACACACCGTGCGGGGAGCTACACGCACCCCTATTTGCGAGTATCTAGGTACTCGTAGTAATTTGAGTAATATGTGAAGGAAATATATTGTGGAGAAAATAATAACGGCGCAATCACCTTCTTCACTAATAGCCTTGTTTTTACCTTACAGCCTACTACCATGGATGTAAGAAGCGAGGGTACTTCGAAAGTCCTGAAACGCGATATGTCTCAGATCAGTGCGCTTACAGTCAGCAAAGATACGAAGGAAACTTACTCATGTCACCTCTGCACATTTGACGCTGATCGGTAAGAACCTGTACTTCTATACTATATCATAAAGCTGAAGAGGAACTGCTGGTTCGATGACCCTTACACAGTGCAAAAAATTCCATCTAGTACCAAGCCGTTCGGTGCCTCTTTTATTTGCCGCACCATAAAGACTTGGAATTCTTTACCAGCGCATGTGTTTCCTTCCTCCTACAGTCCCGGTTCATTTAAGCGAGACGTGAGAAAGTATAGTAGTAAGTAAGTAGTAAGGATGAGGCCGTCAAACTGAGGGCTACCACTGTAGCACTATCGGTGTATGTAGTGGTGACTGGTGACCCCCGGTCCTGAGACTCTAATTTACCACCAGGCGAGGTCAAGACACGTTGACGTGTCCAATATAAAAAAAATGTGTTGAATAGCCCAATTATCGAGGCAGGATATAGGCAAAAAAGATTTTCTTTTGCAGAATAACAGTTCTAGACCGACATCTTCTGAATGACCACAAAATTACCCTGGAGACTCTTTTGAAGCTCGTCATGGCAAAGACTAGGGAAGGTCTTACCGAGGCTCCAGGGCCTACGAACTTCGGCATGAGACAACCTTACTACAGCACCGCAGTAGGCGTCATGGAGGAAGGAGAATTTGTCATAGAAACTGTAGCTCCAAAGGTTAAAATATTAAAGAATTCTGCGACAAATACAGACCTCAAGTGGACAGATATACCAGATTTGAAGAACAACTGTCAAATGATCACGAAGGAACTCCAGAAATTGATGACACACTCGGAGCAATATGGTAAAGAGGATTTTCTTGGGAAGATGCAAACTCTGAACGAGTATATGTGCAGGTATAAAATACGCTATCAATTAAGTCTATTGCAGTCTACTTCCACTGTGAGGTACGAGAGGAATTCTATTCCGCGCACGCTTAGGCTGTAGAATGATCTCTCTGCTGTGGTTTTCTGTAGCTTCTATAATATGGGGTTCTTCAGAATCCATCTACTGAACTCTGGCCACCCTACTTACCACCGGTAACACAACACGATAGTTATTATGACCGTGGTGTTCTGTAGGGCGAAGGAGGTACTACCCCAGTCGGACTGCTCAATTCGAACGGGTGATACCTCTTTCGGTATCGAGGTAACCAGCATTGGTGCTCTAACTGCCTCAATAAACAAAAATATAGCTTTTTCTGTAATTTTTCAGATTTGTAAATTCATCCAACACCCTGAAGAAGACACTGACGAAGGAATTTGGCTCCAAGAGTTCGGTTCGTGATCGCGTCATTGGCGATCAGCCGCTTTTCGAGTTGAGTTTAGGACAGTAAGTATAGATCTTGTTGAAACAACCATCGCGATGATAAACGGACTTTTTTTTTTTTTTTTTATACCACTTAGGTGGCAGACAAACAGGACTTGTTGCTAATGACGCATATATGCGTCAAATCTGCAGTCACGTCTATGACGCATATATGCGTCATTTGAAAATTTTGTGTAGTCACGGTAGTACGTTGTAAAACTAAAAATGCCAATGTATCGGTTAAGGCATCCTTTTAAAATTCACCGATTTAAAAGTCCAGACCTAGGCTAAACTTACGGTCCCCATCGCCAAATGATTTATGCAGCATTATCAAACAGCAGATTATTAGGTTGCCAATTCCCTCAAGGAGCACCTGGCAACTCCCTTTGCCATGCTATCTGTTAAAAACAGTTTTAATTGATCCTATATGTTTTTTTTATAGACCGGATACGCCCCGTGAATGGGAAAGGTGTCACAGCGAGAAGATGGAACGGAGCAGAAGCAAGTACGCTGACAATAGTAGGTCAGTATTATCAGGTCAGTACGACCCTTTATTTCTTTAACCTTAACCAATGACCAAGGTAGAGACCAGTGACCAAGGTAGAGACCAGTGACCAAGGTAGAGACCAGTGACCAAGGTAGAGACCAGTGACCAAGGTAAAGACCAGTGACCAAGGTAGAGACCAGTGACCAAGGTAGAGTCCAGTGACCAAGGTAGAGACCAGTCACCAAGGTAGAGACCAGTGACCAAGGTAGAGACCAGTGACCATGGTAGAGACCAGTGACCAAGGTAGAGACCAGTGACCAAGGTAGAGACCAGATACCAAGGTAAAGACCAGTGACCAAGGTAGAGACCAGTGACCAAGGTAGAGTCCAGTGACCAAGGTAGAGACCAGTGACCAAGGTAGAGACCAGTGACCATGGTAGAGACCAGTGACCAAGGTAGAGACCAGTGACCAAGGTAGAGACCAGTGACCAAGGTAGAGACCAGTGACCAAGGTAGAGACCAGTGACCAAGGTAAAGACCAGTGACCATGGCAGAGACCAGTGACCAAGATAGAGACAAGTGACCAAGATAGAGAAAAGAACGCTTAGATGGTTCAGACATGTGGGTGAAGGGAGGGCACCACTAAGATCTTTGGGGGCCATTTTTTATGGTGGCAGACAAGCATAAGGCCCACCTGATGGGAAGCGGTCACCATGGCCTACGGACGTGTTCAACACCAGGGTCGACTGATGCGCACTTCAATTCAACTTATGAATTTTATTTGGTTTGTTTCAGAAGCGATAAGAAATTAGTAGCAGACAGTTTTTACTTTTAATTTATATTGAGAGATTTTTTAAGTTATTAATAAATGGTTTGATAAATAAATAATTCGTATTTATTATTTTCGTTATTATAATGTCAATCTTTGTATGTATTTAGTGCGTTTACATAACTGAATTGATTGTAATGAATACCTAAGGTGTCCATCGATTCATTGATTCATTATGAACTTAGTTTTTCACTACCCTGGCCATTGAAACAAGTAGTAAAGTAAAAATAAAATCTTTATTTGTTGTAATAAACAATATAAAATAAAAAAATACATACAAAACTAGCAATAATCATCATAATTTTCGTGTTCACACTGAAAATTATCCTTTCTATTTCTACAGCATTCGCACATCACGTCAACTCTTGTATTTCGTTTATTTTGATAATGGCAACAATATCTGTACGAATTTCTTTCGCAATTTGAATTGTTTATGTCATGGCAACATTCTGGTCTTGCGAATGAATCGCCACTGGACATGCAAATCTGGCAACATTTACACGAACCTTTGTCCAATATCTCCACATTGGCATTTATCGTATCATGGCCTAACAAGTTTTTTACTACTGGTAAAACTCTTGGACCATTTCTAACCATGGGGCGGTTAGAAGTCTCAATATGTTTACCAGTTCTTTTTACTGTGGCAAACATTCTGTTCACTTCTTCTATAGCGTCTTTAGATTTCGTCTTCTGTTTGACAGAATATTTTAATTCTTCTAACTTCATTCGGGGTATGGAAGAAGATTTATGTTTGATCAGATCTATAGACTGTTGTGATTTTATGAAATCTGGTTGATAACTGTTAACGATTATAAATATACCATTCTCAGATGATTTCCATTTGTCTATTGAATAGTAAAAACTACTGATCGTAAAATTTGATAATTTATTTTTACTGTCTGTCCCAACAGCCACGTCTTTAGAAGCTGCTGGTATAATTTTTTCTTTATTATCTTCTTTTTTGTTCTGGAATACCGTTAAAACTTCATTCAAAAGATTAAGACCTTGAGTGACGCTCGTATCTGATGTCTGCACATTTTTTACATTCGATAAATTCTCTGCAGCATTTTTACATCTTTCTTTGCTTTTCTTAGCACCATTATGACAATAATTGCAGTTTTTTTTACATACAGGACAAGATTTGGTTATATTCATGTTACAGTCGCCTTTTCGCTGTTCAGGTTTTGAACCTAAACATATTGAACATGAACATAGATTGCATTTCACTCTGCAGGGTTTCATTTCATCCATTTCTAGGAATTCTCTCTCCTTGTAGTTAGATTTATATGTTGTTATGTAAATACGTATCTTTTTACCAGGTGTGCGAGATATCATGTGAACTTCTGGAAAAAAGAAATAGACTATTAGTCTTTTTCATTTGACGATATAGACTAACCAGCAGTGTTCTTAAAATGAGGTAGGCGAAAACGTTCGAAGTCTTTTGCATGCGTTTTATTATTTCTATACATGCTCGCCGGTTGCTAAAGAAGGCCCTAGAGACTCCACATTACCTTATAAGTGTAGAACTTTGTGGAAAAGTACCACTTAAAAAACAAATACGTTGTTAACTAGATACCTGTTCCCTTGGTAGTAGTCTGAGGATATTATTAACCGCTTGAGATCATCTATAGTACTATAGGTACCTCATCATCTGATATTGCAACACTTGGGCGACGGCGTTCTGTGTCGTTTGTACAAAATAGAAATACTCTTAATATGTGTGGGGTCCAAATTTTATTCTAACATAGTTTATTGTCATAGGACGCACAAAATCATGTTATTAATAAGAAGAGTGTATAATAAGATATATAAATAAATAGATAAAAATTGATGTGCTTTTCGCAAATTGACCGTTGACTTAAATTCAAATTTGACAGCATTTGAAAATCATCGACACAGTGCTTCAATGGTAAAATTTAAAGTCCTAAAATCAAGAGTGAATAGGTTGCTTTAGGGCCTAAAGCAACAGTCTAAAGTTTAGGTAAACATGCTCTCCATCGTTAACTACATCAAAGATATTGCGTCTTTGGCAGTATATTACCGCTTCTGCCATGGCGAGTGTTCCGATGAGCTTTTCCAATTAGTCCCACCCTTTCCTTTCCTATACACCAGCTCACGTGTTTTTTTCCTTTTACAGTCCCGGGTCCTTTAAGCAGGACAAAAGCATTTGATGAGACCGCCTGGCTTAATGTCACCATTAGCACTATCGGTGTATGTATTGGTGACCATCATTCCTGAGACTACCTATACCACAATAAAAACTGCTGGGGCGCGGTCTACCAGCGTAATTCGTGAGGCATGATCATCTTACCTGTAGTGCTATTCTCTAAGGACACAGCCTTGCGTTCGTCGCTGCGACAACGACGAAGTGCTTAGGTGATAAGGATCCAGGCCTTAATAATCGGGCAACGTGTTGTGATAAAGCAGCCTATCACGATGCGTTGCCCGATTATTAAGGCCAGTAGCCACTGCTCCGTTTAATTTTACCATTAATCTTTATCAACTAAGTACTTCGTCGTTGTCGCAGCGACGAACGCAACGCTGTATCCTTAGAAAATAGCACTGCTATCGAAGGATATTCCATTTGTGTTGGAGGAACGTCACACCCAGTTCCTCCCAGTTTTAAGGGCATGTGAACTCGCTGGAGCTCTAACACAATAATCCTCTTTGACAAAATCTGTGCACCAAAAATCCTGTCACTACAGTAAAATAAACCCTGACAAATGTGACAGTTTTAGAGAAAATTCTACGCAAAGTTTTGTAAAAATTGAAAATATATAATATAATTTAACAAGTGATACAAAAACCATATGGTTCTGTGTGATATATACGAGGTAAGAAGGATATTGTTGTATAACTCAAAAAATAAGCCAGATAAAGTGCCAATGGACAGCAGCATCTACCGAAGGATGTTCGTTGAAGAAAACGATGCCTAGAATGGAGGCCACGAAGCGGCACGAAAGGCAGGACGTCTTTCCAGATAGACTGACGACTTGACAAAGTTGTCTGGGATAGACTGGATGCAGAAGGCCGAATATTGGACGCTTTGGCGCATATTAGGACAGGCCTATACCCAGCAGGGAATTACAATAGGATTTGATTAAAGGGAGATTTACGTTTATCTTTTGTTCATATAGAGTTCTTTTACACCTTTTTCCTATTGGAGTAGGCAGAGACAACATCTTTAAATTAGCTACTATTATAGGAATGTACGAATTCGTATCTGTGGAGTCTCGTCGGCCGTCGATCTGTTACCGTTATCAAAAGGACTCATTTCATTGGTCAAATAGAAACTAGTCTACAATGCAGTGTTCAGCAGCTAGGCTGAACTTATCCAATACCTATGACAAATAAAATTTACACGTGTTCGTGGATAGTGAAAACCAGGCTGCCAGGGAGTCAATGAGGTCAAAGGGAACTAATTATTTAAAACTTTCTCCTCCGTGCCTTTTCCGTTCCTTTTCTTTTTTATCATTATTTGTTTCATATTTATTATTACTTTCACATACGTTAATCTCAACCTTGCAGGCAACGTCCAAGTACTCCAAATAGTTGCTTTTTTTTTCAAAATATCACGTAAAGCAGCTTTACCTAACATAAACGATGCATGATTCAAGACTAAAAAACTAAGCTGGCGAAATGTGTGTGCTAGCACCTCTGCCTACCCCTTCGGGGATATAGGCGTGAGTTTATGTATTTATGTATGATTCAAGACTTGGCAATTGATGATAGTTATATATATAGATGATAAAAATGGGTCTGGTCAAGTCTGTTAGTATTGGTAATGAGGGTTTCCATCACCCCAGATCCGTTTTGTTTACGCGTGATTGAGTAACAAACATCCATACGTCCATTGAAACTATTAATTTACATATTTGGATTCCAGAATTAAATTTTACTGAGCAGTAACTTTAAGTACAAAATTGGAAGTGGAAAAAAAATGCAAGCCTCGAAAACAAATAATGAAATATACAATAAGAAATGAATGCCGTGTATGTTACAAAACGTAGTTTAAAGGAGAATTTGGGTAGAGACTACAACTTCTATGTGAATCACGTCGTAAAGGATAGAGATCTGACGCTATTGTCACTAAGATATGATAAAACCCAAGAAGTGGGTACCCAGTACGACTGCAAGAGGGATAACCTAATATGCACGTGTAGAAAGCTTTCTGCGCTAAGGAAGAAACAAGATAAATACTTCAAAGCCTCGAATCAGGTCTACTCTTATCAAGAGAGGTCGAGGAGTTTCACAGATATTGGAATTGGGACGGTGAAGCAGCCTCAGAGGAAGAAGGTCACGAGGATCTACGAGCCTGATACTAACGATAGAGGGTGTGGGAGTTCGGATTTATCTTATTACTTCTTACGTAAGTTTGCCATCTTATTCTAATTTTTTCTAGTTACCTAGTAGTTCACAGTATTTTGAAAACTGATTTAGAGAAACTAATGTCAAATGGAATAAAATATAGATTTATCCCGAGAACAGGATATCTATATGAAAAATTTTATTGCGATTTTGTGGAGTGAGTGACTCACAAACATTCGCGTAAACTTTTGTATAATAGGTGCACCTGGGTGAATATTTGAAATTTGACGTATCCAGTTGATTCCTTTGGCACTAACCAACTTCCAGATTAAGTTTTGAATTATGTGTTACTATAAGTGTTTAGGTATACCTATGTTAAATTTATCATAATTATTTTTATTTCTCAACAATCTTTAAAATGGTGGGCGCCAGGAGAATCAACTGAATACACTATTTCAATATTCACCCACCTTATACTTTGCTGACCACCAGTTGCTAGCATACCTACAATACAATATTTTTTATTTTTAAAGGTAAACCCAGACAATACGTGCCAAGGGGCTATTATGAAAGTAAAAAAACTTCATCAAAGTGTGTTGGTGCTGTGTTAGAGTATAATACGGTTAGCGTCATGAGTGAGAAGCTGTCGCCAATCATACATACGGCTTCAGGATCTACCAGCCCACGTGAACATGAGAATAAAGACATAAAAATTGGAAGTAACACAGTCAATAAGAGTATCGCAAATACCACTACACAGGTCGAAGATGTG
This sequence comes from Lithosia quadra, assembly GCA_963576445.1. Lineage (NCBI taxonomy): Eukaryota > Metazoa > Arthropoda > Insecta > Lepidoptera > Erebidae > Lithosia > Lithosia quadra. The sequence goes on along the minus strand of OY754901.1, from coordinate 4,525,764 downwards.
GTGGATAAAGAAATGAAAATAATATCGCATGAATCCCCTAAGCATGTTATAGAAACCCCTCAAAAATCTAACCAAGAAAAAATTATGATAACAATTACGGCAAGTCCAACTGCTAAATCAAGCATTTGCAAAGAAAAATGTACAGTTTCAAATAAATATTCTTCTGATTCTTTAGTACAGCATATTCATGATTTGGAAAGTCCTGTGGGCGATAAAAATAGCCGCTATTCTGAAGATCCTATGGAAAATAAACTCGAAAGAGAATATAGACACATATTTGCAACCAGATCAAAACAATACAAAAAATCAAACACCGATAGTCGTCTACCAGATTATAAGAGTGCATCGATATTAAAGCGTAGATTTGAAGCTTTACGACGAGGTTTGACTAAGAAAGACGAATCTTCAAAACATTACATAAGTAAAATATCCAGTCAAGTGAATACGTCCGCTGGTAGTCACCGAGATGTCTCTATAAATTCCGATCCTCCATCATTAGAAGCCAGGTCTTTCTCTCATACGAAAATTTATAGTCCTCATGCGTTTCCGTCTATCGTTGAACATGATAAAATTCCTTACCCTCAGTCCGTCTACGAACGGTCTATAAGCAGTAAACAAACCGACAGAGACACAGCATCATGGCCCAAAACTGATGAAGATGAAAGTGAGTCTCAAGGAGTAAAAGGTATGTTCAAGTTATGGGGTAAGAAATTTAACCTAGAAGACGAACATTACAAACCAAATATTTCACCCAAGTCTTCTTACACGTCTAAGAAAGGAATTAAAAAAGAAAGATCTTTGAAAATAGCATCAAAGGTAACTGCTGATGATAAAGAAAAACGTAAGTTCTTCTTCTTTAAAAAGAAGAATAAAGAAAAAGAGAAACCGTTTAAAAATAAGAAAGGTGTCACTGCTGGTCGTTGTGAAGTGAAGGATGGATTGATGATTAAAATTGGCAACATGGCCACCCCTAATGATTTAGAAGACCCAGAGAAAAGACTAAAAGGAATTTCTGAAAGTTATGGAGAAACAATTAGAGCTGGGTGGCTTCAGAAATTCTTATCTCAAGGGATTGAATCGCGGAACAGCGTTAAAATTAGATGGAACAATAAAAAATACACACCTAGCAGTAGTACAGTTTTTGAACTGATGGACACTGTCTATAAAGACAATGACATGGTGTTCAGGTCCAAGAGTGAGGTGACTATAGAATCATCCTATTACAAATCTTACACGAGACGCCATCAAGTGAACTTTGTACAACAAAATATAGAAGCTTGGATGATACCGAATACCATAACCGACTACCCACAGAATCTACCAATTCAAGCTAGACCTGAATCTCAGAAACCCAGTAATGCCAGTAATGAAAATATAGAAGTTCGAATTTCAGATCAAAAATGGTTCATAGATAAATCGAAAGCGTTTTCACACAAGATAGAAGTAGTTTTGCTTTCGAATAATATTGTAAGATGTAGTAAAAAAGAGAGCGCCGAGTATTTAACAATTGATATACCTAAAGGATTCTTCATAGATTCAAGTGAAGCTAGTAATGACAGCAATGTGCAGAATAAAGGAGATAGTAATAAACAAAGTCCGTCTAGTGATGAAGAGGTTTACAAAATTGTTGAATACGAAACTGGAAGCGATCATCTCAATCGTAACAATATCAAGCTAACTGTTAGTATACGGAGCAATAAAGATGTTAAACCAAGGATTTTAGATTCAACGATGAGTGAGTCTATAACACATCGAGATGTATTAACTCAAGGCAGCACTGTGTGCATACCTAAAAGGTGTGATGTTATTGGAGTTGGCATAATCACGCGAAGAGATATGCATTCGAAGGAGTCGCGGAAACCCATGTAAGTTTGAAAGGAGGTAGGACACGACGGAATCTCCCGTCCGAACTGAGCCGTCCGACTGGGGTAGTACCTCCACCCTACAGAAGACCGCGGTCATAATAGTCATTGTGTTGTGTTCTCGGCGGTAAGTAGGGTAGCCAGAGCTCACTGGAGGGATTCTGAGCTGTCAGCAAGGAGATTAAAGTCTCGTGTGCTGTCAGCAAAGAAACAACCAACCACCTTTATACCACCCAACTTACCCTTCTCACTTTTCCGCCATTTTACAGAGCCATGTTTTTTTTGCGCTTGATGCATCATAGATCACAGATTTTGTATAATCACAGGCTTAACAGGCTCGTCATTGTCATTGGCTAATCAATAAATAATGTTATTGGTGTTTTTAATGGTCCGTTTAGTGCACATACATGCACCAACTTTCATTCAAATGGCTGCCGGTTCTTATAACCTTTTATCATCAGGCAGAGCATGTAATCTTCATATTTGGTGGTAAGTAGGTTAGCCAGAGCTCATTGGAGGGATTCTGTGCTGTCAGCAGAGAGACCAAAGTCTCCTGCGTTGTTAGTACAGAAACTCTATCAACCCCCTTCCTCTACGCTACAGACGTCCATAGGCCAGGGTGACCGCTTCCTATCACGTGGGCCCTGTGCTTGTATGCCACCTAAGTGGTATAAAAGAACCGTGAACTAGGTTCGTTAATTTCTTAATCAATATTAAAATTTATGATTAAATTTCAACAGCTTGAAGATTGAAGATTACCCCTCAGATGATGACTCTGACCGTGATATAAAACCACAGAGTAAGAAGTGTGAGCTCGCTGAGAGCTACTTACAAGATTACTACCGTAACTGGACTCCTTTGGGCCTTGATCTCTTTTCGTGGTGCGTCAGCGATTCCAATGTACGATGCTGCTCCGATACTTCCAAAGCGAGTTTCAACAACCAAGGTGATGGAACTAAGTCTTGTCCCAACATCTTCGACGACTATCAAACGCTGATATCCTCATGTGATACTTCAAGTAAATATATATGCCCAGACTATTATGACCTGGAGCCCGAAAGACCGCCAGGATGTTGGTACCAAGTACTAAAAATAAAAAAAGGTTCCGAAAAAATGACTAAAGGTGGAACCGATTTATATGACCCTAAAAGAGTACATCCTAAAGATTCCATCGAGGTTTTTCGGCGAAGGCAAATATACGCACAAAGTAATAAATCAAAATGGAGACCAGTATGTAGAAGTGATACGCCAATAAATTCTGCACCTAGTTGTGATAGTAAAATACCTTTTTCGCCTAAAAGTTCGAAAGAAATAAAACCGTGTTGGAAACCCGATACAAACCCGAGAAAGAAAAATATTGAGGGCAAACACGTATCATTACCCGACTGTGAAGAAATTAATGCCCTGATGGGAAAGATAAATGATAATATCGAACCAGAGAGCATTCTCTCAATAAAAAAATGTTGTAAAAGTCAATGTAAAAAAGAAACCAAAGTTAACCCTATACCTTCGTCTCAAATCCCACCAGTTGCTTGTCGACCATCATGTGAAACCGCAAAAAAACCAGCTTGTCACAATTCGAAGGTGTCTTGTGATAAATTGAAGTCACCGATGTCTATGACAGTGATATGCATGTCGCCACCTAATAAGCCTTGTCCTCCAAAGTCTGGTACTTCTCCAGCTTGCACTCCACCGGTTTTCTCACCTCCTAACTGTCCACCTGCACCTTGCCCACCGGCACCTTGCCCACCAGCACCTTGCCCACCTGCGCCTTGCCCACCGATACCTCCATCCCCTTGCAAAAAGCCTTCTGCATCATCGTGTAAAAAACCTCCCCCATCTTGTGATAAGCCGTCGCCCAGTTGTTCTCCTACGAGTTCAACCTCAAGTGGTATAAAGTTATCAGTACCTCCTGCAAGTCACAAATGTCCACCTCCTCCATGTCCTCATTCACATCCACCCTGTCCTCCAAGCCCTCCCCCTAAGTCGCCATGTCCGATGCCATTATGTCCTTATTCATCAATGCCGTGTCCCCATTCATCCCCTCCGCGTCCAAAACCTGTAGTATGTCCTCCACAGACACCGCAAAAATGTTCTTCTACACCCTCAATGTGTCCTTTTAGCACTCCAAGCTATTCTCCGTATCGAAAACTGACTCCATGTCCAAAAAAGCCATCTAAATGTCAAAAACCACCAACGTGCCCAGATCCACCACCGCGCCCAAAACCACCCGCATGTTGCAAACCCTCATGTCATCAACCACCTCCATGTTGTAGACCCCCTTCGTGTCATAAACCCCCATCGTGTCATAAACCCCCATCGTGTCATAAACCCCCCTTGTGCCATAAACCACCCTCGTGTCATAAACCACCTTCATGTCACAAACCCTTACCATATACAAAACCACCGCCAAGTCCAAAACCTTGTCCGAAACCAATTCCATGTGTAAGAACACTCCCAGTGTGTCCCAGTCCACCGCCAAGTTGCCCTCATTCACCAAAATGTCCCCATTCTCCAAAATGTCCCCATTCTCCAAAATGTCCTCATTCACCAAAATGTCCTCATTCACCAAAATGTCCCCATTCACCAAAATGTCCCCATTCACCAAAATGTCCTCATTCATCTACGTGTCCTCCTTCACCAAAGTGTGCTCGCTGCACAAGCAGTCCCTGTCCAAAAGCACCAAAGAACACCTGTCCCGCTGCACCTGAGCCATGTTGCGTTCGAGATCCTACAGAATGTCCCGCAGCACCACCAGCGTGCAAACAAAAAAGTGGGTTTCAAAAAATTTTAGCAAAAATAAAATCACCATCCAATTCATGTTCTCCACCTAAGCCGTGTAAGCCATGCAAACCGTGTAAGAGCTGCAAACGTTGTAAGCCATCACCATGCAAGTCACCACCATGCAAGCCATCGCCATGCAAGCCAACGCCATGCCAACCATCACCATGCAAGCCATCGCCATGCAAGCCATCGCCATGCAAGCCAACGCCATGCAAACCATCACCATGCAAGCCATCGCCATGCAAGCCATCGCCATGCAAACCATCGCCATGCAAGCCATCACCATGCAAGCCATCATCATGCAAACCACCACCATGCAATCCGGCATCACCTTGTAAAACATCCTCATTCAGAAAGCCCATTTGTGAGCCATCGTACTGTTCTCATTCTTCTACAAGGTCTGGTTCATCCATTGGTCAAAAGTTTTCAGCTGCACCTGCAACAGTATTGTCTTATGGCTCCTTGCATGACGCTCCTTTCACTTATTCGCCCGTACACCCTTGCCCTCCAGGATATTGCAGTGACCAAGAAACCAATATCAAGAAACCGCAGAATTTCGAATCCAGGTCTTCTATTGTTCAATGCGATCTAGATTGCGCCAATTATGACGAAGTCTCTTTTCAATCACTTTATGATGAGGAAGAAGTCGAACCTGAGTATCCCGATTTACCGGAACCTGAGTGTCCTAATTTACCGGAACCTGAGTGTCCTAATTTGCCAAAACCTGAGTGCCCTAATTTGCCAAAACCTGAGTGTCCTAATTTGCCAAAACCTGAGTGTCCTAATTTGCCAAAACCTGAGTGTCCTAATTTGCCAAAGCCTGAGTGTCCTAATTTGCCGGAACCTGGGTGTCCTAATTTACCAGAACCTAAAATGTCATGTGATACCATACCACCATCACCACCAAAGAAATCAGCGTGTCAAAAAGCATGCCCAAATCACCCAGATCAACGTGATCAACCTTCTTGTCAGAAAAAAATAATATGCCCTTCCCCAAAACCACCCCCTCCCCCATGTCCATCAACACCACCTCCGTCAACGAGTCCTTGTCCTCCCAAATATGTACCAAAGCAAAGCAGAATAACCGGAGTTCACTTGAAAATGACACCTTCTTCTAAAAGAAATTGTAACTCGGAATGTATAATTTGGCAGAATCGTATACCAGACGATGCTTGTATAGATTTCAAATCGGATGATAGAATAACTATTCGTTTGAAAAAACAAACACCAAGTACTGAAGAAATTAGAGAAGGCATGAATATAAAGGTACAAGATGAAGACGGATTGACTTTATTTGAAAGAATGGATTACAGGCGCACGCAACGTCCACAAGTGCTCGAGAGAACTTCGCCAACTCTTTTAGGAGATCTTTATCGGCAATCCCATGTGCACAGAGTTGCAGCACCTCTGCCTGTTCAAACCAATTCTAACAAAGATTGTAATCGAGAGGTTTTAGAAGATGAAAGCGATACAAGTATAGCGAATACAATAGAAATAGAATTTAAGCTAAAAGTCATTCAAGGTGACAAAACGACAGAGGTTAATGTAGCCAATAATAATACCAACATCGAAGACCATATCAAAGAGGAAACGCTAAACAAAATACCCCAAGAAATTTTTGTGCTGAATAAAGAGGGTGATAATCCTGGCGAGAAAGTTAATGAAAAAAATGATATCAACATACGTATTGTAATAAAAAATTTTAAACCTAAAGGAAGTAAGAAATTTGCACAGTGTGATGATTATGGAACAGAATTTTCCAAACAAATTAACACCAAATTTCATTCAGTTTCAACTGCACCAGAAGATGCTGAACATACATTTTCAATACACAGAGCTACCGTAGATCTGACATCGTCAGTGGAAAAGGTTCCTAGTAAACAGCAAAGTGAGAAAACGATGAGTAAACAAATAGAACAAACTGAAAAAAATATTTTAATACCCCGTGCACTAGAAGAATCTGTCTGTCGATGTGTTATTGACGACACACTGTCTAGGACTGACGATGACGATGGAGAATTCCAGTCAATATCCAGTAAAACGAGTAACAATGATAGCCAGCCTATTGAAAGACAAGAAGAATCAGAGGCAGAGAAGCTAGAAACATTTATCGAAAAACAAGAAACAGATTTTAACAAACCAGAAGCGGATGCGGAAAAGTTAAAGACAGATATAAAGAACAACACAATTTTGTTTACTGATACTGATGACACTATTCTAGAAAATGATGATGAAGAATCAAAAGGAAGTGAAGAAACTATAGTTAAACCTCATACGAAAGAAGAAAAAAAGAGAATGCTGAAACACGTATTCGAAAAAGCTGAAGAAGGAAACAATAGCACACTTCACATGAAAAAGTTGCGCGCCGCGCTTAAAGTGATATTGACATCAGACAGTAGCGAGCACGATGGGACACAGCCGAGTGAATCAACAAATGATTTAGCAAACAACGTTACATACGCATCATTAAAACCAAACTATTTCAGAGATTCTGATAGTTTGAACAACTACTACAGAGCAGAGAGTAACGTTATTTTATCAGATAGAGAGATAAATAAAGAAGTAAGCTATCCAACCGAAGAAAATAACAGTGAATTTACAAAATCCAGTTACGTAACTACTGATGTCGACACCCCTCCGCCTAAAGATGGTTGTATGTGTAGCACTGTAGCAGAAAGACTAAAAATGGTCTCCAGAATGTGCAATATTCGTGAGAACTGTTGCTGTAGTAAGCGCAACCCTAAAAATATAAAGAGTGAAGAAACTTGTTGTGATTTAAAGAAGGATCTTGAATACTACGAGTATGATTATAATGAAGCTGAGTATGTTGATGTACAAACACAAAATTCTAGATATATGACTAGTAAAGTGACTAGCGCCAATTTCTCTATAAATAGTCAGTTAAAATCCAATATTATAATACCACCGATAATTACGCAAAACACAGCGTTAATACAGAAACAGACCTCAGAGGCAGGTAAGAGAGACTTTTCAACAAATCAAATTAGGAAACTTAACCAAAATACTATATTGGGTATATCAGATGAAGATAAAATAGTTTTACTAAGTGATAAATTAGAAGATGCGAATGAATTTGATAAAGATATTGTACAGAAAAATAAGGAAAATGATAATACCGCCACGTTAGCATCTGATATTTTACAATCTTATGAAACAAAAAAAGCTGTTCTTGAGATATATACAGATAACGCTGTGTCTGATGCAGGAAAACATTTAGTAGCTAAATTACCCAAGTTTGTGTACGACACAGAGAATGATGTGTATAACGCAATCACAGCGAACGCCAATCCCTACAAGTCTGTATACAAAAGGAATATCGTCATGATGACTATAAACAGATAAATTTGTTCCTCGTCTTTCGATATGTATTGTATTTAGGTTTTTTATTTGAAATAAATGATATTTTTGTTTTTTACACGACTGCGCCTGCAAGCGTAATGTTTTTTTTTCGCGAGGATGTATGTAGTTTTCTTTGTTCCTCTTTAAAGGCCTAACAACTGGATGCTTCAATGAATGGGTCTCAAATGAAAGGTATTTACCTCCTGAGTATCATAGGGTAGGTACCTATTATGAAATGTTAAAACATAATGCTGGATTTTTGGCGCTAAAACGTATGTGCCAAAACTGTGTCGAATTCGAACAGACTAAAAACGCACGCCGTCTCAGGTCTCAATAATTACTTGTGGGTGTAAGGTTACCCAAAAGGTACCCTCTGGTAGGTATTTCCCTCGCACCCAGCTGACACCGGGTCATATATACGGTTTTAAGAGATGGCCCCTTCGACCTGAAAGGGCGTGAGGCGAGCATCACACCGCCTCGCTGTCGATCGTCCTGTCACCTCTCCGTTTCCTCTGCTGCCCCGAGGAGGAAACGGCCCCACTGTTTTGCCATCTGCTGATCAGAGGGACACCCTCCAAAAGGGCCTGGGAAATACTTCACCACTTCTTGGCTTTTATTTTTTTTGATCTATGCATGAGAAAATTGAGCAAATACCATCTTATTTCCCCAACCTCGATAGAAATTTCTGCACCAGAACTTCGTCTGTTGCTCAGTAGAAACACCAAGTAGCAAGTGATATTATTATCCATCCTTCTTCCTCGTCTGGAACACGACCGCTTTAACATGGTAGGTAAGCCTCAGAAAAAATAAAAGTATATATTATTAGATTTTAAACTCGATTTAATGAATTCATAGTACAAAATGTATAAAAAATAACAAACACAGCAAGTGAATAGGGACCGACAACTTAACGTGCTCTCTCCGGGTCACGGATGGATTAACTACCCGTTCGCGCTAACTTTGCCGCTGTCAAATGAAGTCAGTATAGCGTTTTCTCACTGGAACTAGAACTGAGTGAGTGAGACACAATTGAAAGCGGCAAACTTAGCGTGAACGAGTAGTATTGTTGTGTGAACTGAATCAAGAGTGGTCACCAATCTTACGACTGACCTAGTTAGTATTACTTGACCTTATAATGTGCTTGATCTATCTTTCTCCTGAATCATCTCCTTGAAAGGAACATGATTATCTGAATAAATCAGATCAAAAATCAGATTTGAGAAGTAATTCATATCAGATTTGAGGTTATGTTTCGTCACAGTAAATATATTGAGCTAAATCAGTACGGATACCTACTATTGTTGAAACAAAGACACACGCTCTCTATTGAAGCGTTAGGGTTGACAACTTAATTTATAAATAAAAGTTTCAAAATGTACGTGCGGCGCAAGAGATAAAATAACGTGGCAACCCCGACTGACAGTACGGTGAGATCCGGTGAGGTTCGTGTAGACGCGTGCGTCTGTGTGAGTGTGTCATTTTGAACGTTAAGACATCGAGCACACGGAGGCGCAGACAGGTCAATTTCACCGCGAACGAAGCGCAAAAAGACCGCGCAGCGGGTGCCCGGGGCGCCACTAGCGGCGCTTTGCTTTCGCGGTGAGGGCAGTCGCAGGCATCGACGGGCACGCGGTCAAAAAGACCTGCCCGCCCCGCCGTCTGCTTAACGCCTAAGTTTAAATAGTTTCTTTACTGTTTCAACTTATGTATGTACTGTGACTGTGTCTAATAACGATATCGTATCCATTTACGAAACATAGAATATCTACATGTTTGCTTTAAAGTGCTGGTAAACTGAAGCATTCACTTATAATGAACATTCCTTCGAAATTTTTCTTGCGATAATTTTAGAATATTGTGCGAATATTTGCGAAACACTACGAATTTGCGAACATTACCTACCGAGTGTGTAAGCGAGCATTCTATTAAGCGTTCTGGTGAGCTTTCTTGCAAACAGACTGTTAATTAACTTCGTTCTTCATCTTTTTGCCGAGCCGACGACCGTCAAGTATAACATCTTTAAAAAAAATTAAAACGGTGGATGATTTTTTTTTATACTACTTAGGTGGCAGACAAGCACACGGCCCACCTGATGGAAAGCGGTCACCATGGCCTATGAACGTGTGCAACACTAAGGGTGTCACACACGCGCTGCCTGCCCGGAAGGGAAGGGGGGAGGACTGGAAAGGGGTGGGGAGGCTAGGAAGGGATGGGAGGAGGGGTACAGTGAGCTCTGGCTACCCTACTTACCGGCGGGATGATGTTCAGTTACAAGTAAATGCTCAAGCCTATCAGCACCATTAGTCGAATAAAGCCTTAATTAAAAATTAAAACCAGAAGTAAAATATTCATAACTTAAAATTAAAAAGTATAATGTAAAATTGAGCTAGTAAATAAATGCAAATATCTATAAATAAAATCAGTGATGTGATGATTCTTAATTAACGGATATACTTAACTTAATTGATTACATGTCTAAATATTGTTGACTCTATAATTTATTGGTTGTAAAAAAAAATATAAGTATGTATATAAAATAAACTAATCTTTATCAGGATTACGACGGAACACATAATTGCCATTAAACTATTGTAATCAGTACTCAGTGTTTCGTCAATCATTTCCTTAATAAATTTAAGTATTATTTAAAATAATCACGAAAAGCAGTTTCATTTATCAACTTTGCCATGTAATAAAAACGTTTCACAAAACCGTTGAAAAACGTTATTAAAATATCGTAACACTAACGTTTATGTTGAGAAACTGTCACCGTAATTGACAATTTTGGTAGATATGACTGGTTAGGTACTAAACACTAATTAACTAGATTTATATAAAGCAGAAATTATATTCCTTTGGTATTGTTTCACATAATTGCCCATCTCTTCACAGTCGTGTCTGAAAAATAAAGCAAACAAGAAATGCTATTGTGAATTAAAAGTTGTGTTTGCAAAATAGGATAATAAAAGAAAATAAAAAAATATTAATCGTTATAATTAATACTTTGTTTTTATCCTTAATTATAAAAATGTTATTTATATGATAGAAAATGTTAATAAAATTCACAGAAAATGTTCACAGCTAGTTACAAATATTTATAAAAAATGCCTATCAAAGCAACGGCTGCAATCAGACTAACATATAAAAATTATAGTTTATAGTTGGTATCCCAACAATCATATAATGGTATATTTATGACAATCGATGGCACAAAAAGCATACACAATCTCAAAAAAGGCAAAAACATGCAACATATAAACACACACTCACCTTTGCATTCACCAAAACCCAGAAGTTAGCACAGATTCACTATAACACGAGTGCATGTAGGTATAATAATCTATACATAAGGTGATAATACATGTAATTATAAATAATAACGTTACAATAACTGTTGAATAACGTTATAATTTAATATACATGTACATATCATGACGTTGCAATAACTGTTGAATAACGTTATAATTTAATATACATGTACGTATAATAACGTTGCAATAACTGTTGAATAACGTTAAGGGTACTTTTGCCCAAATCTGTAAATAGTAAATGCAATCATTTATGTATTTTTGCTTATTGCGGGTAATTTTTTTTTCTTCAAAAAGTGGCCTTTTTCGGAAGGTTTTTTTTTTGTTTTTGGTTTTTTACAGACAAATCTAAATCTAGACAAAATGTTAACTTACTTTTTGATATTCTGATAAGTAAACATTGATTATAAAAATATCTTTAACTACCATTATCACTAGCATAAAATGAACTTGAAATTTTATTATTAGTTTAATTGATGCGAAAAACACTCTCACAATGAGTTTTATATAGGAACTTCATACTCAATTATACGATGACAGTTTTATTGATGCAAAATTGCACCGCAATGAAACGTTTCAACAGTACGCGAATAATATAGATGTTATAAGTACCAAGTAAACAAAGTGATTTTCAAAAATGAAACTCATAAAATTTAAATACGCATTTATTACGAATATCTCACGATATACAGATAAGTACATGGGTAATACAAATACGATAATCATAACAGCTAGCTCAGATCAACAAGTTACAAAAGTCTGTACAGATAATATATACCTAGTAAGTTTTGAATTATGCAATTCCCTGTACTAATAGTGTAACAGAATCACGGCATATAAAAACAAAGAGGAATTACTTATCTAGTATCTGTCGCCAAACTCACATAGGTAGTTATCACCAAACATGACGTACAAAACAGTTACGAGATTGTTAGTAGCCAATCGCGTTGTATTAGCCACCAATAGTTGTGGAGTACTTCCTTTTAATTTTATATTCCGTGTCGAATCGAACAGATCTATTCAATTGCTGATAATATAAAAAGCTTCTGAAATCGATTTTTCAAAATGGTGTTTAACGTTGTCGGATGTCATTCAGAATAACGCGTTATTTGGACGAAAATAACTATTTATTTTTATTGAAATTACTAGTAACGTTGTACATCACTAGAGTTTATTCAATAAAGCAGGCGAGCAGATTTTTAAACTGCAAGATCTCGGGTGCCTATTAGTAGATCCTATTAAAACGAGTTGATAAATTACAAAGTGTTAGCAGTTGTAATACCTATTTACTTAGACCAAGTTCATACAAAAAAAGAATAAGATTGCATGAACTCTATTAAAAAATGAAGGCCATTTCGGAATTTAAACAACTCGAACTAACAGTGCCAAATGTTCCTACACAACAAAACGACAAACATATTCGAATTAATTAGATTAGATCAAATTTCAGAAGTTAACCATATCAAAAGTTATCGGGAATCACACAATTAAAAAATACTTGATATATGAAACAACGATTACAATAAAACATACTGAACTTACGTTACAATAGCAATAATTGATAAGAGGCATTTGAGACACAACATATAAACTCTAATTGATATTTCAGAAATCTACAAAAATGTATGTCTCTAATTTTTATATATAGTATGGACTATGTGAAGTCTAGGTATATAATAATTTAAATATGAAAACTAAAATGAAAAATCTAAAAAAATAACTGGTTAAAAAACAACCTTAGATATAAGTTTAGCATATGCTTGAAAAAAGTATGAAATAATAAACAAAAATACCGCTAGTAACGTACGCTAAGTATGTTTTTGCATTAAAACTACTGAACATCGATAGATTGATAGTGGTATTGCCACATCGGTGGATTGCTGAATAGGTTGACGAGATTATTAATAATATACATATACATTTATTATATTGCGAATAATAATATATGATGAGTTTTTTAGATTTCTTAAAACGATGTGATATATTGCTGATATTTGGAAAAAAGTGCTTTCTATTTGTATGTTCTAAATATGTGAAAAACTGGACGGATTTCAAGAAATTTTTAAGAATTTTTTACATAGAAGAAATTTTTAATAAAAAATAAATTATTACCTCATAAAATAAATTTGCTGCCACTCAAATCGAAACTAAATCATTCTATATCAGCCATATATCCCATGATTTTAGATCACTTAATTAAAAACCCAAAAACTGATAAAAAACGAACTGTAACTTTCCACAAGAATGATAACTAAATATTTAACAATACCATCCGAATGTCCGAAATTAAAAGACTTGTTACCATTTGTGAATATAAAAATCTCCCGTGTAATCTTGTAGATAATTATTTCATTCATATTTTAACAACTGCTTTATGTTTACTCAATAATTCATTAAATACCTTTAAAAATAAATACATTATTTAATAATAATGACTTTAAATTAACAATTTTATTGATTTTTTATAAATTTTAAAATAGAACAGGATAGTTACAAACTAATAAGTGCATGGAAGTTTTGGGCGATATAATAATTATGATACTTAAGTATGAAATAATAATAATAATGAAATTTTTTTATTCAGATTTATTTATATTTTCGGGGATTTAATGAGATAAATGAGCATAGGTATAAATTAATGACGTAATGGAGTTATATTTATTATTTTTTCTATATACCATTACATCTAAAAGGACATAATATAGGAATATCCTGTGAATAATTGAGCGTTTTTCGTAGAATATTTGATATAATTATAATTTATACCTTATTAATAGCCGAAGACTTGTATTTATACTACCAGGCTAGCAGTCTAGAACAAAGATTGTCTCGCAGATTAAGGACAGAAAGGTGCGGGAGCAAAGAACATAATCTAAAGAAAAACCACTTTAAAAATCTAGCTACACTTCAAGAAAAATGCCAATATGTGTTGCAAATTTCACTTTAAAGTTTTTTACCTAAAAGGATTTCACGGGACACTCGATTTGTAACAAAAATTTAAGTAAATAAAAAAAATTGTTTATTTTTTTAAACAAAAATACAAAAATGTCTACAATTTTTTTTGCGTGTTTATGAATCGACAACTAAATACATGTACAGATACAGGCACGTTACTTGGCCAGGTTTGGGGTAAGTTCGCGCATCGGGCACTTTGAGCCAATCAAATGATTCAAAGTACGAACGAACGGAACGTTGATTCGCTACAAGACGACTCTCGGAGACATTTGATTGGTCCGTCAAGTGACGTCAAGTGACGGACCAATCATATGTCCGCGACGGCGCAACCGCGTCTCCCGCGACCTAAAAATCGACCTTTGCGCATATGACGCGTCGGGCCAATTTACGTGCCGGTATCTGTAGTGAAATAGTAGTAAGTGAGAAGTCTGTGACCAAATTCGTTGTTTAGAAGTAAAAAAAAGCTAAGAATTTTTTTCTTCTGTTTAGCAACCTTCTTAGTATACATATAAGTCTTTATAATTAGCTTTTAATTTCAACTGCCACAATTAGCTATAAGCATTTTAATGCCACATTAACACATTATAATAATAATTTTGTACCATACAGTAATAATTTGAAATATTTCTAAAAAACGAAGCATGATAGTACATTTATAAATAACTAAAAATAAAAAAGTGTAATTATAATAAATGGTTTAGGCAATTATTATCATAACTAAAAATTAGAAAAGATTTGTCTACTTAAAAATACTATTAGGGATACTAATTTTTAGTATCAAAATTTTTAGTAAAGGCTGATTTTAGTTTTAAAGTTTAACACACCACAGATCTAATATAATCAGTCTATCAACAGTGAAAAAAAGCGGTAAACGAAATAGTTTTTTTTTCTCTTAGAAATAATAAGCTATGTTATAATAGCCAATGGTTACTATTAATATAGTAAAATTTAATATATTTTACGTACATTAAACTACTTGGAATTAATTAAAATATTCAATTACTCATTTAAATTTTGTGTTTCTTTTTTCACGGCAAACGTAAGATGTCTAAAAATTACACTTAGATACAAAAACATATAACATTTAGTGTATACATGTAACATACACTTGACTAAAATCATGTTATATTCTCTACTATACAAATAGTAACCATTTCAATAATAAAACTTATCATTAAAATAATAATATCTAGTATTGAGGCAAGAATACAAGTTGCCTTAAAAACTAAAAAAATACTGGTTTGGAAAAAATACAAGATAAAATTATGACCAGAAAACTAAATCGTGGGACTATTATTAAATTTGAAATATAGATGTAAACCATTATATCGTTGGCACTGAATATTACGTATATAAAATGTACAAGAAAGAAAAGTAATTTCAATTTAATAATAATTACTTTTACAAAATAAAATTTACTTAAAAAATAGTTTAATACACATTTTATCTAACCAAGTGACATATATGATTGATTGTACATCTAAATATTTCATATCAGATACATTTTATCACAATTTAAAGTATAATAAAAATAAAATTAAAATATTTTTTATAAGGGACTTTACTTTAAACGGTATTTATATAATCGTCAGAGAATTTTAAATTAAAAGGACATTAGGTATGTCTAAAATTATGGGTAGCCAATAATGAATATCTTAATTTCAATGGCAGTGTATATATTCTTATCCTAATTATAATATACAGAGTAATATAAGTTTTCTGACAACATTATATAACATTTTTTTTATATAAAATTGATAGGCAACAGTATTATCAAAGTTTAGCCAAATGAGGGTTAATATAAAAACCAGTGGAGTGCTCCTGTATTGAGTCTCCAGTGATACATCATTATAATCCGTTCGCGGTAAGTTTGCCGCTGTCACGCGTTTAGCGTTGTCTCACTCTCTCAGTTCTAGTGAGAAAACGCTATACTGACGTCATTTCACAGCGGCAAACTTATAGCGAACGGGTTGTACACTAAAAGGTTAAAGCTCTGAATACACGAAGTCCTGCCAACGCGATTATAGTTTAAGCTAGAACAATTACATACAAATTGGGATAAGTATAACATTAGGTATTTGAATTGTTCGTCTTTTTCATTACCTACAAGATATTCTATTCGATATTATTTGATTGGATATAGGTACAGTAGGACGTGTTTACAAATCTGTTCGGATTTTTATGAAAAAAGTTTTTTTTTCGAAACCTATTTTCGTATTATTTTTTAATTACCCAATTTTTTTTGAATTTTTTTAATCATCATTTCTTGTAAAATAAACGATTCATCTTTAACGTACTTAATATACTTAGCTCTATGGGTCATTAATTGAATATGAACCTAAAGCATAGGCACTTAGTGTTCATATTTCGATGAATCTGCCACTAACTTTGGCACAAATATTATTATGAACTAAATTTTATCATTTATAATATTGGAGTGCTCAGATTGGCGTGCATCCTGAGGTCATTAAGGTTATTTTGATATGAACTGTTAGCATAAGTATATCACACGGCGGGAAAAACACCTAGACAATTTTTGTTTGATACAAAAAAATAACAGGACACGGTTTAAACCTAAGTTATATGGTAAAGAAAGCTGTTTCTGGATAATTTGACCTCTCTGAGACTTATTTTTGCACCGTAAAACGTATCATACCTATTTTGAGATAATTCAATTTTGATCAAAATTTACTCAAGTTGTTTACCCGCCGTGTCTACTAGATATTTGTTTGAGTAAGAAATTGAACGGGCTTCCGGTTCCGGCGACAGATTTGTAAACACGTACGTTAACGAGCTCCGTGGAAAATAAATAATTAGTAGTGCTTAAAAGTGTTAATCAAGTGTATCGCGCGATATAAACGTAGAAACCAACAACAGAACACTGTTTAAACATAAAACACAGTGCATAAATACGTATTTCCAATGATATTATATATGTCTCATTGCGTATTTCACCGAAAACTAGTGTAAATAAAAGACGGTATCAAAGAAAAAATACAAGTCATCCAACTGCAAACGTCAGAAACACCAACCCATAGACAATTAGTACCAACATAACTACAAAAAATTTGGGCTAAACGGAAGTGTCATTAAGGTGAACTGACAGTTGAAGTGTTGCCAGCAAAAAATCTAAATTGCCACTACTTACCAGTGTTGCTACAACAGAAGATAAAAAAAAATGGACAAAAGCATGGAAATTTTACTATCCAAACTAGATGAGAAACTGAGGCAACAAACAATACTAATTACAACTTCAGTTACAAAAAACGTCATGGAAGCGTTGGACGAAAAAATGAAAACAATTCACGAAGAAAACAACAACCTTAAATCAAAAATATCGGAACTAGAACAAAAGCTCAGTATTATAAATAAAGAAAAACGGAAAAACAATTTAGTATTTTTTGGAATCAATGAGACAGAAAACACAGAAAGCGAGCTTGTAGATAGCATCAAGGAAATAATAACAGACATGGAAATACACTTGGAAAGCAACGAAATTAGTAACGTGTATAGGATTGGCCGGCGAAACAATAACAAAACCCGCCCCGTCGTGGCAACTATCACTACCATGTGGAAAAAACATATAATACTAAAAAACAAATCTAAACTTGCCCCAGGAATATATGTGAAGGAGGACTTCTCAAAGGAGGTCCTAGAGAAGAGAAGGCTACTTCAAATACAAGTTGAGGAAGAAAAAAAGAAAGGAAACATAGCCTTTATAAACTACGATAAGCTTATAGTAAAAGCTCCAAGTGATACGAACCGAGAAAAACGTAAACGTGAACTGTCAGGTTCACCAAACTCATCGTCTCAAAAGAGAGCTAATACTGTACCTAGTTCAGCACATCCGCCTCACAAAGCCACGGCAAAAGAAATTATAAAGCCAAATATACTCAATTATATTGAACGTGGAAGGTCAAATCCAGTGTCAGAGACTCCAAAAAACTTATAATTGCCACACACACCCGGAACCAAAACAAAACAAATACAACCTCATCTACACAACTATTGAGAAAAAACACCCCAAGCCGGCCGGTCACCGTGGGGATAGAAGACCACTACCCTCCAACTGATTTACCCCTTCATCAAACATGCGTGCCTCAAAGTCACATAATATACATAGCAACATTTAATACACTTACACTAAGAACCAACGAAAGTCTAGCGGAACTGATTCTAGCGGTAAAAAATATAAACTGGTCAATATTGGGACTGAGTGAAGTCCGACGCCTAGGAGAAAATATAGAGGACCACGGCGACTTCATTTTATACTACAAAGGAGAAACTCCAGGTCAATACGGCACAGGATTTCTGATCAAAAAAGAACTAAGATCCCACATCGATGAATTCATCGGTGTCTCAGAAAGAATTACAATACTTAACTTGAAATTACCACCCAGCAAAGAAATGTGGTCAATCATACAAATCTACTCCCCGACTGAACAGTCTAGCAACGCTGATATCGACTCATTCTACTCCAAACTAGCTGACGCAATAAAAGACCATACGCATAATAACCTTATAGTGATGGGCGACTTTAATGCCAGAACAGGAACCAGAGGAGAAGGAGAGGAGATAATATTAGGTCCGTACTGTACAGGAAAAAGAACAAGGAACGGAGAAAAGCTCATACAACTGGCTTACGAACACAATCTCAAAATACTTAACAGCGAATACAAAAACCGAGTAGACAACAGATGGACATGGACATCTCCCGATGGCGCCACAAAAAACGAAATAGATTATATTCTTACCAATAGAAATAAGCTGTTCCAAGACTGCAGGGTCATAAATAAACTCAATTTCAACAGTAACCATAGAATGGTTAGAGCAAAGCTACAACTCAATCCTAATAAAAACAGACCTTTCAAGATAAAGCAGGCAAATATTATGACACTAGATAATACAGAAAGAATTAGAGAGAAACTGGAAGAATTCAAGGAACGCACAAAAGACCTAAACACTCAAGATAAATACAACGAATTTGAAAAAGTCTTGAAAACAAAGGAGAAGTGCAACCTACCAAAGGAAAGGAATCTGGTGCAGTGGTTAACAAACGAGACCAAGGAACTGATGGGAAAGAGAGCTAAATTGATATCTACAAATCCAAAGACCAAAAACACGAGGAGAGAAATATCTAGAATAAGCAAGCAAATTAAAGCAAGCATGAAAAAAGATCGAAAAAATTATCGACTCGAAAAACTTGAAAGGTGCATTGCAAAGACTGGAGGTATCAAAAAAGCGGCTAAACAACTTAAAGAGAACATTACCTGGATACCTAATATATCTGATAAAAATCGCAAACTCAAAACCAGACGCCCAGAAATAATCTCAATAGCCACTGACTTTTTTCGAGACCTATACTCAAATAAGAAAACCATCAAATCAACCCAGGATCTAACTGGTGGAGATGACGTACCTGAAATATTACCTACGGAAGTAGAAAAAGCCATAAAAACCCAAAAAAAGGACAAAGCTCCCGGCTCCGATGGTATCAGTAACGAATTCCTGATCAATAACACATCCAACATCGTACCAATCCTGACAAATCTATTTAACGATGTATTGCAGAGTGAGAGAATACCTGACCAATGGACAAAGTCAACTATAATACTGCTTCACAAAAAACACGACAAGAGCGACATAAATAATTACAGACCAATCAGTCTAATGTCCAATGTATACAAAGTTTTTGCTAAGGTTTTACTGGGCAGAATAAGCAAGACTCTGGACGAGAGCCAACCGATGGAACAAGCGGGATTTAGAACTGGATATTCAACCATAGATCACATCCATGTAGTAAGACAACTATTCGAAAAAGGCAAGGAATTTAACATAACCTTCTACTGTTGTTTCGTGGATTACAGCAAGGCTTTTGATTCGCTAGAACACGAAGAGATATGGCAGGCTCTCCTAAACCAAGGCGTTGAGAAAAAATACATCAGGATTCTCAAAAACATATACGCAAACAGTAAAGCCAAAATTAAACTGGAAAAGGAAGGAGAAGAAATAAGTATAGAAAGAGGGGTGCGTCAGGGCGATCCAGTGTCTCCTAAGCTGTTTACAGCTGTACTAGAGGAAGTCTTCCGTCGACTAGAGTGGGAGAAATATGGTTTGAAAATCAACGGAGAGAATCTGTCCCACTTGAGATTCGCAGATGACTTAATAATAATCTCACCAACAAAGGAAGGACTACAGATAATGTTAAACGACCTAGACATGGAAAGCCGCAAGGTGGGATTGACCATGAATACGCAAAAGACTAAAGCCATGACAAACTGGAAGCAAGAACCTATCTATGTAAATAACGGTACAATCGACTATGTTGACGAATATGTTTACTTAGGTCAAATAATATCTCCTGCGGAAGTGATATCAAAAGAAGTAGACAAGCGCATAGCAAACGCATGGAAACAGTTCTGGAGTTTGAAGGAAGTAATGAAAAATAAACAAATGAGCATGACGATAAAAAGAAAACTCTTTAATACATGTATCCTACCTGTACTTACCTATGGCTGCCAGACCTGGGCTCTTAACAAAGCCCACTACAGGAAGCTCCAATCCTGTCAGAATGCTATGGAAAGGAGTATGTTGGGAAAGAGATTGTCGGACAGAGTAAGAACTACAACTATAAAGAAACAGACAAGAACCAGGGATGTGACGACTACTATTAGGAAGCTCAAATGGAAATGGGCAGGACATACCATCAGAGGGAGAGAAAAGTGGTCGAGAGTCGTTATGAACTGGTTCACCGGCCACAGAAGGAGGAAACAGGGCAGACCACATAGAAGATGGGTTGACGAAATAAAATCTGTGGCGGGTGGAAGATGGACGACGATAGCAAAAGAAAGAGACAGTTGGAGTCAGTTGGAGGAGGCCTTTGTCAATAAAAGACATACGGGTGGCGAAATACCTGAATAAAGGCTTTATTATTATTATTATTATAAGAAATTGAACGTCCACCGCATATGAAAGTACAAAATTAAAAAAAACTTCAAAAAATCTGAAAAAATTGTAAACATGTCGTGAATAAAATATCTCGTATAATAAATTGGCAATAAATACTCCAAGAGCTATTATAATATTTGAACTTTTCCGTTCCATATGATTTTAGGGTCATTAACATCATCATGGTATGTATTGTATATAACTTTGAACTGCCTATGACCTTGTCGAAACACCAGGCAATCCAAAGGTATGTCATATTGATAGCAGTTCCCGTAAAAAGCAGTTTATTTAGTTTAGTTAACAAGTGTCCTCTTCGTTTTGTGCGTCCGAGTGTACCTCGTAACTTGATATCATTATTCTTGATGTTTCAGATCTTAAATGTGTGATTTCCACCTGTTTGTAAGAAAATGATAATGATTACAGATTTGAAAATATTTTTATATGAAAAAAGGAAAAAAAAATTTTCGTTAAAGTTCATTTTTATATTAAGTAACATAAATTATTTATCTATGAAATCTACGAAAAGTTTACCTTTTAACAAAAATAAAATTTTAGAACGATATTTTTTTTATTAAAGAAAAGATGTCTTTAGGATTGTATGATGTGATTGGGCGAGTACATGCAATTCATTATTTAGCAGAAAAATGTTAGGATACTAAATATATAAAAAACCTTTCAAAAAGTTTTCGCTGTTATTTATACACTTTATCATTATCCCTGTTATTATTGGTGAAAAAAATAATTGCAGTGGCTTATATACCTTAAAGTTTAGGTATTATGCTTCATCGAAAGTCTTAGTGAATTAATTTGCAAAATGTATACAAATTAATAATTAAATTTCGAAAAACTTTCTGAACGTTATTAAAAAATATCATGACTTTTCTCAGGTTTTTAAATAAATGCACCACGTAAATGTCTTTGAATGCTTCTAATGACTCAATTAAAACCAAACAATATAAAATTCTTACCTTATACAAGCACTGTAAGTATTCCATCTCAAACTAAATTTATTAATATTTCCTTAGTCAGAAGAGAAGTAAGCTCAAAGCATGATTTCTACTAGTTTAGTAGTTTTGTCGATGATAGTAACTTTGATGGAAGAAACTTTGCAATTGGCAATCTAATGGCTAACACATCCCATTTAATTTAAATGTATGATCAGAAACCTGCACGTAATTATTAATTAAAAAAATTGACTATGAGCTTTTTTTTAAAAAAAATAAAGTAAGTGATCCGACGTGGTTAGAGTAATGCCCTCTTAAATCTTTTTATACTAAAAATGCATAACTCAAACAAAACTAAAAGGGTCATAAAATACTAATCGGCCATTTTTTTTTTTTCAAATGTTTATTCTACATGTCGGTCGTTTTTAAATAGTTAACAACAACAAAATATACATTATTGATATAATAGTAACAACGACGAAACGTAACAGTTTATACACACCAGGTTACGATTTTATAAGGGTGACCAATAGAAATATTTTTATTTATCAGAAATGGTAGTTTTTAGACTTATACTGGCAACTTTTAACGAATAAATTGGATTATCTATTTTTTAACAAGAAAAGGCATTGTGTTGTACATTCGATTAAATAATAGCTACATAAGTGAATTTGTATTTTTGTCAATAATACCGTAATTACTTATTACTCAAACCACTAATCTACTCGTACTTGGACTAAATTTATTATTTTCGATGAACACATTTAGTAATTTTAATAATTTGGTCACCACTTACAAAAAGGGTTTTAATTTAGTTTTAGATCTGCAAGTACTTTTACAATATTTCAAAGAAAATTCAAGTTTTTTTTTAAATATTGTCATTGTAAACATTTTTGTTGCCGTAACTAATAAATACTATTTACTTTTAATATGTTGCTATCTGTTACTAATAATTTGTGATAAGCAAAAATACTTACAGATCACCGAATATTTATGAATAATGTTACACTCACATGAAGATGGATTATAAGATATGTATTTCAAAAGCACATAGCGATTGCTTCTGTTAACTGACAACCATTAATTTTTATTAGCAATTACAAAATACAGGTTAAATAGGTATAATGTATATTATTTTTTCGACTCAGCATTGATTTGACTTGATCTCGTAGGAAATTTGTGTAAGGAAGTTATTTTATACGGTACAAATAGCAAAACGAATTTGATTGACTTAAAAAAATACCTGATTTTTTGTTAATTTTTTGTTTTGTTATTCTAAATTCGGACGATTTGAGTTTTTTGATGATAGCATCGCCTAATAGTGTTTTTTTTTTAAGTTGGTACTGATTACAGGGTGTAAAGAACGTGGATCATACATAATTTCATCGTAACACCCTGTTTTTTAGATTTAACTCCACTAAGGTGATTTAGATCAGTCGTTTGCTGAATATGATTTTAGCGATGAAGTCAGTCGAAATCTTTACTTTAGGACTTATTTAATAGCTTATCTATGTGAAATAAAGTAAATGGTTCCATGTCTATCAGTTTTCATAATATATTTCTAGGAAAAACTAATGGCGTGATATTAAAATACTATAAAATAAGTCCTAAAATACAAAAAGAAATTAAATGTTACTTAGTACACAATCACTAAAGTTACATAGTCTAAACATTTTTTTATTGATTAAAAAAATGGGTCCGTTATTTTTGGCAATTTTAAATATTTCGAAAACTGCATACAACATTCAATAACTAGCGTTTCATTTTACAATATTTTTTTCAACAAGACAATGGTAACACTTAGTTTAAAATGTTTTACCAGCTTACATTCACGACTATATCATTTATTGCTAAGTTTTTTTTTTTTATAAAAAAGTCCTTTTCACGTAAAAGTATTTACTTTCGCATTCCCCAAAATGGAAGCACCCAATCTTTGTGATTTTTACTATCATCATACTGAGATTGCCATGACAAAAAATGTTCCTAATAAGCTAGCGTCGCAAAAACAGATTTCAAGCGGTATAAAGATACTATTGATATTTTTTTGATCACTTGTAATCCTTTTCTACTCTTTCTTTTAAATGCAACTATAACCCACCATGGAAGCGGCGTCCAAAGGAAAATGAGCATTCATTAATATGGCTTATGCGCTAGAAAGTAAATTATGCAGTATTGTAGTAGTTCATATCAATTAAGTAGGCGTTGCATGAGGCTTAACCACGGAATATAAAATTAAGAAAACGAAGTCATGGAAAAGATTGTCGCCAATTTATCACATTTTTGGCGCAGCATGAACGACGTATTTTTTGTGATATAATTATTTCGTGTTGCATAAATAGAAGATTTTTCTTTCTTTTATAACGAATCACGTCAGCAATATCGTGATTATTTATAATTTGGAATAACAAAAGTTAATATAAACTAAAAAGTAAATCGTGTTACGATTAAACACACACATTTCCTAATTTTATATTCCGTGGGCTTAGCAAAATGTTGCCGTGATCAATTTCCAGAAAACTACTATTTTGTGATTTTTTGAACATTATCGAAGCTAGCAACGAATTCGAAAATATATAAAATATATTATTCGTATGATAATGAATGGCAAAAAGAGTATGTATACAACCTATAATAGAATAAACGCAAGACTAGAATCACTTTCAAGTAATTTGTTTAAAATTGGTTTCTGAATCGTTATGACGTCAACGTGAAGATATCTTTAGTTACATTAAGTGATAACGAAATATTCGTTGATTAAAATCGCCTTGTTCCCTTGTTTTTTTTTCATTATTTAATTTTGTGGGTAGTTTTATTTAAGAGTATAGAAACCCCGAATCGTCTGCCAACTGTAATGAGCAACGCATAACCGAATTTGTAGTTCGTTGATTTATGTTATGTTTACTCAGACCCACTACTTCAAAAAGTGACTTATTATAACTAATTGAAATTACAGATATTGTTTTACTTTATAATTAAATATTCTTGGGCTGCCTGAGAGTCTTATATTTATTGCATTACACCTTAATAAATTTTACTTTATGTATCAATTTGCCTTTCATTCCATTTGTATAAGCTGAGCGTGTAAAATGCTTGTCAATCGTGTTATTATCAAAATCTGCCACCAAAAATAGTTAACACTACAAAATACTTACCAGTGCGTATCGGTTAGTAATATTAATTAGGAGACAGTTGATAAAAATATCAAAAATATTTAGATTATTCATATTTAATTATTATATCATTGAATAATATTATTTACATGAACTTTTGATGAAATTAAAATAAGATTTTTTTACAATAAAAATATTACCACTATAGAAGAAAATTATTGTGGCTGGCAATACTAACTGTCACTTAGAATAAGCTTTAGACAAACATAACAAAATGGCTGATGTGGGGTTAAAACATCTGCTGTACAGTTCTAAGTTAAAGTTAGTTACATCATGAGAATGTTTGTCATCAAAGTTCAAATATGTATTTGTGTTTTTGTATCAACTGTCCCAAATACAACGACTCAATATTCAGCGAGTATACTCACCACTTCGGTGGTGAGGCAATTGATGGTGGTTGGCGGGGCCCGCGCGGGTGGAGGGGGTGGACGCGGTGACCGGCGCCCATCGATCGGAGTCGCACCGCGGGCTGGTGTTATTGGGTAGCCTAGAAATTAACATAGCTGGATGATTTCAGTCGAAAAAAAATGAACATTTAGGACGGGACTTGAACCCGCAACTTAACTCTATCTAAATCTCTCTCTAATCTAAAGAAAGAGATTAGAGAGCAATAGAGAAAGAGAGCAAGAAAAATAAATACTCGGGGACTGCCGCGATAAAGCTCTTGCATAGCATTTTATTCAATATGCATAGATTAACATTATTAGTTCCACTCAAAACCACAGATGGCGTTGTTCTACATTGACGAACGAAACCTGCGCAAGTGCGCAGCGCAACACGAGCCACATTCCGTTCAATCATTCCAAAAGTCACTCAATTATGATTGTTACTATACTTGAAATATGGTTGAAACTTCTGCGACACAATGGGGGGTGTTAGTTTTATTTTCGTTACGGAATTTCTTGATTCGGTCGCCGCGCTCAAAGCCCGCGATAGAAACTAGACAATAGCTTAAAAAGACAAGGCAAAAAGTCTAAACCGTCACTCTCAGGCTCACACCTTTTCCCTCCGGGGTAGGCAGAGACAACAGACCGCCATCTGCCTCTGTCCTGACATACTTCACACGCTTCCTCTACTGTCATTAAGCCTTTCATGCAAACCCGCCGGTTTCGAGTGCTTTTGACCTGCCCTTTTGCAATAACTCCTTAATTTGGTCAGTGTATACTCTGCGAGGTCGACCCCGGCTTGCCTGCCCACTTTCTTAAATTATTCTGATTGTTATATATAGTGTTAAATTATTCTTATTGTACTAGAAAAAACCATTTACTATGCAAGACTTTTAGGACACTTTTTTTCCGTGCGGAAATCCTCATGGATACCCACCCTGCGGCCAGCGGGGCAGGTTATGTCGGACTCTTACCGACTAAAACCGCACGTCGTCTAGGGTCTTCTGACGCCAGGGTCTAAGGTGGCCCAAAGAGCGTTTCTCTCGCACCCCGGCATAACCCCTGGAAAGGAACTTTAGAACTTGGCCTCCAGGGAACTGGCTACCCTACTTACCGCCGGGGTCACAACACGATGATTATAATGGCCGCGGTGTTCTGTAGGGCGGAGGTACTACCCCAGTCGGTCTGCTCAATTCGGACGGGTGATACAGTCATGTCCTACCTCCTCTATAAAGACTGGTGATTATATCTCTGGTGATGGTTACCTTGTTCACTACTACTGGACTCGGTGAAGCTGGGAGTGCCCTCCGTCCACGTGGGCGTCGAGCCCTCCACAGACGCAGGCGGCGTCCAACACACGCTGGAATTTTGGCAATTTTAACATAAGTCCTTATAATTCTCCAATTTTATCTACAGCTACATTAATATTAGGTACCATATTTTTGATAAGTCGTCTGTTTTTTTTTATACTACGTAGATGGCAGACAAGCACACGGACCACCTAATGGGAAGCGGTCACCGTGGCCTATGGACGTGTGCAACACTAAGGGTGTAACATACGCGATGCCTACCTTTTTGGGGGGAGTGTTAAGAAGGGGTGGGGGAGGGGGTGTACAGTGAGCTCTGGCTACCCTACTAACCGGCGGGAACACAACACGATGGTTATTATGGCCGCGGTCTTTGTTTGTCTGTCTGTCTGTCTGTCTACTGCGATTGGAACTTTTAACAGTTCAGATATTAAATTATGTTTCAGAACTTTGAATACAGCAGCATTTTTTTTATATTTTGGCCTAGTTTAGTACACTTTTGATCCTATTAACATCTTAGGGATCCTTACTTGATCGCCGAAAGAGCCTCTATCGCAGAATTTCCTTTCGACGGCTCAGACCAGGTCTCAGGCCAGACGAGAGGTCAGACGGCTGTCACTCCCGTAATAGCCAAAATTATAATAGACTCCCGAATTGAAAACCTCGGATGCAACCAAGGCCAATCTTTACTAGCTCACGAGTTTCCTTCCTCCAACAGTTCCGAGTCTTTTAAGCGGGACGTGAAAAAGCATTTGATGCGGCCGTCAAGCTGAGGGCCACCACTGTAGCACGATCGGTGTTTGTAATGGTGACTCCCATTCCAGAGACTTACCATCAGGCGAGGTGAAGTCATATTGACGTGACCGACATAAAAAAAAGTCATCATGATGAGTGTAAAGTTACAATACTAATCCTCTAAGGTTATCCTCTATCACTCTAAGGTTTGCTGGAAGAAAACTCAACACTGAGTTAAGCTCGCCTTTGTACCTAAATATCCTTTTATGTATTTACAGTAAAAATTTTATATGTACAATAAAGAATTTAAAAAAAAATACCTGGCATCGTTACTGCGTGCGCTGCTCAAAGCAGCTGGAGTCAGTGCTAACGATGATGCAGAGGACGTAGTCATGACGCTAGCAGCACTAGACGCCCCCCGACGTCTTCCCGAAGCACTTGAAGATGTCGTCGATGAAGAGTTGGTACGGGAGGTCCTTGGAGGGGGGGCTTCTTCGAATGGCGGAGGCGGTGTCGAACAACAGGACAACGGCGCGCCCGCTGCAGTTTAACTAGCGTTACTACATGGACTAGCTAGGTTTGGGAAAGTTCTAGGTGCTAAGATAATAAAATTGTTTGGAAGATTCTAGAACAATCTACGAAGATAAAATGTTAAATAATGCACTGTATACGTGCTTCTGGTCTGATCATTCTAGTCTAGTGCTATGTAGCTTCTAGCGAAATAAAAATTGCAGGCAATAAAAAAAAGTTGAAAAGGAGCGTTCTAAAAAAATTAGATTTAAATATGTAGGTAGGTATGTTAAAATAAAACCTTAATATTTATAGCATAGAGAAAATATTCGTAGTTGCAAGTCTATTAAAATAAGGCGAATTTCCACCGACAAAAGTTTCTATCTTTTGTGTTGTCAACACGTGTTGGTGACAAAAGTTTATGTATTTTCCTTGTGTTGGCAATAAGTTGTAGATATTTTTTATCTATGATACTTCGAGATTAGGCAGAGACAAAAAGAACAAACTTATATAAGTTTTTGAAGATGTACCCCCAACTGGGCACACACAACGCACCGAACGGCCTTAATGTACCACAGAATAATTATAGATAAGTATTAATAGATACATAATAGATAGAAGTAAAAGGTTAGCTTACAATCTAAAAAATATTGTTAAATTCAGCAATCAAATACAAGACAAAATAAACGTATCAATCTACTATTTGCATAGTAAAGAATGCAAAACTCAAGAAATCAGTAAACAGCTGTTACGAATCGACGGTAGGAAGAGAAAAGGGTTCAAGGACGACACTTCACAGGAAAATCACAGCTTTTTAAAGGGTTTATGATGTTATTTGGGATAATTTATCTTTGAAATATTTAAGGCACTTGCACCCTTTTAGCTTTCGGCTATTGGATTAAACTAACGACCGAGCAAAAAAGCATTTCCAAATACAAAAATGGCAGTCATCTAGGTTCACAACACTAAAAAACAACTACATGCTATTACTACAACTAAATAAATAATTAAGGCTTTTAGCTTCGTGAAAAAATAATTTAATCATCCCTAATTCTAATCCCCTTTTTGCACCAAACTTTGTTTTAAATTTATATTTGGCAGAATAATTTCAAATTTGACAGTTATACGGTCGGCCATATTGATTTATAACATTTCTTCAACATCTATCTTCATTTTTATAATCTTTTTCTTTTCAGATTTCTTTTTGAAACTACCTTTCTTTTTCTGTCTAGGTATTTTGTTCGGTGTTTTAGTCAAAGGCGTTTCAGAAAACTGCTTTATTTTCTCATGAACATTCCCGCTTATGGCTTTCGAAACCATTGGATTTACGCCAGTCGTTGCTAGAGAGAAATAATTTTTTTCAACGGATGTCAAACTGCCGTGTGTATAATCTATGGGTTCGAAAATTTTTTTAGTTTCTTTGACCAATACTTGGGAATCAATTTGCTTTTCGGACATTCTACTATCTTGAGATGAAGAAAATGAGCTTCGCCTTGAGCTATCAGAATCCGTTTGAGCTTTCAGAATATGTTTTTGAAACATATCGATTTTGGTTTTAGCTTTCTTATGACATATAACTTCATCTTTAGTCATTCCACGAGTCATGCTGTAACTTCGAATTTCGACTTTCGGTTTTGGCTTTTTGTCTTGTAAACGACTTCTATCTCGTTTAGACTGATTGAAATTCAATTTTTTGGTGATACCAGATATTATACCCGGTTTCGAAACATTTTTATCATATTTTGTTTCAATATGAATTTTCTCAGATGGATCAACGTTTGGCGTATTAGTAAGTGTTATCTTTTTTAGAGATTTTGCAGCGAATATTAAATCTGAGGACCTAACGTTATGTACACTGACTTTGTCTTTCGAAGGATCCAAATGAGTTGGTGACTTTCGGGATAGTTTATCTCCAATATGTGTCACAACGTTCTTTACGAATTGTGATGGACTTTTCGATTGTCTTTCTATTACTTCCTCTTTTGGTTCATTAACTTCATGTATTACAATCCTCTCTTCGCTGCTCGATGCAGTCAGTGATGTATCATCATAATCTCCAGTATCTAAATGTTTTATAAGAGCTTTATCTAAATTAAATTTGGCCATCATATTTGTCTGAGCGATCAAAGCTTTACCAGGATGCGATCTTTCTGTAATACTGTCTGCTTCTTCAACATATTCTAGAAAGGAGTTGGAAGCAGCCAGTCTTGTTATTTTAACAGAAGTCTCTGATACAGATGGTGGGATGCGACATGCAATGGGTTCTTTGAAAATAAAATCATGCCCATAAAAGCAGAAATCATCGTCACTGCTCGTGATCAGCGTTTGTGGAGGAATATCACTCACAGATATGCATAAGTTTGGATAATCACCTTTCGTATCGAGGCTAGACGCTAGCGAATTGCCCCCGCCTCTTTTAGCTTTTGGGGACCCTCGGGGAGGTACCGGTGGAGGGACTCGCTGCTTTTGCGACCCTTTCAACACTGCTGGGAATGCAATGTCGGGTTCTGAAGCTGCTGACGTCGACTTAGCTGATGATATTGTAACTTTGGCGGCTGTAGACACCGGTGAGGTCACAGAAGTCGGCGTTATATGCGCTGTCACGTCCGACAAAGAAACTGGTGATTGACAAAAACGCTCAAATTTTTGTATAGATTTATTAAATATTGATAATACACAATTAAAAATATATAAACGAAAATTTGGCACATTAGAAAAAATATTATAACAATAAAACGTTAAAAGATTTGTGTTTAAAAATGGAAGATTAGTTACAGACGGTATGTTACATGTCCAAAATGGCATGTGTGTATTTATATTTTTTAGATGGAGCTTGACCGTTTAAGGTATCGTATTTTTTATTGGTGCATCAAGTTAATGACATTCGAGTTAATAAAAATAAATTACAGCATGCAGTTTTAGGGAGTATTAAAATAAAAGCGAAGTTGATGGTATACCCAATAAGAAAAAGTTCCAATAGGTCAGCGCAGCGTGAAAAGGAGAGACAACATGATCATAAGTTTGTTTATTTACTTCTGTCTACGTATAACTTTAGTAAGTACACAGAATCGCAACACTAAAAAGAAAACCATCGTGTCATCGACGTTGATTATATTGGTTTTCTCTTTCTCTCCTTAATAAAAACAGATATTTATACTCAATTAACAAAGACCTAGTATTAAACGCAAAGAGTTTGCAAAGGCTCGGGCCATCGACAATACAGATTCTTATCTTTTGATTGTCTATAGCCAATAATAGATTTTTTATGAAGTCGTTGCGTAAGCCCATCATAATGACAGCTAGCGATATATGACGTTTCAAAGCAGTTAATTAACTATCTCACTTCAACATTGGCATGATCCCGTGCATGATCCTCATAAGTGTGAATAGAGACGATAGATGATTTCTACTTCAACTTATTACTTACTCAATTTGATACTAGGTCTTTGTGTATATTAATAATGTAGGTAAAAAGATTTTCAATTTTTTATGAGTTAGAGCCAAAAAGCGCGGGGCTTTGGGTCTAATTTACAAAGCAAAAAGCGTAGCAAGGGATTCATTTTTTTTATTTTATACTTAAGTTTCAGAATAATGTTTTTTGACCTCCCTGTTGTGGTATGACTGTGAAGACGATGTTGATATAGACAACATTAAAAGCAAAAGCCACAATGACGCCTCCCGTTACTAATCAAAAGCTTTTATTGACTAAATCGCATCAGTTGAAATATAACCTTATTGAAATTTGAGTTTTTATTTAACCTTTTTTGCATAGCATACATGAATATATTTTTACTACCTACATAAAGGTTAAAGGTGGGACTACGCTAGGGGAGCCGAGCACGAGCGAAGCACAAGCGGCTTCGGCATTCGCGGCGTCAAGTGTGGACGTACAACGATTACTGTACTCGAAATCCCTTTGTGTTCGTCAAAAAACCGACAAAAGGCGGAACGCAGCCGAGCACGAACGAAAAGCTCGCAGCGCGCTCGTTCGAGGCTTGTAAGTCGGTGCACACTAGACGAATTGTGTTATGATCGTGCTCCGCTTGTGCTTGCTCGTGCTCGACTTGCCTAGCGTAGACCCACCTTTAGGTGACAGCTCGTAGCAATAATACTATTATGATAGCAGTAACGCAACTTCATGTTACTTCTAAAAATTATCCAACAAAAATAATCAATAACACTTGGCCGAACCCAGATGTCGAACACGAGATCTTATGTAATATTTTAAGGCTTGTTTTAATAAGCATGGTTCATGCTCATTAAATTTGAATCATATATTATATAACGAAAGATATATTTTACAAGTGAGCTTAGTTTGAGGGGATTTTTTTTTATACTACGTAGGTGGCAGACAAGCACACGGCCCACCTGATGGGAAGCGGTCCCAGTGGCCTTTGAACGTGTGCAACACTAAGGGTGTCACACACGCGCTGCCTACTCTGAAGGGAAAGGGGGAGAGCTGGGAAGGGGTGGGGAGGCTAGGAAGGGGAGGAGGAAGAGGGGTACAGTGAGCTCTGGCTACCGGCTATAGCGAAAGACTGATATGCTACATGATGGTCCACAATGCCAGTATAACTACTAGTAATTTGAAGTTGTTGTAATCCAAAATAAAAGAAACCGACTTTATTTCAATAAGGTTATCTTAAATTATGCGATTTTGCATCAGAAAACGGTTATACTTTCGCATGATTTAATTTTTTTTATTATTAAAAGCAGCAAACCAATTGAAAAATAGCTCATTTTTGAGTTATGATAGATGAGAAGCTGAATACGAGTAGGTTGTTATAGAAAGTTTATTTTATTTATATTAATTTGTATTATAGTGTAATCCTTGCTACACTTTTGTTTATAAACCACACATTTAATATTTTAGTTAATTATTAATATATTTTTATATGTTTATTTAATAGGTAATTAGGCACACATGACATGTATGCTTCCATCATTTCTTAGAGATTTTATGATTTTTTAAAGATTTTCGAATTCAATGATTGACCAAGTTAAAATCTTAATATTTAAAGTTGCGCTTGAAAAACTTGTGATTTCAAAACTTACGAGAACTTTAAATTTTTCAAAATCCAATTCCTAACGAATCCAACTTTTAAAAGGTTTAATTAACCTACGAAAGCATTGGTAGATTTAATTTTGACAGATCATACATCAAATAACAAAGTTTTTGCCTACTAAATGAATTGAAATCCCACATTTTAAAAGATCTGAATAGCGCATTTTAGAGGTTATACGGACAATAACGTGTTATATCTTTCAGAGATTATATATTCAGCTATCACACAAAACGTATATACTATAAGTTGTCGTATATACAACACAATACGACATTCACCCTCACCTGCTTTGATGCTGGCGATCCCACTCGAACTGGCGGCTCCTATCCGTTAGATAGCGTGAAAATATTGTATTGTACCAATCAGAAATATATATAGGTATAGCATTTTATTAATAAAATAATATATATAATATTAGCATTATTATACTGTATAATATATATGTTGTATTGAATACGTAACGTAATTAGAACTGGCAGAGAGCAAGGTGAGAGATATAGATAGGGACAAAAACCTTGACAATGTACTCTAGATGCGCATATAAGTTTATGCGCCCATTGGGTTACCTCAAACCCCTGCGTTTGAAGACCAGAGGGCGTGCGGTTTTAGTCTGACATAACCACCACAGCCCACTGGCCAGCGGGGGCGGTATTCGTGGGGATTTCCGAATAATAAAAAGCTATAGCGGCCTATTTTACTGTTCACTGTGATTGACAATGATGCCACGACAGTAGGCATGACTTAGTACAATGTCAGTGTTCGTCATGTCTCTCAAGCCTCAGCATCTCCAAATATAATTCGACTCGGTGCCAGATGGCGTTCTATCATACACCTCTCTGTATTTTGCTTTGTTGGTAAACTGTAGGGTAGGCAGAGACAACATCTTTCCACTTGTCTCTGCCTACCCCAATGGGAAAAGGGCGTGATTTGTATGTATGTATGTATGTAAACTGTAGGTTAAATAATTTAAGTGAAACTAATGAAAATCTTAAAGTCAGGTACTGTATTTTAACTAATTCAGCATGGTAATACAGAAGATGAAATAGCAGCGCCCAGCACCGACCGGAATTTCTTACTTAAAAGTAGTTGCTAGAAGGTTCTAGCACCCGGCAGCACCTCGCTTTCTTGTCCTGTCTTTTGTTTTCATATGACTATAAACTTTTTGCTTACGAAGATAAGATTCAAAATGGTTTGATATCTATAATCCTCTGCTTTTTCGGTAGGGAACTTTTATTCATTCGTTTGGTCCCAGGATTTTACGCTAAAACTATTTATCGTAGTCCCATCGCTAAGTATTTTTTATAACACTTAGGTGGCAGATAAGCACACCCACATGATGGGAAGCTGTTACCGTAGTCTATGGATGTGTGCAACAACCACACATGTACTGTACTGTAGGTACCTATATGAAGTTAGGAAATATGTTTTAATATATATTATATAATGTGAATAAATGTATGTAAGTAAATGAAACAGTGGATCAGCTAACAAAATTTCATTTATTACCGTAATATATACATAAAAAATTTGGTCAACCAGCTCAAGCGTTTAACAATACACTTAACAGTCTAGCACACAGTACGTAATCACTTACATTACATATTCTTAGACACAAACAAAACTTTTGCGAACGACTGTACGAATCCTAAAACCATTATAAATGTGAAAGTCTGTGAATATATTTGAATGTTTGTTACTCAATCACGCTAAACGGCTGAACGGATCTGGCTGAAATTTGGAACAGAGATAATTTTTAGGTTTTTATCCCTGGAATAGGTCGATATAAATATTTAGGCATTTAACTGAGTCACAGACTGGTTATGGGGTGAAAGTGTTATATTATAACACACTTGAAGAATTCCTTTTTCGTATACTATAAAACAGTATAAGAAAACAAAACATAAATAATTTAAAAATATTAACTTTACAATTATTGAACATCTTTCGCAAAAATTTTGTCAATCACTCGTATCCAATTAAAATATAATTAATCTCGGTTTATTGTGAAATGTGTACAGAAATCTTCATTTAAATATATTGTGATAATCTCTTAAATAAGTAATATTGTCTTTTATTTATTTAACATTCAGATCGATGTGAATCTAATAGAATTTAATAATAGTTATAATTTTCAATTACTTATGAAAAATTTAACTGAATTATTATTAATTAAATCTGATATTATTAGAATTATATATTATTTTTCTGTGAGGGAAGACACATATTAAAATATAATGCAACAATTTTATTGTTAGTAATTATTATTATTATGAATAAAATCAGTCCCAAAACTTTGTGATATCACTTAATATTTTTTCATATCTTCATTTAAAAAAGAACTTAAAAATAGTTCTACCACAATTAATTAGAAACTTTCCACCGCTTTAGATAATTAATTAACAAACACCCTTTTATAACGTTTTATTTAGTTATAAACTAATAAAATTTAATCATAGACTTATTAGTCTATGATCTCATCCAATTGATGTTGTGACTGGCACGCACGGATTTTTCGTCTATGTAATGTAAAATTAAAATAATGACGTTTTAAAAAAATATAATTGAATAAAAACAAAATTTGACAGTATATATAAAAATCCCAAGTGTTCATATACTTTTAAAACCACTACATAAATACAAAATACATAAAACGGATTCCTTTTTTTATAACGGGACTAATCCCCCCATCATTCCCACTACTGCAGCTCCTGTACGCGAGGATCAACAGTAGTGTCCCACGAACACACCGAGTAATGACACTCGGGCAGTACCATTGAACGTAAACTGTCTTGGAACCCGCATCGAAATCATCAACAATGTACTGTGTAATAATATTATAAGACAGTTTTAACAAAAAAGATAAAATATAAGAAAAAAATATATACAAAACACAAAATACTAGACAAAATCACGCCGCGCCTGGGACTCACAAAATTGATATTTTTTACACCTATTGTAAAAAAAAATTTTTGACTCATTCACTCTTTACATAGAGATTCAGCCGCAAAACTAAAATTGCAAATATAGCGCTTAGGAGCGTCCATTAATTATGTGAGAGGATCGGGGAGAGGTGGTGAAACCTGATCGCATATGGAGGAAGAGAGTTCGGTAAGTGTAAAAACTGATTCTATCGCGATTTATTTGGGGTATTTTTTGAATATTTCAATGTCTGACGTTCGCTTAAATTCCGAAAATATGCCGAATTTATTTAAGAATATAAGAAAGTGTATTTTCTAATAATAATAGACGAATAATTTTGACATCGGGATATAATGTAATTCATCTATGCCATTTTAATAAGACCATTATATTAATATATGGAATTCTATTATTTTTTGTTTTCATAAGAAAAATTGCATTATTATTTTGGCATTATCTCGTTTATTTGAATAATATAGAGGAATGCACTTCTGAACTATTTATTATAGTCATATTTTATGTTGATATTGAACAATCAGATATAATTTAAAAAATCAATATTTAAATAATAATTTATCTCAACGTCTCATTTGACGTTTGAAATTACAATATTGCGACACCTGCAATGAAAACATCGTAAGTCAGTTTTTATTGATTTCAAGTTGCAGCCCTAATCAAATTAAGGGAGAGATTTTTTTTTTCCACGATTTCACGGTCTGGTAATCTATCGCGGTGATTACTATAAGGAACATTGTTTCGAAAACGACTGAAACTGTTACAATCTCATTTTGCTAGTATCAGTATATTGTTTCGCTAATTTGTTGTGTGCAAATATAAGTTTATACTATAATATAATAATTGACTGTGGAATTAACACAAACAACTACTAGAACCTACTTAGAACCTGGTAAGAGGACCAAACGCACATCCATTGCAATACTGTATATTCACATAATATTATAACATTTACACTGGTGTAGGTAACGAAATGGACTAAACATTGACAAGTTTTGTCGAATATTCTCAGCGTTATTAAACATATTGTAACAATTAAAATACAGTAGATCAAGTATTTCTTAAATAGACAGCGGAGACGGTTAAATAACTAGTTTGTCTTATGACTATTTAGTCAAATAACTAGGCAACCAACTTTTTGGATAAGTAACTCATTAGTTAAATAAATAGTTATTCAAGTACCTAATTAGTCAATTAATTAGTTAATTAACTAAATAGTTGTTAGTCAGTTAACTAGGCACCTGTTCGTACTGTCTATATATATTGTATTTTCAGTATCTACATGATTAAATTAACAATAAATATTGCTGAAAATATTCATCTTAAGTAGATATTATGTTTATCACGGTTATAATAAAACACCAAACTTGTGTATCATATTTCACACTTTGAAATATCTCAACTTGACAAGTATCAATCCTAGATATACAAATTTAAATAAATTCGCATTTATATGAATACCTTGCACTTATATAGTATACTGACTTAGTTTATAGATGCTGGAAGAAATATATTTAAAAACTACTATAGTCAGTATTTATTGTTTTTACAAGGCACTTGTTAACATACCAATATTATAAAAATTTTGTATAGGTACACTACTTGTGACACGGGCTTTGGTAATACTGGCAATTTTGGTAGAATATTTTTCTTGCCAGTTATGAAAAATAGAATATTTTGTTCTTTTTTATTAACTAATGCTTACACTCTTAATTCAATTTCAATCAATAAATATTAAATAGTTAATATTTGTCAAGTTAAACTTTAGGCTACACACATATTATAAGCTACTGGATATTTCAGCTGAATACGTATGAAGCCTAAATATACTACGTATGTCTACAAGACATCTAATCGCATGTTTTATATTTCAATATTCGTTTCACTATCGAATTCGCACACAAAGAATTTACATCGATAAAAAAATCGATCGACAAACAATTTAATCGATTAATAACGACATAACTCATATTAACCTACGTAACATTTTCAATCCGCCGGTGGTACTATTATAATGGTACTGCCACTATTTTTTCCTGAGTAAACTTCAGCTTTTTCTATACTCTTGACGTATACTACTTCTTTGATGAACGTTTCTGACTCTGAGTCTGTCATATGCTCATTACCGTTCAACTGTACTACGGAAACATGTTCCTTGACTTGAACACTTCGATCTTTCATTACAGGAGATTCTGGTCGTATATAAACTGTTTGTGTCGATCTCACTTTCCTAAACCTCATGTCTTTAGGAAGTGTCGATGTTTCTCTAGCTTCCAACGAGGGCGTTGCACTCCGTCTATAACTCGAACTTAGACTTTTTGGTAACGTATTCGTCGTTTCGGTTGCTTCTGGGGTGTTAAGAGTGCTTTCAGTTTTACCAACTAAACCGATATCAACGAAGAATTGTTTGAATTTTTCGACAAACGTAGGCGATTTCGCTCTATTCAGACTGTTTGTTAATCTCTCATTAGATTGCTCTACACTAACTTCGTCAATCCGTTCCGGTATATTCGAAGTACTTTTATGTTTTTCTAGAATATTCGAACGCCGTTTCCATCTCGTGTCGTCATCTTCATCGTCAATAAAAGGTATGTCTTGGAGATTATTTTCATTTCTAGTATCTACTGCCGCGTCTTTTTTCTTAGGGAAATTAGTGTGGGCTTCAACATATATTTGAGGGACACTGGTACTAGTATTGTCTGTCTGAATGCCGCTATCAGCTAAGCTTCCATTGATATGAGAACTACCCGCTCCTGTGCTGAGAACCTTAGTCAACTGGTCAGATAGACTCTCCATACGATCATGTATCGAGTTTCTATACGCATTAGCAGCGTATGAGGTGGTAGGTTCTCTATTCATATTAGAAGTATCAAACTCTATCCGTCTAGGATAAACGCCTAGTCTATCTCTATCCATTTTCAGTCTGTCGGACAACACTGAGGGGTATTCCATAGCGATTTGAGGGTGTCTTTGATTCCATGTTGAAATAGTGGTGTCAGTAAAATCGCTCAGGCTCGATCTCATTGAAGATCTAGGCGATAGTCTAGACTGCTTCAACATGTCAGGATTGTAATCTGTTATCGGTCTGCCGATGTAGTTACGTCCTGATAAACAAATTCCTCGAATCAAAATGGTGTAAGTCTGAATTTCGTGATTTTTGGGTGGTACATTTCAGTTTATTTCGCTCCCCCGTCGACAAACCATGCTTTGGAAACACGTTGAAGACATCGTGAACCAACACCGTTAGCACATTGAAAACAATCACATCACAAACTTTTTTTTTTGTATAAAACGTCATTCGCGGTGAAAAAAAAAGACGAAGTTACAGGAAAAATCTAAAAGTAAAAGGGATTTTTAAAAAAATAGGACGCATCACAACAGCGATTGGGGTAACAAACACCGGAAGGATAAGGGTGGGGGATAAAATAAACTGAAATGTATAATAATATATAGGTACCAACATAATTTCGCATTCTATGTTAAGGATAAAATTAGGGTTAAGCTACTTAATATAAAATAATAATAATCAGTTAATAATATTAGTTCAATAATCGAGCATTAAATAAAACAAGTTGACGACGTTATAACTTAATTAAAAAGAAAAACAATAATATCATGCACTACCGTCAGAACTTTTTTAAAAGTAAAGGTACTACAGAAATTTCTTAGTCGTCAACTTGATTTAGAAAAAAACACACCAAACTAAAAAAGTAAGGTTCTCATACCTGGCGTTTCTATCTCCTCCTGCGGTCTGGCTGGTTTGGCGATGCTCTTCCTCTTAGACGGAGAGTGTTTCAATGCTGTGATAAAATAATAAATGTTAGGTTGTATACTTTTGCCAGTAGGGTACAGGAGTGTTATTGTGGGTAGTTTTATATAAAAATATTTCATGTCACGAAGAAAATTTAATAATTAAAAAATTTGGTTAATGTCACGAACAAGCAATATTTTTTTCTAAACTGCGCATGAGACAATAAAAAACAATTTTTTTATTTTTCTAATTTGACTCTTTAGTTAAATCTGAATCTAATAATACCATACAAATTTTTTGGATAAGAGATTTCAACCTAAAAAACCATGAAAATATTTTTTCGTATTCATAAATTCGGTCGTAACAAATGTACACACTCGATTATTTATTACCCTATCTATATGAAAAAATTACTTTGGTATGGACTGCATCACTGTCTGCAATAAATAACCATTATTATAATAATGGAGACTATTATTTCGACGAACCACAATAGCACTCCAATACATAATCTTTATTTTTTTCGATTGACTAACAACAGAAGCATCTTATGAAAAAAAAATTCAGCAAGTGTCCGCGCAAAATTCGCAAAATAATTGATAAAATTTAGTTTGAAAAGCTTTCTAAAAATATTGTGAAAAAATTTCAATAGTTAAAAGATGTTAACATTGGATCATAATTGTAACAAAAAAAGAATATACAAAAAGTTATATAATAGTTCCAATGATTTATCATCTTTTAACAAAAAATAAAATCAAAATCAAATCGAATATTAATAAATAAACAATAAAATTAATTGACGTCATTTCACATACACTGTCTGACAAATAATAAAAATTTGTCAAACCAGTAAATATATTATTCAATACTAGCAACACCAAAGCACTTAAATCGCACATGCG
Organism: Lithosia quadra; assembly: GCA_963576445.1. Classification (NCBI taxonomy): domain Eukaryota; kingdom Metazoa; phylum Arthropoda; class Insecta; order Lepidoptera; family Erebidae; genus Lithosia; species Lithosia quadra. The sequence goes on along the minus strand of OY754901.1, from coordinate 4,484,842 downwards.
AAATGACGTCATGAAGACAAGTCGCTATAGAAAAAAGAATAGAAATATACGTGCGTTTATCATAAGAAACCACAGAGAGGGGTAGCTAACTACGAAAGGGGGTTTAATGAAAGGTGAGCTCGGTAGACGGAGCCACTTGCGAATGGGGGAGGTGACTACTGTACAAGATCACAACACAATCATAGGAATTGTTATAAATTGTTCGATAAGGAAATTAAAATACGGCAATGGACTCGGAATAAACCTATTGTGTCTGTGGACCAATGCATTCCAATTTTAAAATTTTGATTCGAATATATAAAAAAATTTATGGTCATCGGGATAATGTTCGGCGTCGATAAAGAAAACAATATGGCCGCGCATGTTAGTGAAGCCTCTTTTGCTTAAAGCTGATTTAAAAAAAAAATGGATAATAATAGCCGATCATCACGATATAGCAATATTCGACGCTTTAATATGTAATATAAGACGTCCATTATCAATAGACTTTTTTTTTTTAATATGGTTCCTTTTTTAAAATAAACCGCGTAACACACTCAAAAGAGTATTTATAACAATTCCACAAAAACATACTGATATCAAATATAAATCCAAACATCGAAACGGAGTCATGAAAATGGGGGGGTCATGACAAAGGGGGGCACATGTTCACATCATCATGCTTCTTGGGGGCCCCCAAAACAAGGACTTACTCAGACCTCCACGGACCCGCGCGATTATCCGATTACGGACAATGGTCGGGAAAAAAATGGAAAAAAACACAGATATTATTTTCGGCTGGCAACAATGGCAAAATTTTCAAGGGCGTGCATGATAACCATCATGCCAGATGCATCCAATCATATTGAAAACCAAAAATCTTTTCAAAAAAAAATAAAAGAAAAAGTGTCTAATTACATGCCTGATTATTTGCTTTGAACGAAAATTAATTTAAAAAAAAACTTTAGTAAATAAACCACGTTAAATCAGCTACCTCCTACAAAAAAGGGTTGAGGTGTTGGTGATTTCGTTTTACCTATTATTACCGACCACATGAACAAACTGACGTACAGTATTTTGTATTTGGCACGTCGACAAGGATAATGAGTTGGGCTAAAATCGGTTTACTTGGTTTTTGTAGAGCGTTCTCTCTATCGCACAAATCTATATAGAGTAGTTAATACCCAGATTACAATTGTAATCTTTACTATTATAAAATTGTAAATGCACTGTGTCTGTACATTGGAGATATTTAAAAAATCTTGAGTTATGTTATATGAACGATTCTGAATATAAAAATATTTATTTTGTCTGTTTGTCTTTTTGTTCGCGATGGAAGCAAAAACTACTGAACAGATATTGATTAGGTTTTTTATTATAAAGGTTTTGGTCTGAAAATATGTTGTATGGTTTATTGGTTGATTAGACCCGGAGATATGGCCAAAAGTTACGATAACCGACAGTCTCGCGGGCGGAGCTACATGCATTCGCTATTTTTATAAACATAAACAGTTTTAACTACTCAATAGAGATATCAAACTGTCAGGCCGAATAAGATAGCGAGAATGTTCTATAAAACGGAAGTAAGCTAATCTTAACCGAACTGTTTTTTTTTTCTCTTATTATTACTGTTATAATGTTTATATTTAATCGTACAAACGATTTCTACGTCTAAAAACCACATATTTGTAACACAAAAATGCATAAATAGATAGACAGAAATACTGATATTTTACTGAATAGAAACGGATATTCATATAATATCTTTCAATTTAAGCGAATTTAATAAACCTACGATAGAGAGAGAGAAGAAATATACAGTACTATACATACATGCTAAAATACAGCAGTTTTTTTTACGATATTATATATTAATTACTGCATACAATAAATTAGCACTAATAAATAAATAAGTCCCTATATCATTCTTTATATTCATCTATAAAACGGTATTCTAAATTTGAAACCCAAGATGGCGCGAGTAGAGACAGCTTTTAGTGATTGAGGGCAAGTTCAAGGAGCACGCTATCTTCCATTCATAGACAACGAGATTTGTGATTGAGGATAAAATTTTGTATTAATATTCACCCCTTGATAAAGTTTGATAGTACTCTTAAGTCTCTCACCCAGCGTATAACTGATGTGAAACTATATTTTAGCCAATATTATAACCAATTTAGCTAAAAAAAAATATTGTTCTTTCACAGTACTTAAGAAATTCGTACCATTTTAAATCTATTCTATATAAATAGTACCAAAATGGCAACACTAAGCTTCTACTCTCTATTACTTTCAATAAGCAATCTGTGGTATTCGAAATTCAAAACTGACAATATACTTCAAAAATACTCAAACAACAGTTAACCCTACAAGTAACGTGTAAAAAAACTAAATATACTTATAAACAACAAGTTAACCCTACAACTGACGTCTTTATACACCAACACCCGCCCCCCAACACTCCACACAGACAATATATACAACAATACACTATTTAACCCTACGATACCTATATAGGATGTCACTAGCGTCCTGAACTTGCGATGGTTTCCTTTGATCTCGGGTAGGTCCACTAATACAACATATACACTGTGTTATTTTGTGTGTTAAATTTCGTTAAAGAACGGGGCCTCGAGTTACAAAACGTGGCCGATTTAGAAAATATGAATAAATAGCATGATGGAAAAATTAAGAATGGTAAAATCGCATTTTAATTAATAAAAATATGGTAAAATGGCTGTTAACTACAATGGATAAGGCCAAAATTACAATAACTTTGGTATTATTTAACAATCCTAATTTATAGTAAATTGATCTGTGTGAAAGGGAAAAGCATATGTTTGACTTACAAACAGCTTTTAAGCTCATTTAAATGATAAGAAGGATGTATTAACGCATCTAAAATACAGATTGCAATTAAATTTTTAGATTAACCCAATTTTTTTTAATAACCCGTCATAGCGACCAATAAGGTTACGCACTGACCGGTGTTGAAGATGGAATGTAATTTACATTTTAAATTAATAATGCCTTTACACCATGTCACCATAACCAATCAAATTATCACCTGACCTCAATAATCGGATACAGAACCCATATAAATGTTTATAATTATACGTAAAAAATACTATGAGGCCAATTTTTTTCTATGACTCGAGCCCACGGCCTGTAATCTACATTTTCATTTTAGATAAAAGCCTTTTTCATTTCGATTAAATATATATTATACTATATTTAGTAGCGTATCAGATTATTAATAACATCGTTCAAAGACTCCAGTTAACGAAAATAGTCTTCTACTAGAGGCCATGAGCTATTTGCAATAACAGTTCAGACGGCTCATGTCAGATTCCATTTTGCCAATTTAAATTGAAAAGTTACAAAATAATATTGTGAATAATGAAACATAATGTAATAAATTTCCCGCCATTTTTTTTTATAATGGAATGAGTCTTCAAAAAATGTACCTACGCCGAATTTCTACATAACACATAAACATAAAGTTAGCAATTAATTCCGAGATTGGTCAAATGGATAAGTCGTCGGTGATAGTGTAATATTTGTAAGGGGTTTGACTCAGATTTAAAACGCATGATTTCATCTCACTTACGTACACAAACGTAAAAATTCTTTAGCTTTCAATATGATCTTTGATTCGTATTCACAAGTTTTTGTAAGTTTTGAAATCACACGTTTTAAAAACTTAATTTTACTGAGTCGTGTGCCAATTGTTTGGTATAAGAAATGTTATAATTCAGGTGCAGTAATACAGTATCACCAACGACTTATGTTTTTACTTTTTAATCAAATGGGTCTTCTATGGTACCTTTTAATGGAGATAGATGGTTTAAGTTAACAATTATACAATAATAACATACTACATGGCGCTGTCTAGACCCATAATAAGCCTGATTTAACTATTGTATGGGTTCTAGAATGTTGATAATGAATGGTCACAAAAAAATTACTGCAATAAAAAAGTTTGTATATAGATAAAGGAATTTTGATATTTGTCTAGTTTGGCTCAGCTAATCTCAGAAACTGCTAAGCCAATTTTAATATGATTTTGATCGACAGATAGCTAATATTACAACGCGTAACTTAACCTACTTTATTTTAGAAAAGTGTAAGGGTTTCACCTAAAAAAATTAAACCCAGACCTTAGTCAACACGAATAAAGTCGCAGGTACAGCTAGTAAATTATTAAGACCATCCATCTCCATATTAATCACATAATTTATTACAATATTAGGACATACTGATCGTATCTATATAATAGCAAAATGAGCCTAACTAATGAAAGGAGTTCCGACTATGTTTCTGAGTGTCTCGAAAAGAATATTACGTTTATGGTTAGGTATTCTGGAAAGAGAGTTTACCATAGAGTAGATGTGTGCTTTTAAAAGTTCAGAGTAATACTTACACGAAGGTATCTTCTTAAATACTGTTTTGGCCATGAAATCTAAAAATCTCTGGGCGTAGAAACTAGGTCGGTGTACCGATACTGTGTCCTGTAATATGTTAAAAAAGTAGTTATTATTTTGTAAAATATCTATACTACTGAGGTGGCAGACAAATATACTGTCCACCTGGGCTTCGATTCTGCTAAAGGCAAACCACTGTAATACCACTGACACTCTAATAAGTGCTATTTAATTTTAGACTTTACCGTTATACATTTAAAGTCTACAATCAAATGAAAAGAATTCATTTAACTTCTTCATTCGCTCTACAAAATATCATTTGATTTTAGACTTTAATCTGATAAGAAAAAAGTCTACAATTAAATGGCATTTTTAGAGTATTAGTGGCATGACAGTGGTTTGCCCTTGGCAGAATCGAGGCTCTGTTGGGAGGCGGGACACCAGGGGCGTCACACTCGCACTGCCAACCCTAGAAGGGGGGATGTTGGGGGAATTGGGAGGGGGTGGGAGTTTTTTTTTAAGGTATTTATGTACAGTATCCTCAAATGGGTAGGGACAAAAATCTTGTCATTTTTTTTAAGGTCTCGGTCAGGCTTGAAATCTTATTTAAGTTTGATCACAATCGGTTGAGTAGAACCGGACATATAGTCAAAAACACGAAAACCGACGTTCACGCGGGCGGAGCCGCGGGCATAGACTAGTATATAATACAACCTTAAGAATTTAAAATCGACCTCACATCTACGTCATTAACAGTACCATTTTTATACCACTTAGGTGGTAAATAAGCACACCCTTACAGGCGAAGCCATCACTCACCCCATCATGGATCATACTCTTCCACGTATGCTCCAGCTTCTTCCGAAGACGGTAGGACTGCAGGATGTCTATGATGCCCAGGAACAGGAGGAGGCGCTCGCCGCGCGCGTTCCGTGCCGGAATACCGCCAGGACTGGGGGAAGAAAAGGTCCTTTAAGAATACAAAGGTAGCAAACTTGGATACATTCTTATATGACTATTATATCCCTACTACTAGTTCAATTCAAACCTCCTCCCGACAAACCGCAGAGAATGGCACATCTCAGGGGTTTTAGTGTCCTTTTCTAGCTGATAATAAAAGAAACAGATGCAATTAGAAAATTTTAGAGAGTATCGACATGTTTAAAAATAATTTAAAGGACATGCTATATGATAAATGTTATTATAATATTGACGATTTTTTAAATGATACAATCTAATTAAACACTGACATTTTAATTTTAAAATTGTACCAATTGCATGTGTTGACATTTAATGATAAGTAATGAAATTAATCAATGTAAAATTTGTACGCCAGAACCGGCAGAGTATGAGATCTGACCATTATGTACCTAAACACCATTTTGTGCCATATTCAACGAATAAAGACTTTGACTTTGACTTTGAGAGAATTTTAAGTGTAGAGATGTAACAACAGAATTAGCAGCATTGTGGTACTCACGGCACATCCTCCTCCTCATCAATGGGTTCACTCTCGGCCTGTATACTTTCCATGGCGGTGGAATGCGCCACCAGTTTCGTACGGTTGATCGATCTGTAACAGACATTATATAAACTAAGTATATAGTTAACACTACACTATTGTTTATAGGCACAAGTCTTTGGATTAAAGTTCTCTTTTATTGTAATATAAGTTCTCTTATATTGATAATAATAATAATTTATCGGTCCGAACATTTGTGAATATGTATGTATGGACGTTTGTTGCTCTTTTAAACGGCTTTGTTGCTCTTTTAAAAAGCCCGTTATATGAAAAGTACTTAAATTTTGAAGTAGGAAGTAGGTGGGTGTTGGTGCAGTCGGGTTATAGGATTTTTTTAAGTATTTATGCCCGGGCGAAGCCGGTTCACGGGCGGCTAGTATAAATATATACGCGATTTATTTTAACGATACCCATTTAATTTCACCATTTTGGTTTCTACATGTATTTTGACTTTTTTTAAAGAAAACTGCACACCTGGTTGCGCGGTGAAGATCAATGTTTCATTGGCATTTCCAACCCATTGAATATAGTACGCGATTATAAACCTTCAACTCTTGTGACTATGAGTGATGATGACATTGATAAAAACAGGTTGGCAGATGAATATGAGAATTTCGAATATTTAGGACGTATCCAGATAACTCACTAAATAACTAACTTGGGCGCGGGTTCAAGTCCCGTCCTGGATGATCACTTTTTCCGACCTAATCATTTTTTTTTTTTTTTTTTTTATTAAACATAAAAATTATACATTGGTTTATCCTTGGCAGTGTATCAAAAACCAGAAAGGTTTGTTCGTACACTATTTTCTCCGTCGAGTCGTTGTACTCGCACTGAATAACTTAATACTATACATTAGGTAGGTACTTAATCTAGGTATAATAATAAAAGAATTCAATTTGCAAAACAAAGAGAAAGAAAAAATAATAATAAAAACAAGTTTACAATAAAATCAACAATGTGCGGGTAGATTGGCAAATTTACAACGGTGCGATGCTTTGCCGCTTGCCGCTGAGACTTACCGCGCTGCGTACAGGCTGTTTCATTACTTTTTCATATGTTTCTTATTTGATTGGTGTATGGTTGTCAGAGAATAAAATAGGCAAGACTTGTGCAAATAAACAGCTTTTGAAGTGTTAGAGAAGTAATACATTACTGTGAAACAAAATACATTTAACATGTTGCCAAGTAAAAAAAGTTTAAGTTTGAAGATTTTTGGTTCACAATAGCACCACCAAGTTTGAAAATAGTACAATAAATCCGACATAACCAGTATAATATCAGTGATATAAAATGCATGCTTTTAGAATCCAAATATAAAGGACTTTACACACTTGTAGCTACTACGCCGAAATTACCCCAAAAATGGGTAAAATAAAAATACTATTTTTTTTAAATGTGAACACTGGTAGGTGTTTCTTTATTAAGTATGATAAATAATATTGTATCAATAAATAACTTTCCACTAATTTACCCCAAAAATGGGTCAATAGGTATTTTTTTTCAATGTATGAACAAATGAACACCAACTTGTAGTCGCATCACAACAAGTGTGCCAGTCCTTAAAAACAATATGAGGCTCCAGGCAATTTATACATCCATGTAAATACCATAGACGGCGTGCGGTGTTAGTCGGTTCGAGTTTGACATAACCGCCCCTGTTGGCTAATGGGTAGCATCCGTACAACCGCACGATAAATGGTTCCCTCGGGTTTGGGAACCATGGAGTCCCCGGAAAAGGGGAGGGGGGGGGGAGGATACCTCGGAGCCTCATTTTGTATTTGTTAGAAACATGCATAAAGTTTCCTGTTATTGAAGTTAACTTCCTAAAACTCACACGACGCAAGTGGAAAATAGGTATCGATTACACGAAATTTTAGTCGATTTCACTAAAGTCTGACATAGATTTATGCGCAAAACACACATAAAGCGATTTCCGTTTTCGATCACATCAGTGGGGCTAGCATGAAATTTCTTTCGAATTGACTTCCTAACGTGTGCGACAAAACTATATAGCTATAACGAGCTTCGTACAGCGCCTCTGTCGTGCGTTAAAACTGTACAAACCCTATAAAATTATTGACGCACACGTTACAAACTCGATTCGAAAGAAATTTCGTGCTAGTTCCACTAGAGCTCTCCATAGTCTCCATATTGTGATCCAAAGCGGTAACGCGCCCGCTTTGTGTTTTGAGCGTAAAGAGTTACTAGTAGGTACTTTAAGTTGAAGTATTTACCATTCGTACAAGAAATAGACAGTAAATTCTTCAATATGTTTTAGTATGATAGATAAGAATCGTCAAAAAAAGTGTAAAATAATCGACTAAACTCAAGTAATCGATTATTACGGAGTTAAAACGATAGTACATAGATAGTATATAAGTATATAACCAAAGATTTCTATGCATATAATTTATATTTATTTAGACTAGGATGCTTAGTAAAAATAAGTGATAGACCTTAATGTAATTTTAACGAATTTTACCACTATTTAACAAGTTTAGATTAAAAAAAAAGAAGTTTTCTCAATAGAATAATATAATAATTAATCCAAATAATTCAAAGATCTTATGCATGAGTTTTCTATTTGGGAGGTTTCCTTTTTATCTGAATGACGAATTATTATGAATAATTGAAGTGTAAAATTAGGAATAAAGAATGTAGTCGAAAAATATAGCTATTATAGAATCGCTGAAAGAATGCGTTCCTGACAGGTTGTGAGCGAACGGGCGATGTAACTTCGAACTGGTGTATAATTTACGTCAAAATTTTAAATATCGTTTATTGACCTTATTAACGAGTGATAACATTAAAAATTTAATTACTGTGCCAATTTACAATACACAGATTAATTTTGGGCTAAAATGATTAACAATTAATTAATTAAAAATATAAAATCAATAGTTTTTAAAAGTCATACACGTCAAACTGCGCTGTTTCAAGGTTATGTCAAATGTTCGCTTTCATACGGTTTTCATAGTGATGAGACAAAATAACAAGGCAATTGTAACCGCGTATTTTAGTAATCTTAATAATAATAATCTGTTGGTTGAAAAATATAAAATAGAACGTTATTTTGTATTTTTGTTAATGTGTGTTAATGTAAAAAAAAATATGTAATTTTGTAATAAGCCCCTACCCAAGCTAATAGAAAGAATGAATCATATTTTTATAATGAATGAAATGAATATGATTTTTTTTTTATTATTTCAGGCAATAACCCATCATTACAATTAATAATCACATAAAATTAAATAAGAATGAAACAAAATTAAAAATATAAAATTGGAAAAACAAATAGGGCGGATAGATAGCCAAATTAGAATAAAATTAAAATTAAAATGAAATCACGTTGTCACAATTGCTGACTGTGATTATTATTATGTTATTGTAAGTCGGGAACAGGTTTAGAGAACGGTTCTAGGTACAAGTTATTTATTGTACATAACTAGTCATGACGAATTGACATGTGTCAGGAACGCATAGTCTCAGCGGCCAAACTATAGGATAGATTGGATGCAGAAGGCGGAGAATGGGGTAGTATGGCGCATATAAGGAGCGCCCTATGTCCAGCAGTGGACGTCGATAGTCTTTGATTGGCCTCTGTGGCGTAGCGGTAGTGCATGTGACTGCTACACAGACGGCGCGGGTTCGATTCCCGCTCAATGCAAATATTTTTATGTATGAATATGTCTATTTGCATTGGTCTGGGTGTCTCCATGTAAGATAAGTATGTATTTACAAAAGAAAAGTATATAAGTATGTTTATCAGCATTCTAGAACCCATAACACAAGCTAGTTAAACTAAGCTTACTTTGGGTCTAGGGAGTGATGTGTAGAATGTCGTTGAATATTTATTTGAATATTTAAGTGTAGAAATTAAGAGTCCCGACGATATTTTGGTGGAGACACTATATGTTATGAAATAATATTAGTATACATAGAAATCCTTGTACAGAACATTAATGAGGTTAGAAAAAACATAAAATAAACATTCAAAACATATAAACGTATATTACTGGGTCCTTTTCACTTGCGCGTTGAAATCCTCTCGTCCCTCCGACCTGAAATTGTTTTATTAAAAAAAAATATCTAAATACCACCACCGGATTTCTTAAAAAAACACTGTACAATTCATTACATAGTATAATGACAATTTTATGCGTCCGTCTGTTTGTCAACTAATTTCTTCTAAACTTGTTTTTATCTCATAATTAAACCATACAAATAAACTCGTATATATTATGTATACCCTCATACATGATACCTACTTACTTACAACAAAAAAATAAATTGATTCTTTTTTTAAATTGTCTGTCTGTTTGTACAAGTTAATCTCCGAAACGGCTGTGTCCCTTGCGAATCGCTAAAAATGGATATATAACGAAACCTGATATGTTTAGGATCACAACATTTACATGACATGTAATTTATATTTAAAAAACATGAATACATTTAAAGCAATGTATAATTCATATTTTTGCTTTAATTTGTATAACACATGTATCATAAAAAATAAATTTATACAAAAAATCTTGAAAACACATTTATTTAAAAAAATAATGCTGCTATGCATAGTTTTCACATGCACTAAATGTTTATTATACAAAACACCTGAGTGACATACTGTCAATATAATCCCAGTGTAAATATAATTTCACTGTAATTATAGTTTCACTGTAATTGTATTGCCAGTATTATTAAATCATAACGCACCGTATTCATAACTTCACTGTAATTGTAATTTGTTTCATTTACAGTGAACACATACAGTAAAGTTTGCCGATACCGATGGCAGTGAAGTTACAGTATAAAGATACAGTGACAGTATAACTACAGTGAAATTATAATTGTTATTCCACTGGAATTTCACTGCCTACAAGTGAAATTATAATTTCACTGTAACTGTATAACACTTGAAGTAAACCAACATAATTATGACCTGTTTTCTTATCATCTAACGTTCACATTAGGGTAACTAACCTTGTCCTGTTAAGTCCACTCTTCTTGGGTTCACCCTCGGCGTCATCGTCGCTCTGACCGGAATCGGTGCGTTTCCGAGCTTCGGATTTTTCCCTCTGAGCCTCGTCGAGGTTGTGGATGCCGACTAGCAGAGAATAGTCCATGATCTGAGGAGTTAAGAGTACAGTTACATTAAATGTATTCAACTCAGTTGAGAAAAAAGCATTTTATTTGAAAGAGCTCACGATAATTTTTTGTGCAAAAATCCCTATATGGCCTTGGGTCAGCAGGGATGCGAGGGAAATGCCTCTTGGGTCAGCTTGGGGGGATTTTTGGAGCTCTGGCTACCCTACTCACCGTCGGGAACACAACACGATGGTTATTATGGCCGTGGTCTTCTGTAGGGTGGAGGTACTACCCCAGTTGGACTGCTCATTCGGACGGGAGATTCCGTCGTGTCCTACCTCCTTTGGTTGGGAGGTCATACAGCAGTCGCTCCTATAAGTCTCATAAGCCAAATCTTAAGCAATAATGGTGACTCACTTTAAAGCTCTCCAAGACTCGACAGTCCCGCTGCATTGTCTTGATGAGAGCGTTGTAGGTATCAGCTTCCAGGAACAGACCTTCGGTGTGATGCTCCATGAAGTCCAAATCCTTGTATGTAGGAGACGTCTTTTGACGTTCGCCTTTATTCGCCTGGAAGATAGAAAACGCACTTTAATCTATCTATCTTTATAAAATTCTCGTGTCACAATGTTACTTACCATACTCCTCTGAAACGGCTTGACCAATTTTTGAAATTTTATATGCATAAACAAGTAGGTCCGAGAATCGGCTACTATCTAAGTGTGGCTACTATCTAAGGGTTGTCCACCACATAAGTTTTATAATGTGGCATTATATACGCACAACCCTAAATTTTTACCAACCCCTGTATTGCAATACTCATTTTAGTAATTTAGAAATAATTTATATGGCAATACAACGTTTTTTGGGTCAGCTAGTACTGTTATAAAACAGTTGGTGGGAGGAATTTGGTGCGGTTTCTTCTGTTTGAGAGGTCTAGATCAGAAAACAAAAAGAACTGACGACGCCCCTACGGGCGGAGCTGCAGACATAGGCTAGGCTCCTGACTCGCTTTATTAAGGACTGATACAAATATATGAAATATCTGATCTGTGCAAATGACACCTATATATTGACCATAGGTGTATTTATATCAGAGGCGGGAGGGGGAATGTCAAAGTCAGTCAAAAGTCGTTTATTCTGTATAGACCAATATATGCGGCACTTACAAAACGTCAAAACCAAAATTATTTAAAACTAGAAGCAAATGGACCACCGGTTCGAAACGCGGCCCAGACCTGAGAAGACTCCGGCAAGAAACTCAGCGGGCTGTTTTTTTGGTCTATTTACAACAATTGCTTTAGGCCGATGTGAGGAGACACCGTGCTGTTTAATCGGAGCGACTCCGATATAACTACCTCCGCTCCCCGACGGAGGTTTCCGTGGTGATTTCCGCATGAAAAAAGAGGGGGAGTATATATTTCTCACAACTGATCAGCTGTGTGACGTAATGGTGATGATAATGATGACGACATACCTTCCTTTTATACGTCGACCCTTTAAGATCGTACTTTTGATGCAATTTGACTGAAGACGGCAGTATATTGTTCATAGCCACCAGTCGTACATTTTTACTGTTGCACTGGTAACAGTACAGGCCGAAGAACTTTGGTAGTAGCGTGCGTGGGTTCTGGAAAATAAACATTCAACTTTAGAACATCTATCCTGGGCCTGCTTCTGCTTCCATTTTTGAGGTATCTCTCCTGGACCTGATACGCCGACTCTTTCTTGAAGTCCGTTTCTACACTGGAAAGTAGTTCTGGGGTGGGGCTGCTCTAATCCCACCCCACTTGGTGGATTGTGTTACTAAAGACCTTGACTCTAAAATCTGAGCTGAGCGAAGTCAACGTCTCAGCCCTCGCCAGAGTCTGCAGTCTCGACAATCATCGCTACGACTTTGCTACCGAAATTGCATACTAAGATAGCGACAAATATCGGTTGCAGTAACGCATCTTGCGTCAAACGGTAGTCTGTACATTTGGGAAGGTCAATATTATGGAGATACCGATAATCGTTAAGTTTGCGATGATATTCGTTAACATGTCATGTCAAATCGCCGCGCCGGCGCCGCCGCGATGTAATTTCTGCGAAAATATTTTTTGTTTTTATAACACTTACCTGATCCAGATTCAAATAGTACCCTGGCAGTAGTTTCTGAAGGAACTCCCCCTCCTTATGCTGTACGGTTTTAATGATAAACTCATCATCCATGGTCAGATAGAAGATGCTACCAGACGCGCCAGGGTTGCTCAACTCGCGAAGTGGAGAGCTACACATTGACATCTGGAAGAGAAAATACAATATGAGGTTTATGGAATACATGAAGGCAAAATTTTTGACAATATATTTTAGATGCACTATCCTCTCCACCTCTCCCTAGCTCCATCCTTCCCCCACCCCTCCCTAGTTCCCTAATTCCTCCCACCCCTTCCTAGTAGGGTAGTCAGAGCTTACTGAACCCCTCCAAGCGTAGTCACCTTGCCTGGTCGCTGGTCGAAGGATATTAGCTTTCTATCTGAGAAACATCACACCTTGCACCACCAAATATGTTTATATTGTATACTCACCAAGAAATCGTCTGGCTGTATTCCGAACAGATCTCTAAAGTATCTGAACGCAATGGGCGCGTAAGTCTTGAACTTAAACTCGGAGTAGTGATGGGCGGGCGTGTGGTTGGAGCCTTCGTGAGGAAAATTCGTCGTCTCCACTGTCATGAAGTCTTGCATGAGAAGATCACGTTCAGGTTTCGAAGCTAGTCCACCGATTGCGTGTTGGATTCCTGTTGGACAAACAATATTTTTGTAATTTTTTTTTGTACTATTTAGGTGGCAGAACGGCCCACCTGATGGGAAGCGGTCACCTTGGCCTATTGACGTGTACATTAGGGTGTCACACGCGTGTTGCAGACCCTGGTGGGGGGGAGGTTGAAGAGTTGGGGAGGGGGAGGTTGTGTCCTATGCTTTTGGAGTCAAGGGTCTGAATGTTGGATTTGTTTCAAGAATATTAGGAACTGAATTATTAATATTGTACCCCTAACCCTTCTAGTTAAGCTGAATTGTTTGTGTAAGAAGTGAGTTCAGTCAAGATTCAAACCCTTGACCTTCAACTATAGTAGTTTTTGCATCCATCGCGAACAAACTGGGCCTCGATTCTGCTAAAGACAAACCACTGTCATGTCACTGACACTCTAAAAAACAGACTTCATTGTTATCAGGTTAAAGTCTAAAGTCAAATGATATTTTGTAGAGCGAATGAAAAAGTTAAATGAATTCTTTTCATTTGATTTTAGACTTTAACTTTAACTTTATAACGGTGAAGTCTACAATTAAATAGCATTTTTAGAGTGTCAGTGGTATTACAGTGGTCTGCCTTTAGCAGAATCGAGGCCCTGATAAGTAAACAGACAAGAATTTCAACAAAAAATGCATTTTTTTTTTCACCATCGTTAATTTAACCCGAGTTTATTTCTAATATCTCCAATGTACAGACACAGATCATTTACAATTTTATAATAGGTATATATTTAACTCCACACATACTGCACAGTAATATGACAGCCCTATACAACAGACTGCAAAACTCAGTACTAATTTAAACTTGACATTGCAACGATAAGCAGCAACCTTGGCACGTATCAAACGTCTACTTCCTACTACAGGAAGCTAGTATTTTCCTCTTTTTTATACCAAGCCGTCAGTCCCGGGTTTTTATAGTCAATTTGACTGCACACCGCTCGATGGTATGTTGAATAGGCCACCATTCCAGATGCTTTACCTCGAATGGTGGGGTACCCTCTCACCGAGACTAAACGGTGTGGTGGTTTCACGGGGGGGGGGGGGGGGGGAGAACCCGGAAACCCCCATGGATACCACCCCCGTCGGCCATCGGGGGTGGTTATGTCGGGATCGAACCCACTAAAACCATACGTCATCTCGGGTCTTAATTACCGGGATGTAAGTTTACCCAATAGGCATATCCCTCGCACCCAACTGACCCCGGGCCATCTACGGTTTTAAGATGGCCGCCTCGATCGATCGAGGCCCTGTTTTAATGGTTTTTCTACAGTCCACAATACACACATATCACAGCTTCATCATTTGATGTTTTTCATTAAAAGCAAATACAACAACCCATAACTACAAACGCAAGAGACGCAAGACTACAATAGTCGACGTAAATGCAAATAACTGTAAGCGAACATTTACGGTTCAATAAATTACAGTGAATACATTCGGTCCCAATACGAGATGACTTGTTAAGCGAGTGAATTATCTCATATTTTAATTAAACCGAGACATTTAAAGCATTTTAATGTTCAAAAATGGATTATAAATAATAGGGTAGACACATAATATGATTAACATATATGATGACTTTTACGATTATTGCAACAGTTAAATTCTGAAACCAATGTCGAACGTTAAATCAATGATTGGAAGGAGTATAGTCCGCTTAGCATTTAGTCAACTTGCACTTTAATTGCTATTCTCATTTATTTCTTTCAGTATTTAGTCTACTACTTAGTTAGTTAAAACATCCTACTATTATAAATGTGAAAATTTGTGAAAATGTCTGTATGTTTGTTACACAATCACGCTCTAACAGCCGAACAGAACCAGCTGAAATTTCGTACTGGAATAGATAATAGTCTGGCTCTGTCTAACACAATAAGCTACTTTTTATTCCCAAGGGAAGCGAGAATGGGAACAGAATTTCAAGCGGGCGAAGCCGCGGGTAACATCTATAAAAGTACTAGCTGTTGCCCGCGGCTCCGCCCGCGTGGATGTCGAAATCCGTTTCAAAAACTATCCTATCTCTCAAGTTGGATCGAACTGCACATGGTGTGCGAATTTTATTATAATCGGTTAAGTGGTTTAGGAGTCCATTGAGGACAAACATTGTGACACGAGATTTATATATATTAAGATAAGATGAACGCTTTTCATCGGAACTAAAAAAAAAATATAAAAATTAAATTCTGTACGATAAGTGGTTCCACAGTTTGCGAGATTTGACCTTCACAAACTAACACACAAACAGTGCAATTTAAATAAAAGCTTGTAAAAAGAAAATATGGTCTCTTCAAAGTGTTCTATAAACCTCGTTTGTTTAATTGGAACGATAACACAATATTATTGTATGAGTATTATCTACTTAGGCATGTCGCGAACAGATTTGGATTTCAGCTGTTTTATGTAAGTTCCGAAAGATTTCCTTTATATATTAGAAGACATAGCCTATACCCTCGGCTTCGCTCGCGTGGATGTTTTCGCGTTTTTTGACTATATCTCCGGTTCTATTCAACCGATTGTCATCAAACAATTAAGATTTTAAGACCTTTTAAATAAAAAAAAGCATCTAATCCGTTCCGTAACTTTTGCATCATCGCGAAAAAATTGTCAAGAATTAAAAATTGTTTTTTCTTTTTTTATACTACTGAAGTGGCAAACATTTTGTGTTCTGAAGCATGTATAACATAACCCAAGTATTTTTTTATATCTCCGATGTACAGTTACTTTCAGAAACTTCATCCTGAAAGAAATTATTCCAACCTTTTCTAAGAAATTCTCAAATTTTGAGCTCAACAATAAAACCACTTAAAATTTTGAAGCGGTACCTATCGGTTGTCAGACGGTCTCGTCATAACCTCCCAAAACTTCGAAGCTAATTTTAACGTATCGAGGAAATCTGAACTCTCAAACTCACTTTGATAGCTTCAAAACAAACTTTTCCCTGATATGAAGTTCGTTCAGCAGTCTCAGCACGAACCACGAACTATGAGTCATGCCTTATTATATTATTATCCCATGCCCGCGGCTCTGGACGTCGGTTTTCGTGTTTTTTTAACTATATCTCCGGTTCTACTCAACCGATTGTGATCAAACATGCGTAAGATTTTAAATCCGACTGTCTGAAAAAACCGTATCAAAATTCGTTCGGTAGTTTTTACATCCATCGCAAATAAATAGACAAACAGACAAGAATTTAAAACAGAAAAACTGTCTCCAGAATCGTTCATATAACATAACCCGTGTATTTTTTTTTTCAATATATCAAATGAACAGACACAGCTACTATACAATTTTATAACAGTATAGATGACATTTTACCAAATCTCTTATCGAAAAACTTCACTGCGACATACAATATTTTATTATCAATTCGCTAATAAATAGTTCACTGGCATCATACCAACACAAATATGTTTCAAACTAAATTAAAATGAGCAACGCGAACAAGCCGGTATTGTTACAATCATGAATCTAAAAAATATACGGACATAAAGCGTTGAAGGCAACAGGCTGTGTCACCAAAAATGGCGCAGCTGAATTTTGGATTTGCTTAAAATTATGATTCCTGGATATTTTTTTCTTGTTGTCACTACGGCTTTACACGATTTCACTACACAAAACAGAGATGATTCTCAGCATTCCATGGATTCACCGTGCGGTCGCCGGGTCCATGGCGCGGTACAGAGAGGAACCCCGTGACGGTGCCTGGGACTTGCAACCCAGAAGAAGGTTTAGGGTGGCCACCTTTAGTGGAGTATTTATTTTTTCGCCACGTAAAACTGACTGAATCGAATGAAATTTCCCGCGTAGTAGCTTACTGGTGTGTGCGTGCCTACTTGTACGTATTATGTAAGTAAGCCGACTCCAGTGTCATCACTTGTATTGTTCAACGCGTTCCATCCATAGGTTTTTTTAGGTTCATGGTTAGAAATTTAGCTCATTGCCTCAATAGGACCTTGAACCCACAACGTTCATAATTGACTTGTGTACTAACAAGACAATTCATTGTTATACACTATTGATGTATTAAATCATCATTTTTAAGCGTTCATGGTGGTGCCCGAGGTACACACCTCGGAGTCCGGGATTCGATTTCCTGCCACTGAACGAGCTCCGTCCTCCATGAGCGCTGGCCTGAGGGTGATGGGTTGAGTCCGTCACCCTAGCAGAAGCAGGCCGTTGCCCCTTTTTCCGAGAGTATAATGGGGACACCGTGGTTCCCAAACCCGAGGGTG
Source organism: Lithosia quadra (assembly GCA_963576445.1). Taxonomy (NCBI): domain Eukaryota; kingdom Metazoa; phylum Arthropoda; class Insecta; order Lepidoptera; family Erebidae; genus Lithosia; species Lithosia quadra. The sequence continues at coordinate 4,466,802 of OY754901.1, read as the reverse complement.
TCATCCCGAAGCCGAAGATGGCACGGGTCAGCTGGGGTGCGAAGGTAATACCTATTGTGCTACCTTACACCCCGGCACTAGAAGACCAAAGACGACGTGCGGTTTTAGTCGATTTAAATCTGACATAACATAACCACCTCCGATGACCGAAGGTGGTGGTATTCGTGGGTATTCCCGAAAAAAAAGGTGGTCTACGTGGAGTTGTCTAGATGCTATTCGGACTTTTATCCCGAAATTCCCACGGGATCAGGACTTACGCGGGAAACGGCTAAGTAGGTATATTGCAATATTACTCGTTTACTTAAAGTACAAACATATCGATTACACATTGTGTTTCATTAATGTTTATGAACTTAATGATGATAAACGATTCCGTAACAGTAGAGCGAGCACGAAATTACATTCGAATAGTAATCGTATGGTATTCGAAACGAGAAACTAAGTGCCTAGTGCGAGTTTTAGCGTTTCTCGTTTCAGTTAATCGTGAATGCGTGAACGCTAACTTGTATTGAATGAAAATTGATTCAGCAGTTTGCCACCAGGTGGCGCTAACCTAATCTCATACAAATTAGCATTTATGCATTCACGAGTGACTAAAACTGTAAACGCAAAAACTCGCACTAGGCTCAATGAAAGCAGTCAACATAATATAGGTACACAATCATAAATATAAATATACAATCCTTATCGTGATTCGGTTTTCGACGAATCGCGTTGCACTTCAATAATATCGCGTTCACACAATAATTATTACCGAATCAGAATTATATTAACTGTCTCCAGTCTCTCGCTACGAATACTATACGCTTACTATTCGAATGTAACTTCGTGCTAACGCTACCGTACGTGTAAAGTTGACAAAGCAAATCTTTAAAGAGTACGTCATCTTATACAAGGAAGTTAATGTATTCGATGCATTTGAAGAATTTGGCTCGCGAACTTAGCATCTCAGAACCGAATAATAAGAAATTTAGTCATCAAGGAAAAATATTTGGTATGAATCATCATCATTGGGGCAAGATTTTGTTTTGATTTTCAAGATATTCATTCTATGGACATGATGGTATGAGAAGAGATGAAAGCAATGTTGTTAAAAAGTTTATAAGTAAGTATGGATGTGGAGGGCTTTCAGGGTAAAGGTAGCCTTGAGAAAAGTCGGATGGAATGGAATGAGTCTCCAAAGTGCGGTTGTCCACAAAGTGAAATACACATTGGTACTGTCCGGCCGGATTCGAACTCGATACCTCTGAGTTGAGGCCGCGCCCTTATCCATTCAGCTACCATCGCTTTATAATATACGTAGAGTATACACAAAAATGTCAAAAAAATAAACCACTCATATTTTAAACGGTTTTATTTAACTTGACCTGTTTCTTTGGGTCAACTCTAGTAATTGAAATTTTACCCCTTTTCAGTAGTTTGGTCTGATATTTGGCAGAAATCTTTAGTTCTGATGACAATACAATTTTATTAAAACCGTTTGACTTAAAAAAAATAAGTACTCAATTGATTTTTAATCCAAAAACCCCGTTATACCTATCACGCGCTGTTTGCTATTATATCCGCCCACAAGCGCCTACCTACGTCACAGAAAAATGACGCCATCATCGAAACTGACGTCACAAAAACAAAAGTTAACAATCTATGACGTAGGCAGGTAGCATCGCGCTATGACCTTGAAATCGACATGTCAACATTTTTGTATTAAACGGTTAACGGTTAATGGTTTCTTACAGAATAAAATAAGATTTTGCTGGAAATTTTGCGTTTTTTTTTTTTGCGGGAATCAAAGTAGGCTTGGAGTTGGCAACAACTAAAGGGAGCCAGCGGGGACGGTTATATCGAAATTGAACCGACTAAAACCGCACATCGTCCCGGGTTTTTGAGCGCCGAGGTGTAAGATAACCCAAAAAGCATTTTTTATACCGCCTAGGTGGCAGACAAGCACACGGCCCACCTGACGAGAAGCGGTCACCTTGGCCTATGAACGTTTACAACACCAGGGGCGTCACACTCGCGCTGCCGACCCTGTAAAAACCTTCTAATGCCCGTCTTGAAGAACCCCATATTGTAGACGCTAGGAACCCCCGCACCCTGACTGACCCGGGTCATCTCCGGCTTCGAGATGTTCCCCTTAGCTTCAGGAATCATGGTGTCCCCATAAGTTGACTTGGGCCTCAAGGATGTTGGTGGTACACTCGCCACCATATTTCATTTTTCATTATCATCTCAATATTATTATGAGTCATTAATGTAATTTATAATCACGAGAGCGACGAATGCTTTGTTTATATATTAGTCATAGCTATTAACGTTATAATTGACACCAAACAATCACGATTGTTTCGCGATTTTGCCTCATTCACTTCGACAGTTGGATGAATAGATGAATAGTCAAAGTCCATTTTTAGCAGCTGTTGCTATACTGATATAGATAGGGGCAAAAATCTTGACAAAAAATAAACCGACTAAACAAACTAAAAAAGTTATATTTATTTTTTACTTTTTAGTGTACAGAAATAGAAAAGTGCCTATTTATGAGGTTTATTATGTACAAAGGCATCAAAAACAGAATTTTAGCCATAAAGATGATTTCGCCTCGATTTTCCCAAGATCCCAGCATCAGATCCTGATACCCATATTGAAATCATACTTCTTTAAGAGTTTATGGTAAGGCCCCAGGTCGGCCCGATATTTGGTAGTCTCTACTTTCCAAAATAACGATTTTTGTCGTTATTTTAACGATTATCATCGCAAACTTAACGATTTATCGGTACCCCCTTATTGCTGACCATCCTAAAATGTACAGTCCGTTTGAGGCAAGAATCAAGCAACCGATGTTTGTCGCTATCTTAACTTGCGATTTCGGTAGCAAAGTCGTAGCGATGAATGTCGAGACTGCGGCCCCTGGCAATGTGTTGACCTACTAGGTTACCACTTTAGCCTCGAGCCCTTCCTTAAGTTAGAGATTAAATGTACGATCCAAAGGATCAAAGATCGAGGTAATTATTATACAAACAAGCTACTTGTTATTATACAAAGACAAACATAAAACCATATAATGTAAAGGTTTTACAACGTGCTATAGGTAACTTGTAATTATGTACAGTGTAAACAATGGTAGTGTATAGCAATAACGACTTCTATTTTCTTCACTTTTGATCATTTCTATTGTAACTTTGAATCAATCATTTTTATAGTTAATTTGTCTATTTGTGTCTACTGTCTTCCGTTTGCTAAGGAGGGAAGGGGATTTATCATATTTGTAATGCCTCTAATTTCCTCTAATTAATTTCGATCAATTATCTATTTATCTTATTAAACCCTCTCAACTCTCTCGTTAGAGGAGAGGAGACTCGTGCCCAGCAGTGGAACATAAATGGGTTGCTATTATTATCTATCCTACTAATATTATAAACGCGAAAGTTTGTAAGAATGTATGTCTGGATGTATGTTTGTTACTCTGCCACACAAAAACGGCTTAATGGATCTGGCTAAAATTTGGTACAGAGATAGATTATAGTCTGGAATAACATATAGGCTACTTTTTATACAAGCTAATACCGCGGCTCCGCTCGCAAAGTCGATCGGTCGGGATTTTCTAGATATATGTTTGTTACTCTTTCACGTAAAAACGGCTGAATAGATCTGACTGAAATTTGGTAACGAGATAGATTAAAGTGTGGAATAACATATAGGCTACTTTTTATACAAGCTGATACCCGCGACTTCGCTCACGGAGTCGATCAGTCGACCCACGGAGTAGATCAGTCGGGATGTCTGTATGTATGTTTGTTACTCTTTCACGCAAAAACGGCTGAATAGATCGGGTTGAAATTTGGTATAGAGATAGATTATAGTCTGAAATAACATATAGGCTACTTTTTATACAAGCTAATACTCGCGGCTCCGCTCGCGAAGTAGATCGATCGGGATGTCCAAATATTATGTTTGTTGCTATTTCACGTAAAAACGGCTGAATGGATCTGGCTGAAATTTGGTACCGAGATAGAGTGTAGTGTGAAATAACATATAGGCTACTTTTTATACAAGCTAATACCCGCGGCTTCGCCCATGGAGTCGATCAGTCGGGATATCTGGATGTATGTTTGTTACTCTTTCACGTAAAAACGGCTGAATAGATTAGGTTGAAATTTGGTACAGAAATAGATTATAGTCTGAAATAACATATAGGTTACTTTTATACAAGCTAATACCGCGGCTCCGCTCGCAAAGTCGATCGGTCAGGATGTCCAAATTTTATGTTTGTTGCTATTTCACGTAAAAACGGCTGATTGGATCTGGCTGAAATTTGGTACCGAGATAGAGTGTAGTGTGAAATAACATATAGGCTAATTTGTATACAAGCTAATACCCGCGGCTTCGCCCATGGAGTTGATCAGTCGGGATATCTAGATGTATGTTTGTTCCTCTTTCACGTAAAAACGGCTGAATAGATCAGGTTGAAATTTGGTACAGAGATAGATTATAGTCTGGAGTAATATATAGGCTACTTTTTATACAAGCTAATACCCGCGGCTCTGCCCGTGGGAGTCGATTGGTTGGTAATCGTTTTTTGGCCATGTCCCCGGTTCTACTTAACCAAATGCAATCAAACATACGGCAGATTTTATGTAAAACCAAGACCTTTCTAATGAAAAGGCGGCATCAAAATTTGTTCAGCAGTTTTTGCGTCCATCACGAACAAACAGACAAGGATTGCAAAAAATAGTTATTTGTGGTCAAGATAACCAAGTCTTTTTTTTCAAATATCGATTATTACAACTAAAAGTACTGTTATAAAGGGATATGATGTCCACACTGTCGCCTTAAGTGGAGAGTGGAATGTAGGGTGGAGTCGGGAGAGGAGATTGGACAGTAGAGTGGAGGTGGAGAGTGGAGTGGAGTGTGGAGTGGAGAGTGGAGTGAACAGTGGAGTTGAGTGTGGAGTGGAGAGTGGAGTGAACAGCGGAGTGGAAAGTCGAGTGAAGAGTCGTTTCATTCAAATAGACTTGGTGGCAATACCGAATTCCACGCGGGCGAAGCCGCGGGCGGAAGCTAGTTTTCTATATATGTGCTAAACCACTAAACACGACGAGATATACCTTATCCACAAAAATTTGTAACTCAACACAATTCTATAATTAAACATTGCACAAGCTAACCACATCCGATGGGTTTGTTTACAAAATATTACCTCTGTACGCCCGGTTGCGGAAAATAACCACATATCTGTCTGTTTGGTATAGATCTATGTTAAGGTTACAATATTATTTTGGTGTTTTGATAACATTTCATAAATTTACGTAGGAAATTTGTAACTTTAGTTTTTTTTTTGTTCCTGGAATAGGTTTCAATGGGTTAAGAGATCAATATTTCACGCAGAATTTGAAAGATTTACCGCGGTAGCCTAGTGGTCTCCAATGACTTTTCGATGCTTTTCGAAGTCATGTGTGTATTTATCGCAGGTTTATAAGTGCCCGGTTAATGGCAATAGGCTCACCACCTATTACATTGGGACCTAAACATAAACTGGCGAAATGTGTGTGTGGCGAAATATAGGCGTGAGTTATGTTATGTTATGTTATTTCACGCAGGCAATAGAACAAAAGTTAACAGTGGAACGCCTAGGTGAACCACGGGTACAAAATCTTCCGGTAAGAGTCCGACATAACCTGCCCCGCTGGCCGGGGAGTATCCATGAGGATTTCCGCACGGAAAAAAAGGGTGTGAGGAAAATGTCTTGCCACTACACCTCGATCATACTATTAGATATGTATTCTGTGCCCTCGAAGACCCGAGACGGTGTGTGGTTTTAGCTGGTTTTAGTCCTACATAACCACCTTTGGCTGCGGGGGTAGTTTCCGTGATTCCGACGAAAATAAAGGATACAAAAGCCTAATCTTGGGACACCTAAGCAAACCATGGGTATAAAAGCTTAACTTCGCACACCAGGTGAATCACGGGTATAAAATATTTCTCATGGAACACTTTATAGGCCTAGATGTTCCACTAGGGGTACCCGTATTTTACGGGTCTTGACTGCGGTTCGTACTAGAAACTTCTGAATTTTACGTTTTGAAGGCCTCGGTAGTTTCAATTAGATACACGCTGATAGCCGAATGGCGTGAATAAATAGTTTAATGACATCGAACTGGGTTTCGTTGCGAAACTATAGTACTTTACATTAACGACCGAAGACGTAAAATAAATACATTAATTGCGTTTGTGTGGTAACGTCACGATTATGTCGCCTTTTTACCAACTTTAAGAAAGGTGAGTCTGTTGTTAATCCGTAGATATTATGCCAGAGACTTCGCTCGCGTGCGTAGACATCGGTTTTCGCATTTCTTTTTTTATTCTATCTCTGGTCCTACTCAACTGACTGTGATCAAATATGCGAAAGATTTTAAGTGTAACCAAAACCTTTCAATCAAAAAAACCGTCCCGAAAAAACCGAATAGTTTTAGCGTCCATCGCGAACAGACAAACAGGAAAGAATTCCAAAAGACAAGTATATTGTATTCATGAAATAATCGTTCATATAACATAACCTAAGTTTTTTTTTTCAATATCTTCAATGCAATTTTAAAGCAATTGTATGCTAACTATTCCTTATGATTTTTGGTTGGAAAAAGTGATCATCCAGGACGGGACTTGAACCCGTCATCCGTGAATCATTAAAAAATGATTAGGATTATCTTCAATGGTCAGACACAGTTACTTCACAATTTTAATAGTACTTATAGATTTGGTTCCATAGATGTGATCCTTTCAGAAAAAAAAATAGTTCAAAATATTACGCCTGAATTTTTCTAGAAGAAAATATAACATCAAGTACCTAGTTAAGCACACCTTTGTACATTACCTAACCTTTGATCCCAACTATTAAGTAACTTTTATGTGTATTACAAAATATGCATAAACGTATAATAAAGAATATGAGAATAAGCAGAAACGGTAGCTATAACGGGTGTTGTCTGTATATTTATAGTTTTAAAACGAAAATAACACGAGTTCTCACGGAACAAAGCCGTGAGATCCACATCCCAACCAGAAGCTGTATCTAACTGTAACGGACACATTAGATAAACAAACGTGACAGTTTCATTATTATTACGTAGTGAAAATTTGGCTGTAATTCTACAAGATTAATTACTGTAATGACCTTTATATTATTTACTTCATCATATATTCTAGGGTACAGGGCTGGGATGCGCGGGTCAGAACCGCTGTCGGGGAGTTTTTTTTTTATATATAGGACACGCCAAAATGACTTCACCTTGCCTGATGGTAAGCTAAAGGCAAAGTCTCAGGACTGGGGTCACCATCACATACACCGGTAGTGCTACAGTGGCGGCCCTCAGCTTGACGGCCTCATCAAATGCTTTTTCACGCCCCGCGTGAAGGCCCCGGGACTATAGGAGATAGGAAACACATGCGCTGGTAAAGAATTCCAAGTCTTTATGGTGCGGCAAATAAAAGAGGCACCGATCCGCTTGGTTCTTGATGGAATTGATTTCACCGTGTGAGGGAGAGTACCGCGTGGAAGTTCCAACATCAGCGCCTCCCACTCGCAGGGGATGTAAAAAATGTAGATTTAGTTGATTCGATTGCAAATAACCACTTCACCCTATTTTCAACATGGTGGGTTTTTCCTCGTAGAAACGAAAACGGATAAAGTGAAGAAAATCAATAATGTTCTATTTTTAAATCAAAGCACAAGTGATGCGCATACGTCCTTGAGTTCACAAACTCTACAATCTACAATATTAACAAATCCAATAAGTGTTTGCATTTCAAACCAAACTACAAAATGTCGAACTTTTCGAAGGCGTATTATTTAACTCATTGATGATATGATTAGCTGGTTCTGCTGATTTTTAGGGTTCCGTAACCAAAGGCTAGAAACGAGATCCTATTACTCTCGATGTCTGGTTGTCACTGTGCTGTATCTTATGAAGGCCATGAAGTTCACGAGCTCAAAAAAAAACAAAAGTCTGATCATGCTGCCAACGCCGAACTCCAGCAGGAGAGATAGACCCAAGAGGTGCTGGCTTGGCGTAGTGGATTCCTAACAATATGCGCAGTGAAAGTCAGTAAGCAGATCCCTGGATTCCGAGATGAGAACCTCGGATGCGACCCGGACTAAAGCAAGGATGGTGATGATATAGGCTGGCGGTTACCCCAAAACGTCGCCGCATCAGCGACGGCGATTCTCCTGCAGTTTATTTACGATAGCGTACGTTCATCGTGCGTATTGCTAAAGAGTGGAATGCCCTGCCTGAGTCTGTGTTTCCGGAAAGCTACAACCTGGGAGTCCACCGTCGACCACATCATCACTTACCAACAGGTGAGATTGTGGTCAAACGCGAGCCTATTACCAATGAAAAAAAAAGATATCACATGAACCCCACGTACCACACTGGATGTGAGAATACCCCATGAGATTTTTTAGATTTTTTTTACCAGTTTGTTATAAGGAAATGTTAAGATAAAAATTATTACTCATATTTTTGAAGCTTAATATTATGTCTATGCTAAGGTGACCTGAGCTGAATATTTAGTAGGTGGACGGCTTGGTAACAAACTTAAATATAATTTGTATTATTTTATCATAACATTGATTTTAGCTGCTTGAGACTGAGTTGTATTCTTTACGGTCACGTTTTGAAAAACGTGATGTCCTCGTCGAATTTGACGCTGCCTTAAGAGTACCTCTCATTCAAAGGCCTTTTCACACCTAAGCGGTATTCGCTATCGCTTGCGGTAGAGAAAACCTAGTGGGTATGCAGTAATACTACTGTTCACCTATTGTTGTTGGTAACTACCAACCAACAACAACAAGCGGAATAGTTGGTACATACCTATGTTTGTACCAACTATTCCGTTTGTTCCGCGCCAGCCGCGGATCTTTCGAGCGTAACTTGTATGTATCTCTACCCACAACGGATGAGGCCGTCAAGCTGAGAGCCATCATTTTGGCACTATCGGTGTTTGCAATGGTGACTCCCATTCCAGAGATTTTGCCTTTAGCTTACCATCAGGCGTGGTGAAGTCATGTTGACGTGTCCGACATAAAAAAAAGCATCCGGCTCGCAAAGTGAAACCTCGGCATTACTTAAACATTTTGTGTACAATTGGCAGCTAAAAGAAGTTCATAAAAGTACTTACCCAGTTGAATAGATCCCATAATCTGGGACGACTGTATCTTCTTGTAGGTGATCTCGCCACCCTCGCCGACGCGACGGTGGCCAATCTTCCTGTCCGACTTGTGCACCTTGCTGATGGCGCCCGAAAGCCCAACAGCCGGCTGGAAGGACCAAAAAACAGGTAAATATGGTATCTATACTAATATTATAAAGAGATAAAGTTTGTGAGTTTGTGAGGTTGTAGTATCTTTGGATCTACTGAACCGATTGTGAAAATTCTTTTACCAATAGAAAGCCACGTTATCTGTGAGTGACATAGACTTTATATTTCACAAAAAAAGAATAGGGATCCCTACTAAAACCGGATTAATGTAAACCAAGGTATGAAAAAACCTGCCATAAAATGACTTGGTGGCAATGCCGACCTCCACGCGGGCGAAGCCGCGGGCGGAAGCTAGTCTATTAGAAAATTGTGAAGTAGCTGTATATGTACACTGAAGATATTTAATAAAAACTTGGGTTATGTTATGTGAACGATTCTGAACACATAATTCTTGATGAACGCAAAAACTACTGAACCGATTTTGATGTGATTTTTTTTGTTTGAAAGGTCAGACTTAAAATCTTACGTATGTTTGATCATCATCGGCTAAGTTTACCAAAGATATAGTCGAAAAATGCGAAAACCGACGTCCACGCAGGCGGAGCCGGGGGCAAAGGCTAGTATGTTGTTAAATAATATTACAAATCTGAAGTGTTTGTTTGATTACGCTTATCTAAAATCTACATGTTTATGTACCTAGTAATTATTTCATTACTTGTAATAAAAAACGAATAAAAATTACCAATTAATTAGACTGTTACAATAATTATAACACTTTCAAAATAAATAAATATATTTTCGTGTTATGCTCCGTACGGTTCTCAGATTTTAACGATATAATCCGGTTCAATTGAATTGAAATTGGTGACATCCCCTTTCGTCCCATGAATCACCCCTTATTTCAACCCCTTGAGGTCATTTTTTCACAACAAAAGGTCATAATGTCATTCCTCAAGTTACAGTCCATCTCTGTACCAAACGTTATCAAAATCAGTAGTTTAGGCGTGAAAGTGTCACATACAGACATGCTATTTTCTTTTATAATATCAGTTAAGTATGAATGTTCCTTAGGAATGTAAAAATAAAGAATTTTTCAATACGGTACAGTAATTTTTGAATTCGTTACAATCGAAAAAAAAATTCCCTCTTATCACGTCACTTTGACTTCACCTCGCCAGAAAAGGTAAAGTTTCAGGAATGGGAGTCACCACTACATACACCGATAGTGCTACAATGGTGGCCCTAAACTGCTCATCAAATGCTTTTTCACGCCCGTCTTAAGTTTACTGTTATATATTCTGTGGTTATACATAAACAGTACCGCGGTAGCCTAGTGGTCTGGGTAATGGACTGCTGAGACGAGGTCTCGGGTTCGATCCCAGGTTCACCATGGCACACACTAATGACTTTTCGATTCTTTTCGAAGTTATGTGTGTATTTATCGCAGGTTTATAAGTGCCCGGTTAATGGCAATAGGCTCGTCACCTATTACATTGGGACCTAAACATAAACTGGCAAATGTGGGTGCTAGCACCTCTGCCTACCCCTTCGGGGATATAGGCGTGAGTTTATGTTATGTTATGATGTTACATAAACATAGAACCGCGTCCAGGCATGTTGGTTTCCAATATACGAGAGTTGTGAGCCTGCTCTTCAACCTTTACATATTAAATAGGTACACGTTGGAAGCGAATCCGTCGGAAACCGTTAAATATTGTATGCCCTTAGATGGTATTTATGCTTCGGGAAAAATATAGGTGTCAAGGTTTCGGATACACGAATGAAAACAACAGGAATTATTAACGAACTTTTGCCTGTGACTACGTCCGTCCGTGTAGATTATCAACATACAAATATTTCACGAAGCGATAGTAGCTGAACGGATAAGAGACCGGCCTCTTCTCAGAGGTATCGAGTTCGAATCCGGCCGGACAGTACCAATGTTTTCACTTTCTTTAACCTAGCGTTAAGCCCAGTAGCATCCAAAGCTTTCACCTCGGAGTCTGGGGTCCGCTTTAGCAGTCTTAACTGCGGATTTGGCTGGACCTTGATATTTTCCGTGCAGCGACTGCCATCTGACCTTCACAACCCAATGGTGATATTAGGCGATATCGAAGCATTGCAGCTAGACCGTTGTTGCTGGACTTTTTAGGACTCCTCTCATTAGAAGAGAGGAGACCCGTGCCCAGCAGTGGGATATCAATGGGTTGCTATCAACATTTCCCCGACATGTTATCTTTACTCATGTAACCTGAGGGCGAGTCATTTGTAATACCTCTACTTAAAGTCTTGTAACAGAAGATAATCCTTTTTTTTATATACAACTTAGGTGACAGCCAAGTACACGGTCCACCTGATGAGAAGCGGTCACTGCGGCCTATAGATCAAGGTGAAGATTTTGTTGTTGCAATCCTGTTTCTGAATGGAGAAATTGGGAGTCTTAGGTCAAAGGCTCCACCAAAAGCAACCACCAAGTTTTGAATCTACAATAATGATCTTTATGACTTTTGCTCTAAAGTACATAGTTGCTTAGGTCTCCCTGCTAAGATTTTCCTTAGCCTCTACAATATGGGATTCTTCAAAAAGGGCATTAAGGTTTTTACAGGGTCGGTAGCGCGAGTGTGACGCCCCTGGTGTTGCACACGTCTATAGGTCACGATGACCGCTTAGCAAACCGGTGGGTCGTACATATCTGCCACCTAAGTGGTATAAAAAATCTATACTACCTAATATCAGTAAAATTTCGTCTATACTTAAGATGTTAGATACGACAAAACCTTGTACACCCACGCCTCTCCAGGGAGTCTTATATCTTTGAGCGTGTCTACTCTTAGTATGACGTATTTGTGTTCATATATCGCCAATATATTCCTATGGGAATAACCAGCTCAATACATGTGAGACATCGCCTTTTGAATTACACGTTTATAAATACGAAAATACCCTTCCTTTTACAATCCTGGGTCCTTTAAGCGGGGCGTGAAAAAGCATCTGTCGAGGCCGTCTGGGTAGAGATCACCATTCTAGAGGGATCCCCTGAAAATGGTGACCACTACTTTATGGATTTATTATCTCAGGCGGGGTGCAGTCGGGGGATCTGGGGACGTAATTTATTAAAAAAAAATTACGATCTGATTGATCGCAATTCGAATATCTGTGGCAGTCATTGCGGGTATTTGAAGTCCTAAAAAGTCCGACAATTAATATCAACAAATTTCGGCAGTTGATTGTGGAGGTCAGATCGCAGTCGCTTCACGGAAAACATCAAAATTCGGCCGTTTCATAGATCGATCGAAAAGGAGAATTCCAACTGAATTTAAAAAAAAAGACCTGGAGGATGATTCAAAGCCTAATATTATCTACTTTTAGACTTTGAATGACTACTGTTAGATAACTGATTGTCTACTGCAGGATTCCACTATCGTCACTGATTATCATATCGCTCAAGATAATCGCTAGATCGTGCATCCATCATAACCTTTCATTCGGCTCCAATGATCTTCGGGACATAAGCTAACCAGGGCCTGTAGACATCGAGGTCCATTTGAATCACCTTACACCCCGGCGTTAGAAAACCCGAGAGGTTTTAGTCGGTTCAAGGTTGATATAACTGCAGGCTGCGGAGAAATTGCGCACGAGAAAAAGGGCCTGTAGACAAAGTGACATTCTATAAGTGGAATCGCTTCGAAGTGTGTCTGAAAAGTCCAAAATATATAGGAGTGACATTATTTGTTATTCGTGAGATATCAAGAAATACTGTCAGTCCCATACATTTCGGGTTATTCCACTGGATTTATAGCCAAATGTGACTTTGTCTAGGCCCCAAGGATCGTGGTGGAGCCCAAAACCTCAATCTCTAATATAACCTGAGAGTCTTTAAGTCTAGAGTGAATACGTTGCTTCTAGGCAAGCATGCTCCATCGTCGACCACATCGTTACTTACCATCAGGTGAGATGGAGGTCAATCACGGGCCTATCGACTGTTAAAAAAATCTCTTTTATTGTTGCTACAACGTGAACGTATTACTCACCGTATATAAATATCTCGCATCATACATATACATCACGAGTGAAACCACTTCCCTTCAGACTTATATGCTTCAGTCTTTTCTACTGTAATATCTTCAAGCAGAAAGCTGACAAAGATAAGTTTTAGGCAACGTAGTCGTAGTTTATCAACATCACATTTTAGGAACACCTTTCTTCAATAACGCTGGCTGAATATCTTTGACAAAAGGATCCTGATAAAGCTAGGCTTTAACGAACAGGTTTTTAAGTCAACTTCAATATTCAGATTAATATGATCACAACTTCTTAAAGAAGGAATTCGAAATCAACGTAACGCACACTTTATCAACAACAGTTAACATTGGGTTTTGATCACATTTTTCTTAAAATCCTTTGAGCAACTTCAAATGCAAAAAATTTAAGAAGGAGCGATAAAGCTAAGTTTTACGTAACGTACAGTTTATCAACAATCAATCATCACATTTTTCGAAACCTATGAGAAAACGTGTACCTTTCACCTACTCACAACAGATCAACACTCGAATCAATTTCACATAATCATTTTTGATTAAAACATTGAGCAAATACATCGACGTGTTTTCACATCAAAACCTATTTAACTTTAGATTTGTTACTCATATATTTGTAAACTTAGTTATCATTAGAAAAATGTTGTTGTGATAAAAGATTCGTCTTATCACTCGCCGTATACGTAATATGTGTGTATGACTTATCATATCTGCTTTAGATATGGCCACTCAAGGAATTTGGAGCGGGGATGACAGATTGCAGATTTACTGTGGTGATGAGTAATTGTACAGGTGTTTTGGGGCTCTACGAAGATCTTCGTAGCTTTCGCTGCCGAAGTTGTTGCCAAAATTACTTTTTAACGAGCAAATATAGCGTTGATTGATGGGAAAAGAAAGTTTTTATATTCAATTTCGAAGACATAAATGGTTTAGTATCATAATTGGGCAGGTTTATAATGCTGTTGAGATTTGGTAGAGGGAGATATAATGAGATTCGCTAGTGTGAGCTGCAGTTGCATAGCTTGATTCCTTCAAGCCCTTTCCATCACCGAACGACGCCATCGTTATATGGTGGACATTCCGCTCATACGCACGAATCGCTTCAGCAATACGTTCATTATGCGTACTGCTAAGGAGTGGAATGCCCTGTCTAAGTCCAAGTTTCCGGAAAGCTATAACCTAACCTTTAAGTCATAGTTTGCTTCTTGGCAAGCATGCTCCATCGTCGACCACATCACCACTTACTATAAGATAAGATACTGACTATAAAAAAAATTGCCATATTCGCCTAAGGAAGTATGTCTAGCGAAGTCTAGCCATTAGAAAAAACACTTCCTTTATATTATTTAAGTCGCGAAGTCCATTGACCCTGCCCAATTTTGGGTGTTCAAACGATGTTGCGTGGGCGGTCGTTTCTATTAATATCATAGAGGTGAAAGAGAGGTGTAGGGTAAGCAGCTAAATTAGTGTATTCGACGTCTGGTCGAAAAAATACAGTCAACTTGTTAACCAACTTCCAAAGGAGGTTCACACTTTGACCTGTATGTTTGACCACGATTAACTCGAGTTTAATTGAACTGATTTGATACGGTTTCCAGAATAGTGTCTGTTAAATTCTGGAGAAGGTTTACCCGAGCCGATGTTTCGAGTTTCATTGAAGAATGAAACTAACCCAACAAAGCCCCACAGGGGTAAGACGAGGACACCTTTTTATTTTCCATGTGGAAAATATGGAAATCCTCATGGATACCCACCGCGCGGCCAGCGGGGCAGGTTATGTCGGACTCTTATCGATTAAAACCGCACGCCATCTAGGGTCTTCTGACGCCAGGGTGTAAGGTGGCCCAAAGAGCATTTCCCTCGCACCCCGGCCATCTCATTGGGCCATCTCCGGATTCAAGATGACTGAGGAGTCATCTTGAATCCGGAGATGGCCCAATGAGATGGCCCAACCAAACTTGAGGAAGTTTGGTTCCCAAACCCGAGGAGTCATCTCGAAGCTAGAATGGGTCAGCCGGGGTGAATGCCTTTAAGGCCACCTTACACCCCGGATTTAAAAAGGTAGCTGGGATAGGCTGGGTGCGGAAGGCAGAAAATCGGAATGTATGGCGCACATTGGGAGATGCCTATCTCCAGCAGTGGACTGCGACAGGCTAATTGATTAATGGGTTCATTGTTCACTGTCGAATTCTATTGAGTTATTACTTTGGTCAGTTAACGGTAATAGCATTTCCTAATGGGTTCAGTAAGGTTATTATGTCGTCAGATATTCATGATAACGAGTCGACCGCGTTTGTTTTTGTTATGTGTACAATTGTTTAATGAAACTAGACCAGCTCGCGGCTTCACCCGCTTGGTTTTCGAATTTTGTGACTATATCTCCGGTTCTACTGTGGTAGCCTAGTGGTCTGGGTAATGGACTGCTGAGACGAGGTCCTGGGTTCGATCCCAGGTTCACCATGGCACACACCAATGACTTTTCGATGCTTTTCGAAGTTATGTGTGTATTTATCGCAGGTTTATAAGTGCCCGGTTAATGGCAATAGGCTCGCCACCTATTACATTGGGACCTATAACTGGCGAAAGGTGGGTGCTAGCACCTCTGCCTACCCCTTCGGGGATTTAGGCGTGAGTTTATGTTATGTATGTTATGTTACTGTGGTTCAACCGATTGTGATCAACCGATTCAACCGATTGTGATCAAACATGCGTAAGATTTTAAGTCTGACCTAGAACTTAAAAAAAAAACTGCATCAAAAACGGTTTTGATTGTGTTAACATATCAGACTGTTTAAAAGTTTGTTTTATCGCTAAAGCCCAATGCTTTTTCCTGGTTGAAAGGTATCTTTTTTTTCTCAAATAACTCAGTCCATTTGACTGCACCCCGCTGGATGGCGAGAAACTGAAATCGAAATGTTTGAAAAATTCTTAACCCAAAAATTTTTTTTCGGCATTTTTCTGTGCGTTATGAACGCAAAAACTACTGAACGGATTTCGATGCGCTTTATGTTGTTTGAAAGGTTGTTTGAAAGGTTTTTTACACATGAGTAGAAACGGAGATACGACCAAATACGATAACCAACCTCCACACGGGTGGAGCCGCGGGTATTGGTTAGTAAATAGCTAAAACCGCAGTAAAAACCTAGTTTTATATAACTCTCAGAACCAGTAAGTAGTTACCGTTACAATGGTAACACGTAAGGTCGGCCCACAATTCCCACAAGACCATACATACATTATTGTGTACAACTAAAAGCCTTGTATTGTTAAAGTATTTCAAATTTTGAGAAACCTGCGTGATTTGTGAGACTTTTTTTCACCATACGTCCAAATATCCACCATACTACAACACCATACCAAATCTTGAGGCAGCTTTTTTTATTGGTAATTATTATATAGATAGGCTCGCGTTTGACCACAACCTCACCTATTGGTAAGTTATGATGCGGTCGACGATGGAGCACGCTTGCCTAGAAGTAGCTCACTTTAGACTTGAAAACTCCCACATAAGTTCTCTAGGTTTTCACGTTTTCAGATTCTACTTAACCGATCGCGATCAAAAAATATGCCTATGATTTTAAGTCTGACCAAGATCTTAAAAAAAAGAAACCGTATCCATTCAGTAGTTTTTGCAGGTTACCTATCTTAATCCCGAATTTTAATATTCCGAATATCATAATTCCGATAACGTTTGGCCATTTTTTCATAATCCCGTTTTTCAAATTCCGAAGTTTTATTTGCCATATGATCGCAACTCAGAATTTCATTTGCCCATTTATTCATTTGTACGATGTTTTATAATCCAGACGAACGAGTTCCAGATACACGAAATCTAAATGCACAAAATCCAGATGACCGTAATCCATATGCACGAAAGCCGAATTTTTAAAACACAAATTTTTGAAATGCAGTTAATTGATATCCAGAAAAACAATATCCAGATATTTAAAACCAAGAATTTCTAAATTAAAATCAAATAAACCAAATTAAAAAGTAGGTAATTAACTTTAACTTGTCTGTAATGGGCAAGTAAAACAATAGCGAGTCGGTTCTAGCACTCGCCGGCCGCTGCCGCGGCACGCTCGCTTCGCTCGCTCGGCTCGTGCCGGGAGGTCACAGTTCTAACATAACCTAACCTACTGAGTCGACTTGTCTGTAATGGGCAAGTAAAACAATAGCGAGTCGGTTCTAGCACTCGCCGGCCGCTACCGCGGCACGCTCGCTTCGCTCGCTCGGCTCGTGCCGGGGGGTCACAGTTTTAACATAACCTAACCTACTGAGTCGAATTTTACACTTAAACCTATCTGTTATAGTTTACTAAAACAATCTAAATTAATGTAAATTTCTAAATTACTTACTGTACCTAATAAATTAATCGTATTAATTTACTGAGTTTTACTATACCTGTTTATAGTTTAGCTGGAATACGATTGTATGGGAACCAAATAAAAAGATTATGAAAATTTGGCAATAGTTTATTTGGAAAATGGTACGATGGGAAACAAAAAAAAGTATTCTGAGAATCTGGTATAACTATATTTGGATTATGACAATATGGGAAACAAAAAAATACTATTCGAAAATTCGGTTTTAGTGCACCTGGAAATTGATTCATCTGGGAAATTAAAAACGGAATTATAGAAAGTTGTCATTCATTACATCTGTCTTTTAAAAGTTCTACCAACCGTTTTCGGGGTTTTAAGATTCGGGTAACAGAAATTCGATATTTCAATAGGTTACCGTTTTTGCATCCATCGCACACAACATAATCTTCTTCATTTTCGTTCGATGTGTTGTATTTTTTTATTTGCCAGTGTTAATAACATAACAAAGGAAACAAATAGCTTGTACGCGTTCGGCCAGCACTGGATCCATGCCAGCTAGACATTACTTTTCCTGCATTATTCTAAGGCCGTATGGATGTAGCCTTAGTCTAATGTGATACTATATTATAGAAATATTTATAATAGTAAGTAAGTAAATGTGTACTATCTTCCTTTTGGAATTTCTCTATCTTCTATACTAAGTAGGCGATGGTAGCTGAATGGATAAGGTCGTGACCTCTTCTCAGAGATATCGAGTTCGAATCCGGCCGGACAGTACCAACCACTTTGTGGAATTTATATGTGCTAATTACATGATTTACCATCTGCTGACGGTGAAGGAAAAACATAGTGAGAAAACCCACATGCACTAAAAGAAATTCTAAGGACATGTCCGATCCACCAACCCGCATTAGGCCCGCGTGTGTGGATCTAAACCAGCTCTCTCGTTAAAGGAGAGGAGACCCGTGCCCAGCAGTGGGACATCGAGTTGCTATCAAAGTAGATGATGTGTCTATGCATTGGCGATATTTAAAAAAAAAATACTTGGAAAGCTATAATGTCTTACAATATGACAATAGGGTACACGTTCCCCTAATATATATTATAAACGTCATTTCCCTGGCTATATGACTCACCGGTAGGGCAAGCACGAAATTACATTCGAATAGTAAGCGTATTGTATTCGTAACGAGAGACTGGAGACAGTCAATGTATATTACAATCCTATATCGTGATTCGGTGTTAGAACAATGGAGTTTGTTTACACATCAATAATAACATTAAAAACGCATTTGCACATCAATCATACTCGTATCTATAACATAGATAAAATTTAAGTGTCTGTTTGTAATAATTAAAATACCTAATTAATAGGTTTACAAAAAATACACAATAATACATTCATTCAAACCTATTTTTTTATTACGACACTTGTTTGTATGTTCGTCTTTTTGTTTATTTGAAAGAGATAATCTGAAACGGTTAAAGCCGATTTGGACGGGATTACACTTATAATTTTATACGACTTAATATAGGCTACATTAATTTTGGAAAAAGTATTAGGGTTGCACGTAAAAAATTAAACACTTACAAATCTAAAACTACGCGGACGAAGTCGCGGGCACAGCAGCTAGTCATCAATAGTATTTAAATCAAGATATTTATTGACTATCTCCAGTGTCTCGTTAAGAATACCATACGCTTACTATTCGAATGTAACTTTGTGCTAGCCCTACTAGAGCTATTCACTGCGCTCTTTAAAGTGAATTCTCCCCGGGGTGTAGCCATAACGTCGGTGCTTAGCCAGTGTAAGATCTTATTAAAAAAGGGGTCGACGAGTGCGTTTTAAGGGTTGGTTTCCTCCTGACTATATTTTTAAAAACTCCATCAATACATAACAAAAAAAGAAGTGTCTGTAATATTAAAATAACAGGTTTTAAATAAATGTAGATTATGAGTATAATTACGATATTTATACTAAAAACAATTTACAAAAATGTTGCTTTTCTGTCCGTCTGTCCTCCGTCCTTTTACCCCCGTCTGCACTTGGAGAATCAACCCACCCCCGCCTGTTCCCTCAGAGGGGCACGTGAAGAGCCTCGGAGACGCCCTCTAGAGGGCCACTTCGCCTCGGCCGGTATTTGCCGCAGGCCGTAGCGTCTCTCTGCACTGCGTGGAGGTACCGGCCCACACCCCTTCTTTTTTTCCGTGTGGAAATCCTCATGGATACCCACCCCGCGGCCAGCGGGGCAGGTTATGTCGGACTATTACCGACTAAAACCGCACGCCGTCTAGGGTCTTCTGAAGCTAGGGTGTAAGGTGGCCCAAAGAGCATTTCCCTCGCACCCCGGCTTGACCCGGGCCATCTCCGGATTCGAGATGGCCCCCTCGGGTTTGGGAGTGGCTAGACAACTTGCAGTTGTCACGCGGTGTAGGTGGTTACCGTATGTACTTATAGACGGGTATAACGGACGCATGATGTAGGTTCAATCATAATAATATTTAGCGTAAATAGTAAAAGATAACAATTTTTATCAACAATCACATCACTAAGCTATTTAAATATCACAATATACTTATCAGTTGGTTACCTAAACTTCTTGAAATTTCATTATTTTTAACTTATACATAACTGAATGAAATTTTAAGCAATTGCATGCTAACTATTTTCAATGATTTTCTAATGAATCCTTACAGGGGGAATGCTCTGACCAACTGAGCTACCTGGACCCATCCTAGATGCTCGATTCGAGCCCGTCCACACGTCACGGGTTCAAGTCCCGTCCTGGATGATCATTTTTTCCGATCAGAAAATCATTATACATAACTGTGTCTATTGCGTTATGGTAAGTTGAAACATTCTGAACACAATTTTTTTAATCGGCGTCTGTTCGCGATGGACCCAAAAACTACTGGACGAATTTAGATGCGGTTTTTATTAGAAAGGTCTTGTGAGACTCAAAATTTTATGCATGTTTGTTCACAATTAGTTGAGTAGAATAGTCAAAAACGTGAAAACCGACACATATGCGGGCAGAGCCGTGGGCATAGGCTAGTTATTGATTAATTATATAAGTAGGATAGGATAGAATATAAGTAGGAAGTACCTTCCTTCAACCTTCAACCTAGCATTAATCCCAGTCGTATCCAAAGCTCGAAGTCTAGGGTCCACTTTACCGGTCTTAACTGTGGATTTGGCTGGACCTCGATAATTTCTGTGAAGCTACTGCCATCTAACCTTCTCTACCTAATGGTGACATTAGGCGATATTGAAGCATTGCAGCTAGACCGTTGTTGTTGGTCTTTTTAGGGCTCCAACTACCCGTAACAACTGCCATAGATGTTTGTATAGCAACCGGGACTTACTCCTAAAATCATAAAGGCTACCTGACACAGTCACACTAATTACAAACTAAGGATAGACTCACAGCAACACAATCCACACGTCATTGAATATAGATAATGGTATGCTAAACAGCCTCATAATGGCCGCCTAACTAGCAACTATTGTTTGTATTACTGGTTAAACCAATTTGTTTGTCAAAAGAATATTTTAAAAGTATGGGACAACACGCTCAAGTTATGATACAAAATTGTATTTTATTTACTAGCTGATGCCCGCGGATCTGTCCGTCTGAATGTTGGTTATCGCAACTTTTGGTAATAACTCCGGTTCTACTGAACCAATTGCGATCAAACATCATCATTATCTGAACCATTTTCCCAACTCAGTTGGGGTCGGCTTTCCAGTCTAACTGTGATGCGGCTGAACTTCGATATTTTCCGTGGAGCCATCTGACCTCCACAACCAATTGTCATTATGACCAATGGCGATAACGAAGTTCCAAGTTAGACTGGTTGGGCTTTTGTGGGCTCCAACTACCCGTAACAACTGCCATAGATGTGTATGGCAACCGGGACCGACGGCTTAACGTGCTCTCCGAGGCACTAATAAACCTGCGATAAATACACACACAATATACATAGCAACCTACAATACAAGGACATTATCAAGCTACGAAAGACTAATAGAGCTGATCAACGCAATAAAGACAGTTAAACATGACATCATTGGACTAGCGGAAGTCAGAAGACAGGGTGAATCAATAGACGAATACCAGGATTACATACTATGCTACAAGGGAGAAACACAAGGCCATCATGGAGTAGGGTTCCTCCTTAGGAAACACCTAAAGCAAAACCTTGAAACATTTATTGGAATATCAGAAAGAGTAGCAATTATAAACTTGAATTTCGAAAATTACCAACTATCCATCATTCAAGTGTATGCACCAACCGAATCAGCAAGTGAAGATGAAATACAAAAATTTTACGAAACAATAAAGACAGCTGTGGAAATGGCACACAAAAACATCATAATAATGGGAGACTTCAACGCCAAAATTGGACAAGGGTTGCCAGAGGAAAAAATTATAATAAAAAAATATGGGTACGGTACAAGGAACGAAAGAGGAGAGAAACTAGTAGAATTTGCATTCGAAAACAAGCTATCAGTCATGAATACTTACTACAAAAAGCGACCGAACCGCAAATGGACATGGTGCTCACCAAATGGGGAAATAAAGAACGAGATCGACTTCGTACTAACCAACCAACCCAAAACGTTTCACAACATAGAAATTCTGAATATAAACTACCATTCTGACCATAGAATGGTCAGAGCAACAATAAGTCTGCAAAACTTAAAAAAGAGCAGAACAAAATACAATAAGATGAACTGCAAATCCATCCTATGCAGTACAGAGAACATAGAGAAATACAAACATAACTTATCAAACTGCTTAGCTGATATGGGGAACCGGATAGGAAGCGATAATGTCCAACAATACTACGACATCCTAATATCAAAAATAAACTTAAGCCTACATAATATCGCAAAAACAAGCCACAAAAGTGAAGGAAACGCTATACTATCAGAACAAACAAAAGCGCTACTGACCCGAAGGCAAAAGTTACAAAGAACTAAAGCAAAAACAAGATCAATGAAAAATGAGTTAAAAGCGCTGTATAAACTATCAAATAAATACATCAGAAACGACTATGAAAAATACAGACTACAAACACTAGAAAAACATCTCGTCCATTCATGTAGCCTTAAAAAGGCGTACAAAGAGCTTCAAACACATAAAACATGGATTAAAAATATAAAAAACCAGGAAAAGCTCGCCAAAAACCGCAAAGAAGTCCTTGATATAGCTACGAATTTCTATAAAGACCTATATAGTGCAAAAGAAGAAAAGCTCAACAACGCAAAACCAAGTAATACTATCATCTCTCCACATAACAAAAATATACATCAGGATGACGAGGAACCAAGATACACGGAAAACGAAATACTAAAGGCTATCCAAAAGCTGAAACTAGAAAAAAGCCCAGGCCCTGACAATATTACCAACGAAACCCTAAAAGCTGCTGATTCCCTTTTATGCTTTCCCTTGACACATCTATTCAACCTAATCCTGGACAGTGCCGAGATACCTAGACAATGGTCTGAATCCAACATCATTCTACTTTATAAAAAGGGTGACCCGAACGACGTCAATAACTACAGACCGATCAGCCTGATGTCAAATTTGTACAAGCTCTTTTCGGCAACTTTAGAAAAAAGAATAAGTAGCACACTGGATAGTAACCAACCACCAGAGCAGGCGGGCTTCAGAAGGGGATTCTCAACAATGGACCACATACACACGATTGAGCAAATAATTGAGAAACATCAGGAATTTAAAAGACCGTTATATATTGCCTATATTGACTACAGAAAAGCTTTCGACACAATATTGCACTCTGCTATCTGGAAGGCACTACAAGAACAAGGAGTCCAAAATACATACTTAGAAATAATTAAAAACATATATAAAAACAGTAAAAGTAAAATACAACTAGAAAACATAGGCCCTACATTCCCTATTGAAAGAGGGGTAAGACAGGGGGACCCGTTATCTCCAAAATTGTTCATAGCCGTTCTGGAATCAGCTATTAGAAATCTTGACTGGAAATCACAAGGCATAGACATCGGAGGGAGTAATCTGACACACCTAAGATTCGCCGACGACCTGGCCTTACTCGCAAATAGTAGCTCTAAACTGCAATACATGATGAATACATTAAATGCTGAAAGTAAAAAAGTAGGGTTAGAGATGAACTACAGTAAAACCAAAGTCATGACTAATAGTAATAAAAATACAATAACTGTAGATAAAGATCATATAGAATACGTTGACCAATACATATACCTAGGGAAACAAATAAGTTTCAATCAAGCATCAAATGAACAAGAAATTTTGAGAAGGACAAAAATAACATGGAACAAGTACTGGAGCTTGAAAGAAACCATGAAAGGCAACCTAGCTGTTCAACTTAAGAAGAAGGTAATGGATACTTGCTTGCTCCCCACGCTTATATATGGCTGCCAAACCTGGAAATTCACATCCAAAGCAAAAAGAACAATAACTACCTGCCAAAGAGGGATGGAAAGGAGCTTGTTGAAAATCCGGAAAATCCAAAAAATAAACCACTCACGAATTAGAGCTAGTACAGGGGTAACGGATGCACTCACTCAGGCCCGGAGATTAAAGTGGAAATGGGCGGGGCACATCTCCAGACTCAAAGATGGAAGGTGGACATCCCGAGTAACGGCATGGGGGGGACCCCCCGGAGAAAGAAGGAGAGGTCGGCCATTGGCACGTTGGTCAGACGACATCGCCAAAGTGGTAGGACCTAACTGGGCCTGGAAGGCCCAAGACCGACAAAATTGGCAAAATCTGGAAGAGGCCTATACCTCCTCATGAGGGTTCTGGTGTGTTAACGTTAGATATTAACTTTAATCATTTTGTAAATATCCAGAAATAAAAGGCTTTTTTATTTTATTTTATTTTTATAAATACACACATAACTTCGAAAAGCATCGAAAGTCATTGGTGTGTGCCATGGTGAACCAGGGATCGAACCCGAGACCTCGTCTCAGCCGTCCATTACCCAAACCACTAGGCTACCGCGGT
This sequence comes from Lithosia quadra, assembly GCA_963576445.1. Taxonomy (NCBI): domain Eukaryota; kingdom Metazoa; phylum Arthropoda; class Insecta; order Lepidoptera; family Erebidae; genus Lithosia; species Lithosia quadra. Next base: position 4,442,163 of record OY754901.1, on the reverse strand, counting down.
TTTTTTTGCGATTTAATTGCGATCAAACATACAGCAGAATTTAAGTCTGCAGAGACAAAAACAGAAACAACAACATCGAAATTCGTTGAGTAGTTTTTGCGTCCATCGCACAGACAAAATTTTGAAAAAAAATTGTGATCAGAATCGTTCATTGAACATAACCCAAGTTTTTCATAATGGATGGACATTTATGTGAGCGAGAGTGGGTGTATTTTTACTCCTAAGAAAAACATATGAACAAATCTGGGTGAAATTTGTCACAGTTATATTATAGTCTGTCTCGAGTGTAGTCCTGCCTTTTTATCTTGGGAATTCACTTTATAGGGGTGAGTTCCCGGGCCAAAACCAGCTACACTTATGCAGTGTGTGAAAAATGATGAGCCCGTCAAGTTGAGAGCCACCATTATGGCACTTTTGGTGTATGTAATGGGGAATCCTTCCTGAGACTTTACCTTTAGCTTACCATCAGGCGAGGTGAAGTCATATTGACGTGAACGATATAAAAAAAAACCCATGATGTTGAAATAGTCCAACATGAAACCTAAAGCAATTTAACATATTCAGACATGTTAAGACAACGCTACCAACATGTGACCTACTTTACTTGTAGCCATTAAAAAAACATCTGTTCTATGTTCTGTGGTAAATTCTTTTTTTTTTTCAATGAACCACCTGTCATTGCAACCAGTGATGAGGCAAAACTGTCAAGTGTACGTTTACTTCTCATGACAGCTGTGTTGACATAAAACGCTGTATTGTTGTCAAGTTTAAAATAGATATATCTGTGTGATGAATAAGGAAGTATCGTGGACAAATTACATCAAAATATTTAGCTATATTTACGTAAATAAATATCCTGGGATAAACAATATTGCACCTATTACTGTATGGGTTCTAGATTGTGGATGAAAGTAAATAGATAAATTTATTTTTTAACTAACTTCAAAAAAACCTACTTACCTCAGGGCTTTCGACTATATTAGTTTATATTAGTCATTGTCAATATGACTTCACCTTGCCTGATGGCAAAAGACTGGTCTATTTGGTTGGCTGAAGTCATTTCTTTTTATAAGAACTATTTGTAAATACATACATTTTATACATGTAAACATGTGTATAAGAGGAAAGCTTGCTCCAGGGCCACATCTGTCAATCAGCAAATGTATATAAGTATTTTTATCAGCATTCAAGAACCCATATCACAAGCTAGTTTAACTATGCTTACTTTGGGTCAAAAGAGCACTGTGTAGAATGTCGTAGAGTAATTATTTTTTATTCTTTGTGTGGCTCAATACATACAGTGCTCTATCAGAGAGTATACCCACTCTTACTTAAAGAGGTATTTAAAATACTGCAATTATTTTTCCTGTTGCGTTTATTATAGTCATCCAAAGACTTTGTATTCAAACAAAACTCAGACTGTCATTTAGCAAAACAAAAAAATAAGTGTGTCTAGCTAAAACCGGCTTTCATATTAGCCATTATATTTTTGCTAACTAAATTAATGCTAGTCGTTTATTTTCTAAGAGCTCTTAAATTCAAATTCGTTAAGTTTTAATAGCTTTAAAGTACTATTCTAAAAATTCTGGTGATGAGCAACCAACAAAATTGTTGTTTCAGATCTTATTAGACTTGAAACTAAATACCTACCTATCCACATAATAAATTGTTCAGTGATGTAATAGGCCTTATCAACAATGTACACCATGAGCCATAAAAAAAAGTTTTAACATGACAGCTTCAGTCAATTTACTCAAGATTTGCATTCAATGTGATTCATGTATTTTCAAAACCATGGCTTTGATACTTTTATCAAAGATATTCGCGCGAAATAGTTCCATTTGTGAATTATATTAAGACAAGTGCAATGTATGCACAATTTGTTTTACTTAACAGTTTCTCATCGCGTAATTGTTAATGACACTCGCATGCTAATTATTTTATAATCAGCGGTGTATCGCTACACTTTCTCCCGTACATTTTTAACGTGTAGCACAGTTATGAATGAAATCGTGACTTTAATAACATATTATGATATCACTTACATCGTACGGTGCATTTTTCTCGGCGATAGAAACTTTATCACGATCTGTAAAGAGGAAAATAGGACGATATGAAAATAGTTGAAATCGCCCCCTATGACAATGTAATTATGTTGTTACAATGGGATTATAACAATGGAATGCGTTTTAGTATTATTAGATTTAGTAATGCTTTACCATCGTCCTCCGTGCCGGAAGCTCCAGTCGTATTATCCAACTTTTTTGATGCCGTACTGTCCATTACTTCGATATGATCCGTATCTCCTGAGGCCATTTTTATTTTCCTGTTACATCCCCTATTTTTATTTGTCTAACTCATATGTTTGCACAACTATAATTCTCATGGCTCACATCACACTTGTATCGCTTACACAACGATTCACTGTAATTTAATTAAAAGAAATCAATTAGTTTACGCAAAAACGATCGCCCGTAGCATTCGTTTGACACGACCACTCATAGTAACTGGGGATTGTTGCTAGTGTAATAAATTACTACTGCCATCAATGTTTCCAGATTGATAAATTAAAACTACCAACTGGCAAAAATGTGGTTTTTTAAAATAGACCGGTACAATAAATTCTAGAAGATACAGTAAAACCGTTGCCTTTTTTTGTATGGAAATCCCCACGGATACCACCCCCATCAGCCATCGCTGATACTTATGTCGGATTCAACCAACTAAAACCGCATGCCGCAGCTGCAGCTGGTCTCTGTAAAGTTACCCCAGAGTTATCCTAAAGGCATTTCCCTCGCGCTCCATCAGACCCTAGGCCATCTACGGTTTTAAGATGGCTCTCAGGGTGACAGGCGGCCATCCTGTCACCCTCTCAACTGCACTCGGCCACAGAATAACCAGCCCCCTACCTGCTCCCCACTCTGCTAGTCAGAGGAAGACATGGAGAGCCTCAGAGCAGCCCTCTAGAAAGCCACTTTAGCCTCGGTTGGTATTTGCCGCAGGCGGCAGCGTCTGCGAGTGGGAGGCATTTATTTTATTTATTCCGCCTATTTATCAAACTGCTGCTTTAGCAACTTCGCTACAGCAGTGGCTACAGTTCAGCAGCTAGGTAGAATCACAATAATCTTGCAAAAATCATGTATAAAAATCATGTATACTACATGGTACTACATCGTTTTAAAAAACTTACTGAATCAGAATTTATCTGTCAGTTCATTGTTAAACGAAGAAACATATTATACTATCCTATTTTATTCCACTACACATTTTCATTTTACTGCAAGCAATCGAGCATAATTTTTATGAAGTGTGCTGTTAGATAATTTTGTATGGAAACACTAACAAACGCCATGTTTATTTCTTTTCCGTCAATCCGTTGCCGCGGTAAGAATTTTGTAGGTTATTACTTGTCGTAGCGTCTCTCTAATTTCCGTGAATAAATACTTATTAGGAATAAGAAATAAGCTCCTACAAATATTTTCAATTTTAGAGGAATTAAATTTCATTTCAGTTTCTGTGCAAAAGCTGTGAGCGATAATAATTTTCAAGAATACATCACAGCAGCGGCGTTCATTAAAAATGGGTAAAAAAGTGAGAGAATACAAATCAGGCGATTTTATATTTGCCAAAGTTAAAGGATATCCAGCATGGCCAGCTCGGGTGAGTGCAAAAAATGTTCTATTTAACACTAGTTTTGTGTAAAAATGCAAACTTTGATACGTCGCACATATTATCGAATGCAAGCGCGGGAAGACATGTTGTAAAGTTTCCCCGACGCCTTCGCACGGGCCCAAGGTCTCTGAAAGCAAATAACGACAATATTATACAAGTACGATACGTTTTTGATGTTGACATAGCAACAGTTCACAAAACCCTGAGTTTTTTTTGTTTCATAACACTATATTTGACGATTGTCATATCTATTGGCTTCAATTTGATTGTCAGGTTATCCTATCATCGTATATTTAGGGTTTTCTTATTGAATTTTAGTTAAATCATTAAATTACTTGCACTAAAACCATAATAATCTTGTTGCTTGTCTATAGTCAGAGGTCAATGACACTTGTAGATAAAAGACCTATTAAAGGTACTTTTGATGTCTAGCAAAAATATAATAATTTCTTATTGGCAAACAATCTGCTGAATTTTTATTACTGTATTATTTGATTATGCAAAAAAAGTCTATCGTCTAAATCATAACAATTTGTCAATTGTGTATTGCATTTTTCGGGTATCATGATACAGAAATCTATAACAATCCCTTGATAAGAACCTACAATTAGTTTTTACAGTGACTTACTTGCCAATTTCAATCCTACAATCTTATAAAATCATCAAGTTATGATAATGATTGCTTACTCTTTAATATTTTATCTATTGCAAGTAAAATAAAGAATTGATGAAAATTACCCTACTTTTATATGAAATTTGGATATTTAAAAACTATTATTGTAAAATGACCCTTAAGTATACAGTAATATGGTAATAGGATTAGGGAAAACAAGAATATTATAACTAGAGATAACACCATTGTGATAAACTACTTGGTATATACAAGATACAAAATAAAAATGCACACTTGGTTACCAACAAATTTAATCTGTGAATATCCACTTTAAAAAAATGACTGCCAAAATAGCTTGAACAAAAAAGTTGCAATTTAAAAATTCATGCATGCAGTCCACATCAAGGACTTAAAACTCCTTTCTTAGAGCACAATGTTTACAAATATGTGATATGTAAGGTCTAGTTATGTGGTCTAATAAAGATCTAATCCACAAGATGAAAACCAAACAAAATTAGATTTAAGAATAAACTTTAAAGGACCTACTACCTAGCAGTCATTCAGTGATAGTTCACGGTATCTAAGGCTAACTTACGTACCTAGCTACATACTAATTAAAAAAAAATGTACCATGAAACTCATCAGATCCTGCAGACACCTGTGTAAACAGTTTTGCAGGATCAATACCTATCATGTAATGTAGAAATTGTATGAATAATAGATATATTAAAAAAAAAAAAACATATACAGACAGACAGTCCACAGCTGGACATACACATCACATCTAGTAAACTCTTTTTTGTCTTTTACTAAAACATATCCAATTTAGAATACCATTTATACAAAAATCTAATCAATTAGACTGTAAAGAGTATTGCTGTTGTCATATTTTGACAGTCAAACCATGAATAAGTAGGTCTAAGGCCCATTTTAATAAATGACACTTACCTCTAAGTCCTTGCACTTGAGATGCTCTGTGCCAATGGTGCAACTCACAGATCATCTTTATGTGCACGCTTGAGACATATCTTAGAGGTAAGTGTCATCTATAAATACGGGTCTAAAAGTCACATAAAATACATTTGCTTCGCATTCGTCATTTATTTATAGGCGTGGTTTCAAATTTTCATCAATGAAATTATTGTTTTTCATTGCAGGTTCAAAAGTTGAATGGCAAGAAATATTACGTATATTTCTATGGCACTGGCGAAACGTAAGTATTGTTAATTACTCTTTGTTTTAAAATCATGAGCTGAATTCACTCATTCAAACATTAATAATTGATGATTGGATGAATTTATGTTTATTACTGAACATAAAATTATAACACTAAGTGAATATTTACTTTTTAATGTTAATAGGTATGTTTTGTAATTTATAATGCTAAAGTTTGTAATAGCCGTATGTTACTCTTTCATGCAAAAACGGCTGAATGCATCTAGTTGCAATTTGGTACAGACACATTATGAACTGATGTGACACCTTTGGTGTTGCACACGTCCATAGGCCACGGAGACCGCTTCCAATCAGGGGGGCCGTGTGCTTGTCTGCCACCTACGTGGTATAAAAAAAACAGAACACACCTCCACAACACAACTAAGGTATTAAAATTTATTTCAGGGCTAATCTACCATCAAACATGATCTTCGACTACGCAGAAAATAAAGACAAGTTCCTGGCAAAGATGGTGAAACGTCGTGACTTCAGAGACGGAGTCAAACAGATTGAGCATGACTTCGCTAACAATGTACCGTTGGAGCAGGTCATCGGTGTGGCGGCTGAGGTGAGAGAACTACTGACTATTAGAAACAGTTCCAGGGTATGTAAATTACCCAGTGCCTACAATATAGAGTTCTTCAAGGAGTTTACAGGTCCGCCAGCGCCAACGAGACGGCCCTGGTGTTGCATATAATTATATTTGACTTGGCTAATCTCTGAAACTGCTAGAAATTTTGACTAGACTTTCACTGTTAGACATTTTGACTAGACTTGCACTGTTAGACGGCTATTGTTATATTTTATGGCGTGCCTTAGGCTCTGACTCCCTCTCCACGTGTCCCTCTAACTAGCAGACGGCGCAGTGGGGAGAAGGCGGGGGGCGGGCTAATTCTCCGCGCGCGGACGGTTGGGTGTCAGGACGGCCACCTGTCACCCTACACCCCACCGTCAACCGGAGTGGAGCGGGGTCGAAGGGGCCATTCTAAAATGGTAGATGACCCAGAATCAGCTGGGGTGCGAGGAATATGCTTATTAGATAACCTTACACCCCATAATTAAGACCCGAGACGGCGTGCGGTTTTAGTCGGTTCGATCCCGACATAACCACCCCGTTAACCGATGGAGGCGGTATCCATGGGGATTTCCGCACGCTAAAAAATAGGGCGTACCTTAAGCTACTTATAAAAAATGATGGTTCCGCATAAAACACTGCGAATGAAGTTGCAGGCACAACTAGGTAGTAATTTATCATGGTGTATTTTCAGGAACCTATGGATACAACGGGCAATGACACTTTGAATGACACTGGGGCTAATGACACATTGGACGAGACCGCGGCTGATACTACAGCGGCAGATGAGACCATGGCAGAAGATGTAAGTGACTGAAACAAACATGTATACTTTATAAGGGCAGCCGCTGACTGGCGTTGAGAAATTTAAACCTTTCTTTCATGATCATAATGTTTATTTTAAACAGACTTCACAAAAAGAAGGAAAGAAAAGGTTCTCAATTCGAATGTACCTTATACCTTTTTTTAATGTTTGTTACCGCAGAACTTTCGACTGGGTGAACCGATTTTGATGATTCTTTTTTTTATTCACCATGATGCTTGTGGAATAATCAAAATTCATCAGTAGTTTTTGCATCTATCGTGAACAAAACACTCCACACACAACAGAATCGTTTATTAAACATAACCCAAGTATTTTGTTATATATCTCCAATGTACAGACAACTAATTTACAATTTATTATAGTGTAAATAAAATCTTTCGCCAGTCAGCGTCAGCCCTAACTCATAATCAACAACATAATATAATAATTAATGAACAAAGATCGATAATTTCTTACAGACCACTGTGAACGCAAGCACGAATGACACAGCCGTTGAAGATTCTGACGATACAGGCACACTTGTTATCGATGAAGGCAAGGTTCGTATCTTATTTTTATATTTCTCTAGAATATGACTTTTGAAGGTAAACTGCAACTCGTAGAGTATAAAGCCTCTATGTTTTTATTTTTAATCTACAATCACACTTGAATAGCGATATATTTCACGACATCCATTCGTTAAAAGCTTGAAACTGATCACAGATAAAAAAAAAACTTATGATCAGTCCATGACTATGAACAGATTTGTTGATAGCTGTTTTTCTTGTTTAGGAGCCGCAAGTAATGCTTTCTTAATTAATTAATTAATTAATTAGTTATTAATTATCTTAATATATATAAATCTCGTGTCACAATGTTTGTCCTCAATGGACTCCTAAACCACTTAACCGATTATAATAAAATTCGCACACCATGTGCAGTTCGATCCAACTTGAGAGATGGGATAGTTTTTGAAACGGATTTCGACCTCCACGCGGGCGGAGCCGCGGGCAACAGCTAGTATATTATATATTTTTCAGGCTCAGCAAGTGGTTTATGGTGGTTAAATAGGCTTATACATCTATTTAGTTCAAAGTTAGTCAGTTAAGCATACTGAAACCTCATATTGATAATGGGTCGAGTCAACCACAAAAAGTTTGCAGTAGTCAACTGGGCCCGCCTGCTGTGGGACCAGTTGACCCTTTGATTTTATCGCATATCCACAGACGAAAAATTAGGTTATTTTTAAATTTTTACAGCAAAAAGGCAGGAAAGGTAAAGTGGAGGCCAAGGCAAAGGAAACCCCAGTAAAGCCAGCCAAGGAACCAAAGACACCAAGAGGAAAGGCCAAGAAGGAGGAACCGCCTAAAGAAGAGGAAGAAGAGGCTAAGAAGGAGGAGGAGATTGTTAGCAGGAGCGGCAGAAAGATTAGACCAAAGAGGTAAATATATATCATCATTGTCTAAGAGTTCTAGGGTCTTGTGGCTTAGTAGTAACCAAGTAGGATAACATATTAAAGTTAAACAATACTAGCCAGGTCAGTCTTAAGATGGGTGACCACTTTTATCATCTTGACTCTATCTATGCCATATGAACATCTATTATATAACATCGAGGATATCGTAGGATCCTGTACACCCCGCATAACTTCAAATTGGATTTGTTTGTTTTGACAATAGTGTGTGCAAACTATTTGTCTGAAATAAATCCATATACTAAATAATGTCATGTGACGAAATGTTGTTTTGAAGTTCTGAACAGTGTTAGCGATTGTGACATACATACATACAAATTATCTCTTCATCTGATTGTCAATCGTGATTGCACTTGTATTCTCCAATTCCTTATACTTTTACGGGAGCGACTGCTGTCTAGTCATTTAACCCTCGTTGGAGAGACTGCACCAGAACATCATCAGTCAATCACCAGAGGGCCAATTCTCGGAAAAAAAAATATGGTCAATATTCAGTTTTTAGTCTATAGTCAGAATTTTAATTCGATTCCAGATTTGATATTAGCTACTGTCATTTTGTGAAATAATGATACCACATATAATAGTGTAGTGATGAACACAAAAATCGATAAACAATCTGTGTGTGCCATCAGTGTGCCAATTAAAGACTAAATTATTGATTGTTATTTAAATAAATACATAATTATTCATAATAATTTTTTATTAATTAGTAATCGCTGCTCTATTTTATAAAAAGTTAATATTTTTGGTTTTATATTAAAAACAAAACTTATAATAAAAGAGCCACAATACATCTATCTGTTTTATTTGTCATGTTCCTTCATGATCACGTTTTTTTATTTATCTCACACACAATTATAAAAGAAAAGTCTCAGATCATTAATTAATCGTCAAAACTAAATTATCGGTTCAGAAATATTTAATTTCCTGATATACTTAGTTTACGAGAGTAAAATTATAAACGAGAAGAATCGATCCGGAAATATTCCATTTCCATATCGAATAATTTCGCAACGTCACTATTTAGTACTTGTCATAATGTTGCAACACTGAAGTTGTCAAATCTGGAATCGAATTAAAATTTTTAGTATAGTCTCGATCTTATGTGGATCTACAATCGATCGAAATGTCAAAAATTTGGTATTCTTTTAATTACAAGAAAAAGGAAGACTATACACTGAGATTGAATTTGACCAAAAACAATTGTTATAAGGCCAATAAGATCTTATCCATCGCCATAAAGAAAACGATAAAAATGTGAGTTGATTCCAATGTCCCTCAAATTACAGTATCGATCCACTGTGTGTTGGTGACCATACTTGCAGTAATAACGTATTACAATAATCTTTCCTCCATATTTCTAGATACATAGACGAACATACAGAAGACAACACCACACTCCCGTCGCCAGCACCAAAGAAACGCCGCGGCGCGTCCCCCACCGCCGCTCCCGATAAAGACAAGGAGAAACCAGCTGAGCCTAAGGAAAAGGTCCAAGACAAAAATATTAAGCAATTTAACGCTGTTACACAGGTAATTTGGGTTTTAGTTAAAAGATCGACTACATAAATATACTCACGCTATTTTCCCTCCGGGGTAGACAGACAACAGTTGACAAACACTCATAGTGTAGCGGACGTATTCCCATTTAGTGCAAATATTTGTATTATGATTTACAAAAATAGTATATCCACATTCTAGAACTAATAACAAAAATTAGTTAAACTATGAGGTCTAGAGAGTGTAAAATGTCGTAAAATATTTAGTCATTATTTATTTTGATTATTTTTAATTGTTATTTGCAGTCTGAACTGGAAGACTTGAAGGAGCCTTTTAAACCACGTAAGTAACTTTTAATTTCATTGTACATTTTCAAGCAACAATTTATGTAAAGCATGCAAACCTTATTACTTTCAAATAACACTTTTAAATAACGCACACACACCTACTATCTATTAAAAAAAAATTCTGGTCGCAATAGTAAGGGCCTCTAAAGTTTCCTTTAGGCATTATCTACAATCGTCTTGACCAAAAAAAAAAGAATTCCAAATTTGAAATCTTTTTGTTTACCGCGAAAATGCGTGTGTGATTTTTATCATAGAATCATAGCAAATCAAAATGGAAAATGATAATGAAAACAGCTTATTTAGTTTAAGCCAGGATATATTTAGCCAATATGATAACAATTTTGCTACGGACGATTGCTTGGCGATATATCAAAATAGAATTGATGGTTCCAGTAATAATGCGGTAGGCAATGGTAATTTATTTTTAAATTTATTTATTTTACTTTTAATACATTATTATTGACAACATTGGTAATAAATACTAAGGTCTGATTTCACCAGTGAAAATACATTCAACTTAACTGGCGTCTTACGGGTTTCTTAGTGAAAACATTTATTAAAACGTGATATTTAACGGATTTTAAAATTATTACTGTCATTGGTGAAATTAGCCCTAAGATAAAGGTTAAGTTCAATGAAATTTGGGCCTTCTAAATAATTTGTTGTTAAAAAAATGTAGTAAGAAAGTATTTATTTACAACTATATTCTTTAGTAGTTAACAATAAAATGAATTTCGATATTTTCAGACACAAAATCTCAAAACGTTAACGATGTCAAATTTACCACAGCCAAAATTGTACCAACGTTTGGTAAAAAGAAAACAGTAAAAAAAGATAACATTAAGACAGTGAATAAACCGAAAAAATTCTGTCCACCTACTAAAGTAACTCAGAACAACACTCAAAACATTAAAAATGATACAAATATACAAACTTTGACCCAACATTTGCCACCAACTGATAAAGACAAATTGTATCACAAACCAAATTATAACAACAATCTTGATACTTTAACACCAGCAATAGATGCTAGCTATAATTATCTATCTATTGATCCACAATTAACTCATAACCCATTTACAATCGATCAGAATATAACCCAACCTATAATTAACACAGAAATTGGAACCTATGAATCTGAAACTAATTTTGATTCCTCATACCTAATGAGTCAAGAAATCCTAAAAAATGGATATGAAAACAATGAAACAACTAATTCTAGACAGTTTTCAAAGGCTAATCCAATTGGAAATATAATTTCTAGTTCGTTATTTATGTTAAACGATGAAGAAATCATTCCCGATGTATCGCAGACGTCTGATCAGTCAAGCGTCAAAGTTTTATCTCGGAACCAATCTGTATGTTCTGTTACCTCATTGAATAAGACTTACAAGAATCTAGATTTTAATAGTTTTAATGGAAACATGAATATAGAAGAAAACTTGGTTGATAATAATGAACATAAAATACCTCAAGGAAATGATTTCATTAATCTATTTAAAAATAATGATTGTGAGAAACTAGATCGTAATATTGTAATGACGACTGAATATGGGGATATAGGGTTTAATTCGAAGTATTCTGATTATATAAAAGGTATAGGTAAAGTAGACGATATATCTGAAGAGGAAAAATATGCGTCTAACTATATTTTAAAAATGTATCCTGTTGAGAATAAAGTTTTGAATAAGATAAAGTATAGTAAATAAATTGTTTAGTTTTCATAATAAAGTTGTAACGATATAATGTGTTTGGTTTTGTAATATATTATATAATAGCAACCCATTTATGTCCCACTGCTGGACACGGGTCTCCTCTCCTCTAACGAGAGAGCTGAGTGTTTAGACCTTAATCCACACACGCTAGCCTAATGCGGGTTGGTTGATCGTACATGTCCCTAGAATTTCTTCTAGGACTTATGAGTTACCTCACGATGTTTTTCCTTCACCATCAGCAGATGGTAAATCATGTGATTACCACAATTTGTAGTATAATGTCGAGAATACGAAAGCGATATGCGATTTCGAAAAGTGTAACCACGAATGTCACGTCCCCGTAAGTTACGTCGTTAAGTTTTTCGAAGTGGGCGTTATATTTTAAGTAGGTAGGATAAGATGGTATCTCCTGTCCGAAATGAGCAGTCCGAGTAGTACCTCGGCCTTAATAACCATCGTGTTGCGGGCCCGGCGGTAAGTAGGGTAGCCAGAGCTCACTGAAGGGATTCTGTGTTATCAGCGGGGAGACCAGTCTCCTATATTGTCAGCATAGAAACTCTCCAACCCCGTTCTCCAATCTCTCCCCTCTCCCCCCAACTTCCCCCACCCTCCAACTTCAACAGCGCGAGTGTAACGCCCCTGGTGTTGCACACGTCCTGAGGCCACGGCGACCGCTTCCCTTCTCTTCTGATACTATTGTTATCAAGTTTTTATTTAATACCGCGGTAGTCTAGTGGTATGGGTAATGGACTGCTAAGACGAGGTCTCGGGTTCGATCCCAGGTTACCATGGCACACACCAATGACTTTTCGATGCTTTTCGAAGTTATGTGTGTATTTATTGCAGGTTTATAAGTGGCCGGTTAATGGCGATAGGCTCGCCACCTATTACATTGGGACCTAAACATAAACTGGTGAAATGTGGGGCTAGCACCTCTACCTACCCCTTCGGGGATATAGGCGTGATTTTATGTTATGTTATGTTTTTATTTCACAGAGGACGCAGAAAAAGAAAACATCTTGATCACATACCTGCCATCAGATCAGTACGTAGGCATCAAGCTGTTCCAATCCAGGCCGCCTAGCTTCAAGAATGAGTCTGCGAGACTCCAATGGGATAAGCAGGCTGCTTCTAATGCTGTTACACTTAAAATGCAATTAGGTAAGAAATCATCATTATTACAGCGTTGGGCTACCGCACATTAGAGACACCTGTAGAAAGTTGTATCACGATGCGATTAGTAGGTTTTTTTAAATATATAGGACAATATCAATTTGACTTCACCTCGCCTGATAGTAAGCGGTTAAGTCTCAGGAAAGAGGATCACATACATGTACCATGTTAACAATGGTGGCACTCAGCTTGACGGCCTCATCAAAAGAGGATTGTCGTCGCAGCACCGCATGAAACCCACCGGTCCCACTATTGCTCAGCCTAAGTCCCGGTTGCATACTCGATACATAAATACGTTAGAAGTGCTTAAAGACAAAATTGTATTAATATTGTTGACAGAAAAAGGACAGATCACATCAAATTCAGTAGCCGGCCAGCTGGTCACCGACCTCAACCTCACAGACGAGGAGAAAGCTACGCTTGACAAGGAAAGAGAGACTGGTAAGTAAGTTATTAATAATTCTACTGTCCAGAAAATCAAGACAAAGGATCATTGAAAACAATGAGGAGTTTTCCCGATGTGTTAAAATTTTTCTATTTAGAATTCAATATTTCATAAGTAAGGCGGTAAGATATATCTATAATTTATTTTTCAGAATATGATACAGATTAGGTGTTTATAATTTGTGATCTCACATACTTACCTTTCGGGGGATCGAAGGGGCCATCTTAAAACCGTCGATGGCCCAGGGTCAGCTGGGGTGCGAGGGATATGCCTAATAATAGGTAACCGTACACCCCAGTAATTAAGACCCGAGTCGGCGTGCGGTTTTAGTCGGTTCGATCCTGATATCACCACCCACAATGACCAACAGGGGTGGTATCCATGGGGATTTCCGCATGATAAAAAAAGGGTCGGAAGCGCGAGTGTGTCACCTCTGGTGTTGCGTACGTCCATCCATATGCCACGGTGACCGCTTCCCATCAGGTGGGCCGTGTGCTTGTCTGCTACCTTTTTTTTTCTTACTGGTTTGTTTCTTTCAGAGGAGAAGAAATCCCGCGTGCAGTTCCTGAAGACGGAAATGAAGCTGATCGAGCTGGACGCTAAGATCAAGACGTGCTTGTGTCTCGAGAAGGCTGACACCGATATGTGCTTGAAACTGCTCGACGACTTGATAGGTTAGTCAACCTTTTATTTATAACCTTTATTTTTTATTATGATAGCCGCGGTAGCCTAGTGGTCTGGGTAATGGACTGCTGAGACGAGGTCTCGGGTTCGATCCCAGGTTCACCATGGCACACACCAATGACTTTTCGATGCTTTTCGAAGTTATGTGTGTATTTATCGCAGGTTTATAAGTGCCCGGTTAATGGCAATAGGCTTGCCACCTATTACATTGGGACCTAAACATAAACTGGCGAAATGTGGGTGCTAGCACCTCTGCCTTCCCCTTCGGGGATATAGGCGTGAGTTTATGTATTTTTTTATGATCCCGGTTGCCATACAAATATCTATGGCAGTCGTTACGGGTAGTTGGAGCCCTAAAAAGTCCAACAACAACGGTCTAGCTGCAATGCTTCGATATCGCCTAATGTCACCATTGGGTCTGAAAGTCAGATGGCTGTCGCTTCACGGAAAATATCGAAGTTCAACCTAATCCGCAGTTGGGACTGGTAAAGCGGATCCCAGATTCCGAGGTGAAAGCTTTGGATGCGACTGGGATTAACGCTAAGTTGAAGTAAGTACTATTAGAATTCGGGTAGTTGGAGCCCACGAAAGTCCAACCAGTCTAACTTGGAACTTATATTATATCGCCATTGGTCATAATGACCATTGGTTTTGGAGTTCAGATGGCATTCGCTCCACGGAAAATATCGAAGTTCAGCCCCATCACAGTTTGACTGGAAAGCCGACCCCAACTGAGTTGGGAAAAAGGTTCAGAGAATGATGATGATGATAGAAAAACATTCCGAAATGGTCCTATTTAAATTTCGTAAAGATCTGATGGCAAGTTTCGGATAGGTACAGACAACGAAACTATTCAATAAGCCCCAGCAAATGTTCCGGGATTTGTGATATTTATTGAAGAGACCATTATCAATATAAACGTGTGCCGAACCAACCTCAGATGTGGCAAAGAGGCTGTGTCGTTTGGTTGCAGCTGCCAATAGTCTGCAGAACACTGGCGGGAGTTAGCTTGTTAGTTTTTAAGTTAGCTGTTAGGCGCTGCGCAAACGTAGACACTTTTGTGTCTTGCGTCAGACACAAGCCACCGATGAATATTTGAATTTTATAGAACAAGTATGAAATCATTCAACTCCCTGCGCATACGTGAGTCCAGTTGCTTCCACTGAACACTATATTCAGGACGATCAAAAAGTGTTCGGTGTCGGTAACTGGAAACTAAAAGTCGTCAGTTGAAGACACAAGTAACATTCACAAACGTCCATCATGAGACTACGGAAAACAAGCAGATACAGCAACTACAGCTACAGTTTCTTGTGGTGTGCCGTGTCGGTGACAGGGAACCGGCAACTGTGTCCGATTGTCGATACGGGACACAGCAACTACGGTTTCCTGTGGCGGTGTGCCGTGTCGGCAACACGTTTGCGCAGCGCCTTAAGGAATATTGTTACAAGGCATGATGGGGTTGACATGTCTTTATTGATAAAAACCCCGAAAAACCTAAAAAAAAAAATTAGTATAAAAAAAATGCAAATCTGTCTATATTATGACGAGTTATGATGGAGATACGATAGGAACTGAATTTTGAACATATTACGAGAATTCATCCTCTGTATAATATTAGCTCTGGCTACCTACTTACAAGCAGTTGTTCCTCAGAGCTGGATGTGAAGCCGCTGATGCTGCTAAAACACCCCACATGCCTGGAGACTATCAAGCGTATGCGTGCGTACGTTGGCAACACTCCATCTTGGGAACTGAGCGAGAGCGCCGCACACGTGTTCAATAAACAAGCGCACAAGATACGCAAACAAGCTGACATTATGTACAAACGCTTGAAGGTACGCTTTTAATCCTTTTATTAACCGATTTGTAGCACATGACGCACATATGCGTCATTAAAAGCTTCCGATGACGCATATGTGCGTCATGACAGATTCACCTAAAACACTTTTCTTCTATGATTCTTACCAATATATTATGATATGCAAATAGATCATTACGTGCAGCCACTAAAAAATCTTTAGCAGGTTCAACGACGCATATTTACGTCATCGCACATACTTTGTGACTAGTTAGCTAATAGTTGAGTTTTTTGGCGGGTTCTTGAGTTTTCTTGGGGTTCTTTAAGATACTTGACGTTTTAAGGGGGTTATTGACGCTCCTTACACCCTGGCGCTAGAAGATCCGTAACGGTGTGCGGTTTTAGTCGGTTCGATCCCGATATCGCCGCCGCTGGATGCGGTGGCGGTATCCGTGTCGGGATTTTCCACGAAATAAAGAGGTTATATAGGGTTCTCGAGTTATCGTGGTTCTTGAGTGCTTCTAACAGTTTTTTTTAATATCGGTCACGTCAATATGACTTCACCTCGCCTGATGGTAAGCTAAAGGTAAAGTTTTAGGAAGCGAGTCCGCATTACATACACCGACAGTGCCATAATGGTGGCCCTCAGCTTGACGGCCTCATCAAATGCTTTTTCACGCCCCGCTTAAAGTCCCCGGGACTGTAGGAGGAGTTTGATAGTTCTATAATAATAGCAACCCATTCATGTCCCACTGCTGGGCACGGGTCTCCCCTCCTCTAACGAGAGAGCTGAGAGGGTTTAGGCCTTAATCCACACACACTAGCCTAATGCGGGTTGGTTATATAGTACCGCGGTAGCCTAGTGGTATGGGTAATGGGTATGGGTATGGGTATGTGGTACTGCTGAGACGAGGTTTCGGCTTCGATCCCAGGTGCGCCATGGCACACACCAATGACTTTTCGATGCTTTTCGAAGTTATGTGTGTATTTATCGCAGGTTTATAAGTGCCCGGTTAATGGCAATAGGCTCGCCACCTATTACATTGGGATCTAAACATAAACTGGCGCAAATGTGGGTGCTAGCACCTCTGCCTACCCTCTATGTATGTATATAGTAAGTTGTAATAAGGTTTTAATTTCTGTCGGCACTCCCGGAGTGCCACTGTTTCTTTTATAGGAGCTGTTCATAACGCCAGAAGGTTTGTCGTTCTGGGAGTACTTCACTGAACGCGTTTTGCAGTTTAAGAAAGTCACTGCTAAACTCAATGCCGATGAACTTCTCGAAATGATACATGAACCTCTAGGTAAGAACTCCTTGCTTCTTCTGTTTTGAGTTTGACTTTTATGGGAGCCACTGTCGTTGGTTCCCTGACCCGAAAGAAGTCTGCGTCAGACTAATCTCGTCCATAAATTAAGAGGTACATGTTGGCACCTACCCTCCCCCCCCCTATTGGGTCAAATTTAGTGTAGAATTATTGGAGAGACCACAGTCTCCTGCGTTATCAGTACAGCAATTCCCCCCCTCCCTCGATCCCCAGCCCCCCTTCTCCTGTGACGCCCCTGGTGTTGCGCACATCCATAGTCCACCGTGACTGCTTACCATCAGGTGAGCCGTTTGCTTGTCTGCCACCTAAGTGGAATAAAAATCAAAATTTGTTATCTCTTGTAGAAATGTCTTCACCCTCATCTCATTCAATGAAATCTGCGGTGGAAGCTGCGAATGAAGGCGATCAGAACCCAGAGAATGAGCAGGAGGAGAGCCCGCAGAAGAAGAAAAGTACTCCAGGTAATTGTTTGCTAATTTTTGCCCGCGGGTCCGCCCGCCTTAGTCGGGATAAAAAGTAGCCTATGTGTTATACGTTATACCAGACTATGATCTATATCTGTACCAAATTTGAGCCAGGTCCGTGCTGAGTTTAAGCGTTATTGATGAATAAACAGTTAGCATATTATAAAATTTTCCATGTTTATAATATACCTATTAGCTGTTTATCGCTTCCCATTGGAACCTATTCTCGAGATTAAGAGTAACAAACATCCACACATCCATATTAACAAACTTTTAAGCATTACAGGCAGGTGAATGTTTTCTTTGATTTTAACTGACTTTTAAAAAAGAGGAACGTTCTTTAAAATAGATTTCATTATTGACACATTTTTCATATTAAAAGTACAAATATACAAGTACCTACTATTTCTAACATTTTCTATTTTACAGCCAAATCCAAAAAGGCAGTGAACAACACAACACCAAAACAAACATTAAAACGTCAATCGTCCAGAAAACAACAACAGGAAGAGAAAGAAAAAGAAACACAGAAAGACAAAGAAAAAGAAACGCCGAAAGATAAAGAAAAAGAAATACAAAAAGATAAAGAAACGCCAAAAGATATAGAAGACGCACCAAAGCCTGATCAACCGGAGAATTCGGAAGACGCTGAGTCTAGCAAACCGGAGAATGAAACTCCTGAGACTCCACAAGAGGAATCCACAGAAAAAGCAGTAGATAGCACAGCAGTAGCAGATAAAGAAATTGAAAGCACTTCAGAGGAGAAAAAAGATGATGCAAAGGTAGAAAATGATAAGGAAGCGGAAAGAGTGACGGCACAGAACGAAAAGAGCGAAAAAGAAGTTGAAAAGAATGAGAAGAGTCAACAGGAGAGTGAAAAGGAGAAAGAAGAGAAGCAGGAGGTGGAGCCCCGAGCTAAGAGGTCGAGAGAGGTGAGTTTGTGAATACCTATCTACATAGCGCACGGCGCACCCCTAGATGAAAACTTCGGGAAGTCAAAAACCCATTTTTTCAGAAATAACGGAAACCTAATTTTGGCGTATTTATTAGAGATGCCACTTACATTCACAAAAGCCGGTAAACGACTAAAACGGGTCAGCTGGGGTGCGAGGGATATGCCTAGGAGGGAGGGACCCGAGACGGCGTGCGGTTTTTGTCGGTTCGATCCCGACATAACCACTCCCGATGGCCGACGGGGGTGGTATCTATGGGAATTTCTGCATGATAAAAAAAGGCTGGTGCAGGCTTTTCTTTCAGGCTTAAGAGGTTAGACGGCAGTCGCACCCCCGTCGGCCATCGGGGGAGGCTATGTCGGATTTGAACCGACTAAAACTGCATGCCGTCTCAGGTTTCAATTATCGGGTCATAAGATTACACAAGAGAACCATCCCGCCTCCCGTCTGCTCCTCACTGTGCACTCGGCTAGTCAGAGGGACTTATTGAGAGCCTCTAAACAGCTCTCTAGAGTACCAATCCCGTCTCAGCTGATATTGGCTGCAGGCAATCCTAAGAATGACCTGGATAGTGTTTTTTTTCTTTGTCCTGGCCTGGATAGTAATAGGCTCGCATTTGACCACAATATCACATGTTGGTAAGTTATTATGTGGTCGACGGTGGAGCACGCTTGCCTAGAAGTAACCTGTTCACTCTAGACTTGAAGATTTGTTAGTATCCTAGCAACTTAGTATGTCATTGATATATTGCTTTAATTTCAGAGTAAGAAGACTGAACCGCCGCCGCCACGGTCGCCAGCTAAGAGAAAATCCAAATTCTAAACAACTATGCATGTAGCATTGGATTTTATTTTTATATCAAAGGCCGGGTCGGCCATGTTGCTATACGTGAACACTTTACTACTGTGAATATAATATTGATGACTACACTTAACGAACAAAGGATAAACTTGTTAGGAATTTTTGTACTCGCTTATTGAACACGTTAAGCGCCAAGGCACCTCTGAGGAAGTTGTGGAAATGACAATTTTTTTTTCTTGCATAAATACTTTCTCACCTATAAACTGGCCCAATACTAATACAATATTTCTATACCCCAGATATATCAAACGATTTGTCAGAGCCAAAGAAAATGTTCAGTGCGGTGTATATTCACCAATACACTGGCCTCTAAAGTTGAGTACTCGATACAAGAGGTGTATAACTAGATATACACCGGCTTGTGAGCTTACCATAGTGTGTATATTACCGTATACACGTGGCGCTTAGCGTGTTAAAAAGTATAAAACAATCAATGCCCGGTGTTTGTATAATAGATCTTCTAAACTACACGACAGATTTCAATATTGCATGTAATGTCAATATATTTCTACGGAAAGTTAGCATGATATAGCTGAATAAGGTTTTTACAGGGTCGACAGCGCTAGTGTGACACCCCTGGTGTTGCACACGTCCATAGGAAACTGTGACCGTTATCCATCAGGTGGGCCGTGTGCTTGTCTGCTACCTAAGTGGAATAAAAAAAGAACGGGAAATCAACTTGTAATTGGGCAGCATACATTCGTTCAATTCATCCTAAAATTCGCGTCCAAATTCCTATACAAGTCTACAATTTTTTTTGTAGTCATTCAATATAGTTTGTCAGTGGACAAGTATCTCCTATTGTACATCATAGCAGGGTCTTCTTCTCTCGCATCCAGTCTATCCCAACTTATCTGGTGCCCAATGGGGAGACACAGGCAAAACTAATCTCAGATGGCGTCACCATCGCTGGTGTTTATGAAAACAGTAGAAATAGGGTTATGTATGTTTTGACACTGTTATGTTCACTTATTAACTTACCAGTAAACCTGCTCTCAATATAAAGCTTTGAAATGGTCGCTACGTATTCTAGCAGACGAATTTGGTTTCCAGTTTTTGATATGCAGGGCTTCAAACCAGAGCTTCCATCTTATCTCATCAGTAGGAAAACGATATTTTTACATTGAAATTCACTACACAGTCATTATTATTTTCACAGAAGACTATTAATTTCTTATAATTACTAACAATTTGTATGAAGTTTGACAGCAAAACAACACCAGCGATGATACGACACCTATCGGGATAAATAAGTAGTGTGTCTCCTTATTAAGTAACGCCACGTTTTCAAGACTATATTGTCTAGATGGTGCCAGTTTATCTATCTATATAAAATTGAATTCTTAATTTCCCTATACATCTTTTCTTTTAAAGTTTTCTAATAGCCACCACTTTAGCACTATCGGTGTATGTAGTTGTGACCCCAGGTCCTGAGACTTTAGCTTACCATCAGGCAAGGTGAAATCATGTTGACGTGTCCAGTATAACAAAAATTGCGCAGGAAATAGGAAAATTTTCGAAAATTGAAGGATTAGAGCAAAAATAGTAAAAAGCAGTTCTGAAGTGTCACCACTATAGTACAGTTAGTCGTATTGTAAAAAAAAATAGTCTTAAAAACAGATAAAACGAACAATATGGAACTTAGTTGCAATATTATATTTATATTACGAAATCTAGGTTTGGTAACGCATCAAACACGAAAACTTACAAGCGACGGTAACCGCTTACCATTGTCGTTTCTCAGTTGCATCTAAAGATATATTTTAGTATATTTAAGACCTGTTCAAACCTAATAAGTGTCAAATTCAAATATATTATAATATAACAAATTTTTGATGTGAGTCATGGAAATTACTTTCAAAGTTTAAACCGGCACCATATAGTTGACACGAATTGTTAGGCATCGCGAAAGTTGGACACAAATTGATAAAGGAATCACGAAATTTGTACACAAATTGGTATTCACCAGTGATGGGTTTATTGCCCTAGCATGTTGGGCAATTAATCGGCTTTCAATCCGCCCAAAATGTAATTAATGCCCGAAGTGATGCCGTATTATATAAATCTCTGATTTGTCTTTGACTGACATAAACCAATCGCTGATCTTGGCATCACGAAATTTTGACACGAGAAAGCATTTGGACGTCAGAGATTTTGGACACAAATAATTTAAGTATTTTGAAACTTAGACAAATCTCGTCATGAAAAATCTCCGAATAATTTCTTACTTTTTCTTTCACTATTATAGATTGTAAGTAGAGTATTTGCTTACTTATCTCCATTCTTTTAGTATTTTCTTTTTTTTTCTACATAATTTCCAAGGGATAATATTTTTGGTGTTGCAAGTGTTCATTTACCATAATAACCGATGTCGGTTTAATAAATATTTTTTAACCAGTTATTGTTTAATAATTTTCATGGTATAAATTATAGTCAAATGTTGCAACTATGTAAACTATTGCAATGTAATTTTTTTAAGAGCGGCAATACCATCGAGCCATTATATCGAACTTGACTGAAATTTACAAAATTGTGTTCAAATTTCGTGATGGCTACTTTACTTTTTGTTAAAATTGGATCTATATTCCAATCATTAAAATATTGATGACGTATTATATAAATCTTTACTGATTTGTCTTTGAAAGAAGCATGTCAGAGTTAACCGGGTGTATAGGTAATAATCTTACTTCAGTGAGTCTCCATAACTACTTACAGGTCTCGGCTTTTGATTTGACACGTTTATATAACTAAAACGGTACTTACAAAACGTCAAAAACATTAAAATTAAACTAATGTTTTGCGAATTCAAGGACCACCGGTTTTATCAAAAGCCGAGTATTGTCCGGTACTATTTTACTATGAATAAATTCACTGTTTCGATCTACTCGTGTATGCATACTCCTCATTCACACCTTGTACCAATTAATTAATTTAAAACATTTTTAATATTTTAGTACCGTATAATAACTTTATCTATTGTTTGGGCAAATTGCCTACAAGGACATATTTTTTAAGCATTTATTGGCATGTAACATGTGTGTACAAAATTATGTTCGTTCATACTTATAATATGAATATTTTGAAGCGACACAATGATAAGATTTTGACTATAATGGAGTTTGTAATTTATGAACACATTTGCGATAAATTTAGTTATGTAAACAAATTCGTTGAAAAATAAATTGTAAAGCAAAATTGTAAAACTTTATTTAAATGCAAGTTTTCATTGCAAATAGATATTTAAAGAGTAACATTAAGCGTTTCTGTTATTTTGGATATATATCTAAGAGGTATAAGTACATTTTAGTGTATTAGACTATCATAGGGATTACGCATAAGTTTTAATTTACATTGTAAATATTTACAATAAATATCCTACTGGTACGAACTATGGTTGTTTTTTTGCCGGTGGAAATCCCCACGGTTCCCCTCGCCCCACTGGCCACCACAAGCTAGCTTGAGTTCTATATAACGGGGTGTATGATGATAATTTCCTCGCACCCAAGCTGACTATGGGCTTTAATCAATCCCCATTTAATTCAGCTGTTAAGGTAACCGACATTTTTGACCGAGAAGTAGGCCGGGACAGCTTTATATTCAATTTAGTCTATGCCCGGGGCTTTTGCGCATTTTTGACTAAATCCGGTTCTACTCGTCCGATTGTGATCAAACATGCGCAAGATAAGTTTGACCATGACCGTTCAAACAAAATTCATTCAGTAGGTAGTGTATGCGGCCATCGCAACGCGAAGAAACACAAGAAGTGCAAACAAAATATTTCTTTGGTTGGATTTAGATTATTGGTATTTGAACATCTACACAGCAATTCTTGCGACGCATTTCGTCTAGATTTTGTATCTCTGACCTCAGTAGTACAAAAAATAACTGAAGTGAGGCCTTTTATTCAATATCAACTTCACACGATTTAAATAATCGTGACTTCTCAACTAACACTTAAAAGGAACTCGAAGAAATGTCAATAAAACAGCCACGAAGTAAGTTGCTATTTATATTTCCTCCTACAACATAAATATATAAAAAATAAACCATCACAATGTGTTTCAAAATTTCCTTTTCTTAGGTTTTCTATTTTCTTCAGGATACATGAAAAGAATCTTCTGCATACTCTCTTTGGCCTCATCTTCATCTGAAATATATATTACAGGTATTAGGTACAGTCTGCCTGGCGGAGGCAGTTCCTCCAGGAGGTTGCAAGTGAGGCCGCCTGTCACCTACTTGTTTGTGGCAAAATGCGTCGCATATAAACAAGTACCTACCTATTGTGTACGGCATCTAACTTGGCAAGGTTTTGGGATTAGTGGGGCCCACACTACTCCAAAATCTTGTCAAGTTAGATGCCGTGCACTATCGAGTCAATATGATAAAAAAAACTCACATTCTTCATCCGAACTATCCGGCTGACACTGTCGCCTGATAAGTTGGTTCACGAACCCAATACCTTCATACTGTATGTTCATTGGCAAAGGCCTCACAGACTTATTCTCCAAGAGAATTATATCTGACATCGACAACACAGGATTGTAAGGTCCTTGAAATAAGTTCAAATACCCTTCCTCATCAGGTATGTTGTGATTCTCTCTATAATCCCTTCGGTTGTATTCTATAGTACCATTTAAACCACTAGGCCCTTCTCCTGGATCAGAAATATCATTGGTTTCATTGGCATGGTTTTTAGTATCTTCTGGATCATGGGGTGAGTGAAAGAAATACTTGTTTGGATCAATATTGATTTGACTGTTTAATATTTTGGAATGTTGTATAGAATTGTGGGTAGTCGTGTTATTAAAGTTATAAGACTCCGTGTTCTTATGTTTAACTTTAGTATCAACATTATTTGGATTACAAAAATCGTCTATAGTAAAATTAATGATGTATCCATCTCTTTTAGCTTCGTTTTCGGTTATAAATTCAAAATCTGATGAATGGTAGCCATCACTGTCTATACTTTCTGTTTCTTCTATGGATGATGTTACATCTACGTTATCTTTGGGGTTTACATCGACGCTAGTTGGTATTTTTATATGAGTACTCGCATCGTTGCTTTGATTTTCTAATTTTGCATTCCCATCAATTTTATTGGTATCTACTTCTGAATTATCTTCTGTCTTAATAACGCATTTATTAGTTTGTGAATTTAGACTGCTACTTTCAGTAACAAGCTCTTCAATAAAGTCATTCACTTCATCCAAATTCAATACTTCATCAATATTAGTACTCTCTGTACCAGGAATCTGAAAACTTTTTAAAACACTTTCAAATTCTTGTACATCCTGTATATTTTTATTAGCATTAACAAAATTGGGTGTTGAATCAATAAGCTCCTCAAAGTCTATAAGTTCTCTAATTGTTTCATTATTCTTCACTTTACAAGTACTATCGCTGAATCCACTTTCACCTGAATAACATTTTTCATTATTTTGTAAATCAATAACTTTTAGATCATCCATATCCATTGTGTCTCTATCTTGACTGAATTTATCAGTTACATCCTTGTCAGCCTCTTCATTATCACCAGAATTCTTTGTCAAATAAATATCATTATTTTGTAAATCAATAACTTTTAGATCATCCACATCCATTGTGTCTCTATCTTGACTGAATTTATCAGTTACATACTTGCCAGCCTCTTCATTATTATCAGAATTCTTTGTCAAATCAATAAATACTCCAGCTGTTTCATTACTGTCAGCTACTTTACAAGGTTCTTCCTCTTCTAACCATTCTTCTTCAAGGAAACATATTTTATCATCTTCTTTAGTGCAGTCATTTCTATCTATCGAACCATTGACTTCTTTACTTAATTTTATGGCTAGGTCCTGTGAAGTTATTTTAGTATCAACAGAATCTTCTGTAAGGTCAATTACTATTTCGGTTCTTTCATCACTGGCAGTTGTGCTTGCTGTAAAAGTATCTTCTAGTAAGCTTTCTCCTACAAGGGAGTGTATTTTATCAGATTGCAACCCTGTAGCTTTGTTATAGCAATCTGTATCCATTGTATTCTTGGTTATTGTATTTAACTTATTGCCCATAATTACTCCCTGAAGGCTTTGTTTGGGTATAGGTATAAGCTGAAAACCTGTAATATTGAAATATAACTAGATTTTTGAGGGTAGTTTGATACTTTGATTTAGAAAAAATAATACTTACTATATACCTAGTAGGTAGGCATTTATTTAACACATGAATTAAACCAAAGACCATGATCACGGTCTTTGATTAAATCAAACCTACTGGAGTTCTTGATAACATCTCCAATTAACGTAAGCAATTATTAATTTTTTAATAATTGCAATAATTAATTCACCGTCTTAGCTTTTTGGTATACTACTTAGGTGGCAGACAAGCACACGGCCCACCTGATGGGAAGCGGTCACCGTGGCTTATTGACGTGTGCAACATCAGGGGCGTCACACTCGTGCTGCCGATCCTGGGGGATGGGGGGAGTTTAGGGGGTTGGAAGAGGATGGAAGGGGTATATTACTGTCCAAATACTTGGTGGTATTCTAGCCCCATGTTAAAGTCAGCATTTACTGGAGAACACCCTTCCTAACGTCGTTTCTATTTATGAGGGACACCATGGCGACGGCGACCCAAAGCGGAGACGTGCGGTTTTTGTCGGTTCGACTCTGACATAAGCACCTCCGCTGAATAACAAGTGAGAGTATTCATTGAGATTAGGTAGGTACATGTACCGTCCATAAGTTTTCTAGGCTAATGATTTCGGCTTACGACTAAATAGGTAGACAATCAACCCTTTAACTTAGAATAAAATGTTTCACTCACCTTACTACTCCGTTCCCCCAGATTGTAGCGTAATGTTATGTACAGTTGTAATACAACTTTCTTAATGAAACAGCTGTCTAACGCGAAACAGACTGGTAGATACTGTTTAACTGTAGGTACCCTTCTTTGTTTATAATACCTTTGTATCACTCATGTTTCTGTTCGGAGATTCACCAAACGAATGCAAATAGCATTAAAAAAATAGTAAATAAACATTAGCAAAACATTATATTGCAATAGAAAGAAAAGGCGGGAATTTTGACAACATAACTTTTTTTTTAACCAGTGACAAAGGTAAAACACGAAAAAAAAACGTCAATTTATAATCAAAATGCTTTATTTCCCTTTTATCAAATGCATGTTACATACAAGTGTTAAAATATGATTACAATAATGATCCAAAACTGTTATTGTTGCATTGCCAGCAATACAACAATAAAGGTTTCTGAATATTACATGTTATAGAATAAAGACAGACCACAGATTATGCTGCGTTTTACAAAATAATACCATGAAGATCTGTGTGTTAATATTTTCTTACATTAAAATTTATAACCTAAGTTTAATATAACAGTTGTGTCACTTTTTGCCAGATTTCTTGATGCCACCTGACACCAAAGGACCCTTTTGTGAGGCCTTCGCTTTTGCTTCCTGAAAATAATAATGAAAATTAAAGTTTAGAGGTAGTTCAATAGTACCAACTAAGTAATTACACATTATTTTCATTAAGAAGCATATTACTTTGCATCTTATGCATGTTTAATTACAATCAGTTACATATTAAGTAGAACCAGAGACAGCAGACAAGCACATGGCCCACCAGATGGGAAGCGGTCACTGTGGCTTATGGACGTGTGCAGCACTAGGGGTGTCACATTTGTGCCGACCCTGGAGGGGAGAGGACTAGGAGACTGGGGGTTGTAGAAGGGGGTTTGAGGGTCGTATCGGGGTATTGGGGAGGTGGGGGAGAGGCATTGTGAGCACTATTACTATATAGAAAAGTGTAAATACGAACATTTAATGCCTTCTGTTGTTCCTTCAGCTTCTGTTTTAGGGCCAGATCATCATCGTCTAGTTCCTTTGTCTCCTTCTTTGGTGCCTTCAATGGCTTCTTCTTACCTCCGTCACGGCCAGACATCTGTACCAATAAAAATTTAATATGATTAGAAAAAAAAACTCAAACTGAAGAAAAGGATAAGGTGGGTACAAGCCTTAGCAAAATGTGTCGCATAGAAACAAGTAAAGTGCACGGCATCTAACTTGGCAAGGTTTTGGAGTAGTGGGGCCCACACTACTCCAAAATCTTGCCAAGTTAGATGCCGTGGACTTTAATCTCTGGAATGGCTATGCTGGGCACAGCCTCTTTTATAATATTTATGTTTAAGCAGGCAGACATGTTTGATCTTCACTATCATAAAATATGGAAAATTTGTTCAATAGTGAAAAGCAACTTATATAGCACCGAGCTTTAAACAACAGACAAAACTCAAAATCTGTTGGTCTGAAACAGTGCTTATTTAAAAAAAAAAGGTTTTTGTCAATCTGGTTAGTTTTAGCCAATATTGAGGTTGGAACGAAAACTCTATACTATATATACAAATTTTACAAAGAGAGGCCAGAGGGACGAGTAAAATTTAAATCTCACCATCAGCTTACCATTAAGCGAGATGAAGTTGTATTGACGTGACCGATATAAAAAAAATAGGTGACTTTGGTTTGCGGTTTCACTTGCAGTGGGTAGTTATTATACCTACCAATTAGTTTAGCTGCTGTTGGCTTCATAACATTTTGGTATAAGCAGAACGCATGGCCCTATCCTCATTCCCACTATTGTAACTCCTGTACAACAGAATCAATAGCAGTGACCCATGAACACTCTGAGTACTGACACTCAGGCAGTACCAGGGTTGACTTTGATTGGTAGTTATGGCTCCAGAGAGAGGAATGTTATTAGTCCTTGTCCGAACAGCTCAACGAGAGCTCCTCGAGATATTGGTCAAGGCATTTAACAGTCAGACCGTGAACCGATACAACTATCCATAAAGTAGTCCAACATTGAAAAAATTTACGACGAACTATTTTGTTACACCCGAAATAATAACACTATCCATTGTTTTAATTGGTAATTCACAATTGCGTTTAAGTGTGGTAAATTAACTGTAAATATACAGTCTGCTTATGATTAAAATAAGAACCGGAAAGAAGTTTAATAGGGGAAACTATTGCAAAAAGCATACGTACTCTTTCGTGGTAATTTTAGATAACCTCATTGGTGGACGTTTTCATAAATCGATTAGCTGGCTGTTTTAGTTTAATAAATAGAAGGAATGCTAATAAAGAATAAAAAATACTCACGTTTGAAAATGTAGTAGGAGAGGATCACAAGAAGAAATGTTATAACAGGAAATTCACGCTATTTTGCGACTAAAAATTGACTTGACAGCTTTTGACAAGACACAAGACATTAAGATAAAGACCAAAGAGTATCGGGACTAAGATGAAATGAATGAATGAATGAATGAATGATGCATACCATAGATTATTTTATTATTTTGGTTTCATTTTTTTGGGAATTTAATGACCTAGTAACCAAGACCTTTAGGTCAAGTTTTAACTTGTATTACACCACTGCTGCACTATTAACTGGAATGGTACTGCTGCCAATTAAAACTTCTTGATTCTGTCTCAGCCAGTCTCAGCCGGTCTCAGTGAAGTCTAGAGATGGGTTTATGCCCTGTCACTTTGGGTATTAATTAGGCATTTATTCATTTACGTCGGACGTAAATCCATACAGATGTTAATGATGTTGTGTGTTATACCTTGTCACATTGGGATTTATATCGGACGTTTATTATTTATGCCCAAAGTGCCAGCCCCCATAGACAAGTGACAGAAGTCTAAATCGCTAACGATCGCTTAGAAAACGAATAGATTAGGTTGACCAATCACATCCAAGCTCGTTGCCGGCGTACGATGCGCGCGTCGCGGCGGAATCACGAGCTGGAACACTCTAGCTCGTGATTCGTGATTGATTGGTTGACCTAATTTATTCGTTTTCTAAGTGATTTAGACTTTTGACACTTAGCTACGGGCCCTGGGCATAAACCCATAGCTATTATAAAAAAATAGTCGTGTGCATTTAATGTCGTGCGTAGCTAATTCCGAAAAGTCGGATGGACGGATAGACTTACTTTCACTTTCACTTTACAGTGGATAATTTTATTCGATACGGTTCGTTATACGCTACATCGTTAAATATTTTATTATCTAAAGGCCTATAGTCGTTGCAGTAGGTGTTCACTACCGTCTGCAGTAGAGAAAACTGATTGGATATGCGATAATACTACTGAAATTGTTGACTGAGAATAACTATTATACTCGGTCCACGACTGACATACTGCCCTTTACGTCAATTTTCTATAGTTTGTAAAATATAGGATGAGTTCTGTGGCCGTGTGGCAGATGGTTACGAAACCGACGATGTAACTTTGACATGGCGTCATGGTTACATTACAATGTTATTTCTATCACCTATATTAAATTATTCTTTAGATGACGGTTTTACGTGTTTCCTTCCTCCTATAGTCCCGGGTGCTATAAGCGGGGCATGAAAAAGCATTTGATGAGGCCGTCAAGTTGACGGCCTCTGTGGCGTAGCGGTAGTGCATGCGACTGCTACGCAGGGGGCGCGGATTCGATTCACGCTCAGTGCAAATATTTCTATGCATGAATATGTCTATTTGCATTGGTCTGGGTGTTTCTATGTATAATAAGTATGTATTTACCAAAAAAACGTATATAAGTATGTTTGTTAGCATTCTAGAACCCATAACACAAGCTAGTTAAACTAAGCTTAATTTGGGTCTAGGGAGCGATGTGTA
Source organism: Lithosia quadra (assembly GCA_963576445.1). Taxonomy (NCBI): domain Eukaryota; kingdom Metazoa; phylum Arthropoda; class Insecta; order Lepidoptera; family Erebidae; genus Lithosia; species Lithosia quadra. The sequence goes on along the minus strand of OY754901.1, from coordinate 4,411,857 downwards.
GAATGTCGTAGAGCCGTAGAGTATTTATACCTTTTCGGAAACCGACTCAGGCAGGGCATGCCACTCCTTATCCTGTACGCATACGATACCGAATGGTTAGATTAGTGACAAAATACAAAAAGACGTGACGCAGTTCCAAATACAATATGTAACTTTATTATATGCATAAATGTCGATTATTTATGCTTCGTTTTGTGCTTTTTCATATAACGTCTTCTGGATCTGTTTGTAAATTTTATCGAAGTTGTCCGCAGGAAGCTTTTTCAGTGAAGCCAAGAAATTTTGTATCTGTTCGTCATCTGTAATAAGTCAGTATCTGTATTATTAACGCTCTTCTTATAAATTAAGTAATTTTTTTTTCAGTTATACGGTTTTAAATTGTATTATAGAGCTAAAGATTTCAGCCAAATATTAGACCAATCCAACAACGAAAAGGGGGTCTAATTTCATTTACTAGATTTGACCCAAACAAACAGTTCAAGTTTTTTTTTTAATAAAAATGAATAATCATGCTATTTACTGAATTTTCAAATATCAAACTCAAAACTTAATTATTTTGCTTCGATTTAAAAATACCTTACTAATTTTTTAAATGCCACTCATTATAATGATTATTATAATGAGTGGCATTATATTATAATTATTATATTATAATATATTTATTAAATTTATTTAGAAATACTAATTATAATTATAATTAGTATTTCTAAATATATTATGAAAAACTTTAGTCTAGTTAGAACTTCTTTTACTTATTTTTGGCTTTTAAGTTTAAAAATTTAAATTTAATTATTAAATTTACATACCTAGGGCATTGCTGAAGCTGATGGCGATCACCATGATGAAAAAAAAAATTAAACAACTCAGACGCTGCATTTTCCTGCTGTTGATACTCAGAGTGTAACCACAGTATACCTTTTATTGTACAGTGGAGTAATACCTCAGTATATACCTATATATAGTCTGTTATAATAACTGTAAAAAATTGTCTTAAATTGTAATCGAATCGATTACTGTATAATTTACTATATTATTATATAATTTTTTTCGTGACAAACGTTAGCCTTCTTTTTCCGTGCGGAAATCCTCATGGATACCCACCCCGCGGCCAGCGGGGCAGGTTATGTCGGACTCTTACCGACTAAAACCGCACGCCGTCTAGGGTCTTCTGACGCCAGGGTGTAAGGTAGCTCATAGAACATTTCCCTCGCACCCCGGCTTTGACAAACGGTAGCCTATGTCTTTTTCCGGGCTGAAGTCAATTTATGTATCAAATCGTTGAAGTGGTAGGTATAGGTGTAAAGCTGAGGGCCACCATTTATTTATTTTTTTATTTATTTATTTATCTGGTCTACCAACAATGTTTAACATCAAAGCATAGGTAAAATAACAGTAATTAAGGATAACTTAATACAATGTAAACATCACTTACAGGTAAACACCGCATACAAAAAATTTCAAAGAGAAAATTATACTATGTTAAAATAATGTGAAAGAAACTTAAAACTAATCAATTTATTTATAATTGTCTATATAACTATTGTGTATATATTATATATTATATATATATATATATATATATAATAAAATATTAATAACCATTGTAAGTACCTAGCACTATCGGTGTATTATGTAATGGTATACCCAGTAATGGAGTCCTCAGACTTTATCTTTAGGCGATCTGGAAGTTAATAAAAAAAGGAATTCCATTAAAAATATGTTTGTGTTTAGAATCGTTCATATAACATTTCAAGTATTTTTTAAAATACCTACTTTTAATGTACAGATAGCTAGTTTATTTTATAGTAGGTATATAATATAGTAGGTATATTAGTATAAAAATACTTCTACACTCTATACCTACTAATATAAAATTGTAAACTAACTGTGTCTGAGGATAATTGTAATTGATACGGTTTGTTTTATACCCTACCTCGTTATAATATGTTTTTAATGATTAAATTATAAATTATAATACCTACATCATTACTTTATTTATTTATTTATAATCTACGAGTAGGTATTTCGGACGACCAATAGTCATGAAAAAATATATCTAACAATTTAATATTGAGACAGGACCTTGCTTATTAAATACAACGTGTTGATTTCTATTTGAGCATCCTTCACAAGGGGGCTTGTTTGAGCTACTTACAGCCATCACAAATTCACTAGTGCATTGAATATTAGGACTTCGTTCACGTAATTCACGGGCGATAACATTGATCAGCTGACGCGCACACTACCTACTTTTATGGACTTAGGACCGGTAGAATACTTTAGTAACTAGGAAATAAGTAGGTAGGTAATAGTCAGTAAAGTCAATTGATAATGCCATAATTAATATCACCTGTAAGTTGTATCTATTTATTTCAAAATTAAATCAGTTTATTTACCATAAGAAAAAAAAATTACCTACTGTTTTTTTCATGAAATCCTGAAGAGTATTAAGTAGCTTAAGCCCCCCCTGTGAAGAGTATGCTCAAATGCATACCTATCAATTACCGATTACCTAATAGTTCGTGTATAACGCAGAATGGGAACAATAATTTATGCACTAAAATATTAACAATTTATAGTACTTATAGATGTTCTATTCCACGAAGGTGGTTTAGCTGTCATTGTAGTAAAACATAATAATTATACAAATTGATTTCAAAAATGAATTTCTTGCAATGAAATTATATTGTTCTACTAACTGCTACATGAATTTCTTTTGCCGTGACAAACTTTCGCACACACATGCACGCGTATTTACAAGATACAGTTACTACTATTAATTTGTTCACCCGCCTTCGTGAGATAGAATATATATGTACCTACATAAGAGCAGCATTTTTTTGTACTTCTTAGTTTGCAGTCAAGGACACGGCCCACCTATGGACCTATGGACGTGTAAAACACCAGAGGCGTTACACTTGGGGTGCGGGCCGGAACCTCCATGTGGTGCCACCCGGGCAACGGAGGCGAGCAGCGCCTCCCACTCGCCGCGCGAGATGCTACTGTCTGCAGCCAATCCGGGCGGGATAAGAGTGGCCCTCTAGGGGGCTGCTCCGAGGTTATCCGAGTGTCCCTCTGACTAGCAGAGGGCACATTGGGAGCAAGCGAACTGCTTGTTCGCACGCTAACGGTTGGGTTACAGGACGGCCGCATGTCACCCTACACCCAACCGTCAGCGAAGTGGCGCAATGCTCGCCCCACCCCCCTTTCGAGGGATCGAGGAAGCCATCTTAAAACCGTAGATGACCCAGGTTTAGCTGGGGTGCGAGGAATATGTCTATTGGGTAACCTTAAGCCCCGGTAATTAAGACCCGAAACGGCGTGCGGTTTTAGTCGGATCGATCCCGACATAACCATACCCGATGACCGACGGGGGTGGTATCCATGGGGATTTCCGCACGATAAAAAAGGGGCGTCGGCGCTTTGCCGACTCTCCTTCATTTTTGAAGTCGGTTCAAAAAAAGACTTGATTATGTTAAAGAAACGATTAACAGAAAAGATCTCTTGTCTTGTCAGTTTTGTTTTGTAAACGGTAACACTGTGCTAAGTAGGTTTTCGGATCCCACAAGGGTATTTCTTTTCTCTTTAACACTTATTACGTTTGTTTGATTATTTATTTTCCCAAATACAGAAAATAAAAAATAAAATAAAGTTCTAGTCATAAAAACTCAAGAAGCATTTTAGAGGTATTTTTAATTATGCCTGAATGAGACTGGATCCCATCATCCACTGGCTCTCAATCCCCCCCGAGTTCTCCTACCTGCCTATTTTACCTAATTCAAAAATGCCTAGTTCTAAAACATGTAAAAACCCTTTACAAAAAGCTATAAAAGCATTTCGGAAACAATTTCGTGGATCTGGAGCCACATCACAAACTCTTAAAACATAACACTTATTTCAATAATACATGATGCCTTTAAAATAACCATATAACAATATTATAACAATATCAGAATTATTTAAGTAAAAAGAGGCAGATATGTTACTAGAGCGCGCCAGGTGAAGACTCGAAAACGTCCGACAGTATTTATAGCTATCTTTTTATCGTGTTATAAGACCACACTTGTTGTACCTACCTGCATTCTGTGAATAAATAAATGATTATGATTATGATTATGATTATGATTTTTACTCACGTGCTTATCCCATCTTTCATACTACTTTAACGCTAACTGTCAACCATTGTCAACTATTGGTACCGTAGACCTTCTCTGTCGACGATTGGTACCTATGTGGATGATTTGAGGTGTCAGTAACTATGAACGTAACATACTTACCTATCTTGTGAATCATTGAACAATATTACCTAATAACCGTAGACAGAGAAGGAAATAACTATAGGGTACTGGCACCAGTAGTCAGCCTTTTAGTGGAAAGTCTGACTTCAAACTCGTATAAAAAAATATTAGAAAGATTAAATTGAAAATCTTTTATATAAATTGCGTTACACATTTATTAACCTTTGTTACAAAATTAACAAAAATTACAAAATTATCCTTTAATAATATGAAAAATACGTTTTAACAAAATAAGGCAATTTTCACCAGTGCTCAGCCGCCAAAATCCAGTAATCAGCCATACTGCCACCAGTGGTCAGCCTTTCTTGAAATCAATCAAATATATAACTTATACCTACTTAAATCAAACTGAAAATTCTTCAGTAATTAAAAAGTTTCAGTATTTAAATAGTTTTCAAGTTTTTTTTTCACTTCTAAAAGTTTTCGGCGATTAACAATTTTTTGCAGAAGCTTGAGTATGTATGTATGCAGGAGCTCCTGAAACAGACACCTGTAAGGAAAATAATTCCTTACAGGTTTCTGCTTAAGGAGATTCAGATGATTAAGTATGTTACTGAGAATTTTAATTTTATTTTATTATATTTCCACAAAATCACGGCCAGTTCTATCTGCTTCTTCAGTTATGTCATTTAAATCTTCCAATTTCCTTTTCCTTGTACATTTTACTCTCAATTTCTGATTAGAATCATCATTTTCCTTCTGTGTAGTCTCCTTCACTTTACTAGTTTAGAATTTAGAGCTGTTTTATTTTCTTTTTTATTTATCTTCTTTAATTTTTGCCTCTGTAACTTTCTTTCCTGAATAGCAGTTAATCAAGCGAATGGGGCGCTGCATAAATTTATGAGCAGTCAGATCGTGTCTAAAAAGGCACGTCTCACTGTACAAGAGTTCTCGTTCCCACACTTAGGTATATAAGGTAGGTAGTGAATGTTTGGTGTGGCAGAAGAAGCATGAAAGTAGATTAAATGCTGTGGAAATAAGAAGTCTAAGAAGCATAGTTGGAGTAAAGTTGATGGACCGAATGTGTAACAGTGTGATAAGGGAACGCTGCGATGTGGTTCAAGATGTCACTACATCCCATGCTTTGAGTTCCCATGAACCACATCGCAGCGTTCCCTAGATAGAGAAAGGAAGGATTGAAAGAAGATTGACGATACAGATATATGAGGCGAGGGTGAATGGGCAACCAGGTAAAGGCCGACCTAGGCGTACATATTCTAATCAGATCTAGGACGTTTTGGAAAAAGATCAGGTCAAGAGTACCAGCAACCGGCGTGCGTGTATGAAAACAATTATGAAAGTTGAAGAAGCGAAAGGAGTATGCCAAGATCGTAGCAAGTGGACAGATTTTGTCTGGTCCAATGGTTTCCCAGACCAGATTATCCACTGGGAAAAAGGCGTGATTTGTATGTATGTATGTATGTATGTTTAAAATAGCCTAAAAGAAAGAAACTGTATAAAGAAACAATTTAAATATAGACGACTGAGCACTGGGTATACCTTCTCCAGTACTCAGCCATGCAACCAACTTCAACTGTTTAAGTGGCCGACTATTGGGTTTTTGACAAAACCGTATATGGTATGGGTATACCAGATTAAAGGATGGACTCTGAACTTTAAAATGATACTAATATAACTGTAAATAAAAAAACAGCGTTAAAACCAGTACTCAGCCAGGGGTGGCTGGGTACTAGATAATGCATATACAAATGGTACCCAGTATTCGGCCGCCTCATTATTACTAATTCTTAAGAAGAACACGATACTTTTTCATTGATTATGATGCCAAAACTTTTAATTAATGGGAATGTTAATACAAAGTGACTTAAAACTGACAAAAAAATTAGAAATAATAACTTCTTTGTGAACGCTTCCACTAACAAAAAAATGGCGCGCGCGCCGCGTATCGCCTCGTCAGCAGACGACGTCGAAATAGACTAATATTTAAAATACTTCGCAGCCACTTAGCTAATAATTTTGGAATTGAATCGACTAATGAAGAGTCACAGAACCAATTTAAAATAATTCTATAGGTTAGTTTCTATTAGAATGCTATTTCTATTGGTTTTGAACCAAAAAAGGCTGAGTACTGGTGCGGGGCTGACTACTAGTGTCGGTACCCTACTCCGATTTTTAATTCTAGGCAAGAAAATGACATTTGCAGTGTTGCAGGTTTTTTGTATCAAATAAATAGTGATGTGGTTGAATCGAGTTTTCCAATTATAAGTTAGTCGTGAGTCGAGATTATAATTCTTTTATTAAATACCTATATAAATATTTTTTTTATATAAATAAAAATATGTAATTTACGGTAATTAAACAGAAAACATAGACAGTAAGTAATTAAATCTATATATTATATAAAATCAATTTCTGTTCGTTAGTCTCGCTAAAACTAGAGAACGGCTGGACCGATTTGGCTGAAAATTGATGGGGAGGCAGCTTAGAACTAGAAGAAGGACATAGGATACTTTTTATCCTGCCACGGGGACAAAGTATGCCACGGGCGAAGCCGCGGGACACAGCTAGTATTCTATAAAAAATATTTCCGTCGTGTAATGTACTAGGCGAGCATAAACTGCAAAAAGGTTCATTCACTGATAAAAATAAAGAATGACTAAAGTATCTAGTCTATTGATTGCCGAACATCACTATTGTAGCGGGTCACCCTTTTTTGTATCAGTGACAGTTGCAGTTGTCATTTTCTTGCCTAGAATTAAAAATCGGAGTATAAGCAATTTTGTAACGTCTTCTTCTTCTTCTTCTTATTGGATACGTCAAGCCGTCAGTCGACAGTTGACAGTTTGTTTCCATATGGCAACCGTGTCGAATATGTGTTACCCGTTCGCGCCATGTTTGCCGCTGTCAAATGACGTCGGTACCTATAGCGTTGTCTCACTGGAACTAGAACTGAGTGTGTGAGACAACGCTAAGCGCGTGACAGTTGGCAGCGGTAAACTTAGCGCGAACGAGTAGCATGTTCGACAACTCTGACATTCTCGTTTTTACTCGTTTTTTACTAGGTAAGTTAGGGTACTTATAGTCATTCCACTCCTTATTTTTGCGTTTGACAGCAGTTTTAGAATGTAACTGTTGCATTAATCCTACAAGTAAACTTGGAAATGCGTGACCAAGAAATTATATAAACTGGCGTATCATATGTATCTACCCTATTTATAACTCATTACCAAAATTAAAATGCTTTAATTGTTTCGGTTGATTTAAAATTTACGATTATTTGCTCACTCAATGAAAACGGCTACACTCTACCATGTCTAGTGTTGGGATCGAATGAAATCGCTGCAAATTACGAATCTAAAATAATCGTTCAAACTTACTTACATTTACGTCAACACAAAAGTTGTTGTAACATGTAAGCTTTGTTTTTATAGTGTATTATGGATTCTTGTACGTGTTTTCAATGGCTTATCATCTCATCAAAATATTTAAGTTGTGTTGTGTAGGGTAATAGTTTTCATTAATATTATACGTAGGTACGAAAAGCACTGAGCCCACTCGTCTTCGACGGCCTTTTGAAACGCAGCCACAGCTTCTTCGGCATCCATAAAACGTTTATCTCGGTATTTTCTTCCTTTTTCGGAAATAAATAAAAATCGCAAGGTGTGAGGTCAGGGCTATTATACGGCGGGTGACCCAGTAATTCCGCAAATTGTTTTTACCATGACAAAACAATGGAGCCTAAACTCGATAGGCTTATCTTATTGGCGTAAACCCATGACATATGATCGGTATGAACAGCCTATAAGTGTCGTCGAATAATTGATACATTCAGGAGGAGGAGGATGGACGTAAAAAGTACTGAACGGGGTTTGATGCGGTTTTTTTTATTAGAAAGGTCTTGGTTAGACTCAAAATTTTACGCATATTTGATCACAATCGGCTCATTAGAACATGCGATATAGTAAAAAAACGCGCAAATCGACGTCCACGCGGGCGGAGCCGCGGGCAACAGCTAGTACAGAATATAAATGATTTTTGACTTTGATTTTGACTTTGACATTGTACACGAAAAAAGAATGTTTATTACAAAACATAAAATTTTGTAGGAAGATCCAATAATAGCCATTATTTAATATTATCATTATTATAAAAATAAAAATATTTTTAACAGATTTTATTGCGAATTATTTTATTCAATTATACGTCTGGCACGCAAAAGAAGTATAAAAATTTGATGATTTGATTTTATTTGAAAATTTGAATATCGAGCAGAAATAAAATAAATTGAAGTTTGAAATCGATTGCAACTTCTTCAGAGACTAAGTCGATTATTGTTTGAAATCGGTCAGGTTACGCATTTGGACATAACTATTTGACAGAAAATTGAAATGTCAAACGCAAAATAAAGGAGTGGATTGACTATAGTTTAATATTACGAGTATTATATTAAAATTATTCATTCATGTATTTATTTATTTGTTTATAACCAAGATTTAGTACGCAAAAATTTAACATCCAGGACGGGATTGGAACCCCCCACCAGATCCTTACAGGAGGAATACTATGAACAACTAAGTTATCTGGACACGTTTCCCTCGTGACCGCTATGTCTCGGGAATGCCATTCTCTAAATAAATGATACCTTGGTTGTATAATGGATTTCGTTTCATTATTTAGGCATTTATTTGGGTAAGAATGTGTCATAATGGAGGAAATTCAATTTGTTACTAATCCATGCCCGCGGCTCGTGGTAATGTTTAGTGAAAAAATAGAAAAAAAAAGGTGATACAGTTCACACATGTAACTTTATTCAATGGATATGTCGATTAATCATTTTCTAGATAATCCTGCATATAATATCTTCTGGACCTCACCGTAAACCTTTTCTACGGTTTCCAGAGGCTGTTCTTTCAGTGAAGTCAAGAAAGTGTCTATGGTACCTGAAAAATAATAGTTATATGTATTAAGGATCGCTTTTCTTATAAAAAGTGAGGTGCTTACATTAATCATCATCGCGCCCAACGTTTTTTAATAAAAAATAAATGTTATGCTATTCACTGAACTTAAATCGAAGCAAAATAATTAAGTTTTGAGATTGATATTTGAATCAAACTCAAAACTTAATTATTTTGCTTAAATTTAAAAATACCTTACTATTTTTTTAATGCTATCTACTCATGAAATTTGTATTGCTAAATATTATGAAAAATTTTTAGTTAGAACTTCTTTTATACTTATTTAAAAAAAATGAATCTTTTAAAACGCACCCATCCTAAAACTGACCTGGCTAATATAGTTTAACTTTATAACGTGTTAACTCGGTTACCACTTAACCACAAGCCCCTACGATGATGATGTTCTTTAAATCAAATTATATATATTATACTAATTACAAACCTTGGGCATTGCTGAAGCTGATGGCGATCGCCATGATGAAAAAAAAAATTATGCAACTTAAACGCAGCATTTTACCGTCCTGCTGTTATTACTGAGAGTGTAACCACAGTATAGTACTCGTATACGTTTTAGTGTACAGCGGAATAACACCTCAGATATATATAGTCGGTTAGCATAACTGTAAGAAATTGTCTTAAATTGTAATCGAATCGATTACTGTGTAATTTATTAAATAATTTTAGCGTGTGAGAAGGCCACGGCTCTCCCCGCGCGAATATCGTTTATCGCACGTGAATGTTCATATGAATTAACATCCTCTAACTATAGAGGATTCTGTGTGAGGATACTAATCCTCACACAGAATGACCTCAATAAGATAGCTGGGATAAACTGGATGCGGAAGGTATGACGCCCATTGGGAGAGGCCTATGTCCGGCAGTGGACGTCGATGCAGCGGCTAATTGATTTATTGATATCTTCGAAAATTACGAACTTAATTATTTGGAGGAGGTAGGACACGACGGTATCTCCCGTCTAAAATGAGATGTCTGACTGGGGTAGTACCTCCGCCCTACAAAACACCGCCCCATAATTAACCATCGTGTTGTGTTCCCGCTGGTAGGCCAGAGCTCACTGTACCCCTCCTCCCCTTCCCTTCAGGGTAGGCAGCGCGTGTGTGACACCCTTAGTGTTGCACATGTCCATAGGCCAAGGTGACCGCTTCCCATCAGGTGAGCCGTGTGCTTGTCTGCCACCTACGTAGTATAAAAAAAATTTGTAAACCAACTGTGTCTGAGGATAATTGTAATTGATAGATACGGTTTGTTTTACACGCTACCTCGTTATAAAGGTATAATAATACATCATTTCTTTATTTATTTATTTATCTATTCGGAGGACCAACAGCCATGAAAAAAAGTATAACAAATTTAATATTGAGACATGCAGCCAATTATAGGTCCTTGCTTATATAATGCATTATGCGAACAATTTATATGGATCGAAATAGTAACAGCAGCAGATGATAGAAATGTTTCCCTTTTAATACAAATGAAATGTGGTGCAAGTCGTCAATGTCGACAATATACGACATATTGTAATTGGACGATATTTTTTCATCTGGTGACTTAGCTGTGCTTGTCTGGATTCTACAGCGAGGGAGATAACGAGGACTCAATCCAAGAAGTTTGACCATTAGATTTTTTTTCTCGTGGTCAAATCGGTTTGACAAAATAGTGGATTTTTTAAAATTGCTGAAATAATTCAATTATTCAATCAAGTTTATAAAGTCCTGACCAATGCTACACTGGAGTCGAATATATCGAACTTATGCTATAACTTGTGAGCTTGCCGCGTTAACCGAACGACATCCTCTACATAAAAATGTTATTTGACGATCATTGGACGTCATGATTTGGTACATTATAAGGATGGATAGTAACGTAGGGTCTTAGCAGCTAACGGCTATCGACTCTGTAGTAAAGAATTTTTAATATACCTACAGGGTGAATTTTTCAAAAGGGCTTGGATGGCCAAATCCGAAACTATAAGGAATAGCCAAAAATGCTCAAAGGAGTTACGAGCCCGATTTTGATGAAACTTAAAACCTCATCATTAGATTTTTGAAAAACCAAATATCCTAGCTAGGAATCGAACCTGTTGATTTTGAAAAAAAAAAACACACCCTATATTATTTCACCATACGATAGTGTTGCTATTAAGGTTCTTATTCTGGGAAGTAATGACATAGCGCAAACTAAAGGAAAGAGCTCATCTTTAACAAAATACATTTTATTTTTCTTACATTAACTGATTAATTGTTCAAAATGTAGACCATTGTTTTCAATACATAGCTGGATTTGAGACCTCAAGGATCGTACTGCATTCAATATTACAATGTTTTGATTCCGTTTAGAATATTCTCCAAAGAACGTTCCAAGTCATCTGTATCTCTGTATCATATTATGTGTCTTTGTAAATTTCGTTTTTGACATACCCCCAGAGAAAGTAATCTAAGGGAGTAAGATCCACGGATCTCGCTGGCCAACGCACAGGACCATGCCTTGCAATAAAATTATCGTCAAACTGCTGAATCAAAATCTTTTTTACGGCTATTATGGGCTGGAGCTCCATCTTGTTTTAAAAAAAAACATCAATCATTATAATCATTCTGAGTATAATTTAAAACGCGGAATAGTTACGATCTTATCTGGGATTTCGAACGAAACAAATAGGTACCTACATGAAACATGAATTTTATTAAATTCCAAATTTTCCTTAAATTTGCCATATATCATTACTTCGCAGAATTTGTTCCTTAACAGCGACACTATCGTATGGTGTAATAATAAAGGGTGTGTTTTTTTTTCAAAATCAACGGGTTCGATTCTCAGCTACGTTTATTGGTTTTTCAAAAATCTAATGATGGGGTTTTAAGTTTCATCAAAATCGGGCTCGTGACTTCTTTGATCATTTTTCGCTATTCCTTATAGTTTCGGATTTGGCCATCCAATCCCTTTTGAAAAATTCACCCTGTATAATATGCGTAATACCTAATTGGTTAAAAAAAAAAAAAATACCGAAATACCAACAATTTTCTGTCCGTTTTTTTTATGTCGGTCATGTCAATATGACTTCACCTCGCCTGATGGTATGCTCAAGGTAAAGTCTCTGGCATGGGAGTCACCATTACAAACACCGAGAGTGCCACAATGGTGGCCCTCAGCTTGACGGACTCATCTAATGCTTTTTCACGCCCCTCTTAAAATATCCGGGACTGTTTTTTTTTTTTTTTTTTTTTATACCACTTAGGTGGCAGACAAGCACACGGCCCACCCGATGGGAAGCGGTCACCGCGGCCTAGGGACGCGTGCAACACCAGGGGCATCGCACTCGCGCTGCCGACCCCGCAAAAACCTTCTAATGCCCTTCTTGAAGAACCCCATATTGTAGTTGCTAGGGAAAACCACGGCAGGGAGATCATTCCACAGCCTAAGCGTAGGAGCTGTAGGAGGAAGGAAACACGTGAGCTAGTAAAGAATTCCAGGTTTTGATGTTGCGGCAAAGAAAAGAGGCACCGAACCGCTTGGTCCTTGATGGAATTGTTTGCACCATATGAGGGTGATATTTCAGCCTTGCACGTGTTGTTCTGTTGCGGACAACAGCCCGAGAAACCATACCATACCATATGGTTCAAAGATACAGTTATTGCATTCACTAGTACCCTTCAATACCCTGGCTTCGCACGAGCACAAAATTGAAGAAAAGGCACACCTAGGTCGACCTTTACCGGGTTGTCCATCTCCTTGCTTCGTCAATCTCCTTTCATCCACCTTATCCATAATTTTATTATAATGAGCCTAAATTGAATAATTACATATTCTTCTTCTACCATTTTACTATTATACAATTGTAAATTTATTGTGTTGTACATTGGAGATATTAAAAAAAAACTTGATTATGTTAGAGAAACGATCAACAGATAAGATTTCTTGTTTGTTAACCAAATAATATGGTAACTACGTTTAAAAAAACGACTTCTCAAACTAATATTATTTACTTTTTAGTGTACAGAAATAGAAAAGTAGGTACCTATTTATGAGGTTTATTATGTACAAAGGCATCAAAAACAGCATATTTGCCGTAAATTAGATGATTTCCCCTCGATTTTCTCAAGATCCCAGCATCGGATCCTCATACCCTAGATATGGGGCCACCGCAGAAGTAGCCTCTTTCAAACAAAAAAAAAATTTCAAAATCCATCCATAATTACATTACATGATACATACAAAAAAAAATAGCGTACGAATTGAAAACCTTCTTTTTTGAAGTCGGTTAAAAATGGTAACTGATCTCCGAGCAGGCGCAGGCTTATATTTACAGTAAATAAAGTGAAATGTAATCTTTACAATTTGCGCCGGTTCACAAGTATGATTCAGCTATCACAGCAAATAACTAATGGAACGCCATGACAACAAAGGCAAGTAGATTTACAGTAACGTTACTTTGCGAGAATCTAAATTGCCCAAATATTATCTGGTGGGTAGGGAAGTGGTGGAGAGAGGGGGGGGGGGGGCGCAATGGGCACCACTTAAGCAATAATTAACCCATTGTCTGAATGAAGATTTTATTATAATTTTTGAATCAGCTTTAAGTTCTAGTCATAATAGCTCAAGAAGCATTTTCCAGGTATATTATGCCTGAATAAGACTATTACCCGACTGCGCCAGCGAGGGTAATGTATTTCGCGTGTATATGTATGTTTATGTATGTATGTAGTTTTCTTTGTTCCCATCTATAGGCCTAACGGTTGGACGGATTTCGATAAATGAGGTCTCAAATGAAAGGTGTGCATCTCCCAAGTCTTATAGGGTACATGAAATGTGAACAAAACCAATAATTTTCATTTCTGGTGCTAAAACGTATGTTGTCAAAAATCATTCTACCCTAACTTATTCATATATTTATATAATTTTTTATAACCAACTTGGCGTCTTGCGTGGCTTCGCCCGTTACATACCTAGTGCATATATTTAACCCCTAGTTTAAAATAGGACCTACGTAATGAGGGTACATCCTCAGAATTGCGATAGTTGTTAAAAGTATGGGTAATGATTAGCGACAAAAATACAAAAAAAAAAAACAGGTGACACAGTTGAAAACACATGTAACTTTATTCCACACGTGGATTAACCATTTTTCTTTTTATCATCTAATATATCCCTGATCCTTTTGTAAGTAACTATTAGTTGTCTTGGATTAAGCTTTTGCACATCGCTCAAGAATTCGTCTAAACCATCTGAAACATAATAAGTATGTATTAAGTATAAACGCTCTTTTTATAAGAAAAACGTGGGGTGCTTATTCTTCTTCTTTCGTGTCAGTGATTCATCAAATTATTCGGGGGTAGAATTCTGCCATCTTGATCGCGCTATTAGTGGCCTTGTTAAGGTCGTCTTGACTGCAGGTGGTAGGGCATAAGGAGCAGGAAAGTAGGTGCGACATTGACTGCACAAGGGGCTCCGCAGTCACACGCGGTTAAGCCCGGATCTCGCATTGCCACCTGCATACACCACTGCACCGGCTTATAATAGTCATAATTGCTTTAAATTTGATTGAAAAAAAAAATTATGCTATTTATTCTATTTGATTTAAATATTTAAAAATTTCATTGACGTGACCGACATATAAAAAAAATGGAGTAAATAGCAGAAAATATTTACTCAGGTATTTTTAAATCGAAGCAAAATAATTTTTATTATGAAAAATTATTTCAAATATCTGAAAATGGAGTAAATAGCAGAAAATATTTACTAAGATATTTTTAAATCGAAGCAAAATAATTAATGAGCATGCTATTTATTCTATTTTCAAATATGGAGTACGAGTAATGAATAATTGTATGAAAAAAATAGAGTAAATAGCAAAAAATATTTACTCAAGTATTTTTAAATCCAAGCAAAATAGTTTTTGGCAATATTTTCAAATATTTGAAAATGGAGTAAATAGCAGAAAAAAATTGCTAAGAATATTTTTAAATCGAAGTAAAATAATTGTTGATAATGCTATTTACTCTAGAGTAAATAGCTATTTACTCCATTTTCAAATATTTGAAAATGGAGTATGAGTAACGAATAATTATTTTGCTTCGATTTAACCTACTTGGTTACCACTAAGCCACGAGTCCCTATGACAATGATGTTCTTAAAATCAAATTATACTAAGTAATTACAAACCTTGGCAACTGCTGAAGCCGATGGCGATCACCAGGATGAAAAGTAGTATACAACTCAGACGCAGCATTTTACTGTTCCAATGTTGTCACTGAGAGTGTAGCCACAGTAGGTATATATATTTATGTATGTATATGTGTCAGAGATATATATAGTCTGTTAGAATAACTGTAAAAAATTGTCTTAAATTGCTATCGAATCGATTTCTATATAGTTACTAGCTATTGCCTGCGGCTCCCCCTGCGTGAATATTGGTTATCGCGCGCACTTTCATACGAACTAACATCCCCTATTTCATCCCCACACAGGACGACCTGAAAAACATAGCTGGGATAGACTGGACTGAATGTATGGGAAAGACTGGCGTTACAGACAGACAGAGTTACTTTCTAATTTGTTATACTTAGGTATCGATAATTAGAATAATAAAAAGAAGAAGAAAAAGAACAAAGAATAATAGGAAAAAAGGTGATCGATACGTTTTGTTACATACCCTACTTTGTTATATAATATCTATTTATTCCTATCTAACGTATGCCCGCAGCTCCTGCCATGTGACTGTTGTCAGTTTTCGCCATTTTTATGTAAGTATTATCTTCGGTTGTTTGGGATGGTAGCTGAATAGATAAGTACGCGGCCTCTTCTCAGATGTATCGAGTTTGATTCTGGCCGGACAGTACCTACCAATACGAATTTCACTTTGTGGAATTTATATGTGCTAATCACATGATTTACCATTTGCTGACGGTGAAGGAAAAACATCGTGAGGAAACACATGTCCTAGAAGAAATTCTAAGGACATGTCCTATCCACCAATCCACATTAGGCCAGCGTGTGTGGATTAAGTTCTGAACCCTCTCAGCTCTCTCGTTAGAGGAGAGGAGACCCGTGTCCAGCAGTAGGACATTGGTTGCTATCATATATCATTATCTTCGGTTCTCCTCAACCGGTGTTGATCAAACATGCGTAAGATTATGCGTCCATCGTGAACAAAAAGACAAACGGACAAACATTGCATTAAAATATTTTTGTGTTCACATAATCCAATGTTTTTTAATCTCTAAAGTACAGATACATTTATTTTACAATTTTATATTAGTTTAGAAGTATGGAAACTTGTAACCGACACGGTTTGTTATGTATGCTACCTTGTTATGTATGTTTTTCATGATTGAATTATAATACATCATTACGTTTGATTTTGTTCTGGTTCAAATATACAGTTATTGCATTCTACTACTAGTACCCTCAAATACCCTTTTTTATTGTGCGGAAATCCCCATGGATAGGTAATTGGCCTGTGGCAGCAGCGTCTCCCGTGGCAAGTGGGAGGCGCTGCTCACCTCCGTTGTCCGGGTGCACCAAGTGGAGGTAACGGCCCGCATGCGACATAACCACCCCCGATGGCTGACGGGGGTGGTATCCGGTATTCCGCACGATAAATGACCTTTATGGGGTTCCCATGACGCCTATTCAAAGTTACAACGGTCGGTTTCGTGGTCATCTGTCACAGAAATCATCCTATATTTTACAAACTAAAGAAGATTAACGATAGGGGAAGATTTAACAGTTATAGACCGAGTTTAATAGCAATTCTCAGTCAAAGATTTCAGTAGTAGGTATTATCAAGCATATCCAATCAGTTTTCTCTACTGCAAACGGTAGCGAATACTGCTACGGCTAATAGGCCTTTAGGAATAAAAATATATAACGAACCGTATTGCTTACTATTTTATTATCTAGACTTAATAATATATGTTAAATGCGAAAGCAAGGCTGTCTGTCACATTTATACCACTAAACCTATTGTGATGAATTATAGAGTCCGGAAAAGGACATAGGCTATCGTTTGTCACGAAAAAAGGTTTGAAATAGGAGTTGAAAGTTAGTATGATAGTCGGGCAAGTCCGTTATTTTCGAAGACATCGCCATGGAACTTTGAATTATAATCAATCAATTAGCCTATCGACGTCCACTGCTGAACATAGGCCTCTCCCAATGTGCGCCATACCACCCGATTCTTCGCCTTCCGCATCCAATCTATCCAGTCACCAGCTACCTTTGTCAGGTCGTCCTGTATGGGAATGAAATAGGGTATCCTAGTTCGTATGAACGTTCACGCGCGATACCAACATCCACACGGGGGCAGCCACGGGCAATAGCTAATGAGTATTATAGTAATTGATTCGATTACAATTTGAGACAATTTTTACAGTAATTGTAACACGCTATATATATGTGAGGTGTTACCACGCTGTACACATATACGCACATATACCTACTGTGGCTACACTCTCAGTAACACCAGTGGAACAGTAAAATGCTGCGTCTGAGTTGTATAGTACTTTTCATCATGGTGATCGCCATCGGCCTCAGCAGTTGCCAAGGTTTGTGATTAGTATAATTTGATGTTAAGGGCATCACCATCGAAGGGGCTCGTGGCTTAGTGATTACCGAGTGGATAATACGTTGCAAATTTAAACAA
Organism: Lithosia quadra; assembly: GCA_963576445.1. Taxonomy (NCBI): domain Eukaryota; kingdom Metazoa; phylum Arthropoda; class Insecta; order Lepidoptera; family Erebidae; genus Lithosia; species Lithosia quadra. The sequence continues at coordinate 4,393,984 of OY754901.1, read as the reverse complement.
TACTCCGTTCTTAAGATATTTAGACCTTCCGTGCCTCGAAAAGCACGCTACCCTGTTGGTCCCAGTTGCCCTACGAATATCTATAGCTGTCGTAACGGATAGTTGGAGCCCTAAAAAGTCCGCCACCTGACTTAACTACAACTTTCGATGTCGCCAAAGGGTTGTAGAGGCAGTCGCTTCACGGAAAATATTAAATTTCAGGTATTTTTAAATCGAAGCAAAATAATTGTTGATAAGTTTATCAAACTGGTAAATAATTATTTTGCTTCGATTACAATTGCTTCGATTTGCTTGAAAATAGAGTAGTAAATAGCATAAATTTTTTTTTAAACAACCTGGGGCTCGATGATGATTATTGAAGTTTAAGCGAATATACCTAACACTTTAGACGAACGCACATTTTATCACATTGTATTACACTTTAGAATAGTAAAATTTTTATTTTACTTAGTTAAAAACGTAGGACGCGTTAATGATTATTTTAAGCAACCAACGGTTTTCATTTAAAAAGAGTATTTATAACACAGATTTATTGTCTTTCAGATGATCCAGACTATCAAAGTTTCAAAAGTGAGTTGAGCCTGTTTTTTTTCCGAAAAGACGGGGGAGGGGGGAACGGTGGTAATTCAAATGGAAAGCAATACAAATCAGTCAGAGAAATGAGCTATACGCCATCTCTCTCCCGAGTTAAATTGCATCGTCATGTCCATTATTTCGTCATATCCTTGGTGTACAATAAATAGATATAATGCTACTACAGCCACTACCCTGAATGGTAGAAATGACTGTTGAACAGCTGTTTCTCCATGGTAGAAACAGCCAGGCTCTCTCTGATCGAACATATAGGGTAATTCAAAAACATTTTTCTTTAAATTATTAAAATTATTCTCAGTCAACGCTGAAAAATTAACAATTGGAAAAAAAGATTTAACTTCAGTTTTTCACAATATTTATGATACTTAAGGATATCACATGAATATCTATGAATATTATGGGTGGCATAAAAAAAATACCGAGGTATTTTTAAATTGACGCAAAATAATTATTTAACGGTTCGATATTTGAAAATAGAGTAAATAGCATAACATTTTATGTTTTGTTGATAAACTTATGGCGCGATGTTGATTTCTTTTTATTGAAGGGCTTTGTCACTTTGCGGCCACATCGCCAATAATAATAGGTCTACAATAATAATAAATCACCTTACAATAAACATCGATGATGATTATTGTAAGCACCCTACGTTTTCCCTATAAAAAGATTCCCTTTACAATACAGATACTTATTATTTTTCAGATGATCCAGTAAAATACGTGCATGATTTGATACAAAAGGATGCTCCGGCAAGAAAAAATGAAATTTACCAATCGATAAAAGAGTTCATTGATAGTACCAAAGCATAAAATAAAGTTAGTACATAAGTTTCTGAACTGTGTCAGCTCTTATTTTGGCGCTAAACATTACCCATAGAAAGCGATGGTATAGTGCACGGCATCTAACTTGGCAAGATTTTGGAGTAGTGTAGGCCCCATTACTCCAAAACCTTGCTAAGTTAGATGCCGTACACTATACTTGTTTGTGGCAAAATGCGTCGCATATAAACAAGTATGTGATATCCTCGGTGTTGCACATGTCCATAGGCGAAGGTGACCGCTTCCCATCAGGTGGGCCGTGTGCACTAGTCTGCCACCTACGTAGTATAAAATATATTGAAAAAAGGGTAAATAAGATAGCATATTAGTGTATACGTAGTTTTATTTCCTAATTTCAATATCCATTTTAGATTGACGATACGAAGGTGAATGGGCAACCTGGTAAAGGTCGACCTAGGTGTACCTTTTTTCGAATGTGATCCCGTGCGAAGCCAGGGTATTTGAGGGAACTAGTGAATGCAATAACTGTATCTTTGAACCATAACAAAATCAAACGTAATGATGTATTATAATTCAATCATGAAAAAACATACCTACATAACGAGGTAGCGTACATGACAAACCGTGTCGATTACAAGTATCCATATTTCTAAACTAGTATAAAATTGTGTACTAGCTGTGTATGTACCTAGTATGTACATTGAAGATATTTAAAAAATACTTGGGTTATTTTATATGGACGATTTTATACACGCAAGGCGGAGGATGGAGGGTGCTATGGCGTACATTGGGAGAGGCCTATGTCCAGCAGTGGACTGCAATAGGCTAATTGATTGATTTAAACACGACTTCGCCTCGCCTGATGGTAAGCTAAAGGTACTGCGTGCAAAGCGCAGATATTGGTTTAAATTACGCCAATACGCACTGGTCCCACAAGTGCTGCGACAACCATCACCTCAAGCCCGGCTATACACCTGCTGAACCCTGAACGCAATCCAACCGAGGTTGGATTACTATGGAGGGTTTTTCGCAAGGTGGTAGGTACATACCCGGCCTAATTTGAGGCAAATTTGTGCCATCAAATTTTACCACCTAGTAAATGATAAAAGTATGTTTTTGTTAGAGTCAAATTTAGTAAATGCAATTTGACTCAATTCCTGTTTTGACGGATTGCTCTGATATTTAGCGACGCCGGTAAAAGATCTCGTTCAAGACCTAACTCGGGGGAGTGCTTTTTATACTATGTAGGTGGCAGACAAGCACACGGCCCACTTGATGGGAAGCGGTTACCGTGGCCTATGGACGTGTGCAAAGGATCTCACACACACGCTGCCTACCCTTAAGAGAAGGGGGGACGGCTAGGAAGGTGTGGGGAGGCTAGGAAGGGGAGGGGGAGGAGGGGTACAGTGAGCTCTGGCTACCCTACTTACCGGCGGGAACACAACACGATGGTTATTATGACCGCGGTGTTCTGTAGGGCGGAGGTACTACCCCAGTCGGACAGCTCATTTCGGACGGGAGATATCGTCGTGTCCTACCTCCTGGATATTCCATTATCACAGAGGTATGGGCGTGTTTACTATGATTTTGGGTACATCCTTAATCCTTACTGCTTGGTGAGTGTTCCAATGAGCTCTACCAACTAGTCCCACCCTCTCCTTTCCTATACAGAACAACACGTGCAAGGCTGCGATTATCACCCCCGTACCGTGCAAAAATTCCATCAAAAACTAAGCGGTTTAATGCGTCTTTTCTTGCCGAACCATGAAGACCTGGAATTCTTCACCAGCTCACGTGTTTCCTTCCTCCTACAGACCCGGGTCCTTTAGGCGGGGCGTGAAAAAGCATTTGATGAGGCCGTCAAGCTGAGGGCCGCCATTATGGCACTGTCGGTGTATGTAATGAGGACCCCCTTCCTGAGACTTTACCTTAGCTTACCATCAGGCGAGGTTAAGCCATATTGACGTCACCAACATAAACAAAACTGCGATAATTATTAATTATGGGTAAAAACACAAAAAAAAAGAGGTGTAACAGTTCTAAAACACATATATTCATCATTATCCCTTTACCAACTCCCTGATTTTATTATAAAAAAGTTGGAAATTTGATGGTCCTATTTGACTCAAGAAATAGTCTACGTCATCTGAAAAATAATAAGCATTCGTATTATGAGCGCTCTCCTTAAAAAAAAAACACGGGGTGCTTACACAAATCATCAAATTGTTTTCGTATTTTAACAAAAACAAAATTGAAATTAACTACGTAGGTGGCAGACAAGCACACGGCCCACCTGATGTGAAGCGATCAACGTGGCGTATAAACGTGTACAACACTAAGGGTGTCACAGACGCGCTACCTAATCTGAAGGGATGGGGGGAGAGCTAGGAAGGGATGGGGGGGAGGGGTACAGTGAGCTGAATATTGTATCATCATCCCCATGGATACCACCTCTATCGACCATCGAGGGTGGTTATGTCGGGATCGAACCGACTAAAACCGCACGCCGTCTCGGGTCTTAATTACCGGGGTGTAAGGTTACCCAATAGGCATATCCCTCGCACACCAGCTGACCCCGGGTCATGTGCGGTTTTAAGCTGACCCTGAACTTCACCGACGGTGGGGTGTAGGGTGACAGGCGACTGTCCCGTCACCCAACCGTCGCCGCACAGACAATCAGCTCGCCCCCGCTCGTTCCCCACTGTGCCCTTTGCTAGTCAGAAGGACACGTGGAGAGCCTCGGAGCAGCCCTCTAGAGGGTCACTCCCACCCCGGCCGGATTGGCCGCAGGCAGCAGCGTCTCCCGTGGCGAGTGGTTGCCCAGGTGCACCACGTGGCGGTTCCGGCCCACACCCTGTATCATTAACCCTTGCTAAATATCTTGTAGTCTTTTCAAAAAAAAAACAGTCTCAACTTACTCACGATCTTCTCTGGCTTATGATCACCAAAACCTAAAAAATAAGAAAATAATAAAACTGTTTTTATAAACGGTCTTTTTATAGGAAAACTTGCAGTATTTACGGCAATCAACATCGCGCCCCACGTTGTTTAACGAAAATTATATATAGGTACACTTCTCATCAGAAATTCGAAACGCTATTAAACTTATTGACAATTCATCATCATCATTCTCTGAACCTTTTCCCAACTCAGTTGGGGTCGGCTTTCCAGTCTAACTGTGATGCGGCTGAACCTCGATATTTTCCGTGGAGCGACTGCCACCTGACCTCCACAACCAATGGTCATTACAACCAATGGCGATATCGAAGTTCCAAGTTAGGCTGGTTGGACTTTTGTGGGCTCCAACTACACGTAACGACTGCCATAGATGTTTGTATGGCAACCGGGACCGACGGCTTAACTTATTGACATTTATTGACCTTTATAAATATTGAATTATTTAATATTCTACTCATAAATAAGTATTATATAATATTATGAAAAACTTTTTAGTTTGGTCTTCTTTTACATTTATTTTTTATTTTTAAGTTAAAAAAGGTTTTTTTTAAAATAATATTCATTGGCCCTGTATGTTCGACGGTGTATCATGATGTATCTACCTTGGAGTTATCTCCAAAGTAAATAAGCAACGACTCTTTATACATAATTACAAACCTTGGCCATTGCTGAAGCCGATGGTGATCGCCATGATGAAAAGAAAGAAAATACAACTCAGACGCAGCATGTTACTGTTCCACTGTTGTTACTGAGAGTGTAGCCACAGTATGTGTACAGTGGAGTAACTCCTCAGATATACAGTCCGTTAGAATTACTGTAAAAATTGTCTTAAATTGTAATCGAATCGATTACTAACTATATAGTTACTAGCTGAGCTATTACCCGCGGCTTCCCCCGCTTGAGTGTCAGTTATTGCGTGTGAATATTCATACGAACTCACATCCCCTATTTCATCCCCATAGGGATAGACTGGATGTGGAAGGCGAAGAATCGGGCGGTATAGCACACATTGAGAGGGCTATGTCCAGCAGTCGACGTCTAAGGGTCCGTTCACACAGACCGGCTCGGAGAGCATCGGCGCGCATTTTTTTTTCACACTGACAAATGATTTTCATAATGACAAAAGCAGTGCAGATGCAAAAATAAACCTTACTACAGATACTAAAAACTCTGTTTTCAACGTGATAAGAATCTGCTCTCCTCTCCGAGCCGGTCTGTGTGAACGGATCATAAAGTTTCATTGTTGAAAATGGCGGTCTTTCTCTCCTAATTCAAACCTTTTTTCATGAGTTCCGGTCTGAGTGAGTAGAGAGAGTCATCTACATGAATTTGATAAAGATGGACTACTCAGCCCATCAGGTTCAGTGGTATCTGGCGTGACAGATAGACAGAGTTACTAGTTGACTGCGAAAAGTCATCAAATTAGGTGTGGACAATTTTGCTATCGATACGATTTGTTCCACATGCTAATTCGTTATATATTTATTCCTAACTAGCCTACTAGCCTATGCGCCTGACTTCGCTCGCGTTAACGTCGGTTTTCACATTTTTGACTCTCCTCAACGGATTACACGAGAATAAGAAGAAGATAGGACGCACAGGACGGCCGCCTGTCACCCTACACCCACTGTCAACTACCGGGATGTAAGGACACCGGGCATCAACGGAGGATATAATATGTCTCTACCTACCCCAGTGGGAAAGAGGCGTGCTTTGTACGTATGTATGTATTGCTCCAATTTGTCATTAACCGATTTTTTTTTCCATTTCATAATTACCTAGCTTCAGTCCGGTATTTTTTATTAAAAAATTTTTGCGTTGACTGTCGACCTCTCCCAATGTACGCCATACCACTCGATTCTCCGCCTTCCGCATCCAGTCCATCCCAGCTACTTTTTTCAGGTCATCAGTCCATCTGGCTGGGGCGCGTCCCACCTTCCGTTTGCCAACTCGTGATCTCCACTCTAGGATTCGTTTGTTCAACGGCCATCGGTCCTTCGACAGATGTGACCAGCCCATTGCCATTTCAGCTTGCTTATTCTGCGAGCTATGTCGGTAACTTTAGTTCTTTGTAAATTTCGTATACAGCCTTAAAACCAACTTTTAGCATTATGATTCAGTGCGTTTTTGAAAATTCGTCCTGTGTGCGGATGAAATAGGGGATGTTAGTTCGTATGAACATTGACATGCACTAACCGACACTCACGCGGGGGGAGCCGCGGGCAATAGCTAGTAACTATATAGTAATCGATTCGATTACAATTTAAGGCAATTTTTTCACAGTTATTCTAATAGACTATAATAAATAAATTATTCTATGACATTCTACACAGCGCTCCCTAGACCCAGAGTAAGCATAGTTTAACTAGCTTGTGTTATGGGTTCTAGAATGCTGATAAACATACTTATATACTTTTTCTTGTAAATACATACTTATTATACATAGAAATACCCAGACCAATGCAAATAGACATATTCATGCATACAAATATTTGCACTGAGCGGGAATCGAACCCGCACCCCCTGCGTAGCAGTCGCATGCACTACCGCTACGCCACAGAGGCCGTCAAATGTAATATATATCTAATTATCTGAGGTGTGACTCCACTGTACACACATACATATTTACTGTGGCTACACTCTCAGTAACAACAGTGGAACAGTAAAATGCTGCGTCTGAGTTGTATAATATTTTTTATCATCATGGCGATCGCCATCGGCTTCAGCAATTGCCAAGGTTTGTAATTATGTGTAAAGAGTCGTTGTTCCAAGGTAAATACATCAAGGCCCTATCAGACCGAACCGTCGAATATACAGGTCCAATGAACATAAATTAAAAAGGTTCATTTTCAACTTAAAAATAAAAAAATAAGTGTAAAAGAAGACCAAACTAAAAAGTTTTTTATAATATTTAGGATACTTATTTTTGAGCAGAATATAAAATCATCAATATTTATTATTGTATTTGTAAATCGAAGCAAAATAGTTATGAATATGATTGTTTGATATTTGAAAATAAGTAGATACCATAAAATTTATAATTTTGTTAAAAAAACATAGGGCGCGATGATATATTGTAAGCACCCCACGTTTTTCTTATAAAAAGAACGTTTACAATACAGCTTTACTCATTATTTTTAGATGATTTTCCTCCAGAAGATGTCAAGAGTGAGTGGAGCAACGGGAGGTTTCTTCCTGCGAAAAGACAACAAGATATTTACAATAGTGTCAATAATACAACATCAACAAAGTGATACAACCTATGCGTAGAATAAAGTTGCATGTGTTTTGAACCGAGTCACCTTTTTTTTTTATTTCGTCTTTCGTACGTTAAATTACAATAATCAATTGATGCCCGTGACTCCGCCAGGGGCTATTTATCATCGGCGGCAGGCGCGAGCGCCGCATGCGTCAGAGGTCTCACGACCTCCGTCCTCCATGACCACAGGCCTGGGGGTGACGGGTGGAGCTGCCTATCACTCTAGCAGAAGCAGGCCGCGGTGGTGAGCAGAAGCGCCCCCCCCCTCTATTTCGGGGGCATGACGGGAACACCGAGGTCCCCAAACCCGAGGGCACCATCTCGAGGGTGCGGGCCGGAACCTCCACGCGGTGCACCCGGGCAACGGAGGAGAGCAGCGTCTCCCACTCGCCACTGGCGACGCCGCTGCCTGCGGCCAATCCGGCCGGGGCGGGAGTGGCGCTCTAAAGGTCTGCTCCGAGGCTCTCCACGTTTCCCTCTGACTAGTAGAGGGTATAGTGGGGAGCGAGTGGGGGGCGAGCTGATTGTCCGCGCGCCGATGGTAGGGTGACAGGACCCCACCGTCGGTGAAGTGGCGCGATGCTCGCCCCACCCCCCTTTCGGGGGGTCGAGGGTGCCATCTTAAAACAATAGAAGGCCTGGGGTCAGCTGGGGTGCGAAGGATATCCCTATTGGGTAACTTTACAACCCGGTAATTAAGACCCGAGACGGTGTGCGGTTTTAGTCTGTTCGATCCCGACATAACCACCCCCGATGGCCGACGGGGGTGCTGGTATCCATGGGGATTTCCGCGCGATAAAAAAGGGTATTTGAGGGTACTAGTGAATGCAATAACTGTATCTTTAAACCATAACAAAATCAAACGTAATGATGTATTATAACTCAATCATGAAAAACATACATAACAAGGTAGCATACATAACAAACCGTGTCGATTACAAATTGTCCCTATTCTACAGGTACTACATAGTATAAAATTGTGAATTAGCTGATATTAAAAAAAAAATACTTGGGTTATGTTATATGAACGATTCTCTACACAAACATTCATAGGGATAGAGTCATAGGGATGTGCTCTCCGTAGTGCATTCGAATACGAAATTGATGCACCAGAGTATTTTTTGCATGGGACCCAAATTATATAACAAATTGCCCAAATGTGTACGCAAGGAGGAAAATATTCATCATCATCTACCTGCCCTTGTCCCAATTATTTGGGGTCGGCGCAACATGTATTTTTCCTCCATTCATTCCTGTCAGATGTCATCTCTTCGGTTACTCCCTTCCTTGCCATATCCTCTTTCACGCACTCCATCCATCTTTTCTTAGGCCTACCTCTACCCTTAAAGCCCTCCACATTCATACTTAGAACCTTTTTAACAACATTGCTTTCATCTCTTCTCATAACATGTCCATACCACGACAATCGCTCGCTTCTCAATTTTTCATTTATTGGTGCATTATGATATTTAAGAAAAACTTGCTATTTAAGAAAATATTCTTACAGTGTTTCAGACTATTTAAAAGATAATGACATGAATTGTTAAAGAATTGATGCATGTACTATTTTTTTTCCATATTGTGACTATATTGTACACCGCAGATTGCGGTATATCACAGAGATCTCTATTTGATTTTAAGACCAATGTACCTACCTAATAACTTGTGATATCAATAAATAAATGGAATGAAATTCCAGAAACATACTTTTAATGGAATTCTTGTCTGATTTTTTAAGATATAATGTTTATTTATACAAATATTTTCGCGATGGATGCAAAAAGTACTGAAAGAATTTTGATGCGATTTTTTGTTAGAAAAGTCTTGATCAGACCTAAAATCTTACGCATGTTTGATTACAATCGGTTGAGGAGAACATGAGATTATTATGTAACACTAGCTTATACCTATTGGGTAACCTTACAGCCAGGTATCCATGAGGATTTTCACACGATAAAAAAAGGGTCAGTTGGGGACAAGGAAATGTTTAGATAAATGTTTGAATGAAATTCGAGAAAGTCTGCCAATTAAGAAAATATCTCCATGAAGCTTTAAACGTTGACTGCAGCTGGACATAGGCGGGTGATTATCAAAAGCAAAAAAAATACACGGCAATCCTGAAAACGGTAGTGCAATGTGTTGGTTTTACGGTTTTGATTACTTTTTATAGTAGAATAGGTACTTCTCTACCATGGCAAAAAAAATTGTTGCGTAATGTCCTCTATTACATAAAAAAAATTAATTACAAAGTGACATTTTATCATCACGGTGACCTGTCCTGAATCGAATTTCACTCGTAAAATATCTTATCCTGCAGTTGTATTTAATATTTGGACTAAAATCGACTTTTGTATGAATAAATTATAATATGACCCATAAAAAAAAACTAATATTGTTTGTTTATCTTATTTCTTATACATTTTATTAAACATTTACTTTTGTCCTGTAAAAAGTTATCATTTCAGTGGATAGTAAGTTTTAGTAGAGTAACTTCGTCAACATAGCGTTCTTGCGCTACCCGTGCCTTTCCTTACTTTGAATCAGTCCACCTCCATTCGTTGGAGCGCACAAACGCGTCACAACATCATCGTGGATGCCCGCCAAAAAGTAAGTATATCATTTCAGTGATATGGGGACAAAAATAATGTCATTTCAGTAGCCGTTATAACTCGTGTTAGGTTCATTCAATTTATTTCAAAATTGTGGTATAAATTCGCCGTAAGATATGTTTTGTTACAGCAGTGTTGACATTTTTATAATAATTGTAATATCGGAGTTAAATGTAAAAGTTATTACTTTTATCACCTCGGTGTTATCATTTCAGTGGATTCGGTGGACTGTAATACGGATAACAGTCCACCTAAATGAAATTTTGGTGAGATAATTCTAGATAATGTAGGTTTTGGTAGTATTAGTTTTCGAAAGTACATAATTGGATTATATAGCCAAACTGTTTGCCATAATTTACGATAACGTGATCTCAACTTAAGATGTTTTAGTTATATTTACGATTAAGTCTTTAACTCTTTTGAACATACTTACATTATTTTTATAATTTTTCTTATTAAATCATTGTGTCGTAAAAATATAAGAGTTGATTTAGTACATTTTGAAGTTTTACTTACAAAACACTATTATTATTACCAGTAAAAACAACACTCGTTCCGCAAAAAAAATAACTTTTTACCCGACTGCCGAAGAAAGGAGGGTAATGTTTTTCGAGACTATGTATGTATGTATGTATGTATGTCTGTCCATCTCTTTGGCACAGCCTACAGCCTAAACGGCTTGACGAATTCTGACATGCAAGGTATCATTTGATTTGTCGTGATTGTGTGAGTGACACCAGGAATATTAAAATTCCTATAAAATCAAAATGGCGGACTTATGGCGCCAAAAAGAAAATGTTGAAAATTTGTCTTGCACGCTCTACAGCCTGAACGGCTTGACGGATTTTGACAAGTAAGGTGTTGTTTGATTCGTCGTGATTGTGGGACTGACACCAGGTATATTAAAATTTCTAGAAAATCAAAATGGCGGATTTTTGGAGCCACAAATATTTGATCGCGATGGATGCAAAAACTGCTGAACGAATTTCAATGCGGTTTTATTTGTTTTAAAGGCCTTGGTCAGACTTAAAATCTTACGTTTGTTTGATTGCAATCGGTTGAGTAGAACCGGAGATATGAGCAAAAATATAATACTAATCTATATATACTAATATACTAATATAATACTACTCACTACTTGAACATTATTAACTCCATAAAAGATTTATTTGCACTTTATTACTATCCGGGCAGCTATGTAAATAACTAAAAAAATAATGGATCCCGACTGTTCAGTTGTTATGTTTCTAGACCACCGGACATTAATCTAAGTGCTTGTTTTTTTCTTTTCAGTTTTTAAGCAGTCGGGTTTTTGATTTTTAAATTTTTTTTTTTTATTTCTCTAATATAATAGTTTGATCTTATATTTAATAAATATCACAAATATAGTCTAGTGATATCTCTATGGAATTTATTTAGATTCGTTTCAGACAATCTACGGAATCCTCCTAAAAATAAATGACGTCCTTAGCTGTATCATTTCAGTGGGCTAATTTCATTCCGGTGCACAGTTTAGTCATTACGGTGGACTATTTATCATTTCAGTGGACACTTTTCATTTCGGTGGACTCCTAAAAATTCAATCTTAAATATTTCGGTAAGTTTTGATGTTACATGATGTCCACTCACGCATATGTTACAAATAAGATTAAAGTTTATTTTCGTTATAAAATATCTTAACAAACATTGTTATAAAAAAATCTCACCGAAATGATACAAAAAAATCACTTGTTGAAAATGACCCAGGCCTCACCCAATGTGCGCCATACCTCTAGATTCGCCGCATCCAGTCTATCCCAGCTACCTTTTTAAGGTCGTCCTGTGTGGGGATGAAATAGGGGATGTTAGTTCGTATGAACGTTCACGTGCGATAACCGACACTCACGCGGGGGAAGCCGCGGGCAATAGCAAGTAACTATATAGTAATCGATTCGATTACAATTTAAGACAATTTTTACAGTAATTGTAACACGCTATATATATCTGAGGTGTTACTCCACTGTACACATACACATATACTGTGGCTACACTCTCAGTAACAACAGTGGAACAGTGACATGCTGCGTGTGAGTTGTATAGTACTTTTCATCATGGCGATCGCCATCGGCCTCAGCAGTTGCCAAGGTTTGTAATGATGTATAATTTGATGTTAAGAGCATCACCATCGAAGGGGCTCGTGGCTAAGTGGTTACCGAGTAGGTAAATACGTTGCAAAGTTAAACAGTGCTAGCCAGGTCTGTCGTAGGATGGGTGACCCTAGGTGTCGCAATTCCGCTGACATGATTGTTTGTTCGGTGAGTGACCCGAACCGGAATTTAAAACAACAAATATTTACGAAGGTATTGTTAAATCGAAGCAAAATGATTTAATAAGTTAATAAAATAAAATAAAAGTTAATAAGTTGGATATTTGAAAATGGAGTAAATAGCATTGTGGAGGAACGGGATGTCACGTCCCTCCACCACAAAGGGAGGATCGGCCCAACGGGTATCGTTTGGATCTTGTATACCTATACGCTATACCAGCGCGCGAACTTCACTTTCGCGATTCAGGATTGTAGTGACGTAGTTGTAGTATCGAAGTAATTCGTCGTGCTGTCACTAGATGCCGCTAGGTATAGGTGGTATCGCCACAGCATACCTAATACATTTCTGATAATGATAGTTAGTATAAAATTGATAAATAAATACATTTCTCATCAGAAAAATCGAAACACATGATGACTTTTTTTTTGTTATAGGCACAACGTGCAGCGCGTTGATGATTATTGTAACCACCCCAAGTTTTTCCTAATAAAAACAGCATTTATTAAAAATAATCATTATTTTTCAGATAAACCTCCTGAAGACGATCCCGAGAGTGAGTGTTTTTTTTTCCGAAAAGACTAGATATTCAAAAAATAATACAATAAATGATTGTAATTTATCTGACATTTCAAATGGGATACAATTCAAGTCAGGGAGAGAGATGGACTGATGACTACTAGAGGGGAGCAGGTGGGAGGCGGGCTGATTATCCGCGCGCGAACGGTTCGGTGACAGGACGACCGCCTCCTACCCTACACCCCACCATCAGCGAGGTGGAGCGATGCTCGCCCCATCTACTTCCAGGGGATCGAGGGGGCCATCTTAAAACCGTAGATGGCCCAGGGTCAGCTGGGGTGCGAGGGATATGCCTATTAGGTAATCTTACACCATGGTAATTAAGACCCAAGAAGGCGTGCGGTTTTAGTCCTTCCCGACATAACCACCCCCGATGGCCGACGGGGGTGGTATCCATGGGAATATCAGCACGATAAAAAAAAGGAAAGAGGTGGAACTATGCACAACCCTATCTCACTCCGTTAGTTGGACTGTATCGCAGTTGAATTGCAATTAAGAGCACATGGTAAGACCCCTGTTTACTGATCAATAACAATATAGTTCACGGCATCTAACTTGGCAAGATTTTGGAGTAGTGTGGGCCTCACTACTCCAAAACCTTGCCAAGTTAGATACCGTACACTACACTTGTTTGTGGCAAAATGCGTCGCATATAAACAAGTATAGTGTACGGCATCTAACTTGGCCAGATTTTGGAGCAGTGTGGGTCTCATTATTCCAAAACCTTGCCAAGCTAGATGCCGTGCACTGTAACAGTAATAAAATGATTAAATATTTTTCAGATGATGCAGAAGGGAGAAACGCCATCAGTAAGTTGAGACTGTATTTTCGAAAAGACCTATCGACAGTCTGCTGTCCTCTTCTCGCCCCTTTGGGAATGGTTTCGGCGTGACGTCTGGCGAGTACTGCCGCCACCTCTCCATGTAGATTGGTCCCCAGATACACAAGACTGAAGAAGCGGAGAGGATTCTCCAGATTCTCTGGTACCTTCCGGGGGTAGTTTAAGCTTTGGCTGTACATGTATTTCTCTTGGATATTGGCTGTATGGGACCAGTGCCACGTTAGCCACGCCAGTACTTTTACGATCGTGTGTCCGCCCCCCACGTGATCTATGTTCGATTCAGACTGGTTGGACTTTAGAGGACTTGTTGTCTCTGCCTAGGAAAAGGCGTGAGCATAATGTTTGTATGTATGTATGTACTACTTAACTACTAAATATATACCTATGGCTACCTAAGTCAGTGCGGCCAAGCCAAATCATCGGATTTTTAACACTTTGCATCCATTCTACTTCCTATTAATAATATAAACGCAAAAGTTTTTATTTCTGCATCACCGTTCACGCCCCATCTCTAAATACAGTGGCGCACAGTGGCCTTTGCTAGTCAGAGGGATACGTGGAGAGCCTTGGAGCAGCCCTCTACAGGGCCACTCCCACTCCAGCCGGATTTGCCACAGGAAGCAGCGTCTCCCGCGGCGAGTGGGAGGCACTGCTCGCCTCCGTTGCTCGGGTGCACTGCATGGAGGTTTAAGACTGGACCCAGCCGCCTGTCACCCTATCGGACACAGGGGAAGATGTTTGTTGAAAAACGTAGGCCGCGATGATGATTGTTGTAAGCACCCCACGATTTTGTTATAAACACAGTGATTGATCATTATATTACATACTTATTATTTTTCAGCTAGTGCGATAAAATTCTTCTATAAGTTGGGCAAAAAAGTTTATGATGGATTCAGTGAGTAGATAGTTTGGAGTACTGGATAATCAACCTATACATGGAATAAAGTTACATGTGTTTTGAACTGTGTCATCTCTTTTTTTTTACCTACCAGAAAACTCTCCCAAAAAGCATACTTATTTATATACATCCTTATTTTATGGTAACTTCGGTGCATTTAAACGGAACAAGCCTATTTCATACTCTTGTTACGTCCCTACTGGCCAGAGAAGAGGAGAGATCTGTGGAGATTGCCGCACGAAAAATAAGGTATGGATTTTTCCGGTTGCGGTGCAGGTGACTTACTCACATGACCGAGGGTCACTCAACGACCTCCGTCCTCCATGACTGCATGACTGGGGTTGGTAGGTATGTCAGGCCACCTATTTAGTCGATAGTGAGACCACAGTCTGGATATTATGCTTCGTGTAATGCCAAGCCTATCTGCAACATTCCTTTGATCTAATAAAATTCAGCTTGATGCCTCTACGTGTTCCTAAGAAAGAGGTATTGACGGACAACGAAGAGATCTTATAAGGGTTTTGTTTTTTCCTATTGAGGCACAGGACCCTAAAAATAAATATATTCTTTGCCTTTGAGCAAAAAGAAAAAAAGGACTCTATTAAAATTTAGACTGTCACTTTTATTTCCTGTTGCCATAACAACAAATTATAGATGGCTCTAAAAACGTCTGCAATAGTCTGCAATATCCAATTTTCTTATTTACCTTGCTTACTTGCCTAGAAGCAGCCTAATCACTCTTGACTTAAAGACTCCCAGGTTAATAATGTTACCGGAAACACAGACTCAGGCAGAGCATTCCACCCCTTAGCGATTCGTGCGAATGAGCGGAATGTCCAACATAATAACGATGGCGCATCGGTTGCATACGTCGTGATGAAAAGAGCTTGGAGAAATCAGGTTATGCAACCCCAGCGCACACTCCCCGAAGCGCCATTGGCATCATGTCAGACAAGGCGGTAGTTTAAAAGGAAGACACGACGACGGTATCTCCCGTCCGGACTGAGCATAGGGCGGAGCGGTCAAAATGTCCGCGATGCACTCTTATTTGTACGGTAATAAGGTTGCATTTGTCCGCGCAATAGCTCCTGTCACTTGACAGACATACGCGGACTAAATGCTATCTAATGATAGTAATAATAAGAGTGCGTCGCGGACATTTTGACCGCCCCGCGCTCCGTCTGTGCTGCGCCTTATTAAAAACCTTTCTGTTAACTAGATATTACTTCTGTTACTTTCTTACAGTATGGTTGGGACCTTAGTTATGGAAGGAACATAGGTATGGGTATTGATTAGCGACAAAAATACAAAAAAGAGGTGACACCATTATGTCATGTAACTTTATTCCATGCAATGTCAATTAATTATATATTATTTTATATTCATAATTTCTTTCAGCTCATTGGAAATCTCTTCTAGTTCCGGCACAGAAAGCTTATTCAAGTCCTCCAAGAATTTCACAACCTCATCTGAAAAATAAAAAAGTAAGTAAGTAACTAAGTACAGATACAGGCACGTAACTTGGCCAGGTTTGGGGTAATTCGCGCATCGTGCACTTTGAGCCAATCAAATGATTCAAAGTACGAACGAACGGAACGTTGATTCGCTACAAGACGTCTCTCGGAGACATATGATTGGTCCGTCAAGTGACGGACCAATCATATGTCCGCGACGGCGCAACCGCGTCTCCCGCGACCCGGTCGTACCTCAAAGGGGACCTAAAAATCGACCTTTGCGCATATATGACGCGTCTGGCCAATTTACGTGCCGGTATCTGTAGGCAGGAGACGCATGATAGTAGATTTAATGCTGTAGAAATGAGAAGTCTAAGAAGCATAGCTGGAGTAAAGCTGATGGACCGAGTGAGGAACAGTGTGATAAGGGAACGTTGCGGTATAGTTGAAGATGTAGTGACCAAGATATAGAAAGGGATGCTTAGATGGTTCGGACATGTAGAGAAGATGGATGAAAGAAGATTGACAAAACAGATATTTTTTTTATACTACTTAGGTGGCAGACAAGCACACGGCCCACCTGATGGAAAGCGGTCACCTTGGCCTATGAACGTGTGCAACACTAAGGGTGTCAGACACGCGCTGCCTACCCTGAAGGGAAGGGGGGAGGGCTGGGATGGGGTGGGGAGGCTAGGAAGGGATGGTAGGAGAAGGGGTACAGTGAGCTCTGGCTACCCTACTTACCGGCGGGAACACAACTTGATGGTTATTATGGGGCGGTGTTCTGTAGGGCGGAGGTACTACCCCAGTCGGACAGCTCATTTCGGACGGGAGATACCGTCGGGTCCTACCTCCTACATTTTACATTATCTGAAAATAAATTAAATGGCACAATTGTTGTGATATTTAATTTATTTTCAGATAAGTATTAAACTCATTCATTATTTTGCTTTGATTTAAAAATACCTACCATAAAACACAAAATAAAGTACCTACCATAAAACATAGATTATAATTATCTTAAAACTAGCTTCCGCCCGCGGCTTCGCCCGCGTGGAATTCGGTATTGCCACCAAGTCTATTTGAATGAAACGACTCTCCACTCGACTTTCCACTCCGCTGTTCACTCCACTCTCCACTCCACACTCCACTCCACTGTTCACTCCACTCTCCACTCCACACTCCACTCCACTCTCCACCTCCACTCTACTGTCCAATCCCCTCTCCCGACTTCACCCTACATTCCACTCTCCACTTCAATCTCCACTCCACTCCACTCTCCACTCCACACACCACTCCCCACTCATCTCATTCTCCCCACTCGTCTAGCCAAAACCTTTCGGATAAAAAGTACTAAACGGATTTTAGTGCGGTTTTCTTGGTCAGACCTAAAATTTGGAGATATGACCAAAAGTTTTTTTTTTCTTATTTATTGGTTCCACCTTACACCATCTTTACAGGGTTCACCTAAGGCGACAGTGTGGACATCATATCCCTATATATCATATCATATTTTGATGCCGCCTTTTCATTAGAAAGGCCTTGGTTTTACATAAAATCTGCCGTATGTTTGATTGCATTTGGTTAAGTAGAACCGGGGATATGACCCAAAAAAGATTACCAACCAATCGACTCCCACGGGCAGAGCCGCGGGTATTAGCTTGTATAAAAGTAGCCTATATATTACTCCAGACTATAATCTATCTCTGTACCAAATTTCAACCCGATCCGAAGGGGTAGATAGCTGACATCATAACTGACCATTTTTGTTCTACGACTTTTTATAATTCGTTAAATTTTATTTTCATACATACATAAATATTAGTTTAGTTTTGCGTCTAAAAGTTATTAACTCTACGTGCGCCGCCGCCGTAGTTTACGCGCATCGTAAAAATTAGGTAAACAAACTCGTCGGTAGAGTTAATAACTTTTAGACGCAAAACTAAACTAATATTTATGTATGTATGAAAATAAAATTTAACGAATTATAAAAAGTCGTAGAACAAAAATGGTCAGTTATGATGTCAACTATCTACCCCTGCGAGGATGCTAGTTAATTACAAATAACCCTGTATTGTATCATTAAACCTTTTTTAATTCCTAATAGTATTTTTGTAAAAAAATAATGTCGACTCACCCATTTCCTTAGAATAATCATCTGAAAAATGATAAAATATACCATTATAAAGACTCATTTTTAAGAAAAATGTGGTCTCGCAATAATAATGAGGTTTGAAAAAAAAATAAATTGTTTGCTATTTATTTTTATTTCAAATATCAAACTAACAATTATTTTTCTTCGATTTAATAATACCATTGAAAATATTTTAATATTTTTTTACATAACTCATTACTCATACTCATTTTACATATACAAATAATTTGCATACATAAACATACATACATAAACTCACGCCTATATTCCCGAAGGGGTAGGCAGAGGTGCTAGCACCCACATTTCGCCAGTTTATGTTTAGGTCCCAATGTAATAGGTGGCGAGCCTATTGCCATTAACCGGGCACTTATAAACCTGCGATAAATACACACATAACTTCGAAAAGCATCGAAATGCCCACCTGATGGAAAGCGGTCACCGTGGCCTATAGACGTCTGCAACATCAGGTGGGTCGTGTGCTTGTCTGCCACCTACGTAGATAAAAAGAAAACCGGGACCAACAGGGTAGCGTGTTCTCCGAGGTACGAAGGGGTCTCCTTTACGATGGTGATGTTCTTACATTTAAATTAGGTATAATAATTACAAACCTTGGCAATTGCTAAAGCCGATGGCGATCACCATGATGAAAAAAAATAGTAGATAACTCAGACGCAGCATGTTACTGTTCCACTGTTGTTACTGAGAGTGTAGCCACAGTATATGTGTATGTGTACAGTGGAGTAACTCCTCAGATATATGTAGCATGTTATAATTACTGTAAAAATTGTGTGAAATCAGTTAATATATAGTAATTAATGCTAGTAATTGATTCGATTCGGCTAGCTATTACCTGCGGCTTCTCCCGCGTGAACGTCGATCACTAGTACATGAAAGAAAGAAAGAAAGAAAGCATTTATTTCAGTACAATATAAAGACATTTTTTCACAGAAATAGTTGTGAACTAGCAAAAAGGAGCCAGTTCAGCATGGTGTCAGGAACAAGTACCTGATTCATCTGATCAGCTGGTTTTCAACATGAATGTTCATACAAACTTATTCAACCTAGCGTTAATTCCCATTTCCATCCAAAGCTTGCACCTCTCGGAGTCTGGGGTCCGCTTTACCAGTCTTAACTGCGGATTTGGTATCTCGATATTTTCCGTGAAGCGACTGCCATCTGACCTTCACAACCCAATGGTGATATTAGGCGATATCGAAGCATTGCAGCTAGACCGTTGTTGTTGGACTTTTTAGGGCTTTAACTTTAGTATATTTTACTAAAAAAATAGGGATCCCTACTAAAACTGCAATAATGTAAACCAAGGTATGAAAAAACGTTGCCATAAAATGACTTGGTGGCAATGCCGATCTCTACAATAAAACGAGTATACAATAAACATACATATATACATAAACTCATGCCTATATCCCCGAAGGGGTAGGCAGAGGTGCTAGCCCCACATTTCGCCAGTTTATGTTTAGGTCCCAATGTAATAGGTGGCGAGCCTATTACCATTAACCGGGCACTTATAAACCTGCGATAAATACACACATAACTTCGAAAAGCATCGAAAAGTCATTGGTATGTGCCATGGTGAACCTGGGATCGAACCCGAGACCTCGTTTCAGCAGTCTATTATCCAGACCACTAGGCTACCGCGGTACCTTACATAAGTACAATAAAACAATACAATACAATAAAACGCAGCCAAATTTCTCATTCGTTGATATATTTATTCAATTCTTATTAACATCGATCTCTGTATGTCTGTACTGTGTATTGAGACTCAGCAGACTGCTTGGCACTCCTGAAGGGTCTCAAACCTGTTCTCATTCCCTTGGCATCCTCCATAGGTGAACTGTCTGCAGGCCTCTGCCCCCGAGTCATATGCGTACCTGGAAAGTCAAAATCAATATTCTTTGTATTTTTTTATATTATATAGGACACGTCAATTTGACTTCACCTCGACTGATGGTAAGTTTCACAGGAGGTAGAACACGACGATATCTCCCGTCCGAAATGAGCTGTCCGACTGGGATAGTACCTCCGCACTACAAAACACCGCGGCCATAATAACCATCGAGTTGTGTTACCGCCGGTAAGTAGGGTAGCCAGAGCTCACTGTACCCCTCCTCCCCCACCCCTTCCTAGCCTCCCGGCCCCTTCTCAGACCTTCCCCCTTCCCTTCAGGGTAGGCAGCGCGTGTGTGACACCCTTAGTGTTGCATACGTTCCTAGGCCACGGTGACCGCTTCCCATCAGGTGGGCCGTGTGCTTGTCTGCCACCTAAGTAGTATTAAAAAAAAAGCTGAAAAATCTCAGGAAAGAGGGTCACCATTACATACACGCCTACCCCCGTCGTTTTCTACCTTCATTAAATTTTCTCTTGCATTACACACAAAACTTATCATAATCCTAATTAAAACCGTGAATATTTCACTCTCAGAAAACCGATAATTATCGATGTTTATTGCCGGAACGAAACCACATTCACGAGTATTACCACCACCGGTATTTCTAAGTCTAGCAAACTCAGTCGGTCGGTCAGTCGGGCACAGCTAGTCTTCTTCTATCTTCTTCTTCTTCTTTAAAAGTAACCAAACTGTCGAGAGGTCAATTCTGTACATTGAATATACCTATTTACAAAACAACTATTGCAATGCAATCAGTAGGTAACTTTTTGTCTTTCTGTCTGTCTATCTGTCGTTCTATCTGTGTATTGTGCACGCATGGATCAAAAACTACTGGAGGGATTTTGATCAAACTTGGTACGATTATAGTTCATACAGTTGGTATTGGCGTAGTCTAAACCATTATCTGCGCTTTGTCACGCAGTGCTGCGACGACAATCACCTCTTTTTTCATGAGTCCGTCAATTTGAGGGCCACCATTATGTCACTGTCGGTATATGTAATGGGGACCCCCTGCCTGAGACTTTACCTTTAGCTTACCATCAGGCGAGGTGAAGTCATATTGACGTGACTGATATACAAAAAAAGTACAGTTTAGTACAGTAAAATAGACTTGGTGGCGATAGCGTCTTCCACACGGGCGGAGCCGCGGACGAAAGCTAGTAATAAATATAATAGGTACTTCTAATTTACCTTTGTATGTTCCCATAGCAAAATCCTTCATCAATTGGCAATAAACACCTGGATTCTGTAAGCAATGAAGAAATTAACAAACATTAGTTTATTTGACAGAATGGTAAAAATATGTTCCCCCATCTCCCCAATCCCCCTCTCCAATCCCACCCAAACTCCTCAAATCCCCTCCCCCTTCAAGGTCGTACGCTTGATGTTGCACAGGTCAATATGCTACAGTGACCGCTTTCCGTCAGGTGGGCTGTGCCGTCTGCCTACCTAAGTAGTATTAAAAAGAAAAAATCGTATGTAAATAATCGTTCTGCGCACGCTTTGGCTGTGGAATGATCTCCCTGAATGGTTTTCCGTAGCAACTACAATATGGGGTTCTTCAAGGAGGGCATTAGAAGGTTTTTACAGGGTCGGCAGCGCGAGTTTGACGCCCATGTTGTAACACACGTCCATAGGTCGCGGTGACCGCTTCCAATCAGGTGGGCCGTGTGCTTTACCTAAGTGGTATAAAAATAAATTCTCACCTCGCCCTTCACATGCAGCTAAAACCACCACCAAAATTAACAAAAAGTAAATATATTTCATTATGAACGAGTACACTCCCCAGTTTGACAATAAATGATTGCTAGTATCAGTACAGACCAGTCTCCACTAATTTTATAGGTACGAGTTCAAGATTCGTATAAAATTAGTTAGGACAGGGATGTATTCGGATCGTGGTCCCATTGGATCGACCCATTACCGGGACTACGGGTAATTTTAATACCCGTGGTTCCATGGCATTAGGAATTGCTGCCTAGACTTCTGATTATATCGATAGAAAATTATACACACTGGGTCAAGCATTAACTTAAGGTTAAACTGACCGCGGAAAATAATATGAGGATGTTTTTGATTTAAATTCTTTTTTAGAAGGAAATCATAATTCGTCGGCTTCGTTTCAGATTTCCCGTTTATGGACAATTTTTCCGGTTCTACCCAACTGATTGTGATCAAACATGCCTAAGATTTTAAGTCTGACCAAGACCTTTCAATTAAAAATTATCAAATCTGAACGTTTTGGTCAAATTATCATAAATTAAAACGAATAGTCCAGTCAGAACCAGAACAAAAATAGCAATTGAAAATGATGAAATTGCCTATGGAGATGATTGCTTGAAGATAGAGACGGTGAGTGGCCATAGGAACTTCTGAAATAAACATGATAAACAAGTCATTGTTTGAGCTCGTTTGTCTTTTTAATCGACTTCAAAAATGGAGGAGGTTCTCAATTCAAGTTTTTTGTTATGTTTGTTGCCTCAAAACTTTCGACTGAACCGATTTTGATGATTCGTTTTTTATTTGATAGCTGGCATTTACAACGGAACTATGGTACGTTGGAGTCGGTTTAAAAATATTAATAATTTATTTTATTCATGTGACTAAGTCCTTCCCTGTTGAACAATCACAGGCTACTAAGAAATTATATGAACGGGGTCAGCCATTATCAAACAGAGCGAAGATAAAAGTGATGTTTGACCTGTGTTATGTTCCATAATATAAAATACTAGCCTATGCCCGTGGTTCCACTTAACCGACTGCTGTTGAAAGCCTGAAACAAGTTTGATAGCAGGCGGTACAGTAAGTAACAGTCGTGATTTTTATTTTTTAATAATTTTACTTTTTTTATTTAGTTACGACGTATAACCGTTATACTTTTGAAATCTCCTTTTAATTTCATTCATTGTGATATCCCACTCGATAAGTTTGAGTAAAAAAATATTTTTGACACATACATTTTAGCACCAGAAATCAAAATTATGTTTTGTTCACATTTCATGTACCCTATGACACTTGGAAGATGCATACCTTTCATTTTAAGACCACATTTATCGAAATCAGTTCAGCTGTTAGGCCTATAAAGGGGAACAAAGCAAAACTACATACATACATACTTACGGGCGAAACACATTACCTTCGCTAGCGCAGTCGGGTAAAAAGAAAACTAAGTGGGTCGTACATAGCCCCAAGTCAACGCACTGAAAAATGTTCCTGCAGCCTGTAAAGTGCGTTTCAATGTGTGTGTGCACGTGAAAGTGCGTGTACGTGGGTGTAAGAATGTGTGTATGTGTTTGAAGGAGTGTGTGTTAGTGTGTGTGCTAGGGGAGCGTAGGTAGCTCGTTAAGAATGACTGGTGACCGTTTCCATTGTAATATGCGGAAAATATGACGATGTTTTTGATTAAATTGTTTCTAGAAGGAAATATATTTATTCATACTGGCTGTCACGGTTTCGCACGAAAAAATGTCATAGATACTAAAAGTTGAAAAATAAAATTGAAGATTGAATAAAAGGCAATAAAACCTTCGAGATCCTACCTACCTAGAGATACCTACCAGTAAGCTCTGGCAAACTCTGGCTACCTAACTTACCGGCGGGAACACAACACGATGGTTATTATGGGGCGGTGTTCTGTAGGGCGGAGATACTACCCCAGTCGGACTGCTCATTTCGGACGGGAGATACCGTCGTGTCCTACCTCCGTTGTTTGAAACGGGACCATTTCGGAATAAATGTCTGCCTAACAAAAGAGGTGTAAAAAGCTGCTGTTTATAAAAAACCGTTTTAAAAACAAGGTTTTATTATTTACAATATTGCATTGTCATGGGACTTACTTAAGTATGCACTTCAGCTCAATCGGATTTACGAAGTGGTCGAAAAATGGC
This sequence comes from Lithosia quadra, assembly GCA_963576445.1. NCBI lineage: Eukaryota > Metazoa > Arthropoda > Insecta > Lepidoptera > Erebidae > Lithosia > Lithosia quadra. Next base: position 4,369,756 of record OY754901.1, on the reverse strand, counting down.
TTGCAAGATTTGATTACAGAAAACGGGACAAGTGAAACTAAATATAAGCTTGAAAGTAAAAAATATGTCAGTGTTATACCTAAACATGATAATAATTATAAAAAAAATTAAACATCTGAACTGAGAACCTCCTTTTTTAAAGTCGGTTAAAAATATTAACAACATTGTCGAATCCGTGATTGCCGTAGTAATGGAAACGCGAGCTAGTCTTGAAAAGTGCGTGTCGCATATAGGATATCCCCTGAGTTGTATCACTATGTACCAACGGAGCAACGTACATGTGGTGTACTTGTGTTTATGTACCAACTCTCATTATGATTAGAGGGACAGACGGCCGTACAGTCATTATAAATATAGAGCTTTTACTAATTTAGTTTACGCAGACATTAAATCTAAATAGGTTTTACAACTGGCTAGGTTCATGCTAATTCTATCCGAAACGGGGTATTCTGAGTTGGGGTGTTAAAAATAACTTTTGACCAACCTATTTTATTCAGTTAAAAGTACTTTTGATTGGTTAAGAGTTTTGACTGCAAGCTTACGGTTAAAAGTACTTTGGACTGATTTTGCTAGTGAAAAGTACTTCTATAAATTCTTTGGTGCCATCATTGTTTTTTTATCATTTCTTTTTATTATTTATTTATTTTATCTTTCAGAATTGTAAGTACTAATTGAAAATAGAGCCTCGAGCAAGCATCGGAATTGCTCTCGTATCCATTTATCGGCAACAGTTACACATTTGAAGCGCCATTTTTATTTTTCGTTTCAAAATAAAAATCCATTATAGTTCAATTTCTAGTAACGAACCTATAAAATATATATTGACGGAACTCGTTAAACACGGAACTGTCATAAAAATGGCAGCGGTTAGCCATGTGTGAGTGAATTTTGGGTCGCAATAATTGTTACCCTAATTTGATTGTTTGAGTGAAACATCTATGGCACAGTCGTTACGGGTAGTTGGAACCAAGTCCGACGACTGGTTTAGACCAGTTATTGCCGCTATAGAGATTCTGTAGTTAGCTACAGAATAATATCTATGAGTGGCAATGGGTTGTGGAGGTCAGATGGCAGTCGCTTAACGGAAAATATCGAAGTTCTTCGTACTTCGTAGTTGAAGTGAACAGCCAAACCGAGCCTTTTCTCGGAGGACGAAGCCGCAGGGGATAACTAGTTTATTATAGAACTAGCTGACCCACCCCGGCTTCGCCCGTGGCCTATTTCGAACCCCGATGCACCCTTTTTAACTCACATAATATGCTCATGATTTATCACTTTTCCTAAAATGTATGCGAATCTACCGGAATTGTTCACATTTATGATTATTTCTCCGCTCCCTTGGGCAGTAGCGTGATGATATTCAGCCTATGAAATTCACGGACAATGTGGCTTTCTATTGGTGAAAGAATTTTTAAAATCGGTTCGGTACATCCCGAGGTTACCCCTTACAATTTAACAAAATATACAAACACATAAACTTTACTTCTTTATAATATTAGTATAGATTGTATTGTATTGTATTGTATGTAATTTGACGGCCTCTGTGGCGTAGCGGTAGTGCATGCGACTGCTATGCAGGAGGCGCGGGTTCGATTCCCGCTCAGTGCAAATATGTGTATGCATGAATATGTCTATTTGCATTGGTCTGGGTGTTTCTATGCATAATAAGTATGTATTTACAAAAAAAAAGTATATAAGTATGTTTATCAGCATTCTAGAACCCATAATACAAGCTAGTTAAACTAAGCTTACTTTGGGTCTAGGGAGCGGTGTGTAGAATGTTGTAGAATATTTATTTATTTATTTATTGTAAAGTAGCTGTGTTACATTAGAGTTATCTCTGCCTATCCCGGAAGGGAAAAGGCGTGAGCATTTAAATGCATGGTTATTTTGAAGACTTAAATATTTTTGGAATTCCTGTTGTCTGATTTTTATGCGGTTTTTATTTTAGAAAGATCAGTATTAAAGACGTATTTTTTATAGCAATTGGTTAAGTATATGCACCGAGAATCGGCTACAGTCTACAGTAATTCACATACATACATACATTATATCGACGCTGGAAAGGCAACCTTGCTTATGCGCCAAATTCACGAATATGAGTTATATATATCATTAGAATCGCCTGATTTTTCTCTATCCGTTGATCTCGGTTTCATCCAATTCTGACCATTTTTGATGGTCAATAAGCCATCTGTGATTCCGATTTTTCAGGTTAATAAGCGCACAATTTTAGCTCTTTTTAGAAAATTTGTCTCTTAAGCTACACATATTTTTGTTAGATTGTAGGTTAAGCAATATCTCTTTTCCAAGATATTACGTATATATTTACATAAGAAACTTTGCTTCGCCATGGACCTTTGCATTGTTTTGACATCAGACAATTAGCCGCGCTAAAGTTTCTCAAGATATGGGACTTCAGCAATTTATCTCCGCCGCGTCAAAAGCATTATCTGCATATAAGCAATTTTATCGAAAAAACTAAACTATGCTATTGGGATATAAGCAATTTAGCTTGGACTAGAATATTTTTAAAGTAGCTCATAAGCAAGTTTACTCCACTGTACATTTTAAAAGAAATCATTGTAAGATATTTTTTGCTTTCATTTACTTTACACTTTATGGTCACTTACAACGCACTTCCGTACATGTCAATACACGACGAACGGCGCTTAAGCTACATTTGTTTTAATGCAATGTTGCATCAGACACCGACATTTTCAATAGACGCGGCTGCGCACGGGCGCATCAGTCACTCGCGTCTAGTTGACTCGGTTGTTACATGGCTTTCGATCTATAACAGCTTGCCAAAAATTCATTCTAGCCTGGCTAGGTTGTGATCACCAGCACTTTCGATCTTCTGAAGAATTATTATAAAAAGCTGATTAGGGAGGACTATTTATGTTGTGAATAAAATGAATGATTTAAAAATAAAAAACCTGACTGCTGTTGAAAAGACTGAAACAAGTTTTATAGCAGGCGGTACCCATTTGAAAATCATAAACTTAAAGAAAATTAGTGGGTACCACCTGCTATCAAACTTATTTTAGTGTTTTCAACTGCAGTTGAGTTTTTTTTTTATTTCTTAATCATTTATTTTTTAGAAGACTAATGTCAAATTTTGTTGTTTTGTGCTTTGATGTTTAAATTTATGGGAACAAAAGAATTAAAAATAATAATTAATGTATTTTACGAAAATTAACCTAATACTTTGATTTTATCGTAAGTCGGTCTTTTATTTATGTAAATCCTTGAATATGCTTACCTATAAGAAACATTATCAAAGCCACGATTTGAGGTCAGTAAGAGGTTCAGAATTTTTGGCAAACTATTTTTTTATGGTTTGATGCATATCACTGAATTATGCCGTCGTTTTTTTCGAATAACTGACGAGTTAAGACATTTTGCTCTGATATTAATTACATACTTTTGGTCCATAAGCAATAAGTGCGGCAAAATTATCAGCTGAACCATGGCCTATAAGAAAATTAGCCTTGCCTGAGGTCTGGACATTTATTGCTTAAGCGACAACTAATTTTGTCCCCTGACGTTTTTTAAGTAATATTTTATAGTGAATCTGTGGCAAATCCTTTTTTAAATAGTCATGCCAATTTTCAGGCCATTCTGATTAAAATCATATGATTTACGAATTTTTTTCGAAATTTTGAAACTTTGAATCGCTCTCCTGTAAAGTTGCTAAATGGCACATAAGCAAGGTTGCCTTTCCAGCGTCGATATGCTCTTTTTCCCTCTGGGGTAGGCAGAGACAACAGATCTGCCTCTGTCCTGACATACTTCACGCGCTTCCTCTACTGTCATTAAACCTTTCATGCAAGCAAGCCGGTTGCGAGTGCTTCTGACCTGTCCTTTTTGCAATAACTCATTGACTTGGTCAGTGTATACTCTGCGAGGTCGACCCCGGCTTGCCTGCCCACTTACATGTGCCTAACATATTTGGTGTGTCATTCGCTCAGTATTCATTCGCTCTACTACAAGCATACCCTTTTCAATTCTCATTACAGTATTCTCTTTCAAGTCGAACCATTCTCGTATAGTAGTTTTAACAGTGGAAAGAAAAAGCTAGCGTTTTAAAGTTAGTTTTTGTCATAAAGAAAAAAGCTTTTTACTTTTAAAGTTCTTTACTTATTGTCATAAACCACACGACCTTTTCAGCAAACTCATTATAATATGATAATCTAGTTCCTTATCTCATTATTCTCAAGGAGGTAGAATATAAGTTGTTTTAACAGAGGTGTCATGCCTGGTTTGTGGAGAGAAAAAGGTGAAGGACAAAATATCTCATCATACAGTCCCGGGTCCTTTAAGCGGAGCGTGAAAAAGCATTTGATAAGGCCGTCAAGCTGAGGGCCGCCACTGTAGCAGTATCGGTGTATGTAGTCGTGACCCCCGGTCCTGAGACTTTACCTTTAGCTTACCATCAGGCGAGGTGAAGTCATTTTGACGTGTCCTATATAATTATATAAAAAAAGAAGAAGGGTATTAGAAGGTTTTCACAGGATCGGCAGCGCGAGTGTGACGCCCTTGTCCGATTCCCATCAGGTAAGCCGTTTGCACCTAAGTGGTATAAAAAAATCGTATACTTGTTTACCACCTTAGTGATAATATGGATTGACATCCTAGCGTTCGTTTACACAGGTTTCTTACACACACACGTTCATGTTAGTATACATACACACACGCACACATCTAAGCCATTGAGTGGTACGCGTGAAAATTCACGCCAGAGCCGTGTTACGCACTTTTTTTTTAATTACAACCTTACGGCGCTATTGTTGAGCTACCCTACAGGGGGTCTGTGTAGGGTTGGCACGGGGACATTTCCTATAAAAAATTTTGAAAGGTAAGTTTTTTTAAACCATTTAGGTGGCAGACAAGCACACGGCCCAAGCGGTACCGTTGCCTATGGATGTGTGGCATCTTGCGATGCAGACTCTGTAAAAACCTTTTAATGGATTACTTCTGTTGAATTATGCTGAAAATATTTATTAATTAGTTAAATATACCAGTTATCTCGTAATGATACAGAAATCCTATATTATAAGTGAAAAAGACATATTAATTGATACCTACCATGTAGGTACTACTTAATGCCTGCGTCTGCGCCCGCATAGGATTCTGTTCCCGTTTCCGCTTCCCACGGGAACCTATTCCAAGGAGAAAAGCCTATGTTGTATTCTAAATTACAATCTGTTCCAATATCAACTGCCAGATCCGTTCAGCTGTTTATATTACGACAAATAACTGTGAGTGACAACCCTGACGTACATTTTATCGAACTGTGGGTTTGCCAAAGAGCGAACTGCAGTACCACGGTAATATAGAAATATACGTAGCAGGCCCGTATTCATAGGCCAGGTTGTACCTGGGTACTGACACAGAGGCCCGTAGGTATTTAGAAGGATACTAAGTCATGAATCTCGACAGGTTTCCGTTTAAAAAAGTTTCACATTATTTGATACTTTTTACTTACGAACTGAATGAAGTATTTGAATTTTTAGAAAATGGCATTATTAATTTTTTATCAGACACTTCTCAAATTGAATGTCCATGGATTGAACAAATTCATTTCTTGTTTATAATCGGTACTACTGTATTTTCGGTACAATAGGGTAGGCAAAGACTATTTTGTTTCCATTCACGTATACAGCATACATTTTTTGCTTCTTTTACTCGCATTGACCTTTCTTTTCTAAAATCTGATGGAAATAGGCATTGATGAAATAAGGGATGAAGGGATACTGTGAGCGGGGAGATCAAAATTTCCTGTGTTATCAATACAGAAATTATCTCAACCCCGAATTGAAGAAACCCGAATGGAAGTGGGATTGGGCTGGGGGAATGGAGGGGGCTCCATTCCCCCAGCCCAATCCCACTTCCAGGGTCAACAGCACGAGTGTGCGTCCACAGGGCACGGTGACCACTTCCGATCAGGTGGGTCGTGTGCTTAAAAGTAAGTGGTATAAAAAATACTTGTATTTAGAAAAAGTGTTTATAGCGAAACTATGAATATAGCTTCATGGGTACATCACTAGCGCCGTTATTAGAATTTTATTGTAACAATCACAAGTGGACGCACCGCTCATTTCGTGACGTCACACCCTATTACGTCATTAGTTCAACATCCTTCCAAAGACTACATCCTCTATCCGCCAATCATTTTATGTGCTTGTGTGAATCCAATTTATATTCGAAATTCAAAATAATAATTTTTTATTTTTGACGTGACAACGTCTTATAAATTGGTTTGCCGGGTGACACTTCAAGAAACTGCGTTACGCTCCGCTCACGTTATGCGCTCACAATGAGAGCGAGTGAGAGGCACGCGTCCCTTCCACTCGGGCATGGTTAGCCCGCCTAAGAGCGAGAGAGACAGACATAAAAATTATTTTACCACTCAAAGTCGTTGTCACGTAAAACTTTCGCCCGTATACCGACTTTACAGGCAACCAATTTTTCACCTTCATTCTTTTTCCAAAATTCAAATAGCCAAGTTATCATAGGTACCCGTCAAAATCGGTCCAGCCATTTCAGAGATTAGTCGGAATAAACAGACACACATAAATTGTATAATTTTGGTTTATGCATCGTGTGTACATCGAAATGCATTTAGTAAAAAGCGGGTTTTTTAATATAACAAACGGACACTCCAATTGTATTTATTTGATATAGGTATATAGATGATAATATATGAATAAATAACAATATATTCTACCAAAATCTGCACAGCGCTCTCTAGACTCAAAGTAAGCATAGTATAACTAGCTTGTGTTATGGGTTCTTGAATATGGATAAACATACTTATATACTTTTTTTGTAAATACATACATATTATACATAAAAACACCCAGACCAATGCAAATAGACATATTCATGCATATAAATATTTGCACTGAGCGGGAATCGAACCCGCGCCCTTCTGTCGTAGCAGTCGAATGCACTACCGCTACGCCAGCGCCACAGAGACCGTCCATCGTACAGAATATTCAGAGAGTTGACTTGCAGGTTCGATAGATGGCGTTCGTTCGGCAAGCTGAATCGCGCTATGGTTTCTTTACTGCGGGGGCTATATAAAGCCCTGGTGTGCCTCACCTGCTTACTTAGCCGAACTGATACATGACATGATGACAAATAAATAATAATAAATAAATATTCTACGACAATCTACACAGCGCTCTCTAGACCCAAAGTAAGCATAGTTTAACTAGCTTGTATTATGGGTTCTAGAATGCGGATAAACATACTGATATATTTTTTTGTAAATACATACATTTTTACATAAAAACACCCAGACCAATGCAAATAGACATATCCATGCATATAAATATTTGCACTGAGCGGGAATCGAACCCGCGCCCCCTGTTGTAGCAGTACCGTAGATTGAACTACCGCTACGCCACAAAGGCTGTCCATCGTACAGAATATTCAGAGAGTTGATTTGAAGGTTCGATAGATGGCGTTCGTTCGGCAAGCTGAATCGCGCTATGGTTTCTGTACCACGGGGACTATAAAGCCCTGCTGAGCCTTGTTAGCTATTAGTATTAGCTTTATTTTTAGTATTAGCGTAGTATATAAACTCAAGGCTAGCCCTGCCTTATCATTTTTTTGCAAAATCCAATCCATATAATGGTGCGGATTTTAATAATAACATTAATAACTAGTTTATACCCTCGGCTCTGCCCGAGGCCCGCGTGAACGTCGGTTTTCGCTTTTGTTTACTATATCTCCGATTCTACTCAACTTAACCGACTGAGATCAAATGTATATGTGATTGTAAGTCTGACCTTTTAAACAAAAATACCGCATAAAGGCCGTGCAGTAGTTTCTGCACCCATTGTTAACAAACAGACAACTATTTCAAAAAAAAAGTTTTGGGTTCAGAATCGGTCATATAACATAACCCGATCTTTTTATGGGGTTGCAAGAAATATGAACTTTCCCAATTTGTTGCAAAACTTAGTTGCCATAGTGGCTGACATAATATCGTCCCTTTTTTCTTATGGAAATCCTCACAGACACCTCATCCCCGTTCATGCGGGGGTGGTTATGTCGGACTCGAACTGACTAAAACCGCACGTCGTCTCAGGTCTTCGAGCGTGGGGTGTAAGGTGACCTAAAATGCATTTCCCTCGTGCCCCGATCCCTACAAATAAAAAAACTGAAAAAGTTTATTTCTTCGTTCTTTAATTGAACGTGCTTAGCAAAGAATTTATAGGCTTAGAAACTCAATCGGCGCGAGAGAATGAAATACTTCAATTTCGGTCTTGTGGACCGAACTTTTCGAACGAAAGATCAGTGTTTGTCAACAAACGTCAAAGTGAAGAGCTCGCATGTTTTTAATTTATAAAAATGTACTGTGCCGTGAAAGGATGCCATAATTCATCAGGACATCGTCACAAACATTCAAAGATTACATTTCATGTGTAAGTAGTTCAAAGCATATCGTATTTTCGTGTAAAACATCTAACAATCGTAAAATATAAATCAAACATTTTATGACGCCATTTTATAGACAGTGTTGCAAACGTTGAGAATGATAACATTTTACCACTTTTGTTTTGTTTAATAAAGTTGTTGATGAATGTATTTTAATAGTTTTATCACATACTTATTTAAACAATTTCGCCAAATATCGTTAGATAGGTACTCGCATAATGATAATTATTAATTATACGTACCAAATTGAATTAATTTTTAATATTCATTCAATTTCCGTTTTTCTGTTTTCATACCATACCTACCTATTATAGGTACGATACTAAACTGGATAGATAGGTAAGTAGGTCTGGTAAAAAGTAGACAAAAAGAGCGTACCTACCTAATGCAATAATTGCAAGTACTTACCTAACGTGATTTTTTAACCATCACTTTCAGAAAGTATTAAAAAATGTCTCCACACACCACATAGTGCCTAGATTGGCACTAGGTCGATAGTTTTAATAGGTTAATAATAATTCACGCATACCTACGTTGTTACTGCGGTCGGTCATCGCATAAGCAAGACGTTGCCAGTTCGTGCATGTAACAACATGCTCAGGCGACGTGTTTGTATTATAATTACCTATTTGCAATTTTTGTATTTAGAATCTAGCAAGGTACAATATTACAAACTAGAGGCTCGGATCCCGGCATCACCGGTCAATTAATTCGAAAATAAACTACAAACCCGATTTCACCGCCACCGCGATCGGATTAAATTATTATTAACCAGAATAAGCTTTAATACTTATTAGATTTCATACTTCTTACTTCACAAGTACCTAAAACTCTTTTCATATTATAACGTAGGTAGGTAATTCTACTTCAATACTACCCTACGTAGGTAGGATTCAAAAATCGATACCAGTACAAGTGCACAAGCAAATATTTCAAATCTCGCATTTATAACTTTGGAAATGACTGAAACATTGAATACCTACTTATTTGCTACCTTAGTCAGGAGACGGGACGAGTCATTAGGATATAAAATAATCTTATTAAAATTAAAATTCAATTTTTACTTAGACACAATATTTTCCCCATTTATGGGAAAAATGTAGTTGTCGTAGCAACATCATCAGTGAGCATGTGTGAGTATCACTGAGTGTAAGGACGCGCGGTTTACACCTACATAGATGTTGCTTTTGACTTCACTCGCGGCGACCGATCACAAAGGAACTATCAGTCTAAGGTGCTTAGCTTAATAAATATGAAATAAGAAAAAAATATTTTATGTTACGTGTCAAGTCTGAACCGGACTAAATTGCCAAAAATTGGTTAATTTTACCTTTTTAAATAAAATAAATAATAGATTCGAAGAAAAGTAATCGGAAATTACTTACTTAATTGAAAGTCGGGTAGCTAAAAAAGAATATTTAAAAACATCTATTTTTAGAAGGATAAAGTAAGCAGTGTATTGAAAATGTTATACGTATGTACTCAAAACATTAATTAATTCAATAAAACAAAGAAATCTAAGGATGGGGTTCCATTGCAGTTAATTTTTTTTTCATTCTGTAAATAAGCTAATTATTTTTTTAAAAATAAATACAACTTCCAGGCGATATTTGCATAATCAGTTGCCTTTACAGACTAGTACCTACTTATCTACTAGTTACTAAGGTATTCTGCCGGTCCTAAGTCCATAAAAGTAGTTAGTGTGCGCGTCAGCTGATCAATGTTATCGCCCGTGAATTACGTGAATGAAGTCCTAATATTCATTGCACTGGTTAATTTGTGATGACTATAAGAGAGATATGAGCAGGATTATAAGTGCCCGGTTAATGGCAATAGGCTCGCCACCTATTACATTGGGACCTAAACATAAACTGGCGAAATGTGGGTGCTAGCACCTCTGCCTACCTCTTCGGGGATATAGGCGTGAGTTTATGTATGTGAAGGATGCTCAAATGCAAATCAACACGTTGTATATTCATAATTATTTACTAAATACTGTTTTTATTTTGTACAATTAACAGCTCATCTGTCGCTTTAATGGAAACCGACCCTAAGAAAATGCTTTGTCAACAGCTTAAACAAAATAATTTCTCCGAAGCAATGAATGTCTTAATTAACGTTTTATAAAACATGTTGTAGGTACTTTATTAAATCATCTTATTAGCGACACATTTTGATTAGTTTAAATATTATGATATTCTAAAGACTTGACAGACATTAATCCTACTTGTAGATTATGTGCTCGTGTCTTTTTTCTTTATTATTATAAAATTGTATAGTAGGTAACTTATGTCAGTACATTGGAGATAATAAAAAAAAACTTGGGATAAGTTAGGGACCTATATCAACTCCAAATTTTTTCACATTTTTTTTTATAAATAGGTCACGTCAATTTGACTTCACCTCGCCTGATAGTAAGCTAAAGGTAAAGTCTCTGGAAGGGGGTCCCCATTACATACACCGACAGTAACATAATGGTGGCCCTCAACTTGACAGCCTCATGCAAGAAAAGGTGATTGTCCTTGCAGCACTGCGTGACAAAGCGCAGATGTTGGTTTATACTACGCCAATACCCAGGTCCTACAAGTGCTGCGACAACCATCACCTCAAGCTCCGGCTATGCACCTGCTGAACCCTGAACGCAATCCAACCAGGGTTGAATTACTATGGGGTTTTATTTGCAAAAGTGCACAGTGGTACCTATCCAGTCTGTCGGTTTGTCGTTTTGTTTGTTTACAATTAATGCAAAAACTACAGGACGAATTTGATGCGGTTTTTTTTTAAAGTCTTGGTTAAAATCTTACGCACGTTTGATCACAATCAGTTGAGTAGAACCCGAGATATTGTCGAAAAACGTGTCAGAAAACAACAGCGTGATGTTATTTAATTTATCACAAGTTAGAAATCTTCACTTTTACTAAAAGTTTCATTAGTCATTATAAAACACTTTAGTTCTTGTATCAAAATAAATTTTCACAATTTTTGTTCCCCAAAAAGTCCTTGAAAAAAATATTTTCTTTGCCCTAAAACATTCCGTATCGGAGCCTTAAGTGACCAGCATACCCACTTAAACGGGTAGCGTGAAGTATTAATTTAACTTGGTAACATTTCTTAAGTGGCAACACTTCAACAGTATTGCCCCATTGAAGAAAGAAAGATGGCGGGCGATATCGCAGAACGACTTTATTTTCGTGGAATATGCAATAATGCCTACATTATATTTACAGTGTTCAGGAGTTTGGGTCGTGGATGTGTGAAAAGTTTACTTTTTAGTTTTTTTTGTTCAAACTTCTTACATAATTTTTATTCGTCTGTCTGTTTATGCCGGCTAACTTAAGGAACAGCAGGGCCGATTTTGATGGGACTTTCAATGGCAGATTGCTGATGTAAAAAGGAGTAACTTAGGCTACTTTAATTTTGAAAAAAGAATTAGGGTTCCGTACAAAAAATAAAACGTTTAAATCGCGCAGGCAAAGCCATGGGCAACTGAACAGCTAGTAATGAATATTATATTTACCATATTATCATACTCGTTTAGGAATCCTTATAAGGTCGCCAGCGCGAGTGTGACGTCCCTAGTATTGCACACGTCCATAGGCTATGGTGACCGCTTCCCATCAGGTGGGCCGTGTGCTTGTCTGCCATGAAAAAAATCAGTATTGGACGCGGGTGGAACTGAAGGCAATAATAGACAAATAAAAAAAGAAAACTACCGCATCCATAAGTTGGTAAATAATATACGTTCCCTCGTCTTCCCTGCAGGAAAATCTTGAACTTTTTTCACGAGAACTCTTTATATATTTTTTTAATGTCCATGAAGGGTCTTAGTGGGGTCGAGATAGAACCTCGGCGACTGTCGGAGGGCATTAGAAAAAAAAATATGTTGTTTTAATTAAGACTTATTTATGGTTTGAAGGCAATTCGTTTTTTTAATTTATGATTTGACATAAAAAATGGCGGGAATTGAAATGTCAGTCGTAAAAAAAATTGGTCAGGTGTATTTTTTTATTTGATGGCTATATTTATGACTTGAAGATAGATAGATAAGCAAATTATAATTTCAATTTCTTTTCCAATGAAAAAACCTCATCAAAATCCATTCAGTAGTTTTTGTAACCTTGCGAACAAGTAGAGATACGAATTCCAAAAAAACATTTTTGAGTTCAGAATCATCCATATGACATCTCCCAAGTATTTTTTTAAAATATCTCCATACAGACATAGCTCTACTTTACAATTTTACAATAATTTTTAAATAACAGTTCCCGCATGAATTTAGAAAAAGGCACTCTCCGTTACCGTTAAAATTTCAGTTCTATTTTCGAAAACATAATAGACCCTATTATTTAGCCCCCATGTCATAGAGGCGTTGAACCATAGCGAAAGTCTTTTGTCTATGACGTTCTATTAATAACTGGTATTGTTCTCTGAATATCCAGAATGTGAGAAAGGGTATAATAGTCTTTGGTGTTTAAAATCATTCTACCGAATATTTTCTTTATGTAATCTATACTGCCCCACTAATCACAAAAGCGGTATCTCAGTGAAAGCTAGTTTCGAGATAATTGATGTTTTGTAAAATTAGGTTTTTTGTTAATTTATCGATTGTTATTTTTGGTTATTATATGTAGTGTATGTATAATATTAGGTATATTTTCTATTACAATAGTTAAAATATGTAAAATATACATGGAAATGCCATAATCGTGAGTTACTGCTGCACCGCTTAGTAATTACAAACTTAAAATTTGAGTTGCCGCCTTTTAGTTAGCATTCCGCCTAACATTCTTCTATACAAAAGGATATTGATTTTCAGTCAAATAAAATACGTATTTTTATATACAAAAAAAACAAATCAAAGTGCACTTATAAAGTCTTTTATTATTGAAATTTATATTCATATAAAAAAATATTTAAAAAAGAGACGTGTTCTATGAATTCTAATCAGTTAAAAGTGGGTAGTTCTCTCCAAAAGGACATTCCATTTTGTGGTATAATATTTTCGAAAGATTTCAAAATATTATCTATTTTGTTTGTAGAAATACCTAAGACGGATTCTCTCGGGTTTTTAATATCAGACGGCAGTCACTCCCATAAAAGTCATAAAAGCCAAAGACGAGAAGTATGCGGACGAAAGCAACCAGGAACAAAGTTAAGATTATGATGTTTTGTACACCTTTGGATTGCAGAATATTTGAATAAAAAATAAATTATAATATCACTTTGAAAGTAATCCTGACAATGTTTACCTATGTAAAAAAACCTAAAGATGCTTAGAAGCTTCAAATTCCAATTGATGCTAGCTAACTGTTACTATCGCTGTATTTCTAATAAGTATAGTTGCCATTTGCCGAGTATCTTTGTATACCTACTCTTTGACTACTGAAGATGTAACTCGTGTGATCTTACTCATCTTCAAAAACGCATTACTTAGCAAACTGTGCAGTTCAGTCAAGATTTTTTTTCATCCATGATAGGCCTACGTTTTACCTCAATATCACCTGGTGGTAAGTGACGATGTGGTCTACGAGGAATCAAATTGCCTAAAAGGATACTAATCACTCGTGACTTGAAGACTTTGAAATCAAGTAGTCAAGAAATCACAGTATTTTCAATTATGTAAAACAGTAATTATAACATTTCCACTTGTTTAAACATCAACAAATTTACCTATAAACAAGTAATGACACGAATATTAGCCAAGGTAGGGAAAAATTATTGCAAGATGTATTACAAATTCGACCATATGGGATACACATTAAAGACCAATTTGACTAGCGGCTGAGCAGTCGTATTTCATAATTTATGGATCAAGTCAGTATTAAATAACTAAGCGTTGTAGCGGTAAATCATTACACCGCTTATTGGCTTAGAATACGACGCTACTGTTTTTTGAAAGATTTGGCGGTATTTCAATATACGGCAAGTTGCCTACGTATTATTGATATACCTCTAATAGCCTTAGAAATTTAAGGTAAAACTGAGATAGAGAAATATTTCAAAACGATTTTTTAATACCTTTTAAGTGACATATCGCTATGAGGCTTAGTTCAATAGATGCGTATTGTTCTAAGCTATCCGATGCCATAAAAATCAAATTTTTGACTTTTTTTGAGATAACGCTTTTGTGCTTAGTAGGGCAGTATACCTACTATAATGAAATTGTAAAGTAGCCGTGTCTGTACATTGGAAATATTAAAAAAAAATACTTGGGTAATGTTATATGTATATGAACATTTTCTGAAAACAATAATTTTTTTCATGGAATTCTTATGTTTGTGCGCAATGGACGCTAAACTATTGCACGGATTGTGATCCGTTTCTTTTTTGTTTGAAAAGTCTTGGTCAGACTTAAAATCTTACGTATATTTCACTAGCGACCCGCCCCGGCTTCGCACGGGTGCAATGCTGATACTAAATTAACCTTAGCATATGATGCATGTATTATACATATAAACCTTCCTCTTGAATCACTCTATCTATTGGAAAAAACCGCATCAAAATCCGTTGCGTAGTTTTAAAGATTTAAGCGCACATAGGGATATAGGGACAGAAAAGGTGACTTTATTTTATACTATGTAGTGATGATGATTATAACGATCGGTTGAGTAGAACCGAAGATATAGTCGAAAACCGACGTTCACGCGGGCGGAGCCGCGGGCATAGGCTAGTTAAAAATATTGGTGTGAATTTCAATTTTTATATTTCAAAATATGTGGAGTGATTGACATTTGTATTGTATGGGAACTAAAATAGAGGGGTTCCAATCTATGTTTTTTTTATTTTGTGATTCCAATGCGTTTCCAATGCTATTCAAGATTGTCAATAATTTTTTTTTCAATGGAAGCGAGTTGATTGGGGTGACCAAAATAAATATAATTGGAAGAATAAGTAGAAATAAAATAAGTTGCGTCATGTGTATTCGCATTGGTCTGGGTGTTATGTACCTATGTCTTTTCAAAAAAAGTATTATTATAAGCATGTTTACCCGCAATCTCCGCAAAATTATGTTTACTTTGGGTTTAAAGAGCACAATATAGAATGTCGTAGAATATTTATATAGGTAAGTATTATTCTTCGGGTACTGCAAGCTGCAATCCTGTATCCTTCAACTTATCTTCAAATAACATCTAGCAACCCTAGAAACTAGAGGTTGTCGATTAAAACCTAACAAGAACACAAGTTAGAAATCTCTTGAAATAAATGACCGTAGAATTCTTTACGGCCACCCTTTTCAAAGAGATGGGGGTTATGATTTAGTGTTGCCAGTTATGAAGACAGTTTGTATTTCTACCAATTTTATTCCCAAGAATGTTCGTGTACAACTTACTGTGCGTGTCATCATTCTCCGAGCCTTTTACCAACTTAATTGGGGTCCGATTTTCGGTCTAACTATAAAGCGAGCGAACTTCGATATTTTTTCGAAAAGTGACTGTCTGCTGCAGCTCCACAATACACTGACTATATCGAAGTTCTGTAGACTTTTTAGGGGCCCAACTACCTGTAACTACTGACATGGCAGTCATCGACCCGTTGAGATCCGACCTGTCGAGAAAACCCCGTTGGTTTAACGTGCTATCCGTAAAACCACAGTGTGTATATGCCCAAGTCAACCTGTTTTCTAATAGCACTGCTGATCAACTTGCTGATCAATGAACGAAATTATGGGAAGCCAGATGGCAGTCATATGTAATATCCGACTAAAGTGAGAAGAGTGACGTCATACTACGTTTAATAAAAATAAACTGATTTGACACGCTAATATTGCCCATTTTCTACGTATTGCTACCAATTTTTTATTTTTGCGCTGGCAACTAAATATCTGACCCTTGGTCTAGGCACTAACTGTCAATGAATACCGGCCAGCTGGACTACTCGCCACCCTCCTCTTACAATTTTAATTAATAATAAGTCTATATTGCGTGATTGTTTGTCGTCCGGCCATGCATAGATTAAAATACAGATTGGACAGCTTCGTAAAGGATACCTACCTTTAACTTTCTACATTTAGAACAAAACTGTTAATTAAAGGTGTTTGCCCATAACAACGTGTGATACTATGACCATTCCATGACCGTAATAGGTAAAAAATAATACCTTGTACTGAATTGTAACCGCGGTAGCCTAGTGGTCTGGGTAATGGACTGCTGAGACGAGGTCTCGGGTTCGATCCCAGGTTAACCATGGCACACACCAATGACTTTTCGAAGTTATGTATGTATTTATCGCAGGTTTATAAGTGCCCGGTTAATGGCAATAGGCTCGTCACCTATTACATTGGGACCTAAACATAAACTGGTGAAATGTGGGTGCTAACACCTCTGCCTACCTCTTCGGAGATATAGGCGTGAGTTTATGTTATGTTATGTTATATGTACTGAATTGTATGCCCACTAGACTGTCCCGGCACCTGCCAACACCCTCAAACTCCCTAACCCCTCCCCTCCAGGGCCAGCAGCGCGAGTGTGACAACCCTAGTATTGCACACGTCCATAGGCTACGGTAACCGCTTCCCATCAGGTGAGCCTACCAGCTCAGTAGTATAAAAAAAATGTTTATTTATTTTTCATTTAACGCAGCAAAAAAGTTCGCGTTCAAAAACTAAATAAAATTACTTTCACATGGACAGACTTTTCATCTAACGCAATAAAAAGCTTGGCTGCATTCAATTTCCAATTTTAAAAATTTAGTCTGTGCCCAGCTATTAACTTTGACCCAACTAGTGGCCAGTGCTTTAAAAAATAAATTGTTCATTGTCTATACACTGAATAGGGTTGAGTTGGAACAACCCTAGTTTGTTGTTTAAAAAACATTTTACATGTCGGTACATTAAATAAAGGACTTTGTTTTTTACTAACTTTTTTTACATGCTTTTTATTTATATTCTAACCAACATGTGTATGAGAGCAAAATGTGCTATGATTATGAAAGGATATTTTTGATGTTTTATTACTTAATGTGTACCAGTTCGCGCCAAATTGGCAAACCCATATTTACATTTACACATAGTCTTATGTAGGAGCGGCACCACCGCTCCTACATAAGACTACTAGATAATAACCATCGTGTTGTGTTCCCGGCGCGGCGGTAAGTAGGGTAGCCAGAGATTACTGGAGGGATTCTGTCAGCGGGGAAACCAAATTCTCCTGTGATGTTAGCACAGAATCTCTCCTAACCCTCCTCCTCACATTTCCCCTCCCCAATCCCTCCCAAACTCCTCTTCCAGGGTTGGCATTTTTCTGTACTTCTTTCTTAAATAGGCACAGAAAAATAACCTATCCCACTATGTATTTTAATATATCAAAGTGAAATATATACCTATTTATACCTTCGACTGAATAAATGTATTCAAAGGATTGCTTAGGTACGTTCCTTCACACGCAGCCTTCAGGAACGCTTTCACGCATTCTATACATTAAGAGCATTTCAGTGTTACCACTTAACAAATTAAGATTACCTGCTTTTTCATCTTGTTTTACTTAGTCATTTATCTTAAGGTTGAATATTTCTTTAATTTCCAAATTGTCTTTTTGCAGTTTCGCGGAGTTTGATCACTATCTCTCCTATTGATGAGTGATGAATGTCAGTGGTCAACGATGGAACACGCTTGCCTAGAAGCTACATATTCGCTCTTGACATAATACTCCTAGGTTATATAGCCTTCTGAAAATACTCAGACAGGGCATTCCACTTCCATGTATTGTCCTTGCTTATATCTTGTATTTGGTGTACTTACAATAAATTATGCACTCTCTTTTAATATAGACGAATTTCGTGAAACGAAAGAAATACCCGAAAACTAAGGTAATATTCCTAAATTGGGCACACTGTACAATTTCCCTCACATTCAATGACTTTAAAACGTGGGTTCGTTTTTTTTCATATTATTTTTACACGGTTTATGACGAGTGGATGAAAGTGTGCTGCCTTTGCCTCGCACAATAAGAAAATGTTGCAGTTTTTTTTTCTTGTCTATTCTCTTTAGAGTTAGCGTTTTTCTTTTCGTTTATCTGTGAATTGCTTTTATGTTAAAGTAGTTTTTAGTTGAAAGCGTTTTATTTTGTTTATCTAGAGTTTTAATACGTACTATAAAATGTTTACGATTTAAGTTTTACTGACGCCTTAATACGAAAGTGTTATAATTGATATAAGATGATTCTTACAAAAAAAAAATAACGATTTCAACGGTCTAAATTGAAATGGGACCACACAGGAAGCGCCAGCTAGCCCAAAAAAAGAATCATCAAAATCGGTTCACCCAGTCGAAAGATCTGAGGTAACAAACTTAAAAAAAAAATTGGTTGCCTGTAAAGTCGGTATACGGGCGAAAGTTTTACGTGACAACGACTTTGAGTGGTAAAATAATTTTTATGTCTGTCTCTCTCGCTCTTAGGCGGGCTAACCATGCCCGAGTGGAAGGGACGCGTGCCTCTCACTCGCTCTCATTGTGAGCGCATAACGTGAGCGGAGCGTAACGCAGTTTCTTGAAGTGTCACCCGGCAAACCAATTTATAAGACGTTGTCACGTCAAAAATACAGTTGAATTGAGAACATCCTCCCTGTTTGAAGTCGTTTAAAATCTAAGATATATTATTTCTTTGCATTATGTATATTTTATTTATTGCACCATATCTGAGGCATAAAGGTAGAGTGTATGAGTAGCAGTTACTTTTCACTTTTTTGAATAAGTATGTCTCCGGTTCTATTCAACCAATTGTGATCAAAGATGCGTAAGATTTTAAGTCTCACCAGATGTTTGAAACAAAAAAATACCGCATCAAAATCCATTCAGTAATTTTTGCGTCCATCGCGAACAAACAGACAAGAATTCGAAAAAAAATGTCGTTCATATTTATGATAATGATATAAACGAAGTGTTTTTTTTTAATATCTCCAATGTACAGACACAGCAGCTACTTTCCAATTTTATAATCTTCTTAATATATATAAATCTCGTGTCACAATGTTTGTTACACGCGCACACCATGTGCAGTTCGATCCAACTTGAGAGATAGGATAGTTTTTGAAACGGATTTCGACATCCACGCGGGCGGAGCCGCGGGCAACAGCTAGTAGTCCTATAGATTGATGAATGAAACCTCGTTATTTTAACTTTTAAACTTTCGTGTTCCATGATTATAATAATTATGTAAACGCTTTTCTGCGCGGTCGGATAGACACCGAGCCGTTTGCTCAGATAATAGGGACCCTGTGAGTGTGGTATGTGACGGTACCTGGAGAAACAATAATATAAAAAAAATGTCGAAAATGTGCGGGTAGATGAACAACCGGCTACCTCACGAACTCGACGATGGAGGGCGTACGCGGCTGAGACAGTCAGCCTGTGACCACGGCCGGTGTAACCTGGTCGAAACGTCAGGCATTCCAAAGGTATGTTTATACCTATACCATGATCGCGTTAATTCCCGTTTACATATTATTGAAACCTCGTTGTTCAGCTTTGAATATAATAAAATTTCAGTTGAAAAATTGATAAGCATTTGTATGCAAAGCTCGGGAAATATTATACAATAATAAACTCACGTTTAAGTATTTTGTAAATATTTAAAGATGGCCTAGGTAGCATCCATTAATTACGCTACACGAACGATCGAAGTGTGACATTTTGTAACAGGGATTGGATAAAGTTATGAATTTCTTGACATCACATGTTTCAAGAAATTTCTAGGTCAATAAACACATAGATAGCTAGATTATTGTAAGTACATGAAAAATCTACAGCAAAGACAAATAGTTGGTATGTAACAATGAACAGATTTTGATGATACTTTTTTATTTGATAGCTAACGTTTCCTGTGTGGTCCCATTTTAAATTTGGTCTGTTGAAGTCGGTTATTTTTCGTAATATTCAAATGGTAATGCAAACCCAGATATAATAGATTCAAATTAAACAAGTACACAGGTATGATAAAATGTATGACGTCACACTAGTCAACGGAACGTGAAATGCATCTTTATTAGCGTTTATCCCAGTTATAACCAAAAGTTTGAACCTTGAGCTGATAGCACAGAATCCCTCCTGTGAGTTCTGGCTTTGAGGAGTTCTCCAAGGCTTTCATGCTCCTGGCGCGGTGTAGATACTACAACCCGAATTTGAACAACGTTGTCACGAATAACGTTAACAAACAGGTAAACCTACAAACTATTATTTTCTTTATTTCCTAACCTAAATTTCCCGTCCGAAATGAGCTGTCCGACTGGGGTAGTACCTCCGCCCTACAGAACACCGCGGCCATAATAAACATCGTGTTGTGTTCCCGCCGCCGCGCCGGTAAGTAGGGTGCTTACCGCTGGGGACACTACACGATGGTTATTATGGCCGCGGTGTTAGGTTAGTGACTACCACTAGATACCATCGTGTCCTACCTCCATAGAAGTAGTAACGTGAGTAGAGGAGAATAAGTATTTAACGTAGTTAATGGATGATCCCTATCTCTTGTGTTTAAAGTGAATATTATCATAAAACGACTAGTACTATTAAATTTAATGCCTCGCCATTTAAAAAGATAAAGTAAGTACCTACTCCATTATTCAAAGTTTAAAATATTTTGTGGACATTTTAAATATTGATACTTGTTTCCATATTAAATATTCATTGTCACACCTGTGTGAGCTGATAATACGGCTTACGATGGAGCGAACTCTACAAGATAGAAATAAGGGCTCTATGGTCATGGATCTATAAAACCTTTGGACGGATCGCCCTGGAGACGAGGCTGTGTTACAAAAATGGCGGTGGCTAACCATGTGGAGTAGGTAGGACTTGACTGTATCTCCCGATTAACCTGAGCAGACCTACTGGGGTAGTACCTCCGCTCTACAGAAGACCGCGCCCATAATAACCATATTGGATTTTTTTTTCACAGTGAATATATTTAGGGTCGGCAGCGCGAGTGTGACGCCTCTGGTGTTACACGCATCCATAGGCCACGTTAACCGCTTTCCATCAGGTGGGCCGTGTGCTTCTCTGCCACCTAAGTGGTATAAAAAAAATATAGGTATTCTATTAGTCTAGCCCTTCCATTTAATATCCATTTTGCGGTAGTTGTGGAAAAATATGTAAGCCGCCATTTTGTAGCGGCGGCCATTTTGGATTTATCCTGTAATTCCTGTATCATGGATCGACCTGTATTGTCACCAGAACTAAAGATTATGTGCCAAATGTCAAAATAATTCGTTCACAGGAAAGGGGACAATTTTCAATTACTAGATTTGACCCAATAAATAAAAGCGTTTAATAATAGAAAACCAAGTCAACATGGCCAAGACTGAGAACATAAAATAATGTAGTCACTGATTAGTTCGGTAATTACAAATAATTAAATTAGCTCAACTTATAAGCAATTCGACATACGATTTGTTACAAGCAAACTATAACGAATTGTTTTAATGTTCGACAAATTATTACATCGCTTGCAATTCTTTGAATTCAGCGATAATCGAAGAATGAGTTGTTGTTTTTATTACAATAGTTACTAGCTTATTGCCTGTGACTCCGCGTGGACGTCGGTCTTCGCGTTTCTTGACTATATCTCCGGTTCTACTTAACCGATTGTGATCAAATAAGTAAGATTTTCAGTCTGACCATTTAAAAAATGAATCTTGTTAAAATCCGTTCAATAGTTTGCTGTTTGAGTAACTCTTAATAAAATCTTTTTTCGTGGTTATTGATTTCTTTCTATGTTTTTTTTTTAAAATAAATACAACGTTAGCTAATTTTTGAGGTTCCTATCTTGATTATAATTATTATCATTTGACAGGTGAAAAATGAACATCCTTCTTTCGATGATGTAAGCAAAGAGGTCTATTTTCGAATTTCAATCTTTACTTTTTTTCATAATTGTTAGAAGTTCGGTTTCAGGAAGTTCTTTTTTACTACACTCATTATTCACTCATTCCATAATTCGCTCATTCACTCACTCACTCATTACACACAAACATTCCCATTTATAATATTAATGGGGCAAACCATTACCGCAATATTCTCGTCCAGTGATTGCTAGCTCTACGTGTTTGCGACGCAGAATCACATTAATGCAACGGTGTGGTCTAATTTAACTATAAAAGTGTATGCTTTCCCCAGCCCTAGTGTGATCAAAGGGTTCTATAGACCTTAGAACTCTTAGACGCGGCAAACGACTAAAGTACTGAACAAGGAAAGGCATGAAAATTGATGATAATTTGTAGTTTATATCTGCGTATAATATAGATAGGTATAGAGTACTGACCAGTACTGACGTAAGAACCGACATACTAGGCTTTGCTGCCGGCCCAAGGAAGTAGTTAGGTACATGATATTTCTGCTTTGGAAATGCCAGAAGCCAAGACATGCATGCTGCTGCGTTGAGAGCGGGTTCGCTGAGGTTTCGTGCAAATGCATAGAGCAACGCTCCATTAGGCGTGTCACACTATTTATTTGCCACGTAGCCAAACATTGGCATCCGCGTCCAGTCCCGCTCAAGACAGAGGACGGCTTAAAGATTACTATAATGTATAAAATGATTAATATAGGCTTTAATTATATTAAATTCTTGTTTTAAGAATGAGTTCAAGTTCGTAGATTACTTATTTTCGTGAGGGCTCCAACCTTCACCTCCAGGCCTGCTCATGAAGGATGAGTTCAGATACTGCCATTATAACTAAACGCTTTAAAAATTCGCAGGTCTCATTCGGCACGCCTTCAAAGTGCATTGTGAGGTGTTGGATTTTATGAATTTACCTAATCTAGTAAAACTTTTCTTTTGTATCTGAGTATGCACGAATAAACCCATTCGTTCTTTTTTTTTGACAAATAATTACGATGCCATATCTACTATCGGACAAGTCTGTGGTATACAACAAGGTCTACGCCCGGTGTAGTGGTTGCGTGTGCCAGTAATAGGTGTTTAGCGAAGCGCTCGCTCGCATAATGTGCATACTCTATCTGAGCGTGGCCCAGTTCCGGCAGATGAACGGGAAAAAAGCGGACCAAGGAGAAAATGCTGGTCAGAAATTGTAAGCACAGGACTTTGTAGGCTTCTATGATGATAAAAATATATATTATCCCACCAAAAACACACCTGTTAAAAAGGAGGCCAAGTTCCTGTCGGCTAAAGGTTCGCCTAAAAAAGGATTGAAACCCAATCCAATGCAAAGTATAGATGCACTTTAAAATCGATCATAATCATCTAAATTACTTCTAAATTTTAACTTGGCAGGTTAATTTAATTAAGTACAATTAATCAAGTGTTACGTACAGCACGAAAACTTGATTGCTGATTGATGGAGGATCAGAAAGGAGGGGGAAGCAAGTGAGTGGACCTCTGGCTCTATCAGAACCGGAATTGGCACTGAAATGATGAAGAAGATTGTATTTTAAGTTGGGGAGGAGGACAGTAGGAGGGAATTGAACCCCAGAATGCTCTTCTGGCTTCGCCCTTGTTGTATAAACTGTGGTGACCGCTTGCTATAGGATTTGTCGTATGCTATTTGCTACCTTATTGTGTAGTACAAATAAAGTCTATTATTAGATTCTTTAGCAGAATAATATATCATATTATTAAATTCTCTACAACTTTGTCTTTTGCACTTTGTATCTATCTCCAATCATTACGTAGCTATGAGCTTCTAAAGGTGGTCGATTTTCAAAGCGCTCATATCAGTTTTCCCAAAAATGTATGGGTATCTACCGGAATATATATAAATCTCGTGTCACAATGTTTGTCCTCAATGGACTCCTAAACCACTTAACCGATTATAATAAAATTCGCACACCATGTGCAGTTCGATCCAACTTGAGAGATAGGATAGTTTTTGAAACGGATTTCGACATCCACGCGGGCGGAGCCGCGGGCAACAGCTAGTATATCATATTATTCCAGATATATAACATTTGAATATAAACGTTTCTATACACAGGTATTTCATGTAATGTAGTTGGGCCACAGAAACCGCGAGCAACTTTTTAACATTTTGTACCTATAATCGCTAAAGTTGTTAAGCGGAAAACTTGAACGCGTCTTTTTGGTGAGGGTGGTTATGTTGTACTCAAACTAATGAAAATCGCATGCGGTCTCGGGTCACAATTAATAGAGTGTTAAGATTACCCAATAAGATATTTTCCTCCGGCTAGCCTTAGGCGATCTACGGTTGTAAGATGACCCAATCGAACTCCGGGTGGGGTGAGGCGAGGGCGAAGGAGGTAAAAAGGGCACCACTCCCGACCGGAGTTCGCCTATGGAGGAAGAATCGTCTTGATGTGTTCATAATTTTAAGGGCAAGGTTTAAGGACTTAAAAAAAAACTTTTTCACTTATTTGGCTTGACCAGGCACCCAATCCTGAGAGGAAACGGCAGAGCCAGCACAGCATCGTCCGGTACACAGCAAGAAAATTTGACTTGACCTTTTTTTTTGTTTATTTATTCTCTACAACACTATTTTTACAGGATTACCCTAATACAATAGTATGCTACCTGTTATAATGTAAGACTAAAATAATATAGAGAACAATTAAAAAGGTCTGTGCTGTCTGCCACTTTGTTCAGTACTTGTAAGCTGCGCGTTATCGGGGCTTTTCCCAATAAATTGGTTCGGCCACTGGGCACTGCCTATAGACAGAGATGCTGCCTTCGCTATAGGTACATAGTTGTTGGGCACACCTGGATTCGACGTCCTACTCTATATATTTTTAGTTCGAAAAAAGGACATTATTGTATTTTGTTCTGTTATTCCCAACAGCTGATTTAATGGCTCAACGTCTGTGTAGGAAACCATGAAGCGAGGAAGATGGGAGCCATGGAACACCTTTTATCCGAAGATTTTCTTTGTTATTTATTGATGCATATATCAACACCGACAGTGTACCGCGAATGAAATGTAGATCTCAAAATATTATGAAAAGGAAACCATGATTGTGTATGAGGAAATGAAGAGAAGCTGTTTAATTAATCGATTTTTTATACTACTAAGGTGGCAGACAAGCATACGACCTGATGGGAAGCGGTTACCATGGCCTATGGACGCATGCAACACCGCCCCCCCCCCCTTTACCCCCGGTACCGTGGTTACCGAACCTGAGGGGGCCGTCTCAAATCCGGAGATGGCCTGGGTCAAGCCGGGGTGCGAGGGAAATGCTTTATCGGCCACCTTACACCCAGGCGTCAGAAGACCCTAGACGGCGTGCGGTTTTAGTCGGTAAGAGTCCGACATAACCTGCCCCGCTGGCCGCGGGGTGGGTATCCATGAAGATTTCCGTACAGAAAAAAGGGCATGCCGATACTCTGGAGCGTAGAGGGAGGTTGGGGGGGATTGGAAGGGGGTTGAGAGAGTTTCTGTGCGTAGGAGACTTTAGTCTCCCCGCTGCCAGCTCAGAATCCCTCCAGTGAGTTCTAGCTACCCTACTTACCACCGGGAACACAACACACGATGGTTATTATGGTGACATCCCTAGTGCTGCACACATCCATTGGCCACGGTCACCGCTTCCCATCCGGTGGGCCGTGTGCTTGTATGTCACTTCAGTAGTATAAAAAAACGTTGTATATAAACTAAGTACGTAGGTTGATGTAGGTACTCATACAAACATCGCAGTCATCCCTCCTAGGAAATATTCTAGGAGACTTGATATATTCATAGAGTTTATGTACTTGTTGGTAGGGGAGCACCCTAGCTTGCCTTTGATCTAACTGAATAGAAATATGTCAAGCGTGATGCGTAGCCATCTTGCTTTTATCGTGTTTGAATGCCGGGTACCTAGTTTAGGGTCTTGCGATGGTTTTAATTCTTAGGTAAAACTTGTAAAGCATACGAGATAGGTCATTTATTTATTTATTTAACTTGACCTGTTTGTTTGGCTCAAATCTCTTAATTGAAATTTGACCTCCTTTCAGTTGTCTGATTGGTCTGATATTTGGCAGAAGTCTTTAGTTCTGATGACAATACAATTTAAAACCGTTTAACTTGAAAAATATTTCTTCACAATTTATTTTCTGTTTATATTGGATACGTTAACATGACTTCACCTTGCCTAATATAAAGCTAAAGGCAAAGTCTCAGTATCGGGGGTCACCACTACATACACTGATAATGCTACAATGGTGGCCCTCAGCTTGCAGTAGCAAATACTAAACTTTTTCACACCCCGTTTAAAGGACCCGGGACTGTAGGAGTAAGAAAACACATGCGCTGGTCGCGTCATTATCCATTCAGCGACCATTCGCTTTTTTATTGAGTTTCTATATTCCTATATTCCATCATAACTTTTAAATACCTAAACTGGATGTATATTGATAGAAATTCATATCATTTCGGATTACTAATATTAGGTGTTATATCGATAGAATTCTACATCGATTCGGATTATCCTACTAACAATATATAAATGTTATTCCTGTGATAAAAAGTAGCCTATGTGTTGTTCCAGACTATAATCTATCTATGTATCAAGATCAATTCAGCTGTTTTTGCGTGAAAGAGCAACAAACGTACATTCTTACAAACCATCGCGTTTATAATATTAGTAGGTAGGTGTAGAAGCAACCCGTTCAGTCTAGATGGCGCGTATTTCGTCTTAGAATATCTAAGTATTTACAGCTTATGTTTGTAACTATAGATCGATATGGAATGTTTCACAAAGGCTTTTGTCAAATTCCTTGATAAACAAACTGACTTTACTACAGTAAATGCGGTATTATCGTGACTTTATATTACTAGTAGCTTTCGCCTCCTGATTCGCCCGCGTGGAAGTCGGTATCGCCACCAATAAAACGACTCTCCACTAATTCACAAGTAATTTATTCTGTATAGAATAGACCATTAAACGGAACTTACAAAATATTACTCGACTCGACTCTCTACTCCACTCTCCACTTCACTTTCCATTCCACTTCACTCCACTCTCCACTCCACTTCACTCTCCACTCCTTCCCACTCTACACTCTCATATGTCCGTCTCCTGGTCTACCTCTATCTATATCTACCCTACCAATTTTCAGCCAAATCGGTTCAGCCATTCTTGAGTTATAAATAGTATAATTATTAACACAACTTTCTTTTATATAAATAGTTATGTACTATACATGAATGTCACCTAACTATATGATATTTACTAGCAGTGTACTGCGACTTCTCTCATATAGATACTTGGTATCAGGGTATGGGCCCAAATCTCCACGCAATGCGCCTGGGCAACGCAGACGGCAGCAACGCCTCCTGCTCGCAGAGGTGGTAAAAACTCTCTAGAGGGCTGCATGGAGGCTCTCCACGTGTTCCTGGCACAGTGGGGAACAGGCGAGTTACGGGCTTGTTCTCCGTGTGCAGGGAGGGGGGGGGGGGGACCGACAAGCCGTCCGCACCCGGTACAGCGGTATGATGTCGTCGTTCCCCCTATTTCCGGGGCAAAATAGGGACAACGTGGTTCCGACAAGTTTGCGAATAATAATGTTTGAATGTAAAAAAGTGTTATTAAAAAGTCAATAATATATTAAGTACCTGTGTTTTTTTCTCTTGTACTAGTGCCAGTATACATGGTGTTCACATTTCTCACCCTGCCCCGTATCATATGCATCCAATACTGAATACAGGGGGTATTCTTTGGTTTCCATTAAGCTTGGTTCATTATACAAATTATGGAGTCCCACAGTTCTCGAGTGGCGTTCGTCACTATATTGGAGGTGTGAACGATTGATACAGAGTTCTGAAGCGGTTAGAGTAGGCATATTTATTGCATTGGATTTTTTATACCACTTAGGTGGCAGGCAAACACACGGTCCACTTGATGGGAAGCGAACACCGTGGCGCTGCCGTTCCTGAAGGAGGCGGGATTGGGGGGCATGGAGGGGGGGGGGGAGGTTCGGGAGGGTTTGAGAGAGTTTCTGTGCTGTTCTGTTAGCTATGTTTTAGACTTGAGATGTACAAATATATCAATGCGTTTTAGCGTCTCCAAGATTCGCACGAAAATATTGAGCATAGACCATGGAGCTATCAAAGAGGCATAGACTAGACAGTCAATGTATGTCGAGATTCTATCAATAATTGATGATATTGCTGTTCAAACGTTATACTATTGATGTGCAAACAAACGCGAAGAGTCCTTACACTGGATCATGATATTGGATCGCAATATAATAATCATTTTAATATTATTATCATCCCCGTGTTAATCACGTTACAACCAACTTTGTCGTGGCTTCAATTATCTGTTATGGAAGCGAATATTGTGTGATTCCTAACCTCGAGAGCTTACTATATTTAGGTTCAAAGTACCTGTCCCATCGAGCGACTGGTACATCAAAACTAAGTGAAAAATATTATGTAAAAATCTATTTACCTTACACAAGTATTCTCTCTCATTCAATTTGCTACTGAACAGTATGAAGTTCCACAAGCTTTTTAGAAGTTATTTTACACAATATCCATGACATATTTATTTATTTTTATATCTCTATACTTATTTAAGTCTATATTGCAAATACCGCATTGGATTCAAAAGCCGAAGAGGTGTGAAAGAGGGTTCCTACACTCTTTGTCAACGCATAATAGGCATTGTACAGATCTGTCACGGCAGCCCCAAGCACCAGCCTAGCATGACCTTTACATGTTCATTTAAAATCCCTTCATTAGTACGCATTCGTAGGTTTAATCGGGGCAGGGGAGCTTAAGATATTCTAGCCAAGATATTCTATATATCATACACGCAGATTATTATTTTCAAAGTTAGAACCTCTTTTCGTGTCGAGTGCAAGGGGATCGGAGTGGCGGGAAATGTTTTAATGAATGCGTCTGTCTATGATTTTTTGTTATCTATGGATGTGTGAATTAATTTAAAGATGGCCGATGAACTTTCGATATTTGGAGTCGTTTTGGAGTGGATGGGCTTGAGATAAATTATTGTGAATCTTAATTTAGTCACGTGCCGATTTTATATTAGAAAAATCTTATATTACTAGTAATAAATGTTAAAGTTTGAATGAATGAATGTGATGATGTGGATAGCTGAACGGATCTGAATGAAATTTGGCATAGAAATAGATTTTTCTTTCTTTTTTTTCTTATTCTTTTTTTATTTATTTATTTTCTTCCCATTTTTTTTATAGTTTTTTTATCATAGCACCTTAATACTTTTCCTAAAACGAAGTAACCTATTTTACACCTTATAATATTATCTATTTGCCACCGAAAGTTCCATACGAATCAGCCCAGCCGTTCCAGAGATGACCTCTAAACAAACAAACAAAAAAATTAAAAACTGCTTTTTTGTAATACGTTTCGTACAACATACACTCATTGCATTTATTTATAACTTGCAAGCAACTAACTTCTGATCTTTTAACGCCGAAATTTGACACTTAGTAGGCCGGCTTGCAGGTCAAGCTTGGGCCTCAAAGATCAATAACATTACCCTACATTTTTCGGTGTCGTGTAAAAATCGTAAAACTTGAAATATAAAGCTGTCTACTTAATCCATTTTCACTGCAGCCTAGTCTAGGTAAAGTAAAGTGATTAAAAAGCCAATTTTAGTCAATTACTCGAACCCTCTTCCTAATCCAGTGAGAGTGCCTTGATGTAGCTAAGGTCTGGTGCAGACGGCGCAACAGTATAAACTTTTTTTTTCATTTTACACAGTGTTTATCTAGATCTAAAGTGAATATACTTTAAGTAGCTTGCGTTAAAGGTTCTAGAGTATATATGGATACATGCGGACCTATGCAAATATTCATATTCATGCACACAATTATTATGCACTGAGCAGGTATCAAACCCACGACGTCTGACTTCGCAGTCGAATGATCTACCGCTACGCTACACAGGGGTCGTACATTTTTATTACATAGTATTACTAGTTTTGTAAGGTATTATCTATACTTTTTTCTAGTCGAAACGCGCCTATGCCACATTTGATACCTATACATGAACAAGTTTGAGCGTCATTGAGTTCAAACTCTCACATCTATCTATACTATAACTATAATAAAATTGTGAAATAGCTGTGTCGGTACACAAGAGTTTGAAAAAAAATAACGATATATTATATGAACGATTCTCAACACATTTTTTTTCTTTATGTAAGTAGGTATGTTGTTCGCGATGTGGCAAAAAGTACTAAACTGATTTTGATGTTACGATTTTTATTAAAAGATCTTGGTCAGACTTAAAATCTACCGTATGTTTGATAGCAATTGGTTGAGTAGAACCGAAAAACTTCTGTATTTTAGCTGCAAACTAGCAAAATCGCTCCACGCTCGCTTCTGTTTGCAAAAATGTAAAATTTAAAAAAAGTGATCATGACAAATGCAAAAGTGTCCATGTATGAACCAACCATTAGATCCCAGGATCTAAGTGATTAGCAATATAATTAAAATTCTTGGTTTACAGGATATTCTAAGCAGTGCTACTGTGTTACTAACTGTGGGTTCGTAGATAGAGTTGAAGGGGTTTGGGTTCAATGCCGTAGGAAAATATGATTCGCTAATAGTTGCAGAATCTTGTGGATATTTGAAAGTAATTATGCATCGGTAGTTTAGTGGTTAAAGAGCTAGCCTTACGATCTAGAGGTCACGGGTTCAAATCTTGGTTATTACACTATTGATTTTGTACTCGCTCATTTTAGCTTAGATATAGGGGTAGTTTTTTATAATTGTACACGTCACTATGATCTCACCTCGCCTGATGGTAAGTACATTTAAAATCTCAGGAATGGAGGTCACCCTTACAGACACCGACAGTGCTACAATAGCTGTCCTCAGCTGACGGCCTCATTAGATGTCTTAAAATACTCGAAACGGACGGGTATACTAATTTTTGTTACTAATTAAAAATCTTTTCTCTATTTTATTGACCCTACACAACGATATCTCCCATACGAACTGAGCAGTCCGACTGGGGTAGTACCTCCACCCTACAGAACACCGCCCCATAAGCATCTGTATCAACATAAAGCTCTGGCTACCCTACTTACCGGCGGGAACACAATACGATGGTTATTATGGCCGCGGTGTTCTATAGGGCGGAGGTACTACCCCAGTCGGACTGCTCAGTTCGGACGGGAGATACCGTCGTGTCCTACCTCCGTCATGTATATTATTCTTAATACTGGTGAATTTTAGCCCAAAAAAGCTGTAGAAACCATTAGCATAAAAAAGAAAGAAGAATACAACATGTTTTTCTTTGACATTGTCAAACATTGTTAACCAAAATGTAGTCGAATCAAAAAATAATAAAATACCACAATTTTCAATAGTTTCTACAGCAATGGGAGAATAAATAATACAGATAATAATGGACCAATAGAAGGGATTAATCACACACAAAATAATATAAAAATCAAACTAACATTACCACGTACTTAGTTGAATTACAAAGCAGCAACCATGTTTACCGATGAAGGTAATATATTCCTTATTTCTTTGAACATAAAGGCTTATTTTATAAAGCGATGAATGGATAAGGACGCGGCCTCTACTCAGAAGTATCGAGTTCGAATCCGACCGGACAGTACCAATGTGAATTTCACTTTGTGGAATCTATATGTGCTAATCATATGATTTATCATCTGCTGATGGTGAAGGAAAAACATCGTAAGGAAACCCACATGTCCTAGAAGAAATTCTAAGGACATGTCTGATCCACCAACCCGCATGAGGCCAGCGTGTGTGGATTAAGGTCTAAACCCTCTCAGCTCTCTCGTTAGAGGAGAGGAGTCCCGTGCCCAGCAGTGGGACATAAATGGGTTGCTATTATTTATAAGGCTTATTTACTCTTCCTGAAATGCGTGAATGCTAGATACTGACGCCAAACTACTGAATATTATGGCTATCTAGCTGTTGCTTGCGGCTTCATAGATGTGAAATTTCAACATCATTCCCGCAACCCATGGGTATCTATTCCAGGAATAATAAGTAGCCTGTGTTACTCCAGACTATAAACTATTCCTGAATCAAATTTTAGCTAGATCCGTTCAGCGGTTTGGACGTGATTGAGTAACAAACATATTATAAACATCTTCACAAACTTTAAAAACTTGTGCCAAGCCATTTCGTTTAAAATTGTTTTTTTTTTATATTGATTTACAGATTTATCGCACGTTTATTAGTGCCTCGGAGAGCACGTTAAGCCGTCGGTCCCGGTTGCCATACAGACATCTATGGCAGTCGTTACGGGTAGTTGGAGCCCACAAAAGTCCAACAAGTCTAACTTGGAACTTCGATATCGCCATTGGTCATAATGACCATTCGTTGTGGAGGTCAGATGGCAGTCGCTCCACGGAAAATATCGAAGTTCAGCCGCATCACAGTTAGACTGGAAAGCCGACCCCAACTGAGTTGGGAAAAAGGTTCAGAATGAATGATTGATTTACACAAAATTCTACATAATGTATATCTGTTATAGTTGTATGTTTTTCTGTCTGTCTGGTTTAGTGGTAGATTCGCACAAACTATTTTTATTATTGTACGAATAGTCACAAAAATGTACCGTCAATTCGAGCATTTTATTTTCTAACGAGAAAAAACCATATTTTTTCATAAATTAACAATCATTCTGATTTCTAGATGCGATGGAAGATGATGGGACGGGGGGTCAAACCCGTTACCCCGTGATGCCCTCACTGGTAGCGCTCCAACAAATGAAGAACCGTCTCCATCTTGCCTTTTTAGGCAAGAAGCTGATGAAGTGGACCACCATAGCTACCGGGAAAGAGCTTCGGAAAATAGCTAACGACATGAACGTGTAATTATTTTTTTATATCACTTAGATGGCAGACAAGCACACGGCCCACCTGATGGGAAGTTGTCACCGTGGGGACGGACGTGTGCAACATCAGAGGCGTCACACTCCCGCTGGCGACCCTGGAGGGTTGGGAGGATGGGGGGAGGGGGTTTTATGGATGGATGGATATTTGTATATTAGTTGAATAGTAAGTAAGGATTACTCCGTAAGCGATGGTCTGAATGGATAAGGACGCGGCCTCTACTCAGAGGTATCGAGTTCGAATCCAGCCAGACAGTACCAATGTGAATTTCACTTTGTGGAATTTGTATGTAGCACATGATTTACCATCTGCTGACTGTGAAGGAAAAACATCGTGAGGAAACCCACATATCCTAGAAGGAATTCTAAGGACACGTCAGATCCACCAACACGCATTAGGCCAGCGTGTGTGGATTAAGCCTTAAACCCTCTTAGCTCTCTTGTTAGAGGAGAGGAGACCCGTGCCCAGCATAAATGGGTTGCTATTATTATTTATTATTATAAGTAAGGATGGGTGGCAATTCTTCACAAATAGAAAACCCTCTATGCCTTGGAGGGTACGGTAAGCTGGAGAATGGGGCGGGACTTTCATACGGTACAGCGGGGGATGAACCGTTTTCAATGCGGTTTCTATTCTTACAGTGTCGAGTTCCAGCACTACGGTGAGGAGTTCTCCAAGGCTTTCATGCTCCTGGCGCGGTGTAGATACTACAACCCGAATTTGAACAACGTTGTCATGAATAACGTTAACCAACAGGTAAGTACCTACAAATTATTATTTTCTTTATTGTCTAACCTAAATTTCCCGTCGAAATGAGCTGTCCGACTGGGGTAGTACCTCCGCCCTACAGAATACCGCGGCCATAATAACCATCGTGTTGTGTTCCCGTCGGTAAGTAGAGTAGCCGGAGCTCACTGTACCCCTCTTCCCCCACCCCTTCCTAGTCTCCTTACCCTTTCCTACCCCTGCCCTTTCCTTTCTGGGTCGGCAGCGCGTGGGTGACGCTCTTGGTGTTGCACACGTCCATAGGCCACGGTGACCGCTTCCCATCAGGTGGGCCGTGTCTGCTACCTACGTAGTATAAAAAAAGAGTACAATAAATATATAAGCTATTATCGGGGAGCATTGTCTGCACAGAAACTCTCTCAACCTCCCCAAACCCCCCTAGTATCCTCCCCCCTTTACCCCTCCAATACCCTCCATTCTGCTCAAACTCAAGTATACGATTTGCCATGGCATGGCAACAAAAATATATTCTATCTAATTTATTGGTAAAAATTAATCGCCCCCGGGTGGGCTCGAACCACCAACCTTTCGGTTAACAGCCGAACGCGCTAACCATTGCGCCACGGAGGCGTTGGTACTCACGATAAAAATTCAGATTGGTTTGTTGTATATATTTTTCTTGTAATCAAAGTAATTCATATTCTGATAACGTAAGAATTAAATATTTATCTTCATTTATCAGTTCTATTTTGGGTTCGTGTTTTTTTTATTATCAGCCCATTAATTGACTGCACCGCGGTGGATGGTAAGAAACTAAAGCGAAGTCCAGAAGATACGGGTCACTATTTCCTACCTATTTGTATCCATTGTCTCCCGTTTTTAGAAAGGAAGTGGATTTATTATATTTCTAACTCCTCCAATTTACTTCTGGTTAATTTCGATGCGGGTTTCAAGACAGTTTAAGGCAATTGTTGTAAATAGACCAAAAAAAACCAGCCCGCTGAGTTTCTTGCCGGAGTCTTCTCAGGTCTGGGCCGCGTTTCAAACCAGTGGTCTATTTGCTTTTAGTTTTAAATATTTATAATTTTGACGTTTTGTAAGTGCCGCTTAAAATGGTCTATACAGAATAAATTATTTTTGACTTCGACTTTGACTTTGACATTCCCTGGCACTGCCCGAGTGTCATCACTCGGTGTGTTCGTAGGTCACCACTGTCGACCCTGGCGCGGGCGTACAGGAGTTACAGCAGTGGGAATGAGGGGGGATTTGGTGCATCGACTGACATGTAAGTTGGACCTGGATGTTACCCTACGCCTTGGGCCTACATAGTGTAATGGTCCAGGACTTCTCGACCGACTAACTACCGATACTCCAAAGTATCCGACAACACTAAAAAGAAACTCAATACAACAAAAGAACACGCTAGGCCCCGGCGAGATTCGAACTCACGATCTCCTGTTTACTAGACAGGCGCTTTAACCAACTAAGCCACGGCGCCTGCTATGTACTTTTTCAATGTTGTAACCTACTGCTGTTTTTTTTTCATACAAATTTTGTAACAAAGGGATTGTTCGCACAGGGTTAAATTGTAGTCTGGATATAGGCTACTTTTAATTCCGGTAGTAGGTTCTCACGAAACAGGAGAATTCCGCGGGCAACAGCTAGTATGACATAATTTATGGATGCCGCCTATAAGGGTGACTTCAGATTCTTAACATGTTATATAACTTATGCTATATAACACGCCCTATAATACATTGATAAATATAATTACAACATGTGTTATATTAACTTGCTCTATTCTGTTATTGTTATAGGTATATTTTTTGTGTTGTTTCGGGTTTCCTATATTTATTATGTGTCATGTGATCCTTAATTAAACATTTTTCTTTCTGTCTTTCTTTCCTATATCTTTGTTATATAACATGTTTTGTTATATAGTTTATACACATCTAAAGACACAAATGATATTATAATGTAGAGTTAAATACACTGTATATTATTTACAAATGTTGTATATTTTACATTATTGTATATTTTACAAATGGCTGTCTGCCAATTTCCTAAATATTGTAACACCGAAATATAAACTGCTTGCAACCCGTCCTCGCTTCGCATCGGTTTAAATTAGTTTTTTTATAAACCAAATTAACAATAATAACTAATAGCTGTTGCCCGCGGTTCTGCCCGTGTGGATATCGGAAAAGGAATACGAATTAACGAGAATGGTGCGGCCTGAAAGAGAATGTTTTAACGAGAATTGAAAAGGGTATGCTAAGGTCGTTTGGGCATGTAGAGCGAATGAATACTGAGCGAATGACACACCAAATATGGAAGACCCAAAGGAACTGTTATCTCTGCCTACCCCAGAGGGAAAAAGGCGTGAACCGGTGAGCATAATAATATATAATATATGTATGTATGTATGTGGATATCGGTTACAAAACCCATGTCCTGTCCAAGCTGTAGTCCATCTATGTAGCAAATTTCATTTAAATCGGTTCAATAGTTTAGGCATGAAATCGTAACAGACAGACTGACAGAGGTACTTTCATATTAATAAATTAGTATTCGTCGGGGTTAATGTACCTTTACAAAAGGTGATTTTTTTTCGAATAAGTGCAGTGGTTCTGAAGATTTACCCACATATACAAAAACATATAAACGAAAGTAAAAATAAAAAATTGCAAAAAAAAACTTTCAAAAAGAACACGCTAGGCCCCGGCGAGATTCGAACTCACGATCTCCTGTTTACTAGACAGGCGCTTTAACCAACTAAGCCACGGCGCCTGCGACCGTTGTAAGCAAATTATTCTTTTACTAAAATAGACACGCCTCTTTTGTAATGGGGTAGACAGAGACCATAATATATATTTCTACTTATTACGATCCTAGCAAACACACTCAGTACTTTAGTAGAGTCGATTGTTTATGAAGTGCGGCTATCTATATTTATACTACGTACTAGCTGTTGCCCGCGGCTCCGCCCGCGTGGATTTCGAATTCCTTAATTTTTTTAAAACATATTATAGCCTATGTTTCTCTCAGATATTGTAGCTTTTTATAGGTGAAAGAGTTATTGAAATCGGTCCAGTAGTTTCGGAGCCTATTCTTTACAAACAAACAAACAAAAAAACAAATCTTTCCTCTTTATAATATTAGTGTAGATTATAAAAATGTAAAGTAGCTAGGTATGATTGTAGGTACTCTACAGTCTACAGCTACATAGAGATATAGTTTCTTTGGCAGTTTTTGACCGCCTCTACCATGGCAAGTGTGTTACGATAAGCTATTCCAAATAATCCCACCCTCTCCTTTCCTATACAGAACTACACGCGCCAGGCTGAGGTATCACCCTCACACGGTGCAATCAATTTCAATCAAGAACTAAACGGTTCGGTGCCTCTTTTCTTTGCCGCACCATAAAGACTTGGAATTCTTTACCAGCGCACGTGTTTCCTCCCTCCCATAGTCCCGGGTCCTTAAAGCGGGGCATGAAAAAGCATTTGATGAGGCCGTCATGCTGAGGTGTATGTAGTGGTGACCCCGGTTCTGAGACTTTACCTTTAGCTTACTATCAGGCGAGGTAAAGTCATTTTGACGTACCTTATATAAAAAAAAATCATCATCATTCTCTGAACCTTTTCCCAACTCAGTTGGGGTCGGCTTTCTTTCGGTTTTTTTTATTAGAAAGGTCTTGGTTAGACTCAAAATCTTACGCATATTTGATCACAATCGGCTGATTAGAACCGGCGAAATAATAAAAAAAAAGGCGAAAATCGACGTCCACGCGGGCGGAGCCGCGGGCAACAGCTAGTGGGTAATAAAAAAAAAACTTAGGTTATGTATCTTTGAAAAAAATATTTTCTAAGTATTTCTTGACAATGGACGCGCAAAAACTACTAAACGGATTTTGATGCAATTTTTGTTTGTTTGTAAGGTCTTGGTCAGACTGATTTCAGATTTAATGAAAAAGATGAATGAAGATTTAAATCTAACCTGTTAATACCTAAAAATTTGCTAAAATTCCGAGTTCCATTTAGACAGTAGGTTCCATGGCCTCCGTGGCGCAATGGTTAGCGCGTTCGGCTGTTAACCGAAAGGTTGGTGGTTCGAGCCCACCCGGGGGCGATGTTATTTTTGGTACATAGACTCTACATAGACTAGATCTGGATGCAACAATTTTTTTCTGAACTGTCCTTATTTGTGACGTTTCAAATTAAATATGTTAGTAGAGGTTTTTGAACAGACCGCCGCGCCGCCGCCGGTGACTGATGGCTTTTTTGTTGCAATAAAGTGGCAATGTGGCAAGCACGTGTCGCTCCCGGGATTCAAGACTTTGTTTTTTGAGACCCTGGGACACCTATTTAAATGAAGAAAAAAACAAAAGAAAATTGAATAATCCCGTCTATCTTTTTTTTTTGCCTTACCCAAGCAAGGTCTATTGTAGTTGAGCAAAAAGTGTCGCCCCCGGGTGGGCTCGAACCACCAACCTTTCGGTTAACAGCCGAACGCGCTAACCATTGCGCCACGGAGGCTCTGGATATAGTTGTCAAAATGGATCTCGCATTTCATTACTGGTTAGATTATCACAACTATTTTACTTCTCACCTTGAAAAGTAATATACAATCTAATCTAATTTCTAAAAACTACAGATATTGCATACCAAATACGTAACTTATTATATAAAAAACAAATATTAAATGCTTACAGTGAAATTAATAAAAACAAGCTGCTGTTTAAAAAAAACCTTTTTGAAAACAAGCTTTTATTATTTACAATATTGCATTGTCATAGCACTTACATAAGTAGGTATGCCAAATTTAAGCCTAATCGGATAACCAGAAGTGGTCGAAAAATGGCTTGCAAGATTTAATTACAGACAACAGGACAGGTGAAACTATACTCTGTCTAATGTAGGATGATAATAATGACAGTTCATGTCTATGAAGTATCGTATTTTTTTATACTAAAATTAAACGTCTAAAATTATGGTAATACATAGACAAACACCGCCCACTTGTCATAGTGAAGCGTTCTTCAAGAATATAGCACAATTTGACTATACACAAATGAATCCAATAAATCGAATTTAAATAAATTTATTGAAATTATTAAGTACTTATACCTACTACTAAAATGTTTGTGGTATAATTAGCTAAATATGATACGAAACATAAATACTATACCATAAAACTTCTCTTTTGTCATCCTGAAGTGAGTTACCTAAAATAATAAAAAATATAATGTTTTTGTGCTTTTGTAAGTAGGTATCGATTCCATATTCTACGGGAACGGTATCGAAAATCGAAAGATTCATTTTCGATTATACTATATGGGCTACCCTATTCAGAGCTGTTATTATTATCATCCTACATTAGACAGAGTATTAATAAAAGCTTGTGAAATAGGTATAAATTGGTCACGTCTTACAATTTATAATATCTGAAACGCATGAGTTAATATGATTTGTTCAGAAATAATATTACCTAGGTACTATACTGTCGCCTTGGGTATTTATGTAAAGACTAAATAAATAAATGCATTTGTATAATCATTAAATAGGTATAATGTCGTGATGTCTTTAGTAGTGAAAAGAAAATGCACGCTCGGTCTTCATACTGTTTCATAAACATCCCATATATCTAGCCTAAACTAAGTCTATGTACAGGACAATAATGACCAGACACCAAGCGCCATCTGTCTCTCTTAGCAAATATCACAATTGATAACATCGCTATACGTCATTTGATCACTGGGTGATAGGCAGAGTACATCGGAATCCAATTCAAGATCTAGTCTCAGCTCTGATTACAAATGGTGCAAGATTCGTGCCTTGTGATGGCGTGCGGTTTTAGGCGATTTGATTTTTTAAATATCGGTCACGTCAATATGACTTCACCTCGCCTGATGGTAAGCTAAAGGTAAAGCCTCAGGGGGTCACCATTACATACACCGACAATGCTATAATGGTGGCCCAGCTTGACGGACTCATTAAATTCCTTTTCACGCCCCGCTTAAAGGACCCGGGACTGTAGGAGGGACATAACAGCCCCGCATATCTAGGGGGTTCTTCTTTTTGTTCTTTATTGGATAAACAAACAACATCACAATAAAAATACGTAAATTAACAATTTAAAAAAATAAAAATAAAAAAACGATGACGGCGCTTACCACAAGGGTTTCCCGCACGATAAGAAAAAGGCATATTTAGCATCTAAGATATGATTTTGGTTTGTTTCAGGCTGCTAGCGTCGTGGGACTGGACTATAGGAGCGTGGCTGGTGTCAAAGTAATGTCCTTGGAAGTCATTGACGTAAGATAACTTAACATGTTTCATTTATAAGGTACATAGTGAATTGGGTGCGGGGCGGAACCTCCACGCGGTGCACCCGGCCAACGGAGATGGCAGCGCCTCCCGCTCATTACGGGAGACGCTGCTGCTATGCCAAATGCCAGCCGAGGTGGAAGTGGTCCTTTAGAGGGCAGCTCCGAAACTCTCCACTTGTCCCTATGACTAGCAGCGGGCACAGTGGGGAGGAGGCGGGGGGTGACAGGATGGCCGCTGCTTGTCAACCCATATCCCAACATCGGTGACGCAGCGCGATTCTCGCCACCCCCCCCCCCCCTCCCCGCCTTTGGAAGGATCGAGGAGGTCATCGTAAAAGGGTGTGAGGGATGTGCCGTGCCTATTGGGTAACCTTTTTTTTCCGTGCGGAAATCCTCATGGATACCTACCCACCCCACGACCAGCGGGGCAGGTTATGTCGGACCCTTACCGACTAAAACCGCACGCCGTCTAGGGTCTTCTGACGCCAGGGTGTAAGGTGGCCCAAAGAGCATTTCCCTAGCACCTATTGGGTAACCTGGGAATTGACTAATTGAAAAAAATACTGATTTGTTATTTTTTATTGAACAGAAAGGCTTTGACCCCAACGAACACTTGGGCATTGAAAGAGGTGGCACTACAATATTAGAAACTAAGGAATGCTGGAGGCGCCTTCTCCGGATCGTGATCTTCATGCTGCAGGAGAGGAATGCCTTCAACTTACTGGATGAAGCTAATAAAGCCGCTAACAAGTAAGTACAGTACGGATACATAGCTGTATATCTTAGATAGTCCCGTTTGCAGTTAGTCCTAATTGCAAATAGTCACTCTTTCGTAAATGATTCCCTTCGTACATAGTCCCGCTTGTAAATGATTTCGTTTAAATGTAGCTAGTCGGTAACTATTTTGCAAATGATGCCGTATGTATCTACTACCATGATTTTCGTTTGCAAATTATGGTCACTCTTTCATAAATGATTCCGTCTGTTAATAGTCCTGTATGTAGATAAATGATTCAGTTTGCAAATAATTACTCTTTCCATTTGTAATGGTCCTGTTTGTAGGATGGTTCCGTCTGCAAATAAGTAGTTATTTCTGCTCAAATAATTGCAGTGCGAATTAGTCCTGTTTGTAAATAATTCCGTTTGCAAATAGTCATTCTATTGCAAAGGATTTCGTTTCCTATGGGCAGTTCTGTTTGTAGATCGTTTAGATTGTGAATAGTCACCTTTCGCAAATGATTCCATTTGCAAAAAGTGTTTTTTTATAGATAGTTCAGTTTGCTAATAGTCATTCTTTCACAAATGATTTCTGTCCTGTTTGCAGATAGTCCCATTTGCAAATGTAGTAGTTTCAAAACTCAGTAGCTAGTGGTTCACATTTCTGACAAAAAACCGTTTAGAGACATATTCACACCACACAAACATGTCAAACTTGTAACAATTGGGATAAAAACATTAGGTACCTAACCTCACTGACACAGTCGGATAAAAATATACGTTTAAGTTTTAAGTATTTTTTGCGTTTTTACAATAATTTTACTCTATAAATATTGATGTCTATATTTCGCTATACTGACAGCAGCCTCCGTGGCGCAATTGGTTAGCGCGTTCGGCTGTTAACCGAAAGGTTGGTGGTTCAAGCCCACCCGGGGGCGACCGTTCTTTTTGTAATTTCTGTTCATAAAGCAGTTAAATATTTACGTTGGTATGTATTTGGTAATTCAAGGAAGGAAGTTAATACGCTTGGGAATATAGATTTAATAATTTATTTTATGACAAATTGGCAGTCGTAACGTGAGTAAAAAAACATTAGCAAAAATAAGACGAATGTATGATTGCTATGAAAAATTTAAAAGGCGTATTATAGAGTTTAATTTCAGTCCATCAATCAGTGTTCTGTGTTTGCTAATATTGGTACATAATTAAGGTATCAAAACATGAAATATCTAAGTATGGCCACTCACACTTTGCCTCCAGACGTGCAAATTACACCAAAAAAATGCTTACTTCTCGAGTCTACAGACGCCGGGGTGTAAGGTGGCCCATATGACATTTCCCTCGCATCCCAACTGACCCTGGGCAGATGCCAGTGTCCCTATCTCACCCTAGAAAGGGGGGCAGTCTGTCAAACAATTTGAAAAGCAGGAGGAGTGCCGAAGGTAAGTCTTAAGTGGCGGTGCGCACGCATTGGCTCTGATTGCAACCCTGTGAGGATTTTTTTCATACAAACATGAACGTAATATTGAATATTGAGTGAATATTTTTAGGGTATAGTTATAATACACAACAATCTCTCAAAGTTCCTAGTCTTATTTTTGCAACATCCTGTATATAGTAGCACTAGAGTATAGAATAAAACAATAGTTAGAATGTAGTTTGAAGTAGTATATTTAAAAAAAATTGACGCTGTTAAGGGCCATGCTGCCGATGAACTCACCATATGGTCTTTCCAAGGACTGAAAGCTACCGTTTGCAATAATATAGGTACTTAAGAAAATTAACCATAATTTTTAAAAAATTACAATTTATCTTCGCAATTGATACAGTGATACTAATCTATAACCAGCCACTTATATTTTTAAGAAACTATGTTTAAGCATTCTTGATAAAAAAATTCTTTTACAATACTGCTAATTCTGTTGTTACATCTCTAAACTTAAAATTCTCTAAAATTTTCTAATTGCATCTGTTTCTTTCATTATCAGATAGAAAAGGACAGATGATTTTATTTAAGTTAAGACCTGTCAAATTAAGACAGCGCCTTGTTCGTAGATGTCGACTAAAATTAAAGGGTACCGTCAAGGCGCCGAATTGATATGATAGGTGTTCACTAAAATAAATCATCTGTCCTTTTCTATTTGATAAAGAAAGAAACAGATGTAATTTGAAAATTTTAGAGAATTTTAAGTAGAGAGAACAGAATCAGCAGCATTGTAAGAAATAGGATTTGATTCCAACAGTATTCACGTCGATAGTACGTTACGCCATCGGATTTGGTCATTTATCATTTGACGTTCGGTCAAGTAGCACGGTGCTTGTGCGTGTTCAATATTCA
The DNA here is from genome assembly GCA_963576445.1 of Lithosia quadra. Classification (NCBI taxonomy): domain Eukaryota; kingdom Metazoa; phylum Arthropoda; class Insecta; order Lepidoptera; family Erebidae; genus Lithosia; species Lithosia quadra. The sequence continues at coordinate 4,326,445 of OY754901.1, read as the reverse complement.
ACTTTTGAAATAGAACTAATGTGTTATCGGTAAAATGTTAGTATTTGTGTACTTGTACAGTGATTTAGTATAAAAGTTTCGAGATTTGGAATATAAAGTTGAGAACCAGAAACCAGAAGTCATGCTTAGATGCCAGAGTATCACTAAGAAATAGAGTTCATCGTCAGAGTGGCTCTATACAGGGAGCGACTGAAAGAGAGAGAAAGAATAGTAGTTAAAGACCAAATTAGACAATAAAATAATATATATTTTGACAGGCGAGAACTTGTGCTAGAGAGACCCATGATACCAAAGACTGTTAACATGCTTAACCATATTGATGCGATACAAAGACAGAAAATAGAAGATATTTACATATTGTATATAGTTTATGGTACAAGAAAACTGGCAATTAGAGAAAAGCAAATGAAGAGTGAAGAAGATGAAGTAAGATCAATAATTTTACCGCCCTTAGAGTCCTTGAAAATTCAAGAAATTTTTCTCTCAACTCTACAGCTATCACTGAATTATGGCAAATACTGTAATACCGGCGTAATAAGTCATTTTGGACATACTAATGTAAGGAAGAGACTTAAGGAACAACAGCTTATTAAACAACTGTGTAAAGTTGTAAGTTTAGCCGAAGAAGCAAAAGTGAGACATCTAAATTATGAGTTTATTGAAATTTTTGGGTGTTCTGTGTAATTTTATAAAAAGAGTATTAGATTTATTAACTTAACGGAGATGGAGAATTTAATTAAGTATATTTTAAATAGACATTTGGATAATCAAAACTGAAATATAAAAGACAGTCTAGGTAGTTTTTAGGAATGGTAACAATTCTTTGCTAAATAAACATGGCAGATCAACAAGTGAACTTTGCAAACATCAGCGATGTTGCTGATAAACTAAATCAGTTAGTACAGAAACTAAATGATGTCATTGTATCACACCAAACTTTTTTCGAGACAATGACTGATAAGTTTACGAAAGCTTATGAAGATATTACATCATATATAGATAAAAGCAATATACACAATAAAATTGACGAAAATTATAGTTCAGATGAACTGATTCTTTCAATGAAAGGGTTAATGGACTACACGAATGAAGTTATTCAAAAATCTAAAGCCGAAATATCAAAAAAGACGTCCAGAAATGATACTAATCCGATAACCAATGGTATAGAAGACTTTAATAATCAAGTACATGAAGTAATCACAATGGTTACAGATTATTACGACCAAGGACTATTGAGTAGTAGTGATGTAAAGTTTATAGATTTCTGTGAAAATGTAAAAAATGAGGCAGCGCATTATGAAAATTATCACGAAAAGCTCAATAATTTGATTAACAACGTTACTAAATTAGAAAATTTAACTCTACATTTGACTAAAAACTTCAATAACATTAGTTTTAAAGAATTTTTGAACCAATGCGATGAGTTTAAAAGTCGATTGGGTGTTGTAAAACCTGAACAAAATCCTAATAATGATAGCAAAATTGCTAGCTTTGAAACTTTCGTCAGACAAGTTAGTAAAACTGCACATCTAAGCAGTAAAGCTATGGAAATAGGATTACTTTCAGATAGTACAGCAGATTTTGTTGAAATTTGTGGCTACGTCGTAGATAAATTGAATGCTGGTATAGTAGTGAGACAGAGAGAAGCATCACAACCATCATTGTTGAATGATTTGTGTTGTAATATGGATGAAGTAATAGCATACCTTGTTAGATATAAAGATATGAAATTAATTTCACCAAGCGTTGAAAACTTTTTGAGTAAATGCTTAGAAGTTAGAAGCAAACTTGATAAACCTAACGAGAAAAAGCATGAAAATGAAGTTCTGATAACAGAACACGTATCTAATGATTCTTATAATCCAAATAAAATAATTATTGAGGATTCATTAGCTTATTATCAACAATTTACACCGGAAACTAGTTATATATATTACAATAAAGAACTTGATGCCCCAGGACCGTCACGAAAACAGTATACTGGTTATAAAAAAACAAATACGTCAGGTTCCAACAATTTTATCCAAAGTAAATTTAAACCTACAGATGAAAATGATCCCACAAGGCCTTTCAAAAAAATCATGTCTCCTATATCGTATCTCCCACGATCTAAAACGAAATTACCAGTTCTAAATAGAAAACTATATGATGATTCGTTTTCTCATAACAACGCAACAACAGCCGATAGTGCAATACATTATTTTGAGAAAAATCGTAAAATTATAGAAAAGAAAGATCCCAGAAAGATGAAGAAATCTAAAAGAATATTAGACATTAATGAGGTAGAAATAAACGAAAACTCAGCTTTGGGAACCGCTCCAATTGCAGCTCAATCTATACCACAAGATAATTGTATAAAAATATTACGAAATACAAAATCTGACGAGTATAATTCTTTAGTATCGCATTTCATCTTGCCAATTTTGAGAAGAACGGAATCTGTTGATTTTGGTTTTTGTCATAAACGTTCTAGTATTAAATTTAATAATAATAATAATGATTCGGCTGACAATGATGGTAGATAAATCATTTAATACTTAGACTGAATTTTTATATAGTTAATAAAAAATAACTGTAATTTTATGACGTTTATCATAAAATTCAATAGTAAGTATATTTTATGAAGCAAATAGAAATTTAACATAAAATATTTTTACAAACAATGTATTGCAATATTACTTTATCTAAATAAATGCCTTTACTGAAAATATTTTTTTTAATATTGTTATAGAAGGCGACGAAGTGATCCTATTGTTACCGACTAATTAATAATATTTCAGTGATACTGAACGAATATGTGACTGAGCTAATATGAAATTGAACAAACAAACACATTAACTAGCAGAGCACGTATTAAATGTCACACACACACTCACGTGCACATCCTCAGACACACACCAAACACACACACACACCCATAATAACTACTAAGATGTCTAATGATTTTCATCCACGCAGCAATCCTGGTTGCAACGAAGGATTGCTGCCATCTGACCTACTAATCCCGAAAGGAATGCTCGCGCTTCGTCCATCAATATAGCCGCCCTCCGGTATACTTTGATAGAAATAGATATAACTAACTGATGCCCCCGGCTCCGCCCGCGCGTAGGTTGATTTTTACAACAATAATAATCATAGTCATCTAATTATACCTACCTGAGTTACTTCACGGTAACTTTTCCTTATCATAAATCAATTAATTATAAAAGTACCTTAATATCATTACACTTTAGTATAAATTATCTTAGCTCTACAATTATTGCATCATCAGTTGAAAAAGAAAACTACCTACAATATCTGCCTCAACAGGAATCGAATCCGTAATCTCTCTAAGAGCATGAAGTTATTTGACCTTTTTATATAACCTATCGAATTTTCTTGCTTGCAAGACTACCAATAAAAATATTTTAAAAGTTCCTCTCGAATACCAGTGGTGAGTTTATCGGCACGCTTGTAATACAAAAAATGAAACAGTCATTTGTTTCACAGGAAACAAAATGTGCTGGCTAAACTAGTCATACCAAAAATTCAAAAAGCGATAGCGTACATTAAGTCTGAGCTGGAAGAACGAGAAAGAGAAGAGACATTCAGGCTTAAACGATTTAAGCAATCGAAAGAGAGGAAAGCGATTAAAAAGGCAATAGTCAAAGACGAAGACGAAGACGAAGAAGAGACACTGTCGGTGGCAGCTGAACCGCACGTTATACCAGTCATAAAAATTCCAGCCAGGATAATCAAACCTTGTTCCTGTGCTGCGAACCATCATAGGATCGATGAAACAGACGGACAATTCGATTGTCCTATCTGCAAATTAGTAGATAAAAATGTAGCATTAAAAATTGCACCATGTAAACTTTGCTTGCCTGAAGTCACCAAACACGAACATAGACTGAAACATTTAATGGCACATGTAAATCAAGTTTTATTGTTGTCAAGACAATATATTGACGCTGAGGCGGCTTCCTGCTGCAGAGCAGAAGGTAAAGAGAATGAAGGGGGAGAATTGAGTTACGTAGGTGTAAAAAAGCAAATAGAGTATATCAGTGCTACTTGTACGTGTCCACATGACGTAAAAGAACCTAGTATACAATCTGAGGACTCTTGTACCTGTAAACCTTCATGCCATTGCGACGATGAATCACTTAATGAATGTTGTGGAGGTCCAGATAGTATAAAAGATGGTGGACGTTCAGAATCTGAATTCCAGACGTACAATCTATGTTCACTTTATGGGAGTTCGTCTTGTCCACTGTCACTGGCAACCGGGTCCAATTACCAAAATTCTACGAAAAATAATCCACCAGCACCACCATTTTTTTATCTCTATACTGGACCATATGTACGTTCAGAAACCGGGTTTCATTCGGTCCAATCAAGAAGTGCTAGGAGTTGTAAGAAATCTTCAGATGCTGCGATATGCAAAAACGAATTAATACAGGTCAAGGCATCATGTCCTTGCGCACAATTGGAAGAAAATAAGTCGTGTATCAGTGAAGCTTTGTCTGCGCAAAAAACGTCTGAAAATCCATGTACTTGTGACTCTACGGAAATTGTGCGTCCTCAGAATCCTCCTTCACAACAATCAAAGTCCACGTGGCCTGAAGAAACACGTCAATCTTGTAAACGAGTGGTTTCATTGTATTCTCCAAACCAAGCCACTGATTTGGTAAAACGAACTACTCGATTGTCTGAACCCCGTTTAAAAGTCAAATATTCTATTAGCGCAAATTTTTCCGTTGAACCAGAAAATAAAACCTCTTCAAATTTGAAGTCAGATACTCGGTTTCATCCAATTAAAAAAGCTGATGCGAATTTAAAAGTTACTACAAGTTCTACAAATTATATACACGATGATTATATTATGCAAAACACGAAATATTCTTCAATAACATTGGAACCAACTAAATCCTCTGAAATCGTATCCGGACAATCAATCGATGATTTATGTAGCTGTGACTCTACAGACACCCTTGTGCCAATCGTACTCCAGTCATCCAATCACGATCAAGAATTACCACAGTCTGATGTCGTAGAACAAATTTGTAAAGGGATGTTTCCACCAAAGCAACCTACTGCCTCATTACCACCTCCTATGGAATTAGCAAAGCGAGTCGCTAAGGCATCTGAATCCTATTTAAAGAAAAGAAGTTCGCAGAACAATGCTTCTGCTGTTGATGCAAGTGAAGAGATACAAAATTATTCAACATGTTACTTGAAATCTTTACTGTCTAAACAATCATCATGCTCTTGTGAGTCTCTGCAACAGACTAAATCTTGTTCATGCAAATCCATGCAATCGTGTCCATGTTTGTCTGAAGAAACATCAAGAGATTCGAATTCTTCAAAAGATTTTTCAAAATCAGATAAGTCACTTAGTGATAAAACATCGGGTCCACCCTATTTTAAGAGACCTGCAACCTACTATACTGCGGTACCTCAAAATTTTACACCATTAATATCTTACACTAAGGAAAAAGAATTAGGGCTATATAGTTCACATAATAAGACCGATGCATTAGTTTTACGTAGTACATCTATCAGTAGTAATTTTGCTGAACAATATCTGTCTTTCAACCCATGTATCCGAGACCAAAATTATAAAAATAATATTTTCTCCGAGGCTAGCAATATCGCCGGCTCACTCAGTAAATTTTTACCTACGCAAGCCACATACCTTTCACCATACACGCGAGGAGGCAAGCCTGGACCCTGTGGTATTTCGGAAGTAAACTATGTCGCATGTCCTCTCAGCAACACTGTCTCTATACAATCTGCAATCTACTTGCCATATATTATATCAAAAGAAAATTGCACATGGTACGATATTAAATCAAAACATACGCAAGTTGGACAACAAGTTCTATGTAATAATTCTCAGTTAAGTAATATGGGAGCTTTGGATAATATAGACCTACAGTCAACATGTTTGGTTTCATATACAGAAGAAGAAGAAAGATCTGAACACAGCATCATCTCTGGAACATATAACATAACAAATAAGTTTGATAGTGCTGACTCTAAACAATGCACAACTTCTATGACACAAGCACTTGATGAAAATGCAGCGATTTCTGATATTGTTAAAACATCTAAATCACCTGACGGTACCATATGTAAGAATTTTTCAATCTATATTTCAATGAACTCACAAAACAATTCACCTGATATATTATATACTCCAAAAGCTAAACTTAACGAATGCGGTAGTTGTGAGACAACTAAAAGTCTTAAATTTAAAGATTGTTCAACATACGTTACTGTTATACGCAAAAGACCTTTACCATATACGCGAGAGGGACGGCCTGGACCTTGTGGTGTTGGTGAGATGACTTATAATACTTATTTCGTCATATCTGAGGACTGTGCAACATATGTAACTACCGTTCCTAAAAAGACTAAAGAAGGAAATCCTTATGATGGTTTAAGTATAATAACTACAAATAGTTCGTCTTCTTACTTTACTTATAAGACATGTAGCGACGGTGATACTTCACTTATACAAGAAGAAATATCAGACACCTGTAGTATTTGCAGGTTAGCCAAAATAACTAGACAGTTTGAAGGTTTTGCACCGTGTAGACAAGATTCAGAGTATATCGATAATTTTGACAATTACGACATATCTGATTCTTCAATCTTAAAAATTTGTACAGCATGTAATCCAGTTCCTAAGTATGTCGTACCTTATACACGAGAAGGGATCCCAGGTCCTTGTGGAGTTGGTGAGGAAAATAATATTGATAGTTATGAGAATATTGAAGACTTCGGGCAGTCTGGAATCTTAGTACCTTATACGAGGGAAGGAATACCTGGACCTTGCGGTGTTTCTGAAACAAATACTATAGTAAGTTCAGTAATTATTGGAATTAGACCATATACACGTGAAGGAAGATCAGGACCCAGTGGTGTCTCAGAAACAAGTCATTTAGCAGAATCTCTGTGTAATACTTCCACTAAACCGATCCCAAATGTTAACTCATATACACGAGAAGGGAAACCAGGTCCATGTGGTGTTACTGAGTGGGTTTCAGATGGCAAACCACACACGCGAGAGGCTACACTAGGATCCTACGATGTCCCTGAGACTCTTCCAGGTGTTGGAGCATTCACACGAGAAGGGACGCCAGGACCTTGCGGCGTTTCTGAGACGAATCACAATGCAGGTGCTATCTGTGTACGCATCCCTAGTATTCTTCCAAGTAGTGGAGCATACACGCGAGAGGGGACACCTGGCCCTTGTGGTGTTGCTGAGTCAAATCGTAATGCAGGTGCTGGCTGCAGAACAATCCCTAAGAACCCTCCAGGTGTTAGAGCATACACACGAGAAGGAACGTCAAGATCTTGCTTAACTTCTGAGATAGATCGAAAAACAGGTGCTGCTTGTATAAGCACCCCTAAGACGCTCCCAAGCGTTGGAGCATACACGCGAGAGGGGACACCTGGTCCTTGCGGTGTTTCCGAGTCAAATCGTAATGCAGGTGCTGCCAGTAAAACCCCTCCAGGTAATGGAGCATACACACGAGAAGGAACGCCAAGATCTTGCTTAGTTTCTGAGATAGATCGAAAAATGGGCACTGCTTGTATAAGCACCCCTAAGACACTCCCAGGCATTGGAGCATATACGCGAGAGGGGACACCTGGCCCTTGTGGTGTTGCTGAGTCAAGTCGTAATGCAGGTGCTGCCTGCAGAACGATCCCTAAAACCCCTCCAGGTAATGGAGCATACACACGAGAAGGAACACCAAGATCTTGCTTAGTTTCTGAGATGGATCGGAAAACAGGCACTGCTTATATAAGCACCCCTAAGACGCTTCCAGGCGTTGGAGCATATACGCGAGAGGGGACACCTGGTCCTTGCGGTGTTTCCGAGTCAAATCGTAATGCAGGTGCTGCCAGTAAAACCCCTCCAGGTAATGGAGCATTCACACGAGAAGGAACGCCAAGATCTTGCTTAGTTTCTGAGATAGATCGAAAAGGAGGTACTGCTTGTATAAGCACCCCTAAGACGCTCCCGGGCATTGGATCATATACGCGAGAGGGGACACCTGGTCCTTGTGGTGTTGCTGAGTCAAATCGTAATGCAGGTGCTGCCAGCAGAACGGTCCCTAAAACCCCTCCAGGTAATGGAGCATACACACGAGAGGGGACACCTGGCCCTTGCGGTATTTCTAATACAGGTCATATAGAAGTTGATAACAGCAATAAGACCCTTGAGGCCTCAGGTGGGAGAGCATCTTCAGGAAAACCAGGACTTGGCGATATCACCGAGGCAAATAAAACTGCGGAGTCTCGTGACTCTCAGTCACCATCAAATGAAAAACAAAGTGGTCCTTTTAATAAAGATCGTTTTGTAGGATTTTTCTGTAATACAACCCTCAAAGTATCTTCAGACATCCGAGAAGCGACAGGACGTTGCAGTGTTTCTAAAACAAGTCACAATGCAGGTTCTGTTCGTTCCACGGTTCGTAAGCTGTTCTCAAATGTTAGATCACACAAACGAGAAACAAGATTAGGACCTTGCGGAGTTTCCGAGACAAGACAAGGTATAACAGGTGCTGACAATACTAGGACTCCTGAGACGCTCCCAGGTGTTACTGTATATACGAGAGAAGGGATACCAAAGTCACGCGGTGTTACTGAGGCAAACAAAATTATAGGTTCCCTTTATTCTGAAGATCCTCAGTCTCTCTCAACAGTGAAGAATCCACACACACGTGAAGAATCGCGAGGATCCTATGATATTTTTAATAAAGATCATATTGTAGGGTTTCTGTATAATACAACCCTCAAACCATCTTCAGATTTTAAAGCATACAATCGAGAAAACATAAGAGAAGTTACATCAGGATCTTACGGCATTTCTGAGACTGATCATATAGCAGGTGCTGACGGTATAAGGGGTCCTGAGAACCTTTTAGGTGTTGGAGCGTATACACGTTTTATTCGTAGTATAACTCCGAAGCTACTATCTAGACCTTATACTCGGGAAGGGTTACCAGGACCCTGTGGAGTATCTGGGAATGTTTATACTGAAAAATCACGAGCTGATACAATACCTAAATGGTCTACCTACATTGAACCATACACAAGGGAAAATCGACCCGGTCCATGTGGCATTACATTTGAGGCAAACAGCTTCTCCTCTGAATCGTCTTCGAATCGTGAGAATAAATGTAGAGCAAGTTTAAAAAACTCGATGATTTATAAACCAACAATTTCTCAGTTATGCAAGTTAGAGTCATATACCAGAGAGGGACAAGGTGGACCATGTGGTATAAATGATTTCTCTTATTGTGACACTCAATCTTGTATGATGTGTCTTACACCTCCGTGTTCAGTAAAAGTATTACCCGGGCATACAGTCAAACGCAATACAAAAGACGCTGTAACGTATGTTACTGTGGTTCCTCGTCTTGTGCCGTGTATGCGAGAAGCAGTTCCTAGAACCTGTGGCACATGTAAAAGAAAAAATTTACCTTCAGCAGAAAATACTAAGAGCCCTGCATTTTGCTGTAAAGGTCGAGCGCCTCATATACGCATTGATGAAACACATTCTTTACATTCTTCTGTTCCTGTGTCATGCTCTTCTTGCAGGCCTTCAGCAACAGCTTCTGCAGCCACTTCAAAGGGCTTACCTGCATATATTTTAGCAATACCATCATCTAATAAACCATCACAAACCTGTTGTAAATCTAAAATGCCTTGTACTGCAACTTTAGGATGTGGTCCGTCATATAATGAATCTGATCATTGTATTGCCCCGAAACAAGGCTGTTCTATTTGTGGTCGCTCTGCTTCTAAGTTAAATTCAAATAGGACCTCTGTATCATACTTAACATCTATAAGCCATGGAACTTGTGATACTGCTAATAATTCACTAAGGTCTCAACCATGTTCTGGTTGTGGAAAAGCAAAGTTAGTTCTGTTTTGTGCTAGCAACCCCTCTGTAAAATCAGTCGCTATTGGAACTTGTGGAACCAATCGTCCTTCATGCAAACCAACTTCTATTTGTAAACTTTCAACAAAATCATCTGAGCATCATAGGGGAAAGACACCAGTCAATCAACCATGTACCGTATGTTCAATTGGTTCCGTAAATAAAGATGCTAAAATATCTTCTGAAGAAAGTGTTTCCTCTTTGTCCTCTTTGTCCTCTCATTCCTCTTCAGAAGATTGTAATAAAAAGGTAAACGAAGATACGGGTGAATCGGGTTTTGGTTATTTTGAGATTGGATTTAAAAAAATCACCAAAATATGCAAATTTAAGAACCCAGATGGTACAGTAACTGATGAAAAACGAATCATAACTGTTGAAACTACAAAGAAACGGCCTCAAAAACCCGAACGCCTTGAATTGGAGGAAGGAACTTCTATTAGTTGCTCGCTGGACAATGAAACTAATACAGCCAACAATTTTAAATGTAAATCTTTAAGGGGCACTAAGTCAAACAATGTGCAAGGTAATGTTGATATGATCGTTTGTCCAAAAATAAGGCGTTGTATATCTGCTCAAAATTGCAATAACGCTAAAGTACCAATAATCATGCCAAAAACTTGTAAAAATTCGCTCCCAAAGTCCATTGTAGTAAAATGTCCGAATATACCATATGATTCAGACAGTGCTTCAAAGTGTAAATGTAAGAACAAGTCACCAGCCAACAGACAGGTTGATTCTGAGAATGGCCAAAAATGCAATTGTACGATGAAATCACCTTCTCAACCCACTCCTCCTGCCAACAGAGCTGAAGATGTAGACAGTAGCCCAAAGTGTCACTGCGCGAAAAAATCACCTACTAAATCAACTTGTCCAGTATGTGCTAATAAAATACAAAATTCAGGTTATAGTCCAAAGTGTAATTCTGCCAGAAAATCACTTTCTAAAGTTCCTCCCATTTGTGGAGACTCTGCAGAAGTTCCGGACAGACGGTCAGAGTATCATGGTGATAATTTAATTTTTCTAGTACCTACTGGCAAAACATGTGCCAATAGTTCGGAAAATAGTCCGGAGAAAGCCTGTGCACGTAATCAAGTGTTGACGCTGCCAATTTGTACCAATATACCTCTAGATATAAAAAATGAAAAATGTAGCTGTCATAGGACGCATTCTAAACCTCATCAAGCTACAGAATTCGAGCCGAAGTTTGAGGATGGTAATGCTGTTTTTGTTGTACCGACTCGTAAAGTATGTGATAATAACTGTGCAAGTAAATCACATATATCGGCTGCGCCAAGTAGTATCAACGGACCACAAGATATGAAAAACGAGAAGTGTAGCTGTCATAAGTCGAATTCTAAGCCCATGGCGTCAGTGTGTAAATGTGGGAAAAAACCACCTCCTAAATCTTCGGCTCCGATATATACAAATAAGTTGGGAGATTTAGACAGTGGTCCGAAGTGTAGCTGTGCTACAAAATCGCCTCCTGAACCTACACCTCCTGTATGTGCCAACAGATTGGAAGATTCAGACAGTGGTCCAAAATGTGACTGTTCAAACGAAACCCATCCTAAGTCCGCCGCGCCTGTATTTGACCACAAACTGGAATGTCCGGACAAAACCTCTCCCAAGCCCATAACTCCTGACTGTGCCAATAGACTAGAAGATTCAGACAGTGGTCCAAAATGTGACTGTCCAAACGAAATCCATCCTAAGTCCACCGCTCCTGTATTTGACCACAAACCGGAATATCCGGACAAAACCTCTCCTAAGCCCTTAACTCCTGAATGTACTAATAGACTAGAAGATTCAGACAGTGGTCCAAAATGTAACTGTCCAAACGAAATTCATCCTGAGTCTCCTGATTTTGACCACAAACCGGAAAGTCCAAAACATTTGAATGAAACCCATCCTAAACCCGTAACTCCTGAATGTACCAACAGATTAGAAGATTCAGATAGTGGTCCAAAATGTAACTGTCCAAACGAAATCCATCCTGAGTCCACAGCTCCTGATTTTGACCACAAACCAGAAAGTCCAAAATGTTTGAACGAAACCCATCCTAAACATGAATATACCAACAGATTAGAAGATTCAGACAGTGGCCCGAAATGTGAATGTGCCAACAATTCACCACCACGTTATAAACAGGATGCAGGTTGTAATCCAATGTGTAATATAGCGAGCGAATTGCTTCCCATGTTAACTACGCCAGCTTGTCTTATCAGCCCGAATAACAGGAAAGCAAGAGGTACGGAGGATAATATTGTGTTTCTTGCAATAACCGGTAAAGTGCGTCCCAATAAAACACAAGATCCAGCGGGTGCCAACCGACTGGAAGAGTCAGATAGCAGTTCCAATTGTGACTGTATCAGCGAATCACTACCTCAGTTAAATGCGGCAATTGGTTGTTCCGATGGTAGACCGAAAGATTATGAGAGTAATGCTATTAATGTTAAACCCTCGTGTATGACATCTGCTAATAATCTAAAAGATTTGGATAACGACCCCAAGGAGTCATGTAAAAACAATTTAACTTCTATTGAGTTACAAAATATTCAAGTGTGCTATTTTTCGCAAGGAGAAGCAGGCAGAGTATTTGATATGCGTAATATGAAACATAGCAATAATCGTGAAGAAAAAATAGCTTTAATTAAGACTCAATGCAAAGAAGTGCCTTGTTCTCCACAAGAAGAAGCAGGCAGAGTATTAGACTTACGTGATATAAAAGATAACGGTGATCGTAAAGAAAAACCTTCAACTAAACCCGAAAACAAAGAAGTAAACCGTTCTCCAGAAAAAGAGGCAGGTAGAGTTTTAAACTTACATAAAGTAAAAGATAGTTGTGATTGTGAAGAAATAACACCTTCCACAATACTCCAAAACCAAGATAAAGTGGTGTCATGTAGTTCTCTACAAAGTGAAACGGGTATAGTAATAGACTTGAATGATATAAAAGAAAAAGAAGACAAATGTAAGTGCAAAAAAGTTTGTAAGTGTGATAAATCACCTTCAATATTGTCCGAAAATCAAGAAACTCATCATCATAGTCCAGAAGAAGAGGCAGGCAGAGTGATAGACTTGAATAACTGTAAATGTGAAACCAAAATACTCTCAATAAGAGCCCAAATTAAAGAGATATGTGGTATTCTTCATAGAGTAGTAAGCCAAGCAGTAGATACACACGATATGAAAGAGAATAGAAATTGCGGCAATAAAATACCTTCGACAAAGCGCAAAAATACAGACTTATGTTGTTCTCTGAAACAAGAACCAGGTAGAGTATTAGATTTACGTAACAAGAAAGAAACACGCAGTTTTGGTAAAAGTATACCTTCAACTGAGTGCCATGGTGAATCAGGTATGGTGCTAAATTTACAAAGCGCGAAAGATAACAGTAATTATAAAAAAAGACATAAAGAATACACAGTACCTTTGAAAACAACTACTTGCAAACCTATTCGGAAAACTGAAATTGCTATATCCAATACAGACTTATGTTGTAATTCAAAAACCTCATGTATTTCAACATCGATAAAAAAAATCGACTCTAATAGTTGCTGTGCAGTTATTCCTAAGGCTCATAAAACTTCTTGCTGTAGACATCATGATGCTAGCAAGCTTTCCATCTTTGGAGGAGTTAGTGTGTTAGATGCCTTTCGACAATTGTTCCAACAAAAGGTGCAGGACAAAAATATTTGCAAAACCTGTTATTCTCCGTTGAGTAGTCCCGATGAATCTGATCGTCATCTATGCGATGGCTGTAATGAAAAGTTGATCTATGAAAGCGATTACCGCAATTATGGTAACGAACCAGGTTCATTCAAAAGTGCACCGTCTCTGTTCAGTCATAAATTCTGTTTTTCAAAGAACAGTTTGAGAGCTATGGAGAAAAAATGTTGTCAAAATGCAATTAGTACACCTTTAATAATAGATAGTGACATAAGTTTAAATTCGGATAAACATAAGCCGTGGGGTAAGAAATAATATAGACATTCCAATAAAGTATGAGATGCAAAATTTATACGAATAAATAAGACAGGTATAATTTGACTCGGATACATAAATTTATGGCTCAAGAGACGGTGTATCACATACATACATACCTACATACATACAAATCACGCCTTTTTCCCATTGGGGTAGGCAGAGACAACATCCGGTGCATCGCATTCTAGATTATAAGTCATAGACATGTTTTGAAAACCATTTAGTTCTTAACTCTGTAAACTGTATACCTTCCTGTTTAAATCTCAAACCAACAAATAAAGTTTTATTAAACTCCATTTTTTTTCTTGTTTTATCAATCATTTATCAATCAGGTCAAAAGACCATTATCATATTCAAAATGATCATATCAAGGGGTCAAAAAGATCATGAGCGTAGGTCTGGCGGTGACGGGTGAAGCCGTCTGTCACCCTAGCAGAAGCAGGCCGAATTAGCGGCGCGTGTTCACCCCCTCCCCCGCCCTTTACTGGGGCATGAAGGGGAGACCGTGGTTCCCAAACTTGAGGAGGTCATTCTCGAAGCCGGAGATGGCCCGGGTCAGCCGTGGTATAAGGGAAATGCCTTTTGGGCCACCTTATCTCTCGGTTTGAGTCGCTTTGATTCCAACATAACCACCCCCTTTGGCGACGGGGGATTTCCGCACGAAAAACAGGGGGCAAAATAAGGTGATGCTACGGAGCGTCTAAATTAAGTATTAGTTTTAAAAGTTGATGATGAGTCCAAAGTTGCCTTGGCGTTCAAAATTGTGCGCAAATAAGAAAGAATAACAGCCTAAAACAATTTCATCGTTTTGATGTTGACTGTAAGTGCCGGGTAAAACGGGGTGAATAGGGATCAAGGGGTGAATAGGGATCAAGGGGTGAATAGGGATAAAATGGTAATTAAAATTTGTTTAATCATTTCTTTTATAAAATGTCAATTAGGTAGATAACCAGATCTTCGATGATTCTCTTCATTGTGACGTGTAAGTAGTTCATAGTTTCGCATAAAAGATAACTGCAAAATTTAACTGACCATTTTATTCCTATACGGTAGGTACCTGACGATCACAATTTATAAAATCAAGAGCACCACTAAGGGCCTCCCCTAAGATAGCAGCGTCTCTCCTACGACGAGTGAAAAGCGCTGCCGTCTCCATAGCCCGGGTGGCACTGCAAATGCAGGTGGTCTCGCTATAAAATTTGAGGCAACCCCCCTCCGTATGGTATGCAATCATCCTACTAATATAAATTAAAGTACCCAAATAGTAGCGTCTAGACGTTATGTAAAACTAAATAAAGGAGAGATTAAATAAAAGAGAATAGTTGGAATTGATTGAATACCTGGCATCGGGAGCGAATAATTAGTAGTGTGTAAAACAACGAGTCGACTTCATTTTGTTTTAGTTTTGTCTGTGTGTGCGTCTGCGCAACTTACAAATTTGTAGCGTAGGGTTGTCAGTAATCCTTCCTTCCTATCCTAGTCCTATCCTATCCTATCCTACTAATATTATAAACGTGAAAGTTTGTAAGAATGTATGTCTGGATGTATGTTTGTTACTCTGCCACACAAAAACGGCTTGATGGATCTGGCTAAAATTTGGTACAGAGATAGAATATAGTCTGGAATAACATATAGGCTACTTTTTATACAAGCTAATACCGCGGCTCCGCTCGCAAAGTCGATCGGTCGGGATTTTCTAGATATATGTTTGTTACTCTTTCACGTAAAAACGGCTGAATAGATCTGACTGAAATTTGGTAACGAGATAGATTAAAGTGTGGAATAACATATAGGCTACTTTTTATACAAGCTGATACCCGCGACTCCGCTCACGGAGTCGATCAGTCGACCCACGGAGTAGATCAGTCGGGATGTCTGTATGTATGTTTGTTACTCTTTCACGCAAAAACGGCTGAATAGATCGGGTTGAAATTTGGTATAGAGATAGATTATAGTCTGAAATAACATATAGGCTACTTTTTATACAAGCTAATACTCGCGGCTCCGCTCGCGAAGTAGATCGATCGGGACGTCCAAATATTATGTTTGTTGTTATTTCACGTAAAAACGGCTGAATGGATCTGACTGAAATTTGGTACCGAGATAGAGTGTAGTGTGAAATAACATATAGGCTACTTTTTATACAAGCTAATACCCGCGGCTTCGCCCATGGAGTCGATCAGTCGGGATATCTGGATGTATGTTTGTTACTCTTTCACGTAAAAACGGCTGAATAGATTAGGTTGAAATTTGGTACAGAGATAGATTATAGTCTGAAATAACATATAGGCTACTCTTATACAAGCGAATACCGCGGCTCCGCTCGCAAAGTCGATCGGTCGGGATGTCCAAATATTATGTTTGTTGCTATTTCACGTAAAAACGGCTGAATGGATCTGGCTGAAATTTGGTACCGAGATGGAGTGTAGTGTGAAATAACATATAGGCTAATTTGTATACAAGCTAATACCCGCGGCTTCGCCCATGGAGTTGATCAGTCAGGATATCTGGATGTATGTTTGTTACTCTTTCACGTAAAAATGGCTGAATAGATCAGGTTGAAATTTGGTACAGAGATAGATTATAGTCTGGAGTAATATATAGGCTACTTTTTATACAAGCTAATACCCACGGCTCTGCCCGTGGGAGTCGATTGGTTGGTAATCGTTTTTTGGCCATATTCCCGGTTCTACTTAACCAAATGCAATCAAACATATGGCAGATTTTATGTAAAACCAAGACCTTTCTAATGAAAAGGGGGCATCAAAATTTGTTTAGCAGTTTTTGCGTCCATTACGAACAAACAGACAAGGATTGCAAAAAATAGATATTAAATTTGTGGTCAAGATAACCAAGTCTTTTTTTTTTCAAATATCGATTATTACAACTAAAAGTACTGTTATAAAGGGATATGATGTCCACACTGTCGCCTTAAGTGGAGAGTGGAATGTAGGGTGGAGTCGGGAGAGGAGATTGGACAGTAGAGTGAAGGTGGAGAGTGGAGTGGAGTGTGGAGTGGAGAGTGAAATGAACAGTGGAGTGGAGTCTGGAGTGGAGAGTGGAGTGAACAGCGGAGTGGAAAGTCGAGTGGAGAGTCGTTTCATTCAAATAGACTTGGTGGCAATACCGAATTCCACGCGGGCGAAGCCGCGGGCGGAAGCTAGTAAAAAATAAACCTAAAATACGATATTGAACTTTAAGAAGTCTTCATCAACTCCAAGCGTTTGCTCAACTCAGTTTGTGGGGCACAAAATAATTAATAGTATTACGTAGGTATTTGGGGTTGGGTTATTTTTTCTAGTTAAAAAGCAACTGAACTTTGATATTTATACCCCATTGGCGATAGTTCTGTTATTAGACCTGGGGTATGGTTCAGTAAAGTTAAGTTTGACAACGTGAGATTTCAGTTAGATTATTACGAAAAACGTAAAGAAAACTTTGATATGCTGTATGATCTGTCAAAACATAACCTACCTACGTGTTCGATGGGTTATTCTGTATTCTGAAGGTTTAGCCTTCAGAATAACACGTGTGCAAATAAATTCGAAATTTTAATTAGGTTCTCGTAGCATTTGAAATCAATCGTTTTAAAAATGTAGTTTTACTGAATCGGTCCCCAGTTATCAAACTTTGAGTAGGTATACCTACTCCCAACTATCCGTAACGCCACTGATGTTATGGCAACCGGGATCGAAAGCGTGCACTCCGAGGCACGGAGGAGTTTCATTAAGCTAAGAATGGTCACCTATCTTAGATTGACCCGGCTGGAATTGCTTAACTTAACAATGTGTTAAATGTACCTATAAAAATTTATAAGTAGATACTATAGTAATGTTAAAAAGGATAAATATTAAATTATTTTTTATCCGACGAGTGCCAGCCCTGAAGTAGTGGTTTGGCTCGAGTCCACCGTAGTACGCAGACGTGAGACGTGACGTCACGGGGGCATTCCTGCGTTTTGTACTAGAATATAATTAAACACTGTTACTTAGTGCCGTGATAGAGTACGACTTAGATCAAAAGGATTATAATAGTTTTATTGGCAACTAGCTGTAGCTCGCGGCTCCGCCCGCGTGGACGTCGATTTTCGAGTTTTTTTACTATATCGCCGGTTTTAATTAGCCGATTGAGTAGCCACTGCTCACTGCGCCCCTCCTTCCCCCAACCCTTCCTAGCCTACCCACCCCTTCCCAACTCTCCCCCCTTCAGGGTAGGCAGCGCGTGTGTGACACCCTTAGTGCTTGCTCACGTTCATAGGCCACGGTGACCGCTTCCCATCAGGTGGGCCGTGTGCTTGTCTGCCACCTACGTAGTATAAAAAAAATGAACATGTTAAGCTATCGATACCTCGGTTACCATATAAATAAATATAGCAGTCGTTAGGGGTAGTTAGAACCCTAAAAAGTCCAACAAACTGGTCTAACTACAGAACTTCGATATTGCCAGTGGGTTGTGGGTTGTGGAGGTCAGATGGCAGTCACTTCACGGAAAATATCGAAGCGGTTTGGTACCTCTTTTATTTGCCGCACCATAAAGACTTGGAATTCTTTACCAGCGCATGTGTTTCCTTCCTCCTATAGTCTCGGGGCCTTTAAGCGGGCCGTGAAAAAGTATTTGATGAGACCGTCAAGCTGAGGGTCGCCACTGTAGCACTACCGGTGTATGTAGTGGTGACCCCGGTCCTGAGACTTTACCTTTACTTACCATCAGGCGAGGTGAAGTCATTTTAACGTGTCCTTGATAAAAAAAAGTTCAGCCGCTTCGTAGTTAGAATGAAAAGCCGACCCCAAATGAAAAGGCTCGGTAGATGATGATGTCTTGGGAAGATAAGAGAAATGTTGATGGTGTCCTCATTTGGACACAGACCTGCTCTACTATCAGTCAATAAGCCTATTGCAGTCCACAGCTGGACATAGGCCTCTCCCAGTGTACGCCATAGCACCCGATCCTCCGCCTTGCGCAAACAGGCATGGTTGAATGGAGGCCAGGGATGGACTGGATGGACTTGAAACGGGCGGTAAATAAAAGTAACAGAGCGCTGACTATTCACTTTATTTGCAATCATTATATATATCAAAAATGGCTGGCTAATGGCTGGCATTGGCTCCATGTGACACATCTCTTTCCATAAGGCATAAACATAATATGGCTGGCTGACATACTGGCTGGCTGGCGGATCGAGAAGGTCACATGGCGGCTTTGGCTTTGGCTTTGGCTATGGCTGGCTAATACGTAGGCTTAAGTTACGTCCGTTACAGACTATAACTATTGTTTACCCTACAAACCATTGTTTATCTCAACAAAAAGGCATTACCAACCAGAGCCTGACTCATACACCATAATTACTTGAAACAGACTGTCCGAATGTCTGTTGCAAAACGTAATAATATCTAATAATAATAGGTGACAAATACATAAAGCGTGACCGGTCTATTATAGTCCGGCTATGCGGCCGGTTTCGTAATAGACGGACAGACAGACGAAATTGTATTGTGTTGTGACAATTCTATTACAATTGGCTGGTTAAACTTTGGACTTCGCTAATGAATAGCTTTGAAAGTTAAAGTAAAAGTCTTATTACATTCGTGAGTTAATTATGTTGTTAGGTATTTTATTTCTCAACTTTAAATTCTGTTTTCGGATAGTTATTGGAAAATAAAAGTATGTATTAGGTAACTACAAAATTAAAACATTTTTAACATTTTTTTAATGATTTTTGATCGCGAAAACTAAACATCCAGGATAGGACATTAGAAATCGTTAGCATACTAATTGATTTAAAATTTCATTCAATTTTTAAGTTTTTCATCTTCTCGTTCTTTCGTGTCGATGCTGCCATCGTAGTAATTGGTTGCACGGCCGCCACTTACGAGACCGAGCATAGGTATCGCTCTTTAAGAAGGCTTAACATATGCCTCTCACTTTTTAGTGACCTGGTTGGTTGACTTAAAATTAAAAACGTACCTACCAATAAGTACAAAATTATGCGTTGCAGTTCCCAAATCATTACTTGATATTTAAAAACATAAGACTTGAATGATTTCAAATTTATAGTAAAACTTAAAATCCCTCTTAATCTTACATTATTCCTCTTATTATTATTTAAGTCATTATAAATTGTTTTGTATTAGCATGTATCTACTACCAGAGAATAAGATAAGATAAGTTATATAAGTTACATTACGATACGCCGATGAAAGCGTGCATTTTTCAAAAGTTTGGGGAAGAGGGGGAGAAAGGGGAAAAACCACTTTTTTATTTGTCTGAAGTCCAAAGCTTATGTGTTCAGCGTTTAAGTATCTGGCCAATACTTATCTCTGAGACAACAATCGTGTTGCGGACTTGATTATTGCACTCGCTTACGAACCTTTTAAGGCGAAGTCTGTCACTCCAAAGATTTCACTTTTTTGACCTTGTATTGAGCTACAACCTTGTAAATTCATATTTATTCTTTAAGCTACAGTTTTCGCGGTTATTGTATACCTGAAAGGATAGGTAGAGGTGTGATAAAAATAGATTAGGGTAGGTAGTTAAAAGGCCTCTAGGATTTTGACTTGCAGGTGAGATAGACTAAGATATCGCCGATAGACGCCCCTTTTTTATCGTGCGGAAATCCCCATGGATACCACCCCCGTCGGCCATCGGGGGTAGTTATTTCAGGATCGAACCAACTAAAACCGCACGCCGTCTCGGGTCTTAGTCACCAACCGTCTTGGAGCGCGGATAATCAGCTCGCGCTCTGCTCGCTCCCCACTGTGCCCTCTGCTAGTCAGAGGGACACGTGAAGCCCTCTAAAGGGCCACTCCCACCCCAGCCGGATCGGCCGCGTAATGTGACGCCCCTAGTGATGCACGTTACACGTCCATAGGCTACGGTGTACGCTTCGTATCAGGTGGGCCGTTTGCTTATCTGGTACTGCAATATATGTTTAAAAAAAAATATTTTTGATTTTACTTATTTATATGTTACTTATATACACTGAAACAATAACTACAATGTAGCAATTAACAACAAGTTCGCCTTAACAATATGACGTTTGACATCACGATCTGCGCTAGGCTCGACCATGCCATTCTATCAGGCAATAAAACACGCCGCCATATTGTTTATTAGCCTTGATATTCAATATTAATTTTGATGTATAGCCCCACCAAGATTTGCGGGACCCAAGTCAACTTCACCTGGAAACTTTTGAAACTTTCATTCTCCTATACTTTTTCCTTCTGATCTTGAGTTTTATGGGTTGTAAAAATAGTTGATTAAATGTGTAAATTCAATACAATTCTTTGATAATTTATATAATAATAGAAATAAAATTTGTGAACACTAATAAAAAGAAATGGGAAACACATCAAATATAAATATATATGTGTAAATGGCGGCCTTATCGCTAAAAGCAATATCTCAAGCAGCTAGCCTATCACTACATAGTATAAAACAAAGTCGCCTTTTCTGTCCCTATATCCCTATGTGCGCTTAAATCTTTAAAACTACGCAACGGATTTTGATGCGGTTTTTTCCAATAGATAGAGTGATTCAAGAGGAAGGTTTATATGTATAATACATGCATCATTTAATTTAGTATCAGCATTGCACCCGTCGGAAACCGGGGCGGGTCGCTAGTTGACTAATAAATAAATAAATAAATTTCACATAAATTACTACGTACACATAAATACTCGTATAAGAATGCACCACACTTAGGTACTTATTTTCTGTTAAGGCGAAGCCACTTAGTTCTGCGTCTTTCCGTCTTTGAATAGATTAACATTGCGTGTATTTTTGTTTGTCACAAAATACTATACTTATTCGAGCGACTTTGTCTGTTTCAGTCTTTTCACTTTATATGTAGGTACGTAAGTAATTAAAAAAACTTAGCTTGGCCGATTGGGGTAGTACCTCCGCCTTACAGAAGACCGCAGCCATAATAACCATCGTGTTGTGTTCCCGCCGGTAACTAGGGTAGCCAGAGCTCATTGTACCCCTCCTCCCCCCCACCCCTTCCTAGCCCTCCTCTCTTCAGGGTAGGCAGCGCGTGTGTGACACCCTTAGTGTTGCATACGTCTATAGGCCATGGTGACTGCTTCCCATCAGGTGGGCCGTGTGCTTGTCTGCCACCTATGTAGTATAAAAAAATCTTGAACTACTCCTTAATACCGGATATAGGACAAAAAATACATTCAATATAGTGTACCAACCGATATTATCAATTTATTAAATTTTTGTACAACAAAGCATTTATAAACTTTGCAATAATCGATCGGTGTTGATTAAAAACAACAGTTTAAAATGCTTCATACATTCAATTCGGAGTAGGCGGACCCTGGTGTCAAATGACATGTAGGTGCAGAAGACCAACTTCATACCAAAAGCGAAAACTTACGCATATAGGTATAGTCAAATAGTCAACGGCAAAAGTCTTTTTTTTTATACCACGTAAGTGGCAGACAAGCACACGGCCTACCTGATGGGAAGCGGTCACCGTGGCCTATGGACGTGAGGAGTCTAGGAAGGGGTGGTGGGAGGAGGGGTACAGTGAGCTCTGTCTACCCTACTTACCGGCGGGAACACAACACGATGGTTATTATGGCCGCGGTTTTCTGTATAGCGGAGGTATTTCCCCAGTCGGACAGCTCATTTCGGACGGGAGATACCGCCGGGTCCTACCTCCATCAATCCTCCTCCCAAGTCTATGATGATTGCACAGATTTCAAACTTAAAAATTCAAAATTAAACATTATGTTCATTAAGAACCACTAGTTACTTTGCATAAAACTACTGTTCAAAATCTGAAAATGATCATAGCTTTTGCCGCTGAGTGTAGGTACTGGAAAAAGATAAGGGAGTTTTCAAGTCACGAGTGAATAGGTTCCTTCTAGGCACATCATCGTAGACCACATTGTCACTTACCATCAGGTGGGATTGAGGTCAAACGTAAGCCTATAATGAAAATTACATGATTTGGATATGGGGGGGGGGGGGGGGGGGTTGGTTGCTTACATTCCTAAATGTCTGCATGTGGT
Source organism: Lithosia quadra (assembly GCA_963576445.1). NCBI lineage: Eukaryota > Metazoa > Arthropoda > Insecta > Lepidoptera > Erebidae > Lithosia > Lithosia quadra. Next base: position 4,303,498 of record OY754901.1, on the reverse strand, counting down.
ATGTGTGGTTTTAGCTCACCATACGAAGTTGACCTTCTGAGCCTTTTTATTTGTAATGGCATCATCATAAAAAGTTGTTAATAAATAAAAAATTGCATCGAACGAAAATGGTGCAGCCCAAAACAAATATTTAAGAGGCGGCATAAGATAATTGTTTTTTTGAAGTTTACATATGGAGGAAAGGAAACGCCTCTCAGACGCTGCTGTCTGCTGGCTGAGGTGGGAGTGGCTCTCTAGAGGGCTGCTTCGAGGCTCTGCACGTGTCCCTCTGACGAGCAGAGGGCACAGTAGGGAGCAGGCAGACGGAGGGCTATTTCTTCGAGCGCCGATTGGGTCACCTTATACTCTGGTAATTGAGACTCGAGACGGTTTGATTTCAGAATTGGACCGACTAAAACCGCACGCCGCGCCGTCGGCCATCGGGGGTGGTTATGTAGTATTGTTAAAAGTGAGAGGTACTTTACACAGACCAGCTCAAATAATAACGACTGCATATTAAATAACCAGTAATCCAACACTGTATAACAAGTACAGTCACGCGATAAAAGATGAAGTCGTCACCTCAGTGTACTTAATTAATGAGACGGGTGATGTCGCGTGGACGGAGCAAGGTACGTTGCGTGAAGGAATGTTGATAAGGTTGACGCGTGGATGGGTTACCACCGTGAAACTAAAGGAATCGTGTTTTGTTGAAATTTTGTATTTTTATTTGTAACTAGCTTCCGCTTGCGGCTTCGCCCGCTAGGTCGGCATTGCCGTCAAGTCATTTTATGGCAAGTTTTTTCATAGCTTGATTTACATTATTGCAGTTTTAGTAGGGATTCCTATTTTTTTTTGTAAAAGATATAGCCTATGTCACTCACAGATAACATGGCTTTCTATTGGTAAAAGAATTTTCACAATCGGTTCAGTAGATCCAAAGATTATTCCCTACAGCCTCACAAACTCACAAACTTTACCTCTTTATAATATTACTAGCGACCCGGGACCCGGCTTCGCCTGGGTGTAAATTCCAGTTTTACAATAAAATATATAGCCTATGACATTCACGGATAATGTGGCTTTCTATTGGTGAAAGAATTTTTAAAATCGGTTCAGTAGATCCCGAGATTACCCCTTACAATTTAACAAATATACAAACACACAAACTTTACTTCTTTATAATATTAGTATAGACTAGCATGCCTAAGCCGTCGGCTTCACCCGCCTGGACTTCGGTATTCGCGTTTTTTTTACAATATCTCTGGTTCTACTCAACTGATTATGATCAAACATGCTTTTGAGTCTGACCAAGAGCTTTCAAACAAAAAAACTACATCAAAATCTGTTCAGTAGTTTTTGCGTCCATCGCGAACAAACATACAGTTGTTCCCATAAAAGAGAGAGTAGCGGAATCCATGTTCCAAATTATGAGTTTTGATGATAATTAACTGTAAAAAATTGTGCAAAAAGAATAGTGGTCCATTTGCTAATCAATTTATTGACGTTTTGTAAGTGCCGTTTTAACAACTATTAACAGATTCCTATACCTTGTTGAACAATTTAAGCCTACAATGTCGTTTATTAAAACATTGTAACGTCATCACAGACAATCGCCCATGCTTGCGTGTTTCTCCCGTCTCATCTCGAAAACTCATCTGTCAATGTTCATTATGTCAAACTCGTGTAGCAGTCTATTCGGGTTACGTATCAAAATACTGGATATTTGTAAGGGGACTGGCGAACTTCCTCGGTTCAAATCAAATTATATAGATGAGTACCTATTTATAAGTATTTTTTTATTAAACGGTTTTATTTAACTTGTCCTGTTTGTTTGGGTCAAATCTAGTGTTTGAAAATTGATCCCCTTCCTGTGGACGGATTGTTCTGATATTTGGCACATATTTTTAGTTCTGGTGACAATACAAGTTAATCTATTCTGTATTATTATAATTCCAAGATGGCAGCCGCTAAAAAATGGCGGATTACATATTTTTCCACAACTACCGCAATAAGGATATTAAATGAAAGGGCTCGACTATTAGATATTCACTGTGAAAAAAAAAGAAAATCCAATATGGCTGCTTTTAGTGCAATAGAAGCGTTTAACTTAAAACATTTTTACTTAATTTATTTTTCTTGTTTTTTTTTTCTTATTATCCTGTGCCGTTGTTTTTAATCACTTAGAGTTTAGGTGCAATTTTTGACCTAACGAATGAGTTATTGAAGAAAGGGCCGGTCAAAAGCACTCGAAACCGGCGGGCTTGCATGAAAGGCTTAATGATAGTATAGAGAAAGCGCGTGACGTATGTAAGAAGAGTGGTAGATGGTGGGTTGTTGTCTCTGCCTACCCCGGCGGGAAAAAGACGTGAGCATATGTATGTATCTATGTATGCGTAAAAGATCCTACTTTAAGGCTGGATTTTGCTTCGTACCCCATTTTTAAGGGCTGTGTCGTGCCAAGGTATAGATCGTAATCTGATACCATAGCTTAACTTGTTAGAATCTAGGGATGTTGTTTTTTTTACTAATATAACACCTGGTTGCAACATAATACTGCTTATGCTACTTACTGTAATAAATAGCGTGAGGTCTTGTAAAATGGAGCTTGACAATGAATAATAAAATAAAATCATGTGATTTTATTTTATTATTCAAACAACAAACAAACAACAAAAAAACAAAAAAAAAACAAACAAACAAAAAAAAAACAAAACAACAAAAAAACAAACAAACAACAAACAAAAACAAGACCTACGTAGTATAAATAAAAAAAAAAAAAAATCTATAAATTCCACAAAGTGAAATTCACATTGGTGCTGTCTGGCCGGATTCGAACTCGATACCTCTGAGTAGAGGCCCCGTCCTTATCCATTCAGCTACCATCGCTACCTAAGTTGTATTAAAAAGCCTGAGAAACCTTTACCCTACCATCAGGCAAGATGAAGTCTGTTGGAAATTTATGCCTACCCTCGCAATAAGAAAATTAAAGTCGGGAACGCTTTACTTGAAATTTACAATGTACTAATATGGGTTAAATGAAGCATTTTTGGAGTAGATAATAATAATAAATATTGTGTGAATGGGGAGGTAGACGGGTAGACTTTATCGTGAGCCGTTTCGTTTCGACAAACCAAGTGGTGTTTAGACAAAATATTAACACGCTTTTAATTTCGTGTGTTTTTTTATGTGACGGTATTTTTGAATTTGTTTTTGGAGTAACTACTTCTAATCGTTCATTTCAACATCAATCAAATCCCCAAAAAAAAAAATAAAAAAAAAATTGTTCATTTAAAGTTTGGTATGATTACTAACGACCGATGAAAAATTAATCAGTAGTTAAAGAAAATTAGTAAAAATATCAACCTAAGTGATGAAAAAAAATCAATGCTACTAATATTATAAACGCGAAAGTTCTATGGATGGCTGTATGTTCGTTGCTCTTTCACGCAAAAACAGCTGAACGGATCTGGCTGAAATTTGGTACAGAGATAGATTATAGCAATTATAGTTTGTAATAACACATAGGCGAAAAGTAAATAATATTAATAATATAGCTTTCTTTATTCCGAAAAAAAGAATACATTTCTTGTGTTAATATTGTGATATTTTAATTCATTTAATTCGGACCCCTTTCGGGTAAAAGCCTCCTCCAATTTTTTCCAGCCCTCTCTGTCCTGTCCTGTCTCCATCCATCCATTACCAGCGACCTCGATTATATCGTCAGCCCATCGTTTTTTCGGTCTCCCGATGTTTCTTTTTCCTAGCGGTCCCTTCCACTTTGTCGCTTGTAGTGTCCATCTTCTGTCCTTCACTCTGCAGATATGTAATTATAGACTATAATCTATCCCTGTACCAAATTTCAGCCAGATCCGTTCAGTAATATGAGGGTGCTTGAGTGAGAAACATCCACTTACAAACTTTCGTATTTATTATAATATATAAGTAGGATGTTATACCTATCCGCAATCAAGAACCCACATTACAAACTATGCTTAATTTGTGCCGCAATCGCACTGTATAATCCGCGCGCGATCAAAATGTGATGCTACCTTTTGGAACTGAGACGTACGTGGGCCGCCGCCGGCTAGCCGTAGCGTCGGCAAACTCATGTCGAAGCTCACAAAACGAAGCTGTATTTTTAGTGCGACTAGATTTCTAAATGGGTTTAATTTTGAATGCGAGATTTATAATAATTATAATATTGTATGATTGTCTGTTTGTCCGCAAATTTTTGTGCGCGCAAATATCAGAAACTACTGGAGGGATTTTGATCAAACTTGGTACGATTATAGTTCATAGTTTTGGGCAACATATAGGCTACTTTTTATTCAAGCTGAAACCTGTGGCTTCGCCCGCGCTTCTTTTTTAGGTCGTTTTTGGTCATATCTCCGGTTTTACTTAACCAATTACAACCAAACATACGGTAAATTTTTAATCTAAGCAAGACCTTTTTAAAAAAAACCTCATCAAAATCCGTTTGGTATTTTTTATCGCTATCGATGGACGTAAAAAGAACTGAACGGGTTTTGATGCGTTTTTTTTATTAGAAAGGTCTTGGTTAGACTCAAAATCTCATATTCTTATTTGATCACAATCGACTGATTAGAACCGGCAATAAAACGCGAAAATCGACGTCCACGCGGGCGAAGCCGCAGGCAACAGCTATCTTTAATATACCGCCTTTTCTTATCTGATCTACATGGATCTACATGTAATCGTGCCAAAAATACCGAAACGACGACGACGAGAGTGATAGGACGAACATCAAATGTCTGACAGGTAAGAACAGTTCAACCGTTCTCGAGTTTTTACAATACTAACAGAATTGCAAATAATTTTTATTTATATAGATTAAAGGTTAATAATGAGTGGAAAAAGGGGTGAAATCTTGAGTAGTCAATCTCGCGAAATAATTCTGGCATTTGATAAATATTTCAACTAAGAACAAAGTCGGTGTTAACACGCTAACGCTACTTGAGAACTGTCATTTTCGATTTACTTTGACAAGGTTCCTTCACATTTTCATCGCGCGCGGATTATACAATAAAATAAACTTCACATAACCCTACGTTCACACGGAGCCACGTTTTGCCGGATCTGTTTTTTATTGGATCTGGAAACAGTTAACTTCAGCAAGATTCTGTTTTTTTGCCGTGTCTTGAAACCGAATGGATGTGTGAACTCATTCATTGAAATACTGTTGCCACTAAATCGAATCCTGCAAAAAACCGATCCGGTGAAAATAAGATCCGGCAAAACGTGGCTCCGTGTGAACATAGGGTTATTAACGAGAATATTTGCCGAAGTATTGAGTAAGACCACCCGATGTACAACATAATAAATGGCGCTGGGAGAAAATCGGCTCTTGACAAGTGACGCGAATATGTATCGTGTGGTCCAAGAGATAAGAGGAGAGGAAATAGATAAACTTGATTTCCATACATACAATGACAGAGAACAGAAAATTAGACCATAATTAGGGCAAGCACTTTAGGCCCTATGCGAGAACGATAAAATAAAATAAAAAGCCTTATATTTCCAGTTTTGCAAAGTATCCTAATAAGTTGTTTACTGCCTAAACTATGTTAATAAAATAATTAAAAATATACGACAAGAACGATATTTAGTCATAAATCTTGACTTGAGAATGAATAAAATTCTAGAACTTTGCGTGAAGATTTTATGAACATAATCAACTAAGTGTCTATACGTTTTTCCCTCTTATTCAGTTCTAGAATACAACCTGTAGTCAGAACTAGTTTAAGATTGAAATACATTATGACTGATTATCGTCGTTATTCTTTCAATTTGTCGGGTGAAAGGGTAGGGTAGGGTTCCCAATTCTAGAGTCTTTGATTCAAGAGTTAAAAAGCCTATCAGTTATTCCAGACTATAATCTCTCCCTCATCTCCCTGTATCAAATTTCAGTCAGATTCACCGTTAGAGCATTACAGAGTCACAAACATCCAAACATACCAACATCTTCACAAACTCTTCACATTTATTTATTTATTTTCTTTATTTTCAAAATAGTGCAATGTAATTACATTTTTGACGTCAAAATCTACTTAATACTAAGTTTACCACCGCTTCCTAGGCGCTAGTGGAGAAGAAACGGCGCAACAAACTCCACTGCTGTATTTTCAGACGTCAGCTTATACATATATTTCTTAGACTAAATATGGACGAATGTACTTTTTTGTCTCGTGTCAATATAAATAAAGGTATAAAAAAAGTTATAATAAAAATTTAACCCAAGTTTATAATATTAATAAGAAGTAGGATAGGATAGTAGCCAGTAAGATATCGCAGTTTCTTGTCACTTGTACCACACATAAGCTCCACCATCAGGTGCTAATCAGTCCGCCGATAACCGGATAGCTCCGGCAGATGCGATCAACCGTACATCGTGCGGTAGCCGATAGCAGCAAACTGACAGATTCACCCGTCGATGTGCCAAATATTAGTTTAGTAACGTATATAAATACGATTGATTTAGTAAGGTAGGGGACAGCCTCTGTGGCGTAGCGGTAGTGAACGCGGCCGCTGCGCAGAAGGCGTGGGTTCAATCCCCGCTCAGTGCAAATATTTGTATCCATGAATATGGGTATTTGCATTGGTCTGGTCGTGCCTCGGAGAGCACGTTAAGCCGTCGGTCCCAGTTGCCATACAAAATCTATGGCAGTCGTTACGGGTAGTTGGAGCCCTAAAAATTCCAACAACAACGGTCTAGCTGCAATGCTTCGATATCGCCTAATGTCGCCATTGAGTTGTGAAGGTCAGATGGCAGTCGCTTCACGGAAAATATCGAGGTCCAGCCAAATCCGCAGCTAAGACTGGTAAAGCGGACCCCAGACTCAGAGGTGAAAGCTTTGGATGCGACTGGGATTAACGCTAGGTTGAAGGTTGAAGGAAGTAAGGTAGGGTTCAAATTTAACCCTGGGTCAACCGGGCTGCGAGCGAAATGCTTTTAGGACCACTTTATACCCCAGCGTCTGAAGACCCGAGATGGCGTGTGGTTTTAGTCGGTTTGAATCTGAATCAAACCCGTGGTTTCTATCGTGGTTTTCCCTAGCGACTACAATATGGGGTTCTTCTAGAAGGGCATTAGAAGGGTTTTTCAGGGTCGGCAGCGTGAGTGTGACGCCCCTGGTGTTGCACACGTCCATAGGCCCATCACATCTGGTCGGGAACACCGTGGTTCCCAAACCCGAGAGGCCATCTCGAGATGGCTTGGGTCAAGCCGGGGTGCGAGGGAAATGTCCTAGACGGCGTGCGGTTTTCGTCGGTAAGAGTCCGACATAACCTGCCCCGCTGGCCGCGGGGTGGGTATCCATGAGGATTCCCACCCCGCGGCCATATCCATGGGCCTTTTTTTTCCGCACGGAAAAAAGGCCCATACCATCTGGCCGTATACTTGTCTGCCACTTAAGTAATACTTATAAAAAAAACTGCGAAACAATTTCCAAACAAAAATGTCACTCATCCAAAATTAACGTAGTTTTTCCCCAATTAAGTCCGAGTTTTTCCTAATTAACCCCTTGTAAATTTCCTTTGCAGTTTTCCTTAGACTGCGTCCCATTAAATAATCTCACTTGGGCAAATAACTGAAACGTCTGTAGTTACGTTTGTGATGGTTTGTGAGATACCTGTGATAATCTTGTGACCTGTTTGTTGAAAGCCTTATTCTAAAGAAATTAGTCGGGGAGTTCATGGCGCATTTACTAAATTCTTTTATTGTTGTGATTTTGTTCATTATTAGTGTTAAATTTTAGTTATCATTATTTTCACTTAAAGTAAAATCAACTTGTATTTCAAGTCCAAGTTCTTTATTTGTTGAATATGGTACAATAAATGAGGTTTACATATTATGACACAAAATTACTTAATCTACCGGTACATACAAACAAAAATATAAAACTTTGAGCATGAAAACTAAGCGAAATAAGTATTTAAATCATTTACTGCGTTGATTGAAAAAAATAAAATAATGTATTCTGCATTATAAATGAATTATTAGTAATAATCTGTCCATCTGTATTATATTTATGTCCTTCACAGGGGGCTTGAGCTACATATACTCTTTAAGGTTTCATGAAAAATAATCAGTGTTAATTTTTTTTCTTAATTACAGCTCATAGTTTTGTAATTTCAACTGTATTACCAGAATTACTAAAGCAACGCAGAAATTTCTATGTAGATGATAATGACTAAAGTTTAAAATCGAGGTAAACAGCCATCGCCTCCTAGACTATTCGAGTTTATTAGATTTTACAGTTTCTTAGAAGTGACGACGTTTGTAGAATCATTTCCTAGGATATTGTGGAGATGTTTATGTAATCTAAAGTGAATTGAATGAGCTGAGTTTAAGTATCTCATTTCTTGGAGCCCTATGTAGTATTAATTAAGTTTATTGAGGTACTGGTGTCGATACTGACGTGCAATTTCACTAAAAACTTAACTAAAATCGTGCCCGCGTGTACGTCGGTTTTCAGATTTATTTTACTACTAGCTTTTGCCCGCGGCTTCGCCCGCGTGGATGTCGGGTATCGTGACCAAACATAGCCTATGTCTCAAAGTCTAATCTAATCTACCCCTATACCAAATTTCATCAAAATCGGTTCAGCGGTTCAGGCGTGAAAGCGTAACAGACAGACAGAGAGACAGAGTTACTTTTGCATTTAAAATATTAGTATGGATAAATCTCCGTTTCCATATATCGTATATTCTTCATTCAAATTCAAATTCAAATTCGAATAAATGAATTTGAATATAATTTTAAATCCGAAAAGACCTTTCAAACAAAAGAAACCGCATTATAATCTGTTCCGTAGTTTTTGCGTTCTTCACGAACCTATTTCTGTAAGATTATTTAAGCAAATATGAAATTGTATCACTGTTTAATTACCCAAATAAACTAAAAAAAAAAAATTCAAGAAAAATATTTGTATTCAGAATCGTTCATAGAACATAACCTAAGTTGTTTTTTTTTAAATATCTTCAATATACAAACACACCTACTTTAGAATTTTATAATAGTATCGAATCGTACAGAATTTAATGTCAGACATTATTATCATACAATTTTGAATATATTACTATTAAATGCATTATTTATGGGGTTCATAATATAAAAATAATATTAATTCTGCCATTCCAACTCATTTTCGCAAGTCACCCTATAAACTAGGAACTAAAGAGCCATGCGTCAGGTGAATGACCTCAGGGGTATCCCACCCCAGGTCGGCTAGACGGTGGTTTATTTATAAAACCAGATCGATCCGCACGGGGTGGGTTCGGTTCCCGGGGAAAGATGTAGATGGCGGTGAAATTGTGTTTTTGTTTATTTGAACTGTGGTATACTATTATAAAATTGTAAACTGTAGCACTACCGATGTATGTGATGGTGACCCCAGTCTTGAGACTTTGCCTTTAGCTTACCATCAGGCAAGGTAGTCATTTTGACGTGTCCTATATAAAAAAAGGAAAGTAGTTGTGTTTCTACATTGGAGAAATTAAAAAAAAAACTTGGGTTATAGTATAAGAACGATTCTGACACAAAAAAATATTTTTAATAAAAAATGTATTAATCGAAAAATTACAATAATTATAATTAAATAAAATAAAACTAACACTATTAAATATAAGCTAATTAAAAAAAAAGTTTAAAAACCCTTCGGCAGGGCGCCTAGGATGCAGGCAGCATTCCCGCGCTGATGGAAAATGGAAATGGGAAGCCCTTTGTCCATTTCGCGATGGACGCGAACAAACAAGAATTAAACGATAAACTACTGAACGGATTTTGATGCAATTTTATCCAGTCAATCGCTCTACTACAACACCAGCCCCCGTAGACAAGTGTCAAAAGTCTAAATCGCTAACGATCGTTAAGGAAACGAATAGATTAGGTCGACCAATCACATCCAAGCTCGTCGGCGTATGAAGCGCGCGCCGTGGCGGAATCACGAGCACTGTGCCCGTAACTAAGTGGGAAAAGTCTAAATCGCTATCGAATAGAATAGATTAGGTCGACCAATCACACTCCAGCTCGTGATTCCGCCGCGGCGCGCGCATCGTACGCCGGCGGCGAGCTTGGATGTGATTGGTCGACGTAATCTATTTGTTTCCTTAGCGATCGTTAGTGATTTAGACTTTTGACACTTGTCTACGGGCCCTGTCGTCTAAATTCTTCCAATTTTACACCTTTTTTCTTCCCTCCACATTGCTTCATAAGTCTGCACTTACCAATTGCGCCACGGAGGCTACTGTCAGTATAACGAAATATAGACATCAATATTGAGTAAAAAATACTACCTATAGCAGTATAGGTAGTATTTTTTACTCAATATTGATGTCTATATTTCGTTATACTGACAGTAGCCTCCGTGGCGCAATTGGTTAGCGCGTTCGGCTGTTAACCGAAAGGTTGGTGGTTCAAGGCCACCCGGGGGCGAAGGACTTTTTGTTTAGAGAAAAATTAATTCTTACTTGAGATCCAGGTGCAGTATTTCCTTTCTCCTACAGTCCCAGGTCCTTTAAGCGGGGCGTAAAAAAGCATTCGGTGTGGCTGCCAAGCTGAGGGCCACCATTTTTTATACTACGTAGGTGGCAGACAAGCACACGGCCCACCTGATGGGAAGCGGTCACCGTGGCCTATGGACGTGTGCAACACCAGGGGCACTCACGCTGCCGACCCTGTAAAAACCTTCTAATGGTCTTCTTGATAAACTCCATTGTTGTTGTCTATAATGATGACTCCCATTCCTGAGACCAATAGCTCACCATCAGGCGAAGTGAAATCAATTAAACGTTATCAATAAAAAAAAATGAATCAAATTTACAATTCTGAATTTCATCCGCACTCAACATGACCACTCTAAACGAGACCCAAATGTTTTGCCGATAAAATTTCAATTTGCTAGCAAATAATTTTATTCCAATAAAACGCGAATGGCGGTATTAACTACATCAATATTGTGAAGAGCACTAAAACATTACATTAGCATATCAAACAAAAAATAATGAAGCAAGGTCATGGTATGAAAAAAAAATCATTTTTTCTTCGCCTAAGGGTCCGCCCGCACTTCAAGAAACAAATTCATTTATATTCGGGTCGCAATAAGAGTGAAATCATTTTCTCTGTGTCAGTTTTTATTCAAATGCGCTGTTCCGAGATGTATCTAAACAAATGTTTTGTATAAAGTTTTCGCGCACTGTGCGATTTTTTTGTTGAAAAAATTTTTTTTGGATTTTTTTAAATACTCCTTAGGTCGCAGACAATCGCACGGTTCACCTGATGGGAAGCGGTCACCGTGGCCTATCGACGACGTGTGCAATATCAGAGATGTCATACTCGAGCTGCCGATCTTGGAGGGGGAGGGGGGTTGAGGAGTTTGGGCGGGGTCGGGGGGTTGGAGGGGAAGATTTTGGGAGATTGGGGGTTGTGAGCTCTAGCTCTGGCTCTAGAATGAATTTCCTTCCTCCAATATTCCCGGGTACTTTAAGTGGGGCGTGAAAAAGCATTTGATCAGGCCGTCAAGTTGAGGGCCACCATTGTGGCACTATCGGTGTATGTAAGGGACCTCTTTCCAGAGACTTTACATTTAGCTTACCATCAGGCGAGGTGAAGTCATATTGACGTGGCCGATATAAAAAAAGAATACCTACGTTTTGCTTAAAAATGTATTATGAAAATTCCGTTACATAACTTCTTACCTATCAAAGCATTTAAAAGATTGCCTTGACCAGCATTTCACTCTGAGACGCGCCCTAATGCGAACGGACCCTTATCGTGCCTCCAAACCGAATGAGTTTCACGATACCTACATTCCGGAAATTGAGTTTTCTGAAGTTGCGTTAAATTTTACTCGAAGCTTGTTCTATAAATTATATAGCTAGCATGAAATTGTATTTAGCGAAATATCAACACGGCCTGTTTTAATAAACTTGTCCTATCTATGAATTATAAATTCCTGCTGCAGAGTGGAATGCACTGCCTGAGTCTGTGTTTCTGGAAAGCTATAACCTGGGAGTCTTTAAGTTTAGTCTAGGTGAACTTAGGAACAGGTCTCTGCCTACCCCACTGGAAAAAAGGCGTGATTTGTTTGTATGTATCTATGTAGATTAATACATAATTATATACGAATACTAGCTGACCCGGCAAACGTTGTTTTGCATTTTAAGGGTGAACAACCCTTATCACTTAGGAGTATGAAAAATAGATGTTGGCCGATTCTCAGATCTACTCAATATGCTCACAAAATTTCATGAGAATCGGTCAAGCCGTTTCGGAGGAGTACGGGAACAAAAACTGTGACACGAGAATTTTATATATAAGATATTATTTTTGCATATGCGCGAACTTTTCACCTCTGCCCCGACTTGGGTTCAAGAGGTGTGCCAATTTCTACACCTTAGTTGTGTAAAATATCGATTCTCTTTGACCGCTTTAAAATATACTTCAAAGACATTTCATTTAATTCGATCGCGGTGCATAATTAAGTACATAATGGTCAGTTCTTTGACAAGCAACGATTGCATGGTAATTGTAGTTCATTGGAGGGAAATTATAGGGGGTTCAACCTTAGGGTGATGGTAGACTGAAGATTTTTCTTTATTTTTTAAATATTTGTTTTGTCAATTTGACTCTACCATGCGGGAAATATCTAAGCTTGAATGTAGTTCAAAAATAAACTTATACTGGACACATTTTTTTTTCTTTTTGTACCACTTAGGTGTCATATAAGCACAGGGCCTACCTAATGGGGAGCTGTCACCGTAGCGTCATTACACTGGCACTGCCGACCCTGTAAAAACCTTCTAATATTGCCTTTCTTGAAGAACCCCATATTGTAGACGCTAGGGAAAACCATAGCAGGGAGATCATTCCACAGCCTAAGCGTGCGCGGAATAAAATTCTTTCATACAGACTTCACCTCGCTTGATGGTAAGCAACCCATTTATGTCCCACTGCTGGGCACGGGTCTCCTCTCCTCTAACGAGAGAGCTGAGAGGGTTTAGACCTTAATCTACACACGCTGGCCTAATGCGGGTTGGTGGATCGGACATGTCCTTAGAATTTCTTCTAGGACATGTGGGTTTTCTCACGATGTTTATCCTTCACCGTCAGCAAATGTTAAATCATGTGATTAGCACATATAAATTCCACAAAGTGAAATTCACATTGGTACTGTCCGGCGGGATTCGAACTCGATACCTCTGAGTAGAGGCCGCGAACTTATTCATTCAGCTACCATCGCGTAGTTAGACTATGCCGATTTATTTGGGAAAAACATTACCCTCCTTTCTTCGGCAGTCGGGTAAAAAGGTTCGATAGATGATGATATTTTTTTATCCTGAATCAGTATTTCACGCGGACGGGGCTGCGTTCAATAACTAGTGCTTACATATAAAAATCGCTATATTCAATCTAATTGCTGTCTTCAGATATTCATATTGGTTACCCTTTGAAAAGGCACCTACATTTGCTTTCCTGGAAAGACGTTCGAGTACCTCTTTATGACGACAATTTTATAGACATGCTTACTTAGAAAATATAAGTGGTTTCGTCGTTTCGATTGCTGGGTTTAAATTACTTTTATTACAGTAGTTTAATGCAGTATAATATATGTTATTGGAAAATTGTAAAAGTAGTTATTGTGATATTTATGATAAAACTTGTTAGATTGTATGATGTCTTCGAGGTCCAAAACATTCTTGGCTTTTTTTATATATAGGACACGTCAATTTGACTTCACCTCGCATGATGGTAAGCTGAAGGTAAAGTCTCAGGAAAGAGGGTCACCATTACATACACGTACCATGTTAACAATGGTGGCACTCAGCTTGACGGCCTCATCAAAATGGCTGCAAGCGCATGAAGGTGGCGCACCTAGTATAAATAAATTTTCGCCCCATTTTGCCGTGCAGAAATCACCTCGAATCCTCCTCTCTCCCTCCAGTGATATAGAGGTTGGTTTTGTCGGATTCGAACCGACTAAAAATCTACTGCGTCTCGGGTCTTCGATTGCCGGAGGATAAGTGACCCATAAAGTACCTATTTTCTGCGCACCCCAGCTGATTCAGGGCCATCTCTCGTTCCGTGATGGCCATTTTTTTATCGTGCGGAAATCCTCATGGATACCACCCCCGACGGCCATCGGGGGTGATTATATCGGGATCGAACCGACTAAAACCGCACGTGGCCTCGGGTTTTAATTACCGGGGTGTACAGCGGTGCGCGAACAATCAGCTCACTCCCCACTGTGCCCTCTGCTAGTCAGAGGGATACGTGGAGAGCCTGGGAGCAGCCCTCTAGAGGGCCACTCCCACCCTGGATTGGCTGCAGGCAGCTGAGTCTCCCATGGCGAGTGGGAGGCGCCCGCACCCTCCTCATTTTGTCCCTGGTAAAACGAGAGGGGCAACATAAATATCCTACAATGAATTAATAATACATGTACCTACCTACATGTTTAATTGTCAGTTTATTATACTTACTTATATTTTAGAATTCTACTTTTTAATTAGTAATATCCCTCAAAAATAGGTTATAATATTATAACAATAATTACATCGAAGCAACATTGAGGTATAACATTATTTATTCTAAGCTAGGGTTGTCAAATTGAACTTAGCGTTTGACTCTTATTATGCTAACTTTGACAAATTCCCAAGCGATTAAGGGTTGCTTGCCTTCTGAATTTGGATTCAGTTTACACTTTGTTGTCCCTAAATACTTAATACCTATTTTAGATTTGGTTTTAAAGAATTTTCTTTTAAAAAGATATATAAAAGTCATGAGAATATAAATAAAACTAGCTGATATCCGCAGCTTCGCCTGCTCGTAGGTAATAAGAAGGACATTAGCAGGTTTTTATAGGGTTGTCAGCGTAATGTGTGACGAGCCTAGTGTAGCACATGTCTATAGGCTGCAGTGACCGTCGGCCTCAGGAGGGGCTGTGTGTTTTTCTGTCACCTAAGTGGTATTGAAAAAAATAAGTGGGAATCGAACACGCGATCTCAACTTACCAGTCGAACGCTCTACTAACACACCATAGAATCATCGGCCTGGCACTAAAATAGGACCTCATCACCTTATCGAAGTACCTACATATTATGTACCAGTATGTAGAGATCCTACTGATCCGACAAGGTGCCTCTGAAAAGCTGCGCTGTCATGCTACCTGCATGACAGCATTAAACTGAGAGGCAGCCTAATCCTAGGCGAATGTGGCGTGCATCGGCGCTTAACTTTGTGGCGTGGGTACTTTTTTCTTTTTTTTTATTGTTTTCCTTAAATTGTTTAAGTATTACCTAAGGTTCCTATTGTTAATTGTGCCATTATACCGTCATATGACCTTTTTTTTTTTTTTTTTTTTCGTGCGGAAATCCTCATGGATACCCACCCCGCGGCCAGCGGGGCAGGTTATGTCGGACTCTTACCGACTAAAACCGCACGCCGTCTAGGGTCTTCTGACGCCAGGGTGTAAGGTAGCCCGAAGAGCATTTCCCTCGCACCCTGGCTTGACTCGGGCCATCTCCGGATTCGAGATGGCCCCCTCGGGTTTGGGAACCACGTGGTTCCCGTCATGCCCCCCCCCCCATGGGGGGGGGGGGGCGCTCGCGCGCGCCGCCGCCTCGGCCTGCTTCTGCTAGGGTGACAGGCGGCTCCACCTGTCACCCCCAGGCCAGCGCTCATGGAGGATCCGCGCCGGCCGCCGCACTATGGGACGAAACGGTGTTTTTCATCTCAAAAATCGATAACTCTGTTATTTTGTGATGTTTCTCCTTGAATTTTTTTTCTCGTATTAATGAATATCTAGGCAATAAAAGAAATTAAACACCATCATTATAAAAGTTATATATTTTTCGTAAAAAAATGACAAACATAAAGTTATACGAAATTGCATACAAAATTATACAGTTACAATAAAATAGCAATAAAAGTTACACTTTTAAGTACTTAAAATAAGTTTAAAACTAAATTATTATTATTATTAAACAAATACATATGCTGAAAACTACATGAAAAACAATTTCAAAAAAAATAGCGCTTATCCTGTTCATCACTTCCTATTTCCAACAATTTTTTAGCTTCGTCAAACAATTCTTTGGATATTAGAAAACTGAGTTTATTTAAAATAGATATATATAAGGATCAGATGTATATAACAAAATATGCAGTACGTCTTCGTTTGTTGCTGATCTGGAACACTTCCTAGCGTGATGTAGCCTATATTTCTTGTAATCTTTATTTTGGGCTTCCTGGGCATCTTCGGATAATTGTCCTATAGGCAAAACTGCATAATGCTCTATTATTTTAGCACCATGTATAAGTACTTTATGGACCGAAGATGGCATGTAGTACCAGTTATATTTGCTTACATATAATTGCGCAGTTATTAATGTATACTGCCCGAATTTTTCTGCGTTAATAGGGAATCCCGATGCCATGGTTTGAAGAATCACATATAATCTCTAGATTAACTCTTCATCAATTTCGGTTATCTCTGCAGAACATTGCTTACTTTGAAAAAATCTCCTTGCCGTATTTCCGTCATTGCTACGAGTAGGTATTACTGGAACCTTGACGTGGTTTATCTATGTGCAAACCAAGCACTTCTCGGAAACGTTTTTGGACATATTTTTTCTTGTCTTCTTTGAGTTGCTTGTTTTCTGGAGTTGTTGCTGACCACTTCTCAAAACCCAAATTATAAGAAATATGGAGGATCGTCTCCATAAATCTTATCCATGCGTGTAGTGTCAACAATCCGTATTTAACGTGATACCGCTAAAAAAAAGTTCCAAAAGAAGATTCTTGTGGTCTATTTATTAGTTAATGTATGCTTCTATTATAGAAATGAAAAAAAAAAACAAGATAGACATCAAAATATAATAATTAAATATTTCATAGTAAAAAAGAAGAACCGTAATTTTCGGGATTTTTTCTCCCGATTGACATATTGCTTCTAAATCACCTTTGGCGCAAAAAACGCGCAAGTTTTTTTTTTATCCTTATATTCCTGAATAAGTAAGGTCTCTAATAGAGCAATTAACTTGACACCGGCAGCCTTCGGCAACAATGAAAACTCCAATTGAAATAAACAAAATCGAAATTTTCCTTACTTCACTAAAAAAATAAAATAAAAATATAGCAATTCTTATTTTTACAAAAACTGAACGTGGTTGCATAGTGTACATTCTAAGCTATCTAATGATGTATAACACTAATATACTTCCTTGGAAAACTTCCGAATAATTTTGTCTTGAACTTCCTTAACGGTAATATAATTGGCATGAAAATATTTATGCCCAGGTTTGAGGTTCACTTTATATACTTAAAACTAAGTTATTGTATATTTTTTGTAATTAATACGCAAGTTCCATCCTTTGAGAGTATAAAACTATAAAAAGATCAATGGATTTATGACTTTCGTCAAATGCATTTTTGAGATGGTAAACAGTGTTTGGTCCCATAGTGCGCCGTTCGGGAGAGCTCTGTGCAGCCTCTCCCGAACCCTTTCCGCCGCCTCCTTCTCGAGCATCACTTGCTCGCAGAAGGAGGCGGCGGCCGACCACGCGTCCGCACTCTGCACCATCGCTGCGATCAGCACCGGCAGTGTGAGGACTCCCACCCCGAGGGCTGCCAGGAACCGTCATATGACCTGGGATTAAATTTCTCTTTCTTTATTTCTTTCTAGATCAAAATTAGTCCAATAAGCCTATAATCACATGAAGGAACTGTCACTATTCTAGGAAACACATAATCACAGAATGCAGTAGTTTCATACGGGTAAAACCCATAGCAATTAAATCACTAAATTATTGACAACCCTGGGTTGTACGTGTGGATGACCATACGTCATTTCTCACGAGAAAATTTAGTACCGGCGATATTTGGTCGTAGGAAGCGTAAGCTGTATTTAGGTCACGGCTTTATTTTTAATTAATTAAAACAATGGAGATATTTTTTACGACAACGACCTCCATGGTTTGGTGGTAGAGTATTCGACTGTTACGTTGAGATCGTGGGTTCGATTGCGGCGCAGTGCATTTTTTTATTGGACTGGTCAATATGACTTACATACACACATACATACATACAAATCACGCCTTTTTCCCATTGGGTTAGGCAGAGACAACACCTTTCCACTTGCTACGATTTTGGCAACTTTCATAATTATTGTTTTCATACATACACGCCGCTTGCAGGTACTCTTGACCTGGCCTTTCTCCAAAAGGTCTGCCTTTACCGGGTTGCCCATTCACCCTCGCCTTATATATTTGTTTCGTCAATCCTCCTTCATCCATCCTCTCCAATCGAACCATCTAAGCATCGCTTTCACTATCTTGGTCATTTCACCTCGCTTAATGGTAAGCTAAGGGTAGAGTCTTAGGAGTGGAGGTCACCATTACATACACCGATAGTGCTACAATGGTGGCCATCAGCTTGACGACCTCAACAAATTCTGAATGTTGTAAAAATGAGAAGTTCCTTTTTTTGTGCGGGAGTTCCTACGGATACCGGAGATCGTGTCGTACGTTCAAAATGCTCGGTACTAGCTTATTCCGTCTGAATAGACAATCTGGACGAATCGGAGTAGGGTTACCAGGTGATCGGAATAACGTGGATATCTAGGGAAAAAATACCCCCGTTTGCCATCGGGGGTGGTTATGACAGATTTGAACCGACTGAAACCGCACGCCATCTCGTGTCTCAATTACCCATAAGGAATCTCCCTCGCGCCCCAACTGACCCTGACTAGCGGTCACCGATAGAATCACGGTGTCCAAATCTGTCTTGAAACGGAGATGAAGCGCTCATACAAAATTTATTTTTTTTGGAATTCTAATCTGTTTGTGCGCGAGGGACACAAAAACTACTGAAGGTATTTTGATGCGGTTGTTTTTTTTTTGAAAGCTCGTGGTCAGATTTATAATCATACTAGCTGTTGCCCGCGGCTCCGCCCGCGTGGATGTCGAAATCCGTTTCAAAAACTATCCTATCTCTCAAGTTGGATCGAACTGCACATGGTGTGCGAATTTTATTATAATCGGTTAAGTGGTTTAGGAGTCCATTGAGGACAAACATTGTGACACGAGATTTATATATATTAAGATTATGTGTGTATGTACCGGTGTATGTGATGGTGACCCCAGTCCTGAGACTTTGCCTTTAGCTTACCATCAAGCGAGGTAAAGTAATTTTAACATGTGTATATAAAAAAAAAATATGCATGATTAATGAAGATATTCAAGATATTGTCCAAATATGCGAAAGCAGACATTCACGCGGGCAGAGCCGCGAGGTCATAGGCTGGAATATAAAAAACGTTATAATTCATTTGTTTCTCCAGAATTTCCTAGAATTATTTTCTCAAGCGTGGCAACCCTAATGGATTATGAATATTATATTGGTACGGGGTATCGATTCGTACACAGATTACGGCGAAATGACGATATTATAGACGACTTCGTTAGTTTTTCATTTGTATTAGTCGACACAAGCTACTGGAGGCGAATTGGTGCAGAAACTCTGATTGTGGAAAAACAGCCTCTTTGGACCATTGAATTAGAGGTTATATTTGCGTGCTGCTGGGAAATCCTGGAGACGATTTTTACCACTAAGAGGACAGACAAGCAAATGGTCCACTTAATGGGAAGCGGTTACTGTGGTTTATGAACGTGTGCAACACCAGGGGTGTCATCAGCTGGGGTGCGAAGGATATGCCTATTGGGTAACCTTACACCCCGGTAATTAAGACCCGAGACAGCGGTTTTAGTCGGTTCGATTCCGACATAACCACCCCCGATGGCTGACGGGGGTTCTTTTCATTAGAAGGTTTTACAGGGTCGGTAGCGCGAGTGTGATACCCTTTTTATATTACGTAGGTGGCAGACAAACACACGGCCTCACCTGATGGGCAACGGTCACCTTGGCTTTTGTTTTTTCTATAGTTTTCATTCGGTCAACGAACTGACAGCTGTTTTGACAATCGTAAATATTTTCTACGTGATAATCTCACGGCACTGATTTTCACACATCTGTCGTCATATTGTTGCTTTATCAGTATCGTACTTATTGTGTCATGCAGATGGGCATTAAGGCTTGGCTTCCTAACTCACCATTAGATGTTTGAATTAGAACTTTATCACCATTATCATAACGTGCAAATTAGGTTGGCGATGGAAAATAATTCGATTATATTCAGGAATATTTGCGTTAAAGATAAAATATTGTGTGCATACCTACATGAGATTCATAAGAAGCTTAAACCTATAATAATATTAGCTGTACGCGTGACTACGCTCGAGTGGTTTTGAATTTTAAAGTTTTATATTTTACACGGAACCCTATTCTTCTTCCAAAATCAGCCTAAGTTACTCTTGTTCCATCAGCTATCTACAATGAAAGCCTCGTTAAGATTGGTCCAGCCGTTTGAGAGATTAGCCGGAACAAACAGACAGACTGACGAAAGCTAGAGCTCACAACCCCCACCCCCATCTTCTCATTCCCGCCCAAGCTCCTCAACTCCACTCTCCCTTCCCTCCCAGGGCAGCGCGAGAGTGACAACTCTGATGTTGCACATGTCGATAGGCCACGGTGACTGCTTTCCATCAGGTGGGTCGTGCGCTTGTCTGCTACCTAAGTAGTATAAAAAAATCTAAGATCACACGGACAAACTCGCGGGTGCAGCTAGTCTGAGATAATGATTCCATCTACCGCCATATCTACTAAAAAACTTAACCCCCTAATCGCTTGCGCAATTTTCGTAGCATTTTAATGCGTGATTATGTAAATCCAAAATGTTCGATACATGAAGGGGAGAATTAAAAAAATAAAACTCGTCGACTATGGACAACCATAAATAAGGAAGGGGAGGGGCTAACGAGGTCCAGGCGGAGTTGTAAGGTTGTGTGTCTTGATATTGTACTGATTGCGGTATAATTTTTAAGTTTTATATAGGGGTTTGTGAGAATTTGAGTCTGCAGAATTTCTTGGAGAATTATTCAAATACTGAGGTGGTAAACAAGCGAAAATTTTAGAAATGAACGATGACTGCGATTCTTCCATTTGCAACCAAAGCATAATTATAATTAATGCAGGTTTTTACGGGAGTAACTTATTGATTGACATAATTGCTGACTGATAGGTAGGGCTTTGGTACATGTTTTCCTCTCGAAGTTGGCAGGTCAGATGGCAGTTGATCCCATGAAAGCCAAAACAACACAAAAAAGGCAGAGCTGGAGAGCGGATCCCGGGCTCTATAGTGTGAAATTTAGGCCGCAATTATGGCATTATCATTAGTTTATGTAACGATGACCCCAATTCCTGAGACTTTACATGTAGCTTACCATCAGGTGAGATGAAGTCATATTGACGTGCCGAATAAAAAAAAGAAATTTGGATATGTCTGGGATATTAAGCGGTTGGATGAAAAGAATTGATATTTTATAACCCCTATACAGTTATACTCGTAAAAGTCGACGACTGTACCTCTAAACTCTATCAAATAACAATAAAAACAGTTCCATTACGAAACAAATATAACAAAAAGACTATTAAAACTTTGATACCGTTTAAAAAGTGGTTTTAAAACTTTTGAAATCAATAGCATAGTATCTGTTTTAAAATAGACACCCCTTTTTTAGGGTTCCGTGCCTAACGGGACTTATAAAACTCTGCTTTATGTCTTAGAATTTAGAACATGCACGCGAGTGGAGCCACGGGCATAGACTAGTAAGTAATATTTATTAAGTATGAAGTAGGCCGATCGCAAAACTTGGACTCTTTCTTATTCCCACCGCCCGCCAAATCCACGTGCCAAATTAAAAAGCTAGCACAAATAATAAAATTTTATACTCTATATAGATCTATCTACGAATAATGCATCTTATTATATTATTAGGATGCATTATTCGTAGACCTATACGATGTGGTAGGTACGGAACCCTTCAGATGCGAGTCATACTCGCACTTGACCGGTTTTTTCTCTAATAGAACCGTCTGTTACAGTGCCTATTTAGCCAACTGACATTAAATTAGTTTTAAATTTTGACATTTTAAAGTTTGAAAGCTTTTAATGCTTGGTTTGTGGAGGGTTAAAATGTATCCAAATGGTTTGCCACGATTATTTAAAACGTTTTTTATTATGAAAAATGTTTGTTGAATCTTTAATTAAAATGGTTTGTGTATTTATAGTGATATGATTGATTTTTCGACCGCGGTAGCCTAGTGGTCTGGGTAATGGACTGCTGAGACGAGGTCTCGGGTTCAATCTCAGGATCACCATGGCACACACCAATGACTTTTCGATACTTTTCGAAGTTATGTATGTATTTATCGCAGGTTTATAAGTGCCCGGTTAATGGCAATAGGCTCGCCACCTATTACATTGGGATCTAAACATAATCTGGCGAAATGTGGGTGCTAGCGCCTCTGCCTACCCCTTCGGGTAGGCGTGAGTTTATGTTATGTTATGATTCATTTTTGTTCTATATTCAGTCCGTCAGACTGATCTGAGACCCCATCTGATGGTAAGATGCCAAGTTCAAATTTAGCAGAAATTTAGAGGATTATGATCGATTTTAAAGTACATCTAAACTTGGCATTGAATTGGATTTCAACCCTTTTTAGGCAAAAAATTATATTATTAGCCGATAGGGACTTGGCCCCCATTTTAACAGATATGTTTTTGGTGGGATATATAGTTACTGCTCCGCTAGTAGTAGTCTGATTATATACAGCCTATAGCCTTCCTCGATGAACAGGCAAAAAGTTTTTTTCAAATTGAAGCAGTAGTTCCTGAGATTAGCCCGTTCAAACAAACAAACAAAAGATCTCATAAAAAAGGTATCCGAGCATCCATTTGTCTCATACATACATACATACATACAAATCACGGCTTTTTCCCATTGGGGTACGCAGAGACAATATTTTTCCACTTGCTACGATCTTGGCATACCTACTCCTTTCGCTTCTTCAACTTTCATAATTGTTTTCATACACGCACGCCGGTTGCGTGTACTCTTGACTTGGCCTTTCTCCAAAACGTCCTGGATCTGATTAGAATATGTACGCCTAGGTCGGCCTTTACCGGGTTGCCCATTCACCCTCGCCTCATATATCTGTTTCGTCAATCTTCTATCATCCATCCTCTCTACATGTCCGAACCA
The DNA here is from genome assembly GCA_963576445.1 of Lithosia quadra. NCBI lineage: Eukaryota > Metazoa > Arthropoda > Insecta > Lepidoptera > Erebidae > Lithosia > Lithosia quadra. Next base: position 4,280,341 of record OY754901.1, on the reverse strand, counting down.
TCTAAGCATCCCTTTCTCTATCTTGGTCACTACATCTTGAACCATACCGCAACGTTCCCTTATCACACTGTTCCTCACTCGGTCCATCATCTTTACTCCAGCTATGCTTCTCAGATTTCTCATTTCATTTCATCACAGTATTTGTTTCAAGATCTATAATATACCTTTCAATTTCTATCTGTACTTATAACTGTCGTATTGTTTACTGGGTAGGTACAACGCGCTTGTACTTTTTCCTATTGAAAATACTTTTATTTATGAACCAAGGATCCTTGTGCCTTTGTTGACACAAATAAGGAACAATAGATTGTTTCCTTACTTTGCTTATTCGAAGAAAGTGTCGCATTTCTGTGTAAAAGTTGGTTAATGTGATATTTTTTATGATAATATTATATTATCTACACAACATTAGACCGTTTGTTTGTAATGTGAAAATAATCCATTTTTATTATTACGTACAATTGAATGTATACACGGCACATAATATCAAAACAACTTTTTTTTTAAGAATTTTATTGTCTATTTTCTGTATTTTTTCCGATTAATCTCTGCATTGGCTGGACAGATTTTGACGGGACCTTTATTGGCAGATAGCTGATGTAACAAGAAGTAACTTAGGCTACTTTAATTTTGGAAAAAGGTTTAGGGTTCCGCGTGAAAAAATTAAAACCTTAGAAATCTAAAATCACGCAGCCAAACTCGCGGGCACACCTAGTTTTATATATAACTACTTGCATTGGTTGTAAAAAATAACATTAAAACAGTAAAATACATTATACCTACATACGTGGAAAATTTATAATGGCGGAACATTACACATAAAAATATTGTTGACATTAAAAATAACTACGTAAGTGCCTTATTTTTTTAGAGCAAGTATTTTTGCAAACGGTAGCTATGTTATAATATATTTCATTCAATAACAATTTTAAGCAATTCATATACCTTGACCCTCTTTCCTGAGACTTTACCTTCAGCTTACCATCAGGCGAGGTGAAGTCAAATTGATATCTCCTATATAAAAGAAATGCTAACTTTTTCTAATGATTTGATGATGATGATGATGACAGATGACGACAGATGAAAGATAAAATGTGGCTACATTTGTCTTTTATCTTTTTAAAAACAGGTCAAAAGCACTCGAAACTAGCGGGCTTGCATGAAAAGTTTAATGACAGTAGAGGAAGCGCGTGAAGTATGTAAGGACAGAAGCAGATGGAAGGCTGTTGTCTCTGTCTGCCCCGGAGGGAAAAACTTGTGAGCATATGTATTGTATGTAATACTATCATTAAACTTTTACAGGCGCTGTAATATATTCGAGAAAAGTGTTATTCCCAGAACAATATCTACAATAAACTATATAAAAGGAGAGTTGGAAGACAAAGAGAGAGAAGATTTGTTTCGCATATCCATAGTTAAACATAAAAGAAATAAAGATTTGAGTGACAAAACAAAACCAAAAGCTTCTATCCCAAAAGAGCTTACGACAGAAGAAATATTGGTCAACACTCAAATACCAGATTTAAAAAAGGAACCAATAAGACCATCGATTCCCATTTCAAAATTCAATTTACTATGGTTAAATATGGAAAAACAACCATTCTCACAAATTGTTATGATATCATCAGAATTAAGAAGGAATCAGTACATGGATCCAAGTACTTCATATGATGATAAGATACCGAAAAGAAATTCCGGACACCATGTCATGTCTGTGCAAGAGAAAAGTCATCTACCATCGCAAGGGCCTTTCATGCATGTTATCAACCCAACAGATAATTTAGTAGTTATTAAAACGTCTGATGAATCCTATAATGAGGATAGATTTATTCCTCCACTTGGTTTTCGTATTCTAGGCGGAATATCGGAAGCTGTTGATCTATTCAGTGATGATTTGTCAAATGATATTTTTTCCGAACTGACCAAATCAGCACTATCTAGTAATGAAACCGTTGCTTTTCAATTCAGTAGCAACGTATCGGCTATTTCCAGCTCTTTAGAAGTTGCTCAAATATCTTTTTACATGAGTGGTTTAAAATACGTTATTATAGCTTTAATTAATTTAAAGACGAGATGGAATCGAGAATTTTTAAGAGCAATCCAATATGTGCTAAGATTTTTCCGTCTAGCAGATCCGGACTCTATTAATTTTATTTTTGATGGACAAGAAAAGGTACAAAATTTGAAGTGTAATTTAAAAATTGTTGGCTCTAAGCATCCAGAAACTACTATAATGATAACTGAATTGGATGATGAAGTGAAGAAGGAGAAAGAAGGAGATTCAGCAAATAAAAACATGAACCAATTGGAAAGAAATTAGATCGAATTAACTTTGATTTTAGATTTAAATGAATCGTTACTTTCAGATAAAGAAATTAATAAAGAAGAAAATTAATTAGAAGTATTGTTATTATTCAATTAAAACAGATCGTTACTTATTGGAGTCTTTTCTTTGGGACAGTAGTTTATTTTTTTTTTTTTTTTTTTTTTGTATTTATTTATTTACTGAACAATATACATTAGTCTGTTAATTTTTTTTCTCGCCAAACGGTTAAGTTTGATGGCGAGACGCGCTCGTATTTCATACATTTTTACTTAAGTACTAATACTACAAAAACACTTATAGTACAAAAGGCTATTAATTACAAATAATAATTATTGTAGTTGAGGCGTTCAACTGCAGCACCAAAACAACATGTGAGGCATGTTGTTTCGGCGCTGCACCGACACCCACAACCCCCAACACAAAAGATCTTTTTTATTTTTTACATTATTTTCTGACTGTTTGTCTGTCTGTCTGTCTGTCCGTCCGTCATTCTGTGCGTCTGTACATCTGTCTGTCTGTCCGTCTGTCTATCTATTGGTCTGTCTGTCTGTCCGTTGAGAAGCAAGTCTTTCAATTTAGATTTCAACGCACCTTTACTCATCTTAGGGCTCTGCCTTAACAAATCATACTTATTGAATGTATTTGGTACTAAATATTTTGGCAGTCTTTCGCCATAATAGTTTTTTATATTTATAGAAGCTATATCCGTGGTCAAGGCAAATGTAACTAGACACAATGCTAAGATTATGATGAGTGGTAAAACTAAACTCGGTTTACAGAAAAAATAGTATTAAGTCAGACTTTTGCTCTACAGAAACGCTTAGACTGTGAAATGATCTGCCCGCTGCTGTGAAGTCGGCAGCGCGAGTTTGATGCCTTTGGTGTTGCACACGTCCATTGACGGTAAATACGGTGACCACTTCCCATCAAGTAGGCGGTGTGCTTGTCTGCTACGCGATTGATCAAACAGCGAATCACGATATAGGATTGTAATATTATATTGACTGTCCCCAGTCTCTCGTTACGTAACTATATGCTTACTAATCGAAAGAAATTTCGTGCTCGCCCTACAGGTCAATTTTTTTTTCTGCTATCTCTACAACGAGGGACAGTTATCTAATTAATCACGGTGAGATAATCACAGTCTATCTGGCTGAGTGCTTTAGCACAAGAATTTTCCGCCCTACGCCTTTTGGAAGATACAAATGTAATTTGTAAATAAATGTTGGATATTAGGTAACAAGATTTTATTATTTTACTAGCTGTTGCCCGCGGCTCCGCCCGCATGGATGTCGAAATCCGTTTCAAAAACTATCCTATCTCTCAAGTTGGATCGAACTGCACATGGTGTGCGAATTTTATTATAATCGGTTAAGTGGTTTAGGAGTCCATTGAGGACAAACATTGTGACACGAGATTTATATATATTAAGACTAGCTGTTACCCGCAGTTTCACCCGCGTAGAATTTTGTTAACCGCAACCGGAACATATAGATAGCAGTTTTTTATTGCCTCTACCATGGCGAATGTTCCGATGAGCTGTTCCAATTAATTCCACCCTCTCCTTTCCTATATAGAACTACACGTGGCAGGCTGAGGTATCACTCTCACACAGTGGAATCAATTTCATTAAGAACCAAGTGATTCTGTGTCTCTTTTCTCTGCCACACCATTAAGATTTGGAACTCTTTACCAGCGCATGTATTGTGTTTCCTTCCTCCTAATAGTCCAGGGTCATTAAAGCGGCGCGTGTAAAATCATTTGATGAAGCCGTCAAGCTGAGGGCCACCACTGTAGTACTATCGGTATGTGTAGTGGTGAACCCCGGTCTGAGACTTTACCTTTAGCTTACCATCAGGCGAGGTGAAGTCAAGTTGACGTGTCCAATATAAAGAAAATCAGGGATGAAGTAACCAATGTGTTATTTCAGACTATAATCTATATTCCTTCTCAGTTTAAATTTGCCGTCAGCCGGGCACTTTTTTCTTACTCCTATTTCTACAGAAAAATCCTAATAAAAATTTGTCCAACCCGGGAACCAAACTCGTCACCTCATAAACAACAATCGCACTCACCACTGCTGCGCTATCGAAGCATACTTACACAAAGTTCTTTAAAGTCCGTTGTTTATGAAAGCAGCTAAATATTATCCAAAAAGCGAAGATTTTCTATAGGAAAACACACGTAATCGGTTTTTCTAACAAAAATATTGAAATGTCATTGTGCTGTTAAAGAGATTGCCCAATTTCTCCTTTGTTGGCGTAAAAAGTGGTTTAGTGATGTGCGTTCAACATATCGATAGTAATTATAGAATGTAAGTTTAGGTATTTGTTTTTAAAAATATCATTTATGGTATGTATGAGCACAACATGTTTAGCTGCAGACTGCGCATGCATATTTACATGAAGTCTTGCAATCCAATCTCTTTGAGCTTCTTACTACCCAGGTGGGGTGAGGTTAATTGACGGGCTAAGGCACCCCGGACGCCGAGGTTTATCGGATCATGACTAACGTTAGGATGATGATAATAAGTCATGTGACTTGCTACATTTATTTGCATCCTATGGTATGGTATGGTATGGTTTCACGGGCTGTTGTCTGCAACTCCACGTCATGGCGTGGTTTTTGCGTGTGGGTGGGCATGTAACTCGATCCACCTCAACTCGTTGAAGAACGCTAGCAGACTTTTTATGCTGCTGGTGATCTCCCTGCGTACCTGTATTTTGGAAGTAGGTACATGGCCCTGTATGCGACGGTTGCCCACTATTTTCACTTTATTTCAAAAAACAAAAGTCCTCACCTAACGATACCTAAAACTATCGATACCTCCCCATCACTAATGTAAAGCCATTAGTGTCATAGCCTGTCAACTGACACAGATCAATCATAATCATCTTTTGTTACCCCAAAATATCGGGAGACGGACAATGATAACTTGGCCCGGACACCATCCGGGATCTGAGTAATGGCGACATGGTGCTCGCTAATTTTGTCGACGTTTTGACAGATTTTTAGCTGGTTTTATAGCGTGTGTCTTGGGAGTCATCTCCCAAGTCGGAAATTTTATTAATGTATACGTTTTAAGAAGTAAAGTTTGTGTGTTTGTATATTTGTGGGGTAATCTCGGGATCTACAGAACCGATTTTAAAAATTCTTTCAACAATAGAAAGCCACATAATCCGTAAATGTCATAGGCTAAATATCTTCACGCTACTGCCCAAGGAAGCGGAGCAATAATCATAAATGTGAACGATTCCGATAGATTCCCATACATTTTAGGAAAACTGATAAATTATGACCATATTATGTGAGTTAAAAAGGGTGCATCGGGGTTCGAAATACGCCACGGGCGAAGCCGGGGTGGGTCAGCTAGTGGAATATACTTTAGTAATTTAAAAGACTTGAGTAGGTCAATAAGCAAATACTAGCCAGGTGACCTGGCTCAGGTTATTTTTGGGAGACGGCAGCGCGTCTTACTTACAGGGTAGACGCTGCTGCCTGCGCCAAATGCCGGCTGAATCGGAAGTACCCTCTAGTAGGCACGGGTGCTCTTCACGTTTCCCTATGACTAGCAGAGGGCAGGCGGGGGGCGAGCTGGTTCTCCAAACGCAGACGGGGTGTGGCAGGACAGCTACCGGTCGCCCTACATTCCAACGTCGTCGTCGGCCCGCAAGCGCGATGCTTGCCCCACCCCGCTTTCTGGGGTTCGAGGGGGGTATCTTAAAACCCTACATACCCCGGGGTCAGCTGAGGTGCGAGGAAAATGCCTTTTGGGTAACTGTACAAGCCAATAATTGAGAACCGAGACGACGAGACGTGCGGTTTTAGCCAGTTCGAAACCAACATAACCATCGATTATAGCCGACGAGTGTTAGGCTTTTCACACGAAAAGAAAATGTAGTTTATACAAAATTATGCGGAGATTTTCTTTTAAAAAAGTAAGCTTTTCTCAATCGCTATCTACATACTAGATCGCCACCTAATATGGGTCACAAAATGTCCCGACCATAGAGAATCTAGAGTCAGCTACAAAACTAGCTAAAAAATATTCAAATTTACAAAAACAACTCATGTTGCTGACAGCACAGTTTTGGTGGGTATAGACATGGTCTTGCGTAGACAGCTTTTTTATACTACTTAGGTGGCAAACAAGCACCCGGCATACCTGATGAGTAGTTTTTACGTCCATCGCGCACATACAGACAAGAGTTGGCAAAAAATATTTTTATACAGACAGTTTTTTTTAATATCTCCAATGTACAGACTACTTTACAATTTTATAATAGTATACATAGAAGCTACAAGTTCGAAAACCCTTAATACAAGCGTACGACACAAGAATTGACAAGTTAAACTCATAACTACCCTCAAAATAAACACAAAATTATTTAACTTCATGTAAAACATGACACTTAACATATTTACCTAACTGACAAAATCTTTTACACTTTAAATACCTAACATACACCTTAATTTCATAGACATAAGAACTATTATCCAACGGTATTACTAACCACTTCAGTTGCTAGATTTACAAATCACTCACACTCATAAAACCGAAAATATACCTTAACCATACTAACATAAGAGCTATTATCAATTACTAACCAATTCAATTACCTGCCTGACAAATCATTTACTCTAACAAAACCTAAAATAGACCTTATTACTATTGAAATAAGAGCTATTATCGAATGAGATTTAACCAACCACTATGATGGTAATTCCTTTAATCCTGATGTATCGTTTATTAGTTTTTTGATTGATAACGGGTGATGTATTAGACGTTAGTGATAAGAGAGACATTGATGTATAAGGGATAGTCCAAAATGTTGAGGTAAACCTTGATAGTGCAGTGGTGAAGATTTTGGAATAGGAACGGGGGGATAACAAAGTCCTTTGTGGCGTAGGCGTAGGCACAATATAAATACCAGGCACAAAAACAATCTTGTAGCCTGTGATAGTAGGCTCCAAAAAATCAGTAATTCTTTTCGGGGTAACTGTATACGCTCTTTCAACAAACTCCCAAGCGAAATTAGAGATTTACATGTAAGTAAATTTAAAAATGTTGTTAAAAGAAAACTCTCCCAAAAAGCTTATTATAAAATTCAAGATTATTTAGATGATAAAGAAGCTTGGAAATGAACTGTTCTCTCAACTATGTTACTCGAAATAACATTGTATCTAGACTAAGGCAATTGTTGTAAATAGACCAAAAAAAAACAGCCCGCTGAGTTTCTTGCCGGAGTTTTCTCAGGTCTGGGCCGCGTTTCGAACCGGTGGTCCATTTACTTCTAGTTTTAAATATTTATAATTTTGACGTTTTGTAAGTGCCGCTTAAAATGGTCTATACAGAATAAATGATTTTTGACTTTGACTTTGACTTTGACTTGACGTAGCAGTCGCGGGTTCGATTCCTGGTCGGTGGCGATATTTGGTATGATATAACATTGATTTAGTCTAGGTGTTTCTAATATACTTAGTATAGTATTGTAAAATTGTCAAGTAGCTGTGCAAAATTGGAGTTATAAAAAACTTGGATTATGTGTTATATAATTTCTGCTGCTTTTCGAAGTTAAGTGTGTATTTATCGCAGGTTTATAAGTGCCCGGTTAATGGCAATAGGCTCGCCACCTATTACATTGGCACCTAAACATAAACTGGCGAAATGTGGGTGCTAGCACCTCTGCCTACGTGATAGGCGTGAGTTTATGTTATGTTATGTTATAATGTCTGGACACAATTTTTTTAGGTGGTAGGACACGACGGTATCTCCCGTCCGAAATGAGCTATCCGACTGGGGTAGTACCTCCGCCCTAGAGAATTACCGCGGCTATAATCAATTCAGGATCAGCAGCTTGTAACGCCCCATTTATTTCCGTGCGGAAATCCTGACAGATACCCACCCCGCGGCCAGCGGGCAGGTTATGTCGAATTCTTACCAACTAAAACCGCACGCTGTGTAGGATCTTCTGTCGCCAAGGTGTCTTCTGACGCCAAGGTGTAAGGTGGCCCATAGAGCATTTCCCTCGCACCCCGGCTTAGTAACGCCCCTGCTGTTGGACACGTCCATAGGCCACGGTGATAGCTTTCCATCAGGTGAGCCGTGTGCTTGTCTGCCACCAAAGTGGTATAAAAAATATGAGCTGTAAAACTCATCAGGATAAATAGGTACGAAAATAAAAACGATGTTCAACTCAATCCTTTCAAACATCTTTTGTTAGTGTACCAAGAACTGTGTACTGTGACCATGCTGCTGTACTAATGGGGATAAATTATAGAAAGGAAAAGATAAGTAAGTTTGACATGTCAGTATGACTTCACCCCGCCTAACGGTAAGCTCAAGATAAAGTCTTGGGAATGGGAGTTACCGTTATAGATAATGCTACAATAGTGGTCCTCAGCTTGACAGCCTCATCAGATGATTTTCACGCCCCGTTTAAAGGACCCGGGACTATAAAAAGAAGGTAGTGAAAGAAAAGGACGATACTCGGGTTTTAATTTGCCAATTTTGAAGTTGGTTGAGGTAAAAACAGCCAATCTTATATAAAATTGACGGCCTCTGTGGCGTAGCGGCAGTGTGTTCGACTGCTACGATAGAGGGCCTGGGTTTGATTTTCGCTCAATGCAAATATTTGTATGCATGAATATGTCTATTTGCACTGATCTGGGTGTTTCTATGTATAAATTATAGTACAAAAAAGTTATGTTAAGTTATGTTTATCCGCATTCGAGAAGCCATAACACATGCTACTTAAGTTAAGGTTACTTTGGGTCCAGAGAGCGCTGAGCAAAACATCATCGAATATTTTATTTATTTACTAGCTGACTGGACAGGCGTTGTCCTGTCTTAATGTGGTAACAACGAATAGTGAGTTCAAATTGGTCCATTGAAACTCGCATTGACTTCCAACAACCTAAACTACCAAAACTCCATATTAAACTGAACTTTTGACAGCCTAAATATTGAAACAACTGACATGAAAAAAGAGAAAAAGAGAGAAAAGTATTATTGTCAAAAGCACTAAGAAGGTCGAATTAGAAAAGTTAATATTGTGGTTGTTAAGTTTTCTTAAATTTTCTAATATCCCGCGCAACTTCCTTAACTTTTTCTTTCATAAGAACCTTCTCCTGATAATAACAAACACAATAAAAAAAGAATTAGTGAAATCGATCCAGCCATTCACGCGTGATGCCGTGACCAAGGGAAATAGGGATTCATTTTTATATATAGACTAGCGACCCAGGACCCGGCTTCGCCCGAGTGTAAATTTTAAGTTTAAATTTTCCAATCTACATCTACACTAATATTATAAAGAGGACCATAAAATAATTTATTTGGATAAGGATTAATATAAACACATAAATAGCATGGTTTGGATTTGGTTAGCATTTTCATTAATGTTTAAAATGAAAAAAGTTGTTGTAGTGACATAACTACAATAGTTGGACATATGCTACCGCGGAGTTTTTTGTAGAAATTATGATGTTCTTCAATATTGTTGTACATTATTTTGTTCTATCGCTAATAGTTTCGGCAGCGCATTCGACGAAAGACATTTTAAGACTCATTTTTCTACACCTTCGGTTACATTGTTCAAATTTTACCAAGGATCCCTAATTTTTTTCAAAATGAAATGTAGCCTATGTCAAATTGGAAGAATGTAGCATTCTATTGGTGAAAAATTTTTTTAAATCGGCCCAGTACTTTTTGAGCCTATTCATTACAAACATACAAACATACAAAAATAGGTACAAATCTTTCCTCTTTATAATATTAGTGTAGATTTATGGTTAAAATTCTCAATTTTTACATAAAACATGGTCATATAGCGGCCATTGCATAAACGTCAAAACGCGTAGGTAATATTTCGCGCGTGCGACATACGACAAACAGTAAACCGATTGTTCGTGCGCATGTCGTCAAAACGCATGCGTCATTTCATTACACTAAAGTTACTTACGACAACACATTCTATTTACAACTTTATTATTGATGCAATAAGGTTGGTATTTCAAAAATTGTACGTAAAAGGTGTTCGAAAACTTGAGATATAGGATTTTAAATAGAGTTACGGTGTGGTAAGGTAACTTTTTGCGTGTACTGAAAAGTAATTTAGTGTGGAAAGAGCTATTGTTTCGAGAATTGAACTCTTGATGTATTGCGTCTTTGGCGGCCATTTTGAAAATAATTGATGTTTGTTTATTATAACCATGGTTTTTGCTCAATAGTCAATTTCTTTGTGTGAAAGTTATTTCAACGTTTTATGGTGGCGAAGGGAGTGCGAGATAAACTTGTCATTTATTAGTAAGCGGTTGCGAAAATTGTGACGTTACACTGCGTAATTCTGCCGCCATAAACTTAAAAGTACCGTCAGCATTAAAAGTAGATGATGATTGTACAAATTTTAAACTCAAAGATTTACATTAAAATTAGTTTTAGGTTAAATTGGTGCCATTAGGGACGAATTATGTCACAAGAGAAACCGCTCGACACAGGTAGTTTTAAATAATTTTTTTTTATACCACGTAGGTGGCAGACAGGCACACAGCCCACCTGATGGGAAGCGGTCACCGTGGCCTATGGACGTGTGCAACATTAAAGGTGTCACACACGCGCTGCCTACCCTGAAGGGATGGGGGGAGGGCTAGGCTTGGATTATTACGGTTAAGTTAAAATAAAATATCTATTCTTAAAAAAACTGCTATCCTTTTTTTTGTTTCGTTTTTTTTGTAAGTAAGTTGGTATAATTAAAAAAAATGTGTTTCTTTTTCTTAAATTATACTATAACTCAACCTATAATATAGCTTTCGTCACGTTACTGTCCATCCTAAGGTTGCCTGGAAGAAATCGCTTTTAGCGATAAGGCCATTGTACATTCTACTGTTTGTTACATACTACCTAATTGGTTGTCCTGTAAACTTTTGTTGTACAATAAAGAGTTATCCATCTATCTTCATCCTAGCGTTAATCCCAGTCGCATCCAAAGCTTTCACCTCGGAGTCTGGGGTCCGCTTTACCAGTCTTAACTGCGGATATGACCTTCACAACCCAATGGTGACATTAGGTGATATCGAAGCATTGCAGCTAGACCGTTTGTTATTGGACTTTTTTGGGCTCCAACTACCCGTAACGACTGCCATAGATGTTTGTATGGCAACCGGGACCGACGGCTTAATGTGCTCTCGGAAGCACGACCTCGACCACGCCAATGCAAATACCCATATTCATGCATACAAATATTTGAACTGAGCGGGTATCGAACCCGCGCCTTCTATGCAGCGGCCGCGTTTACTACCGCTACGCCACAGAGGCTGTCCATCTATACTAACACTAAAACAAGTCCTGTTATTATTTGCCATCTTAGTTGTACAAAAAGAAAGTTAAACCAGTAATTACTTTGAAAGGGTAAAAGTAATAAAAATACGGTCCATAGACAGTTGTGTAAGGAGCTATTGTCTCTGGTCCCCGTTCCGATTCTTTCCAAAACGGAACTCTATGGTCCATAAAGCAATAAAATTGTGTATTGTCGGTTTGTTTGCTAATGGTTGGAATGGAACCCTTTTGCGAAAAAGGGTCTCTTGTCAACCGTTAATGGAGATACAGAAATGTTTTATCTTAATAACAATTATATCTTAAAAGAAAGAGGTTTTTTTATACGACTTAGGTGGCAGACAAGCACTCGGCGGAAGCGGTCACCGTTACCTATGGACGTGTGCAACACTAGAGGATGGGGCGTCACACTCGTGTTGCTTACCCTGGAGGAGGAGGTTAAGGAGTTTAGGGGGATTAGAGGAGGGGATTGGAGGGCGGGAGCTGTAGTTCACCGCTGAAAATAGTCTTTTCCCATACCTCCCAACCGATCGATTAAGTAATGGAGGTTTCATATCAATTAAATGTTTTATAATATCTATGTAATTAATTAATCGTGCATACAAATATTTGCACTGAGCGGTAATTGAACCTGCGCCCCTGACGCCACAGAGGCCGTCCTCACTATAAAGGTACCATATAATTTATACATGTTTTATCCTGTCCGTATTTCAATTACAAATCTTCAGTATACAATTTGGTGTTATAAAACCCTTTAACACCATAATTACGAAAGTAACTGTTAAAAAAAACAGTTACGTCCGTGTGTTCGTCATAAAAAATAACTGACAAAACGATATTTTTTTAAATGAGCAATATTCACAAATAATAATCCTTTCTGCAAGGCCCCCAACAAAGGAGTCGTAAAGTGTTTATAACAAGTAGTTACATCATAAAGGGCCGGTTTGTCGGAGAAAGTTTTGTAGATAATGTTCAAAAGACAGATAAACATTTCTTTGAAATGAATGTATTATAAAATCCTTTCAAATTTCTAATTGAGAGAGTAATTTATTTGTCTGTTTGTAGGTCTGTGTCATTTTTATTGAAGATGTTGTTGCATTTGAGCATCCTTTACAGGGCTTGAGCTACTAATAGTCATCACAAATTCACTAGTGCATTGAATATTAGGACTTCGTTCACGTAATTCACGGGCGATAACATTGATCAGCTGACGCGCACACTACCTACTTGTATGGACTTAGGACCGGCAGAATACCTTAGTAACTAATAGATAAGTAGGTACTAGTCTGTAAAGTCAACTGATAATGCCGTGGATAATGCAAATATAGCCTGGACGTAGTATTTATTTTGAAAATAAACCAGCTTATTTACAGAAAGAAAAAAGAAATTATCACTTTTTTTATGGAATCTTGAAGAATATAAGTAGCTCACCCCTTGTGAAGAATGCTCAAATATAAATCTCTATTGGTATTATGGACCCCAGCACGATGCAGCTCATTATGGACCCCAGATATGCAGATTAAAAGTTGCACAGCGGGCTATTGAAGCAAGCTATGCTTGGAGTGTCTTTGATGGATAAAATTCGTAATGAGGTCATCCGCCAAAGATCTAATGTCACCGACATAGCTCGCAGAATAAGCAAGCTGAAGTGGCAATGGGCTGGTCACATCTGCCGAAGGACTGATGGCCGGTGGAGCAAGCGAGTCCTAGAGTGTAGACCGCGAACGGGCAAACGGAAAGTAGGACGCCCCCCAGATGGACGGACGACCTGAAAAGGGTAGCTGGGATAGACTGGATGGGCAAGGCGGAGGATCGGGTACTATGGCGTTCATTGGGAGAGGCCTATGTCCAGCGGTGGACTGTAATAGGCTAATTTATTGATTGATATGGACCCCATTCGAGACCCAAATTAAACTCATCTGCGAGTTGATACACCTGCTGATCAATGGAACTGAACGATAGTCGCTCTCATAAAAGCCAAAATGATAGACATACGTCCATTGACCGCGGTGACCACAAAGCTTGTTGGTCATTTAAATAATCTTAAATTTTATGGTAGACTTTTGGAACTGGTAGCCGTTATGAGGGTTGAAAACCCAAGTGTGACTGATGGGTATTCCCCATCGATTTAATTTGAATATTATTGATGAGTGCCCGACATGCGCTATAATGCTTTTGTTTTTAACCGACTTCGAAAGGAGGGTTGCTATTTGATCTGTATGTTTGTATGTATGTTTGTCCGCGATAATAACATTGTAAAATAGCTGTATCTCTACATTGGAGATATTTAAAGAAAAGTTGGGTTATTTTATAAGAACGATTCTGACTGAAAACAATTTTTTTAATTAAATAAATAAAAATAAATAATATTCTACGACAATAAGCTTACTTTGGGTCTAGGGAGCGCTGTGTAGAATGCTACACAGCGCTCCCTAGACCCAAAGTAAGCTTATTTAAACTAGCTTGTGTTATGGGTTCTAGAATGCGGATAAACATAGGTACCTATATAAATACTTTTTTTTTGTAAATACATACTAATTATACATACATACTTACATAATTACTTGTCAGTTTGTTTGTTTGTTCGCAATAGATGCAAAAACTACCGAAACAGCTGTTTTATTCGAAAGTTTCTATGTATAATACCTATATAAGTAAAATAAAACAGTATACAAGTATGTTAATACGCATTCTGGAACTCATAACACAAGCTAGTTAAATTATGCTTACTTTGGGTCTATAAAGCGATGTGTAGAATGTCGTAGAATATTTATTTATTAAAAAAGAATCTAGTTCTGTTATAAATTAATGCTTCACACATCATTTATTTCCTATTCTCGCTTACCAGTCTTTGCTCGCTGCTGCCAGACCATGTCACTGTCCAAGTGCCTCCTGAATTCTATTCTTGCTTAAATCCAGTGAATTTTTCTGAGCTAAACGGGAAGAGCATTATATATTCATAGTCTTTCACTGTAAAGTGTGTGGACATTTTTACTTTTAAATTGGCCTCTTAAAATATGTCTAAAGCTACGACAGATAGACGTAACTAGTAATTTTAGGCTACTTTTAGAGGCAGCTGTCTTATCACAAAGTAGGCAACGGTGGCCTCGTCCCATCAAGTAAGCCGTGTTTTTTTTTATACCACGAATTTGGCAGACAAGCACACGGCCCACCTGATGGGAAGCGGTCACCGTGGCCTATGGAAGTGTGCAACACCAAGGGCGTCACCCACGCGCTACCGACCCTGAAGGGAAAGGGCGGGGGGGGGGGGGAAGGGTACATTGAGCTCTGGCTTCCCTACTTACCGGCGGGAACACAACACGATGGTTATTATGGTCGCGGTGTTCTGTAGGGCGGAGGTACTACCCCAGTCGGACAGCTCATTAGGGACGGGAGATACCGTCGTATCCTACCTCCGTATGCTAGTCTGTCACGGATTGAACGACATGCTATCTATTTTTTTTCTAAATAACAAGTTTTAAATAGGTCACCATTACATATACCAACACATTTAAATTAATGACCTATGTATTCCAATATAAAAAGGTGTTAATCAACTTTTTGTTACTGACTGTACATCGTCTCTACATTTCACTGAAACACGCTCTCTTTGCCAAAGGTCGGCTAATTAGATTTACAAGACGCAAATATTGGCGCTGTCAGCAAATATTCGCGTCCAATGTTTGTATTTACAACCTGTACATATTATACCCAAGACCTCTGTCACCCCCAATTAAACAGCATAAGCCTTTAAAATCTATACTTAATATTGAAGAGTTTGTTGGTTTGGTTGAACGCGCTAATCTCAGGAACTACTGGTCCGAATTGAAAAAATATTTTTTGGTTGAATAGCTCATTTATCGAGGAAGGCATAGGCTATATACTATCACGCTACTACCCAGGGGAGCAGAGTAGTAATCATACAGAACTATACGAAGGCATAGTCTATATCTATATATATAATAAAAAAACCGAGATAGTTATTAAATAACGCTAAATTTGTTCAACCACTTTCAGTTCTTGCATTTATTATGCCATGGCTTATTCAGACGCCTACGGAATCCAATCGAATGGCCCAGGAAATAGAGTGTGTTCGAAGTATTGATTGTTGTTGCTGTTTATTGCTCTATAAACTATATTTCTCACTAGCTATAAAAGGAATAACTGTTTGCTACATGTGGCTATGGCTGCTTTTGAAGTTTATAATCAGACTAGCTGTTGCCCGCGGCTCCGCCCGCGTGGATGTCGAAATCCGTTTCAAAAACTATCCTATCTCTCAAGTTGGATCGAACTGCACATGGTGTGCGAATTTTATTATAATCGGTTAAGCGGTTTAGGAGTCCATTGAGGACAAACATTGTGACACGAGATTTATATATATTAAGATAAAAGTACCTTGGCGATGGAGGAATTTGCATCTGCATAAATTTAAGTGAGATTCAAACTAAACTATTCATTCATAGGCGAATAACTGATTAATTTGGTCATTGCATACTCTGCGAGGTCGACCCCGGCTTGCCTGCCCACTTAGATGTGCCTTACATTATATTATTGTAAATAATATAAATATTTATATTGTATGTGACCTATATTGTTTCTAACTGCAATGCTTCGATATCGCCTAATATCACCATTGGTTTGCAAAGGTCAGATGGCAGTCGCTTCACGGAAAATACCGAGGTCCAGCCAAATCCGCAGTTAAGACTGGTAAAGCGGACCCCAGACTCCGAGGTGCAAGCTTTGGATGCGAATGGGATTAACGCTAGGTTGAAGAAGAATACGTTAGTACTAGAGATCCGATTCTCAGTATTCCATGGATTCACCGTGCGGTCGCCGGGTTCATGGCATGGTACAGAGAGGAACCCCGTGACGGTCCTGGGACTTGCGACCCAGAAGTAGGTTTAGGGTGCCATAATATTCTGTGCCATGAGGTGAAGTCATATTGACGTATTCAATATAAATAAATGACATAAATGATTTGCCTTAGGTGGTTTTATCTGATGTCGTTAATAGATACCGCTTTGAAGCAATTCCGTGTTTTATGGACACTTGGCGATAAATATACACACATTCATTTGGTTCAATGCCTAAAGCTGGTCTAGCAATACGCAGTCTTTGAGTAAAACCATCCATTTGCTTGCTTGAAAGTGCTCAATTATTGCTCGTATATCGTAAATAATATAGACTTTTAATGCCCTGTATAGTGTATATTGCTTCGCCGTCCTTTCGTGGGTTTATAACTATATATCCTGTGTTGAATTGGTTAGGTAGTCTGCTGTGTAGTCAAAATAGTTCAAGTGATTATTTGACATGGCCTAACCTCGCCCGATGGAAAGCTAAATACAAAGTCTCAGGATCGGGGGTTACCACTACATACACCGATAGTGCTACAGTGGTGGCACTCAGCTTGACGGCCTCATCAAATGCTTTTTCACGCCCCGCTTAAAGAACCCGGGAATATAGGAGGAAACACATGCGCTGGTAAAGAATTCCAAGTCTTTATGGTGCGGCAAAGAAAAGAGGCACCGAACCGCTTGGTTCTTGATGGAATTGTTTGCACTGTGTGAGAATGATACCTCAGCCAGGCACGTGTAGTTCTGTGTAGGAAAGGTGAGGGTGGGATTAATTGGAAAACTCATCGGAACATTCGCCATGGTAGAGGTGGATTGAATATTCTGGCTCTACCGCGTGATTTCGGTAATTTTACTAAATAAAAAAAACGATAATAATGGTTAGGTTAAAAATTTGATGATCATTTTACAAATTTTGAAAATTTGTTTTTGGTACGAAATAATTTGTATATCTTAATGAAAATGCTGTTCAACTAAGTGGTCCCGAGACGGTGTCCGGTTTACGTCAATTCAAGTTCGACATAACTACCCCCGAAGGGGTAGTATTCATGGGAATTTCCACAGGAAAAAAACTGCCAATGGGTCGTAAAGGTCAGATGGCAGTCGCTTCACGGAAAATATCGAAAGAAATTTAAAAGCTAACACCAGTTTTGTTGGAGAAAGGCTCGGAGTTTCATTGCTATATAGTGTAAAACACGGTTTCAATGTTTACAAAACACATTCTAAAATGTAAAATACATTTTCTTGTTTACTATACGACGTCAGTGCATCGCTACCCTTTTACGCTGGCTATCAATACTGTAAACAAACAAACAACCGGTATTAAGTTACTAATGCACTGTGGAGTTTTAACAGGGCGATGTCCCAGGTCTGTGGAATAGATGGCGTTAGTTGTTGCCTCGGACTTTTTAATCGACTTCAAAAGTATCCTTCGCATTATCAATTCGACATGGCGATTTGGGGAAGAGGGAGATTTTTTAACCCCGTTTTTTTTGTTTTGAGAAAACAAAGCGATAAAAATATTCATAAAATGTTTTTTTTTGTTTTATTCAAAATAACATAGGTAATAATTTGGAGTAAGGTTTTCAAAGGACCTCGAAGTTTGGACCCTTTTACAAAAGTGCCCTTACGACCTCTTTTTGGTAAGTACCTTATACGTGTATGTATGTATGACCTTCAAAATTAAAAAAAAATATTTTAAAAGGGGCCCGTTCAACCTCTTTTTAGAACCCGTTGGACCTTCAAAATGAGGGGCGGCTAGGAAGTGGTGGTGGAGGAGGGGTACAGTGAGCTCTGGCTACCCTACTTACTGGCGGGAGCACAACACGATGGTTATTATGGCCGCGGGGTTCTGTAGGGCGGAGGTACTACACCAGTCGGACTGCTCATTTCGGACGGGAGATACCGTCGTGTCCTACCTCCTTGATTTATGCACTTTGTATATTTATGTACTTACTAGAAAGCTATAAAAAAGTATTTTTCTTCAAATTTATTTTTTATATAAACTGTTATAAAAAAACGTGTACCTAGTTTGTCTATTCAAAGCGTAGTTCTCGATATTACAGCGAGCAAACAAACTAACCAAATACTAGACCGTCAATATTGACTGTGGCACAAATACCGGTAGCTTATCTCGTATTCTACGTGTTGACGGGCGAGCAACACGCTTACATTATTGTGGGTAAGCAGAGGTACCGTTATCTTAGAGTTTATGTCCTTAGAATAAGGGATATAAAATGACATACTATGTGGTGTGGTAGATTCAGAAGTCAAGGTTCGATTCCCGTTTAGTACAAAATATTTGTCTGGTTATAACTAACTTATGCTCGTGGCTCCGCCCGCGCGAAGGTTGGTTATTGTTTTTCTGACCAAGATCTTTTTAGTAAAAAAACCCTGTTGAAATTTATTCAGCAGTTTTTGCGTCTATCGCAAAAAAAAACAAGAATTTCGTAAAAAAAAATTACAAAGTATAATATATAGATACCTATTGTAGCATAATGTCCACGATGGAGCTAAATCTCTCCAGCTTCACATAAAAAAATTACCCTACGCAAGAATCGAACCTGGAATTTCACGTACAGTCAGACACATAACCGCTGCGCCATCAAGACAGTTACTAGATGTAGATTAATTATTGTTTAGTAAATACAAATTCGCGAACCCCACCTCATGGTACACGGGATTCGTTCCCGTAATGGGATTTGTGAAACAAATGTATAATAGGTATCACCGTGACACTGGCACTAACTGGGGCGGAATAGTAGAGACACCATGATTTAGAGATGTTACAGGATATTCCTAGATGTTCGTGACTAAGTGGTGACCAAGTAGGTTAGCATATTGCAAGCTTATTAGGAAAAGTTAGCATAACATATACACAAAAACAACATGACATAAAATCAAATAAATACGAGCCAGGTTACTTAGGTGACCATTCTTAATTAGTAAGACTCCTTAAGCCACCAGTTCCAAGCAAACCAACAATACTGTGGCATTCGTTACAAAGAGTTGGAGACCATAAAATCTAACAACTGGGTTTTACTACAGAACTTCGATATCGCCAATGGGTTGTAAAGGTTAGATGGCAGTCGTTTCTTAGAACATTTTAAAGTTTGCCCACTTCGTAATTACACAGCAGCACAGCATTATCATCTTAGCATGATTCTCTATTGTGTCTGGAGTTTCAACTTCGGAGCCCAGGGTCTGTTTACTTCTTCTCCTCGTTTAGGTTTGGTTTATACAGTATACAGTTTTTACTACGGCAGTAACTGCCACCTGACCTCCCAATTCCAAGAGGTAATCCATAATGTCATATATCCACCGTCAGTTAAAAAGTTTACTGCTTTGCAGATGAGGTTTGTCTTTACTCCGAGAGGGTCTTGATGGCACCCCGTACACCTAATAATATAGACTAAATATAGACTAATAGAGATGCACAAAGCAAAATGCTGACCCAAGCCCTACCTGCGAGATATATGCCAGTGCTTATTCCTGCATAATGTTTTCATTTTTGTTTTTGCTACTCGTATATAATTTTGTATTTCGTAGGTTAAATTCTGAATGAATTATTTTCTTTCTTTCTTTCTTTGTTCTTCACTCTATGCGTCATAAAAATGTCTTTCACTAAATCTATCTTGGTCACCCTACACACAGTAGAAACCGTATCATCGCTAATTAAATAGGATTTGTTTCATAATGCTAATGAGACGTACCGGAATTGAACCTTGGACTCGGCAACACAACTTTATGATCGCTATATTTAGAAATAAACAAACTGTCCAGTCTTGTTTAGTGCGTGTTCAAGTATAAAATAAGGAGTATGGTTTTAATTTATACGAACTAATTAGAGAGAACTTCTCTACGTTAATTATGTGATGCAATTATTATTGTGTAATTGTTATTACTGTAATAATATTCTAGGATCTATTCATTTTCATCTTCAGAGCCTTCCCAACTATTCGCAATTGCAGTTTAATTACGTAGCGGTGTACTTCGATATTTTACGTGAAGTGACTGCCATCTGACTTCCACATCCAAAACCTATTGGCGATATCGAAGTTCTGTAGTTAGACCAGTTAGTTGTCGGCATTTTTAGGGTTACAACCTTAGACTAATAAATTCTATGGCTACAACACTACCCGCACCAACCTTCACAGGTGTTCGTTTTTTTTTTTTTTTTTTAAATTCAGTCCGTCTATTGACTTAACCCCGCTGGATGGTAAGAAGCAAGGGCAAAGTCCAGAGGGTACGGGCCGCCATTCCAGACACCATTCGTCCCAAAACGGCGGTCCCTACCTTGACGGCCTAGACAGATGCCTTTTCACGCCCCGCTTAAAGAACCCGGGATTGAAGGAAGAAGGTTCGTATGATAACTGGAACCGCCCGAGAGTTTTACGTGCTCTCCGAGGCTCGAAGGGGGAAAAATGTTACCCATTCTTTTTTATTTCATATGGAAATATCCGTGAATACCACCCCCATCGATCATCGGGGGTAATATCTTGGCAAGGGTGTTTGTCACCTTCCGTCTACGCTCGGAGAACCAGCCCGCCCCCCATTTGCTCCCCACTGTGCACTTTGCTAGTCAGAGGAACATGTGCAGCCCTCTAGAGGGCCACTCCCCTGCAGCGTCTCCCTTGTGAGAGGTTATAATGGTCACCCATCCTAAGAATGTTCTGTCTAGTATTATAATATAATAATAATAGCGACCCGGCATATTTATGTCCCACTGCTGGGCACGGGTCTCCTCTCCTCTAACGAGAGAGCTGAGAGGGTTTAGACTCCATAGTAATCCACACACGGCCTAATGCGGGATGGTGGATCGGATCTTGCCTAGTGGTGGATCGGTAATATATCATTTCTAAGTATATTATGGACTATTTTGATGAGTGTGAACCGCGAAGCGTAGCGTGTGTGGGCTCATAACATGTTAAAACATCTTTAAGTAACAATGGTATGCATAATATATATGGTTACAAGCTTAAATCATATTGTAACGGATTACGCTAATGCGACCATTATTTAAGCTTTCGTAACCAATTTACGAGTGACTTACTCGGTTATGGAATCTGATAGATATGTACAGTCAGCAGAAAAGTAGCTTAGCTATAGATTTATTACATATCCGACTGGTTATTGGTGACATTGGCGTGGTGGTAGAGCAATCGACTGTTATGTCAGTGGTCGTGGGTTTGTTCCTGTTCAGTGAAAAAAATTTCTTCGTTGGTCTGGATGTTCCTTCCTTTCCTTTCTTTTTCTCTATTATTAGTTATACCGGCTTGCAGGTGAACTGAAACTAGTGGAGATACAAGAAAACTGTCTTAAGATTCACTAGGCATTTTTTGTAAAATAATAATTTTAACACACTTGTTTTTTGGGGGAGTTATGAGCCCTCCATAAATTGAGTCATTTGTATGGAGAGCTCACGCTTAACCATAAATTGACGTATGCCAATAATAAAGCTAGTTAAGCTATGCTTAATTTGGATCTATAGGTATAGCGCTGTGAACTACTTTCCTATGTCTGAGAATAGTACCTAATAGGTACCATTTAGTCAATATTATGTTATTGGAATAAACTTATAAAAATCTACCATTCAGGAATCTGAAATGAAATCCCATTCATATGAAAAAGGAATTATTCAAGTATGTTGCATAAAAATAATAATATTTTGTTTTAAGTTACGAGTTTTTAATTAATAAAAGCACCCGAAAACGATAAATGCTATAACAAAAACATTAATTATGCCAAATGATTTCATTTCGCATAATTAACATAAAATTATAAATGATTATTGTGTGCAATATCGTCTTGTCTGTTCATACGGCGTCACAACCATTTACGATTACGGCTGTATAACAAAACCAGTTGTGGGCTTTTTTCAATGGCCGCTTACCGCTGCGTTCATATCACAACTAAAAGCTCAAATTTTAAGTTTCGAATAAAATATTTTGTAACAAACTCAAAAAATTATACGAAAAATTTCAAAATTAATGATAACTTAATAATTTTGGTATAATTTTAATTTTTCGGTAAGTTATTAAGTAGAAAACAAAATGGCGACTGCTACGAAAGCTCATGGTAAGCTCTGAACGCGTCGGTTACCCGCGGGGCGAAGCGCGAGGCAAGGGAGGGGGCGCAGCCGCATGCGTACCGGGCTTGCGAGCCGCATTCCAGTAGTTCGGCCGTCTACCGCGCGGCGCTATCGTGCCCAGCTCCGCGACGCCCGCTCCCAATACAAAGAACAGCTCTGTATTATAAAAAATCTGTGATGTATTGATTAATTCCAACTTCATCCTCATACTAAACACCTTCTACAATAATTAGTGTACAAATAACAGTGTTATATTAAACTGAAGCGTCGTTTTTGATGCTTTTTCGTGCAGCCACATCCTATGGAATTCCACATTTATCGTTGAATAAAATCTAGCGAGCGGTGTAATGGAGGATCCATCGCGTCGCCTTTGAATGGATTGATCGTGTTTTATATGTGAAATTGTGATCGTACAGTGATGAAAAGTGTTCGTAAAGCTTTATAAATATGGATTGGTGTATGTGTTTGTGCGACAGTGTGTAGAAAGTATAGCTTCACAAAGCGTCTTCGATCGGATAATGAGAGTCGAGTAAACCAGTCAGGATGGTGTCTCTTACATACCTCGGTCTGCGCCACACGCCCTGGACAGTGCTTGTCCTCATTTTCTTCATCGAAAGCGTCATGGGGAATTACGCAAAATCTTTTTACATACACTGGAACACAACAAACAGCATATTCAGAATAGACAATACCGACCACGTCTTCGATTTGAATAAAGGAAACGCTCAGTTCGAATATGACCAAGTGAATATAATATGTCCAGTGTATACACCAGGGACGTATGAGGAAGACACTGAAAAGTATATAATATATAACGTAAGCAAAGAAGAATACGATACTTGTAGGATAACAAATCCAAATCCTCGTATAATCGCGATATGCGATAAACCGCACAAATTGATGTTCTTCACAATAACTTTCCGACCGTTCACACCTCAGCCGGGCGGGCTGGAGTTCCTGCCTGGCAAAGACTACTACTTTATATCCACGTCCAGTAAGGACGACCTGCACAGACGCATTGGAGGACGATGTCTTAGCCATAATATGAAGCTAGTGTTCCGGGTGTGCTGCAAGCCGGAGGAACAGTCTCCGGCGCCGCCTCCACAGCCCACCCTACCACCTCCGCCACCGCCTCCTACCACCCCAGCGACCACAACTACCACCACAACCGTGAAGCCGGTTACTAAAAAGACGCACAAGTATGACAAGACGCCGAATGAGGTGATCAAGAGTGAGGAGCTGTCTCATTCTCGCGGGGCTGCTTTGGCGTCTTCTCTTGCTCTGGCTCTGGCTGCGAGCGCCGTTTTAGCGCCGCTGGCTCGGTGAATGTGCGCTCGGGCGGCGCGGCCCCCGCGCGCGGATCTCCTCGCAAAGCCAGGCCCAGCCACCTCACAAACTTTACATACTCTACACTTACGCCCTGACACTCTGATTTACACGTGAATTGTGTACGTGATGCGAAACTTTTATGGTGAACTGTACATGTTGTGTTGTGCCCCAAGGATTTTTGGATGTAACCAGTGTAAGTAAAGGTGTCGGATTGTGCAAAAACTATAGTTCCGATCTAAGTTCCCGATGTTTTAGTCTGTAAGGAACTCGAAAGCCTAATTTTATTATAAGGCCTACTGATAAAATATAATCGAACTTACTTGTGAATTAATTTTGATCATAGAGGAACATCAAACTAGATTACGATCAGTTAAATATATTTATATATAATGAAATGTTAACATGTATGATAAAAATAGGTTTCTTAAACCATTTAGGAATTAATGACTTTTTATATTTTTCATTATGCAAATGATATGACTAAGTCTTAGGGTTCTTAACGGATCAAAATGCAGATATAGGAAATCGTATATAAAAAAAGTTAGGTAGCTTTTTAATTTTTAGTTCAAAAGACAGTTTTTTTTTTGAAATATTTTTTCAACGAATACACTTTAATTAGAATTTATTTATATTATAAATGAAAAACTTTGGGCAAGTTTGAGAATCTTGTCTAGAAAACTGTGATGTTGGTTTTAGTATGTTTTCTCTTAAATGCTTTTATTATGTGATATATTTACGTTTTATGTATTAAAAAAGAAGCCTTTTCACCTCATTTCTCTTGACTGATTTATGCATTTCAGCTTTTCTTCCTTTTTTAAAAGAAAATAACTAATTTACCGGTAACTCAAGTCACTATTTTCGAAATGGCTTCGAACTGTCAAATCGAATAGACGTCTACCGCCATTTTGTCAAAAATTAAAATGCAAACCATAGATAGTGACTTGTTTTATCTTATTTGAATAAATAATTCGAGACCTACACCTATTCGAAAAAAATAATTTTCAAAAATTACAAACTCTTTGAAAATTCTGTACCTACTAGGTATAATACGCATCAAGCACACTAACTTGTGCCATTGACGAAATGTGTAAAAAACCATTTTTACATAATAAAAAATAGACAAATAGTTAAAATAGTAGAAAAATAGACCGGTTTTCAGTTAGCCATAACTCAATAGTAACAGTTGGTATATTTTAGGTAGTTTTTAAGATTGAACGGTTGAGTTTCAAATTATATCGATATTACTCTCAGAAACGATCAAAATAACTGATCATTAACGTTAAATACCTGCAAACATTTACACAGAAACGGTTATTTCAAACGTCATAATGGAATGTTATTTAAATAACGAGTTTGCATGTAAACGTTATAAATCCATAATTAATGTCTTACCAGGAAAAGGATATCTAATGTTCAGCTTTCAATATTTCATCCCGAACGAGACAGCTAGCGAAATATATCTCCATTCCGAAAGATTTACACACATTAAATAAATCAACAAACTAGTATTTGAGCAAAAAGCATTAACAAGGTTAAATAGAGCGTCACTTTTACAAAGAATAAAAAAAATATTTCCAACATCTGTTTTGATGTTCAAAAATTAACCTTTAATTTAAAAACAGAATACGCTTCCATTGTTTCATAAACAAACCATAGTTAATTAAAGATGAAAGAGTAGTCAAGAAAAAGGTCGTTTAGAAACGAAATAAAATAGTATACAGCCCTGTCGCCCGTAGTCTATGCATTGTTTTATAAACAAGAGTTTTTGTTTTAAATATAGCGTTGTACGTTTACGTTTTAAGATACAATCAGGTTACATTTTTTAACAATTTGAATTATAATGCTTCTAAACTGTTCCGTCATTTTAATTTTCATTAGTAAATGAAATGTTCGTGGATTACTTGCGAATATTACAGCATTGAAACTTTGTAAAAGTTCTTTTTATAATTCGTACAACTTACATGCAAATTTTCAACCCACTAATCTAAATAATATTATAAAACTATAGTACTCATCACTCATATTAAAACACGATTAAAAAGTCATCTAAGTAGTTCATTAAGTTAAGTTTCAAATTAATTCCAAATATGGAATTAATTTGAAACTTTCTTAAATCTTTAGAGATTACCTAATTGACTCATTAGACAGAACATAATTAAATAATGTGATAATTGCTTCCGTTTTTATATTCTCACTTTTATTCACTTTAATCGCCAATCTAAATACTACTGATTTGACAATAGCAAGGTATGACGTAATATCTTGTTAATATAAGCAATAAAAGTTTCTGAATGTTAAGACGTAAAAAATCTGATTAACCTACTGTCTTAACGTGATTAATTGTATTAGGTACTCGTCTACTATTTTCTCGCTTTACATTTAAAATACTTTAATTATTAGGTACTTAATGACAATACAAAATTATATAAGAAAAGTTGAATATCAAAATACTCTTCAATTAGTCTATTATAGTCCATTTGATTGCTGGATACAAGTCGCTTTTAAAACGCGTCATAGCACCCATAGCACATCTAGTCTATCCCAGTAGTCCCAGTACCAATTTATTCCAACCAACAATAAATTGTTAGAATAATGTCTTTTAATAATTTACGAGCAACTGCAGATAATATACCAAGGAAATAGCGAAAGAAAAGCAACTTGGGAACGAACGATGCACATAATCTGCCATAAAACATTGCTGAAGCAGTAACAATAAGTTAAATAATTAGTTAAAATAAAGATTCAATTAAAATAAGCTTATTTACTGATTATATTTTCCTTAGAAATATGGTTGGTTATTACTTCTTAGAAAAGCGTTTATTTCTTGGGATACTTCTGTAGCTAGATCCGTTAGGTACTAATTTTAGCAATAATTTCTTACTCAGAGCGCTAAAGATTTTCA
Source organism: Lithosia quadra (assembly GCA_963576445.1). Classification (NCBI taxonomy): domain Eukaryota; kingdom Metazoa; phylum Arthropoda; class Insecta; order Lepidoptera; family Erebidae; genus Lithosia; species Lithosia quadra. The sequence continues at coordinate 4,253,509 of OY754901.1, read as the reverse complement.
TTCACCCTTTTCATTAAGTACAGAGTTATTACGATTGTAGTATTTGCAATTATTAGAGATAGAATTTTACAACTATTCTCACAGATCTCCATCTCCGTAAATGGAATTGCAATTAGTAATTTATAGACGCTTAAGATTCATCTCTAATATCCTCTCTGAATATTGATTTCATTTTCCCAAGAATATCTTTGATGAATAAATGGCCAAATAATCGTTCGGCTTTAATAAGCTTAATAATTAGTTAATTTTGTTTTAAGTACCTACACTTCCTATGTTTTTCAGACAATTATTACATGAATGAAATCAGCTGTCACTTGTAATGGCAGTGTAGATACGAATATGTCTTCAGCTATTGCAGTAGAAAATTCTATAAGAAAAAAATTCAAACCTAAGCTTTGGTACGAAGGTTCAAATTCAGACGTAGTTCCAGATCATACATTGGTGCCTGAAACTATTTTTTCTATTAAAATAATGACAGCTTTGGATGAAGCTGTAATGATTTATCTATCTGGATACAAATATGCAATACTGTGTCAAGCCACACAATTTCCAAAAGAGTCGTCAATTGTTATAAGCAGATAACTGTTGTCAAGAAAATTCCGATGAGGTGTTGTTTTGAATTCAAACTAGCAGAGACCACTAGCACTCGGCCCGTACAAAGTAACAGTACTGACTCAATAGCTTTCGCCGCCGGTATTGAGACAACAGCTCGGGCATCGACTAAAATAGATTGACCATAAATTCATTGTGTAAAACCTTCAAGTAATGACTATAAACCGTTCACTTAAGCTGTACTTTGTAATTGCCCGTAAACACTACTTGTGGCTTAATAAAGAGGTTACCGAGTTCACTATCAGAAACATTTGAAAGATCAATTTATCACCTGCAATAAGCAAATGTTGTATGGTGGTCCTCAGAATTGATTTATATATCATTAGCTCCGACATGGAATTCTAATCGTTTCCGCAATTATGCAACCTTTTCAAGGGTAATTAGTTTATATGTTATTCCAGACTAAAATTTATTCCTGTGCCAAATTTGAGTCAGATCCGTCCAGCTATTGGTAATAGGCTTGCGTTTGACCACAATCTCACCTGTTAGTAAGTGATGATGTGGTCGACGGTGGAGCACGCTTGCCTAGAAGTAACCTATTCACTCTAGACTTGAAGAAGTTGAAGACTCCCAGGTTGTAACTTTGCGGAAACACAGACTCAGGCAGGGTATTCCACTCTTTACCAGTATGCACATTGAACGTACCTACTGAAATGTTTTGCCACGGTTTCTTTAATATTCTCTCTGTCACTATTTCTACAGAGATGGGTATATCCAAAGAAGTTTAGATAGGAATACTTTCATCATCAATGACTACATGTTTATCTAGAAAAACAGCCGTATTGGAATATTTTTTCACACTTGTCTTTACACATGGCTATGATATGTGCTCTGACGTTGTAGGACTAGATGTTTACACAATTAACAAGCAAGCTAATATCCGTAATGTAAATAAATTGAATTCTAATTACTTTCTTGTTTACCTATATGGTCAATTTACGTTCTGTATTCTGTGACTCATTTACCAAATATTTTGGTTATTTTGTTCCTTCAAGTTATCGTAAATTTTCATTTATACGTCCGTTTGAAGAAATCTTTACGTTGAAAATAGTAAATATTTACTTTTTTCACTAACTATGTTGTAAACAAGCATACCTTCTGGTAAGCATGTAATGGAGTATGAAATAACTGAACGAAATTTTGCAAACTTTGCATTGCACCAAATAAATGCAGTAAAAGATTTTTTGTCTACTTTATCGCAATATCCAGCCACGTCCGATTCTAATTCTGTCCCATATAATGCACCAGTATTTCGACTCACAGGGCATATATTGGCGTTAACGTGCCGACAGTAACAAGCTTAGAGCTTCCCCGAATTACCCGATATCCGGGTCAAATGAATTATAATTGGATTTGCCGTTCAAAAATAGTAAGAGCCCATCACCATAGGCGGTGAATCGCTGAATCACAGACTTTTAAATACGCCGCAAAAATGTATCGATAGTAAAATGTTATACAACGCTATTACTACTTTTGAAGAACTATAATGAGGTCTTTATCAATAGTTTTACTAGCATGGATACCCAAGACGTGAGAAGTTGAGAAGTAAAAGTCGGAAATCGGACTTGAGTTGAGAACCTCGAATCTTACTGAAAGAAAGAAAGAAAGAAAGAAAAAAAAGCATTTATTTAAGAACACACACGTACAGAGGGTCAATATAGCCATAATAAATTGGCCACCTCTCAGCTTGAATGCTTCGCACACCGGGGTATGCAAAGCGCTTGTTTTCAGATGGTGCCACTAGTGGCTCTGCCGCTACGCAACTGAGATACAAAGATTATGATAAAGCTAGTTTTGAACAAATGCACCGTTAAGCTAATGTCATGTATATAAATTAGGAAATAAATTGAACGACTATTATAGTCAATCCACTCCTTTATTTTGCGTTTGACATTTCAATTTTCTGTCAAATAGTTATGTCCAAATGCGTAACCTGACCGATTTCAAACAATAATCGACTTAGTCTCTGAAGAAGTTGCAATCGATTTCAAACTTCAATTTATTTTATTTCTGCTCGATATTCAAATTTTTATACTTCTTTTGCGTGCCAGGCGTATAATTGAATAAAATAATTCGCAATAAAATCTGTTAAAAATATTTTTATTTTTATAATAATGATAATATTAAATAATGGCTATTATTGGATCTTCCTACAAAATTTTATGTTTTGTAATAAACATTCTTTTTTCGTGTACAATGTCAAAGTCAAAATCAAAGTCAAAAATCATTTATATTCTGTACTAGCTGTTGCCCGCGGCTCCGCCCGCGTGGACGTCGATTTGCGCGTTTTTTTACTATATCGCATGTTCTAATGAGCCGATTGTGATCACATAATATGCGTAAGATTTTGAGTCTAACCAAGACCTTTCTAATAAAAAAAACCGCATCAAACACCGTTCATCTGTCATGGGTTTACGCCAATAAGATAAGCCTATCGAGTTTAGGCTCCATTGTTTTGTCATGGTAAAAACAATTTGCGGAATTACTGGGTCACCCGCCGTATAATAGCCCTGAACTCACACCTTGCGATTTTTATTTATTTCCGAAAAAGGAAGAAAATACCGAGATAAACGTTTAATGGATGCCGAAGAAGCTGTGGCTGCGTTTCAAAAGGCCGTCGAAGACGAGTGGGTTCAGTGCTTTTCGTACCTACGTATAATATTAATGAAAACTATTACCCTACACAACACAACTTAAATATTTTGATGAGATGATTAGCCATTGAAAACACGTACAAGAATCCATAATACGCTATAAAAACAAAGCTTACATGTTACAACAACTTTTGTGTTGACGTAAATGTAAGTAAGTTTGAACCATTATTTTAGATTCGTAATTTGCAGCGATTTCATTCGATCCCAACACTAGACATGGTAGAGTGTAGCCGTTTTCATTGTGTGAGCAAATAATCGTAAATTTTAAATCAACCAAAACAATTCAAGCATTTTAATTTTGGTAATGAGTTATAAATAGGGTAGATACATATGATACGCCAGTTTATATAATTTCTTGGTCACGCATTTCCAAGTTTACTTGTAGGATTAATGCAACAGTTACATTCTAAAACTGCTGTCAAACGCAAAAATAAGGAGTGGAATGACTATAATTGTTCTCTTGCAACTACATTTTGACCATAAACGCTGTTTCATTGACTTTTATGAAAATATAAATCTTATTTAAATTTTAAAGTATGATCACGAGTGAATTAAAGAGCTTGAGTTGAATAATTAAATGGCTTCCAATTTAGGTCATCAGGAAAAAAGAGTTTTGTTTTCAATTCTGTAAAGTTCTCTATATTGTGTAGTGGACTAACAATTTGATACTTTTATAGAATACTTAAAAACATTTTCGTTTATAAATATTCTAATAATAGCTTCAGTTTTAGCTAATATTGCCAGCTACAAAGCTATAGACATGGTTTATAAGACAGAGAACGAACCCACAACACTGAAGCAAAATAAGGATCAACACTTGAAATTAAATATTATGTTCAAAATGCAGTTCCTATATCAACTCGATCGCACAAAATATCAAACTTGACGCAGACACAAAGAGAAAAGAGATCTTAGCCGAATTCTTATTCTTCGTCCCAACATACCAAATCTTGCACCTACATTTGGTTTTAAATTTAGACAGCAAACATCTCAATAACATCCCCAATATTAGAAGCAATGGTGTCTTCGTACAAGTAGCTATCTAGTTAAAGAATGTAAGGTAGTGAACTGTCAAATTCATTGCCCTCACCTCTTTAGAAGGGTGAAAACACTCAGGTACACACGCCTTTGGCTTGAGTGCTTCTATTTATATTTAAACCCAAACATTAAAACATCTACTTAGCATTTCTGGGTACAGGCATTTGTTTAAATCTGTCTTTCAGCTATTTTAAGTTACCGAAGGGATTGTGAACGACATAATCTTGTTCGTATGTTTATCATAATTTAGACGCGTCTTTACGAAACCATGTTTGATGTTTTGCTTGTCAGCCGTTGTTTTTTTAATCGGCGTTTATGGTATGTTTTGTTTTATTAATGGGTAACTAATACTCGCAGTTGTAAACGTTTATTTCTAACATGAAATATTTGGTTTTGTTTTTTCTGAATTTGTTTGAAGGGTAGTTGAAGTTGAGATTTGAAATAGTACATATTTGAAATATTTATAGCGAGTCCTATGATGACGTTACTTGAATAGTTATCGATCAAGTTCTCGAAGTGAAAACTAAACAGATCAACGATGTATGAAACGCAGCGTTTCTTTGAGATCCAAATTAAGCAAAGTAAGCAAGAGCTTAAACCATGCAATTGACTTCAAACATATACATCGTACGCATTTACACTTTTCATCAATAGAATATTGAACATACCACAGATTTCACTGTAAATTCTCTTCATAAAACAACGAATGATATTCTGCTAGACCCAGCAATCAAAACTAAAATCGCACGCACAGATAACCGTTAACTTACGCCACAAGATCTACAAGACACCAATTAATCTCGGAGTATATTTACTTTACCCAAAAAGCAATAATTGCCGAAAAATATCAAAATGGATTCTAGAAACAAACTTAACCGAAATTGGAATGGCTTTTAAAAGAACTAGTCAGCTAGTCTCCACAATATCGTAACAATTAATGACTAGCATAAAACTAGGAGATTTAAAACTACCTGTAGCATTAAATCTTTTGCTATCTCACCTCTACAGGTTAATAAAAAGAGTCAGCTTTACGTAAGTGGAACTGTTCAAGTATCTCACTACCAAATTTCATTTATTTCGACTGTCTACTTGATAACTTAATGATTGTTATGTATCTCGCATTAAACTCGTTTCTTTCATGATCGTTACAACGTTGTGTCCCAATAACATAAGAGATTTTCACCGCATTGATTGGGCTTTTGAATTTTCCTGCTCCATTTATATGATCTTACAGATCCCTTTCAGCACATCTTTCCTTTACCAAATCATCATAAAGACTTGATTCTTTATCAACACACATATTTCTATCTTCTTACAATTTGGAATCCTTTAAGTGGAGTTTCAAAAAGCATTTATTGGGGACATCAAATTGAACAGCATCATTTTAGTATTTATGATTCTTAGCATTTATAATGCTGGCCTTAATTCTATATTCTTCACTTACCTAGGCTTAAACAAAGTCACATTCTACCAGTGGAATAACTACGAAGCGAATTTTATTGTCAAAAGTCCGAAATCAAGCTACATGACATGCAATTATTCTTAACAGACTTTACGTTAAATTATATTACAAGATACACTTTTCTATTCTCATGATTGTCGCTATTGATATCGGATGTCCACCATTTTTGAATCCATATCTAATCTAAATTGAACTTCGAAGTGTGAAAGCATATCACGAGCTATATATCTAAGTGCGAGGTTATGTTAACCAATATAACCACTCTATCAATTTTAACGGCCTAGAATACAGTTAAAACGATTGTCATAATCTGTGGCCTAAGCAATGTTGGAGGCTATCTATCTATACCTTACCAAATCGGTTTGAAATCTATGAAATCAATTAACTCGATCCGTTCACAAAAAAGGCCGCAAACGATTTTGCTGGAATTGGGTTTCTCTCCTATACTTGTTAGTGATTGCGATGTCTTGACTAGATCTTTTGCTATAATTACTTTGCTAATGAGATCTTTAACTTGGTAATTATAAAAGATTTTTCTATATGTTTGATTTTGGAAGTAAATTGATCCTTAAAAATTACGCACTAAAACCTAAGGAAAAGTATCGTCAGCTAAATATATCCTACACTACAAAATTGTTAATGAGCTGTATACATCTGTAAATTGGAGATAATTAAAAGACTTTGGGTTATTCTGAACACAACTTTTTTTTGGAGTTCTTGTTTTTTGTTCGCAATGGAGGAAAGATCTTGATGTGGTGTTTTCTATCAGAAAATTTATAGTTAGCCCCAAAATTTGCCGTAAGTTTGATTACAATTGGTTCAGTAGAACCGGAGATAATGATCAAAAAATGGCCGCCGCGGGTATCAGCAAGAAAATACCAAATGAATCGCATTATAATCCGTTAAAATTTCAAACTCGACGGCTTTGTTTTCTGTAGATGAATGTATTCATGCAATGTCTGCATGCCAACGCCGCCCTACTCACATAAATCATTACATTATAAGTACAAAACATGCGCCTTTTGCTACGGTGTCTTGCTGCATAATATCTGACAGAAAACAGTTTTTGATGTTGATTAATACTAACTAGGGCTCCGATTCAGTAAAATAACGTTATTGAAACGCATATTTTAGAAACTTACGAACTTTTACAATCAAATTATTAAAATCTAATTAAAAAAGAATTAGGTAACTGTGCGTGGTTTTAAAGATTTGATAACCCCACAAAAACGTGGGCAGGTTTTGTTTTGACAGTTTTTACGGAAGAAAAGTTAGTTTTAGGATTATTGGCAGTATTTTTTTTTTATTAGAGAGGTATTGGTTAGAGGTATTGAAAATCTGCCGTATGTTTTAATTGCAATTGGTTATGAAGAACCGGCGATATGACTAAAAAACAATAGCCGATCACCGCACTGGCGGAGTGCGGGCATTAGCTAAAATTTTAAAAATATTATTCATATTTTTAACAGAATAATAAACGTTTCATATATCATTATTTATAATCGCAGACGTTTAGTCACGACAAGCAAAAGTATGCAAAATGTTACTCATCGTTAAAACTGTAAAATATACGTAAAAATGTTTACAACTCACTTTTATTACGTAAAATGGCGGCGATATCTTTGGCATATTATCATCTCAAGAATCATTATTAGCCTTTTAAAAATTACTTGTGTTAAGTCATTTATCAAATTTTAAAAACTATGTTGTTACCCGCGGCTCCGCCTGTGTGAATGTTGGTTATCGCGCGTGAATGTTTATACCCTACTAGCTGTTGCCCGCGGCTCCACCCGCGTGGATGTCGGTTATGATATTCCCGCTTTTCTGTTGAATTTTTTCCTGTATTTTCTTTGCTATAAACCTCACGGAGCCCGAGACCTTTCCAACGAATGCAAAACCGTGGAAATCGGTTCGTGCGTTCTGTAGTTATAGAACCCGACTTATTTTTATTAGAAGTACCCTATTTCACCCCCTATAAATGGAAATTTAAAAAGCGCTGTATAGCATACTAACTTATTATCAAGTGTCTAAAATACTACATAGTTTCATAGTGATGTCTACAAAAATATCTACAACTTTCATACAAACTTTAATTCCCTATTTGAACCCCTTCAAACCTTATTTTATCAGCGAGGGTGGTTATGTTATTTTTATGTTATAACCAAAACCGCACGCTATCATGGGTCTCATACTGATAAAGCAATTCGGCTACGGTTCCGTGCCTCATAAGAAAAAAATTAAACCCTTATAGAATCACTAGCTGTTGCCCGCGGCTCCGCCCGCGTGGATGTCGAAATCCGTTTCAAAAACTATCCTATCTCTCAAGTTGGATCGAACTGCACATGGTGTGCGAATTTTATTATAATCGGTTAAGTGGTTTAGGAGTCCATTGAGGACAAACATTGTGACACGAGATTTATAATATATTAAGATTTCCTTGTCTGTCCGTCTGCCTGTCTGTCTATTCTTCTTTAAATCTCGCCGCTCAGTTTTTTACATCGTTATTTTATAATAACAATAAATATATCATCCCATAAACATTTATGTTCAGTTAAGATAATTAAATTATGCATAATATACGAGTATTAAAATGAGCTCTTGATAGATATATTGCTGTAGGGAACGTTGTGAACACATATATTTGAGGAATGATATGATATTTTGTTACTTGAAATATGATTATGATGAATTTCGGGATAGTTAACATTATTTTTGACATAACATAACATAAACTCACGCCTATATCCCCGAAGAGAGCCCCGGCAGAGGCTAGCACCCACATTTCGCCAGTTTATGTTTAGGTCCCAATGTAATAAGGTGGCGAGCCTATTGCCATTAACCGGGCACTTATAAACCTGCGATAAATACACACATAACTTCGAAAAGCATCGAAAAGTCATTGGTGTGTGCCATGGTAACCTGGGATCGAACCCGAGACCTCGTCTCAGCAGTCCATTACCCAGACCTCTAGGCTACCGCGGCATTTTTGGTCTCATTATAATCTACTAACTAGTTTCCGCGGCTCGACCCTCGTGGAATTCTGTTCCCGTTGAAACCTATTCCAGGGATAGACTATAATCTGTCCCTGTACCAAATTTCAGCCAAATCTGTTCAGCCGTTTTTGCATGAAGGGTCATCTTTGGAACTACTACACTTATTGGACAAATCTTTCAAAACTTGAAAGGTACCTTTGATGGATATTATATGCTATAATATTACACAGATACTGCAGCTGCGTAGAGACATAGCCTCATTGGCAGTGTTTTATCGTTTGTACCATGGTGAGTGTTCCGATGAGCTTTCCAACTGATTCCTTTGTCGTACGATAAAGAAGTGGAATGCTTTACCCTCGCACGTGTTCCCTTCTTCTTATAGTCCCGGGTTCCTTAAGCGGGGCGTGAAAGAGGATTTTTGGACCCCACCTCAGCTTACCATCAGGCGGGGTGCAGTCAATCCGGCGGACTAAATATATAAAAAAACGATGGCTTATGAAGGAATATCACTAGTAGGTATTCCCGGGTTTAAATTGAACCCGGAACCTCTCAATCGGTAAGCTGAGTCCTTAACCAGTAAGCTTCCGACTTTTCAACACTGGCGGGAAATATATTTTACGTTAGTTGACACCTTGAACTCGATTATCTAAACGACATTTGTTAACCTTCATATTGAAACGATTTAGCTATTAATCACTCGATGTGTGACCAGATAACCATGTTGAACATAGTGTTACATACGTTAACCTATGAATATAAGTCTTTTGGCATACTTATGTCCACTTCGACTAGTTCGGTACTGACGTATTCACTTTCTCTCCATGTATTGTGTTGTATATTCTCGTGTGATTTATATGTTATGTCAATTCAACAAAGAAAACAGAAACAGAATTAAATCATGCTGTTCAAACTTTCCAAAATATTTTTCAACTATTTTAAACTACCTTCATTTCTATTGGTAAGGTTTATGCCTTGTCACTTTTTGCATCTATCGCGAATTTATTCAATTGGCCTAAGTTTTGCATATACGGGATGATAGATAATGTATGAATACGTGCCACGTGGACATGTTTTTAAGGATATACCCATAGGTACTTACTTACTATTATAATGCCAAACTAGTTGGTCTATGGGGACTCCGCGGTTTAATAAAATACTTAAAAGACATTACTTCAAACACAAAGATATTATATAAGAGGTTCAAACATAGAAATAATGCTTGCGTTCATTTTGTGATAAAGGAGTGACTGAGAATATGACATATTGAGAGGAATGTATTCAAAAGAAACAATTATGACAAACGTGATGTTATTGATATGTGAACATGGTCATTCCGAATCTAAAAAAAACAACAATTGATTTATAAACTCAAACATGTAATTTGGAGTGAATCACATATTACATTTCTTAGAAAAACTCAGGTAGACAAAATTATACCTTCAAATGATTTCAGAACTATATAAGAGCTAGGGGAGGTTTATAATTTCCTGTATGAATATTAAAACATAATATTTTACCTAACGCCTTCTACGAGCCAACGAGAACTTAAAACCGCATTATCAAACTCGATTTTACTGCAATAACCAAGTCACGACATTAACAGGTTCTAATAAAACTTATTAGGTACTAGCTGTCCCCCGCGGCTTCACCCGTGGTATACTTCACTGCCTTGGCACCAATTTATCCCGAACATACCCATAATTTATTATTCTACAATAATTTATGGAATTCTACAGTAATATATGAAAAAAGATAGTTGGACCCCTAAAAAGCCCAACAACAACGGTCTAGCTGCAATGCTTCGATATCGCCCAATGTCACCATTTTGTTGTGAAGGTCAGATGGCAGTCGCTTCACGGAAAATATCGAGGTCCAGCCAAATCCGCAGTTGAGACTGGTAAAGCGGACCCCAAAATCCAAGGTGAAAGCTTTGGATACGACTGGGATTAACGCTAGGTTGAAGAAGAATGTATGGAAATATTTCCGATTTGTTGACATAAATGATCACTGCTCCGGTCTCCTAGGTAGTAGCGTGATGGTATATAGCTTATAACCTTCCTCGATAAATGGGCTATCTAACAATAATTTCTCAATTCGAACCAATAAGTAGTTCCTGAGATTAGCGCATTTAATCAAACAAACAAACAACCTCTTAGGAACTCTTTAAGTTAAACTTAGCAATTATAACATCAAATACGAATATCGTAAATATCTTTATATTGCTAAAGGATTTTAATGGTATATTGAAATGCTTTTACCCCGGTTGGCATACTTTAACATCTATAGCAATCGTTACGGGTAGTTGGAACACTAAAAAGTCCGATAACTGGTCTAACTATAAAGCCTCAATATCACCAAATAGGTTGTGGAGAAAAGATAGAATAGTTAACTTTAATTCCTTCATAAAACAACAGTTTCCAGAAACCCTACGGAAACATTCTGAAAAGTTACAACAATTTTATTGTACAAATCAATTGCAGTATTACACGCGTTACCAAGAGATCGGGTGTGTCTAGGTGTGGCAACTATCATGTTCTCAGATATTTCAAACTGTGCTAGTAAAGCCTGCGGGGTTGCTTAGTTTAAAACATGATTTTGGTTATCAACTATCTATCAAGTTGATGTCTAACAAATTCTGTGCGTATATCATTCGATCACAGTTGTTATTTGGCTAATGATTCGGTTAATATCGATAAGGCTATCAACTTGTTTTTTGTCTAGTTTCGTTTTGTATCTTACTGGTTTATAAATGCGAAAGTTTAGATCATTAGATGTTTGTTACTTAATTGCGCTTGAATGGTTAAACCGATCTGGATAAAATTTGGAATAGCTTTTTTTCATATCGGTCACGTCAATATGACTTCATCTCGCCTGATGGTAAGCCAAAGGTAAAGTCTCAGAAAGGGGGTCCCCATTACATACACCGACAGTGACACAATGGTGGACTTGATGGCCTCATGTAAGAAGAGGTGATTATCGTCGCAGCACTGTGTGATAAAGCGCAGATATTGGTTTAGACTACGCCAATACCCACGGGTCACAAGTGCTGCACCATCCCCTCAAATCATATCTTGGAAATGGATTAAAATGGAATCAGTATTTCACGGGTAACATCTATTCGTATGACTTAGGACAATATCCTCAATATAATGGACACTTTAATACGTATTTCTAAGTCTTTGCATACTATCATTAGCAATATTAGAACACTATATGAATATCGTAATTTTTTTATTAATTTTGAATCTTTGACGCTCATATTTTGATCCTGCATTCCATATTGTATTCGAAAGAAAGAGAAAGATAGAAAGAAAAAATTCTGCGTATTTAAAATATAAGTACAAATGGCAGGTACCACTTACACAATGGAAGAAAAAAAAATAAAAATAAAAAGAGACAATAAACATACTTTTTATTTTTCTATCACGTTTCTGATTCGAATACATATGTGCGTTAACCTTAACGGTACATTTAAGCCTACAAAAATGGCCTTTCAAATGCTATATAGCACTCAACATCAAGTTTATTGTTAAATTCTTGTAATATAGAGACTGGTTTTACTTTATTGCATACAACAGCTACCTCAACTTCGGCCTTTATTTGATTACCAATAAATCTATCAACATTTTTCACTAAAAAACTTTATATGTCTGGTCTTGTTCTAATAAAATTTAATTATGTTCCATTATTTTTTATTTTATGCACATCTTGTGTTAGTTTTCTCGTTTCTAGTGTTCAGTAGGTAATATATTCATATCTTGGTCTAGATGATATTTGATATCTTTCAATCTAAATTACTTTTTATTTGGATGATGTCAGTATTATTGCTAAGAGATATTTATTTCTACAATCTTGGCTTTACATCATGCGGGTAGCGGAATCCATCAAAGTAGTTCTCGTCTACTAAGGAATAAATTGGATTTATTAGATTTCCAACTCCTTCAATTTTGTACTAATTACTTTCGTTCCAAGACCGTTTAGCTGTTACTGGGCATTTCATTACTCGGTGTGTTTGTAGATCACTGGTTAATCCCACAGGAGTTACTGTAGTGGGCGTGTGATTGGGATTAGTACAAAAAAAGTTACGTATGTGAAGTGGGTATCATTATAAAACGAATTTCATATTCGAAGATATGTATCCAAAAATATTCATTGACACACCTATTCAACCATTGGATATCTATACCATAAACATAATACTGACGGCTCAGTTTCTTTTGTTGTTTTTTTTTTACAACGACATATTCAAATGAGTAGTGTTTAAGGATGTCTTCAACAGATTTATTGATACAGCTAAGCTAGCTGGTTCTATAACTAAGTAATATATATTCGAGATAAATATTTGATAATACGACTGTTAACTTAATTGGGTTAGCATAATATGTTTTGTTTTCATTAGTTTTAATCTTTGGAGGAATTTGGTGATTTGATTTTTTTCGCTCTAGATAATATAATATGGTGACTATTTCAACACTGTTTCTGTGTGATGTAATTTAATACAATGTCCAAAATTATTTCTATCTTGGGTTTTACTAACTATCCTGTCCTTAAAAATTTTGATAGGTATAAAGTACCTATACTAAGTAATAAAGAGATCTTTTACGAAGTTTTTTGAACTTAGGTGTATCTGTTCTTCTCAAATCACAAAATCTTTAACCATTTATTTCATAAAGTAACATTTATGAACGTGCGTCTACATTTGCAGCCAGATTCGCAAGGCAATAAGCAAACCTTGTGGGAAAAGAGTCGGGCAATAAAAACACGGCCACGTAGGTACCAGTAATTACATTGACTTAACATATTATATCAGCCAGTAGTATTATGCTATATCTTCTCCATTCAAATGCAAAATTTAAACACGTCTGGTAACTGTTAGGTATACCAGATTCTAAATATTATTAATGCCCTTTCTACCATATAAAAGTTAACTGTTCAACATAAGCTTGAAATATCTGCTCAGCTTATAATTTATAGCGTCTAGCATCTGACATTTCTCACGAAATACCTACCTCATGCACTGCAGATACCGCTTCAGCGGTAATAGCATTAGGAATGGATTCCTCTTTAGCAACACCTATTCTGCATAGCACTTATCGTCATTAGTTAAACTCTTAGTCATAATATAGCAAATAGCCATGTTATATTTAAAATTAATTAACTGAGTATCTGTTTCAGTAAAATTTTGGTTAGTTTAATAATCGTAAAATTGCCACAAAAGTGTATATAAATGTCACACTGATCTATAAAAATGGCTCGGCAGATAAATACCGTGTGAAGTGATGAACAAAGGAGTAAAAAAGTGGATCTAGGAAGCAATGAATGCAACCGAGATAAATGGCTGCTGAATTAAAAAATCAAATTCATATCCCAGTTGTCATAAATACCAGGAATAGCTAATATGATTGAGTCAGGATTCTAAGATATTCTAAAAAATAACTGTTATTATAGAATGTCGTATTTAGTTCGCATTACAGATAAAAAGTTTTCCAAGAAAATAGGGAAGAACGAACTAGGCTAGGCTGAAGATAAAACTCCGCAAAAGATTGCTTATCTTTCTTACGCAAAGTTAGAACAAAATTTCAAAAGTAAATTTACCTTGTAAATCGAATTGATAAGTATATTTCACGAAAATATTACCATAATAACGATTTGAAGACAGCATTGTTTGGTGTTGCAAAAAATAGTATGTTATTATCAGTGAAGATGGGGATCGCAAGAAATACTAGTAAATTATATGAAACTAGATAATAAATCATAACAAGGCATTAATCTTGTGAATCAAACGTCTCCATCCGGTGGTTTGTTATTTTTGGTGCTGAGATACTCAAAGTTTGTGCTCGCCTCCATTTGGACGAAGATTCGTGATAAAGTTGGCGATTTTAGTTATTTGTTGAGTATTATATCTATTATTGGCAGTCATCTGATATTGTATTGAAACGTTTCTGGTCATGACGTCAACTTTTGAATCGAATATGGTTGCTGATACGTATCATCATTACATAGCATAAAATAGTAACTGTCTGTTTCTCCGCTAACTTCTTATAAACCACAGAATGAATTTTGATACGGTTTAAGTAAGGTTTATGTGTATAATTCGTCTAAAATAAGCTTTTGAAAACGGGAAATCGAATTGAGGGCGGAGCGGGTCACTTCTTAACCCTTAATAGGGCCCGAGCCTGTGAGTGCTTTTTCTTCAAACTAACACTGGTTCCTGGCTAATAATAGGTCACAGATTTCATTTTTCTAAATATTTTTTATAGGGGTTGCATTTTAGGGGTAGTTTTTCCGGTGGTAAATAATATACCATTGCCCGTTTACAACTTCAAAATTTTGCGGAGTGGTGGTAAAATTGTTACCATTGCCCCTTCTGGCGCATTTTTATTTTAAGACTAGTGGTTTCATCTGTGTTTGTCATACATTTTTTGTTAAATAAATTTATGTAGCTACCTTATTACTTTATTTATTAATTTTTATTGTGATCTGATACTAATATTGAAAACAAGTAAGATTTCTTTTCATAGACTAAAAAAAAATTCGTACTTTATGACTAGGTATAGCTTCTAAAGAAATTACGCAAACTATCTATGAAAGCTTTTTAGTATTGAACTTTACACGAGTCCCGGCTTACCGTAACAAACAAACTGATTTTTATATATAGTTACCTACGGTTTTTAGTAAGTATAATCGGGCAATGGTAACTATTTTACCACTTAAAAACGATATCGAAAAATGTATTAAAAATCGTTCCTGAAAGCTGCTAATACGTAAAACGAAAGTAAATATACCCTATTTTATAAATTTGTATCGTAAAATCTCTTATAAGAATTATTGTAGAACAAATTTGCACAAAATCCGCACTCGACCACTAAAACATTCAATTTTTGCCACCAAAATTCGTTGGGTCAACTTTGACAGTACCGTAGATTGCTAAAATGACTTTGAAAACTTATGAAGTGTTAAAAATATGACAGTAAACTTACTAAAAAAATATAATGAGATCAAGGAATAACATTTAATGTTTCCATTTTAAATATATCTCAAATTTTGTAGAAAAGCAGAAAGTGGTAATATATATACCCTTACCCTATTAAGGGTTAATTCATAAATAATTTTTAACCGCATTGGAAATCAACAACTAAAATGATTTCGTCAATGTTAGTAACTGAGATCTAAGCTATATAAAATGCGCTACTACATTTAATAAACATTGTATTGATTAGGACGTGAGAACTGAGTTTAGTGGAATGAATTTTCGCTAGTGAAATACAGTTAAGGTGTGAATATTAAACTAACAGGATCTAGAATCCATGAAATTAACAAAGTAATCAAACAGCTGTCTGATATCAAGGGGTCACCTAAACTAGCCACGAAAGAAACATTCAATTAACAATTTCACACAATATCAATTACGAAAAGACTCCATAGGTTCATTGTTTTCCTAACATTACTGTTTCTGATTCATGATTTGAAACTGATATAAACCAGTCAATTAGACCTAACACTCGTATGAATGCTGGCTTCCTCACAGTCTACTAATCCACCATTATATTTCTCATGTCTTATTAGGCGCCGGGAGAGCTGTTACAATCATCGTCTCAATTAGATACATTTGTGCTGGTAGGTTTAGAGGCTATAGTTAATTTAGATTGAAATCGAGTTTTAAAACAAATTTAAATCTGTTGAATAAATGTTTCTCATTGAAATCTTAAGAAATGTCTTCATCTAATTATTTTAATTACTTGTAAAGTAATTAGAAGTTAGAATTCAGTGGATTCTTTTTCAAATATTTAGAAAATAAATTACTTACTAAAAATATTTTTACGTTTCTCTTTTCGATTTAAAAACAACTCAAAAAAAATTCTCGTTTCTTTTTTATGTATTGTACGTTTCTTGAATACTGTGAGTAATTACATGTTTATTTTCGTTATGAAGTTTTTTTTCTTTAATTCGAGCAAAGAACTTAAATCTTAAACATTAGGAAACATTATTCAACATAAAACCACATTTTTCTAAAGAAATGAAGCGTTTCACGTGATCGTGAGATCAAAGCTACCGATTGATGCGTGTGTCATATTGTCATGAAGCTACGACGGGTATAGAGCTATTTCTGTGTCATAATGTTCGTCTAAATTCGGAGTCTTTGTATTAAATCTATATGAGACATGTTAAAACATCTGGTGCAAGGCTATATAACGCCTATTAAGAACAGGTGGTGGCGTTAATTTTAATCTCAATATTAATATTAACGTTTCAATCTAATATTACAGAAGATTCACTTTTAAAGATCTAAACATGTTTACTGTAGAAAAATAGCGTGACAGTACTACTTATAACTCTTGTTATTGGACTTTGAATCAGCGTTTTAAATTGAGATTAAAATATAATCTGGTTTTTGTAGAAAATAAAGTAATAACAGATCAATATTCATAGTAGGTTAATATAGAAAGTTTGCGATTGGAACAGCGCAAAATCGTGAGAACCAAAGGAAAGATTCTCTAAAACAAAATGACCACAATTCAACATTTCATCAATAAACACCGTTTCTTTAAATCAACGTTATACCCGTTGAGAATCATTTAAAATCAATGGCTGATATAAACGCTGGATAGACGAATAATAACATTTAACCAATGCAAGGCAATTTTACGGCACAAGAGAATACTGAACTCAAAGAAGGTCAAACGTTTTTTATTAGAAACACCGAGTCGGATAAACTTATAAAAAGGTTGTTATAAATCGTGTCTTTTAATGGATTACCCAAGAAATAGATTAAGACATCCAATTGAAAATTTTATATTCAAACTTTTAACTTACCCCGCGGAAATTTGAGAAGTTAAATTTTAGTGTTTTAGCTTTTTTATTTACGTTTGATCGTGTGTGGTTATTAATCACTTTTTTATGACAGACATCAATTTAAGATTAATGAACTCGAAGGAAACATGTACAATTAGCAATAATAATTTTATTGCTAAATTGAGGAATCCATTCACAAGGATTTCGCTTGAACTTGTAAATCGTATAATTATAATCTTACTCACGATCTCAGAGGTAGATTTTAACATTAATTTACATGAATTTTGAACTTATAGCGTACGGCGATCATGTTTTATGATAACCTATAGACATTAATTTGAGTAAGTACCTACATAATTAACATTGGCTGTCCGCCATGAAAATAAATCGCAAATTTTTAACATTTGACGGTAGCTGACAATATTGAAATCTAAAGCATACTATCTTTCGATTTCAGTAATAAAAACGAAGTTCTGAAGAAAGTAATTACAATACCAATATAAAAAGCAATTGAAATCTAAATCTAAGACTTCGAATATCTTACTGTTCATCAAGTGAGACGAAAAAATTTGTTCCGCCTAAATCTTGAAAGTTGGCAGACTGTTTGATAATTATTTTGTCTCGACAAATGTCTGAATACTGAAATCATTTAGACTAAACAAAATGGCAAGTTTGTTCTTGATATCTAAATTCATGTCCGCTGATTTGTCTCTTGTATTAGTTTTCTCAAATTGTTCTTAACATCTTATTTTGCGTCTTGGTAAATAGCTTTATCACGTGTATGATACTCAACTAGTATTATAAATGTTTCTTTTGTTGTACAGCTTTCTATCTAAGCCACAAAACCAGTATAGTATTTTAACATGTGCTGAGCATTTTCCACAAATTATGCTTGCCAAGTCGTCATTGATTTAACAAAGATTTTTATAGGAGCATTAGATAGGTACAAGTTGAAATCAACTATGAGTAAATTTAGGAAGATAATTAAGTTACAAACACAAGCAGAAAATCACTTAATATAGCAATATCCAGAAGTTTAAGACCTTATTAAACTCAGAATTATTACACAAAGTAAAATCAGCAACAAAGTTGTCTATAGTAAAGATTATCCACCAGATAATAACAATCTATGTAGGGATTCTGTTGTATCCTGTTTTTAACATGACATAAGACTCATCAGTTAAGATCTCATACTAGTACATGCATTGTAACATTGTTCTCACGTCTGTATAGAAACAGGATCTCTTGATAACGCTATCAAATAAATTCGTTATTGCTATTTAACTGGTGCGTACAAATTAAGAGTTGATGGTGAAAGGGGTGCAGTTTATACCCTTTAATGAGAGGATTAAAATCATGTATGGCAAGCAAGGGGTAACAAGTTTTATGTGCTTGTAAACATATCTATATAGTATTGTTATTATACCTGATTTAGGGTGGAACAAAATGATTTATGCTTTAGGAAAATAAAATCATGATTTTCTTTTCTTTACTTTGTCAATTAAGTACACAAAATACTTTAAGCATGTAAACTAGTGTGAGCGATAGTATCAAAGGCTTTATCAAAATCTATTTTGGGAGTCCTTTTATGTTCAATTGTATTTTATCTGGTGTAAAATATTTACCCAATTTTGAAAGGTATGGTAGGCTCGTAAACCTTTAGTATTAGTTACCACACCTATAAGCGATACTTTTGGTATTATCATTATGTACTTAACTTACTATTTGACGCTATTAGTAATATTAAATATGGTTCTGTTTCAATGCTGCTGACTATTAAGTGTATGTGGCTGTTTTCAACCTCGTCAAAACACAACATTATCACTGAAAGTAATTCTGAATATACCGTTCTGTGAGTACTCCTAAATCTTCAATATAATTTGAAACTCAAACGCAATAAAACATTTTTTCTTAGTATGCTCTGTCGTTAGTTTTCAATTAGTTGTGCTGTGTACTTAGAATAATAATTATTGCCTGATTATTGTTATTACAATGATGACCTCATTCGCCGAATCTCGAAAGAAAATCAGTCCGCTAGTTCATAATGAGAAAACATAATTATATATACTTAACTAATTGAGGCGTTACCCAAACAAAAATGATTATAAAATGTAAAATAATTTGGACACGTGTCAAGACGGTTTTTATTTGCAATTAAAAATATTGAAGACACGTGTCAAAACGATTTTATATTTGGAAAATTATGTGTAAAATAATGTCATAACGTTTAATAGTTGCTACTTTCTCGTTGGCTGGTTTTTTATTGACCATTACCTAATAATTTACTTTAGATAGTAAAATTGACTGTTATTTATCTACTCTGATTAAAGTGAGGTAGCTTTAAATTTAATTATCTCGATAACTATTAGGTAATGGTAAAAAGCCAAAAAATCGCCATCGGTTGAATATGAGTTATGACTCTCTTGTACTTAATAATCAAATTATTATGACCTACAACTACTCAACTGTAAAATTATGAATTATGTGAATGTTATTTGTTAAATTAAATGAGATTACAAAATGTGTAATCAATAATTTAAATCTAACAGGTTTATAAAAAAAATATGACACCAATGTTTTTACAATATTGATTATAGTTATTAATAAATTATTATGTTATGCTTCACTACCCATAGCAAGTTTGAGTTAGGTCACTCTTGCTTAACAATAATAATTGCTTCTTGCAAAAGTGGGATAACTCCAACTCAATTTTTTTAAGTTGATACATGGATAAATATCATATTATAATTAATTTATGTTTGGGTAACGTCTTAATATAATTAATATTATGTAAGCCTAATATTATCTGTGAAAATTTTCCTTTTATGCTAATGTTAGATAATAAATTATAACCGATCAAGTGACTCAAATATTAGAGTAACAATCCTATAACTCGTGCCTGATTTTGTCAATGGTTCGCTTGAAATTTCACAAATGAAATTGTAAATTTGTGAAGTGTTAATAAAACCGTGAGATAGAATATTTGTTTGCTCAGTAAAGGTTGTTAAATCAAATGTTTTTTGACCTATTTTCTTTTTACCATAATTATTTTATTACTTCTACTTACAAGAGCAATAATATTATTACAAGTTCATCTTAAAGTTAAAAATAAAAATGTGGTGTAATAATTGAAATTATAATAATATAAATACATAGGTACCTACTCAATCATTTAACATTTAGTTCCTTGAATTAATATTTCACATTCTTTTTTTATTTACATTAATTAATTTGCTCTTGTATTTTCTTTTTTATTACTATTTTTAATAAACGAAAGTTCCAGTTTTTATTAAGAAATATTCGCATTGGTGCTACTAGCGATTGCTAATATAGTTTTTACATTTTTTATTTATTATGTAATATTGTACTTATTTCTGATTTTAATAGACCTTTTTCGATGTACTTAATTTAAATGATAGCGAGAAAATTTTAGAATTAAACAAATTGTAAAGCTTCAGCTACCTCTTACTGTTCTAAAGGTATTTTTATAAAATAACTAATCTTAGTATTAGTGAAATAACTCTGCATATTTGAGTCACTAGTTTGGTCATGTGATTTCCTAAAACGAAGAAAAAATTATTCAAAATCCAAACTTTTCCTAAAAAATGGATATTAATAAGGTGCGTATGTTGGCACACAGGTAAATGGTTCTGTAGCTATTATAGAATCCTATTAACCAACTATGGAACTAAAATAATTCTATTTATATCTACGGAACCACAGATTTGAAGATACTTAATAGGTTGTAGGGTCGGTTATACCGTTAGTGTACTGTATGATATTTTTTGCGACAGTATTGTTAATAAATGCTGTAATTTAATGAAACGCGGCCATAATGTCTCCGGATTGTTTAAAAAAATGTATATTTTCTTGGTGAAGGTGAAGGTATATATAATTCTGAATTTAAAATTTGTAATTGATAGAGTTTTGCACATTAAAAACAAATTCAATTTTTTGTCAGCAATTTTTTTATCAACACTGAAGAAGAAATAAAACTAACTTATTTTGAGATACCTTTGCCTTCCTACCTGAATTATGGGACGAATAGTAATAAAAAATTGTTATCGAAATTAATTTAAAGTCCTGCACGAAAAGAAAGACTTCGGTTGATTGTGTTTTCAGAACTACACCGAGCGCCATCTTGAAATACTTTATGATTTGCGCTTAAAATAATATTGCGAATACTTAGCTCAATATTTATTATATTGCATAATATATTATACAACTTTTAGGCTTAGTTTTGTCAGCATAATCGACAATGTCAAATCTAAACCTTGCAGGACTGTTAAGGCGAAAGATTCGAAGTCAATTTTATAGAAAAAGGACAAGATTGACAGTCAAATATTTGTGTCAAAAAGGGATATTTTGTTTTCTGTTTTTGACACATGTATTTTACGTATTGATAGGTCCAGTCCACGTTGTAGATATAATATATAAATTATTGTATGTAGGTATATATAAGGCAATGAACTTTGAAAGTAATAAATGTTTGGTAAGTTTTAGAGTTTGTGTCCTTTCTATAATATTGATTTCGAGTCTTTGTCCTGAATGAGATTGTAAAAATAGTACTGGAGGTTCGAAAAAAATGTACCTACTAAGTATTTGGTATTAAATAACTTGTAAATATGTTGTTAAAATAAGTGTAGACCCTGTAGGTATTTATTTGTACGATTTCGGGCCTTTGTTGAAATCCAAAGTTTTTAATTTATTTTTCGACCAATAAATGTTGGAGAGAACTATTTTTTTCGTTTCATTTATAATTTCTTACCTGGCTGGATTCCAGTAACCCACGTTTTCAAAATATGTGATTTCAATTCGATGAGAAGAAAAAATTGACCCTTTGTTATTTGGTAAGATCTGCTAAAATACGCTTTCGTGAGGTTATCAAATCTTGAAAATCATTCATATTTTGATTTTTTTTCAATTAAATTTTGAAAAAATAATATCTATACATTTTCGTAAGTTTCAAATCACATGTTTTTAAAACGTAATTGTACTGAATCAGGCCCCTGAAGGCAAATTTTCGTCAAAATATACTTCAAAACTTATCCTTTTTTGACATTCGTTTCGAATACCCAAATGTCAAAAAAGGTTTTCTATAACCAAATTTTTTTTTGTCATTTGGGAGATCGACATGAGATCGAGACTAGACTGGATGGATATAGTTGCGTCAAAATTTGACATTATTATTTTATCAGTTGGCTATAATATTACAGTAGCGACTGCCGTTTGACCTCGCACCTCCAAGAGGTAATATCGTCCATTGTCTAGCGGGTAAGTATACACTTTAGCAGGTGAGGCTGGCTTAGTCAGGTGGCAGTCATTCCCGCAAAAGTCAAGATAAGCCAAATCAAGAGAGAGACGGATGATGAAGAGAGTGGATCCTGAACTCCAGTGTTTAAGTTTGTATGTCTATTACTAATATTATAAAGAGGTAAAGTTGTGTGTTTGTATATTTTGTTAAATTGTAAGGGGTAATCTCGGGATCTACTAAACCGATTTTAAAAATTCTTTCACCAATAGAAAGCCACATTATCCGTGAATGTCATAGGCTGAATATCATCACGCTACTACCCAAGGGAGCGGAGCAATAATCATAAATGTGAACAATTCCGGTAGATTCCCATACATTTTAGGAAAACTGATAAATTAACGACAAGTGCATTCAAAAGTTTACAAAACAAAAAGATTAAGCTAAGCAAAATAAAGCAAAAAAAAATAAATCCATACTAAGGAGTAGATTTCAAAATCAATGTTTCTAAAACGCCTCGTAAATACCATTAAATTATCATTATTTTATGGTTCAGAATGATGTCGAAAAAGTCATGGACACCGTGAAATGATCCTTGAATCATTCATAGGGTCCCTTCAAAACAGAATTATATTAAAGTTTAATCAGTTGTAAGGTTTTACGAATCTGTGGTTGCTTTTTAGTATTATTTATTAGAATACTAGCTGTTGCCCGCGGCTCCGCCCGCGTGGATGTCGAAATCCGTTTCAAAAACTATCCTATCTCTCAAGTTGGATCGAACTGCACATGGTGTGCGAATTTTATTATAATCGGTTAAGTGGTTTAGGAGTCCATTGAGGACAAACATTGTGACACGAGATTTATATATATTAAGATTTTTAATTCGTTATTATGCTCGCAGATCCGCCCGCGTGGAAGTTAGTTTTCGCATTTTTTGATTATATCTCCGGTTGTACTCAACCAATTGTGAGCAAACACACGTAAGATTTTAAGACTGACTTCTGACTGAGATCTTTCAAACAAAAAAACCACATCAAAATTTCCGTAGGTTCTGCATCGTGCACAAACAGACAAGAATTCCAAAAAAAAAATTGTCGCTGCGACGAACTGCTTAGGTGATAAAGATTATAGGTAAAATCGAACGGAGTTGCTCCTGGCCTTAATAATCGGACAACGCGTCGTGATAGGCTGCTTTATCACGACACGTTGCCCGATTATTAAGGCCTGAAACCTTATCATCTAAGCAGTTCGCTGTGTCCTTAGAGAATAAGCAGCCAGGATACTTAGCTATGGCTTGCTATATCATCATCATTATCTGAACCTTTTTCCCTACTCAGTTGGGGTCGGCTTTCCAGTCTAACTGTACTTCTGAACTTCGATATTTTCCGTGGAGCGAATGCCATCTGACCTCCACAACCAATGGTCATTATGACCAATGGCGATATCGAAGTTCCAAGTTAGACTGGTTGGACTTTTGTGGGCTCCAACTACCCGTGACGACTGCCATAGATGTTTGTATGGCTTGCTATATCACTCAATTAAATATTCCCACAAATCTACAAGAATTAAGTAGGTATAAGATGTTAAAACATTATACATAATTAATTAATATTATATTTTTATTATAATTATTTCATACTTGTTAGCGAAACTAGTATCGATCGCCTGCGGTCATAAAATTTTATTACTATATTATAAATGCGACAGTTGAAATGGATGTATGGATGTTTGTTTGTTTATCACTACAGAACAGCTGAACGGATTTTTTAATTTAGTTTTTGCGTCCCGTTCCAAATTCTAAATTCATTCCCGGCTCACCTAAGAACGGTGACACTTTTTTTTCCCCTACTTTGGCAAATATTGTATGAATGCCAGTGTCAAGTAATTTGATAAATCAAGTTAGAATGCAATATTATGTTGCAGCGTTTTTGTCATTTTAGTCACAGTCAAGGTCAGTCAATAGTCAAGTCAGTCTTCGATCATAATCTTACCCCAGTAAAATAGTGGACACTTTAGTAGAGGCTTCTATGGAGTTTTGGAATTTAACTTTGAAAAGCACAATTTCACGGTAATATAATTATACCACTTTTCCCAATTCGTGCACGTTGTCGAAGATGTTTTGTTTAAAAATCCACCGTTTTTACACATAATAACTAGGTACATTTTACACTAATTTTAGAAAATGATACAATGCCCCAATGTGTCTTTTTCCGCGTTGGCGCCAAACGCACCGGTGACACTTTATTTAAAAAAAATGTAAGTATTGTAAGTTGTATTCTTTATGGCAATAGATAGAGCCTGTGAAAAAAAAACTCTTTTCTAATCGCTAGTAATTGCAATAATTATGTTTACAAAACTGTATCGACAACTTACAAAATAAAATTCAAGAAAAACCGGTTTTACAATTGTAGCATAGCGATCAAGAATATTTTTTTATCTGCCACAGATAATGTAGGTCCAATTACAGCTGCCATAGACGAGTGTTCTATTTTTTCTGTCTGTCCGTGGGCTAAACAAACAACTGTTGTGTTGTAACATTTGACCAGTCGTTACTTTCTAATGCCCGGTATTGTGGCCGACGATCTGTTTTGCGGGGTACTGTTCAGAATCCTGAGTTTAAATGTTAAATAGGTACCTACGTATTGTGTCAAAGACGGGGTGCGAGGGAAATGCTCTATGGGAGACCTTACACCCTGGCGTCAGAAGACCTTATACGCCATGTTGTTTTAGTCGGTAAGAGTCCGACATAACCTGCCCCGCTAGCTACGGGGTGGATATTCATGAGGATTTTAGCACGAAAAAAAGGTATATTTTCTGTAATTTTTGATCACATTCAAAATTGACGCAAAGTTTTATCGGTTTATCGGTGTTTTCTTTGGTTTAATCGGATACATTTCAAAAAGTGCTCTGGAATTGCACAACCTGATATTTTCAAGTCCTTTCTATCAACGAAAGACCAGGGCCAGGACCAGACACTTCAAAAAAATGCTATTTAATTTAGGACTTTATGTTATCAAGTCTAAAATTAAACGTTATTTTGTAGAGTGAATCAAATATTTTAATGAATTCTTTTCATTTGATTTTAGACTTTAACTGTACAACGTTAAAGTCTAGACTTAAATAGAATTTTTAGAGTGCCTCTCGCCTTTAGCTTTCCATAAGGCGAGGTGAAGTAATGTTGACGTGTCCAACGTGCTCATTACCCATATTCATGCATACAAATATTTGCACTGAGCGGGGATCGAACCCGCGCCTCCTGCGTAGCGGCCGCGATCACTACCGCTACGCCACAGAGGCTGTACTAAAAAGTATTATAGGAAAAATTCTTGATTTTGAACGTAAACCATTTCTACTTGATATTTTCTGATGTATGTAATAACGACAGAACAATATGTTGTGAGGTTGTTTAGAAGTGGATACTTATATGCTAGACTGCTTTGATGGTGGTTAAATGGGTCGTTCAATCACTGGTTAGTGATATAAAGCCGGGTACACACCGACTGAATGATAACAAACGAACATTGTAGGTTTATTGTAGGCTTTTGATTTTTTGAGGAGAAGAGTAAAATTGGCTTGACGGCTTACTTCAGCGTTGTAGAGCGTTCTCTCTATCACACATCAGCCTGACAGTTTAGTACAGTCAGTGTCAAAGGTCTAAATGATCATTTTCAGATTTTGAACAGTTTGCCATTCAGCGTGGCAATGCTGCCAGCCTTCTGGGCACATTACCAGTCAGTGATGATGCGGAGGAATTTTATGACGCCATGTAAATAGTAATTTTTTTTAGTTATAAATTTTTTTTTGAACAGTAGTTTTGAGCAAAGTAACTTAAGTTTTGAATGAAAATGTTTTTTTATACTACGTAGGTGGCAGACAAGCACATGGCCCACCTGATGGGAAGCGGTCATCGTGGCCTATGGACGTGTGCAACACTAAGGGTATCACACACGCGCTGCCTACCCTGAAGGGAAGGGGGGAGGGTTTGGGAGGGGTGTTGGGAGGAGGGGTGCAGTGAGCTCTAGCTACCCTACTTACCGGTGGGAACACAGCACAATGGTTATAATACTTATGGCCGCGGTGTTCTGTAGGGCGGAGGTACTACCCCAGTCGGACATCTCATTTCGGACGGGAGATACCGCCGTGTCCTACCTCCTAAATGTACTCCTAATGATGTTTAGCTACTTAATTGGCTCTATTGAAATACCTTTAAACTGATTACAATAATAATGAACAATTTCCATTTGAATTTCTAAGTTTGAAATCTGTGCAATTACCATAGACTGTATCTATCCACGTTTTAATAATCCAGGTCAGTATAAACGCAGAACCAAAGAACTCCTTTATGTAAAAACGTAGGTAAATATTTCTGAATGCGCGTACTGAGAATTGAATCCAATACTGCGAGCAATTAATTACTGACTGTTTCACGAAATACCTTTGTTTTTCTGCAGCCATAGTAGGTCAATAGTTTCCGAACGACGGAAATGAATAAATAGTTGCGAGATTCGTTTTTTGTGTCGAACGGAACGTTTTTTGAATTGTTTTGTTTTCATTGTGTGTGTTAAGTACAGGCTTTGTAAGCATGACTTTTGATGCAATTGCTCGTTTGTTGTTTTTTTTTATTGTGTTGGATTATGATTATTACAGATTGCATAACGTTGTTATTCAGTTTACGAGGGAAATACATCATAGGGTTTTGGCGCCAACGCTGAAAAAGACACATCGGGGCATTGTATCATTTTCTAAAATTAGTGTAAAATGTAGTTATTATGTGTAAAAACGGTGGATTTTTAAACATAACATCTTCGGCAACGTGCACGAGTTCGGGAAAGTGGTTATTACCGTGAATTGTGCTTTTCAACGTTGATTCCAAAAATCCATAGAAGCCTCTAGTAAAGTCTCCACTATTTTACTGGGGTAAGACTTATGACTGACTGATTTGACTATTGACTGACCCTGACTATGACTAAATGACGAAAACGCTGCAACTTATTGCATTCGTAATTAATTCTAACTTGATTTATCAATTTACTTGACATACAATATTTGCCAAAGTAGGAGAATAAAAAATACATCATACCATGAACGTATAAATCTTATGGATGGAACGCGTTGTATACGTACATCTGACGATACTAGAGTTGGCCCACTTGCTTATACGTACAAGTCGGTACACACACACTCACACTCTGGTCAGTATAGAAATCTTTCTATACGAAAAAAATGTTACCATTTCCAAGAACAACAAAATCAGATGAAAAATCTTGAATAATTGTTTTTAAAATAGACAATCAGGTCTTAATTAGATACTAAATGATTTTTATCACGATATCATTTTAATATAATGGTCCGCTGTCACTCTTTATAGATTAGAATTTATATCTATATTATACTAGAAGCTTATACCTACCCGCCATTTTTGTTTTTTAAAAACCACAGCGTATCGAATTACATCCAAAGAGCTACTATGAAATGTATACGAGTGAATTTGGTAGTTATGAATACATAAATCATTTAGAAAAATACTAGTCTTGTTTATATAAACTATTTTTTTTTTGCTTTAGGCAGCAATAGACATTGCGATTTAAGCCGGCACATTGCCAGATCGTAATATTCTTTCAATAGCGACAGTTATGTCCTCAAAATTACTTATATGATAGCTTTATTGAGGAATGCTCTGCCAACTAAGAGACATATCCTGGATAGCTGTAATTATCGCCTATATTATGTAGATATTATGGTGAAGTAGGATCCAATCATCTATCCATCGAAATTATTACAAACTCTTTGTTTATTCAAATTTCTGATGCTTCAAATTGACATTTTTTAATGTGATAGATAAGTATTACCTACTTTTGATACAGGTATCTTTTGTTTTTTTCACTTTTTTTTACTTATGATATTGCACACGTCCAAAGGCTACAGTGACCGCTTTCCATCAGGTGGGCCGTGTGCTTGTCTGCCACCTACGTGGAATAAAAAAAACTAACCTTAACCCGCGGCTTCACCCGTATGGACGTCGATTTTTGCAGTTTTTTGACGATATCTCTGGTTCTACTCAACCGAGTGTGATCAAATATGGGTAAGATTTTATTTATTTAAGGCTGACCATGATCTTCCAAATAAATAGGTCACAATCCGTTCAGTAGTTTTTGCGTCCATCGCAAACAAACAGACAAGAATTAAAAAAAAACTGTCTTTAGAATTGTTGACATAACATAACATAAACTCACGCCTATATCCCCGAAGGGGTAGGCAGAGGTGCTAGCACCCAAATTTCGCCAGTTTATGTTTAGGTCCCAATGTAATAGGTGGCGAGCCTATTGCCATTAACCGGGCACTTATAAACCTGCGATAAATACACACATAACTTCGAAAAGCATCGAAAAGTCATTGATGTGTGCCGTGGTGAACCTGGGATCGAACCCGAGACCTCGTCTCAGCAGTCCATTACCCAGACCACTAGGCTACCGCGGTATGTTATGTGATAGAACATAACCCAAGTATTTTTGTTAAATATCGCCAATTTATAGACACAGCTGATTTACAATTTTATAATAACTTACAGAAGTTGACATACTTAGGTATTACTTTAAAATTTCATTATTTTAAAGTAATATGATACGATCTGGAAAAGAACTAAATGGTACATAATATTAGCCGTTTGAAGATTAATATACATGTAAATTTAAATACTAGGTATTAAGAGTGACATCGGTCCATTATATTAAAATGCTATCACGATAACAATCGCTTAGATTTGAATTAAGACTTTTAATAGAGTATTTAAATGCGTATTTAGTAGAGTATTTTTATATTATACCTACCAGCAGCTTCGCCCGCGTGGACGTCGCGTCGTTTTATGCGTTTTTTTAACTAGGTATATCTCTGGTTCTATTGTGATCAAAAATGCGTAAGATTTTAAATCTGAACCAAGACTTTTGTAATAAAAAACCGCATCAAACTCCGTTTAGTAGTGTTTACGTCCATCGCTATACTTTGTAAAATGAAATGAAAT
Organism: Lithosia quadra; assembly: GCA_963576445.1. Taxonomy (NCBI): domain Eukaryota; kingdom Metazoa; phylum Arthropoda; class Insecta; order Lepidoptera; family Erebidae; genus Lithosia; species Lithosia quadra. The sequence goes on along the minus strand of OY754901.1, from coordinate 4,223,688 downwards.
TCGTGAAAATTTCTTTGTGAAATGAATGATCGAAGAGAAACGCCGCGCTGTTACAATGTAAAGTCGTCCAGAAAATGTTCAAATGTCATAGGACCCAAGCTACAAAGTATAGTGGCAATGAACGTAAAACTTCTGAACGGATTTACAGTACCTACGCTTTTAATTCAGTAACATTTCAGTCTCAATGTTAAGTTTAATACTTTGATCAAATAATACATCAATTATTACATCGGCAAATAAATCGCAATAGGTATTAAATGTTCATTGTTGAACAGTGACAGCGTACGATTTATTTAGTGTGGACTTTTATGTGCTCGTAACTCTTAATGAGTGTTGATTTAATTACAAGAATCAGCATTGCTTTCGACTGATGTTGTTATAAAATGAAAGACCTAATAATTAGGTAGGTACCTACATAACCTAAAAATACCGAATACGGGTAGTTTTTGAAATGAGATTCAAAAAAATAAGATGGCGCCCAAAATTTTCATTCATTAAATTTTGGGCGCCATTTTGATTTTGTATTAAGTAAATAACAAATCTATCAGAACTTTTGCGGCTTTATAAGTAAATGACAGTTAAGTTTATTGCTTAGGTATGGAATTGTAGGTATTACTCAAAACATAGCAATTAAAGTTTAGGCGCCAACGGAAAAAAGACACTCCGTAGCATTATTCCATTTTTTTGAATTAGTGTAAAATGTAGTTAAAAATGGTAGATTTTTAGACATCTTCGACAACGTGCACAAATTTGCGAAAGCATAATATAAGCTACCGTTAATTACTGTGCTTTTTGATGTCGATTTCAAAACACCATTGAAGCCTGAAGTCTCTACATAGTAAAGTCTCTACCATGGAGGAAGGCTAACTTGACTATGACTGTGAAGTATTTAAGAACTTTGCTTTATTGACCTTCACTGTGACGAAAACGCTGCATAATATTGTATTCACAAATAAATTTTAAATACCTACTTGTCTATGGCCAAAATGCGTCGCATGGAAGCCAGAAAAAAATAACAGTTTTTGGTTATGATTTAAAAAATCAATCATCATCTCTTTGTATTGTTGACATCCGTGAAACTTTAACAAACAAAAATGTCTATAAACTGAGCCATCAACATAATAAAATATGACATTTTACTAACTTATAAATAAATAACCACTTGTCCGTTCCATTATATCGTTTTAGTACCTTTTTGCAACTTATCTTTAATAAATTAAAACGACATTAACCATAAATTAACTGGTCTATTAGCATAAACTACGCCGAGCCGGTTGTCAATGGGTGTAAAAAAAATGTTGTAAAAAAGTTGTTAAAACATTCATTTTGTTTAAAACATTTTGTGGTAAGTATGTTATGTCGCTAATATTGATTGAGTACCTACATGTATATACATAAACATTACATGTATTTATTTGAAGGTATTTGTTTTTTTTAAACATTTATCATTTTACTAATTGAGTATTAACATGAAAAAATATTTTATTTGACCCTTCGTTATATGAAGAATATCAGGGGTCTGATTCATTAAAATTACTTGGTTTTTACGGGTTGGCACCGCGAGTGTGACACCCCTGGTGTTACATACACACGTCCAATAGGTCACGGTGACCGCTTCCCATCAAGTGGGTCGTGTGCTTGTCTGCTACCTGAGTTAGAAACAAAATCTAATTAAAATGTTTTGTTTTAATAGTATAGTGAAAAGTAGCCTAGTGGTCTGGGTAATGGATTGCTGAGACGAGGTCTCGGGTTCGATGCCAGGTTCACCATGGCACACACCAATGACTTTTCGATGCTCTTCGAAGTTATGTGTGTATTTATCGCAGGTTTATAAGTGCCCGGTTAATGGCAATAGGCTCGCCACCTATTACATTGGGACCTAAACATAAACTGGCGAAATGTGAGTGCTAGCACCTCTGCCTACCCCTTCGGGAATATAGGCGTGAGTTTATGTTATGTTATGTTATGAAAGAGCAAACAGCTCATATCCAAGCTTGTTTCATCATCTACCTGCCCTTGTCCCAATCATTTGGTATCGGCGCAACATGTCATTCTCCTCCATACATTCCCTGTCAGATGTCATCTCCTCAGTCACTCCTTTCCTTTCTATATCATCTTTCACGCATTCCATCCATCTTTTCTTGGGCCTACTTCTGCCCCTAAAGCCCTCTACATTCATACTTTGAACCATTTTAACAACATTCCTCTCATCTCTTCTCATAACATTCATGTTCTTACCACGGCAGTCGCTCGCTATCTACTCAATTTTTAATTTACTGGTGCAACTTTCAAACTTCCTCTAATATACTCATTCCTTATTCTGTCCAAGCTGCCAAGCTTTTTTGTCGTCTAAATATTCTTGAATTTTTAATAATTTAGTTTAATGTTTATAACAATAGATTCAGCACCAATTTATTCCAACTAATAGGATATCACTTTAGTTCCAAAAACTTTTCATTAAATGCTAAACAGATCGTGAATTAAATTAACCTTTTCCTTTGAAGGGTAACTAAAACCCTTCAAACATAATTATTTATTGATGAGTTTTAGTGTACAGAGCATATTTGTAAATAAGTATATATAAGTGATCGTTACTTTTGAAATCATATTATACTATGTGTATACATATACAGTCACCATCGATATTACATCCCTCTATTCACTAATTTACTTTTTAATTTACATGTTTTGTTTTCACATTGGTGTACCAATGTGTATTTCATTATATGAAAACGGAATCCTATCCTAACGGTGCGGTGGTGGTCACAAGATTTGAATAAATTAGGAAAAAATAATAAAAGTGATAAGTCTTATAAGATAAACATTTATTTTCACGATTTTTTAAATAGACTTTTATGCATCAAACTTTGGTTGACGTATCGGTCTATAATCGCATTCCCTAGTCGAGTCACCATCAGTTGAGTTACCAGTTACCATTAGGCGAGATACTGGTGAAACGCGGGTCTATCGACTATAAAAAGCAGTCAAATAGGCAAAGACAGAAAAAAAAAAAGATTTAAAAAAATATTTTTCTTATGTGTTCAGTTATGTCAGTTTTATATATTTGCATAGATTACCGACAATTTACTATGTCAGTGTTACCAGTGACTAAACCTTATTATTCATGATGTAAATACCCATCCTTACTTACAAAAATGCACGTTCATTGTGGTTAGTGTTACTTACTTAAATACAATAATGTCTCCTTCATGGAAGTAAAAATCTACGGACAAAACGTGAAGACGAAACTGTCACAAAAATGGCCTCTCCATTCACCCTCGAGCCTCTACAGTTACGTAAAGATATTGCATCTTTGGCAGTTTTTTACCGGCTCTACCACCATGGTAGAGTCGGTAAAAGATGGATAGGAGGAAGGAAACACATGAGCTGGTAAAGAATTCCATGTTTTAATGGTGCGGCAAATAAAAGAGACACCGAACCGCTTGGTTCTTGGTGAAATTGAATGCACTGTGTGAGGGTGATACCTCAGCCTGGCACGTGTAGTTCTGTATAAGAAAGGAGAGGGTGGGATTAATTGGAAGAGCTCGTCGGAACACTCACCATGGTACAGATGATAAAACACAGCCAATGAGGCTATGTCTCTACGCAGCTGCAATGGCTCTAGAAAGTTGGTGATCTCAGGGCTGAAAGTAGCGGACTCTAGTGTCGTCAGTTCTAGTCTTTAACGCGTTCCACCCATACATTTTATACGTTCATGGTCTCCTTATTTATATTCTAAGCGAGTATAATGAGTAATTGTAGAACAAGTCAGTCATTCATTCCTGGTAATAGTTGTGAATGAAATCATATTATGTAAAGACAAAAGGCAAATATAAAGTATTCCGCTGTGGTGTGGCTTCCGGTTGACGAGCCTTGTTGGCTTAAATGACTTCCAAAAAAGGATTTAGGTTTAGTATCGGCAAGTACCGCAAAAGGAAAAAAAATCTCCATGTGTTCCTGAGAAAAAACGTCTTGACAAACAGACAAGACAACAAGCACAAACACGTTTTGGATACGACTGGAACCATAGAACTCTAAAGACAACTGGCACCAAAGTTATGATAGCCGCGATATTTAATTTCTTACTAGCTGTTGCCCGCGGCTCCGCCCGCGTGGATGTCGAAATCCGTTTCGAAAACTATCCTATCTCTCAAGTTGGATCGAACTGCACATGGTGTGCGAATTTTATTATAATCGGTTAAGTGGTTTAGGAGTCCATTGAGGACAAACATTGTGACACGAGATTTATATATATTAAGATTATGCACTTTGCTTATGAAATAATAATTTATGTTCGAAACCCATAGAAAATAATTATGTTCAAAATTCAGTTTCGATCTCACAAAATGTTAATCTTGACGCATAAGATGAGATGCTTAAGATAATTTTTATTTCCATAGGTAAATATAAACTACCACTTAAACTAGGTAAGTATAATACTATAAAAAATAGATATTTTAAAGTCATACAGACTGTGCCATGGCCCATGATGGAAATCTAGAGAACATACCTAAAGAGGAAAAAGAATACTAATTACGTTTTAGTCGCATTACAATATCTATAAATTACAAAGTCTAGTCTAGCAGAATACCTTACTTGCCGTTTTCAACTTTCGGTCACGATTCAGTTAAAATCACGTTATAATATTGAATATTGAAAACTTGGTCACAAGAATACTTTTTTTGACACTTTGTGACATCCAGTTGAGATCGAAACTGAATTTTAAACAAACATGTTTTATTAAGAAAATTTAAACGTTCTATATTTTTTTATAGTTAATAGGCCTGCGTTTGACCACTATCTCACCTGATGGTAAGTGACGATGTGGTCGACGATGGAGCACGCTTGCCTAGAAGAAACCTATTCACTCTAGACTTAAAGACTCCCAGGTTATAGCTTTCCGGAAACACAGACTGATATAATCGAAATATTTCACTAATCGCTCTGTTAATCGTTATATTTACGATCAGGGCCTCGATTCTGCTAAAGACAAACCACTGATATACCACTGACACTCTAAAAAATGCCATTTAATTGTAGACTTTATTGTTATCAGGTTAAAGTCTAAAGTCAAATGATATTTTGTAGAGCGAATGAAAAAGTTAAATGAATTCTTTTCATTTGATTTTAGACTTTAACTGTATAATGGTAAAGTCTACAATTGAATAGCATTTTTAGAGTGTCAGTGGTATTACAGTGGTTTGCCTTTAGCAGAATCGAGGCCCAGTATGTAATGTTTGTTTGTTGTTAATTACCATGTTAGATTAACTGTGTACAAATTACGTGCATACGTTCTGTTTAATTTGGTTTCGGACATCACGATGGGCATAAATAAATACGTATTATTTTGGTAGTAATTTTAACAGTGCATGCTACGGTAAACATGACCAATTTGGTGGCTTTACGACCTTATTGGTGGTAGTAGAGCGTTTGACTGCTACGTTGTATATCGCGGGTTCGATTCCTGAGCAAATATTTGTATGCATGATTTTTTTTATACAGGACACGTCAAAATGACTTCACCTCGCCTGATGGTAAGCTAAAGGTAAAATCTCAGGACCGGGGTCACCATTACATACACCGGTAGTGCTACAGAGGCGGCTCTCAGCTTGACGGCCTCATCAAATGCTTTTTCACGCCCCGCTTAAAGGACCCCTTCTTTAACCCTTTCCGTTAAGCTAAATTGTATTAAGATTAAGTTCTGGATTTGATTCACGTTAGTACTGGATCAGGAATCGAACCGGAAACCTCTTGATCTTCAACACTTCAACCACTAAACTACCGCTTATAATGAGTCAGGCTGTCTCACAATATTTATGTCTTGTAGCCACATTCTCAAGAACTACAGCCAATTTCCCCGTGGCTCAGCGTGAAGCAAGCCCGTCTGCACACAATGCGATGTTTCCAAGCGCTGAGTTTGATTCTTAGAACAGGTATGGCGGGTATAGGTATTTCGATCTGCGTGGATGTGTCATATATGTTTGTGGAGTCTCGGTACTGTTGCTGTGTTAGACGCTATATATTGATTTAAAATGCTGGTCTTATTATTTGCTACTTTTTTTTTTTTTTATTTATTTATATATTTAGTAAACATTACAAAATAATTTAGTACCAGTAAACTGGAATGGTTTGTATTGGTACTCACATTCGTACACTTAAATCAGAATATAATATAATAAGCATGTGGGTAGTTAATAATTTTGCACATGATAACAATATTCATTGGCAATAAACTACTAAAATAAACTAAAATAAAAAAAAAAAAAAAAATAAACTACTAGACTATAGCGCGGTAAGATGTCTTGAATGATACCGAACTAGGTATGTGTGCGTGTGTGTGTGTTGTTTTTTTTCTCTGAAAGGCAATAGATATCTAGAAATTTGTGTAAGACTGGCTGATTGCCTCAGTTATCGTTTTTTAGTCATTACTTCGGTTCTCTTTATCCAATTGTAATCAAACATACCGCAGATTTTAAGTCCGACCAAGACCTGTCAAACAAAAAAATCGGTTTAAAATTCGTTAATGTACTTTTTACATACGTCAAAACAAAAAGTAAAATTGTATTCATAATAATCGTTTATTTAAATGAGGAGATGGCATCGGACAGAAATGTATGGAGGATGAATGACATGTTGCGTCGACCACAAATAATTGATAATTGGGACGAGGGCAGGTAGAAGATGATGATGAATCGTTCATTTAACATAACTCAATTATTTTTTTTACTATACAATTTTATAATATTTAGTAGATATAGATGTTATAATATATTCCACTTTGTTGACCTAGGTCCTAGCTAAGTGATACCACCCGGGTGAACAAAGTAGATTTTGTAGTGTCCTCATTAATTCACCTGTAAATTATATCACCTACGCCTTAACTCCTAGGTGAAATTGACGATATTATGTGTGTATTTATCGCAGGTTTATAAGTGCCCGGCTCGCCACTTATTACATTGGGACCTAAACATAAACTGGTGAAATATGAGTGCTAGCACCTCTGGCTACCCCTTCGGGAATATAGGCGTGAGTTAATGTTATGATGAAATTGACACACGATAAAAGTCTCCACATTATTTTAAGTATAAATTCCAAATTATATTCGTATAGGTCTAATCCCCTTGCCGTACCACGAGGCTCGGCACGAAGCCGTGTTGTACCGGTCAAGCTAATATCCGGTTAAATATTAGTTATTTGTTTAAAATAATGTTACAAGCGTTTCACATCAAACGCGCCGCATGGGAACTGACGTGTGCCTTGAAATCATAGTGAATAAGCCTTGGATTTAGAAATATTTATGGATTTTCTCGACTTATTATATTGGAGTTTTTTGGTTCGGTACGAAAGAGGATTACCTAATTATCTACACAAATAAATAAAGTTTGAGTAAGTATTTGTTTTTAATATTAAAATAACCTATATCAAAAACCCCACCACTCCTCCACCCTCCCCAAACTCCACAAGCCCCCCCCCGCTCTTCGGGGTTACATAGCGAGAGTGTGCTGCTCCAGTCTGCTTCAGAGATTGCACAAGTCTATAGTCGACGGCAACTGTTTCTCATCAGGTGGCCCATGTGCTTGTTTGCCACCTAAGTAGTATAAAAAAAGCAATTTTTAACATTTTTGTCTGTCTGTCGGTCTGTTTCAATACGGTAATCTCTTCTAAACTAAAGATAGATACCTGATTCGGGGTACGGTTTTAGTCAGTTCGAGACCGACATAACCACTCCCACCGGCTCAGCGGAAGTGATGTCTGTGGGGATTTTCGAACAAAAAAAGATAGATTAAGTTTTTTTTGTGATAATCCAATAAATATGATTTCCACGTGAACAGAGCCGCAGCTAACGACTAGTTCTATAAAAATGATACAATCCGATGCTATCAATACTTCTGCTTACACCACTAAAACACACACACGTAATAAAAACCAATAAACTCACTGACCGGCAGACATTACAGCAAACCAGGAAAATATAATAAAACTCCTTGTAGCCACACACGCCATAAAATAATAAAAAAAATATAAAGTTATATTGTACCACAGATAGGAATGAGTCATAAAATATACTACATAGGAGGCGCCAAGACGCTGGACTGTATCTTAAGCTAAATACAGTACCCTGTTTTTATTTAAGTCGGGCGAAAGACTGAAAGTCCGTTTATGATCAGCTTAATAACGGATCACCTGCAAATTGAGGACCAATAATTCTGGTAATAAAACATTTTTATTTTTTATAGTCGATAGGCTCGCGTTTGACCACATTCTCACCTGATGGTAAGTGATGATGTGGTCGATGATGGAACACGCTTGCCTAGAAGCAAACTTTTCACTCTAGACTTAATATTTATAATAAATGACTCCCAGTTTATAGCTTCCCGGAAACACAGACTCAGGCAAGGCATTCCACTTCTTAGCAGCACGCATAATGTACGTATTGCTATAATATATTCAAAATTCAGTTCGGATCTCATCTCGATCTCACAAAATATCAAAAAGTATTCTTTTAACAAATTCCTCCCCCACCCCTTCTTAGCCCTCCCCGCTTCCTAAGGTAGGCAGCGCGTGTGTGCTACCCTTATTGTTACACACGTCCATTTAGGCCACGGTGACCGCTTCCCATCAGGTGGGCCGTGTGCTTATCTGCCACCTACGTAGTATAAGAAAAGTCAAAATGAGATTGGAACTGAATTTCAAACATATTTTATTACGAGAAACTTGGTTACAATGTAAAAGTTACATTGCAAAATTAATGAATTCTAAGTAAGACCGTCTTAAGATGAGTGATCACTCTTAACCCCTCCAGGGTCCTAGTAGTGCGAGTGTGACACTGATATTACACGTCTATAGGCCACGGTGCCCCCTTCTCTTCAGTTGGGGCGTATGCTTGTCTGCCACCTAAGTGGTATAAAAACTCCCGTGTGAATCGATAAAACTTTTACTGAATGAACAAAAATCGAACGAAAAATAAACCTCTCTGTGACCTTTTTATCAAACAGAGGACACCGAAGACATTTTCATTTCATTAGGGCTTAGTCATATCGATTTCCGACTTATTTTTTTAAATTCTGTAGGTACCTGAACTCAATATAGACATCAAAAGCTTAAAAACAATCTATTTGATTGTTTTCGGAACAGGCTAAATGTTTCTAATTTTATTAAATAAATACAAAATGTTTTTTGTTAGGATTCCGTCACCCTACTGCCAAACCTGGCGTAGAGACGCGATGCTCACCCCCTCTTTTCTGGGGCAAAACGACGAAACCTTGCTTCCCAATCCCGAGGGGTCCATCGCGAAGTTGGAGATTGGCCCTGGGTCAACCGGGGTTCGAGGAAACTGCCTCTTGAGTCACCTTATACCCCGGCGCGGCGTCTGAAAACCCGAGACGGTGTGTGGTTTTAGTCTATCTGAGTCATACATAACCACCTCCGATGGATATGAGGAGGCACATAAAGAAGAAGAGTTTTAAATCATGATACGGAACCCTTCGCATGCGGGCCCAACTCAGATTTTACCGATTTTTTCTGGTAATGAAACAATTTTGTGGGTCCCATTTCTTATGGTACCTACTATTTGAGTTATGTAAGGGTTTATTGGAGTTCTTTACTTAGGAATAAAATACAGGTTATTGTAATCGTATTGATTGTAACATTATTGTTATTTTGTGATTTTCATCTGTTCGGCGGTATATTATAATAATTATGTTGTGTTGTAGTAAACGGTTGTATTATTTCTAATTGGTCTACTTCTCTAATGACACACTACTTATTTATCCCGACAGGTGGCGTATTATCGCTGGTGTTGTTTTGCTTTCAAACTTTATACTTACAAATTGTTAGTAATTATAAGAAAACGTCTTCTGTGAAAATAATAATGATACTGTGTAGTGCATTCCAATGTAAAAATATCGTTTCCATACTGATGAGATAAGATGGAAGCTGTGGATTGAAGACCTGCATATCAAAACCTGGAAACCAAATTCGTCTGCTAGAATATGTAGCGACCATTTCAAAGCTGATGATATTTATGTTGAGAACAGCTTTACTAGTAAGTTAATAAGTGTATCTGAACATAACAGATTTAACGCGTATATGAACAGTGTCCAAACATACTTTATTTTTAACTGTTTTGACAAGCACCAGCGATGGTGACGCCATCTGAGATTAGTTTTGCCCAGTTTTGCCTGTATCTTCCCATTGATGGGTAAGTTAGTCTGACCCTTGGGAATTTTTATTCCAGTTGATCAGTTTCAATTTTTTTAATTGTTCTACCACTTAGGTGGCAGAAAAGCACAAGGCCTACTTGATTGGAAGCGGTCACCGAGGCCTATGATGGACGTGTATGTATTTCTTTTGGTTTGGCATGTAGGCGAGAGCGACTGCCTTCTGACATCCTAACCCCGAGAAAAAAGCCTGAATATGATTGAGCATCCGTTCATCATTAGACACTGGTTAACAGGTCAGTTTGACTTGGGTTTTAACATATCATAACATAAACTCACGCCTATATCCCCGAAGGGGTAGGCAGAGGTGCTAGCACCCACATTTCGCCAGTTTATGTTTGGGTCCCTAGTGCAGTAGCCAAGTGGTCTGGGTAATGGACTGCTGAGACGGGGTCTCGGGTTCGATCCCAGGTTCACCATGGCACACACCAATGACTTTTCGATGCTTTTCGAAGTTATGTGTGTATTTATCGCAGATTTATAAGTGCCCGGTTAATGGCAATAGGCTCGCCGCCTATTACCTACTTGGGTTTAAAAAATCATAGTAATGCTTTTATACACCTAGATACAAACAAAATAATTTGCACTTAGCAGGAATCGAACCCGCAACCTCTGACTACACACATCATAAAGTTCAATGTGACTACACCCTAAACCCTAAACCATGAAGGAATTCCCATTCCTTTAGATAAAAAAAGTATATTGTAGACAAAACTATGTCTGTCCGGCCGTGACGATGACCTTATGACGTTTGACCCGTGTGAAACTGACATCGTGACGTTCGGGTCGCGTTCGGCGTTCGAATTTCGAAAAAAGAACGACGTCACGGGCCGCTGATTGGACAGAATGTGTTACGCCGTTGACGAGTAATCACGAAGTTGACTAATTTACGAAAATTGAATTTTTTCAATGCACGACCGATCGGTTATGGTTTGTCTCACTGATTATGCGGTTTATCGATAAAGATGGCGTTGGGAAGGAATCTTGTTGTAATACTAACTGTGGCGTACGGTTTTACCCCGCAGTCGGTTTTATTTATATCGGAGGGGGTAGGACACGACAGTATCTCCCGTCCAAATTCGTCATCATTTAAGCGCAACGCCCCTGGTATTGCACACGTCTATAGGCCAAGGTAACCGCTTTCCATCAGGTGGTCCATGTGCTTGTCTGCTCCCTAACCTAAGTGGTATAAAAAAGCAGTCTTGTCTTTAGCGCGTTCTTTCCGCAGGCTTTATACGTTCACGAGTGTAGGTACCCATAGCTATAGGTTACATTCAATGCACCTGTCCGTCAATCTGTTTAAGGGGATGGTTATCAAAGGTAACCCTTTACGTCCCCCATGGTTGTCACGCGCGAATTAATTTATCTTTTAATGCGATGCGTATAACATTTTATTAGGGGTCGCATTTTAGGGTTGATGTTATAAAAGGGTGGTTTTTATGTATGAATTGATTTTAATTTGTTTATTTGTAGATTGTATGAAAAGTTGGAGTGTAACTAAATTTGTAGTTAAATTTAGAAGTGCCCGGTTTGGATATCTACCTATACTAATTGTGAAGTGTTTGTTTGTAGTATTAGAAAACCTTTTCTCTCTATTTGTATGTCTATTTGAAAGAGGTAACCTCTGGAAGGTAACGATGGTAGCTGAATGGATAAGGACGCAGCCTCTACTCAGAGGTATCGAGTTCGAATCCGGCCGAACAGCACCAATGTGAATTTCAATTTGTGGAACTTATATGTGCTAATCACATGATTTACCATCCGCTGACGGTGAAGGAAAACATCGTGAGGAAACCCTCATGTCCTAGAAAAAATTCTAAGGACATGTCCGATCCACCAACCCGCATTAAGTCAGCGTGTGTGGATTAAGGCCTATACCCTCTCAGCTCTCTCGTTAGAGGAGAGGAAACCCGTGCCCAACAGTGGGACATAAATGTGTTGCTATTATAACCTCTGGAACGGCTGAGCCGATACGGACGTGATTTTTGCTGGCAGATAGGCTACTTAAATGTTGACTGTTTATGGAGGAAGATTAATAGGCTAAATATCATTACGCTACTACTTAGGAAAGCAGAGCAGTAATCTTATAATATATCAACAAATCGAGCAAATTTCGTAATTTTATACAAAAGTTAGATTAGATTGTTTAATTCTTATCAAGGTTATATACTATATCCGAGTTTATATATTATATACTATATACCGAGATAATATTATGAGTTTCATTTAGACTGTTCGTTCCATAGCCTCCGTGGCGCAATGGTTAGCGCGTTCGGCTGTTAACCGAAAGGTTGGTGGTTCGAGCCCACCCGGGGGCGACACTTGTTTTGCTATATTTATTACTATAGGCGAAATCTCGGTCATATAATGCATGGTCGATGGTGTAACCTGGGCCTCGATTCTTTTAAAGACAAACCACTGTCATGCCACTGACACTCTAAAACTGTTATTTAATTGTAGACTTTACCGTTATACAGTTAAAGTCTAAAATCAAATGAAAAGAATACATTAAACTTTTTCATTCACTCTAAAAAGTATCATTTAATTTTAGACTTTAACCTGATAACAGTAAAGTCCAAAATTAAATGATATTTTTTTAAGTGTCAGTGGTATGACACTGGCTTGTTTTAACAGAATCGAGGCCGTTCACCCTAGACTTGAAAACTCCCAGGTTGTAGCTTGCCGGAAATACAGACTCAGGCAGCGCATTCCACTCTTTAGCAGTACGCACGATGAACGTACTGCCAAAACGTTTTGTGCGTATGAGTGGGATCACAGAACATTAAAAAACCAGGATTTTTCTTTGTTCTGTGAGTGGGATAGATTAGGATTTTTTTTTTATATATGACACGTCAAAATGACTCCACCTCGCCTGATGGTAAGCGAAAGGCAAAGTCTCAGGACTAGGGCCACCACCACATACACCGGTAGTACTACAGTGGCGGTCCTCAGCTTGACGGCCTCATCAAATGCTTTTTCACGCCCCGCTTAAAGGCCCCGGGACTATAGGAGGAAGGAAACACATGCGCTGGTTGGTAGATTACATAATTATGTTGAGCTAAATATATTTACACAAAGAAATACTTATTCCCATTCATGGTCGGAGTGAGCATGACTCACAAAACCCACTGTTGATCTCAAAGGTCACGCGTTAGTCATGCAGCAGCTGATAGCTAGGTATGCATTATTGCATAATGATTTAATAAACACATATAGGATGATTTATTATATATAGTAGTCTACAAGGAGGTAGGACACGACGGTATCGCCCGTCCGAAATGAGCTGTCCGACTGGGGTAGTACCTCCGCCCTACAGAACACCGCGCCCATAATAACCATCGTGTTGTATTCCCGCCGCAGGTAAGTAGGGTAGCCAGAGCTCACTGTACCCCTCCTCCCCCACCCCTTCCCAGCTCTCCCCCTTTCCCTTCAGGGTAGGCAGCGCGTGTGTGACACTCTTAGTGTTGCACACGTTTATAGGCCACGGTGACCGCTTCCCATCAGGTGGGCCGTGTGCCTTTCTGCCACCTACGTAGTATAAAAAAAAGTGCCGTGCGAACGGTCTTTTAAGCGGTGCATGAAAAAACATTTGATGAGGCCGTCAAGCTGAGGGCAACACTATCGGTGTTTGTAATGGTGACCCCCATTCTAGAGATTTCACCTTTAACTTAACATCAGGTGAGATGAAGTCATATTGAGGTGACCGATATATATATATAAAAAAACATCTGTGGCTTTTGTCAGAGCCTTAAAAAGTCCGGCAATCTAGTCTGACTCGACGGTATCTTCCATCCGAATTGAGTAGTCCGACTGGGGTAGTACCTCCGCCCTACAGAAGACGGCGGCCATGATAACCATTGTTTTGTGTTCCCGGCGGTAAGTAGGGTAGCCAGAGCTCACTGGAGGGATTCTTGTCCGTCTGTGGGGAAATAAAAGTCTCTTGCGTTATCAGCATAGAAATTTTCTCAATAATTCTTGTGTATTTGTTCACGATGGACGCAAAAAATACTTTCTTTTTTATATTCAGTCCGTCTATTGACTTAACCCCGCTGGATGGTAAGAAGCAAGGGCAAAGTCCAGAGGGTACGGGCCGCCATTCCAGACACCATTCGTCCCAAAACGGCGGCCCCTACCTTGACGACGACAGATGCTTTTCCACGCCCCGCTTAAAGAACTGAATGGATTACCACACAAAAACAGTACACGCTGTATGTCAATATACCATGTTTAACAATGAACTTGAAGTCAATTAAACTGTATCATAATAATAATAAAATCGTATAATATACGTATATTATTATGACTTTTTATTATGTCCCTGAAAGGGTGGACAGAGTCATATTTGCACCCACGTCTCATCCATATATTTTTCTTTATACGCAATGGTTACCGAGCGGTTAGGTACCCATTATTATCTCAATTTGGTAGCTTATGGTAGGTGCTATATTGTATTATTTCTTGCACTTCTTGCAATCTCTGGGTTCCCCCAGCCAGATGGACCGATGACCTGAAAGGTAGCTGGGATGGATGCGGAAGGCGGAGAATCGGGTGGTATGGAGCACATTGGGAGAGGCCTATGTCGAGCAGTGGACGATGAAAGACTAATTGATTGACTGATTGATTAAATCTCTGGATTTACCAGTGGGTTTTGAAAAGTCAAAAGTGCACCTCCATATTTGTATTTTTTTTATTGTTAGCCCTCTGTCCACAGCTGTCACGCTTAACATATCGTAGTTGGCCCAAGGTCAGCCGGAGTGCGAGGGAAATACTTTCTTAACCGACTTCAAAAAAAGAGGAGGTTCTCAATTAGACTGTATTTTTTATGTTTGTTACTTCAAAACTTTCGACTGGGTGAACCGATTTTGATATTCTACTTTTCTTTGAAAACTTTTTGTGTACTAACCTTAACCGTAATTGGGACCCGAGTCTGTATTAGGTACTCAAGTCCGATTCGCATTTGACCACATTTTGTTCCAAAGGTTATTATTTTGTACAATTTTTTCGCACAACTCTGCCGGTATGAAACAACCCTATATTATACCAAATCGAATAAACGCATCAATAAAACCCTTTAGAAAGGTGTTACATTACATCTTTATGATCACTTATACTGACGCAGTGTATGCGATTTTCAACCTTATTACATAATAATAAAAAATCTTTTATTGGTTACTTAAATAGGATATTTTCTATGAAACTAATCCCACTCGTTTTCCCACTTTAACTCTTGTACATCAGTATTATGTTTTTTTTTTATATTTCTTTAGTAGGAAAAACAGTTTATTATTAGTTTCATTTATGGATATACGAATGTTTGTTACCTAAGTACCTATAACTCTTTCACGCAAAACGGCTGAACGGATCTAACTGAAATTTGGTATAGAGATAGATTATGGGAAGTTCCTATAGGAAATGGGAACGTGAAAAGAATTCTACGCGGGTGAAGCCAGGCTAGTTATTTTTACTATAAATTGTAAAAATAAATAAAAACAATTAAATCCCCCACCAGCCTCCGCACCCCTTACCTTCAGGGTACACAGCGCGTGTGTGACACCCTTAGTGTTGCACACCTCCATAGCCACGTTGACCGCTTCCCATCAGGTGAGCCGTGTGCTTGTCTGCCACCTGCGTAGTATAAAAAGAAATAGAAATAATTTTACCGTTTTACGTTCTTTTACCCAATTAACTCAGTTAAATAATGCACGAATGTACTCGATTCGATTTTTTTACCGCAGGTGCAGTGCCTGCCAACCTATAGACCACACGCAGTGGTCGGTCGTTCGATTCTATTTATGTAGGTACTTACTATCATAAAATCTTTAATGAGCTGTCCGTAAATTGGCGATATTTTTTTATACTACTTAGGTGGTAGAAAAGCACACGGCCCACCTGATGAGAAGTGGTCACCGTGGCCTATGGGCGTGTGGGAGGGTAGGGAGGTTTGCGAGGGGGTTGGAGATGAGGATTGAGGGATGAGGGGGAATTGTGAGCTCTGGCTAATTCTCTGGCATATTTATATCATCTTTATTAAATTGAATATACAAAACGGCATTGATAGGATCGTACCAAATCTGGATAGGTATAGGGGGAACACTACTGACGGTGGAGGTGAGCACTGACGCCTCGCATGGTGGCCACCCTAAACCTACTCCTGGATTGCAAGTCCTAGGACCGTCACGGGGTTCCTCTCTGTACCACGCCATGGACCCGGCTACCGCACAGTGCATCCGTGGAATACATTCGGATCTCTATAATCCGAATTAATTGTTGATCGAACTGATTGTCTGTCTGTACAATAAACTATTATTATGTGCTATATATACCAATAACAGAAGATTGAGTCATGAATCCTATTAATAATTCATATCCATGTATAATAATACTGGGACAACGTAGTTTATAGACCAAAATCGATTCGGTAGGCATTTTGATTCGTAGTTTGTTCTAACATAGTCATATATCTCACAATAATAAATTTGGAGAGTTTGTTTGTTTGAACGCGCTAATCTCCGGATTCCTTCAGCCATGATGATGGACCGATGACTTGAAAAAAGTAGCTGGGATGGACTGGATGCGGCAGGCGGAGAATCGGGTGGTATGAAGCACATTGGGAGAGGCCTATGTCCAGCAGTGGACGTCGACAGGCTAATTGATTGATTGATTGATTGAATCTCTGGATTTACCAGAGGGTTTTGAAAACTCAAAAGCAGGAGGAGAAATGGATCAAAAGAGGTAGGACACGACGGTATCTCCCATCCGAATTGAGCAGTCCGACTGCGGTAGTACAGACCTCCGCCCTACACAGAACACCCTTGAGTTGTGTGCCGCGCCGGTAAGTAGAGTAACCAGAGTTAACTGGAGGGATTCTTTGCTGTCAGCGGGGAGACCAGTCTTGCGCTGTCACAGAAATACCCACATTTTTATTAAACACTAGCGACCCGCCCCGGCTTCGCACGGGTGCAATGCTGATACTAAATTAAATACACTACAGAAAAACTATGAACGTTGTATATAAAAACATAGCGGCCTCCCCGCACTGCCCCGTCCGACCGGTACCGCCCGCCGCAAACGCAAATTTTAAATTTGTAATATCTCCGAAAATATTTGTTTAATTTACATGCTGTAAG
Source organism: Lithosia quadra (assembly GCA_963576445.1). Classification (NCBI taxonomy): domain Eukaryota; kingdom Metazoa; phylum Arthropoda; class Insecta; order Lepidoptera; family Erebidae; genus Lithosia; species Lithosia quadra. Next base: position 4,206,341 of record OY754901.1, on the reverse strand, counting down.
GAACCATATTGATCTATATTAATTGCACACTGTATTTAAGGTACTTAATTCGATAAGGATTAATGCCGTATTGCTTAAAATAGCTTCGTAAATAAGCCATTTTTTCACGTAAAAAGTAAACAATAAAAATGGTTAATGTGGGTTATCCCTAAAAGATAAACATATACCTCACATCGCGGACTTTTTTGTAGACCTTTTTATGGTGTACAATACTGTAATACATTAATTTGATCTAACTCGTAGGTTTTAGGCAGCGTTTTTGCTAAATTGCTAAATAAGCCCAAAAAAATAGGTTAATTTACGACATCACGTTAGAAACCTCTAAAATTAGCAATGTTGCCTTAGTATATGATGCATGTATTATACATATAAACCTTCCTCTTGAATCACTCTATCTATTGGAAAAAACCGCATCAAAATCCGTTGCGTAGTTTTGAAGATTTAAGCGCACATAGGGATATAGGGACAGAAAAGGCGACTTTGTTTTATACTATGTAGTGATATAAACACCCAGACCAATACAAATAAACATATTCATACATACAAATATTTGCACTGAGCGGAAATCGAACTTATATGTTTAGATAGATAGATAAAAGACATCAATGGTGTTCAGCGTCTTTTTCTGTTGACCGTAGATACTTAAAGCTGTATGATATACGAGCTTTGAAAGTTTCTGAATGAACACAAAGAAATAGTTCTTTGGTAACAATTGGGTATAAATCTAGTCTAGTTTGGATGTGGAGGCATCTCATTAACATAACAATATAAGTTGGTGTTATTGGACCTAAAAGTACCTACTGATATTTCGCACTAGCTTTTGACCGTGGCTCCTTGTGGATGTCAGTTTTCACGTTTTTTTGACTGCATCTCCGGTTCTACTAAACCGATTGTGATCAAACATAAGATTTTAAGTCTGACTAAGACCTTTGATGGCGATAGTAGCTGAATGGATATGAACGCGGCTTCTTCTCAGAGGTATCAAGTTCGAATCCGGTCCGACAGACCAATGTGAATTTCACTTTGTGGAATTTATATATGCTAATCACATGATTTGCCATCTGCTGACGGTGAAGGAAAAACATCGTGAGGAAACCCACATGTCCTAGAAGAAATTTTAAGGATATGTCCGATCCACTAACCCGCATTAGGCCAGCGTGTGTGGATTAAGGTCTAAACCCTCCCAGCTCTCTCGTTAGAGGAGAGTAATTCCATGCCCAGCAGTGGGACATAAATGGGTTGCTAAATAATCCGTTCAGTATTTTGTGCGTCCATCGCGAAGAAACAAACAGACAAGAATTCCAAGAAAAATATTTTCGTGTTCAATAATGTTCATATATTATAACATCAAACAATTTTATTTTTACATTATCTCCAATGCTTGTCTGCTACTTAAGTGGTATAAAAAAAATGTACAGACACACAGTTATTTTACAATGTTATAATAGTAATATAATAGTTACCTACAATTATTATTCATGATAATAATGTCAACTTTGGTTGTTTATCTACCATTGTTGATGACTGTGTACATATACTAAATTATTACGAAATGCTGTTTGTCTACCATGAACCTTTAAAAGCTATGGACGGATCGCTTTGAACACAAGGCTTTGTTTATTTCCGGAAAGCTACAACCTGGGAGTCTTCAAGTCTAGAGTAAACAGGTTACTTCTAGGCAAGCGTGCTCCACCGTCGACCACATCATCACTTACCAACAGGTGAGATTGTGGTCAAATGCGAGCCTATTATCAGCAAAAAAAGGCTGTGTCACAAAAATGGCGGCAGCTATACCATTTCACTACACAAGACAATACATGCTGTATTTTTTTCACTACTTAAGCTGACTGAATCGGTATAGAGGGTAGGACATGACGGTATCTCCCGTCCGAATGAGCTGTCCGACTGGGGTAGTACCTCCGCCCTATAGAACACCGCGGCCAATGACCATCGCGTCGTATTCCTGGCGGTAAGTAGGGTAGCCAGAGCTCATTCCTCCTCCCCCCACCCCTTCCTAGTCACCTGCCCTCTTTCAGGGTCGGTAGCGCGAGTGTGATGTCCCTGGTATTGCACACAACATGATACACACACTCTGCCAGCTAAGTTGTATAAAAAATAAAAATAAAAAACATTACCCTCCTTTCCTCCTTCGGCAGTCGTGTAATAATGACGTTTACCGCGTAGTGGCTTCGTCAGTTGTATTCTTCAACGCGATCCGTTCATATATTTTACAGGTTCATGTTGTCCACTCTATCAAGCCTGTCCTCCAAGGACATATCGAACTAGGCCAGGAGTGGTACATCATTCACTCGGTCAGTCATTCGGTCATTGCTCATTATTGACCGATCAGTTGTAGTGCGTGAATGGAAACATACGGCTGCAGTTTGTGACGAGCTTGTATGGTGTTAATATTTTTGAGTTTTATGTGAAAAAAAAAGCCCAATACGAGGGCTTTACCTTTCAATCGTATCTACATGGATTTATTATAAATCATATATTATGGCTAAATGGCTATAAATATTATTATTATTTTATTTCTTATACTACATAGATGGCAGAAAAGTACACGGCCTCAACTCACTTGAGGTCAGCTTTACAGTTTTAGCTACGAAAGGCTTAGCTTCGATATTTTTCGTGAAGCGACTGCCATCTGACCTCCACTACCCATTGGCGATATCGGAGTTCTATAGTTTGACCCGATTGTCGGCTTTTTAGGTCACAACTACCTTTAAAAACTGCCACAGATGTTCATTATGAAAACCGCGACCAATTACTAAACGTGCTTTTCGAGGCACAGAATGGTAACTTATCCTAATACTGGCTAGTATAAAGGTTTTACTTTACAATTTTATTGTAAAACACGGTTATCACTAAAACACAAGCCCTTCTGGCTATAAAATGCAGTGCTCTACATTATAATTCTCCCATAAATATGTTTCAACATAACACAATGAAGATTTAGATGGTTTAACGTGCTCTCCAAAGCACAAAGGAGTGTCACTGTGTTAAGAATCACCCTTCTTAAGAGTGACCTGGCTAGTATTCTTTAACGTTAAACCTACTCGGTTACCAGTGTTACCACTAGCCACAAGCTCTTCTGGCTATAAGTAAGCAGTGCTCTACATTATATTCTCCCGTATGTTCCAACATAAAGATATAGGAACTATTATTACAATGGTGACCTTACTTTCGAACGCGACTGTACTTGCAACATAACTATTGTTTTAATTATTTTTAACTAGTATGTCCCCAGGCGGTGCACGCGTTTCTTTGCCGGCACTAAAACTAAAATGACAACGTGTTATTTTATTGTATTTATTGCTTAATAAATATGTGTGAATGTAATCGACTATTAGTGAGAGTTCAGTTACAAGGCTAAAATAAAAATATAATTGGTTAGTTGTGACACCCGTCTACTATTGTGACGATCTCTGTGGTGCAGCGATAGAGTGTTCCAATGCTAAGTCATAGGTTCAATTCCCACTCAGTGCAAATATTTGTGTGCATTGGTCTGATTGGTGAGAGCAGCATGTTCAAATAAACAAATCAATTCTTTAGTTTTGTAATATTGAAGTATGGATGTACATTAATGCAGCTCCATTTCGTGCCTTTTAAAAACAATCATCAAAATAAATTAAAGTATTTTCAGTTTCCGAGAAAATCAGCAATAAGGAAAGCTATTCCCTCTGTCACAACTCTCCTATCACCGAGGTAAGTTGTGACAGGTACTGAGGTAGGTTGAGGCAGGTATTGAGGTAAGTTGTGACAGTTAATATTTAAACTGAGTACGGTACATATGCCAAAAATATACTCTGAAAGATTATAAGCAGCTGCGTTACATACCTACCCATTAAAATGGCGCCAAGTTACTTCAGAAAATAGCTATTTAAACATCATTATTGACAAAAACTTGATAGATGCCGCGAATCTTGTGAGGCGGCCATCTTGTATCGTTAAAAATTCCTTCGCCAAGTTGTTTAAAAGAAAAAAGATCAAATTACATTCATTATGTCCTGTGGAGATAATTAATGCATCTTCGTGCCATGGCGGTATAGCGTTAGACTGCTAAGTCTGGGGTTGGATTCCCGCTCAGTGCAAATATTTTTATGCATGAATATGTATATTGCATAGGTTTGTGTGTTCTGTGTATAATATGTATGTATTTATGAATAAAATGTTAGTGTTACATTTCTCCAAGCCACCTATCACACTGGGTACCGTCGTGTCCTACCTTGTATAATTTTCACTACTAATAACACTTCATTGTATAGTTACAATGTAAAAATAAGTGCTTTTCTAGAACTGGTTATACGTAATGGCTTGTTCCCAAGGTTCAGCACATCCTCCATTCACACTTACAGTACTTAAACGACACCTCTTAACTTTTTCTTTCGTATAATCAACATTCTATGAACACCATGTGTTTATAGAGTCTTTTGCTATGCCGATAGTATGGTACAAAAGCAGGCCGACAATGTGGAGGGGGGGGGGGGGGGGGGAAGACAGCAGCTTTATATCTGTACTATTATAAAATTGTAAAGTAGCTGTGTTAATACATTAGAGATATTAAAAAAAATACTTGGATTAGGTATGTTAAATGAACGATTCTGAACACTTAAATATTGGTTAATATTTGGAATTCTTGTCTGTTTGCCTGTTTGTCTGTTCGTCTGTTTGTGCGCGATGGACGCAAAAACTACCTCGAACGGATGCGGTTCCTTTTGTTTCAATGGTCTTGGTCAGAATTAGAATCTTACGCACCTGCGCGGGCGGACCCATAGGAGTATGTAGGCTAGTACCAGCATTATAATATAAATAGGTACAGATACAGGCAGGTACAACTTGGCCAGGTTTGGGGTAAGTTCGCGGATCGTGCACTTTGAGCCAATCAAATGATTCAAAGTACGAACGAACGGGACGTTGATTCGCTACAAGATGTCTCACGGAGACATCTGATTTTGATCAAATGGCCGCTTTCGATCAAATCAATCATATGTCTGCGACGGCGCAACCGCGTCTCCCGCGACCTGCTCATACCTCAAAGGGGACCTAAAAATCGACCTTTGCGCATATGACGCGTCTGGCCAATTTACGTGCGGGTATCTATATGTTACCTACTGACTTGGTAAAAGCATAACTACCTTACACAAAAAAAACGACAAGAAAAACTAAATAAATGAATGATTTTTTTTAATAATTTAAATTTGGAAGTGTTGACATTATCCAATTTAAAATTTGACAAAAGAACGTTGCCACAGTAAATGGTTCAAAATTTATAATAAAAATTAACGTCGTTCATCATTACATTCTCGTCATTCGAAATGAGCCGGTTTATACAAGTCATCGGACAATGGCGGCTATTCTGTTGTGTCTCAATAAACTAAAGAATGTCTAAAATAATTTTATATGACTTTTGAATGTTCTTTATATTTGGGCTGGTCTATAAAACCTTTATTAGGCACTAGCTTCCACCCGCGGCTTCGCCCGCGTGGAATTCGGTATCGCCACCAAGTCTATTTTAATGAAACGACTCTCCACTCGACATTCCACTCCGCTGTTCACTCCACTCTCCACTCCACTGTTCACTCCACTCTCCCCTTCACACTCCACTCCACTGTTCACTCCACTCTCCACTCCACACTCCACTCCACTCTCCACCTCCACTCTACTGACCAATCCTCTCTACCTCCACTCTACTGACCAATCCTCTCTACCGTCTCCACCCTACATTCCACTCTCCACTTCAATCTCCGATTCACTCCACTCCACTCTCCACTCCCCTTTCCACTCCACTCTCCCCACCACTCTCCACTCCACTCTCCACACCACTCCCCACTCCACTCCACTCTTCACTCCACTGGTCAGACCTAAAATTTGGAGATAATAATATGACCTAAAGTTTTTTTTTTAATTTATTTATTGGTTCCACCTTACACCATCTTTACAGGGTTCACCTAAAGCGACAGTGTGGACATTATATCCATTTATAACAGTACTTTTAGTTGTAATAATCGATATTTGAAAAAAGACTGGTTATGTTGACCACAAATATCTATTTTTTTGCAATCCTTATTGTCTGTTTGTTCGTGATGGACGCAAAAACTACTGAACAAATTTTGATGCCGTCTTTTCATTAGAAAGGCCTTGATTTTACATAAAATCTGCCGTAAGTTTGATTGCATTTGGTTAAGTAGAACCGGGGATATGACCAAAAAACGATTACCAACCAATCGACTCCCACGGGCAGAGCCGCGGGTATTAGTTTGTATTCAAAAGTAGCCTATATATTACTCCAGACTATAATCTATCTCTGTACCAAATTTCAGCCAGATCCATTCAGCCGTTTTTACGTGAAATAGCAACAAACATAATATCTGGACATCCCGAATTCCGACTGATCGACTTCGCGAGCGGAGCCGCGAGTATTAGCTTGTATAAAAAGTAGCCTATATGTTATTTCAGACTATAATCTATCTCTGTACCAAATTTCAACCCGATCTATTCAGCCGTTTTTGCGTGAAAGAGTAACATACATGCATCCAGATATCCCGACTGATCGACTCCATGGGCGGAGTCGCGGGTATTAGCTTGTATAAAAAGTAGCCTATATGTTATTCCACACTTTAATCTATGTTGTTACCAAATTTCAACCCGATCTTTTCAGCCGTTTTTGCGTGAAAGAGTAACAAACATACATCCAGACATCCCGACTGATCGACTCCGTGGGTCGACTAATCGACTCCGTGAGCGGAGTCACGGGTAATAGCTTGTATAAAAAGTAGCCTATGTGTTATCCCACACTTTAATCTATCTCATTACCAAATTTCAGCCAGATCTATTCAGCCGTTTTTACGTGAAAGAGTATAACAAAGATATATCTAGAAATCCCGACCGATCGACTTTGCGAGCGGAGCCGCGGTATTAGCTTGTATAAAAAGTAGCCTATATGTTATTCCAGACTATAATCTATACCTGTACCAAATTTTAGCCAGATCCATTCAGCCGTTTTTGCGTGGCAGAGTAACAAACATACATCCATACATCCAGACATACATTCTCACAAACTTTCGCGTTTATAATATTATAGTAGGATTTATAATATTAGTAGGATTATTATTTTATATACACTCGAGAGCAATGAATCCGGGTCACTTAAAGAATGTTAAAAATCTCGGAAACTAAAAATGATAGGTTAATGCAATAAATTGTATTTAATAGACAATGTAATACTCCTTAAATGAAAGTAAAAAAAATATGAGTCACCATACATTTTATTAACACAAAATTACATAAAGAAAAAAACTGCTGATCTCTCCTTAAAACAAAAATAGGAAACAGGGCATATCTTAGTCTCGAAATACGATGCCCACGCTCCAGTTTAGGGCCGTTTGCAGGTCTAAGGGGTTTTAAGTTAGATTCAGCAAGCCGACGTCTTACTGTCCATGCACTTGGGTTACTTCCTCCGAGGCGTCGAAACTGATTGGTGAGTTCAGTTCCTGTGAGAAAGCGATTTCGAAGCATGGTGTTCACCAAGTATCGGTCTTCTCGTGCTGTGGTACACCTGGTTCTGCCCGTTCCTGGTCTGCGTAGGTTAGAACCAGTTTCTTCGTTTAAGTGACCCGGATTCATTGCTCTCGAGTGTACTTGTGAGGCGTAGCTGGTGCGCTAGCAATACAGGCAGGAGTTTCGATTCATGAAGATATAGGTACTGATATGCTACGGTAGATGTTGTGTGAAATCACTCGAAATCAACCTTTTATCTCCACGGAAGCCTTCATATCCTTAAAAAAATAGATAACCTGCAAAAGATTTACTTTCGCTTACGGCCACGTTTCGTGTTAATTGTCTGGCTGTGGGTAACAAAATCTATGGTTATTCCATTCCCACTGGGTCCCAGTAGAACGGGAAGACCTAAGAAATGCTGCATTAATGTCGTAAAAGATCCCATGTGTTTCGATAGTGTCACTATCAGTGGATACTAAACCGTATATCGGATGCAATTGAGATGAAACCTATTGGTAAAAATTTAAATGAGTTTAGACTTTAAATAGATAGTAATTAATGCGAATTTTGATTGTTTATTTAAGTTTTACGTCGTTTTGATAGGACCAAACAAAACTTGCCTGATTTTCAGTTTAGTTTAGAAAGTTTATTGACTTTAGAATCGGCACCAATATTACTCGATAAAATATAAGTGGAGGTTATTAATATCAATCAGTTAGTCGATTTTATATTTCGAATTTAGTTGGGTTATTATCATTTGTGGTTGATTTAGTCGATTTTATGATGGACAAACGAAATGTCTCTGTTATTAGATTTGTAATGTATGTTTGTATTGTATGCATGTCGTCCGTCTTTCACATCCGGGTCGCGGGTTCTATTCTTGTTCAATGATTTTTTTTAGAATGTTCGTCAGAATGTTTCTAAGGTATACTATTCTGTCAATTTATTAACCGACTTCAAAAAGTAGGGCTAGGGTTAAGTGGCCTATAAGCACACGGCCCACCTGATGGGAAGTGGTCACCATTAACATAACACAATGGTTATTATGGCAGCGGTGTTCTGTAGGGCGGATGTACTACCCCAAAAGGACTGCTCCGTTCGGACGGATAAAATATTCAATGATCTACCTACCAACATCCTCCATCCTAGCCAACTTCACCAGCAACACAGGCTTTTCTATGGAGTTCGAGGGCCTTATGGGGCCACCTCACACCCCAGTGTCTGAAGACCCAAGATGGCATGCGGTTTTATTCGATTCAAATCCGATCCAACACTATTGGATAGGGCACGGGGTAGATTCCATGGGGTTCTGCACGATAAAAATGAAAAAAGAGGTACCATTACACTAATATACAAGTCATACTCGCGGTCAGCCATAGACCACCATGTTAAAAGATAAAACACATTGTTTTTTAGTTGATTATTATGGGGAAATACCCCCCGTGGAGGCGTTATACACACAAAAGTACCGGTTTTATCATCTTTGGTATTGACCTTGGTAGCGTTTCTTCAATCTTATTATTATAATAAATGCGAAAGTTTTGATGAACGTTTGTTACTTAATCACGCCAGAACGGCTGAATGGATCTGGATGAAATTTGGTATACAGATAGGTACCAGTCAGAATTAGCATTTTACATTACTTACTGTATTCCTATGAGTCTGAGGTACCACTAACTAGGTCCATTATTCTTACGGGTGAAGCCGTTCGTTAGTATTAGGGACCTTTATACAAAAACAATATTTAATTTTGTTTCTCTTGTACCTACTTTGCTTGCCAATTACAAAAAAATGTGCATTGATTAGTCGATACCAAAACAATGCGGTTTTAGTCGATTTTGAAGTTGTTTTAATTTATAAATGGTTATTACCCAGCTACATTCTAGACTTTGTAAACTTGAGCCCGAAGCCCAAATAAACGAATTTATTAAATCATCACTTTGTAATCGATAAAAAATCGACTACGTTACCTGGTTTTGAATAAAAAATCGTCTAACAGCAGGGTGTCGAGCCGAGGGATACCACACACGGCACGAAACATAATAAGTTTTAATGAACGCTGATAGTCAGTTATAAAAAATTAGACTAAATCTATTGAAGAATTATTCAGTAGGTAAATATTTAATGTTTATGTAAAATTAAAGATAACATAAACATAAAAAATATAGCTATTTTTTCATAATACTTTATCCTAAGTAAGTAACGGGTCGTTATCGGTAGTTGTAAGACAAAAAAATTTCGGTGACTAGTTTAATAAAAAACTTCGATATTACCAATGGGTTGTGGGGTTCAGATGGCAGTCGGTTCGTAGTTAGACTGGAAAGCGGGTCAATAAGGTCGAAAAATGCAAAGACATTATTTTTTTCTATAATAAATGTTAAATTATCTACAATGTTTTAAAATTGGCCAGCTATACGTGAGCTGCAGGGTTTGCCCATTCATTCAATCAAGATATTTTTATAGTAGGTACAAATGCAGTGGCGAGTTAACAGCCCATCAGAAGGTAAGCAGGTAAGCGCGTGCTTATGCAACACCAGATGCACCACAACAGATGTGTTAGGTGCGCGTACATTGTCACCTGCAGAGGTAAGAGGGAAATTAGGTAAGGTATGTGACGTCATAAATACAGATAAAATTTTCGATGGATTATCTACTTACGATAGGCAGATTTCATCGGATAAACTTCGGGAAATGTGCGCTGGAATAGCGTAAAAAAATAAAATAAAAAAAAAACCGAACGACCAGACGTACGGCGACGCACCGGTATACTAAATATTCCACTCATACGCACAAAACGTTTTGGCAGTACGTCATTAATGTGTCATTATGTTTTTCGATATAAAAGGCGGAATGGCCAGCATGAGTCTGAGTTTCCATCATATTTATTTTGAGATAAGTAGTGATTACAATTTGCAGATATACATTCCTCCCAATTGAATCAGATACTAGTAACACTATTAAACACTCCATATAAGTAAAAGGATTGTCCGTTTTTTCTATAAATAGGTACAAAACAAATAAAATACACAAGTTTATCATACATAAATGATATTTGAATGTAAATCGAACCGTTTTGCGAACAAAAGGCGGCAATATGGATCAACGGAAATTATACAGTATCAAAACGAATGAAACATAAATATCGAATTAAAATCGACTAAAACGTACAATACAAAAAAAACTAAAATGATAATTTTTCGAATTTCGAATTCGCATTCCGTTTATTGTAACGTGCCTTTAGCCAGCGGGCGTCAAATTTATTTGAACGGTTCAAATGATTTTAAATTAGGAACGTATAATTTTTTTTGAATATGCTAACTTTTTAATGACTAAGGTACTAAACTGTACGGCCGGCGGATTAAGGTTGCGTTATACTGCATCGTCAAGTAGTTAGAATGAAAAAAATATAATTTTCCTATTATCAAATATCCATTTTTGTTTATAGTTTTAAGTTTAACTTTTAATTATTTTTTAAACCTTTAGCTTCGTTTAGCTTCTTGAATCCCTAGTGATAATAGCCGTTCTCAAGTTTTAAAAGCAAATGAAATAAATCTAAAGCTACCTAACACCTATAATATTCAACCAAAGACAATAACGTAAATATTCATGTTACCGAATACAAACGTAGAATACCGATGCGCATAAACAAATTCTTATTAAACGCTTTATTTTATGCGCGTGCGCTGCCGGTATGAAACCACCTTTAACTATTTATGCAGATTCGTTCTGATACTTTTGTTTCGAGAAATCTTCAATAATTTAATATTTTATTGTTTCAAAGAGAAATATAAAAGTTGTTGACATTATTATAGACTACTGTTTTATGTTTTAGATTATCTGTTCTGAATTTGAATTTTTATTGCTCTGATTGACGGTTGGTATAATCATTTGATTTGTGTTTTGCGTATTCGAAATATGAAATTGCCGCGTTCCGTTCTTTATATTTCGAATTTCGAACTATTGTAAGCGGTCATTAACTAAAGTGGATATGATTTGATACAAAAAAAAACAGTTCTCAGAAAGCACATTTTCCATAAAGCTTGTCAGGGGTTATTATCATGTTTAACCGAGTTAATAAAATAATGGTAACAAATAGGTACCTACATGTGTTTTAATTTTTTAATTTGAATTATTCTCCCAAATCCATAATAATAGTAAAATAGGTACTTATTTGAGAATGGCGCGATATGACGTCAACACTGCCACGCGTCACACGACATACACGTAGTACATTACTATTATAAGTTTCTGAACGTTTTGACGTTTCATAAAAAGAAACTGATTTGACTTGACAAACAAGTCAATAAACTACCCTATTAAATTTAAACTTAGAAGTTTCAAAAGGGTCCATCTTTCCTTAACCTGTGAAACATTTTATTTTTCCTATTTTAGTTAACAACTTCAATCAATCGATCAATTATTAGCCTATCGACTTCCACTGGCTGAAAATAGGCCTCTCCCAATGTGCGCCATACCACCCGATTCTCCGCCTTCCACATCCAGTCCATCCCAGCTACCCTTTTCAGGTCGTCGGTCTATCTGGTAACATCTTATTTTATTACAAAACTTTCATATCTAAACACTACCAAAATATTATTTTCACAACACCATAAATCACCACACAAGCCCATCGGAAACCATATTTTTCGAATGTCATCCCGCCATTTTGAAAATTTAAAAAACAAATCGCGTTCGTTCGAAAGCGTCCGTGAATCTGCGTATTTTGGGCGCGTTCCGTTCCACGTTCATTGGAGTTAAATGTCTTGGCACTAATGGACTATCAATGGGACAGATAAGAATTTCTACGTAATTAACGCGAATACGATTTTGCCATTGAAAACCGTTTACGGCGGCCATATTTTTGTTGTTCTATAAATAATTTTAACGTTTTCATTTTATGTTTTTGAAACAAGAGTCATTTAAGACCAGAGAGGATATACAGCCAGCAGCTAAAGTTGATGATGGATTATATTTCAAACTTAACAAGTTTCAATTCGAGGCTTTGTGTCACCAAATTGTACTACCTAGTGAAAAGTGAATTTTGAACATAATAGGTATTTTACTAGCTGTTGCCCGCGGCTCCGCTCGCGTTCTCATCCCGCTACCACTCCCCACAGGAACTTATTCTTGGGATAAAAGTAGACTATGTGTTATTCCAGACTATAATCTATCTCTATACCAAAGACATTCAAACATACATACATCCAGACATCCATATTCTTACAAATTTTCGCGTACAATATTAATAGGAATACTAGAGTTGATCTAACTTCAACATGAGACAAATTGGAGTCTTATCGGAGAACTTTTAGTTATTAAGGTAATAAAAAAGTAGCAATTTCAAATTATTTGTGTAAGGAAAAAATACTTCCTTTGATAAATTACATCATAAGCGTATACTTACCAGCTAAAAAAAGATTCCTTTCAAATTATTTAATTATGAACATGAACCTATAAATCGCATAGACGAAACGCGTTAAAGAATACAACTGACGACATTAGAGGCGGCCCATTTGTTCATACGTACATTGGGCATGTACACACTCATACATCTAGTCAGCCACTACGTGACAAATGTCATTCGTTTCAGTCAGTTTTAGAACTGAAAAAAAAACAGCTTGTTTAGCTTTTCTCTGCCTACCCCAATGGGAAAAAGCGTGATTTGTATATATGTTGTTTGTTTTATTTAGTGAAATGGGGTAAAAATCGTAGTAACAGCATAAAATTATCCAGGAATCACTTTCCAATCAAATTTTGGTGACATTTCGCAATCCAAACTTCACTCAGTTCGACTGGGGTAGTTCCTACCTCCACCCTACAGAAGACCGCAGTCATAAAAAACAGTAAGTAGGGTAGCCAGAGCTCACAAACGCCCCTCGACATCTCTCCAATCTCAACCTCAAAGTTCACAACTCTCCCCCCTTCACACGTCCATAGGCCACGGTAACCGCTTCCCATCAGGTGGGCCGTGTACTTATCTACCACCTAAGTACCTACCTACTATAAAAATTAATTGTGACACGACTTCGTCTTCAATACGCTCCATCCGTAAGTTTTATACGTTCACAAATTATGAAGATAAATATAGCAAAATGGCGTAGGTGTATCTACATAGGAAACCATTCAGTCGGAAATGTGTGACGTATCATCAAAGGTAACTTTGGATATTATTATATTAATATTATTAAATAATGTGAGCACTTCGCTATTGAATCATTTTCTATTTAAAATATTGGAGCATAAGAAATCTTCCACACTTTGCCACACCATAAAGACTTGGAATTCTTTACCAGCGCATGTGTTTCCTTCCTCCTATAGTCCCGGGGGCCTTTAAGCGGGGCGTGAAAAAGCATTTGATGGTGTATGGTAATAGTGACCCCCAGTCCTCAGACTTTACCTTTAATTTACCATCAGGCGAGATGAAGTCTAAAAAAATATCTGTGTATACAAATTAATGAAATTGAAATGTCTGTTTGTAATTATATCCAATTAACAGGTTTTCAATAAATGAGTGTGTACGATGCATATGACAAAAAAGCATTTTTTGTCTGTCTGTCTGAGATAATCTCTCAAACGGCTGGACCGGGTTTTCAGGCAGGCCGAGCCACTGACTAGAATTATGGACCAAGAGCCCATGAACGCCAGACCTTCGTTATTTTATAAAAGCTGAAAGTTTGTCAGCGCATGCTCCCAATACAGGTAAGAACGATGGCCCATTATGAAGTTCGGGTCATGGTGGCTTTGGCAGATAAACGGTACTAAAGTGTAGCAAGCGCAAGGCAGTGGGTGCGAGTGAGACGGCAAGTCAGGTCTATTACGACCCCTCACTGCGCATATTATGGAATAATAAAATTGGAATTCTAATTACAATTTTAGGTTTATTACGATCACTCACTGCGCATGTATTGGCATTATATAAATGGAATTATAATTCCAATTGTGTAATTCCAATACATGGGCTGTGAAGGATCGCAATAGACCTGATTCGCCATGTCACTCACACCCACTGCCCTGCGCTCGCTCCTACAGCTACCCTTTAATACCGTGTAATCTGCCAAAGCCACCATGACCCGAACTTCATAATGGGCCATCGTTCTTAGCTGTATTGGGAGCATGCGCTGACAAACTTTCAGCTTTTATAAAATAACGAAGGTCTGGCGTTCATGGGCTCTTGCTCTATTAGATAATTTTCAGAAAAGTAACTTCTATTATTAAAAAAAGTATACACCTTAATATACTGTTGTTTTTTTCAGGGACTCTTTTTAAATTCCAAATAACTTGAAGAAAGTACTAGAAGTGTTTGGAGACACACTTGGCCTGGCTGTTGACCTTCTAAGTACTGTTTAAGTTATTCAAGAGATACCTCGCCTCATAATATTCGTTAAAAATAATAAATCTACATGAAATATTTGAAGTTATTTCTATTTTTATATCATTAAATGAAAAATTGGATCTAATTACATGATTTTCAATACTATAACCGTTGTCTTTTATTGCGACTACAATATGGGTTTCTTCAAGAAGGGCATTACCTAGAAGGTTTTTACAGGATCGGCAGCGCGAGTGTGACGCCCCTGATGTTGCACACGTCCGTAGGCCACGTTGACTGCTTCCCATCAGGTGGACCGTGTGCTTGTCTGCCACCTAAATGGTATAAAAAAACGTAACACTCTTGCAAGTATTTTGTTACTGAATAGATTATAACCTTGTCAGTTAACATCTGCGCAGGCTGCATGATCATAAATACTGGTGTCCCGCAAGGCACCACACTGGGACCTGTAGTTTTTTAATTAAAATACTTTTATACTTAGTGATAAAAGTGTAATAATGACATTTCTCGGGGTTTGACAGGAAGTATTCATCTTATTTTTATAGGTCTAACACTAAGTCGACACTTCAACTTTACAGTCGTAGGTTTAACTTAAGTTATCGTAAATTATTTGGCCATAAAATTTTAACATTAATCTGAGTAGGTACTGCTTCTGCTGATGTCATTACGCTTGACGATCACCATGTTAGACATATTGGAAACCAATTGCTATCAATGAGAACCTATTCTAGGAGCCTATGTGTTATTCCAGACTATAATCTATCCCTGTACAAAATTTCAGTCAAATCCGTTGAGCCGTTAGAACGTGATTGAGTAACAAACATCCAAACATATAAATATCCCACACATTATCTTTACATTTATTAGACAACCTCTGTGGCGTAACGGTAGTGCATGTAACTGATACACAGGGGGCGCGGGTTCGATTCCCGCTCACTGCAAATATTTGTATGCATGAATATTATGTCTATTTGCATTGGTCTGGGTGTTTCTATGTATAATATGTATGTATTTACAAAAAGAAATTATGTAAGTATGTTTATCAGTATTCTAGAACCCATAACACGCGGTTAAACTAAGCTTACTTTGGGTCTAGGGTGCGCTGTGTAGAATGTCGCAGAATATTTATTTATTTATTTATATTTCAATGAAATTTAAAGCAATTAGTATCCTCACTGTTCTTAATGATTTCAGATCGGAAAAAGTGAACATCTAGGACGGGACTTGAACCCGCGACCAGGTCCTTTTACCGGTGGTGATACTCTTACCAACCGAGTTACCTCGACATTTTTAATATTAGTGGGAAGTATGATAGTAGGAAGTAAGATGCATTTAGATTTAGCTAGGAAAAAATAACATCCAGGACGGGACTTGAACCCAAAACCTTACAGATACTCTTACCAACTAAGCTACGTCTTCGATACCTATTCGAAATTCTTAGATTTATAAAAAAAAATTGTCCCTGTAATAATATTACCAGTAGCAGTTGACAAGCTGACCGCTTTACAATCCCTTATTGTTGTCCCTAATACTGCAACGGTTTCAAAAGACCTTGTACTGTACAAGTTAAAAAAAATTTAAAAAAAAATTATTGTCTATGCTCCGTTTACCTGTAGAACTTTTGTGCTTCAAAATAATTCTTATGGTAACTGTTGGTATATATTGGTATCTTTTGGCACTGTTTGGACCGTAGAGGGATTAGGATAATAGAGAGAGCGGTTATATTGTGGGCTGAGAAAGTTACTGGTACTTAAAATCGTTATGCAAAAGGTTTTTGTTTGCTTTGAAAGTGAGTTAATCTCTGTCTGAAATAACGTTATTTGTGTATTCGCTATTCGCCTACACTGTATTCGACGAAATTCTTGTAGACGACTAAAACCCTCCACATTTTCGTCATATAAGAGCGACCAAGGCGAATGTTCGTACGAATAAAGCAAATATTATACACGAGTAGGCCCTCCCCACTTCGTTGTATACCTACACGTGGATAAATTCGAATAACGAATAGCGAATGACGAAGTGGGGCGCCACCATTAGGTACAGAAGTCGTCGCTAATATTTATTATTTAGCCACTACGGCAAACGTCATTAGATTCTGTCAGTTTATGTTTTTTTATACCTTAAGAGATACCGTCGTGTCCTACCTCCATTAAAGTTAAGTTAAATTAAGTAGGCAGAGGTACCCCTTCGGGGATATAGGCGTGAGTTTATGTTATGTTGAGTAAATTAAGTAGCGGAAAAGAATGAAAATACGGCATGTCTTGTGTAGTGAAATGGTTTAAAAATTGTAGGGATAGCAAGAAAAAATATTCAGGAATCACATTTCAATCCAAATTGGGTTGTAATGTGATTGTAAACAACTCATTGTAACCCAAAATTCACGCACACATGATTTAGCTGGCACTATTTTTGTGCCAGTCTTGATTTTAGCACATTCCGTCCGAAGGATTATTAGGATCATAACATAACATAACATAAACTCACGCCTATATCCCCGAAGGGGTAGGCAGAGGTGCTAGCACCCACATTTCGCCAGTTTATGTTTAGGTCCCAATGTGTAATAGGGGACGATCCTATTGCTATTAACCGGGCACTTATAAAACTGCGATAAATACACACATAACTTAGTTAACATAGTTTTAGGATCATGGTTTTGAATAACAAAAAATATTAAATTCATGCCCGCCTCATTCAGGAACCATGACACATTTTCGTTCTAAATAACTAGTTTATTAGACATAGAAATTAAATAGGTATTTTAATACATATTTTATTTGTATTACTTAATATTATCTACGTGCGTTCCAAGGTTTGAATAGGATTGACTGCCCAATTCAATCCATATAGGTACACGGAACTAATAGGGAGGGGACCGATGGGGATCGAATACGGAAATTATAAAATGAGTACATCTCAGTATTATCATCTTTGGGACCGCTAAGCATTTGATGGGGCCGTCAAGCTGAGGGCCACCACTGTAGCGTTATCGGTGTATGGTGACCCCCATTCCTGAGACTTTACCTTTAGCTTACCAAAAGTCAAAGTGAAGTCATATTGTCGAGACCAATAAAAAAAATCTTGAAGAACGCGCCTTATTTTTTTAATCTAACACGGCTAGTTATGGATATTTTAATTTAAAATCCAAATTCATCATTAATATTTGCAGATTAAATACTAGGCAATGTTTACGATGTGAACTGGTTTCATATAATATTATCTATACAAATATACATACACAAATGAACAAAATTGGAGTGTCTGTTTGTAATAATAAAAATAAGCGCTTTTTACTAAGTACATTATGATGTATACACGATGTAATTATAATACCAAAACAATTTTTTTCAAAAGTTTGACGGTTTGTCCCGCATAATCTCCAAAATGGCTGGACCGATTTTGACAGAAATTTCACTGGCAGATATCTAATGTAACATCGGTTCCTTTAATTTTGGAAAAAGAGTCAGGTTACCGTGTAAGAACTTAGGTTTAACCTTAAAAATCTAAAATAACGCGGACAAAGCCACGGGAACAGCTGGTCAGATATATAATTGTCTATAATTATATATTAGCTATCGTTTTTAAGGCTTAGATTTAAGATAAAATACAACATTTCGTCCCGCGCAAAATATAATTATTATGTTCGCCATAACGATAGTTGATTGGTACGATAACTATGGTGTGTGTTTAATTTTATATATATTTTTATATGGTATTATTATTTTATAATTTTACTAGCCTACGACAGCGGCTCCGCCCGCGTGGACGTCGGTCTTTTTTTTAAAGCTGTCTCGTAAATATGACTTCACAGGTCTATGTAGAACCGGCATAATATTAAATAATTTCGCTTTAAGACTCTGTAAAAAAGAAACAATATATACGAATACATTGCAAACTTTATAATATACTTTCACAAAATCGAAAGTGTTAATAGTTTTTAAAGAAAAAAAAAAGACATTCACGTGAAATTGAAAAGAATTTCGCGTTACCTCGACTATCATTATTATTTAACATCCATTGCTTTCTTTGAAACGCTATTCAATTATATTGTATGAAAGAAGCAAGCAATGGTATTGAAATAAAATGGAAAGAACGTATATTTTTGAATTTCGAATTTGGAACGCCAACGAGAGGACGCTATGATTTACTGATGACACGAAATTTTTATATCGAATGTTTACTTTGAAAGTGAGTCATAGTCGATATTGATTTGGATTTTGGTCTTTATGTCAACTGATTAAGGTTTCAAATTGATTAATTGAGTAGTGAATAGTGTTGAGAATCTATGAACACCTGCATTTTTTTTAACAATGAGTGGTGGTCTTTTGAATTCCATCTTTTAATAAGGTAGGGTGCAATAAAATTGACGGATTAAACATTGACAAAAAAAAAACAGTACCTAAGTACTCTATAAATCAATAAAAATATTTAGGTACTAGTTACATGCCGTACACTTTACTTGTGTCTAGGCGACGCATTGTGCCACCAACAAGTATAGTGCACGGCATCTAACTTGGCAAGGTTTTGGAGTAGTGGGACCCACACTACTACAAAATCTTGCCAAGTTAGATGCCGTGCACGGCGTACACTATACCTAGTGCAAAAGCATTCCACATAAGCGGGGCGTGAAAAAGCATTTGATGAGGCCGTCAAGCTGAGGGACACCATTATAGCATTATCGGTGTTTGTTGATGACTCCCATTCCAGAGACTTTACCTTTAGCTTACCATCAGGCGAGGTGAAGTCATATTGACGTGACCGACATAAAAAAACCATGAATGATCAAGCAACTGACCCAAATAGTTAAAAAACTGACCGTATAATTTAATAAGAGGGTGTTGTAAGTAGGAAAGCCCGCATGCGTGATGTGATAATACAATATTGTATCAATGGCGAGGTCATATCAACTAATGTATTCAAGAGATTATACAGCATCCAATAACATTAAGAGTAATCTTTATAGGGGTGACGTGAGAATGTACACAATGATTGGGTTTGTGTGTATGATAGCAACCCATTTATGTCCCACTGCTGGGCACGGGTCTCCTCTCCTCTAACGAGAGAGCTGAGAGGGTTTAGACCTTAATCCACACACGCTGGCCTAACGGGGGTTGGTGTCCTTAGAATTTCTTTTAGGACATGTGGGTTTCATACAATGTTTGTGTGTTTAACCGATTGTAATAAAGGTGGTATGCAATACGTACTGTTTAGTTATTTCAATTGTGGCTAAGTGATTACTGAGTAGGGTAATAATACGGTGTTGTAAGGTTAAGCCAGTCAGGGTAGATTTAGGATGGGTGACGATTCGTATCATATTTTTATGTTTATTCTACACAACACACTATCTAGACCCAAAGAAAGTATAGCTATATTAACTTTTAAACTTTCGCGTTCCATAACTTATTATAGGTAAACGGGACTTAACGCGATACACGTTAAAGGTATATACATACCTTTTCATTGTCAGGATTTTGGATTGTCAGGCATCCAAAGGTATGTATATACCTTTAACGTGTATCGCGTTAAGTCCCGTTTACCTATAATAAAGTATAGCTACACTAGCTTGTACCTATTGGTTCTAGAATGCGGATATACAAACTTGGATTTTTTGGAATTACAATATACCTACTTACTACATATTATATACCTACATAGACCCAGACAAATGAAAATATTTATATTCATACACACAAAATTTTGCACTGATCGGGAATCGAACCCGTGACAAAGGGATTGGTCACGGGTTCAAGTACCTTCCTGGACGTTTTTTTTATATAGGACACATCAAAATGACTTCACCTCGCCTGATGGTAAGCTAAAGGCAAAGTATCAGGACCAAGGTCACCACTACATACACCGATAGTGCTACAGCGGCGGCCCTCAACTTGACGGCCTCATCAAATGCTTTTTCACCCCCGCTTAAAGATCCCAGGACTGTAGGAGGAAGGAAACACATGCGCTGGTAAAGAGTTCCAAGTCTTTATGGTGCGGCAAATAAAAGTGGTGCCGAACCGCTTGGTTCTTAATAATAGGATACAGATTCTCTCAATCGTCATACAACCAGGGCCTCGATTCTGCTAAAGACAAACCACTGATTTACCACTGACACTCTAAAAAATGCCATTTAATTGTAGACTTTATTGTTATCAGGTTAAAGTCTAAAGTCAAATGATATTTTGTAGAGCGAATGAAAAAGTTAAACGAATTCTTTTCATTTGATTTTAGACTTAAACTGTATAACGGTAAAGTCTAAAATTAAATAGCATTTTTAGAGTGTCAGTGGTTTTACAGCGGTTTGCCTTTAGCAGAATCGAGGCCCTGACCTAAATAAGATGCAATATATATTCAAACGCAGGTATGCGTTATAATTAGGGCCTTTGATAAGTTTTGTGATAAAACATCGATGGTATGTTAGATATAAATATATGTTCAAGATTTAGACACCTGTTAATGGACTGTTATCATTTAAAAAGCCGTAAAGAAATAGATTATCAGTTTAACGAAACAGGTTTTCATATTTATTAGTTTGAAGTCAATGATCTTATGTGAAAAAATTGGTACTGGCACGTATTTTGACGTGACAACGTCTTATAAATTGGTTTGCCGGGTGACACTTCAAGAAACTGCGTTACGCTCCGCTCACGTTATGCGCTCACAATGAGAGCGAGTGAGAGGCACGCGTCCCTTCCACTCGGGCATGGTTAGCCCGCCTAAGAGCGAGAGAGACAGACATAAAAATTATTTTACCACTCAAAGTCGTTGTCACGTAAAACTTTCGCCCGTATACCGACTTTACAGGCAACCAATTTTTTTTTGTATACAATTTTAGGTGATAGACAAGCACACGGCCCACCTGAAGGTTGATTTGGGCCCCAGAGGGCTTAATGGAGCCCCATACACTCAAACAATAAGCCAACAATATACAATGCCAATTATATCTAAGAATTCATTCACAAATAACAATACCTACAATAATTACTGTTAACAACAGTTTCAAATTACACGCGCCAAACTAACCCATACAACTTTCGTACAAATTGCTCCAAATTCTAAATTATTCGTTTTAAATTCAACCTTCTTAGAAGTAAGTCATAGACAATAAACTTTTGGACATCGATATTGGCGCCGATTCTGGTGTTACAATCTGTCTAAAGTGGACCGAGATTTGTTTTTGCTTTTGTCAAAACTTTTGATTTTTCGATTCGAGATTCAAATAATAACATTTTATACCTACTCGTATTTATGAACAAAAATTGTGTCACGGTTCCTGGCTGAGGTGGAAATGGGCTAAGGATACACGACGCAGATAATGAATTTTAACGCCTAATAGTCTTCTTCTTCATGTCAATGGCTAATTTACTACTCTGGTGTCTTTTCTAAAATTTTGTCGGCCACAGCCATAGCGTTGCCCATTGTCCTACACTACAGAGTACAGGAGGATGGGCACATTGGGCAAGAGAATAAAATTTAATGCGACATAGACTGGGGAGTTTTATGGAAGTGACTGTCAGTGGACCTCCCAACTCCCAACGCTTGGAAATTTTGAAGAACACACTGCAATTAATATCTAGATGTTAGGTGGATTAAGTTTAAATTATCAGATTTCTTATGCCCTATGTAACTGAGTTTCTACTTTCGATTATTACTTACTAAAAAAAGACTCATGCCAAATAGAATGAAAATAGACATTCTATTTAGCGTTGAATTTGGATTGGTGAATTCAGAATAAAATTGAATGAAAATATTTTAAAGACAGTTTAGTTTACAACGGAATCGGCACCTATCACATTGTTACCCGCAGGTAAACAAAATGGCCGCCTTTTGACACCTTGTTTTTTTTTTACAATAATCTTTTACACCTTAATAATTTATCTATAGAAATTATTGAATGTAGTAGCGTCTTTGTTATTTTAGATTTAAAAGTGTTTTGTTCTACTTTCCTATTGTTATAATCTGTTGAATAATATTGTTTATGGTCGGGATACCCGAGATTTATAAAGTAGGGCAATACCTTGAACCCGATTGTTTAATGTACAGCCCTATTTTTATATTATAGTAACAAGCACTGTGGACTGTTTGAACAAACACTATATCGAATTAATTTAACTAAGAATAAATCGGTTCTCGTAGGTTATGGGCCCAAGATCTTTGGAATCTTTTTTATACCTACTGCTGAGACGTAGAGTTTCCTTTCGGTGTTGGGGAGTCAGTATTGGCCTGAAATAATGGCATTCGGTCTTCGGATGATAAAAGATCTATACATTATAATAAATCTGTAACTGATCGGTGTCTGTACATGAAGATATAAAAGAAAAAAAATTATTAAGCTACTTTATGAATGTAATAGATACCAAAACAATGATTATTAGATTTTTTTTGTCTGTTTGTCCGCACCAAACTTTTGTGCACGCTGGGACCAATAACTACTGGAGGGATATTAATCGAAGAATCTATAAGATTAAGTATAGTTCATAGTTCTGGGCAATATGCAGGCTACTTTTTATACAAGCTGATACCCGTGGCTTCGCCCTCGCTTCGTTTTTAGGTCGTTTTTGGTCATATCTCATACGGTAAATTTTTAGTCTAAGCAAGACCTTTCTAATAAAAAAACCACATCAAAATACTTACGTACTTTTTACTGTAGTACTGTGTGTACTTTTTAAAGTACTGAACGCGTTTTGATGTGTTTTTTTTACCAGAAAGGACTTGGTTAGACTCAAAATCTTACGCATATTTGATCACAATCGGCTGATTAGAACCGGCGATTTAGTAAAAAAACGCGAAAATCGACGTCCACGCGGGCGAAGCCGCGGGCAACAGCTAGTAAAGAATAAAATACAAATTTTATTAAGTAACTCGCTCTCAGTGTGACAAAAGCCTGAAATGGATGCGTCCTGTCCGTGTTCACATAGCGGGATCGTGACAGCCATTTCGCTGTACAGTCCCGAATACATTTTTTTAGTCCAGTAGGCGCCTAAATAGCGTGACCGAAAGGGTAGGCAGTAGTGGCATCACTCCTCACGATATAAGGCGAATATTGAACATTAAGTGGAAGAAATGAAAAAGGTCTTGTATTACACTATCTTATATCGTATATCGAAATATTCGAAATCGTCATTTAATGGAGGTAGGACATGACGGTATCTGCCGTCTGAACTGAGCAGTCCGACTGGGGTGGTACCTCCACTCTACAGAACCCTTTATTCCCCACTGCTGGGTACGAGTCTCCTCTCCTCTAAAGAGAGAGCTGAGAGGGTTTAGACCTTAATCCACACACGCTGGCCTAATGCGGGTTGGTGGATCGGACATGTCCTTAGAAATTCTTTTAGGACATATATGCGTTTCCCCACGATGTTTTTCCTTCACCATCAGCAGATGGTAAATCATGTGATTAGCATATATAAATTCCACAAAGTGAAATTCACATTGGTGCTGTCCGGCCGGATTCGAACTCGATACCTCCGAGTAGAGGCCGTGTCCTTATTAATATATCCATTCAGCTACCATTCGCATCATTCAGCTACCATCGTATCGACTAAGGGACTAACAGATATTCCGATCAAACCGACTAAAACCACACCAACTGAGTTTTGGGGATCCCCAGTTATGTCCTGGGAATTATAATCCTCAGGAAACCAACAGGCAATAACCTACTGCCTGTTAACAATTGGCAGGTTTGTAAAGAAATAGCCGTCAATGTTTAAAAATGTCGTTCTACCCGACTGCGTACAGACATACGTTTTGTTACAATGGTTGACCGATTTAAGTTTGAAATTGCAGGCAAAATCACATGTTATTATGTATTCTTTTATATAAAATTGCTATTATTAGGCATGCTACCATTAGGTAGCTTATTTTACTCGTACCTACACAACAGATAACCAAGATATTTTATCATATTTATGTCTATGAGTACAAAGCATTAAAAATACTGGTTACTACGGTAACATAGAAAGCCATAAAAGTTACTGAGGTGAACATTATGAGATACACTGTGAAATATTGTATGATATCAGACAGGGTTTTTTGTTAACAAAGGTACATACAGCCTGTAACAGAATCAGTCTAAACAAACTGAAAGTAATTCGTTTAGAATTGACCTCTTGCCGATCGATAGTCAACTATCGATAGCCTATCGATAGTCTATCGATAGTCAACAAATCACTCAAAATATCAAAAGGTTTATCGATAGTAGCAATACCTACCTACTATGGATAGTTTCGATACTATTTATAGCTTAGAACGAGGCAATATTATTGAGTGACTGCAATTGATAGTATGATTGCTCACAAAGAATAAACTATCGAAACTATCGATAGTATGTTGCTCGTAAATAAAATACTAAACTATCGATAGGCCTATCGATAGTTTAGCTTATTCAGATGAAAACTATCGATATTTCGGCAACAATACTCTAAGGCATACCTAAAAGTCTATGGAGGGAACACGTTGAAAGAATAGAACTGACCAGATTCGGCCCCGATTTTTTTTTTCATAAACAAATGGAAGACTTTCTGATTTACAGAAAAAGACTATCCTATATCTCATACATCAAATGAATAATAAATAAATAAATATTCTACAACATTCTACACAGCGCTCCCTAGACCCAAAGTAAGCATAGTTTAACTAGCTTGTGTTATGGGTTCTAGAATGCTGATAAACATACCTACTTATATACTTTTTTTTGTAAATACATACTTATTATACATAGAAACACCCAGACCAATGCAAATAGACATATTCATGCATACAAATATTTGCACTGAGCGGGAATCGAACCCGCGCTCCCTGCGTAGCAGTCGCATGCATACCGCTACGCCACAGAGGCCGTCGTGGCGTCCATCTCCGAACAACATAATGGAAAAAATATTCCATAATTTTTAACACAAAATTTCTGTAACAACGCGACCTACATCTTCGGCCCTAAATCATTCTCCTACAAGCAATACAGCCTGTATGACGTCACCATTATAATAAACAGTATATTTTTAACAAGAGCGTAAGCACAATAAGCAGTGAAAATAATCACCCATTGTTTTGGCAAGCTTAAGGCGATTCGATATATTGGAGGGGGACGCAGATGTCTGGTAACTAGATGTGTCCAGTAATGCCTATTTTTTTTAATACTAGTTGGGTCTGCAGGACCCTACCACCACATTTAAAACCCTAGTCAACCTCGCCTGCTAGTCAGTGCATGTGAAGGTAGGACACGACGGTATCAGTCCGTCTGGGGTAATACCTCCGCCCTACAGAAGACCGCGGCCTTAATAGCCGTCGTGTTGTGTTCCTGGCGGTAAGTAGGGTAGCCAGAGCTCACAATTCCCTCCCTCCGCAACTTCCTAACCCTCCCTCTTCCAGGGTCGGCAGCGCTAGTGTGATGACCCTGATGTTGCATAAGTCCATAGGTCACTGTGACCACTTTCCATCAGGTGGGCTGTGTGCTTTTCTGCCACCTAAGTAATTTAAAAAAAGTCTTAAGTTTTAAGATGGCCCACTTGACTCCCCGAAGCGGGGGTAGGGCGAGCATTACGCCACTTCGCCGACGGTGGGGTGTAGGATGACAGGCGGCCGTCCTGTCAACCAACCTTTGGCGGACAATCTGCACGCCTCCCACTCGCTCCCCAGTGTGTCCTCTGCTAGTCAGAGGGATACGTGGAGAGCCTCGGAGCAGCCCTCTAGAGAGCCACTCCCACCCCGGCCGGATTGGCCGCAGGCAGCAGCGTCTCCCGTGGCTAGTGGGAGGCGCTGCTCGCCTCCGTTGCTCCGGTGCAACACGTGGAGGTGACTACGAGTCCTCAAAGGATTTTGCTAATAGTGTATCTATCCAAAAGCCTTTTTAGCCACACGTTCCAGTCTCTATACATCTTTGTATAATATAAGATAGGGCGTATATATAACCCGAAAACAATAGTTATATCCGTACTCTCTCTGATTTACCGATTGTATAGAGTGTTGCCCTGCGGTGTTGCCCGCAATTTACGAGGTTATCCGGCACTAAGAAGCTATACTCAAGTGTCATAAATTGTAATACTATATTTTAAATTATTATATTCATTCTCTCTCTCTCGCGCGTCTCACCGTCAAACTTAACAGTTTGGCGAGAAAAAATTAACAGACGAATGTATATTCTTATAGTGAAATTCACATTGGTGCTGTCCGGCCGGATTCGAACTCGGTACCTCTGAGTAGAGGCCGTGTCCTTATCCATTCAGCTACCATCGCTTTTTTGTAGACTATAAATAATCAACAAAAATCACTTTAGTTATCATAGTGTTATATTATAAAAACTGAACCAAAACTACTTAATAAATAAATATTTAAGGTGTACCTTAAATACATTTATAAAATTATGCAGGTAATGCAGTAGGCCTCAAATCCAAACCAAATCTGTTAAAACTCTTCAAGTTCCTGTTCATTTCATTTCTTTTCGCATTGCTTATTTGACTTATCTGCAGGTCTTGGAGGCGGGGGAGCTGGTTTCTCATTCGGGCAAGGCAATCGCTCTCTCATCGCAGAATTTCGTGAACAAGCAAAATTTAAAATAACTAAAGCTATTTTTGCGAAATTGTACGAAACATCTCTGAATATCACATCTGTTTCTTTCGGGAAACATAGTGCACCAGCAGCTAAGGCACCTAACGCTCCACCAAATAATTTTCTTGTAAAGCCTCTAGTACCGGACCCAAGATACATCCCTGTGGCAGTCCCTAACGCAACTACACCTTGCCGTATCGTTAAATTTTCCGGATCTCTCATATAACCTTTGAATTTCCGTTTATTTTTACAGAAACTTTCACACAATTCACTTTTTATCGTACATAGCTCTTTTACCAACCCACCAAGTGAATTCTTCATTTGCTTTCGGTATTTACATACTGATGGGTAGAGAAATGTTTGTAGAATTTTAACATCAGCCTTCGGACATCGTTTTTTATCTTCTACATAATCTTTATATTCATAATGTGGGCTTTCGTATATTGGTAAGTCTTCAAACTTCATTGGTGGAGGTCTTCGAGGTGGAAGGATAGGAGGAGCTGCGTGAACTGCAGGGAACACGGAAAATTTGCCTAGTCTTGAGACTTTGAAAACGTCTTTAGACTTGAAAATACCTTTGACTGGTTTGGAAACAGTGTCATAGTTATTAGTTATAGGAGACGGTGTTTGTTTGAGAGATTTTTTCATTTTATTTTTATTGCAATTTGTGGATGTTTACAAAAAAATTTGACAATTATTCGATGACATTTTAGTTTTTTTAGACTGTTCGTTTATGGAAGGCGTAGACACGGCGTAGACTGATCGATGTAAGGTTTATAGTATTTATGGTAACAAATTTTTTTTTGTATTCTTGTCTGTTTGTTTGTTTATGCACGACTAATGTATAGATTACGGAACGAATTTCGATGCGATTTATTTTGTCTAAAAGGTGGCCTAGAACCGGAGAGATATAGTCATAAAACGCGAATCATGCGCGACGTCCACGCGGGCTAAGCCGCGGGCATTGGCTAGTAACTAACTATGTAGATTTTTTTATACTACTTAGGTGGCAGACAAGCGCACGGCCCACCTGATGGGGAGCAGTCACCGTGGCCTATGGAAGTGTGCAACACCAGGGGCGTCACACTCGCGCTTCCGACCCTGTAATGATAATTGTACGTAGGACAGATAGGAATCATTTAAAATTTAAGTGTATGTGAACACATAAAATTGTGTTTAAACGCTACACACGACCTAACAGTATTACGTATAAACACTTCACACAATTATGGCGGTTGTTAAGATAAAAACTCAGGTTGGTTGTTATGGTGACCTTTCAACTTGGGAACTTTTAACTGCAGATTTGGAAAGTGGGAAAAGTTGTTTTCACAGCTATGGTTTTTTTTATATAGGACACGTCAAAATGACTTCACCTCGCCTGATGGTAAGCTAAAGGTATAGTCTCACATATAGGTAGTTGATTTATTTATATAGAAAGGGCCACAGTAAGTTGGGTGCATAATAAATGAGAATAGGTGAATTTATCCAGTGACCCACATATAGTACCAAGTTTAAATATATACATTCGCAACTTAATCTGGGTCAGTTGCTCTATTTAGTTGTTAAGGCACAGACGGACTACATACTGGGAACTCGGACCGACTTAAAGTGGAGGTTTTCAATTCGACTGTATTTTTGTTATCTCCCGGCCGAAATGAGTGAGCAGAACTGAAGACCGCGGCAATAATAACCATCGTGTTGTGTTCCCGCCGGTAAGTAGGGTAGCCAGAGCTCACTGTAATTCTTTTAAAAATACTATTTAATTTTGGACTTAACCGTTATCAGTTTAAAGTCTAAAATTAAATGATATTTTGTAGAGCGAATGAAAAAGTTTAATGAATTCTTTTCATTTAATTTAAGACTTTAACTGTATAACAGTAAAGTCTACAATTAAATAGCATTTTTTAGTATCAGTAGCATGACAGTGGTTTGCCTTTAGCAGATTCGAGATAGCTTACTTACGCAATAGTTTCTGTTGACCTAGAATCAATTAGAAACAAATTCTTCCAATATATTGTATATTTTATATCATTAAATGCATGTGTACTTATTTTATAAAATCAGTTTTCTCCTTTTTGTTGATTTTGAGGTGAAACTTCGCCTTAAGTCATTCCTCTGGGGTGATAACGATAATCGCTGTCTGTCCTAGTCGTCAGGGAAATGACAGTTGTTATGAAAAGTTAGCGAGTGCAAAATTTTGATAACGGTCATAAGTTTTAATACAGATAATAAAACTTACCTTGTCACTCTAACAATGCGTTAGTGACAACCCTGAGGGTCAATACTCGTGGTAAAATATGTTCGAAAATTCAGTTCCGATCTCAACTCGATGTCACAAATAATGTTAAAAAATATTCTTGTAACAATGTTTCCAATATCCAATTAAGATGTTATTGTGACTGGATATAATACGACACTTGGCATTTGGCTTTCGGCTTTGAGCATTCGGCATTCGGCATTCGGCATTCGGCATTCGGCATTCGGCATTCGGCATTCGGCTTTCGGCTTTCGGCTTTCGACATTCAACATTCGGTTTTCAAGTTTCACAGTCGGAGACAATGCACTGTAAAGTCTACCTACTACAATATACACATCCTATAAGTAATATTAACCATAAACTAACAGAGCCACGTTGTCTCACACGTATATTAAATCTTATCGTTAGATTGAGATGTACGATATCTGACGTCACAAAACACACGCAGTTAGGTCTTATACACACTGATAGCTATAAAGTTGTTGTGTGAACTATATTTTGTACTTTAATCAGCTTTTAATTTGGCTAGTCTGGATGACGAGACTTCGGCTAAGATCGGCTGTCTTCGGTTTTGTAGAGCGTTGTCTCTTTCACACAGTGCATGTTAACATCATCATCTTTTATTCTGCTTGTATACTGGGTTTCACTGCCATGCTTTCTTGCACTTCTTGCACTTCAATATTTTGTAGAGCGAATGAAAAAGTTTACTGAATTCTTTTCATTTCGTTAAAGACTTTAAGTATACAACGGTAAAGTCTACAATTAAATA
This sequence comes from Lithosia quadra, assembly GCA_963576445.1. NCBI lineage: Eukaryota > Metazoa > Arthropoda > Insecta > Lepidoptera > Erebidae > Lithosia > Lithosia quadra. The sequence continues at coordinate 4,175,948 of OY754901.1, read as the reverse complement.
GCATTTTTTAGAGTGCCAGTGGCATGACAGTGGTTTGCCTTATGCAGAATCGAGGTCCTAATAGTTGTATCTAACGCTTGCACTTTTTGTGTAAAACAATAATATAAGTATCGAAAAATACTAGTATTCTCCCTAACCTCAAATAGCTTGTATAAGAAATGAGTTGACGTCGATAGTGTTCAAACCAGATTCAAACCTGAGACCTTTGGTGAGACCGATCCATAACTATTGATCTATTACTCCCCTGTCGGCCATTTTGGGTGGATATGTAGGACTCCAACCGTCTAAAACGCACACTGTCTTAGGTCTCAATTGCCAGGGTGTAAGATTACCGATTAAGCATTTTTCCACATCCCGGCTGACTATAAATTATGGTTTTAAATAGGTCTTAGGTTAAATGCTAAACATATCATATCAACCGAATCCCATTTAACAGGTCATGCATACAGTATTATTAGGACAGACAAGACTGAAATATAGGTACTATATAAACACCTTTAAATATTCCAAGTATTCAATTTTGAACCTTAAAACCTTTCAAAAGAGTTGTAACTCATTTCTGTATCTATCATTTATCCAAACAATTATTACATGTAGTTAAAAAACTATTTGTCATTGAAATTTCAACTGTATTGCTATAGAAATAAGAAGATAGTGTAAGTTTTGGAACAGTATAAATAACTTTGGTGTCAAAGAACAGTCTACGTGGCATACGATTTGAAATCGGTGATGTTTTTTTTACTGCAATCGAGTTGGAATACTCGATTTTATTCGAATAGGCAGCATGTTTCGAATGGAGTTTTCAATCGATTTGTGTATGAGATTGGCAGATTGGTAGCTCGGAGGTAAAATCTTGTGTGAAGTGGGGACTTCATTATTCGAAAAATTGCATTGCTACTTTCTATTTACAATTTTTTTATGAGTTAGAATTTGAAAAGTCAAAGTGAAAGGGCGGTCCGTAGACGGCCCAGGGTCGGTCGGGGTGGCTCTAGAAGCACCTTACACCCTGGCGTCAGAAGACCCTAGACCGCGTGCGGTTTTAGTCGGTTCGATCCCGACGTAACCACCCCGTTGGCCGACGGGAGTGGTATCTATGGGATTTCCGCACGATAAAAAAATCAAACCCGGTTCCTCTCGGTCGAAAGCTGACTCCATAACCAATAACCTTCCGACGGTTCTCTCTGTATTCATAAAAATGAATACCTACATCCTCTTGCAATTTTTTTATATTTAAAGAAGATTACACACGTTTCGTACTCTTTGCAACAAGAACAAAAAATTACAACGGCTTTTAAAAAATCCTCTCCGGCACAATCAGAGATACTGCGACGTCAGATATATTGCACCTGATAACACGCAGTTGAATGTCTCACACTGTGATTCGACTTGATATATGAATACATTAGTACAAGTAATTATACACACAAACATACATACAGACAACAAACATCATCTATTATCATTAGTAAACCGATATTCATAATTATTGACTTTTTAGATTTGTCTCCACTTATTTATATTTTATATAACACATAGGTGACAGACAAGTACACGGCCCACCTGATGGTAAGCGTTTACCGTGGCCAATGGATGTGTGTAACACTAGACGCGTCACACTCGCGTTGCCAACCCTGTACAAACCTTCTAATGCCCTTCTTGAAGAACCCCATATTGTAGTCGCTAGGGAAAACCACAGCAGGAAGATCATTCCACAGCCTAAGCACCGTTGACGGAAGTAACGTGTGAAAATATATTTTTATATCTACATACGAGTAAGTTTATATAAAAATAAGGTAGTGTATTATACAACCTAACCAGTTAATTAACTTTATAAAGTAATTGCAATTCAATGTCAAAGTTCGACAATCACATAAATTAATCAATAATTATAATAATAAGTATATGAACTAAAATAAAAACTATAAAATGAACTTTTACGCCGTGCATTATTAACCGCCATTTTAAATATCTCCAAATGTCATTAGCAATATAAATGAGTTTCGCGCCATAACGAACGCTGTGTTGCCACAATGGAAAATCATAAATCAACTGTCATTTTGATATTCGTTGAAAGGAGGTACGTCAATGCATCGGTGCAAACTTTTTAAACTCTTAGAGAGGTTTTTTTTTTGTTGTGCGTTTGATTAATTGTAAAAAAAGAGGCGGGTTTATTTTTTTGTGGGCCGCTCATTCAATGGAGATCTTTAAGTATAAGATCTTTGACGCGAGCGTAGGTTAATATGTTATTTTTGTTGGCGTTGACTCGCTTTGTTGTTAAATTAACTTTATACGTACTTATATTTTTTATTACAAAATAACAACGTGCGCTTTAGTTTGGAGTTGAATGAGGCTGCCATTTTTTCTTACTTTCTATAATTCTAAATATTAAATTGCATATTGACTGACTTTGAAATATTATGAAAGTTTTTATTAAAGTGCGAGTAAATTAAAGTGACTGCTTTAATTGCTTTATAAGAAAAAAAGTGCTTTAACTTTGATTATTGGACAATCATGGTCCAACTTACTGATCCAGGTAGTGATACCAGAGGAGAGACGTACGGAGGAATGTTGCCTACTGTAGAGAGTAAAATAGTAAGTAGATCTCTTTCTGCTCTTTTCTCCGTTGAACGTAAGGTAATAAAATTATATCATTAAAGATTTTAAATCTTTAAACCTCTCCTTTCCTATACAGAACTACACGTGCAAGACTGAGATATCACCCTCACACGGTGCAAACATTCCATCAAGAACCAAGCGGTTCGGTACCTCTTTTCTTTGCTGCACCACCAAGACTTGAAATTCTTTACCAGCTCGCGTGTTTTCTTCCTCCTCGGGTCCTTCGGGGCGTGAGAAAGAATTTGATGAGGCCGTCAATCTGACGACCGCCACTGTAGCACTATCGATGTATCCCGAGACTTTACCTTTAGCTCACCATCAGGTGAGGTGAAGTCATATTGACGTGACCGACATAAAAAAAATATAATTCTATAGTCAAATATTTGAAATACAGCTGTCTCAAATAAAATCGCGTCTGAATCTAAATTCACTTCTAAGTTATTGCTCATAACTTTTATATCTTGTTTTTATGTAGTCTTAAAATTACAATAGATAGGAAATTGCTATCACAGTGTGCCATGACATCATAGTTTTGTGAATAGACGTGACATGTAGCAAGCTATTATCATATTTATTCTAAGAAACAGTCATCGTGTGAAAGATACAAGATGCTAATTGAATGGCAAACTTATCGAATGTTTAGATATTATATTTGAATATGGCAACAATACTTTTGTTAAAAAATGAAGAATGAATTAAAAAAAAAAACAAATAGTAGGTATTATACATTTTCTATGTAAGTAATACCCATGTATATTTACAAAAAAAATGTAGTTATTGTTTTGTAGTATATCTGCATTCTGGAAACCACAACACAAGCTAGTTAAGCTAACTTTGGGTCTAGATAGCGCTGTGTAGAATATCGTAGAATATTTTTTTATACCATTTAGGTGGCAGACAAGTGCATGGCCTACCTGATGGGAAGCAGTCACCATGGCCTAAGGACGTGTGTAACACCAAGGGCGTCACACTCTCGCTGCCGACCCTGTAAAAACCTTCTAATGCCCTTTTGAAAAACCCCATTATTGTAGTCGCTAGGGAAAACCACAGCAGGGAGTTCATTCCACAGCCTAAGCGTGCGCGGAATGAAATTTCTCTCATACCTCACAGTGCGCACCGATGATGGATGCAACGTATGAGGATGGATTCTCTGCCTGAATATTTATTTACGTTATAAAGTAACACCTATAAAATGTTAAAATCATACATAGCTAGACTTACTTACGTCTCTCTTCCTTTGGGGTAGGCAGAAACAACAGCCCGTCATCTGCTTCTGTCCTTGCATACGTTAAAATCAGTGGTGTAAAATGATACCTATTATAGCAATATGATAGAGATAAGAATTTAATATTTACTAAATTTATATTAATTCATCCCTAAGAGGTAACAATATTTATTATGATCCTACAGAATTTAAAAAAAAATTTAAATCATCTGCAGATCATGGACGAATAATGAAAAAAAAAATGTTTTAGCTTTTAAATACATTGAATATTTTTATACAACATTAAGTAAGTCAAGCACATAGTCCACCTGATGGGCACCGGTCACCTTGGAATACTCTTTTAAAATATTATCAAAATGTAAACATTTCCAGCCAAGTTACAATTTAAATAATTCCTACAGCGTTGTAAATCATATTCTCTACCGGATGAAATGGCCATAAAGTATTGCTTAAGAAAAAAGTTTTAACTACAAGTAGGTAGTACGCGTATTTTTACATTTTACACTTCACATCACTAGACTTAGTATACCTACAATGTTTTATTTTTATTAAACGGTTTTATTTAACTCGACCTGTTTGTTTGGGTCAAATCTAGTAATTGAAATTTGACCCCCTTTCAGTTGTTGGATTGGTCTAATATTTGGCAAAAATCTTTAGTTCTAATGGCAATTCAATTTAAAACCGTTTTACCTAAAAAAAATACTTAATTTATTCATACACTCAAACACCAAGTAAGATTTTATAAAAATACTAAAAGTAAAATATAGAGTTCACAATTCCCCCGGCCCCCCCGCCATTCATTCGATCCCCTCCTCCAAAAAAAATAGACAAGAATTCCAAAAAAAATATTTTTGTGTTCAGAATCGTTCACACCTAAATCAACCTAGCGTTAATCCCAGTCGCATCCAAAGCTCTCACCTCGGAGTCTGGAGTCCGCTTTACCAGTCTTAACTGCGGATTTGGCTGGACCACGATGTTTTCCATAAAGCGACTGCCATCTAATCTTCACAACCCCCCATGCAGGGTTGGAGGGAAATGAGCGCGCCGACGATCTGGCGAAGGAGGCGGCTCTGAGGTCGAAGAGGGCTCCACACTACGGCCTGTGCCCAGTCTCATTCGTCAAGCGAGGCCTGAGGCAGGTCACGCTTGACAAATGGGACGAAAGGTACAGGACGGGTGAAACTGCCTCTGGCACCAAGCTCTTCTTCCCGAGCGCGGTGGCTGCGTACAGGATCGTCCGTAAAATGGAGATCGCCGGCACAACGACGCAGTTGCTAACAGGGCATGGTGGGTTCTCCGAATACTTGGCTCGGTTCAAGTGTAAGGAGGACCCATCATGCGCCTGCGAGCCTGGCGTTGAGGAGACAGTCGCACACTTAATCGTGGACTGCCCCATTCATGCCGTATCCAGGTACAACCTAGAAAATAGAATTAATATAAAAGTCAGTATAAATAATTTACCTGTGTTCATGTGTGAACACAGGACAGAGTTCACAAAGTACGCTATAGAAATAATAAATATTGTAAATAAAAGGAATAGTGTCTAAGGAGTAACGGCGAGTATCGGGTGATACCACGCCAGATTACTCCACTTTTGTTAACATATAAGAGGAAATCTGTAATAAAAATTAGAAAATAATTAGATCATAAGAACATGTAATATTAGAAAATAAGAACTGTTAATAATGAATAAATTAAATAAAAGAAACTGGCAACCCCAAGTCCCAACATAAATCCCAAGTATGAAAGGAATGGAATGAAAGTGCGAGAGGAATAAAAGCGAGAACTTGTATGGTACTAGAGGACAGAATGAAAGCGAGAATAGTTATATTGTTATGTAGATAAAGTTATAAAACCCTGAGTGGGTTAAAACTCCTAAAAAAACCTAGAGAGACTAGACAGAGCATCTAAAAAACTAATGAGAGTAGGCCTTTGACCAAGTCAAAGATGCTAGTATAAAAAAAAAAAAAAAAAAAAAAAATCTTCACAACCCAATGGTGACATTAGGCGATATCGAAGCATTGCAGCTAGACCGTTGTTGTGGGACTTTTCAGGGCTGTAACTACTCGAACGACTGCCATAAGTGTTCATATGGCAACTGGGACCGATAGCTTAACGTGCTCTCTGAGGAACGACTAGACTAATACAAATACCCATTATTCATGCATACAAATATTTGCACTGAGCGGGGATCGAACTCGCGCCTTGGGCAGCGGCCGCGTTCACTACCGCTACGCCACAGAGGCTGTCAGAATCGTTCGTATATTATAACAAAATCCAAATATTTGTTAACAGCTTCAATGTATAGTCACAGTTACTTTTCAATGTTATAATAGTATGGATTTAAAAAGAATCAAGATTTAGATACACCTATTTATCCCGTCACAATTTCGAATCCCTTCCCCAAAAGCAAAAGATTTTATTACCCCACTATCAAGTGAGAACACGGCAGATGAACACCTTACCCCATAAATTCCTGTCTACCCCATGTTAACGCGGTTACGATAACCGTATGCCGCCTGATGTCAGAAATATTCTCTACAATGTACGGTAGAGTGTTGTTGTTTTGTAGAAAAAACTACATTTTGCACCGCACATTGCAAGCTGGGCTTATGATCCGAAAAGTTCTGATAGGGTTGTCAAAAATCTATAATACTCATTATAAAATTAAAAATTAGATAAGCTGTAAGCGGGGCGTGAAAAAGCATTTGAAGAGGCCGTCAAGTTGAGGGCCACCATTATGGCATTGTCGGTGTATTTTATGGGTACCCCCTTCCTGATACTTTACCTTTAGCTTACCATCAGGCGAGGTGAAGTCATATTGACATGACCGATATAAAAAAAATAGGTTATGTTAAAGATTCTGAAAGCAAACAAAATATTTCTTAAATTCTTCAATAAAACTAGGTACAATACATACGAAATAGATTTTAATGCGGTTTTTTATCATACAGCTCTTGGTCGGACTTAAAAACTGCTGTATTCTTGATTGTAATTTGCTGAATAGAGACTGAGAAATTATTAAAAATAAAATAATTACCTATAACTAACATCATCTCTTTTAATCATTTTCTTAAACATTGTACTTATTTCTCTAAGTATGACACATAATTATACTATCGGACGATTGATCCACTACGCTTGTGGTCTGCCTCATTCATTTCAAGTCGCATAAATTCGATTATTTTCCGTTCAAACACATTCTTCCTTGAATTTTTATTGATTATGACGAAAATTGACAATAGTTAAGTGACTGACAAAGCGTGTAGGTACTTCACTAAAAATGCAATTTCTAACTTTCCAATAAGTTATTTCACCATTCGCAGACAATAAACAATGAGTAGTAAAAATAATTTCAACACTGGCAACCCTCGAACATTTCAGAACGATAAAAAGAACAAAAGATGCATTGAACGGCACACGAGTTTCCGAACGAACATACTTTTCTATTACGCGTATGTTGAACAATTTAAAAAAATGTAAAAATATGTATACATGTATGAAAATGTATGGAATTATGAAGATGGCATACCATGAGCCTTTTTAATTACAGAATAGAGAGAGAATTGGTTATGAATTGAAGTCTATTCATACAAAAAAATATTCTGAAAATATCATATCGCAAACTCTTACCGGGGTGGCTAAGTCAGTCTTTTGCTACATCAATTTTTTGTTTCGTACAGCTTTTTTTTTATCGTTCGGAAATCCCCATGGATACCACCCCTGTCGGCCATCGGGGGTGGTTTTTTCGGAATCGAACCGACTAAAACCGCACGCCATCTCGGGCCTTAATTACCGGGATGTAAGGTTGATGGCATATCCCTCGTACCCCAGCTGACCCCGGGCCATGTGGAGGTTCCGGGCCGCACCCTGTTTCGTACAGCTGTAGAAAATACGGTTATTTAGTTTTTAAAACAATTTAACATCAAATAATAAGTCTTTATCTCAAGCACCATAACATACTTAACAAATCGTGACTATTCCCAACGAGAAACGTAACTAAAACGCATATAATTATAATAATTTGAACGTAACCCGAACACAATACGTTTAGGCGTGTTCTACCATCAATCATTCGGTACAAACGTTGCTATTTAATTAGTTTTAACTTAATTATAACGGACCTTTTTAAGTTTTAGTGGTTCGACTTTAACGGAACGTAGCAACTGAATACTCCACCTTGTTAATACAATAGCTACTTTAAACGCTATCAAATAAAGTGCATTTTAATTTTTATAGAAGATTTTTCTGTATTTAACCTTCGTATACCGACACAGGGGTCTGTCAGACCAAACTGAGTTAATTATGTCAATTCGGCTGTTACAAACCCTCTCTGACAACATCTTGGCGTTCTTTCTGATTACATCTGAAGCTTTCATCTCAGAGTCCAGGGTCCACTTACTCATTCTCCTCCTTTTGTTTTGGCTTATCAAGGAAGTGACCGTCTGATCCCCACCGTCTTAAAAAAGCCTGCCCGAGAGTCCTTATACCGATGGTATAAGGTAGACTTTTGCTGCAAAGATTTTGGTAGGGCCTCGTAGACTATAACCGCATTATGGTGTCTGAGAGCTGAAGTAAGTGTGGTCTGACAGACCTCAGAACAAGATAGTCTTATAGTATAGTAGTATTCTCGATTTGTCTAGTTATCTTAATCTTAATATATATAAATCTCGTGTCACAATATTTGTCCTCAATGGACTCCTAAACCACTTAACCGATTATAATAAAATTCGCACACCATGTGCAGTTCGATCCAACTTGAGAGATAGGATAGTTTTTGAAACGGATTTCGACATCAACGCGGGCGGAGCCGCGGGCAACAGCTAGTAGGTATATAATATAAATCTCGTGTCACAATGTTTGTCCTCAATGGACTCCTAAACCACTTAACCGATTATAATAAAATTCGCACACCATGTGCAGTTCGATCCAACTTGAGAGATAGGATAGTTTTTGAAACGGATTTCGACATCCACGCGGGCGGAGCCGCGGGCAACAGCTAGTACACATATAGAAAGCTTGTTACTAAAAAAGTATTTTTTAAATTAATAACTGATTTATTTACGCTACAGCCATACCTATTATAAAAGCACTATGTATCATTCGGAAAAAGTGCGATTTATTAGTACCTAATCTTTTTTAATACCACTTAGGTGGCAGACAAGCACACGGCCAACCTATTGGTAAACGGTCATCGTGCCCTATGGACGGGTGCAACACGTCACTTTCTTCCCTCACTGAACAATGTGCTAATTTCTTTTTAGCAAAGATATTCCGCTTTTAAAGCATATTAATGTATTTTACCTGAAATGTTGTGTGAAATTTGTTAGCTAAGGCTATAGCCGCTATCTCGCGTTGATAACGGCGGTGTAAGGTACGAAACACCTTGAGGCGCCGACGGATCGGCTTTCAGAGCACATAGCTTATTCATGCTTCACTCTATGGTAACGTAATGAGTTCATAAGGATTGGCATACACGGTACGGATAGTCGGACAATACAAGATATAATTTTCAGAACGGAAAATTGAAATTAGAACATCGATTTTTGGGAGAATTATCAGATTTTTTTAAAAGATTAGGTATAGGAAAAAATCGTCTACTAATAAGGAATTAGGTTATGGTAAGCAATAAGTAATATGGTAAGGAAAAACATGTTAATCAAAATATGGGCTTCCTAGCCTCCCCACCCCATCCCAGCCCTCCCCCTTTCCTTCAGGGTAGGCAGCGTGTGTGTGTGCTTGTCTAGACAAGCATACGGCCCACCTGATGGGAAGCGGTCACCGTGGCCTATGAACGTGTGCAACACTAAGGGTGTGCACACGCGCTGCCTACCCTGAAGGGAACTGGAGAGGGGTGGGAAGGGGCGGGGAGGCTAGGAAGTGATGGGAGGAGAAGGGGTACAGTGAGGTCTGGCTACCCTACTTACCGGCGGGAACACAACACGATGGTTATTATGGCCATGGTTTTCTTTAGGGCGGAGGTACTACCCCAGTCGGACAGTTCATTTCGGACGGGAGATACCGTCGTGTCCTACCTCCTACAAAACTGTTTGTACCTTACCATTTTCAATCTACAACACGACTTGTCGGCCAATGAACAGCCAGCTTTACTCCGTTATGGGACATAGCTCACGATGTAACGTCGTAGGCCTCTTCTGTTGTAATTTAGGTACGTGTCGTGTAAGCGACGTTCGATGTTGCCATACTCACCTGCTCCCTGAATGAGGTAGGCAGGGTAATAGGCTCTATGTGAGAGATATCATCAATCATTTGATGGGTATAGGCAAAGGTAATGTAGGACATACTTATAGCGGTATTTAGACCCAAAGTAGGTTAACTAACTTGTGATATGGGTTCTAGAATGTGGATAAACATACTTAGTTACATTACCTTTTGTAAATACATACACATCTACTGAAGAAGATCGTTTTATTGGCGTCCCACTAAGACCGGCGGTAAGTAAGTAAGTAAGGGTATCCAGAGCTACCAGTATCCCTCCTCCCCCTTCCCCTTCCTACCCTACCTATCCTTTCATATATGCAAGGATGTGTAAAACTTGGTTGTTGGACTTTATAACCGATGGGACTATAGTCCCAACAATTCCCAATATTTCTAACCTGTCCCATTTTTACAAGAAGATATAAGTAAATAAATAAATATTCTACGACATTTTATACAACGCTCTCTATAGACCCAAAGTAAGCATAACTAGCTTATGTTATGGATTCTATAATGCGGATAAACGTACTCATATAGGTATACAGACCAATGCAAATAAACATAATTATTCATGAATACAAAGATCCCTAATAAATAAATATATAATATAAAAAAGTTAATAGGTACGCAATATCGTGTGTGCAAAATTAATGACTTTCATATCTTTCAATTATATCTTCTCACTTTGACCTACGGTATCTCACATCTGCTGTTTCGTTCTAAATAATAGGTACAATCCATCAAGTGATTTAATGAGTTATGGTTGTCAGAAAGTAAGGCATTATTTAATGATGTACATGGTCTTACGATGCTATTACTTTAAAAACTCTTCGAAGAAAATAATCTACTTACTTCAAACGGGCCAAATTAAAATGGGACCACTTACGCCAGCTATCAAATAAAAAAAGAATCATCAAAATTGGTTCACCCAGTCGAAAGTTCTAAGGTTACAAACAAAAAAAAATACAAAATACAGTCAAGGTTTTTACAGGGTTAGCAGCGCGAGTGTGACACCCTTAGTGTTGCACGCGTCCATAGGCCGCGGTAACCGCTTCCTATCAGGTAGGCAGTGTGCTTGTCTGCCACCTAAGTGTTATAAAAATCAAAGCTTTTTTTTGTCAGAAAAAAAATGTTCAAAATATGAAATTGCAGAGGTAGGTAGGCCTAAGAAAAGATGGACGGAATGCATGAAAGAAGATTATGGCAAGGAAGGGAGTGACTGAGGAGATGACATCTGACAGGAATGTATGGAGGAGAATGACATTTTGCGGCAACCTCAAATAATTGGGACAAGGGCAGGGAGGTTATGATGTTATGATAGAAAAAAAAACAGTACAAAAATGACATTATTTCACAATTTCTCCATAGCCCTACGAATGTAAAGACAGACCAGAATAAATAAAACCAATTAAATAAATGCATTAATAAACGTAACTTCCTCTTGTGCACCAAGAGCGGACTTACGTGCCCCACAGTATACATAAAGGCGGTCCCTTAATTATTGGGCGGCAAAGTTATAGAGCTATTAAATGGAATTGGTTTTGTGCAAAACGTTAATTTATTATTGTCTATTAGAGCACGGACGGTGAGTTTGACTTTATGTCGCTGTGTAAAATGATGTAGTTTCGAAAGGTGGTCGGAAGGTTTATTAAAATAAATTCTGGAGTTGAAATTAAACGTAAAATATTTTAGTGTCGGAATCAGAGAGCCAGTTTTTGTAAAAAAAATAATTAAGTTCAAAATTCAGTTTCGATTTCATCTCGATCTCACGTCGATCTCACAAATGTCGAACTTAACGTATACCTAAAGAGGAAAGAGAATACTAATCTCGTTTCGGTATTTTAATACCTTTTCTTTATCGTCCTGAAATTTCAGGACGATAAAGAGGTGACGACTAAAAAAAGACAAAAAAAGGGGGCGAGGGGTAGGTACCTCGCTCCCTCCTTTGGGCAGCAGGGGTGGTTAAGTCGGAGTCGAACCGACTAAAACCGTATGGTGTCTCGTCACATTCGTCTAGAAAGGATATCCTAGGGACAATGTATTGCAACACTTTTTTTTATACAATAATTATATTAATTATTCTTCGAAGAAACCGCATTTAGCGATAAGGCTGCCCATTGCCCATTGTGCATTTAACTGAAATGACTGAAATTCGTGTTACATTTTTCTGATAACTAAGTTTTTTGTACAATAAAGAGTTATCAATCTATCTGCAATACCTTCAAAGCAATCAATAAAATACCAAAGCATCGAATCTGCAACCTCGGCCATCGAATGCGAGGACGGTAGAGCCACACCACACAAGTCAATATGGGTGTGAATGGGTATTTTCCTCATAAAATTAGAAATTTCAGCTATCTCTAGTTATCTCTCTACGTTAGCACTAAATAGAGTATTAAATCCGACCTGATGGCTCAGTGGTAATGAAATTAGTTGTTTGCAGGCACGGGACTCGAACCCTGTTAGAGGCGCTAATTTGAACACCGTAATGCATTTTATGATGTAGAGAAATAGAGCTATGAATGTCATAGAGGGTACATAATGTAATCTGATTATAAAATTACTAACTAATGCCAGTGAGGTGGCAAACCAACTCTTAATTAAACCTGATAGAACTGACGTTTCTAGTATTCTTCCTACTCAACCAACTAAGCTAAACTGCTTTTCTTAGGAGTATGCTCGCATAGGTAATGTAATTGCAAGGGCTTGAATTCGGCAACTATTAGTCGTAAGGCCGACTCCTTAATCACACTCCTTTATCAATGCTTGCCTAAGGATGTCCAATTACCTCGGTAATTGAGTCCCCCAGACTGCGTACGCTTTTAATCAGTTCGAGTCCTACATAACCCTCAATAGTATCCCCCGGTATGCGTGGGGATTTCCGTAAAAAAAGGTACTAGCTGATGATCCGGCGGGTTTATTTTGTGACATCTAATCGGACGTCAGTCTGTGGCGGACAACATTTGGCGCAGAACTTCGCTTTCGGTAAATATTTACGTGTGATTCAGCGTCCGGCGCCGCTAGAATGACGCTCGGGGCTGTTTTTGAGGATTTGTAAAGCGTGCGAGGAATTTTATGGCTGTGGAAAGATCTCCCTGCTGTAGTTTTTCCTAGCATCTGGCATTAAGGTTCTAGTTTGCCACCTAAGTCTATAAAAAATGTCTAGTGAAGAAACTGAGTCGTTTAAACGAAATAAAAAAATATCAGTTTTTTAATTCACGTTATAAGTAAAATTTATTTAGGGGTGAAAAATTAAAGATTTTTTTGTGTACACTGGGATAGTTCCCTATCGACCTGTAAGGGTGGTTTAGTAGGCATAGAACCAACAGAAACCGCACAGTACCTGGATCTCTACTAAGACCCTCGGGGCCAAGTTCTGGGCCAGCAGAGCACTTCTAATTTCTTTCTGCAAAATATAGGAAAAAGAAGCCAGCTCTTTGGTCACGAAAAGCTTCGATGAGTCGCTTTGCCATTTCTTTACGATCGATCGTGCGATCAAGACAACCACTACCATTCCACCGAAACTGTAAAAAAGCCATTCAATTTTAAACTTTATTTCTATGATAAATAAAGTCTTAAATCAAATGGTATTCTGTAGAGTGAATGAAAAAGTACAATGAACTCTTTTCATTTTATTTTAGAGTTTAATTGTATGTGGGTAAAGTCTATAATTTAATGGCATTATTTTAGAGTGTCACTGGTATGACAGTTGCTTTAAAAGAATCGAGGCCCAGACCGCAAGAATCTGTATCGGAATTAAAAGGGCCATAGTGAGCACTTCCCTACAGATGCCTTGTCCTTATCTGTCACTAAAGTGGTAAAAAAATACCAAATACTTAGCTCGAAAATTTAATTGCTATTTTCAAAACTAATCCCAGCAGCATTTTAGCCTACTGCTGAATAAAAGCGGGTTACGTATGACGGCTATTGGCCGATCAGTCACTACGGCGACTATGGATATAGGAACCTCTATAATGTATGAATAAATGGATTTATACTTCATTTTATTCGCAGCTAGTAAATGGTTTATGTAAGCTATCGAAATACAGACTGCGGGTTGAAACCTCCACGCAGTGCAAGATGACAGCGTCTCTCATTCACAAGGGAGACGCTACTGCCTTTGGCAAATGCCGGCTAGAGTCTCTCTACTTGTCCCACTTTTTTATATGACTTCACCTCGCCTGATGGTAAGCTAAAGGTAAAGTCTCAGGAAGGGGGTCCCCATTACATACACCGACAGTGACATAAGCCCTCAATTTGATGCCCTCATGAAAGAAGAGGTGATTGTCGTCGCCGCACTGCGTGACAAAGCGCAGATATTGGTTTAGACTACGCCAATACCCACTGGTCCCACAAGTGCTGCGACAACCAGCACCTCAAGCTCTGACTAGCAGAGGGCACAATGGGGAGCGGACAGGGGACGGGCTGGGTCTCCAAGCGCAGACCAGGGGGTAACAGGACGGCTGCAGCTTATCACCCTACACCCCACCGTCGGCAAGGCAGCACAAAGCTTACCCCAACCCAAATATGGGGGTCGAGAGGGCCATCTTAAATCCGTAGATAGCCAAGATCAGCTGGAGTGCGAACGCAATGATTTCTGGATAACCTTACATCCTAGTGATTGAAATCCGAGATGGCATGCGGTTTTAGTCGATTCGAATTCCACATAATCCCCGATGGCCGACGAGGGTGGTATCCGGGCAAACCCGCGGTCGTACGGGTAAGTGCTCTAACTATTTATTGCCTAATTTTCATTCCTATAACATCTTCCAGTCAATATTTGTTTAGGAATCGAATTTCTCCTTAAAACCGACGGATCAACAAGCTATTCTACCTATATATAACATAACATAACATAAACTCACGCCTATATCCCCGAAGGGGTAGGTAGAGGTGCTAGCACCCACATTTCGCCAGTTTATGTTTAGGTCCCAATGTAATAGGTGGCGAGCCTATTGCCATTAACCGGGCACTTATAAACCTGCGATAAATACACACATAACTTCGAAAAGCATCGAAAAGTCATTGGTGTGAGCCATGGTGAACCTGGGATCGAACCCGAGACCTCGTCTCAGCAGTCCATTACCCAGACCACTAGGCTACCGCGGTCTATTCTATATATAGACTTGATTAAAATTACCGGCACCGTTCCGCCTCCACATAATCCGCCAAATATTTCGTCTACCATCTTTAACTTTTACGTTCAAAAACCAGTCTGTTAATTAAACTTATTGCTAAACACATAAACACATCACTAGGATTATTCAAACTAACATACAACATATATTTATTTGTATGTAAATATTGTAGAAACGATCATAATTAGTGGTATTAAGAGTTGCACCACGGGCGGGCCCGCCGGACAAAATTATATCATACAATTTCGATACTGGTTGATCAGACGTATATATTAATTTAGTGAGTTTTTATATTGGGTTCCGTATCAATAAAATTAATATTCTAGTTAGAGAGCTATCATGGCGGTGCTTTTTAACAAACTTTTCTTATACCGTTTAGGTGGCAGACGAGTACACGGTCCACCTGATGGGAAGCTACACCGTGACCTACGGACGTGTGCAACATCAGTCAGGGGTGTGTCATACTCACGCTGCCGATCCGCCTCGGGGGGGGGGGGGGGGGGATTGGGAAGTTTGGTAGGTAGGTTGGAGGTGGGGATTTGAGGGATAGGGAGGGGAGGTTGTGAGCTCTGACTACCCTAAAAACCGCTGCGCTGGGTACACAACACAATGATTATTATGACCGCGGTGTTCTGTAGGGCGGAGGTACTACCCCAGTCGGACTGCTCAATTCGTACGGGTGATATCGTTGTGTCCTACCTCCTTCTAGGTAGGCTCCTAGGGTTCCGTGCGAAATAAAAATTCATTCTATTGGAGCGCTTTCAGCCCCAATATAGTTCTCAGTGTGGCCAGAATATAATACCCTCCACTTCGGTTATATTTCGATTTGGCGCCAACTCTATAGTCAAACTCTCCGTAAACCCATTTCACTACGGACCCCTAAAACCTAGAGAAGATCTACATCACGCCACAATTAACATAAGTATAAGCAATAATAATAAATTTATTAATATATTCATACTGTGACAAAATAACCAGATTGGGTCGTGATCTGATGGGTAGGTACCATGTATGTTGGGCCGCGCCTGTCGGCAGCTGTACATGCAGATACCCATGTGGATTTTTTTATAGTCGATAGGCTCGCGTTTGACCACTATCTCACCTGATGGTAAGTGACGATGTGGTCGACGATGGAGCACGCTTGCCTAGAAGCAACCTGTTCACTCTAGACTTAAAGACTCCCAGGTTATAGGTTTCCGGAAACACAGACTCAGGCAGGGCATTCCACTCCTTAGCTGTATGCATAATGAACGTATTGCTGAAGCGATTCGTAAATAACCTTAATGTACCTTCATATTCACATTCCCCCAAGGGTTCAACAGGTGCTTATCCGGAGCTTGAGGTGATGGTTGTCGCAGCACTTGTGGGACCAGTGGGTATTGGCGTAGTCTAAACCAATATCTGCGCTTTGTCACGCAGTGCTGCGACGACAATCACCTCTTTTTTCATGAGGCCGTCAAGTTGAGGGTCGCCATTATGTCACTGCAGTCGGTGTATGTAATGGGGACCCCCTTCCTGAGACTTTACCTTTAGCTTACCGTCAGGCGAAGCGAAGTCATACCATCAGGCGTGAAAAAGCATTTGATGAGGCCGTCACCTTATCAAATGCTTTTTCACGCCCCGCTTAAAGGACCCGGGATTGTACGAGTAAGGAAACACATGCGCTGGTAGAGTTCCAAGTCTTTATGGAGCGGCAAAGAAAAGAGGCACCGAAGCGGTTGGTTCCTAATGGAATTGTTTGCACAGCTAAAACATTTTGCGCGTATGAGTGGGATATTCAACGTGTATCGGGGGATGTACCCAGGGCGGAGCCGCGAGCAACAGTTACTGAATATCCAGAAGATAAAAATGATTCAATATTTTTGCTAAGTTCCAAACTTTGTGTAATCTCATTGTGAATAGCGCTTAGTAAGGTTTCATTACTTTCTCAAATAATTTCCCTGAATATTGTAATTTTGACCCCAAAATGATATAATAGCGAAAGACGGGGTATTAAATACCTCAACCCAGCTTAAGTTCCTTGGAGGGTTGGCAGAATAGTTTATTATACGTAGATCTGTGGCATTTGCATAGACTTATCGTCAGTGTATTGTTGTCTTGGTTTTTTTTTACACAAAACAATAAAATACGTATTCCACGATATTCTACGCAGCGTTACCTAGACTCAAAGTAAGCGTGACTTAACTGGCTTGTGTTATGGGTTCTAGAATGCTTCCAAAATGAATATACTTATAAACAATTTTCTTTTTGTACTGTCGTCGGTTCTACTTAATCAATTGCAGATATTATTGCAGATTTAAAGTCTGCCCAAGACCTTTCTGATACAAAAACCGCACCAAAATCCGTTCAGTAAACAGACAAGGATTCTAACATAACTCAAGTATGTTTTAATGTCTTTACAAGTAAGTATAGATAGATTGGCAGCAGAACCCAACATCTCTCCTTAATATTTACTCGACAAAGGTTTTATAAGAAATGTTTTTATAAAAAAATATTTTTATACAAGTATTTCAATATCAAAATATCAATGATTGATCGTGACATACAATGAACTCCGGTATATGATGGACAGATGGACAGTTTTCATATAAGAATATTCAACAATTTGTTATTATATTTTGTTGAGAAGTTTTTATCTCAAATTTACGTCACGATAAAGTTTTTTGGAGATATTCTTTAATATCCATATTTCAATTTTTATTGAGATAAACCCCACCCACACACAAACCATTGGCTTGCGTGATGTCCGAAATAATAATATTATCAGTATATACAGACGTTAAATTCATGTACCTATGTATAATTGCATTTTAAGGAGGTAGGACACGACGGTATCTCCGGTCCGAATGAGCAGTCCGACTGGGGTAGTACCTCCGCCCTACAGAACACCATCCCATAATAACCATCGTGTTGTGTTCCCGACGGTGAGTAGGGTAGCCAGAGCTCGCAAAACCGCCCTCTCCCCTATCCCCTAATCCCCCTCCAACCCCCTAACCCCTCCCCCCAGGTAGGCAGCACGAATGTAACGCCCCGGGTGTTGCACACGTCCATAGGCCACGGTGACCGCTTCCTATCAGGTGGATACGGCCCACATTACAATTAAATACTTAACTAAATCATACCTCAAGTCTAAACTTTTATTAAATCGCTTTTTTCTCCAGAATAATTTATTTAAATCCATACAATATTATGTAGGAATGACCTGTGTGGCCTGACGGTCTAGCCTACTACAACGTCAGAGGTCACGGGTTCGATTCTCGTTTTGTACAAATATTTGTTTTCGTGAATATGATTTGCATTGATTTGGATATTTTTGTGTAGATAATAGATAGGAAGGTAAGTATTTTTACAAAACATAAAAGTTTATGACTTTAGGTACCTATCGGTGTTTTAATACTTAAAATGGCGACTTACCCGTAGGACCTCAAAATTTGGACCCTTTTTCAAAAGTGCCCTTACAACCTCTTTTTTGGTACCCGTACGACCTTCAAAATAAAAACTAAAATCTAGTAGGTTAAGTATTTCGTGAATTAGCTGTGTCTATACATTGAAGATATTAAAAAAAAAACTTGGGTTATGGTAAATGAACAATAAAATTCTGAACACTATTTTTTTGGATTTCTTGTATTTTTGTCTGTTTGTACATGATGGACTAAAAAAACTACCGAACTGATTTTAATGCAGTTTTTTTATTAGAAAACTCTTGGCTAGAATTAAAATATGCCAATCTTTGATTGCAATTGATTGAGTACAGGTATCACCAAAAATCCAAGACCGAGCCGCGAGCATTAACTAGTTAGATATAAAGACCTTTTCACTAACAGCTTACCAGCAGACATACAATGATCTTTGAAAGTTAAGTATAAAAAATTATATAGAATTAATTTATGCAATAGGGTAAGCCTTCAAGGCTATAACCATACCAATTATCCTTTCAAAACCTGATCAACATAAAATGAATCACTAACAACACATAACTCTCTTTTATTTAAATCGGTAACGAATCCTAGGCATGTAAGTTTAAAAACAAAAGATTTGCCAACATAACAAGACCTCTGTATTCTTTCATTTATTAGGCATCAAGAGGTCAGATTCGATGGTGGTTAATTCGCGTGCTAACCAGCTATGGTGAATTTAGGTCAATTACTCACGCCATGAATTTTTGGGGGTGAGTGTACTTAAAATTGTTTTCTACTTTGCTATTATAATGTTTAAATGGTACAGTTATGGTCTATTAGTACGGCCATTTTTATAAATAAGTATAAATATCATTGTGTAACTTTTTTAAATGAACACGTTTGGTGGCGTAATGGTAGCATTCGACTGCTACGTCAAGGGTGCGCGGGTTCGATTCCCGCATAAAGACATACTATTTGCAATGCTCTGGGTGTTTATATGTATATGTATGTATTTACTAAAATAAAAGTATTAAGTAGGTATGTTTATCTGCATTCTAGAACCAATAACACAAGCTAGTTAAACTATGCTGACTTTGGGTCTAGAGAGCGCTGTATAGAATGTTTTAGAATATTTATTATTTATTTATTTATTTACTTAGCATAATATTTAGACAGTTTAAGAACATCCATACAACGATTGACCCTATCAAAATCTTATCAACAGATGCCAAAAGTACAAAATGTTATTTTTACGAGAAATCCCAATTTTTTTATAACCTAAAAGTAGCCTATTATTATTTAATTTTTTAAAATTTATTTTCTCGAAAATACTTATATATTAATTATTTTGATACTGTTTATTATATTCTCACCAAACGGCTACGTTATACCATTACCAGCCACCGAAACTGCCATCCAAATCGGCTCAGCCGTTCCAGTCAAAAATTCCGTTCCGACATAAAGACACAGACAAAAATTTAAAAAAAATCTTTTTTGTTACACCGTGCATAACTCATAATATGCATTAATTTAAAACCTGTTATTTAACTATCAAAAATAGACACTACCATTTTATTTATTCCTACAGATATACAGACAGATTAACATTCAATCTAAACATCTACACTAATTAATAGTTTTCCCCAAGTTATTGCAATTTCGAAAAACCATTTTAACTTAAATTTTCCCGACCCCAGTCCCTGGGAGCTAACAGCGGATACGCGCCCCCTCTGGCGGGTTGCGGAGTACCTACCCCTGCCAAGGGGGTGGACAGTGATGGATGAGACCCAACCCAATATTTGCGGTGCGATGATACTCCAATTAAATATTATCAATTATTTGTTTTGGCGGTTTTCGATATGGTAGGGTGCGGTGGAGTCGTGTTATGTCAATATTTTTTATGGATAACCGATTTCAAATGTATAAATGTTTGTATGTAGATAACATACTGTTTTGTTAAGTAATAAGTTATTAATTTTGGAAAGACTTTAATAAAAACAAATACTCTAGCAAGTGATAACCAGACAAATCAAATGAGCCCAAACATGACGGGTTTATCTTGTTTAGTTCACAAGTTCCTATGACCACTTACCATCTCCACCTTCGTAGCCTGGATATCACGTAGCAGCATTTGCCAAGAAGAAACAAATACATACATACATATATACAAATCACGCCTTTTTCTCATTGGGGTAGGCAGAAACAACATTTTTGCACTTGCTACGATCTTGGCATACTCATTTCGCTTCTTCAACTTTCATGATTGTTTTCATATACGCACGAAAAAAAACACAAATTATATGCACAAGTCTTTTATTTATCCCCAAATTATAGGAGGCGGTAAGGGTCTCGGTCCATAGAATCCCCTACCGTATCCATATCCACCGAAACCACCATAGCCATATCCACCGAAGCCTCCTCCGAAAACTCGTGGATATCTAGGGTAGTAACCACCAGGGTATCCATAGCCACCGATCCAGTGAGATTCTGTCACCTGCAAAAAAATAAATAGATATTATTACTGAGGTCTACTCAAATGATGTATCGAGTTCAAATCCGGCCGGTCAGTACTTATGTGAATTTCACTATGTAGAATTTATGTGATAATCACATGATCTGCTGACGGTGAAGGAAAAGCATCGTGAGGAAGCCCACATGTCCTAGAAGAAATTCTAAGGACATGTCCGATCCACCAACCCGCATTAGGCCAGCGTGTGTGGATTAAGGTCTAAACCCTCTCAGCTCTCTCGTTAGAGGAGAGGAGACCCGTGCCCAGCAGTGGGATATAAATAGGTTGCTATAATTAAAAAATCTGCTTCGGCCCGGTGCAGGAATCATCCAAACTTAAGTTTTAATTCTTAATTCTTACTCAATCTTACATTTAATGTACTTTTACAAAATTAAAAGCATTTTCTGCTAAATATATTTATCTTGGAAGCGCTATTTCTTGACATGATGAAACGATTTCCCCTTATACCAAGATGGGTTGCATAGTGTCTATGACCTGCTGCTATTTCATCCATCCTGCGTCAATTCTATAGGTACTTCACAGTACAGTCGATTTCCTACATAATTATTTTGAACTATTAAAAATATTATAACCGCGGTAGCCTAGTGGTCTGGGTAATGGACTGCTGAGACGAGGTCTCGGGTTCGATCCCAGGTTCACTATGGCACACACCAATGACTTTTCGATGCTTTTCGAAGTTATGTGTGTATTTATCGCAGGTTTATTAGTGCCTCGGAGTGCACGTAAGCCGTCGGTCCCAGTTGCCATACAAACATCTATGGCAGTCGTTACGGCTAGTTGGAGCCCACAAAAGTCCAACCAGTCAAACTTGGAGCTCCGATATCGCCATTGGTCATAATGACCATTGGTTGTGGAGGTGAGATGGCAGTCGCTCCACGGAAAATATCGAAGTTCAGCCGCATCACAGTTAGACTGGAAAGCCGACCCCAACTGAGTTGGGAAAAAGGTTCAGAGAATGATGAAAAATATTATAAAAGTAGGTACACACCTGCACAACCACAAAAATCACTGCGATCAAAATCCAAAACAGTGTAGCGGACATTTTCAAGTAAAACCACTATTCTTCAATAAAGCTAAACAATAAATAATGAAATTCAACACATACTGAAATAATATATACTCCGAACAACAAGCTACTATTTACTTTTCAATAAAAAACGTTGACCTTTATTGCAACTGAATAAGATTCAAAATCATTTAACAATCTCGAGTTTCAGTACTGTTTGACTTGACATATAAGTGTGAAATGACTGTTTTCAGATAGTTTTCCACAATGGTTGGGTTTATAGTGTAAGAAGATGCTAAATAATGTTAACCACTGATGTCATAACCTTCATTGTAGGGGGATACCCAGGGTAGGTAAGTCCCCCGAGAGGGCCATCTCGAAGCCGAAAAAGGTCCGGGTTAGCCGGAGGGCAAGGGAAATGCCACCTTATACCCAAGCGCTAGAAGACCCTAAACGGCGTGCGGTTTTAGTCCGTTTGATTCCAATATAACCCCTAATTGATGTGATAATACTCTCAGGGTTGAGGAGTCAAATGGCAGGCGCTCCGGAAAAAGTTAAGATTAGCCAAAATCAAGGGAAGACCCTAAAATTGCCCCTTGCATTCTCCGTCACCATCATTCATCATCACACTCGCACTGCCGATCCTGGAGGGGAGTGGTGTTGAGGAGTTTGGAGGAGGGGAGGGGTAGAGGATGGGGAGATGGGGAGAGGGGGTTGTGAGAGTCTGCAGCAGCAGCTGCTTCTCTCTTATCAATTTTCGTATAGATGTTTATTTAAATAAATATCTAAGTAATCGACTCCATTCCTCTTTAAACAAGTTTCCGCTCAATTAAATATTTGGGTTGTGCGTTAATTTTTCACTCCAATTGATTGCCAAGTACTTATAATGCATTCAATACTTATTGGAAAAAATTTGCTTCCGATAGCGTTTTTATGGCGATATTTAAGAAATGGGTTAATGAATCGTTCAAGTCTTTTTTACTAGATTAGGCCATAGCGTAGTATACCTAGCTGTCATAGTTATGCATTAGTATTGGTTATGAGTTTAGCCACAAAATTCTACTAATATTACAAACATTAAGTAAATATTCTAGGGTTATTCTACATAGAAAGAGAAGAAAGAAAGAAAGAAACGTTTATTTGATGCATTAAACACTGTAAATGTTCATAAACAACTAAGCTAGCACATAGCGGTCTCTAGACTCTAAGTAAACATAGTACCTATAACTAGTTTGTGTTATAGGTTCTGGAATGTAGATAAACATACTTATTTTTTTTGCAAATACATAGGTACTAATTATACATAGAAACACCCAGACCAATGCAAATAGACAAATTCATGAATACAAATATTTGCACTGAGCGGGAATCGAACCCGCGCCCCCTATCGCAACGGCTGACTGCATACAGCCTGACTTACAGCTTAAGGTTTAGGACCTAGACCATATGCTGTAAGTCAGGTAGATACATAGGTATTAGTCTACCTACCAACTTTACACGTCGTAATTATATTTCTCATGTCTAAACCAGTTTATAAATCCAATAGCTTCCTTGCTGTTACAAAGGGCCGCGGTAGTCATCGCCTAAGCTTGCAACACTGCGCCTGTGTGCGGCTAATAATTAAATATTTTCATAACACGACAACACTGGCCCTTGCTTATAAATCACGGGTCTGTGTGCGTTTTCATTGCCCATTTGGATACGTCACGATTATGTTTTTAGTACTCTTTTTATCGTGCGGAAATCCCCACGGATACCTACCGCGGCGGAGTGGGCCTGAGTAGCGGGGAATCTAGTGCGCCGTAGAAAAGATACCCTAAGATTTTAGGATAAGACCAGAGTAATTTTTCGGGACTAATCCCCCCCTCCCCTATACCACTACAACTGCCTACCCACGACACGAACACACCGAGTGATGACACTCGGGAAGTGCCAGGAAACGCTAAACTGTCTTAGAACCCGCTTCGAAAGTAATCCCCCAGTGGTAAGTAGTAAGTAGGGTAGTCAGAGCTCGCAGCTCCCTCTCCCCCTCTAGGGTCGGCACCGCAAGTGTGACACCCCTGTGGTTGACACAAAATTGAGACAGTAAACCCGTCATGGACCGCAAAACACGCAAAAACCGCGCCAGGACGTGGAGTTGCGGATAACAGCCCGTGAAACCATACCATACCATACCCGTCATGGAGCTAGAGAGGTGATATAACAGCTTCTTTTGTTGATGCGAGGACTCACCAGACATCGTACATGAGATCCCCCCACCTCTCCCTAGACTCCCGGCCCGTTCTAGCCCCCCTCCTGTCCTTCAAATTCGGCAGCGTAAGTGTAACCCCTATGTTGCACACGTCCAT
Organism: Lithosia quadra; assembly: GCA_963576445.1. NCBI lineage: Eukaryota > Metazoa > Arthropoda > Insecta > Lepidoptera > Erebidae > Lithosia > Lithosia quadra. The sequence goes on along the minus strand of OY754901.1, from coordinate 4,151,468 downwards.
ACGCAACGGTGAGCGCTTCCCATCAGATAGGGCACGTGCTTCTCTGCCACCTAAGTAGTATAAAAAAAGTTGAACCTTAAAATATAGTATATCGCCCTTTTGATATAGTAAGTTAAAGGTAAAGGACAATGGACTACAATGATAATATATACAGATCGTCGACGAATTTAATCAAATTATGTCTTTGAGCGTGACTTTCAAACAAAACATAATATTGATTCAGGCATTGTTGACGCATATAAAAGCGTGTGTGGTTAGTTAGAGCCTTCGTTTACCACGCGAATTATCGAGGGATTGACAATTTTGTTGTTTAATACTCACTCCTTTCAAAATTAATAATAATAAATATTCTACTACATTCTACAGAGCGCTCTCTAAACCCAAACTTAGCCTGTCTTATGGGTTCTAAATTGTGAATAAGCATACCTATGTATTCTATTTTTTGTCACTCACACACACACACACATACACACAATCACGCAAAATTTAAGTAGGTACTACAGTGGTGTAGCAGTACCAAATACGATTGCCATGTATGATAACTTAGATTCGATTCGAGGTTGGGTAAAATCTTGTTGGAGAATCATCTTCCTCTTAACGGTTTACTGGTTGCAAGAAATATTTGCAGGAGTCCGGGTTCTGCTTATTATTCTTCACTAACTGTTGCCCGTGGCTTGGACCGCGTGGAATTCTATACTGTTGCCGCAATCCATGGCAACTTATTCCAGGAATAAATAGTATTTAACCTATGTGTTATTAATTACAGATCTATACCTGTACCAATTTTCAGCCAGATTTGTTCAGCCATTAGCGCGTGGTCAAGTTAAAAACATCCAAACTTTCAAACATCCTTTCCTCACAAACTTTTATATTTATAATATTTTAAAAACAGTAGTAAGTAGGATTAGTGTATTGGCTTTAATGAGAGCGACTGCAGTCCAGCTTGTTGAGCGATGGCCCGACTAGCAAGTGAGGTTGACTTGTGCCAGAGGTGTTGGCTATAATGATAATATATAGGTATATTTTGTTTTTTTTTCTGACCAAGCGTACATAATGGAAACACACTCTCATAAGGGTAAATTCATAACGCTACAAGTTACTCATAAGCCTCGCCACCATTATGTCCCACAATATAACACAGGCTAAGATATTCTAAATATTTCATAGCAATTTGTCAACGTCTTTAAAAAATAATTTCGTGTCGTGATTCAGGGGTTTTATTCATAATTTGTTTGTTGTGATGTCTTTATAGCTTATTATCTGTGGAACAAAGCACAGCTCTGATAAAAAGAACCTTTAAAAAAAGGTTTTTTGACTTGGTGTCATGGGCCAGTAAAACTTAAGGAAGGAACCCGTTGAAGAATACAACTGTCAAGTCAGCCCATTTGCTTATAATACAAGTTGGTACGCACACACTGACACATCGCACTGACACTAGTTTGTTTTTTTTTACACCACTTTTCTTTAGATCGGTCGCGTCAATATGACTTCACCTCGCCTGATGGTGAGCCAAAGATAAAGTCTCAGGACCGGGGGTCACCACTACACACACCGATAGTGCTACAGTGGCGGCTCTCAGCTTGACGGCCTCATCAAATGCTTTTTCAAGCCCCGCTCAAAGTACCCGGGATTGTAAAGGAGGAAGGAAACACATGCGCTGGTAAAGAGTTCCAAGTCTTTATGGTGCGGCAGAGAAAAGAGGCACCGAACTGCTTGTTACGAAAAAATTAAAATACAGCTCATGTCCTGTGTAGTAAAAAAAAACCTTATTGACAGCAAAAAAAATATCCAGGATCCAGGAATCATTTTAATTGAAATCGGGTAAAATATTATTATCCAAAATTCACTTACACCAGGCTAACCTAACAGCTAACATCTCCAAAGCGTTCCGTCCGTGTGTTTTACAGGTTCTTGTTTGGTAACACGTAAGAGAGGTTTTTAAAATGCAATATTTATTCCCTGTTGAGTCATTTCGTTAGCATCATCATCCTTAGAGCCTTTTCTCAACTCAGGGTCTTTTCAGTCTAACTACGAAGCCGCGTACTTCGATTATATTCCGTGAAGCGACTGCCATTTGACCTCTACAACCCTTCGGTTCGTGCCTCTTTTATTTACCGCACCATAAAGACCTGGAATTCTTTACCAGCTCACGTGTTTCCTTCCTACAGTCCCAGGTCCTTCAAGCGGGGCGTGAAAAAACATTTAATGAGACTGTCAAACTGAAGTGCACCATTATGAAACTGTCGGTGTATGTAATCAGCACCCCCTTCCTGAGACTTTACCTTTAGCTTACCATCAGGCGAGGTGAAGTCATAAAAAATATTAAAGCCACAGGTATATTCCCAGGACTGAAAAAAAACGGTTTTACACATTTTTTTTCTTTGTCTTAGGTAACAGACAAGCTCACGGTCCACCTAGAGAAAGCCTATGCTCGTGTGCAATACAGGAGCATCACACTCGCGTCGACAACTCTGTGAAAACCTCATGCTTTTCTTGAAGAACCCCATATTGATATGGCAGAAGATGTACTGGCTAGCAGATGAGCTTCTTAAACCTAAAGGTCTCCCTTATTCGTAGGTACTTTGAACCTTTTCTTATATTTTTTATATCATTCAATCGTAAAGTCCAATGTTATTTTCGCGACAAATAAATCGGCATTACGAACCTCTTGATCGTTTTAAAACGGAGGTGAATAATACAAAAGGCGAATATAAATATATTATACAAGTTTTATATATATAATGTGTATTGTATATATATTGCGTGTACGAGTACATACATTAACATTATATTGTCGTCGCGTTGTACTAAGCTCGGCGCACCGCTGTGCGATATGCGACTGATGGTGGACAGGGTTGCCACAACAAAATATAATGCTAAACTAAAACTATATATTACTTTATATTTTAAATTATTTTGAAGTCTTTCTGGGGAACAACACCTATCCCTCTTTCACTATTAAGAGGCACGCGTTGCAACCCTAGGTCTTATGCTAATGTGATGTCTAAAATACGATTCAGACTAACCGGCTTGCATCAAGCCAAGCCAGACGGTATTTTTTAATGCGGTAAAGGAAATTGAAATATTTTTCTCATGACAATTACATTTCGCTATGGCTAAACAACAGAACTCCAGATGACCCTGAACGGCCGGACTTCGGACGAATTCTAATAGCAGGCATCGTTAGCTTGCGTCGGATCCATTCGAAGCCATACAGCTATTATTGGAAAAGAGATTATCAGTGCATATTTTGTTTTTTGGATCATGGATGCAAGATGCTTTTGACTATAGGTAGTAGTTCCAATGGACGCCAGATGACTTCCATAGCATGCGTACGGCCTCGTCGTTGAGTATATTGGCTCAAAAATACACAAACGAAATTATAGTATTATATTTTTCCTTGCGTGACAACCCTACAAGATTTGTGGCGGCTACTCGTGTAGGGCGTATGTTGCATTCTTTTATTATTTTTGAACGAATATCATATTTTTGATATTCCTTTTACCATACTTATCTGTTTTGGACGCCTTTTTGCGATATATTATGAGATTTTATTTTTTATTTCACTGTTCACTAGTCTTGAGCGCGATGTAAGTGATTTTTAAACAGATTTTTTGCGTGAATAGTAAGGATAAAGTATTTTTTTTAATAACTTTTAGGTGGCAGACAAACACGGCCCACCTTATGGGAAGCGGTCACACTTAGAGGTGTTACACTCAGGTTGAGAGAGTTTATGTGCTGACAATGCAGGAGACTTTATATAGTCTCCCCGCTGATAACACAGAATCCCTCCAGTAAACTCTGGCTACCCTACACCGCCGGGAACAAAACACGATGGTTATTATGGCCGCGGTGTTCTGTAGGGCGGAGGTACTACCCCAGTCGAACAGCTCATTTCGGACGGGAGATACCGTCGTGTCCTACTTCCTATATAAGAAGTAATTTCAAATAAAATTATGTTATTTGAGTTTTTGTTTTCTCGCGATAAAGTATAAATTGCTATTTTAACTTTCCTATAACTTTTCTAATTTAATTTCGCAACTTTTGTCACATGATACAAATTTAATATACTTAGACAGATTTTTGAAGTAAGTAATTTTTTTATACCGCTTAGTTGGTAAACAAGCACACGGCCCACTTGATGGGAAGCGGTCACCGTGGCCTAAAGACGTGTGCAGTCATGAGCAGTCAACCCGGGCTTCAAAATACAAGCTTTTTGTATACCAAGGATTGCCGCTTGTATGAATTTTCCATTTAAAACACTCATGTATGAGTCACTACACGGGTCTTTCATACATGACTTTGTATGGCACGATCGAATAACCTTGAAACTTGTTAAACATAGGAAATTATCTTATTTATTGAACGTAAAAGTCATTGCCTCATGTGTTTTTCCGACAAAAGACTTCTGGCAAAACCACAGTAGGTACCTAAAACTAAAAAGTCAAAAAAATATTGTTAATATAGCGTAGGGCAGTCAATGATGATTATTGTGAGCGCCCCACTCCTTTTTAACCAACTTCAATATGGAGGTTCTTAATTCGACAGTATTTTCTTTTGTTTGTTAGCTCAGAACTTTCGACTGGGTGAACCGATTTTGATGATTCTTTTTTATTTGATAGCTGTCGCTTTCCCATTTCAATTTAATTAGTTGAAGTCAGTTTTTTTACATTTCTTTTTTTATGCCTTGCGATTAGTCGTCCCTTTTTATTTTGCGAAATAGGTCATAAAATAATTAGGTACTCCAATTACCTAACTCAGAAAATTGAATTTTAAAAATTAAATACTTTAAAACTATTTTTCATAACATCAGTACATAACTTTAGCAGTTCATCATACTATTAAATTATAATTTAATAGTATGATGTACTATTCATCATACTATTAATCATACTATTATTACTATTAATCATACTATTAAATTATAATTTAATAGTATGATGTACTATTAAATTATAATTTAATAGTATGATGAACTGCTAAAGTGATTATAAAATGTACATTTGTCAACAAAATAAAATATTAGTCGTCATCCCTATATTCGAATTATATTTCGGACTTATCACTCCACAAACTATTATACGTAAATTATTATTGGTTTTAACAAACTTCATTCATAAAATAATACCTATATTTATAAGTTTTTTGACTTTCATTATTAAGTCAGCTTACCATGGTGCGCGATTTTGCAAATTTTGTCACGCACTGTAGCGTCACTACAGATTACTAAATAGCTGACGGTGACGTCACCTACTTAATTGGAAATTGTCTTTGTACGGTAGCATCAGCTGCTGCTTGTGGCGAATCTGGCCCATGTGGGAGTGGCCCTCTATAGGGCTGCTCCTAGACTTTCCACGTGTCCCTCTGACTAGCAAAGGGCACAGTGGGGAGCGGATGGGTAGCGTTTTGGATCTCCTTATGCAGACGGGGTTGACAGGACGGCCGACTGTCCATCCTACATCCCACCGTAGTCAGTGAAGCGGTGCGATGCTCGCCCCACCTTTGGCCAACATCTTGAAACCGTAGATGGCCCGTGGTCAGCTGCGATGTAAAGCATTATGACTATTGGGTAACCTTACACTGCAGTAATTGAGACCCGAGACGGCGTGTGGTTTTAGTCGGCTCGATTCTGACATAACAACCCCCAGATTTCTTCAAGGATGAAAAAAACATGCTAGTAGGTACTATTATTTGCTCTGTGATCAAGTTTTTTCATGATGAGTTAGTCTGGGCTTCGCCCACCGTGAAGGACTGCCTTTAAACATTTTATTACCGTATGTCTCATTCGTTAAGGATAAAATATAAAAGTCAACCTCAGTCGTTGATACAACATATCAATAAAATACATACTTATAAGAAATAATGAGCATCCAAATTATGTTCATAAAATTGTTAATCCTTAGTAATGGAACACTTTAAAGCCAAATACTTACGTGAATTTTTGGTTTGAAACTGACGTTTTTTGCGTTTAAAATTTATTCTTTATTTGCCGCACCATAAAGACTTGGAATTCTTTACCAGCGCATGTGTTTCCTTCCTCCTATAGTCCCGGGGCCTTTAAGCGGGTGGTGGTGACCCCAGTCCTGAGACTTTGCCTTTAGCTTACCATCAGGCGAGGTAAAGTCATTTTGAGGTGTCCTATATAGAAAAAAATTAAGTCGAGGGACCATGAACTTTTTTTATGTACGAAACTTCGAAATGACTTCACCTCGCCTGATGGTAAGCTATGGACCGGGATCACCACTACACACATTGATAGTGCATTTGATTACACCGACGTAAAACTGCAGTTTAAAAAAACATTAAACTTGAGGTTAATGAGACTGGCAGTAAAATGCGACCTACGTAACTAAGAGAACTTAAAAAAAAAAACAATTTAAAATACCTTTGACATCCTGGCGTTAGAAGATCTAAAACGGCGTGCGGTTTTAATCGACAAAAAGAGGTCTTAGAGATTTTTTTTGCCCGATAAGGACCCCATACATTGTGACGAGATGCCATGCAGTATGCATGTTGTGAACCCGACAGTAAGTAGGATAGCCAGAGCTCGCAATCCCCCCCTCATCCCCCAATCCCCATCGCCAACCCCAAACTTCAAAACTGAATGTGAGGATACTATTTTTCCGTGCGGTAATCCTGATGGATACCTACCCGCCTTTTTTTTTTGGATGGATACCCACCTTGCGGCCAGTGGGGCATATTATATCGGACTCTTACCAACTAAAACCGCACGCCGTCTAGGGTCTTCCTGACGCCAGGGTTTAAGGTGGCCCATAGAGCATTTCCCTCGCACCCCGGATGTTGCACACCTTCATAGGCCACGGTGACCATTTCCCATTAGGTGGGCCGTGTGCTTGTCTGCCAACTAGGTATATAAAATAACAACTTTTAGCTCCAGTGAGAAGACACCCTAACGAGGTATCGAAAGTAAAAAAAAGGGTTTTAAACCTCTTAAATAACCATTTAAGTATTAACTTTTAAACTTTCGCGTTCCATAACTTATTATACGTAAACGGGACTTATATAAACGGGAGCCAGCGTATATGCCTTATGTCAGGGGAATAACGGATAAGATCGGCACCGTGCTAAAAAAGTACTCCATCCCGACAGTTTACACACCAGGCATTAAAGTAAACAACATCGTGGGCACACCGAAGGATGTCTTACCGCTTCAGACGCCAGGGGTCTACAAGGTGGATTGCAGCTGCGGTAGCAAATCAGCGATTGCAGAACATCTTTTAGAAGCGGGCACGAATCACTGGATTGAATTCCACAATACGCAAGTCCTCTCCACCGAACGTCACTTCTGTTCAAGAGCTGTACGTGAAGCGATTGAAATCAAGAAGTACAAAAATTTCAATCGGGAAGACGGTTTCAAGTTATCTGCGACATGGAATCCAGTGATTAAAAACTTGCTACCTCGCTTTTCTGCGCGGTCGGATAGACACCAAGGCGTTTGCACAGATAATAGGGACACTGTGAGTGTGGTATGTGACGGTACCTGGAGACAAGAAAATATAAAAAATGTCGAAAATGTGCGGGTAGAAGAAGAACCGGCTACCTCACGGACTCGGCGACGGAGGGCGTGCACGGCTGAAACAGTCAGCCTGTGACCACGGCCGGTGTAACCTGGTCGAAACGTCAGGCATCCAAAGGTATGTATATACCTTTAACGTGTATCGCGTTAAGTACCATTTAAGTAATTCACAAAACAATACTAGGAATACAGACGGGCCAGCCAGGCACTTAATAACCTTTGCTGCGCATACGCATACCTTTATTTAACCTTGTTGATAAAAATGGATACAAATATTCGTAATTAAAGAACAATATGCAAAGTGAACTTGAGTTTACTATTTATATTATGCATATACGGTGTAAATAATTAATGCGTAAGTACACTGGTAGCCATTGTACAGTCGGGCGGAAAAGCGTTACTTACTTGAATTTTTTTTTTGTTATAGGCTCTCGTTTGACCACAATCTCACTTGGTAAGTGATGATGTGGACGACGGTGGAGCACGCTTGCCTAGAAGTAACCTGTTCACTCTAGACTTGAAGATTTCTAGGTTATAGCTTTCCGGAAATACAGACTCAGGCAGCGCGCTCAATCTTTAGCAGGACCAATAATTAATGTATTGCCAAAACAAATCTAGGTTAGCTGCTATAAAATACCTCTGTACATCTTCTATTTAATCATTTTAGCTACACACTAAGTTATAACCTAAAAAAATTAAGTCTAGATTGCAAAAGCAACCTATTCACTCTAGACTTGAAGACTTCCAGGTTATAGCTCTCCGGGAACACAGACTTGGTCATTACATACGTACGCATAATTTTTTATACCACTTCGGTGGGAGATAAGCACACGGCCCTCTTGATGGGAAAGAATCACCGTGGTCTATGGACGTGTGCAACACCAGGAGCGTCACACTCGCGATGCCGACCCTGTAGCGATGGGGGGAGGAGGTCTATTTAGTGAATAATGAACGTATTACACTAATATTTTTTAACTAGATGGAATTGCACAACCTGATACCTCCAAGTCCTTTCCATCTACGAACGACCAGACGAACAGCGTCACGCCACCGCTATATGGTCGATATTCCACTCATACGCACAAAGCGCTTTGCTGACACGTTCATCGTGCGTACAGCTAAGGAGTGGAATTCCTTGCCTGAGTCTGTGTTTCCGGAAAGCTATAACCTGGGAGTTTTCAAGTCACGAGTGAATAGGTTCCTTATAGGCAAGCGTGATTCATCGTAGACCACATCGTCACTTACCATCAGGTGAGATTGACTATTATACGTGAACGGGAATTAACACGTTAAAGGTATATACATACCTTTGGATGCCTGACGTTTCGACCAGGTTACACCGGCCGTGGTCACAGGTGAGATTGAGGTCAAACGTAAGCCTATCATGAATAAAAAAAAAAAAGAACATGTACTTAACGTAATATGAATTATATATCTAAGGTGTTATATGATGTGAAAGGAAGACATATCCCACCGATTACAGGCATTCAATAGCTATCTGCACATGATAATAATTATGTTAAAGGGAATTAACGCGATCATGGTATAGGTATACCTTTGGAATGCCTGACGTTTCGACCAGCCAGGTCACAGGCTGACTGTCTCAGCTGCGCACGCCCTCTGTCTACATAATATATTTTCTCCGTTTACATATTATCATAGTCATGGAACGCGAAAGTTTAAAAGTATCTGCACATAGGCAAAGATAAATGTTATTGAAGCACTTCTGTCGTCACCTGTCCATAGCTAGACGTCCCATCCCATCCCTTATATGTGCGTACGCCGCAGCGCTGGCATTTACCGTTATTTTATTGCCTATAGCTTATTTGCATACGTGAGAATATTTTTTTGCGTTGGTAACCAAATAACCAAATACGACGAAAATTTTTTTTTATTATTATTGTATTTTTATTTACTTACTCATACGATAGTCTTTTATTGATGCGATGGTAGCTGAATGGATAAGGACGCGGCCTCTACTCAGAGGTATCGAGTTCGAATCCGGCCGGACAGTACCTACCGACCAATGTGAATTTCACTTTGTGGAATTTATATTGTGCTAATCACATAATTTACCATCTGCTGACGGTGAAGGAAAAACATTGCGAGGAAACCCACATGTCCTAGAAGAAATACTATTTTTGACGTCAAAAACTACTTAATACTAAGTTTACCACTGCTTCCTAGGCGCTAGTGGAGAAGAAACGGCGCAACAAACTCCACTGCTGCATTTTCAGACGTCAGGTTATACATAGATTTCTTAAGACTAAATATATGGACGAATGTACATTTTTGTCTCGTGTCAATATAAATAAAGGTATAAAAAAAACGTTATAATAAAAATTTAACCCAAGTTAAAGTTAAAGTTAAAATAGGTACTTGTAATGTTGGGTAAAGCTTGGTGTTACTGCCTTGCTTAACTAGATAGCTATGCCATGATATCGTGGAATAGTTTCGTATAATAAATACCATGCATAATATAGTTGGAAGTGTTATTAGCGAGTGAACTGCCTAATTTGCATAGGTCAGCCAGGACTGAGGAGCTTAAATTATAAGACATAGAGTATAAAAATTATGTGGAGTGAACAGACTGGGTACGTTTTCTGCCTACGGGAAGCCTTAGTCATAAGAAAAGCGAGCTTACCGCGACGCGCATTGATGATTTCAAGTTTAGACGGTGCAGAGGGAGACGAGTGATTCAGATAAATGGTTTAAAGGTCAATCTTTCTCCAACAGTGTAGCAGATATGAACTGAATTGCTTAACACTGTTTGCAGTCTCTGCATTTGTTAAATTGCTGTAATTTTACAGTGCTGAACGACTGTTCACCTCGCCACCAACGGTTTAACGTGCTCTCGAGGTACAGAAATACCCACACTTTGCATATAAATATTTGTTTTGAGTGGGCATCGCCATACACTCGAGATCGTCTCAACGCTCTTTACATACCTTTTTTTTTCATACGGAAATCCTCATGGTAACCACCTCGCCTTCCCTCCCAACCGACCAAAACCGCACGCTGTGTTCGATCTATAGACGCTGGGGTGTTAAGAAGCCTATAAGGCATTTCCCTCGCACCCCAGGTGACCCTTTTTTTATACCACGTAGGTGGCAGACAAGCACACGGCCCACCTGATGAGAAGCGGTCACCGTGGCCTATGGACGTGTGCAACACCAAAGGTCCCTGGGCCATCTACGGTTTTAGATGGCTTCCTCGGGTGTGGGAACCACAGACTCTTTACATATCTAAAACTGTAATACTTAGGTAGTTGTTTACGATTTAAACAAGCGACGTATCTGTACAGTTGCACTCGTTAGTCTTTGACAAAATTATGAAACAGCACAGCGGCGGGAAATGACAAATTTATTCCTCTCTACAACTATTGTTGTATTCAAACTGCCAATTTGCCCACAAATACCAGAATTATTAGAGAGAAACCGAATTATTATATTTGTGCGAATAATAATATAATACCGAATTTAATATAACACAATAGACAGATCAGTGAATATGGTGATCTATAATGTAATTTAATTTAATATTGATAAAAACAAGAACGTGTAGAATTTATGGACGAAACGCGTTGAAAATGAGACTGTCACAAAACATTGTTTTTTTTTATTTCTTTTCGCTACTTAAACTGACTGAATCGAATGACGTTTGCCGCGTAGTGGCTGACTAGTGTAAGTGGGCTGACTCTAGTCAGTTGTATTGTTCAACACGTTCTATCTTTAGGTTTTTAGGTTTTTGGTTCTGAATCGGCCATTTAACTCAAGTAAGTATTTTTTTTAAATAGCTATCTTTAATGTACAGAAAAGACTAATTTAGGTACGATTTTATAATAGATTCTATAGATGCTATGCTACTATCCATTTTAAATTAGTAAGATAAACTAAATACCTACTTCAAAAAATGAAACCTATATTAATTAATTCAATAAATGTAAATATTTAACCAAACTAATCTGACGTTCAACTTTGACATTTTGTAATACATTTGTTAAAGCATTTTGTAAATTGATTCGGTGACATTAAGAATATTAATCAAAGTTTGGCGAGTTTTGAATATCGAACACAATGATTTTTTAAATAAAAAAAAAATATTCGTTCGTTTATCAATTTTATTTATTCATTGAATTATTGACTTATTCACGTTCGGAAATTCAAAGATTTGCTTATCGTGACAGAAACAAGTAATTATGATCTGATGTGATTTATTTATTTACTTTTGCACGCGGCTTCGTCCGCTAAACGGTAAATTATTCCAGGGATAAAAGTAGTCTATGTTTAATTTCAGATCTATCCATGTAGGTCCCAAATTTCAGCCAGATCCGTTCAGCCGTTCTTTCGTGAAAGAGTAACAAACATTCATACATACATCACTCCATAGGTACCTACTGCAAACTTTTGCGTTTATTATTAGTAGAATTTATATTATGTAGAGTCGGCAACGCGAGTGTGACGCCCCTGGTGTTGCAGACGTCCATAGGCCACGGTGACCGCTTTCCATCAGGTAGGTCGTATGCTTCTCTGCCACCTAAGTAGTATATTCTCAACCTCCCTTCAAAGCACCCCTCTCCCATGTCCCCCCAACCTCCTCTACACGGTCGGCAGCGTGAGTGTGACGCCCCTGGTGTTACACACGTCCATTATAGGCCACGGTGACTATCTACTTCATCAGGAACCATATGCGTTTTGTTAGTTCCGTTGACGTTTTGTAAGTGCCGTTCAATGGTATACAGAATAAAATTATTTTTAACTATGACTCCTCTGCCGCCTAAGTAGTGTGAAAAAAAAATTAACCATCGACAATAAAATTCACCTAATTTTTTTAATACACTGTTTTAACAATCGTAATTTCTGAACGAGTCTCACGAGTCGTTCAAAAATATCATCGGAATATTGTTCGTTTATTTAGTTTGTGCGATAGTGTGAAGTTCTTTGTGATGTAGGATGTATTGGTGGCTGTATATTATTATTATTATTTAGTCGGCGGTACCGCGGGGAACTCGTTCTGAGTCGGGTTTAGGCCGTGACCTCTGGGGATGTGAAGGAGGGACTGCCGATATCGATGTTTTTGTTCATCGACTTTACTGTTGAGTGATGAATTTTTACATTGAAATAATATATTAAGTCAAGTTTTAATCAGTAATAATAATAAATATTCTATGACATTCTACATAGCGCTTTCTACACTTAAAGTAAGCATAGTTTAAATAACTTGTGTTATAAGTTCTAAAATTTAACTAGTTTGTGTAATGAGTCTAGAATGCGGATAAACATACTTAGGTATACCTAATACTTTTTTTTTGTAAATTATATTGATATTATACATAGAAACACCCAGCCCAATGCAAATACAAATATTCATGCAAACAAATATTTGTCCAGAGCGGGAATCGAATTCGCATCTTCTGTCGTAGCACTACCGCTACGTCAAAGAGCCTGAGCTTTGCCTGATAAGTACATTTTCTTTTATATAATTGAAGTACATGTAAATTATTTACCAACTAAAAGATTAAAGCGAACTAGTGGACTAGGTGTAATGTAATTAACATTACACAATAAATAGCTCGAAAACTAATCTGATTCCACTCTTTCATTCAGTAAATTTATTGCGACTTTTTTTTAATAGGTACTACGTGAAAGTTATGTTTTTGCTTAATCACATTAAATACTGTTTATGGAGTTAAAATTATTCTAAAAGTTTGGTATAAGTTTAAGTTTAAAGAATTATTTAACTTCATATTTTATTAATTTATGCCCTTTAACTTCGGAGGCGAATAAATATAATTGTATTTTTACCAAAAAAAACTTCATTATTTAAAATTATAACAACGAATTAATAATTTTGGAGGTGGCCCAATAAGACTCAAAAAGTACCTGTGGCTAGCATGCTAAAAAAATATATAGGTAACATGAAAGTTGATTCACTCAGTCTATATTCACTAATTCAAATTAAATAAATTCAAACCAAATAAATATAATAAATACGACATATCTACGACATAGAGAAATATAAGTATCGACTCAAAATTACTCCAAAAATATTTTCTATCGATAGATTATTTCGCAACCATCATCCCAGCACTAAAACGCGCGTCACTTTCGTGTTTCATCTTTTACACCTTCCATGATGCACCTCGCGATACCCCCTCTCGCTCACACTCGGGCCTTTCTCTCGCACTCTCTTTGCGTACCTCCACAGGCTTAGATTTAACGCAGTTTTATTTTTTCATTTCTTTGGAATATTTAGTTTTTTGTACAGTGAGAGTCCATTGAAGGTTTTTTATTGCAAGTGTGTTTAAGGTTCGGTATTAAAAAGTTTTATACGGCTAATCCTATCTTTCCTACTAAAACGCGAAAGTTTGTAAGAATGTATGTCTGTATGTCTGGATGTATTTTTTTTTTATACCACTTAGGTGGCAGACAAGCACACGGCCCACCTGATGGGAAGCGGTCACCGTGGCCTAGGGACGCGTGCAACACCAGGGGCATCACACTCGCGCTGCCGACCCCAAAATAGAAGTATAGAAGACCGCGGCCATAATAACCATCGTGTTGTGTTCCCGGCGGTAAATAGGGTAGCCAGAGCTCACAACACTCCCCCCCCTCCTCCCCAAAATCCTCAACCCTCCTCACCTCCAGAGTCGGCAGCGCGAGTGTAACACCCTTGATGTTTCAAACATCCATAGGCCACGGTGACCGCTTCCCGTCAGGTGGGCCGTGTGCTTGTCTGCCACCTAAGTCATAATATAAAAAAATATGTTTGTGACTCTTTCCGTTTGTAGCTTTTTAGGTCCATGACGCATGCATTTTTAAAATTACAGTATTTCACACTTACGGTCCGTTAAACCCGTATTTACCCACCGACGGCGGCGATCGCAGGGTCAAACAGTTAACCCGTCAACTCTTTATAGCTGCATCTGTCATATTTAATTCCCAGAAAATATTTCACGGAAATTGTCGAAACCCAGGTACAGTTACGAAGATTTTTTTGTAATTATTATTTAAATATGACACATCATTGTATATGTTTATTTCGATCTGAATCATGAAAGTTGAAGAAGCGAAACCATTGGGTTGTGAAGCTCAGATGGCAGTCGCTTCACGGAAATATCGCGTTCCAGCCAAATCCGCAGTTAAGACTGGTAAAGCGGACCCCAGACTCCGAGGTGAAAGCTTTGGATGCGACTGGGATTAACGCTAGGATGAAGAAGAAGAAGAAGCGAAAGGAGTATGCCAAGAAGTGGAAAGATGTTGTCTCTGCCTACCCTAATGGAAAAAGGCGTGATTTGTATGTATGGATGTTTTTTGATCGGCTGACGGTCTCTGTGGCGTAGGTAGTGGTAGTGCAATCAACTGCTACGACAATATTCTACGACATTCTACACACCGATCTCTAGACCCAAAGTAAGCATAGTTTAACTAGCTTTGATTATGGGTTCTAGAATACGGTTTTTTTTTAAAGTTAGACACGTCAACATTACTGTACTTCGCCGAATGGTAAGCTAAAGGTAAAGTATCAGGAGCGGGTGTCACCAGTACATACACCGATAGTGCTACAGTGGTGGCCCTCAGCTTGACGGCCTCAACAAATGCTTCTTCACGCCCCTCTTAAAGGACCCATGACTGGAGGAGGTAGTCTTTATGGTGCGGCAAAGAAAAGAGGCACCGAACCGCTTGGTTCTTGATGGAATTAATTCCACTGTGTGACGTACATATTATATACTTTTTTTGTAAATACATGCACATATATTATTATACATAGAATTTTTGTTGTTGACTGTACATGAATACCTCTCAGACATTGACCTTTCTTTCTTTAACAACCGTATAAATGCAACTTTTCGGTACTGCAGTTCACAAGCATGAACCTAAAAAACTGACAGACAGAAAGCTTTGAAAACAAGGTTGTGTCACGAAAATGGCTGCGGCTATGAAATGTGATTCCTGGATATTTTTTCTTGCTGTCACTACAGTTTTTAAACTATTTCACTTCACAAGACATCATCATCATTCTCTGAAACTTTTCCCAACTCAGTTGGGACGTTTGTATGGCAACCGGGACCGACGGCTTAACGTGCTCTCCGAGGCACTTATAAACCTGCGATAAATACTTCACAAGACATGCTGTGTTTTTTCGCTATTTAAACTGACTGAATCGAATGATGGCTGGCTAGTGTGTAAGTTTTTTTTTATACTACCTACATAGGTAGACAAGAAAACGGCCCACCTGATGGGAAACGGTCACTTTGGCCTATAAACGTGTGTAACAATAAGGGTGTCACACACGCGCTGCCTACCCTAAAGGGAAGGGGGGAGGGCTAGAAAGGGATGGGGGAGGAACGGTACAGTGAGCTCTGGCTACCCTACTTACCGGCGGGAACACAACACGATGGTTATTATGGCCGCGGTGTTCTGTAGAGCGGAGGTACCTACTACCCCAGTCGGACAGCTCATTTCAGACGGGAGATACCGTCGTGTCCTACCTCCTTATGTGTCAAATGTGTGTAAATGTGTGTGTGCCTTAAAAAACATTTGATGAGGCGGTCAAGCTGAGAGCCACCATTGTGGCATTATCGGTGTTTGCAATGGTGACTCCCATTCCAGAGATTTTGCCTTTAGCTTACCATCAGGCGAGGTGAAGGCATGTTGACATATCCGACTTAAAAAAACAACGTACACGAAAGTGGATCAACTCTAATGTCGCCAGTGGTATTGTTCAACGCGTTGCATCCATTATGTTTTTAGGAACATGTTCACAACGATATTCTCATAATCCTTGGTAGTTGTTGTCATGGTGTATCAGACTCAAGTGCTGACGGCATTCGCAACGGACAGATTCATTTTCGTCTTATTTTTATATTATATATTGTTAAAAAATGTAGCGAAATATAAATAACAAAGCTGACATTTTTAAAATTACGTACGGTATAATCGGATTTCGCGTTTAATTTGGAGTTGTCCGACCGGGGAAGGAACTCAAACCCTATTGAAAATATAACATAACATAAACTCACGCCTATATCCCCGAAGGGGTAGGCAGAGGTACCCACATTTCGCCAGTTTATGTTTAGATTAATGTAATAGGTGGCGAGCCTATTGTCATTAACCGGCCACTTATAAACCTGCGATAAATACACACATAACTTCGAAAAGCATCGAAAAGTCATTGTTGTGTGCCATGGTGAACCTGGGATCGAACCCGAGACCTCGCCTCAGCAGTCCATTACCCAGACCACTAGGCTACCGCGGTTTAATAAAATATTTATATACTAATTATTATAAAGAGACCCTCGTTCCCGCTACCCATGGGAACATAATTCCAGGGATAAAAGGAGCCTATACCAGATGGGTTTAGTCGTTTTTGCGTGAAAGAGTAACATCCATACATTCATCCATAGTCACACAACAATATTAGATAGGTACTAGTTGTTCCCCGCGTATCGACTCGCATGGAATTCTCTTCCCGTTAAGGTGACACAAGGGAACCTGTTCCCGGAATAAAAAGTAGCCTATATTTTATTTCAAACTATAATCTATCTCTGTAACAAATTTCAGTCAGATCCATTCAGCCGTTTTTGTGTGAACGAGTAACAAACATACATCCAGACATCTATATTATTATATTCTTAAAAACTTTCACGTTTATTAACCGACTTCAAAAAATGAGGAGGGTTTTCAGTTTGACTGTATTTTTTTTATATTTGTTACCTCAGAGCTTAGTCGAATTGAGAATCTCCTCCTTTTTTAAGTCGGTTAAAAGCAAAATATCAAGGTTATCCTGAAACATACTTTATGAAGCAATGTTCAAAACCAGAAACCTTAATAAAGCAACATCGCTTTTAGCGACCTCTGCCTCTCGGGTCGGACATAATCGGAACCAGTTTGGGCCCTTCAGTCATAAATTAACACCGTACAATACGCTGACGTTAAGGATTCTGCAGTTATTATGTGAGGTAAACATACCGGTTGTCGACACATGAGCCCGAGAATGAATACACTGTTTTATTTTTTATTTTATTCAGGGACAACAAACAGTTACAATTTATTACGTATGTAGTGTATTAAAGGACAAAATCAATATAAAAACAATATTGCAATAACTCACTGTGTTATAAAAAAAACACACAAAATCAATTAAATTGAATTGGTAATGACTAAAAATGAACTCTTTAAAAAATAAAAAACAGGATACAATAAAATACATCCATATGAGAATACTAGCTGATGGCCATGACCTATAAGGAACCTAGGTACCTATTCCCGGGATAAAACGCCATGTGATAATTCAGACTACTACTAATACTAATTAGTCGAATGATTTTAGTTCAGTTTATAATTCTAGTTATTATGCATAGGTATTACGTGTTCAAATGGCGTAAATATATTCACATTTTCTCAGTGGGCGGTGTTTCAACGCGTTTGTGTTGCCGCGTGAATTGCTAGGTGCAGTGAGATAATGCAAGTAATTGGTGTATTTCTGCTGAGAAATATAATGAACTTGCGTCAACAAGTAAAGCTATGTTAATTGCAATACTTGTTACCTAGTGAATGAAAGAAACGATGAAGCGATTTTCATTTTTGTATACCACTTAGGTGGCAGACAAGCACATGGTTCGTCTGATGGTAAGCGGTCATCGTTGCCTACAGACGTCTGCAATACCAGGGGCGTGACACTCGCGTTGCGACTATTTCAAAACCTTCTAATGACCTTCTCAAAGAACCCTATAATTATATTGCAGCCGGGTTGCCTCTCGTGATGAGAAGTCAGATGGCAGTCGCTCTGATAAAAGCCAAAAAACCAAAGTACAGAATAGAAGAGAGCGAAACCTTCTGCAACTGATTCTTGAATTCTTGAATATGTAAAATGAAATAATGTAAAGATATAAGTTAAAATTAATTATTTTCGATGACCGCCTACTGGTATATTGACCCCAGTGTTCGATGCTATAAGTACGAAATGATTATTAACGCGCGCATGACAACGTAAATATTAAAAGTTCACTTTTAATATCATATAGTTATAAACGATGAATTTTGTTGTCCGCGCAAGTCATAAGAAAAGAGTGAGACTCAGTTAAACACTGCTAATATTACATTTTTTTATATAGAACACGTCAAAACTAGGGTGTTGGTGACTTCAGGACTCTCAATAATACGAACTACACGTCGCTGCAACCTGTCGAGAGCATCTAGTAAGTACTGTGCAGAGCCATCTCAAAGATGAGAGTAGTATTCCACGCCGGAACGAATTTGTGCCTTGTACAGAAGACACCACTGCTACCGGCGTGAAAAACCGCTTCATCGTGTTCACGACTCCCGAGTTTACGCGAGGCCGTTTTAATGATGCTCTCGATGCAGTTTTTGTTGTTCAGCTTGCAGCAAACATCAATGCCGAGTATATCGGGACTATCCTGCAGTGGCAATGGGTGTCCCGAAGAGTAGGTAGGAGAAAAAAGAAGATACCTTTGCTGTAAACGCACAAGCCTGCGTCTTCTTGGCATTGAAGTCGAATAGGTTCTCAGAACACCATTGGGAAATGTGATTCAGGACCCGGTCAAGCTCAGTGACAAGAAGCTGTCTTTTATCCTCGATGTCAGCCTGTCTGACCGCAGAGTGACCGAGATTTCATCCATGAAAGGTAGTTCCATCTGCATAGCAATGGATGCTGACTGCTGACAGCATGTCATTAATATGCACAAGAAATAGAGTGGGCGACAAGACGGATCCCTGTGGTAGCCAGCATTAACTTGCAAGAGCGCCAACGCTTGTCCGTCGCAAGCACTGAATGCGACGCTCCTGCAGGTAGCTATCAATCCAGCTGCACAATCGAGGAGGCAGACCAAAGGCAGGTAGCTTGGAAAGAAGCGACCTGTGCCAGACTCTATCGAAAGCCTTGGCGATGTCAAGGCAGACTCGCCAGTGACTCGCCATACTTGTCCATAGCGTCATCCCAAAGATGGATAACGTACGCTAGAAGATCACCCGTTGACGGTTTCGATCTGAAACCATACTGCCGATCATTAATTTTATTAAGTAGTGATCCTCTAGGTGCCGCATGAGCTGTGCGTTGATGATATGCTCAAAAACCTTGCAATGAGGTGACGGCTAAGGGCCGATAATTATCCGGGTCAGACCGGTCCCCTTTCTTGGGGATGGGCTGTACACTCGCCTCTTTCCATGCCGGCGGAACTGTACCCAAGGTGTAAGATGTGTGGTAGAGTCGCGTAAGCATTGGAGACAACTCAAGCAGTGCGCAACTTCGTAGAACCACCGCTGGAATTATTTAGACAGAGACATGGACATTTTTGAGAAATTAAAGAATCTTTATTTTTACCTGACTGCACCAGCGAGGGTTTCGCGCGTATGTATGTATGTATCTTTGTTCCTCCTATAGGCCTCTCAGCTGGACGGATTTCGATAAATGAAAGGTGTGCATCTCCTAAGTGTAATAGGGTACATGTAATGTGAACAAAAACCATAATTTTGATTTGTGGTGCTAAAATGTTGTCAAAAAAAAATTGTACTCACACTTTTTCGAGTGGGGTATCAAAATCAAGGGAGTTAACTGGAGTTAACAGACGTTTTCAATTTCAAAAATATAATGGTTAAAATGTCCTATACTTATACAAAGTATAAAATACAATTAATGATTTTTTTTTATTTTTTTATCATAAATTTTTTGGTTCTACTTTTAAAATGCCTTTAATTTCCATAGTTTTTTTTTTTTTGGTAATTATGAAGACTGATTTTATTTTAATAAAGCTTTAACATTACATTTAACCGAAGTATTTTACTGTTTGACAGTACACTTGTAGTCAGACCAATTTAAGGTAACTTATAAATAACTGAGTTTAGCATAACTCCCCCGAAAGGATTTATCACAGCTAACTCGTATATCTTAACATACGGGGCGTCGCGTGATAGGTAATGTATGGTAGGCTTGCCATGCCTATCTCTGTTATTGAGTTTATTATAATAAATATAGCTATTATAAAAAAAAATCCTACATCCCGATATTAATTACATTAAAATATGTTACATTATTAAAAAATTTCATAGTTAGTTCCATTAAATTTCTTTAAAAACGCAAATATGTGATAAAATCTTTAGGATGCGATTACTCAAAACTATGTTTTTTGAGATAACGTAGATAGGCCTGACACGGCAGCTCAGCTTGACGGCCTTATTTAATGCTTTTTTACGCCCCGCTCTAAGGACCCGGGACTGAAGAAAACACATGCGCTGCTAAAGAATTCCAAGTCTTTATGGTGCGGCAAAGAAAAGATGCACCGATTCGATATAATATTCGATAATAGATAAATGTTATTTATATCTATTAACAAACTTTTCATCATGTTAACATTTTTAATGAGTAATAAACAATCAGATGTCCAACCAACCATCCACCCTGAGGTATATAATTAGCAGTAATTAGGATTAGTTTCGATTATAGCGATTAGCGTTCGACTGCTAAGCCAATGATCGCGGGTTCAATTCCCTTTCAGTGCAAATATTTTTCTTCATGTAATAATTTACGACATTCTACACAGCGCCATCTAGACCCAAAATACCTACTGTGCTTACGGCTTCGCCCGTGGCATAGAAAAAATGTATCCTATGTTCGTCTTCTAGTTACAAGCCTGCTACCTCCCCATCAATTTTCAGCCAAATCCGTCCAGCCCTTCACGCGTGATGCCGTGACCGAGGAAAATGGGATTCATTTTTTTTGTATAATAATAGATTTATTCAATATTTTATCAATATCTCCCGTCTATAACTTGGACCACACAAAGATCACATCCAGATTAAGACCGTCAGTGAAAAATGCCATTCGCAGTAGGTATCTGTTTACATCAATGGGTAGGTGGTGTTGTAGGCAGAGTCACTACAGAACGAGGGTTGGCAGCGCGATTGTGACGCCCCTGGTGTTGCACACGTCTATCGGCCAAGGTGACCGCTTTCCATCAGGTGGGCCGTGCGCTTGTCTGCCACCTAAGTGGTATAAACGTCTTTAGATGTTCTAGAAAGACAGAAAGAAAGAAAGAAAGAAAGAAAGAAAGAAAGAAATGTTTATTTGATGCATTAAACACTATAAATGTTCATAAACAACTAAGCTAGCACACATTTTACTTATTCTATTATGTGCCTCACGAATGCATCAAAAGGGTGTCATTATTATGTGTTATATTATTTTGTCCCCATTTATAATGATAGACCTGGCAGAAATATACTTAATCCTATCAAAACTATAAAAAAACACTAAAATTAAAAGACCCGTATGCACTTTTTTAATTTTCTTTTTATCCCCTCTTCCCTCCAGGATTCTATGTCCACAGGCCATGCGATGATTGCTTCCCATCAGGTGGGCCATGTACTTGTCAGCCTCCTAAGTTGTATAAAAAAAATGAAATGTAGGACACGACGGTATCTCCCGTTCGTATTGAGCAGTCCGACTGGGTAGTTTCCGTGTTGTGTTCCCGGCGGTAAGTAGGGTAGCCAGAGCTCACTATACCCATCCTCCCACCCCTTCCTAGCCTTTATAACGATTATCGATCTCAATAAATTTTGAACCTATATATTTTGACAACAGCCATCAACAAACGCCTTCCTCACCCTCTCAGCCCAAACACTGCCCAAGAATTGTTAAAACAACATCTTTATTTACCCGCCCTTTCGAAAGGGCTCATAAACCAATCCTAAAATTAACACATGCAAATAGGTTTTTTGTAATGACATGTCCATACGACAAACATACACGGCGCCTCGCCTAACTCAAAAGAGCCGTCAAAAGTGAACTTGAAGTTTGGATAGGATAGATTTTGGATGGTTGTGGACAAAAAATTATTGGTTGTTATGTGAGAAATAGGTAGAAATGAATGTGTAATTTGGTTGTTTAGGTAACAAATTGTATGTAACACTAGCTTATGTCAGCGGCTCCGCCCGCGTGGAGGTCAGGTTTCACGTTTTTTGAATTATCTCCGGTTCTACTCAACCGATTGTGATCAAACATTTACATAAGTTTTTAAGTCTGACCAAGACCTATCAATTAAAAAAAACCCATCAAAATCCATTCAGTAATTTTTGCTTCCGTCGCACACAAACAGACAAACAGACATAAATTCAAAAAAATATTTTTTTGTATTATATAACGTTATTTTTTTTAAATATAAAATAGGAGTGTCTGTTTGTAATATATTAAAATAACAGCTTTTTACTAAGTACGTTTGTAAATTATATACCAAAACAACATTTTTTACAGTATCGTCTGTCTATTTGTTCCGGTTAATCTCTGAAACGGCTGGACCGATTTTGACGGAACTTTACTGGCAGATAGCTGATGTAACATAGCATAACTTAGGCTACTTTTATTTTGGAAAATAATTATTTATTTATTGATATTGGTAAAAAATTGTAACCTTAAAAATCTAAAAAGGAACGAAGACTGAAGAAAATAGGACTAAAATAATGTTTTTACTATTTTACATACTGCACGACAGTTGTAAAATAAGTTATGTTCAGTTACCCAACGTTGCTTAATGCTTATACTTCTGTTTCGCTTACAAACTAATAATGTTGTCTAAGAGCCGGAAACGTCGACCTTCACCCATCTGATAACAAGATAAGATATTTTTAACCGATTTCAAAAAAGGAGGACGTTCTCTCAGGTGCATACAGGGTGTAGGGGAAGGGTTGCGACCCTTGGCTTTCGACCCCTATGCTGACAATCATGGCGTTCATGGATAAACTATCTGTATATGTATACAAAAGGTTCAGAAATTGCGGCACAGCGCTCAGAGTTATTTTATGATATAGTAACAGCTTTCTAGGTATTATTCAAGATGGTGTCATTTCACAGGTTTCTTTCTTCATGGGCTTATCTTAATATATATAAATCTCGTGTCACAATGTTTGTCCTCAATGGACTCCTAAACCACTTAACCGATTATAATAAAATTCGCACACCATGTGCAGTTCGATGCAACTTGAGAGACAGATGGGTGAAGGTCGATCGTCACCAGCTTCTCGCCTATATTAGTTTACAGCATTCAACACTATTGCCTTGTGAATACAACATTGTAACTGACAATTTCATTGTTCGTTGAAAAGTGGGCCATATACATACATACATACATATCACATATCACGCCTTTTTCCCATTGAAGTGCCATGAGCCGTTTTAACTGCCGTCTACTGTTTCTTGTATGTCCTAACGGTTTAGTTGACAATGCAGATATGGTGATGTTGCTATTTTTGTGTTACAAAGACTACAAGGCTCTCCTCAACTCTGGGGTTTGATGGAGGTAGGACATGACGGTATCTGCCGTCCGAACTGAGCAGTCCGTCTGGGGTAGTACCTCCCCCCTAATAACCATAGTGTTGTGTTCCCAGCTGTAACTAGGGTAGCCAGAGCTCACAATCCCTCCCTCATCCCCCAATCCCCAACTGCAACCCCTCCCAAACATCCCAACCCTCGCCCCTTATGTTGCATACGCCCATATGATAGGCCACGGTGACCACTTCCCATCAGGTGGGCTGTGTGCTTATCTTGGTTAACCGAACCGCTTGGTTCTTGACAAAATTGTTTGCACTGTGTGAGGATGATACCTCAGCTTGGCATGTGTAGTTCTATATAAGAAAGGAGAGGGTGGGATTAATTGGAAGAGCTCATCGGAACACTCGCCTTTATACAGGGTTCATTAAAATTCAAGCAGCGCCGGGCCGCCGGGCCACTTGGCGCAGATAACTGGCCCACCCAAACTTCGGGCCATTTTAGATTATCAATAACGCCACGCTGCCGTTGAATGTCAATGTAGGAATTATTTCCTGTGACTTATATTAAATTACGAAGGTGAGATAATTGTCTAGCTTGTTATAATATCGACATAGAAATTTAATATGAACCACATTTCATGAATCAATGTTAATCAAATTTGAGTACTTATCTAACACATTGCAACCCAGAATTCACTTACACTTAGTTAGCTACTACCATTTTTCTGTCACAGTCTCGTCTTCAATGCGTTCCTTCCGGGGGTTTTATAGGTTCACGTCTAGAAATTAATTATCTTTTGCTTAAGATGCTTAAATTAATTCATATTATTTGGTAAACTCACGATGATTGGTTTACATTCCTATATTTATTTATTACTATTATATTATTTGCATACATAACATTCTAGGTTTATGGGGTAATTTAAATGTAAAAGTATATGTGTATAAAATTGAATAAAATACCTAAAAAAAAAAAAAAAAAAAAAAAAAACTCACGCCTATATCCCCGAAGGGGTAGGCAGAGGTGCTGCTGGCTAGCACCCACATTTCGCCAGTTTATGTTTAGGTCCCAATAGGTGGCGAGCCTATTGCCATTAACCGGGCACTTATAAACCTGCGATAAATACACTCATAACTTTGAAAAGCATCGAAATGTCATTGGCATACAAGTCTTGCAATTAACTGTACATATAGGTACATAGACAGATTTAATGGTACATTATTTGGATAATATTATTTCACAATTTCCAAGACTTTGTGATAGGCACAATATAAATACCAGGCACAAAAACAATCTTATAGCCTGTGATAGTAGGCTCCAAAAAATCAGTAATTCTTTTCGGGGTAACTGTATACGCTTTTTCAACAAACTCCCAAGCGAAATTAGAGATTTACATGTAAGTAAATTTAAAAATGTTGTTAAAAGAAAACTCTCCCAAAAAGCTTATTATAAAATTCAAGATTATTTAGATGATAAAGAAGCTTGGAAATGAACTGTTCACTCAACTATGTTACTCGAAATAACATTGTATCTAGACTAAGGCAATTGTTGTAAATAGACCAAAAAAAAAAAACAGCCCGCTGAGTTTCTTGCCGGAGACTTCTCAGGTCTGGGCCGCGTTTCGAAACGGTGGTCCATTTACTTCTAGTTTTAAATATTTATAATTTGACGTTTTGTAAGTGCCGCTTAAAATGGTCTATACAGAATAAATGATTTTTGACTTCGACTTTGACTTTGAATAGAACATACCTATTGGGTTCCGTATCATTAACTAGGGGGGAACCGGGGAATGTGTTTATTTGGTACAAAGGTCACTAACACTCGCCCTTTTGAACCACGTCCAATTATAACAAAAAGTGATGAACAGCTATTTTGAATAAAAGAAGGGTACTAATATTTATTACTAGGCTAAGTCCGCGGTTCCGCAGTTCAGTAGTTTAGCGTCCATCACAGACAAACAGATAAATAAGTAGTAGGTATTATTTTAATATTACTTAACTTTCATAGTGTGAATCGGACCATCGACGTCGACGGATACCAGTGTTATGTGGTCTAGCATTCTTACTTTTATGGTATGTTATGGATATATTTATTTCATTAAATTTGTTAGTGGATTTACAAGACACAGAACACTTATTTAATAACGGACGACGTTTGGCCGAGTCCGATTCACACTATGAAAGTTAGGTTATAATTGAAATAATACCTACTGCTTTAAGAGTTTGTGGCAAGGCCCTAGGCCCTAGGGCTTAGAATCCCAAGCCAGTCTTTACATTATTATATTCTTGAGTCAAACAAGAGCCTTTTATTCAATCTCGACTTTTACCAAACCTCGTGTCTTACGCAACAAAGGATTTTCGACTTTTTATGTGCCCGGCCGACGGAAACGAACCCGGGCCTTCGAATTAGTATGCAATGTTTATGATATCGCGTCACGCAATACTGTACGTACAGGATGTTGTAAATTTCTTTTTACGATTCACAAAATATAACATAATAATATTTGTGTTGTTTTAATTTTTGTTTTTCGCCCCCTTTATTGGGTAAAGGGGGTTGATGGGTGACAATAATACCTGATTGTTATAAATATTTGATTATAAGGGTGTGTAGATAAGGATCTTTTGGGATTATTTTATCGTTTCAGTAAACGCTACCTTTTAGCTAAAATAGAATAAGTAAGTGTAGGTACTTTTGTTGAGGCAATGAGTGGATTTTTAATTTTGATGATTTTTTACATGGGTTACGATAATTATTATGGAGAACGATACCGTTTATGTGGGATTTTTATCCCACCAGCAGAACTTCCGTGTGAAATATCCAGCGCCTAATTGTAACGCGTTATCGCGGAATTGTATCACACACAAGCTCCAGTGGCTTTAGTGATACATTTAATTATAAAAAAAATAGGTCCCAATGTAATAGGCTCGCCACCTATTACATTGGGACCTAAACATAAACTGTTGAAATGTGGGTGCTAGCACCTCTACCAACCCCTTCGGGGATATAGGCGTGAGTTTATGTATGTTATGTTATGTTAATTAAGATTTTACTTGTATTGTGTATAATGATAATTTTTTTGACACTTCGGGTATGGGTACCACGGTGTCCCCATCTCCAAAAAGTGGAGGGGACTGTATACCTACTAGACGCTACCATCCTGCCTCAGACAGAGGAGGGGACAGTTTACACTCTAAAATTCTCAATCCCTTCTTCTTCCTTCCTATCTTTCATTTTTTTCCTGATCTCTAGAATGGCGTCTCTCACCCTCTGGACTTTACCCTAGCTTCTTACCATCCAGCGGGGTTAAGTCAATTGACGGACTTAACATTAAAAAAATAAGATTGGCAGCGTGAGTGTGACACCGTAGGTACTCTAATGTTGCACACGTCAAAGGCCACGGTGACCGCTTCCCATCAAGTGGGCCGTGCGCTTATCTGCCCCTTTTTTTCCGTGCGGAAATCCTCATGGATACCCACCCCGCGGCCAGCGGGGCAGGTTATGAGAAAACGAGCAATATAATTTTATTTCTTTCATTAAATTTTATTCCAATAAAAACTTCATTTAAAACATTTCTATCTATCCATTTAAAACCCATCACAAAGCAACTTACAGATGGCTGTCAGCCGCAAGTGACAACTTAATTCCAGCGCACCTAATGACCACAACGGCTATGAATCAGACCACAATCGCTCGTGGTTAGTGTGGTCATAACTCATGACATTATTAAGACTGTACATGCTGTTTTTATGTGTGTAGTGCAGCTATTATATGTGCGGTTCTTGACTCGAACCGCAAACAATATATTTAAGAGTTGAATGCTTAAATCGATTGGCATGATGGTAAACAAATAATATTAGGACGTGGTACAAATAAGTAGTTTGAAACGGAAATTAAAATTAAAAAAAAAATATCCGACTTAGCTAAGAACCTTGAGCTTAGGGAGAGAGATGGAACTATGCAGCATGTATGGTTGAAAGAGGTGCATGCATTTGAATCGCAATTTTAAGAGCTCATGGTATGAGGCCCTTGACCTTTTAAACAATAAAAAAAACAAAAACAAAATCGGTTCATCCGTTCGGGAGCTACAGTGCTACAGACACACAAAGACTTGTCAAATTTATAACATCCTGTAGTTTTTGCATCGGACTTTAGGCACATAATTAGGTATAAGAAAAAAAAACCATCTTAAAAATTTTTGCCAGTTTACCTTTGAGTTGGTAAATCTCTTAAACGGCTGTGCCGATTTTGATGGCACTTTTACTAATGATGATGATGTTCACAGCGTAATTTAAGCTATTTTAATTTTAGAAAAATAAATTGTGTCGACATTTTTCCATGCGATGCCGGGACAAGCCGCTAGTTAGAAATTTATAGCAATTCTTATGCGTGACTTGCTTTATCATTGTTAGAGAGATTGCTACCGGTGTTTAACGGGACGAAATATGTCTTGTATATCACAAAACGAAAGATTTTCATGCTGTATTAGGAAACATTTATATGATTGGACTAAAAAGTTTAAAAGTTTAATAACCGTTATATTTTAATAAATAGTTGTGCCCTCCGGCTTCGGCTGTGACATACTTCGATTCCCATGATACGCATTTAAATCGTGCATATCGGTAATTTCATAGTTCTACAATTATGTACCAACATTTTCCCAGATTTTTACCATTTATGATTTACTGCTCCTTCCTTCTGGGTAGTAGCGTGATGATAATAGCCTTGAACCTTTATTCAACACAATTCAGAGCTCTTTATCGAGGCTATCAAAATAGACCACTATTAAAGGGATAGCATCTTAAATGGTGACCATAACTCTTTGGACTTCATTTTAAATTACCATCAGGCGGGGTGCAGTTAATTGACGGCAATTGTGGCGTAGTGGTAGTGCATTCGACTGGAACGACAAGGGGTGTGGGATCGATTCCCGCATAGTACAAATATTTCTGGGTGTTTTTAATATGAATGTATTTAGAAAAAAAGTATATAAGTAGGTATATCCACCTTCTAAAACTCATAACTCAAGCTGTGTAAAAAGTCGTAGAATATTTTTTGTAAACAAAATCTAGACTTAATTTTTTTTGTTTTTAAAAAATCAACATCCCGAAACCCCCTGTATACGAAGACGGTAATCCTATGGTGATTAGCACATAATAAAAGTGTACGGATCGCTGGCGCCTGTTCAATGGGATGCAAATATTGGTTCTGACGTCTACAGGGTGTTATAAAACATAACCTTGCTTCCATTACTTTATGGTGTTGTGACGTCATATTGATGGCGGAAATCGACTAGTCGTAAATAATACGAATTATATTAGTTGGAATTCTGTTCGCACGTGTTTCCTTCCTCATACAGTCCCGTGTCCTTTAAGCGGGGCGTGCAAAAGCATCTGATGAGGCCGTTAAGCTGAGGGCCACCATTGTTGCATTATTGGTGTCTGTAATGATTACCCTCATTGATACTTTTAATTTACCATCAGGCGAGGTGAATTCATATTGACATGATTATTATGAAAAAAAATTTTTCTTCTTTGGAAAGAATAAGATTATAATGTGTAACTCTAACAAAAATAACTATGCACAAACCAGCCTTATCTGCAAGCCGATACACCTAATGATTGACTGACGAGACTCAGGCGCAGGCATTTCTCTCGAAGGGCAGTCGCTCCCATAAAAGCCACTCTCACCTGCTAAACGACAGATTGGGTGGAGGTTTTTCTCTGAAGGTGGGAATCAGACGACAGTCGCTCTCGAACAAACCAATATAAAAAAAACAATGCAAACTTTGGACATAACTGAGATATCGCCATGAGAATGATAATGACAGGCAAAAGAGAAAATCACAAAAAAAAATGGTATAACCCAAAAATCCTGAATAATTCATACAGACTGCGACATACAAATTGAATTTCGTTTCGCATGACGTCGCAGTCGTGTTAGTTTTAATATTTTTGTGAAATGTCCGGGAACTGTTTGGTTTCGATCAATATTGGCACTAATAACACTGAATTGATTGATTGCGACGCGAGGTTGAATATTTATTTGTAAACGTACCTATGTGCTTTATTTTTTATGAGATAGGTAGTTTTTTTTTGATGTTTTTTTATATCGGTTACGTCAATATGACTTCACCTCGCCTGATGGTGAGCTAAATGTAAAGTCTCAGGAAGGGGGGCCACATTACATACACCGACTATACAATAATGATGGCCCTCAGCTTGATGACCTCATCGAATACTTTTTCACGCCTCGCTTAAAAGACCCGGGACTGTAGAAGGAAGGAAATACTGAGCTGGTAAAGAATTCCAGGTTATATTGTGTCGACGTCATAAAAAATTAAAACTAAAATGCGGGACCTGCCTCATCTTTGGACATTCGAAAGATTGAAAAAAAGAAAATAATCTGTCTCAATTTTATTCTTCTCTATCAATAAAATTATCCTTAGTTACTCCTCTCCTTTCGGGTTTAGGTCATAGTACTTTCGTGGGAGCGACTGCCGGCTCTTGAAACTTAAAAATTTTATTAACATTTAATAAAAAAATTATATTGCCCAGCAGTGGGACAAGATTGACTAACGAAAAAAGAATACATACATACATAATATGCTGACTTCTTTTTCCCTCCGGGGTAGGCAGAGACAACAGACCGCCATCTGCTTGTGTCCTTACACACTTCACGCGCTTCCTCTACTGTCATAATTTTTTTCTTGCAAGCCTCCCGGTTTCGAGTGCTTTTGACCTGCCCTGAAAAAATAATAATTTTAGTAATTATGATAAATGTCCGATTTCCTCACTTCCTTCCACATTTAGTACACTTGTTCGTTCCCTTGTAGCATAATTCAAAACATATGATTGGTTTAACGAAATCTCGAACTCAAATATTTAAATTCTGCACCCGTTACTCATACGCAGATTAAAGAAATGCATTTTGACAGGTTAAAGATAAAAGATAGGAAAAGAAATCATGCGTCTTACAGATCGTTTCTTAATGAAATGAGAGACAATTGTAGACTTTATGGGGTAGGTAATAAGAGTGTTTGGTTTGCGATAAATCCAATCTAAATTTCGGGCGGCCATGTCGCTGAAATATAAACGGTGATCACGAGTAGGTATAGTTGCGGAGCTAGACGGTGTCGGAAATCTTATAATTATATCGAATGTTTATAAATACATTGATTATCATTTTTTATGTACTAAGTCCACTGCTGGACGTAGGCATCTCCCAATGAACGCCATAGCACCCGATCCTCCGCCTTGAACTGCAATAGGCTAATTGATTGATACAACTAAGCGCATTCAATTTTTAATTTTACTCGCGAGATATAACTGTTGTTTCGGCTGTTAAGTTTCTGATTAAATAAATAAGAACTTTTTTGTATTGGTCATTTAGTTGTCAATAAAGAGTATAATTATCTCTCCAAATGGATTGTATTAATGAAATATTACTTAACCTCTAAAAAGAAAATAATTATGTTGGATATTAACAAAAAGGAATGCTGATTACATAAGTACAATTATTATAACTGACGTGAAGGGATGATTAATTAAGCCCTTTATTGATCTATTAAGATTTCACTATTACAGAAAATTAGTAAGTACTACATGATAAAGACTGAAGAGGCTATTGCCACTTTTAGCCTGTGTGGAAGTCGGTATCGCTACTAAGTCTATTTTAATAAAATGGCTATTCACTCATTCTTCACTCCACTCTGCACTCTGTACTCCACTCCACTCTTCATTCCACTCTCTATTGTTACTCTACAATATAAATTACGCGCACAAATTCTCCCTATCTATTAATTACTGCCTAGCTCCTCGACTATTCAGCAGTTAACAGCAGCGGGTTGATTCGTATTGATGTCCGCGCGGTGGCGAGTGCCAACTTAATTGCTTTTCGCTTGTATTTGTGT
Organism: Lithosia quadra; assembly: GCA_963576445.1. NCBI lineage: Eukaryota > Metazoa > Arthropoda > Insecta > Lepidoptera > Erebidae > Lithosia > Lithosia quadra. Next base: position 4,119,741 of record OY754901.1, on the reverse strand, counting down.
GTAGATCCCACTGGTTCAGGGTTCCGGAGAAGGTACCAACTAATTTTAGTTGTGGATCGGGATAAAATTTATAGACAAGCACACTGCCCACCTGATGGGCAGTGTTCACCGTGGCCTATGGACGTGTGTAACACCAGGGGTGTCACACACACGTTGCCTACCCTGAAGAGAAGGGAGGGGGGGCTAGAAAGGGGTGGAGGGAAGAGGGGTACTGTTACAGTAAGCTCTGGCTACCCTACTTACCGGCGCGCCGGTCAGTAACATAACACGATGGGTATTATGGCCGCGGTGTTCTGTAGGGCGGAGGTACTACCCCTGTCAGACTGCTCACAGGACGGGAGACACCGTCGTGTCCTACCTCCTTCACGTGGTCTAAAATGATAAAAAATTATAATTGTACGGAACCTTGCCGTAGTTAAGCTCTTAATTTGTTTTATTTCATTGAAAGAGATATTTTTCTTCGCGTCGTGAAAAGATTTCGTTTACCCTTAGGCAATTGGATTTAATAATGTTTTTGTAAAACAAATAACTCGAAATAAAACAACTATTTTTAGCGCATTTTATCGCAAGATTATAAGCGCTAAAGTACCTAACTCAAACTGTCTTTAGTTTTTGACGCCTAAATTACTAAACCGATATTGATGATAGACCAAAAAAACAGTCCGCTGAGTTTCTTGCCGGAGTCTTCTCAGGTTTGGGCCGCGTTTCGCACCGGTGGTGCACGGTGGTCCATTTGCTTATCTAGTCCTAAATATTTTTAATTTTGACGTTTTGTAAGTTCCTTATAATGGTTTATACTACAGAATAAATGATTTTTGACTTTGACATTGTTTTTTTTTTACTTTGGTTGTTGGAAATGGGGATCAGGGTATGAGGGGGGATTGCCGGGAACACAACACTATGGTTGTTATGGCCGCGGTGTTCTGTAGGGCCGAGGTACTACCCCAGTCGGACTCCTCAGTTCGGACGGAAGATACCGTCGTGTCCTACCTCCATAAAACAATCTACTATATAAAAATAAGTCGGGTTTTCCTTCCTGACGCTATAACTCCAGAACGCACGAACCGATTTCCACGGTTTTGCATTCGTTGGAAAGGTCTCGAGCTCCGTGAGGTTTATAGCAAAGAAAATACAGGAAAAAATTCAACAGAAAAGCGGGAAAATCATAACCGACATCCACGCGGGCGGAGCCGCAGGCAACAGCTAGTAATATATAATAATATTAGTAAAGAGTGACATATAATTATGTACTTGCCATTTTAATGATTGTATATCTTATTATATTTACGACACCCGCCAGTGGGATGGGACACGTATTTATTAAACCCCTCTGGCTTAACTGAACTAACGCAATTAAACACCGACATGTACTTAAACGCGATGAGTTTATGTTTTAAATTTATTATCTACTGGTCGCGGTTTCACCCGTAGATATCGGTTTTCGCGATTTTTAACTATATTTTCTTTTTATCTTTCGGTCACGTCAATATGACTTACCTAACCTCGCCTGATGGTAAGCTAAAGGTACATGATCGGGGATCACTACTACATACACCGATAGTGCTACAATGGTGGCCCTCAGCTTGACGGCCTTTTTCCTTTTTCACGCCCCGATTAAAGGACCCGGGACTGTAGGAGGAAGGAAACATGGTGCGCCAGAGAAAAGTCACTGTCGGTGTATGTTATGGGAACCCCCATTACATACACCGACAGTGACATAAAGTAGTCCTCAACTTCACGGCCTCATGAAAGAAGAGGTGATTGTCGTCGCAGCACTGCGTGACAAAGTGCAGATATTGGTTTAGACTACGCCAATACCCACTGGTCCCACAAGTGCTGCGACAACCATCACCTCAAGCCCGGTTATGCACCTGCTGAACCCTGAGCGCAATCTAAACGAGGTTGGATTACTATGGAGGGTTTTTTGGCAAAAGTGCACGGTGGTACCTACCCGGCCTAATTTCTTCTCCGGTTCTACTTAACCGATTGTGATCAGACATGCGTAAGATGTTAATTTAAAGAGAGTTATACAAAAATATGAAAGTAATGTTAGTAGTTAAGAAAGTTTTCAAAATGATTTACGGATTGGTGATCAATACATTGGAAGAGGGGCGGGCCCGACGGAAGCTTGCATTGTTATTCCTTATGCTCCTGCGCATATATGCATATGAAATCGTTATGAAGTTTTGGATAGTGTGGATAAGAAGTTAGGAAGTTGGTTCTGTAATTAAATAATATTCTAGAATATTCTAAACAGCACTATCTAGACCCAAAGTGTGCATTTTTAATATTCAGTCTATCATTTGAGGCCCTGGTGGATGGTAAGATGCTGGGATGAAGTCTAAGAAGTAAGAAGCCTTAACTAACTTGTGTTATGGGTTCTCGTATGAAGTTATATATAATTCGATAAAAAGTATCCTATGTCCGTCTCTTAGTTCTAAGCTACCTCCCCACTAATTTTCAGCCAAATCGGTTCAGCCGTTCTTGATTTATAAATATAGTGTAACTAATACTACTTTCTTTTATACAATTGGAGAAGATACACAAATAAATATTGAATACCAGTGAAAATATTATATACACAGAGCTGGTAGGTATCGAACCCGAAGTTAGCTTCATACTATAAGTAAACTTGTTGGCGACACCGACCTCCATGCGGGCGAAGTCGCGGGCGGAAGCTAGTCATCATCATTCTCTGTACCTTTTTCCCAACTCAGTTGGGGTCGGCTTTCCAGTCTTACCGTGATGCGGCTGAACTTCGATATTTTCCGTGGAGCGATTGCCATCTGACCTCCACAACCAATGGTCATTATGACCAATGGCGATATCGAAGTTCCAAGTTAGACTGGTTGGACTTTTGTGGGCTCCAACTACCCGTAACGACTGCCATAGATGTTTGTATGGCAACCGGGACCGAACGGTTTTACGTGCTCTCCGAGGCACTAATAAACCTGCGATAAATACACACATAACTTCGAAAAGCATCGAAAAGTCATTGGTGTGTGCCATGGTGAACCTGGGATCGAACCCGAGACCTCGTCTCAGCAGTCCATTATCCAAACCACTAGGCTACCGCGGGCGGAAGCTAGTAATCCATAAAAACATATTTTTTATTATTTTTTGTATGATGAAATAACCGCAAGCCGTTCCGGTCCTCTAAAATTAATTTTAAAAAAATGCCTGCCATGTTTGAATAGGTAGCCTGGCAGAAATGTTTTCCTATATCGTTAATTATCTTTTTTATTAAATAACAGCTGACCACAGACCTTTTGTGGCGATTCAACGATAATAGACTACGGGGATTACCGGTAGTCAAGCTTTTTTATGAGCATAACTCACCGCTACGAGCGAAATGAGGTCGATTTAAATCAGATTTTTTATTAAACGTCGAAATTTTGTGAATTCATACGAAATAACAAGGTGTCATAATCTTTTTAGACGAAAAAACTAATTATTATTCGTCATCAATAAATCAATTAGCCTATTGCAGTCCACTGCTGGACATAGGCCTCTCCCAATGTACGCCATAGCACCCGATCCTCCGCCTTGCGCATCCAGTCTATCCCAGCTACGTTTTTCAGGTCGTTCCGTCCATCGTGCTAGAGACTCTAGGACTCATTTGTTCCACCGGCCATCAGTATTATTCGTATTCGTGAAGTATTTTCGACGCTTTTTTAGTAAATTACTTCGAAAAAGGTTATTCAAGGAGGGTAATTAGAAGATTTTTAAAGGGTTGGCAGCGCGAATGATGCCCCTAGTGTTGCACATGTCCATAGGCCACGGTGACTTTCGATCAGCTTTCCATCAGGTGGGCCGTGTGCTGGTCTGCCACCTAAACGGTAGAAAAAAGTAGAAGGTTCTTAATTCGGTCGTATTTTTAATATTTGTTACCACCAAACTTTCAACAGGATGAACCTATTTTGATTCTTTTTCTTTTGAAAAACATATTGATTTGAATGTGTAGGTACTATTCACAAGGGCGGGAGGCGGAGGGGGGAGGGGGGGTCTAATTCATTCAATTGTCTAAATAACAGTGTTCTGAGAAAGTTCAGTCTAATATCTCGTGTCTAAATTGAGAAGGCAAGGGATGTCCAGTCCACACAAAACTATCTGATGTTTACAGAATCATAAACAGCACAATGGTATCGTATTGTAATGAGCACCTCCCACGCGCGGGGGACGCTAAGATTTGGGGTGTGGTACACGGTACAGGAGATAGCGATCAGCGGGTTAAGCACCATGCGGATTGAACAATTTAGTTTCGGGCAGCGGATCAGAGGGAGAGAGATGCTATAGGTAAATTGAACTGATTACACATCGTGATAAATATCGTGTGTCTTTTTCTTCTGAAAGCAAGACAGACTTTGCAATTTTTTTTTTCAAATATTATATAATATTTTTCTATTAAGTACTATTTTTCTACTTGTTGTCAACGCTTCCCAATATTTTCCTCTAATGTAAATATGCATGTCAATATAATTGTTTTTGATAGTTATGTTTTTATTGTAATGTTAGCTGTTGCTTGCTAGCATTCTGATCATATTCCTGTAACCTATAGGAATTTATCCAAATTATACAGTACCTACTGTACAAAATTTCAGCCAAGTCCTTTCAGCCTTCTTAGCATGGTTGATTAACAAACATCGCAACATCTTTAAAATTTTCACAATTTATGAAATTAATAGCATAGCAAGATTACTTACATTATACACAGTCTTATCATCACCGGACGTCTTTATTTCAGTTTGTTATTATAACCTCTTATAACTTGTACCACACAACAAAACATCAAATAATGTTAACTTAGTATCTCTTAACTTGGTAACGTGGAGACATTTAGTACATTTCACTAAAACCTTTTATATAGAGTACCTATAGACAGTTTTAAAACTTTGTTGTTCAAGGATTTTGACCTGTATGTCATATATTTAGTTACACAATTTATAACAATGGCTGAACTGATTTGGCTGTAAATTGGTAGGGAGGTAGCTTAGAACCAGGAGACGGACATAGGATACTTTTTATCCTTTATTTTTGAAGTGGAGAGTGGAGTGTTGTGGATAATGGAGTGGAGTGGAGAGTCGTTTAATTGGTGGCGATACCGACTTCCAGGCGGGCGAAGTTGCGGGCGAAAGCTAGTTTATAATTATGTAAAAGAAAGTCGTGTTAGTTACACTATTTATAACTCAAGAACGGATGAATAGATTTGGCTGAAAATTGTAGGGGAGATAGCTTAGAACTAGGAGCTGGACATAAGATACTTTTTATCCTGTTACGGGGTCGAAGTCACGAGCGAAGCCGCGGGGCACAGATAGTATTAGTATCTATAGATATAGATGTCATCTTAGCGTTAGACCCAAGGCTTTCATCTCAGAGTCCAGGGTTCATTTAGTCCTCCTTTTTGTATGGTTTGGCTTTTATGGGAGCGAATGCGATCTGACCTCCCATCCCCAGTAGGAAATCCTGTGCCAGAGCCATCAATCAGCTGCAGGTGTACCAGCTTGCAGGTGAAGTTGGCTTTGTGCAAAAGACCTTGAAGTCCCATACACCTTGACCCTTCTCAAAATTCTACCTGAGTTTTTAAACCAAGGAGTTACCATCGGAATAAAAATAAAATTCATTCAAATTTAAACACTGGGTGTTGCCCTTATAATTTATGATGCGTTCCCTTTAATTCTCTGACAGCTTGCAGTCCGCCTACTGTATGGGTTCGATTCTTGGTCGAGGTAAATATTGAATGGCCTGCAGGTTTGGTTTGAATGCGTCTACATTTAAATAAAAAAAGTTTTTAACGTTTTGTGAACGTATATACATAAAATATTTCTATTATTTGTGTCATAAATATTTAAGAAATTAAGAACATTATAACCTGGAAAGCTATAACCTGGGTGTCTTCAAGTCTAGAGTGAACAGGTTACATCTAGGCAAGCATTCTCCGTTGACCACACATCACTTACCAACAGGTGAGATTGTGATTAGATACGAGCCTTTATCAATAAACAAGACACAGAGAACTAAAACTTGAAACGATTTGTTGTAAAAAAACCGTTTTTTTAATAATAGGGATTCGCTTGAGTTATCCTCTTAAAATGCTATATCAAAAGTTCGAAATTTGAAAGAAAACGCCAATCATTGTTAGAGGAAAATGGACTTTAAACGGACAAAGGTTAACGTCACATAATTAATTGATGTCATAATTAATCAATTTGAATTATTTTTTCACAGAGTACTAGTAGGTATAATGGGATCGTCCTTTCGGATTTAGAGTCGATTTCCGATTGGGTAAGTATATTCACTCTTTTTATGATAGCAACTCATTTATGTCCCACTGCTGGGCACGGGTCTCCTCTCCTCTAACGAGAGAGCTGAGAGGGTTTAGACCTTAATCTACACACACTGGCCTAATGCTGGTTGGTGGATCGGACATCTCCTTAGAAAATCTTCTAGGACATGTGGGTTTCCTCACGATGTTTTTCCTACACCGTCAGCAGATGGTAAATCATGTAAATCATGGTGGACATAAATTCCACAAAGTGAAATTCACATTAGTGCTGTCCGGCCGGATTCGAATTCGATACCTCTGAGGAGAGGCCGCGTCTTTATGCATTCAGCTACCATCGCATCATCATCACTCTTTTTATATATCAATTAATTAGCCTATTACAGTCCACTGCTGGACATAGGCCTCTCCCAATGTACGCCATAGCACCCGATCCTCCACCTTGCGCATCCACTCTATCCCAGCTACCCTTTTCAGGTCGTCCGTCCATCGTGCTGGGGGGCGTTCTACCTTCCGTTTGCTGGTTTTTATATGGCATATAATGGTAGGGCATGTAAATATGAATTTTAAATATAATTTCATTACGAGAATAAAAGTTATGTGTGCAGTAGAGTTATGATTAACAACACATAACAATATTTTCACAGTATTTTTAACTTTAAACTTTCTTCACGTTAAAAGGCAGCTGACAGCAGTTTTTAGACCCCAAATACCAACCTCAAACCTTCAATTAAAGAATCACCAATAAAACATTAATAAGAATGGACCCCTTAAAGTCCAATACAACAATAATAATAACTCAAAAAAAATTGAAACGCGGCCATTTTGTGAGAACTCAACACCTACAATTATATTTTCAAAGATATTTCATATTGTCTGTGTCGTAATTTATGAATGTACGGTGGTACTATGGTGTTGAAAGTCATTTTATTATCGCTTTAGAATTTCACTTCTAATTAGGTAGGTAATATGCGAGTTTCAAAAAATAAAAAAATATCAAAAGGGTTAAAAATATCAAAACGTGTTGCTAATCAAATAACTAATCACTACGTTTGTGGTAGCGACTGTCATCTGACTGCCTAACCCTGAAAGGAAAGTCTGCATTAGAGTCTCCACTGTTGTTCAGCTGGTGCACCGTCTAGCAAGTGAGGTTAGATTGGGCTCAAGGATATTGGTAAGGCATGAACACCCTGGCAGGGCTCCTTCCATTTCCTCCCTTCCTATAAAGTTCTATTTTTCCCTACCTTTTACATGTAGGGTAAGCACGAATTTCTTTCGAATAGTTAGCGTATCGTATCCATAACGAGTGATTAAAGACAGTCAATAATATGTTACAATAGGATTGAGATCATGATTCGATGTTTGACCAATCGCATTTGTTTGCACATCAATTATAATCTCTTTTGCACATCAATATCATCTATATTATTGTCCGGATCGCGATAATTATGTATTGACTGTCTCCAGTCTCTCGTTACGAAAACTATACCCTTAACTACTACTCGAATAATTTAAAAAGTATTTTTCTACATTTTCTACTGTGAGCTAGCTTCCTTTCTTAATATTTAGAAGAATTCGCTCCCAAAAAATGTGTACACATAATTACTTATATTAACTTTAACACATAATAACATAATTACTTCTTCATTATTAGTAAAAAACTCGACGCTGATTTAAGGTTTTCCTGGAATTCTTTACCAGCTCACGTGTTTCCTTCCTCATACAGTCCCGGGTCCTTTAAGCGGGGCGTGAAAAAGCATTTGATGAGGCCGTCAAGCTGAGAGCCACCATTTTGGCACTATCGGTGTTTGCAATGGTGACTCCCATTCTAGAGACTTTGCCTCAGCTTACCATCAGGCGAGGTGGAGTCATGTTGACGTGACCGACATAAAAAAAAAAAGGTGAGACACCTTAAATCAACGTCGAGTTCTGTTCGAGATACCTTAGTAACTTCATTCTTCTTCGAAACATTTTTTGCCTGTCAATATAAAACTGGCGTTTCATTTTGCTTGAATGCACCTAATGATATATGCCCGCGAAATATAGTTTGCGACATAAAATTCTCAAGTCAATTATCATTTTACAGTGCTAGTGGGCTTAAATATGTGTTTTTAGGTACATAATGACTATTCACGCCATAAAAGACAGATAAAAGTCACTCAAGGTCTCGGGTTCGATCCCAGGTTCACCATGGCACACACCAATGACTTTTCGATGCTTTTCTAAGTTATGTGTGTATTTATCGCAGGTTTATAAGTGGCCGGTTAATGGCAATAGGCTCGCCATCTAACATTGGGACCTAAACATAAACTGGTGAAATGTGGGTGCTAGCACCTCTGCCTACCCCTTCGGAGATATAGGCGTGAGTTTATGTTATGTTAAAAGTCACTCAAAGAAGCATAAACGTATAAAACCTTTGGATGGAACGAACTAAATATTTTTGTGTTCAGAATCGTTCATATAACATAGGTTTTTTTTATACTACGCAGGTAGCAGACAAGCACACGGCCCACCTGATGGGAAGCGGTCACCGTGGTCTATGAATATGTGCAACACCAAGGATGTCACACAGGCGCTGCCTACGGGGTGGAAGGAAGCCCTTTTTTTTAAATGTCTGTAATTTTTTTATATCGGACACGTCAATATGACTTCACCTCGCCTGATGGTAAGCTAAAGGTAAAGTCTCAGTCTAATGTACAGACATAGATCCTTTACAATTTCATAATAGTAGAGTTAGTAGTACAAATAGGTCATTATTGATTTCATCAGGAGATCAGGTGTTATGAAACAGCCCAGCATCTAACAACACATGTACTGACCTACTGACTAATCAATATTACCTCATCATTAAACCATTTCCTACTTCCCAACATTCGGGATACTCTCCAAATTCCCAAGCGCAATATAAGCGATCCACCTATTAGTGATGTCAAGTTATATTCATATCGATAAAAAATATTTATAACGACAATTGTGTTTTTAAATTTTATCGATACTTTCTGAAAATAATTCAGAAATGATAAAAGTAAGCAAGTAGGATAATTAATAAATGTAGTCAAATAAATTATAGGCACCGATATAAAAAGAGTAGATTTGTTTATTTGTAACTAATAAATGCGCAAACTAAAGGATCGATTTCAAAAAAATTTGCCCATTACAATGCTACATTATTCCTGAGTCAAAGTTAAATTCAAAAATCATTTATTCTGTATAGACTATTAAATGTGGCATTATCAAGGATGGGAAGTCGGACGGCAGTCACTCCCATAAAAGTCAACATACCAAACAAACTGGAAACTGTGGCCACTATTTTTAGAATTCACCTCAACTTACTATCAGGCGGGGTGTACGCAACCCGGTGGACTTAATACAAAAAACCTACCTCCAGCAGTGAAAAGTTTGGACGCAACTGGAGGACTATGAGGATAATGACTGCTAAAATATCGATAATTTATGCTCGACGTCCGCCATATCGTCCCATCCCTATACTCTGTCCATAATCTTAGCAAATTCTTTTATACGCATTAGGCCTTCACTTCATATCTCGTTAACCCATAAACCATAGGGACATGGGTAATTATAATACAATCTGCTGGATAATTATCCGACTTAATTACCAATTGTTTTCCCATAATAACAGCGTGTATTATATGGTGAGGGTTAAGTGATGAGCGGAGCGATTTTTATAATAGCGGGGTTTATATACGCTGTCGAAATAACTACGGGTTTAAAAACCCGTTAAAGGCGGTGTAGGTGATTGCATAACTAGAGAATAGAGAGGGTTTTTCCTTTGCTAGAAGTATCCACCGGTTTTAGTTTTAATTTGAAAGAAGTAATAATCATTTGAATCCCCATTATGACCTTCATTCAGAGTCATACAATCCTCATCTGCAATTATTTTTTACGTCTAAAAATCCAATATGTCCAATCCTGTCCAATATGTTAAAAATGTAATTGAGATATATTTAATATTTGAGAAATGTTTAAAATTGTATTTTAAAAACACTAAGAAATATTTGTAATTCTATATTGTAAAATACTTCCTGTTTAAAAACGGCGGCCATGACACTGAGGTCAATATAAAAAAACATGGCGCGTTATTGTTGGTAACAAGAGGTTGTACTCGCACAAATATTAATTTCTAATGTAGGGACAATTGAGCAGTACCTATAGTATATAAAAAGTATAAAAAAACAAATGATACCGGCAGTACACCTAATATGGAGTTTAACTAGCATGCATGAAACAATTGCTAGTTCTCTTATTAACCTCTGCAGTCAAATTTAAATACCTATGTTAGGAGTGGATTCACGTCAGTGTGGTATAACGCATGAAACTCTTAATAGGGAACCTATCGATCGCAGGTCTGGCATCTTATTCCCACATAAACAACCCTTAAACTTTTATCAAGAACCCTAAATCGCTATCTCCTATGCGTGTGCGCGCAACCTAATCCACTTTATTTACATACCGGTCACATTAAGAAGCGACAAACGGATATTCATTGCGCAGCCTCCGTTTAAGGTGCGGGTTCTACGCCCGGTGAGGTCTTAATGAAGCATCGTATGCAAACGGGTAGGTTTTAACATATCTGCCAGGTATCTTTACTCATATGCAAATGGTAGAAGAGCAAGTGCCAACCAAGATGATAGCAATCTATTTTTGTCTCACTGCTGGCACGGGTCTCCTCTCCTCTAACGAGAGAGCTGAGAGGGTTAGACCTTAATCCACACACGCTGGCCTAATGCGGGTTGGTGGATCGGACCTGTCCTTAGAATTTCTTCTAGGACATGTGGGCCAGAGCTCGCAACCCATCCACATCTCCCCCTGCGATAAATACACACATAACTTTGAAAAGCATCGAAAAGTCAATGGTGTGTGCCATGGTGAACCTGGGATCGAACCCGAGACCTCGTCTCAGCAGTCCATTACCTAAACCACTAGGCTGTCACGGTTACTAAGCTACTGAATCGAAAAATATTCTAAATCTAATAAAATATGGTAAACAGAAGCACGGTTCCAACAAAATGGTATTTCAGCTATAAAATCGAACATTAAACGCCACCCATCCAATTCTAAGCCTCGTGAAACGACACAATCACTTAGTGGTTTACATCGCTGAATTTACGACGCTACAATGGACTTGGTGTGTCATACAAACAGACAGACTGACACTTTACAACAATTTATTGCTCATAAAAGTGTGTTAATAAAAATATAAGCGAATAGTGTGTGTTCGTACAAATTGAAAGGGTTCTGTATAAACCTAATCTTTGAAAGTTGATTTATGTAGGATGGTGAGCTAAAGGTAAAATCTTTGGACTGTGGTCACCACTACATACACCGATAGTTCTACAGTAGATACCTACCACCCCCGTAGGCCATCGGGGGTGGTTATGTCGGGATCGAACCGACTAAAACCGCACGCCGTCTCGGGCTTTAATAACCGGGGGTGTAAGGTTACCCAATAGGCATATCCCTCGCACCCCAGCTGACCCCGGGCCATCTACGGTTTTAAGATAGCCCCCTCGACCCCCCGAGAGTGGGGGTGGGGCGAGCATTGCGCCACTTCACCGACAGTGGGGTGTAGGGTGACAGGCGGCCGTCCTGTCACCCAACCGTCGGCGCACAGACAATCAGCTCGCCCCCTGCTCGCTCCCCACTGTGCCATCTGCTAGTCAGAGGGACACGTGGAGAGCCTTGGAGCAGCCCTCTAGAGGGCCACTCCCACCCCGGCTGGATTGGCCGCAGGCAGCAGCGTCTCCCGTGGCGAGTGGGAGGCGCTGCTCGCCTCCGTTTGCCCAGGTGCACCACGTGGAGGTTCCGGCCCGCACCCACAGTAGCGGCCCTCAGCTTGACGGCCTCATCAAAATGCTTTTTTCACGCCCCGCTTTAAGGACCCGGGACTATAGGAGGAAGGAAACACATGCGCCGGTAAAGAATTCTTAGTCTTTATGTGCGGCAAAGAAAAGAGGTACCGAACCACTTGGTTCTTGATATAATTGTTTGAAACGTGTAGATCTTTATAGGAAAGGAGAGGGTCGAACTAATTAGTAGAGGCGAAAAACAGAAAAACAGACAAGACTTCCAAAAAAAATTTTTTGTCTTCAGAATCGTTCATATACCTAACATAACTCAAGTTTTTTTTTTTCAAATATCTCCAATGCACAGACACCGATCAGTTACAGATTTATTATAAATGTATAGATTTTATTAAATGTCTTGATAAATAAAAATTATATAAATAAGGAACCCTAATCCTTATCACCCGCGACTTGGCATAACTTTTTAAGTATTAATTTTGAAGAAATTCTAATAAAAACGACATTAAACTTAAGTTTTTTTTTCTTACACAGACTTATAGTAGCATCTTTATACTTCGAGACGTAGAGTATAGAAATTGTCCGTCTTAATAGACAATAAAAAGTTTATGCGCTAATTAAAAAGAAAAAATTACTTTTAATACATACCGAGAAGTACATTTTCGTTGAAATATTCACTTTTTTATTATTTTACACTGTTATGGTAGCAAATAAGTGTACATGTCGTCTGATAGTAAGCAGTTACCGTTGTCATTATTTTACTCTAGAAGAGTTTTCTAAATTGTATATTACAAAAAAATAAAAATAAATTAAAATCTTAGTTCTTATGTTCATAACGGTGATGAAATCCACTCTAAGGGTATTGGAAATTCACTTAAGGGCCCAGGGCCCTACCAAAATCTTTGAGGCCCAAGCCAACCTCAACTGCTAGTCGGGTGCACATGCTAAACAACGCATAAATTTCTGTCGCGGGTTTTCCGCTCAGGGTTGTGAGTTCGGACCGCAGTCGCTCCCGGAAAAGTTGTAATACCAATCAAACATTATAAGTGAGCCTTGGACTCCTAATTGCTAACTTTGGACGCAACGGGGAATCATTCAGATGGTGATGATGCTTTTGGTAAGTCCTTGGTTTAGCCACTTTTAAACTACTGGATACTGCTACCAATTACTATAAAACTGAGAAATTTCTTTGCACAGGTAACCCTTTATAAAAAAAAATTATAACTGACAAAACATTTTGAACAATTCCACTCATTCCAGCAATATTCATTTTTCAATATTCGAATATAATAACATTTAAAGTTTAATTTCGAAAATCGAACGCTGTCGAACATCAAAAAAGCAATTTCAGTAGACAATAACTACGTCATTCATTGTACGGAACCTTTGGAAACCGTAAAACCGTACTCGTACACCAACTGACACGGCAATCGGTTAAATTCATTGTCGGTTTTTATGCCAGCACTTTATTTTACAGCCCTACGTTCCAAGTTTAAAAAACCGTACTTTTATAATGTTTTGATCGAATTTTTCGGTTCACGGGATGCAGTGTAGGACCGATTTAAATTGAGAAGTGGGTTTTAATGGGTATTGTAAGGTAGTCGTTGCTTCCAATGTTTTGATGGGAGTTTTAATACAATGCATACAAATTATCTCTGATCTATATGCAAATCCAATTACACATTCAGAATTTTATTTGTATTAAGAACATTTTGTAGCCGATGGTAGCTTAATGGATAAGGACGCGGCCTCTTCTCAGAGGTATCGAGTACGAATCCGGCCGGACAGTACCAATCAGTTCACTTTGTGGAATTTATATATGTGCTAATCACATGATTTACCATCTACTGACGGTGATAGAAAAACATCGTGAGGAAACTCACATGTCCTAGAAGAAATTCTAAGGACATGTCCGATCCACCAACCCGCATTAGGCCAGCGTGTGTGGATTAAGGTCTAAACCCTCTCAGCTCTCTCGTTAGAGGAGACCCGTGCCCAGCAGTGGGACATAAATGGGCTGCTAACATACTAATATAAAGTTTGTACAGTAGCTGTGTATCTGTTAATTCTTCTACTAGTCATTTTTATATCTATGAACAAAATTCTGAGCACAATTTTTTTTGCCATTTTTGTGTTTGTCTGTCTGTTTATCCGTTTGTCTGTTTGTTCGCCATGGACGCAAAAACCACTGAACGAATTTTGACACGATTTTTTAGTTTCCAAGGTCTTGGTCAGGGTTAAAATCTAACGAATGTTTGATCACAATCGGTCAAGCAGAACAAGAGATATACCTAGTCAAAAAAAAAACGCAAAAAAAAGTAAAAAAAAAATATTTTTCTTTAACAAACGTAAGTACAACCCAGTGTACTAAGGAAGTACTCAACCCTCCAATTACCTCCCAGTTACCTCCCAATTAGCAGATAGTGAACGTGTGACAAAATTATGCGGTACACCGGTATAATTGTTACCCCAACAGTAATTACTACATGTTTAAGTGTGTTGTTTGTGTAATTGTATAGGTTTGATGTCCCGCTGATGCACGGATAACGATGGTAATTCTGGTTGAAGAAAAACAGCTATTGTAACTGCCTGGATACATATTATATTTTGCTGAGGTTTAGTATTTATGAAAATAAACTCACTGGAAAGATTCTCTGCTGTCAGAGGGGAAACCCATCAGGTGGGCCGTGTGCTTGTCTGCCACCTAATAAGTATTGGTAATAAAAAAAAATAAAAAGGTTTCACAGAGTGATGTCAGGACCTCCAAGTCCTTTCCATCAACGAACGACCAGACGAACAGCGTCACGCCCCCGCTATATGGTCGATATTCCACTCATACGCACAAAGCGCTTTGCTGACACGTTCATCGTGCGTACAGCTAAGGAGTGGAATTCCTTGCCTGAGTCTGTGTTTCCGGAAAGCTATAACCTGGGAGTTTTCAAGTCACGAGTGAATAGGTTCCTTCTAGGCAAGCGTGATTCATCGTAGACCACATCGTCACCTACCATCAGGTGAGATTGAGGTCAAACGTAAGCCTATCATGAATAAAAAAAAACCCTCCTTCCTCCCATTTCCCCTCCCCAATCCCCATCCCCCATTTCTCATCTTCCAGCATGGAATACTACAATATGGTATGTTTTCACGTCAAGTGAGAATGACCTCGAATAACCCCTTCCTTCAAATCCTTATCAACGTTATCATTATCGGCAGTACAAAGACTTACAACTCTCTCTTATCTCCTGATTCTATTATCAGTCATCCTGTACTGAGAGGGTTTGTGATGAATATGATTAATGCTTTTTTTTTGTTTTTCTGTGCGGTAGGTGGAGTCAATATTAGAAAAAATGTGACGTCATGGGTTTGATAGAGCTTTTGTTTACCTACTGAGTATGGTGAACACACATAACATAACATAACATAAACTCACGCCTATATCCCCGAAGGGGTAGGCAGAGGTGCTAGCACCCACATTTCGCCAGTTTATGTTTAGGTCCCAATGTAATAGGTGGCGAGCCTATTGCCATTAACCGGGCACTTATAAACCTGCGATAAGTAGTAGATAGTGAACACACATACATATAGGTATTGGTATTAGGTGTACAGGTTCGTACCAATACCACATCCTTGGACCCAAGCTTGCTATTGGGTGCACCTGCTAAACAATGGCCGGGCGTCCGATGGCAGTCGCTCACGGTTAACTCGACATACCAATGAAAATAACAAGCGGAATACACCCCCCCACACACACATATACATTCAAGGTATAAAATGCCTATCTGTATCCCTGTACCAGCAGATTCGGTGAGAAAATGAACCGGAGGAGCCGCGGGATCGATCCCCGCAGTGCAAATAATTTTTGTATACATGAATATGGGTATTTGCATTGGTCTGGTCGTGGTTCTGAGTCGGAGTCTGGGGTCCGCTTCGCCAGTCTTAGCTGCGGATTTGACTGGACTTCGATATTTTCCGTGAAGCGACTGCCATCTGACCTTCACAACCCAATGGTGACATTAGGCGATATCGAAGCATTGCAGCTAGACCGTTGTTGTTGGACTTTTTAGGGCTCCAACTACCCGTAACGACTGCCACAGATGTTTGTATGGCAACCGGAACCGACGGCTTAACGTGCTCTCCGAGGCACGACCAGACCAATGCAAATACCCATATTCATGCATACAAGTATTTGCACTGAGCGGGGATCGAACCCGCGCCTCACTGAGAATCAGATCTCAAGTTTCTAAAAACGATTCTTAAACAGCTATTGTCTAAAGCCGTTTGTTATCGACTGTAGGTACTTATTTATTAGCTTATTACGCCAGTCTTAATCTCGAACGACCAAAACCACTTCTTTTCTTAACAATATAAACCCACACATGATAACTTTTTAATATAATTATGATGTGGGGAGTAAGTATCCACTGATAACTATGTGATTGATGGCTTAGAAGGGAACTGTGTGGGAGACCGGTGGTACACTCGCGTAGGCAACTGTTTTGTGTGATTTAATTTAATAATAGGTGATGTAATCGATGGTTTGTTGCAGTAATCAGTGGTTTTGATGACGGCTATCAGATGTTAGGATGTAATACTTTTGAAAGTTATTTTAATTTAGTTAATTCAGTTAAGGTTTAGACATTTTGTGTCTTGCCTCTTTCGAGCCTTTTCTTAACTTATTCAGGCTTTTCAGTCTAACTACGAACTAGTGACTACAATATGGGGTTCTTCAAGAAGGTTTGGGGTTCTTCACGGTGACTACTTCTCATCAAGTGTGCTTATCTGCCACCTTAGTGGTATAAAAAAAGCTTTAAATATAATACTAGTGGACCCAACAGACGTTGTCGTGGATGATAGATACTGACTGCAGTGCCATCTGCCGGGCTGATTTGTGATTCTAAACCATCTATGGTGCCACCCAATTGCATACAAAAAAATAATTATAATCGGTCCAGCCGTTTAAGTTTTTATACTACTTAAGTGGCAGACAAGCACACGGCCCACCTGATGGGAAGCGGTCACCGTGGCCTATGATATAAAATAAAGCTTACTTTGGGTCTAGAGAGTGATGTGTAGAATGCCGTTGAATATTTATTTATTATTTATTATTTATTTATTATTATTATATACTTATAGCATAAGCATAAATATATAATATTATTATTATAATATATTTATTATTATATATATAATTAAGTTAAAAGTGGAATGTAGTATCATCTTTAGTTATAACAATTTTCAACACGACTGTACATGCAAATCAGAGCGTCTCATTCGTAATGCCCGTCCATGCCCGTTCCCAAAGACTTTTTGTTTTAATTGTACTACTTTATAAAGGTCTCATCGGTTGTATAAACAAGTGATATTAAATTCTTTTGTATGTTCCCATCATTGACGACCTGTGTCGTTATAGACTTAAGTTTGAGGACACGAGTTCGATTCCCGCTCAGTGCAAACAGGCAGCCGTCCTGTCACCCTCCCGGCGTGCGGAGAACCAGATCACCACCTACTTGGTCCCCACTATACCTTCTGCTAGTCAGAGGGACACGTGAAGAGCCTCGGAGCCCTCTAGAGGGCCCTCTCGGCCGCCATTTGCCGCGGCAGAAGCGTCTCCCCTGGCGAATGAGAAGCGCTGGACTTAACATGCCCGCTGGTGTGCATAGTCCTAATTTTTTTTAGACCACTTAGGTGGCAGACAGGCACATGGCCCCACCTGTTGGGATGCGGTCACCGTGGCCTATGGACACTAGCTGCCAACACTATGGGGGGGGATTAAGATGGGTCACTTATCCTACGACTGACCTGGCCAGCATTGCTTAACATTACTACATACTTACCACTTAACCATGAGCCCTCCATATAAGTATGTACTCCATCTTATTTTAACTGCCAATACCCATTTCGCAAGACCTACAATATTCTAACCTACATTGAAATCGCTAAAATTTACATTACCTATTCAATATTTCCGATAGGAGAGGGGGGGTGGGTACGTTATGGGTCGGGAGGGGAGGGGTAAAAGGATATGACGTCACACATAGAGGAAACTATAAAGCATTAAGCGGCCCGGTCGAATTTTAGTCCTGCGCTACTGTGCATACGAAATCGTGTAGTAGGGATGGTGTGGATTGGCCAATGTTTAATATTTTAATGTGTTTTAAATGTTAACCTTATTTGTGGTGTGGATATGGCGTTATGGTGAAATAACGAATTGATTATACGTAAAAATTAATACAGAAGCTCATATCTTCTGTATTATTATGTAACAAGATCAGTCAAAGGCATGCTTGTAAAAATGTTATACTTCTCTAAATATTATAACTTTTGACAATAAAAATAGCAACATCAAGACCCAAAGTAAATATAATATAGCTTAACTAGCTTACATTCTGAATGTGGATAACCAAACTACGTTTATTTCTTGTAAATAATTACCTACATATTAAATACTTAGATAATAATATATACTCAGACCAATACAAATAATCATAATTTTAAATACCATTATAAATATTAGCACTGAGCGAAAATCGAATCCACCATTTCCGATGATAATCACCAACTTTTTGAAAACATCAGCCTACCGTTTTTGTAGCTGATAGGACACAAATAGACAAATACGTCAAAATTTCACGATTAATAGGCCACGGTGACCGCTTCCCATCAAGTGAGCCGTGTGCTTGTTTACCACCTAGGATAAAAAAAATAAGCAAGTTAAAAAAAAAGAAATTGGAAGTTGCTATGTGATCGAATTTCCTGTGAGCTAGTTGACGTTTGAGTCATATTCGCATGTCATAAGGTAGGTATATAGATGTTCTATTTCACGAAGGCGGTTTAGCTTTCATTTTAGTAAAACATTATATACCTATTGCTTTCAAAAATGAATTACTTACAATGCAATCATTGTTTTACTAACTTCTACATGAATTTCTTTTGACGTGACATAAACTTTCTCACACATATGTACGCGTATTTACAAGACACAAGTACTACTATTTAATTGTTCACCCGTCTTCGTGAGATAGAATATCTGTAATATATTTACACCATTATAGAAAAAAGCAATAAAATAACCAGTGGCCAAGCTACATCACCACAACTGCCATCTACGTCCAAAGCAATAACACTTTGCATTTAAACTGAAACAGTTCTCGAGAGCGACGCGGCGCGGCGCGGCGGTCGCACGGTTGGCACGAGTATGCACTTTAGACCCCAACTAGAACCTTATTTACCCATTTAGGGTTATTTATCGGTTCATCTGATGGTATAGAATGGAAGGTAATGACAAAAATCAGGGCCTCGATACTGCTAAAGGCAAACTACTGTCATGCCATTAACCCTTCAAAAAATATCATTTAATTTTAGGTTTCAGGTTTCAAAAAAATTCATTATACTTTTTCATTCGCTCTAAAAATGTTATTTCATTTTAGACTTCAAAGTGATAACAATAAAGTCCAAAATTAAATGGCACTTTTGGAGGGTCAATGGCATGATAGTGGCTTGTATTAATCGATAGCCAGGTCATTTGTGCCAATATGGCGATCTTGAGGAGTCATAATAATTATATCTATATTATTAGGTATGTATATAAATGAATTCCTATTTCCCTTGGTCAAACGGCATCACGCGTAAATGGCTGAACCGCTTTGGCCGAAAATTGATTGGCTTGGACCTAGGAGACGGACATAGGATACTTTTTAACCTGCCACGGGGATGAAGCCGCGGGGCATAGCTAGTAAATAATAATAATAAATATTCTACAGCATTCTACACAGCGCTATCTAGACCCAAAGTAAGTATAGTTTACCTAGCTTGTGTTATGGGTTCTAGAATGCGGATAAACATACTTTTTTTTGTATTTTTTTTTACTTTTTTTAGACATGGTAAAGGCTGGTAAAGGCGTAGGTAGCAGTCCTAATATCACAAGTAAGTATTTTTTTTTATACTACTTAGGTGGCAGACAAGCACACGGCCCACCTGATGGGAAGCGGTCACCGTGGCCTATGAACGTGTGCAACACTAAGGGTGTTACACACGCGCTGCCTACCCTGAAGGGAAGTGAGGAGGGTGGGAAGGGGCGGGGAGGCTAGGAAGGGATGGGAGGAGAAGGGGTACAGTGAGCTCTGGCTACCCTACTTACCGGGGGGAACACAACACGATGGTTATTATGGGGCGGTGTTCTGTAGGACGGAGGTACTACCCCAGTCGGACAGCTCATTTCGGACGGGAGATACCGTCATCTCCTACCTCCTACATTTTAGCGTATCTTCTTTACAAAGTAACTGTGAAATTTAAACTAACTAGATGTAAACCATTCATGTAGTCTACAACAAGGTGTTAATTAACCTAAACAGCAGTGGACAAACACTTGGACGAAATTTCGTAACCACCATATTTGGGAGCTTAATAGGGTTATCAAACGGCAACATTTTTAGCCGACTTCAACAAAAAGGAGTTGTTACTCAGTTTTTTTTATTATAGGACACGTTAAAATGACTTCACCTCGCCTGATGGTAAGCTATACATTATGGTAAGGTGTACCTACATTTTTGTTAAATGTTTGTTGTCGCAGAACTTTTTCACGTAAATAGTTGGAGTTTTTTTTAGTTTGAAAGAAAGAAAGTAATTTATATTATTCTTGTTACATTTAGGAGAAAACATGTTTAACATATATTTTCATATTTTTATATTAATTTTTTCATTGGCTCGCGGCTCCGCTCGCGTAAAATTCTATTCCCGCTACCGTGACCCACGGGAACCTGTTCCCGGGATAAAAAGTAACCAATATGTTATTCCAGACTATAATCTATCTCTGTACCAAATTTTAGCCAGATCCATTCTGCAGTTTTTGCGTGAAAGAGCAACAAACATGCATTCATCAGACATACATTCTTACAAACTTTTGGATAGGATAGGATAGGATAGGATTAGTACGATTATATCTAAGTATTGGTCTCGTTTATATCAAAATTAAATTGCCTGCTCTGGTACCAGTATTCTTCTGTGGATGCGAGGTCAGACGGCATTTGCTCCCGGAAAAGTCAACATACCAATCAAAAACAATAAGCAAACCTGGGGTTCCTAGGACGCAACTACTGGGCAATCTCTAAGCGGCTGAAGGCTATTGACATTTGGCTATGATGATTACTGCCTGTAGCACACGATATGGTAAATGCCCGTTTAAGAGAACAAGGAAATCAGCGTGACGTAACCAGTCAAAATATACAGGATGTTTATTTTATGTCTGAATATTTTAATTGCTTTATATAATAATATTTTTTTGGAAAGGACATTGACAAAATGTATATTTATTTCGAAAATTCTTTAATGTTTTTTATAAAAGTATTAGCTGTTAAAGTAATAACACAGACATCTGATCCAAATTCCCAAACACACAGGATTCAATTCCCTGGATATAAAATAGTTTAATTTATTAGGTATGTTCTATCATCAGACCCACAGAATATGAGCAAAACAAACAAAATTGTATAAGAATCGTTCAAACCATTTCGGAGAAGATTGATTACAAACACTGTGATATGTTTTTTGGTTTAACGTACATTACTCGTAACAGGATAGAACCGAACCTATCATTAACTGTCATAAGGTAATATCATTTCACCTCGCCTGATGGTAAGCTAAAGGTAAAGTCTCAGGACCGGGTTCACCACTATATACACCGATAGTGCTACAGTGGTGGCCCAGCTTGACACACAGTCCAACCTCAGAATTGAACTCAAAACCTTACAACACAACTCGCTTCTACTGCATAACCGAGACATCGCAAACTTTTTGAAACATCCTGTATATACAAAGACATTTAACATCAAAAATTCCACGGCGTACTCCGCACTCAGATCTCAGTGTACCGCAGCCCTGTACCAGAAAGTGGATGGGTCAACACAAAGCACTTGTCGTGGACCACCACGCGGCGTGAAAATATAGCTGTATAAATACATTTACTTATTTATATTGCGGCCGTGCGTGTCATGTAGACTTGACAAGCGATAGATACGGCATTTTTTTTGTAATTACGTCATAATTAAGATTTTTTTATAAGGTTCACTAAATTCAAGACACTATATTCAAGTTCATATTTAACATGCGAGATTTTGACTGAAGGTTTTTGACATTTTAGTGGCAAAAATCCGGCGTATGGTATTTGTTCACATTAGGTATATGTACCTGCCTACCTTGTGAAACTTGGGAGATGTAATACCTTTCATTGAAATCCGTCCGTTAGGTCTATAAAAGGGAACAAAGAAAGCTACATACATTTTTTATTTAGCCAGTCTTGTCCAACTGCTAGGCAAAGGCCTTCTACAAATCCCTCCAGAAATGCATACGCGCGAAAAACATGCTAGCTGGCGCAGTCGGCTAAAAACCATATATTTGAAATCCCTTCCTCCTATAGTCCCGGATCCTTTAAGCGGGGCATGAAAAAGCATTTGATGAGGCCCTCAAGCTGAGGGCCACTATCATTGTTGTGGTGACCCCCATTCCTGAGATTTTACCTTTAACTTACCTGATTTTACTCAAACGAGGTGAAGTCATATTGACGTGTCCAATAAAAAAAGAGATAAATCTATAGTTCGCGGCATCTAACTTGGCAAGATTTTGGAGTAGTGTAGGCCCCACTACTCCAAAACCTTGCCAAGTTAAATGCTGTACACTATGTTTGTTTGTGGCAAAATGCGTCGCATATAAACAAGTATAGTGTACAGCATTTAACTTGACAGAGGTTTTGAAGTAGTGGGGCCCACACTACTCCAGAATCTTGACAAGTTAGATGCCGTGAACTATTATCTTGCCACCTCTATACATCTCTAAGTCTACATATAGACTACTCTAGCCCAAGTGTGCAGTAGTGGTCTATCGCCGTCCTATTTGTCGTCCACCTTACACCGGCGCAATCATTTGACACCATACAATAATAGCCTTTAAAAGGTTTGCTCACGTTCTTTGCAAAGCGCTTCGTGCTTTTCAGGCATGGAGGCAGTTAGGGCAACATTGTACGACAGTTTAGGCAGCGAGAGCCGGATTACCGTTCTTTTTAACCTTAAGGTGGGTGTTCACTGGTGTAATTTATTTAATCATACATACATACATACATAAACTCACGCCTATATCCCCGAAGGGGTAGGCAGAGGTGCTAGCACCCACATTTCGCCAGTTTATGTTTAGGTCCCAATGTAATAGGTGGCGAGCCTATCGCCATTAACTGAGCACTTAGAAACCTGCGATAAATACACACATAACTTCGAAAAGCATCGAAAAGTCATTGGTGTGTGCCATGGTGAATCTGGAATCGAACCAGAGACTTCGTCTCAGCAGTCCATTACCCAGACCACTAGGCTACCGCGGCATTTTACTTTACGACATTTCGCGAACAAACAGACAAGAAATTTAAAAAAAAAACTATTTTTGTGATTCAGAATCGTTCTTATATTAACCCGAATATTTTTTTAATTGTCTCCAATATACAGACACAACTAATTTACAATTTTATAATAGTGATTTGTATGTATGTATGTACGTGAATAAAACGGTTGAGAACACGCCGGTCAATACCCACCTTTAGCGGTCTTATTCAACTATGAGGATGTAGTTCTTAATTGTCTCTAATACAACTTTGCATGCAATCGTGAGGTCCCAGTTCGATGCCCAGGTTGGGTAAAGGGCTTTTGATTTAACAGTACGTAGTCTACGTGCCTTTAGGAGTACAATGAAACACAATGATAATGTGCCAAATATCAGAACAATCCGTCCACAGGAAGGGGGTTATTTTCAATTTTTTTTATATAGGACACGTCAAAATGACTTTACCTCGCCTGATGGTAAGCTAAAGGTAGTCTCAGGACTGGGCTCACCACCACATACACCGGTAGTGCTACAGTGGTGGCCCTCAGCTTGACGGCCTCATCAAATGCTTTTTCACGCCCCGCTTATAGGCCCCGGGACTATAGGAGGAAGGAAACACATGCGCTGGTAAAGAATTCCAAGTCTTTATTATCCAATTACTAGTATTTGACGCAAACAAACAGGTCAAGTTAAATAAAAGCGTTTAATAATAAATAAAACTGTTCAAAATCTGAAAATAATCTGACTGTAGGTACTTCTCTGAACCCTCAATCGCGTAATACCAACTGATTTGTGAAGCTAGGAAAAAGCGGCCTCTCGTTAACGAACAAGTAGTTGCCACCTTACAGTTGTAATATCTTCGCGGCGATTAAGATAATAGATATTCAGAACTATCCGCACTCAGCCAATCCTTTTTAGGGTTCCGCGACCACCAGGGTTCCAAGGAGTTGGGTGCGGGCCGGAACCTCCACATAGTGCACCTAGGCAACGGAGGCGAGCAGCGCCTCCCATCACGTTGCTGCCTGCGGCCAATTCAGCCGGGGTGGGAGTGGCCCTCTAGAGGGCTGCTCCAAGGCTCTCCACGTGTCCCACTGACTAGCAGAGGGCACAGTGGAGAGTGGGCGGGGGGCGAGCTGATTGTCTGCGCGCCGACGACGGTTGGGTGACAGGACGGCCGCCTGTCACCCTACACCCCGTCGTCAGCGAAGTGGCGCGATGCTCGCCCCCCCCCCCCCCCCCCCCCCTCCCTTTCGGGGGGTCGAGGGGGCCATCTTAAAACCGTAGTTGGCCCAGGGTCAGCTGGGGTGCGAGGGATATGCCCATTGGGTAACCTTACACCCCGGTTACTAAGGCCCGAGACGGCGTGCGGTTTTAGTCGGTTCGATCCCGACATAACCACCCCCGATGGCCGACGGAGGTGGTATCCAGGGGGATTTCCACACGATAAAAAAAAAAAGGTTCCAAGGAGTTCCTTCTTAGGGTATACCCGGCCTGACTGATAGACTCAAGTGGATGGAACAAAAAAATGGAATCCTCGGCAGTCACACTATGGGGCAACCTCTATGAGTGCGTTACCCAAAAAACCCTCTCAATCCCCCCCCTAACCTCTCTCCCATTCCCTCCTCCCAATCCCATCTCCAGGGTCGGCAGCGCGAGTGTGACGCGCCTGGTGTTGCACACGTCCATAGGCCACGGTGACCGCTTCCCATCAGGTGGGCCGTGCGCTTGTCTGCCAACTAAGTGGTATTAAAAAAAACTCGCATCAAATCCATTCAGTAGTTTCAAAAAAAAAACAAGAATTAAAAAAAAATATTTTCGTAATCAGTATCGTTTATTGAATGAAATTTTAAAGCAATTGCATGCTAACATAACTATTCCCAATGATTTTATGATCGGAAAACGTCCTGGTCACGGGTTCATATCCCGTCCTGGATGATCACTTTTTTCGATCAGAAAATCAGTAGATAGCGTTTATATAACCTAAGTTTTTTTTTAAATATCTCCAATGTACAGATACAATTGCTTTAAAATTTTATTACAGTAGGCTATAGTAATAAATGTCGTCATTAACTTTTACTAAAATGTTACCAGTTAACTAAGAAAAATTAGCAAAGTTATATTTTTTCTACGTTTTGTATATTTTACGACTTAATTAACTGAGTCCTTATAATTTAATATTTCCCTTACTATTGAAGAAAACAAGTTGATAGTTGCATGCATAAAAATATATGGTACTTATGGGAATATAACCTGATAGCAATGCCGGATCTTATAATTATAGGTACTCTGCCCATAACCTGTGTGTTAGTACAGGAAAAATATTGTGACAAGGTTTTATTGCAATCGGGGATTAAGCCAGCGGCAGCGTATAAAATACGGATAAATAAATAATAACTTTTATATTTTTACATAAAAATATAATTTTCTGCTTGGAATATTAAGATATTTAAGATAACAGCTTTTTAATTACTGCTTATTTATATACGGTACTAATTACAAGAATGCATGTCTTTATTGAATTGTCTGTCTGTCTGTTTCAATCACGAATCGGTTAAGTATGTATTTATGTAGCTTACCATCAGGCGAGGTGAAGTCATGTTGACGTGTCCTGTTGTTTTTCAGATAGCATTTGAGACCACCTCGGAGTCCGGGGTCCACTTTCCTGCTTTTCCTTCTCCATTTTGCACGATCTTGAGCATCCATGGTAGTGAGACCATTGGCCATATCATCTTCTACGATGTCAAGCCAGCGTTTCTTGGGTCTACCTCTCCTACGGGGCCTGGCAGAGGTGGAATGTCCAGACATTTGTTACTCAGGAGGCCAGGCGGTTGCCTCATGCAGTGAAGGTGATACTCTTGCATTTTATCGGTGAAGTCTATTCCCTTGATGGGGTCCAATGAACATAATAGGTACCTTTCCTTTTCGTGAGGTCATCCAAGTGGAACCACCCCTATCGGTCTGCATGCCTTCTCAGTTCTCAATTGCCGTTTAAGAAAAGTCTTGACCAGACAAAAAAATCTGCCATAATATCGGATTTTTTTTGTGTCGCTGTTCGTCTGGCCGTTTGTTGATGGAAAGGACTTGGAGGTATCAGGTTGTGCAATTCCAGAGCGCACTCTCCGAAATCTATTCTATATAATACCGATAGACCTGCAACTGTGATGATCTAAACCTCTGTGCGAGGGAAGCCGCGGGTAACAGCAAGTGAAAAAGAGTTTTATTGTTCATTAAAGTTCAACAACTGTTAAGATTTCATATCGATACGCAGTTCCCATAATTAAACAATTATATAGAAATATATTTCTACAGAACCCCCAGACAGCGAGACTCACTATACAGGCTTTTGTATACTAAAGCGACAAACAAGGATACGGCAGTCTAATAGTGGTGTACGTAACTAGAGGTGTGACTCACGCGATGGCGACTCGACTAGACTCTAAGTACTGTATAATTAGGCTGGACTAGAGTATGCTGATAGTATGATTTATCTGTTAAGTATTCAACTTAACAGATAATCATACTACTTCTCCTAAGGTGTCGTGCAGAGTCATGGACCCCAGCAAAGGTTATGATTTTGCAGATTTTTTTAAGCAATTGTATAGCTTTTATCGCGGGCTTTGAGGGGACCGAGTCAAGAAATTCCGTAACGAAAATAAAAACCTAACACCCCCATTGTCGCCCAAGTTTAATTAAACCTTATTTCAAGTTTGGTAAGTGTGGGTAGCAAACCTGCGACCTACAGCGTAGTTACCAGTAGAAGACTCTACCCCTACCATTTTAATTTAATAAACGCAATAGGTATTCATATTATAGTATTATAAATGTTCGGTGCCTCTTTTATCTGCCGCACCATAAAGACTTGCAATTTTTACCAGCGCATGTGTTTCTTTCCCTTAAGCGGGGCGTGGAAAAGCATTTGGTGAGGCCGTCAAGCTGAGGGCCGCCGCTGTAGCACTACCGGTGTATGTAGTGGTGACCCCAGACCTGAAATTTACCTTTAGCTTACCATCAGGCGAGGTAAAGTCATTTTAACTTGTCCTATATATAAAAAAATAGCAATATCGAAATTAAGTGTTTTTCATATTAATTACCCGTATGACTCTTTCATCTACAGTACTAAACTCCCATCAATTACTCGTTACCCAAAAAATCTTTCATCTTAGGCTCGTTAAGATAAACTTTATCCTTTAGATAGGTCCTTAGCAGAACACTAACCAGGCCGTTATTTTTTACATGGCAACACATGCCGGTACAACTGAGAAGCCATAACTGCGTACACGCGATACTTATAGCTCACTAAGCGTGGAGTGAGACTAAATAAATTAAAAGTAAAAAAAAAAAAAAACTTTTTAAAAATTTACACAAAATGTTCAATTTCAACCAATTTAAGACTCGTATAAGTAGAATCTATACAAAAAAAAAATAACTAAAAAAAAAGAGAAGCCTTGTATGTATTCCTGAGACTTCACTTTTAGCTTACCATCAGGCGAGGTGAAGTCATATTGACCTGACCGATATAAAAAAAATATCCAGCAGTAGACGTCGATGGCTAAATGATTGATATTTGATTGATTGAAGTAAAGTAAAATAAAGATAAATTAAATGGAGTCCAATGAGCGAAAATCTGAAAATAATCATCTACTTTTATGTCTGACTATACGATACATATAATATAAAATAACAAAAAAAATACAATTTTTAAAATGTTGTTTGAAACGGCTAAGCCGAAGGAAAATTTCGAAATTTCGCTGGCAGATAGATAATTATGAGGCGAAAAAATAACAAACACATAAGTAACCTACTTTTTTCCCTGGAACAGGTTCCTATTTATAGAAAGCTGGAACTAGAAGGGAATTCTACGCGGGCGTAGCCACGAGTAGCAGCTAGTGTACTAATATATTAAATACACAAACTATTAACATAATCCCTGAAGTAATGTTAATATCTCTTATAATATTTTTATAACGTTGACAGCATTAGCTGACATTTCGAATAAGGAAAAACGTGGTAATGATTCTCGACCTACCTTACTCTCAAGGGATTGAAGGACAGCCCATCTGATTAGGTAGTTAATTATAACCTTTTGCGGATATATAACTGTATAAATGTTATATTTGAAGAGCAAAAATTTCGCATTCGTCCGCATGAATGTCGGTTATCGCAACTTTCAGTCATAATTTTATTATCCCAAGTTCCACTTAATAGCAACCCATTTATGTCCCACTGCTGGGCACGGGTCTCCTCTCCTCTAACGAGAGAGCTGAGAGGGTATAGACCTTAATCCACACACGCTGGCCTAATATGAGTTGGTTCTACGTAACCAATTGCTATCAAACATAAGGCAGATTTTAAGTCTGACCAAGATTATCAAACATAAAAACCGCTTCAATTTCGTTCTGTAGTTTTTGTGTCAACAGACAAACAGATAAGAATTCTAAAAATTTTCGGTATATCTAAAAAGTATAACGGCGGAACCACACATCGCTATTCACCTATATTGAATTTTTAAGAAGAGTGATTAAGGCGAATATTCGTGCGAATACAGCAAATATACACGAATAAGCTCTCCCCACTTCGATTTATGCACGTGAATAAAGGTGAATAGCGAATAGCGAAGTGTGGTTCCGCCATCACATATCCCCAGATTTTTATAAATATCTCCAATGTACTGAAACAGCTCCTTTATAATAGATAGATACCTTTAAATCATCATTATCCTCATAGTTGTATTCAAAAATTGCACTTCGAGGCCCATGTTTACACGGGTGGAGTCGCGGGTATCAGCTAGTTAAAAATATATTATAACCTAAAGAATCAATCTCCATACTATCGTATCTGTGACGTCTTGTGTGCAACCCACAGGATATGCGACGGTGTAACCGGCAAATTCTTAATATATGGGATGTTGTCAAAAATCTTATTTTTATTTTGTTTATAATAAACTCACGCCAATAAATCGGCAAGGAGGTAGACAGAAGTTGACACCCACATTACAACAGCTATATATTATGGATATACATTACGTAATTGGGATGATTCTATTGACGTTTATCGGGCAAGTTTCCAGACTCCGGGTTGTTACTGAGAAAATTTTAACAGAAAACTTAATGACGTTATGCTCAACCCGGGAATTAAATTGTCATTCCTATTTGTGATTACGAATAACAGAGGGTGGGTCCTTATTTAATAATAGCAACCCATTAATGTTCCACTGCTGGGTACGAGTCTCCTCTCCTCTACACGCTGGCCTAATGCGGGTTGGTAGATCGGACATGTCTGTCCGTAAAATTTCTTCTAGGACATGTGGGTTCCCTCACGATGTTTTTCCTTCACTGTCAGCAGACGGTAAATCATGTGATTAGCACATATAAATTCCACAAAGTGAAATTCACATTGGTATAACTGTCTGGCTGGATTCCAATTCTATACCTCTGAGAAGAAGCCACGTCCTTATCCATTCAGTTACCATCGCTTATGAAGAAGTGTTTCCTTCCTCATACAGTCCCGGGTCCTTTAAGCGGGGCGTGAAAAAGCATTTGATGAGGCCGTCAAGCTGAGAGCCACCATTATGGCACTATCGGTGTTTGCAATGGTGACTCCCATTCTAGAGACTTTGCCTCAGCTTACCATCAGGCGAGGTGAAGTCATGTTGACGTGACCGACATAAAAAAAACAAAGAATAGACGAAAAAAATTGATATAAAAAAGTGAACAGCCTGTAGATCCCACCTCATATTACACAGCATGCGTGTTTTGACAAGCGTTTAGTGATCGCTCCGGTGAAACCTTATCGCTAGGCGCTACTAATCACGGCACCAACGAACACATTCTATCAACCAACGACAATTTGTTTTTATATCGATTACCTAGTGGCAAACGATTACTTAATATACCTGGAGACAAAAATCTTGAACATATAACATAAACTCACGCCTATATCCCTGAAGGGGTAGGTAGAGGTGCAGCTTGCACCCACATTTCGCCAGTTTATGTTTAGGTCCCAATGTAATAGGTGGCGAGCGTATTGCCATTAACCGGGCACTTATAAACCTGCGATAAATACACACATAACTTCGAAAAGCATCGAACCCGAGATCTCGTCTCAGCAGTCCATTACCCAGACCTACCGCGGTCTAAAATCTTGAACATGCGTCAAAATGTTCGCGCATAATATATGCGTTACCTGACCTACCAAAATACCAAGACTTCATGAGGTTCAAGCGCTGTGTTGAAATTGCGGGTCAAACGACAGTCGCTCTTGTAAAAGTCATGATGAAAACGTCGCTCCCAAAAATAGACCAAATAATTTTATTGTGGCAGGGAAAAGTGGGAGAACGTAGATTTTTTTATACCACTTAGGTGGCAGATAAGCACATGGCCCACTTGATGGGAAGCGGTCACCGTGACCTATGGACGTGTGTACACTCGCGTCACACTCGGTCTGCCGACCCTTAAGGGGGGAGGGTTGGGAAGTTGAGGGGATTTGGGGATGAGGACAGATTTTTTCTTTCTTTCAAGTTTGTCGTTTTTTTTTCTTAAGAAAGGCCTAGCTTTGTACACTATAAGTATAATACAATAAAAAAATTTAAAAACCGTTTATTGTAAAAAACTTTGTGACAAATAAACATTATCATTATTAATAATAATAATAGGGGTACGTGCGATGTGCGTGTTACTACATATCACTACATAGTATAAAACAAAGTCGCCTTTTCTGTCCCTATATCCCTATGTGCGCTTAAATCTTTAAAACTACGCAACGGATTTTGATGCGGTTTTTTCCAATAGATAGAGTGATTCAAGAGGAAGGTTTATATGTATAATACATGCATCATATACTAAGGCAACATTGCTAATTTTAGAGGTTTCTAACGTGATGTCGTAAATTAACCTATTTTTTGGGCTTATTTAGCAATTTAGCAAAAACGCTGCCTAAACCCTACGAGTTAGATCAAATTAATGTACTACAGTATTGTACACCATAAAAAGGTCTACAAAAAAGTCCACGATGGTATATGTTTATCTTTTAGGGATAACCCACATTAACCATTTTTATTGTTTACTTTTTACGTGAAAAAATGGCTTATTTACGAAGCTATTTTAAGCAATACGGCATTAATCCTTATGGAATTAAGTACCTTAAATACAGTGTGCAATTAATATAGATCAATATGGTTTCTTACAGCATGTAAATTAAACAAATATTTTCGGAGATATTACAAATTTAAAATTTGCGTTTGCGGCGGGCGGTACCGGTCGGACGGGGCAGTGCGGGGAGTGGATGGGGGGAGCGGGGGAGGGGCCGCTATGTTTTTATATACAACGTTCATAGTTTTTCTGTAGTGTATTTAATTTAGTAACAGCATTGCACCCATGCGAAGCCGGGGCGGGTCGCTAGTTTATTATAAGTACATAATTATATTACTGACATTTAACAGCACCAACATAATTTTGTTGTGACTAAATTCGACAAATAAGCATAAAACAACAAATAAAAGCAATAAGAAAATAAAATTTACACATCTCTGTAAGGGCCAATTATTGTCACAAGTAATAACGCTATTAAATTAACTATTCTCGTCTTTATTAACTTAGATTTAAGGCTTAAATTACTTTCGAAAAATTACCTTTTTTCACGTTCAAAAACACGCATGCAACAATTTCGCACAATTAAATTCAAGAATAAAAACTTGTAACACAACAAACTTAATATAATCAGTCCTCAAAATTATCAACAATAAAATACAATCAAAAATAGTTCTTATTTTTAGGGTTTCAAGAATCAATAAATTTTTTAAACGTTTACACGAACGCAAATACAATTGTTTGGTTCAGAAAAGCGTAAGAAATTTGTCCCCTGTACGTTTTTGCTTTATCTGTATACTTCGTTTTTTACTCTGGCAACTGTTAACGCAAAAAGATTTTGACAT
Source organism: Lithosia quadra (assembly GCA_963576445.1). Lineage (NCBI taxonomy): Eukaryota > Metazoa > Arthropoda > Insecta > Lepidoptera > Erebidae > Lithosia > Lithosia quadra. The sequence goes on along the minus strand of OY754901.1, from coordinate 4,087,355 downwards.
TGTTTCGGAACGCTCGCCCGATTTCGGCGCCAATTAATTTCTCGATAAGCACAGTGTAGTTTATAGAGATTTTTTATACATCATTTGAATACAATGATGTTGAAAATAAAATGGTGTAACTAAGTGATGATATTTGTTTTATTAACTGACTTCAAAAAAGGAGGTTCTCAATTCGACTATTTTTTTTGTTTGTTACCTCAAAACTTAAGACTGGTTGAACCAATTTTGATGATTCTTTTTTTATTGGATAGCTGGCACTACCGGCGTGATCCCATTTTGCACTGTGTAGAATATTGTAAACTATGTTAAAAAAAAATAATCAGCAAAAACATCGCCATCCTATTTCATCTCTGTTTGCCAAACTTCCTTTTTATTCGATAGTTATTACGAAATGTTTCAATAAAATAACTAACAGACTTTTTTTAATTACCACACTCCTTGAGTCTATAATAGCAAGGTCGACAACCAATCACCAATAATTAAGGAAAGCATTAAATTGGATTGCAATGTTAAAAATCGGAAACCGTAATCTTAATTGAAACCACAACAAAAAAAGAAGGTTTTTAATTCGGATGTTTATAACATCCGAATTAAAAACCTTCTTTTTTTTGAAGTCGGTTAAAATATATTGAAATAGCTTTATTCTTAGAAAATAAAAGTAAAAGTTTTTAGTGTTTAAATGCATAGGTATCTAGACAATGAAATGAAGAGTTTATCTTGTTAAGTTCAGGAGTTCCTATGGACACCTTCCGATTCCATCATCAGACCAGCCTCGTAGTGCCACATATAAACTTCAGACTTCCAAATAGGTTTTATATAGGTTTTATGGGTGTACCATGATTAATGTATTAATGTTTTATGAATAAATAAATTAAAAAAAACTGTCGCATTGTCTCGCAACGCAAGTAGGTATACCAAATTTGAGTTCATCTTACTTCAGGAAGTGGTTTTAATTGTATTTACAAGATGTGACCCATTCTAACAAATTAACAAACAAGCAACAGAGCAAGTTAAATAAAAGCTTGTAAAAAAAAATTAACTTTTTCTATGCTCCATCCAAAGCGTACTCCATCGTCGACCACATCATCACTTACCATCATGAGAGATTGTAGTCAAACGTGAGCCCTAACGACTAATAAAAAAAACACGAGTAATTTTAAAAATCTCTGTATTTGTAACTACTCTATATAAATATTCTGTGCGGCCATTTCAAAAATGCACCGCCATCTTATAGTCGCTTCGTTTAGAAACACCGATGACAATCGCACGGTGATAAATTATTAAAAATATCTTATTAATCACCCACTATCACCAGATATCAATCGTTTACCTTTAATTGGTGATTATTTAGTAAACTCACAGGTACAACCGATATTTATCGGCTATTTAAATTTATTGGAGAATTAACTTTTAGTGATGTATAAAATAAGTTGTTGATTTTTTTTTCTTTTTTTAAACCCTTGCATGTACGGTTCTAATTAAAAGGGATTTTTGTCCATACGATTTTAATTAGGGCCCGAATTAGTATTAAATTCATTTCTTGTTTTAAATTCCTCTAGGTCTTATCAGTCTCTGTCTATATTTTGTATATCCCAATATAAGGGTTGAAATTTCAGTTTCGATTATTTTTTTTTATCCGTCACGACCATTTGACTTCACCTCGCCTGATGTTAAGCTAAAGGTAAAGTTTCAGGAATGGAAGTTACCATAACTCATACATCGATAATGCTACAACGGCGGCCCTCAGCTTGATGGTCTCATTAAATGCTACTTCACGCTCCGCTTGAAGGCCCTGGGACTGTAGGAGTAAGGAAACACGTGAGCTGGTGAAGAATTCTAAGTCTTTATGGTGCGGCAAAGAAAGAAAGTTCGAGATTATCCGTGAAGCGACTGCCATCTGACCTTCACAACCCATTGGCGATATCGAAGTTCCGTAATAAGACTGTCCAACTTTTTAAGGTTCCAACTATCCGTAACAACTGCCATAGACGTTCATATAGCAACTGGATGCGAAAGCTTAACGTGCTCTCTAAGGTGGATTTATATGTTGACGATACCTATCTAAAAATTATGCACCGTCATCAGCTTTGATTACCGATTAGTCCCTACGCAATTATTACAAATTTAAGTAACGGAAAAAGTACGCCATGTATTCGTTCGTTTAGTTACACAATTGTAATTGCTCTAACTGTATTGTAATGTGTTTATACGCAACTTCTTTACAAATTGTAATGTTTGTTGTTAAATGAAAATAATTCGGGCAAGATATTTCTAAGTCAGTACTGCGTAATTTCGTGGATATTTTCAATTGTGAGTATTATTAATAAATTGAAAGATGATGACATAAATTTCCAGATCGTTTGATCCAGGATTGTGACTCTTGAGGGGTCTCAAGTAGGTACCTACTTGATGATGAAAAAGATACTAGATGATTTTTAGACAAAGGATTTTTTATACCACCTAGGTGGCAGACAAGCGCATGTGGCTTTTTTATACTAGGTACATAGGTGGCAGACAAGCTCACGGCCCACCTGATAGGAAGCGGTCACCATGGCCTAAGGACGTGTGCAACACCAGGGGCGTCACACTCGCGCTGTCGACCCTTTGAAAAATTTGTGCCTAATGCCCTTCTTGAAGTTTATTGGATCAGCGTTATGACCTAAGACCATCTGTTGTACTACATGCCTAAAGGCATTTATCAGTATCTATAATTTCATTTTTCCTGGATGATGCAGGAATGAAGGTTAGTATGCCAACCGGGACCGACGACGGCTTAGCGTGTTTTGCCGCCAAAATTGCTGGCAACACTCGCAAAGTTGGAAGATATTTTACGTAAAACTAATATTTTCATATAAGAAATGTCATAAGTTATATAATATTTCGGTTGGACAAGACATAAAAATGTCGTAAATATAAAATATACCAAGTTTGGCGCTAAACCAAAAGTAAGATGAGCGGCGGCCATTCTTGAGATGAATCTCATGATTCTTAGATTTGATGAAGTTTGGATAAGGATGGAGGTTGGACACGACGCGACGGTACCTATGTCCCGTCCTAAATGAGCTGTCCGACTGGGGAAGTACCTCCGCCCTACAGAAGACCGCGACCATAATAACTTTCCTACCCCTGCCCTTTCCCTTCAGGGTAGCAGGGCGTGGGTAACGCCCTTGGTGTTGCACACGTCCATAGGCCACGGTGACCGCTTCCCATCAAGTGGGCCGTGAGCTTGTCTGCCTCCTAAGTGGTATAAAAAAAAGGATACAGAAGATTTTCTATTTGATAGTCATTAGGGGAGAGGTAGTGCCTGCAAACTGGTGCACATGCCGATTGACGAACGTCGCTCTGGCACAGATTCTCCACTTAAGTTGGGGAAACTCCCATAACAGCTGCTTAAAAGCTAAATTAAGGATGAAAAGGAAGTGTGGAAGAACCACGGAATAAAGAATACCTCTGTGGGAAGAACAGAAGCAGATCGGAGACTATTGTCTCTGCCTACGCCGGAAAGGACAAATTCGTGAGTAGGTATTGTATACATCTTGGAAGGAAGACTAACCTTGTTTATTAAAATGTGGGTGCTAGCACCTCTGCCTACCCCTTCGGGGATATAGGCGTGAGTTTATGTTATTAAAAGTTTACATTGAAAAGTAATTTTTTATATCACTTATTTATATTTCATTGGTGCTTATCAGCTATTTTAATATAAAATTATTTTCATTTACCAAGCGGCTTTATTTTTTAATTAATAAATATTTGACAACCATATAAAATTACCAATTATGTGTTGTGAGTAATTTTTGAAGGAATTTTATGATACCCTAATATTTTTTCATAATAATTAAAAACTTTTAGTCTAGATAATTCTTTTTAATCCACATTTTAATTATAATAATTATCTTTCTAACTTTAAAATTTTAATAATCATTATTATTAGAGATAGGCTTTGAAATGATCTCCTTGCTGTGGGTTTCCCTAGCGTCTACAATATGGGGTTCCTTAAGAAGTGCATTAGAAAATGGTGACCTAACGCTTTCCTACTTTTTCTCTTGAATTGGTTTATCTCAGTCTTTACGGGTGCGATTGACCTCCCAAAACCCAAGAGAAAAGCCTGCATGGCAACTTCATCAGTTAATAAGCAGCTATACCGACTTAGGGTCTTTAGTAGAGCTACACTACTGACTGACTGACTGACCATTCTATAATTATGTTATGTGTTGCACACGCCCATAGGCCATGGTGACCGCTTCCCATCAGGTACGTAGGTACTGTTGGTAGGTATAAAAAAAATATCAACTCGATTTATATTAATCTGTTCCTATCCAACACCTGTGAATCTAAGTAAAGCTTCTCAAATTTAAATCCGTGTAATTGAAGAGGCTCTGGCGGGCATTGTGTTAATGCTAAAATAATTAAAGCGCGTATTTAGATATAATTGTGAAGGATTTCTGTGAAACTGCTGAAAATAATTTGACGGCCAAGTTAATGATTACATTTTTTGCTTCATTACAAAACCAATAGTTATTTTCTAACTTTTATTTGAAAAAAATATTTAAGAAGCTGTTTTACTAAATATACAAAACTCATACAAATACCACGCATTTGTCGCACCGGGATAGGCAGAGACAAAAGCAAAGGGGGCGCGGGTTCGATTCCCGCTCAGTGCAAATATTTGTATGCATGAATATGTCTATTTGCATTGGTCTGGGTGTTTCTATGTATAATAAGTACGTATTTACAACAAAAAAAAAGTATATAAGTATGTTTATCAGCATTCTAGAACCCATAACACAAGCTAGTTAAATTATGCTTACTTTGGGTCTAGAGGACGCTGTGTAGAATGTCGTAGAATATTTATTTATTTAAAAGCCTGCCAACAGACTGCAGTGTTGTTCCAAGACATACCAATGTAAAGGACAATTTCGAATAATCATGATGTATCCAGGTAGCTCAGTTCGTCAGCAGTGTACTCCCCTGTAACCTGTGACATGAGTTCAAGTCTTATCGCTGGCTGTGATCTCTTCCAGGCAATTCCTTCCAATATCTATTGGTTCACCTCGGCGCTGGATGACCCAAAATTTCCTGCGGTTTTAGTCGGTTCAAGATCGAAATAACCACCCCTGCAGGCTGCCAGGGAGCCCTTCCTGTGGGGATTTCCGCACGAAAAAAGGGCAATATTCCTTTCTTTATTCCTTTAGGTTAAATAATGATCTTTTTATCCAAAAACGATGTAAATACAAAACAGATAATAAAAGTTTGTCCTCGAAGGTGTTGTTATATTCCAGAATCTCCTCAGTTCATTTCAAACGGTATCTGAACCGGGATTAACCCAAATTTAAAGACAACAACCGGTACAGCGCAGCTTCCGGAGTGACAACGTGGAAGATGTAAATTATATTTTCAATACGATCTTTGTGATGATATTAAGATGCTGAGGAATTAAAATACTTACCTTTGTCTATCATGTAAATTTTTTTTTAATTTATCCATAGTCTAGAACCCACATTATCAGCTACTACCCGTTCGCGCTAAGTTTGCCGCTGTCAACTGTCATGCGTTTAGCATTGTCTCACTCACTCAATTCTAGTTCCAGTGAGAAAACGCTATACTGACGTCATTTGACAGCGGCAAACTTAGCGCTAACGGGTAGTAGTTACATGATAGTAATTATAGCAACCCATGTATGTAATACTAGCTGTTGCGCGCGGCTCCGCCCGTGTGGATGTCGGTTATCGCGACCAAACATAGCCTATGTTCATTCTCGAGGTCTAATCTACTCCTATACCAAATTTCATCAAAATCGGTTCAGAGGTTCAGGCGTGAAAACGTAACAGACAGACAGAGTTACTTTCGCATTTATAATATTAGTATGGATAACACCTAGGTACCTATTTATCGACAATATCTGCCTATGAGCCCATACCTAAGAAATTTTGCCAGTAACTTATTGGTAGTTCGCCGAAAAAAAAGTTTGGTATTTTTTTTTCCTGGTAATATATTTTCGTTATTAATATATAAGGGTAGCTACTAACTCTACTGCTGGGTCAGTAATTTATTTTCTTATTAGTAACTTTGAATCCTACACCAAAATTTTTAAGGGTCAAAATTACCCGGAAGGAATTTTGTTAGAAATTTAACGTTACATCATCACCTTTTGAAATAAATGTAGGTACAAGATTCGATTCGAAGACGTTTCAGTCTATTAACTAGCTTCAGGTAGTAATTACCTTTTACCTACTAAGTATTTCATGCAAAAACGGCTGAATGGATCTGGCTGAAATTTTGTACAGGGATAGACCATAATTCTGGAATAACTATGTCGACCATATGCCACCTGAAGGGTTTAAAAAATAAGAACATCTACGGCAGTCGTTACGGGTAGTTGGTAGATACCTTCAAAAGTTTGACAACTGGTCCAACTACAGAGCCTCAAAATCTCCTATGAGCTATGGAGATCAGATGACAATCGCTTCACGGAAAATATGTGAGTGTGACGCTCCTAGTATTGCACACGTCCATAGGCCACGTTGATTGCTTTCCATCAGGTGGGTCGTGTGCTTGCCTGCCTTCAAAGTACCTAGTAGGTACCTATACAAAAATATATCAACTAAAACCGACCTCAACTGAGTTAGGAAATGTCGCGGGGGTTCTATAATCACAAAAGCCAATTAAAACAAATTAATTACACCTTACCCCAAATACGGCACAAAATGGTGAGACCACAAACCATTTACTATCTAAGTACACCTATAATCACCGACCATTCCGTCGTTTCGAAACACCAAAATGTGTCAATCACAGCATTGGTACACCTCATAACCGTCACCACAGCACCATATTAACACGTTCCAAACAATTTATTACTACTATACTCTTAAAATAATCTCTGACCACACAAAATTCTAATAAATTAACTCGAATAAGTGACAAAAACTTTTAGGAAGATAGCGCTGTCGTGTGTGCGCACCCTTATCGTAAGATTTAAGTGTGAAACCGCCTATATTACGTTCATTATTTGAGGTTTTATTAAACGTTATCGGCTGGGTGAGGCTTAGTGGACGTCCATTTTATGGTTTTTTATCTTAAGTTTATTAAGACACAATAGAGAGAATGCTAAGATGGTTTGACCACGTAGAAATGACGCACTAAGTAAGGTACTTGTGGCTTCTGGGCCGAGATCCTTGTCCTCAGTGGGTCAATTTCGTAATAAATAAAAGTAGGTAGGACACAACGGTCTCCCGTCCGTATTGAGCTGTCCGACTGGGGTAGTACCTCCGCCCTCCAGAAGACCGCGGCCATAATAACCATCGTGTCGTGTTCCTGCCGGTAAGTAGGGTAGCCAGAGCTCAACGTCTGTCAATCGTCAAGACCGTCTGGATAGAGGTTGCCATTCTAAGGGCATCCCTTGAGAATAATGGTGACCACTACTTTTTGGATTCTACCTCAGCTTCCCATCAGGCGGGGTGCAGTCAATCCAGCGGACTAAACATGAAAAAAAAAAGTACCAGCTGTGTCTGTACATTGAAGATAGGATGGGCATCGTGGCTTGTGTATTAATAATAAATTATCGACATTATAAAAAAAAAACAATCCCTTTATAAAAAATACGAACCTATAAAATATTGTAAAATAATATTATATTACGATCATTAGCGATTACGGCAAATACCCGAAGGTCCTTAAAATGAGAAACGCTATACTTTAAAAACATAAAAGCCCAAATTTTCGGACATACTAAATAATTGACATATCCTATTACATTTCTGTGTAAAGGCCGGCGGTATTTTTTGCCGCCATTTTATTTACAATGAGCTGAAATTCTTTGCCTTATATTTGAGTAATTTATGATCGATTTTAGAGGATTCGATTTTAGATTTTAGAGGAGGTAGGACACGACGGTATCTACCGTCCGAAATGAGCAGTCCGACTGGGGTAGTACCTCCGCCCTACAGAACACCGCGGCCATAATAACCATCGTGTTGTGTTGCCGCCAGTAAGTAAGGTAACCAGAGCTCACTGTACCCCTCCTTCCCCCGTCCTTTCCTAGCCGCCTTACACTTACCTACCCCCCGCCCTTTCCCTTAGGTGAGAATGGTATCAGAATTTCACATGAGCGAAGCTACAAGACAGTGCTAGCATCATAATAAATACATTGGTTTCCTGTACACATGTTCATTCAATTGTAGTGCCCTCAAAAGCGATAAAATAATAATGATTTACTTGAAGGACCATCGATACACATCCACACATCTTAAAATTAACAATGAATACAGATTTTACAACATCAATAGGGCTATTGTCGACAAGAGGGTCGGTAAAAGATCAAAATTTTACGCCTCAGGTATCACATAGGAATCTGATTGTCATTGTCAAGGTTAGGGGCAAAAAAGTGGCAGATGTAAGCACGTATTGTCAAGAAATGGAGTATTGTAATAATTGATATTAAATGAAGTGTCTCGAGTGTGGTTGACTTCTTTTAGGGTACCGTGGAACTTCGGATGGTCAGCTATAAAAATCTACTTGGATTTCACACACAATCTCTTCTTTTGCTATACAGAACAACACGTGTAAGGCTGAGATATCACCCTCACATAGTGCAAACCATTCCATCAAGCGATTCGGTGCCTCTTTTCTTTGCCGCACCATCAAAACCTGGAATTCTTTACCAGCTCATGTGTTTCCTTCCTCCTACAACCCCGGGTCCTTTAAGCGGGATGTGAAAAACCATTTGATGAGGCCGTCAAGTTGACGGCCACCATTATAGCAGAATCATTGTTTATAATGGTGACTCCCATTCCAGAGACTTTACCTTTAGCTTACCATCAGGCGAGGTGATGTGAGTGACATAAAAAAGGATCATTTTTCACAGTCGCGAAAGATTATAACTTTATCACGCCAGAAATGATCGAATTTCAATATTTATTGGTATTCCGTATGATCCGTGGCAAGGATTTTAAGGAGGTAGGACATGAACGGTATCTCGCGTCCAAATTGAGCAGTCCGACTGGGGTAGTACCTCCGCCCTACATAAGACCGCGCGGCCATAAGAACCATTGTGTTGTGTTCCGGGCAGCGGTAAGTAGGTAAGTCAGAGCACACTGAACCCCTCCTCATCCCATCCCTTCCTAGCCTCCCCAGCCCTTCCCAGCCCTCCTCCCTTCCCTTACGGGTAGGCAGCGCGTGTGTGACACCCTTAGTGTTGCACACGTTCATAGGCTACGGTGACCGCTTTCCATCAGGTGGGCCGTGTGCTTGTCTGCCACCTAAGTAGTATAAAAAAAAAGCATTTTAAAATCTCCAACGTACAGACACAGCTACTTAACAATTTCATAATAGCATAATAACATAATTAGATACGGAACCATTGCTCGCACTTCCAATATTATTTTCACCCAAGCATCTTGCGCGGGCGCACCGCGCAAGATGTCACCTCACAGGATTGTAAACTCAAACGACACACTCACGTACTTTTGTTACCATCGGGTGCAATAAAGTGCAAACTTATGAACAGTTGCATTGAAAGGTTATATTTTCTTAAATGTATTTTGATATTCTCGTTATCTTAGCGAAGTCAATAAAATAAAATAATAAAGATTTTTATGAGAGATAATATTATATTTATCTGATTTTGAATGGTAAAAGGATACTGGTATCGCCATCTTGGATAATGAGATGTTGAGAAAAAGATGTGAAGATACTGCACTTGCGTGGGTCTAATCCAATTCTTCCTAATAATTAAACGCGAAAGTTTGTAAGAATGTATGGATGTATGTCTGGATGTCTGGATTTATGATCCCCGCTCAGTGCAAATATTTGTATGCATGAATATGGGTATTTGCATTGGTCTGGTCGTGCCTCGGAGAACACGTTAAGCCGTCGGTCCCGGTTGCCATACAAACATCTATGGCAGTCGTTACGGTTACTTGGAGGCCTAAAAGGTCCAACAACAACGGTCTAGCTGCAATGCTTCGATATCGCCTAATGTCACCATTGGGTTGTGAAGGTCAGATGGCAGTCGCTTCACGGAAAATATCGAGGTCCAGCCAAATCCGCAGTTAAGACTGGTAAAGCGGACCCCAGACTCCGAGGTGAGAGCTTTAGATGCCACTGGGTAACACTAAGTTGAATGAAAAAAGAAAGCTCTTTCACGCTAAAATAACTGAATGTATCTGGCTGAAATCTTAAACAATAAAAAAGACAAAAATTGGTTGGGTAAGAAAATGCAAAGTTAAAATCTATTTTTATTGATCTAAGTATACATTACTGTACCAATAATATCGAGTAATTTATTCTATACCATCTATTATAAAATTGTAAAGTAGCTATGTCTGTCTGTACATTGGAAATATTTAAAAAAAACACTTGGTTTTTTAATAATTTTTTTTGGAGTTGTCCATTTTTACGCGATGGACGCAAAAATGTCTTGATCAGATTTAAGATCTTACGTATGTTTGATCACAATCGGTTAAGAAGAACCGGCGATATACTTAGTCAAAAAACGTGAGAATCGACGTCCACGCAGGCGGAACCGCGGACATAAGGTTAGTTACTTTAAAAAATTATTTTTATTCTGCAACATTATCCGATAAAACTTCAATTATTACTTTAAACTTATTCTTAAACGCAAATTTCAGACCTCCCCGTAACAAATTCATGTTTCCCATCTCTTAAGCAATAAATCATTTCCAAAATATTACCCAATAATAAAGGCTTTTACTTAAATAAACAAAACATCGTCAGAGCGAGATAGCATCTGTGTTGATAATGTAAGGTTTCGGGTGTAGGTACGGTGCATGGCGGAATTTTTTAAATCATTTCTGCATAAAACACCAAGGTTTTGTAAAGGGATACTATCTGTCTGATCTTTGTTGTAGGGTGACCATAGTGTAGGTGGAGTCCGGATAAATTCGCAGAGATAATTTGAAGATAAACAAATATTCTGGGACATTATTACCTACATACCTGAACCCAAACTAACAGCCTCTATGACGCAGGCTGCCGACTACTGCTGCGACAGGGGGCGCGGGTTTGGCCCGGGGTCAGCTGGGGTGCGAGGGATATGCCCATTGGGTAACCTTACACCCCGGTTACTAAGGCCCGAGACGGCGTGTGGTTTTAGTCGGTTCGATCCCGACGTAACCACCCCCGATGGCCGACGGGGGTGGTATCCATGGGGATTTCCGCACGATAAAAAAAAAAGTGGGCGCGGGTTGGATTCCCACTCAGTGCAAATATTTGTATGTATGAATTGAATATATAGATAATTGTATGTATTTACAAAAAAGTATATAAATTGTATGTTTATCTGCATTCTAGAACCCATAACACAAACGATGCACGCATATACACATATAAATGATGTTTATTTATATATCACAATAACTCTTAAAGGGTTATTTGAATCGTATTGTGTCGAATAAGTAAAAAAATGCGTGTACCAAATTATAGGCAGGTGGTGTCAGAGCTTATAGAAGCAGGTAGATAATCATTTAATACACAGTATTGACTTCCTCCATTGATATTATAACAATGGCGTGTAACGGTTTTTGGTGAATGGAAGTATAAATGTAACAAACTTGGACGTTGATAGATAACTAAATTGTTACTAATGGATGCATAATTTGATCAATTTTGTTTAATTTGTATTTTTGTAATCTTCCGTGAATGTATTCAATATTTATTTCATGTTTTGTTTTTTATTTCACTAGCTGTTGCTCGCGGCTTCGCGCACGAGTATAGTTCATCTTTGTATCAAATTTGATCATAATTGATTCAGTAATTTTTTATTAATAAATGTTTAAGTAAGTATACTTATAGGTACACAATTAAACATTTTGTGGTTTAGGCGTGAAAGCGTAACATACGGACGGAAGACGGTTTCTTTCGCATTTTGAATTTGAGTATGGATGAAAGATTTCAGATTTTATAGCATAGTTTAATTTGTACCAAGTTTCAACCAGAATCGTTCAGTTGCTATTGCTTGAAAAAGTGGCTTCCATCCATTCTCATAAACTTACACATAAATAATGGTAATAATATAGGGGTTATGCCGTATTCATCCCACGAATTCTCATCCCATTTTTTTTAGTGGGATAGGTACTAACTGCCGAAATTTTATTTTATTTAAATTTATTAATGTGTTTCTTGTCTCACAAATGATGGCCACCCTAATTGAATTATTCTTTATAATATCGATATATTTGCAGTCATAATTCGGATTAATAAAAGCTTGAATTTCGTTTAATACTTGCGATTATAGATAACGTACCAATATTCAATATTACGTTGTAAAAACTTATGGGTACTTTACTTGATTTAACTGCGAATAAAGCTGTTACTTTTAACCGGTTTTAAACAGGGAGGTTTTGTATTCGACCTGTATGTAGGACCAAGACCCTGGGGAACCCACCTCGACCGCTTGACCACGTGACCGCTTCCCATCAGGTGCGCTGTGTACCTGTCACCACAGTCTTGCCACGTAAGTAGTATGAAAAAAAAAACCTGACAGTGCGCACCTTTGTCGGATGCAACGTGTGTTACTTAACACTGCAATAATATTAACTGACGCGGTTACCAATCATTTTCGTAACGCACATGCGCCGACTTAACGTCAATTAAATACGCAATAAACCAATTTTCAGTCATCTCTAAGTTATTCTTCAACCAACACGCATGAATGATAATAAAACAACGCAGTCTGCCTACCCCGGAAACCGATACCGCACTCGGCGTAGCGTAAAGTGTATTGAAGCGGACATGTTTTGTTGTACAAGATGGCCGCCACCTATGTCACATGGCTTTAGAATATTAGACGTCAAAATGCAGTTGAGCGTTCATATTTGTGGTAGATCTACATGTAATTATGGTTTCTTTATTTAACACAAAACTAGATGTGATCATTAATATGTGTACGAAATGACGCAAGAAAGACAATTGCATGGAGTGGAGTTAGATGGACAGAATAAGGAATGAGTATAATCATAAAAGGAAATTTGAAATTGAGAAGCGGGCGACTGTCATGGTAAAGACATAATAGGAGAAGAGATGAATGAAAGGTTCAAAGTATGAATGTGGAAAGCTTTAAGTGCAGAGGTAGGACTAAGAAAATATGGATGGAATGAGTAAAAGAGGATATGGCAAGAAAGGGAGTGACAAAGAAGATGACATCAGATAAGAATGTATGGAGAAGAATATGAATCGCACAGAATCTATATACAGATACAGGCACGTAACTTGGCCAGGTTTGGGGTAAGTTCGCGCATCGAGCACTTTGAGCCAATCAAATGATTCAAAGTACGAACGAACGGAACGTTGATTCGCTACAAGACGACTCTCGGAGACATTTGATTGGTCCGTCAAGTGACGTCAAGTGACCAATCATATGTCCGCAACGGCGCAACCGCGTCTCCTGCGACCTAAAAATCGACCTTTGCGCATATGATGCGTCAGACCAATTTACGTGCCGGTATCTGTAATTAGGGTAAAGCAGGCCTGTGTATACGGAATGTCACGTGAGGAACTCTTATATCCGTGGCAGCCCGCAGCCGCAACCAGCAGCCGTATCGCCTTTGCTGGTGGGTACGGATGGCTGGGGTAATTTTTTCCAGGATAAAAAGTAGCCTATATGTTATTCCAGACTATAATCTATCTCTGTACCAAATTTCAGTCAGATCTATCCAGCCGTTTTTGCGTGAAAGAGTAACAAACATACATCCAGACATTTAGATATCCAGACATCCAGACAGTACATTCTTAATCAAATTTTCGCGTTTATAATACTCGTATTAGTAGGATAGGATAGGATAGGATAAGGTAGGATATTTTTGGTCCAACAACAAAAGTCAGTCCGGCACCAGTCTCCATGTCCGCTATGGTACGAGGAGACAGTCCAGCTATTGCACGATCATGTTCATGGTATTTTATTTGTCAGTCCGTTACTTTGTTACCTCTTTAGCGAAATAAAAAAGGGCCTTAGGCCATAAGGTCCCGATGCTAAGCAGGTATTTGTTGAGCAGTCTTGTTAGATGCGAGATAGCACCTCAGAGTGAAGGACAGATGGAGGGCTGAGTGGCGCACAGTAGGGGTAACACGACATGTGCGTGCGCAGCGGCCTGGCAGGAGGTACGGTTAGCAAAAAAAGTTACTCGAAGTTTTTTAATTAAAATATATAAAATATTTGTAGGTCTGGTGGATGGGAATTATCTGTTAATAACTGTAGAGATAGTGACTAAAGACAGAAGAAAGTAGCAGAAAGAAACATTTTATTGATGCAAAGTAGTTACAAATAACCAAGTTATTTTGTGCTTATTTTTATATGTAAATATTTTTTTAAGTAGGTAAACAGGTAGCGTAAATAAATAATATTATATTTTGATCAAGTTACAATATATCCCGGCCCTCACCATTTTCATTACAAAAATGTGTACCTACCTACAAATTAAAACATTGGATGATCTGTTCAGCTGATTCGTTTAACCTGTTTGAGCATGATGAGTAACAAACATGCAAACATCTTCACAAATCACGCTTATAATATCGGTAGAGGGTAAATTTTTTTAAAATCCGTCATCCATATCTGTCATTTAAAACCTTTGAGAATGCTGTGAGGTGAAAATGGTCAGGTTTAATTTAATACATATTGTGGAAAAGTACACGTCATTAACAATATTTGAAATAATACAAATTTAAACGAAAATAGATATAATAATTATATACCTACTTAAACTAAAAAAATATATAACTTATTTTCCGACCGTACTAAGTGAACCCAATCTGTTTCGGTGTGCATCTATAACAGAAAGTTTTAAGATGACACGATCTATAGTTTACAAAACACTCGTCGTTTTTGTCAAAGTTTTTTGATCGTCACGGGAGAAATACGACCCCATGTCAATCGAATACTTACAAAAGATCTGTCTGTTTGTTTGTAAAAAAATAATGGTAAATAAGTTTGAGAGTACAGGTCAAGATCTTTGAGGCTCGAGCTAGCATCAGCTGCAAGCCGGTACACCTGCTGATCGACGCACGAGGCTCTTGTGCATGCTTTCCTCTTGGCATTCGAGAGTTAGGCGGCAGTCGCTCCCATAAAAGCCGGGTAAAGGAGATACAAGATTAAGCAGAGCCTGGGCTCAAGCATCCAGGAACAGCTCACAGTAACCCTCCTCCTCCCCACCCTTTCCTAACCCCGCCCGTAACGCCCTTGGTGTTGCAGACGTCCATAGGCCACGGTGACCGCTTCCCATCAGGAGTACCGTGTGCTTGTCTGCCACCTAAGTTGTACAAAAAAACAACCCAAAAATAAATCAATGCTACATTATGGTGCCTCTTTTCTTTGCCACACCATCAAAACCTGGAATTCTTTACCAGCTCACATGTTTCCTTCCTCCTACAGTCCCGGGGCATTTAGGCGGGGCGTGAAAAAGCATTTGATGAGGCCGTTAAGCTGAGAGCCACCATTATAGTACTATCGTTGTTTGTAATGTTGACTCCCATTCCAGAGACTTTACCTTTAGCTTACCATCAGGCGAGTTGAAGTCATATTGACGTGACCAATATAAAAAATGCAAGGTTACAGTTAAACATCGTTAAAAAGCAGGAAAAGTCGTACTAAAAGCTTATAGCGTGATATACGTAAACTCCAAATGGGACACTTGAGTTTTTTTTTCTGTTAAATGTTTGTTTAGTTACGATTATTGCCGGCAGGTGGCGCTACTGTCTCGCCAATGTTTATTTTGACTCTTTCAAAATTGTGTTCACACATTTTTGTCAATGACATATTTTAATATTGAAACGAAACATATTGACAGGAAACTAAGTAAATAAAATATTGGGGAAACCTGCTTCTCAAACATGACCTTTAAAGACAGGTCATTTTAGACATTCATAACATAACATAACATAAACTCACGCCTATAATCCCCGAAGGGGTAGGCAGAGGTGCTAGCACCCACATTTCGCCAGTTTATGTTTGGGTCCCAATGTAATAGGTGGCGAGCCTATTGCCATTAACCGGGCACTTATAAACCAGCGATAAAATACACACATAACTTCGAAAAGCATCGAAAAGTCATTGGTGTGTGCCATGGTGAACCTGGGATCGAACCCGAGACCTGCGATAAATACACACATAACTTCAAAAAGCATCGAAAAGTCATTTGGTGTGTGCCATGGTGAACCTGGGATCGAACCCGAGACCTCGTCTCAGCAGTCCATTACCCAGACCACTAGGCTACCGCGGCACTAGACATTCGAGGTTACCAACATAAATTTCGAAAAAATTGCTAATATCTACGCAAATCTCGAGAATAGCGTATCCGAATTCGCTAATTCTTTTTTTAGAATAACCTTGCGTGAGTAATAAAGTCAACAACACCCACCCAACCCACACAACAACCTATTTATACCTCAAGAACGGCTGAACAGATTTGGCTAAAAGTTGGTAGGAAGGTAATTTAGAACTAGGAGGCAGATATAGGATACTTTTAATCTTTTACCATAAACCAAAAAAGTATTTTTTTAAATATAAGTACTTACATAAAATATTGATAAATAGTCAATGATATTATATATGTAAAAAGAGGCAGATATGTCATTAGAGCGCGCCTGGTGAAGACGCGAAAAAGTCCCAATTGGGACATTTTGTCTTTAGTAGGTACATGTCTTGCAAACGCCAAGTTGACACGCGTGTAATTTTGTAAAGCGCTTATTAAAATTGCAATAAAAATGCCATCGTGTGTTTTTAAAAAGTGTACAAATTACGACACTAAAATTAATAAAATACAAGGGATTACCTATCACATGTAAGTACATACAATATTACCGATTTATTAGTGTATTATAATAAAATTTGTTTAATAATATTTTTAAAATAATGGCGGCGGTGAAACGCGATAAAAACGGGACAGAGATACTTTTTGATGTGAGAATTATAGCTATCCTTTTTACTCACGTGCCTATCCCATCTTTCGTACTACTTATCGCTAATTGACAACTATTGTGCACTTCATAGTTATGTCATAGACAGTTGGATCAGATTTGAGAAGTCAGTTACTATGAACATAACGTATCTTGTGTAAAAAATCATTGTAAATAGTAGGTATAATGGTTATTATCTAAGTGCTAACATAGCCATAAAAAATTCCACACACCCGAATTCTACCAGCATGAAATTCTAGACATAGCTATCTTTCTCCAAGTAGACTATAAAGATTACTGATAGCCCCTGGCTCTGCCCGCATCCCACCATTTCTCTTAACCGAATGCAGTCTCTATCCATTATCTAACCTTAATATTTCAAGTGCCATTTTTACACTTTAAAATGTCGACTTTACGAATAAATTTTCTAGCAGAGATGTTTAAATTGTAGAATTACTTGCTTGGTAGCCGACTGTGCGACCTGCGAAGAGTAATAATTATGATTAATATCTCCATTGTTCATCACTATATTGATTTAACAATAGGTATAAGTGATGGTAGCTGAATGGATAAAGACGCGGCCTCTTCTGAGAGGTATCGAGTTCGAATCCGGCCGGGCAGTACCAATATGAATTTCACTTTGTGGAATTTATATGTGCTAATCACATGATTTACCATCTGCTGACGGAGAAGGAATAACATCGTGAGGAAACCCACATGTCCTAGAAGAAATTCTGAGGACATGTCCGATCCACCAACCCGCATTAGGCCAGCGTGTGTGGATTAAGGCGTAAGCCCTCTCAGCTCTCTCGTTAGAGGAGAGGAGACTCGTATACCTAGCAGTGGGACATAAATGAGTTGCTATCATACGTATAAACTTACGAACACACATACCAAAACTAGTAACATTATCCAATTAAATGAATAGCACCATAGAATTTATGAATGATAAATAACAACCAGCTTACTTAAAACCCGTCATAACCGATCCCAAATCGATAACATACCATTCACATAAACCATAGACAAACGCATCATCCAAGAGACAAAGAAACATTACACAACATTTGAAAAAAAAATTGAGTTCAAAAAAAGAAATGAACGGTTAGGGATCATAGATAATGAAATGTTACCGCGCATGCGTAGAATGACGTTCCTTAAAATGTGTTTGACGGCAAAATTATAGGGCGATGGGTACCGTATTCATACGGTGTAGTTTAGGAGGCGGAGGCCTTATATGTATTGTGATTTTAATATATCTTATTCATTCACTAACCTCATCGTTTTAGAGTCATTAGCATAAAAACAAGTAGATATTTCTATTGCACTCCCTTTGGCTGATCCAAGAGAATTCAATGATTACTAAAAACCAATTTATCCATTCACGATAGTGAGACCATTAACATGTATGTCATCTACTGGCATGTCATTTAATATGAAGTCAAACCATCGCTTCTTAGGTTTATATCTCTCATTGGGCCCCGATGAATGGTTGCTTGGCTTGGCTTTTATTCCCTACGTTACATAAATTAAATACGGCCATTGGCAACAACGGTGAAGGCGATTCTTCTGCATTTTATCTGCGATGTCATGGACATTAAGGCTGCCGCGAGTTATCAGCAATCCTTACGTGTGACTATATATATCCACCGCAGCATTTTATTATGTCCTTGGCATGTAGCTCCTACTTATCTCACTCTAGCAGTGGCCACACTTCGCTGCTTTGTAGTTTGTAGGGCCTAATGATAGACCTGCCCTTTTAACCCTTTCAACCTTCAACCGGCGCATTCAACCTGCCTTTTCAACTTTTCACATAACCAGCATTTCAACTTTATACATGAACATTTAATCACTGAACTAATTTTTAGTCTCCTAGCTCCTAAACTATATCGTATGAATCGTCGAAAACATATTTTTTCTTCATTAAAATGGAGGTTTTCCCTTTCTGTAGTTATTTCGTACAGTTGAAGGATTAAATACATGGTCCACTAACATAGTTATGTTAATATATTTAATTGTATGTTTTGTGTGAACGTCCATCGATATGAATAAAAGTTGGAACTAAAATAATAAATAATGTTTTATTCATTTTGTTTGAAGGGTTACTGACCGTGGTTTAGAGGTGTGTGTGAAGGTTCGATTCCCGGGTAGAAAGGTTTTTTAATGATTTTTGTTAGAAAATCAGTGACAGTTCTGGTGTAAAGAATCTATACTACTTATTTATAAAATTGTAATTTATTTGTGTCTTTTTTTTTTATTATTATGGTACTTTTTAAATTTTATTTATACAGAATTATTATTAAACTATCTTAGAAAATATTAATAATGTACAAATTTTTTAAAAAAAAGTTTAGGTGTCGAAGAATTCCTCCCCATCGATGTGGACTGGTAACGTACCCAAAAGGCTGGCGGCATTGCCACGTTGGATGGCAATGCCAATTCTCTGAGCAAGAAAGAAGCCTTTTGTGTCTATTATATAGTAGATAATAATATACCTATTTAAAAAAAGTTGGGGTACCTATGTTAAGTGAACGATTCTGAACAAAAAATTTGTTAGTTGGTTCGCGATGGACGCAAAAATTACTGAATAGATTTAGATCTGATTTTTACGAGCTTTTACGAGAGCGACTACCGATTGACCTCTCAGCCACGAGACGTTAGCTTGGGCCTAAAATCTTGGTGAGGTATGAGGCATTATGACGAATTGTTTGACGCAAGAATCCTCGAAATTGGACCATCTTTTGACTTCTAGAGTACCTATCACATTTAAAAGAACAGATATACATAGATTTTTTAACTTCATACATAGACTGCTAAACACATTACCATCCACTGGTCACACAGTCGGGTAAAAGTAACATTTTTACGTCAATCAAGGTAATACATACACTGTACAGACTCCGAAAAACCTCAAATATTCGACAATTATCTTAGGAAATGTTAAGTTTAAATATTTGAGAAAAATGCGACGAACGTAACTTTCGCATCGGCGCCATTTTCTGGAATTCGGGTTGACATAACAAGATGGCGGCCGGTGACGTTTGGAATTAATTTATTTGCGACTAAAACGAGTGAATGTTAATATGCACGGTAATTATTCGTATTTACTTGTTTTTTTTTTTCAATTTAGTGAGTACCTTACCTACTATCTGATTTTAAAAAATCTTGGTGGGAAAATTAGTTGCATTGCTTTCACATAAATAATTAAATTATACTTTTATGTAGAACTGGCTGTAACTCACGGCTCTGCTTGCGTGGAGTTATGAGCTTATTCTTGGGATTAAAATGCTTGTATTAATTCAGATCATAATCTATCTCTGTGTCAAATTTCATCGATATCCGTTCAGCCGTATTTGCGTGAAAGGGTAACAAACATCCATTCGTAATCACACACTTTTGCGTTTATATTTTTGGTAGAATTTTTACTTATGTTATTAAAAGGTGCCCAAACTTTTCGCTTAGCGTATTAATTTATAAACAAACATTTATTTTCATTATTTTAATTGGTCTAGTAATGGCTGGCTTCTGTTACGGATGTTGTACAACTGTCAGGTAATTTGACAACGCCTACTGGCACAGCAACCAACTCGACAACCAGATATTGAACCAAATAAACGACTATGCTAATACTTGCATTCGTTCGAGCTTTAAATCGATATAATTTTATATATTCACGTTTATCGACTAGGGTGTAGGCAGAGGTGAAAAAGCCCATATTTTGTTAATTTTATAGTGTAGGTATATTCTGCGCATACGCACAATACCTACCTATACAAAGTGTTGATTTGCATTTTGATCATCCTTCGCAGGGGGGCTAAAGCTACTTATAGTCTTCAAGATTTCATGAAAAAAAAGTGCATTATTTTTTTTCTGTAAATAAGCTGATTTAGAAAATTTAAATAATAAAAACAACTTCCAGGCGATATTTGCATTATCAGTGGTATGGGTAATGGACTGCTGAGACGAGGTCTCGGGTTCGATCCCAGGTTCACCATGGCACACACCAATGACTTTTCGATGCTTTTCGAAGTTATGTGTGTATTTATCGCAGGTTTATAAGTGCTCGGTTAATGGCAATAGGCTCGCCACCTACATCATTGGGACCTAAACATAAACTGGGGAAATGTAGATGCTAGCACCTCTGCCTACCCCTTCAGGGATATAGGCGTGAGTTTATGTTATGTTTATGATTTACTGACTAGTACCTACTTATCTACTAGTTATTAAGGTATTCTGCCGGTCCTAAGTCCATAAAAGTAGGTAGTGTGCGCGTCAGCTGATCAATGTTATCGCCCTGGGCAATGGCATTATAATTATGAAAAAAATAATTGTTCATATCAATTTTGTTGATTCAACGTGTGAAGTCTTACTTAAAAGTACTAGACAAGTCATTGACGATTCTAAACTCATAATAAAATGGACGTAACCCTTCGAATGCCATCTGATACGGTTTTGTTCCGTGGGCGATTCTAATATATATTTAATTGTAACGCCCAGGAACGCCCACTGGTTATTTGGTGCAGTTAGACGGTTAACGAAAACAGTAGAGTTGTGGGTAGGTATATTTCTTGAATTTACTACCTAAGTCCGCGGCTCCACCCGCGTGGAAGTCGGTTTTCATGTTTTTTGACTATATCTCCAATTCTACTTAACCAATTATGATCAAATATGCGTAAGATTTTGAATCTGACCCAGAACTTTCTAATAAAAAAACCGAATTAAAATCCATTCAGTAGTTTTTACGTCCATAATCTGTCCGTTCGTACCTAATTGTTATGTTTGTCATGCAATCACGCGCCAACTCAGCTGATCGAGTATGGAAATTTGGTACAGGGATAGATTATTTCTCGAATAACAAATTATCTCATAGTCTACTTTTTATAGGTATGTAGTACCTATAGGTATTTATCAAATAAGATCAAAATTAGAAGCAAGTAAAACCGCGAAAAACAGCTAGTCAAGGAAAAAATAAGAACAATTTGAAGAAAAAACCGACTTCAACGGACAAAATATGAAATTAAATTAAAAATAAAAACTAAAATTAAAATTAAAATTCTTTTATTTCAAACACAAAAAAATGGAACCACACGGGCAGCATCAGCTATCAAATTAAAAATAATATTCTGAGGTAACAAACGTAAAAAATGCAGTTGAATTGAAAAGATCCTCCTTTTTGAAGACGGTTAAAAATAAAGTTAGGTACTTACACTTTGAATTTGAATTGAACTTGAATTCACAAAATAAGCCCTGTTAGATAAAGTTAATTCACCGCAACTTTCATAAATTTTTAGTACATAAAACCACATCTGTAAAATTCACATTACGAACAAGACACTTTACACAATAAATCACTTAATCTCCTCTCCACCGACATTCTTATCACAACAACCGAAAACCAATTTCTCGAAATAAAAAAGCAACACCAAATATTTGAAGTGCTAACACATGCTCCACTCATTTCTTATGGAACAGTTATTCGGTATGTTCATTCCCACGTTCGATTGTGAGTGGGCATTTGGGCAAACGCGATTTAGGGTTAACTAATTACGAAAATATTTTTTAAATTATTTGAATCGTATTTTTTTTTTGGTGCGGGTAGGTGGCGTTAGATGCGTTGGTTCAAAATAAGTAATTATTAAAATAATATTGATGACTTATGTTGCTCTCAACATTCAAAGTCAGAAGGTTCGATTCCCGCTCAGTGCAAATTTGTATGCATAATGTATAGTAGCTATTACCAGCGGCTTCACCAACGGGAAATACTGCCTAGCCTAGCAGGTTTTCGAACAAAAAAATCTGCATCAAAATTGGTTCATCCATTTGAGGCCTACGATGCCACAGACAGACACACACTTCTTTATTACATTCTGTCGTTTTTGCGTCGGGGACTAAAAAAGGTAAAATGCTTCGACTGGACCGGTGGTATAGAACCAAGTAGGTACTTTGGGTGGCACAGAGGGACAGTGCTACATAATGCTAATAAATATATTGAGAGGGTATGATATACCTAATGACAACCATTATTAGTTACCGTCACAGCAGGCTAGCAAATTAGTCAGTTTTACCGCCAAAGCGCGCCAACATTTCGCCCAAAAAAATCTATAATTATAAAAATAACCAAAAAATCTAAGATTATAAAAATAACCAAAAAATTAATAACCCCCATTCTCATTATATCACATCAAACGGTAAATAAACACGGGAATGACACGTTCTCGCTGCGAGAAAAAAAAGTGAAAATGTTTAGCCGCCAAAACAGAATTTTAAAAGCACCTAATTGATTAAAACAATTTGTATGGTGACAAAAATGACATGCCTCTACTACCTGTGTGAAAACATACGGGTGAGGATCACGTGGCGGCCTGCTCTAATATTTTGTTTTACCAGTGTGCTGCTACCTGGATTGCGTTCTCAGAGGCACTCATGAGTTCCTCTGGCGTGCATGGATATACAATGGGCATGCAGCAGTCGTAGAGAAAATCAAAAGTGTTTCTAAAGGCATCCTGTGCCCGTAGCCAAGTGGCAAAATTATTCTATTCGATCGAATCGTATCGTTTCGAATAGTTTAGGTCGACCAATCACACTGCAACTCGTGATTACGCCGCGGCGCGCGCATCGTACGCCGGCGACGAGCTTGGATGTGATTGGTTGACCTAATCTATTCGAAACGATAGCGATTTACGCTATGACACTTGTCTACGGGGGCTGTTCCAAATTCCAAATTCAAAATTCATTTCCCCTGCATTACAATGTTTTTTCTTTAGAACGTCGCTGGCCCGTCCCAAATTTGTGCCCGTATGTCTTCACTATAACAAAACCATGACGCTGATTATGATCTGGACATAGTTGGGCCTCGTTATAGTCAGAAAGGCAACATCGCTGGAGCTTGTATTAGTTTTTGTTGGCTCTTAGGCTACGAGAAGGTATTGTAGGTATGCTTTGTCATGCTTTGTGAATATGAAATTGGCCGTTAGGTGAGATTTAGGTGGAAGCTGGGATGCTTAAGAGTGAATTGCCGTCTCGGGTCTTCTATAAGGGCCGGGCTAAAAGATGGCCCGAAAGGTATTTCCCTCGCATTCCGGCTGACCTAGGGACAATCTACGGCATCGAGATGCCCCTCCCCCCCGGCTTTGATAACCACGCTGTCTCCGTTTTGCTCCCAGAAAAATTGGGGATGAGCCCGGTATACCCGTAAGCCAAAGGATATTTCCCCTGACGAAACAAAAATACTTTATTTTCATACTACGTAGGTAAGCAGACAAGCACACGGCCCACCTGATGGGAAGCGGTCACCGTGGCCTATGGACGTGTGCAACACTAAGGGTGACACACACGCGCTGTCTACCCTGAAGGAAAGGGGGAGGGCTAGGAAGGGGTGGGAAGAGAAGACTCTGAAGTATTTGGTGGGGTCCATACACTTTTAATCTCCTTCAAAAACCACGAAATCTGGATATCAACTAGCACCTAACAGTTTCTTTATAAAGACATTATAAAAGTTTGTCAATAGTAACAAATCCTGTTGTCTCTGGCGCTATATCAGATAAGTACGTTCCTGTCAAAGTTAGTTCAACAAATTAAAACAAAACAGTCACTACCATAGACTAGGCTCGTTCATTTATAAGTGTCACACGGTGTACAGCCAGCATATAAAGTAGCTTAGCACGGTACGTGGCGAGAATTTCGAACCTTTCCTTGTTTTCCCCTTTCTGCCCTTTTTTGTCTGTTTGTTTCGCTCAGTCACATTGATGTAACTTTTTAACCGACTTCAAAAGAAGGTTTACTGTATGACTTGTTTGTTCATGATTATCTTGCGTTTGGTTGAATCGATTTTGATATGGATTTTAAGGAAAATATTTTTTACATTCTAAAAAAGGTTTCAGTATATTTTAAACTTAGTAACTGACTTAAAAAGTCCGTTCTATTTTTCTATAATTATTTTTATAGTCGGATCATGTCCCGTAAGTTTTTGTCGTTCAATAGTTTTGTAACAGAGAATTAATCTGGATAGAAAATGAAATTAGTTTCTCATTAATCCTACACCATTTTCTTCTTGTTCACGATCTCCTCTCGCCGGTCTACTGGAGGAAATTTCTTTCAGAAATAAGCAGTACCATTGTACTATTCTTTCCACCTTCCATTTTTTGTACTAATTAACATTGTGTGTGCATAAATATTAAATAAATAAATAAAAATAAATAAATAAATAATAGGTACCTACTCACTTAAAACATGCCGCACACTCAAATTAAGTACATATTTTGTTTGTACATAACTGAATATAAAACAAACTATTCACTGACGACGACATATCTGCCGTGTCAGACCTATCTACGTTATCTCAAAAAACATAGTTTTGAGTAATCGCATCCTAAAGATTTTATCACATATTTGCGTTTTTAAAGAAATTTAATGGAAATAACTATGAGATTTTTAAATAATGTAACATATTTTAATGTAATGAATATCGGGATGTAGGAATTTTTTTAATAATAGCTATATTTATTATAATAAGCTCAATAACAGAGATAGGCATGGCAAGCCTACCATACATTACCTATCACGCGACGCCCCGTATGTTAAGATATACGAGTTAGCTGTGATAAATCCTTTTGGGGGAGTTATGCTAAACTCAGTTATTTATAAGTTACCTTAAATTGGTCTGACTACAAGTGTACTGTTAAACAATAAAATACTTCGGTTAAATGTAATGTTAAAGCTTTATTAAAATAAAATCAGTCTTCATAATTATCAAAAAAAAAACTTTAAAAGTAGAACC
Source organism: Lithosia quadra (assembly GCA_963576445.1). Taxonomy (NCBI): domain Eukaryota; kingdom Metazoa; phylum Arthropoda; class Insecta; order Lepidoptera; family Erebidae; genus Lithosia; species Lithosia quadra. The sequence goes on along the minus strand of OY754901.1, from coordinate 4,061,671 downwards.
AAAAAATTTATGATTAAAAAATAATAAAAAAATCATTAATTGTATTTTATACTTTGTATATAGGACATTATAACCATTATATTTTTGAAATTGAAATCGTTTGTTAATTCCCTTCATTTTGATACCCCACTCGAAAAAGTTTGAGTAGGTACCTACAATTTTTTTTTGACAACATTTTAGCACCACAAATCAAAATTATGGTTTTTGTTCACATTACATGTACCCTATTACACTTAGGAGATGCACACTAGACCAGTGCAGATAGCTATGAAAATGGTAAAAAGTAAAAGAAATTTATAGTAGGATGAAACCTGTTGTAAAAGGAAGAGAATATAATAAAAATTTTTGCTTAAGATAAAAATAAAAAACCAAAATCTTGATTATTTGAATTTTTCACATACTTTTTGAGGTTATGTGAAAAAAGTGTAAATAGAAAAGTTGTAGGTCTCTTTATTACCTACAACTTTGTCATTTAACTTTTTTCCATAGGACTTGTAGTTTTGCCGGAAATCGAGATAAACCGTTTTTACCCTTAAAACTCCCCCCCCTCCCCCCTTCCCGAGCTCAGATCGCCCGTAATTTATTTTTCCTATCATTTTTATTATATTCTCTTCCTTTTACAACAGGTTTCATCCTACTATAAATTTATTTTGTCTCAAAGTCTATCGGCACTGGTCCTTTCATTTATCGAAATCCGTCCAGCCGAGAGGCCTATAGGAGGAACAAAGAAAACTAGATACATATATACTTACATACATACCTACATACATACATACGTGCGAAACACTTTACCCTCGCTGGCGTAGTCAGGCAAAAATAAGGATTCTTTAATTTCTCAAAATAGTCCATGTCTCTGTCTAAATCATTCCAGCGGTGGTTCCTAGAAATTGCGCACTGCTTGAGTTGTCTCCAATGCTTACGCGACTCTACCTCACATCTTACACCTTGGGTACAGTTCCGCCGGCATGGAAAGAGGCGAGTGTAAAGCCCATCCCCAAGAAAGGGGACCGTTCTGACCCGGATAATTATCGGCCCATAGCCGTCACCTCATTGCAAGGTTTTTGAGCATATCATCAACGCACAGCTCATGCGGCACCTAGAGAATCACTCCTTAATAAAATTAATGATCGGCAGTATGGTTTCAGACCGAAACGGTCAACGGGTGATCTTCAAGCGTACGTTACCCATCTTTGGGATGACGCTATGGACAAAAATGGTGAGTCACTGGCGAGTTTGCCTTGACATCGCCAAGGCTTTCGATAGAGTCTGGCACAGGTCGCTTCTTTCCAAGCTGCCTGCCTTTGGTCTGCCTCCTCGATTGTGCAGCTGGATTGATAGCTACCTGCAGGAGCGTTGCATTCAGTGCTTTGCGACGGACAAGCGTTGGCGTTCTTGCAAGTTAATGCTGGCTACCACAGGGATTCGTCTTGTCGCCCACTCTATTTCTTGTGCATATTAATGACATGCTGTCAGCAGTCAGCATCCATTGCTATGCAGATGATACTACCTTTCATGGACGATATCTCGGTCTCCCTGCGGTCAGACAGGCTGACATCGAGGAAAAAAGACAGCTTCTTGGCACTGAGCTTGATTGAGCTTTCCCAATGGTGTTCTGCGAACCTATTCGACTTCAATGCCAAGAAGACGCAGGCCTGTGCGTTAACAGCAAAGGTATCTCCTTTTTTCTCCTCCCTACTCTTCGGGACACCCACTGCAGGATAGTCCCGTTATAATCGGCATTGATGTTTGCTGCAAGCTGAACAACAAAAACTACATCGAGAGCATCAAGCAGCGTAAAGTCGGAGTCCTGAACACGATGAAGCGGTTTTTCACGCCGGTAGCAGCGGTGTCTTCTGTACAAGGCACAAATTCGTTCCGGCGTGGAATACTATTCTCATCTTTGAGATAGCTCTGCACTGTACTTACTAGATGCTCTCGACAGGTTGCAGCAACGTGTAGTTCGTATTATTGAGAGTCCTGAAGTCACCAACACCCTACGTAGGATACATTGCTTCTTTGGCAGTTTTTTACCGCATCTACCATGGCATGTGTTCTGATGAGCTCTTCCAATTAATCCCACCCTCTCCTTTCCTATACAGAACTACACGTGCCAGGCTGAGTCACTCTCACACAGTACACTCAATTTCATCAAGAATCAAGCTGTTTGCAGCTGTCGGTGCCTCTTTTCTTTGTCGCACCATAAAGACTTGAAATTCTTTACCAGCGCATGTGTTTCCTTCCTCCTACAGTCCCGGGACCTTTAAGCGGGGCCTGAAAAAGCACTTGATGAGGCCGTCAAGCTGAGGGCCGACACTGTAGCACTACCGGTGTTGGTAGTGGTTACTCCGGTCCTGAGAATTTACCTTTAGCTTACCATCAGGCTAGGTGAAGTCATTTTCACGTGTCCTATATAAATTACTAAGACCACGCAACCGGCGACCGGGAAAGGAGAAAGACTTGCATGCACTTGAACGACCCTGTCACGGCTATGTCATGTATTTAATAGATACCGGAGTTATAATTTCGCTTAAGTGTTTGTAACTTATCACGCATATCACTGTATCTTAAGATACAGCAGTTTACCGTTACCGGATGGGGTAAAATCATGGTTACGTGAGGTATATGGTAGTGTCATACTACTAATTGGTAGGAGATATTTAAAAAATTGTGAGCTCTATGTATAAAGGACGTTAAAATAATACGAATTACACCTGTTACGCGTAACTCATGTATCTTAAGTTACAGTATATTGGCCTGACACGGCAGATATATAAGAGCCTTTTGTAAAATGGTTAGTGTTCAACACTTTTTGTTGCTGACCATCGTAACTATAGACAAAAAGATACCTACTACTAAATGTAGCCTCCGAATTACTTTACAATAAAGAATGTGATTGAATGTTTTTAGTTGCAAACGGGCGTATTTGTTGCGTTATCGTAGTATTGTTATTTAACCAAATTTAAATAGGTACCTAACGAATAATTTTCCAGAGCTCACAACCCTCTCCCCCCATCTCCCCAATGCTCCCCTCCGACCCCGTCCAAACTCCTCAATCCCCATCCCTTCTCGAAGTTCGGTAGCGTGAGTGTGACATCTTTGATGTTTCACAAGTCAATAGGCCACGGTAACAGCTTCCCACCAGGTGGGCCGCGCTCTGGGGCACGCCGTTATAGCGGCGGTAAGACCCGTCATGGAGGACTGGCTGGAGAGGCCTTACGGGGGCCTCTCGTACCGGCTGACGCAGTTGATCTCTGGTAAGGGGTGCTTCGGGGATCACTTGTGTCTGATTCGGAAGGAGCCAACGCCCGAGTGCCATCACTGCGATGCGGGCGAGGACTCAGGGCTGCAGACGCTGGCCGAGTGTCCGGCGTGGGAGGTGCCGAGACAGGCCCTCCAGGCAGCCCTCGGGGTGGGAGTCCTCACACTGCCGGTGCTGATCGCAGCGATGGTGCAGAGTGCGGACGCGTGGTCGGCCGCCGCCTCCTTCTGCGAGCAAGTGATGCTCGAGAAGGAGGCGGCGGAAAGGGTTCGGGAGAGGCTGCACAGAGCTCTCCCGAACGGCGGCGGGCGCGACCTCGGTCCTCCTTGAGCGCTGGCCTGGGGGTGACGGGTGGAGCCGCCTGTCACCCTAGCAGAAGCAGGCCGAGGCGGCGGCGCGCGAAAGCGCGCCACCCCCCTATTCCGGGGGTATGACGGGAACCACGCGGTTCCCAAACCCGAGGGGGCCATCTCGAATCCGGAGATGGCCCGGGTCAAGCCGGGGTGCGAGGGAAATGCTCTTTGGGCCACCTTACACCCTGGCGTCAGAAGACCCTAGACGGCGTGCGGTTTTAGTCGGTAAGAGTCCGACATAACCTGCCCCGCTGGCCGCGGGGTGGTCATCCATGAGGATTTCCGCACGAAAAAAAAAAAAAAAATGTGGGCCGCGCGCTTGTCTGCCACGTAAGTAGTATAAAAAAAACAGTTTTTTTTTCTGCTTTTTTTTCGCGATGTGTACAAAAACTACTGAATGGATTTAGATTATGGATGTTACTTTCTTGATCAGCCGTTAAGTAGAACCGGAGATATAACCAGAAAATGATAACCGCTCAAGATAGGCGAAGCCACGGGCATCAACTAGTCTATTACTAATCTATACTAATATTATAAAGAAGTATAGTTTGTGTGTTTGTATATTTGTTAAATTGTTAAGGGGTAATCTCGGGATCTACTGAACCGATTTTAAAAATTCTTTCACCAATAGAAAGCCACATTATCCTTGAATGTCATAGGCTGAATATCATCACGCTACTGCCCAAGGGAGCGGGGCAATAATCATAAATGTGAACAATTCCGGTAGATTCCCATACCTTTTAGGAAAAATGAGCATATAATTATGTGAGTTAAAAAGGGTGCATCGGGGTTCGAAATACGCCACGGGCGAAGCTGGGGTTGGTCAACTAGTCATCTAATAATTTGGAAAGCAATACTTTTTCATGATCCACAAATAGCCCAAACGAATAAAGTTCTAAGAAAAATTTAACAAGCTTCAAGCTCACAAAATACGTTTGATATCAAATTGATGTACCTACATCAAGGTGCTTACTAAGCCTCTTATAACGACATGTTTGGGATTTGTCCTAAAAATAATATATGAAATACAGATATTAAAACGAAATATTCATCGTTATCGTTGGAGATTTTAACATAATATTTTTTTATTCGTGATAGGCTTATGTTTGACTTCTAGCTTACCTGATGGTAAGATAGAGGTCTACGATGAATCACTGTTGCCTAGAAGGAACCTATTCACTCTAGACTTGAAGACTCCCAGGTTATAGCTTTCCAGAATCACAGACTCAGGCAAGGAATTCCACTCCTTAGCTGCAGTACGCATGATGAACGTTATCATCATCATAAAAACTCTGACAAGAAACCCGAGGCTTACTTTCCAGCCGCCTGTCGCCCTAGCAGAAGTAAGCCGAGGTAGCGTCGTTGTCGGCGTCCCCCCTCCTATTGGGGACACCACTCTTTACCTCTTTTTTCATGAGGCCGTCAAGTTGGGGGCCACCATTATGTCACTGTCACAATATGCAATAGGGACCTCCATCCTAAGACTTTACTTTAAGCTTACCATTAGGCGAGGTGAAGTCATATTGACGTGACCTATATAGGTATAAAAAAAAACAAGACGGGGACACCGTGGTTCCTAAACCCGAAGGGGTCACCTTCAAGCCGGAGATGGGCTAGGCAGCCGGAGTGCGAAGGAAATGTCATTTGGATTGCCTTACACCCCACCGCTATTTTAGCAGAGACGGCGTGCGATTTTAGTCGGTTCAAGTCCGACATATTAACTACCCGGGCATAGGGCCAGCCATATGCCCGTGTTCGCCCAAAAAATTCCCACGGACACCAGTGTCCGTGGGAATTTTTTGCACAAAAAAGTGACGCGAGGGGAATGCCTTATAATTGCGTCACCTTCGCTAATTTAGACCCGAGACAGCGTGCAGTATTAGTCGTTCCAAGTCCAACATAACCATTATGACTGACAGGGGCTGTTACCCATCCGTGGGGTACTCCCCACGATAAACAACGCGTTTTAAATGTCCAGCCGCCCGTCTGCCCAGTCCAACAGTTTCTTATCACTTCCACTGTCACTTTACGAAGTACCCACATCACTTTTGACACGCCAGACGCGGTGCTGTGTTCACACTCCGATACCTCGCCTAGTGGACTAGCTTATTATTAATAGTTTAGTTCTTATATAAAACTACTAGCTGACCCACCCCAGCTTCGCCCGTGGCGTTTTTCGAACCCCGATGCACCCTTTTTAACTCACATAATATGCTCATAATTTATCAGTTTTCCCAAAAATGTATGGGAATCTACCGGAATTGCTCCGCTCCCTTGGGCAGTAGCGTGATGATATTCAGCCTATGACATTCACGGATAATGTGGCTTTCTATTGGTGAAAGAATTTTTAAAATCGGTTCAATAGATCCCGAGATTACCCCTTACAATTTAACAAATATTCTCTACAAACGACCTTTACGATTTCCTTAAGTATATAAATTTGAGAAAGGCCAGGTCAAGAGTACCCGCAACCGGCGTGCGTGTATGAAAATAAATATGAAAGTTGAAGAAGCGAAAGGAGTATGCCAAGATCGTAGCTAGTGGAAAGATGTTGTCTCTGCCTACCCCAATGGGAAAAAGGCGTGATTTATATGTTGTATGTATGTAAGTACATTTTATTTCGCCGAAATATTACTGAAGAATTTTTTGCTAGCACCTAATCCCTAACTTTTGTTCCAAGCTTATTAGACAGATCACAAAAAAAATACAAGACATCTTCATTTGAAATTCTAAACAGACCGAATACAGTGTCAAACATTCACACGGACAGACAAACAGACAAAAACCACCTCATTCCAGTCTGTCGCGCTATTTTACAAAACATTTGCAAAAAATATCGCCATTGTTCGCGATGAATAGGAAATGTGTCTAAAAATAATACAACAATTTTAAAGTGGATATCAAAGATTTTAGTTGGTTTAGTTTGATATTGGAAACTGTTATTAAACAGGGCCTTGCAAGGAACTTCAGGGCATAAGGCAACCTTACTGTGAGCCGGTACATCCGATTAAAACAGTGAATCAATAAATTTTTAAAGCAATTAATTAGTATTATCGTCACAAACTGTTAAATATCTAGGCCATATCGAGGCAACTTAGTTGATCAGAGTATTACTCCTGTAAGGAACTGGTCACGGGTTCCAAACTGGTGTACCTTTTTTTATACTACGTAGGTGGCAGACAAGCACACGTGCCACCTGATGGGAAGCGGTCGCCGTGGCCTATGAACTGATCTAATATCAAACCGCAAATATGGAAGCCATCATTATGTCGTATAAACTACCATTCCTTCTAATGATTCTCTTCTAAGGGAAGTGAGACAATAGTCCTTCAGATCAACTCAATCAATCTTTTCTCCAGGCGTGAATCGGTGTGATATCTAATAAATTAATGCCATGAAAGCGTTCACCACATAACGTATATTATTTGTGCAAGAACCTTAGAAGCTCCATTCATTACTATTGAGATCTGTATGAAACCCATTGATCCGATGTAAAAACTATTTAAATATATACATATTTTATAATATCGGTCACGTCAATATGACTTCACCTAGCCTGATGGTAAGCTAAAGGTAAAGTCTCAGGAAGGGGATCCCCATTACATACACCGACAGTGACATAATGGTGGCCCTCAACTTGACGGCCTCATGAAAAAAGAGGTGATTGCTTAAAAAGTCTTTATTCAAGAAATTACCATAAAATGACAAACCGTGTAAACTGTTAATAAATCATGCAAACTCGACGACTAGCGTAAATATTTTAATTTGACGGTCTTATTGGGGAGAGAAAAGATTAATATATAATAATGTGCCGTCCTACGTAACGTAAGTAGGCTTAATGAGGACAGGTAAATGACACGGGGTGGAGATGCGGGGCTGTGTTCCTTTTACGACCGTGAGAAACTACGAGGATGAATACCATCTACTTACTTATATTATTTTGGAAGCGTCGGAAATTTAGTAGGTAGTTAGGTTAGGTGTTGGCAGTTACCGACTAAAACCACGCGGTATTCCGTCAACGTGAGTCTTTTATCCCACTCATACGCACAAAACGTTTTGGCTCGTTCATTATGGTGTACTGCTAAAGAGTAGAATGCGCTACCTGACCCTGTGTTTCTGGCAAGCTATAGGCTGGAAGTCTTCAAGTCTAGAGTGAAAAGGACCTCGATGGCACTCGATTCTGCTAAAGGCAAACCAATGTCATGCCACTGACACTAAAAATGCTATTTAATAGTAGACTTTACTTTTATACAGTTAAAGTCTAAAATCAAATAAAAAGAATTCGTTAGTTCTACAACATATCATTTAATTTTAGACTTTAGCCTGATAAACAGTACCTAAAGGCCAAAATTAAATAATATTTTTTGAACAGAATCGAGGCCCAGGTTATATTTCTAGACAAGCGTGCTCCGCCGTCAACAACATCATCACTTACCAGATTGTGGTCAAACGCGAGCCTATTACCACTAAAAAATAAACCCTTGTCCGTGTTTTTAAAGATAATTGTCCCATGATTATACCAGTCACTGTAGCAATCCATCAAGCTCAGTAAGGAACACATCATTCATCCTGAGACCCCCTCTACCGGTCGTATTGATTTTGGTTGTTAGAGATTTATTTATGACTGCTCGCTACTCCGTCTGTGTAGGGGGTTCGATGTCAGGGCGTTGTCTCGAACGTTGATACGGCTTCCATTTGCTAGATTAAATTAGGCAATATAATAGATAGAATTAAAAGTCTTTGAACAATAGATAAAAGAAATCGTAAGCGATTTTATTACTGTTGTGTTGGTTTTTATGCTTTAGATAGAAAAGCTTCTAATATCTTTTTTATTGTCTTTGAAGAGAGTAGGCAGTAACGTACCTAAAACATTATATTTCGAACTAACCGATGCCTGTGACTCCGCCCGTGAAAAGTCAGTTATCCCAACTTTTGGTCATATCTCCGGTTCTAATTAAACATACGGCATATTTTAAGTCTGAAAAAACCTTTTCAAAATCAGTTCAGTAGTTTTGACGTCCTCGACGAAATCCTCATGGATACCACAACGCGGCCAGCGGGGCAGGTTATGTCGGACTCCTACCGACTAAAACCGCACGCCGTCTAGGGTCTTCTGACGCCAGGGTGCAAGGTGGCCCATAGAGCATTTCCCTCGAGTGTGTCGGCCCTGATGTTGCACTCGTCTATAGGCGGTGACCGCTTCCCATCAGGTGGGCCGTGTGATTGTCAGGCACATAAGTGGTATAAAAGGTGAGGTTAACTTGGGCCCTAGATCTTGAACCGATTCAATACATCTTAAAGTTTTGCCTTATAAAATGGTTTCCTTATATGATAAAGAAAAAAAACTTGAGAGGTGTCAAGGGACACCCGGATAGAACGAAGTTCTTTTCAATTAATTATATATATACATATACAAATATATATACTACCCCACTCCCACTCCCACGAGTGACTTTTTCGGAAAAGTTACATGTAGCAAAAACAACACAACAGCAGCAAAAAGTGTCGCAACAGTAGCACAACTTTTTGTCTTAAAAGTGGCGTTACAATTTTTGGTCCCAATTTGTTTTCCGTCTAGCCCCCTTTCGCAACGCGCCATAAGGAACTTCATTCCAAAAATCTGTCTAAAGAATTTGCTTAGACGCCTCCTCAAGAAATTGTACAGAAATTGATACTGTATAAAACATAAGTTTCAGCATATTTCCCGCTAAAGACTATTCTCAGCGGGACCGGTCGTTATGACAACGGTATCTCGGTTTTCTTCCTCACTGATCGGGGCTATACCTGCCAGTAACTATCGTAACTCGAAAGCGAGCTTTTAGACTAATCTATATATCCCTATTTTCTCTCGGTCACGGCATCACGCATGAACGGCTGGATGGACCGATTTGGCTGAAATTTCAATTTCAATTTCTTTATTTTTCAAAATAGTGTAACGTAATTACATCTTTTTGACGTTAAAAACTACTTAATACTAAGTTTACCACCGCTTCCTAGGCGCCAGTGGAGAAGAAACGGCGCAACAAACTCCACTGCTGCATTTTAAGACGTCAGGTTATACATAGATATCTTAAGACTAAATATGGACGAATGTACATTTTGTCTCGTGTCAATATAAATAAAGGTATATAAAAAAAAATATATATAAATAACCGAAGTTAAACAATAAAATAATTGAAAATGTCAAAAATATACTAATGTCAAAAAAATAGCAAAAAAGGTCGCGTGCCTACCACAATATCAATATATTGTAGTAGAGTAGGCAAATGCCACAACTACAGCATTATGTAGTTGTAGCACTTTAGCATTCTAGGAGGGGCCTGCAAATTTTGGGGCTTGCAAAAATTTATGGAGAGGTAGCTTAGAACTAGGATACGGACATAGGATACTTTTTATGCTGCCACGGGGACGAAGTATACCACGGGCGAAGCCGTGAAGCACAGCTAGTTTGCTATAAATCCCATACCGGCTCTACCATGGCGAGTGTTCCGATGAGTTTTTCCAATTAATCCCACCCTCTCCTTTCCTATACAGAACTACACGTGGCAGGCTGAGGTATCACCCTCACACAGTGCAATCAATTTGCCCAAAAACCAAGCGGTTCGGTACCTCTTTTATTCGCCGCACCATGAAGACTTGGAATTCTTTACCAGCGCATGTGTTTCCTTCCTCCTATAGTTCCGGGGCCTTTAAGCGGGGCGTGAAAAAGCATTTGATGAGGCCGTCAAGCTGAGGGCTGCCACTGTAGCACTACCGGTGTATGTTGTGGTGACCCCAGTTTTGAGACTTTACCTTAAGCTTACCATCAGGCGAGCTGAAGTCATTTTGACGTGTCCTATATACAAAAAAAAATCTTATTTAAGTTGAGGCCCTCAGTAGTAAACTAGAAAGGCCATTTATCTTTTTCCGTAAAGCAATGTGTTATGTGTTTCAAATAGTGTTTAAGTATGTCGTTGTGTCCAAGTTGAAAAACTATTTCTCTCTCTTTCTCTCTTTCAAATAGACACATTTTATGCATACAAATATTTGCACTAGCAGCAGTAGTTGGCAGTCGATCTTTCGGAGTCGCCACGGAGTTCATTTCAAATAAAAAAATCGAATCAAATGAATCAACTCGAACCAATCTCACTTTTAATATAAACTCGACTGAATCTTTCGAGAACCCATAGTAATTTTCTCGAAGGTAATTTACGCATTATACCCACTTCACGTTGACGTCTCTGTAATTAGGGCTGATTTACAAAATTCGGTCTCTACCTTATATTGTTTACACGAGCCAGCCCTCCTCTTTAATATAATCCGGGTAGGGGACGTTGGGCAAAAACTTATTTGCACGACAATATGTTGTGAAGGGTAAAAGATTAGGTAAAAAGTTTGACAAATCACTCTTGCGTAATTAAAATTTAATATGCGGGATATAGGGATTAGGTTTAACCGACTTTGAAAAGGGAGGTGGTTTGATGTAGATATATTTTGAGTATGATAACAATAATTTAAGTATATCTATATAAAAAAGTGCTACTGTTATTGTTATAATATGTATTTTTTATTTTTATTTTGTGTGTTGTTTCGGATTTCCTTTATTTATACGTGTCATCCGCAATACAAAACATTATCTTTCTTTCTTTAGCTCCATCCTAGTAACTAATATAATTCACTAACAAACAAAATTAACTTATTATTATTATTCAATTAACCGAAATAGAACCTTCCATGAAACAAATTTAATGAACGCAGTTTTCCGGGGCATCCCACCTTGGACCCGCGGCCATTACTAATTATAAACATTCAAACTTCAAAATATAGTAACAATATTTGGGTCGTCATGTTTGGCTTTGAAAGCGACGCGGACGAAAGAAAGAGAACTGCATGTAGCGGCGATGCGAATGTTAAGATGGATGTGTGGTGTGACAAGAATGGACAGAATAAGGAATGAGTGCATTAGAGAAAGTCTGAAAGTTGCACCAGTGAATGGAAAATTGAGAAGCGAGCGACTGTCGTGGTATGCAATGTTGTTAAATAATTTAAAAATTTAAAAAAACCAACTGCGTAAAAAACTGAAAAGAACAAAACAAGCACTCAGATGTCCGGTGGTCTAGAAACATAACAACTTAACAGTCGGGATCCATTATTACTACAGCCAATCTAGTTTTTCAATGGATCCCGACTGTTAAGTTGTTATGTTTCTAGACCACCGGACATCTGAGTGCTTGTTTTGTTCTTTTCAGTTTTTTACGCAGTTGGGTTTTTTAAATTTTTAAATTAATTTTTTTTATTTCAAACTTTTTAGTTATGAGTAGGACCCGATTGGACTTTCTACTGTCTAATAAAATCCCCTTTGTGAAAATGATTGTTACGCAACTTTAAATCGATATATATTCTAAACGGTCAATCGAATCGAAAAATGTTGAGAGGAAACTAAAACTGATTTTTAAATACCTATTCAACGATACCCCACTTGACATAGTTTGTTGAATTTCATTTTTTTAATTTTCCCAATATGGCGTCCAGTAGTCGCCATATTGAATTTTCACTAACGTCATGTCTTTAGTGACACTCGCCGGACTAAGAGGAATCGATTGACGTGTGAATCATAAAAATCGGCCCAGGCGTTTGGTCTGTATAGTGCTTCAAAGGAACATACAAACATACATACATACATACATACATACATACATACATACATACATACATACATACATAGGCTGTTAAACACATTACCACTCCTTTGCGTTGCGCAGTCGGGTAAAAAGGTTCTAAGTATTAATGTCGAGGGCTTTAGGAGCGGAGGTAGGCCTAAGAAAAGATGGATGGAATGCGTGAAAGAGGATATGGAAAGGAAGGGAGTGACTGAGGAGATGACATCGGACAGGAATGTATGGAGGAGAATGACATGTTGCGCCGATACCAAATATCTAATTGGGACAAGGGCAGGTAGATGATGATGATTATAAACGTGAAAGTTTGTGAGTATGGATGGATGTATGGAGCTGACATCGATTTTTAACCGCTTTAAAAAAAAGGAGGAGGTTCTCAATTCGACTTTATTTTTTATGTTTGTTACCTCAGATAATTTTCTACTGAGTGAACCGATTTTGATGATTATTGATTATTTGGTAGCTTACGCCGCCCATTTGGTCCCATTTCATAATGTGGTCCGTTGAAGTCGGTTTTTTTTTCTAAGTTTTTTTTTAAACCGGATCTGTAATTCTTATTCCAATATTGAAGATAAGTACCTACGCCTTACGATAGATACGCCTTATAATACTTATTGCATTGTTATATTAACGGTACCTTCTGAACACAAAAATATTTTTCTTGGACTTCTTGTCTGTCTGTCTGTTCTGTCTATTGATGGATGAAAATCTACTGAACGAAGTTTGATGCGGTTTTTTGTTTGAAAGGTTTTGGTCAGACTAACTAACTAACTACTACATAAGACTAACATCTACCGCATAGATATGTGGTAGATTTGATTACAATTGATTAAGTAGAACTGGAGGTAGGTATAACCAAAAGTTGCGATAACTGACATTCACTTGGGCGAAGCTGTGAAAATTAGCTGGTATTATTCAATAAAAATAATGTGAGGTAGATAGCTGGTCCTTTGGGAGGAAAGCGATGGCATAAAACTAAAACGTAGATGTCCATCACTTGGTCCTTTGAGAGTTTCAATTTAATGTGGCCCGGGATATCCGCGGGGGAGAGTCCACATCGGTACCTTCCTGTTATACAAGGACAATCTTTAATAGATGCTAGACAATTTTGAAACGCGAAATTGTGTTTGTTAGTATGGATGGATGTATGTGTGAATGTTTGTTACTCTTTCACGCTAAAACGGTTTAGTGGATCTCCATGAAATTTAGCACAGGTATAGATTATAGTCTGGAATAACATATAGGGTACTTTCTATATTTTTTACATTTATGTCCCACTGCTGGGCACGGGTCTCCTCTCCTCTAACGAGAGAGCTGAGGGGGTTTAGACCTTTATCCACACACGCTGGCCTTATGCGGGTTGGTGGATCGGACATGTCGTTAGAATTTCTTGTAGGACGTGTGGGTTTCCTCACGATGTTTTTCCTTCACCGTCAGCAGATGGTAAATCATGTGATTAGCACATATAATTCCACGAAGTGAAATTCACTTACTGTTCGGCCGGATTCGAACTCGGTACCTCTGAGTAGAGGCCGCGTCCTTATCCATTCAGCTACCATCGCTACCAAACTACGTTAGTATACCTTAATTATATTTAACCACTCAATTATATCTCTAATTTCAGACGACCATTAATAATATTTTATTCATTAGCGTATATAACTAATTCGATTCCAGCCTCGACAGACATGACATCCGCCAGCTAAGTTATTAATAACCACTTATTAGAAACATCTAAAATAGAGTTAGTACTATTTTAGACTGAGCGCCGCAAAATGTGGCCATTTCAAATGGATTTGTTTATGAGAATATTTCGCTTAAAAGTATCTATTTTAAATTGATAAATATCAATATCCAGGGGTAGTATTTAGTTTACTTAGAGGCCCGTGGTATATGCAAGGTTAAGCAATACTAGCCAGGACAGACTTAGGATGGGTTACATTTTACACAGTGACCGTTTCCCATCAGGTGAGCCGTATGCTTGTCTACCTCCTAGGTGGCATAAAAACCCGACTTAAAAAAGAAAAATTTTCAACCATACAGGGTTGAAAAATCACAAAAATTACAGGGTTGAGACATTTTCAACCAGAAAATTTGTCAAAGTCATTGTCAAAATCTTTATAATCGATAATTCTGTTCCTCCTATTATTTATCACTGTCGTGAAGTTTTTACTTACCCAACACGATTAGCTACGAGAGTCTTACAAACTACTTAGAAGACACTGTTATTTCTATTAAGCGATCAAAACAGACTCCCTCTTAAGTCAAAGGGTTAATCTTGCCCAAAAACACCAACTTTATATCCTTCCCCTTAAGTATGTTATTATTTATAACTGTTTTAATTCAATGGTTTTCACCCAAAAGCTTTCAGATTTAAGTTGTTTTTGTGAATAATCTTGGCGCCTGTGATATTTAAGAACTTTGTACCCAAAGGGCTCACGATTTTGGTCCATCGAAATATAGGTTCTTACAACCATTATTATTTTAATGAGAAAGTTCGGTTGAATAGACTAAATAGAATAGAATCTATACATAAACATACCTAATAAGAGATTAATGCATCCCAAAATGAAATATTAGAGTCACGAAATTAAAGAAAATAAAACAGATAGATAGTATTCGTCATATTTAGTAGCCGCGGTAGCCTAGTGGTTTGAGTAATGGACTGCTGAGACGAGGTCTCAGGTTCGATCCCAGGTTCACCATGGCACACATCAATGACTTTTCGATGCTTTTCGAAGTTATGTGTGTATTTATCACAGGTTTATTAGTGCCTCGGAGAGCACGTTAAGCCGTCGGCCCCGGTTGCCATACAAACATCTAAGGCAGTCGTTACGGGTAGTTGGAGCCCACAAAAGTCCAACCAGTCTAACTTGGAACTTCGATATCGCCATTGGTCATAATGACCATTGGTTCTGGAGGTCAGATGGCAGTCGCTCCACGGAAAATATCGAAGTTCAGCCGCATCACAGTTAGACTGGATAGCCGACCCCAGCTGAGTTGGGAAAAAGGTTCAGAGAATGATGATGATGAGGTAGTATTCGTCAAAATTCGACGTTTTTTACCTATCATTTACATAGCTTCTGCGCACCGAATTGTCTATAAGATTATTATATACATGGTACCTATATTTACGGGAACGAAAATTGAAAAGAGTATGCTAAAGGCTAAGATGGTTTAGACACGTAGAGCGAATGGCACACCATTATAATTATAAGGCACATGTAAGTGGGCAGGCAGGCCGGGGTCGACCTCGCAGAGTATACACTGACCAAATTAATGAGTTATTGAAGCAAGGGCAGGTTAAAAGCACTCGAAACCGGCGGGCTTGCATGAAAGGTTTAATGACAGTAGAGGAAGCGCGTGAAGTATGTAAAGAGAGAGGCAAGTGGCTGGCTGTAGTTGTCTCTGCCTACCCCGGAGGGCAAAAAGGCGTGAAAAGGTATGTATGTATATTTACGGAAAATATAAAAATATCGAGGAATATTACACAAAATGACACTGATTCCTAATAAAATATTATGTGAACATTATGCACATAGACGCCGAGTTTCGCCAAATAAACATAACTACTTATTTCATTTCATATGCCTCTCATAAAGAGACCTAAAGAGTCTTTAACGTCACATTACAGCACATTACCTTCTAATACGATAATAATAGCAAGGGAATTTCTCAAAAGCGTACATTATCATAATAAAATAATAATTTCGTACGGAGTACTGTCGTGTAATTTTCATGCGCTATCAAAGGGCATTCTTATTGAGTAGAAAGCGAGGTAGGTACGACTGTCAGCGATTTTATACTAAAGCTTCATAAATACACTTACTTATATGCACCTATAAAACCTTT
This sequence comes from Lithosia quadra, assembly GCA_963576445.1. Classification (NCBI taxonomy): domain Eukaryota; kingdom Metazoa; phylum Arthropoda; class Insecta; order Lepidoptera; family Erebidae; genus Lithosia; species Lithosia quadra. Next base: position 4,045,550 of record OY754901.1, on the reverse strand, counting down.
GGACTTATTATAGGTGGGCCGTGTGCTTGTCTGCCACCTAAGTACCTACTATAAAAAAACGTCAAAACGTGATAGCGTTACCTCATATTGCAGACCCTGTTTAGCGACAAGAGTTGCCGTGTGAACTACGTATGAACACTTTTTGATAGGCAAGTCATCATAGACATGTTTTGACCAATTCGATAAAAATTACATTCCGTCTCGTCGACGGCTTCTGTGGCGTAGCGGTAATTCATTCGACTACTCCGACAGAAGGTGCGAGTTCGGTTCCCGCTCGATACAAATATTTGTATGCATGAATATCCTATTTACATTGGTGTGTTTCTATGTATGATAATTATGTATTTACAAAAAAGAAGTGTATCTTAGTATGTATTTCGCATTCCAGAACCCATAACACAAGCTAGTAAAGCTAAGCTAAGATAGCACTGTGTAGAATAATGTCGTGGAATATTTATTATTACTATTATCTGGTTAACAGATAGGTGAAGGTTCACCGAATCCTCCGCTATATGTAAGTTATTGAAGACGATGTATTCCATAACGCACGCTTTTTTTTTTATACCACTTAGGTGGCAGACAAGCACACGGCCCACACTGATGGAAAGCGGTTACCGTGGCCTATGGACGCGTGCAACACCAGGGGCGTCACACTCGCGCTGCCGACCCTGCAAAAACCTTCTAATGCCCTTCTTGAAGAACCCCATATTGTAGCCGCCAGGGAAAACCACTGCAGGGAGATCGTTCCACAGCCTAAGCGTGCGCGGAATGAAATTTCTTTCAAACCTTACAGTACGCACTGCAGGCGGATGCAACGTGTGGGGATGAATTCCCTGCCTGTGGCGAGCGGCTCCGCTCCGCTCGCAGTAGGACCTGATCCTAAACATATTTATGTAATGAAGTAACATGTAATTTGAAGCCATTATACCGCTACTTCGCAAAATCAGTTTTATTTCTCAAACGAATACTGTTATCTCTAGAGGAAGCATCATGTTCAGACATCAAACTGAATATTTTAGTTACTATAATTTATTTTAGTTTAGTGATGTAAATCTTTATTTATATAAATAAGTCTAATGACTTTACCTCGCCTAATGGTAAGCTAAAGGTAAAGGCTAAGGATCGGGGGTCACCACTACATACACCGGTAGGGCTACAGTGGCGACCCTCAGCTTGAAGGCCTCATCAAGTGCTTTTTCACGCCCTGCTTAAAGGTCTCAAGACTAAAGGAGGTAGGAAACACATGCGCTGGTAAAGAGTTCCAAGTCTTTCTTCTTCATCCTAGCGTTAATTCCCACATCCAAAGCTTTCACCTCGGGAGTCTGGGGTTCGCTTTACCAGTCTTAGCTGCGGATTTGGCTGGACCTCGATATTTTCCGTGAAGCGACTGCCATCTTTGTGGTGCGGCAAATCTGTGTAGAGAGATGCGTTCCACGGAGATTAATACGCTGGAGTTACGCGTAAAGACCAGAGTCATCAGGAAAGTCTGGAAACCGTAGATGGCCCAGGGTCAGTCGGGGTAAGAGAAAGATGTCTAACATACATGTCTGTGGACCCAAGACGGCGTGCGGTTTTAGCTGGTACAAGCCCGATATAACCGCTCCTGGTGGCCAGCTTGGGGCATTTCTTCACGAAAAAAAGGAACGCGTGAAGAATTCTCTGGTTCGTGGTATCTTTCGTGTCCGTGACATCATGGACAAAAATGTAGGAGAGTCAGCATCGCTCGCACCCCTTCCTAGTCCCCCCTCCCTTCTCTTCAGGGTAGGCAGCACGTTTGTGACACCCTTGGTGTTGCACACGTCCAAGGCCACGGTACCGCTTCCCATCAGGTGGACCGTGTGCTTGTCTGCCAACTACGACTATAAAAAAAATCTTTGCTTTATAATAATCCCGGTCTTCTCCACTTCGCACGGTCTTAGGCATCCATGGTAGTGATACCCTTGAAAGAAATAATATGGTCATATGGCCATAAAAAACATGTCCATAATACAATAACAACGCTACAAGCCCAGTAGCCGTCATACATTACCTAAATATATCGTTCGTTAGCGGCGCAGGAGTCGATTGAGACGCTCAAACGACGCGCTAAAGAGCCGCCGACAGAAGTTTGTACGTTGTGTTAGTGTGAAGATATTTTTGAATAAAGGTGGCTACAGACATATGCGGTAAGCTAGCGAGGGAATGGAAAATAAATATAATTAGATATACTCGTTCTTGAGTTTCTACATGATGAAGATGTATGATGTGTGTTGTGTTACATTTAAAAGATATAATACATATTCCACGATTTTACAATGTACTTACTACACTTTCTCTATAAAGAACTCCATCATCAAATCCGTTCAGTACTTTTTACGTACGAGTTTTGATGCAGTTTCTAAAAAAAAAACAAAAAATCTAAAATTCATTGTTTTGCATTCCTAATAAAGCGCCCCAATAAACGTTTTTCTCATACTTACGAGTATATCATCCATGTACAGACACCGATCTGTTACAGATTTATTATAGAAGATAAGCAATGATTCAATATTGCATCAACCGACCGTCCAACAACGCCAAGATAATAATCGTGATCAAATTCTACGCAAATGTGATGTGCATTGGCATACAATATTTAAATGTAAACATATTCTCGAACAACCTCACATACATGGCTATTATTTATAGTATTATTATGCCTATTCTATTTTTTTTAAGTAGTCAATAGGCTCGCGTTTGACCACAATCTCACCTGGCAGTAAGTGATGATGTGGGCGACGATGGAACACACTTGCCTAGAAGCAACTTCTTCACTCTAGACTTAAAGACTCCCAGGTTATAGCTTGCCGGCAACACAGACTCAAGCAGGGCATTCCACTGCTTAGCAGTACGCATAATGAACGGATTATTATGATTTATTATTTTTGATATTACCCCTTAACTATAGTGGTGAAAAATACTCCCGCATCTATAGTCGTGGGTCCGGGGGACCCACAAGTTTTTAAATGGGTATATAAATGAAATTTTGGTATACATCGAATATTTTTTATTTATCATCACAATTGAACATTAATAAGGGCTATCTTATTAAATATTTGTATTAGGAACATACTTTTTATATGCTTAAGTGCACCTTACAGAAATCAGTCGTACCTAGGAACAGTAGAACATAAAAAAATATACAAAAATATCGAAAGTATCAAAAAAGCAAAAAAAAAATGCTTATCTTACACGTAAAAATATAATAAATAATAACAAAAATAATTAAAAGCGTAGCTTTATTAGTAAAAATTTTGACAACAGTTAACCTTAAGTCAGCTGAAGGCATAAACTACACACTGCATTTGCTCATGTCATACATACAGTACTTAGTGTATAGGTGTACTTTTTTAGTTCTCTTTACGGAGGGACAGAATGAGCATCTTTTCCTCTTATTTCCATCTAGTTCCAGGTTTCCTCTAGGTTCTGGTACTACTTGAGGAAGGCCAAGAGCTGTGGAAATATTCTTTCTGAGTTGTGTTGGCAATCTTTGGTTATATCATGTTTTTTTCATATAGGGTTTACAAAAAGACTTAGCTCACCCTTTAAAAATATTATACGAGTCATCTTTGATGCTCTTTCATGACTCTGAACTGAAATAAAAACCCAAAATCAAATAAAAAAAATCACGTATCTATAGTCGTGGGTCCACTGGACCCATACGAAAGCGATTACTTACCTATGGAGTAGCCAGCGAAACGTGTCCGAATCATATCATGGGCTGGAGCCCATTTTAGGAAGGTATTGAGACGCGGCGGGTGCGGTATCACTGGTGTCGCGTTTTACAACACTTTAAAAAATTAACATGGGTCCATTGGACCCACGACTATACTTAAGGGTTACTATTATTTCTTTCTAAACAAATTCTAATAAAAGTGGCATTGCATGTGATATGTTATAGTATTTAGTATTGCATTCTAATAGGCACCACACTATTGTACTAGGGTAATCCTGTAAAAATAGTGATGTAGAGAAATAAATAAATAAATAATAGCAAAAACAAGTCTGAAGCCACCTTTATGGAGGCCGAGATGATGTTTGGGTTGATCGTTAGTGCCTTTAATAGCTTTCCGAGATAAGTGATGGTACACCATTTTACGTAATACTGCATTTTTGTGCCTTTGTGTACTGACTCTCACATTTTCAATGCATTTTTAGGGTTCTGTAAGGCGAACAGTTACTTCTTATTGCGACAGATAGAAACTTGTGGTTCAATAAAATTACCCGCGTAGTTCTTTTTATGTTACTTAGGTGGCAGCCAAGCACATGGTCCACCTAATGGCAAGCGGTCACTGTGGCCTATTGACGTGTGCAACAACAGGTGAGATTATAGTCAAATGCGAGCCTTTCAGCAATAAAAAAGCACACAAAAAGTTCGAAATCGTAGTCAAATGTGAGTGCTAACACACCTCTGACTACCCCTTAAAGGATATTTAGATTTATGTTATGTATATCGGTTCATTATGTATTTTAATCCAGCATAGGATTTCTATAAGCTGATCATTGCGTAGATACTCGTATCAATAGTGAGGTGAAAATAATAATTTTCTGTCGATTTTACGGTTTTCTGATTATTTTTTTGTCATAAAAATTAAATACGGTTGGTTTATTTTTTAGCTCAGAAGTTCCTAAGGAAACCTTTCGACTCCGACATCAGTCAACTTTATAGTAACATAATTACCATCGTATTTTCACCAAAGATATGTACCTAAGTGTACCAAGTTAAAGCCCAATCTGACGTCAGGAAGTAGTTCTAATTGGGCTTCCAAAATTTGACACATACTAACAAACTAACACATAACAGAGCACTTGTATCGGCTTGCAAGTGAAGTTAGCTTGGATTAATAAACAAATAAAATAAATCGTCTACAACATTCTACACAGCGCTCTCTAAACCAAAGTAAGCATACATCACTAGCTTGTGTTATGGCTTCTAAAATGCGAAAAAGCATACCTTTTTTGTTAATACATACTTATTACACGTAGGAACACCTAGACTAAAGTAAATAGACATATTCATACATAGAAATATTTGCACTGAGCGGGAATCGAACCCAAAACCTGTCGTAGCAGTGCACTACCGCCACCCCAGTGGCCGCCAAAAACTAATTACTATGATATAATTTTAAGATAAATTTCTTTTAAATGCTTGCCTTAATACTATAAAATATAAGTCGTAAGCCATTTAAATAATTTATTTGAGTGTTCACAGGTCGTTAATTATAAGTTTTAATGGCCGCCGGATATGAACTGTTAAGATACTCGTCGTGTTAATATTAATACTAATTTTAATGCCCATCACTGCCTAGGACTCAAATTAGATTTGTCACATTTTTTAAAATTACGATTATAGGTACGGTTTTTGAGAAAACCGGATATTTTAATTTATTTCCCCCTCCCTCTCGCTCGATCTCTACATACTCTTCCATTACATAAATATAACATCATGAACATTATAACACCTATTATACCAACGGACGGAGCTCGTTGAAGACGAGGCTGTACCACAAAAATGGCTGCGGATGTCACAAAATCTATGTGTGAGTGAATTTTAAGTTACAATGTTCTAACCTTAGATTATTAATTATTATGTCGTTCTAACCAAATTTAATTGAAATGTGATTCCTGGATATTTTTTCTTGCTGTCATTACGGTTTTTACTTCACTTCACAACACATGCTGTATTTTTTTGTCGCTACTTAAACTGACTGAATCGAATGACTTTTTTTTATATAGGACACGTCAAAATGACTCTACCTCGCCTGATGGTAAGCTAGATGGTATCCTATATAAAAAATCCTGCTTTTTCAGTCAGTTAAAAACCCTTGTAATGCCCAAGATATATGCCAGTATGGTCAGTATCTAATATTAATAATCTAATATTTATTATGCCGACGTTTGGCCAGTGCATCTCTACGGACGCAATATACTGCAAAATGTGAACTAATACGACATGATTCTCAGATAGTTAAGTCTAAGATATGCCAGTATGGATTTTATGTACGGTGACCAAGAAATACGGCAATAAATAACCTTTTTGGGGTACTTGTTTGGTATGAGGCGAGGGTGAATGGGCAACCCGGTAAAGGCCGACCTAGGCGTACATATTTTAATCAGATCCAGGACGTTTTGAAGCTAAAGGCCAGATATAGAGTACCCGCAACAAAAAAAACAACTATGAAAGTTGAAGAAGCGAAAGGAGTATGCCAAGATCGTAGCAAGTGGAAAGATGTTGTCTCTGCCTACCCCAATGGGAAAAAGGCATGATTTGTATGTATGTATATGTATATCTTTGGGGTACATGGATGTATAGGTTTCCATCAATATCATCATCGGAGCCTAAGACAACCTCACTTGGGAACACCTACTGATTGACGGACAAGGCTTTCCTCTTGGAGTTATCTCCTATTGGGATCCAGCAGAGCATTATCTACCACCAGCCAGGTAATTGCTCCAAAACGTGACTGCAACATAGTCAACTGCACCTGTATAGTGCACGGCATCAAACTTGGCAAGATTTTGGAGTAGTGTGGGCTCCACTACTCCAAAACCTTGCCAAGTTAGATGCTGTACACTATTCTTGTTTCTATGCGACGCATTTTGCCACAAAAGTTTAGTATAGTGTACGGCATCTAACTTGGCAAGGTTTTGGAGTAGTGGGGCCGACACTACTCCAAAATCTTGCCGAAATACTCGAAATACTCTCGCGTGAATCCACACATTCATCGCAGTATTTTCATCACTGTGACATGTGGCTCTTGTTTGTGTCACTCTAGCAATGGCCACTTCTCAGCCATATATACCTAAGGATAGGTCTAGTGATAATTTTATAGAATTATCCCTTCAACCTGCACGAGAATAAATACCAACATACCATAGTAAATTTGAAAGTAAAATCCTGTACATGACAGAGATACATGTACACCCTAAATATTCACCATTCAATGCGCTTGCGCTGCGGAGCGAGAAGCGTTCGAAATTCAAAAATTCAAATCAGTCTCCGTCCGTCGCTTGTCGAGTGCGCATGGCTGTCAACATTTACATACACGTTTTGTATGTAAAGATCCATACATTTATCTTTCGTTTATTTATTTTTTTGTTGTCTTATTTTACTGTATAAAACTTGCATTTTCTGGCTAACGATGTCGTTTTGCCATCTTAGTGGGTTATGGGCCTTATACGGTGAGGTTCGTAACCCAAGGAATTGTAGACTTCGATCAGCAAGACGCTCGTTTGCATTGGACTTTAATGATGTTAACACTTAAAAAATGCTGCTGATTTATCTCAAATATCATTCACTATTTCGTACAAAAAAGACGGGGTTCTGAAATCGATAACGTACCTATTGTAAATTGCTATACTTATTTGTATTCAGTTGCTAGAGTTTCTTACTTCCATAATATAGATACAGTGCCTTAAGAAGGTTAATTTTTTAACATTATATCTAGTTATTAGACGTTATTCAAATCCGCAGTTATGACTGAAAAAGCGGACCTTAGACTCCGAGATGACAGCTTTGGATGCGACTGGGATTAACGCTAGGTTGAAGAAGTGGAAGAAGAAGACGTATCTGTAATTTTCAGTGACTGCTCCACCTGGAGATTTTTTTGGAAAATTTCAAATCTTAATGTATCGAAAAGCCATTGACACTATCCAATATCCAAGTCTCATTACAGAGGTGGTCCGGAACCATGGCATTCCTCGCGTGGAATTTTGAGCCCGTTCCTGCTACCCATGGGAACCTATACCAGGGATATTAGCCTATGTGTTATTCCAGATCAATCTGGATCGTATCTGTTGCAACGGTTGGCCATCGCTATTTTCAGTGGGGCAATGCGGCTATCGTTATGGCCATAATGCTGGATACGGTGAGAGGGGGGTTAATTATTTGACTGTTTAGCATTTTACTGTCGATTAATTAATTTTTTTTATATATACGGGATACCTACATCAAAATGACTTCACCTAGCCTGATGGTAAGCCAAAGGTAAAGTCACCACTACACACCGATAGTGCTACAGTGGCGGTCCTCAGCTTGACGGCCTCATTAAAATATTTTTCACGCCCCGCTTGAAGGCCACGGGACTACCTATAGGAGGAAGGAAACACATGCGCTGGTAAAGAGTTCCAAGTCTTTATAGTAAGTTATAAGTATAGAATCTATACTATTATAAAATTGTGAAGTAAAATAAATAGGTATTAATCATTTTTGATTTTTAAAATTTTCACACACTCACAACTACCCGCGAGAAAAAAAAATCAATTCATTGTTTGTTTTTATAACTTATGTCAACTTTGAATACATTGTAAATGGTCACTGACTTTTGACGCTGACCGTACGTTAACGTATTCTAACACCAACAGGCGGTCTCACAGCGCCCTCTACCATACAAGGTTATTTCATGAACTATAGATCACTGGCCAAGCGCTTACAGGGGACTGATCGTGACTGATCTGAGACAGGATGAAATACAGCTAGAACTGATCGTATATATAAATTTTATATTGTGTATTTATATAAGTAACTTGTACACTTGCCGATTTTTAGGCGATATTTTAACTATTTATTTTTTTACGCCTGGGTCAACTTCAGTTTTCAAAATAATAAAATTTCCAATCAACTAAAGGAAAGAAACCTTTGGCGTTTGATACCACGGTATCAGTCGTCCCATTTCAATAAAATTGGGTGATTAATACCGTAGTGTCAAAAACCTTTAGGTGTTTTTAGTACCGCGGTCCCGATAACTCGTGGTGTCAAACGGCAATACCCGCAAAATCAGCGTTTCGCTTTGGAAAATTATATAATCCGATTGCAACACCACCAGTTAAAAGTTACAGTAAGTTTTATTCAAACCCTGGGTTGGACAACTTGTTTGTTATAATACATTGTGCTGCTACTGACGAGGCTGTCAGAAAATAACAATAATATTGTGACCGGGAATCAAACCCCAGCTAACGTTGTGTAAGTTGCCACACTCCGCAGTAATGTGGATTATTTTGTAGTGATCAATTGTTTTCTGTGGTCATCATCATTCTCTGAACCTTTTTCCCAACTCAGCTGGGGTCGGCTTGCCAGTCTAACTGTGATGCGGCTGAACTATATTTTTCCGTGGAGCGACTGCCATCTGACCTCCACAACCAATGGTCATTATGACCAATGGCGATATCGAAGTTCCAAGTTAGACTGGTTGGTCTTTTGTGGGCTCCAACTAACCGTAACGACTGCCATAGATGTTTGTATGGTAACCGGGACCGACGGCTTAACGTGCTCCCCGAGGCACTAATAAACCTGCGATAAATACACACATAACTTCGAAAAGTCATTGGTGTGTGCCATAGTGAACCTGGGATCGAACCCGAGACCTCGTCTCAGCAGTCCATTACCCAAACCACTAGGCTACCGCGGTTTCTTTTGTGTGTGGTACAATAAATAATCAAGAATTAAAATATAAAAATATCTATACTAACATAATCATTATACTCATCTAGTGTAAAGGGTCTGTTAAACCATTCCATGCTGTGACCATTTCAATGCATTTCCTAGAATGTTTCAATTTCATTTATTAATAAAATTGCCCACTCCGTGCGAGTGAGTCTTAAGATATTGAAAATGCATTTATATCTCCTAAAGATACATTTATTCAGGATGTTACATACAATGTGTTAATTTCCATTTGCGCATCATTCACGTACACAAGCTATTTCACTCACTGTGCCTCTCCTCTCCCCACCCCTTCCTTGCCTCCCCATCCCTTCCTAACCCTACCCCCTTCCCTTCAAAAGTAGGCAGCGCGTGTGTGACACCCTTACATGTCCATAGGCCACGGTGACCACTTCCCATCAGGTGGGCCATGTGCTTGTCTGCCCCTACGTAGTATAAAAAAAATATAGTTATCAAAAATTCTAGGCTTGTGTTGTGTTCCCGGCGCGCAGTAAGTAGGGTAGCCAGAACTCACTGGAGGGATTCTGTGCTGTGTTACACTCTCTTAAACCCCCCCTCCCCCACCTTCCCTAACCCCCCTATCTGCATCAGGTGAACCGTGTGCTTGTCTGCCACCTAAGCAGTATAAAAAAGCTTTCCAGAGGCAGGTCACAGTGAAGGTGCGTATATTGCCGCACGCGCCTCTCTTTAGGGAAGGGGAGATTAGATCCCCAACTAAGCGTTGGGACGCCAGCTCTAACGACCGGAGACGGTCAGGGTTCAGGTGTTTCCTTTGAAGGGCACATAAAATTTTGCACACCACATGGCTGACACGAGAGAGAACGTGCGTTTTTAGTCCGTTCAAGTCTAATATATCTACAAAACCACTAGCATTACAGGGGTAAATCCCGAGGGGTTGCATAAAAAAGGCTCTATAAAGTATACAAGTTTTTTCGAAAACTATTTCAAATCGCTCAAATTGTCAATTTATCCCCAAAAATGTTTGCCAGTAGCGTTAGTTAATAATTCGTAGCTCATTTGCTATAATAACATCGACGGAACGCGCTTACCAGCCAACAATATTTACCCTAATTCTGGGGTAATATTTACACTAATTTCGGGTAACTTCAACAGTAACTTTTGCTCGTTATTCGAAGTTTTTCGTTTGTTTTGTTAAGTGTATAAAGATTTTAATTATATGGTAACTCGTTTTTGCTTAAAGGCAGTTATTGCAATGACTTTAGGGGTTGTTGAAACGGTCTTATTTTTAAAGAATAGCTTTTAATGTGCCTATATTAACTCAGTGAAATTAAATTGTGATATTAAGAATTAAATAGTTTTAATATTTTTTATGTGCTCAAGCCTGTATATTTCGGAAGGAGTAGGTAGAAAGATATTAGTACCTATATTTTGTATTAAGTATTCTAATGGGTAGATTTTATTAGCAATCTTATAATATCAGTTCAGACTATTACACAGTTAATAAATATCAAGTTATTCGCTAGCCTGTCAATATGTATAGTTGGTGTAAAAGTAGTTGATCTTTTTCAAATTTCAATAATTAAAAATCTGTATGAAAATTAATAATTGTAGTTAATAAGGTCTATTAAGTAGTTTGACAGTATTTACAATAAGAAATGCTTACTTTAACAGAAAAAATTATAGTAATACTTTGACATAAAAATAAGTTTGAAAATCTGAAAATTATCATAAATATTTTGACACTATTGATTATATTACAAATACAATCCGTGCACTTATTTTAATACCGATATCTCGACATTATTATATCAATAGATCGTACTACAATTATTTAGGTTGGTATGGTTAATTTGGTATTTAGCAATGCAACACTGTTAAAAGCTGTCAATAGCTTTGACCGCAAAGTGCATTTAAGGTAAACAGGGGGGGTTGGCAGAGGCAGGGGAGGTGAACGTACATTATACTCACTTAGCAATAATAATATTGGGGATGAAAAATCATAGACAACATTTTTGAGAAGCAAAATTGTTTATGGAATTTTATGAAGTACATTCGTAAGAAAATATGGGGTTTGTGTCGTTGTGTATAGATTCAGAGGAGACTATCTAGTCTCCTCTAATTTTCCGAATTTACCGATGACGTCACGGGAGTATTGCAAGGCCTGAATAATAAGTTCATATTCGGTACATTTCCAGTAGATATTGTTGTGTAAATTATTTAATCAATTTGCATGGTAACACCTATGATGACTATGATACTTTAGTACCTATATGCTAAAGCCCGCGTTATATATACTAAAGTCAGTATCTATTTCAGACTTTTTATTTGCTTGCCAGATTTATGTCTTATCTTACCTAATACTTAGGTATAGGTAAATGTGAAAGTTTGTGAAGATATTTGTTACCCAATCAAACTCTAACGGCTGAACGGATCTGGTTGAAATTTGGTACAGTGATAGATTATAGTCTGGACTAACACATAGAATTTAGTCTCTGGAACAGGTCCCCCTGGTAAGCTGAAACGGGATCAAAATTTTACGAGGAGTAAAGTAGGCAACATCCAGTAAAATTATATTTCCGTTCTTTTTTTTAATCTTCCTGTGGGTGGCAACACAGGAACGACTGTCACGATCCAAAATATACACAATACACCTCTATCTACTCCTAGAATATACAACCGTGTATATAATTTAAATACGTTAACTGTATCTTAATATAGTTTGCCATTTTTACTACCTTGTAATTCGTTCCTAACTTTTTACATTTAATAAGCTTCGGAGAAATTATAAATCCGTCATCATTCATAATCATAAATATTATTCATATTCGTACGGTGAAATAGGTACGGAGTTAAATGAAGTTACATTTAAATGTATATTATATTATATATTAAAATACTTCCATCCTCCACATGCCAATTAAAGTCACAAGAATAATTAAGAAAGTCTTGAGCGAAACAATTCAACCAAAGTGCGATTCGTGTGTTTAATTATCAAAATATAGCGTTGAGCCGTTTAGGGATGGGCAGCAACCATTAGGTGATATTATCGATAAAAAAATGTCGTTTATATGAACTGTATTAGCTATAATATATAACTAGTTCTACAAGCCAGGCCAGCTTAGGAAAAACCTATTTTTTTTTACGTAGGGTACTTCAATATAACTTCACTTCACCTAAAAGTATACTGAAGGGGAAGGGAAGGGCTAGAAGTCTCAGGAATGCTACAATGGTCGCCCTTCATTAAGCGGCCTCATAAGATATTTTCCACTCTTCGCTTAAAGGACCTGGGATTATAGGAAGATGGAAACACGAGTGCTGCCAAACAATGACAACTTTTTATGTTTTAGCAAAAGTAATATACCAGTCATAATAAGCTAAAATCCCTAATAATTTCAAATTCAAATTTAGTAGTCTCTGGAATCTCTGCAGGGGTTTAGAGAAATACCAAAAAATTTTGTTTCTTCAAATTTGATAAAGAGATTTCAAATTTAAACTTTCAAATTCGACGATTACTCATGTGACCACGATTAATACAATAAATCACGAAATATTCATACAAAAATAAGATACAAAGAACTGAGAATCTCTTCATTTTTATTAAAGTCAATTATTTCAACTCAAATCGAATCAAAATATCGATAAACAAAATAATCACCAACTTAAATATCGATACTATACTATGTTTCAAACTCGCCTTCTATATTATACAAGTATAATATTTACGGTACTTCCTTAATCGATATAGTTGCTACGGATACCGATATGTAGGGCCCACCTATGTCGGAAACAGGGACCCTTTTTCCCCATCCGACTGTTACTTGCAAAATTTAGTTACTATTATCAAAAATCATTGCATTTAATCGAAGGGTGGGAGAGTAACATCTGGTTGTATAGGTATAATAGGCGTGATTTTGATGTACAGTCAGCGACAGAATAAATTGCGTTCAGTGATAAGTTAGTTTAAATAAGGTTTCAAGTACCTACTTATCAAGTAATTTAAATGTAAAATCAAGAGGAGTTGCGCCATATTTATTCCCTTGGTTTATTTTGTTTTGTGGGAGTGACTACCCTCTGACATTGATTGACAACCTTCACCAGAGTCTCAATTGACAATTAGTAGGAGCACTCATTTATCTATTTTTTTCATCATCATCATCATCATCATCTTCCTAGCCTTGTGTCGACTTAGTAGTCGATTCGCTCTAAAATGTTCTGACTTCTCGGATGAATCGACTCATTTTTTCGTAGGTCGATTCGCAAGTACTGAATTTAATCGACAATTCTTGAAAAATATTGGGACTATTCGCTCACATCGTACAGATGGGCATGTTGCTTCCGCGGCTATACCTCGGAGCCCAGGGTCCTTTACTTTTTTTTCGCCACTCCACATGATCTTGAGCAACCATGGTAGTGAGACCATTGGCATACTTGTTATCACATACATCGTCAAATATCCCGTTCTAACTAGGTAGGTAGGTAGGTACCTATATAATTCCACATTCATTTCCATCTTACAAAGGAACGGTGGTAAAATTTTCGTTCTGAACCAACTAAAACATCGATAAAATCACCCCATCACTAACACATAGATCGATATTCGTTACTAGGGCTACAGACGGCGGGAAGCTCTCTATATACATCTATCTCTGCGCTCGACTGTACCTGTTAAATTCGTTTTATATTTTCACTCGAATGCTTTATGGTCCAAACTTTGATTTAAGCCAGACTGTGCTGAAATTTAAGCTGAAATTTTGTTAAACGGTACGTAGGCAGTTGCGTTGATTGTCAAGCCATACTTAGATATACTTAATTGTATGATATTGTATGAAATATTGGAGTGTTCCTGGGGCGTCACCAAGGGTCAGTGACCGATAGAACCGGAGATAGAACCAAAAAAAACGATAACCAAACTATAAGTTAGTCTATCCATATATTTTTTGGAACGTCTGCTTGTTTGTAATGGGCGCAAAACTATTGAACGGATTTTGAGCCGCCAGTGCTGTATCATCATCTCCCTTGTCCCAAAACGGCCTCTGGGACGTAGCGGTAGTACATGCGACTGCTACGCAGGGGGCGCGGGTTCGATTCCCGCATAGTGCAAATATTTGTATGCATGAATATGTCTATTTACATTGGTCTGGGTGTTTCTACCGATATAAATATGTTTATCAGCATTCTAGAACCCATAATACAAGCTGGTTAAATTAAGATTGCTTTGGGTCTAGGGAGCGATGTGTAGAATGTCGTAGAATATTAAAAAATATTTGTGGTCGGCGCAACATGTCATAATTATTATCATTCTCTTCCATACATTCCTGTCAGATGTCATCTCCTCAGTCACTCCTTTCCTTACAATATATCCTCTTTCACGCGTTCCATCCTTATTTTCTTAGGCCTACATAAATATCCAGTGCTGTATATATCGTATTTTTATATATAGAACATTGGGTATATCGATTCGGTATTTCAAATAGCGTGTAACTGCTTGCAAGATTATGTACATCGATTAATACCAAATTAACTAATATCGAGAGGCCAATATCGCGGTGTACCTGTCATCGAGAGATTAAATCGATAGAATATATCGGTAGATCATCGTTATAAGCAACAATAATTTCTATTGTTGGATTTGAGCGGCCTTTCGTTTTGTTTATGACTTGGAATGTTTAGATGTGGCATTGTTGTAGATTATTTATTTTTAGTGTTTCAATTATTTTTACAGTCCTCATTAGATACATATATTCACGCCTTTTTCCCACCGAGGTAGGCAGAGACAACTGCTCGCCATCAAATTCTGTACCTACAGACTTCCCGAGCTTCTTCTACTGTCACTAAACCTGACCTTTCCAAATCATCAAATGCTATCAAAAATAATGGTTACAAAAATGTAGTTAAATTAAATGGCAAGTATGTAAATGCCACCTACAGCAACTTGAAGTTTTAACATGTTAACTGTACTGTGTAGGTACTAATTAATTCTATTGAGTGCAGTGAAAACTCCGTTTAGGTAAACGGATTTTCACTGTTTAAAACTAGTCACAGCAGCTAGAAAAACTTAGTTTGATAGAGCTAAAACGTATTCCCATCTTTGTTTTTCCTTGAGAGGCCTTACCATGTGGCGTTAAAATCCGCCCATTGATCCGTCTCGCCCGGCTAAGCGACTCTAAATTGAGAAATTTTTAACGTGTCGTGTAAAAAGATAGAAAAATATTTTTTGTGTAGACGTAGTCTGTAGCGACTATGTAGGCCGATACAGAAAACAAACCGGTCTAATGCCTCGTCATCAGATGTTAAAGCGTAAGCAATCATTATACCTAATGGTTTTGGTAACAATAAACTCGACACGATTGTCTATATCTAAATGTTGTTAAGCCTATATTTAGTATTGAGTGAGGTGACGCAGCATCGATGATGAGGCTATTCGCAATCTGGATAACTAAGATTCGTAGCACTGGATAAGAATAGGATGTTTTCTTTTTAATAACAGGGGAGGAAACTCGTGTGAAGTGTGTAGAGACAAAGGCAAAAATATGTGGTTGTCTCTGCCTATACCGTATTAGTCTACTCTTTAGTTTATGTATGTTTGTATGTGCGTTATGTTTGATGACATCTGTGGTGTAATGAGCTTTCCTCTGCTAAATTAGAGGTCGTGGGATAGATTCCCGTTCAGTGCAAATATTTTATGTGCATGTTTAAGAGTATTTGGATAGGTTTGAGTTCTCTGTATAATATCTTCTGTCTTATGTATAAATGTAAGTATCTAAGTAAGTTTTTCTACATTCTAGAACCCATAACAAAAGTTTTTGCTTACTTTGAGCCTTTAAAGCGCTGTGTAAATTATCTTGGAATATTTTTTTTTTATGTAATCCTACTAATATTATATTAATAATATATGTTTGTTTAGATATTTTGATGTTTGTTACTCATTATACTGAATGGACGAAATTTGATACTCTCTGACTGGTGTCTGGAATCATAACACATAGGCTACAATCCCAGGCATATTCCCATGGATCGGAATGAGAATTACTCGCGTGGGGCCAGGAGTAACAGCTATAAAAAGTATAAACATACTTATATTTTTTTTTTAAAACCATTTAAAAAATTGAGTCATAAACGTGGAATGCCGTTGACCACTCTCTAAAGTTAAACGACATTATTCTAGGAACTGCTTATCCACGTTGATCTAATCTTAGCCGCGATTGTCGGCGCGGTGTCAGAAACAGCCAACAAAGGATACTGTTGTAATGACCACAGCGTTTCTTGTTATTTAAACGGTGACGGACAAACGGACAGACAACCAACTATACTTATATCAATAGTGTTAATCTTAGTTAAATCTTTGGTATTGCAAACTTGTTATCTTGGACTGTTGTCGAATTAAAATACTAATTTGAAATTGATCTTCTGTGAGTCATTGTGTTTAGAAGTTTGATCATTAGTCATTATACTGTCACCTCCGTCTGTGGTAAGAGAACTAGTCTGCCCCCCGCCTGCTTCTGACCCCTCTGCTAGTCAGAGGGACACGTGAAGAGCTTAGTAGCAGCTCTCTAGAGAGCCAATCCCGTCTCAGCCGATATTTGCCGCGGGCAGCAGCGTCTCCCGTGGTGAGTGTCCTGGTGCACCACGTAGAGGTCACAGCCCGTACTGCATTAGGAGATCCCTGATTGAGGAAGTGCCTTCTCCTAATAGTAGGTAGTTTGATGGAGGTAGGACACGACGGTATGTCCCGTCCGAAATGAGCTGTCCGACTGGGGTAGTACCTCCGCCCTACAGAACACCGCGGCCATAATAACCATCGTTTTGTGTTCCCGCCAGTACGTAGGGTAGCCAGAGCTCACTGTACCCCTCCTCTCCGCCCCTTCCTAGTCTCCCCACCCTTTCCTACCCCCGCGATTGCCCTTCAGGGTCGGCAGCGCGTGAGTAACGCTCTTGGTGTTGCACACGTCCATAGGCCACGGTGACCGCTTCCCATCAGGTGGGCCGTGTGCTTATCTGCCACCTAAGTTTACAAAGAGTTATTTTTGTTGATGAGTAGGGTTGCCGGCATTCTCAAGGGAATGACATCCGCCTACCATTTAGATAGTAGAAAAAAACCTTGGTATTTTTCGATCAAATAGTTTCTATCGCAAATTATAGTATTTAGATAAACAATGAATATAACAAAAAACCAGCTGTGCAAATACCGTGGGTGTTGTAGGGTGAAACTACCAGTTAGCATCCATTTAAATTATTATCTATCAATTTATTAAGTTTGGATGAGATGAAGTTAATTTATGCTAGATTCTTTTCTGATTTGTAAATTAGAAAAATTAAGTGCGACTCCTATGCGAAATGGCCCTTAGAGCTGAGTA
Source organism: Lithosia quadra (assembly GCA_963576445.1). Lineage (NCBI taxonomy): Eukaryota > Metazoa > Arthropoda > Insecta > Lepidoptera > Erebidae > Lithosia > Lithosia quadra. The sequence goes on along the minus strand of OY754901.1, from coordinate 4,027,775 downwards.
TTATTGACATAATTATTCTACAATGGGAAATTCCATGAGTCTTGACTATTATCCTTTACCAACTATGACTTGATATATTATGTAATAACTAAGTTGTTTTAAAAAAATAAGTGTATGTAAGACAGCTATAAACTAAAATGTTATTATGTTTTCTATAACTGACTTCTTCCCATCAAGTGGGCCGTGTACTTGTCTGCCTCCTAACTGGTATAAGAAAAACTAATCTGTGGTCTATATAAATGAAACCAAAAATATTTAAAAATGAATCAATCTTTTTCTTGCACGGATATGAACTGGATAATTCACCTTACACCACAATTTTTTACTACCAATACAAGTGATTCATCCTTACTCATAACTCAGCTATTATAGACACTAATATCGCCTGCAAGCAATAATTTCTTATGCTAATATTAGCAAATTATTTCGTACTATTTAGATTTTAATCTAATGTGGTCTTTAAGTTGTGTGGGAATGACAAAAATATATTCTTTGATCGTTCAAATGTTTGGTATTTCCTCAGCTGGCCGGACAGCGAGAGCGGTTTTGTCGGAGTCGAACCAACTAAAACCACACGGTGTCTTGTCAAATCTTAGGCCGGGCTATCTGGTGCGCGTCTCTACAAGGGAGGGGTAAATAATTTTTTTTAAATATTTCGGTCACGTCAATATGACTTCACCTCGCCTGATGGTAAGCTAAAGGTGAAGTATCAGAGAGGGGGTCCCCATTACATACACCGACAGTGACATAATGGTGGCCCTCAACTTGACGGCCTCATGAAGGAAGAGGGCCTACTATGGCGGCGAAGGCCGGTCAGGGTCTCTTGGATATCCTTTCTTGGGCTTGTTAAGGCGTTTCTTTGACCAAACGGCCTTACGACCATATAACATAGGCTACTTTTTATCCTGGGAATAGATCCCATCACAGAATTTCTCACGGACAAAGCCGTGAGCAACAACTAGTTACAATTAAAAATAGTCACATCAAAACTCAAGTTCTACAAAAATACCGACTACTGAGAATAAAAAAAAGTACCTAATAAAAAAAATATGAACGATCGTTAATGTTGTCACATTAGTGGCGTTAGATTAATATCTGTTATAGAGTGTAGACAATTTATTTATGTTATTAAGTTATTTGTATGGAATTAATGCTTCGAGAAAAAAATATTCTTCTTCTTTAAATGAAAAAGTAGGTAATGCATAGAAAAATATAATTATGTAGGTAGGTATACAAAAAAAAAATAACAAAAAAAAATATGACTTCACCTCGCTTGATGGTAAGCTAAAGGTAAAATCTCAGGGACGTCACCACTACATACACCGATATTGCTACAGTGGTGGCCCTCAGCTTGACAGCCTTAGCCCTAATGAGAAGTAGCCCAAAGGAGAAGTAGCCCTAATCAGAAGTAGCCCATATGAGAAGTGGCCATAATGAGAAGTGGTCCATTAGCGAGTCGGTTGCCCTAATGAGAATTAGCCCTAATGCGCCTAAACCTTTTTCACGCCCCGCTTAAAGGACCCGGGACTGTAAGAGGAAGGAAACAGATGCGCTTTTTTGTGTCTATCGCAAATAAACATACAAACAGTCAAGAATTTAGTTCAGAATCATTCATATAACATAAACCAAGTTAAGTTTTTAAATATTTCCAATGTTTTTTTTTTCTTTATTGTACACTCAGATTAACATTAAAAAATTAACTTCATGTACAAAGGTGAGCTTCACTCAATATTGAGTTTTCTCCCAGCAAACCTTTGGGGGAACATAGAGGACACAACAAATGGGTAAGCATAGTGTACAAACACAGGCAATAAACTTACATCTATTATCTATTTCTATTATCTATTTTTCTATCTATTTAATATATAAAAGAAAGTCGTGTTAATTACACTATTTATAACTCAAGAACGGCTGAACCGATTTGGCTGAATATTGGTAGGGAGGTAGCAGGCTTAGAACCAGGAAACGGACATAGGATACTTTTTATACTTTATTTTTGGAGAGGAGAGTGGAGTGGAGTGGCGAGTGAAGTGTTGAATGGAGTGGAGAGTGGAGTAGAGTGGAGAGTGGAGTAGAGAGTCGAGTGGAGAGTCGTTTAATTAGTGGCGATACCAATTTCCACGCAGGCGAAGCCGCGGGCAATAGCTAGTACTTTAATAACATAAAAACTATCAACGTACATACAAAACACATACTAATTATTTTATAATAGCAGGTATAGATACTTATTAATTATGTATATTTTTCAAAACTTGAGAGCTCTTTTTTTCGTTTCTAAATTACCGCTTATGAATCTGTCTTCTTAACAGTGTTGCCAGAATCGAGAGAGTATACTTATCGGTATTCACATCGACAGGTAGACAAAACGCGGCGATATAGCCAGGCAATGTGACGTGCTTAAATAATGCCATCAGTGTGTGGTGACAGCGGGAAATATTACATGGGTAAGCGGAGTGAGGAGTTTGGGTCCATTGTCGTATGAGAAATTAGACGTCAATTGTGAAATTATCGTCTAATTTTATGAAAGAAAAGAAGGAAAGAAATATAAAAAGAAAGAGTTTATTCTTACTAACTATTCGAGAACCCATAACAGAAGCTGCTTTAGTGAGCGCCACTGTGTAGAATGTCGTAGAGTACCTATTTATTTATTCATTTAACAAGGTATTAAGGTAATAAAGGTATTAAGGAGTGCGAGGGGAAATGCCCTTTGGCCACCGTACACCCTGGAGACAGAAGACCCTAGACGCCGTACGGTTTTAGTCAGTAAGAGTCCGATATAACCTGCCCTGCTGGCCACGGTGAAGGTATCCATGAAGATTTCCGCACGAAAAATAAGGTATATTTACATGCTTGCCTGGTAAAAAAATTTCAATATAATTATATTCCATCCACTTGGATTCCGTGAGAAATTTGAAACAAATAGGTACCTAATTAAAAAGAGATTACACTACTACATGATACGAAATTTTCTATCAAATATTTTTTTTATTTGCTTTAAATATTCTACGACATTCTATACAGCGCTATCTAGACCCAAAGTAATTAAGTTTAACTAACGTGTGATGTGGGTTCTAGAATTCGGATAAACATACGTGTATTATACTATTTTTAGTACTTAAAAACATACATAATTATACATAGAAACACCCAAACCAATGCATTTCTTTCTTTTTATGAGAGTTTTGCCACTAGACTAATAGAAAATATCGTATCGTCCGACAATGGAAACACACCCAAACCAGTTGGCACGGCTTAATCGTCCCTGAGATCTATTAGAGTGAAATATTTTAGACATTAGCATAATGTATGCCTCCTGTCCACCGCCGACAACTATATCTTACTTAACTCTCAAAAACCTATGTTACTAGTGGTAAAAAAAAGATTAGCTAAGTATGCCAAATATTTATTCTGTGGTTCTTGCTTTTTGGTAATCGTTTGTGATTTATGGTTGACAGGTGTAATAAATTATTGGTATGGCAAGGTGTTTGTATAATACGATTCCTATTGGCTTCCTTTTCGTACCTAATCTATACTAATATTAAAGGAAAGGTTTGATCGTTTGTTTGTCTCGAATAGGCTCCGAAACTACTGGACCGATTTCAATAATTCTTTCACCTATAGAAAGCTCCAATATCTGGGAGTAACATAGGCTATAATTTGTTTTCAAAAAATTAAAGGAATTCGAAATCCACGCGGGCAGAGCCGCGGGCAACAGCTAGTATTAAGTATTTTGTGAGCAATTCTTTGATATAATTAAGTAAGCTATACGTGGAAAACTTTAGTCCAATAATAAAAAATGTACAAGTACATTGCAAGCTTTGTTTTATTATATAGGTCAGTTCAATGTGACTTCACTTCGCCTGGGCCTCGATTCCGCTAAAGACAAACCACTGATATACCACTGACACTCTAAAAAATGCCATTCCATTGTAGACTTTATTATTATCAGATTAAAGTCTAAAGTCAAATGATATTTTGTAGAGCGAATGAAAAAGTTAAATGAATTCTTTTCATTTGATTTTAGACTTTAACTGTATAACGGTAAAGTCTACAATTAAATAGCATTTTTAGAGTGCTGCCGTGCTAAAGATAAGAGCGTTAAGTGCATGAGAGTTAATTTCGAGAAAATGGCGCTTAAAGTTTCAAAAATTATTTTTATGATTACACACATATAAATTATGTTTTTTAAAATTTGATGAATTTGTAGATTGGTTAAAAGGTTGTACTTTATATTAATAGTTATAAAAGAATTCCAAGTCATAGATTTTTATAAAAAAAGATGTAAATATATGATATAGTAAGGAAATCTGCGTATCATTTAAAACTAACACTAAGAATAAGCGCTTTAAGTAACACAGATAGAGCGCTTATTCCATGGAACTTCTTTTATTGCGTTTTCGACAGCGAATCAAAGATAAAGTATAGTTTAAGTAACTTAGTATAACCGTCGTAACTTTGTCACTTGGGGCTCTTATGGTAAGAAACTCATGGTAAAAATATTTGTGTGTTACGGCACCGAGTGCAAGATTAACTACAAGCAGGCTGTTAAATATGGAAAAACTAATTGCATATTATAATAATATTATATCTGTAAATAAGGTACGAATAAAAATAAAACAATAATTATTGTGTATGTATTATAACAGTATTTATTTAACTTTAACAAAATTAGTTCGTATATTTTAAAATTATAATCAACGACTTAATCTTTTATTATTAGTCTGAAATTCTCTGAATTCCGCTATTTCTTACTAAGATAATCGAAGTAGATTTGTAATTCACTTTCATACTCACTTTTACTCAAAATTGTATTCTCGAACGCAAATTTGAATGAGATGCTATTACGATTACATCAAATAGCGGAATGAGCACTCTGATCATAAGCGCAGTCATACAACGAAGCTCACCTTTTGTTGCTAATTATTTTGTGTTCAAAATTAAATTTATATTTTATTTTACGTGAGTATTTTCTTGATGCAGGTAATAATGTGGGCTTATTTTTCTGGTGCTAGACGTAGTAAGATAATTGCTCTGGCAATAACAACAGATCACCAACCCAGCAGCAAAAACAAGGATTCTACTATAATACAGCAACCGATAATACCTAAGACAGATATAGTCACACAGCTTAAACTCACTAATATTAATGAATTATGGAGCCGAACATTGGATTTTAATGACCATGGCGTTGTATTTGATAACCATAAAGAATACGAAAATTCATTGAACCAAAATTTTCACGATAACAATGAGTGTTCATGTTTGACTCATTATTATCGTGAAAATTAAATGACAAGTTTAATTTTGTGAAAGGTAATAAGTGTGTAAATATTGCTTCAATGAATTTTCGTATTCTTTATGACAATCGAATACAACGCCATGGTCATTAAAATCCAATGTTTGGCTCCATAATTCATTAATATTAGTGGGTTTAAGCTGTGTGACTATATCTGTCTTAGGTATTATCGGTTGCAGTATTATAGTAGAATCCTTGTTTTTGCTGCTGGGTTGGTGGTTTGTTTTTATTGTCAGGGTAATTATCTTACTACGTGTAGCACCAGAAGAAGAAGCCCACATTATTTCCAGCATCAAGAAAATACTCACGTAAAATAAAACGTAAATTTTATTTTGAACACAACATAAATAGCAACAAAACGTGAGCTTCATTGTATGACTGCGCTTATGATCAGAGGGCTCATTTTGCTATTTTTTTGATTTAATCGCAATAGCATCTCATTCAAAATTGCGTTCGAGAATACCGTTTTAAGTAAAAGTGAGTATGAAAAGAAATTGCAAATCTACTCCAATTATCTCAATAAGATGTTACGATCATGTTAATACCTATAATAGTTTAAATCGATCGCGATTGATTGAATTACTTTGACTCATTAGTGGGTTCCAGGTCACGAAAAATGATCGATCGAAATGCAGCACTGACCTACAACATGTACAAAAAAATAAATATGCCTTCAAATTATTATAGTTGTACATTTAGTATACTTACGAAAAAATGGTTCACCGCCAATTCCGCTAAATTCACAGCACACAACAACGTGCTCCTCGGCTTGTCAGCAAACAACGTGAGCCTGCGTGCCCATTAAGGGACCATTTTTAAAATGAAGTTTTAGTAGAAGTTCTCAAACAATTATAAATTCCAACCAATAATTTGTAAAAGTAGCCACTCAAAAGTTACAAACAACTGAGCGTCTGAACTTAACGAAACAAGGTCGTACGGCGACAACCCGTTTGTTTCGAATACCTTGCCATAAGAGCCGTAAATGACTGATACTATTTATTTAAAAACAAAGCTGCCTTATTATTACCGTGGTAACACGCAGTTATCACTCAAGCAGAATAAAATAACCCGTTTATTTTTATCAATATCTTATAATAAGCGCCGTATATGCACATACGGCGATAATGAATGGAAACAAATTAATACAGTTTCCTTATTATAATCGCCGCAAGTGGTGATTAAAGCACTTATGTCAAGGAAAAAGTTTCCTCTATAATACAGAATTCATTCGTATCAGAGCAGCGTTAACAGATAGCGCGGTAATGTTAAGTACTACATGATTAATATGCTGGGGCTTTAGAAGACTACTGCAGTATCCGGCACTTGCGGCTAAAATATTAAGGAAACTATTATTTATTTTTTAAGTTACTGCGCTTATAAAAATCTAAAATGTATGATAGAAGCATTTTTCTAATAAACCATCAAAGACAAAGTTATAGATCTCGATACGGCGATTCCGAATATGTAACTAACTCAATTTCGTGAAAAATGTTGGATACGGCGGTTATAATATGCACGGCAGAGTGTCAGTGGTATTACAGTGGTTTGCCTTTAGCAGAATTGAGGCCCTGATGGATAGCTTAAGGTAAAGTCTCAGGAATGGGTGTCACTATTACAGACACTGATAATGCTACAATTTTTTTTTATGTCGGTCACGTCAATATGACTTCACCTGGCCTGATGGTAAGCGAGTGGCACAATGGTGGCCCTCTCAGCTTGACGGCTTCATCAGATGCAACGCTTGAATGATCCGGGACTGTAGTAGGAAGGAAATACGGGTGGGGGTACTTTTTTGACACGTCACCTTTCTTCAAAAAACATGCAATACTAGCCTGGTGAGTTTGATGTGTTCAAAACATCCGTAAGCCATGGTTACCGCTTCCCATCAGGTGGGCCGTGTGCTTGTCTGTCACTTAAGTTATATAAAAAAATATTATTTCTTAACTGTTTTCCTAAAACTGTAAAATAAAATAAGCATTTCTTTTGTGCTCTTCTTTCTGCCTTCTGGTTTTAATATGGCCCCATAGACCTACCATAACCCACACAGAACCAAACACAGTTATCGCAAAATCAATGGTATAGAAAATACTATAACGTGTCTACGAGTTTGAGAGGTGTCAGTTAAAAAACGTACAAACGGACAACTCGCAATATTACACCACGCCCGTTTCCGATGGATGGCGCTAGTGCTTTCATAGACCTATATATTTATAGAGCTACCTTATTTTATTTAGTACTAGATGTGCCCTCAACTTCGCCCGTATATATTTAGATTTGTAAGGTTTTACTTTTTTTGCACGAATCCTAATTCTTTTTCTGAAATAAAAGTAGCCTATGTTATAATATTATCTATCTGCCAGTGAAAGTCCCATCAAAATGGGTTCAGTCTTTCCGAAAATTACCTCTTTCAGGCAGATAAAAATTTAAAAATTGATTTTACTCGTTTTTTTATTGATCACTCTCATCAATCTCTCCGGACTCCGTTCCTCCTCGAAAACCTCCTTCACCTCCTGGCCCCCCTTTCCCCAAACACCAAAATCCTCAATCAATCAAAAAACTCGTTATGCATGTATCTTAAAACTATTATTTTAATATTATAAACAGAAACTTCAACTTTATTTCGTTGTATAGTTCGTTGTATTACCTATAGATAAATATCAGAATTTATTTTTATAATATACTCCATTATGTTCACAAATCGAACCCACGATCTCTGATTTAGCAGTCAAACATTCTACCGCTACGCTACTGAGGTTTTCAATAGACAACCGTCCTTTATAGTCATAAATTGATATTCACTTATGTCAATGGACGCGGTTTGTCCTCTATAGTCTGTGGTGAGACGGCGGCGCTTTGAGTCTGTGGTCGAACATGGTCAATATTATAGTCACAGGTTATACCACAGTAATGTAGACATTATGATTTTATCCATGCACGTATAAACCTATAGACGGAACCGTTGAACAAGCACACGGCCCACCTGATGGGAAGCGGTCACCGTGGCCTAGGTTTTCAGCATTCCATGGATTCACCGTGCGGTCGCCGGGTCCATGGCGTGGTACAGAGAGGAACCCCATGACGGTGCCTGGGACTTGCGACCCAGAAGTAGGTTGCCACCTTGCGACATTTCAATTAAAAAATTGTATTCCAAAATTCACTCTCACCCACCGCGATTTTTGTGACACAGCCTCGTCTACAGCGGGTTTAGTCCATCGGTTTATACCTACGTGCATGATTATTTATCTATGATATTATATTGTTTAAAGAGCAATTCGGTTAGATGTTATTTTGGTGGCAGGTTCAATCATGTATGGATGGTAAATTAATTGCACACTCTAGCGTAATCTATACTATTAAAAAACTGTAGATCGAAGATATTTAATAAGAAGAAATACTTGGGCTATATTAAATTAAATATTAGAAACACAAAAACATTTTTGTTGGCATTTTTTTCTGTTTATTGGCAATGATTGAAAGAAGTACTGAACGGATTTTGTTGCAGTTTTTTTTTAATAGAAAGGCGTTTATTTGATTGCCTAGATATATCATTTAATATAAACCAAAAAACAAGAACATACTCGTACTTTTAGATACAGGTATTATCAAATGTTATCGTTTTCAGTTACATTGTTTCGTGGTTTTCTGAAAACCGCATAAAAAAACGGTTTCACCAAACGCGAGACATCGGCCAACAAACATACAGCTCAAACAGAGAAACTCCATTTGTAGTCGGTTAAAATCCCCTTTAATTTTTTTTCCAATGCCTTTTCTATAAATTTGTAAGTCTACAATCAATCACTGATACCTCGAAATGGCTGCTTCCGGTGGCGAGGCAAGATGGCCGGCGTACACTTCCGGTCTACGTCAAACTTTGCCGTTTGATGTGAAATCGGGTTTACGTTAACCTGTGTTATCGATCTTTGAACGAATATTGAATAAATATACTTTCATCGAGAGAGCTCTCGGCTCTCTCGTTAGAGGAGAGGAGACCCGTGCCCAGCAGTGGGTCATAAATGGGTTGCTATCATTATACTTTCATCTGTAGTCACTGAAACATATTATTGAACACTAGCCTATACTCGTGGCAAGCGTGCTCCATCGTCGACCACATCATAACTTCCCATCGGGTGAGATTGTGATCAAACGCGAGCCTATCGACTATAAAAAAAATCTGTGGCTTCTAGTGTCTGGTGTCTAGTGCCTTGGTTATGGGAACTACGGTGTCCCCATAATGCCCCAGAAAAGGGGGGGGGGGGGGACACTGGTGGTGGCCCATACGCTCTCAGGTGACACATACCTATTTAAAATAAAAATCTAACTTCAAATTTAGCATAAAAATGCTTCTAAAAATAATATCAAAGTTATAAATTTTTCGTCAATTAAAATGTCACAAGTCTCGTTAGCAGATTCCGAAAATGATATATAACCTATTTCTAAACGACGCCAATAATAGAAGATAATGTACAGTCTCCGATAATTTGATATTTCGAGGAGAATAGTGAGTCTCAGGTAAAGGCGTGTATTGTACAGAAAGATATGGTGGCGTAAGGCATTGGAAATAGCCCACGGTAACTGCTTCCCCTCAGGCGGGCCGTATGCTTGTCTGCTACCTCAGTGGTATAAAAAAACCAGGGGAGCGGTACTGCTCTGTATACGTAGGTAAAATTACCAGTGAAATTTATACCTAACTAATAATAATAAATAAATACATATTCTACGATAGGTATTATATACAGCTTTCTCTACAGTCTAGCTCTAGACCCACAGTAGGTAAGCATAGTTTGACTAGCTCGTGTTATGGGTTCTAGAATGTGGATAAACACTATTTAATGTCATGAAAGTAGTTTCATGCCACTAATTTCCTAATGTAAAGTTTATGGTAGGTACTAATTAAACTGTCAGTCCAATGAACCGTGATTAAAACCTAAGCGAGCCGATCTTAACCGAACTATTCTACCCGATGCCAAATCAATAGCTGTTAACTGTACGTTATGGTAAGCAGACACCGTACCTAGGTAGTGGATAGTCATGCTTATTGGGTAGCGAACTAATTCATCGATTTCTGCCTAAAATAGCACCTCGTACCGCCAAGAGTTAAGTTATTCGGGACTGGGTAGTTTGTTTCACACTTATAGACTGTTAACTGGGGTTGGTTAATTATGTATCGCAGGTTTATAAGTGCTCGGTTAATGGCAATAACCTCGCCACCTATTACATTGGGACCTAAAAATAAACTGGCGAAATGTGGGTGCTAGCACCTCTGCCTACCCTTTCGGGGATATAGGCGTGAGTTTATGTTATATATTATGTTATGATTAATTAGATATTACTAGCTTGTGCTCGCGGCTCCGCCCGCATGGATATCGGTATTACAAAAAATGCGATAAATGAAGAACCGCTCGACCGATTTTGTGCAAACTTCACATAAACCATCTAATAAATAGTCAGAACAAAGCCTAAACATTAGGTTTGGATAGGTGAGCCCATTCTTGAGTTATAAAATTACAACGAAAAGTGGCATTGATTTATACTAGTCGTGCCCCGCGGCTTCGCCCGTGGCATAATTCGTCCCCGGGGCAGAATCAAAATCCGTCTCCTAGGTCTAAGCTATCAGTCCAGCCATTTACGCGTGATGCCGTGACCAAGGGAAATAGGGATTCATTTTTAAATATATAGATTACTAGCTGTTGCCCGCGGCTCCGCCCGCGTGGATGTCGAAATCCGTTTCAAAAACTATCCTATCTCTCAAGTTGGATCGAACTGCACATGGTGTGCGAATTTTATTATAATCGGTTAAGTGGTTTAGGAGTCCATTGAGGACAAACATTGTGACACGAGATTTATATATATACCTATTAAGATAAGATAAGATAAGAAAGATAAGATAAGAAAGATAAGATAAGATAAGATAAGATAAGATTAGGTATGTCACTGTCGGTGTATGTACCTTTATAATCAGTCAAGTTACGTGCCCTATATAAAAAAATACTGGATACATATATATAGTCCAGTCATTCTGTATTTTTACCTGGAAAGTTTTCCGGGAGTTTTGAAAATTGGTGATTTTATAGATTTTGATATGCTCTTTCCAAATTTCAACTTTGCCACCTCGTATGTTTGCCGCTCGCGCCGCCATATTGAATAAATGGCGCCCAAAAGCAGTATTTTGATAATAACTCCTTTCCGACGCTTTATACAGGAAAAACACATGCACACAAATTAAAGTAGAGGAAATTTCCTACAATTTGTCATAATCTTTTTTTCCCTAAAATTAATAGTTTCGGCGTAGGAGCGCCGTAAATTGTAATTGAATACACGTTTCGGCAGAAATATTCATTTCGTGTGGAAATGAGTATTTCTGCCGAAACGTGTAGTACCTATTGAATTACAGGTAACCTGGTAACCTGTATTTTTTCGACCAAATGACTGTACTAATATAATAAAAAACACAACACTTTCATAATTCTTTAAAGTGGTAGGTATAATATTCGTAGAAAATCACAACTGGCCAATAATACCCCTAACCCTTTCAAATCCACCATCAGATAATATCGGACCATTCGACGCAAAAACAATGCTATAATACAATAAAGAACCATCACTAATTATAACACTTAGAACATGAAAGCGATAAAACGATTCATTATATGAATCATGTTCACAATTGTGTACCTATAAAACTTATGGAAGGAGCGCGTTGGAGAATACAACTGAGCACACTAGAGTCTTACTCGCTGTTCTTCACTTTACGACACTTTCTAATACGTACTTAGGTACTTACTTCTAAGGAAAAAATGTATGTGCCGATACATTTTTTCCCTTCATCCATCCATTTCCAACTGAAATCTCGTAACCAGCTACAAGAAAAAAAATATTTTTCATGGTTTGGTAACTTGTTATAAGAGAAGTTATAACCCCTAACACAGTGCAATCAATTTCATTAAGAACCAAGCGGTTCGGTGCCTATTTTCTTTGCCGTACAATAAAGACTTGGAATTCTTTACCAGCGCATGTGTTTCCTTCCTCCTACAGTCCCTGGTCCTTTAAGCGGGGCGTGAAAAAGCATTTGATAAGGCCGTCAAGTTGAGGGCCACCATTATAGTAATATCAATGTCTGTAAAGGTGACCCCATTCCTGAGACTTCACCTTTAGTTTACTATCAGGCGGGGTGAAGTCATATTGACCTCACCGATGTATAAAAAACTACAATTAAATGACACAGCCTCGTGTTCAACACGATCCGTCCGTAAGTTAAATAGGTCTATGTACTCAATAAACTCTCCAATCATTATACCACAAAACGTTTGAATCTAGAACCGATGAACAATATAATGTACATTATTTTGAGAACAAAGAATAACGCACAGACTGACAACCGTCTCTAAAACTGAAGGTACGGTACAAAAGGTTAACAGCTAAGGAAATTACGTCATCCACACCTTGTTTTGTTAGCTCTGCGTGGATGGGTGTATGTGAGAGTGAGACAGATTTATTAACCCGCTTTGTTGTAATAAAACAATTAGATTTTAGAATGAAAACGATTGTAATGTGATTAAGTGTGGATTTAAATTATGAATCAAATACAACACCTTATTTTACAGGCGCATATTCCCCAAAATTTTCAACTTAACTAACATAACATAAACTCACGCCTATATCCCCGAAGAGGTACCTAGGCAGAGGTGCTAGCACCCACATTTCGCCAGTTTATGTTTAGTTCTCAATGTAATAGGTGGCGAGCCTATTGCCATTAACCGGGCACTTATAAACCTGCGATAAATACACACACATAAGCCATGGTGAACCTGGGATCGAACCCGAGACCTCATCTTAGCAGCTGAGCAGCAGTCCATTACAAAATATTTTCAAGGTCTTTTTATATAACTTAGGTGGCAGATAAGCACACGGTCCAACTGGTGGGAAGCGGTCACCCTGGCCTATGTACGTGTGCAGTTACAATACGCTAATGTCTACTTCTTCAAGTAGGTAATAAATGAGCTCGTGATATAAATAAATTTACATGCATTCAAAAAACTATTTATACATAAAATATAGAAAACCAACCAACCGAAAATATAGTTTAAACTTCATAATTATGTCTTGAAATAACGAGTGCAAAATTAACAGCGACAATACCCATTTATATACATCAAAAATAATAAAATAGTCAAGTAGAATTTAAATTAAATGCAAATAATAATTACGTGTCTAAGTACGTCATTCTTTAAACAATAGTTATCTCTTAAAGAGCACTTTAAAAATAAATACGATGTTTTAAAATCTTTTAAACTACAAACGCTCAAAGTTCACTTAAGTTTATTTGAGAGCTTTTTATAGATGCTAATGGTTTTCACCTAAAGATTTTATTAAACAAATGCCTTAGGTTTCATCCCTCGATTTTTATAATTCATTAAGTGATACATTTTTATACTTTGATATTATGTTTACTTTATCATACAACCTACAACCGAGATCCACTATCTTTTGATTGGTTGACATTAAAAACGGTAAACTTCATACTTGAAACTTCAGTCTTAAGCTTCCATCAGGCGAGGTTAAGTCATTTTCAGATGTGTAACACACAATTCATGCCATATACTCACAAAGTCCTACAAAATATATGATTTTATTCAAAAAACTTGACAAAATTAAAAAAATATAATTTAGAAAAACACACTCGTCAACGTCAATCAAGCAATAAATAAACTGTCTTCATTCCACATACAACGTCCACGAGGTGTAACCGATCAAAACACGCAATCAGTCCTCTCATTCAACCGCATAATGCCGTTCATCTTTTAACACTTCTTCGCTTTTGTATAACACCGGCCTTTGTACGTACCTATTACGACTTTAAATGGGACATTCATTACACGATTTTATTTCTATATCGTTGGAAATTTTATTAATTTTGTTGATCGCATTTTTTATTAATATAAGCAGAAATTATTAACGTTATTTTATAGAGTTTAGTTATAGTTATTAACTTTTTAATATTAATAAATATGTATTATTAAAGTGTTTAATTATAAATAAAAGGGACAGTTTAATTAACTTTCTCGGTTAAGTTTAGTTAAGTGCAGGCTGTAGAGGGCGTTAATAGATGATTAAAAGAAGTGTCATTATACCTAATTATATATCAGTGGAAAAGTGATAATATAACGCAGTCTTATCAGCGTCCCTTCTGTAAATTATTAGTTTACGACAATTTTATACGTATTATGATAACTTTCGTGTTTAATTATAAAGAAAATCACTTTTTTTATAAGAGGGTACACTATGCAGAAGAAATTATGAGATTAAAGCGGAAGATCGGTTGCTCGCGAAGTGTGCCTGTTATAGTAATCTCGTGAATTTGGCGTACCATCGCGGCACATAAAGTGTAGCGTAGATTATATAATCCTCATCTCCAAGAGCGCGGCAATGGAGGGGAAAGGGAAGCCCTACCCTTAGCCCGAGACGTGCCTTCATTATATACCACGCGTACCTTTCTCAACGAGGGGAGGAGGGCTAGCTCCCCTGCACTCCTCGGTTAGGCCTGTTGCACGATGGGTGGCCAATGCCTGGTGGTATTCCTGCGGAAAATCCTTCTTCAAAGTATACCCTAGTTTTCCTGTAATAGGTATTCGTGTCGGAGCACCGCGTGGTTTTAGTCGGTTCAATTCCGACATAACCTCACCGTTTAGCCACGGTGCGGGGTACCTTTGGGGGTTTTCAAACGTTAAAAAAAGGCCTTAATCCTAGTGTCCTTCTCATTCCACGTTTTATCATGTGCGACAGAAAAAATAATTTTATTACGACTACTAAAAATCGATCCATGAACAGGCCGCCTTATAAAATATTTCGCCCTGCCCTGACCCCGCATTCACACGACCCGCGCAATCAATCTGAACGTATTGTATCAGATAATGTCTGTAATAATGTAATATTAATTCTATATGGCTGTATTTATTTCTATACAGCTGTGAGGGAACAATAAATCAGTCAATGGACGCGTGTCTTACTGCCGAAGAAAGTAGGTGCTATGTGTGAGAGATTAAAAGGTTTAAAACCTGTAGTTATAAACGGATAAAACCTGCGGACAGAACGAAGACGAGACTTTCACAAAAATGGCGACGGCTAACCATGTGTGAGTGCATTATAAGTTCCAATTTTTACTCTAATTTGATCGGACATGTCCTTAAAATTTCTTCCAGGACATGTGGGTTTCCTCACGATGTTTTTCCTTCACCGTCAACAGATGGTAAATCCGGTGATCAGCACATATAAATTCCACAAAGTGAAAGACACATTGTTAAAATCCTCGGCAAGACTAATAACTTGGCAAGATTTTG
The DNA here is from genome assembly GCA_963576445.1 of Lithosia quadra. Lineage (NCBI taxonomy): Eukaryota > Metazoa > Arthropoda > Insecta > Lepidoptera > Erebidae > Lithosia > Lithosia quadra. The sequence continues at coordinate 4,012,145 of OY754901.1, read as the reverse complement.
GAGTAGTGTGGGCCTCACTACTCCAAAACCTTGCTAAGTAGAAATGCCGTGCACTATAATTGTTTGTGGCAAAATGCGTCGCATATAAATAAGTATAGTGTACGCCGTGTACGGCATCTAACTTGGCAAGGTTTTGGAGTAGTGGGGCCCACACTATTCCAAAATCTTGCCAAGTTAGATGCCGCGCACTATACTGTTCGGCCGGATTCGAACTCGATACCTCTGAGTAAAGGTAACTTATTACTTACTTATTTGAAATACGAATACTCTGTGCTTAAAATGAGTAGACTGTCAATACAGCTCTGATAAGACTTCGAAGGTCCACATGGTTTCTTAACCAGTCAAAACGCTTCGTCATAAACTATTTGTAATATATTGTAAGTGATATCAACTCTGTCGTGTAGGTCACAGGCTCAACTTAGATACACTTGATAGATGGCGCCCCATGCTTATTAATGGCCGGTTATCACAACTTGATATACAGGCTGATGTTTTTTTTTTGTAGTGATTTTTTTTTGTAATGCCATTTCTTTTTTGGGTAGTTGGAGCCCTAAAAAGTCCAACAGGTCTAGCTGCAAAGCTTCGATATCGCCTAATGTCACCATTGGGTTGTGAAGGTCAGATGGCAGTCGCTTTACGGAAAATATCGAGGTACAGCCAAATCCGCAGTTAAGACTGGTAAAGCGGAACCCAGACTCCGAGGTGAAAGCTTTGGATGCGACTAGGATTAACGCTAGGTTGAAGAAGAATGCCATTTCTTTTTTCTATTGTGATATTTTCTAGTTATTGTTAAGGGTAATTAGATTTCTTTTTTTAGATTTAAGCTATTGTGTGAAGTTATCACTGATATTAAAAGTTACTTGGTGTCTTAAAGGAATTAGTTGGCGATTCAGAAGTTGACAATGGTAAGAAGTGAGTCTATTGTCGCCATGCGAACTCTGGATTTAATATTATTCAGAGTCCACATGACCAAAAAATCTTTTTTTATATAAAATATTATGTCAATTTGACTTCATCATTTGTGGTCATACCTCGCCTGATGGTAAGTGGATGGTAAAGTACTACCTAATGTTTTATCACTAACATGCGTCATCGAAGCAGTGTTTCATTTAATATTATTTTGGGAATACAGAATAACAACAGCCTGTATCTCAGCGCCGGTCCCCAAATGATGTATAATGAAATATGGACGGTTAATTCTGAAGAAATATATGGACGGGGAGAACACGACGTCGCTATGTCCGATACAAAGTTTGTACGATTTGTTACATGATATATATTGAGTATGGGATACATAATACCTACTTGTATATATGTTTGCACTACTAATATACAACTTATATACTAACTAGCTGTTGCCCGCGGCTCCGCCCGCGTGGATGTCGAAATCCGTTTCAAAAACTATCCTATCTCTCAAGTTGGATCGAACTGCACATGGTGTGCGAATTTTATTATAATCGGGAGTCCATTGAGGACAAACATTGTGACACGAGATTTATATATATTAAGATATAGGTACTAATAACAAACATAGTTAAATAGTGATCCCACTTATTGTATAAAAAAAATTAATAGGGAAATAATAACTAAGTATTAGAAGAAGTAGGAAACACGTGAGCTGGTAAAGAATTCCAGGTCTTTCTGGTGCGGCAAAGAAACGAGGCACCGAACCGCTGAGTTCTTCTTTTACTTATAAGAAATTGGACTCTACATAGCCACTGTCATGCCACTGCACTTCAAATATCATTTAATTTTGGCCTTTACACTTATCAGGTTAAAGTCAAAAATGAAATGATATTTTGTAGAGCGAAGGAAAAAGTTTAATTAATTCTTTTCCTTTTAGACTTTAACTTAAGGGTAGAGTATTTTTTTTAATTCATGATAGGCTTACGTTTCACCTCAATCTCACCTGATGGTAAGTGACGATGTGGTCTACAGTGAATCACGCTTGCCTAGAAGTCTACAATTACATAGTATTTTATAGAGTGTTAGTGGAATGACAGTGGTTTGCCTTTAGCAGAATCGGGGCCCAGGTCAAATAAATTCTATTTTTCACACATTCCCATCACAAAAATAACCTTGGTCTAGTTAACAAGGAAATTAAATATTAACACCGTATCGTAAATTTGTTATAATAGTCCCTGATGAACTGTAGATAAAGTGCCTGATTCGTGATTGTCAGGTTCGATATCCGGATCGGGGAATTATGTATCTTTCACGCCACTTTTTGTTGATGTTTTAATGTGTTAGAGGTGTGGAATTTATGTGAATTGAGGCGGTTAGTAATATAGATTTTAATTTGCGGTGTATATTGTAAATCTGTTAATTTTTTTAGTTAGCTATCAAAGCTGGGGTAAAATATTGATGATAGCAATTATGTCCCACTGCTGGGCACGGGTCTCCTCTCCTATAACGAGAGAGCTGAGAGGGTTTAGACCTTAATCCACACACGCTGGCCTAATGCGAGTTGGTGGATCGGAAATGTCCTTAGAATTTCTTCTAGGACATGTGGGTTTCCTCACGATGTTTTTCCTTCACCGTCAGCATATATATGGTAAATCTTATGATTAGCACATGTAAATACCACACATAGGGGTAAAACATTACATTGTGGAAATTCGTAGTAAAAACGGCTCTGTAGCGGTGCGGTAGTTAGTGTATTTGACTGCTACGATAGGGGGCGCGGGTTCAATTCCCGATATTTTATATGCACGAATATGTCTATTTGAATTTCTATGTAGGTATAATGTGTACCTATGTAGGTTACAAAAAAAAGTACATATAAGTATGTTTACATGACGGCTTAACGTGTTCTCCATAGCATGGAGAGCTCTCAATTTGCTAAGAATGATCACCCATCCTAAGAAGACTGACCTGGCTAGAATTCCTTTACTTTGCAATGTGCTAATCTTCTCAGTAGTCACTTAACACTTTGCTTTTAAATATTTAGACTCCTGACCAGGTGGTGCAATGCAATATTAAGTTTGATGTACCTATATTTAAGGTTGAAGACATTAGTCCTGGTAACCGCTTTCCATTAAAAGGATACTTGTTGTGTACAAAAACAAGTCCAATTTTTGCATTACCCGCACATAAAACTAAATCTTTTTATTGTTGTTTGAACCTGAATTAGGATGGGAACGAAATTATTGTTAACAAGTGATATTGGTCCGAGAATATTGATAGGGCGATCTAGAGTTTAACTATCAGTTAATAGTTGTAACGAATGATTAATATTTTAGTTAACTAAACCGCCTATGATTGTGCCGTGACGGTTCTGGTTTGGCCCTTTGCAGGTACAGTTGTTAACAAAAGTGCTAGGTAACTATATTCTTTTTTTCTTATCCATTTTAACGCAAATTTCAATTGCATTAATAGTTTGCACTTTAGAACCGAGGCTTACACGCAGTACTTTTTTATTTTTGTATTCATGGATATTTCTGGAGGTAGGACACGACGGTATCTCCCGTCAAATTAAAATAACGAGAGCTCACTGTAACCCTCTTCCCCATACCCCTTCCTAGCCTCCCCACCCGTTCCTAGTCCTCCCCCCCTTCCCTTCAGGATAGGCAACGCGTGTGTGACACCATTTAGTGTTGCACACGTCCGTAGGCCAGTTTTTTAGTAGAATATAGGTACTTCGCTGTAAAAGAAAAGTAAATCTAATATGGCCGCTTTTAGTGCATGAAAGCGTTTAACTTAAAATATTTTTAAACGCTTTTATCTAACGCTTGTCGACTCAATTGTACACCCAATTAGGCGGTGTCGTTCATAATGACTGCGGTGTGAAATCGGCCGACATACTCACAATTAGTAGACCATTGTGACGTAACTGATTCGTCATGCCACTTGCATACCTTTGTAACACTATACTTGTTAATATTTCCACAGTTTTGGAGGTAGGACACGACGGTATCTCCCGTCCGAAATGAGCTGTCCGACTGGGGAAGTACCTCCGTACAGAACACCGCGGCTATAATAACCATCGCGTTGTGTTCCCGCCGGTAAGTAGAGTGGCCATAGCTCTCAGGAGACTTTCTCATGCCACCAACATCCATCAGGTTTCTGTCTCCTCTATTCCCCCCGGAGGGTTGAAGAAGATTCTATGCAAGTAGACATATTCATGCACATAAATATTTGGACTAAACGGGAATGTTACCCTCGACCTCTGACTTAGTAGTCGAGCTCTCTACCGCTACGCCATAGTGATGCTATTCTTTGGTGACCTCTTATGCTCCTAAGTCATCTGAGCAGTCAATTAAAACGAACTGTCATCCATTCCACTGCCATCACAGCCATACAATATAATTTCTTAACGTAGATGACATCGAAAACCGTTTCTCGCCGCGATCTCTGCTTGGTCTATATCACGCGTTTCACAATAGCCCCGTAGATCAATTACACGGTACAGACAGACGAAACCAAAAGGCTATTAATGATATAGGTATGCACTCTGGTACAATGAATACTGGCTGTGTGTCACACCGAAGTTCGTTTCTAAAAAGAAATTTGTCCAACTTTGTCGTGTAGCGGGAGCGAGCGCATACGTCTACGAGTTTGGCAATGACAATAATGAAGTTACAGAAGACCGCGGCCATAATAATCATCGTGTTGTGTTACCAGTGGTAAGTGGGGTAACCAGAGCTCACTGTACCTCTCCCCTCCCCCTTCCCCCCTTTCCTACCCCCGCCCTTTTCCTTCAGGGTCGGCAACGCGTGGGTGACGCCTTTGGTGTTACACACGTCTATAGGCCACGGTGACCGCTTCCCATCAGGTGGGCCGTGTGCTTGTCTGCCACCTAGGTAGGTACGTGGTATAAAAAAAATGTTTTTATTTTCATCTTAATTTTTTTATATTAGACACGTTAACATGACTTCATCTCGCCTGATGGTAAGCTAAAAGTAAAGCCTCAGAACCGGTGGTCACCTACATACACCGATAGTGCTATAACAGTTGTAGTGGCTCTCAACTTGACGGTTTAATTTTTTCACAGGTTCAAGGCGTGACATAAATATTTCAATTTGAAGCCCCTACGCGTTTCTGAGAAAATAGTCTTGATGGATAGACAATAAACATCTATGCAAAACACCTTATAGGATGACAATGAAGTGATCCCATAAGGGTTTCGTTTTATTCTTTTAAGATACGAAACCTTAAAAACAAGTGCGTGCACTAAGCGAACTCACAAGAATGTGGAGCCGAGCTTACAGTTCGGTGTAACAGCCGGCCACATTGCTACGACATTGTTTAACACCGACAGAGGGCAGCGGCGGCGCTTCAATTACATTTATGTATAGAACAATAATTAATAGCTTGTATTGTTAAAGTTTTAATTGTTCACATTCCGCTCTTTGTGAGAATGTGGCACTATAGTGGTTGATCTTACGGTGTTTACGATACTTTTTCGATATTTATAACCACGCTTGTGGATTGTTGTTAATTATCATCATCCTCTGAAGATCTATAAGCTTATACATCACATTAATACTAAAAAGATACTTCTCTCGACACTGTTTTTGTCACCTTTATTAAAATAAAAACATTAATTTCTTGAACAGTCAACGTTATTAGAGGGGAGGGAGGGATTTAATTGCATAGTTACAGACAAGGGATTTGATGTCATCTGGAAACTTTAACAGGGGTTCAGGATGGCGGAGCCAAAACTTTGAGAAACCCAGGTCTGGAAAAACATAAGCTATTGATTATTTCTGGAATAAATTCCAATGGAAAACCGGAACGGGAACGAGAAAAGCTAATGTTCTATTAACAAAAAAATATAAACACCATTATATTATTTCCATTATCCGTCTAGGGTAGGCAGAGACAAACCCAAACAACAAAAATTCAACAACAAAACAGTGTTTTACAAAACAATAATTTAAGACTAGCTGCTGTAGTCATAACAATTAATTATAGAACCATCAAAAAACAAGTAGGGGAGGGTGGCCCAGAACGGGTAAGCTAAGGAAAGGGGCCTTTTAAAACATGTTTAAATAATTATATTGAACTTTTATTTATATAATTATAATTGGCATGTAATGAACTTTTATAAATGATATGACAAACATAAAGTTTTCTTAATATTTCAATGAAAAATAACAAATAACAAAACCTTTCCATTTACCCGTTTTGCCCGAAGGGGTGGCCTAAATCAGGTAAGCCTTCTGGGCAAAACGGGTAGGACAAAACTATGAGTATTAAAGCTTCAACACCGAATTATTTACCAACTAATTCACAACCATAATAATCGGTATTAGTGTAACTTAATCCTAAAGTAACTAAAGTAAATAATTTGTTTGTTTTAAACAAATTATTAGTGCCAGTAATCACAATAATACGAGCCTCGTCCAGAATAGGCTGTGCAAGCCTCATGTGACCATAGCTCACAAACGTCACACCTGATCCAGTCTTCTGCAGGTGGGTCTATGAAGAGCTCATTCCAAACAAAACACCTGTACTCCGTTTTTCGTTTCGGATTGCATTTGGGTTTACGTTTAATTTTCATACGTCCTGATGGGTTCAGTTTCTTGCTCGTACTTTCTTGTGCTTCTGTATTAATGTTAGGTATTTTTAAATCTATTATTCTATCTTCCTTCTCTTTCTACTGTTCTTTTATAGGTGTGCTAGTCAGGACTTCAGCTCTTAGTTATCCCATAGGGCAAAATTAACAGCAACATCAGCTATAGCCAAGAACCATCCAGATAAATGTAATGAAAAAAAAAACAACGAAATCGTTTAGCAGATAAGTAGTAGCTATGTTTATAGACGCGATGGATTCTAGAGAAAACTGTAATTTAGTTCTTTGGATATAAAAAAAATATTACTTATCCGGAATGTTACATTAAATATAATATGAGATTGGGCTAACCGCGGTAGCCTAGTGGTTTGGGTAATGGACTGTTGAGACGAGGTCTTGGTATCGATCCCAGGTTCACTATGGCACACACCAATGACTTTTCGATGCTTTTCGAAGTTATGTGTGTATTTATCGCAGGTTTATTAGTGCCTCGGAGAGCACGTTAAGCCGTCAGTCCCGGTTGCCATACAAACATCTATGGCAGTCGTTACGGGTAGTTGGAGCCCTCAAAAGTCCAACCAGTCTAACTTGGAACTTCGATATCGCCATTGGTTGTGGAGGTCAGATGGCAGTCGCTCCACGGAAAACATCGAAGTTCAGCCGCATCACAGTTAGACTGGAAAGTCGACCCCAACTGAGTTGGGAAAAAGGTTAAGAGAATGATGATTGGGCAAATCGGGTAAGGGCAAAACGGGTACCTATTTTGCCCTTACCCGATATGCCCAAGAGCATGCTTTTATTTGTAATGAAAATATAATCTCAAAATTAAACAGTTGATATATACCACACAATAACACAAATTAGTACTCTTATTGATATAAAATAATATAGTAAAATTGATAATAACCCTTCAACAGCCATTTTCGAGTATTCGTATGTACCGTAATCAATATTTTTTTAGTAATATTGAGCAAAAACTTTAATTAGTTCTTACTTTGGAACCGCGTGCACGCGTCGCGCGCGGTCACTGCCTGTGATTGGTGGGACGCGTGGCTAGGGAGCTACGTACACAGATACTCAATTGCGTTAAAGGCGCGCAAATTTGAACGCTTACCTGTTTTAGGCGGTCTACCCGATTTGGGCTAAGTTCCCCTAAAGTTTGCCTGTATTTCTGTAAATATCATGTTGAATGGCAAAAGCGCACTATATATAAATCCAGTAAGGATATGGTTTGTACTGGCCGTCTGTCAGTCGAGTTGGCTCGATGTCAGTTGACGAGACGGTGGTTTTTAGACGACACGACTTGTACTTAAATTAAGAAAGGAAATATCTCATTTCGGACATGACGGTATCTCCCGTCCGAAATGAGCTGTCCGACTGGGGTAGTACCTCCGCCCTACCGAACACCGCGGCCATAATAATCTTGAGTTGTGTTCCCGCCGGTAAGTAGGGTAGCCAGAGCTCACTGTACCCCTCCTCCCCCCACCCATTTCTAGCCCTCCTCCCTTCACTTCAGGGTAGGCAGCGCGTGTGTGACACCTTTAGTGTTGCACACGTCCGTAGGCCACGGTGATCGCTTCTCATCAGGTGAGCCGTGTGCTTGTCTGCCACCTACGTAGTATAAAAAAAAACTATCGGTTATGGATATATTTATGTGATATTTTGTAAACTGCCGAAATGTAATTTAATAGGTATTTACTTATTGAAATGCAATTTACTAGCTGAACCTGAATGAATAAGAACGCGGCCTCTTCTCAGAGGTATCGAGTTCGAATCCGGCCGGACAGTACCAATCTGAATTTCACTTTGTGGAATTTAATGTGTTAATCACATGATTTACTATTAGCTGACGGTGAAGGAAAAACATCATGAGGAAACCCACATGACCTAGAAGAAATTACCTTATACCTAATAGGTACCTATTGACCATTTGAGTCGTATCGTACCCGTGCCGCATTACATAAAGCAGACTTAAACATCATTCGTACTAAGTTTTGGCGTTAAAATGATTTAGCCGAACACTGTCCTCAGAAATTTATGAATGTACAGCCCAAAATAGTCTACCACCCCATCCTGACCTCTCATTAGCCACGATGTAATAGCCAGAGTAGCCAAACTTACACTGGTTTGTTGGCGCCCATAGCTTTTTTTTGTTTCTTTTTAAACCGTTTACAGAGCACGTTACAGATATATTTTGGTCTGTTTAGTCGATTTTAGCGGCAATTAAAACGTTGAAACGAGAGATTTAATAGACAATTAAGGAGTTCAGGTAATGTTTCAATCATACGTAACATCTGAAGTGGGATGATGAATGAAAAATAATTATAACAAGAAAGAGATATACCGCTCGTCACGATGTTATAAAAACATCATAAAACTGCTTTTTTTTTCGTGCGATAATCCTTATGGTTACCTACCACCGCTGCGGCTTGCGGGAGTGTTTAGGTCGAAATCGGATGACTAAAACCGCAACCCGTATTGGGTCTTCTAGCGCCGGGGTGTAAGGTGCCCGAAACGCATTTTCTCACACTCTGGCTGACCCAGGCCATCTCCGGTTCCGAGATGGCCTCTGGGGGGCCACGGAAACCGCAGCATCTCCGTCATGCCCCCGGAAAAGGGGGTCCTTTTTGAAAAAGCAAAAGGCATTATAATATATGTCAAGATTGTAGCGGAAAGATGTTGTCTCTGCCTACCCTTCCTTCAACCTAGCTTTAATCCCAGTCGCATTAAAAGCTTTCACCTCGGAGTCTGGGGTCCGATTTTACCAGTCTTAAGAGCGGATTTGGCTGGACATCGATATTTCTCTCTCTCTCTGCCTACCCCAATGAGAAAAAGGTGGGATTTGTATGTTTGTAGGTATGGAATTCCGACTCGTCTCCACTCTAGGACTCAATGTAATTAATACAATTAATACAAGTAGGTACCTAAGTAATCTTTTTGGTATATTGATACGTATTCCTGTTATTTGAGAAGGTGACCCTTTAGAGTTTATGCCATGAAGCGGACCTAATGGCGGTTGAAGGCAAAATGGCGATACGTATCCGGCCCGCGTATATAGACATAGATAAGAAATGTCTGCTGTAATCTCTATGGAACGAAACAAACTAAAATGATGAACATAAAACCTAAGGACAGAATGCGCTAAAGACAGGATTAACCATGTGTGAGTGAATTTTAGGTTGCAGTGTGTAACCCAAAGGAGATGTTTCATTTTAGGCCCCCTAAATTGTACACAATACAGAAAAAAAGAGAAATAATACCGGTTATTGGCAAAAATAATTATAATTAAATTTATTCACCTCCGAAATTCAAGGGCATAATAATAAAATATGAGTAGGTACATTTTTATAGTTTTAGTCCGCCATGTTTGTTGTGTTGCAAGAAAGTGTTTATTTAGTTAGATTCCGCCCATAATACGAGGCAATATTATAAGAATTGAATAGCGAAAAATGAAAACTACATTGCCTAGCTATTTTTCTAAGTAGTGTACAATTATCGGGCCCAAGGTCCATACATTTGTGAAACATCTCCTTTGATTGTTAAGTGATTCTTGCTGTAACTACGGTTTTTACACTATTGCACTAGTACTAACACAAGATGACAAGTAGGTACTGTCATAGACTTAGGAAAAGTATGGACGGAGTGCCTAGAGTAACTAGTCTGTGTCAAAAAATGGCGGGCATCAATCATTGTGTGAGTAAATTGTAGGGATGCGAGGTTTTACCTAAATTTCCCCATTTTTTATTATTTTAGTTGAGGAATAGGGAGAATTATTTGGTAAATTTTAAAATATATAAATGAACAATCATTAAAGGTGATTCGTGCATTATTATTAAAAATATTATTTTATCATAAATTAATGAAAATAATATTTTAGTTATTTTTTACATTATTTTTTTCATTATACCTATATAAAAAAAACTTACATGGATGGTAACCGTGGGGAATATTCACACGATTAAACTAGGTACCTAATTAACAAAAAAAGTTAAAAAATTCATATTAGTTACAATTTGTATTTTTGCGATTCCTAATCCCATATATGTATTTATAAAAAAGAAGTTAAATCACTACGGTTATCACTACTAATAAATAGTTTATGCTATTTCATCATAAAGTCACACAATTTACAGATTTCCCCAAAATATGGGGAAATTTGCACACTTTTATGTTGGGATCACTGGTTTTGTACCGAACAATTGAATTTTGTTTTGAAATATTGAATGAACATTTATGTATAATTATTAGATAAACATTAAGTGATTGAAATATTGATTAACCTGTGAAATGTGATCCCTGGATTTATTTTCTTCCTGTCACTACGGTTTTTACACCATTTCACTGCACAAGACATGTTGTATTTGATTTTTTTTTCTTCCCGCTTAAACTGACAGATCGACCGATTCGGCCGACGTTTGCCGCGAAGTGGCTGACTATGATGTGAGAGTGTGCGTGGCGACTGTATACGTATACGAAAGTTGGCTGACTATGCAGCGTCACTTTTTTGTTCCCATGGCTCCGTCCATAGTTATTCCTAGGTCCATGGGTACTGTTATTTTTTTCGCTACGAAGGAATGACGTTTGCCGCGTAGTGGCTGACTAGTGTGTAAGTGTGTGCGTGCCGACTTGTATGCTTATGCAAGTGGACCAAACTTAAGTATCGTCAGTTTCTTCAACGCGTTCCCCGGTCTTCAACGGTTTTATACATCCATGATTAAAATAGACTATATAAATTAGTTTAGCCATTATTGCATCCTTTATGAACAGACTTAGAACCCTAGTTCAAACCACTTCATTTTACACCGTGGTAGGTATAATATTTAAAAATAAAACAAACCAACTTATCCGGCAGAACTTCTAACACGTCTGGCGGAAATTTTACTTTTGTAATTCGATTCGGTGACATCAAAGATCTATCGTGTCTATTCTCGGCGGCCATTACCAACATCTGTCAAATTCTGGCGCGAAAATATTGTAATTGGAATGCTATTTTTTTTTACTAGGCAGTAAAAATTTTGGTTTCGTGCCAGTTGAAATCAAAAATTTTGTTCTGAACTTTTTGGAAAGCGACTATAGACAAAATATTACAAAATTGAAGTGTTTGTTTGTGATGTTAAAATAGGTAACAACTTTTTTATTAACACTTTCACAGCGGAGCATTTAAAGCGCCGTTTGATACGGTACGCGGGCGATTTTCTGCTATTTTGTGAATGTCATAGAAACATAACTAAAATGAGTACACAGATAATTATTTTTGTGTATATAAGATACGCTATTGTAGTTTATGAATAATGAATAAAAATACATTATATTATTTATGTTATAGTTATAAAAAAAAAACCAAAATAGTCATTTTTTCAACAACAAAAAAAGTCTTACATGCAACAAATGCCTTTTTTTAGATGGTAATTCTTTACCGTGTGATATTTTTTGAAACACGGGTCATTGCACAATGTCAAAATCAGCATTCTTGCGCACAGACATCGAACGATTATGCTGCGATGTATCGATGAAGCCATTTCGCGCCAAAATGCAACCCCATTCACCCTGTTTACTCGCCGGCGGCAGACTGAGCGGGCGGCGCGGGGGATTGCATATTGTAGCTGTCCTGTTCCCGCTACGTACTTGTATTGCATATGTGTGTATAGCTTATAAACTCAGCTACAAACGCGTACTAAGCGAATCCCGATTAGGCGACGTGATTTTCTAATAAACAGTATGAAAGGCGGTAACGTGTGCTGCTCGTGGTTCGCAAGTTGGAGAAAAGTATGAATGCCGAGCGGCACTCGTGGTTAGCTGTGAAAGTGTTAATGCTATAACGGTAGTAGGTACGTATACGTATGACCTATTTGTAGGTCCCCTCCAAGACCGGAGGTTGATTGCGATGAGACAGCTGTCTTAGCTCTCTTGTGGAGCGTGCCAACGCCAGTCTTGTGTACCATTGCGTCGGAACTGGACGCAATGGAACAGTCTTCCTCCCTAGTCCCAGTGAGTCGGGACTCCGCTAGTCCCGTTGATGCAGGGATGCGTGCGGTAAGGCGGTGCTGCGGTGAAGTGCCAAGTGAGCGGGGCTCGAAGCGTCGTCGAGTTGAGTTGCCTCGGCGAGCCCTCGGTAAGCCCTCAATGAAGCGGGGCGAATACTGCGTAGACGGGAGAGATGCGCTCTTCTTGTTGACCGTAGGTACGTGCAGTGTACTGTGCCCTTCATTACAAGGCAGTGCGTGTGGCCGTAGGGTAACCAGTCTGGAGCGATCGCTCCAGAAGGTGGTATCCCTGTTGAGGCCGAAGGTGCTGGATGGCGAAGACGTGATTTACCGCTAATGCGGGAGAAGTGAAAGGTATGGTGGCGATAGGAATTGCATGCTGCTGATAAGCACAGCGAAAGTTACGTGTTCAGATCACGTCGGGGTCACCACTGTGGAGGAACGGGATGTGACGTCTCTCCAACACAAAGGGAGCATCCTCCGACCAGGCAAGGTGATTACGCCTGGCGGGCCGCGGCCCAACGGTTATCGTTGGGATCTTGTATATATGCTATACCAGCGCGCGAACTTCACTTTCGCGATTCAGGATCGTAATGACGTAGTTGTAGTATCGAAGTAGTTCGTCGTGCTGTCACTAGATGGCGCTGGGTATATGTGGTATCGCCACATCCCCTTCCCCAATCCTGCCCTCCCCCCCCCCCCCTCCAATGTTGGCACCGCGAGTCCCAGTGACGCTCCTGATGGTCCACATGTCCATAGGCTACGGTGACTGCTTCCTATCAGGTGGGCCATGTGCTTGCCTGCCACCTAAGTGGTAGGTAAGTGGTATAAAAATAATTGTTGTTTGTTTTTCTACCGTCTGACCTTTCAACCCTGAGAGGACCAGACTTACAGGTGAAGGTTGACTTGTAGGTACCTCAGGGATGTTGAAATCTCTGAAATTTACACCCACCTTGGAATAATCATTCTGTCGGGTTGTGACCAGCTCCTTTTATCCGACTGTTGCAAAGCGAAAATAAAGGATTAATGATTTCAGTGGTCTACACTAAGTGGTACTTAGGTTATTTGAAATACTTTTATGATAAGATGATTTTTGTGCATCAAGTCTAATACAAGTGTAACTGAGTAAAAATTTGAGGAAAAAAGTGTGACATGATTATTAGTTTAGGTACATTTTCAAGTAGGCAGCTGATAAATCCAAGAATCGACTGAGGTGTCTGAATTTGTCTCTCAATGAATGTAGTGGATTGAAAAATTATTAGAAAAAATTACCACTAATGCCATCTATTGACAGTTTTAGATATCAATCGCGTGAAAAAAGCTAAGAATAAAATTTAAAAAATACAATTATCTTGACGGAAATTAGGCTCCAAAATATCTATTTATCCAACCAGGGATATTAAAATAATCTATTAATTAAAAAGCTAGTTAAATGCTATCGATTGCGCGAATGCGTGTGACGAAAAGAGGCATCTTGTGGTATTTTTTGAAATTGAGTAGACACAGCAGCTGGTACAGCCATCAGCAATCAGCAAGCAATGAATTTGAAACTGCCGACTTTTGATAAAATATTTTTAGAACACTGACAACCAACACGTGTGTGCCAACTTGAAACTTATTACGCTATTACGTAATTTGATTAAATTAAAACATACAATAAGAAAACTACAAAATACAATCCATTATAATCATGTAAAATTTCTGATGTTTGTTATACCTGTAACGCGGTCACCGTACTAGAGATGCCCAGTTATTATTCGCCTAAAGATAATAATCGACTAACATGATATTATTACTTTATTAAATTCAAGAACTTATTTTTATTGAAATGAATAGAATTTATTAAAACAACTACAGCTTGTCTATTTAGTCGTGAAAAGAATGTTTGAGGAACTAACATTAAACATATGAGTGGCAACACCAAACATAAGTACGTCAGTTGTCAATGTTATCGTTGAATATCGTATAGTGGACCAGTTTTCTTCTCGTATTTTTTATTGTTTTCATTAAACTGCAATACATGAAACTACGCATGAAAGGTTGAGAAATGAGTAAAGTAAATCAGAGTGGTGCATGGGAAGTGATTTTTAAAGTTTTCCAGCGATGAATCACGGACTACTAAGCTGGACAATTTTATGGGATTTGGAGGACGTTTATGGGCGAACAGCATCTTTGATGGGTATGTAATCATGTTATTATTTGTTTTGAATCTATCGGAACTTACAAATCTACTGAATTTACGATTTGAAGGCAAAAGAGGCGTTGTTTACATTCAATATTTTTAGGTTAGAAAAATATTTTATAGTAGGTCATTTTATAGTACGATCTAAATTTTTGATATTATGATGGTACAAGTCGTTCAATCTGTTATTGTACCAATTTTTTGATTTGAACAATTGCTTCAAGTCAATAACTTGTTGCCATTCAGTAATTAATTTTATTAAATGATTATTTTTACTCTTTACAGGAAAATCAGAGAGTACAGTTGGCGGATAGTTAACGAAGGTTTTAAGAATGATGGAAAGTTTGAAACTCCTGGGAAACACATGAAAGGTCGGCCGAAGAAAGAAATGAATAACTTTAACATTTGTGGTGACAGTGGTGACTGTACTGCTGAAAGTGGCGACGAAACGCATTTCAATATTTAATATTTGGAATCCGGAGTGATTATTCTTTGTAACTGATTGAATTTAATAGATGATTAAGTTTGAGTTTGAACTAACTTTATTCTGGATCTGGTTCAATAACTTTATTCTAGATCTGGGTCAAAACTTTATACTGCACCTGGTTTAATAAATAAAACAGAAACAATAATTATTATGACTGCATAATGTGTTTTATTTTAGTAACTCATTTTACTAGGAACGAACTTCTAGTATCAAGATCATTTTAGTCGCACTATATAGGGTTGCTACATGAAGTTCAGCAGCGCCCTCATTTAATTTCACGACTTTATAGACAAGCTATACTTACAAATTATAATTTTGTCATCGTTTCATGAATTTCATTTCATTTAATATATCTACATTACAGTGTAGCGCTAGCGCATTCTTAATACAAAAATGTTGACTCTAAAAACATATTAAACTTATTAGGTATTGCCAATGACATTCAAGTATTTTTCCCGTTCATGAGTATGGAATCCCTTTCTTAAGTATAATAATAATAAAATTGATTCATAAAATCTAACAATCAAATTATGCAACAACTAAAACCCAAACATAAAATTCCAACAACTATCGGTATGAAAATAAAATTGATCTTAGTATTTATTTAAAAACAAATTATTAATGAGCTATTAGCAAAAAGGGCAGGTCAAAAGGCGGTCAAAAGTCAACCGGCGGGGGGCTTGTATGAAAGGTTTAATGACAGAGGAAGCACGTGAAGCAGGGGGGTGACAGCTTCATACAATCCTCGAAAACATAGATTTGTATGGAAACTAGTGCCATCTCTTGGGCGGACAAGTAAACAAAACTCACACCTCTCCTGCTAGGCACACTAGATGTCACTACAAAAGCATCATTTCATGTTTTAAGCAAAAGTTTTACTAATTATTAAGACAAAAAAATAATTTAACACGTAAAAAAATATCGCGAAATAAACATTGTATTTTGGCAAAATTATTACTAAAAATTTTACTCTATTTTTGAAAATATTATAAATTAAATTCTTCATTAATTTTGTCAACGGCCACACTGCACACATCACATTCACATTGACATCTTTGAACTTTCTCGGCGTTGTGTTTAAAATTTTCAAAGTTTGTTAAAGTGAGTTTTCTAAGTTTTCTTTTCTTATAACGACCTTTGCTGTTTCCTGGACTTCTCCTTGGCGCTCATATTATTGTTAACTTGGCTACGTACCCCGGATTCCGACTTCGATTCTACACCTGCGACACTGATTTTGTTTTTTGGACTTACGAACGACTGGGCAACGATGGACAAAATTCCTACGAATTATCGTTCTAAATGTTATTTTGGGTGTGTAGTTCATGGTGAGTGTAACTTTTTATATTATTAGCTAGAAGAAGTACCTAGTTCTAGTATCCACAAAATTTGGCTTATTGGATGTTGATGTTCTTTAGTAACACTTTGAAACAATAAACATAAACATAAACTCACGCCTATATCCCCGAAGGGGTAGGCAGAGGTGCTAGCACAACACAATAAAGTATGTTTTATTACCGGTAACTTGTTTTATGGAGTTCATACGTAGATTAATTATGCCACGATAAACCGCAGTGAAGGAGCGAAATAATAGATACTAACAAAAAAAAACTATTTCAGGTCCGCTGCATCGCTTTCCAAATCCCAAGAATTGGAAACAATTTGAAAGATTTAATGCATGGAGAGAAGTTTTGGATATTGCCATTCAAACTCAATTACATGATGAATACATTTAAAATGCACTTCGTCTATGCAATAGACATTTTGAAACTGAATTTATTGTGGGAAACAAATTGACACGGAATGCAATCCCTACACTGAATATTATAAAAGGTAAGAGTTACTGCAACTTAGACTAGGTTGCACCACCTTACTTTAACATTAACAGCACAACTAATGTGCCCGTTAGGTATAAAAATATGTTGCACCATTTGACAATAGTTACAATTATGTTATGAGATGAAAGATGAAAAGAGTTATGGATTTTAATGAAAAATTCAACATTTGTTGCAGACCTGTCCATGCACTTTTGACACCTAGTGTACGGCATCCCTCCCACATACATTATATATTTACATTCAAATCACAAACCTTGGCCAAGAATTAGTAAAATATTTACAAAAAGAGTCAGCCAGCAGTTAGTACCCAATTGCTTTTCTTATTTCAGATATGGCCATTAATGTGCCATAATGCCGGTAAAGCTGAAGGGGCAGGTCTATAAAAACATCATTAGACCTGTCCTCTTATATGGCTGCGAAGCATGATTATAAAATTGTTTTTATTATCTATTTATTCACATAAAATAACTTACAAATTATATTTCTAAATATTAATTATAAAAATAAACATTTGAAAATATAAAAAATAGTAGCCCACTGACATTGGGCTTAGGTGACTAAGCTGGAGATGGTTAGGGCTCCAGGGAGAGAAATTTCTTCAATATCTATGCCATGCGTAGTAGCAAGCCCTAGAGCCAGCTGCCTAACAAGAGCCTCTTAAGAAGTCTATCGAGGCTCTTCGCAATGAGCCCATGTTAAGCAACGACTATGGGTACAATAATAATAGTTGAGTCCATCCCCCATGTCGACAATCTTGTGGGCTAAGTCCAAATACTTAAACTTTAAATTACTCTTCTTTTCAGATGTCAATAAACAGCAGTCAACATCGAACCAAGAAATGTGGCAACATTTAAATCAAAAATTCAAAATAAAAAATCTAATAACAAGAAGTTTTAACCAGGACCCCTTGAGAATTTTTTTTCTTCAGTATGAAGCAATGGTGTGCAGAATATAAACCCAACATGCAATCAATTTAAAAATTCCTACAAAACTTTGTTAATCAACAATATTAATTCTCTTCATTCAGTGCATGCTAATGCATGAATTTACTGATTGATTAAAAATATTTTATATCATATAAAATGGCCCTTACTAAATTAAAGGTATGTATTTGGCTTATACCGTATTTCTGGTAGGCTCAAAAGCAATAGGGAAATTGGTCATTTGCTCGCATGCAAAACTTTGTTTTCCCGGCAATTATTAGGTTTTTTCTCGCTGTAAAAACCATCTTTGGACTTCAACGAACATAAAAAAAAGAATTGGCCAAATTGATCTAAGCGTTGTTGAGTTATGCGTTGTTGAGTTACCAATACATTTTTCTATCTTTATATTAAAGACTGCTCATATTTGTTACACAATGTAAAGTTGCAGGAATAAAAATATGTTTTCATATTTTGTAAATGTTGTTTTATTTTGTTGTGCGTCTTACTATATTTTTTATGTATAAAAATGATCATTGTCTGTTTTTTTTGTGCCTAGTTTGAATAGAAAATGTATGTATACAATACCATAAATTGAAATATCTAATAGGCTCGGTTCAAAACTAAGACATCATATTGAATAAAAATCATTCTTTAAAATATCTTGGACTTGAACCCTAATTTCAGATTGAAGATATTTTAAAGAGGGATTTTTTCAAATGTCTTAGTTTTGAACCGAGCCAGTAAAATTGTTTTTGCTTGAAAACGCCACCTATTGGGTAATATAGGTACTAATAATATATATAGCTATATATAGACACGATATAGTCAAAGAAACTAACGCCATCTGTTGCCGGGGCAAACTGCAAACTTTACGAGAATTTTGGAAGTGACTTATCTATACCCGTATATTTATATTATCTATGACGTGAAGTATGTAAGAACAGAAGCACATGGCGGGCTGTGGTCTGTGCCTACTCCGGAAGGAAAAGGGCGTGTCGCATGAGCATTTATGTATGTATGCATGCATGCGTATTATACTTAAAGACTAGTATTGATCAAAATAAAATCGCCTAAATATTAATTTCAGACAGCGTTCGTTCCACTCTAACTGTCACGTCATACACGTCAACGGCTCCATGTCAAACGGTTTTCAAAGTTGTCAATCAGAAACACGTCAACGTATTTCTATTTCCCATTGCTTGTTTTGAGAAAAATAAACCTAAATAATATCATAATAACTTGATAATGGTACATACACCAATGGAGGGATCATTATTTGTAAGTTTAACTTTACTCTGATGAAAATAATTACAGTGTAGTGTTTAATTTGACGAAAACATTTGACACCGCTTGTGTTCAGTGCCATTTTTCCCTTTTTTATTTACCGACTAACTATGAGCGAACTATTACACTTAATTACATATATGAATTATTAGCCTATGTCCATGGCATGCGTACGTGCGTGTATGAAAACAATATTATGAAAGTTGAATAAGCGAAAGGAGTAGGCAAATGCAAGTGGAAAGATATTGTCTCTGCCTGCCCAAATGGGAAAAAGGCTTGATTTGTATGTAGGTATGTATTATGTCCATGGCTCGGCCTGCGTGGAGGTTGGTTTTCACATTTTTTACTATAATTCCGGTACCTACCTACTAATCAACTGATTGTGATCAAACATGCTTAAGATTTAAGTCTTGAAATCCAGGCATCTCTCATACCTACTTGAGTAATTAGATTAAATTTTTTACTCTGCCTCTTTCAGGAACCAACCCTGTACCTAGTGAAAGGCATGTGCATCCTGGACAATGATGGGAACAGGATCCTCGCCAAATACTATGACAAAAACGTGCTGCCCACCGCCAAGGAGCAGAAAGCGTTTGAAAAGAACTTATTTAATAAGACCCACAGGTAAGTTATACTCATAGGAAACACCCAGGGGCTGCAGTCTCGACATTTTTATCGCTACAACTTTGCTATCGGAATCGCAAGCTAAGATAGCAACAAACATCGGTTGCAGAAACTATTCTTGCATCAAACGGTAGTCTGTACATTTGGGATGGACAGCAATCTAAAGATACCGATAAACTGTTAAGTTTGCGATGATATTTGTTAAGTTAAGATACTTACATAAATCATTTGTTTGGAAAGTAGGTAGAGACTACCAAAATCATTATTTTTGCCTCGCTACAAGTTAGTGACCGTATTCGGTAGCTAAGGCGTAAGGCGTGATAATGTTGAGACTGCTGCCCCAGTTCATTCATAAAAATATGTGAGCGGGGGTTTTTTTTACAACATAGGTCACAGACAAACACACGACTCACCTGATGGGAAGCGGTGATCGTGGTGTATGGACGTGTGCAACACCAGGGTATCACACTCGGCCTGCAGACCCTGGACGTTAGGGGGAAATGGGAAAGGGGTGGGTTTGAGAGAGGTTGAGAGTTTCTGTGTTGACAATATAGAAGACTCCCCCTTTACAGCACAGACTCCCTCCAGTGACCTGAGTGAATTGAACCTGCATCCACTTTCATAGCGGACGCTATACAGACGCACAGTGCTAACACAATGCCATAGAGACCGTCACTAATGTTACATTTATTTGAATGTTGCAGAGCAAACGCGGAAATCATAATGCTTGAAGGTTTGACCTGCGTGTACAAAAGTAATGTAGACTTATTTTTCTACGTTATGGGCAGTTCACATGAGAATGAGGTGAGATAAATCATTTTGAGGTTATGTTTACGTGCGATTGTGAGGACCTCGGTTCGATTCCCAGGTTGGACAAAATTATAACAACTATTTTAAATGTGATAAGGTTTGCCCTCTGTACATGGGACATTACCTTGGCTTTACGGTAGCGACTACTCCAATTTGGAAAGGACAGCTAGTGCTGTTTTGTTTGACAGTCAGCATAGGGCAATTCTCGTAGTAAAATATATTCAAAACTCAGTCTCGATCTTAGCACATTCAGCGGGGTAAGCTGGGCTGCAAGGAAAATGCCTTTTTTATACTACTAAGGTGGCCACCTGATCTGAAGCAGTCACCTGTGATGCGGTACATGTGATGATTTCCCCTCAATTTTCCCAAGATCCCAGCATCAGATCCTGATACCCTGGATATGGGACCACCTCAGAAGTAGCCTCTTTCAAATAAAAAAAAATCTAAATCCATCCATAATTGGCGCCGCTATAGCGTAACATACATACAAAAAAAATAGCGTACGAATTGAGAACCTCCTTTTTAAAGTCGGTTAAAAATAAAAGGTACACATATGGTATGGTATGGTTTCTCGGGCTGTTGTCCGCAACTCCACGTCATAGCGTGGTTTTTAGTAATAAAAATAATATTTATTTAATTCAGACCAGAGTCCATAAAATTGTTGGTAACAATTTTCCTTAAAATCTAATGTTAGTAAACAGGTAGGTACATAAAATAAAAATATACGAGGGTGGAGACAGATTCACACCTTGATGGCCTGTATCTGTATCCACCTCCTAAGCAAAGGTGAGTCCCACCTCGCTGTAAACACATTCAGGAGCGTGTTTGGGCTGCCGCGGAGGCGCTCGAGAGCCGACGTGCAGCGCTTGCGCATAATGCACGCGAAGCTGTCCACGTTTTTGCGTGTGGGCGGTACATATGTGGTATCTATACCTGTAGAAAAAATGTGCTAAATATGATTTTTCTATCAATTTCCAGTTAATTCTCCAATCAGTATTGAATTCTCTCTACGAGTCTGTCAGCATATTGTTGAGAAGAAACGTGGAAAGGCGAGTTTTGTTTGACAATCTGGACTCTGTCATGCTGGCCTTTGACGAGATCTGTGATGGAGGGTAAGTTGCTTTTTATACCACTTAGGTGGCAGACAAGTAAGGCCCATCTCATTGGACGTGTTGCCTATGGACGTGCGCAACACCAGGTGCATTAGGCTCTCGCTGCCGATCCTCAAGGGGCTAGGAAGAGGTGAGGGTCCAGTGAGTTCTGGCAAAATTTTGATTAAAATAGTAGAATTAGTAATTCTCAGTAAGGTTTTTTGTTTTGTTAATCTATGCAATGTTCATCTACTTTTCAAGCTGACTATACACGTTTATTTATTTCTACATACATACATACATATACAGGGTTATTTGTAATTAACTGGCATCCTCCCAGGGGTAGGTAGCAGACATCATAAGTAGCAACGTTTGTTCTACGACTTTCAATAAAACTGAACACATTACTTAATAATGAGTTTTCAAGTTTATTATTGTAAGAACGCAACACTATTAAGCCTATGTTTTATTCATAAAACAAACATCGGTAGGTAGGTAGATATGATTCAATTTTGATTTTTTAATGCGGGGTATTTGAAAAGTTGAATCATCGTATTTACAACAATTGAACTAATAGTTGTTTTTTTACAATATTACAAAGTATGTACAATTATTTATTACCTCTGAGGTTCAATTCCCGCGCATGCCGTCGAGCATCGCTCACAAAACCACCTTCAACATAAACACAAAGACCACACCTGAAAATTAACTTTTCAGTTCATTAACTCTGGCTAACACTGCCTGATTAGTTTTAATTTGCCTATGTGTATTCCACATTGGAATACTAATAAGGCATGGTGATAGTCAGATCGATGCAACACGGTAACGCGAAAAATCGTGGCACACAAAGACAAGTGATGCACACCTGTAACGACTGTGACGCGCGCGCATCTAGCGACCGACTGGCGGCTCGCAAAAAGAAATGGGTCAAGGTCAAAGGCGCTAGCGCCGCGCCTCGCCTCCTAATTGATGAGACGAGTTTGTTTACCTAATTTTTGCGATGCGCGTAAACTGTGGCGGCGGCGCACATAGAGTTAATAACTTTTAGACGCAAAACTAAACTAATATTTATATTTGTATGAAAGTAAAATTTAACGAATTATAAAAAGTCGTAGAACAAAAATAGTCAGTTATGACGTCAGCTATCTACCCCTGCGAGGATGCTAGTTAATTACAAGTAACCCTGTATACAAATCACGCCTTTATCCCATTGGGCTAGGCAGAGACAACATCTTTCCACTTGCTACGATCTTAGCTAAAGATTATTATTAAAGATTATTTCTAAAGACAATAGATTGTCTTTTTTTATGTTGAACACGTCAACATGGCTTCACCTCGCCTGATGGTAAGCTGAAGGTAAAGTCTCAGGACTGGTGGTCAACACTACATGCACCGATAGTGCTACAAAGGTAGCCCTCAGCTTGACGGCCTCATCAAACGCTTTTTCACGCCCCACTTAAAGGACCCGTGACTGTAGGAGGAAGGAAACACGTGCGCTGGTAAATAATTCCAAGTCTTTTTGCTGGCAAAAATAAATAAACATAAGCTAAGCTAAATATATAGCTACTAGCTGTTGCCCGCGGCTCCGCCCGCGTGGATGTCGAAATCCGTTTCAAAAACTATCCTTTCTCTCAAGTTGGATCGAACTGCACATGGTGTGCGAATTTATTATAATCGGTTAAGTGGTTTAGGAGTCCATTGACGACAAACATTGTGACACGAGATTTATATATATTAAGAAGATAAGAAGATATAAAAGCAATTTACCCAATTTTATTTTTCAACATTCCAGTGTAATCCTTGACTCGGACCCAACCTCAATCGTGGGACGAGCAGCACTCCGCACAGAGGATGTGCCCCTCGGAGAACAAACCGTCGCACAGGTAATGGAACATGTCAATAAATTCTTCTGGTAGCTGACGGTTGAGTATACGATTAGTGTAATTTTGTGTGTGTGGGTCATTTATACCCATAGTACGAGTTAGTGCTGCTAATTCTGTTGTTACATCTCTAAACTTAAAATTCTCTAAAATTTTCTAATTGCATCTGTTTCTTTCATTATCAGATAAAAAAGAACAGATGACTTTATTCAAGTTAAGACCTGTCAAATTAAGACAGCGCCTTGTTGGTGCGTAGTAAGTTAAGTCACATGTTCGTAGATATCGACTAAAATTGAAGGGTACCGTCAAGGCGTCGACTTAATTTGACAGGTGTTCACTAAAATAAATCATCTGTCCTTTTCTATCTGATAATGAAAGAAATAGAAACAATAAGAAAATTTTAGAGAATCTAAGTTTAGAGATGTAACAACAGAATTAGCAGCAATGTATCACTAGTCATACTTTTTGTACTTTGGTTGATATAATAAGCTTCTTTCAGTGATATTATGAACTGAGGAAATTTTAAAACTATTATTATACACAAAGTGTCTGTCAGTGATTGCGGTAAAGTGCATTATTATACAAAAGGCGTCCGCCGGCGATTAAGACTAAAGGAATTTTAAAACTATTATACAAAAAGCATCTGTCAGAGATTTTATCTGAATGAAATTTAAAGTTATACAAAATTCGTCCTACACTTGAAAGACGTTTAATATTATTATACAAATCCCAGTGTTTGTCGCAGTATGATGCTTATATAATATTGTTATATAAACAATTCCTATTGGTGATTTCATCTAAAATAAGTTTAATATTATTACACAAAAACATCTATCAGATATTAATACTGAAAGATGTTTAATAATATTATTATACTAAAAGCATCCTATAGAAATTTACACAGAAAGACATTCAATATTACTATATAAAAAGCAGCCAACAGTGCTTTACTCCAAAGTATAGTGCACGGCAGCTAACTTGGCAAGATTTTGGATAAGTGTGGGCTCCACTACTCCCAAACCTTGCCAAGTTAGATGCCGTGCACTATACTTGTTTGTGGCAAAATGCGTCGCATAGAAACAAGTATAGTGTAAGGCATCTAACTTGGCAAGGTTTTGCAGTAGTGGGGCCCACACTACTCCAAAATCTTGCCAAATTAGATGCCGTGCACTATATAATATTAAGATACACAAAGCTGCTGTCATTTACACAAAAAGACATAACAAATAGTATCTATCAGTGATTTATATATTTTATATTATTATACAAAAAGCATTTTTTAATAATTTACACTGCAAGACAATTATTCTTGCAGTTTTGTAACCTCGTACTAAGGGTATTGATCTAGATCAATCATGAGCTTTATAGAAACTGGCACTTCCATAAAATATAATGTTTGATTTTATATCCTTCCATTTTTTATTTCATTCGCATGTTGCATTTTTCATTATTCACTGTGAGATTTTGTTGTGCCGTTCTTAAGAAATTTGTTTGTGGTTTATTGATCTTATCTCTTCAATATTAGGCGTAATATACATCACACGTTGTAGAAATTATGGGTAGTATACACTATACGTAATTAAACACCGTAAGTAGTAAATATTCTCTCATCACTAAACATGTAGATATAAAAACACTACATCTAAACGATTATTAGTATATGTAGTAAGCACTATGTGTATTAGACACTAAACATAGTAGAATACACGATACTATTTTCTACTACATGTAGTGTATTCTATTCTATCGAACAGAATACGCTATATGTAGTAGAAATTAAAAAAAATTAAGTTCTGCACCAATTATGCACATTAATTGGCACGATTCAACCAGCTTCAATAATGGTTTTAGGTTTTTATTACTTTTGGGTTTTTTTTTTTTATTTTATTCCTCTCTTTCTCTGTTATATAAAAATCTTATATTTAAAATTACATAAAAATGTTATAATCAAAGTTACATAACAATGTTATATCTTATAGTGCATAACATTGTTGAACGCCGCGGCTGCATTCGGTAGTCGACATTACGAAACTGTGGTGAATTTTGAAGGCTAGACTCGTGAATACCAAGTTGCGTAAACACTTACAATGTTGGGTAAACTCTGAATTAAAGCCATAGATCATTATTAAATACTATTAGAATATAGTAAATTCGAAGTATAAGTCAGCATTTTAACGAACTTCATCAGATTTTTACCTGTATGTTTGCTCGCGATTATCTCGCGTTTGATTGAACTGATTTGGATGCAGTTTTTATAAAAGTTATTTTTTACATTATGGAGAAGGTTTTATTATACTCAACGGACTAAAAAAGGGTTAGTTGGGTCTATTTTTGTAATAAAATTTTATGTTTTTAATTGGTTGTTAGTTAGTTCAAGTATTCATGTAATTATTTGGTGTACGTACACACCACGACTGGCAAGCTTCACTTGGCAAAAAGATTCCATACACGTGCCTTTTTTCACTAACTTATACATACATCAATATTATAATATCTTTTCGGTCGTTTATAAAACCAGTCCCATACTTCACACTAAGCAGAAAATATTTACTCTTTTTCTATACTATAAAAAATTCTGTTCAAATTTTTATGTTCGAAAGTTTATGATATAATTTTTTATGTTCATTTGTTGTTGTGATACTTATGTTGTGTCTGTACTATGGGGTCTATATTATTGTTATGTGTTAATTATACATTTAAACTAACCATTTGTAGTTTTTATTTAATTTTCTACACTTTTATAACTATTTTGCAAAAAAAAAAAGAAAGAAATTATCTAAAAAAAAGCACTGCCAGGGTCTAATGTAGATTTTAAATATATTTATGTTGTTTTTATGCAAAAATAATTTACTAACCAAAAATAAATTACTTTTACAAAAAAAAATATAATTAATAAAATAAAATAAATTATAACTTTCAGATACTTCAGAACATTATGAATATGTAAGAAAACCCGGGAGACTAGTTAGACAATGCGTAAAACGTCATCGCCATAATATTGTAGTTTATAGTGCTTATTAAATTGTATTTATACTAACTTTTTAAATTTTTTATTTTATTTTTTCTATTGGCTACCCTTTTTTGGCACTATCATAGACACGGAATATAGAATCAAGTGAAAACTCGCTACAGTTGTCGCTAGTGTGCCCCAATATTGTGAATTATTAGTTACCCAGTAATCTTTCTATCGCATGTTATACTGACACTTACATTGTCTGAACAACTTTATAGAGTGGATAAAATCGTTAGGTTTTAATTAAATAATAAGATGGTTTAACTGAGGTAAACAATATTTCCGCTTGTTAAGATCTTTGCATAGCTTATCTACTTTCATTTTTGATTTCATACATCCACGCTGATTGTGGATACGGTTTTAACTGCTCTTAAAAGATATCAAAGCTTAAAACGCTGTGCGATAGAGATAACAGTGAACCAAGCCTACCTTAGCTGGACTATCGGCCGATATTTTTCAAGGGTTGCCTGTTTTAAATTAAGACCAATGACGTCACTATTTCTTGCGACGTGATTGGTCACATAACATAACATAAACTCACGCCTATATCCCCGAAGGGGTAGGCAGAGGTGCTAGCACCCACATTTCGCCAGTTTATGTTTACAGTCTGTTGGTCTCATATGTGGGAGTTTGACGTTTAACAAAAGTTTAGCTTGATTTTATATTCCATGGTTTACCTTTAAGTATTTAACATGGGAGATGCCTTCTATATCATATCTCTGCAAATTACGAACGAATACCTCGTTCGTAATTTGTGGAAGTATAGTACACTACATAAGTAGGTAATTGTTGGCCTACAATACCAACACAACGAAACCGGGCCTCGATTCTGCTAAAGGCAAACCATTGTAATACCACTGACACTCTAAAATGCTATTTAATTGTGTACTTTACCTTTATACAGTTAAATCATAAAATCAAATGAAAAAAATTCATTTAACTTTTTCATTCGCTCACAAAATATAATTTGATTTTAGACTTTAAGCTGATAACAATAAAGTCTACTATTAAATGGCATTTTTTAGAGTGTCAGTGGTATAAAAGTGGTTTGCCTTTAGCAGAATCGAGGCCCTGCTATACCAGCAAGACCAAACTATTACCAAAACGACCAAATTGTCATTATACGGCATGTACCTTGGCTAGAAGGAAACACAAGATATCTCCCGTGTTAAATAACCAAATTCATAGGCAAAGCGGTCATTAATATTTCCTTTCACAAAAATATTGATCTCTCTTTCTTTCATGCCCACTAAAAAAGGAATGGCAATATTTTATTAATCACTTTCAATTTGATTTTGCGAAAGGAACGACTTCCGAGCTTTGGGCGGCACTTAGCTTGGCATTTGGTTTTTATGTTGATTTTTTTTTTGGTTTCATTATTTACTTTGGGCAACACTTAAATATAGGACTTAAGGTCATTATTATATGCCTTGTAAAAACTAATAATTTCATTTTATATCGCAAATATAGTTGTATGTATAATTTTTCACGCCATATTGTAAAAATTGCACAAAACTTATTGTTTTATTTTTGCTTTAACATGAACATAATCAATATTCAGTCGTGATCAGTGATTGGTTTATGCCCTGACACTTTGAAAATTTATTATTTATGCCCAGAATGTCAGAGCATAAATTAATCTTAGGAGATGGGTTTATGCCTTGGCATTTTGGGCGGATTGAATATATACCAATCACTACTCGTGGTATGTTTCACCTGCTAAGATTTTTAATCACCTTGTTACGAAAGCAAATGTTTTATAATTATAACTTCATAGACAAACATAAAATAGGTAATAAAATTAATTTTAAAATTGTAAATTGTGTCTCTACATGGGAGATATTAAAAAAAACTTGGGTTATATGTAATGAATTCTGACCACAAAAGATATATTTTTGTATGTTTATCTGCTGATGCAAAAACTAGTGAACGGGTTTTGAGGCGGTTTTTTCTGTTAGCCTCGGTCAGATTAAAAAAAAATGCCGTAAGTTTGTTTGGTTCAGTTGAACCGGTGATGTGACTAAAAAACGATAGCGGGCAGAGCCGCGGGCATAAGATAGTAAAATTTAAGAAAAATATACTGTACAGTGACATGATTTCAGATGATGTATATTGATAATGTCATCTAATGTCAAAGAATTCTCGCCCAAAAGCGACTTACCACAGTTTTTTCCAATATGGCAATAATATTTTTGGTGATGTATAATTTCTGATATCACTGGTGAGATTAATGTCTATTTAGAAGAAATTTCCACCATTAGAGAATAACATACGGAAAGTCCCTAAAAAAATTGAAAAAAAATTTTCGTCATAAATGTAAAGATTTCAAAAAAAAATATTTTATGCATTCTATATGTTAGTTTTTTATAATTTCAGGTGTTACAATCAGCAAAGGAGCAGCTGAAATGGTCGCTGTTGAAATAATTAAAAATTATTATATTTAGGTGGCAATTTATTTGGATTTCTATAACCACAAATCAGTATACATAACATCGCTAAAAATGTGTATTTATAAAGTGCAGTTTACCGGTTAATTTAGTTTTACCGGTTTTTAAATTTTACCGGTTACTTATTGAATATTTGAAGCAATATCTGTTAAAATTTTCTATTAATTTTAAATATAAAATGTAAAAATCTAAAAAACCGTAACTAGTTTTATCCAAGAGAGGATATCATCTGTAAAATAACGGGTTCGTAGAGTCAAAAGTCTGAGAAACCCTGTCTTAGGGCAATTTGGGACTGGTCATGAGTTAGACTTGATTTTTTCAATTTTAATTTACCGGTAATTTTATTTGTTTCAACGTGTTATGATACTGATTTTTATTGCAAAATTTATTAGGTTTTTTTCTATTTTTACGGTATCCACAGATTATTCCTACCGTATGGTGTTGCTATGTTCAAAATACATTTAAGTTTCAATAATATATTGACTATACTATCTGTATGAGAATACTTTTTTATTTATGAGCCAAAATTGGTTTAGATTGCCTGATATGAGTCCAAATTACCATTACTATAAAATAATCTATATACTATAATAAAATTGTGAAGTAGCTGTGTTGGAAAATACTGACGACTCCTATCTCCGAAGACTTGAAGAGATTTCTGGTCTTAGGACATGGTCTATATAAAACGCTGCTGCAATCTATCGAGAGCGTCCAGTAAGTATTATGTGGACCCCTAGTATGGGTCCGCCCGATGCAGTGCTTCGTCCGTTAATCAGCAGGTAGACCGGCTTGGAGGTGAGGTTGAAATGGCCCTGAAAGTCTAGGTGGGGTCTAATATACCCATACACATGGCTGATGTATAAGTTTTAAAATATTTTTATTATACCTCTTTTATTTATATTATTATCCTTCATAAGGGGCATTGTCATGAAGAAAACACTAATTTAAGAACACTTCAATAATAATATATTTACAATTTGAAATTTTCATTATATAATATAATATATACTTACAACATGTTTTTCTAGTATAATTGACTCAAATAAAAATAAATGCTTTTGATAAGGCCATAGACTTGTTATTATTGGTCTATGTGAAGACATGTATGATTCCAGTGTCATACCTACACTTTTTAAATTGTTATTAAACTTTTGCAACACATCGAAATTCTTATAATTATGGAACGCCGATCATTTTGGAAACAAACTAATAATACATAAATATTAGTATGTAACTTAATGAATGTACAATATACCCCAATAAATATTTAGCTCCTTTAATAACCGCTTCGCCAGTGTGCTTCGACCCTTATTTACTTGCAAATAAATGTAAAAATATTTTATTGCTCTAATTTAGATTTTAACTCGCTAGCACCAAACGCGTCTGGGGTAGGCAGAACACTAAGTTTAGATATAGCCTTGAAAGCAGGATGATTCTTATCTCTCAGCAGCTTGAACAAAACATTTTCCGATGTACCCACGAAACAACCGATGTTATGAAAGCGCTGAAAGTAAAAAAAAAAAACATCTTGTAGGTAAAAAAATGTTATATTGAAAATAAAATATGTACAGGTTGTTTGAAAACAGTATTTATTGTAACAAATTGCATTATACATATTTTATTAAAATTCTTGGTATGAATAATAAATACCTACCTACCTACACGTTTTCTAAAGTGTTTTCATAACAAAATATATATTTTTAAATAATTATAATAGGTGGCAATCATACAACAAGCCTTATGTGATGGAATATCGTAATACTTAATGTGGAATGTAAATGTATTATTATGAGCAGTCATTATTTATGCCCTGGCATTTTTGGCAGAAATAATAAACGCCCGATTAATGGCCAAAATATCGGGGCATAAACCTGATGGTTCAAACGCAGTGTCAGGCGTTTATTTAATCTGCCCAAAATAACCTGGCATAAACTCATCTAATTTGATAGATTTATGCCCTGGCATTTTGGGCAGAAAAATTAACGTTAAAATAGGATTTACACAAATATGGTTTTATAATTTAGCACTAGGAGCGAAATTATCGAATCCTAACGTATCTTTAGTGGGTATTTTGTTAAGTTTAGATATGTTTTTAAATGCTGGGTGTTTCTTGTCCCTTAGAAGTTTGAACAGCACACTCTCTGAAGTGGTTACGAAACAGCCTAGTGAACGCATGCGCTGGAATAATAAAATATATCTTTTTAAAACAGCTAGGGGGGGAAAATGCCTTTTGGGACCACCTTACACCACATTTGATGACCCGAGACGGTATGTGAATTTGAGTCAGTTCGACTCTGACATAACCACTCACTTTAGCCGATACGGTATTCTAGGGGATTTCTGCACGAAAAATAGTGGTACTTCAATTTTGAAGGTTTATGAAAAGGTCCGTATGTATGTAAGGAACGCTAAGGCACATATATTTTAGTGGTCTGCCATCTGAAGCCTTAATCCTGAGAGGAAGTCTGAACCAGAACCTTGTCAGTCAAGGTGTATCAGCAGAGACGGGCTTGACCCTGTAGGTCTGAGTGAGGCCAACAGATAGGAGGAATGTCACACTTATCTCAATAAGAAAATATATAACTAACCTGTAGAGCAAGTCCTCTGTCCATCAAAGATCTGGACGATACTCCATCAGCCAGCAAATGGACGACAATATCTTCTTTCAGCAGGTCAATTGCGGTCTGCTCGATACAAACGTGGGCCTGAAATATTTGTGTAAAGAAATCCATTAAATTTTTTATACAACTGAGGTAGCAGACAAGGATACGGCCCACCTGTTGGGAAGCGGTCACCGTTGCCTATGGATGTGTGCAACATTTTTGTGATAATCCTAGTTAGAGTTTTTTTTAATGAAAGGTATGCCAATATAATTCCACCTCTCCTAATGGTAAGCTAAGGGTGAAGTCTCACAAAGGTATACCATCAATATGGTTTAGTTAAGTAAAACTTAGTTACCTCAATACCAAAAAGCACTACAGAGGACAGTTCAGGCACATCGGTTTTCAATTTTTCCTGTAGCTCGGGAGTAAACATGGAGAATCTAGTCTTTTCATAGACTAGCGCAGCACTGTCTAAGTTGATATCCTTTGTAGTATGGCCGAGACCTTTTGGGTACTGTTCCGATACATACACGGGTATTTTAAAGTGCTTGGCAGCCTCCACCTGTAAAATTCATTAAAAAAAATTAAGAATTTGTTATAGGATAATTTAGTTGTGACATTCTGTGTACATTTTGATAAATTTTACTAAATTAATTGGTTAATTTTGCATGTAAAACAATTAATTTCGGTTTTTACACCATTTCACTACACAGTACATGCTGTATTTTTGTTTTTTTCACCATGTAAACGATTGAATCAATTGCAATTTGCCGCGAAGTGGCTGACTAGTGTGTATGTGTGTGCGTGCCGACTTCTACGTCTAAGGAAGTGGACCGACTAGCAGGCTGGTGTCGTCAGTTGTATTCTTCAACGAGTTCCGTCTTTAGAATTTATACAGTCATGGATTACATATCAAAGTCGAGATGTTATCATCTAGATAACAATAATAGCATTACGTAACGTATTCAAAGTTTACATACCATTTTATTCGCCACTTTTACTACATCACCAAAATGTTTTATATGCGGCCTGAAAGTTTCTTGTATGTCGCATAATAAGAACGCCGTCTTATGAGCTTCGAGTGCTCCCAATTTGAAAATATTTTGAACAGCCATTGTATTTTAAAATTAAAAGAAAATGTGAAACCGGCAAACAAAACAAACTATATAGATTTTCATTTTTCAATATTGACTGTCAAGAGTGTCAAGTGTCAATTGTCAATTTTGACGTTTCTGTCGGAGTCAAAATACCGTCAATTTTGACAACAAGCAGCGCACTTCCATTTCATACTATTGTAGGCGTTTAGCATTGCAAAGAGTGTAAAGGTTGCGACTATGGCATGGACGGTAATGTAAAATTGTCCAAAAACTCGGCTAATAATATATACCATTTACAGTAAACTGACTAAAATAATAAATATATTATGATCACAATGCAAGAGGCGTTCTCCCTCTGAAAAGAAAAGGAGCAAGCAGTTTTTACTTTGGTGGTAGACAAGCACACGGTCTACATAACGCTAGACTGTAGACTGTAAGCCTGGAACGCCACAAATATTTATTCTAAATTATTTTATTCTAAGTTATATTAGTTATTATAGTCAATCTGAATAATAACCATTATGATAAACAAGAACAAGAATTTAAATTCTTTAACATTAACAGCGACCAAATTACCTAAGTAGGAACAAATTGGCACACAAGTAGGTACCTACCTAGGCACTTAAACATAATAATAATGAACTCTATAAAACTTAAATATATACCTATGCACCATATTTATTACTTATAGTAGAAAGGAAGAACTAATAGTAGGTAGGTACTACTTATTAAAGCTGCCCGATTGTATGTGTGCCTACAGAAATTAAAAGTGATTGGGGATAGCTACATTTGCTATTACTTTTACGTAAGGCGTTTATAGTTCTTTAATGCACCTTTCTGAACTGTTTACTACTGCGGGTCTATTAAAATAAATTATCTTAGGTAATTACAAAATAAAATATTTACATTATGAGAAAAATTATATAAATATGTACATAAAGTACTACCTATGTAATATCCATTTATATAACTTTCCTTAAGCTTCTAATCATTATTATTAATTGTAAGCAATGAATATTTTTCATGAAGTTTCTGACCAGTTATTAAAAGTTGTTATTCAATTGTTTAAAACCAACCAATTACATTTAAAAGAAATGAGTTTCCTACTTTTACCTATTATTGCGTTCAATTACTGATACTGTATAAGATGAGGTAAGGGTATGTAAGTAGGTGACATAACTTGCTCAGAGCAATTCCCCTGTGCAAGTACCTACCGTCCTGGATGTTTAGTTTTTCCGCTTTAAATTTACCTAGACATTATAGTACCTACCTACTATAATTTGAAGGTGTAGGCAGGTGTACCTATTATCGTATTGCCGAAAATAAAATCTTGTCTTAGTCGAATTGGAACTAGGTGCATTATCCTATACTTACACTAATTTTTTACGGTACTTAGGTGGCAGACATCACACGGCCCACCTGATGGGAAGCGGTCACCGTGGCCTATGTATACCTAAGTTCGGTTGGAAATGGAACTAAGTTTAGAATCATTAATATCATTATGCTGGTTAGAACTAAGTAAAGGCACTTTTTAAGCAGAGACGGGCACTGCGTGCCCAGCCATGGATAGATTAAGTTAGAAGGAGACAGAGGGAATTAGTAAAACGGACCCCTGGGTGAAAGCTTTGAATGGAGTCTATAGGGACTCGGCACAAACCAAAAGTTGATGGTCATATCCAGGATCAAAAGAAGGTACCTAGGTGATGAGTAGGTAGGTACAAAGCCATTCAATAGTGTTATTATTATGTACCTATTTAAAAAGAACATACCTATAGATAATAATGTACCTACCTAATTAGTACCTACCAATATGTGTATGTATGTACCTATCTTTACTTTCTTATGTTTTTCCTTTTAAATTTAGTCCGACGGATTGACTGCACTGCACCTCGCCTGATGGTTAGCTGAGGTAGAGTCCAAAAAGTAACTACTGAAAGTTATTTAGTCATTTCCTTCTTCTTCATGCTCTTACAGAAATAAGTACCTACCTAGGATATAAGTAGGTAAGTAGGTACTACTTAGGTTATACCATTGCCTATAATTTTTTAAATTCCCACTCTTTAAATTCTATAATTTATTGTGTTATGTAGATGTGTGTAGTGTGCAGAAACTTACAATAATAATATAATAGATAAAAGGTCAGTAATAATAATTGATTTTATAAAACCCACAAAAACAAACCTGAAATCAGACAAAACCGCAACTCGGAGCAGTCAAAAATCACCTCCGCCCAGACGTATCATTACCAAAAGTCGAGCACGCAATTTCTTAAAAAACTATTCCTCCCAAATCTCTAATTTACCGAAAAAACTGTATCATTCAAGACCCTTTTCTATTTTTTTTATTCTTTATACTACAAACGCGTGACTTTTGACTGACTGTTTTTCGCCCGCGGCCAACGTTTCCGAACGCAACTGTGGTTTAAAAAAAATAAAAAAGATGGCGCCGAACGCTCGCGTGCGCGCCTTTTCGGCGGGAAGGGCTTTGGGAAAAAAATCATTCAGACTTTTACCTGTGACGTCGGTAACTCAAAGTGCCATCAAATAGACGAAGGTGGAGAGAAATTAAAGAAAGTAGAAAATAATAACTAATACCTCTTACATTTAAATGTATTAGGTAATACCGACCTAGACCGTAAGAACATAATATATTTAAATAAGGCCTATTTTTCTGTCAAGCGGTTTGACGATCTCTTTTGCGTAGCAAGTCGTTTGCTGTTGTCAGTGGCTCGGAGATCGCGAGTTTGATTCTCGCTAAGTGAAAATATTTGTTTAGGTACTTTTGGATTGGTCTGAATGTTTCTATGGTAATGGTATACTTAACTAGCCTATGCATTGTAGCGAAAAAATGTGTGGTGTAAAAACTGTAAGTAGTGACAGTAAGAAAACATATCCAGGAATCACATTTAAGTATAATTAAAGGAGATGTTTCACAAACCTTGGGCCCAATATTGTAGGTACTCTACTTAGAAAAATAGCTAGGCAATATAGTTTTTATTTTTCACTATTCAATTCTTATAATATTGCCTCTTATTATGGACAGAATCTAACTAAATAAACACTTTCTTGCAACACACAAACATGGCGGACTAAAAAATGTTGGGGTAATAAAAATGTAGGTACATTATTTTATAAATTTATGCCCTTGAATTTCGGAGGCGAATAAATCTTAATATATATAAAATTAAATCTCGTGTCACAATGTTTGTCCTCAATGGACTCCTAAACCACTTAACCGATTATAATAAAATTCGCACACCATGTGCAGTTCGATCCAACTTGAGAGATAGGATATAGTTTTTGAAACGGATTTCGAAATCCACGCGGGCGGAGCTGCGGGCAACAGCTAGTAGAATAATTGTATTTTTACCAATTACCGGTAGGTATTATTTATCTTTTTTTCTGTATTGTGTACAATTAGGGGGACCAAAATGAAACATCTCCTTTGCGGTAATACATTGCAACCCAAAATTCACTCGTCAATATATCGCTCCTTGAATACAAAAGAGACACAAATTGAAATTCATAAATTTTACAGGACAGGCAAAACAAAATTTTAAAAGTGTTTTTTATTAATATTTTATATTTTTATGTATTAAATATAAGATGTTAATATATCATTAGATGCGTATTTATAAGCCCTATCTTTGTGAATTATTAACTTTTTAATAGCTGCTACTCATTATGATAAAAATGCACAAAAGTCCCTTTTGTATTCAACATTTGAATCAATTTCATGAAAATTATTTCGAAAAATAAACACAATATATTATAAAAATAAATGGTTTATTATAACTTTGTCTGAAAAATATATTAAAAACTCTATTACTAGGTGAAACCATAAGTGGATACACTGTATAACCTATATTAGTCGACTGAGTATTCAAATAAGCTGGTAGGTTATCATTGATGAGTGAATGAGGTTCCATGCAAGAAGGACCCGTTGGGGTAAATTACAAAATTTTTCGGTGGTAATTAGTTTTGACTGTGTATCTTCTTCGGAATCAGATCTTTCTCCCATTATTAGGCAGAAAATTGGGATACTTAACACTGTCATTTGAAGAAAACTCAGTATTTGATGAACTACTGGATGTTGATGAACAGCTAGAATCAGTGTCAGAGTCACTATCAAAGTCGCTCCAACTGCTACTTAAGCCACGTTGTTAACTACTCGTTTTGGAAAATTTGTGTATTTAGCCGGGTATCCACTAGAGGCAGCCTCGGGTAGAGCAGCTGCCTCGCTCTGAGGCTACATAAGTGGCTCAACTTGAGGCACGCCGCGACACAAGGCAAATTCGTTGCCGCGAGCCGAGCCATATTATGTCGGTTTTTATTTGCCATGCTCAAAGGAGCCTAAGTCCGAGCCATGCATTTAATGGAGACGGGCGTGTCCCTCGGATCGCAATGGACAACGAAACAGCTATTAAACTGATAAAATTATATGAGTGTCATCGTGTTCATTTATCCACCATCGATGCTTCTGCTTTTGTAGCCTTTTGTTGCTTCCTCATTTTTTTAATTGCCATAATATTTCTATTGAAGCAGCAGCTACTTGACTCGCGTCTAGTACCATCACGTTTTGGCTTTAAACTGCCGGATCAAGCTGCAGCGACTTGCCTCAAGCTGATCCACAACGTGTCTTGAGCCTTTGCCTCAGAGCAAACGGTCCAGTTTGAGGCTGTTTGCTTCAAGTTAAGGCTTCTCGACCCTAGTTGCCCTTTAGTTCCCGGTTTTTAGCATTTTTACAGTCTATTTCACTGTCTTTATCATCTGGTAATGATAGGAACGCCTTAGCTACCGAATTCGCTCGCTAACACGTAGCGACGCAAACATAACGATATTTGGTAGGCTTTACTTTCCAAACTAACGATTTTTGTCGGTATCTTAATGAATATCATCGCAAACATAACGATTTATCGGTATCTCCATATTGCTGACTATCCCAAATGTACAGACTACCGTTTGACGCAAGAATCGTACTGCAACCGATGTTTGTCGCTATCTTAGTTTGCGATTTCGGTAGCAAAGTTGTAGCTATAAATGTCAAGACTGTGGCCCCAGGTAATGGTTGACTTTGTTCCGATGCTTGACAGGAGGTACCCAAAGTCAACATTTTTTGTGCTCTATTCATTGTGTAAGTAATTTGTAATAAACTTTATTTTTTTTTAATTAAAAAACAGTTATGACACCGCAATATCTCACTCACACTCTAAGTAGGATTCTAATACTAATTTAATATTAATCTATACAGCTTATTCACAAAAACAATAGTTTTAAAATTCGCTCTATGCCCGTGATAACAAGCAAACAAATTTGTATGGTTTTAT
Source organism: Lithosia quadra (assembly GCA_963576445.1). Lineage (NCBI taxonomy): Eukaryota > Metazoa > Arthropoda > Insecta > Lepidoptera > Erebidae > Lithosia > Lithosia quadra. The sequence goes on along the minus strand of OY754901.1, from coordinate 3,974,042 downwards.
AGTAAAAATCACTGAATAAGTAACAAGTAAAACAGAATTAAAACATCAAAATGGTAATTTTGGATTGACAATATGAAACAAAAATAAAAATTATTTTTATACAAAACGGCCATATTTCTGAACTTCCTAATCTAGAACGCCAAAAATTATAATTTATTCGAGTATAATTCATTGTAAAAAGGACACATTTCAAATATGGCACTGTTGTAATAATATAAATGATTACAATTACTTAATATTAAGATGCAAAACAGACGTTTTCAAAAATATGGCACTTTTGCATTATATAAAATGATTAGAACTACTTGAGTTAGAACGCAAAACACAAAATATGGCATTTTTGTATAACAAAATAATCACACTTCCCTGTAGTTTTGAATGCAACACAGAAGTACTTTGAATTGTGGCACTTTTTCACATAACTGTCGTGGGTTTGCGCTGAATTTCGGGGCGCAACTAACAAAATGGCGGTTTTGCACTGACGTTACCTGTCAAAGTGCTCCAATGCAAAAAGAGCGGTTAGTCAGTGTAGCCATAAATTATTGATAAAATGATGGGAGTTTTTTTTACTATACAATATAGACCATTTAGATATCATTTTTGCAATAAAACGATTTTCATTTATTTTTGATTTGTGGCCCTTTTGTATTCAAGGAGCGATATTATTATGGTTAGCCGCCGCCATTTTTGTCTCATCTTTAGGGCTTTCTGTCTGTGCGTTTCATAGGTTCACGATTATAGCTAAAACCAGTCGAAACAAAAGCTTTTTTATGCGTTTTAGTGACCCAAACTTCAGCCGCTACAATTAACCTCTGGGATACGTAAAACGGTCTAATGCCTGCAATTATAAGATTTTTTATGTTAAAAATAAAAAATGGGAGTCAAAACACGCGCCGCTTGCCTTCGGGCTAATGTTAGCCGTACTCGGCGCCACTGTACATTTAGTACCAACATAACAAAATATTATGTCTATTTTGTTTATGGTACCTACTGATTTTTTATACCACTTTGGCAAACACGGCCCACCTGATTGGAAGCGGTTACCGTGGCCTATGGACGTGTGCGACACCAGGGGGGCGTCACACTCATGCTACCGACCGTGCAGGGGGAGGGGTTGCGAGGGTATGTCCTACCTCCATGAAATAATGTTAACGTAAAACTTGCTAGTTATGGTCTTACTGAAGGGTTATGCAAACCCGCGGCGAAGTGTAGGACGAAACCCCGGAAAGTTAAAACATCGATCAAAGTTAAAACGAACTACAAGAACTTTTATACTAGGTAGGTATGTTACTTGCTGCTACGGAACCCTTCAATTAAAAACAGAGAGGGTAGCGATTCTACGCCGATGTTCCAAACTCTGAAGCTTAGTCTCAACCAGCGCATCGCAGTTGATGAGCCTCTCAATTGACTCAAGTGCTTCGAGCTGGTATTTTGCTGAGCCGTCACAGAGGTGCGAGCAATACTCCATACATGATCGAACCAAACGGTTCGGTGCCTCTTTTATTTGCCGCATCATAAAGACTTGGAATTCTTTACCAGCGCATGTGTTTCCTTCCTCCTATAGTCCCGGGGCCTTTAAGCGGGGCGTGAAAAAGCATTTGATGAGGCCGTCAAGCTGAGGGCCGCCACTGTAGCACTACCGGTGTATGTGGTGATGACCCCAGTCCTGAGACTTTGCCTTTCGCTTACCATCAGGCGAGGTGGAGTCATTTTGTCGTGTACTATAAAAAAAAGAACTTGCGCTTTGTAAAGGTTGAGCAGCTGCTGTGAATTAATATAGTCGATTGCGCCTTGCGAAAAATCCTCCATAGTATTCCAACCTCGGTTGGATTGCGTTCAGGGTTCAGCAGGTGCATAGCCGGGCTTGAGGTGATGGTTGTCGCAGCACTTGTGGGACCAGTGGGTATTGGCTTAGTCTAAACCAATATCTGCGCTTTGTCACGCAGTGCTGCGACGACAATCACCTCTTCTTTCATGAGGCCGTCAAGTTGAGGGCCACCATTATGTCACTGTCAGTGTATGTATGGGGACCCCCTTCCTGAGACTTTACCTTTAGCTTACCATCAGGCGAGTTGAAGTCATATTGACATGACCGATATACATACATACAAATCACGCCTTTTTGGGGTTGGCAGAGACAACATGTTTCCACTTGCTACGATCCTGGCATGTACCTATAAAAAAAAACAACATACCAATTAGAAAACAGTAAGGGGACCTCGGGCTACTTTGCAAGATCGACCCCCGTTTGCCTGCCCACTTACATGTGCCTTACATTATTGGTGTGTCATTCCATTCTGAATAGGTAGGTAGGTAGGTACTATAAAAATATTCTATAAACTATTTTTAGCTACAAAACTAAAACTCTATCACTCTAGGCCGGCGCCGCCATGGGCGTGGTCAGCCACAAAGCCCAAGTGTCAGTGGCGCCAAACCTTTCCGCTTTGGACTTTTTACTTTTTTGTTTTTTTTTTCGAGACGCCCCGCGGCAAAGGCGTTGGCGCGGTAAAAGTAAAGTTCCAATAATTTAATTAAGTGTCTGAACTAATTTTTTAGTTAAAATTTGGCGTAGTTTTTGTTTTGATCGCGAAATTATAGTTTTTATAGGCAATGTAGGGATTGACAAAGAAGTCTAGTAGAACACCTTAATTGTCATTTTTTCAACTTTCGGTCACAATTCAGTCACAATCATGTTGTAATATTAGATTTTGGAAATTGGATTTACGCTCCTTTATAATAGAATCTATACCTTAAAAACTGAGAAATCTCATTCAAAAACCATACGCACACTTTCAATAATTTTGTAATAACTTAATTGTCTATAAAGCCAATTTACCACGGTTTATCATAGTAAAAAAACTACTTTTACCGCCATCGAAATGAAGAGCAAATACATTTCCTGCTTATAATTGCCGCCATAATGATGTCAAGAAAAATGGCGTTCCCGCCAAACAATGGACAATGGAGACAGATAAGAAGAAATTAATTTTATTGGATTGATTTGTTGCAGCGATTGTGTAATAACAATCATGTGTCAATAAGAAAATTATAAAATGCATTTTCGTGCTTGGAATTTTTTTTTATACCACTTAGGTGGCAGACAAGCACACGGCCCACCTGATGGGAAGCGGTCACCGTGGCCTAGGGACGCGTGCAACACCAGGGGCGTCACACTCGCGCTGCCGATTCCGCAAAAACCTTCTAATGCCCTTCTTGAAGTACCCCATTGTAGTCGCTAGGGAAAACCACGGCCCTCTGTAAATTAGCAACTATTTGTGGACCGCGGCCATAATAACCAACGTGTTGTGTTCCCGCCGGTAAGTAGGGTAGCCAGAGCTCACACAATCCCCCTTCCTCATCTCCCGATTCCGTCCCCCCTCCGGGGTCTGCAGCGCGAGTGTGACGCCCCTGATGTTGCACGCGTCCATAGGCCACGATGACCACTTCGCATCAGGTGGGCCGTGTGCTTCTCTGCTACAGTTGTATTACAAAAAATACCTTACCGATTTCAAGATCTTGTCAAGTTTTAAACAGCGATGTAGAGTAACAAAAAGTTGCAAGTATGTACACGTACGTTCTACTTACATATTTATATCCTCAATATGGAGTGCTTGATGAGTTTATTTATAGTTATAATACCTATAACTTGTATATGTCAAACATGATTAGAATTTAAACGTGTTGCGCATGGACGTATAAACATACAGACGTAACGCGTTGACGAATCAACTGACGAGACTAGATCTAATCAGCCAGCTTGTACGCACACACATACACTAGTTAGACGTGTAACAAGTCATTATGATTTTTTAGTCAGTTTACGTAGCGAAAAAAATAAAAATACAATATTATAGGTAATGTTTTGTAGGTAGGTAGGCAACCATGCGTAAGAGATGCGCGTCCATGGTGCGCAGGGTGCGGGCGAGCGGCAACAGCATCCTGAACATGATCGCGCGAAGGCTGGACTGCCTCCACGTAAACCATTGTTGTGCCGTAGCGGGAGGGATGGTACAGAAATGGCCTTTTTAATGGTAATCTTTTAATATTAAACTCCTATAAAATATAAATATACTAACCTAGATAAGTGATACTAACAAATATTGAACCATTTTTGTTTTTATTAATAAATTATTCATTCATTCATTATGAAATGGTGTAAAACCTTACGACAGCAAGAAAACATAAACTCAGGAATCACATTTCAATTAAATTTGTGTCTTCTTCTTCTGTCGTGTCGATATCATCGTAGTGTAGATTAGTTTCACAGCTATGACACAAATCACGGAGAGGACCCGACCCAAGCATCTCCGCGAGTAGTGGCATACTCAATGATTTTATACACAAGATTATGTTACGTTCACAATACTGACACCTCTTTGATCCCCATGACAGCAGTGCATAAATGTTGACAGTTATTATACAGTAGGTACATAAACGTTAAAGCACCTTTTTTTTATCGTGCGGAAATCCCCATGGATACCACCCCCGTCGGCCATCGGGGGTGGTTATGTCGGGATCGAACCGACTAAAACCGCACGCCGTCTCGGGCCTTAGTAACCGGGGTGTAAGGTTACCCAATGGGCATATCCCTCGCACCCCAGCTGACCCCGGGCCATCTACGGTTTTAAGATGGCCCCCTCGACCCCCCGAAAGGGAGGTGGGGCGAGCATCGCGCCACTTCGCCGACGGTGAGGTGTAGGGTGACAGGAGGCCGTCCTGTCACCCAACCGTCGGCGCGCAGACAATCAGCCTCCGTTGCCCAGGTGCACCACGTGGAGGTTCCGGCCCGCACCCAGGTTCCGGCCCGCACCCAGGTTCCGGCCCGCACCCAGGTTCCGGCCCGCACCCAACGTTAAAGCACCTATATGAAAGATGGGATAAGCACGTGAGTAATAACACCCCGTTCGGGTTTCCGTCGGGGGTTAAAAAAAATAGGTTTAAACTCGAAAACGTCCCAATTGGGAAGTTACTCTAGTAACAATTTTTACATCATCTTCAACATGACATCTTAACTTACCACATGGTAAAATAGTTTCTTTTTCTGTAAAAATGTGATAAGTTTTCCCTTTTTTTTAATCGCCATAATTTTTTAACCAATAAGTATAATTATGTTTTCCCTTATTAATATTTTGATTCATTATTAGTTATATTTCAAGAGCTTCATACATGATTGGACTGTCCTGACATTAATTTAAAAGTTAAGCTCAATCAAAAGGAAAAAACTGTGTTTCTGTAAAGTTGTAATTTTCGATATGTCATAGTGTCGTCGCAAATGGACGATATATCTACCTCTTTTTACATACTTATATAATAATTGGGCATACTACATCCCCTCCCCCATACAGTCTCGTCTTCGACGCATTTCGTCCGTACGATTTATCTGTCCATGGCTTAGCGAATTTGTAGTTGATGCCTAAGTATGTAATGCGATTATATATGCATGCTTAAGATGTCGTTAAGTTGAATACCGGAACGTTATTACAATTAATAATGTTTACACGTGTAAGATTGATTTAATTTAATGGTCTGTCATGAATTATTAACATTGTTTACTATATTCTAGCATTTTAGCGAGGATATTAACAGATATACATAGTTGAATTTATACTATAGTTAATTTAACTTGTGTAGGTAGGTACTAAATTATGATAAAACTGTAAATTATATAGTTGTGTCTACATTGGAGGTACTTGTTACCTATTAATTGGATTTTGGATTTATGACTGTAGTACCTTTGCTTTGGACTGGCAAAGTTTATAAATAAAAAGCCATAGACAAGTTTTACGTTCAACAATCAACAAAATAAAAACTGTAGATAGAGACACCGATCGAATGAGAATAATAAAATTAACAATTTTATACTTAATAATTTTTCCTGGATTTTTCTCAAGGCAATACCTACTTACCTCCCATCATCCCATAAACAAACGCCGATAATTACCTAGTATTTTATTTAGTAGGTACTACACGTGCGCTATAAGTTGAGACCTGACCGCTATGACGCGTCATAGCGGTCAGGTCTCAACTTATAGCGCACGTGTAGTACCTACCTAGATACAAAGTGATTAGTTAATCCATAAAAATAAAATACACATTATGACGTTTAGATGCCCAGTTGACAGACGTCAATTGATATTTTGACACATTCGTTAACCTCACACGTCGGTCAAATCGTGCATCAGTCTAATTTAGCATAAAACAAGTAGGTCAAAACAGACTTGCATGTTTGACCCGCACTTGTCTCGTCAATAACTTAAAAACCTTGAAAAAAAAGCGTGTACTACACGCGTTTTTGTATACCGTTGAAGGCTCAAAGCACTGAGGTCATGGCCTTAAAAAAAACAAACTCACGCGTTCCCGCGCAAAGAATGACGCAACTAAAATAGCGAATTAAAAAGTAATTAATCTTAGCCTCTTCCGTTCTGAACTCATTTCTTTTTTTATTTATTTCGTGTGAAAGCGAGTTGGCGATAAATAAATCATTTCGGACAGTGAATGGGTTACTGACATCGTAAGGCATGTCGAAATGATAATATTGAGTGCTTCAGAAATTATACAATTGTGTGTTTTTTATATTAAGATTACTGTCTTACATACCTTTGGAATTTTGGAAATTTGGAATTGCACAACCTGATACCTCCAAGTCCTTTCCATCAACGAACGACCAGACGAACAGCGTCACGCCACCGCTATATGGTCGATATTCCACTCATACGCACAAAGCGCTTTGCTGACACGTTCATCGTGCGTACACCTAAGGAGCGGAATTCCTTGCCTGAGTCTGTGTTTCCGGAAAGCTATAACCTGGGAGTTTTCAAGTCACGAGTGAATAGGTTCCTTCTAGGCAAGCGTGATTCATCGTAGACCACATCGTCACTTACCATCAGGTGAGATTGAGGTCAAACGTTAGCCTATCATGAATAAAAAAAAAAAAAAAAACCTACCTATTTATTAATAACAATGGGTTTGCATAAAAATAATGGTCGATATATTTTTACGCAAAAGCTATGTGAGAGTCAGAATCATGTAAAAACTACAGAATATTGCATTTAAAGAGAGATAGGTAAGACATACCACACCATGAAGGCACACCACACCATGTATGATACGGCTCTGGGACAGTAGTCGCTCCCATAAAAGTTTCGTAGTATACCTGCTTTGTAAGTAGGTAACCTACTTGTTCAAAAAAGCCTTAAAGCCTTTTTCTCGTGCGGTAATCCCCACGGGTACCACCCCTGCGGCCGGCAGACGCGGTTATATCAGACTTGAACCGACTAAAACCGCACACCGTCTCGGATCTTCAAACACTAGATTTAAGCACCTGGGCCTCGATTCTGCTAAAGACAAACCACTGTGATACCATGGTAAAGTCTACAATTAAATAACATTTTTAGAGTGTCAGTGGTATTACAGTGGTTTGTCTTTAGCAGAATCGAGGCCCTGAAGTCTGCCTTAACCTCTCCTTATGCTTCTTACCTTTGCTGCACAATTCAAGTCGGTTTGATCCAGACATAACAACACCTCTGTATACCCCAAAATAGCTATCTAACCGTGATATTACGTAACTAAAAAGTACTGTTGCACTTTGAAACCGGACTCATTAATCACGGAGCAACTATGGCAGCTAATTCGTATATTAGTTATGATTTATTACTTATCGGAGTTGCCCAAGGGTACGTGATATCTCAGTGAGGCTACGAGTGCACGGTACAAGGTTTGCCTTCCGGGTAGAGCCGCCTGCGAAGGGGTGATATCCTTGTTTCTCTGGTAATAGCTTAAGTAATAGATGTAAGATGCAAGTAATAATATTTTAGAAACGTTAACATGACTTTACCTCGCCTGATGGTAAGTTAAAGGTAAAGTCTCAAGACTGGGAGTCACCACTACATACACCGATAGTTGTGGCCCTTAGCTTAACCAAACTGTATCCAATTTTAAACTATAGAAGGAATGTGTATATTCGATTCATGTCAATTTTTTTACCACTTGGGCGGCAGACAAGCACAGGGCTCACCTGATGAGACTTTCTTTCTTTCTTCTTTACACTCGCGCTGCCAACACACTCGAAAAATTGTTCAGTGATTTTCGTAGCCGACTGTACATCGTACCTTTAAGTTGTTAAGCCTTTGTCCTTTAAATATAATAAAGATATCTCACATTCAGTCTTGTCATCACATATTCACTAATACCCATTAAGAATATCCCTAAAAATAAACACACGCCACAGGTAGCCGAAATTAAGATATGAACGAAAATCACTAATTATATTGTTGCACTGTACTTGTTGGTTGTATTCGATTTTGAACCCTTTCTGTATGAGATAAGGTTGATATTCGTTTGTGTTGTGATACAATTCTCAGTTGAAGGATTTTGCTACGTCAGCGTCTATTACACTTGCGGACACAATTTTGGGTTCAGTTATTTTTTTGCCTTCTGCTAGTCAGACACGTGGAGAGCCTCGGAGCAGCCCTCTAGAGGGTGACTCCCACCCCGGCTGAATTTGCCGCAGGCTGCAGCGTCTCCTAGGCTGCCCGGGTGCATCGCGTGGAGGTCCCAGCCCGCATCCACGAATACCACCCTCGCGACCAGCGGGGGCAGTTATGTCGGACTGCACGCCCTCTCGGGTCTTCAAGTACCTACCGGGGTGTAAGGTGACCAAAAAATTCGTTAACTTCATAATTTTTCATTCACTGGTGCAACATTCAAACTTCATTACAATAGTATTCCTCAGACTACAATACATATTCTTCTATTTATATATTCATATTCTTCGTCTGAGTAGTATTCAAATAAAAATAAAAGTTACTACAATATTTATGTGAGCGGTTCATATTGGCCGGCAGTGCACGGCGCCTGCGCAGAGATGCAAGTCATCGCTACTCGACAGAGCGACCGACAAATGTATCATAATGTAATTTGTTCGCCTCTCCACACGCTCTAAGTTGACCGAGATTTATGAACTATATTATATCTAGTCGAGTAGATAGAGTGATATTTCAGACAGACAGAAAGACAAACAGACAGACATGAGGACATAATGGACAGTCTTTACACTGCTTTACAATTTTATATTGATACCTTTTTTTTACCATGCGGAAATCCTCATGGATACCCACCCCGCGGCCACCGCTTACCGACTAAAACCGCACGCCGTCTAGGGTCTTCTGACGTCAGGGTGTAAGGTGGCCCAAAGAGCATTTCCCTAGCACCCCGGCTTGACCCGGGCCATCTCCGGATTCGAGATGGCCCCCTCGGGTTTGGGAACCACGGTGTTTCCGTCATGCTCCCGGAATAGGGGTATAAATAAATAGCAGAAGGAAATTGTGCATATGAGTACCAGGAGCGTAGCAAGGTGGAAAGATGTATCTGCTTAACCAATAGGAAAAATTGGCGTTATTGGAAAACTAATACAAAGAGTTAGTTTGCTTTTGAGCATCCTTCACAGGGGGGTTTGAGCTACTTAATTATTATATTCCTCAAGATTTCATGAAAAAAAAAACAGTCAAAGTCAAAGTCAAAGTCAAAAATCATTTATTCTGTATAGACCATTTTAAGCGGCACTTACAAAACGTCAAATTATAAATATTTAAAACTAGAAGCAAATGGACCACCGGTTCGAAACGCGGCCCAGACCTGAGAAGACTCCGGCAAGAAACTCAGCGGGCTGTTTTTTTTTTTTTTGGTCTATTTACAACAATTGCCTTAGTCTAGATACAATGTTATTTCGAGTAACATAGTTGAGTGATCAGTTCATTTCCAAGCTTCTTTATCATCTAAATAATCTTGAATTTTATAATAAGCTTTTTGGGAGAGTTTTCTTTTAACAACATTTTTAAATTTACTTACATGTAAATCTCTAATTTCGCTTGGGAGTTTGTTGAAAAAGCGTATACAGTTACCCCGAAAAGAATTACTGATTTTTTGGAGCCTACTATCACAGGCTACAAGATTGTTTTTGTGCCTGGTATTTATATTGTGCCTATCACAAAGTCTTGGAAATTGTGAAATATTTTTCCGCACATACATGAGATTTTCAAATACATATTGTGAGACTACAGTAAGAATTAGACCAGTGCCGATAGACTTTGAGACAAAAGAAATTTATAGTAGGATGAAACCTGTTGTAAAAGGAAGAGAATATAACAAAAATGATAGGAAAAATAAATTACGGGCGATCTGAGCTCGGGAAGGGGGGAGGGGGGTGAGTTTTAAGGGTAAAAACGGTTTATCTCGATTTCCGGCAAAACTACAAGTCCTATGGAAAAAAGTTAAATGAAAAAGTTGTAGGTAATAAAGAGACCTACAACTTTTGTATGTCCACTTTTTTCACATAACGTCAAAAAGTATGTGAAAAATTCAAATAATCAAGTTTTTGGTTTTTTATTTTTATCTTAAGCAAAACAAATTTGTTTTCCACGAAATTTGGTGAAAACTTAGCTTTTTATGTCCTACAGACACTGTATTTTTTTTGATTTGAAATACTCTTTTTTTCAGCTTATTTTGACTAAATATCGAAAAACCACCCCAATTTTCAATCGAAAAATCTCACGTCAAAATATCAGCTTTTTAAAAAAAGTCAAAGAGTTTTTTGTTCTTTGAAATCTCTTCTTTCTGATAATGTAAAAATATATATACATTGCTATGGTAAATGTTCTCAGAAAATGAGAAGAAGAAAAACTCGAATTCGAAATTAACATTTTTGTATTTAGTCATTTCCTCGCTGAGGTGGGATGAAAAGTTACATGTTGCACTATAACTTCATGGTTGCACTCGAGTGCAAAGATTTTTCACCTTGTGCACTTTTGATTCCCTCGCTAAAGCTCAGGGTTCTATTTTGTGATTATTGTATTTAGTCATTTCCTCGCTGAGGTGGGATGAAAAGTTACGTGTTGCACTATAGCTTCATAGTTACACTCGAGTGCAAAGATTTTTCACCTTGCGCACTTTTGATTCCCTCGTTAAAGATCTGGGTTCAATTTTTAGAACCCTTCGCGTGCTCAGTTTTGATGACCGAGCAAGCGAAGGGTTCATAATTTGAATCACGAGCGCAGCGAGCGATTCACAAAATAGAACCCTGAGCTTTAGCGAGGGAATCAAAAGTGCACAAGGTGAAAAATCTTTGCACTCGAGTGCAACCATGAAGTTATAGTGCAACATGTAACTTTTCATCCCACCTCAGCGAGGAAATGACTAAATACAAAAATGTTAATTTCGAATTCGAGTTTTTCTTCTTTGCATTTTCTGAGAACATTTACCATAGCAATGTGTATATATTTTTACATTATCAGAAAGAAGAGATTTCAAAGAACAAAAAACTCTTTGACTTTTTTTAAAAAGCTGATATTTTGACGTGAGATTTTTCGATTGAAAATTGGGGTGGTTTTTCGATATTTAGTCAAAATAACCTGAAAAAAAGAGTATTTCAAATCAAAAAAAATACAGTGTCTGTAGGACATAAAAAGCTAAGTTTTCACCAAATTTCGTGGAAAACAAATTTGTTTTGCTTAAGATAAAAATAAAAAACCAAAAACTTGATTATTTGAATTTTTCACATACTTTTTGAGGTTATGTGAAAAAAGTGGACATACAAAAGTTGTAGGTCTCTTTATTACCTACAACTTTGTCATTTAACTTTTTTCCATAGGACTTGTAGTTTTGCCGGAAATCGAGATAAACCGTTTTTACCCTTAAAACTCACCCCCCTCCCCCCTTCCCGAGCTCAGATCGCCCGTAATTTATTTTTCCTATCATTTTTATTATATTCTCTTCCTTTTACAACAGGTTTCATCCTACTATAAATTTCTTTTACTTTTTACCATTTTCATAGCTATCGGCACTGGTCTAAATGTCTATTTCTTTGAATTTTTCTCGGAGGGAGACTCTTGGGCCCAAGTTATAAATAGCACGCACAGCCCGCTTTTGCAAAACAAAGATCGTGTTTAAGTCTGCGGAATTACCCCAAAGGAGAATTCCGTAGCTCATGATGCTATGGAAATAGCTGAAATAGACTGTTCTTGCCGTGTCCACGTCTGTTAAAGTCCTAATCTTTTTTACGGCGAAGGAAGCCGAACTTAGCCTACTGGCTATTTTTTCTATGTGTGAACACCACTGTAGCTTCCTATCAATGCTTAGACCTAAGAACACTGTCGATTCCACAAGGTTTAACACCTGTCCATTGAGTTGTACATTGGTTTCCACCTGTGTAACATTAGGCAGAGTAAATTTTATGCATTTCGTTTTGTCTCCATTGAGACAAAGATTATTTATACTGAACCAATGAACCACCCTTGCGATTGCACCATTCACTTCGTCGTAATTATTTAATTGTCTTTTAATTTTAAATATTAACGAAGTATCGTCAGCAAACAAAACAATACTATTTTTATCTTTTATATAGTACGGCAGATCATTTATATAAATTAAAAATAAAAATGGTCCGAGTATCGAACCCTGTGGAACGCCCACTGAGACCACAGATCCTACTGATCGTGTACCATTAACATCGACCCTCTGAATTCTATTATTCAAATATGAAGTCAGAAGCTCGAGTGCCTTTTTCCTTAGTATACCTACCTACCTAGGTAAAAAAATATATTTTTTCTTACGGCAAATAAACTGATTTCATTTTTTCATAAATACAACTTCCAGGCGATATTTGCATTATCAGTTGACTTTACAGACTAGTACCTACTTATCTACTAGTTACTAAGGTATTCTACCGGTCCATAGTCCATAAAAGTAGGTAGTGTGCGCGTCAGCTGTTCAATGTTATCGCCCGTGAATTATGTGAACGAAGTCTTAATATTCAATGCACTGGTGAATTTGTGATGGCTATAAGTAGCTCGAGCCCCTTTGTGAAGGATGCTTTTTTTATACCGCTTAGGTGGCAGACAAGCACACGACCCACCTGATGGAAAGCGGTTATTGTGGACTATGGACGCGTGCAACACCCCAGGGGCGTCACACTCGCGCTGCCGATCCTGTAAAAACCTTCTAATGCCCTTCTTGAAGAACCCCATATTGTAGCCGCCAGGGAAAACCACAGCAGGGAACAAAAATCAACACATAGTATAATATATATTTTATCTATTGGTCCGCTAAGTCGTCCCAATTTCTCAGATCTATCGAGATTAAAACTATCCCTCATCTTACAAAATGGGCCCAATAAATGCATTTAACATGAACCCTTAGTAGTACAATCATTACTATAAAACACACGGCATAAACTTAAATTAGTCTATAAAATAACACAATCTTTAGTTCAAATATTGCCGCTCCAGTTCTGAGTAACAGTCTTTATGACTCACTGTCCGACGTTCGATTCCCGGAAGATGTTTAATCGGTCTACACCTTGAGGTCAATCGGCGGTAAAAAAAATATGTTTATTTAGAAACGTTGATGGTTTGGCGAAAGGGTTTCGGTTTGAATCTGGGTGTGATGCGGTTACAGTTAAATTTATAGATGGAAAAAATTGCAATGTATACCATGTCTAGTAGGTAGCAGCAGATATATTATATTAATCCGTGTACATGACATGTTGACGGTGTGATAATTATTATGGTAGGTACCTACCTACCTAAAATAAAACCATATACAAGCAATCATATTATCCTGTCCTTCTTAAGGTTGCCTGGAAGAAATCACTTTTATGGTAACCACACACGTTCAAGTATACTTGCGTAAGTTTAAACTTGGGTAAGTACCTATACTGGAACGTGTGTTAGAAGATATTTGCGCTAAATGGTGCCACACACGTTCCAGTTGTGCATTATCTAAAATGTTCCGAATTTGCATCTGTGATCTTTTTGTACATTAAAGAATTATCTAAATATACGTTTTGTTAAACTAGACCCAACCCAGAATTCACAGATCAGGATTAATTATCATAAACCAATAATTGACAAGTTTTCCAAAGAAAGTTCGGTATTTTCACTACAAGGCTTAAAAGTGAGAGTCAGTGCCATTGCGTAAGATAGAGATGCCTGATGTGCGAGCGAGACGGCAATATCGAAAGCAGCGGCGCCATGGACCTTGAGTAGGGTAAGCAAAAAAGCAAGAAAATAAATATATTTGAAGATAATGTTTTCCCTAGCGTCTACAATATGGGGTTCTTCAAGAAGGGCATTAGAAGGTTGTTACAGGGTCGGCAGCGCGAGTGTGATGCCCCCTGGTGTTGCACACGTCCATAGGCCACGGTAAACGTCAGGTCAGCCCATCAGGTGGGCTATCTGCTTGTCTGCCACTTAAGCGGCATAAAAGAAAAATATAACTCGTTGAAATAAAATCAATTATATGAAGAAATTACGTATTTAAAACAGACAGGAAGAGAAAGTTAATGCTGAGCACACACTATGATATCACTGACGCTTGAGTCATGGGCAATTTCATCAAAATCAGTCTAGCCGTTCATGAAGAATTCAGTTACATACACATAAACAGAAAGTTCTTATATAATGACCATAATTTCGTGACTTCTATTAAACCTTGGTATATATTATATAATATACTAATAATACCTATATACACTCGAGAGCAATGAATCCGGGTCACTTAAAGAATCCTAAAAATCTCGGAAACTAAAAATGCTAGGTTAATGCAATAAATTGTATTTAATAGACAATGTAATACTCCTTAAATGAAGGTATTAAAACTTCTTAGTTATTGTAAAGTTATATCATAAAAAAATCAAATTTGAAAAAGGGCCACTTTCGAAGATGGAACTACGAAATTACAGCATTTGGTTTTGCTTTTGTTTGTAATCTGTCATTTATGTGGGTACATAAACCATGTTGATAGTGCTCTATATTCATTATTCAAGCTGAAATTATGTCGCTTACGCCTGAAGAATGCACCAGAATACTTACAATGCTGGAAACCGGCCGGAGTCAGCGCGATACAGCCAGGACTGTCGGTGTGTCGCTGTCAACAGTACAAAGAGTTCTCCGACGTTACGAAGAAACTGGTTCTAACCTACGCAGACCAGGAACGGGCAGAACCAGGTGTACCACAGCACGAGAAGACCGATACTTGGTGAACACCATGCTTCGAAATCGCTTTCTCACAGGAACTGAACTCACCAATCAGTTTCGACGCCTCGGAGGAAGTAACCCAAGTGCATGGACAGTAAGACGTCGGCTTGCTGAATCTAACTTAAAACCCCTTAGACCTGCAAACGGCCCTAAACTGGAGCGTGGGCATCGTATTTCGAGACTAAGATATGCCCAGAGCCACGTAAATTGGAGTATTGAAGATTGGTCAAAAGTTATGTTCTCCGACGAATCAAAATTTATGCTCTACAAGCACGATGGAAGACACAGAGTGTATCGAAGACCAGGGGAAAGATTCAAGCAAGCATGCATCGAAGAAAAAGTAGCCTACGGTGGTGGGTCTGTACTTGTGTGGGCCGGAATTTCTTCTGAAAGTCGCACAGAGCTGGTGATCATAGAAAACGGCTCTTTAACTAGCGTAAGATATGTGGAAGAAATCCTCAATGATCACGTTGGTCCATTTATGGTCAATTTAGGTGAGGATGCTATATTTATGCATGACAATGCCCGACCTCATACAGGTAGGATTGTGAATGACTACCTTCAAGAGATGAACATTACTCGTATGGAGTGGCCAGCGCGCAGCCCGGATATCAACCCGATCGAGCATGCTTGGGACGAGCTAGGCAGATGCGTAAAACAACGAAACCCTCCCCCAATCACGCTTCGTGAGCTCAAAATTGCTCTCACAGAGGAATGGGAGAATATTCCCCAAAATCGTATAAGGAACTTGGTGTACAGCATGCCAAACCGCGTAAACGCAGTAATGGAAGCACGAGGAGGCAATACGAAGTATTAAAATTCAAGAAAATCGTAATAAAGTTCAAAAATTTCATGTTTCCTATTTTTGTTTTAAGGAGAGATCAGCAGTTTTTTTCTTTATGTAATTTTGTGTTAATAAAATGTATGGTGACTCATATTTTTTTTACTTTCATTTAAGGAGTATTACATTGTCTATTAAATACAATTTATTGCATTAACCTATCATTTTTAGTTTCCGAGATTTTTAACATTCTTTAAGTGACCCGGATTCATTGCTCTCGAGTGTATATAAATAATTACAAAACCGACTCACGAACACCCCAAGGTTGTTTGTGTTGCTGTCGGTACCCAAATAGAGAACTTCAATCACGTCTGCGGGAGGAAACGCGATTGTTTTTACGTCTTTGACGAGCGTCTGCGCACACGGGGTGAAATATTTATACAGTTTTAGAACTAGTTAGTTCTAAAACTGTAGGATTACGGAACCGCAGGCTTAGGCTAGTTAGCCTAAGCCTGCGGTTCCGTCCGCGTCGTCGTAGGTTTTCGCGTTTTTTGACTACATCTCCAGTGATTTTCTGATCGGAAAAAATGATCATCCAGGACGGGACTTGAACCCGTGATTTTTTCAGATCAGAAAATCATTGGAAATAGTTAGCATGTAATTGCTAAAAATTTCATTCAAATAGGTACATCTCCATATTTCTAATCAAGTCCAACCAGTCTAACTCGAAACTTCGATATCGCCATTGATTGGTCATAATGACCATTGGTTGTGCAGGTCAGATGGCAGTCGCTCCACGGAAAATATCGAAGTTCAGCCGCATCACAGTTAGACTGGAAGGCCGACCTCAACTGAGTTGGGAAAAAGGTTCAGAGAATGATGATTCTACTCAACTCAACCGATTGTTATCAAAAATTATGTAAGATTTTAAGTCTGACCAAGATCTTTCAAACAAAAAAAACTGTATCAGAATCCGTTCAGTAGTTTTTGTTTCCATCGCGCACAAACAGACAATAAATCCAAAAAAAATATTTTGTGTTCAAAATCGGTCATATTTTTTTTATAATACCTATGTTTATGAAATAAAATGATTACTGATTACTGATTACTGATTACTGATTACTGATTATAACTCCAATGGACAGACACAGTTACTTTATAATTTTATAATAGTACTAGCTGTGTCCCGCGGCTCCGCCCGCGTGGATGTCGAAATCCGTTTCAAAAACTATCCTATCTCTCAAGTTGGATCGAACTGCACATGGTGTGCGAATTTTATTATAATCGGTTAAGTGGTTTAGGAGTCCATTGAGGACAAACATTGTGACACGAGATTTATATATATTAAGATAGAAGGGGAAATAGGACTATGATCAGACCTGAGCTATCTTGTATATAAGTAGATGGGCATATTTGGCCTTGAAAGTGATGGATGAACAACTACATGTAGCGGAGATACGAATGTCAAGATGGATGGATGAGTGGTGTGACAAGAATGGACAGAATAAGAAATGAGTAGGTATATTAGATGCAGTTTGAAAGTTGCACCAGTGAATGAAAAATTGAGAAGCGAGCGACTGTCATGGACATGTTATGAGAAGAGATGAAAGTAATGTTGTTAACAAGGTTCAAAGTATGAATGTGGAGGGCTTAAGGTGCAGAGGGCAACCCAAGAAAAGGTGAATGGAATGCGTGAAAGAGGATATGGAAAAGAAGAGAGAGACTGAGAAGATGACGTCTGACAAGAATGTATGAAGGAGAATGACATAATTATTATGCCGACCTCAACAAGGGCAGTTAGATGAGATGCTTGACTTTATTTCTAGATGGTATTTTTGGAGCCCTATCAATTTCCCCGGAGCGCAAGCTAACCTACCAGCAAGCTTGTGAAGGAGGTAGGACACGGCAGTATCTCCCGCCCGAAATGAGCAGTCCGTCTGGGGTAATATCTCCGCCCTACAGAACATCGCAGCCATAGTAACCATTGTGTTGTGTTCAATTAAATTAAGAGATATTAAATTCTTGTATAATAAATACCTAATTTGTATGTTGATAGCACCCCAATTTGTCCCACTGCTGGACACGGATCCCCTCTCCTCTAACGAGAGAGCTGAGAGGGTTAAGCCTTAATCCACCCACGCTGGCCTAATGTGGGTTGGTGGATCGGACATGTTGTCCTTAGAATTTCTTCTAGGTCTTGTGAATTCCCTCACGATGCGTTCCTTCACCGTCAGCAGATGGTAAATCATGTGATTAGCACATATCAATTCTACAAAGTGAAATTCACATTGGTACTGTCCAGCCAGATTCGAACTCGATACCTCTAAGAAGAGGCCGCTTCTTTATCCATTCAGCTTCGTCTTTTTCGCTCAATCATTTGTATGAAAAGACAATCTACATGCGAATATCAACCTGCGAAACTTAAATTAAACTAGGTTTACAAAATCAACCCTTAAAATTTCAAAAACTGATTACCTGGCTCACGCAAAACACGCTAGCAAAATGACGCCGTGTGTCTCGCGCATGCGTGCTACGCCGGCCTGTCATTATGCGCCGCAGAGGCAAATCATATTATGGCCGATACATCGAGATTATATACAATTATTACTCTAACCGCCAGCGGAGACACGCGATCTCAAATATATGTATGTATGTGAGTTTTTTGTTAGGAATTTCATGTTTGGGAAGTCAGTAGGTACATAAGTAAGTACCTATGTGCTTATTATCGACAGCATCGACTGGATATTTTTATAAGATGTAATACTGTATTCCACCCTCGGCTTCGGAGAGTACACTAAAGTCTTCAGTCCTGTTTCCCAAACAAATATAATAAATATAGCTGCAGTAGTTACAGGCACTCCCGACCCTTCGTACAACTGCGATGTTCAACTGGTTGTGCTACGGAGAAGTAAAGTTGAGTACCTACGGGTCTCCTAACGAGAGAGCTGAGAGGGTATAGGTCTTAATCCACACACGCTGGCCTAATGTGGGTTGGTGGATCGGACATGTTGTCCTTAGAATTTCTTCTAGGTCTTGTGGATTCCCTCACTATGCGTTCCTTCACCGTCAGCAGATGGTAAATCATGTTGTGATTAGCACATATAAATTCCATAAAGTGAAATTCACATTGGTACTGTCTGTCCGGATTCGTACTCGATACCTCTAAGTAGAGGCCACGTCCTTATTCATTCAGCTACTATCGCTTACAGAATATGTATATATTTATTAAACCTTATATATTTGTTATTTCCTGACCTAAATTAATAAAAAAATATACGATTTTATTACAGTATATTAATTGCATCACCCGCAAAAATCGATTCTCTAACATCCCACAAACTTTGGAGCCAAACCTGGCGGCCATGTTCACAAAGAGTATTCACAAACAGTAGCCGGTGCCAACAATGGTATTATGCCTCTAAATAGATCCCATACGTGGGCACTCAACCCTACAGGGCACAAAGGATCATTGGATCGTGTGATCCGATTAGAATCTATTACAAATACATTTTACACTTGGCTTAAGCGGATTTAAGTTTGGATATACCGTTGTCAATAAGAGAATATTATGGTGGATAGTGGATACTGAATAATTTGGATGTCAAAATTTATATGGTTTATGTCGTGTTATCCCACGGCGTGAGGTATAATTTGTGAAATATTTGGTGGTTTCATACATAGATTCAATTGTCGTAATAAAATATATGTTAAAAATTTAGTTCTGATCTGATCGAACAAATGTCAAACTGGACGTATTACCTAAAGAGGAAAGAGAATAGCAATTACGTTTCATTCGCATTACAAAGTCTATATCTTAGGTCTTTTTAGGGCTTTTTTCAACTTTCGGTCACGATAAAAACATTAAATATCTAAATTACAATATTGTATGCTATTGTGATAAGAATACTTTTTTGGCACTTGTGAGATCAAGACGAGATCGGAACTAAATTTGAACATATTTTATTACGTACCTACCTACCTAACCCTCTCGATTCGGAAAATTGTTTTTAGAAACTTGTTGTGTAGTAGAATTTCTGGTCCAAGTTTTTTAATAAAGGTACAGGCGTTTGTGGTTTAATTTAACACCGTATCCGTCACGAATTTAGAAAATATGCTTGACAAAAATTATTGCGAAACAGTTTTTTAATATCAAAAAGGTAGACAGTAAATCATAAACTAATTTTAGTATACGGTACTGTACTATTTAAATGAAATTATACACATCCATCATGCCTTTGTCGGACACAGGTAACCATTGTCCATTTCTTTCACCTAGAAAGCGCGCGAACAATGGATTAAAAAAAAATTGCACGTTTGACAGTTCACGCTTGCTTGAGATTTTGAATTTGGAATATTTGGTACAATCTTATCTATTATAGAAATATAGGAGTGGATAGCACAGTTTTATTTATTTATCTAAGCTTCCATAGACAAAGTGCTTGGACTTTTTTTTGCAGGCGTAGAAGCCCTTCCGAGATCCACCTCCGCAGAGAAGACAGTGGTGATTATATCCGTTCTGTGATGGGGATCTATAGCCGGAAAGTAACTTATGAAGAAAATCCTCATGAACCCTTGGTGAACTTGACTGCCCCCGTTCAGCAGGTTATCGTACAATAAAGGTTATGGAGCTTGCGTACCTATGGATGGAAAAGCGTATACCAAATACGTCTCAGGCCTGAGATCATTAGGGGGCCATCTTGAATCCGGAGATGGCCCGGGTCAAGCCGGGTGCGAGGGAAATGCTCTACGGGCCACGTTACACCCTGGCGTCAGAAGACCCTAGATGGCGTAAGGTTTTAGTCGTTAAGAGTCCGAGATAACCTGCCCCGCTGGCCGCGGGGTGGGTATCCATGAGGATTTCCGCACGGAAAAAAAGGCCTGAGCTCATTTTTATAGTCTATACCGACTTCTGGCTCTTCTACAGAATGGAATAGTGTTGTCCTGTCACATAACTGAGCCTGTATCCACACTGAGAGTGCTGCCCTCCCTTTCTTTCCTTTTTTTCTTATTCTACTCGTATCTCTCTATTTACAACGCGAGAATAACATCTTTTGGTATTGCAAGTGTATAGAGGCGACGACGGTTACAACTTAGCAACATTAGGTGGACCATATGCTTCACTAATACTAATTCTACAAAAAAATAAAGAGTTTTATAACATCTTCACAAAATGAACGGGACAGGTTTTAACAAAAAAAAGTGTTGCCAAAATAAAGTAGCGCCAAGACATGTCATCGAAAAGTGCATTATCATTTACTAATGTATTTTAATAAAAAATATTTCTGAGGATACTGTCGCGTCATCGTTCGGAAATGGTGGTAGGTAACGTCTCTATCCATAGAGTCAAAATATTGACGTTCTAGTTTTGAATTTTTGATTTATTGCTGTAATTTTTTTTATTTGGCAAAGGGTATTTTGTAGAGTCGATATTAAGTTGCAATAGTTTTACATCTTAATCACGAAAGATTTGATGTTATTTTCTAATCATTTTCATATAGGTATTTTTATATAGATAATATAAAAATACTACTTACCTAAGTAGTTTTTCTAATGGTTTTTATTTAGTTGGATTCTGTTTTTCATCTTAAGTTTGATAGCATCCAAAGTTTGCACTTTCGAGTCTAGGGTTTCTATCCATCCATTCATAATTAGGTTTACTTGGCTATCATGGAAGCAACTAGGTATCTTTCAACCCACCAATAACTATGGGTATATACCCCTATGAACGTGCGCAGGAGTCTTGTCCGTCAGTCAACAGGAGACCCAATAATACACCCTTTCATTCCTTACAAGATGTTACTATGTTAGTCTGCAAAGTAGGATCTAAGACGTATATTAGCAGTCTAACGATCGTAAGGTCACCGGTTCAAACCCGATGAACTATAACATGGTGATAATGCTATCATAATTTAGTCGAAAGGTCAGTATGAATAGACTAATATTCGTTATTCCTACATAGGTTGGTTTATATAAAAAGGTCAACATTATGCGTATACTGTAGAACTCCAATAAGTTCATAAATCATGTAATTTGTTCGCCATATTGGTAAGTAATTGGTAAACAATCCTTTGGTAACGTCAACAGATTATAAATATAATAGATATATTTTGTAAAGGTAAATTTGAAGGCAAATCAAAGGTAATTTTTATAAAATATGTCCATAGATAATGGTAATTATTTTTGCACCTTTACTGATATGGTTAAACTGGCTCGGAGAGCACGTTAAGCCGTCGTCGGTCCCGGTTGCCATACAAACATCTATGCAACATCTACCCGTAACGACTGCCATTAGATGTTTGTATGGCAACCGGGACCGACGGCTTAACGTACTTTCCGAGTCATGCATACAAATATTTGCACTGAGCGGGGATCAAACCCACGCCTCCTGTGCAGCGGCCGCATTCACTACCGCTACGCCACATAGGCTGTCCTACCTTAGTAACAACAGTGTTTATAATGAAGCAACTGTAAAGTAACATAAATATTTGACAAAACATTATTAATCACACTCTACCTAGTGGGTGGCAAAGATAAAATAAAATCACAAACGGAAATACATAATTTAATATAGATGACGATTTAAAAAGATCAAGTCAGCTAAAATGGCGCTAACATGCCATTTTACAGATTATACAAATGAAAAAAAAAACAAAGACCCGCCGCGCAAAGGCACCGCGCGTTCAGCCAAAAAAACTAAATTAACACAAAATTTTCAATAATTAAAACTCACCTTGTTAGTGGGACTTCGATGGTTTCATAACTCGACAAATATAAATTTTCAGCTACTATACTCCTTATTACAAAGGGATAGAATTTAAATTATTTATTTTAGTTATTTAAATTGCGTTTTGTTTGTAGTTCGAAATGTGCCGAAGTAAATTGCATTTCACGTTTTATTATTTATTTGATAGTCCCTTTGGACTTATAGACATAATGCCTTTGCTACCAGCGTTTTGCGTTCGTAAAACTTTAATCCTTTTTAAATGGTATTCAATATATCTATTTATTTGTAATGGCGATTGGATAATAAAATTTATGTTAGCAAAATGAAATGTTAAGAGACTGAAGTATTTATTTATGGTAAGCAGGTAGAAACTTTCACATCTTAAGAAAAGAGAGATTTTTAAATAAAGTGATCAGTGTAAATGTTATTGTGTGTTTATGTATCTAATAATTGGATTGGCTGACTTGACGGTCAGTGAAATCGGTTTTATTAACCGACTTCAAGGAATGACGAGGTCGTCAATTCGACTGTATTTTGTTTATGTTTGTTCCTCAGAACTTTCGACTGGGTGAACCGATTTTAATGATGCCTTTTTATTTGATAGCTGATGCTTTACGTGTGGTCTCATTTAAATTAAGCCCGTTGAAGTCGTTTTTTTTTAAGAATTATTTAGCTATGAAACGTGAAAACAATAAACCTGTATTACAAGATACGAGACTTGTATGAGATAAAGAACTATGATGTCACACTTCGTGATTTGCCTATAATTTACTATCTTCCAGTGTTTTTTTTTAAGAAATTATTAACCAAAATTACTAATATTCGCCAGGGTTTGAACCCGCGAACCTAAAATATCTGACTTTTTTTCTATCGCGAACCGTCATATTGACGTGACCGATAGAAAAAAAGTCGGATATTTTGGACATGGTCACACTGAATCACTTCCTGACACTGACCTCAAGACCGTCTCTGCACAATTATGGTCTAATTTGATACAGTTATGGTGTATAGCCATTTTTTCCCATCGTTTAACTTACATGCGATCAATTTGTCAGAATTATGTTTACTTACATACAATCAAGTGCATCTGTTTTGTTAACATGCGAAGGCTGAATGGCACCACACGTAGATAATGATTAGGGCATTATCTACAATACTTACATTTTTTTATACTACTTAGGTGGGCAGACAAGCACACGGCCCACCTGATGGTAAGCGGTGGGGAGGGTGGAGATGGGGAGTGGTTGTGAGCTCTGGTTACTCTACTTACCGCCGGGAACATAACAACGGTGTTCTGTAGGGCGGAGGTGGACATTATTATGAGTGCTGTCCAAAATTTCGACACCGACTGTTGCCCCGTTCAAATCCTCAACCGTGCAGGTGTTGGGGCACAGTTTGCAGAGGTGCACCACAGCCATAGCCTCTACCCTCTGCATCCAAATAGCCCCATTTCACCCGGTTGCTTGGTTTGATACAAAATAACAGAATTGAGGCATTTGTGAGTAATAACTTAGCTCTAAAATTTGGTATACCCCAGGGCTCTATTCTTGGTCCAACTCTCTTGCAACGTGCCATATATTATGTGCTTAAAACGTACCTTAAGTGCTTGCAAATTGCCTTATGTAGGTACTTGAAAAGTGCCCTATATGCTTATAACTTCAAAGTTTGCACTTATGCACTTCTACAGAAGGGAAAAGCAGGGAAAATCAACAAAGTGGTTATTGAAAAATTAATAAGTGTATGCTGGGACCCATTAAAATTTTTGGGGCCCAGACCAATACCTGATTAACGGATGAGGCTATGGCAAGAATTTTCCTCTTGAGGTCAGTCGAAGTTAAGTGGTCAGATACCAGTCGCTATTATAAAGGTCAGAAAGTGGAAATCGAAACTCTGGATGCAAACGGGATGGGTAAAAATTGAAAAAATAAAACAGCAGTTTTCATTATTAATCATTTATTTATAGCAATCATTGTGTACATAAACAACTATTATCGTTTAGTAGTTACAACAAAGACTTAACCTACAATACTAAAATCACAATATTAACACAACACAATATTGAAATAAATTGGCAACCCCTTTTCATTTCACCTGTGTTGCGAGCGAAAAAAATCCGCAAAGGGCTATTAGACCTCCCTGTAACAATAGATGAATAAGACCCTATTATTGGGCAAAAAAATTGCAAAGGGCCGACTCATTTTGATTGTCATTTTGGCCGTAAAAAATGATGGACGTGCCTAAATATGTTAGAAAAGAAGCCGACAAACTTCGGCCACGATCGGATGTGTTCGGCCATCATCGGTTGGCGCATGGCGCTAAAAATTGCTAACTATTGTGGGCCACTTTGTATTTTCTTTGTGATTGAACGTATTATTTGAAAATAAAGAGTTTTATGGATGGCTTGTGTCATTTGTGTACTTATTTGAGCTTTTGTTATAGCTAAAGACTTGTAGATTGATGCTATGAGACCAGTAATTTAAATAAACAAAGTTCCACAGATTGAAAACTGTTAATTTAACTTTTTTCGCGCCTTTACAGATGACAGCTAAATAAAAAAACTAATTGTATTTTATAGCCGCTTTGTAATGACAATAAGTTAGTGCATAGAAATCTTTAATATTTAATATTTAAGGAAATAATTTAGCTCTATGTGAAAACACTAGCTTACGACTCTACAATTTCATTATATTGGAGACAGAAAGTATCCTTCAAGAAAAGTATTTACTTACTATTACCTACTTTGATTAAACTATTGTATTAGGATCAGGATTTTAATCTAATTAAAGAAATTGCGTGCTAAGAAACAGGCCAAACCAAAAAAAAAACAAAAAAAAAATCTTTCTCTATTCATTTCGTTCAGGAATCATTAATAACAAGTCGTCTAACACAGTAGTTTATTAAGTTTTGTTCTATTTAACGGCCACCTTTTTTCTGTATTATTTATATTCTTTGACATTTATTGTTTGTTAGTGATCTTTTTGTTTAGTCAATTTTATTTTTATGAGCCGTGAAGATCCTTTGTGGTATCCCGTATCTTTATGACTTTGCTCTGTGGTAAGCGTGCGATAAGGTTGTGTGATGATTAGTTTTTGAACTAATTAAAAAGTTAGTTTTAGATGATTGTAAAAATAGGTTGTGTTAATTTGGATTTTATTTTGGGTGTTTTATTTACACGAAATGATTAGGTTAAAGTGCTATATTAAGGCAAGGGGTACTACAGGATGGGGATGATGATATGGTCGTAAGGTTCTTACTAATAGGTATTGCATAATGACCGTTTTTGTTTTCAGAAAATGTATGCATTTTAAAATTAGCTTTGTCTAACTAAAACTGAAATTATGATTTTTTATTATTTGTAGTTCGCGAAATAGGTCGAAAATAAACAATCAAACTAAGTCAAAATTTATTACTAAACGCAAAGTGGACTAAAATAATAAGTAATATTCTTTTGAACGTCTTCAATACATTTTGCACCAAGAGCTATGTAGCGTCTACTAATTACTACTTACTACTTAGGTATGATTTTGTATGTAGCTTTGTTGGATGAATCGAGAAATTGAATTTTTCTATTATAAAAATGAAAATTTTTCAACAATAAAAAAAATAGTCATCATTCTTTTTCATAAATCACAAGGAATCATCATTGAATCCAACATTTAAATGTCTTTGTGGAATTTTTAATCAGATGCTATTTGTTGAGTACCTATGCTGGTTAAAATCAAGATCAATGGAGTCCTAGCTGACACAGGCCATCATAATTACACTGAAAAGTTACCCGCACTTATGTCACACGACTAATAAGGCAGTCAATTCATATAAATTACTTAATTTAAAATAAATTATAACGAAATTAGAATTCAATTTTATGGAAAATAACCATTTAAAAGTAAAATAAATAAACAATAAAAAATTATAATATAACCCGCTCCACGCTCCTATTAAAATTTCTAGGAAACGAAATTTGTATTTCGAAGCCGCTTTTATACTGTCCAATAAATGAGCTTGAAGCCGGCCGCCATTAAAGAATAAATATTATTATGTTATGGCTTGAGTTTTGTACCTTATTAGACTTTAATGAGTTCGGGTGGCGCTTCTTTGCTCGAATTAAGAAAAAAAAAGAAATACTGTGTTGCGCATGCGCTTGCAGATTGATGAAAAGCGTTTCTTTTTTCATTTACTTTACAGACAATCTATTGAGAAGGGGCTTAATATAATATCAAGTACCTAAATAGTGTTGTTAAACTGCTATCTTCAGTATAGGTAAGATTACTTTCAGTTAAATTGTAAAAAAAAGGAAAGGACAAAATATTTCAAGCTCAGAGAAATTTTAGTTTAGTATGATTATTTTTACTTGAAAATCTATTTCTAAACCTAATCTACAGAAATATAAAATATTACTAATATTTGACTATAAGATGTTACAAATTATTTATTAAAAAAAGTTACGAAACTAGCCGTTGAAAAATAGTTTTATGTATAGGATTTTAGATTGACATAGTCATTTAAATCACTGGTATTATAACAATAATACTTTCAATTCAATTCAATTCAATTCAATATATTTTATTGCGAATTATGGGTATGATATAAAGGTCTTACAATATAATTTAATTTACTTACCGGTAGTTTTATCTTAGTTAATGTCTAGTATCTACATAGGTATCTACTTCCATTTCTAGACGAAACTAGATAGTACCTAAGTATAACCTACTTAATTTTGAAATTGATAATGTTATTCTTGCATTTTAGCCGTCAAATGGGACATAATTGCACAAATGAGTTTGTATTTAACGACATTTAGTGTCAGTATCGGTTACAAAGACAAATATAATGTCAGTCACGATGGTGCGAGCCTCTTCGTACCCACTCTGAAACAACAATTAATTTCGTATTCTTGGCCTATCAGCTATAAATTAATAGAAAGTTATTAACCGCCTCGTATACAGAGTTTATGAGTACCTAAGTAGCAAAGACTATGTACCTATATATCAATGAGTTTCATAGGTAGGTACTAGGTACTAGAACGGTTGTACGAAAAAAAATGGCTTCATAAATAGCATCAAGCAACATTATACTACGCGCAAAATGTTGTAGCTTTTGTTCTGATAGGTACTTAGTTACCTAACTTTACAAAAAGTGCGCTATGCTTATACAGGTAGGTGTTAAAATTCATTAACCCGCTATCTAGTCTATCGTGGTCTAGTGTTCTGAATTCGAAGTTTAAAATTCGTAGGGATGCAATTTTATACGAAAAAAATGTATACAAATTCAAAAAGAGAGTTTTGGCGCCAACGCTGAAAGGGACGCATCGCGGCATTGTATCATTTTCTAAAATTAGTGTAAAATGTAGTTATTATGTGTAAAAATGGTGGATTTTTAAATATAACATCTTCGGTAACGTGCACGAGTTCGGGAAAGTGGTATATTACCGTGAATTGTGCTTTTCAACGTTGATTTCAAAACTCCATAGAAGCCTCTAGTAAAGTCTCCACTATTTTACTGGGGTAAGACTATGACTGATTTGACTATTGACTGACCTTGACTATGACTAAATGACGAAAACTCTGCAACTTATTGCATTTAATATGAACAAGAAGAATACTGATGACAAGGCAGCATGGTTATAGAACCTTAGCCTGTTCCGAAAGGAGCAAATATAAAAAAAAAAAAAAAAAAAACAAATTCAAAAATCCAATGATTCAACGATATACTTTTCGTTTTGCCTTAAGTAAGGGTTGTACTCTTTTCAAAAGTTTGTATCGCACAAATCTTGGTTTTTCCTAGTTGCGATAAAGCTTAGTACCTATATTTGCGTTATTGGCGTTCAAATAACAATAGATATAAAAACAAACAGTGCTGTGTATAACAACAACATTACATTTTTCATAATAAATCCACAATAGTTTTGCTATTTCTCAGAATACAATTGCTCCGATGTAATTATACATTTTGATTCTCAACCAACGTGACGTCACATCATATCCGGCACTGCTGTGCTGAGGTTATCGTAAACAACCATCTATTGTCATTTTAATCTATGTACAGATTGTGTAAAGATGTTATTTTTTTCATTATGTTGGTACAAGAACATAATTTTCTTATCTGGACATGCCAATGTCATAGGTTGACCATTTCCATGCCACGACATTGTGCGGACATTGTGTGATTACTGCGTAGACTTTGCAGACATATTGTGGTTTCTGGTTGAGGCGGGACTTAATTGAGATTTTTTTTATATAATTCAGTCCGTCAATTGATTTTACCCCGCTGGATGGAAGCTAGGGTAAAGTCCAGAGGATACGGACCACCATTCTCTAGATATCATTCGTTCCAAAATGGCGGTCCCTACTTTGACGGCCTAGACAGATGTCTTTTCACGCCCTGCTAGAATTAGGGATTCTAAGATTGTAAGAAAGACCTATGACTGGTGGTCAAAATGTTGACTTTGTAAGTGCCGCTTAAAATGCCGATTATTTTAAAATTGTAATACCCGCAAACCAATTTACTACAAAAGCAAGTTATAAAATACATTTCAGAACACAAGCGGGTTAATTTAAGTTCTTAAAATACCAGTTTACTTGACTCCGTATTAAAGTGACATGTTACTTGTCAAACTGACAGCCCGCCATAATATTTTTACAAGTTGACGGCGCTAACGGCCCCTCACTACTCCACACTTCGAACTAATAAATTAACCTGCTACTGTTATTTTATCGAGCGCTTTTTAATTAGCTTGGAATTGCTAAAGTTTATACTTAAGTATAAAATATAGTCTGTGGAGTTTAAAAATGTTTAAATGAGTTTCAACTTAACAAAAAGTGACAGTTTGTTTCATTATGAACATTTTTTAAACGCTTTTATTTAAGTTATAGGTAAATAATATAGGTAACTCGAGTTTTAAGATATTGTTTACGTCCATAGGCCACGGTGACCACTTCCTATCAGGTGGGCCGTGTGCTTGTCTACCACCTAAGTAGTATAAAGAAAATAGTCGAATATTTTTATTCATCTTTTTCTAATCTATACTCTAATATAAGCTAATATTATAAAGAAGAAAAGTTTGTGTGTTTGTATATTTGTTAAATTTTAAGAAAATTCTTTCACCAATAGAAAATACAACATTATTGCTGAGTGTCATAGGCTATGTATTTTATTGGAAAACTGGAATTTACACCCGGGTGAAGCCGGGTCCCGGGCCGCTAGTTATTTAATAAACCTGCGATATTTTATCATGAATGTGAAGTGTGTGCGTATGAATGTTTATTATCACATAGATACCGATCATTATACCTAACTACTCAACAAAATTTGATGAAATTTGAAAACTTAGGATCTAAAACAACAAATAATAGGCTAAGTAATCTAAAGACAAAGGTGGTGTGGCGGTAGTGCCTTCGACTGCTACGAGAGGGGGCGCGAGTTCTGGAAACACACTATTTTATCCCGGAAAAGGGTTTCTAAGGGTTCTTCAACAGAACAACTGCAGGTTAGATATCAGCTAATACGTTTATAACGAAAATTCAAGTATTTCTAGACGTAATTTTATAACATAAAAGGGTGTAGTTTTATTACGTATAAGTATTTAATTACGTTTATAAAAACATGTTAATGGTTATTATATAATGACCTTTCGGTAATAGATGTAAAGGGTGGCACGCGCCTTTTGTTTAGTTGAAGAATAACGGATATTGTATCAATCAACTAGTAGTTGCCCGCGGGAACCTTTCCCGGGATGAAAGTAGCCTATGTATTATTTCAGACCCTAAGCTATCTCTGTGACAAATATCATTCAGATCCGTCAAGCCGTTTTTGGGTGAAATAATCATTATATTTCATGCAAATAATATAAAGCTGAAAAGTTTCTTTGTTTGGTTGAACGTGGTTATCTCAGGAAATACTGGTTCGAATTGAAAAAATGTTTTAGTGTTGGATAGCCTGTTTATCAAGAAAGATTTTAAGCTATATATCATTACGCTACCATCCAGGAGAGCGGCGCAGTTATCATAAATTTCAATAAATTATTAAATGCTCGAAATAGACCTCTTCCAATGTGCCGTCAATCCACGCATCCCGTCTATCTTTTTTCCGACTATGCTTAAAATACAAACATACATATACTCACGCCTTTTTCCTTCCGGGGTAGGCAAAGACAACAGACCGCCATCTGCCTCTGTCTTAACATTATTAGGTCTTTCATGCAAGCCCGCCGGTTTCGAGTGCTTAAAATAGGACTAATCATTATGCTATGATAATCTTTACAGCGCTATCTACACCCAAAATAAACAACTACTTAGCTTGTGATAATAGATCTGGAATGTGGATAAGCATGGGTACTTAGATATACTAACATTACCTAATAATACAGACACAACAGTGAAATTCCCAGCAGTTTTTTATATGGGACACGTTTTTATATAGGACTTCACCTGGACTCGGGTCACCACTACTTATCTACCTACACCGGTACCGTAGTGCTTCAGTGGCGGCCCTCAGCTTGACGGCCTCATCAAATGCTATTCTCTAAGGACACAGACTTGCATTCGTTGCTGCGACAGCGACGAACTGCTTTCGGTGATAAAGTTATGTTGTAAAATCAAACGGAGCTGTGGTTCCAGGCCTTAATAATCGGGCAACGCGTCGTGATAGGCTGCTTTGTCACGACACGTTGCCCGATTATTAAGGCCTGGAACCACTAATAAGACAAACGAGACAAAATAATTATTGTGATTGTAAATGTAATAAATCTACATCCCTACTTAGTAAAAAAATAGGCCAACCGAGTAAAATAGGCGAGTCTAAGTAAAATAGGCGGGATATTTATTACAATAACCTATGTCAATTTTAGGATCAATATTCTTTATCATCATCACATCGTTAGTCTCGGTACTCTTTCTATTGTTTTGGCTCAACTTGACCTTACCAGGAGTGACTGCCATTTAACTACCGTGAGGAAAGCCTGCCCTAGAGCCTCGTCTGCCAATAAGCAAGTGTATCGGCTTGCAGGTAAGTGTGGCTTGCAGGTAAGGGTGGCTTCCAGGTAAGGGTGGCTTGCAACAATTACCTATTCCTAATAATATACTACAGCATCGTACACAGAGCTATCTAGACCCAAAGTAAGCATAACTTAATCAGTTATATTATGTAGGTACCTACTAGCCTACGCCCGCCCGAGTGGAAGTCGGTTTTCACGTTTTGATCAAACATACCTAAAAATCTAAATCTGACCAAGACCTTTCAAACAAAACAACCGCATCTACATCCCTTCAGTAATATTGTTGCAACCATTGCACACTCGGACAAACAGACAAGAATTCCAAGAAATATATTTCCCTGTTCAGAATCGTTCCTATAGGAACATAAACCAAGTATTTTTTTATATCTCCAATTATGTACAGACACAGTTAATTTACAATTAAGTATATACATACATACCTACTTAGATAGATTTTCTTTCGTAAATCCATATAAATATAGGAGTCAGACCAGTGCAAATAGAATATTTATGCGTACAAACATTTGTACTGAGCTGGTATCCTCCATAACCTCCATTGTAGCATTCTAACGCTACTACCATGCTATAAGGTTGAAAATGAACTCAAAGTATAAGTAGGTACATTAGGATTCAGATGTTATTGTCACTTTTAATATTAATGAATATGGTATTCAAATTTATTCCAAGTAGATAGGTATATATGAATGAAAATGGCGTATTTTGGTATAAGTACTACCAAAGTACAATCAATAACAAAATAGTTTTCTAACTAACTTTCTTTTGTTATTATAAAATGTTATTTCTATCTTCTCAGTATACCTGATGTATACTAGATACAAGTATTAAGTAGTAATTAACGTAATGAAAATAAAAAGAGTGTGATGCCCCTGGGGTTGCACCATCAGGTGGACCGTGTCCTTGTCTGCCACCTAAGTGGTAAAAAAACCACTTGCTTGACGTTTACATGCCTAGGTACCAATTAAATCTAGTACACATGATCAAATCCTAACCTACCTTACCTTAACACTAGGCAATACCAAAATAAACCTATTGACAGTTTTGACAATCTTAAAAAAAAACTTAATTAAAAGGAAATACATATAGGTAGAGGTATGAACACTGAATCTTGTGTGCTTTCCATCAAACTCACAGTTGAACACACTCACGCACTGAGTTTCGGAAAAATATGCAAAAAAGAAATACAACACTTCAAAAAAATCCTTACGGCTTAAGTCTGAATTGATAGCCACAACTTTTCTGTCTGCACATATCCGTGGACACGCGGGGCGTGGTCTCCCGAACAGGTTACAAAAGCACAGAGTACCGTCAAAAATATCCATAAAAAATATATAATAGTAACCCTGGCGCCAACGATCGATCTTGCAGTGCCAACCCGTGGCTCGTGCACGTACAAACGAAAAAAATCGCGCCACGGCAACCCACCAATCAGCTGAATGCTCCACCTTTGTATTATACCGCCTAGAAATAAGCCACGCCTACGGAACGACAGTGGCGCCGGCGAGCCCATACAAGTGGAAGCTACGAGTACTAATTAGAAGGAGATAGAACGACGCTGGGCCGTTCGTTTCTCGCACAATTTCCCCCAACCGATCATTAAGTGCTTAAATTCAACGGGAGTTGGTTGTGTCGGATTTCTTCGGAGGGGTACGCTATTAAAATATCCACAAACATTATCTTTAATTGGACAGAATTTTGTGCTTGTGTGCGTTGGCGAGCTGTTTTTTTTTCTCGAAGCCAGTGACGATTCTGTTTTTTCGAAACTTGATGACTGTTATCATTCGTGTTTAGTGTGAGGTGATCGCCTGTGATTCTCGTTCTTATAGCGATATTATGACTCGATTGCGGTACGTGTTGTGATTAAAAATGACATCGGTGACGTAAAACGCGAAAATCGAAATCCACTGACGAAGTAAAATTGGAAAATGATGCCACGTGCTCCATAATTGCTGAATCGTAATGCATGGATCGCTAATTGATAAGCAATTATCTTTCTGTCCCGTTCTTTCTAATTGCTAGCAATAATAAATTTAATTGCTACGCTACACCAAATCAGTGTTGTACCTATTCATCAGATTTAATTTATAAAAAAATATAGATTCATATTTCTAAATCGAATTCGACCAATCAACTGCTTTTCCGAAGTTCGAAAAGTAAAGGACAAGTGTACGGCAAAGACAAGTGTTTAAAAAGTAAAAACTAATATAATAAATTGTGTGACTTCTGTGGTGTTAAAAAAATATTGTGAAAAAGTGATGCTGTGTATACCCGCGTGATAACACCAAAAACCGTAAGTACACTTATTATTATATCTAGAATAATAAAAAACCTCAAAGGGTTAACGACAAAAATAAATCTTCAGAAAACTTTAGAAAAATAAAAATCAAAAATATTTAATCTATCCAAGAAAGTATGTCAAACATTCCAAAAGTTAACATAGACCATTAGACATTACAGACGTAAATATTATTTAAAGAAAATCAATGAAAATCGCATTTCAATTTAGGCCTAATAAGAAACTAATTGGAAGAAATCAATACCTATTCCAATCAGAAACCTAAGTATAAAATCGAAAATAGAACATAAAAAATTTCTCATGCACTTATTCCACATAAAAAATAAACAAACCCGCCTTATGATCCAGTAGGACCATAAAAAACATACCTAAGGGTTTTGAAGGCAACGATTGCAAAATAAATACCATTATAACTTGAAGGTTAACCATTTTGCAATAACTCAGTTTGAAGTTACTAAAAATAGCCATTAGTAGTATATGAAGCTACAAAAAAAATACCAAAATATTTGGACAAGCCGTATTAACTTTTCTAGCATTGATTTTGTTTTAGTTAGGTATAACACATTGTCCAAAATACATTGCAATAGGTTACAAGTCCTTCACATTATTCAGCAGAAGTTAATGACCAAATTGCTGCAAAAAAATTACAAGACGATTTCAATGAAAGTGGAAAGAAAGTCCAGAAACTTAATTTCTACATACAATTCGAATCTAAACTGTTGACAAGTAAGGTATAAGGCCTACAGTTTAGGTTATTTAGCACATAGATGATGTTAAAGTTAACTAGCATCCTATTAACAGTGTCAAAATACTTTTTTCGTAACAGCACTCTCTAGATTCCATCGTTAGACTACAATTTTTGATATTTATCACCAATCCCCATCTTTAGGTAGCAATATTATAATTTTGCAACTACGACTATATAGAATGAACAATCTAAAAGACCTGAACCTGATGTATATTATCCCTCGTCACATAGCGAATTATGTACCTATGAATCCTATAGATGAACTCGCTCTTTGAACTTTGTTAATATACTCGTATCTACTCTAAATAAGATAGGTATTCATCCCAAAAGATCTCTTTCCATACTACAAACTCAATATAATTGAGTACATCAAGATATAAATAACATATTGATACTTGGATTCATAATATCTGACCGCCAAATTCTAAGCTGGAATTGCTTATTCATAATGTCAGACGAACGGCCTTACATACTATGAAACGAATCAATTATAATCGAATCAATTTTATTTATGAATTCGATTAAAAACCAAGAATCTTTGCCGGCGGTTTGTCCGAGAATTATCAGGTTCTCGTATCCTTAAACATGCATTTTATGAGATTATACAACTTCCTCTATACCTATGTTACTGCCAGGTACTAAAAGTAATTACATAGGCAATAGTATGCAATGTGCTTTTTGATGTGTTATGTTTCCTTTACGGGCATTTCATTTAAAGTTAGAATCATCAAATGAGAGAATAGATTTATGCAAATTCTAGATTTATTGCAAAGCTACAATTACCGTCGCAGTCAGGTAAAAACAGTGTAGCTATATTATCATTCAAAAAAAGCATCCATGTCAAAGAATTTATAACTTACCCTGACAAAAAATACATTAGTTTTTTTTTCAAAGAAAAAATGCGTCATCAACTCTATCAAACGCTTTTCCGGAATCGCAAATAGTAATTACGTCACCATTTCGAGGAATAAACGACATAATATCTACGCGGGCAATCAAATCAACCCTTTGCTTCCCCTTGCTACGAAAGAATAAAAAATCGACACACACTTTCAGATTTACAGCTAATTAGAATTGTATTAGTGTTTATTTTACATGAAATGAATGTTATTGACTTCACCGATATCCAGAGCAATTCGTTCTTACTGATTACTTTAGTGTTAAAACAAAATATTAGAAAATGTATGCAGGGAATATTTCAATTTCGAATGTAATCCGGCAAAGATATGAACCTCTACGAAGATCTTCAGGGCCCAAGCTAACCTCATCTGGAAGCCGGTACTTCTGTTCATTAACTTTCCCGCAGGGTTTTCGCTCGGAATTGAGGCTATTAACCAAATTTTAGGAGGGAAGAATAAGAGATTGGCTCCTGGACTCCAAACTGCAAGTGTTCGGCGCTTGGATGGAGAAAATAGGGCAAAGATATTACAACAAGCGGATGAATCCAATTCCAAGTTCAATTGACGTCTTAATACGCTCTCCTTACTAAAAACTAAGCCCTAACGCTTGTTATAACATTCATCTCGTGTTCATTTAAATTGTGAAATGATAACTTAACCACGAATTTTTTTCTTCCACGGGGATACAGATTTAAAAAGCTACTTTTTATAATAATGTGTGAATTTAAAGAAAAAAAACATACTTATAATGTCTGTGTTCCGTAACCTAAATTACACACTATGCTATGTTTGCATCTTGATAGCACTGTGTAATATTTCCAAGAATTTTATAATACCTAGTACAAATAATCATTTAATAGGTATGTATATACCTACCTAGTATTATCGTCAGAAAACTGTAGCTACTCTTCGCTCCTGGTATGATAATCATACTCCAATAAGATTATTGCAGAAAATAATGTAACAGGTTACCTATCAATCATATTAGATGAATGTAATTACTTCAAGATATAGGTACTAGTTTGTTCTAATATTCCATATTTTTCCTTGTAAAGGTGCTAAGTTAGTTCAGAGTCGTGTTGGAATCATAATATTTCTTCTTTTAAGCCAATAAATAAGTACAAGGCCCTTGAAGTTAAGCGGTAATCTTTGCCCGATAGAATCACATCCAATCATAATTATACAATATCAATATCATATCATTTATACTCAAGACTGGAATAAAACTATCTTTCTAGTTTCCATGTTATAGAATATTGTGTTTTTATTTGTGACCACTTTTGTTCCAAATAAATATTTCTTCCTTTCCTATTTTTTTTTTCATAGTCTTGTAACTGTATTACCAAAATTAACCCCAGAAAACAGAGAATTACAATAAGTGGGCACTTATAACTAACTCTACTGTACGAGTTTAAATGTTTTTTTATTAAACTCATATTATAATATATGAGTTTAATAAAAAACTTATTCTGCATAATATCTCTATTGGGCTATAGGCAAAGGGCCTTACCCATTATCTTGAGGCCAAAACTAACCTCACTTAACTAGTCGCGACTAGTTGAATGCAACTGAGAAATCGCTATAAGGATGATGATCGATATTGGTATTTATACACATAGATACACAGGTGTAACGACCTTCATAACATTAATAGAACACTGTCTATGGTCCTACGCAATATGGAACGTCATTTCTAATATCGACTGGACACTTTGACCAAACTTAATAAATTTAGAATTGAAATTTTTCTCCAATTAGGAAATAAAACCCGGGATGTCATCTTCTCTCGTTGTCAGCTTTTACGGTAACTTTTGCAGCTTTTATGTAGTTTCATCAAGTTCTTCAATACGGGGGTAGACAGTAACAATAGCCCGCTATGCGCTTCTGTCGTTACACATTACATGAGCCATCTTTACTGTCATTAAACCTTTCTCCGCGGGTTCAAGTACTTTTTTCTTGCCCTTTTTCAACACCTCATTAATTTGATCAGTGCATGCTCTGTGAGGTCGACTCCGGCTTGCCTGCCCGCTTACGTGTATCTTACATACTTGGTGTGTCCACATTCATATTTTAACATATACTAGCTATATATTTTTAAAATCAATCACATCCCATCTATCTTACTTTCGAATGTTAGCTTTTTTACTCCACGCCCAAGCTCATCCGTCTCTTTGAGTGCCATGACGAATTGCCAGTAAGAACGGTGTCTGAGATCTGCTTGTCAAGTAAATTGGTGATTGCTGCCATATGATTTATTGCCAGACAGATGGTATATAGCATTTTCTAAGGTCAGTTTTATGTAGTTGGATGTAGGTATACATTGATCATTTCAAACGTACTGTACACACAAATGCACCGTAGATAACTAAATAAGATTTTAATTTATTTTACTGTTGCCGCCTCTCATGTCTCCTTTATTTAAGGGAATTTTTATTTTAAACGTACTAGCCTTTGGCCGCGGCTTGTTTTGAATTTTAACCCACAAACTGAGGAAGCCTATTCCAGGAATGTAACATATTGTATTGATCTATCTTTGTACCAAATTTCAGTCAGTACTGTTGAGCCGTTTGAGCGTGATCGAGTCACATAAATTGATGAATGTTAGGTACTTATTTTACTGTACTCACCTCTATTTCAAGATCAGGTTATGTACTATTAGGCTGTAAGCAACAATGATTTTGAACGAACCATAGAAAAAAACGTATTTTTACTGTAACCGCCTCTCATTTTTAACTCTCCTATAGTGAGTTTACATACGTAAATCAAGATGAAAACAAACAAGGATGATTTCGAACGTAACAAAATTTCATAAATTGTTACTTTAACCGCTTCTCGCCTCTCTTTTCCTTTCCTATTTTCATTTGTCTACCTATTATGAGGTCAACTGTCGTCTGACCGCCCAACTGTGGGAAGAAAACCTGTATCAGAGCTTCGTCCGTTGATCAGCAGTTTACCAGCTTTCAATGCGATGATTTGTGTCCCTAAGAAATATATTTTTTTTTATATTATCTTTCATATAAAATGAAAGAATGTATATAAATCTTTTTAATTCATTAAGAGATACGTAAATATACTTCAATCAATAGACAATAAAAAACCGATTTTACGTTTAATCACATGTAGTTTTAATGGCGGCAATTTGTTTACACCGGTTTTTGAGCGGCGTAGGTATAGGTTAATTAAAAATTCACGCGTTTTCGTATAATACCTAAACTTATAACATCCGTTAGTAGTTATTCACAATGATTATGTTGAAAAAATATGCGTATGAGTGAGTTTGTTCATTGATCAACAACAGCATCTAAGCCCCAATCCCGTTGCATCAAAAACTTATATTTTTGAGACCAAGGTCCGCTCTACTTTTTCTCCTATCCTTATGCATGAGTTTGACTTAACTTTTACAGGAGCGACTGTAATCTGACTCCCGACTTCCTAGCCCGCTTTTCTGGATAGGGTCACGTTTTAGACCGGTGTGGTTTACTGGTTTATTCGTTTGAATGGGTCTATACCAAATAAATGCTGTTTAATTTTGATTAAGTCTACATTTTGTCACCTACATTATTATAACCAAACGATAGAGCGCGAAATTCTGAATCGATTGGTATAATGGCCACAAGGTTTTGGCCAAAATGTCGCTTGCGTTAATTGATACTTCTGGTGTCGACATATTTATAGGTAGATAGAAATGCTTATTTAATAATAATCCTAACCTACAATATTACAAACGCTAAAGTTTGTAACTATGGATGTATGTCTGGATGTTTGTAAAACTTTCACGCAAAAACGGCTTAACGGATCTGGCTGAAATTTGGTACAGGGATAGATTATAGTCTGAAATAACAGAAAGATAAAAAGAATATTTTCCTATGGGTTACATATTCCATACACATGCATACTAACACGCGTTCGGAGCCGCGGGTAACAGTATTAAAAATATAAGCCATAGAAATCAATAAAATCAAAAATGATGTGTACAATGATATTGGTATTGAAAACGGTTATTATAGAATAACCAAGGATTTGAAGTAAAACAGCTATTAAATTAAATAATAATGAAAGGGGTAAGCGGTCCTGACCGGCCACCGCGTGTGATAAATTAATAATTAACTTATTGATTTTGGATATTTCGTTGGTAAAGATAGAATTTTGTTAGATGTTATGGAATTAGGTGATATGGTTCATTCATTCATTCACTTTAAGAATTTTCTTTATCGATCTATGTGTTAAGTACACATAGATCGATAAAGAAAATTCTTATTATTATAATTGTTGGCCCGACTGACTGATTCATCAATTGCTGGGCCTACAAGCTGAAAATTTCAGCAGTAGATGCTTTTTATACATTAGGTATATCCACTAAGAAAGGATTTTTAGAAATTCCACTCCGAAAGTGGGAAAATAAGGTATGAACGTTTATATGGAAATCCGTCATTTTAAAAGTTAGATGCATGAAATTTCATACACCTACTTTGATTAAAAATAAATCGACGCCCCCAAGGAATAAACCTGTATTGTACTATTACTGGGTTATTACTGTTATTGCATTTTCAGTATCTATGGGTCGGAATACACCTATGTAATTTTTTTCAAATTTTTCCTGCGATAATAGCCAACTATTTACCTTATGACACCTTTATTCTTCGGAAAAGTGTTAATTTTTATGTACGAGAAGAATATCATAATACACTATTACAAATTCATTTGTGTGGCTACATTTCGGTAAAGTAATATTACTGCAAAATATTTTCTATTAAATACTGGTTAAAGCGATTACAGGTTTATTCTCGTGATTTATGAGATACACATTTTCGGTAATACTCTGTTACAGTAATCATTTGGGTAAACTTTGGTCTGGCTTACGAGGGCTGTCTTAATAAAAATAAGTATCCCCAAAAGTCTATAGGACCAGACCTGTATGTAATCGTAAATTGAACTGTGGTAGCAAATTTATCTCTTCAGACAGGCAAAATTTATTAGATAAATTTTATAAACTAGCTGATCGAGAACAGCAATGGCTAATGGCTATACATTGCTTAATATAGTGTATATATATATGTATACAGTACCTATGTATTATATTAAAAAGAAAACATCAACCGAATGACTAGACCGAAAAAATAATCGCACACAGACTGTTATATGGGTATTTATTTTCTTTAAGAGATGTGGAGGTTTTGGTTTGTAAGAAAATTTTCCTAAATATTTTACAAATTAAAGAACAAAATGGTATAGGTACACAGCAATAGAAAAATTTAAAACAGACGTAAGCACAATAATAGACCTCGAAAAATGAGCTCCAGCACAGAATCGAGTACCTATTTCATAACGCTAGGACAATTGGAAGTAGCCTAAAGGTTTTGATTAACCGATCAGTGAGTCAGTCAGTCAGTGGCAAAATTAGCTATATAATACAAGGACATATTTCAGGATCTACTGAAATTTGGCATACCTACTGCTTTAGTACTAGTATATGATTACGTAGGTACTTGCAATTTCTTCTCTGTACTGCAAGTATAGAGACTGAGCTACACGGGTGTCAAAAGTGGGTCGAAACGGTTCGTTTAAATAGCGCGGCCTCTTGCTGGAACTTGTCCCGCGCACTGATATAAATGACAGCACTATTGCACTATATTCGATTAGACCGCAATCTTCTGTGGGTATTTTCCACTATAAACGAAAGTACCCAGTCCCAGTATACAACTGCACCATTTTTGATGCACTTCGTAAAAAGGTTATTATGTGTGGCATTAACAAATTGCAAGGCGAGGCTGCACCGAAATTGGTAGTTGTTTGCTACAATTCCTCAAGTCCGAACATGAACGAGGTATTAGTAAATTCTACCTCTATTCAGATGGCTGTTATGTTCAAATACATCCATAATATTATACAGGTTTTTTAAAACTGGGCATAGCCAAAACGAGGGCGATTCGATATTAAAAAAATAGTTGATCCTTTAAATTGGCATCATCTGAACAAGACAAGGTTTTCTTTAAATATGATTTTGATTCTCTTTCTTTACTTTTTATTCTAATCTGAATTAGATTTTATGAGTTCATTTCAAACGAAACGACGCGGGCGAAAACCTAAAACAGTTTCATTGGTTGAGGCTGATATTGTATTGGAATGTGCGTATCATCAACCTCTTCCCATAACCAAGGCATTGCCTATTGATTTAGGTACTATCTTTATGCAACAGTGGAGCAATTCCACAGTATTACCACCCATTTTATGTTGCTTTAGTGTCTGTAGAAAATAGTGAACAAGATATTGATGATGATACAATGAAAATCTTGATTAAGTGCTGCTTTTGATGTTTTTATTTCTTTATATTTTTTATATTACAATTGTGATCTCATTAAGGACTTTTTACCCATTAAAAAAAATATTCTGATGAATTTTATAAATTTTCTTTAATTTTTCCTTAGAGATACCGATAGCAAATTTATTTACATAATCTGTTTCAGCGATTACATTAAAATATGATTACCAGAAAGACCTATAATATGCCAGTTACTATACCATTATAAGGTTATTAAAATGTTTACCGTAATAAGTCGGTAACTGAACATTACATTTATCTACTTATGAAAACATACATCGTTGGAGAACTCAGTAAAGTAGTGTTATGTCTATGATTTTTAAGAAATTATTTTTATATTACAAGAATAATTCTGTAAGTAGATAGTGCTGGAATATTATTGATAGTTCATGGTGGTAATATATCAATACCCTAAAAACTGTTAGAAAACATTTTCGGTAATTTGAACTTTGGTGAATATCTAATTCTGTGTTTAATCAATAGTCACACGGCTAACTATGATCTGTTTGGGCAAAAATTAGCTTTCCCGTCGTATTAAAATGTTGTCATAATTATCCTTTATAGAAAAGTTAGAACCGAAAAACACTAATCTTTTCCTCCTGTAAAATTTGATTTTGCGATTACCGGTTTATTCCTCGGGGACGTCGAAATGTAGACGTGTATCAGCGTTTTTAAAATTTTAACCTTATGAGAGTGAAATAAGGGTTGAAAGTTTATAGAATTATAGGATTATAGGATTTTTTTAAAGAATTTATGCCCGGACGAAGCCTATTATTTTAAAAAATAACCAAGGTATACTGAAAGTAAGGTCGACTAACTGATGCATGCGAATTCACCATATTTTTTTTATTGGACATGTAAATATGACTTCACCTCGGCTGATGGTAAGCTAAAGGGCTAAAGGTAAAGTCACATTCATTCATTACTATATTCTATTCTACTAATTTCAACTACTTAAGTACCTCTACGTACCTACTTGATTTTCCATAGCTAAACTATTATTGTACGCATACTCAAAATATACCTTTGTTATGGTTGTAAAAAAAACCCAAATTATTGTCTATAGTAGGTACTTAAACAGGGTTAATGTCATTTACATGTCAATAAGTAAGGTCGATAGAGACGTGAAGTGATAGTCGATGATCATTAGCTGTAAATGTCAGTCGGACAGTCGACTATATTGATTTAGTAGTTCGTCGTAATCTTATCTCTGATTCTGATCAAGAAAGGACATGACGTTTGACAAGTCTTTTTTTATATTTTGTGATATATTAATCAAAACAGGTAGCATTCACACTTTTGTTTTGAATGTAGAATGTATTTAAAAAAAGTAGATGTTTATTTTGTTTACATGTAAAACTTTTTTGAATTCGTAGGTACCTACTTATATTTCTAGATTTATGTTGCTATAGTATAGAGTATAAATAAACATATACCTACAAGTAACATAACACAAGCTAGCAAGCTGTGCTTACTTTGGATCTAAATAGAGCTGTGTAGAATATCCATAAAATAATTATACCCATCCAACCATCATGCATCCA
This sequence comes from Lithosia quadra, assembly GCA_963576445.1. NCBI lineage: Eukaryota > Metazoa > Arthropoda > Insecta > Lepidoptera > Erebidae > Lithosia > Lithosia quadra. Next base: position 3,930,692 of record OY754901.1, on the reverse strand, counting down.
TCTATCCTGAAAAAATTTCATATTGGCGATTTATTTTGGATTATTTTATTAAGTATTTACACAGTTCCCAAAGTTTAGTTACCTAGCTTTTTAACAGTCATCAATTAAGCGGAATACCTTTATTATTTCAGAAATCTTTTTTCTCTCACATTACAGCGTTTTCTACAAATAAGCAACTAGAAACACATACCTAATTATGGATTTGGTCATAAAAATAATTGCCAATATAAAAAAATTACATGATACAATTGCGTTGATTTATCGTTATTAGGTAATTATCACGCTGAAATTTATTATCTGTGGTTAGTTTATAATTGAAATCACTTACTTAAGTGATTTACATGAATCGATTTCTGCCTGACAATCGAGTTATAGCAAACGACTATTCTATAAATGTTGTGCCTAATTAATTTAGTATAATATCTTTTATACCATTTAAGTGGCAGAAAAACACACGGCTCACCTGATGGAAAGAGGTTATCGTGGCCTAAGGATGTTTGCAACACAAGGAGCGTTACACTCGCGCTGCCAACCCCTGGAAATTCTGTTTGGAGACATTTTGTGAATGGAATAAATCTTTTCCAATATTAGTAACTTTAAAAGCATCTATCCTGACTGCTTTGAAGCTAGAACCTAGTCCATCAATCAGTGTAGGAGTGCTAATAATACTGGCGAGTTTGGACCCCGAAAATCTTTATCCACTATCATAGTCACACATCAACCATCATCCCAAGTCACATATTAAAGCTACAAAATTAAAAATTAAAATCGATTGATTTCCTGAAACTTTCCCACCTCTAGCGACGGTCAACCCTAGGTAATTAGGTTCCCGCGCTTTCCTTATACGGTTAATAAGACAAAAATGGCGGCTTTGACAAATGATTTATGAATGTCGTACGAAGCAAATGTTAACTGGGTAAAACACTTTTATAAGGTTTTTTTTTTCAAACTGGTTGCTTGTTGCTACTGTATTTTATTTAAAGTAGCATTCTTTCTGGTAACTTAAGAGTCTTGAACGTTAAGTTTTATTGGATGCATTTCAGAGTGTGCTCCTCCATCGCACAACTAAATAACTCCAAGCCAACACAACGATCCATACCCACTACTTTTTTTATACCACTTAAGTGGCAAACAAGCACACAGCTCATCTAAATGGGAAGCAGTTACCGTGACCTATGGACGTGTGTAACACCCTGCCGACTCTGTAAAAACCTTCTAATACCCTTTGAAGAACCCCATATTGTAGACGTTAGGAAAAATCACAGCAGGGAGATCGTTCCACACCAATACATGATGGATATATCCCACTCAAATGCAGAAAACGTTTTGCCAATACGCTTATTACGCATACAGCTAAGAATGGAACTCTTGAGTCTGTGTTTCCTGGAAATCGTCAAATTCATAGAATAGGTTCTTTCTAGATAAACGTGTTTTATAGTAGACGACAGCTCCATTTATCAGCAGGTGAGATAGTGGTCAAACGTGAACCTATCAATGGAAAAAAGCGTCGTCGGAACACCTTTGAAGCAAAGGCGGCAATTCTTTGTCTTATAGTCTGGCAACTGGCAACTTGGATCCTGGCAACTCTAATTCTGGAGTTAATTACGAAAATTGACATGAATGTCGACCTAATTTATATTATCTATGGATTTCACAGATAATGTTTGCATGTTACAAACGATCAATTCTAATGACGTTGTTCGTTTGTAGAATGCAGTTTTAATACGATAAATTTAATGTCAGTTTGACATCTTGTCATAAGATGCGTCAAGTGTGAACCTGATCAGGTTTCGTACCTATGTTGTGAATGTTGTACTTATTTACGGAGAGCAATGTATTATATATACATGAACTTATAATACCTACGGGACCCAACCGTGGGTATTATCGTGGGGTGTAAAAAAGCCCCAATTTGATTAAGAGGTGATTGCTGGATATTTTTTCTTGCTGTCTATTTTTACACAATTTCACTGCGCAAGACATAACCCAAGTATTTTTTATATTATCTCCAATGCAAAGATACAGCTACTTTAAAATTAAATAGTTTTGTAACCCCCTTACAATGGAGCTAATATTACACATTTTGCTCATTTTAAAAGGTTCAGTAGGACTCACACTGATTAGGTAATAAATTCGAATGTCTGCTACTTTTTTCGTGGATTGTACCTAGGTACCTACTTCCTTTTAATTTTATATCCCATGGTCACACTAGCTACTATTAGGTACGCCTCTAAGGTTGTCCTTGTTAGCTAAATAAGGTCACACGTCAATGATAAAACTGAAATATTGAAATCAATCCAAAAAACAATCAAAGTTATTAGTATTATGTAAATAAACAGAATTAGTTATCAATCAATTTTGCATATTCCGCTACAATACAATATTCAATTTTATTACTATGTTTATTAAATTCAGCCTCTTGAACAAGATGGTATTTTATTAAATAAATTAAGGAAATAATAATATGAGATACGAGAATCATTCATTCGATTCATTATCTGTGTCAAATTACCACAGATTATAATCGATTTTTGAAGTGTAGTGAAAAAAAAAACAGTTCTAAATTCAATTTGTTTGATGCGGATATTAGATTTGTATAATTTGGTTTTAAAATTGTTACCTACTTCCTTTTTTCTTATGATTTCCTGGGTTTCAGGGAAGTCTTAATTCTGAGGGGTAGGTACCTGCTTAACTAGGTGACATAAAAAAAATTGACGTCATGGGACTTAAACATCAAAATTCTTTAGTGATAATATACGTAATAGGACGGTTCCTTGAAACAAGAAAAGTAAAAATAAAGAAAAATTCTTAAAAGAAAAATTTAAATTTATATAAGTTTTCCAAGTTATATATTATTTCTGTATCTCGTGTAAAGAAATTATGTTTTTGTTATCTCACGCAAATCTTAGCTCACGCCATCTAGCGAATACTTGGAACACTGAGTATATTATCTTTTTCTTTTGTTGAGACTTAGATAACCTGGTTAGTCCAGCGAAAAGGGTCGTGATTTGAACCCTGATTATGAAATTATCTGATAAACAAAAATGAAAGTTTGCTTATCATTAAATTGGTTACGTAGTTTATGTATTTACCTAAATGTATCAATGGTAAGCATAATAATATTATGTAGAAATTATACAAAATAATTACAATAGCCTAAAGAAATTTGCAATACCAGTGGTGAAATGTTGCCAATAAATAGCGAATACCAATGGCGACTACACGAGCTTAAAAAACTAGTATTGTAGAACGAACGTTACATAGGTACGTTTAAAAACAAAAATGTTACAAAAACATGTTGTCTTTGGATTAGGACACTTTATTCCTTAGCTATCTACCATTATTAAAAACAGCTAAGCAGTAAATTCAGATTATCACACAAATAGTCTTTAAACAAAGGCTATTAATAGTCAATGCGGCTTAACATTAATTCAACATGGCTTTTATAAAAACAAAATGGCTATAGGATTGCTAAAGTATACATTTGTCAGTATTCTTGTTCGCCAGCTGCGTTCGACAATGAAATGTCACTAAAGGTGGTAACACTGCGGAATTATTCGATGTTGCTCTATTTAATATTTATTTACATAATAATCTACATACTAAGTATTATAAAATCGTAAAGTAGCTGTGTTTGTACATAGGTTATATAAAAAAAAATCTTGAGCTGTTTCAAGAATGATTCTGAATACGAAATATTATTTTTGAAAATGATGAACGCAAAAACTATTGAACGGATTTTGATGCGTCTTTTTTTTTATTAAAAAGAACTTAATTAGGCTTAAAATCTTCTCTTTCTTTGATTGCGATTGGTTGAGTAGAACTGGAGATATAACCGAAAGATGCGATAACCGACATTCATGCAGACGTAGACGCGACCATCATGTGAAATAGTGTTTAAACGCGGGCCTATTGACTATAAAAAAGGAAACTACAGTCATTAATCCTTTCATGTAAACCAAAGTTTTGAGTACTCTTGACCTGTAACCATGGTTTTGATGGCAAAGTCTATTTTCGAAATAAATGTTCGCTTTAAGGAATCCTGCATTCCACAAGTGACCAGATCCGAGTAAGGGTATTTATAACAATGATAAATGCATAAAGAACATGCTGTTTTAAGCCTAGTTGTATTTTAATAATGTAGTTTAATTGCTAATAGCAACATCTGCAACTTATAATGATAACGAACAAATTGTTATGTCTTTGCAGCTAAAGGACCAAATTAATTTACATTTTAGTAGAATTATCGGAATTACATCTCTATAAATAAAATTGTACCTCAACACGCAATTTTATTCGAAATATAAATCTTCGCCCATTTTATATTCTATAGTATCTGTATTTAACTGTCTCTCATCCTATAATAGCGACGTGAAAAAAGTATTTTTTATCAAATCAAATACCAAACCGAGATTGATTTTTGACCACTATCTCACCTATAAAATAAGAGTCGCTTAAAGACACTTGAAGATTCTCATTTTTTATATTGGACATGTTCGACATGAATTCACCTCACCCGATGAAAAGTTAAAGGCAAAGTCTCAGGATCGGGGGTCACCACTGCATACACTGATAGTGCTACATAGTGGCCATCAGCTTCACGCCCCGTTTAAAGACCCCATGACTATTAGGAGGAAGGAAACACATGCGCTGGTAAAGAATTTCAAGTTTCATTCTCAGTCTCATTGATACAGCTTCTCGGAAACTCATATTTAGGCAGAGATTTCCGTTCTTTAACGTCTCCATTTACTTCTGATTGAGTTCTAAGCGGGGCCCCAAAACAGTTTAATTTTTTCTGATACTTGTTTGACTGACTGTTTTTGGGGCAGAAGTTTCAATAGTGGGAATGTGGGTGGGATTGATTCCATAGTTTCAGTCTTATGCCATTGATCCTTAGTCCAAAAACATCTGCAACTAGCATAACATAACATAAACTCACGCCTATATCCCCGAAGGGGTAGGCAGACGTGCTAGCACCCACATTTCGCCAGTTTATGTTTAGGTCCCAATGTAATAGGTGGCGAGCCTATTGCCATTAACCGAGCACTTATAAACTAACGATAAATACACACATAACTTCGAAAAGCATCGAAAAGTCATTGGTGTGTGCCATGTTAACCTGGGATCGAACCGAGACCTCGTCTTAGCAGTCCATTACCCAGACCACTAGGCTACCTGCAACTAGAAGTCACTTTAACACTTTTAGATCTAACCCATCACCTTGACAAACATACTTTTATATATACCTATACAAGAACCACTATCATGAAAAGTTAATCAGTATATTTTTTGTTAGCGAGTTGACGTCTACAGATTAATAAACAACAATGGCTATTATTCGCGCCCTTTCTATTGTGGCGACCATTACGCTCGGCTGTCAATGGGGTTAAGAAATAAAATGGCGTCGGTGACACGCGACCGTGTTTTTGATTTACCGTAGCAAATTAATGTTGGTTATATTAGTTATTAGGCATTATGTTAATATGTAAAGTGGCTATGATAGTAAATTATTTTGAGTTCGATAGTGGGGCGACCGGGGTCTGTGGGCCGGTGGAATTACTTCGAAGCGGACTTTTAACAATTATTTTTGAAGCGATTCCATAGAATGTCACTTTGTCTAGAGACCCAGTATTGCTAGTGTCATAAACGCATACAAATGCCAAATATCTTGAACATGGCACTGTTTTTCTTTGCTGCACCAACAAGACTTGGAATTCTTCACCAGCCCTCGCGTTTCCTTCCTCCTTCAATCCCGGGTGCTTTAAGCATGACGTAAAAATCCGACGAGACCGTCAAATTTAGAGCTATATTTGCATGAATGAGGTGATCTATTCCGCGATTCGTAATGCCTGAGACTTTATCATCAGGCGAGGTGAAGGCATTAACGTAACCGTTATAAGAAAAACCAATCTAGGAATGGAATCCCTTATGCATAGCAGTCAAATCTACTCTCACGGCGCCACCGAAGCAATCTCAATTAATATGAACATAAATTTTCTATTCCTAGCTTTAACATTCTAGTAGATTAAGTCTAGGCAAACAAGTTTTGTAGCTAAGTAGAAAATAGCCTAGGCTATCGTCCCGTGTTTGATAAATCATTCATCACCGTTAATATAAATAAACATTGCATTCTTAGATGAATCATTTTCTTTTTGACACTAATTTGTGGAAATAAATATGAATCGCCAAAATGTATGTACGTGCATAACTGCTGAACGACTTCACCAAATTGGATTATCTATATTATTAAGTGTTCGTTACTTTCCAAAAAAAATTCTTTAGCACAACCTTGTTTGGTTGTGCTAAAGAATTTTTTTTGGAAAGTTTATGGGTTAGACATTATAATTGCATTGGGGTGAAGCCAGGGTGCGTTGCAAGCTTGCAAGACTTCTACGGGACGGGATGCATAAAACTTAACAATATTGTCCAAAACACGATACACCTCATAACGAATGTACGCAAAATTTTTATTCAATTTGCAACATTTCCTATTGTTTTAACGTAAGTCACGTCAAAATGACTTCACCTCGCCCAATGGTCAGCTAAAGACTGTTCTCAAGAATGAACATCACATTATAGGATGCTAAATAATGCTGCAATGGTAGTCGTTTGACGTCTTTATCAGACTAATGCTTTTTCACGGATTCTTCAAGGACCCGGATTGTAGGAAGAAGGAAACACGTGTGCTGGTAAAGAATTCCAAGTCTTTCTGGCGAAGAATAGTGATACTGTATTGTTTAGCTCTTAATAAAATGATTTGCCTCATTAAGGTAACACACAATCCTGCATGTGTTGTCTTGTACAGGATTGGAAAGGGTGGGACTAATTGGAAGAGCTCATTTGAAAACTCGCCGTGGTAGATACGGTAAAATACCGCCAATTAACTGACTTCTTAAATAACCTGTATAATATTTCTCAATCAATCGTGACAAAATAAAATAAAAACGTTTAACAAAAACCATTGTCGTGTTGTATTCGCCTTTGAGTGACGTGTTCAAGCCTTGATTGGTGCCATATTGTCTAAACGGTCGATTGTACATATATTGCATATAAATTACGTTTTTATTTAAAGTTAGGAGGTTCGGTTCCGTGTTGTTTCTGAAGTTAGTGATGTCATCTTTGGTAGAAACAATTAAAAAAGCAAAGGAATAGATTTATAGACTTTGTTTATTGACATTACCTTTTTAAAAGTTCTTTCTATCATAATGCTGAGAAAGAAAATACGGAAAAAAAATATAAATCTTACAAAAAAGCGAATTCAACGATCCAAATTGAAATAGGACCCACACGGAAAGCGCCAGCTATAAAATAAAAAAAAAACATCAAACTAGAATCACCCAGTCGAAAGTTCGAGTCAGTCAGTACAGTCGAAATAAGAACCTCCTCTCGTCGGTTAAAAATAACTTACCTCTAAGATTTCATTAATATGTTTACCATAGACTTTACCTCTTTCGATTCATTAATAATATTTGGTTGCGAAGCTTTAATCAGATGCGATTTGGCAATATACCAAGCTATTAAGATTTCTTCCAACAACACAAATAAACAATACATAGTTGCACATCGCATGTTTCTAATTAACAATGACAATAAAATCTGACGGATCGCGTGCCAGCGCTACGTTCCAAAATGGTGGATATTAGACACGCCTGGAGTCTGTAGATACCGCTACATGCCCGGTTTTTTCTTTACCGATATTTTATATTCCTAGTAAAGCCCGAGATGATAATTATAATGCCCGTGACGGGGTAAAACATGTATGTAATGAAGAAAACGTTGTTTTACGTTTGAGGAATAGGTTTGGAGGTTATGTTTTTATGACAGTGATGTTCCTACGTACGACTGTTTTTTTTATGATACTAAAACATGGGTATACATTGTGTACAGCCAATATTTTTTTTGTGTTTATACCTATAAAATAGCTTACAAGCCTTACGAAATATTACAAAATTTTATTTTTTAAAACATTACACCCATAAAGCATTACCCATGGCATGTTTCAGAGGCTATCATTCTCAAACAGCGTCCTAACATCCTTTGCGTATTTTTTATTATTATTTTAGGCTTTTAAGCCAACTGGGTCCGCGGTTACTCGGTCCACGGCCCAGTTGACTTCTTTAGTAGAGTGGTACCGCTTTTCAAAATGAAGGAAAATAATATGATTTATTAATTTTTTTGTAGAGACATGTACCTACAAAAAATGAGGAATGGAAATAATTAATGGTAAATTGTTTCGTCTGAACTGTGACGTCTTAACCCTCCTTCCTGTATTAACAGAATGAAAATACTAGTAAAAATAACTGCGAATAAAAATGGGATACCGACAAAATTACCAAGTATTATGAGTACCACATCAATCAATAATAATAATTGCATAAATGAAACAAAAAATTGGAAACATAAGTATATGTAGCCTGTGAGCACCTTGTATTGTGGTAAGGGCGCAAGTTGTTTTATGCGAATGGTGCAGTGGAATTTATACTGACAAGTTTATATTTTTTTAAATATCTCCAATGTATAGACTCAGTTACAGTAGGTACAATTTTATAATAGCATAGATAGAAACACCCAGACCAATGCAAATATGCATATTCATACATACATACATAAATATTATGAGAAAAAAACTACCGTGGGCGTGGGTATTGTCTTAGAAGTAGAATTATGGAATTAAAATTATAAGAATACTTCAAAATTTGATTTAAGGAAAGATTTCTTATTGATTGGTGAGAATATTACTTGAGATCCAATAGAAAATATTTTCTATATTTTGGCATTGTAGTCAGAACAGTAGTTTAGCATGGTATTTGAAAGTGCTGACTTCCCACATCATCTAAGTTATCGGTTTAACAATGAATAATTTAAAGAAACTTATATGTAGGTACGTGCAATTTTTATGAATAAAATTATGAAGTGAACAAAAATGCAACAATGAAATAGAACGTTGATTCGCGTAAAACAATCACCACCTTTACAAAGAAAAGTCAAAGAAAAAGCATTAATTAGTAGCCTCACATACTTTCAGCCAATTAACTAGTCTAGGTCAGAGCTGGCGCCAATTTTTTTTAAAAACCAAAGACATTGTAGATACCGACGGTTGGTTTTAAAAGAAAAAAGGTATTAGTTATTCATTTATATCGTTACACTTGATTGATAATTTGATGTTGAAGAGTATTCATGGAATTGTGACTGTGTTTCCTTTGCCTTTACAAAGAGAAAATTACAACTACTAATGCGCGGGAATAGATTTTTTTTTTCAATCGTTTAGTATTATTATCATCAATAGATTTCTCCTCATCCGATTGTGATTAAACATATGTAATATTTTAAGGCTGACCAAGACCCTTCTAGTAAAAAACCTCATCAAAATCCGTTTAGTAGTTTTTACGTCCAACGCTAGTATTTTTAGCATTAGTATCGATCATCTTATTTTTTTAATAATAATATTCAATGTACAGAATTGACCTCTCTACAACTTTGAAAATTTTGATTTTTATAAGAGATCCCTTAATTTCTTATTATCTGTATCTTAAAAATATTAAATATAAAACAACTATTGGAGGGTGATTAATGATCGATACCTACTAATGCTAAAAATGCTAGCGATGGACGTAAAAACTACTGAACGGATTTTGATGCGCTTCTTTCATTTGAAAGGTCTTTGTTCGATTCAAAATATTACGCATTTTTTTTAAATCAGCTAAATAGTGATCAAAAAACGTAAAACCGAACCTATGGCATAATCTAGTTTTTAATTTTAAAAAAAGGTTTTTCCATCAATCTACATCCATAGATAAGATACATATCTAGCCTATTCTTAGTCAGGGCACGTCTGCCAACTGATCCATGACCAAGGTTCATGGGAACCCACGGAAAAACGCCATAAATAATCGTGCCCTATAAAATAGCATCAGGTATTCATTATAAGATATGCTTCAATGAATTTTGAATTGTTTTATTGTACACTTAAATTTTGGCGGCAACAATCCACTGGCTACCAGGTATAGCTTTTTTTTCGTGCGGAAATTCCATGGATATCACCCCTTTAGTAGTCAGAATTAATATTTACTGTGAACATTTTAATCTTTGTGTCAATAAAGACTTTAAACGACTAAAACCGCACGCAGGCTCGGGTAATGTGACTCAAAAGGCATTTCCCCCGGCTAACCTGGGCCATCTCCGGCTTCGAGATAACCCCCTCGGGTTTGGGGACCAAGGAAATGGGGGGGAGGGGAGGGCTTTAGTGCGTCGTTGGCCTGCTTTTGCTAGGAAGTCAGGTGTAATCTGAGATTCAAATTAAATAAGAACCCAATTACTATTTACCGTAACTAGTACTCCCATTCACTCCTCTAGTTAAGCTATATTGCGTGTGTTAGATTAGGAGGAGTTGGTTCACATCGGTAGTGTAATTGCCAGGATTCGAACTTGTGACCTCTCGTTCGTAAAGCCGACTTCTTGATCACTAAGCTACCAACGCATATTTATTCCAGTTCAGTTGTGTTGTCATCATGATGGAGTACCAACCTAACCACTCAAATTGATTCCTTACACTCTCATAATATTTTTCAATAAAGTTCTACATCAATTAGTTGAGGTTAAACATTATTATTACGAGAACCAATCAACGCTAACAAATACAAAAATGGAACGAGTGACCCGACCTTTGGCGGCGCCGGCGCATCTCTTGGAAATGGAACGAGAGAGCGATACTTGACGTGCGGAAAGAGCAAAAGGAACGGGTTACGGGAACGGTAGGGTTGGCAGTTGACGTAAATATTAAAAAAAATATCGGTGATTTGATTGTGTGGTGATTACCAGGTTCCAAGTAGTTGAGGAGTCAGTCTTACGATCCAAAGGTTCCGGATACAAATCCAAGTCATTATACTAACGACAAGAAACCAGTCATATCCTAACACAAGCAACAATTTCACTTAATATTCTTTATAAAACGAAAAAAATACTACAGCGATTGAGATTTGATCTCCTAATCCCGAGATAAAAGCCTACTCCAGAATCTAGTCTATCAATCAGCTGACTTGGGTCCAAATATCTTGGGTCCTATTATACCCAAATATAATTAAAAATTATAATCTATTAACAAATAAAATTAGATTGAGTGACAACCCTAGCAGTAATTAACACAAGGATTGCCGAAAAGGGTGTTTTTTTTTCTCTATTTTTCTTTCGATCATTTGTTTTGAACTTATGTTGTTAGTACCACAAGATCTATGGTTGCCTAATTTATGTTTTTTTTTTATTATGAACCGGGATAATAAAATATAATGAACACAGATGAGCTCAATAGATGGCGTTAGTTTTTAATTTGTGATATTTAGAGGCTTGTCTATTTTTTTGGGCCAATAAGGTCCATACAGGTAAGTTGGTTATAATAGCATTTGATGAGAAATTCCCATCTGATGGTAAAGGATACTATGGCAGTCTTTTAAACCCTTTTCTTGAGGTAATAGATAGTAGTATAAAAGTACATTATATAAAAGAATTGTTTCAAACAGAGGATCAAATTCTCGTCTATGTTCAAAATTCAGTTACGATCTCATCAAAAAAGCATTCTTGTAATAAAGTTTTCAATATCCAATATTAAAAGTGATTGTGACTGAATTGTAACCGAAAATTGAAAAAAGGGCAAGTAAGGTAGGTATTCTGCTAGACTTACACTTTGTAATTGATAGGTATTTGTAATGCGAATGAAACAGACAGAAATAAGACGAAAACTGAATTTTGAATATGTTTTATTACCTACGAGAATTTATCCGTTAAAATATTTAGGAGTACCCAAAACAGTACAGAGGGGTAAATCTAACTCAAAACAGTGTAATGTATGTTTTATTATATCTCTGCCTACCCTTCAAGAGCACAACACTACGATTGCCTAAAAAGAGAGAGGCGGACATTACGAAATCTCACAATTTGAATAACCAAACGTTTTCTTAAAAAAAATATATTTATAAGCATTAACCCGCCCACTCCCACAGGGTCAGCAGAGGTCATGAGCTGTGGGTTTTCTTTAAAACAATTTAGCCGACACGCTCAATTGAATCAATAAGTGGACATTGGATGTCCATGGGGGAGACAGATCGTTTAAATTTAACTTTAGTTTTCTATATTTTGTGTTCGTTGATTTGTCAGCTGGTTTCTCATGACCGGTGGAATGACAAGTTGAAAGGAAGGGCTGCCCGCGGGGGGGAGGGGGGGGGGAGGGTTGATGACGGCAGATAAAAAAGTTATATTGATAGGTCATAATAGGTACCTATCTCTATCTTTAAGCGGGGCGTGCAAGCATTTGATGAGGCCGTCAAGCTGAGGGCCGCCACTATAGCACTACGGCCCGGTGTATGTAGTGGTGACCCCAGTCCTGGGACTTTACCTTTAGCTTACCATCAAGCGAGGTAAAGTCATTTTGAAGTGTCCTTTATAAAAAAAATCTAAAACTACAAGTATTCATGGGGATTTCCGCACGAGAAAAAAATGGTATAAGTACCTACATGATTATTTCTCAAACGATTAATAATTTTTCATCATCAAAAATCACGTTTTTATCATAACAAATTTTATTATCAATTTCAAAAGTAATTTATATCTTTTTTTTAAATAAATCTTAATCAAATCCGACTATTATCATAAACCACAATACGGAAACTCGTGCGCTGTCTAGACAAAAAATAGCAACAAACGCAGCCATGTTGTGTACCTATACAATCTGTAAAAGACATTTCGACTCTTGCGCACTTTATTGTCCACCAACAAGGTGTAAAAGTTTTCTTTTAGAATTTTATTAATAAATATTCTACAACATTCTACACAGCGCTATCTAGCCCTAAATTATGTATAGCTTAACTAGCTTGTGTTATGGGTTCTAGAATGCGGATAAACATATTTACATACATTTTTTGTAAACACATCATAATAATTTATTATACATAGAGACACCTAGAACAATGGAAAGATTCATAATAATCATGCACATAAATATTTGCACTGTACGGGAAACAAACCTACGACCTAAGACTTGGCATTTTACTGTTTTTTTTTTATATGATGCGTCATCGCGACCGTACATAGGTAACCTATGTACTTTTCCAAATTGTAGTCTATCTATATAGGTATCAAATTTCATCAAAATGGTTTCAGTATTTTAAGCATAAAAGCGTAACATACATGTTTTTTCTATCATCTGATCATCTTTCCTATTGTTCCAGGCTTAACCAGCGGGAGACTACCCAAGAAGACCATACAATCCCTCAAAATTACCCGAATTCAATCCCCCAGCAGCAAACCTTCCACCCTGAGTTTCACAGATCCATTTGGGCCTCCCCAGTCCTCGGACGGGGGGGGCCCTTCCACACCCCAGCCGGCCCTCACCACCCAAGACTCGATAGACCACCAACACCACCACCTGGGGGGTTCGCAGACACCCCATGATATATCAAACTCGGCAAATTCAACCCCGACAAATATATCTTCAAAGTCTGCCTTTATAGAACTACAACAACATGGTTATGGTCCTTTTAAGGGGGGTTATCAACACCCCCATCATTTTGGGAGTCCTGGCGGTCAACAGAACCCTCACGAGGCTTCAGGGTTTCCGAGTCCTAGGTCCTTAGGGTATCCTTTCCCTCCCATGCACCAAAATACGTATGGTTATCATTTAGGGTCCTACGCGCCGCAATGTGCCAGTCCGCCTAAAGATGGTAAGTCCTATTATTTTACTAGTACGTATTGTAATTTACTAGTACCTATTTTAATTTACTAGTACCTATTTTAATTTACTAGTACCCAATTTTTACTAGTACATATTTTTCACGGCTGTGATAAATCATTCTATGTTAACGCTTTTTGTGATAAATATCGAGAAAAGTCAAAAAAGCGTTATCAATAGAGTTCTAAAAAGTCTAGCATCGATGATAAAATAAGACGCTAGTATTTTCCGGTCGAGCTCTACTTTATGTATAGGTATTGTACCTACTTTATAAAGATAAAAAGTAGGTATTTCTCGTTTAGTAAGTACTACTCAATACCATCAAAGTTTCCTATAAGTTAAAAATCCACACGTATAATTTTAACCAATTTTCTTCACACCTTTTTTTCGTAAAATAAGTCATTTTTTACCTAGGTATTTTACCTACTAAAATATCCAAATAATAGATAATTTGGTTATAAAATGGCTTATAACCCTAAATTACCGGTGGCAAAGTGTTGTGATCACCGTATTATATCAAATCGTCGTATTAGAGGTGTTAAACTACGACTTTGAAAAGTTCCGAGACTGAAACTCCTTGGTTGGAATAAAAAAAGAAAAAGTATTGTCTCTCGCTTTTAATATTTTATGAAGATATCGGTGAACTTTTTCGTTCTTTACGCGCTACGAGACGACTACGATTTAGTTTTTTTGGTTACGATTTTCGTGTTGCGTTATATTCCAATTTTTAGACAGAGTCGCAGAAGGAAAATCCGAACTCCTTTAGTATTATTCGATCCACTTGTAGTAAACTTGTGATCCTAGAGTTACAAATGTAGTAGAATCCACTAGACCAACGATGGATAATGGTGAACACCAGAGTACAGTTTGCTCCACCGGTGGACCAATAGTGGTGGATTCTAATGAATTGAGGGTCAGTTCAACATCCCACATGCGTCTGAATTTTATTTATGACAGAAATCTGTTGAATTTGTCCTCACCTTACCATCATAAGCTTTTCATGACAAAACACTGGCATATGAAAATTTATTATTATAAAATCAGCAATATTCGTGAAAGTAAAGCTGCAACCAAGATTGGCTCTCAGATAAATACTAGATTGTGACGAGCCAAGTCTCAAATCAAAATGTCAAATCTATCAACCGTTTTAAAACATCATCTAATAATCTAAAGATTTACGCTTGCCACTACATGGCGGTTATCAACCTATCCTAATAAAGTCGTGATGTGTAAAGAGGCACAAAATTTTGTACGTCAAAACATGGGTAATTGTACCATAGAACTGAGGGTTAATATTTAATAGAGTCCCTTTGCTGGACAATTTAGTTGCTATTAGGGTTGTCACTATATCGAAAAGACTGTACTACGTTTGGTATAATAACACTTTCGGTTAAAAATAATGCGATATGGCTAATATACTTTTTATTACGCCCTAGGGTAGGTATAGGATACATGAATTAAATGCAAAAAACATTTCCAATAAGTTATTTTTAGATGCTTTATTGGTTTTGTCTGGTATGGTTGTTTGTGTTTCTGTTATGTGAATGTATTTAGAAACAAAAAGTACCTGCCTAGGTATCTAAGTTATTTGTTATCCTCATTCTAGAACTCATAATGCAGGTTAGTAATGCTACGAGTAGGTATGTTTACGTTGGATCTAGATGACGCTGTATGGAATGTCCTAGAATATTATATGTATTATTCAAAAATATTGCAAAAACAATAGTGAAATACTATTTTCTTCGTGTAACTTGAATCCTTTCTATTAAAATGGTAACTGTGTCCAGTATGAAAAATAAAAATAATATACGAAAAAAAAATTCTTCTGATTTTAAATGTCGATCCGTACACCCCTGAAATACTTGCGACGACTACTTTTTTTTTAAACTTTTCCTAACATATTTTTGACACATTAATTTTTTATACATCGCGTTTGGAAGGCAGAGTTTGAATTAAGAATCAATGACGTATGTATGTATTACATTTCATATTTCGAATTTGTATTTTATACGATATTGTGACAGTGGTTTGAAATTACCGTTGTAAGAGATTAAAAATAAAAGAGGGTTGTCTAAAATATTCTATATGAGTATTTGTATTAAATTGTGACTGAATAACCACGGTAGGTTAAGTAATGCATCTCGAAATTATTGAACAGAACCCCAATGTCTACACTTCTCACGTGAACCAATAATCGACTCAAGAATTTAGCCTGCATCAAGAGAAATCTTTGAGGCTTTATCAGAGTGTCAAGGTTCATCAAGATTTTCAGAACCCCACCTGCTAGCCAGTACACCTGCAGATTGACGAATCAGACTCTACAGTGAACTCTCACTCGGTCATACGGGACTCACTCCCATAAAAACCGTATAAGTCAAATCAAAAGAAGGAGATTATATCACCTATCTTGCTGCTTGTTTCTGTGTTTCCGAAAAGCTATAATCTGGGAGTCTCCAAGTCAAGAGTGAATAGATTATCTACTCCTACCGTCGACCATTACTTACCAGATAGTGGTCAACCGCAGGGTTACCAACAACAAAAAAAAAGTCTCTTCTAAAACCGGAAATAACGCTAAAACGGTGACGATAGCAAAAAAAGCTAATGAACAAAGTTTCACCAACCCACTAAAGACAAATACTAGACAATATCTACGTATTATTATTAATTAGTGTTGTTCGCGTGCGCCTGATAATTGAGATTCACTAAATAAGTGATTAGGCGTGCGTTTACACTTCGATCATTCACGGCTTGGAGCCACGCACTAACGGCACTTCGAGATGGAAATTTGCAAATTTGTAAATAATGTCCATTTGCCTTGGTCTGGGTATTTTCTTGCCTCGGAGAGCACGTTAAGCCGTCGATCCCAGTTGCCATACGATCATCTATGGCAGGGTAGTTGGAGCCCTAAAAAGTCCGACAACTGATCTAACTACAGAATTTCGATATCGCCTATGGGTTTTGGAAGTCAGATGGCAGTCGCTTCACGGAAAATATCGAAGTACACCGCTTCGTAGTTTTAGTTAGACTGAAAAGCTGACCCCAACTGAGTTGGTAAAAGGCTCTATGAATAGTAGCAATTCTACCTATCTCTGTGACAAATTTCATGCAAATCTGTTCAGTAGTTTTTGCGTAATTGAGTAACAAACATTCTTCCTTCCATCCAAACTTTCGCATTTTATAACAGCAGTAAGATTGAAACTCACAAATCTTCGTATCCAAATATCAATTTCGCTTTCTAGGATGATGCCATCAACAAAAAAGGCCGACACGCAACCACAGACAATGTGAAAAAAAAACTTGATTACTTTTTTAGACGCTAAAAAATCGTGCGAAGGAAACTGTGAGGTTGAAATTGACGTTTTCCGGCATACGTTTTCCTAACTCGTATGTAGCAACCTTATATTATCTAAGGATGACCCTCTTATATGTATAGTTATTCTACTAATATTATAAAAATTATGTGTATATTTCTCACAATGGATAGATATTATAAAATAAATAAAATAAAATAATAGTTACTTATTCTTTTGACATGGCATTTCCATAAAAGGGAGTGCCATCAAATAATCCTACGTATGCATAATAGTATAAATAAATAAAAAAATAATTATGCTTAAATATGAAACCAAAAAGTAATAAAATGAATTCTTATTGAGTTTGGTATTAGAATGATAATTCTTAAAAAAAAAAACTTTAACTGGACCTAATTGAAATGGGTCCACGGGAAGCACGTCCAGCTATCAAATAAAAAAAAATAATCAAAATCAGTTCACCCAATCGAAAGTTCTAAGACATAAAAAAAATACAGGTGAATTGATAACTTCTCCTTTTTGAAGTCGGTTAAAAATGAGCAAGTATTATTGTTTTTAGTTTCACATTACATACAACATTACATTTATTATGAATTTAATGCTAGTACGAACAGGTGTTAACCCTACCGAAGGTTGATGTTAGTTTCCCAAACTGAGATTTCTAAATCCCTTCCTGACATCAAGGTCTGTTAGGCCCAGGAAAACCTTGTGTGCAGGATATCAGCTTACAGGAAAACTAAAAAATAACTGAACTGAATTATATATAGACCTTTTTTAATCGAACAATCGATATACAATCACGCCTAAGAATTATATAGACCTTTTTGAAACGTACATTAATATCACGACTAATATATCCTGCGAGGTATGTAGAGGTATTGCAACAATATATCACTATTCGGGTCTATGAGAATCCACTAGGTCTTTGGGACCCAAGCCAAGCTCATCTGCAAGCCGGTACATCTGACTCCCTGGAGCAGATTTTCTTCTCGAGATTGAGGGTTAAATGACAGTCACTCCCGTAAAAGTCAAGATAACAATCTAGTAGAGTAAGAAAATTGATGTTTTTATGGCAGACAAGCACAATGGCCCACCTAATGGCAAGCAGTTCCTGAGGCCTATTATAATATGGACGTATGCAACACCAGGGGCGTCACACTCGCGCTGCCGACCCTAATCTTTTAGTCTTAATAGGCCATCTTACTTTCTTCGTATAAGTATCAAGACTTTGGTAACAAAAATACCTTAATATTCACACAAACAAACAAAATGAAAGGTATCATTAAAAATTGTAACAAATTAAACATGGCCGATAAATCTCCATCTAATTCTAACTCGTTTTATTACACCGCTTATTATTGAATTAGTATGGTAGGGTCACCAACTGTTACTATAAGGATTGGTTTATTAGTGTTAGTTGTAACAGTATCTACCAATTCCACTTGTAGGTAACTAACTCTTAAGAATAAATGAGTGAATGAATGAACTAAAATCGTACGACAAATGAATGAACTATTCAATGAAATTTTGAAGCAATCGCTAAGCTAACTATGCCAAATTATATATCGATCAGAAAAAAGAACATCCAGGGCGGGAGTTGAACCTTGAAATCATTAGAAATTAATGAACTAATTAAAATCCCTATGTTTTTTATACTACTTAAGTGGCAGAAAAGCGCACGGCCCACCTGATGGGAAGCGGTCACCGTGGCCTATCGACGTGTGCGACATCAGATATGTATTTTGATAATTTAATTAATTGACATACCTAAGTCTACTGAAAAATTATTATATTAATGTGGATAGCTTAAAGTACAGAGGTAGGGCTAAGAAAAGATGGATGAAATGAGTGAAAGAGGATAAGGCAAGGAAGGGAGTAACTGAGGAGATGACATCGGACAGACAGGAATGTATAGATGCGCCGATCCCAAATAATTGAGACAGGGGCAGAGAGATGATGATGATGAGTTAAATTGACATAAGTCATCGTATTACTCTTTTAAATGTCTAAATAATTACTAAAGATTTTACATTTGAATTTCTTTAAAAAGTACTAAGAAATAGATATGATTCATAATCATATACCTATATAAATTAAAATAGTTTACCACAACACGCAGATACTCTAATCCAACAATTAAATTATCACAACTATAATAATAAAATTAACATAAATATCAATTCCGTTTAAAATAATGACAACAAATTCACATTCCTGATAAAAATTCTAGTTCACTAACATGCTATTTACATTCAAATACCGACTTTATTATTAATAACTTTAAGTTTAAAATCATTTACACTACAAAAGCTAATAAATCTTGGAATGTTTAACAAGGGGTGACGGTATTAAAATAGAAAACAGTTTGTTTATAATAATGTTAATTGTGTAATAAATGTCATTAGTATGTTAACAGATTAATTAAATTGTTGAATGAATGATACTGTTGAGTTAAAAATGAACGAATGATAAATTTAATAATAAAAAAGACAACTGAACTGCCATGCACGAAAATCAACATAGAATATTATAAACCATCCTAATTAATAGAGAAAATGCATGAAATATTTTTTCATTACTGTTTAGTAACCGGAGCTAGCGGGCAAGTGACTAACTACATTTGACGCTAATAGGTATTTAGAGATTAGTAACCGGGGCTAGCGGTGAAATGATTATATCTGAGGCTATTAAGCCCACAGTAAAGGGATGATAGATAATTCTATAGAGGAGACTATATTGGAATTAGGGCTTTGACGTGTGGCAGAAATGGAGCTAGACGGGGACTCTTGAAACCGGAGATGGCCCCAGGATAGTCAAGGTGCGAGGAAAATGTCTTAAAGATGCCGCCCCTGGCTATAGGCTGGCAAGAAAAAAGGTCATTTACTTGTGTTTCGTAACAAACCCTACGGATGTATGCCGTGGCTAACAGTGAAGTGACTATATTGGCTTAAAACGCCACATCGATTAACTAACCCTACGACTACGAAGACTAGCACGAAGATGATGGTAATGACCATGGAGGAGGTGGTATTACAGCCAAAATAGATAATGATGATACCCTCAATAAGGAGTATTGAACGTCAGTACATTATATTTTGAAAAGGTCAGATAATGAAACTCAAGATTATATTTTCAATAGTTCTTGTGAATAGTTTATTATTTTACAATCCCAAATTCAATTCCAATAATGCAATATGGCGAAGTAATCTGTTCTGTCTTATACCTACGACACGACAAACTTACTAGCCGGTCAAAATCAACTTGGGCGGAAGTGTATCATTACCTACAATTGTTTTAATATTTAAATTGTTCTTATACTTAAATGTATTTGACCGGATAGTAAGTTCAAAAATAGATTTATATTTATTATTTATTTCTAGATTTATTTTAAGTATTATTTGTACTATTTTGAGAATCACATTTAATTAATAAAAATATTATGACTGCTAAATTCATATTAGGTACTAGTCAGTTTACCTACTTTCAGTATAAAAATAAACAATGTATTTTAATAAAAGCTAACAATATATAGACTATCTAACAAGCATTGTGTGTAACCAGTCCAGTGATGGTCACAGTATTCCACGCAGATTTAAAGCGGGGCTAACGGTGAAGTGCACGGGGCTAATGTAAACATATTCAAAACCACGAATTTAATCACAGTAGTAGATCTTGACTGAAAATTTACGATGACAGTTGGGTATTAAAGTTTAACAATGACGGGTAAATGCTCCATTATACTTAGCTACTGATTTTAATTGTTTAATGTGTAGTTAAAATGCGTTAAATTACTGCAGACCTAGTGTTAGGTATTTAATTGCTATTGTGGAGTTAAATGAACTGGTTTAGATGTACACATAAGATAATCTCTATATTATGAAAAGAGAGGTCGAAATTTTGAGTTTTTTTAAATATTTTATGACATTCTATATAGCTCTATCTAGAACCAAAGTAAGCATATCTAAACTAGCTTGTGTTATGGGTTCTAGAATTGTTATGTTTGGAGTAACCTTCGGAAACACTGCACATATTAGATAAATTATTTCGCCATTTGTAAGGTTAACCATTCCAATGAAGGTAGGTATATCATGGTGTAATGTAATGGCCGAAGCGATATGAAGGCGAGCCATCATTATTTCGGTGCGTATGCCCTCTGAACTCTCAACCCTGAGAGGAAACCCTGCGCCAGAGCCTCCTTCGTCAATCAGTGGGTGTAACTGGTGGTTGAAGTCTCACCCGGGGTCACTGCTGAAAGACTCAAGTGGACGTATAAAAAAAAAGTGTAACTTGTCGTTACACTTTTTTTTAGGAGGTGAGGAGGTTAGCTTGGGCCTAGAAGATCTTGATAGAGTCTCTACAATTTAAACACTGGATCAACTTGTAATTTTCAATAAATATATATGCATTTGATCACCACGTCCCTAGAGAAGGTTAAAGGCTGTTTTTACTACGCTATGACCCTTAAGAGCCAAATAGTAACAAAAAAAGACGCAGACGGGCGTCCGATCGAATAGAACCGTGTAGCGCAGATAAAACCACGAAACACAGCTAGTTCTAAAATAAAAATAAGAAATAAAAATGCCCAAAAATAAAAAGTGAATGTACAGTCATGTTAAAAAGCGCTTAACTTAACTTTCGGTCCGACACGCCCCCTCCACGAACGCTATGAATGATGCTCTGTTTAGTTTAATAATTATTATTATTACATTATACGAGTATAATTATTGTAATATACGATGCATGTGTTAGTATCACTGTAATGTGTTGATTTAACGTAATTTTTAATAAATAAATCAAATCAACATAATCATAAATAATAATTTCTTGGAGTATAATTAGATTCTTATTACTTTTACTTTGTTCTTTAATTTATGAGTGTTATAGTATGTTACTTACGAATGAAACCAAGTGTTAGATTTCTTAAGAAAATTAAACTATTGTGTTGGTTTTGACGTTAATTTGCATGAATTTGGGCAAAATTTGGATGTATCATAACTATGGCATGTCTTTAAGATTAGGAAAAATTAGGAAGTAATGACTTAACCCTTAAATCGTAGGTCTTTCTATCTCTATGAGTTTGTGATTTTGTTATAATTTGAATACTTTTGTGAAATAAATTCTATAGTCCTATTTCCTACTAACATTATAAAGGTAAGAGAATTTTTGTGAAGATTGGATGTTTTGCAATCATGGCTGAACGAATCTGGCTGAAATTGAGTACAGGGATAGATTATATCCTACTAATATTGTAAACATGAAAGTTTGTGAAAATTTTTGGATGTTTTTTACTCAATCACGCTCTAACAGATAAACGAATCTGGCTGAAATAAAGCAAAGGGATAGATTATTATCTTTTATCCCTGGCATAGAAAGCAGGAACGGACAAAGAATTCCACATTGGTGAAGCCTTAAGCAACAGCTAGTCAATAAATAAATCTGGAATTATCTAATATGAATATCGTTATGGCAATAGCAAAAAAAGTTAAAATGTCATAATCACAACCCGCAAAGTATGTGGTAATATTTCACGTTCGTTCATCTACGTTCGGTTGGTGTGTACTCGGCTTTAAAGTAGGTACTTATGACAGAATTGTGCGCATTCATTTCACTAATTTTATTCTCTAGTTTGCTTCACTGCAATACGTTGTTACTTCATTTCAGAATTATGTTGAAGTGCCAACCTAATATCTCCGTCGTACTGTAACATGTTGGAGAGTATTGCGTTAACATGAATTTATTTTGAAATAAGATGGGTTGCTAAATTATAGTTGTTGTTTAATTTAGTGTTAGATTTTAAAGGTGGTATGTAGGGCTTATAAAGGAAAGAAATGATTTTGAAGGTTTTGTTAACAGTGGTGGGAGATCTGTCATTGAAATGTACTTTCAGATTGATATCCTATTTGTTTTTTAAATTAGTGTAGTGGTGACCCCCGATCCTGAGACTTTGTCTTTAGCTTTCCATCAGGCGAGGTGAAGTCATGTTGACATGTCCAATATAAAAAAATAGACATGACAATTAATATTTTTGGTTCATATTTTATTTATGGCTTACAATACCGTTCATTTAATTGCGATAAAACTTTATCAACTTAAAGGTTATACTTACGCGAGGATTATAGACATACCATGCGATTGGTTTTAAGGATTTTTTTTGTGATACTTTCCCTTGCAAAGCGTAGGCAGATCAGCTATTTAATTAGGTAAACTCACTCTCAGAAAAATATTAAAAGGTACGCATTTATCTACAATCCTAAAATATACTAAAAAATCAACATAAAAGTATCCTACAATACAAAAAATGAAAAAGCGATTCGTTCAAAGTACATTTACGTTAAAAAGTGGCGTCACACCCACAGGCGGTGGGTACTGAGCGAAATATGCTCTATTTAAATAAAGGAATTTGATGATATTTGTATTTTATTTAGTTTTACATAATTTAATTTTAAATAATATTTTTTTGTTAGAATAATTTCAAGATAGGTGTAATACCTAATGTTGAATTAATAATAATTTTACATGTTCGATTACATTTTTATTAACGCGTAACATAAGACTGGATTATTTTAAGATAATTATATCAATTAGTAGCAACAAAAAGTAGCACCATTTTTCCATTAGTTGCTTGGCAAAAAGTTGTCATAAATCGGTACTAGAACTTTTGTTCCATGTTCCATACACTTAGACTAGTAGTTACTTACATAGAAACCTTTGTTAACAAATCATGATGAAGAAACGAAGGCACATTACCACCTGACGTATGTGAGGTGCGAACATACTCGTACCATGATCGTGCAAATTCCGGTATTTTTTCTGCAGGTGCGTGTGACAAGTGACAACAACTTTAGTTCTGCAACAATTCATAATGTCCCTTAAAAGCATATCATTTGACAAGCTGTCAGTGTCAAGTGCAAACTGACATAACAAACTGTCAATTTGATATTAAAATATTTACGAAAGCGCCCTTGAATCTCGTTACTACGAAAATGGTAGTTATAGATGGCTCACGTTTGCCTAGAAGCAACCTATTCCCTCTTGACATAAAGACTCCCAGGTTAAATATAGGTTTCCGGAAACATAGACTCAGGCAGGGCATTCCACTCCTTAGCTGTACGCATAATGAACGTATTGCTGAAGCGATTATTTGAACCGAGATATAAGCACTTATTGAAAAGGGATTTTCTTGTCAACTGTATTATTGCTTACGCGCTTTATCCTTTCAACCGTCGATCTACAAGGATGATCGTCAGCCCTCGACATTAATTTGTAACGTATGTAATACCTCACACACCATGCGCACGCGCGCCTATTATTACAGCATTATTACTATTATTAAACTACAGATGCGTTTATTATTATTACTAAAGTACACTAGGGAGTCGCTCGTACCCGGAACCTTCGATCAACCAACTGGCGATAGCCGCTAGCTTGACGTGTATAATAATACACTGAATAGTTTTTAATTATTACCTTGGCGGCCATTTTTGTAAAGTTTTTGGAGAATTTTAACTTGGCTGTAGGCTAAGCACGTGTTAAGTACAGTCGCTAGGAAAAGTGTAAAGATATTTTCTTACAAATGTTTCGTAGTTTAATAGAGTAAAATTTTTGGTAACCCTTTTTTTCTTTAATGGTTATTATGAGGCTGTTCCGACTAGGCAAAGTCGAAAGTAAAATGTTTTTGAGTTACACGTGACATATCGATAAAAAAGCGCTTTGAGAAACAAGCGATTCTACTGTTAGAATGTGATTTTGTCTTAGCCCAGCCCATACTTCAACATAATAATATAGGTACCTACGTATCTGGCAAAATTTCTCAAAATTCAAAATTTATTTGCCACACTATAAAGACTTGGAATTCTTTACCAGCGCATGTTTTTCCTTCCTCCTATAGTCCCGGGGTCTTTAAGTGGGGTGTGAAAAAGCATTTGATGAGACCGTCAAGCTGAGAGCCGCCACTGTAGCACTCTCGCTGTATGTAGTGGTGACCCCGGTCCTGGGACTTTAACCTTAGCTTATCATCAGGCGAGGTAAAGTCACTTTGACGTCTCTTATATATAAAAAAAGAAAAAAATTGTAGTTGTACTAGCTGACATTCAATCAAAATAATTGGCAAACCGTGGTTACGAAACATCTTACATGCATTAGCCATTTTACATCCAATCCTGTCCATAAACGTCTAATAAATAATACAATAATGAATGACTACTATTCAAAATGGCGACTATGCAGGCTCTAATGAGGATTAACATTGCGACATTACTTGTCACATGAATAATTCACACTTCAATAAACTGTGTTTACACACCATTTCGTACCTAGAATCACTGCATTATTGTTTACTTAACTATGAAGTAATATTTATGGAGGGAAATAAATACAAAGGTCTTCGTGATTCGAAAACCACGTGCGTTTTTATAAATGAAACACCTGGGACTTGATTCTGCTAAAGGCAGACCATTGTCATACCACTGACACTTTAAAAAATGCTATTTCTACCAATATACAGTTATAGGTAGTCTAAAGGTGGGTCTACGCTAGGCGAGCCGAGCACGAGCGAAGTACAAGCGGAGCACAAGCCGAACACAATTCGTCTTTTTTTGGGTTGGTAGTATTTTATAAATACGGGTAGTTGGAGCCCTCAAAAGTCCAACCAGTCTAACTTAGAACTTCGATATCGCCATTGGTTGTGGAGGTCAGATGGCAGTCGCTCCACGAAAAATATTGAAGTTCAGCCGCATCACAGTTAGACTCGAGAGCCGACCCCAACTGAGTTGGGAAAAGGTTCAGAGAATGATGAGTATTTTATAAATTTATTTTACGAATAAATCTATTAATTTTAATATCTATATCTAAGTTTATTTTAAAACATGAAAGTAATAGCAAAATATTAAATAAACTCAAAACAATTTTGTGTATAACTGTGCGCAGAATCCTTAGATCTTAACAATGTTACGTAGGGTAGATCCTAAGGCTAAATCCTGGACACTCCCATGTCTAACGTTCTTAAATGTTAACAAAAAAAAAGTAAAACGCCTCACCCATCCCTATTTTGGGTATCTTTGAATCAAAATGTATGCGTGAAACTGATTTAATGAACGTTAAATTGATGATGATGACGATATAACTTGAAGTCAGTATTTAGAGACGTTTCTGCCTCATGATGTCGCCACTTTCTTGCAACTGACACAAAACTCAACTCATACAGAACTTTAAATCTATATAAAAAAACATAACCCTTTTTGGCAGTCGGGTAAAAAAAAAGACGGGACCAAAATTATGGTCTCTTAATTTTTATTATTTTACCACAATTTCAGTTTGAATGAATGTCTTACTTATCTTAGTTACACGCAAATAAATATATTAAAACACTATAGATACCTAATTATAACTTTAGTGCCTAAATGAATTAATCATTTTGATAACAAAATGAAGGTGTAAAAATTGTTTTGCATTCATAACAAATCCAAAATACAAACTTAATTATTCATTAAAACGCGATAATACATTGTCAAATAAATATCGAGTTTATCGATCAATTTTTTCATATCAACCTTCATTCTTAATAAGTTAATTAAAGCTGTTCTGTTAATTAAAAGTTAATAATTTGATTCCCACATAGCCAGGACCATAAAAGAGCGCGGTTAACTTATTATGGAGGGAAAGGAGTTATTTTTTTTTACACAGAACAAGGCGTTTTAGCTTTCTTGTCGAGGGAGGAATGCGAGTGAGTAATGTTAAAATTATCTATGAATACTTAAAAAGTTGAAAGGTAATTGATAAATTAGTCTTAATAAACTAACAGTCTAGGTTTTGCGATTTAGAATAGATTCCACCAATGATGGGAACTGTGATCAATGCAAGCTAAACAGGGTTATTTCGCTTTAATCCATGAATTTCATTGAGAATGAAAATGTGAGAATTTTCTCTGGTGAAGTTCAGTGTTAGGCAAATTCAATTAAAATAATTGTTTCCAAGGTTGCTCAGTGCCAATGCAGTTCAGTTTCAATTGATAATTGTTTCCTAATATCGAAGGCATCCGATCTTAAAACTTTAGTTAACATAAAACTGTCATAAAAAATAAATTTCAATGTTTTATCTGTGCTCGTAGAAAAAAAAAAACGCTTTTGTTTCCTCTATAAGATTTTTTATTGTTTTTATAAGTTTGAATTGCATGGAAGATCCGAAAATATAGGTAGGTATGTACATTATGATCAAAAACACTAATCTAAATTACCGTATAAAAAAGTTAGTACGCTCTACATAATATTCCAAGACTATTTTCGTGAGTGCCAGATTAAAAAGTAATTCGTTAATCTATACCACAAAAAATAGTTCTGTACCACTCTTTATTAAATATGAACTACTTTTAGTAAGTTCTTATGTATTCCATCAAGAAAACCGTAACTGTAAAATCGACTAAAACTCTACTTAAATAAAACCGCACTTTACCGAAACGTTGACGTTTCAACCGTTATCGCCCGCTCGTCTGTTCCATTTTTTTATTTTTTTCCTTGTAAAGCTAAGGGGTTTTATTGTTTTTTCTCTTATACATTTTTATGGTCGGTTTTTCGGTAGGCGGGTTGTGGGCGGAGTACCCTGTACGGAGCGTGTGTGGCTCCGTTTAGTATTTTAGAATAGTACTCGATATTACGTGCGACAATTTTTTCAAGATATGTGCGTTTTCTTACTGTATTATTACTACTATATGTAATTAGATGTAACGACACTATATATTTTTTACTCGCCATATTCACAATACTAGGGTATATTAAAATAACAGGTGCTGTGGACAACCTATTAAAATCTTTTTTATGCACTAGCATATCATATTTTTTTGACAAGATATACTCATGTCATTTTGATAGAGATGTTATGACATGAGATACTTTTAGGAGCTGAAGTAGACCCAAGAATTAGAAATTTGATTGCAGAAAAGAAGACATGGTAAGGAAAATAGTAACTGAGGTTTCTGAATAGGCAAGTAACATACTACAGACTGATGTCGCCGATACTGTTATTATAATAATTTTAAGATCAGGCATGGCAAATTGAATAACACATTTCATTTGGACTTGGCTTTTAATTTAATAGTGCTTACTTAAGCAAACACCGATTTAAATATCGACGTTTTAGTATTCCATTACGGTTTATCGACACGGTGTATACACATCACTAGTGGCTGGAGGGTGTGTCAGGGCCCGAGGCTCGGCATTGTTTTGTCTGTACGTATGACGGACGCCGACACATACATACATACAACTTGTATGGGACCACGGCATGGGAATCTTTCCGATGTGAAGAATGATAGACAATTAATATGTGTCTTTTAATCTCAGTACTCGTTTCAAAAGTTTAGAGTAGACTGGTATTACCATACTCATAAAAACAGAATATACTATGAAAGTGGTGCAATTTTTTGCGAGTTGCAACATTGTCCTTGGTACATTTCCATAGAGCACACTCTGTTATCACATCATAGTAGGTATAGCATTATTTGAAATCTGCAACAAACCTAACATGTTTGTTCAAGAAAGACCGTTAAGTGCGAAGGAAATCCAATGGTTGAAGACTCGAGACGGGATATTGTTTTAGTCAGTTCGAGTCCGATATAACGGGGTGGGCTGATATCCATGGGAATTTCTGCGCTATAAAAAATACCGTTATGATTGTTGTCCGGTATTTCGTCTTTATGGAATAATTAAGTTAAAGTAACCTTATAGGTGTGCGAGTACCTATCTAGGTATAAAGTTTAACTTAGAAACCCGTTTTCACTTCCTTATCTCCTTTCTGAACCCTTTTTAAATAGATATTCTATGTGTTAATCCAGGTTATATTCAAATCTATGCAGCCGTTCTGGCAAAATTTCGCATTTAAGAGCCATAAATATCGGCATCAGTGTTGTAATACCGTTATTAGATGCCATCGTTATATGGTGGAGAAATTCTATTACTGTTTCCGAAATCCACCATTAAACTACTAAGCATATTTCATTTTGAAGACAGAGCTTCTACAGCCCTACAAGTAAACAAATAGTAAGTAAATTTTACTTTATGGACGTATTAATATCAGGCGTCTGAAATACGGGGGCGGTTGTGCAAACATTTTGCATATCTATGATCTCACCGCGAGGGTTACCAACTGAAAAATAGCATTCAAATATATGGGTGAACTTTAAGTCGCTGGGACTGACTGTTTTGTGAAACACGGCATTTCGAAAATAGAAATGTGATTAAAATATACCTATACTAAAGTTTCAACTGAAAAATAACATTTGTATAAAAAGTGAATGTAAAATGATTTGGACTGCATTCAAAAAGATCACTACTTCGAATTACAGTCATGTATACACATCTTGGAAACTTGGTTTTTCAGAAGTAAATATAACCAAATAATACCCAATAATATTCTGGAATATACTAGATATATTATACCTATCATTATACTATAATATCTAGATAGATTGCCAGACCAATGCAAAATGTTTCCTTTATGTGAAAAGAAGTACATGGTCTACTAATTTTATTATATTTCATATTTTATGAATTTCCATTACCGCCAAAATATTCACGGCCGCGGCTAAATATGAAAAAAAAAGCTATGATCCTGATGTCCGATTTTTAAAAAAATGCACCAAAAGAGCCGCGGACAATTCCAAATTCAAAATTTTCCACGCTGGGCGTTCGTTCGTATACCGAATAAAAAAGTTAAAGTGCGTTCGATATTAATATGCAGCGCTGAGAATCGTGCGTTCCTTTAGTGTTGTGATTCACTTTAGTCAAAAAAATTGTCGGTTTTCCCAGATATTGAAATCATTAAACGTCAAATTCGAATAAAGTATGACTAAGGCGATTTCTTAAGAAATACCTTTCATGGATAATTTGACAATTTGTTATATCGACATTGTCTTTTTTATACCTAAATATTTAAATGGAATAAATTATTATTTTGAGATGTTACTGTTGAACAGTAACATTTAAAATAATACCTAACTTTATAACATTTTATTATTATTTTCTATTCTTTTTAACTATAAAATTACCAATAGGTATAGTCATTAATATGCGCAGTGTATTGAAATCTCTTGATTGCAAGTTCGATGCTAAGAGTAGTTTAAGGTCTTATGTCACTCCATATTTATAAATTATAAGCATCAATGACATCATAATAATTTTCTATAGAGATGACTCTACATAAAATAAAATGGAGGAGCTTGGATAGAAAATATGAGGAATCTCCCAAGAATTTACTATAAAAAGTAAATAAGTCAATAAAAATAATTATATATCACAATATTTCCAAGAAAAAATCAAGAAAATCGACTAAACACAAGCTATCGATTTATTTCGCACCACTAGCCCAGATACAGCACGCTTACCAAAAAGCAGGGTGTTGGTCCGATCCGATGTTGCGATACGAAACCAGTAATTACAACTTACCACTGACTATTATCAAGTAGCGCATGCCTTTCATATATATTTTACAAAATGGATGGCCATGCTTCAGCCAGTCTCGTGTTGAATATTTATATTGTAGATTTATGTGCGATGTTTATGTATGTTGATTTATAGAGGGTTTATATTTCGAACGCATTTCGCGAGTTATGAAATTAGAATTTGGTGCTTATTTTTTTTTGTAGCATAGAGAAATTTAATGTGCTTGCTCTAATTTGAATATTAGGTAATTGGGTATCGCACACTAGGTATTCATTTGCAGATCGCTACTCGAGCGTGTTAAAACGAAACTGCTACAGTTAGTTTCAATATTAAATGAGTTATAATTCTAACTAGCTTAGCTGTAATTATTTAGTTAAAATATTTTTTTACCGGAAAAAGTATTAACAACATTTTGCGACGGATAACTTTCTTGACAATAATAATTAATAATTTCAATAAAAGATTTCGAATTTTCTGCTTATAATGCAGCAAGGCGGCCAT
This sequence comes from Lithosia quadra, assembly GCA_963576445.1. Lineage (NCBI taxonomy): Eukaryota > Metazoa > Arthropoda > Insecta > Lepidoptera > Erebidae > Lithosia > Lithosia quadra. Next base: position 3,899,733 of record OY754901.1, on the reverse strand, counting down.
ATTTTTTCACAATTTCTCTATGGTACCTGCAATTTTGTTTATACTCCTTATTTTCTTAAATCAACTAGTTTCTTAGTTGGCTGTAATCTATAACAAGCGTGAATAAACTAGTCTTGTAGAAAACGAATGAATAATTAATTAAAGCCATTTCGGCGCCAGTGCCTCACCTGATTGATTTTTATTACTTCAATACTTTGAAGTGTAGGAATTAAATGGCCGCTTTCCCGCGTTAAAAGTACCGACGGTATAATTGCTAGGCTGGCTTGAAAAGTAGTAAAAGTCTTATTAGCTAATAGTTTCAAGTGAAAAATTCCGATATTGTGTAATATTTTTCGACTGTTCCTTTCAGTAAAGAGTTTGAGGTTATTTTGTAGAAAAAAAAAACTGTTGAATTGAACCTACATAGAACTACACGTGCCAGACCGAGGTATCACCCTCACACGGTGGAATCAATTCCATCAAGAACCAAGCGGTTCGATGCCTCTTTTATTTGCCGCACCATAAAGACTTGGAATTCTTTACCAGCGCATGTGTTTCCTTCCTCCTAGAGTCCCGGGGCCTTTAAGCGGGGCGCGAAAAAGCATTTGATGAGGCCGTCAAGCTGAGGGCCGCCACTGTAGCACTAGGTACCGGTGTATGTGGTGGTGACCCCAGTCCTGAGACTTTGCCTTCAGCTTACCATCATTTCACGTCATTTTGACGTGTCCTATATAAAAAAGAAAAAAAAAGAATTTACCAAATTCTCCTCTATTTTGCGAGGATGTATGGTGGGGCCATACATAAGATTTTCGGAGTCTAAACCAATATCACCTACCACTTGGTATATCTGTTGATTGCCGGGCAGGTCTCCTCTTGAAGTTGGGGAGTCAGATAGCTGTCACTCTCATAGGCTAGGTGGGATGAGCTAAGGTCCTGGAGAACTTAGTGGGGTCCTCATACACTCTTAAATTCTTGTAGATACCTACTCATCACCCGATAGTGTCAATCGTAGCCCACATTACGAGCATAACTGGTTGTAATATGGGCTACAGCGCGAATAATCAGATACATTTTTGCTGTGCATACAAATTCATATTAGGTATGCTTAAAACATCCAGTCTATGCAAATAGACTATGAAAATATAATTTTATCACCGCTTTAAGCCAGTCATAAGACAAGCCAAGGCTACCTGCAAGGATCACGGTCAGTTTAGACGGGCAACGGATATTTTGTCACCTTAGTAACTGCTACTTATAATAATAAATTGATGTCAAGATTCAGTTTTAACTCTCAATATATATTTTTATAGGAAAAACCTATTGGATAAGTAAATTTTTATTAACCGTTATTTAAATAGGTTATTTAATGATAATTAACGGTTTTTTAGTCTTTCTTCAGGGTGTTTTGTTTCCCCACCAAAATCTCCATTACTCAAAACAAACCTTATTCCCTAGTTTTAGTTTACCATCAGGCGAAGTGAAGACATACCTAGGTATTAACGTGACCAAAATTTTTTTTTACTAATAAGTTTTTATCTCTTCCAACAGAAAAATGTGGGCTGTCAGACGACCCTGGTCTTCGTGTCAACGGTAAAGGCAAAAAGATGAGGAAACCTCGCACGATATACTCCAGCCTTCAACTACAGCAGTTAAACAGGAGGTTTCAGAGGACGCAGTATCTAGCACTCCCTGAGAGGGCAGAGCTCGCGGCGAGTCTTGGACTGACGCAAACTCAGGTTAGTGGTTAAAAATGTACAGAATTACGGTTTTTTGTAACTAGTCTAATATTCACTATTAAGTCTATCTAAGTACCCCGACCCTAAAAATCAGCAATTAATACGGATTTTGAATTTGAAAAACGAATTCTTCGAAAAAAGGTTATAAAAAAGTTTAAAAAAAACCCTTAAAACCCAATTTAAATTTGGAACGAAGCAAATTTATGACCATAATTTTTTCTTTACATTCGCTTTTACTCATTTTAAACAATTTTCGAGTTGAACTTCCATTGCATTTTTACATAAGCGTTGCGTTTTTACATACTTACAGAAGTAATTATTTTTTAACTTCCTACGATTTAAACACGGTGTTCGAACATCACTCGCCATTTTGCTTCCAAGGAAATAATTTCATTGTACTAATTATCCAAACATCATTTTTACCTGACTCTGCGGCAACAATTAACTATTACTTAAACAAAACATTTTATTTTTACTAAAATTAGAAGGAAAAAGAATCCCCACAATCCCTGAACAGTAATTATGTCACACACCTAATAATTAACCGCCAGTGTGTGTACATTCACTATATTTTTTATCTTTAAATCACTGAACACTTGAATATAGACCTTAACACTCTTAAAATAAGATTTGAAATAAGTAAGTAACGCGGCCACTGATGCCAGTAACGTATAATTAAAAGACAAGGGGTTTTTTTTTAATATCTGTCACAGATAACGCACTGCTGCTTCTAAGTAGTAATTTCTTTGTGAATAGTCTATGGATTTTTTACTTATGAAACAAAATGTGTTTTATTTTTTTGCTGATTCTTTTAACTCGAAAATAAATATAGATTAGGTATAGACATATTATAGGTACTCATAGTTGTAAAATGCAAAAAATAACTGCACTAGATCACACCATATAGTTTTTTTTCGCACACCTGTGTGTAGCCAGCACCCTGCACAATGGTTGACAGTGAAAGAGAATATTGATTGTGTAATGTTGCCACGTAAACAGGGTTTATTTTCTACTTGAGTATTAGAAATATAGGTATTCATTTTTGTTGCCATCAACCAAAATTGTAGTCCTTTCATAATTTTTAAAATTCTATCTACTTATCTTGAAGTGAAAAGTGTAACAAATCAAATCATTAGGTATTTTATGTCTGTACCGATGGATAGTCTTGTTTTGATTCTAAATCATTCATCCTTCACTTAAAACAGACCGCCAACAAAATATTATATTTTAATAGTAATCATTATCATTAACATCCAACCTCACCGGATCTCGCAATCAAAGCCCGCGCCTATCATTATAAAAAAAAGCTCTTCCATAGACAAACGCATACGTTCGGAAACCATATTCCGATTGGCTTCGTTCGTAAATTGATTCGTCATGTGTCACCGTATGGAATGAATAATCGTAGTGAGGCGACGGTAACATGTAGACTGCATAATGCATAGACATGGCTCTGGGACACCTTCCATAGTGTCACATTTACGAGTACCTATATATCATAGTACCTATTAACACTCTGTATTTTGATTTAAGTTTAGTAGCAACTCGTAACTAACTTTTTAAACTCTCGGTTCGATTCCCGCGCATTACAAATTTTTGAATAAATTAATACTTGCTTTGGACTCCGACTTACCTCCTTTTTGAGCCAGTTAAGTGACTCAAACCTTCTCTAGAATGTGAAAAAATACTTTCTGAAAACTACATCCAAATCGGTTCAACCAAACGCAAAATAATCATAGATTAATATTCAAGTCCAATAGTTAACTTCCTATCATATAGGAGCTTAGTGTATTTTTATTAAAAACAACATTGATAAAAGAACACAGTGCATTGATAAAATGGAAGGATTATTACGTAATATAATATTTTATGTTGTCGACTTCGCCATTTATTTCCACATTACGTTGTAATTCGTATTACAAAATCAACACAACCGTTTTGCAATATAAATACGACAATAAATATATGTTCGACAGTGATTACATTTTGTAATGTAACAGTATGGTATAGCAGTTATTAATAATATCAGATGTCGAATAAGAAATTAGACAGTAGTTATCATTATATACTTATAATAGCTTACTACCAGGCGGTGTGCAGCGAATGCGGCGGACGAAATATTAAAAATACATAAAAGACAAAACAGTCTTAATAGGCTATCGCTCTATCGAATCATATGAAAGTGCGCACACTTAGAACAAAACAAAGCTTATTAGAAACAACTGAGACAAGACAGTCTATAGACAGATGTATCTCGAAGTGATTTGTAGGTAATTAGACTCATGGGGTTTTTGAACGGGTAGGTATTAGAAGATGTAGCAGTAACGTCCTGGTGTTCCACACGTCCATAGGCCACGGTAACCGCTTCTCATCAGGTGGCGGCGTGCTTAACAACTGATGATTGTTGGCATTTATAACGTTGGCCTTCATTCTTTACTTGGCTTACAGGTTACCACCGCGGTGACAAATCGTAAATGTCGCACTAACTTGCACTATCTAAAAAATATACTTTCAACATAAAACTAAGCTTTTCAACACTATAATAGTGTAACCTTTATACATTAATATTTAATTAAAAAGTCTTTGACCTTTATTTTTTATAGCAACCTTTAATTTAAATATAGCCCCGGACCAGTCCAGTCTATATGTTCTTAATACAAACTGTAACGGTGTAAAAAGTAAGAGCCAAGTTAATTTTATTATAATTTAATATTTCTCAGTTATTGTCTGTGCGCCTCACTTTGATGAACCCGCGTCGATATAGGGCTGGCAATGGATTAACTTAGTTTATCAATACGTTATCATTATTATTCGATTTTATCAAGATTGCAGGTTATGCTTATTTAAAATTCTGTTTAAAATCTCCAAATAGGTATATTGTACTATTATGCTTCTTAAGCTTAAAAATAGACTTATTTTTAAACGCTCACCAAAAGCTTAACAATAAAATTGTCCATTTAGATATTTACATCAATTAAAAATTTTTACACATAAAATTACCCAGATCGTTAAAATATAGAGATTCAGTGCATGTTATTTATGTTCAATTCCAAAAATCAAACAAATCTATGAACAATCTGTTAAAACAAAGACAATGTCGATTCCTAATATAGGTATTCAAAAATCGATATTAACTAAGTCGATTAATCGCATCCCTACCCTATATCCTATAGTATTTGATTCCACATTAAAACAAAAAAAGACGGAATTCAACTCTATACCATTCTGATCTTTTTAATAAAAATGAAACAAACTAATCTAAGATTGCGTTACTTAGAACATAATTAACTCATTGTAACCACAATACAAGCGATTCCGAACCATAAAAATATGTGTTATAAAGACTATTAGAAAAGTTACATAGGATAGCGGGTGAAGTTTTTGTCATTGATAATAAATCATACTATTTGTCTCGAGGTGCTTCTGATGTGCTATTGTATCAGCTTGGCACTTTTCTTGTTAGGTTAGGGTACCCTTTATTATGGACGGAACTAATTAGAGCCAGAATAACATCGATTTCTATCGATTTGCTTAAGAACTTTTGCGTGTGGAAAATGAGTAATTAATTTTATATATTAATAAGAATGCATAGTATAAATGATTTAATTGTGACAATTTAAAACGGTAAAAACTTGACATAATAGTTTTTAACTTCAGTAAAATTACCATAGGTGTTCAAAGATCGATATCGGTTTATAGTTTAGTCGAATAATCGCAACCCTACTCAATTTTACGATTCGATTTTGCATACGATTTAATTGGAAAATTATTTTTTTGTAATCACAAGCCAGGATGTGCTTTAAAATATTTACGATAATGCCGTTTATTATTATACGTTTATTAGAAGATCACAAACCAACTGCATACGCTTATAGAACCATTACTTCATTGCGAAGTTATATTTTTATCGTGCTAACGCAATGGGATTAAACTTACAAGGTTTTTATTGACAGCATTGTGTAAGTAACGGATGGGAGAAAAAAAAATGCATTTTATGATTGACAGTAATTAATTGAGTAAAACGATTTTTAGCGAAGGGCGAACTGTTCTTCAAACACGATAGGAAGTTATGCGTTTCTTGTAGACTTTATGTATATACATCGATATTATTATTAGAATATTTTACTAGCTTATTGCCTGCATTTAAGTTGAAGGAGTTAGATATTATAATAAATCCGGAAAGTGGATTCCTTAGCTAAACGGGCGACTACACACGCAAATAGTCCGTAAGTATACGTTACCCGTATATTTGAACATTGTAAGAGGAGATTTTCACCATTACTAAACCATACGAAGTAGGACACAAAAATATTACAAAATATTTTACCCAATGAACTATTGGATGCGTACAATTTCATAATCAGCGTATCATCGATTCTCACAATGTCTGAACAGAATCGGTTACGGTTTTTTTCTTTTTAATTGTAATTAAATTTACTAATCAACTATTTCGTTTAACGTTCGTGTCGCTGCACTATTGTTTTGGTCTATGGTTTTCGAACGCATAGTGAAAATTTAAAATTCCGAATTTTTTAAAGATATTTTGAGATAAGATAATTAAAACAAAGTCCATGCTCTGTGGCGTAGCGGTAGTGCATTTGACTGCTACGACAGGGGGCGCGGGTTTGATTCCCGCTCAGTGCAAATTTTGCATTGATCTGGGTATTTCTATGTATTTACAATAAAAAGTATATACATAATGTTTATCTGCACAAGCTAATTAAACAATGCTTACTTTGGGTGTAGAATGTTGTAGAATATTTTTTATTTATTATAATCATCATCTTAGTCCCACATATAAAGCAACAGACTGAAACAGTGTAAATATTCATTATTTACATTGCTTCGAATATTTCAGTCTGTTCTTTATCAGTATAAGACGAAATAAACCGCGATAGAAACAGTTAAAATTGTTTTATTTCAATGCTTAATGGTATTCTAAATTAAAATTCATGTATTTGAAAGTAATAAAATTATATTTTTGTAACTACTTTCCATTATCTAGTGGTGTGAAATACATCTGTTTCATGTTAACTTTTAGTTAATGTGCGGTTTAACAATATTGATTTAATATTACTAGACAAGCTAATAACAAAACGTCTCACAGTTCCTTAATTGAGGCGGGAATGGATTTTGAATTTCGAATTTGCAACGGAACACAAAAACTAGAGAAAAGAGTTAGTAAGGCATTTTGACACTATTTGTATAGGTTATCTGTCGTTCTATGAAGGCGCGAAAGTACCATAGACAATGCCACATTCTATTCCCATAAACCACAACATTAAAAAAGTATGAAGTAAACGCGGAAATTAAACGAAAAACGTTCAGAAACGCATTCGAAGTGACATGGCGGCAAAAAAATCTCATTTGATCACAGCGCGTCCAACAAAATGATGATTGATGGTATAAGTTAATTCGTTATAAGTCTGTGACGAATGTTCAAACTATATTATGTTGCATTGCAGCTATGTCTGTCTGTTGTTCGTTTTCTTTTTGTACTAATTATTTGAGTATCTATTGGTATACTACACTTTGTTACGCTTGAATCGAACCGAATTAAAAAAATGTTTGTTGCTACTGTTCTACCATAGACTATAGAATTGTGTCTTATTCAAATTTGAAGTTCTTTTTTAAGAATAAGTAGTCATTATTCAAATGAGTTTCATTTTGAAATAATGACAAACTCTGTGGCGGTAGAGCTTTTGACTGTTAACTTATAGATCGCGGGTCCGATTCCTACTTGATGGAAAATGTATCGAAGTAGCTATGTTTATTCGTATTCTAGATCCCATATTACAAGCTATTCTTAGTTAGGGCCTAGATTGTATGTATGGAAGAGGACAGTAACTTTGAAGAGAATACGGTTTTCAACAAGCGAAAGAGCGTTTTGATATCGGTCTAGCAGTTTTCAGTTTATCCTTTAGCAATTACAACAGAAAATATTTCTTATAATTTGAAGTGAAGTTGAAGAAGCGAAAGGCGTATGTCAAGATCGTAGCAAGTGGAAAGATATTGGCTCTACCTACCCCAATGGGAAAAAGGCGTGATTTGTATGTATTTATGTATTTTGAAGTGTAGAGTCAATGTACTAACAGTACCTACTAACTTTTTTATAAGGCCATTACTGAAAACGGAATTTAGACACATTCACGGCACAACTTTTCAAGTTCTGTTTTTTTTTCGGCACAAGTATTCCTCATGCAACCAGACAATTCTATTTACAAAAATACATAACGTTTCTAAGAACTCGCCGAGTCACTATCTCAAATGTTAAGAATGATGACTTACGTATTTCGAACACGCCTCTGATTGGCTGTCAAAGTCGAACCGACGACCAATAGCAGCTCGTCAAATGTCATGACTGTGCGGTTTAAGAACAATTGTTCAAAAAAAGAACGTGCTTCCGTTAAAGTGGCAATGCTTCTGGTTCTTTTTTTAATCTATTGAGGTCTTTGACGGCCGAGAGATAGTGCCTTTGTGTTTCGACATTCAAATATAGGTAGTAGAGTTGGGAGATTTTTTTATCGCGATTTGTTTTAATATCCTTTCTAGTCGATCGATTGTAATAGTTTTTTTTTTCTTAGTATATTAAAAAAGATATCTTTAGATGTTTATTTTGTTGTGTACACTACAAAATCCTTCCTTATTCACACCTCGGTGTAAAGACGGTTAATATAATTATGTGCTAGTACCCAGCTATGCAATGTCAAATCATTTACTAAATCAATTTCGGGAATATTTTGGTATGGTAGAAGATGTAACTAGTGACCAAGATAGAGAAGGGATGCTTAGGTACTTCAAACTACGTGTTTGAAGTACCTAAGCATCCCTTTCTCTGAGAGGATGAACGGAAGATAATAGATGAAACAAATTTATGAGGTGAAGATGAATGGGCACATGGGCAGTCCAGTAAGTAAAGTATCTGAAGTCTATAGGTACATTATAAGTAGGATTGCTCTAAATTCAAACCAAATTAAATAATTAAATCAACCATAGACATCATAATTTACTTTCAATTGACCAAGCACAGTTGTACTCTATTTGCTATGAGGTTATATTCGATCTTGACAGTTACTTAAAAAAAATAGGCCAGTAATCGTAAAAAAGGATCAACCATTGGTATTAATTGGAAAATCGTCTAGTAATTGGTAGCAATTGATTGTCGCAATGGGCCCAATGTGTTTTAATTGTTATAAATAAACAGACAATGGTGAAATACGGTTTTATTTCTATGACTAAGAGATGTGCTTAGGTACAATATCAAGGGCACAGTTGCAGGCTGCTTGCTAATAAGCGCAATAGCAAGACAATAATAGCCAACTAGGTACTTTGGGTGTAATATATTATATCCATATAACTTTCGAAAAAATAAACAATACCACTGAAAAATTAAGTAAGTACTTCGTAGACTGCGTAGCAATGGGCTGGCCACATCTGTCGAAGGACCGATGGCAGGTGATATATGATTCGCAGGTGAAATGAGGACACTAAAAAATCTACTTTGTTCACCCGGGTGATATCACCTAGATGAACAAAGTGGAATATATACCGTTGGAGCAAACGAGTCCTAGAGTGGAGACCGCGAGTCGGCAAACGGAAGGCGGGACGCCCCTCAGCCAGATGGACCGACAACCTGAAAAAGGTAGCTGGAATGGACTGGATGCAGAGGGCGGAGAATCGGGTGGTATGGCGCACATTGGGAGAGGCCTATGTCCAGCAGTGGACGTCGACAGGCTAATTGATTGATTGATTGAGAGTGCGTGAGCTCAGAGGTTGATAATGATCCCGAAGTGTCAGCTTTTTGGGTCACTCCGGCTTTTGAAGACTTGAGACGGTGTCTTGATGGTATACGAACCCCGAGCTCTAAGTCGCAAACCTCTGATGCAACCGGGAATAACGCTTATGATGCTGTTGATTTGAGGTGGAACTGCGCCTTAACGTGTGCGCATGCGCCGTAAAGTCTTCGCAAGTAATTATCGGTTAGTTTTATTCATAAACTTGGCGTGTCCGTTATCTACTCAGATGGCTCACAGATAAGGCGTTTAGTTTCTCTATACTCTCGATTTTGTTGCAGTTCCCGTTTGTTGGTACAGACAGCTTGAACGATCATTTTATATATTATCACCTTCATTTTTACAAAGCACTACAAATTTCCACAAAGTTTGTTTCTATGACGCATATATGCGTCATCGGTTTGATTAGAAATTTTTGACGCAAATATGCGTCAGCAACAATAGATCGATTAGGTAACCTAGTATTTCAGATTCACGGGCGTAATACGACTAGGTATGATCGAATTAATGTACCTATGCTAAATTTCAGCAACATGAATGCTGTCTTTTTTGCGTGATAGAGTAACAAACATAAAATAAAAAAAAACTATAATTATGATCAGTCAAAACAAAATCTACCTACGGTATCTTGAGGTTATTAAACCTTCAGAATCATTCATAGTTTTTCAATTAGACTACGTTGTCGTAGGCTTTGAAATCACACGTTTTAGGAAAATGACTTCACTGAATCAGGACCCAGGTTATGTGGGCAATTTGTTACTACGAGTTTTTTACCATACCTATCAAAGATCTTGAGACTAGCTAAAATAAGATGTAAAGGTTTATTGCAGAAGGACATAGGATGTATGGCAAAGGCATGCAATAATATTAAAAAAAAAACAAGTCAAAAACGGAATATTTTTATCTGTGAGAATCAAATGTCATCAGCGATGCATTTTTAACTCTTACCCTTTGAAAACCAGGCAAAAGAATTTATTAAAAACCTGTTTAAAAATAGGTACCTAATATTTCAGAAAGTATAATTTTATTAGTCATTTTATGAGTTAATTATAAGGTTGTCTTTAATAATAGGACTGAGTTGTAGGTACTTACGAGTTTCGTTTTTGCAGCCAACCTACGCAAAAATATTAACGACTAAAACTAAATTTCAACGATGAGTGTAAAGGCAAATAATACAATTTTAAACAGCGTTGGGACATTTGACTACTATGGTAATGTAAAATGTCAAGAAAAAGATAAGAACAAAGAACAAAAATTGTGTCACGATTCCTGGGTAAGGCGGGAATGAATTTTGAATTTGGAATGGAATATGGCACAGACTTGGCACAGACTAGGTATATAAAGGAGTGAATTAATTTTGACACCCATCTGTATGCGCATAACGCGGCTCTTTGAATTTGAATTTGGAACGGGAGGCACAAATTAGTGATGAATACCTAAGTTAATTAATTTTAAAACATACCTACCTATTTTTATGCATAAAGCGCGCCTTTTACGCCTACTACTACAACATGGACGGTGATATTAACAGTGTAATTACCTATGGCAATTAGAATAAATCATGAACTATGTTTTTTATTAAAAATTATAACCAATCAGATCACTGCATTATGGTGACGTCATTGGTCCATAGTTTAATACAGTTTCCATACGAAAAAGGCTAAGTTACTTGAGCGGCTTTCACCGATCAAATCTATCAACCCTAATAGTTTAGTTAACCTTAATAATACATACTGACGGTTAAGTGTTGCTAGTATTAAAATAAAACGAGTGACGCTGCGGGCTATGCTTATGCAAACATGTTGTATAAGCGAAACGAAAAGTGCTAGCAAAATTCTTATACAGTTTTTTTTTATTATTTTGTTACTAATATACTTAATTATAATGAACATCAGATATATACATTACTCATTTATCTAACCGAACAATGAAGCAATGACGTATTAATTCTATGTTCAATGGTATCATTTGAAAGTTTTTTTTTGGATTGCAATCACTGATGCTGTAATTTTTAGTAAGAGTTTTTCCAAATAAACTATATCATAATTTGATTTTTGTAACTGTCTCTTTAGAAAAATCAGAAAAATAATTACTATTAAAATAAAATACAATATTGAACGTAGGACGAACAGGCACATTTTGATTTTAAAATATTTCAAAGTTTTTTTTTGCTTGCAATATTGGTTAATTGAATGAACGGGCATACATAGTAGCGTCTTTGGAAATTCAATTCAACATAAAATTTTATTTGTATTAACAAACTTTAATTTTTATTTTATTATCCTACATTTAAATAGATCGTGTTGTTTGCGACTGTACCCGATCCAGTCTGCTCAGTAGCCAAGTTAACGAGCCACTGGCAGGTGGCGCCGGTGTATATTAATATATCATGTAGAAATAACACTAGTTTGATATCCTGGTATCAATCAAATATTAAATTGACTTTGTAGGCGACAAATTGACAGGCTAGCAAAATCTGGATTCCTGCTCAGCGTGAATATTTGGGAGCACGAATCAATGTCTATTCGCTGTACAAAATAAAAAAAAATATCGTGAAAATCCACAACTTTATAAAGCTAAATGTATGACACAGATGACTGCACTAAATGCACGCTATGGTTATACACATAGGTGTCAAAATTCATTAACTCATTTAACTAGTTTCTACGTCCCGTTCCAAATTCGAAATTCAAAATTCTTTCTCGCCTCACCCAGGAACCGTGCCACCAATTTTGTTGCGAACATTTTTTTAGAAGTCATAGAGTAGGTAGGTATTATACATTAATGTGCGTTTCATATTTTGATTAAGAAACTAAAATATAAGTTAAAAAGTTATAAATCCAACTAGGTAACTAATTATATTGACACAATTCACTCTCTTGAAATTTCTAAAGGAGCCCAGAAAACTTTGTAAAGTTTTAATTGGTCGCAGTTAATTGTTTGAATTTCGAATTTTCAACAACTTTAATTACAGAGGCTACGAACTATCAATGAATAATAATTATCTTGGCGTTGGCAGCACTGGTTGACAGAATGCTTTTTTTTTCAAACTTACTATAATCTGTGGCTTATTTTTGATTCACAGTTTGCCCACAGTTTAGAAGCTAATGGTAGCTACACACGTCCCAGTATGCTTGCACAAGTATGATAGGCTTGCATAAGAATACTGAATCGTGTGTGGTTACCATAAGAATTCTTTACCTATGTTAAGCGACTAAAATGTACGGAGGGTAGGCAGGAGGCAACGCTATAAAGCTATACTTATTATTCACACATTATAGTCTTTAGAAATCACCTACATTTTAGGCTTAACTTGCAAAAATAAGGGAAAGCAATTTAATTTTTTAGATGGCTCTAACTCTAAATCACGACAACCCTTGTCCCACCCTTTGATTATATAAGTGTCGTCCCACCGTCGCCATCTTATAAAAAGGGCTGTGATTTGTGAATAATATTTCCGCTATATTGGGCAAACTTATTCATCGCACAGAAATTTGAAAAAAATACTGTTTTGTTGCAAATTAATTTTTTTATAATTTTAAATTTTATTGTAGAACTACAGGTTAACAAAGTTATTTGCGAAATTGACAAAAAAAAATATTTCAACTATTTTTTTTTTTTTCGAAATATTTTTTGCCCCAGCAACTGAACAGTGCCCTTTGCGTCGCGAGATTTCTATTATTTCAGACAAGCTGCAGGCAACAGTTATTATTGAATAAACTCTAGGTTCTATAGATCAAGTATATTACCGTTACACCTTCATACAACGTACCTAAGTAGTTAATGCAAAATAAATGTTGAAAATGAGTCACAAGAACGGGTCGGACAGGATGTCGGACAGCGTTTGTTCCTCTTGGCGCTAGTTCACATACATTGTATCTACTATTTTAATCAAATAATATAAATTTTGTAGTTACTATGGACCAACTATTTCGGGACAATTAGTAGTGTTATGGGTACATCATTGAAAAATTTTCCTCGTTGCACAACTATAAAGTTCTATGGATGTTTGGAAAAGGTTGGTGGTTCAGTTCATCCTATGCCAGTTCGTCCTATGATAGGTCGTCCTAATGGGATGATAGAAGATTACCACATACCACTAGTATCCTCCATTCTTGATGGAAAACAACTGACCAATTCGCACTATGAAAATCACAAAGTAAGAAGTAAAACTTTTGCTAGAGATGATGCTTCTCACCCTGAAATGAAGCAATAAAATATATTTTAATTAAAACAGAACTGTGTTTATATTAAAACAATGTTTCGGAGAAAATACCAAAACGAGCCGTTCTCTGATTTCAAACCCACGAAACATGTTTTTTATAAACCATAGACCGTTGGTCTGTAGTAAAAATTCTACAAAATAAGGAGGATTGATCATAAAATCGATTACTATGACCCATCAGCGTGAAAAGGTTTTAATTGTTCGATAGAACCTGTTTTTTTTTTCTTAATATTTTTTACTTTTTGATATTTGAGGTCACTCGCGATTAGCGCTGGTATTTTTCCGTTATATTTTTTTGAAACATCGAACCAATCAACGGATTTTTTTTATTATATTCGATTTTTAAACTCAGTTTGTTGAAAAATTTTCGCCCGTTATTACTATGTTTGGTTTTTGTTGATTTGTTATTTTAGCAATCAATTTTGCACGCCTCATATTTTTAAATGTGATTTTATGAGCACCGTGCCGGAGACGCATACTACTTACGTATATAAAGCCATAGATATCTAACTTTAGAGATATGCCATTCATATTATATTGATATTAAACACGGTATTCAACTCGATCGATTAAAAATAAAATTATTTTCCAAATTTTTTATTATGTTATGTCAATTATCATACATCCGCGTGCACTTAAATGGTCAAATAACTGCTCGGTAAACATACCAAGCAGTTATTTGACCTGCATCATGGTAATGAAAAATATTAAAACTATGTGGTGATTTGTGATTTTTGTTAAAAATACGTTGTAGAATATTTTTTAACAACAAACAAATTTGATAACAAACCTACAGTTCCATATCCAGGATGAAGCGTTTCGGTACCTTTTTGTCGCACCATAAAGAGTTGAAATTCTTCACCAACATAATTACTTCTTTTTGCAATAACCCTCATTGGCATTCCTCTTAGCTTACAATCAGGCGAGATGAAGTCATATTACAGAAACAATAAAGTCCGCTCAAGCACCATGTGTTAATCACCGACTAGGTATCACATTTGACATTATAGCCGGCCCACGCGTTATGGATACACTCTTATCTCTACATTATATTAAGTCTATGGTTAAAATAATTTTATGACTCAAAGAAACCGACCCTTTTATATAAAATAATATTTTATTTCACTTTGCGAATATTTTACTATCAACGTTCTTCTTATTTTATTAATTAAAGTGGCAATAAAATCTTCAGAGTTTAATCAAGTGTTGCAACATTTAATTAAAACTTAATTTGAATATTATTATTTGTCTGATATAATTATGATTTACACTCATCATTTTATTATTTGTCTGATTTCTAAAGGTCATCGCGTGCTTATCGAATGCATTATTGGGTTTATAAATATATACGCTTCTCATCTCATATTAAAATTTGCTCATATACCAAAGAAAAATACAGTTAAGGAAATTAGTGCCGTTTGACCCCCTAACGCCGAGACATGTACCAGCTTGTATGTACCCAATACACTCTAACTCACCAAAATGACGATATCCCATAAATGACTTCATCTATGTTCATAACAACAGTCCAAAAGTTTATTCCCTAGGGTACAAATCACATGGTTACAAGTGAAACATACCATAGATCAGAGAGCGGCGATAGACAAGCAATATCCCGTGTATAATCACCTCTATAAGTTATAACGGGCAGTTTTGGGCTATAAAGTTAGGTGATATTTAGACTAACACACGTACCTTACTTTACAATATTGCAACATATTGGTGCTATATGCTAAAATATACAACAAATTGCTTCTTATATTTTCTGTAATACGGTGTTTTGAAGTCCAATTCTCATATTAAAAATATATTTAAAATTCAGTCTCAATCTAACCTCGGTCACAGAATATAAATATACCTACCTAGTATGTCACGGTCCCATGTCGTTCTCCTAAATGTCAAAAAAGGTGTTCCTGAAACCAAAAGTAGGTATACCTATTTTACAACAACAGATCACTATTATTTAAGCAATTCAAAACCAATTTATATACCTACTTCAACGTTTCAACTTTTGTTACTCACAATTTCTATACTTTACATGGGCCATCATGAAATTAAAAAGGTCATCAGCTATCAAGAAATATTTAGATAAACTTTATACATCAGGTAATACCTAAAAGATTTTATAGTTGTACCACGGAAATTTTTTTAATGATGTACCCGTAGCACAACTACTTGTACAAAAATAGTTGATCCACAGGGATTAAAGGGTTCAGAAAACTGTCATCGCCTCGAGTAGGGTAATAAATTGCCTAGTCAGGAAATTCTTATAAAAAATTCCCCATGCAATTATAGATAAATACTAGGATAGCAGAAATACCAAGGAACTCCTGTCTAACCCGCAAATCAACCGTCTACCTAAATATGCTGACCTTAGGAGCCGAGTTTATAAAAAGGTGTGCTATTCATAATTACAAATAGGAAGGTGGAATGATAAACAGATAACGTTGACCAAGGACGTGTGAGTGACTCCCATTGTATGTAAATATACGGACAGTGGGGGTATATACACCATGAGTTTGGGATTTAACGGGATATTTAGATAGTAACCAACCTCACCTGCAAGTTGGTACACCTGAGCATTGAACAAAGAGGTTTGGTAAAAGCTTTTCGATTAGGGTTTGTAGGTCAGACGATAGTTACTTCTGGAAAAGCTACAGTCAGTCAAAAATGTGTAAACTGGACCCCGAAATCCTCAAATATACCTAATTGGGATCACGGCTAAGTTGATTATGAATGGAATATAATTCAGAAAATTCTTTCATCAACCGAGCCACCTTCACCCAGGACCCACTCTCATATAATTTTTTTCGATAATTTGGTTTTATTGTGACTTTTATGGGAGTGACTACTGGTCTCCCCAATCCCAAAAGGAAAGTCAGAATAGAAATGAGATGAATTTCAGTGAGTAATACCATGGATCTCAGCAAGTGGAATCATGTTGTTTCTGTCTAGCCCATTGGGAAAGAGATTATATTAGTGAGGTTCACATGACTAAGATACAGGTAAACTTTCAACAATCACCATCATTTTGACCGACCCTTTCCCATGTGAAAGGGCCGGGAAGGTTGAGGTTGAGTTTTCAGTTGACCTTTCAGTCTAAGCGGCCGAACTTCGATATTTTCGGTGCAGCGGCTGCCATTTGACCTGTACTGTACAACCCATTGGCAATATCATAATTCTGTTATTAGATCAAACTTTCATCAAGTTTAATCTCATTCAATTAAAAAACAAATGCATTAGGAATTCACATACATATGTAACATCTCCGGTTTCCTTTACAAATAGTTATAATATCCTACGATTTCCAATCTCATGGTCGCTACATTCGTTTCGCCGCGTGGTTTAGTAGGTGGCTGGTAGGAAAGAAGTACAAAAACTTGCTGCGCCCGCGCCGGTGCCAAGGGAAAACAATATACTTGATGCTTTTACGATTATACTCAAATACTTATTGAGCAAGAGTACTCGCTAGCGGCTTAGAAGTACTCAAAGTGCATAATAATGTATGCGTGATGTTTATATCATTACTAGTTGCACGCCCTGACTTGTCTCGGTACAATTGTGACATTTTTACCCGTGGACTTACCAAAATTTTTCTTTCGTACAAACGTTGTTCTGACAAAAAAATGCTTACTTTAACTAGCTTGTGTCATGGATTCTAGAATTGTTGTAAAACAGTTTGATTGCAAAATAAATTTTCTGAAATTATCAATCGTAAAACCAAAATTGTTAACGAAAGTAGATACAAAGGAAAAAAAAATTAGAAACTTTAGATTTCTTTGACTTCGCTATATTTAATTTCGCATTATTTGTTAGAGAGATTTGATCCTTATGATTGACCCTAAAAGTACAGGCCGTTATTTTTTCGAATTTTAACCGGTTCGATTACCGGGCGTTGCAAGCGAATTTTCAAAAATCTTTAAATGCATATTTAATTCTTCTTCAACCTAGCGTTAGGTAATCCCAGTCGCATCCAAAGCTTTCACCTCGGAGTCTGGGGTCCGCTTTACCAGTGTTAACTGCGGATTTGGCTGTGCCTCGATATTTTCCGTGAAGCGACTGCCATCTGACCTTCACAACCCAACGGTGACATTAGGCGATATCGAAGCATTGCAGCTAGACCGTTTGTTGTAGGACTTTTTAGGGCTCAAACTACTTTTTTTATTTTTTTATTTATTTTACAATACTTATCACCTGTTAAATTATGACAATAAAGCATTTCGTAAACCACTAAGGTATATGTGGAGTGCCGTGAATTATGTACTGCGAGTCTAGATACTTAGTAAATTAAAGATGTATTATTAGAATTTATTTGAATTGAATATTTATGCTAACTCGTTCCGTCCGTAAATTTTGTAGGTTCATTTTAATTATTTTGTTTGTGTCACTCAAATTTTCTTATAAACATATCAAAAGCTTGTTCTCTTATAGCCAATGTCGTAAAACATAAAATTAACTACAACAGTGTACTTACTCTCAGCTGTGTCAGGAATGCAAGTAATAAATTAAAAATATTCAACCGATACAGTAAAGAACGCAGCACGCACAAAAAGTCACCTTGTTTATTTACATTTTCATTGGAAAACTTGTTTGGTTAACCGTACACGCAGATCTGTATAAAAATCATTGAATGATATTATTTGTTATCAAAATTGTACCTTATTTTAAGGGTGGTAGAGTTCAAAATGGATTGATGATGAATATTAATTTGATCGCTTTAATTTTATTATGGCTTTGGCAATTTAAACAAGCTACCCTGTCTTTTGCTACTGTATGCATTAAAAAAATATAAGTTTGATTATATGTATTAATGATAACCTTTTTCTAGATGAGTGATAACTGAATATAACGGAATTCTGTTTTGCGGAAGCGATTGGCATCTGACCCTTTAACTCTGAGAGGAAAGCCTGCGCAAGAGTCTCTACCAGTCAATCAGCAGTTATCGGTCTTTCCGGGAGCGACTGCCATCTGGCATTCAAACCCTAAGAGGAAAGTCTGCGCAAGAGTCTCTACCAGTCAATCAGCAGTTATGCTTCTTGAAGATCTTAAGAGAATCCCATACATACAGTAAGATGATTTTCTGATCGGAAAAAATGATCATCCAGGACGGGACTTGAACCCGTGACCAGTCCCTTACTGGGGGAATGCTCTGGGTGCGGGCCGGAACCTCCACGTGGTGCACCTGGGCAACGGAGACGAGCAGCGCCTCCCACCCGCCACGGGAGACGCTGCTGCCTGCGGCCAATCCGGCCGGGGTGGGAGTGGCCCTCTAGAGGGCTGCTCCGAGGCTCTCCACGTGTCCCTCTGACTAGCAGATGGCACAGTGGGGAGCGAGCGGGGGGCGAGCTGATTGTCTGCGCGCCGACGGTTGGGTGACAGGACGGCCTCCTGTCACCCTACACCCCACCGTCGGCGAAGTGGCGCGATGCTCGCCCCACCCCCCCTTTCGGGGGGTCGAGGGGGCCATCTTAAAACCGTAGATGGCCCGGGGTCAGCTGGGGTGCGAGGGATATGCCCATTGGGTAACCTTACACCCCGGTTACTAAGGCCCGAGACGGCGTGCGGTTTTAGTCGGTTCGATCCCGACATAACCACCCCCGATGGCCGACGGGGGTGGTATCCATGGAGATTTCCGCACGATAAAAAAAAAAAAAAAAAAGGGGGAATGCTCTGACCAACTGAGCTACCTGGACCCGTTCTAGATGCTTGAAATTTTTCGATATCATATACCTATACATATAATTATAGATGGCTCCACCGGCGCCCTAAGCCGTAGAATATATAAAATCATTTGGAAATAGTTAGCATGCAATTGCTTAAAATTTCATTCAATACAGTAAGATGTCTAACTTACCATACAAAATCAGAGATAATGGTATTCTGAATTTCTGACATCATACCCACATAATAACACCATGCATCACATAATGACATATTTAAAAAAAAAATTCAGTCGTAGTTACCAAAAGGAATTTGTTTTGAATACTGGTTACGTAAATATACATACATTATGATGTACTACCAGCTGCACGCGACTTGTGGTATTTTGTACCCGGTCCCAGTCAGAGCTCGCTGGACCCCTCCTCTCCCCCCCCCCCCCCCCATATCTTCCGTGGGCCGTGTACTTGTCTGCCACTTAAGTATGACCCGAGCCAGATCTCACTGGAGGGATTCTATACTGTCAGTGGGGAGACCAAACTCTCAACCTTCCCCCTCCAATGCCAATGCGAATGTGATGCTCCTGGTATCACACACGTCCATAGGCCATGGTGTCCGCTGCCCATCAGGTGGGTCTTGTGCTTATTTGCCCCTTAAGTGGTATAAAAATTATTAATGTTTCTTTATCTCCCATGAAATATTGCTGGTATTTTGTGTGGAATATTACTCATAAGTTAACGGATGTGCCGTACAAAAACGGTTCCACGCCGGTAGGCTTCAGTCAAAACAACTCCGCAAGGCATCTGTATACCTCCTTTGTTCTGTATCGGTGTGAATAACTTCGTATCAGCTGTTCAGATTTTGTACCAAAACTCATTTAGGCACCATTGCAATCCTTCAGTTACATAGGTAATAAATGATCGAGTTTGGGGATCAGACAACATTGGCTCCCGTTAGAGCTAATATAAACCGCAGACTCGGCTTACAAAGTTTTAAATACAACCGGGATGGAACATCGGATGTCAAGCTATCTCAAACGGGACTCAAACCTGCGATACCCTCGCGATCCAAGTCCAACATGCTAAAAATGCATGTAATATTGTAAAATGACAATAATAATAATAACTAAGTTGATTCAATGGCATGTGATGTGTGATTAATAGTACTGAGTCACTCTGCATCTCGCACTGACGGATCTAGATGCATTCATTATTGCAGGAAAACAGTGTACCGTTAGCAAAAACATCAAACGTAGAATAAATTTTAAAAAAATATGGTAGACCTAGTTCATCAGTGTGGACTGAGATCTGGGTATATTTTTGCGCCGAACTCAAAAACTATTCAATTTAAAAAATTTTGCTATCTGCCAGTGACAATTCAATCAAAAGGATTTTAAAGATTAGCTGCAACAAACTGTCATAAAAAAAAGACAGACAAAATTG
This sequence comes from Lithosia quadra, assembly GCA_963576445.1. Classification (NCBI taxonomy): domain Eukaryota; kingdom Metazoa; phylum Arthropoda; class Insecta; order Lepidoptera; family Erebidae; genus Lithosia; species Lithosia quadra. The sequence goes on along the minus strand of OY754901.1, from coordinate 3,878,900 downwards.
AAGAATTAAGTTTTTTTTGTTATAGGTATTGTATTTAAATTCATATAAGTACCTAAGTATACAATAAAATTTGTACATACTTAATATTTTCTAAGATAGTTTAATAATAATTCAGTATACAATTAATAGGTATAAAGCTTTATTATATTAACATTACCTACATTCTAATTTTCTTTAAATTTTTTCTTCATACAAGTATCCGGTGTGATTGTATGAAATAAAGAATTAAAAAAAAATTCATAGGTAAGTACATCTTCTTCACCTTTCGGCGTTCGTATACTGTATGTATGAATGTTTTAGTATTTAGGTACAACATAATATATCAATCTTTTGTGCTGACTCTCCAATACTTAGGTAGGTACTTGTGTGTCTTATCATATTGTCAATGTATGCTATATTTACACAAAACTGTCACTGTAGTAGTGTTTGCCTGCAATTAACCTGTCTCAGCGGTTTATATACTCTTATAACAAACATTACATTATTCTCAGACTAAAATTAGTGTCTAGAAAACTAGGTTATAGTTTTCAAAGTACCAGGACATGAGAAGTATTGAAGAGGTTAATTTTCAAAACAGATTATGACATAATATGATGGAAGATACATGAGCCAATAATTTATTTGTGAAGCTGTATTTTATTCAATTATGATGTCAAACTTATGAGCTAAATCACTTATAAGTAGTCTATTGGCATACAAATCGATCGAATATCTCCTATGTAAAGACTGCTTTTCAATTTTATAATACTGATTAAAAATGACTCTCATACATACTCAAAAAACCCATGTCTAATTTTACGGTATTTAAAAAAAAAATGTTTTTAAAGGGTAGAGCGGGCAAAATGTGTACCTACGAAAATGACAAATGAGATTCCCAAATCTAACATTTAACAATCTTTAAATCTAACACACTTAAACTTAATTACGACATTCATTCATTAATTTTAAATCTAAGTAGGCAACTATAAAAATGTTAAATTTCCGATAAGCATCTACATTTTTATACCGACATAGGAATATAAATAAGTTATACGCAATGAGCATTACGCGGGGAAAACCAAAGGCCATTGCGTCGGTAACTTGGAAACTGTTCACCTATTTATCTAAATATATATCTTTAAGAGTATGATTGAGTGAGGAACATTGGCGGGAAATTATAACTAGAAATAGGGTTGCCAATTTATTACAAAAAAGAGTTTAGGTACCTGATTTCAAAAGAGGTTAATAAAGAGTACGTTTTGCAGCACATAACTAGATATTTCTTATTGTTTTTAAAATAATTCTACGATTCCAAATACAATAGTCGATGTTTCTGTTTCGAACTGGTGTAGTAAATATTGTAGAGATTTTAGCGTACTTTAATGTCATAGACTAAAAAGTGCGCTTACTTGATATAGACTACAATAAAGATCCGCTGCTCAGGAGTGAAAAACCTTATCACCTAGTTTAGGACTCCGAGTTTCCGTGTGGTCGAGAGTACGAAAGGGAAAGGAAAATAAATACTTTTGCTGTAAATCACAAGCCTGCATCTTCTTGGTATTAAACTCGACCAAGTTCTCAGAACCCCATTGAGAAATGTAATTCAGGACCAAGACCCGATCTGGCTTAGTGACCAGAAGCTATCTTTTTTCCTCAATGTCAGCCTGCTTGTCTGCAGGGCTGTTTTGTGTGACATGTGGTAACATCAATCGCGATGCCGACCCTGTAGAAACCTTCTAATGCCCTTCTTGAAGAACCTCATATTGTAGACGCTAGGGAAAACACAGCAGGGAGATCATTCCTTAGCCTAAGCGTGCGCAGAATAAAATTCTTCTCATACCTCACAGTACGCACCGTTAACAGTTGCAACGTCTGAGAATAAATTAATTGCCTGTCTGTGGCAAATTCTCTCACTATGCATCATGTTTTCCTTATGTTTATGACATCTAGAGGTACCTATGATCGAATTTGTATCAATAGGACCCTTGTTTACCCCTTTAATTAACCCAGATTCTTGTGTTACTAATGATACATCAGTAGAAACATTTATTTGGTTTAGTTCCATATTATATGCAATATTATGTCAATGTACCTTTGTTTCTGACGCCGCGGTGTAAGGTGGCCCCCATAGGGCATTTTCCTTGCACCCCAGTTGACCCAGGCCATTTCCCCATCAGGTTTGGGAACCATGGTATCCCTGTCATGCCCCCAGAAAGGGGAGGGGGCGGTTTCGTATGTAAGTATATGTATCTATAACTTAATTTTACATGCTATTTTTATAATCTGTGGACTTGAATCTTTGGTCTTTAACCGACTTTATCTTTCGTATCTTCATACGCTATAGTTAAGAAATGGATTTAAAAACTTCCATAAATTTAATGTAGAATTTACTATATATCCATAAAGTCACGCCTCTTTCACATTGGGGTAGGCAGAGACAACATCTTTCCACTTGCTACGAACATGACATACGCTTTTTGCTTCTTCTATTTTCGTAAAAGTTTTCATACTTAAACGCCGATTGCGCCGGGTTACTTTGACCTGGCCTTTCTTCAAAATATCTTTGATCTGAATAACATAATTATCATAAAATAATGTGGGTACCGGATTACCTATTTACCCTACCTCACCTTCATAAAATGTAATCAGCTCTCAATTTAGGTAATAAAACAATTGAAAAAAATAAAATGATGTCATAGATGCGTCAAAATTTAATATTTTTAGAAGGTTGGCAGCAATGTTACTTTGTGCAGTGCATTTAGATGCAAAATATTCTAAATTCTAAAAATAAATTAGTGATTAGAAAATCAACCATCAATACTATGTTCCAGCATTCTTTAAAATCGCCTTTTGCGTAACTTGTAGACAGAGACCGCGATATACAACTTAATGCGCGTAAAAGGGATAGACGCAGCAAGCGCTGCTTCAAGGCAATCAACGTTTACTTCCAATCCGCTTTCCAGCAAGCAAAAACTTTGGCACAGTGTTATATTCGGTGTTTGAATGATAAAAGAGCCGTTACACAGTGTTTGTACACAGAAGTCGTGTGCGAAGTGTTATTTGCTTGCCGTTTTCTTGATTTCTAAGTATTTGTGGTAACTTCTTTTCTTTTATGCGCTCCTGGTAGTCAATATGTAGAAATATCCTTTGGTTGAGGAAAATTTAATATCCTTTTTACGAAAAGGTGGATAAAATGAACGGATGTATACATTATTATTATGACTATAATTAATATTATTCTACTTTAACATCAATACTATATTTTACTTTAATACGGCAAAAATATACCTAATTCCCATAAAGCTATAGATATTAACCATTATAAAATTGTAAAGTAGCTGTGTCTATGTGGATATATTAAAAATAAAAATACTTGGATTTATGTATGAACTCTAAGGACAAAAATATTTTTTTTTAGAATTTTTGTCTCTAGGTACTAAAAATACTACTGAACGGATTTAGATGCGGCGTTTTTTCTTTGAAAGGCCTTGGTCAGGCTTAGAATCTTACGCATGTTTGATCACAATCGGTTGTAAAACTGGAAAATATAGTTCAAAAATGGGAAAACCGTCGTCCACACGGACGGAGACGTAGGCATAGGGTAGTTTAAAAAAAAAATCAAACAAGCAAAATAATGTTGAGATTTTTTTTTGCTGTATGTTAAGCTAGTGATGTAAATTCGGAAACATAAACAAACCGAATCCGGTATTTCATTCCATTAGATTCAACATAATAATATTTATGTACAATTGTACCTACATAACAAGTACAATAATTTAAATTCTGACTATAAATCATAACAAATATGACTTTTATGTACAAACTGGTTCGGTACCTCTTTTATTTGCCACACCATAACTTGGAACTATTTACCAGCGCATGTGTTTCCTTCCTCCTGCAGTCCCGATCCTTTAAATAAGGCGTGAAAAAGCATTTGATGAGGCCGTCAAGCTCAGGGCCACCATTATAGCAGTATCATTCGATGTATGAAATGGTGACCTGGAGATTATCTTTAGCTTACCATCTGGCGAGGTGAAGTCATGTTGACGTGTCCGATATAAAAAAAACAACTACTAGACTGACTGTATAGAAAAAAGTTATCGCAAAATACCGCGAATCGACCAAACAATACGCAATGTTTTTAGTTGTAATTTAGATGACATTACAAAAAGGCACGCTATTGCATTACAAATAAGTGTCAAAATTCAATAACTCATTTATGTATCTAGTTTCTGTGTCCCGTTCCAAATTCGAAATTCAAAATTCGTGCCAGTCTCACCCAGAAACCGTGCCACCATTTTTGTTCTACACAGCTTGCCTAAAATAATAAAATTATGGCAGTCAGTAGAATATAGGAGGTACCTACACTACAGTATGTACCAAAACTAATGTCCGATTTATAAGGATTTAGGTAACTAAAACCATAACCGCCACTCCTTCCTGAGTTGCCATGTAAGTTTTCTCAGTGACCTAAATTAGGTAGTTTTTTAGACAACTTTTTAACTACTAACAAAACTAACACATATTAGGTTGCGTTTATAGAACCTAATATTGTTACCTAATTATTGAAATACACATTCACTCATTTTGCAGGTAATACTTACTATGATTAATAATCATAAATAACAAAATTTTAATACAGTTTGCAATTGCAATAAGTTACTAGATGTCCTTCTATAACAAGCTTAGCTTATTAATCTCGAATAATAATCTCAGTGAAATCGAGTGGATTTTCCGCTAGAATTAATAGCAAAATATTAATTTATTCAAGTATCTGAGGCTAGTTGTACGACCTAAATTGTAAGGATCAGATGTTTAATGGCTATTGTCTATATAATCATTATAAAATACTTGCTGTTGCTCGTGGCTCCGCTCGCGTGAAATTACCGCTACCTTGACCCACGGGAATCTATACCCGGGATACAAAATCAATCTCATTTGCAAACCGGTACACCTGGAAGAAAGAAAGAAAAATGATTATTAAGGAATCTACCACCTGCTGACTGACAGATTACTAAACTGAGTCAAGTAAACCAAATTCATCATCGTCTTCGTGTTAATCCTGGACGCATCTAAGCTTGTCACCTCGGAATCTAAAACCGGACTCAACCTCAAATTAATGCAATACGGAATAACGTTATGTTGACATACGCTTACGACCGTACATTACCCAATTTATGGGGTAAAAATTGTAGTTAGCAACACAGTATGTATACCATATCAGCAAAGAAATTCGATTGTTCAATATCGCGATCGCCAATATTAAATCTACACATCGCCGAAGAGGCGGTCGAAATTAATTTATTAATTTTCTCATACCGCGCTGTAGTTACAGACACATTCACACCCATATCTGGACGATGTTACACCGTATTGAATTAATTTGTCGTTAAATTAAGTTTTTGTACGATTATTTAATACTTTTATTGCACGTGGCTTGTGTGAAATGTTTCTGTTTTTGTACAGGAACCTATTCATGGGTTTTGAAGCAATCGGTTTCGTTCCATTTGAAAGAGTAACAAATATTTTTTTATGTTACTACTACTTAGTTGTCTCGGCAAACTTCACAAACATTCTACTTTTTTTTATATTCAGTTCGTTAATTGAGTTTACCCCGCTGGATGGTAGGAAGCTAGATTTAAAGTCCTGAGTACGGGCCGCCGTAATCCAGCTAAAAAACCTTGTCAATTAATAAAATCTTGGTGCGGCATTTTTCACCCTATAAAAAAGTAAAAAGCTTCCTTAGGGGGAGGGAGGGGAAGGCGGGGGTCATTATTTAAACTAATTAATTCTTGGATTTTTGATATTACGTACACTTACGGTGTAACATTCGGCCTACAACCGCTGGGTGTGGTCATTAAATTTATTAAAATCTCTTCATTGCAAAGTAAAAAATAAAAAACACATTTCGCGACCTACGAGGCGAGCGGTTTGTTTTATTAATATTTTTGTTTAAATAAAACAGGACAAAGGCGAGACGGGACATGTCTGATACATGAAAGACGATAATTTATTTAACCAATTGCATCCTATGACAGTCATCGGCCTCCGAGCCTTTTCCAACTCAATTGAGGTTGACTTTTCAGTGTCTCTACAAAGTGGTGTACTTCGATATTTTTCTTGAGGCGACTGTCATCTGGGCGTCTGGACAAAGCCACATTCTGCTAGTGAAGTCTCTTCGAACCGAAATGTCAAAAGTCCGAAATGTTTGGAACACGTCGACAAACAATGTCACTCTATGGAAGTGACATTTTAGACTTATGACTTCGAAGAGACTCCATTAGTAGAATGTGACTTTGTCCAGACGCCCAGATGGCAGTCGCCTCATGGAACCCACTGGCGATATCAAAGTTAGACGTAGACAAAGACGAAGTAGTTAGACCAGTAAATTGTCGAACTGTTTAGGGCTCCAACTACCCGTAGCGACTGCCAATAATTTTTCGTATGGCAAGTCTTAAACTGCCGTTTGACTCCCAGCCCCGTTAGGAAAGGTGACTTTAGCCTTCCTAAAGAACCCCATTCACCTTTTTAAACGACAAAAAGTTTATAATCATTCTGTTGTACGTTATCTCCACGACAATAACTCAGAAGTAAAGTAAAACCTGCATGCGAAATGTCATATTGTGGGTAAAAGCGAAAGTATGGCAATATAGCGACCTTTGCAACACGATTGCGGGGTTATTTCTGCGTCTGCGCACCTTGCCTACGTTATACTGGGGAGATGCTTGTTGTTTTAATTTTATATTACTTAAGTAGCTGCAGGGCGTGTACAGATTGTACTCATTTGATCTAGCATGTGCATCTGCTAAACAACAAACTACAGGCTTTCCTCTCGGAGTTGGGAGCTTATACAGTAGTTGGTGTCGATACAGCTTTTATATCAATAAAAAACAATAATTGGACTACGGGTCTAAAACACAAACCTTCCCACTGGACACCCAAGGTCTTGTGAAGTGGATTAGTAAAACCAGGAAAACGGGCCCCATACTTCTGCAATCTGGATAAAGTCCTAATTTTTTTTGTTCGAGCGTCACGTTCCAAATTAAAAATTCAAAATTAATTCCCGCCTCACCCAGAAACCGTGACACAATTTTTTTACTAAACAGCTTATCTGTGTGCATAGACAATAGATTTGGCATAATCAACTAACCTCTTTGTTGGTGAAAAAGAAAAAAGTGAAACCCATTAACTTCGTAATGACTTCTTAAGTTAAATATTCTTTTACGACAAACATACAAGTGTAATACATTACCAGTACACGCTTTATTACATAGTACCGTTATGTTTTTTCATCATATCAGTCTGATCGCCTGTTTTTGCGTAGCACTCGCAACTATATGCGCGCGTACCGTGGCGCGCATTTTTTTTCCTTACCCAGCGAAATTTTATTAATCACTTCATTTTCAATTAATTTTGTGCGCTAATTAACGGAATTTGAAAGGTCTGGACTTGAGGAAAAAATAGTTTAGGAAGATTAATAGGAATAGTACACGGTTTACGGTTTTAAAGTGGTTATAAAATGGCAACGTTATGCTCTTATCTAATCCTATGCAGTTTCTAAGATTGTAAATTTGAATAATGGGGTGTATGTGTTATCTCTGACAAGGGTTTGTAGACAAAGTTATATTGTATTTTATTGGAATAACTATTAATACGGTACTAACTGCCATCTGAACTCCCAACTCCGTTGTTTCCGAATCGCTTCAAAGCGAATTTGCAAAAGTCTTAAATATACGATAGTGACATTATTTATTACTACGTCCCGTTCCAAATTCGAAATTCAAAATTCATGACCCACCCAGGAACTGTGACAATTAACGATTTTTTTTAAAGAGTTTGTCTATATAAAAGTCATTGCTGAACATTTGTTCAAACTTGAAACTTTCCAGGGCAAGGAGTTCCACTTCATGGCGGAAAATGAGTAGATATCAGGGACCTCCCCAGCCGGAACTGAAAGTAGGTATTTACGTAATTTTTATATATAAATGGGTATTGCTCACTCAAAAATAAACTTCGTACCAAAGAACAAAGTTTTTGCCGCCAAGAATGATTGATGAGTTGTTACGTCAGCGGATCTTATGGTAAAAAAATGTTTCCGTTTTTTTTTCGAACCTACGTGATTGGGCAGTGACAGCCGTAGATGATTACAAAAATTTCGTATGGCAACATGCTTACCTATAATCTCCATTAAATTTTAGTGAGAGCACTTTTCGTTATCATCTTAGCATTGTTCCCGGTTGTATTCGAGGCCTTCTCCTTGGAGCCCAGGGTTCGCTTACACCTTATCGTCCTTTTGGTTAAGCTTATATGGAAGTGTCCTCTTGGGTCTGATCTCCTAAGTCTGAATGGAAAGCCTCAGTGTTTGAATTGCATCGCCCCAAAGATTTTGATGGGTGCCATACACCCTTTTAATATGAATACCTGCTTTACTTACTAAGTACACACCCAACCAATTCCCTTTAAAAAGAAAAAAAATCAAAATAACTTTAAACATTCGAGAACTTCAATGCTATAGAATAGACACTTAAATATCAAACTTATAACACTCTGTCGTTATCAAAATTCATTAACTCCTACTTTTTGCATCCCATTCCGAATTCGATATTCAAAATTGAATCCCGCCTCACCCAAAAATCGTGACACAATTTTTTTTCTACACAGCTTGTCTAGTATAAGATAGAAGTCTTAGTTTCTAGACATTGTAAACTGCGTTTAATCTGATGTAACTGTTTAACTCATCTATATAGTGTCTACGTCCCGTTCCAAATTCCAAATTCAAAATCCCCGCCTCACCCAGGAACCGTGACAGAAATTTTTGTTCCTGCTTGTCTAGTTATGATATCTTAGGATCCAGATGGCGTTGTATATTGCATTTAATATGATGTAATTTATACAAAAGTTCGTGATTTAAGTTCGATAAACAAGTCGTTTTGCACTGCGGCTTGCGACAAGAGAAAGTGGTACACATTTTTGTTCAATGTAGGGTAAATGAACCTGAACGTGGCACTGACTTTTTAATCGACATTGATAAAAAGTTGGCAAATAAGTTAAAGGTAAAGGCTGTTGAGCGGACATTTTTGTGTAGGTACATGCGCACAGAATAATGTTAATATAAAAATTTTACATTCTTTCATCTTCGCTTCCCATCAAGTGGGCCGTGTGCTTGTCTGTGACCTACGTAGTATAAAAAAAATGTACTGGCATTAACGTGAATGCAATTTCTACACGTTAGCAATATCGACACGAGAGAAGACTAGATCTAGGTAGCTTTGTATAAAATGTTCTAGAACATTATATCTATCAAAATTAAATCATCAAATAACTATCTGCGAGAGAAGGCTTCCGTGGCGTAGCGGTAGTGCATGCGACTGCTACGCAGGGGACGTCGGTTCGATTCCCGCTCAGTGCAAATATTTGTATGCATGAATATGTCTATTTGCATTGGTTTGGGTGTTTCTATGTATAATAAGTATTTATTTACAAAAAGAAAAAGTATATAAGTATGCTTATCAGCATTCTAGAAGCCATAACACGCGCTAGTTAAACTAAGCTTACTTTGGGTCTAGGGAGCGCTGTGTAGAATATCGTAGAATATTTATTTATCTTATTAAATATTCAAATAATAAAGTACCAGCGCTTGTCTGTCGGACTGTACACGTTGTATCGGGGCCAAGGGACCCGCCCTCACCATTGATGCCGACGTGAGTAGCTAGAAGGTAGGTAGGTACCTTTGTAACATAAGTACCTTTGTATTCAATGTTCCCTCGCGTTCACCATCTAGGACAGCTGAAGGTCTTACTAGCTGGTACACGTGGCTTTGCTCGTAACTCACAATCCTCACAGAATAACATAAAATCACGCCTAGATCCTCAAAGGGGTAGGCAGAGGTGCTAGCACCCACATTTCGCCAGTTTATGTTTAGGTCCCAATGTAATAGGTGGCGAGCCTATTGCCATTAACCGGGCACTTATAAACCTGCGATAAATACACACATAACTTCGAAAAGCATCGAAAAGTCATTGGTGTGTGCCATGGTGATATGTATGTATGGGCCTCGCAGAATAAGCAAGCTGAAGTGGCAATGGGCTCCCGAAGGACTGATGGCCGCTGGAGCAAACGAGTTTCGGAGTGGAGACGGGAGACCCCCAGCACGATGGACGGACGACCTGAAAGGGGCTGGGATAGACTGGATGCGCAAGGCGGAGGATCGGGTGCTATGGTGTTCATTGGGAGAGACCTATGTCCAGCAGTGGACTGCAATAGGCTAACTGATTCATTGATTGACAATCCCTGAAAAAACAGTCATATTCATATTCAAATTCATTTAATTATTGTAGTATTATATGTAATTTAATTAGATTTAAGTCCTGAGACTTTAGCTTACCATCAGGCGAGGCGAAGTTATGTTAACGTGTCGTTTATAAAAAAAACGTAGACTATAATCTCTATATTTCTTATGAAAATAATCTATATTAGACGGCCTCTGTGGCGTAACGGTAGTGCATTCGACTGCCACGACAGGCGCGGGTTCGATTCCCGGTCAGTTCAAAATATTTGCAGGTTATGTCGGGCTCTTACTGACTAAAACCGCACGCCCCGTCTAGGGTCTTCTGACGCCAGGGTGTAAGGTGGCTCATAGAGCATTTCCCTTGCTTCAGCTTGACCCGGGCCATCTACGGATTCGAGATGGTCCCCTCAGATTTGGGTGTCCCTGTCATGTCCCCCGGAAATAGGAAGGGGGGGGGGGGGAGGAATTTGGACCCGGGTAAACAAAACCGCAAACTCACACTGTCTTAATAAAGCAATCAAATATAAATCAAAAATTAAATTCGTATTAATAACTTGGCTCGATCATTCATTGCAAGAACGTATAAAAAGTAGCCTTGTACAACATGCAAGTTAATAAGCAAGTGTATGACCTGCGCGGGCGCAAAAAAGTGAAAACATTACCTCATACCAGTCAAAAATCGATTAATGTATGGCGTCATACGAACCTTGTTAGATTGATATGTGAAAGAGAGCCCAGTGGTGTAGTAATTCGAGTATTTCACAGGTTCGATGCCTATTTTTCGTGTGGTAACACGGATGCCACCCACGCGGCCAGTGGGGGTTGTTACATGGGACTTGAACCGACTAGAACCTCATGGTGGTCTTGGGTCTTCGAGTTGTGTGCTGTACACCGACAGTGACATAATGGTGGCCCTCAACTTGACGGCCTCATGAAAGAAGCGGTGATTGTCGTCGCAGCACTGCGTGACAAAGCGCAGATATTGGTTTAGACTACGCCAATACCCACTGGTCCCACTGCGACAACCATCACCTCAAACCCCGGCTATGCACCTGCTGAACCCTGAACGCAATCCAACCAAGGTTGGATTACTATGGAGGGTATTTCGCAAGGTGCACGGTGGTACCTACCCGGTCCAATTTGAAGCAAATTTGTGCCAAAAAAAAACTTTTACTAAAACGCGCCTATATTATTGCGTACTGATAATTATGACTAACGCAACAAAAAATGTTACTCCATAAGACCTTTAGCGTATACATTAGAAAACAATAGAAACATCTACGTTATAAGCCGCGAGTTTTTCTGTCCGACATAAACATGTATTAGAGAACGGGTTTTAATAGGAAAAAATATGGTCGACAAGGAAACCCGCATAGTATGCACGTGGATTGCTATGTGAGGTTTCCATTGTAACTGGCGGCACGATATTTTTGATAATTACTGTACTAGAATAAGTGCAGTCCACTGTTGGACATAGGAATCATATCCCTCGCATACTGTGCACTTATTTTATGTACGTAGCTGTTTTTTATTATACCACGTAGGTGGCAGATAAGCACACGGCCCACCTGATGGAAAGTGGTCACCGTGACCAATGGACGTGTGCAACACCAAGGGTGTCACCCACGCGCTGCAGACCCTGAAGGGAAGGGGCGGGGGTAGGAAATAAACAGTTCCTAGGGTCATGAAGAATTAGTGCATCATACCCCTTACATACTGTGCACTTACGTTATGTAGCTGTTTAGGAAATAAACAGATGGTTATGTCGGACTCGGACTGACTAAAACCATCTCAAGTCTTCAGGTGTCAGGGTGGCAGGTAACCCAAGAGGTATTTCCTTAGCACCCTAAATGATAGCAACTCATTTATGTCCCACTGCGGGGTACGGGTCTTCTTTCCTCTAACAAGAGAGCTGAGAGGGTTTAGACCTTAATCCACACACGCTGGCCTAATGCGAGTTAGTAGATCGGATATGTCCTTAGAATTTCTTCTAGGACATGTAGGTTTCCTCACTATGTTTTCCCTTCACTGTCAGCAGATGGTAAATCATGTGATTAGCACTTATAAATTCCACAAAGTGAAATTCACATTGGTATTGTCCGGCCGGATTCGAACTCGATACCTCTGAGAAGAGGCCGCGTCCTTATCCATTCGGCTACCATCGCTTTTCATATACCGTATGTATAATAATTCACCGCGAATGCACAACACAAATTAATTATTACAAAAAAAACACCACAAGTATAATTTTATTCGTCAAAAACATTTAAACAGCCAATTAAACTTAAATCAACTAAACGTTGATCAATGGAAACAAATCCAACGTACATTAGTAAGACATGCAACGTCCAACGCAAAATGACACCTCGTTCATATTAAAACCATGTATATTGTGTCGTTATTTATACGAACTGTGGGAGGCACAGGAGATCAAACTACAATGGCCACAATCTTGGCAGTTTTTCTACTGTGTTCTAATAAGTAAGTTATGCTGTTATATAATCAACATGTGTAGTCGATAGTAATTAATGCCAAAGGTCCTTTAAGTAACGTATTTTTTATATATCTATCTATCTGTATAAGTACTTAAACCAACTAATCCCCAAAGCATTAACCGCTGGGGATATAAACTTAAATTTTGACAGTTGATGTCTTTTTAAGCTAAAAGGTGTTTGCAAATTTCACTACTAAGAGTGTAAAATACCCAGGTAGCTAGCTAACTATCAAATTGAGACTAAATTTTTCACACAATAAAGACTTGGAATTCTTTACCAGCGCATGTGTTTCCTTCCTCCTACAGTCCCGGGTCTTTTAAGCGGGGCGTGAAAAAATATTTGATCAGGCCGTCAAGCTGAGGGCCACCATTGTAGCACTATCGGTGTATGTAATGGTGACCTCCATTGCTGAGAGACTCTACCTTTAGGCGAGGTGAAGTCATATTGATGTAAATAATATTTGAGAAAAAATTCACCAATCGGAATGTTGTCAGTTGTATTGTATAATGCGTACCGTCCATATATTTTACACATCCATGTTTACGATATTTATATTCATTTATCATTACTAGGAATGAACTATCGTGATTCTTACAACTTTTTGCAAAGAAAAATATAACAACAAAAACAATTTTCTGTAAAAGTGTTACCTACGCAGAAAAAAATGCAGCTCTCACTGAATGACAAGGCCCTCACACAGAGTTGATTAAAAAGCAATAATGTCATTACTTGTGGGGATAAAAAACGCATTACGATGGTCACAACACGGTAGTCTATAACTTAACAGCCATGAAGCCTTATAGACTTTAAATTCTATCTTACACTATGACTGACTTTATGGTTTTGAATATTATCTATGACGGATTTTATGACATTATCTTTTTTTTGTATAACACTAAGGTGGCAGAGAAGTACACGGCCCACCTGATTGGGAGCGGTCACCGTGGCCTATGGACGTGTGCAACACCAGGGGCGTCACACTCGCGCTGCCGACCCTGTAAAAACCTTCTAATGCTTGAAGAACCCCATTATTATCTTTGCTTTGTCATAATTTATTGAATTCACATCATTTTAGCAGTTTCTGATTATTTCTTCAATGGGAATATTGGGAATTCCCCGCAGAGAGGGGGTGGGGATTCTAAGGGTAGGGCCTTTTTTATCGTGTGGTAATCCCCATGGATACAACCCCAGTCGAGGGGAGGGCCCTGGTGAAAATCTCTAGATATTATAGTATAAAGTAAAAAAAATCATTAAAAACCATTTTTGTTTTCAAAAGTACTTTTTTTTACTTATATGGCTTTTATAGGAGTGACTGCTGTCTATCTTCACCAGAGACAAGTTAGGAAAAGGAGAGGAAAGTTTTCACCAGAGCCTTTGTTATTAAATCAATAGTTGTGTACCGGCTTGTAGGTAAGGTTGACCTGGTCTCCGAACATATTGAAGGGGAGATAGAGGGAGGGGGGGGGGGGTGGATCTAACGGAAACTTAGATTTTATGGATAGAGGAGGGGGGGTATTGGGGCACCAGGGTTTAATATTATGAGGTAAAAATCAATCATTAAATACAATTTTTATTTACAAAAGTACCAGGCTCACAGAATGCACAAAGAGGTTGACGCAAACGTAACCCACTTATAAAACTGTATATATTTCTAAACTGGCAACAATACTACGTACAAACATAGTACAGTACTAGATAAGCAACCGTCTTGAGCAAGCATCCGGTAAGCCAATAAAAGCCAATATAACAACCGATATAATCAGACCTTTGACCTATTTCCACCTTCCTCTTATGACGTCTGTGTTTGTTGGCGTACAGCGCGGGGTGGGAGGTCTAGGTACGCTGGTGAATTTTAACAGAACGAACGTCACTTGAGCGAATTAGACGGTAATGGGGACTTCCTACTTATGTCCAGTTCTGTCAGTGATTTGTTACAGTTTTTGAATTGGACTTTTGATTTTGGATACCGGTGTTTTGGCCTAGAGATCGGTGTAGCTCTACCATGAGTTTACACCATAAAATTGCACGTTAGCGACAATCTAAATGCATAAGTGTTCTTAGTACAAATTTTTATGACGCTGTAAAATTTCATAAAAAATATTAACAGCGACGCTACCGAGAAACGTCAGTATCAACTCACGGAAGAGCCACAGTACCTAATAATGGCTTTATTACCAATAAATTGCTTTCGTGGTATATCAGAGGCTTTGATTTTGGAATCTAGGGTCAGTTTTCACGTGCCATGCTGAGTTCCTGGTCATCCTCACACAGTGTAAACAATTCCATCAAAAACCAAGCGGTTCGGTGCCTCTTTTCTTTGCCGCACCATAAAAATATAGATTTTTTTACCAGCACATGTGTTTCCTTTCTCCTATTAGTCCTGGGTCATTTTAGGCGGGGCATGAAAAAGCGTTTGATGAAGCCGTCAAGCTGATGACCACCATTGTAGCACTATCGGTGTATGTAATTTGTAAACCTCATTCTTGAGACTTGTCCTTTAGAGAGTGATTCCTTACCTCCAGAGGAAAGTGTTGAAGGAGTCTCGTTCGTTAACCAGCAGGTGTACTTGCAAGTTTAACCCGGAAGGTGTTAGTCCAGTATATAATATTATTGCTCCATTTAGTGACAACCATAGTCCATTAATCAGCAGATATGTCGCAGTTGACGCTCCTCGCACCCCTGAAAACCTTCATAAAGCTCTTTTTACATCACTAATTCAATAATTAGGTACTTAATTCTAATTTTTATTGCTCAAAGTCTAAATAAAACTATTATCAACACTTAATTTTCCTTTTATTTATTTATTTTAACCATATAAATGCGTGGCCACAATCGGTAGTGTGAAAATCGCCACAAATGCGAAAGTGTCATTAACATAATATTTTTATTGAGGTCTATAAAATAAAATGTCAAGTATTTAAATGTCAGCGCGTTCGACCTTATAATTGCTTCACGTATCCTATGGTGAAATGAATTAAAAAAAATAAGGAAATTAATGTAGTGTTGCCAGTTGGAACAGTAAAACAAAGACTACTAAGCGCATTTTTTATTGATTAATTTATGGTGATTGTCTATGGAATGAAAAAATCGTTCTGAAACTCAATGTGCGTGTAGGTTATCTTTAATCTTATCATAAAGTGGATTCTTAATAGTAATTATTATTGTGCAAATGCATTTCTTGGTTTGTTCAAAGATAAAAGATAAAAGTATTTGTCATTTGTTCACGCAGTATTTTTTTTAAGATAGTTTCAGAGGGTCAATTCTCGTAAAAAATATGACAATGTTCAAAATCCAGTCACAGTCAAATCTCGATCTCATGTCCATCTCCCAAATGTTAAAAAACGTACTAGGTTTCAGTCTAAACTCATCTTGAAAATCATATACCTACATGCATCTAGAAAGATTATGTTTACATTACCGTAATTTATCATTACCTACAATTGGAATTCCTTTCCAGTCCCCGCTTCCGGCCGTTATTGAGTAACAAACTATCTAAAAATCTTCACAAACTTTCACATTTATAAAATTAGGGTAGGTAGGATCCTAAGAACTAGTATGAATAAGTAAGAAGTTGAAAGTGGGATTTTTTTATTAAGGACACGTCAATTTGACTTCGCCTCGCCTGATGGTAAGCTGAAAGAAAAGTCTCAGGCAAGAGGGTCATCATTACATACAAGTACCATGTTAACAATGGTGGCACTCAGCTTGACGGCCTCATCAAAAGAGAATATTGTCGTCGCATCACCACGTGATACCCACCGGTCCCACTAGTGTGTATAAGTTATAAGTACTTGAAGGTATGGCCCCATCCCTGCTGTGGTTTTCCCTAGCGACTACAATATGGGGTTCTTCAAGAAGGGCATTAGAAGGTTTTTGCGGGGTCGGCAGCGCGAGTGTGGTGCCTCTGGTGTTGCACGAGTCCGTAGGCCACGGTGAACGCTTCCCATCAGGTGAGCCGTGTGCTTGTCTTCCACCTAAGTGGTATAAAAAAAGACCTTAGGGCCTAAACCAACCTGAGCTGCAGGCTGGTGCAACTACTGATTGACAGGAGGAGATGAGTATGAATAGGAACGCAGCCGGGATTGGCGTTTAGATAAAAAAGGAAGAAATTGTTGAGACTTTTTTTTTATACTTCTTAGGTGGCAGACAAGCACACGGCCCACCTGATGGGAAGCTGTCACCGTGGCCTATGAACGTGTGCAACACTAAGGGTGTCACACACGCGCTGCCTACCCTGAAGGGAATCAAGATATTTTGAAAGACATGTTTACCCTGTCGTAATTTATAATTATAGTGTTGTACTCTCTACCAATAGATTGGAACTAGATTCCCACATTAATCTACCAAGAAAGGCGGCTGATATAAAAATATTTCACTCAAAACATGCCGAACACGAAATATTATATTAAAACTTAATTATAACAAGCCGTCAAAGGGATACCGTTTTTTTTTAAATGTCTTAATCAATTTTCGAACGTAATAAAACTTACAATTAGTAGTGTTGTGCAATACTCGACTAAAGTTAGTCGATCCAATTAGTGAGATCGATTTGTTTTGGTGTTGTCATAAATCAAAATATGGACTAGCCACCTGCTTGGGCGCCGATGTGTGCTTTTTGGATGTGGTATGTGTGGGTATTATACCAAGGTTCTATTTTACGATTATTATTAGTAATAAGTGAACAAGTTTGATAAATTCATAATTACTTTATTACAAAGTTGTATTGCTTTATGATACAATTTATAATTATCAGTAAGCATTTCACCGAAAAGGGTTAGCATGTTTTCATTTCTTTTATCCATTACTTAGCATAATACTTGGTATAAATTGTTGTGTTATTACTTACCTACTTCGTGTAATGCTGGTTGTCCACATTGAGTCAATGTAACCTAATATAATGTCACAGTATACTTAAACCTTAATCAAAAATTGAATTACTGTCATTTGCTTAAACTTATCGTTGTTATGGGCATTCTGTGGACAATATTGGATATATAATAATAATCTCAATAAATATCTTTTTAATATAAATGATAACAACTCAAAAAAATAGACAAAAATAACATCAAATTACAAACTCATAATTTTTTTTTTGATTAATTCCTTATTCGATTATGTTAGTGCTAAATTTGATTTTTATTTCAAATGCCACCAAAATCATTACATCTTCGTTTTAATTTCAATTTGGAGATATCTGAACGATTTGATTAAAAAAACGAGTATTACTTTAACTTAGAGGTTTTAATTAAAAAGTTAAAAGAATCGCCGGCCCTATCAAGGCAATGGCCCTCACCTTTATAGTTTTTTTTTTATAAACCAAACTCACTTCCCTATTTGTTTCCGCAATCGATTCTTTGAAATTACACTATATTGAATGAACTTTTATTTTCTTTTAATTTAGTGTATAACGGAAAGTAGAACGCTCCCCAGCACGATGGACGGACGACCTGCAAAAAGGTAGTTGGGATAGACTGGATGCGCAGGCGGAGGATCGGGTGCTATGGCGTACATTGGGAGAGGCCTATGTCCAGCAGTGGACTGCAATAGGCTAATTGATTCATTGATTGTTTGATTCATAGTGTATAACAAAGTTAAAGCTGATTTCATCAATGGTAGAAATCGAGATCGATTCTCACTAAACTACCTACCATTACGACTTACTCAATGAAATGCATTGAGTATAATGGTGATACCACAGTTTTGTTTTAATTGATCTTGGTTTAGCTAGTAAGAATGTAGAACATACATTATAATATGAAGTATTATTCTATCTATATTTTTATGGATATGGTTAAGTACCATCTTTAGAAATATATTGCTTTTAATAGGATAGGTTAACTTCTTTGATTATATAAGTGTCTAGATGGAGCGTCGCCGTACTACCAACAGATAAAAAATATGTCAACTTTGACAGACCTGTGTGCGTGCGGCCTGTGTTTTACACGATGCATTCATTTATCTGTGTGCGTAAATAGTGATACCAGCTACTACAAAATTTCCCAAAAATAGCATAGCTATTATAATGTAATCATAGCTATGCGATTTTTTTTATTTATTAATTAAATGTCAATTTTTATATATATATGTATTTTTATGACGGTATGTTTTTGGAAATATGTATTTTAAATGGCTAAAGTAGACTAGACTAGACATTTGGAAAAAAAATATGCAACAGACTGTTAAATGAAGGGTACGTTAAGCGTTCGGTTCCGTTCCGGTTGCCATACACCTCTATGGTAGTCGTTACGAGTACCATAGAGGTTGAAGTTTTAAAAAGTCCGAAAAATGGTGGTGCTTGTCTGTCACCTAAGTAGTATGAAATATATAAAAGCGGAAAATAAAAACGCTTCTAATGGTAGGTACCTCATTTATCCAATAACATTCTAATAAGTAGTAGT
Source organism: Lithosia quadra (assembly GCA_963576445.1). NCBI lineage: Eukaryota > Metazoa > Arthropoda > Insecta > Lepidoptera > Erebidae > Lithosia > Lithosia quadra. The sequence continues at coordinate 3,859,740 of OY754901.1, read as the reverse complement.
CACGAAGGAACTATCTATCTATAATCTAATGATTTTGCTTGTCAAAATCATAACCCTCCTTTAGCTTTGTCGTAGTTAGTAAATAATGTTCTAATCTAAATCAAATCGATTTGAGGAGCCAATCTCCCAAATTTTCGGGAGATTGGCTCCCCAAATCAATAAACATAAATTTTAAAAAAACTGGCCACACTCACAAATATGGCGTGTGATAAATGACATTATTTTATGATGGAAAGAAAAAATAATTTAAGTTGTATTTTGGTTACTTACCGATGATAGGTAATGTTTGTGATAGTCTTTAGTCGTCCTTTATAATTCCGGCACACTTTAAACGTACAAGCCACCATTATTTCAACAGTTTTTAGTGTTTGTTTTCCGCGGGAATTACGTAGTGACACCGGGCCGACACGATGGTGACTGAGAAGCGCGTAAGTACTTATCGGCCAACAGTCGGCTTGTATTTTTTGGGAAGTTTCTGTGCATTTGACACTCCATCTAGACACTTATATAATCAAAGGTTAACTTATGACTCCATATTGCAAAATAATTCTGCAATCTCCATTTTGAAATCTGTTTTTGTTTCTTTTAGCAAAAAATTTAGAAAAAATAACAAAAAATAGATTTTCTTATTACACATCGAGTGTATTGTAGCAGTTAATGAGAAATCATTGTGCTGTAAAGTGTTAATAATGGCTATAACCTGAGAATATTCAAGTCACGAGTGAATAAGTTCCTTCTACGCAAGCGTGATTCATCGTAGACCACATCGTCACTTACCAACAGGTGAGATTGAGGTCAAACGTAAACCTATTATGAATTAAAAAAAATTGTTTAGGACAATTTTTTTTTAATTATTATGAACTATCGATATAATTTTCTAAGAATCATTTCATTATTCGCTATTGAATTATCTAAGAACATGCAAGTGACAATGACAGTTGAGGGAACCTGTAGTCCCGGGTCGAAAGGGGGGTGAAATTTTTTTTTTTAAAACCACTTAGGTGGCAGATAGGCACACGACCCATCTGATGGGAAGCTGTAACCGTGGCCGCGGATGTGTACTGCAATACCAGGGACGGCAAACTCGCACTGCTGACCCGGTAAAAACCGTCAACATTTGATGAGGCCGTCAAGTTGAGATCCGCCACTGCAGCACTATCGGTATATGTAGTGATGACCCCAGGTCCTGAGATTTTACCTTTAGCTTACTATCAGGCGAGGAGAAGTCATGTTGACGTGTCCATTATATAAAACAAAAATCTATGTGTTGTTAAGTGATTTCAATTGGAGTATTTTTTTCTTTAAAAAGTTTATATTATTACTTACATCTTTTTGCTTCTCAACCGCTAATATTGCGCTGGAATGTTGACCTGCATACCTATAGCAAATCATTTTTTGCACTTTAATGATCGTATTGTGATAATTGCGAATAAATAAACATAATAACTACGTCAAGTTTCGATTTTAATTATTAAACAATGACGCATGAATAAACATTATTTACCAGTGAATTGGTATTTTTTTTCTGTATTGTGTAAGTATAGCATTTGTAGACGACATTAATTTATTATATCTACTATTTGTACCATTATTATTATTAAAAATATTACAATACAGTCAAAAAATAATAGCAACAATTTTTTCTCATTTTTTATTTTTCAATTGGTCATTTTTAGTTCGGTTATAAAAATATGAATATCAGCGGATTTTCAGTTTTCTATGTGTTGTATAATGAATTGTATATAGGTACCTATATTCAATATATTCTTATATATATTATAAGAATATATACTCAATAATAACTTAAGTATTTACACGATAAAAGGGAGGAGGGAGTAGGGAAATGCCACTTCATGTCATTCCTTAATGTTACCTATATTTAACGTCTATTCTCATAAAAAGCTAGCTCAAAAGTACCGTATTCCTATTATCGTAGCTCCCTGTTAACAAAAGTACGCGCCAACAAATGAACAAGTTCACAACTAATTAACTCCTAATGACGAACGAACAAAAAAGACATCAACCGATCTATCAATCATTCGTCTATTTTGAAAAAAAAAAGAACGAATGAAATAAAATGACAGTCCGTTGGGAGAGGGTTCCGTTCCAAATATTTTCAAATTGGATCGATGTTCTCATATTGTGGTACGCGTCAAAAATGCATTATTTTGTATTGCTAATAACAAAAAAAGGAATGACTGAGGAATCTTTACTAACAAGGTTTTAATCGTCCGGACCCTAACTGAACGAACTCAGGCGAAACCATTCATAATTCCAAATTTGAATATTGTGGGGGCCTTTTGTTTCTTTTTTGGGCGAAAGTACTGTTTGGATGTATTCCGTTCAGTACCAATATTACCTAACGTTAAGTGCATACAATACAATCTAAATCATAATAAATATCATCTATTATTTGTTTAATGGTACCATCTTGGAAGCATGGACATTATATTCATAGCATAAGTTAGGTTTACATACACATTTAAATTTTTTGATTATTAGTTTTGGATAATTAGTACAAAGTTTTTCTTTTTACTGGGTCTATGAAAATATTGTTTATTTTATACTAACTTTTTGCTTAGGTCCTTTTATATTGTAGCACTTAAATAATGTCAGCTATATTTTTTTAAACTGTCAACAACTTGTCGTCGGATAAATCAACATTTTAATCTATAGTTACTATTATGAAATTGTAAAGTAGCTGTGTCTGTACATTGAAAATATTTAAAAAATTACCAGGGTCATGTTACATGAACGATACAGAACACGAAAATATTTTTTTTTTTTGTATTATTTTCTATTTGTGCGCCATGGACGCAAAAACTACCAAAATTATTTTCTTGTGTTTTTTTTGTTTTAAAGGTCTTGATCAGACTTAGAATCGTAAGCATTTTTGATGACAATCGATTGAGTAGAACCAAAGATATTATATAGTCAAAACACGCGAAACCTGTCTTCCACGCGGGCGGAGCTGAGAGCAAGGGCTAGTGTAGACATAAATATAGTTTTTACTAGCCGTTGACAGTTCTTAAAGAATTAATTATGTAAATATAGCTTCGTGACAATAGGCTATTACTTGTCACTTGTCGTTTGCACAAATAAATGTGCACTAGAAGTGTGACCATCACCTCTTTTTACGACTCCAGATGTATTTTTAATGCAATTGTCTTTATGTCAAAAACTAGGTAATCAGAACGACATGTACCTGACTTTGTCACGGTGGGCTTGCATAATAAATTATCTCTATGTCTCAATCATCCATTCTCTTCGATCAAGATACTATTATTTCTTTGTTTATTATATAATATACTAGCTGTTGCCCGCGGCTCCGCTCGCGTGAAATTCTGTTCCCACTAACGTGACTTAAGGGAATCTGTGCCCGGGATAAACAGTAGTCTATATGTTATGCCAACTATAATCTATCTCTGTACCAAATCCAGATTCATTCAGCTGTTTTTGGGTGAAAGAGTAACAAACGTACATCCAGACATTCAGACAAACGTACGACATTCTACATAGCGCTCTCTAGATCCAAAGCAAGCCTAGCTTAACTAACATATGTTATGGGTTTTATAATGCGGATAAACATACTTTTAAGAATAAAATAACATAAATTAATACATATATATTATAAAGATTGTACCCAGAACAATGCAAATAGACATATTCATGAATACAAATATTTGCAATGAGTGGCAATCGAACCTGCGTGCTCTGTCGTAGCAGTCGAATGCACTACCACTTAGCATACCGAAGCTATTAAGAGCTCATAGTAAGGCCTTTGGTTAGTGTTTAGTGCGTAAAAGTTTTAGTGCTATGTTATTAGATATCTGCTGTTGTAATATACCTCTCTTTCACTTATAAAAGATGAAATGAATATGAAGGGTACTATTACATTCGTGCCTGTATGTATTGTACCTACGGCAAGCCATAAATCATGAGCCTAGTAGTTTGGTCAAGTAAAGGCAGTGTTAAACAATTAACGTTACGTTATAATAATTATATACCTCAATATATAATTCACCTTCATTGCAGTCAATTATCATAATTATATTAATTAAGAATAATCACAATTTAACACAATTTGCGACTTGTTTATGGTGAAGTGTGAAATTTATACGTTCAAGTACTTACCTAAGTAGGTACCTACTTAAATAATGAATCTAATACTTTCAAACTAAGTAATCGTACTTATATTCGAAAAAATATGAAGGTTTATAAGGATGTATGGATGCATGGATGTTTATTATTATTAGTTAGGAAAAAAACAAAATTATAAAAAAATTTGACTGTGGAAAATAGCAATTTTTTATGACACAATGTTTCCACGTATGCAGCAAAACTTTTTTCATGCCAAGTTTTTAACTTTTATTCAATTTTTATTTGCCGCCTCTAAAATGTTTGATACTCTAGCTTATCACATATTTATTTTTACAAGAGCAGACTGTCGATGGCCGACATATGTCGATTGGGAGTCGAACCGACGACTCTCCTTTAATTTATGGGTATTTAATGACCGCCCGGTCGACGGTAGCCCTACGTTGTCACGGAAGTACCGTTTGACCAATTGTTGTTTTTTTAAAGGGTCCGAGTTATTAGCGCATGGTTTTTTTTTTGCGGAATACACTTTTGAATTTTTTTAATGAGACTAAAATTTCTTTTTAAATTTTGATAGATGTTGCTCGCGGCTCCATCGAACAGATCCCGTGCCTTTTTATTCTCGCTAAAAATACCTAGCTTAGTAACTTTTGCAGACTTTTCCGATATTTTTGTATCTAGGTACTATTCATTTAGTTCGCCAGATTGACTACACTCCACCCGATGGTAAACTGAATTGAAGCTCAAAAATAAAGTCACTACGGCCACCATTTCCAGGGGTTGCCCTTAAATGGTGTCCTCTACCCAGACGCCCTAGAAAGATGATTTTTTACGCCTCGCTTAAAGAACACGGGATTGTAAGAAGAAGGATTGAAGGAAGAAAAAGAACTGTAACCAATCTATCTGAGTGCCAAATTTAATCCAGATCTGTTCCACTGTTTTGTGTGAATTAGTAACAAACCATACATTTATTAGGCAATTCCTTCAGCTATTCAAACTTTCGCAATTATATTTTACTAAGTAAATATTATTACGTTTTTTCACGACAAATTGTTTTAAATTGTAAAGTAGTGTTTTACTTTACAATTTAAAACTATTTATCGTGTTGTAAGCACCTTTTAAAAATATATTTATTTTTTATCCAATGAAAACTGGTCACACTGGTATAAAACCTTTAAATAATTTTTAACTTGCAAAAATTTGTTCCTGTTAAATAATCGAGAATGCCGCATCTGTTTTCAATATATACGAAAAGTACAATCCCGCAGAAGTATTGGCGCCAAATTATTTAACATTCAACTATTAGGTATAATGGCAAGAGAATTTCCTGAGACTTTTGTCATTTTAGTTAACGTCAAAAATATTAAAAACGAAAACTTTATTTGTTGGTCTTAAATCTAAATTCACAAGAATGAATGACGTAGGAATGAATCAGTATTGTGATTGTTATCTGTGGATCACGAGAACAAAAAAAAGATGGCGCCCTTGACAAATGGGTTGATCTGTCCCTTTATGTCATGGCCGTTAAACTTGCACTGATATTAAACAGATACAGAATAAAAGAAAATATAGGTAACTCTTTCCAAATAAAACATTACTGACAAAACTAAAATGTATAACAATAATTGCCACAAAAACTATGTCAGGAAAATAGGAATATTTTGCCGCCGTAAGTCCGCCATTTTGGAATTTTTTAATGATACTCGCACAGTAAAAACGAATCTAATGATTGATCAATTGAAAGACGATTCATCAAAATCGGTTCAGTTACGAGGAAACATAGATGCATGATGCAGGTTACATATCAAAAATATACAGGTCAAACACATTATCCTCTATTCTTTGCTTCAGTCGGATATCTACAGTAGCTATGCTGTAACATAATAACGATTTATGCTACTATGGACTTGTAATCCCACAATATAGAGACCTTGGTGTTACCAGAAAGATCATTATAGTCCCTATATTTAGTGCTAGAAAAAATAATGACACTGCCACAAAAGGAAAAAATACATGTCCATTGACAATTGCTACGGACAATGTGAATGCACATCAATTATTATTTTAAAATAACAGTTTTGTCCGTACAAAATATATTTACGCGCCGTTGCGCACGCGTCGGTGTCCCGATGTGTGTGTTGACGTACTGTACATGTGTGTGTGCAAATATAGGATGTTCGTGAACCCGTTGATGATTGATTAATTGCGTGTATTTGTGTGCTTTCTAAATTTATTTATTTATAGGTAGTTTGAAATGTGTGTTTTTAACCAACTTCGAAAAATGAGGTGGCACTTAACTCGGATATTTCTTATTTGTGTTCGAGCATAACTCTGTATATATAGACGGTTCTGCAAAATTTTTGTTTTGTTACATAGATATTTATTCTGAAATGATCCCATTTAAATTGTGTGAAAATCTCATGACTAGTTTTGAAGACAGACAGTGGAACTCTTCAATAAATGCCAGTAATAAATCAACCGCGTTTTCTGCTATCGTATATTAAGGCATTGTTTATGCAATTTCATAACACGCCTATACGCGTTAATTGGACTCGCAGACGTATGCACTATATTCACTTCACCTCCTTATCCGTCGTTTATGCACCGGTATGCTTTCCAAACTGGTTTAATTTTTTTTTAATAAAAAGGTACTTATTGTAGGTAGTATCTGTTTGAAAAGGTAGTATTATGAGGCGAGGGTGAATGAGCTAAATAAGGGTCGACCGTAAATTAAACTGATTGAGGACATTTCAAAGAAAGGTCAGGTCAAAAGTACCAGGCGAGCATGAATGAAAACAATTATGAAAGTAGAAGAGACGAAAGGTGTAAGAACTGAATAGATTTTGTCTTTACCTATTTTGAAAGATGCGTCACTTTTTTGTAGTATTCTAAAATTTTAAAGAAGTTATAAACTGTACATTTGGGATATTTAAAAAATAAATGGGCTATGAACGATTCTGAATACAAAAATTGTTTTTGGAATTCTTGTCTGTTTGTTCGTAATGCACGCAAAACTATTGAACGCATTTTGATGCGTTTTTTCTATTAGAGAGGTCTTAGTCAAACTTAAAATCTGATGTATACTAGATTGTAATTGGTTATGTTGAAAAAACGATAGCGGAGCTCCGCTTGGGTCGAGCCGCGGGCATCAGTCCTTATGTATGAAAATTTGTCGCAATTCTTTCTCCAAATTTTGATAAGACTTAAAAACGTTTAGATAAGACTTTCTTTCTCCTTGCAAATACACTCGAGAGCAATGAATCCGGGTCACTTAAACGAAGAAACTGGTTCTAACCTACGCAGACCAGGAACGGGCAGAACCAGGTGTACCACAGCACGAGAAGACCGATACTTGGTGAACACCATGCTTCGAAATCGCTTTCTCATAGGAACTGAACTCACCAATCAGTTTCGACGCCTCGGAGGAAGTAACCCAAGTGCATGGACAGTAAGACGTCGGCTTGCTGAATCTAACTTAAAACCCCTTAGACCTGCAAACGGCCCTAAACTGGAGCGTGGGCATCGTATTTCGAGACTAAGATATGCCCTGTTTCCTATTTTTGTTTTAAGGAGAGATCAGCAGTTTTTTTCTTTATGTAATTTTGTGTTAATAAAATGTATGGTGACTCATATTTTTTTTACTTTCATTTAAGGAGTATTACATTGTCTATTAAATACAATTTATTGCATTAACCTATCATTTTTAGTTTCCGAGATTTTTAACATTCTTTAAGTGACCCGGATTCATTGCTCTCGAGTGTATATGCTTCTTTCCTTACATACTTCACAAGCTTCCTTCTTCTCTGATTGCCTCTTCAGCCCTGAAGGTTGACCACTAGCTTCCTGTATTCCTCCTTGTTAGCAGCCAACCGGCAAATTTATTCAATGGTTTATAACAATATGTGAATGTTCTGTAACTTTCTACACTGTTATTAAATATTTTTATGCAAGCCTACAGGTTCAGAGTGCTTCCAATCTGCTCTTTAATTAAGATCTTATCCACTTCTTTCTTTCTTTGTGTGTGTTCTGGGAAGTCTGTTTTATGTTCCCTATTATGTATGAAACACAGAATTATATCAGAGATTCAAAAAAAATACTTGTGATATATTTAGTTATATGTATGATTCTGAACACAAAACTATTTTTTTAATCTTACCTATTTTTCAAAGTCAAAGTCAAAAATCATTTATTCTGTATAGACCATTTTAAGCGGCACTTACAAAACGTCAAATTATAAATATTTAAAACTAGAAGCAAATGGACCACCGGTTCGAAACGCGGCCCAGACCTGAGAAGACTCCGGCAAGAAACTCAGCGGGCTGTTTTTTTTTTTGGTCTATTTACAACAATTGCCTTAGTCTAGATACAATGTTATTTCGAGTAACATAGTTGAGTGAACAGTTCATTTCCAAGCTTCTTTATCATCTATATAATCTTGAATTTTATAATAAGCTTTTTGGGAGAGTTTTCTTTTAACAACATTTTTAAATTTACTTACATGTAAATCTCTAATTTCGCTTGGGAGTTTGTTGAAAAAGCGTATACAGTTACCCCGAAAAGAATTACTGATTTTTTGGAGCCTACTATCACAGGCTACAAGATTGTTTTTGTGCCTGGTAATTATATTGTGCCTATCACAAAGTCTTGGAAATTGTGAAATATTTTTCCGCACATACATGAGATTTTCAAATACATATTGTTTGAACTACTGAATGCTTTTTTTTGTTTTAAAGGTCTTGGTCAGACTTAAAATCTTACGCATGTTTGATCACTATCGGTTGAGTAGTACCGGAGATATTGTCACAAAACTAAAAAACTGACGTCCACGCGTTAAGCTATGGGCTGGTCTGAAATAATTTCCAACCATTTCATAAATTCACTGCCAAAACAATTGCATCCTATCAATAAATACCTACAGAAGACCGCGGCCATAATAACCATCGTGTTGTGTTCCCCCCGGTAAGTAGGATAGCCAGAGCTCACTGTACCCCTCCTCCCCCACCCCTTCCTAACCTCCCCACCCCTTCCCAGCTCTCCCCCTTTCCCTTCAGGGTAGGCAGCGCGTGTGTGATACCCTTAGTGTTGCACACGTTTATACGTTTATAGGCCACGGTGACCGCTTCCCATCAGGTGGACCGTGTGTTTGTCTGCCATCTACGTAGTATAAAAAAAAATAGCTTACAAAGAAAATAAAGTTATAAATAACAACACGCTGTATACGGCTGTGTTTATGTACATCAATTACAAAGGCACTGCGCGGAACGTCCGTCGGCGTCGGCCGGGGTGCGCGTGCGTTTCGGAGGTCACTCCACGATTACAGCCGATGAGGCACGTTGAGAAATACCGTCAGGTTATCATCATGAATACTTTAACATCTATTTGCAACTACTTCTATAAATAACCTTTAGAAAACGAAGTTTTTTTTTTATATAGGACACGTCAAAATGACTTTACCTCGCCTGATGGTAAGCTAAAGGTAAAATCTCAGGACTGGAGTCACCACCACATACACCGGTAGTGCTACAGTGGCGGCCCTCAGTTGGTATCATCAAGTTGGTATTTTCAAAAAATAATTTTACCTCTGTGGCGAAGCGGTGCAATCGCGTGATATGATAGAAGGCGCGGGTTTGATTCCCTTTCAATGCAAATATTTTTTGGCATGAATAATTTTATTGTCTATTTGCATTGGTTTGAGTTCTACCTAGGTATAGTATGTGTGTGATTACAGAAAAAAATAAAATTAAAGTATGTTAGAACCCATAACACAAGCTAGTTAAGCTATGCTTAGTTTGTGTCTAGATAGCGCTGTATAGAACGTCCCAGATTTTTTAATTGGGTAAACCGATACATCGTCCTTTAATTTTACAAACGGCTACCAGACCGACGCGCATATGCGTCATAAGTTTGGTAGAAACTTTGACGCACATATGCGTCATTTGTCTGATCGTGATTTTGACGCATATATGCGTCATTGGCCATGAGTTAAATTCAAATCCTATATAGTAATATTAATAGTACTATAAATAATTATGTATACACATCAACGCTAATGAATGTAAGTGTCAATATGTAAATTAATTGTTATGATCTGCTTAAGTAATGATTGCATTCAATACAATTACGGCAATCATTAAAGGGAATAACTACTATTAAAATCTTATTTTACTACTCAATAAATTAATTTTACAATGCTATGTTACTATATTATTATACTATTCTGTACCCGTGGCTCCGCCCACGATATCGGTTTGGCGTTTTTCGACTAAATCTCCGCTTCTACTGAAAAAATCTATATTCTGTCCAAAAGAAAAACGTCAACTTCCTTGTATGATAACTGCCTTTCTTTATTATATTATATCTATAACTCCGAGCTCATTTTTTTTGGAAATCAATGACCCGGTAACTAAGACCTTTAGGTCAAGCGAGGCACAAAGGATTCTGATGACACGATAGTGTTGTGACCATAATCTAGTTTATTTCTTTTTAAAATTTTTGACGTTGAAATTTTTTACATTGATAATATTGATGACAGCGATGCCTGCATATGAATAAAATATTAATGCGATGCGCAAACCCACCGATATTGTAAAACAATAAAATAAAACAAGTTACGATAAGTCATAACGTGTTTCTACAATTATTATAATTAATGGAATATAAAGATTAAATTTATTCAAAATTTTATTGTACCATTTAATGTGTTTAAGTACTGGGTTTTAATAAAATTGCATGTATGATATAAAGTTGGGTGTACACATTGGCCCAACATGCTTCGATACTGACCACAGTCCACAAATGTAAAGACAACCACAGCTCAAAATATATTATATAGCTGTTGCCCGCGGCTCCGCCCGCGTGGAATTCGGATTTTGTTCCAACATTTTTTCGTGCTATTAGTAAAGATGTATGGAAATCTGCCCGATTTATTGACATTAATGCTCACTGCTCCGCTCCCTTTGGTAGTAGCGTGATGATATATAGCCTATATTACTCCCAAATAGTGTAGCTTTCTATAAGTGAAAGAATTATTGAAATCGGTCCAGTAGTTTCGGAGCCTATTCATTACAAACATACAAAAATAGGTACAAATCTTTCCTCTTTATAATATTAGTATAGATAGATACGGAATATCACATTGCATGAATCGAATTAAGTCAAAAGTGATACCTACCTATTTATTATTTAGTCAGTACATGATACGTGGTGCAAATCTTTTTTACTAAAATGACGGCATATAGGTACAGTAACTATTTGCAAGTTAATAAATAAAAACATAACCTAAAATACCAGAATTATTAATTATTACAAATGAGTAATAAACAAATGTATTTTTAATAAAAATTACAAAGATCAAATATTTTTAATACCTAAGTGCGCAATGAGAATAGTGAAAAAATGGTTAGGTTAAAATTCAACGTATGCACTGAAAAATAATATTGGCTCAGATGGCATACATTATCTATAAAACTCGATGCTCATAATTTTATTACTATGAAAATTCATGCAAATGACTTTAGTTCAATGTTTTGAAAAAAGTCTAAGTTAAAATGCCACCTAAGTGGTATAAAAAATGTAGGTACTGTAAAAAACACAGAAATTAGATAAAAATATTAGTAGTAGATAAGGGGAATTTACCAAGTATTATGTTAGCTTACGTGGAAATTCCAACTGAAACTGTTTTTGCCTAATTTTTTATTACTGTGGCGAGTATTGGCTCACGTTGACCCGACGTGTACATTGTGTTCCCTTTTCGTCCTCCGAGTGCCCGAATATCAAACCCAACGTGTACAGGTGGCATAATATAAAATAATTCTTTGAACATTCAGAAGGTTGCGTTTATAATTTTGCTACCGTTTACTTTTTATTATTTTATAAAATTTTATGTACTGAACTTTAATAAATTTTACATCAATATTCATAATATAGTAATACAATAATGGTCAAGTGTTGTTTTCTACTAAAGTGTAGTACTATTTTTAGGTAATAGTACCTACTTACATTATTTTTAATTAAAAAAATAATAATACCACTACATTATTAGTGCTTTATGTTGAATTCCTGTTCAATGAAAATATTTATATTCATAAATTAGTTTTGGTCTAACAGTTTCACTTAATTATAATTTGCATGTATTTACAGAAAAAAATTACATAAGTAAGTAATTTAACTGCAATTGAATTAAGAACCTAGATAAAAAAGCTTTGCTTAGTTTAATACCAGATAGTGATGTGTAGTACCTACTTAAGACTTCTGCGAGCCTGGTACATCAATCCATCTCTTCAACGAATGCGCATCAGGTGTAGGCTTCTATTCCTCTCATGGGACGGTCGGAGGGCATTCCCTCCCGTAAAACTCCTCAATAAAAAAGAATCTGTTGCATATTTTCCTCTTAGGAGAAGATCCGAAAGCAGTCACTCCCGTAAAAGTCGAAATTACTCATTCATACAGTGGATCAGACTGATGGTTCGGAGATGAAAGCCTTTAATACAATCGTGATCATCAACTAAGATATTGATGATGATAGTGTTTAAACGCAGTTTAAAAGCACTTCCTTATTATTTAATACTACCTAACTGTTGCACCAGGCTTCGCTCGCGTTGAATTCTAGCCTCATTATCGCGGATAAAATATCTGTGATTTATTTCGATCTATAAATCTATCCATGTACCAAATTTCAGACAGATTCGTTCAGCTGTTAGATTCTAATTGAGTAAAAAACATTTCTATAAACTCTCATATTTATAATACTTATTAGTAGATTCCATAATACCTGCTACTCAATTAATGCTATCACAAAAATACCCAACATTTAAAATAAAATTACAAACAAAAAATACTTATCAAATTAATTGCATTTTTATTTAAATGCCAACTGATAAAAACTATTTAACACAACACTATCAGTTGACCAAAAAATAATAGAACAATTTTATTTTGAATTATAAATAGAACAATTCATTACACTATTACATGCAAAGTGTTATTTAACTACATAATAATTAGTATTATTACATTGTTGATGATAATCAGTGTTTAAATAACTGCCTAATTGTTTAAGTGTCAGTTTAATATGGATTCAGTGCGAATTCTTTGCATAACCAACGGCGTGTGTAATAAATTAACTGTTTCGAATGTGTTACGGTGTGGGGTCGAATCTATGGCTCAGTAATGCCGTACGATTTGATACGTATCTTATACATACTAGCTTTTCCCGCGATTTTGTCTGCGTACACTTCTAACTTGATTATCGGCATTACCATGGCGTGTTCCGATGAGCTTTTCCAATTAATCTAATCCTCTCCTTTCCTATACAGAACTACACGTACCGCACCCTCATACAGTGCAAATAATTCCATCAAGAACTAAGCGGTTCGGTGCCTCTTTTCTTCACCGCACCATAAAGACTTGGAATTCTTTACCAGCGCATGTGTTTCCTTTCTCCTACAGTCTCGGGTCCCTTAAGCGGGCCATGAAAAAGCATTTGATGAGGCTTTCAAGCTGAGAGCCACCATTATAGCACTATCGGTGTATGTAATGGTGACCCTAGTCCTGAGACATTATCTTTAACTAACCATCAGACGAGGTGAAGTCATATTGACGTGACCGATATGAAAAAATTAAACCTAATTTAGGAAAAACATCAAAATAATAAATAAAATTGATTTTACATCAAGTGTGGTCGACTCCATACAATCACTCAAGTACTTGCTTAAGAAAACTAGTTCTCACACACAGACACACCGCCCTTTGTTTGTGTGCGTTGGTGTCTTGTATGTATACTGTAAAGACACGCACACATGCAAATGTTGGCCGCACACTTAGATACACTGATATGCATCGACCTACCAGGTAATTATATGTTTACAAACACAGGTTGTATATGTATAGTTATGTATATTTTAGTGATGGGCTAAAACAAGTATCGATAACTTGTTTTTTTTTTGATGTTATAACAGGTCAAATAGTATGTTACAAATGTGTAGTCACCATACTTTCGTAGAATAAAATGGATGTATACCTACTTGTACCTACGGATTTCAAATTTATATAATGCCTTTTAGGTTTTCTTACTTTTAATGACAAATAATATTTATTTTAATAAAAAAATATTATTCTGATTAAGTTGGAAATTATATTCAAACCAGCAATTCCAATATTTTTTAACATTTATCATAATAAACTAGATTAGAAAGCGTTAAAACATATTTAAAAAATATCCTGATTTTCCACCAAAAATTCGGTCCAAAAAATTATCCTTCAATTCACCTTGATACTGAATTTATAGAAATTATTTTTTTTCAGTCCTATTACGAGTATTATTTGATTTATTATTTTTATCAGATATATGCGCATAAAAGATTAGATTGTTAACTTTTACATTGGCAATATTATTTAACCAAACTGAAAATATTTAGTAAAATTACCATCAATATAAACCACAGCAATACACAGATGTAGTAGTACCTATAGATACACAAAGCCACAAATGCTGAGGATATAACAATAATCTTCTATTTTAATAAAATGTTATGAGACGTGCAAATAAAAACAATTCTCATTTAAAAACCACATCCCATAGTCTCGATATCGATGACCACAATATTCAAATTTGTCGCATCACTATCTCGACGGACAGTTCCCGCACGTAGACAGACAGTGTTATCAGAATAATGACAGATCTCAGCCCGAGACCATGGTACGTGAGGCAAAAATACCGCAAGTGGTACTTTTCAGTGACAATTATGACACAACAAACGAAATAGAACCTTAAGGCGATAGAAATAAATGCCATTTCAGATTGAAAGGTCTGTTTTTAGGTTGTGACGTGACGAAATGACGGCGGGAAATCGATTTTTGATTTTGGAATTCGAAACAAAGATGTGTTTGAAGTCTGATTGTTCGTTCGGAATCTGAATTCGTTTTTAATTTTGCTGCTAACATGTTCAGCCGGCGGCAGCCGTTTTTCTTGTAAAACTTTCTTGAATAAAATGCAAATAAGAGAAAATCTTAGATATGTATCAGCTCCTTCCTGTGTACAAGTCAATCAGGAAAACTAGTTTAATAATCTTTGCAGTGGAGGCAGAATATAATTATTTCGTTAAAGTTTTAATAAAATGTAGGTAGTTATATAGATTCTATAACGGTTTTACAGTCGAGTCGGTAGTTTAGTGGTATGGCTACCCCCGAGGGAAAAAGGCGTGAGCATATTAATATATGTATGTATGTAATTTAGCGGTTATGTAGTCGGGCTAATAATTATAGAGGTCCCAGGTTTGAATCCTGGGCAGTATACTACTGAGTTGTAAACCCACTCGTAAATACAAATAACTTAGATTTCCTGGAGGGATTGGGGAAAATGCAAGTAATTCAACACAAAAAGTATACTACTAGAATGACAGAACGAAAAAAAAATTGAAACCTGACCACCCCATTTTTTAATTAAAAGGATGACATTACAAAAAAGTACGCTATGTTTATACAGATAGATATCAATATTCATTAAATCTTTCTAGTTTCTGCGTCCCATTCCAAATTCGAAATTCCCGCCTCCACAATTTTTTTTAAACAGCTAGTCTAAAATAGTATCAAGGAGTTTAGTTATACATAGAAATCCTTGCTTTATGGTAAGACAAGTATTTATATTATTATGTTTTATATATAATAATCTACGAGGTCGTAATGTTCGCGATAGTATCTACTAGGTCGTTACCAACTGGATTATGATTGATGCAACAAGATTGTAGGAAAACTAGCTTTGTTATTATACAAAGAAAATGTATATTTATTTGTACCTACTCCCCCACAGGTCGAGACCGTAAGCATTATAGAAAATTTAAGGAAAACACGTCAGTTTTTTCTTATGTTTTACACTCAAATTACAGACATAGCTATACTGAAAAAAAATCGTTTGACGAAATTAAGGAAAAGATTTCCAATGATTGCATTTAGCAAAGATTGGGAAGACGAGTATAAAAACTAAGCTTCTATTATAAGATTGGAATAAGAAAGAAAATATTGTCTATTAACAAAAATATAACGTTTCTAACATAGTAAAAATATAATGTCATTTTGTTTTTTCATGGGAAAGTCAATACAACTTTCGCCGCGCACCCATCTATTTCCAAGACTAGAGTCCGCCCTCAACCGTTCAACTAACTAACTCAGGCGTAAACGCAGATTTATTGTTACAACAATTTTATAGTATACATACCTTTGACGACAGTTGTTTATAGGATGATATAAAACAGGCTATTGAAAGTAGGATTGAAGACAATATCTTTTAAGCGGGGCGTGAAAAAGCCGATGATGTGACCATTATGATTTTTAATATTAGAGTGAGAACTCTTTTAAGTCGATCTGCATTCTGTATTACCAATTTGTTCATGAATGATGAATGAAAATGAATGAACTATCGGTATTTGCAATGGTGACTCCCATTCCAGAGACTTTACCTTTAGCTTACCATCAGGCGAGGTGAAGTCATGATGACGTGTCCGACATAAAAAAAACCAATGCAGGTAGGTACTACCAACGGATGGACATTTATACTATAATAGAAAACGTTTTCTACTTATGTTTCTCAAATTGGCCACATTCAAATTATATTCAATAAATTTTAAAGCAATCAGTAGGTACTATTCCCAATGATTTCCGATCGGAAAAAGTGATCATCCAGGACGGGACATGAACCCGCGACCAGTCCGTAGAATATTATCAGAGAAATTCGAACGTCTAAGACTTGTCCAGATAGCTCAGTTGGTTAAAGAATTCCCCTTGAAAGGGACTGGTCGCAGGTTTATGTCCTGTCCTGTTCACTTTTTCACATCAAAAATCATTCAAATTATATTTGAGATCTTCCGATTGTGAATCCTGTTTTGTCTGAAGCCCATGGTTAACTCTGTTATTTTCTCCTTTTCATTATTAGTGTTATTTTGGCTTTCGACTACCGTCTGACCTCACAACGCCAAGAGGAGAGTCTGTACCAGAGCTTCGTCCGTCAATCAGCAATTAGCAGTTTGCTGGTGAAGTTGACTTGGCCCTAAAGAACTTGGTGGCGTATAACCAAGAGTTATAGGTACTTATATTGTTGCGTGGTTATAAAAAATTATGCCCAAAAAATTGATGGCAGACTACTGTGATGTTACATAGACCTCCAAAATTGCAATTGTTATACACATTTCACACGATTTTTAAGTATATACTTAAAAACAAATCACATATTTGTTAGACATAACAAAAAAAAATGTCGCCGCGATTCTCACGGCACAGGCATCCCAAAACTTACAATTGTGAATTGTGACTAATTTGAAAATAATTATATGGAGACTTCCGTCTTGGAGAAAAACTACAATTGCTGGCTTGCGTGTTTCATAGAAACAATGTTAAGAAAAATAAAAAAATACTTCGTAAAGAACAAGATCACTTCTTCAACTGGCAGCGAAACAAATGGATCTTATCTCAACGGGATAAAACTAAAAATTGCTCGACAATTTGTTTCAGAGATGTGTCTGTAATTTGTACATTGAACGGTCTGTGGGTACCTAATAGGTAGGTGCGTCGGTTTTTCTCAAAAAGACCAATTGTATGCGTTTTCATTTTATGATTGATGTGAATTTCGTGGTTTTGAACTGTCAGTGCATTTAGATTACGTGCGTTTGTAGCGAGTAATGAGTACAAGAAATTCTCTGACTTATGGAAGCCGTTATACACGCACAATGACTCGGCAAATGTACAACACTGCAATTTTATTTACACAAGGATGATTTTTAGACGTGACTTGACGTTTGAGAAACACAAAAAGACTTTGAATTTGAAATAACTTTTTTTTTGGCCTAGAAATGTTTAGGAACTAGAATTGTACCTTGTGGCACACCACTCTAATAAGATGTGAGTTTTGAAGTTATGGTCTAATAGTTCAATGGAAGTTTTATTATATTGTAGACGTATATTAAATTACTATCGCTTTATTAACGTCAAGATATTTACGTCCTTAATTTTTATAAAAAAAAACTTATATTCACAATCAAAAGCATCTTGAAAGTCAAACAGAAAAATTGTATAAAAAAAAAGATTCAGTATTTATATTAACATTCTTATGAAAACGTTCCTCAAAGACATGAATATTTGCTTACAAAATACATCCTAATAACAAAACAGTCTATACAAAATAAACAAGCACATTATTGGCATCATATGACAAGGGTTGTCAGTTCATTATTTTGAAATAAGAGAAACAAAGGGTATGTGGATCTATTAGCTCAATATTTATCGTTAACTTTGTAGGGTTAAGCCGTTACTGGCTACTAATTTGGTCTTCATACTGTTAGTGTGATTTAACCCTATCGTAACGTAACCCCTTTAGTGACAATAGACCTACTAGCTTGTGCATTAGTAATTGCTTCAGTAGTGCTCCCAAGTGTCATTACTCAGTGTGTTCGTGGGTCGACTGTTGATCCTGGTTTATCGGACTTACAGTAGTGGGATTCACAATTATATCAATATAGGTAATCCTCTAGTTGCGAAAAAAAATGTTGAAAATACAGATCGTCAATTGCATTGATACAATATTCCAAGTGTTTCCTTATCCACCCTTCAGACATAGCATTGACATCAACAAGACGAAAAATATATATAAAATCAGACATAATCGTACACTGTGTTCCAAATTAATCCTGTTACCATGGCAACACCCTCGCAAGGGCTGTCGAAATCGCGGACAACAAGCCAATTACAATTAGCACTCGTATTATATTTGCGGCAACCCTTGTTATTAGCAAATTGGCCCCAGTTTTGGTTAATCAGCTCTTTATTGTGATGTCAAGTTTGATTTGATTTTGGTTAGTATCATGGGGCAATTAATAATTTTTAAAATTTAGTTCATTGAATAAAGGAAATGTTATTGGTGTTAATGATAATGTTAACTACTAATGAAAAGCTGTCGACATTTAGAAATGAAAAATAATAATAAATAATTACAATAGAGATACTTAGAAGTGGATTAACTGGCCCTTTAACTGTTGCTGAAATATGACTAGCATTATTAATTTATTAGTAATTATGTTTTTTCAAATGTGCATAACATTAAATAAATAAAAAGTCAATTTGATATTTAAAACTGTCTTATACTTTGTATATTTATTTTATTTATCAAGTGGTTAGGTGATAATTGAAATCTAAAATAAATTTATATTTTGTGATAAATTTCATATTTTTTAATACTTTTTAATATATTATACACACACACAGGAAATACACGGAAAATAACGAGATTCAGCCAAATCCGCAGTTAAGGCTCGTAAAGCAGATCCCAGACTCCGAGGTGAAAGCTTTGGATACGACTGGGATAAACCGCTAGGTTGAAGAAGATACACACACACGCAGGTTTTATTTTCTGGGGAGTGTCATGATTCTACTCATTGCATCTGCCAGAATCTAATTCACTATAAATACTGCACCTTCTAGTGAAGGCCACCTCCCAATCAGGAATATATCGACAAAACATCGATACAACGCTTCGCTTTACAATAAAACCGCGTCGGCGTCGATAAAGACATTTCGCAGGTTCTCGACAAGCTTTCACCGGGACAAAAAGCCGTTGTGACTTTTTAGACAGGCGAGACCTTGCCAACGCATTCGGTTTTTTGGAGCAAGTTAATTTTTTAAATACTTAACGATGTTTCGAGAGGAATGGACGAGAAATTTTTTGGTTGTTGTGATGTCCGTACGCGATGATATGTACTTACTAAATAACTTCTGAAATGTTTGTAGAGTTTGACTGTCCATTGTACATTGTATGAAACATTTCGTATCTTCATAATCCAAACC
The DNA here is from genome assembly GCA_963576445.1 of Lithosia quadra. Taxonomy (NCBI): domain Eukaryota; kingdom Metazoa; phylum Arthropoda; class Insecta; order Lepidoptera; family Erebidae; genus Lithosia; species Lithosia quadra. The sequence goes on along the minus strand of OY754901.1, from coordinate 3,839,817 downwards.
TGGTAAGAGAAACATGGTAGAGAAAGCGAGGCTTTGTATTTTTCAGCAAATTAGACTAATACTACCTCCAACTCCATGAGGAATGCCTGAACCAGAGCTTTGATAATTTATCATGATGATTATTAGGTGTACCGACTTGGAAGTGAGGTTGGCTTGGGTTCTGATGATCGCGATCCCAATAATACACCTATTTATTTTAATCTCTATAGCAAAAACCAACAATATTCTGAAACATTTATTTCCAAAGACATCATAGTTTTCGTATAGGCTCTCAATCCAGCTTCTATTGATAGGATACATAGATGACAATGCCTCTACGAATATGGAAAATCAGTACGCACTCAGAACGAAACAAGACCAATTAAGTGTCATGTTTAGACAATGTTGTCTTTCCTTTTTCTGTATTTAATATCTTATCAACTGATAACAAATTGTCACTCGTTTTTTATTCACATTTTCAGTTTTAGCTGCAGAAATAGTATTATATTTAATAATTTCCTTTACGGTATGAGAATATTTTCAGTCATTTGCACTCAATAAGGTCCAATACTCGATCTGATTTGATCAGTTTAGTTTAATTATGAGTATCGACAACTACATTTTAGTAATGTATTTTAATGGGCAATTAATAAAAAGCTTTGGAATCAAATGCTACCGCGTATTGTTGCAAATGCAAATATGAATATCTCTGAAGTGCGTTATGCTAATGTTGAGAGCGTGTCGATAAAAATAATTAACAGCATCGATACTAATGGTTCAATTAATTGATCTGTAATATGCAAAATACTATGGTAATCGTAATTAAGTAGACATTGATCATTGTAATGCTAGCCTTGTACATAATATGAGTTGTAAGCCTGGATTGCACTTAGTAAATTCATATTTTCTCGATTTCCATATTATATTGCAGATTTCTGTCAGATACAAATTCGAAATAATAGGTTATATCAGTTATAATAAATGTCATACCACCCGCAGTTTTGTCATAATTGTAAGGTAAATATAAAATTTAAACGATATTAACCGAGCATCATTTTTAATTCTAAGTAAGAGGCCAACGTTTTTCTGGAGTGCTTAAGAGTGATGTGGCCACGACGTATGATTTTTTTCACGATGAATTTTTGCTCAGAAGCCTTATAGAGGTATGGAGTCTTCAAACTGTTTTACCATAAAAACTAAAATATTTTCTTCATGAGCTTTTATTATTGCCATCCATTTAATAAATTTAACTTGAAAAACCTATCACTCAATTAGCAGGCAAAGGTGTAATTTACGGTCAAATTTTCAAACGAATCCTAATATTTATTCCGTTTTATTTGCCAAATATCAATGCCGACGGGTTTTTAAATATAAGCAATATTATTTGAATTAAAATCTTGTTAACTATATTGCTAAAATTTTGTCCTTAATAAATATATTAAATGCCTATCAGTCAATCAGTATAGAATAAATTAGTAGGTATATTGGGAATATTTATTTCTGTATATTATACAGACTATAAATACCAATTTAAATACATCTTTACGTACCTATACATTTTTGTTCTGCATAATATTTAAAAAATAAAACCCATTTTACTATGCCTCACCCCACCACATGCTGATTTAAGACTGTTAAGTGTCTCATTGTAAAACTTCAGTAACATAAAATGTAACAACTAGCAATTACATCCCTATATTACCTTATAAACTGCATTTTACGCAGAAAAAAATACTAGCGTACCTACAACATAAATAAAATTGTACCATATTTAGTACTCACTGCTTTTTTATCGACCGCCTATAGCGCGGCTGTCACAATACCGTCCGAACATCGATATAATATGCAGAATGAAAATGTGCATCACTAAATACATTGGATTACAAGGCCTATGATAAGAGTGTCGAGTGTTGACATCAACACCTGTACATTAATATTAATCGATATTGTGTTTTAATGTATCCAGCATTATGGTTAGTTTTGCATTGGCATGTTTTTATATTTGCATTTAACTATTTTGCATGAAAGCTTGTTCATTATAGATACATAAAGATTATTTTTATAGTTCAATGAAGACGTAATTATAGGTCAGCTTACCAGAGCATTAAGTAGGAAGTGCTGTTATTTTTTTAGACGTCTAAAGTAACGATACATGACGTCACAGGTCACTATAATCCTTTAAAAGCCTAATTGTAGTAGTACTATTTAAAAAAATCTAATAAAAAGCCCCTACTGCCCACACGGGTGGTCAGTTGGGAATATTTTGAAGTAACCAACCACCTTTTTTTCCTGGGTAGTCAGTTCGGAACTTTTTTATCAACGGACCACTCAATCCATCCACCGAGGTGGTCAGGAGGAGGCCAAGCTGCCAGTTAGCACATTTACCGATCAACAGATGAGATTTTGGCGCAGGGTTTCCTCACGGAGTTGGGAGTTCAAACCCATAATGTTTGCTAATTATGTCTTGAAATATGCCTATCACCAGCTTTCTAGTGTTAATCTGACTCATGCTGCATCATCATCATACCAGCGTGGAATTTTGAACCTTGGACCTCGAACTCCACTATTTCTTTATTCTCATTTTAGGTTAACAACTTTTATAGGAGTCGACTGCGGATTGACCTCTGTAACTCAGGTTGAATAGGCATCTTCTCCAATATGGTGTACCTATGTGTACCTATATCAAGTAAAATCATATAATATAATACACAGAAACTATCCATATATACAAAACCGCACATTTTGTACAAAACAATACAGCAATTGCAAATAAAAATAAAATAAAAGCAAAGAGTCTCCACATCACTCAGTGTCCGGTTGAAACTCGCAGCTACTGCTTTTTACGAACGGACGGCATCATGCAAGATCTCTCAATGCATTACCATTAATACATAGTCGATTAATTATTTATATTTCTCATTTAGTCACCAGTGATTGAGTTGTTTGGACGTTCGTGATGTAGGTATAAAGTGATGAATGTCGCGTTATTGAATTATGATAAACTTAAAAAATATTTTTTGTTTTGTTTAGATTTATTATGTTACATTTGTCATTCTTATTGGATGGTTGAGATTGACTGCTTTGAGACTTGTTTGAATATTTTGGCTTATTGAGTGCTTTTTATCTTGAATGTTTTTTTTAACAATTTTCTTTATGCAAATGGAAATTATATAACCAAAATACGTTTATATTAAAGAAGGGGAATTTGGGGCCATAACAAGCAATACTGATCGACGAAAAAGACTCTGACGCAGACGGTAGAGACAGAAGTAGGTAAGCAGATCTGGTGCTCCAGTGTGAAAGCTTTGGATGTAAACAAGATGATTTAAGACCTTATAGATGCATATCTAGTTCGAGTGCACATATATTTTAATCTGGGGATGTAGTTAAACGGATTCGATACTTATACGAAAAACACATTCTAAACGTGATTGAAAACAACATTAATTGCAATTCCATATCATGGTTTATGATTGCAAAACGTCCCTTTTCATCAAATATGCAGTAACCAGTTTCAATATAACGCTAATTTTCAATGCATATTCACCATCGTCAAATGATTTATGCCTATCTCACTATCTGTAACCGGTTTATCCTCAAGTTTAAAGTTTTATTGAACTGCAGTGCCCAAGTAAGTGCTTGTAAACTTAAAACGTGTACTAAAATATTATGCAGGTATAAATATTCAAGATTCAATTAAAATTAACAGATGAAGCGTAAGAAAATGAAGGGAAAATGGTTATACTATTGAACTATCGTCGCTTTTACTTTTTAATTTCAAAATCGCACAAATAATTATAATGTTGAAAATTAAGAACAAGTCTATTTAAATGAAAAAGTTTAGTTTATATAGGTGGCCAATTGTAGCATAGAAGCTATACTAGGCAAAAAATACGTAGGTATAATCTATCATTTCTAAAAAGGAATCAACTTTACATGTTGTTTTATAAATACATATTATATCAGACGTTGATTGAACCTTTCAAGCTCAAATTGCTAATATATAGATTTATGTACAAATACACTTATTATACTTAATTTTGCCATAATAGTAAAGTCAAGCAATATTTAATTGAATGCCTTTTTAGGATGCTAATGTTTACCGTTATAGCTGTTTGATTGTGACTTGTATGGGAATGTATTACTTGTGGGTGTAGAATATAATTATATTCAAATGATAGCAGTATAATACTTAAGCATTATACGAGTATGTGTAATATAATTTGATTGGGACTACCCAGTCTTGACTATGTCTGTATTTTTTTCACTTTACTTTTCTTGAAGACATTGCTATGTGATATGAATTTTATGAATGACTTTAATCTACTTCATGAGGAATAAACCATTTGACGTTTGATAAACAGAGACCGGTATTTAAAATTATGATGGACTGTCAGTCTGTCAATAAAATTAATCAGTGTGAAATCCAATTACATCACATTTCTGAGTAGAAATTATAATGTGTTCTTTACAGTGTTTTACCACTTTTATTTAACCATCAAAAAATATTTTGATTTTGCGGCTTATAATAAGTTAATAAAAGTAACAATAAAATTACATAAGTACACTTCTTCCCTATTGGTGTAAATAGAGACATCTTTCTACTTGCTACTGATTCTTCTACTTTCAGAATTATTTTCATATATGCATGCAGGTTTGGGGTACTTTTCAACCTGACGTTTATTAGAAACGTCTTCAGGGGTCAATTAAGGAAGATAGATGGAGCTATGCACTGTGTATAGCTTCATCTCTCTCCCTCAGTCAAACTGCAGCCAAATTGCAATAAGAGTGTCTTAGTGAACCACGTACACCTAGGTTGACCTTTACCGTTGCCCTAGGTCACCTCATAAATCATACAAAAGTTTACGTCTAAACCGAGTATAATAGTCACAGTTCTTGTTACCCCGTAATGCTACTTTAACCATCCTTACCAATATACCCATAAATACAACCCACATTGTATAATGTACCACATCGAACATAAACCTGTCCATTGAAGTGGCGGAATAGTTGTATGCGAGAGGGAACCAAGGCTATGCTATGCGACGAATGTCGAAAACGTCTTTGTGGTCGCCGCGATGCGTACATGCCGGCGGTGTTGCATACCGCCGTCCTCGCTGACGAAACCGATGGGAAAGAGACGATTATTTCTTTTTTATTTTGCGCATGTGACTGTGGTTGGTTGTGTACTAGGTTTTGTATTGTTGTAATCATAGGTGTATGGTTTGGTTTCTGTGGTTCCTGAACCAAAGGATGTCATCTTGAAGCCGAAAATAGATGGCCCGGGTTAGCCGGGTTGCGAAGGCTGTCACGTGTTTCCTTCCTCCTACAGTCCCGGGTCCTTTAAGCGGGGCGTGAAAAAGCATTTGATGAGGCCGTCAAGCTGAGGGCCACCATTGAGGCACTATCGGTGTTTAATGGTAACTCCCATTCCAGTGACTTTACGTTTAACTTACCATCAGGCGAGGTGAATTCAAATAGACGACATAAAAATTGCCTTTTAGGTCACCCGATGCTCGAAAACCCAAGACGGGTGCGGTTTTAGTCGGTTAAAGTCCGACATAAACACCTCCGCTTACCGCGGGAATGGTAGGTTATTCTTGGGGAGTATCCTTAGGGAGTATCCTTGGAGAATATCCTTGGGGAATTACGCACCAACGAACAGTTTGCCAATTTTTTTTGCTTCTATATTTGTTACTCTTCCACTAGCTACTTTTTACCCCGATTTTCTTACAGGATCAGGACTTAAGCGGATGAAACCGCGTGGCGATGCTTGTATCTAATAACAATAATCGTGCGGTCCAGTTAAGATAAATAATTATTCTTCGTCGTGTCTATAAAAACTTGTCTTTAACAATTATTCTCATCAATAATAATAGCGCTGTCAGAAAATTCCAAGAAAATGATAAGAGAATAATATGTTTTTAAGTAAACTCTCAGTAGATTTCTTTTTACTTGCATAGCTTCTTTAGAGATTATTGATTGACACATAACATAACATAACATAAACTCACGCCTATATCCCCGAAGGGGTAGGCAGAGGTGCTAGCACCCACATTTCGCCAGTTTATGTTTAGGTCCTATTGCCATTAACCGGGCACTTATAAACCGGCGATAAATACACACATAACTTCGAAAAGCATCGAAAAGTCATTGGTGTGTGCCATGGTGAACCTGGGATCGAACCCGAGACCTCGTCTCAGCAGTCCATTACCCAGACCACTAGGCTACCGCGGTATAGGCTTGGTGATTGACACTAATCCGCATTATACAAAATAGTGGCAAAGAACTAGCTGATACCTGCGAAGGTTAGTTATCGTTTTTAGGTCGTATCTCCAGTTCTACCTAACCAATTCCAATGAACTATACGACAGATCTTAAGTCTAACCAAGGCCTTTTTAATAGAAAATACGCATCAATATCCGCCCATCGCGAACAATCAGATTTAATAAGAATTCCATGAAAAAACGAAATTTATGTTCAAATAATATTTTGCCCCGAAAACAGAAATTCTCAAAACCCAATGATTTTTTACACATTATGTTCATAGTAACTGACTTCTCAAATCTGATCCAACTGTCTATGACATAACTATGAAGTGCACAATAGTTGTCAATTAGCGATAGGTAAGTAGTACGAAAGATGGGATGGCACGTGAGTAAAAAGGATAGCTATAATTCTCACATCAAATAGTATCTCTGTCCCGTTTTTATCGCGTTTCACCGCCGCCATTATTTTAAAAATATTATTAAACAAATTTTATTAAAATACACTAATAAATCGATAATATTGTATGTACTTACATGTGATAGGAAATCCCTTGTATTTTATTAATTTTAGTGTCGTAATTTGTACACTTTTTAAAAACACACGATGGCATTTTTATTGCAATTTTAATAAGCGCTTTACAAAATTACACGCGTGTCAACTTGGCGTTTGCAAGACATGTACTAAAGACAAAATGTCCCAATTGGGACTTTTTCGCGTCTTCACCAGACGCGCTCTAATAACATATCTGCCTCTTTTTACGTATATAATATCTTTGTCAAAACCGCAATTTTCTGTTTCGAATACAAATTTTAAAGCTGTATAGGTACATGCCTACATATATTGCATTGTGGTCACATATATTATGTCAGTCGCCATTTTGTTTCGCCTTTTTAAAATATTTCGTTCAAAAACAGTGACAGATGACGCCTAGGGCGGTGTGTAACCGATGTAGGTATTTTATATCGATGAATTTTAAAATAAATTACAAATTTAATAATTTCAAAATAATTATAATAATGTTATTATACGACTGTATAATATTATAGTGTAAAGTGCAAGATAGTTCATTTATTGGCGCGTTGTACCAGTAAAACTGACTGTTGGTGTGTCGGCGTCTGAGGAAAGTATGATAGGCAAACAAAATATAATGACAGTTTTTTTATTATATTGCATATTTCTGTACTGGCTGCCAGTAAAATAAATATTATTATCTTATAATAATAATATGTAGGTCCAGTTTACGGTGAAACTGTACGTTTTTCTAAAATATTTTTGTAGTAGTGTAGTAGTAGGGACCACCGTTCTAAATACTGGTGGCATCAGAAATAGTAGTCACTTCTCTTTGGACTTTACCTTAGCTAACCATCAGGCAGGGTGCAGTCAATTGACGATCCCAATTGCAATCAAAGTCTTCACGACAAAGCTACGACGACTTCTGTTGAATTATTCAAATACTTATATACATGCGTAAAAATGTTGTATTAACAGAAATATACCTAGGTATTACCAAATTCTCGTCACACAATTTTCTGAATAGCAACGTCTAGCAATTAAACTTGTGTCCCAACGTCACTTCCTCTTATCCATACACATATACACGTATATTTTATTTGTCAAATTTCATGCAAGAGCCTTTTGTTGTGCCCAATTATCCGCGCTCCGATGGCTCAAATAATTCGTTTCTGCCTACGCTTGTGTTACTGTCAATAGTTTTTTCGTTGGACCTTGGATATTTCGAAATTTCATATTATGTTATTGAACGTTTTATGGTTTTGTAATTCCATTGTATTCTATGAAATTTTTGGAGGTTTGTGGTAATAAGAGAATATTGAATTGTTTGTTTATTTGTTCGTACAAAGTTTATTTGTTATCATATGATCTGAACTAGAGTGATATTTGATGCAGATCTATATAATGAAGTGTAAATTATTATTCAAATGCATTTACTGATGTTGTTCTATTATGGATATTCCAAACACTAAATAGTTTGTTGAGTTTACAGAATTATAATATTATGGTTTATGTTACTTAGTCGATTTTTTTTAATTCAAATTATGTTATATATTTTAAAGAAAATTTGGGCAAGATCTGACCGACAATACACTTATGCTAGACTAACTTCATCTCATAACTTTTCCAACAAAATTTACTATTTTTAAAGTGAACTAGGTTTGCAGTTTCGACACAATAATGTTATTGTGATGAGTGAATAAGTAATGATAAATTATGAACTCCGACCGTCTTCGGCCATGGCGACCAATTCTATGTACTCCGTAGTTTTTTTAGCAATAGGAATAGGAATAATAGATTTAAGATCCAATGGTCTTGGAATGAATCTTAGATTACAATGAGGAAATCATCCCGGTTATTGCAATGTCAAAAGTGTACCGCGTTGTAAGAATAAAGTTTTAAATTATCCTTGTTTGCACTCACTGATTAATGCATGTACTGTTACACCAGTGCTTGCATTGAGGTAGGTAATTTATCATTGATTGAGTAACCTAGCCATCTTTTATCGCCATTGACGTCTCTACCTCTTATCACTTCTCTATTTCCTCTACGATTCAAAGACAAGCATAAATATAAAAAGCTTCAGAGCCTGAAACCTCGACCTAGTCTCTCGGCACTCCGCGTTTTTTTTATACCGCTTAGGTGGCAGACAAGCGTACGGCCCACCTGATGGGGAGCGGTCACCGTGGCCTATGGACGTTGGACATATGCAACACCAGGGGCGTCACACTTGCGCTGCCAACCCTGTAAAAATCTTCTAATGCCCTTCTTGAAGAACCCCATATTGTAGACGCTAGGAAAAACCAGGGAGTAAAAGGTTAACTGGAGTTCCATAACCTAATTTCCCCAAGCCCCATCTATCCGAACGTCCAGACGCGTGAAGCGTCACCAATAAATGGTAGATAATTCCATCCCACTCATACGCACAAAACTTTTTGGCAATACGTTCAATATACGTACTGCTAAATAGTGGAATGCCCTGTCTGAGTCTGTGTTTCCGGAAAGCTACAACCTAGGAGTCTTCAAATCCAAAGTGAACAGGTTACTTCTAGGTAAGCGTACTCCACCGTGGACCACATCATCACTTATCAGATAGTGGTCAACACTATAATAGTTAATAAAAAAGAAGACGAGCCGATTGACCAATTAAATCGATTCTAATCCACGTCTCATGTAGAATCCATTTGATTGGTTGATTTATCAGACGTTTTCACTTCATTACCTCGTTTCTGCTTTATTGAATACAAACACTTACGCATAATACGCTGTTACAATGTTGCAACTTGCATCATCATCAATATTCTGTAATGCTAATTCAGTTATGCTTTCTGACAAATTACATCGATGAATTCAAACCAAAAGGGAACAATTAACTTGAAATTGGTTCAAAGAGAAAAGGTCCTAAACGGCGTTATAAACACTACGCTGAACCTAGCGACTAAAATATGGGGTTCTTCAATTAGAAGGTTTTTGAGGGTCGGCAGCGCGAGTGTGATACCCCTGGTGTTGCACACGTCCGTAGGCCACGGTGACCACTTTCCATCAGGTGTTGGGTCAGGTCAGGCTTGTCTGCCACCTAATTGGTATAAAAAAAACTGAAAAATGATTTTCATGTAAACTTTCAATAACGCCTATTTACGAGTATCTATACCCTTTTTCAACTACTATTGATATTATAAATATATCTTGAACACATTATCCTCGGAAAACCCTATCTTTTCACGTTTGACTTCAGTTATAAGTAAAAAGCAGCTGACCATTTTATTGTTAACCCGGCACTTTATCATACATACATACATACATACATGCATACATACAAATCACGCCTTTTTCCCATTGGGGTACCTAGGTAGAGACAACATCTTTCCACTTGCTACGATCTAACGTAACATTGCTACGATCTTACTATCCTAACATCGAACTTATAATAAGAATGTCTAACATAAAATTGATAAAGGTACTTCCGGACATGACAATACCATCTTATTCATAGTCTCCTAGTGACTACCACTGTTCGCCTTTACCCAAGTTGGGGTCAACTTTTCAGTCTACGAAGCGGCGTACTTCGATTTATGCCGTGAAGTGACTGCTATCTGACCTTCACAATCCATTGGCGATATTAAAATTGTGTAACTAGACAAGTTGTCGGGCTTTTTAAGGCTTAAACTGTAACACTGCCATAAATGTTCGTATGATAACCAGGACCGACGGCTTAACGTGCTGAACGGCGCGAAGAAATCAGTATACCTAATAAAAAAATAACGTGATCAAAATTGCGATCGATAAACAATTTCTACTTCAATATAAAGTAATTGTCGCATTCTATTCCAAAAAACAAACCAAATACAACCAATGTGACCTCGTACAAGCGGGCTAAGTGATTCGAATGCCGAATACCAATACAAAAGCTAGACACGACGACGTCGGGGTTAAGTTATTTCGTGAACTGCGACCTAGCTAATCGAGGGTGGGTGGTTTAGGGACGGAAAGAAGTTATTTTTATCGATGTCGATAAAAAATAAAATTGTGACAGGTAAGGTAAAATTGAAAACAAAATTCGATAAATATTTTTTGAATGATTAAAAGTTGGGATTAGAGCTTTTGCGAAAAATTTCAGAAAGGGAAGTAGTTTTATGATAATTAATGTCTTCCCAATTTAGTGACACACGCATAATGATGCAAGTACCTACATAACGTTTCATTGTCATCATCGTCCGAGCCTTTTCCCAACCCAGTTGAGGTTGGGTTTTTCAGCCTAACTACGAAGCAGCGTACTTCGATATTTTCCAATTCTCTATGAAATTACAAATAATGTTTGACAAAATATCAGCTTTTTTATGTTGGACTGTTTCCAACAGTTTTCAACAATTTATTGACAGAAGTAGTGTGAGTACTTTTTAAAAAAATCGATTTGAAAGTGTTCAGTTGTGATCAGTTTAAGAGAGGGGTTCAAATAAAACTAGATGCTTTATCTAAATTTAGGCAAATTCATTGAGTCAATGGCATCTCTTTTGCATCTGTATTGTGATTTGTATATGTGAAACAAAACTGTCGATACATTTTAATCGACTCGTCTCACCACTATCGCTAACGGTACAGTAACGGCTGACAACCCCACGAAGCCACGCCCTCGTTCACGCTACCCCTCTATGCAACTATATACCTATTTATATTACCTTTAGGTATCCCTTTGTATTTTGACAAAATCTTTCAGAATGATTTTGGAAAGTTGTAGGTATCATCTGCTTGTAAAATATGTTCAAAATTCAGTTTCCGTCTAGTCTCCGATATTATGCCAATCTCTCAAAAAATACTAAGATGTCAAGAAAAGGTATTCTTGTGACCAAAAGAGTAGGTTTTTTGACTTTTAAAGTAGATTCCATTGAAAATTTCATAATAAAAATCTCATCTATTTATCAATAATCAAATATTCAATATAATATTATTATATATTTAAATTGATATATTAAATTAATTGATATAGGTATGTTGATACAAATGGTCAATTAAGAAATTAACATTTATTTTATATTCGAGAACGCCCACTAGAATTAATTTACAGTTGTAAGTTTTTTTATTACTTGTAATTGTTTATTTATGCGAAAAGGAAATGACATACGAATAGACATTCTATGATAAAAATAACAATGATTACTTAGATATTTTTTTATAGCTATGCCCTCGACTTCGTCTGCGTGAATTTATGTTTTTAAGATTTTAATGGTTTTACGTGGAACCTTAATTTTTTCCCAAAATAAAAGAAGCCTATGCTGCGCCTTATAATATTACCTATCTGTCAGCGAAAGTCCCGTGCAAATCGGCACAGCCGTTCCAGAGATTACCTCATTTAAACACAGAAAATTTTTAAAAATAGTTTTATTTTGCATATATCTACCTATGAATTTAATAAAATCGCGTTATTTTAATAGTTTAAACAGACATTTTAATTTAATTTTAATATCCGTGGCGATTTTCGCACGAAAAAAAAGGTATCTGCAGAATTTTTGAGTCTTTCCAGACGATATTATTTTTACCGCATGAGGGTGACACCTACTGACTCTCTCTTCTCTATTCGCAGGTGAAGATATGGTTCCAGAACCGGCGCAGCAAGTACAAGAAGATGATGAAGGCGGCCCAGGTGGGAGCTCCTCCACCTAGCCTGGGACTGGCGCCGAACAGCCCCCCTAACAACAACCAATTATTACATGGTGAGTGATCAGATATTTGAACAATTACTACTTTCAATGATCAAGAACGAAAAAGAGTTCATGTAGGATTTGAACCCGTGTCCGGTACCTTATAGGAGATATACCTACTCTGAACAACTGAGTTACCTGGACTCCTGGTAACTGAAAATCATTAGAAAAAGTTAACATCTTTTTTTCGTGCAATAATACCCACGGATACCACCTGTGCTAGCCATCGGGGGCGGTTATATCGGATTTAAACCGACTAAAACTGCATGCCGGGTTGAATCTTCAAGCGCCGGGGTGTGAGGTGACCCAAAAGGCATGACCTAAGGCCATCTCGAACTAGAAAGCCATCATTTGAATCAAACAATAAACGAACAACTTCAGGACTTTGATAACGCCAATGGATTGTGGAAGTCGGATGGCACTGAAAATATTGCTTCCTAGTTAGACTGGCCAACTTCAACTATGCTGGGCCAAGGCTCGGAAGATATGACACTTTATATTAAAGACATTTTTCCGTGAACTATTATTATCATTTTCCCGTGAACTATTATTATCATTTTCCCGTGAACTATTATTATCATTTTCCCAAGAACTATTATTGTCATTTACATCCTTTTGCTCTCAACTATTGAATTATTAATAATTTAGTCAAACAATAAAATAAAAAGAACTTTATTTAAATGTAAAATGTTTCTGTAAATTGCATTTATTAGCATTTTTGGATCGTTAGCTTGTCATTATTACGAAAATTGCTGTTTCCTTGTCGATTTAGAATTTTAAATGTTGTTTTTATGTTGATCTTGGAAAACAATATAAAGAGCTTAATGTCTTTTATAGTTCCGTAGAATTTTCTAAATTATACATTATCGAATTTGAGGAAATAGTCCGCTGATCTGTGGCTATATTTACATGTTATCTGCTAAGAAATAACAAGGTTTCTTCTCAGTGGGAAGTAAATTATTAAATGCAATATTTACATTTAATTGTACCTATCTTTATATTCGTGTTATCCGCGACATCACTCACGTGAATTAGGGATCCGTTTTCACGATTAATGAAAGTAGCCTATGTGCTATTTCAGACTATAATTTTGTCTCTGTGACAAAATACATCTAGATCCGTTCAGCTGTTCTTGCGTGATTCAATAACGAACATCCATACATCCAAACTTCACGTTTACAATAGTCAAGTATAAATTGGACTTTTAAAGAATATTAGAAGCTCTAAATAGCTTGTGACAAGATTCACGTCGGCAATGTATTCGAAAAATTGCTAGTAGGTACCTATTCGAACTTGTTACCACTCAATCGTAAGGCTGACCACTAACGTACCAACGACTTAGCTAATTGTTTGACATAATACACATAGATTTTCATGCTTTTCTGAATTTTTTTCATCATTATTATTATTATTTGTCAGGTGGTGGCGGAGGCAGTTCTAGCGGTTCACAGCATTCGCCCTCAGCGTACCAGGGTGGAGGGCCAGCGCAGGCGCATTCCCCCACTCCTAGCTCCACGCCGGTGTCTGAGCTCAGCCCCGGCCTGTCGCCCACGGGCACGACGTGGGACGTCAAGCAACCCCCTCAGCCTTCCTGGGATGTAAAGGTTGGATATGTAAGAAACTATGTCTTATATTAATATATTATTTGCATTTTAAACTGTATCTATCAATCAAAAATTAATTAATAAAAATCAAAAAATCATTATAAATAATGATTAATCAACAGAGAACAATTATTTCAATAATAAAATAATAAACTATTTTAGATTCAATCTTACAATGTCCAAACGTTTTCAAAGGTTAACATTGTATTTAACCTTTGAGATAGACATTATTTATATCGAAAAGTACTAAGTATATCTTTCAATTTTGACCTAAACTTAAAGTCGTTTATTATTATTTTCATTTTCAAATAAAATTTCGTATATCGTATATATATATATATACTAGCTGTTGTCCGCGACTCCGCCCGCGTGGATGTCGAAATCCGTTTCAAAAACTATCCTATCTCTCAAGTTGGATCGAACTGCACATGGTGTGGTGGCACTGCACACAATTTTATTATAATCGGTTAAGTGGTTTAGGAGTCCATTGAGGACAAACATTTTGACACGAGATTTATATATACTAAGATATATATCTAACAATTTTTCATGAAATAAATTTTTAATTTCAAATTCAGATTATAACATTAGTAGGATTATTTCTCTTACAAATTGTCTTTTGTTAATGTAGCCGACGGCAGGCCGGTCTCCCGACGGCAGCTCTTGTGACGTGAAGCCTCCGCATCAGCAGTCATGGGACCCGAGGGTCGGATACGTAAGTCAATCCCTCAACTAAATAAAATTTTCCAATTATTTATCACTTTAATAAAGTGAAATAATTACAATAAATGAAATGAAATTTATTAATTAATAAAATAATTGGAAAATTTGTACCTACTTTTTATTTGCTACTAGATAAACCTACTTTTATTGATGAAAAATTTGATTCGTTCTCAATTTAAAATGACCAATTTATTCAGTAAACGTCTTTACATCAGACGCTTGAAAATAATCTTCCCTTTTAATTTTTGACTATCCTAATTTATTAAATTGAATTATTTTAAGTTAAATTTTATTAATTAATTGTAATATTTTAATTAAGTTAGGTGCTTTAAGATATACATATTTTTGAGGGGAGCTTATTTTTCTATAGGAGGGTTATTTCGCGCCTCAGTCCGATGACATAGAGGGCTCGCCGAGCGCGGAGGGCGTCAGGGGACGACCTATGCCTTGGATGTTCAAGGTAAGGGCGTTTGTTCGAGTCCGTAACATGTATGGTTATGAAAGTTGTTTATTGTATAATGCACAATTGTGTCAACACCTAAATTATATATTATATGATTATATGTAGGTTTTTAATAAACCTCCTTCTAAATAAATCGACATGTCCTTGTATGGCAGAATCATCATCTTCTTAGCATAACATTTCACGTACCTAAGGCTTCCACATCGGAACCCGGATTTGCTTTCCTCCTCCGTTCATTATTAACTTCTTTTTAGCTATTACGGGAGTGACTGCCGTCTGACTTCCCGCAAGGGAAGCCTGTGCTAGGGCTCCGATGTGGTATAATAATAGTATGGTCAAGCCCCGTACGTCAATCAGTAGGTATGACTGTCTTTCAAGTGACTTTGGCTTAAGCCCCAAAGATCTTGATGAGACCCAATTATGTACAAGATTTTCTCTTATAACAACACAATCGACGCAAAATTAACCGTCAATTATAAAAAAAATATATAATGAAATCTTTCAAAGTTATTAGCATTTTTGGGACGAAACGTTTCGTAGAAAGTTGGTAAAAACGTGTTTACATGCTTGCGTGTTGGAAAATTATAAAAAAAAAAACGTAGGTATATGGTTTTGGCATAAAAGTGATTAGATAATAGCCTGGTGGGTGTGGTGACCGCGCCTAACGTTTTAAATGATTAACTTTTCGACTAGCTCTTACTCGCCGGTATGCTTGTATCTATGGTTAAATTTTACTTCGGTTAATTAATCTATTAAATCTTTGATGAGGCGATAATAATAGCAACCCATTTATGTCCCACTGCTGGACACGGGTCTCCTCTACTCTAACGAGAGAGCTGAGAGGGTTTAGGCCTTAATCCACACACACTGGCCTAATGCGGGTTGTTGGATCGTACATGTCCTTAGAATTTCTTCTAGGACATGTGGGTTTCCTCACGATGTTTTCCTTCACCGTCAGCATAATATATGGTAAATCATGTGATTAGTACATATAAATTCCACAAAGTGAAATTCACACTGGTGCTGTCTGGCCGGATTCGAAGTCGGTACCTCTGAGTACAGGCCGCGTTCTTATCCATTCAGCTACCATCGCTGCTGCTATGGATGAGGCGATAATGTAGGAGAATTTACTTACCGAAACAAAATGATCAGAACTAAAAATCCACGTCTGATTATACAACGCTATCTCGACCCAAACTAGGCAGAGCTTGTCACAAAATGGTTTCTACTTTCTAGTATGCGGATAAACATACACTGATACATTTTTTTGATACATATAATGACCAGGTTTATGTTCATATTCATGCATATACCTACTTAGGTACCTAACTTATTAGTGGGACACTCAACCAGTAGGCTATAAAGGTCATCAGTAAAAACACCATCCTAACACTGTATGAATCATAATATAATAGGTATATTATTAGTACCTTCTGTGTACAGCAGCACATTATTGCAATATAAAGCGGTATTTAATTCAAAATGACAGTAGTATTTCTATACCACAGAAACTTATTAAACTATAACAAAGTTGTTTAAATTTTAAGTTAAATGCCAATTGGAGCGCTAAACAATGTGAGTAAAATTCATTTTTCTTTGGCATAGGGCGCGCCACCCGGCCCGTGGGACATGAAAGGCGCGCATGCGCACGCGCTGCACCACCAGGGGGCGCCACAACCTCACCCGCCCTATGTGCCGCAGTACTCTTGGTACCAAACAGATACCAACCCTGGACTACTTACGTAAGTATTTTCTTGGCTTCGACTCTATTATAACATTACCTAAGTTTTCCTTTTGATTTACCTTATACGGCTTTTCTGAGACTGACTGACATCCGACTACAAAGCCTACGCCAAAAACTTGTCCTTCAATCAGCAACTGTACCGGCTTGCAAGTAAGTAAGGCTTGGAACACAGGAAAATGGAAGTTCCTTAAGGATAGACGAAAGTTTAAACTTAAGGCTTTAGTTGTCTTGTTAAACATCAAAATTACAATGTATTCCTTTGTTAACAGGGTATGGCCAGCGGTTTAACAGCCATCGCACACAATGCAAAAGAAAAAACTAACTAAAATGTAAGTGTATATTCACTATAAAATATGGCAGGACAGGTAATGGCGGCCATCACAAAATGGCGCCCAATTCTGGCGCCAGAAGCAACGGCACAACCAACTTTAATTGTAAGCAGAATTATTTAATAGTAATAAAAAATCACTGTAAATTTTTATAATTAATAATTATAAATAGGGAATAAAATGTTCATAAAGGTTACTGTATATGTAATAATGTAAATGTAAAATGGAAGTAATTTGTTAAATGGGCCAAATAATTAAAATGATGTTAGATTCGTGAAAGCTGATTGATTCTAAATATTAATCCAATCTGAGAATCACTTTATTTTTAATTTTTTATAATCCAATTGCATAAATAAAGATTGTAAATACCATTGGATGGGTATCTCAATACTTTATCATGCCTTTGTTAGAAACATACGCTACGCAAGACTCTGATGCTTTCCTACAAAAATTATTGGGTCCATCAATCAAAATGCATCCTTATAAATAAATGTAACGTCAGCAAAAGGACAAATCCTAACGAATCAGCAACAGCAGGTCCTGAAATAAATGGCTCTGATTGGTTAGTCAATATAGAATCTGAAATTCTGAATCAAAGTCTAAATCAAAATTTCAAAAAATTATTTACATTTTTTATAAAATTATTGACTTTAGATTTTCCACTTTTTTTAATTAAACATATAATATTACAAAAAAAATATTGGTCATGTTCGTATAGAAAATTTAAAACCAATGATTTTATAAAAATAATGATAATAATGATTTTGTGCGATTTACAGAAATTAGTGTTCATTTTCGACAAAAAAATTTGGTTTCCCGTGCACAAAATGATTACCATAAAATTGAGTATAATCCACTTTATTTGTTAACGAGAATAGGAATTATTGTGTTTTCCACTTTTGAATTATTCACCTTATCCATGTCAAATTCAAGGAAATTCATTAATCGCACCAATTTGAATAGCACCAATTCGCATCGCACCAAAATTAAATGAAATAATTTTGGTGCGATTCAAAATGGGTACGTCAAATAGAATGCTGAATGAAATTTTATTGCACGGGTACAACTAAAATATAGATATTTATAAACTTTCTATTTCGAACAAATATTTCAAAAACTTTATACGAAAATTATTAATGGTTGCAATATTTACATTATTTTTATTTCTTCTCTCAGAAAATGTGCTATTTAAAATTATCAAATTTATTGAACAAACTGTAACTTATATAATTATTTGAAAATTGTATTCGTAAAGTAAGCTTTAATACAATATTTTTTTTTATTTATTTAGATTTAAAATAAAAAATAAAACAATCAAACGGGAACACAAACCAGTCTGTTGTGATAAATAATTTTAAGTTTTTTTTTGTAGAACAATAATATTGAATTTAAAAAATTGTATTTATTACATTTTGTGCAAAAATAATGTGTTCTGAATGCAAAAATATTGTGTTTTTAGCTATAAATTATTATTGTTTAATTTCAACTGCAATTTCTTTATTACCTGTAAAATAATACAATCTATTCGTTTATAACTTTTTATTCATTTATTTTATTTTTTATGTTCATTTTAGTTTTATATGTTCGTCGTGTAGGTATATGTAATAAAATTATGTACATTATATTTTATACAATAATATAATGCTATAAATGAATAAATTGTATTATAATCTTTATTCTAGAATGGGTCTTTACGGGATGATACAATTTTGTAAATATTTTTTGTAATATATAGACAAATAAACTATACATATAAATATAGGTAGCTTAATTACTTTATAACTACAATGTATAATAAGGAAACGGAAATAAGAAAAAAAATGAATTAATTTCTTTTGTCAAATAAAAAGAGAAAAATATTATAAGTTTTTAGTTTTATTTATTTTCCTAATAATTCTTATAAATAAATCGACCAAATTACTACCTACCCTGAAGGGAAGGGGGAGGGCTAGGGTGAGGTGGGGAGTCTAGGAAGGGGTTGGGGGAGGAGGGGTACAGTGAGCTCTGGCTACCCTAATTACCGGCGGGAACACAACACGATGGTTATTATGGCCGTGGTTTTATGTAGAGCGGAGGTGCCGGACTGTTCATTTCGGACGGGAGATACCGTTGTGTCCTACCTCATTCAATTTCGACTCTATGTTGTCATTCGCTATGAAACTATAGCTGCATCAAGTGTAAAGACCTTGAAATACGGTTCATACTAGTTTTGGGACCAGAAAATACTTGTGCGTGGAGAAGACTAACCAGTATCGGTATGCACAGCAAGATATAAAAGGAATTTTATTCCACACATTTTCTGGCAGTGGAATTTTTTTTATACCACGTAAGTGGCAGACAAGCACACTGCCCACCTGTTGGGAAGCGGTCACCGTGGACTATGGACGTGTGCAACACCAAGGGCGTCACCCACAGTGAAGGGAAAGGGCGGGGATAGGAAAGGGTGGGGCAGGAGGAGTACAGTGAGCTCTGGCTACCCTACTTACCGCCGGGAACACAACACGATGGTTATGGCCGCGGTGTTCTGTAGGGCGGAGGTACTACCCCAGTCGGACAGCTCATTTCGAACGGGAGATACCGTCGTGTCCTACCTTCATTAAGAATGATCTCTCTCCTGTGGTTTCTTGCTATATCCTTATTATAAGTCCTTATTATATCGGCAGCACCCGAGAGCGTCGCCTCTGGTATTGCACACGTCCATAGGACGCGGTAAGTGCTCATCAGGTTATCATCATCATCGTCACTTACCATCAGGTGAGATTGAGGTCAAACGTAAGCCTATCATGAATAAAAAAAATCAGGTGGGCTGTGTGTTTGCTAAATCTGCTGTTAAGATATATATATATAAAAAGTTGCTTGGATTTTTTATTGCCAGTGCTTGTCTTACGGGCTATAATAATTGCCTGATACATAATCTGGCTGTAAATATAAAATGTAGTGAAAAATTTCAATGTTCACTTACTTTGTAACCAAAATTAAAAAGAACAATTAAATGCAAGTTTCAAGTTTGTCACGCGATTAAAAAAACAGCGGGTGCTAGAAGCAGATGTCAGATATTTGGCAAATTGTTTATAGAATCGCTTGGATAACCAAAATTTAAAAACATAGTTATATAAAATATTATTCGTAAACATTAAGATAAGATAATATTGCAACGAGAATTGAAAAGGGTATGCTTAGGTGATTTGGGTAGGTACTTAGAACGAATGAGTACTGAGCGAATGATATACTAAATATGTAATGGTGGAGCCATACTTTGCTATTCACTATTCGCTATTCACCTATTACTGTCTTCTTCTTCAACCTAGTGTTAATCTCAGTCCCATCCAAAGCTTTCACCTCGAAATCTGGGGTCCACTTTACTTTAAAATATCGATATTTCGGCAACAATATCTTCTACGATGGTTACGTCAGATCACATACCAATCAAAAACAATGGGTTCCAACGTATAAACTTTGGACGCGACTGAAAAATCGCTATGACGACGATGATAATGAAACTCAGTGGATATACATTTTGGAAGCCTTGATTATGTAAGTTAGAAAGAAAAGAAAGAAAGAAATCATTTATTAATTTGTGCATTTAAATATAAGTACAAAAGGCAGGTACCTACCACTTCACAAGACAAATTGTGACACACTTGATATAAATATAGCTTTATATTGTATAGCTGTTGCCCGCGGCTCCGCCCGCGTGGATTTCAGATTCTGTTTCAAATTCCTTTTTTAGGAGCGGTTAAGTCTCGCTCAGACCTGATAAAAACCGCACGCCGCCGTCTCAAGTCTTCAGCTGCCGGGGTATAAGATTACTTAGTGCATATCCCGCGCTCCCCAGTTGACCCTGGGAATTGTTTGATTTCTGATGCCTACAGCCACTTTCTATCATTGCACCGCTCGCCACAGGCAGGGAAATTCATCCCCACACGTTGCATCCGCCTGCAGTACGTACTGTAAGGTTTTAAAGAAATTTCATTCCGCGCACGCTTAGGTTGTGGAACGATCTCCCTGCAGTGGTTTTCCCTGGCGGCTATAATATGGGGTTCTTCAAGAAGGGCATTAGAAGGATTTTGCAGAGTCGGCAGCGCGAGTGTGATGCCCCTGGTGTTGCGCACGTCCATAGGTGCATAGGTCACATAGGTGGGCCGTGTGCTCGTCTGCCACCTAAGTGGTATAAAAAAAAAACATGATGTCCCTACCGAACCCCGGAAAAGAGGGGATGGGGTGACTGGGGGTACAGAAGACCGCAGCCATAATAGACATTGTGTTGTGTTCTCGCCGGTAAGAAGGGTAGCCAGAGCTCACAACCTCCTCCCCATCTCCCCAATCCCTTCCTCTGACGTCCGATTTCAATAACAATAATAATAATAATAATAATGGGTATGTCGCAAGCGTTAGGAATATCTGATTCTGACATGAAACAGGCACTGCAGGAGCGCTTCTTTGGCCGCCTGAAAAAAGTCTTGAAAAGCTTCCTATCAGGTGGTAACAAGGTGCGCGCCTGCAATGGTTGGGTCATGCCAGTCCTAATGTACTCTTTCGGCATACTCAAATGGACTCAGACTGAATTAGATACCCTGGATAGAAGAGTCCGTACACTGCTGACCGCATTTCGGATGCATCACCCGCGATCATCTGTAATGAGGTTGTATATCCCGCGGAAGTTGGGTGGTCGTGGCTTTCTAAATGCCAAGACACTTCACAACCGCGAGATATACAACCTTAGAGAATACTTTTTACACAAAAATACAGATATGCACCGTGATGTGGTCGCAGTGGACAATGGCTTAACCCCTCTTGCGTTGGCTAAAGAGAACTGGCGCAAACCTGTAGTACTTAGTACTGCTGATCGCAGGGAGGTATGGATGGGCAAAGAGCTACATGGACGCTTTTATCGGGCCTTAAACGGGCCCGATATAGACTTAAAGGCGTCTGTATCTTGGCTACGGTTTGGTAATCTCTTCGGAGAAACCGAAGGTTTTGTCTTTGCAATTATGGATGAAGTTGTCATGACGAACAACTACAAGAAGTACATTCTGAAAGATGGTACGGTTGACATATGTCGGGCATGCCACCGTCCCGGGGAATCTATCAGACACATTATTTCAGGTTGTTCTCGTCTTGCCAACGGCGAATATTTGCACAGACACAATCAAGTGGCCAAGATTGTACATCAGCAACTTGCCCTTAAATACAATCTTGTATCTGCAGAGGTGCCATACTACAAGTATGCGCCCGACCCAGTTCTCGAAAATGGTCGTGTCACATTATACTGGGATCGATCTGTTATCACTGATAGGACTATTGTCGCCAATAAGCCTGACATAGTGGTAATAGATCGATTAGAGAGGCTTGCAATGATTGTCGACATCACCATCCCTCATGACGAGAACCTCATAAAAGCTGAAAAAGATAAACAAATTAAGTATTTGGATTTAGCTCATGAGGTTGTTGACATGTGGGATGTGGATTCGGCGATCATTGTCCCGATAGTTATATCAGTCCACGGACTGATTGCCAAGAGCCTCGACCAACACCTAAAGAGGCTCACGTTGGGTGGCTGGGTTAAGGGACTGATGCAGAAGGCAGTACTCCTCGACACGGCACGTATTGTGAGGAGGTTCCTTTCTCTGGAGTCCTAACCACCGGTAGCTTGGTCCCTGTACCCGATGCCGGTGGGGTACTATTTTTTATATTTTTAAATGTATTTTTTTTTATATATATTTAAAAATGTAATTTATATGTCTATATTTAAAATAAAGTGAAAATAATAATAATAATCTTTATTCGTGAACATGGTTTACATTGGTGTTATATAACATGGTTAACATGTGACGGTTCAGCATATTCTGCCATTCGTGGCGTACAAATAATATAATTAGTGTGGAGTTTAAATTACTTAGGCTAATATAATTTTTTAGGTACATGCATGTCATTAACAATTCAAATTATACCAAGATTATCTTTTCATTATATCATATTCGAATATTAGAAGTTCTTATATACTTTTATCAAAATTATCCACATCATTTTATGTCAGAACTTAAGTAAAACTAAAATAATGTCGATAACATTCACATTAGTTTAAATAATATTCAATTTATTACATATATATCAGATATTACAGGCTATCATTTAATCCTCAATGTCAAATAAAAATTATCCAAATCATTTAATGTCAGATCTTAAGTAAAACTAAAATATTGTCAACATTAATACAACAAACAACAATAATAAATTGGTAACATTCACATTAATTTAAATTATATTCAATTCATTACATCTATGTCAAACATTTGAGGCTATCATTTAAACAATCATCAATGTCAAATAAAAATTGACCATTATCATTTAATGTCAGAACTTTAGTAAAACTAAAACATTGTCAACAACAACAAGGTCAACATAAATATTACTTAATTTAAGTTATATTAATTTATTACATCTAGGTATATCAAACATTACAGGCTATCCTTTAAAAAATCATCAATGTCATAATAACATTTCGAAATCAGTATGTCTTTTAATTCTTTTCTAAACAGATTATAGCTTAAGTCTTTAAGTGCATTTGGTATTTTATTGTAGATTTTAGGGGCTAAACAGAACATGCTTTTCCACATAAGTGCTGTTTTGGCACTCTGAATGCGTAGTCTGTAATTATCACGTCTACTACGTTGGACACCATTCGAAAGCCGTGGAAACAAATTAGGGTTTTGCTTGACAAATAAGGCCGTTTCCAAAATATATAAAGACGGTAGTGTTAGTATTCCATGCCTGATGAAATAAGGTCTACAGCTGTCAGTGAATTGCAGTCCAAACATAACCCTTATACACCTCTTCTGAGCTAAAAATGCAATCTCTCTGTCAGTAGAGTGAGTATGAGAGTAACTCAAACAGTCTTTAAATCATTTTTACACAATTGAAAGTCTTGATTAAGATATAATGAAGGTATTTGGATGGGAATACAAAGATATACCTCAGGAAACATAATTTTAGATAGGTATAATTCGCGAGACAAACGACGTCCTGGTGCGAGTGGATTGTTTTGCAATAATCCATGATTGGTGAATTTAAGCTCGTCCAGTGCTGTAGCACCCGTGCTATCCTCAAAGGCACCCAAGAAAACTGTTACTGTACACGCAGTAACAGTTTTCTGCATAATATTTTGAGCACAGTTTAGATACCTACCTACGTATCTATAATGTCCCGAAGTATATTGGTCTGATTTACGTCCGCACTTCAACTTGTATTTATTTCGCCGCGCATTATTTTTCATATTGCGATAGCTCTCAAACTATTTATGGTAATTATACCTATAGTGTGAATGGCAATTTTGATCTACATTAAACGTACAACGTATCTAACGTATTTAATTGGATAAAAAATAATACTGTATTGGTAAAATTAGCTTCGAAAATGACACATGATTTTTTTGTAATTTGTAAAGATAAAAATGGTTACTGTGGGCCACCCTTATTAGGTAGACATATGCTATCGCGGACTTTTATGTAGACCTTTTTAAGTTATACATTTCCACAGTACATTATTTTGTTCTATCTTCAATAGTTTTCGCAGCGCACGCGATGTAAGTAATTTGTTTAGGTCATTTTTTTACACCTTGGGTTACATTATTGAAGTTTTAGTAAGGATCCCTAAATTTTTTAGAGATAAATTATAGCCTATACTGTTCGTGGATAATGTAGCTTTCTATTGGTGAAAGAATTATTGAAATCGGTCCAGTAGTTTCGGAGCCTATTCGTTACAACCAAACAAACAAAGTTTTCCTCTTTATAATATTAGTGTAGACGAAACTCAAGGAATGGAGGGAAAGGGTAGGTAAAATTTTCTCGAAATGTTTGAAATTTCCAAGCCCAATAAAAGACCAAGCCTTTTTATTTATAAGAAGCTTAAAGTACTCATAAAATACTAAAGATAATACGTAATGATAATATAGTTAATTAACTGAAATGTGTAAGTATGCCCGTTAAACGTCATTATGTACGTAATTAAGATATCTGCCAAACACTTGTCATGATAAGTATTTAGTTTTATTTACGTACTATTTATACCTACTTCCTACTTCACTACATAGTATAAAACAAAGTTGCTGTCTGTCCGTCCATAATATGTATGCTTAAATCTATGAGACGGATATTTACGGGTATTATAAATGCAAAATTCAATGGAGTTTTAAAGCAATTATTAGTATGCTAACCTATTTAAAAAGTCTCAGCTGTCCGATTCTGAACTAAATTACCGAACTACTGATACCAGGCCTTCTAAACGATTTTATTTTGGAAAAATTGAACATTAAGGACGGGACTTGAGTCCCTAGCAGGTCCACTTACTATCAGGCAAGGTTGACTTGGGCCTCAGAGGCATTAAAGGCCCCCTGTATGTACGCACTGGTAAGGCCTTGTACACAGTGTACACCCTGATAGGGTCTTGTACGTTAAGGTACGACCCTGTACAAGTGTACAACCTGGAGTGTACACTCTGGAATGTACACCCTGGAGTGTACACCCTGGAATATATACTCTGGAGTGTACACCCTGAAGTGTACACTTAAGTTAACAACTAATTACCAATATATTGATACAGGGTGATCTTTTGAGTGGTAACGCAAATAAAATGGCTGCCATAATTAAAATAGCGATTGCCAACCAATTACCCATGCCTTTATTGAAACGTCGTTTCGCAGATGGCCCCATAGTTGCGTCTTTTTGTCGCCGCGGTGCGCTCAAAGCATGCTTGAGTTTTTGCCGCAGTGTGCCTGTACCACTAAGCATTTGTCGCCTGACCACGTACTGTTTGGAGTTAGGATCTTTTTTATGTATGAATTAGGGACTTTATGATTTTTTTCATAATAAATAATCATTTATTTGTAGAACATAGGTCAGTTACAGGTCTTATGGGTGAATATTTCATTTCGTGCATATTTGAAGTTTTGAAAAAAAAAATATGCGCCAAAACATGTTCATTATGTAGTTTTTGTAAAGTATTTAATAGTAGCTTCTGAGTCATATTGAAGGGACAGCAATACGTCTTTTATCCTTTGAGATAAATGGACATTTCTGTTTTTTGCGAAAACGGTAGTGAGACGTACAAGTACGGTAATTAGTTCTCAAGCACTGTGGCACTATCGGTGTGTGTAGTGGTGACCCCGGTCCTGAAACTTTACCTCTAGCTTACCATCAGGCGAGGTGAAGTTATTTAGACGTATCCTATATAAAACATAATGCAGGTTAGTACAACGCAAAGATGATAAATAAAGAAATATTCAACGATATTTTACAGAGCTCTATATAGACCCGAAGTAAGCTTAACTTAAGTAGCTCTTGTTATAGGTTCTAGAATATGGATAGACATACTTGGATATTTTTTTGTAAATAGGTACATAATAAGAACACCCAGGACCATGCAAATATTCAAATTCACACACACAAATATTTGCACCGAGTGGGAATCGAACCCGCAACCTCTGACTTCGCAGTCGAACACTACCGCTACGCAACAGAGGTAATTTTCTAGTCGTAGCATCGCTAACAATATTTTTTTCAAGTCCATATACATAGTAGTCAATATACAGATAAAATAAATAGGGTCCAATTAATAACGGCTGGTACTAAAGGTTGACATTGTGACTTGGCCAATTGTTGACACCGAAAAAATGACAGTTCAGTAATTGACATACACATCGGATGAACTAGTTTAAACCTGTTATGACAAATATGATAAACGTTGATAGGTAGATACTCAATGAATTTGATGCACACTATTGGATGGCTTTATGGATCCAATAACTTGGAATTCGGCATTCAGACAAGCAGATGAACACATCTGCTTGTCTGTTTGTTCGCAAAAACAAAAATTGATGCATGCAAAAACTACTGGCCGGATTTTAATTCAGTTTTTTTTTGTTTGAAAGGTCTTGGTCAAACTTAAAATCTTACATATACATAACAATCGGTTGTGAAGAACCGGAGAAATGCAAATATGGGGTTCTTCAAGAAGGGCATTACAAGGTTTTTACAGGGTCGGCAGCGCGAGTATGACGCCCTTGGTGTTGCGCACGTCCATAGGCCACGGTGACCGCTTCCCATCAGGTGGGCCGTGTGCTTATCTGCCACCTAAGTGTGTGCCGTGTGCCTACCATTAAATGGTAACCCTCTCTTTCCTGAGACTTTACCTTCAGCTTACCAACAGGCGAGGTTTTTTTTTTTTTTTTATATAGGACACGTCAAAATGATGGAGTCCTCGCCTGATGATAAGCGAAAGGCAAAGTCTCAGGACTGGGGCCACCATCACATACACCGGTAGTGCTACAGTGGCGGCCCTCAGCTTGACGGCCTCATCAAATGCTTTTTTTTTAGGTGAAGTCAAATTGACGTTTCCATATAGGAAACGTCAATTTTACTTAATAAATACATACTTAATAAAAAAGATAAGGAGCAGAAAAAATCAGTGATACCCACTCAAAGCAATTTTATTGTTTACTAGCCGATGTCCACGCTTTATACCACTCGTATTAAGTTAACAATAGTGGTACTCAGCTTGACGGCCTTTCCTTTTTTTTCTCAATTTCCTCAAACCCTGGGAACACCAGTTCCTGTTAACCCCGCCAACTAAACTAAATTAGTAGTAACTTCACGGCAATATTGTAACAACCGGGGTTCGAACCCGCGTAAGTCTAACGTAAGTCTTCCTGCCGTGCCGCTCAAAGTTGTTGGAAGATGTGTGCAGTGAACATGAAATTGTAGGCACTGTTGACACGCAACCATGCGTGATTGGTGATTACAGACACACTATAATAGGACTCCAAGAAATGTAGGCGAATGTCACCAAGATAATACTCAGAGAATAGAACGTATTTTTTATACAACTTAGGTGGCAGACAAGCACACGGCCCACCTGATGGGAAGAGATCACTGTGGCCTAATGGACGTGTGCAACACCAGGTGCGTCACACTCGCGCTGCTGACTCTGTAAAAACCTTCTAATACCCTTCTTGAAGAAGCCCATATTGTAGTCTAGGGAAAACCATAGTATTTCGCAAAATGCTGCAAGACTGACCCAGACCCTTCCTGAGACTTTACCTTTAGCTTACCATTAGGCGAGGTGAAGTCATATTGACGTGACCGATATATATAAAAAGGTCCCTGATTAGATTACTGCTGCTTGTCTATCTTTATATAAATAAATAGGTATAGCTAACTTTATAAAAATGAATCCCTATTTCGCTTGGTCACGGCATCACGCCGCACGCGTGAACGGCTGGACAGATTTGGCTGAAAATTGATGGGAAGATAATTAGAACTAGGAGACGGACATAGGATAGGTACTTTTATCCTACCACAGAGACGAAGAATGCCATGGGTGAAGCCGCGAGGCACAGCATTATAAAATTGTAAATTGGTTTACTACTTAATTACTTAATTAAATATTGGTATACTATATAAAATACTATCTCACCTGATGGTACGTTTGTGACGATGTAGTCGACGATGGAGCACGCTTGCCCAGAAGCAACCTGTTCACTCTAGAGATAAAGACTCCCAGGTTATAGCTGTCCGGAAACACAGACTCAAGTAGGGCATTCCACTCCTTCATAGAGTCTTCGGGGTCTACGGGTCTTTGGGGTGTAAAGTGACCTAAAAGTCATTTCTCTCGCACCCCATCTGACCTGGGCCGCCTCCAGCTTCGAGAAGATTGGAACCTTTCAAACGAATTTTACTAAAGGAGTACCTCAAGGTAGTATTTTAGGACCATTCGATTTTTAACAAACGTTTGATACTTATTAGCAAAAAATATGAAGAACAATTGGCAGTAACTTATTATATACACGTATCAATGACACGGGCCCATAACTCTGGCGCAAGTACTGTCGCTGTGGAGGCTGTGTTCAATCTTCACACAGTACGGAGATGTGCCGCGTGAAGCACGCTTTGATCCAGCCGCCTCACTGTTCATCTGAACTTTTTTTATACTAAAATAACTCCTTTCTTGCTGACTACAGCCTCGGAGGGACAAATATGTCTTTAGTTTTTAGCTCGTAAATAGGGTTGGCACGCAAGCTGGATGCGTGAATGGGAGTGTGGACTGTTTTTGTATGCGATATATCAGCAAGGGGGTAATAATTTTTGAATGTTTTTAGTTAGGGAAAAGCTGTGCGAATTAGTTTTTAAGGGTTGTTATTTTTATACCTGTACGGTTCTATCTTGATTTGGTCAGTTATTTTCGGTTCAGCATAACGGTATAGGCTTTTTTCGTCGTCAACCAACCACTTTTTCCTAGCTTAACGAACCATTATGAATAACAATTTGCCCAACCTGAGAATAGAACTTCAAGCACTAACAGTAAAGTCTAAGCACTTTTGTATATCTACCTATGTATTGTTATTCTTATTTCTAGATAACAATGATAATATATTATATTCCTCAGTTATTCTGTAGGGTATCAAATACTTTTATCCCACTTCGAAAAAGGGGGAAGTTCTCAATACGACTGTATTTTGAACTCAGAACATGAGACTGGTTAAACCGATTTTGATGATTCTTATTTTTATTTGTAAAGTGGTGCTTCCCGTGTGGTTCCATTTCAATATCGATCAGTTGCAATTGTTTTTTTTTTGTAAGAATTAAAAATTAACTATTAAGTACTTTGTTTTTTTAGATTTTTCATTTCATGAAGAGAAGTACATGCAAACATAATCATAACCTATAATTTTATAGGCGCCTAACGAGCCTATTATTGATTGAACTCTTTGTTTCGTATTTTCTTTATTATAATTCATTATTTTAGTGACTATAATGTTCTAAGATTTGTGCGTGGCAACCCTGTAAATAAGAATTCCTTTACTGCTATTGTTTTTGACGTACCAGAGCTTTGACGCGTGGTTCACTGGTAGACCGCCATTTAGGGTTCCCTCGTCTCTTAAAGAAGTAGTCAGAGTCCGTAGGATGGAAGTAGTCATTCCCTGAAATGTACAAATTTAAATTACGTAATAATATTTCTCTTTCTTGCATCTTAACACAAGCAAAACTTCATTTCAAAACAGCTTTCGTATTCAACATTGCCTTATCAAAAAATGCGAAAACGCCCCCTCTATAAAGTGTCATATTTAAACTTAAAAAAGAACAAAAAAGTGTGCTGGCGACCCCAAAAACTATTAGAAAACAGAACGGAAGCGTCCCGCCCACGGAACCCTTTTAAAAAATAATAAAACCGAATTCATTGTTGGGGTATAAAGCTTTTGATACATACAAAAGGTAGTTTTTAAATGAAGCAGTTTTTTAGAACACATCTGGCTATGAAACCCGGTGTATTAAAAGACGTTATATTTATGTTCAGTTGATTTTAAATGCAGATATTTTATAATTTTGACTTTTTATATAGGATACGTCAAAATGACTTCACCTCGTCTGATGGTAAGCTAAAGATAAAGTCTCAGGACCGGGGTCACCACTAGGTGCATACGCCGGTAGTGCTACAGTGGTGGCCCTCAACTGGACGGCCTCATCAAGTGCTCTTTCAGGCCCCACTTAAAGGCCGCGGGACTATAGGAGGAAGGAAACACATGCGCTGGTAAAGAATTCCAAGTCTTTATGGTGCGGCAAATAACAGAGGCACCGAACCGCTTGGTTCTTGATGGAATTTATTGCACTGTGTTAGGGTGACACCTCAGCCTGGCACGTGTAGTATAGGAATATAATTATATGGACGGAATCTAACCCGGCACCTATTGGAATGGATTAGTAAATCAGGTTAGGAATAAACCTAAAATCTTGGTGGACCAATATCTCTCAAGTATTCTTCTAATTACTGCCAATATGCATTACACAATGACCTTTATATCTACCTTCCTTCAACCTAGCGTTAATTCCAGTCGCATCCAAAGCTTTCACCTCGGAATCTGGGATCCGCTTTACCAGTCTTAACTGCAGATTTGGCTGGACTTCGAAATTTTCCGTGAAGCGACTGTCATCTGAGCTTCACAACCCAATGGTGACATTAGGCGATATCGAAGCATTGCAGCTAGTAGTTGTTGGACTTTTTAGGGCTTCAACTACCCGTAACGACTGCAAAAGATGTTTGTATGGGAACCGGGACCGACGGCTTAACGTACTCTCCGAGGCACGACCAGACCAATGCAAATACCTAGGTATATTCATGCATACAAATATTTGCACTGGGCGGGAATCGAAACCGCGCCTCCTGCGCAGCGGCCGCGTTCACTACCGCTACGCCACAGAGGCCTAAATCTATCTTCCTAAAATGTATAAATTGGGTTATAATTAATCTATTATTGAGGGGGTAGCCAGGGGTTGTAAAATTGTAGTAATTTTTTAATATTACTCTCAGCGTGCCTGCTGAGACGCGCGTGTTTCACTAAATGATCATTAAAGTTATATATTATATTGTTAAACACCCCTGTAAGTTGTTTGCTTATTTGTTAGTGTTTTTTTTATTATTCATGATAGGCTTACGTTTGACCTCCATCTCACCTGATGGTAAGTGACGATGTGGTCTACGATGAATCACGCTTGCCTAGAAGGAACCTATTCTTAAGGTTTATCTACCTACATACGGCATTTAGTTTTGATTAGCTTATTACGACGTAATAGTAGAAGAGCTAGTAAACATCGACCTTCACCCATCTGATAACCGGACGGGGTTTTTTTTTCACTGACTTAAGAAAAGGAAGAGATCGGCTTCTTCTTTGAAGTCGTTTTTTGGTAAGAATTATTTATCAAATAATATTCTTCCTTATCGGCTCTTAGATCATAATATAATCAGTTCTGAGAGATATATGATTAGAAGATTGCCCAAGGTCAGACGTTATTAGCTAACCTTACACCCCAGTAATTGAGGCCTAAGACGGTGTGCGGTTTTAGTCGGTTCGAGTTCGACATACACCAAACTACTTCCGATGGTCTACGAGGTTGATATCAGTGGAGATTTCCACAGGCTGTCTTTCAAGGTGAAGATGTTATACGGCAATCGCCCCCGAAAAAGTCGATATACCAACTAAAACTTAAACTCCACAAAAGTTTCCATGCAAATACCATTGACTCCAAAACATCCCATTACATGTAACCATACACCATAGAATTAAGTCAGACCGTTTTTTAACATCGCGATAGTATAGACCCATGGCACGCGCCGATATACGATATATAAATTATAGGTACTCATTGTATTATTATAATAATTATTAAATAAAAAAATTACAAATACGAAATGGTCATAATGTACCAGTAGGTAAGTCTTGTGCTGCGTCTAAATGAGAGGAATGGTAAAAATGGGGACCTTCTTCCTGAGACTTTACCATCAGGCGAGGGGGCCATCTTAAAACCGTAGATGGTCCAGGGTCTGGTGCGAGGGATATGACTATTGGGTAACCTTACACACCGGTAATTAAGACCCCAGACGGCGTGCGGTTTAAGTCGGTTCGATCCCGACATAACCACCCCCGATGGCCGACGGGGGTGGCATCCATGGAGATTTCCACACGATAAAAAAAAGGGTTGGAAAGGTTAAAAGTTTGTATAGACTTTTAACCTTTCGAGTTCCATGATTATAATAATTTGTAAACGGGAATTAACGCGATCATGGTATATAAGTAAATACCTTTGGAATGCCTGACGTTTCGACCAGGTTACACTGGCCGTAGTCACAGGCTGACTGTCTCAGCCGCGCACGCCCTCCGTCGTCAAGTCCGTGAGGTAGCCAGTAGTGAGGTTGTTCATCTACCCGCACATTTTCGACATTTTTCATGTTATTATTTCTCCTTGTACCGTCACATGGTTCCTATTATTCCAAAGGTTCCGTTTACATATTATTATAAGGGTCGGACTAGTTGGTAGAGCTCATCGGAACGCTCGCCATGGTAGAGGCGGTAAATTACTGCCAAATTGCCAATTGAAAATTGCAATTGCAATTGCAAATTGTAATTGCAATTTTCCCATCTTCCATACATTCCATTGATCCAGAAATTTTTAAAATGTCACTCGAGATTATCTTCCTTTGTATTATAAAGTAAAGTAATAAAAAATATCACCACAATCGCATCTTCGCATCAATTTTTTATCCAAACCACGCCTATTCCATTCCGGTCTCAAAGTGCACTCAATAGTCACACGGAACAAAATGGCTCTCAACTCGGAAGCAAGGTGGTACGTTACAATGTATGTAGTAAAAACTGGAAACACAAACAGCTTTGTACTTTTTATACTTTAAGTGCTAAGGTGGCAAACCATTATCTTAATCCCTATACTACTTCCTATCTTACTTAATATTATAAATACGAAAATTAGTGAAGATGTTTGGATATTTGTAAATCTTTCTCTAAACGGCTAAACAAATCTGACTGAAATTTGGTTCAGGAATAGATAGAATATTACTTGAACTACACAAAGGCCTAACATAGGAATAACCTAGCCTCCCCACCCCTTCCTAACCCCGTTTTTAGGGTAGGTAGCGCGTGTGTGACACCCTCAGTGTTGCACATGTCCATAGGTTACTGTGACCGCTTCCCATCAAGTGGGCCGTGTGCTTGTCTGCCACCTACGTAGTATAAATAAATAAGCTACATTTTCATCTCTGGAATAGATTCTCATGGAAAGTGGGAAAGGAACAGAATTCCACGCGGGCAAAGCCGCGGGTAATGGCTAGCAAATAATAAGGTTTGTGATAATGGATGGATGGTTGTGTATGTGAATGTTTGTAACTCTTTCACTCTAAAACGGCTGAACGAATCTGAATTATATTTGACACAGAGATGGATTAAAGTCTGGAATAGTACCACTATGTCTATAGGTAAGAACATTACCTCTACAAGCCGGTACACCTGCAGATCGACAGTCCAGGCTCTGGCGCAAACTTTCCCCTTGGAATTCAGAGGGCAGACAGCAGTCGCTCCAGTCCAAGCCGTTTAAAAAGGAAAATGAGTTAGCAGTTCTCGAGCTCCAAGTTGAAAGACTGAAAACACTCTTTTTATAGTAACCAAATATAAATTCACATCAGTCAGTTAGCCTATAGCCTACTACTGGACATAGGCCTCTCCCAAAGTTCGCCATAGCACCTGATCCTCCGCCTTCCACATCCAGTCTAACCCAGCTACCCTTTTCATTTTTTTTTAAATATCAGTCACGTCAATATGACTTCACCTCGCTTGATGGTAAGCTAAAGGTAAAATCTGAGGAAGTCAAGTCGTCAGTCAGAAAATCTTCAAATACCAAAATCCTGTTTTTAATAAACATATCCCAAAAACATATTTGATCCCAAATTTCGAACCCCAATACCTTCTGAATAGTGGTTAATAAAGCATTTTTTGCACAGCTGACCACTCCCAGATTTATCACAAAGAATTTGGTACAATATAGCTTCATGGTACAATGGGTAGGAAGAAGAGTGTACTATTACCATTGGGACATTGCCTTTTGAGTATCTAGTTGTGTTATGAATGGATTTTGAAGGTCTATGGTCAAATGTGTTTGTAGATTTGACATAATATTGAAGTAATACCTAGACAAACTTACCGCCAAAATTGTTGGTAGGCGTTTGTTTTAAATTTCGAATGTTAGGTTTTTTTAATTAGCTAATTAGATAAAAAAACATAACCACCCCTTGTTAAAGTTAAGTATTAAAAAAATAGTTTGCTTTGGCATCTAATAATATTTTTATACTTACCTATTTAGACAAATTAATATAAAATTTGTGTAGAAATATTTGTTCATTGTTTGCATTCAAACACCTTGCATTGTAAATATTTATGTGATTTAAAAAGATTGTCATTCTGAATTTCGACCAATTCAATTGTCAAATTTCAGAACAGATTATGTTGAAGATTTCTACACTACTTACCGCCGGAAACACAACACGATGGTTATTATGACCGCGGTCTTCTGTAGGGTGGAGGTACTACCCCAGTCGGACTGCTCAGTTCTTTTTTCGATTGCCGGCAAGCTTGTATGGACATAGACGAAGCTCGAGAAGTATGTAAAGACAGAAGCAGATGACGGGCTGTTGTCTCTGCCTACCTCAGAGGTAAAAAGGCGTGATTGTATATATGTTTTATACAAGAAACCCTTCGTTCCGCACTTGATTTTAAATAATAAATAAATAAATATTCAACGACATTCTACACATCGCTTCCTAGATCCAAAGTAGTAGTTTACCTAGCTTGTGTTATGGGTTCTAGAATGCTGATAAACATACTTATATACTTTTTTTTGTAAATACATACTTATTATATATAGAGACACCCAGACCAATGCAAATAGACATATTCATACATACAAATATTTGCACTGAGTGGGAATCGAACCCGCGCCCCCGGCGTAGCAGTCGCATGCACTACCGTTACACTATAGACGCCGTCAAATTAAAAGGGAAAAAATCTATAATACCTTCCAACAGTGGAAAAAAAACAAAAATTATATCAAAATTTTAGCACCAAGGAAAACGGACAGAATTACAGAACAAAACATTGATGTTTCATTGTAGAACAAAAAAAGCAAATAATCACAAACAAAAACTAAAATAACACGGCATCGAATCCGCGACCGGAATCACACATCGCGGCGCATTACCGCGCTCATGCGACGCAAACAAAAGGTTTTGTTTTCTCATTTTGCAACACGACAAGTTAAGAATTTATTAATATTGAATTTTGTATAAAAACATCGACCTTGGTTTGGTATGTTCGTATTAGATCCCTTAGATTGCTTTTCCTATTTAACATGTGCCTGCCTAATGCGTAGGGATGTAAGTATGGAAGTGATAACTTTCCACTTCCACAAAGGAAGAGAAACGGGATAGATACGTGGGATCAACAGTTCATAAGATCAACAATCAATATGTCAACGCCATGAGATCAGCAGCTTGAAATATCAATAGCTTACTACACCAATAAGTTATGAGGTCAAATTGTTCATTAGATCAACAGTTCGTTTTGTCAACAGTTTACTACATCAGTTTTATTGTTCATGAGATCAACAGTTTGGTAGGTGACTGTCAATGTTGACAACATTGTACTTAATTGTAACACGATATACCTATGATGTATGTAATGGTGACCCTCTTCTCTGAGACTTCGCCTTCAGCTTACCATCAGGCGAGGCGAAGTCCTAATGCCAACCAACCTTGAAAATTTGAAGCAAGGAGGGAATAGCCCTACTTTTTATATTATGACTACTTATATTGTAGTGTAGTGACCCCCGGTCCTGAGACTTTACCTTTTATTACTATCGTTCGAGGTGAAGTCATGTTGATGTGTCCAATAAAAAAAAAGATGGACTGTGAGAAAGACAGCCGTAAAGGAGTTAATGTTGAGATGACTGAAAGCAGAGATGAATGCCAGCTACGTTTTTCAGGTCGTCGGTCCATCTGGCTGGGGTGCGACCCAACCGTCGGCTGAATTCAATAAATCTAAAATAGCAAACATGTGCTTCAATTTTTCTTTTCAGTTGAAAAACACAGGTTTCAATCAAGGGTTCCAAGTCGCACACAACAGAGTCTTCTTTAGTTTCCGAAAAGCGATTCATTCCGGACACAAGCGGGACGGACGGACAGAAAAAAGACATTTCTATACGTCGCGAGTTCATCAGGGGCAAATTGAAGATGCCAAAGCGGAAAGATTCGGCATTTTTTGTTTTGGTATCACTATTTTGGGTTCAACAGGTGGGAGAGGTTTTTTTTATACCACGTAGGTAGGCAGACAAGCATACGGCCCACCTGATGGGAAGCGATCACTGTGGCCTATGGACGTGTGCAACACTAAGGGTGACACACACGCGCTGCCTACCCTGAAGGGAAGGGGGAGAGCTAGGAAGAGGTGGGGAGAGGAGAGATACAGTTAGCTCTGGCTACCCTACTTACCGGCGGGAACACCACACGATGGTTATTATGGCCGCGGTCTTCTGTAGGGCGGAGGTACTACCTCAGTCGGACAGCTCATTTTAGACGGGTGATACCGTCGTGTCCTACCTCCTCTAAAATCTTTTTGGAACGTGTTTAGAAGAAATTCGGTCGGCAGCGCGAGTGTGACGCCCCTGGTGTTGCACGCGTCCATAGGCCACGGTAACCGCTTTCCATCAGTGTGGGCCGTGTGCTTGTCTGCCAACTAAGTGGTATAAAAAAAAAAAAAAAATTATGATGTTGGGTATACAGGGCCCTACCAACTACTTCAGGGCCCAAGTTAAACTCACCTAAAACTGGCCTTTGCATCAATTAGCGCGACGGCTGCTCATAGTATTTTGGTGCCCTATCGACATCACCTGCAAACCGGTACACCTATTGGTTAACAGACGAGGCTTTGCTGCAGGCTTTCCTCTCGGGGTCAGACGCTTCCATAAAAACTTTGATAAACCCTCCCTTCGCTTCGCTTGGCGGGGCTCCTATTTCTTGATGCGGTTAAACAAGAAACCTAACATCTTTTTTATTTATTTATTTATTTTCTTTATTTTCAAAATAGTGCAACGCAATTACATCTTTTTGACATCAAAACTTCTAAAAGGTCATCTTCTAACCTACCTAACCTAAATCTATCCGTGTCGGAGTGCGCAATGTCTACGACCTCGCTATGCTCTCTCCCGCGGCCATAAAGATGTTTGAAAAATAGATAGGTAGGTATATAAATATACGACATATCTATGTCCCGTCCTGGACGATCGCTTTTTAGGAACAAAATCTTTTCAAAATCATTATCCATCTATCCATCCATCATAGAGAAACATCACATTACTATGTTTCAGTTCTAACTCCACTAGTCCGAGGTCACTACTGGGGGGTGTATTAAATGATTTTTCCCTTCTATCACTGCTGGTGGTAACTGGGAACAAAAAGAGTAATCATTCCCAATTGCCACCGCTGGTGACGCCACCAACGGTGGCAAGTGGCACATTTTTTGGAAAGAAATCCCATTTGTCACCAGTGGTAGCGTCGACAGTGGGGGCAACTGGGAATAACCTTCAATACCGAGTTACATAACTGCTTATTTTATATTCAGTGATTATTCCGCTAATCCCTGTCATTAAAAACATATCCTCTTTAGTACAGAACCACATCCCCCAAATATCGCGACACACGTTACCTGGTGCGTTCGCGATTAAGCCAGTGGCACAAAGAGACGGCAGGGCGCCGGCTTATCGACGATGCTAATGCGCACAGCGGGCGATGTGTGAACGCTTCTTTATCGTTTGGTGCAAGTTATAAGTGGTTGCAGTAGTACCTACCAAAATGATTAAAAACACAAGTATTTATTTTGTACATTGGAAAAAGGCGTGATTTGTATGTATGTATGTATGTATGTATGTATGTATGTATGTATGTATGTATTTATTTTTAATAGATCTCTTCTTCTCAACTCAATTATCTTCTCAATAAGCGGTAGTAAGTATATTTACTACTAGCTTCCGCCCACGGCTTCGCCCGCGTGGAGGTCTGGAGGACCTGGCCTTTCTCCAAAACATCCTGGATCTGATTAGAATATGTACGCCTAGGTCGGCCTTTACCGGGTTGCCCATTCACCCTCGCCTCATAATATCTGTTTTGTCAATCTTCTTTCATCTATCCTCTCTACATGTCCAAACCATCTAAGCATCCCTTTATCTTTCCTGGTCACTATTATCTTCAACCTTTATTTAGTAAAAGCACATAATTTTAAAAGATCCTTAGATAAAATTCTAGGCTCCCTGAGATTATAACAGCAAAATATTAAAATGATTTAGATAAGGACTCAACCACCCGCTCCCGCTACCTCTCATAACTTAAACCCAATCAAAAAAGGACGAGCGTTGATCTTTTTATGTTATAACACAGTGGCACTAATGTTCAGAAGTGTCCCACTGAGAGGCACAGCGGCGGACACATTCAGCTATTGTGCCCACCGCCTAACAATAACATATGAAGATTAGTTTTTAATTCATTATTATATCATGGACTCCTGCGCATATTATATTGATGGATTGGTCAGGTCGCGATGGAGTGATAAAATTTGGAGTTTTATAAGCTAATGAAGGATTGGATCCCTTTTTTATACCTGCTTAGATGGCAGACAAGCACACGGTACACCTGATGAGATATTAAACCTGAGGCTCCGACCGTATAAATATCGAAGGATGTGATTTTATTCCTGCTTAGTGGGCAGACAAGCACACGGTCCACCTGATGAGAAATTAAGCCCGCGTCTCCGCCGGTGTAAATATTGGAGGATGTGATTTTATACCTGCTTAGTGGGCAGACAAGCACACAGTCCACCTGATGAGACATTAAACCTGCGGTTCCGCCTGTGTAAATTTTGAAGGATGTGTAGGTACCTGATGTGAACCTATACCAAATTTCATCAAAACCAGTTTAGTGGTTTAGGTGAGAAAGCGGCAGCAACAGACAGAGTTACATTCACATTTATAATATTGTTAGTGTGAATAAAGATTTGAGTTCAAATAAACCCAAAATCCATGGTACAAAATATACCATCTGTATTATATCGAGGGTTCCAAGGCTAATTGGTCTAAGCGACATTTTTTGAAAGTTGCAGGAGAGCGATTTAAAGTTTCGTTTTTTGGAAAAAAAATCATTAAAAAGAAACTACTGCGCGGTTTTTGATTTAATTAAAACTATATTTCTGTAAATACATATTGCATCTTTTTAGATAGTTTTCATGAATATAAAACCTTTTTTTACTGAAATAAATGTCGTTTGACCCAAAATGCATCGTTTTTGTTGTTTGCTAGAGGAAAGCCAAATGGTTCAACTACCAATGATTTATATGCCAGTTGAAAGTAAATTAGTCTAAATGTTGATTTGAATATGAAACAAATAGAGGAAAACTGGTACATACTACATGCCACACAATGCATTTAACATGTCAAATGAGTTGTAATAACATGTAAAGTTGAGCCGGACTAAAGTAAATTGATACAAACAACAACAAATGTTCAAACTGGATCAAATCAAATGAATGTTAACTATCATAAAATTAAATGTGGGCTCATAAACCACTGTAAAGTTTAGCGTCAGTTAGAAAATTATGTAAACATTAGAGTTATTTTTGAAATAAAAACTATTTTGATAATAGGGAAAAATAGGTAATATTTATTTTTTGGGATGCTAATATCCAAATTCTTTTGATTGACAAAAACTTGCTGACAATTTTAAAACATTGAACCATGCATTGAATCTGCATTTTTTATTTTTCATTTATAAAAAATCATATTATTAAGCATTTGCAGTTGTAGAGTTATCATGAATGGTATTTATTCATGTTGTCTCTAAAATTGCAATATGCAGTGTCAAATTGAAAATCAAATAGTCTGGCTGTTAAAAATATTAGATAACTCGTAATCTTAGTCCCAAAGAAAAGACTAGAACTATAGACGTACTCTACGTCTTAACGAATTTGTGTCTTGTACAGAAGACACCACTCTTCCGGCATGAAAAACCGTCTCACCTTCTTCAGGACTCCGAGTTTCCGCGAGGCTGTTTTTATGATGCTCTCGATGTAGTTTTTATTATTCAGTTTGCAACGAATATCCATGCCGAGTATATCTACTCGTAGGTTATCCTGAAGTGGCAATGGAGTGTCCCAAAGAGTTGGAAGGGGAAGGAAAGGAGATACCTTAGCAGTAAACGCACAAACCTGCGTCTTCTTGGCAATGACCTCGACCAGGTTCTCAGAGCCCCATTGAGAAAATGTGATTCAGGACCCGATCGAGCTTAGCAACAAGAAGTTATATTTTTTCCCCAATGTTAGCCTGCCCGGTCGCAGGGTGACCATGATATCGCCCGTGCAAGGTGCTATCATCTGCATAGCAATGAATGCTGCCTGCTCTCAGCATGTCATTGTTATGCAGAAGAAACAGAGTAGGCGACAAGACGGATCCCTGCGGTACACCAGCATTGATCTGCAAGAACTCCGATGCCCGCCCATTACAGAGCACTTGAATGCAGCGCTCCTGCAGGCATTTGGTTTGCCTCTACAATTATGCAGCTGGATTGAGCAGCTGCATAATTAGAGAGGCAACCCAAATGCAGGCAGCTTGGAAAGAAGCGATTTGTGCCAGACCCTATCGAAAGCTTTGGCGATGTCAAGACTGATCGCCAATGACTCACCATGCTTGAACATAGCCTCACCCCTCATGTGATACCTCATGTGAATCCGTCGACTGTTTCAGCCTGAAGCCATATTGTCAATCATGAATTAAGGAGTGGTCTTCTAGGTGACGCATTAGCTGTTTATTGATGATATGTTCGAAAACCTTGCACAGCACTGAGGTGACGGCTATGGGTCGATAATTACCCGGGTGTAACCGACCGATCCCCTTTCTTGGGGATCGGCTGCACATTCACCTCTTTTCACGGCACTGTACCCGTGGCGTATGAAATGCGGTACAGACGCGTGAGTATAGGAGACAACTCCGCTGCATATTTGCGCAGAACCACCGCTGGAATACCATCGGGACCACTGGCTTTCTGGACATCGAGTGATTGCAGCACTGCACGAACATGGCGTTGCCTGATAAGGATATCAGATATTGCGTGGTCACAGTTGGGTGTCGGTGGCTGCACACAGCAATCATCGATTCGGGAATTAGTCGCTAAGAGATTAACCAGGAAGTCTGCTTTCTCTTGCGGCTCATGAGCCAGTGATCCGTCGGGGTTAAGCAACGGGGGCAGCGAAGGCTGTCAGAAGTTTAATTGTGCAGCCTTAGCCAGGCACCAGTAGCCACGGCTGCCAGTGGGGTGCACTGCAAGTTCGTGACCAAGACGTGCAATGCGCTGGGCATCCGCACTAATGTAAGCCTCTTTTCTTTGTTGTATGCTGCCTTAAACCGGTCCACGTTCGGATCGCACTGCGCACGCGCCCTGGTCCAAGCGTGGTATGCCAACTGCGTATGGTGAAGGCCTCAGCGTACTCGCGCCTAAACCAGGGACGTGCCTTTCGGGTACCGGTGACATCAGTGTATGGGATATTGTATTCCATACCCAAACTGATCTCACCGGTGACCGCAGCAGCACTTTCCGACGGGGTCCTACTCTTAAATCAGCGTTCAACCCATGGGATGGATGCCAAGTAATCACGGAGTCCATCCCAGTCTGCTGACGAGTAGTGCCAGAGGCGTCGATTCCCTTGCACAGTTAGTGGGGGAGCTACAATGGGCACCTCGGACCAGACCAGGACAATGGTCGGAATTATCTAAAGCGGCATGCACCGATACACTGTACTTGACTGGATGACTCATCAGCAGAAGGTCTAGCAAAGAGGGCGCTTGACCTGATTTTTTGGTATCCTGGTGACCTGGTGTACCTACCAATAGAGTCAGATCATGCGTGAAAGCGAATGCGTGGGTGTGCTCTTCCTCTATGGTCTGTTTTGGTAGAGCCCAACCAGGTCTCATGGTGGGCGTTAAAATCGCCCAAAAATACCAATTCAGCGTGAGTAGTTTATTTTTATTACTAAAGGTAAATACTTATTATTTATACTTCTACAAGAAGTAAGTAAAATAGGTACATACTAACCAAGAAAGTATCGTCTTTTTTAGGCCTACAAAGCTCATTCTACAGCAGACTCGAACGCAACTGCACCTTGCTCACGTCTAGCGGGTGACTGAAGCACCCGCGCGGGGTAGTGATCGCGGTAAAGTACATCAATTCATATTGTACGACACAATTTTCTATGTTTCAAAAGACATAAGTGTAATTTTTATTACTATATTTCTGATGTCTTAACTAGTGACATTTTAAAATTTCGATTTCACGGAAAGGGTTTAACAAGCTAAACAATAAAATATTGAATGTCTTACAAAAGGTTTATATAACTTTTCACACCAATATTTATTTAAAAGAAATGTTTCAAACGTCATTGCGTATAAAAATGGGCTTAGTCAAAACGGTTCAAGCGACATAGCCTATCTTTAAGCTTCAATGCAAAATGTGTCAAGCGACAAATCCACGTATTTAAACAAAAGGTCAAATGTCTTAACGCGCATCAGATATTTAAAACGGTTGTTGGAAAAATGATTCAACCAACAAATAACAAAAATTTTAGAAAAGCTGATATAGTCGAAGTTACCCACTACAAATATTGCTCAATTTTTGTGTCGGTTGGAACAAAGACGTCCAAAA
Organism: Lithosia quadra; assembly: GCA_963576445.1. NCBI lineage: Eukaryota > Metazoa > Arthropoda > Insecta > Lepidoptera > Erebidae > Lithosia > Lithosia quadra. The sequence continues at coordinate 3,796,375 of OY754901.1, read as the reverse complement.
TGAGAGCAAAGTTACTGTAGGGTTCAAGCGCCAAAAATATGCTCATAGAAAGGTGAAACTCAGTCCAAACGACGCAGAAAAATTCGCTGATTCCAAATATGTATATAACGCAATATCGCAAAAAATGTCGCTTAGACCAATTAGCCTTGGAACCGTCGATATTATGATCTGCAACTAAAGGGTCTATAAAATATAAAAGGTCCATCCTACCCCATCGAGCACAATAGGGTTATACGCGTTACAAGTTCATTGTTAACCCGTCATAATCTGTACGAATTATGTTTATTATTGTGTACAAATATTGGGTATTATTGGCCCGTGGAGTTTGGTAGATTAGCTGGAATTTTTGATGTTTTTCTTCTATACATTCTATACAAAATAAAAATGAAGTGTTTATTTGTTATATTAAACACAGGTGTAGTAATATTAGTAGCGTAGCGGTAGTGCGTTCGACTACTAAGTACGACAGAGGGCGCGGGTCCGCTCAGTGCAAATATTTTTATGCATGAAAATGTCTATTTGCATTGGTCTGGGTGTTTCTATGTATAAAAATATATATGTATTTACAAAAAAAGTACCTACTAGTATACTTAGATAGGTATGTACCTATTTCCGCATTCTGTAACCCATAACACAAGCTAGTTAAGTTAAGCCTACTTTGGGTCTAGATTAGCGCTGTGTAGAATGATGTAGAATATTAATTATTTATTTACTATTTATTTATTTAGGTATATTAAAATAACAGGTATCAAATAAATGCATATAAGTGTATGTATGATACATAATAACAAAAAAATAATAAAAAAATATATCTGTCTGTTATTCTATCTGTTTGAATGAGGTGAACTCTAAAACGGCTGAGCCGATTTAGACGATACTTTTTCTAGCACATAGGTAAAATTAAAAGGCGTAACATAAGCTATCTTGATTTTAGGCAAATATTTAAAGTAGGTACCACGCAAAAAAAAACTTTAATAACCTAAATAAACCCGGATAAAGTCGCTGGCATACTATAGCTAGTAGACTATAAATAGTTAACACGCAGACGATGCCACGGATTCTACTAAAGAAATATATCTGATCGTGTGACCCATCCATAATACAGTTACATACATTGTTGCTTGCGCGTACGCCTCTAACATATCGCTCTTGGATTACAAAAGTGCAACAATGGCAACAATAGTTTCGCAAACATTTCGCGAATAATGGCCAGTGTGATACTGGCTTTACTTGCGGACGTTTACGCCCATACATGTTTAGGATATAAACCTGGTATTGTTATAAAATAGCCACGATGACCAAATATTATAAGACATTTCTAATAGAAAATTGCATCAAAATCCACTCTGCGGTTTTTGTGTTTATGGCGAACAAACCGACAGATAAGATTTCAAAAAACAATATTTGTGTGTTACTAGCGACCCGGGACCCGGCTTCGCCCGGGTGTAAATTCCAGTTTTCTTTGCTATAAACCTCACGGAGCCCGAGACCTTTCCAACGAATGCAAAACCGTGAAAATCGGTTGGTGAGTTCTGGAGTTATAGCGTCAGGAAGGAAAACCCGACTTATTTTTTTATAGTAGATACCTAGGTATTTATTTACAAAAGTACCATTTTATCATTATTTGTGTCTTTGATGGCGACCTCCATTCCCGAGACTCCGGGGTAGACAGAGACAACAGACCGCGATCTGTCTCTGTCCATACATACTTCACACGCTTCCTCTACTGTCATTAAGCCTTTCATACAAGCCCGCCGGTTCTAAGTGCTTCTGACCTGCCCTTTTTGCAATAACTCCTTAATTTGGTCAGTGTATACTCTGCGAGGTCGACCCCCGCTTGCCTGCCCACTTATTATGTGCCTTACATAATTTGGTCATGTCATATTGATGTGACCATTATAAAAAGTACACCAGATTTTTTTTATTGTTGATAGACCCACGTTTGACCACTATCTCACCCTCTAGTTTGAACTACAAACAATATAAGTGTACTTGATATTAGACACAAATCACTTATATACCCCTATAATTGAGATCCTGGGTCCTCAAACTCATTCATAAGTACCAATACTTATACAATACAGCACACTTAACTTACCTATACAAAAGTCTACCCTGATTTACAAAAATCAACCTTAATGCCATAGAAATAAGGAATCATAAAACGCAAGTTTACTTTTCCAACAATTTTTTTTCGAAATATTTGTAATACAGGATAATCAACTTTATTTTTTAGTACATAAAGGTGTATTTTGCTTGCCATTGTAATTGTATTTTGAAGTATAATTGACATTAATATAATGGTTATTATCGCATCTGTTACCAGTTAACCCATTCAAGGGTTCGATTCCTATAGAAATAATACCACAATAGTTTTGTGAAGTAGCGAAATGGGACAGAAGGCAAAACATAACGGGGTTTCCCCGTTTTCGCAACTGAGGGACTAATCCCACCCACATCCCACTACTGTAACTCCTGTACACCAGGGTCAACAGTAGTGATCCACGAAAACACCGAGTAAGGACACTCGCGAAATCCCAGGGAACGTTAAACTGAATTGGAGGAGTAAGAAATATAATAAATCCACTCCTTTTTTTATTCAAGAAAGGCTTACGTTTGACCACTATCTCACCGACGATATGGTTTACGATGAATATGTTAAGATGTTCAGCATAATTGGTAACGCACTTGGCTCCTAACATTTGCTTTTTATTAGACATGTTGTTTGTTAAAAAATCCGACCAACTTTTGCTTGTGACTTCACCTGCATAGCATTCTGCTGAGCCCATTCCCGTGAGTTCTTTGTTAAAAAATACGACTAAATAGCTATTGCTTGCGACTTCGTCCGAATAGTATTCTGAGCCCGTGCCCACTTTCCACTAGACCTATTAAAATGATAAAAAAGCTTATGTGTTATTCTATACTATAATCTATCCCTGTACCCAATTTCAACCACATCCGTTCAGCCATTTTAGCATGATTAAGTAAAAAACATTCAAACATCTTCACAAACTTTCACATTTACCTATAATATTTCAATTTCAATTTCTTTATTTTTCAAAATAGTGCAACGTAATAATCTTTTTGACGTCAAAAACTACTTAATACTAAGTTTACCACCGCTTCCTAGTGGAGAAGAAACGGCGCAACAAACTCCACTGCTGCATATTAGTGGGATTAGTGGGATTCACAGCCAAACAAATTAATTAAATCCTGCCGTGACCCCAACGGTAATACCGTGATAATACAACATCTTCAATCAGAACATCTTGTGATCAATTTGATTTCGTATTTGCACCCCTTTTCCTGTATCTAAGGTCAAAAGACACACACACTCAAATACCAACCTTAACTACCTTGAAATAAGCTCCAAATTACCCTAACAATTACTCATAATCAGTCAACGCATAACGTCGTATGTGACTATCGATGTTTTTATAGGAATTACAGCTCTGTTTGCAAGAGAAATAAAGTTGAATTTTGTGTGTATGTTTTGATAAATTTCGAAGTGCACTTGAGCCGAAAGGAAGCACCAATTACATCCAATTCTGTTGTATTAGACAACGTTGTGGGATTTTCGGCGGTCATTGTGATAAGGATGGACAAAGCAGGATGGATATTCTTGTTATGTTTAGTACTAGTATTGCCACATAGTTCCACTCGCGTAAGCCCTGATTCCGTGGGAATATTGGGATAAAAGGCAGTTTAGAAGGTACTCAGTGATAATGTAATATTGCAATGGTGGAAAAATTCAAAAATTGGTTCGGGTTTTTCAGAATTTGTCGATTACAAACTTTTTTTTATAGTCGATAGACCCGCGTTTGACCACTATTTCACCTGATGGTAAGGGATAATGTGGTCGACGATGGAGCACGCTTGCATAGAAGCAATATTCACTCTAGACTTAAAGACTCCCAAGTTATAGGTTTCCGGGAACACAGACTCAGGCAGGGCATTCCACTCCTTAGCTTTACCAACGTTACACGTACAAACAATTAAATCTCCTCTCATTAATGTTGTAGTAAATATAAACTCGCTGTTTTAGCTAAGACCTAGGTATAGTTGATTTATACTCCCGTCTTTACTATAGTAAGGGGTTAGCAGACGTGTTTTGATACCTATATTTCGTCAGGCTTGTAATTGACTAAGCAAATATTTTTTTGAAGAGTTACTACCTACACTAGTAACTCAAATAACCCCTCGAATTAAGTTGTTAAATTACTTGCGTTAGGAGCGGGTTAGGTAGTGTTATCACCAGGATTTGAACCTAGTATCAATCCAAAGACAGGTACTATTCGTGTCAGTACGAAACATAGTATTATAATTTTTTTTTCCAGGTATAATTTTCGGAGAGAACTTTTCCACGAAGAGCCGAACTCAAATTCACCTGTTAGTTGTGCACCTGCTAAATAACGGACGAGGTTTCAACGCAGACTTTCCTCTCTGTTATGAGGTCAGACAGCAGTCGCTTTTGGAAAAGCCGACATATCAATCAAAAATAAAAATTTTTGAAGCAATCAGTATGCTAAGTTTTCTTATAGATAGGTATAGCTCGAAAAAATTATCATCCATCGCCTTAAGACGTATAATATCTCTTTATGTGTGTGTGTGTGTGTGTGTGTGTGTGTGTGTGTGTGTGTGTGTGTGTGTGTGTGTGTGTGTGTGTGTGTGTGTGTGTGTGTGTGTGTGTGTGTGTGTGTGTGTGTGTGTGTGTGTGTGTGTGTGTGTGTGTGTGTGTGTGTGTGTGTGTGTGTGTGTGTGTGTGTGTGTGTGTGTGTGTGTGTGTGTGTGTGTGTGTGTGTGTGTGTGTGTGTGTGTGTGTGTGTGTGTGTGTGTGTGTGTGTGTGTGTGTGTGTGTGTGTGTGTGTGTGTGTGTGTGTGTGTGTGTGTGTGTGTGTGTGTGTGTGTGTGTGTGTGTGTGTGTGTGTGTGTGTGTACTTCGTCTCCGTGGCAGGATAAAAAGTACCCTATGTCGTAGTCCTAGTTCTAAGCTTCCTCCCTATCAATTTTCAGTCAAATCGGTCCAGCCGTTCACGCGTGTAGCCGTGACCAAGCGAAATGGGATTCATTTTTATTTAGGTTTTTATGTAAAACTTAGCCTGTTTTTTGCCGTATATAGCTTGTATGCTTACAGAATTAAATCTGCCTTTCTTTCTTCGTTCATCAGAGAATTTCGAATATTTAGGACATGTCCACGTTGCTCATTTGATCAGAGTATTCTCCCCTGTGAGGCACTGGTCACGGGTTCGCGTTCTGTATGTTCATTATTTCCGAATTAAATCACCATTTTTTTTGACATGGTTTATTATCATTTTCACATCTTTTCTCTCAGAGTTTTTGTTTTAGTTATGTGCGTGTTTGCTTGCTTCCTGTTTCCTTATACACAATGGTAGCCATAATGGCACAGTGCAAGTGACCGGCTTGCCAACTGTTCCTTTGTCAAATGTGTTGAAAGGAAATAAATAAACAAAGAATATTTATTTGGCACAAGATATTATACAGCGCCAGTTTCAAGAAAGGTGATACAAAAGAAAAATTGTACCAGCTGGCAAGTAGGTAAGTTCGCTTTGAGCTGAAGATCCTGAAGTGAGCCTAAAATTTGACTAACTTTACTTTTATCTACTTAAACATTTTTGAATCAGAAGTTATTTTTTCTTTAAAATTGTTGCCATTCTTTCACCTTGCAGGATAGGCAGACACGTTGCCATTTGATATTACATACGTTTTCATAAATTTTCTAATAATAACATGGTCGTGTACCAACCAGTGAACCATGTGTACCACAATAAGTGACCATGAAGGCTTGCTGGTAGAGAACTCTAATAGAATTAAGCTCACCTTAGTACATATTTTTAATCTTGTGGAATTAAATTTGTCTATTTTATTGAGTACAATGAATAATTAAGAATTAAGGTTAAATAACCACACAAAAACGTGCACTGAAATCACGTATTTTTTAAACATTAGGTACTGAAACGGGTCTCTGAATGGATATAGCTAAAAATGTGTCTAGCGAGTAGCCTATCCAGTTAGCAGCTGACAAAATCTATCCAACCATCCACACTGATACAGTATCTCCCCTACAACTTCCAGTGAGTCTAAAAGATTCATCTTCCACTCGTGCAAAGCCACAAGCATAAACTAGTTCATTTAATGAAGATTAATATATTTGAGTTTACATGTTGTTTAATCACGATAGCTCGAGATCTGAACCGGTGACCTTTTGAATTGACATTTATCATGTTCGCGGCTGCGCTATTAGTACTTAGTATGCCCACTACGCACTGTATGACGGAGCAAAACTGTTGGATTAATGTCACTCAATTATAAGGCCAATTGTTGAATCTGGTCTCGAAAATTTGTACTGGCTTATAATGCTGTTAATAATTTAGATTCGTCCTGTTATTCCCGTCCTGGACGTTTACTTTTTCCTATCTTTAGGTATTCCTAAAGATAGGAAAAAAAGTAAACGCTTGAACTAGGTATTGTTCAAGCTCTTCAAGAAGGGCATAGGGCAAGGGCAAGGGCAGAAGGTTTTTACAGGGTCGGCAGTGCGAGTGTGACGCCCCTGGTGTTGCACGCGTCCATAGGCCACGATAACCGCTTTCCATCAGGTGGGCCGTGTGCTTGTCTGCCACCCAAGTGGTAAAAAAAAATAGTTAGCATACAAACTGCTTCAAAATTTAATAAAGGCTGTTAATATTGTTTCATTAAAATAAATACCTAGCTAGATAAACTTAGGTTTACCGTAAGCGACCAAAGCTCTATGATCATTTTCAGATTTTGAACAGTAGTTTTGAGCAAAGTAACTTATGGTTCTTAATGAAAATGATGTTTAGTTACTTGTTGGCTCTATTGAAATACCTTTAAACTTTGATTACAATATAATGATCCATTTTCATTCGAATATTTAAGTTTGAAATCTGTGCAATCACCATAGACTTTTGCCGCTGACTGTACCAATATCCTTGAGACCCAAAATCACCTGCAAGTCGGTGCACCTGCTAAACAACTGACGAGACTCCGGTGCAGGTTCTTCTCTCATGGTTGAAAGGTCAGGAAGTCCACAGAGTGGGAGACCTCTCGCTGAGAGTCTTACTCAAGCGCTGTGGACAAGACGGGGATATTGTGGTTCCAAAATCCAAGGGGCCACAGCTCGAAGCCGGAGTCCCGAGTCTTTTAAGTAACCTTACACTTCAGCGCTTAAAGACACGAGACGGTGTGCGCTTTTAATCGGTTCATGTTTGGTATAATCACTCCCGCTGCGGTTGGCGGGGTTGATATCCGTTGGGATTTCCACACGAAAAAAAGAGTTAAGATGTCAATAATGTCAGTCGCTTCCATAAAAAGTCATATAGATCTACGGCTGATTTTAGCAAGCTTCCAATTGACATGGTAACCGCTTACCATCAGGCATGTCATATTCTAATGTATTTAAAGAATAAATTTGGTTGTTTAAGAGACTTTCGCTCTGTTACAGAATAACAAAGAATACTTATTGCAATTTTGTAACAAAAAATACATTCATAACCAAAATTAAATAAATAATCGGTATTATAACTTTTAATGTAATCGTTAAACAATCATAGACAATAATCTAATACAATTAATTGTAAAAAAAATTTTGTTACAAACAATCAATCGAAAACTTAACAAAAAAATAATTTGGAGACTACTAACGCCATCTAGTTGGCAATAGCGGTAATAAAACTTGAAGTGCCATAAGCAATTACGAAATTATTGTTACACGTAGGTATTTTATTTTTAAATTATAAGTAATCTAAATAATAAATAAATAAAAATCACACAACTTAAACTAAATATAACATGTTCAAAGGTCCATTATAAAAAGTTACAACTGAAGGAACCGTCGCATGCTCTATTTTTGTGTTAATAAAATAATAAAATTAATTAATTAAACCAATTTATGACTCATCTGCTTATCCTACATTGCATAGTTATTTGTAAAAAAAACTTTAATAGTTTTCATCTCGTGGAAGTCAGGATGAAGCGCGACTTCATCGAGTAAGGAATAGCATTTGGGATGAATACGGAACAACCCGATATTCCCATAGGTAATAGCTGCTTATGCTGAAAAATATTTCATCAACTCTTTACTTAGCTATGTGTCAGTTACCTTATTTTTTTTCCCTTTATATAATGTAGGTACTAGAGGCACCGGTAGATTAGTGGTGAAGGAGGCTTTCCGATCTAAAGGTCACAGGTTAGAATCCTGATCATTAAGTATGCTACCGATGTTAACCCACAACTAACACAAGCTAGCCAATTTAACATTTGATCCATTCAACTAAATTGCTTGTATTAACAATTTCACGAAGGAATTGTATTGACCACAGGATTAAAACCTGAGACCTCTCATTCGAAAGTCGACTTCATAGTCACTAAGCTATCGTTCTTCTTAATTGGCGTTTTGATGAAGAGAAGAGAGAAAAATACCTATCTTGTTATTAAGTGAAATATGTCAGCTGCGTGCCCTCGGAATAGATGTACCAAGTCAAGTATTTGAACAATTCGGAGTATTACGGCTGTACCCCCATACATGACAGGGCTATGCTCACTTGTAACCTTATCTACATTCTTATTTATAACAGCGCATTGTACTGCAATGATAATGTGTGACAAAAATCAAGGTTCCACTTCGATTCTGAGTCACACACCTTTTTTGTATTAAATAAATTAACCTGTTTTGGTATGAGTGAGTAATTGTAATATTATTGAATTTTTGTTTGTATTTATTCTTATAAAATAAAAACCTGAAATACTAGATTACGGTGATGTTGAAAATACACAATTTGGCGTCAGAAATCTGCCATTTTGATATTTTAACAACTAATCTGTACCTAAATCATCATCATCTTCCTGCCCTTGTCCCAATTATTTGGGGTCGGTGCAACATGTCATTCTCCTCCATACATTCCTGTCCGATACATGCATTGGTTTTTCGTCCGTCGCTTTCAACGCCAGACATGACGATCCATACAAGACGACAGGTACTGTACTTAGGTACTAGCATAAAATTGTAAAGAAGCTGTGTCAATAAGCCTGTACATTAGGTATATTTAGAAAAAGAACTTGGGTTACGTTAAATGAACGATTCTGAATACAAAAATATATTTTTTAGAATTTTTGTCCGTTTGTCTGTGTTCGCGATGGACGCAAAAACTACTGAACGAATTTGGTTGACTTTATGTGGCGTCAAAAGGCTTTATGTAAGTACCTACTGTTATTGTAATTGTTATTTGAAATATTGAATAAAAAAAAATGGTACGAAAGAAACGGAAGAACTCAAAAATAATTGCCGTAAAGTGACTGTCATCTGACTTTTACTAGCCACACGCGACATATCGAAATACCTATTTAAACCAGATTTTTGGAATTTTTATGATTCCAAATATCGAATGTTATCATGACATTCGTATGGCAACAGGGACCGACGGGTTAGTGTGGTTTGTGAGAATAGAATAGAATACAAATAAACATTATTGTACACCAATTAAAAAAATACATAAATGGAAAACACATTAAATAATGTACAAATGGCGGCCTTATAAAATAAAAATAAAAGCAATAATCTTACAGGCAACCCGTAGATAGACATGAAGGTATACTAGTCATACCTATCGTATACTGGGTAGTTACAGGTTACGAGTTACAGAGTCGTCTCACTGTGCTTACTGTCTTGAGAAATAATCATCAATCCTAATACTGACCTGGCTGGCATTGCTTGGCCACGAGTCCCTTGGTGTTTCTATATAAGTACCTACCTATCTATGACCTATGAGCATTTAAGTATTTCTTTAAATACTTAGATGCTTATAATAGGTGAAAATAAAAAAGAATAGACAAATAGGTATTCTTGAACAAGAAATACAATATGTACAAAGGCGAACTTAACTTTATAACTTTATACTCTACCAGGAAACCTTTGAGCAGTAGAGGTATTTCCCAAATAAAAGCGTTTAAAAAAGGTGTTCATCTACGTTTTAGAACTCATATCTATTAAAAGCTAGTTATGCTTATTTTGATACTACCCAAACTACACTCTTACAATATCATGAAATTGAAAATAAACGAAAAATAACTTTATTTCGGTCAAAAAGAGTAGGTAGCCTGATAAATAAAATAAAGCCCATGTGACAAGAATATAGTAATAAAGACTCATGGTTACTTCTTTGTAATAAAATATATTATTAAGCGATGGTAGCTGAACCAACCCGCATTAGGCCAGCGTGTGTGGATTAAGGCCTTAACCCTCTCAGCTCTCTCGTTAGAAGAGAGGCGACCCGTGCCCAGCAGTGGGACATAAATGGGTTGCTTTTATTATTTAATATTATTAACCAACATACCTACCTAAATAAGAAGCAAATAATAAGATTACGTAGTGAATGTATTCTATAGGTACTTAGCCAAAGCAATTAGTTACCTACTAATTTTATTACCTTCTCATTAATTCACTAACCGAACCATTTTAGTTTTACAACGTAATAATTACTATTCCTATAGCGTAATAGACCGTAATAAGTACCATTTAAACAAACATTACTTAAGTATAACGTAAATAAATCTGATTTAATAAGCAAATTGTTCCAATTATGGCACAACCATTTTGTGTGTCGGTTAGTACCAAAAACCACCACTGCGTGACGAGCGCTGGTAGTGAAGCGTGCTACTCAACAGTAGATGGCGTTGTTTCGTCGATAATTATGGTTCTTATCTAAGTTGAATCGTTAAGTTGGAAAATGTTAGTAGGTTTTTAAGGCAAAAGTTGTATCATGATAGGGAAATGTTATTAGTTTCAATTAGGTCTATTTTTCTTTAATTTTCGTACTCATGTGGTTTATTTCACTGACTAAATTCACCTAAATAATAATTCAAGCTGATTGATTTGCATCCGTCCCCAGAATCACATACCGTGTATAGGAAGGTTCCTTATTACGAACTAATGTATTTATAATGAGTGTAGAGACTTTTAATATAACATATTTATAATTGACATCCTATTTATGTATAAAATAGCCTATGTCCGCGGTTTCGCCCGCGTGGATGTCGGTTTTCGACTACAGATTGAGATCAAAAATACGTAAGATGTTAAGTCTGAGCAAGACCTATCAAACCAAAAATCATAATTATATATTATATATATATAGGTATGTATTATTTATGAAGGTATTTTTTTATACTACTTAGGTGGCATACAAGTATACGGCCCACCTGATGGGAAGCCTCTCCATTCCTATACAGAACAACACGTGCAAGGCTGAGATACCACCCTCATATGGTGCAAACAATTCCATCAAGAACCAAGCGGTTCGGTGCCTCTTTCCTTTGCCGCACCATCAAAACCTGGAATTCTTTACCAGCTCACGTGTTTCCTTCCTCATACAGTCCCGGGTCCTTTAAGCGGGGCGTGAAAAAGCATTTGATGAGGCCGTCAAGCTGAGAGCCACCATTTTGGCACTATCGGTGTTTGCAATGGTGACTCCCATTCCAGAGACTTTGCCTCAGCTTACCATCAGGCGAGGTGAAGTCATGTTGACGTGACCGACATAAAAAAAAAAAAAAAAAAAAAAAAAGCGGTCACCGTGGCCTATGTACGTGTGCAACACTAAGGGAGTCACAGACGCGCTGCCTACCCTGAAGGTAAGGGGGGAGGGCTGGGAAGGGGTAGGGAGGCTAGGAGGTTTTGTTCAAACCCATAAATATTGTCTTGATAGCAACCCATTTATTTCCCACTGCTGGGCACGGGTCTCCTCTCCTCTAATGAGAGAGCTGAGAGGGTTTAGACCTTAATCCACACACGCTGGCTTAATGCCTATTGGGTTGGTGGATCGGACATGTCTTTAGAATTTCTTCTAGGACATGTGGGTTGCTTCATGATCAGCACATAAAAATTCCACAAAGTGAAATTCACATTGGTACTGTCAGACCGGATTCGAACTCGATACCTATGAGAAGAGGCCGCGTCCTTATCCATTCAGCTACCATCGCATCTATCCATATTGTCTACTATTCAGAAATTATAGTGGAAATCCTAAACGGTTAATTTAAATATTAAAATACGTACCCTATTCCTAATTCTGTGAAAAGTGATGACCAGTATAATAACATTTGATATTTTCCCACATCGCCCTGTAAGATGTAATTTACCAAATTATTGTTACACTAATTTAAAGGAATCTCTCCACTGATAGCTATGCTGGTGCTAGTTTTCATACTATAAACGAAGATACCATTCATACTATAAGATACGATAACCGCGGTAGCCTAGTGGTATGGGTAATGGACTGCTAAGACGAGGTCTCGGGTTCGATCCCAGTTACCATGGCACACACCAATGACTTTTCGATGCTTTTCGAAGTTATGTGTTTATTTATCGCAGGTTTATAAGTGCCCGGTTAATGGCAATAGGCTCGCCACCTATTACATTGGGAGCTAAACATAAACTGGCGAAATGTGGGTGCTAGCACCTCTGCCTACCCCTTCGGGGATATAGGCGTGAGTTTATGTTATGTATGTATATGTTATGTAAACGAAGAAAGGATTAGAAAAATTAAGTAGATACACAATTTTCTACCTTTTTAAAATGTATGGCAGCCGCAAAAGTACAAATTCTGTTGCAGGCTTTACCCTTGGGGGTGCAGGCCAGAACCTCCACGTGGTGTACCCGGGCAGTGGAGACGGCAGCGCCTCCCATTCACCAAGGGAGACACTTCTATCTGCAGAAATGGGGTCTAGAGGGCTGCTCAGAGGCTCTACACACGTGTCCCTCTGACTAGCAGAGGGCACATTGGGGGGCTGACTCTCCAAGCCAGGTGGGGAGGGACGCCTACACCCCACTGTCGACGAGGGGGTGCGATTCTCGATCTACACCCTTTCCGGGGGCCAAGGGGGCCAATTTACAAACCGTAGATAGCCCGGGGTCAGCTGGGGCGCGAGGGAAACACCCCGATGGCCGACAGAGGTTGGAATCAAGACACAAAAGAAATGCTTTCCTCTTGAGGTCAGGAGGTGAGACGGCAGTCGTTCCCATAAAAGCCGTGTAATCCAAATCAAAATGAGTAAAATGCCCCTTATAAAACCGGGAACAACGACAATGACATCAATGATATCGGTGATATAGCATCGCTTTAACTGGACGCCAAACCGAAACTACCAAAATACTAAAACATAATCTGTGCCATTAATGTTATTAAAATATGTTCAGCTTATAAGAAATGCCTTGTTTTTAATATTCATAATTTAAAGTATACGTACCATACTTATATGGTTAAGGAATATCATTAATTTTATGTCTTTAATACACTTGTGGTGTCCTACGGTTTCGGTTGTAGAAAGATTTATTTAAATTTTATTTTATCGGTAGATATAATCCGTTTACCTACAACAGTATACTGTTGTCATCGGATTACAGAATTTGTTACATAATTTGCCCGTGTAAGTATTTTTTTAATAAATATTGGTGATATTACTATAGTAGCTTCGGAGATGATATCCAATTCAGGCAAGCATTTTTAAAATGCTTGGGACCTAAAGCATTTTTCGGAAAAACCTGATAAAAGACGGTCCTAGGTTTTGCCTCCCCATATTTTTTTTTTATTCATGATAGGCTTACGTTTGACTTCAATCTCACCTGATGGTAAGTGACGATGTGGTCTACGATAAATCACGCTTGCCTAGAAGGAACCTATTCACTCGTGACTTGAAAAAAACTATCATAAATAGGTCGTACCAACTTCTTTATTTTCTTATAACATTTAGTTGGCAGACAAGCACTCGACCCACCTGATGGTAAGCGGGCACCTTGGCTTATGAACGTGTGCTAGGGAAACACCTCTTAAATCACCTTAAACCCCGTCTTTGCTGGGGGCAGCCCGACTTGTTAACTTGTATTTTTCACATTTTTTCAACATCTAGCAAACAGACAATACAGTTTTTATATTTTATTATTACACATACGTGTGGTACTCATATGCATGTAGGTGCATGTTGACATGCGTAAGAACACACGAAATATACAGAGTAATGAAGTTATAGAGGCAGACCTAAAATAAAATGGAAATATGCAATGCAGAGTGCTATGAAGCTACGTTTGCGAGGATTAGAGAAGAAATTTAGGGAAGGCAGATGACACCACTATGCGTGAAATATGACCAAGAATAGAAGAAAAAATAAAGAAAGAAATATGGGATCTCACCAAGATCATAAAGGCCACCAAGTTAAGCCCCCAGGGCTCCAATTTGGAGCTTGGGTGGGTTACTTTTGCTTACGTTTTGGATGCAACCAGAATAGTATGTAGGTAGGTAATGCTGTACACTATACTTGTTTATATGCGATGCATTTTGCCACAAACAAGTACATATAGTGTACAGCATTTAACTTGGCAAGGTTTTGGAGTAGTGGGGCCCACACTGCGCCAAAATCTTGCCAAGTTAGATGCCGTGAACTACCTATATCTATAGTTTAAGAAGAAATACTTAATAGTCTCATGCCCCTTTTTTTCGTAAATACCTCCCCCGCGGCCAGCAGAGCAGGTTATGTCATAGTCGAACCAACTGAAACCGCAAGCCGTTCATGGTCTTCTCAGGTGTTTCACATGTCCATAGGCCACGGGACCACTTCCCATCAGGAGGGCCATGTGCTTGTCTGCCTCCTAAGTAGTATAATAATGTCTATGGAGCCTAGGTTATTTACCGCATTATATCGGCACTCTCTGTCTCTACCAGCTACTCTACACTAAACCAACAACTTATCATTATGTTAATTCAAAGCTTTTCGTCTTATACCTAGTCCTGTGGCCTAATGGCGGATTAGTGATTATAATAAGCCCGATACCCATCTGTCCAGGGCAGACACAATTTGTTTTTGAATATAGGTTATGGTAAAACCGCGGGAATATCTAATGAGATGGTTCTTTTTTCGAATTTGGGTGACGTCATAGTGCAGCGACATGAGTAAAGTTACAATATATTATAGGTAATCTGTGGTGCAAAACTGTGAGTTTGTTGTTTTTTACGTTCTACACATCGCCGTCTAGACCTAAAGTAAGTATAGTTTTAATAGCTAGAATTTTTACGGGGGCAGGACAGGACACGACGGTATCTCCCGTCCGAAATGAGCTGTTCGACTGGGGTAGTACCTCTGCCCTACAGAACACCGCCCCATAATAACCATCGCGGGCGGCGTCCCCTGTCGTAGCAGTCGAATGAAATGAAGAAAATTTAAAACAAGTAAATTATGTACTTTTTGATAAAGAAAAACGAATTTCGAAAAAGCCTATCACATAGACAACGGATATAGAACTAAATATTATAGGTACTTTGCATAAACAATGCCTAAATGTACGATGGCAGCAATCGCGGATGAAATTTAACCCATTTAAATTTAATAAAGATCTTAAGACAACCATTTCGAAATAAATGTATGTCTAACATGACAGAGTTATGCCCGAACATATCTACATAAAAAAACCGAATTGAGAACCTCCCACTTCGGAATCGGTTAAAAAACATGTTACTTTTTATAACAAGCACAGGTTGCAAGTTTGTCGGCCAATATTGTCAGTTAATTTCGACTCCTTAGGATTTCTACGTATTTCTTTGTTTTTACCCGACTGCACCAGCGAGGGTAATGTTTTTAAGAAAACCAGTAATCAAATATTCCCGTTAAGCCCTCCAGCTATGCTAATTTTGGTTGGTTCATTAGGATGTATCGTTGGTTAGTTGTATAATGACTGGGACTCGAACTTTGAGCTATCGTGCCGCGTTCATACAACTGAGCTGTGAATTATGCTAAAAAAGGCAAGTTTTTTTGCTTAATAGGGACGGTGACATGACAGATTTAAAAAAACTGCTTTATGTTATTTTTTCTCTGACTGACTGCTCTGACTCAGGGCTCGTCTCCGGCTTTGAGATCACCCCTTCGGACTGGGAGCCACGGTATCTCAATCTTACCCCGGAAAGAGGGGCATTCCCTCAACCCAATAGCTCCGGTTTATGGAGTACCTACTACACAGTGATGTTGGTATTCTATCACAAACTTAAAATAATCTCAATATTAATTTTCGAAGATAACTCCCCTCCAACGCAGAGTTAGAACCTTATATTCACAAATATTAAACAACATTCCGCCTAATACACTCGCATTATATAAAATGACCGTCACTAAATTGGTATTGACCTCAAATTGATGCTCTTTGCTCACACAAATTGTACACCATTATAATTAGGTAGAAAACCGCACATCGTATAGTGTCGTATCATTACGACACAAACCTGCGAAGGGGACAGACAAACTGATACAAATTTTTATTTAAATAATGAGAAAATAAATTGTGAATAATATAAAAAAGTTACAGGAGTTATAACCTTTTTGGTTGTACGAATGAAATTTGGATTTCGAACGTTCGTTATCTGTGCGTGGTGTTAGTAAAATATTTTGTATCTGTGGAGTTTATGGTTACAAAAAGTGAATATTGTTTGGCGCCAAAAGTGAATGTTTTGTTTATAATTTTATCGTTAAAAGTGTGATGGCTAAGAAAAATTATAAAAGTGATTTTTACAGGCTGGGTAAGCAATAGATCAAATAGTAAAGAATAAAAAATAAATATTCTACAACATTTTACAGTGTTCTCTAGACCCAAAGTAAGCATGGTTTAAGTAGCTTGTGTTATGAGTTCTGAAATGCGAATAAACATACTTTTTTTTGTAAATAGGTATATACCTACATTTTATACACAGAAACACCCAGACTAATGCAAACAATAAAAAATATTAAGTAGGTATGTCATTCATTGAAATAAAATTCGTTTTAATGAACGCGACTTATTTGGTATTCCCATGACTGTGATTGCATAAAAAGCTACTGAAACGACGGTAACAGTGTAAATTAAAGTGAGACTAAATAAATTGTGATAGAATCCGTTAAAAATATTTTTAAGGATTATGTATTTTAAATTCACGTATATATTCACGAAACTGCGAACAATAATTTATGTCCCACTGCTGGGCACGGGTCTCCTCTCCTGTAACGAGAAAGCTGAGACGGTTTAGACCTTAATCCACACACTGGCCTAATGCGGGTTGGACATGACCTTAGAATTTCTTCTAGGACATGTGGGTTTCCTCACGATGTTTTTCCTTCACCGTCAGTTGGTAGGTAAATCATGTTGTGATTAGCACATATAAATTCTACAAAGTGAAATTCACATTGGTACCTACTGTCCGGCTGGATTCGAACTCTGAGAAGAGGCCGCGTCTTTATCCATTCAGCTACCATCGCTAATAATATTTGTACTGAGCGGTAATCGAACTCGTGTCCCGGCTTCGCAGTCCATTACTCTACCGCTACGCCACAGAGGTCGTGAATCGTCGAAATAGAGATGAGATCGGCACTAAATTTTGAATATAGTTTATTACGAGTACGAGAATAATCCTCAGTTTAGTTTTTAAGGAGAAATCTAAGACAGACGGATACCCCTTCCGGCTATCTCCTACCATCATTCCCATGGCGACAGGTCATCAAAGACTTCCCTTAAACGTTACAAATTTATTTTATTTTTTTATATTTATATCTCAAATATCTACGTAATCGCAGGAAACAGTTCTCGGTTCATGAATATTAAAATCAAGATGGCCGATTCTTAATGTTTCATGGCGCCTAACATAATTATGTTAATATGGTCAGTTTGGATAATGTAGACTTGATTTTGGAGGATCATAGGTGTAAATACAGCTTTTAATTATAAATATTAAGTTTTAGTCTGTGGTAGTAGATTATACCATAGGAGTTTTGGTCAAGAGGTGGTAGTTTCGAATATAAGTCAGTACACCGCGAACGTGAAGGGTTGGGATTATGGAGACCCATTAAGACAGATGTATGACAGTGAGACTAGTCCACGACTTAAAAGGGGCGCAGTGGGCTAATAAGCGAACTATGCTTGGGGTTTCTTTGATGGATAATATTCGAAATGAGGTCATCCGACAAAGAACTAAAAGTCACCATCATAGCTCGCAGAATAAGCAAGCTGAAGTGGCAATGGGCTGCTCACATCTGCCGAAGGACTGATGGCCGGTGAAGCAAACGAGTCTTAGAGTGAATACCGCGAATCGGCATACAGAAAGTAAGACGGTCCCAGCACGATTGACGGACGACCTTAAAAAGGTAGCTGGGATAGACTGGATGCGCAAGATGGAGGGTCTGTGTTATGGCGTGTATGAGAGGCCTTTGTCCAGCAGTAGACTGCGATAGACTAATTGATTGATTGATTGACTTGAATTGGCAGACACACGAAGACTCCATTATAATCCCCTGGTTGCAACATGTCACTGAATTCACTCCTGCCTACGCCTTCAAAAATATACTGTCATCATTCTCTGAACCTTTTTCCCAACTCAGTTGGGATCGGCTTTTCAGTCCAACTGTGATGCGGCTGAACTTCGATAATTTCCGTGGAGCGACTGCCATCTGAAAATATACTGTCGGGACCTTTAAAAAATATTTAGGGACTTCGTTCTCAACCCAGACATACTTGGAATATGTACCTACCTAATACTTAATGTCCACCAAAAAACCTTAGAATTACAAAGAGATCAAGCATTAAACGATACAAAATTATACAAAATCATTTGATCCGTGTCTATGATCTATTTTTAATGATGGCCGCCAGGGACGCCATTACGTTCCAATTTCAAATTCAAATTTCGAAGCCGCTTGCGTAGGCGCCGCGCGTCTGTCGCGACTGCGGTTTTGTAAAAAAAAATATAGTCATTTCTGTTTCCGGGTTAGTAAATAAGGGGTGTGCTCTGTTTGGGGGTGGACGCGACCCCAAGTCAGACTGTCAAGGTTGATGATTATTATGTACTCAATCGATTCCGTTCCGAATGATTTTGTGTGTATAATAATGTGTTTTGAAATCGATTTTTGTTTAGTGGTTTTACGGTAGAATGATATAAAAATATTTGTTTTTTAAGTAATATCGATGTGTGCAGATGTTCATAGGTTCCCGTCATTCTTAGATACCCACATGCACCGGTACACCTCGGCTGCCCCAAAGCAAAACTCAGTAAGCGAAATATTTTCTGAAATCACTTTTTTTCATATTTCAAACTTTCATAGCAAGTCGCATCGAATTGTGAAGACACCTGCTTTAAAGTCTTACAAAGAACAGATATTTCGACAGCGTGAAACCTAGTAAGTGTACTATACACTATCAAAATACCAGATCAAAATCCGCAAATTAGTAACTCGCCTTTACCACTTCATAATCTAGCAAGTCACATACATTTAGGTACCTACTAGGTTTTGATATGGTGAATGCGGCTTACTAAGTTTTTTGTAATGGTGAATGCGGCTTACTAGGTTTTTAAAACTAAAACTAGTGGGGGAATTATGTACCTACCCACCTGTTGATTGATGGACGAGGGTATAACGTAGGCTTTTCTCTCTACTTCGCATGATCTTGGGGCATCCATAGTAGTGCCCTCCACAACCAATGGTCATTAAGACCAATGGCGATATCGCAGTTCCAAGTTAGACTGGTTGGACTTTTGTGGGCTCCAACTACCCGTAACGACTGCCATAGATGTTTGTATGGCAACCGGGACCGATGACTTAACGTGCTCTCCGAGGCACTAATAAACCTGCTATAAATACACACATAACTTCGAAAGGCATCGAAAATTCATTGGTGTGTGCCATGGTGAACCTGGGATCGAACCCGAGACCTCGTCTCAGCAGTCCATTACCCAAACCACTAGGCTACCGCGGTTGTACTTTTGGTCTAGATAGCGCTATGTAACACATTTGTATAATGTTTAAAAGGTATTCGTATAAATATTCTTTTTCATTAGCGGATAGTCACACCAGGGTGTCACACTAGTGTGAATAACAGGATTTTTTAAAACATAAGCTCTAAACACGTAGGTACAATTAATAGTACAAATTATTGGATAGTCTAGTTTGTAGTCATATGGTGCTAGCCCACGCAGTCCACCACCAATCCACCCCGACGAATAAAACATGCAAATATTAATTGATATTATAGGTAGGTACTAATTAAGTAGATACCTACCTATATCGACGCTGGAAAGGCAACCTTGCTTATGCGCCAAATTCACGAATATGAGTTATATATATCATTAGAATCGCCTGATTTTTCTCTATCCGTTGATCTCGGTTTCATCCAATTCTGACCATTTTTGATGGTCAATAAGCCATCTGTGATTCCGATTTTTCAGGTTAATAAGCGCACAATTTTAGCTCTTTTTAGAAAATTTGTCTCTTAAGCTACACATAATTTTGTCAGATTGTAGGTTAAGCAATATCTCTTTTCCAAGATATTACGTATATATTTACATAAGAAACTTTGCTTCGCCATGGACCATTGCATTGTTTTGACATCAGACAATTAGCCGCGCTAAAGTTTCTCAAGATATGGGACTTCAGCAATTTATCTCCGCCGCGCCTAAAGCATTATCTGCATATAAGCAATATTATCGAAAAAACTAAACTATGCTATTGGGATATAAGCAATTTAGCTTGGACTAGAATATTTTTAAAGTAGCTCATAAGCAAGTTTACTCCACTGTACATTTTAAAAAAAATCATTGTAAGATATTTTTTGCTTTCATTTACTTTCCACTTTATGGTCACTTACAACGCACTTCCGTACACGTCAAAACATGACGAACGGCGTTTAAGCTACATTTGTTTTAATGCAATGTTGCATCAGACACCGACATTATCAATAGACGCGGCTGCGCACGGGCGCATCAGTCACTCGCGTCTAGTTGACTCGGTTGTTACATGGCTTGCCAAAAATTCATTCTAGCCTGGCTAGGTTGTGATCACCAGCACTTTCAATCTTTTGAAGAATTATTATAAAAAGCTGATTAGGGAGGACTATTATGTTGTGAATGAAATGAATGATTTAAAAATAAAAAACCGGACTGCTGTTGAAAAGACTGAAACAAGTTTTATAGCAGGCGGTACCCATTTGAAAATCATAAACTGAAAGAAAATTAGTGGGTACCACCTGCTATCTAACTTGTTTTAATGTTTTCAACAGCAGTTGAGTTTTTTTTATTTCTTAATCATTTAGTTTTTAGAAGACTAATGTCAAGTTTTGTCAAATGTTTTGTGCTTTGATGTTTAAATTTATGGGAACAAAAGACTTAAGAATAATAATTAATGTCTTTTCACGAAAATTAACCTAATACTTTGATTTTATCGTAAGTAGTTCTTTTATTTATGTAAATCCTTCAATATGCTTACCTATAAGAAACATTATCTAAGCCACGATTTGAGGTCAGTTAGGGGTTCAGAATTTTTGGCAAACTATTTTTTTATGGTTTGATGCATATCACTGAATTATGCCGTCGTTTTTTTCGAATGACTGACGAGTTAAGACATTTTGCTCTGATATTAATTACATACTTTTGGTCCATAAGCAATAAGTGCAGCAAAATTATCAGCTGAACCATGGCCTATAAGAAAATTAGCCTTGCATGAGGTCTGGACATTTATTGCTTAAGCGACAACTAATTTTGTCCCCTGACGTTTTTTAAGTAATATTTTATAGTGAATCTGTGACAAATCCTTTTTTAAATAGTCATGCCAATTTTCAGGCCATTCTGATTAAAATCATATGATTTACGATTTTTTTTCGAAATTTTCAAACTTTGAATCGCTCTCCTGTAAAGTTGCTAAATGGCACATAAGCAAGGTTGCCTTTCCAGCGTCGATATTATGTAGTACAGCTGTTAGGCAGGTTTTAGTTTCAGGGGAGAGAACTTCGCGTGCCAGGCTGAGGTATCACCCTCACATAGTGCAATCAATTTCACCAAGAACCAAGTGGTTCGGTGCCTCTTTTCTTTGCCGCACCAAAAAGATTTGGAATTCTTTACCAGCGCATGTGTTGCCTTTTTCCTAAAGTCCCGGGTCCTTTAAGTGTGGTGTGAAAAAACATCTGATAAGGCCGTGAAAATGAAGGTTACGACTTGTAGCATTATCGGTGTCTGTAATGATGAGCCCCTTCTGAGACTTTACTTAAAGGTCTACCTAAAGTAAAATCGCAAAATCATAACATAACATAACATAAACTCATGTTTATATCTCCGAAGGGGTAGGCAGAGGTGCTAGCACCCATATTTCGCCAGTTTTTGTTTAGGACCCAATGTAACCAATGTCCCAATGCAAAAAATGTAAAGGTGGCGAGCCTATTGCCATTAACCGGGCACTTATAAACCTGCGATTATATATACATTATATCTTATCCTTATAAGGCGTCATTTTACGATGGTGGTTACCCCAATTGTTTTATTTTTGACATTATTTTATACAGAAATAGACTGAATAGATAGCCTGAAATAACACATAGAATTATTTTTATCCCTGAAAAAGGTAAGTAGCAAGAATGGGATCATAATAGCACGCTGGCGAAGCCGCGGGCAATGGCTATTGATATAAGAATAAAGAGTGATTCCCTGGATAAGTATAATATTGACGCCATTGACGCATACATACATTGATTCCTTTATCAAGTCAGAGTCGACTTCGCAGAATATACACTGGCCAAGTTAATGAGTTATTGAATAAAAGACAGGTCAAAAGCACTCAAAACCGGCCTTGCATGAAAGGTTTAATGACAGTAGAGGAAACGCGTGAAGTATGTAAGGACAGAAGCAGATGGCGGTCTGTTGTCTCTGCCAACCCCAGAAGGAAAAAGGCGTGAGCATATGTAGATAAATAATTATATTACGACATTCTACACAGCGCTCCCTAGACCCAAAGTAAGCTTAGTTTAACTAGCTTGTGTTATGGGTTCTAGAATGCTGATAAACATACTTATATACTTTTCTTTTGTAAATACATACTTATTATACGTAGAAACACTCAGACCAATATGCGTGTATGTATGTATGATTCCCCAGATACACAAAGTGAATAATACAATAAAATTAATTTCTGACCCCTGAATCATCCAAATTTCCAACAATAGAAATGCTGAAAGAACACAAAAGCTAGTTTAACCAACAAAAAATACTTAACAAGCAATGTTTCCACTAGTTTGAACTAGAAAATTATCTAGAATTTTCCACAAAAGAACCAATTTGCTTATTGTTGTCGGGTTAAATTGTACGAAAGAAGAGGGTAGACGTACATTGCGAAATCAAATTGTATTGTGCGTGATCATTCGCTCGTGAACCGCGGCGGGGGTAAGACGTGGAGGGTGGGCCGTTGGGAAATGTTTTATACGTATATTTTTAGGTGCCTTGGAATAAATTTAAAATTCAGAAATGTTCACTATTTAAGTGGTACTGTTCGTATGTACTACTCGTTCACGCTAAGTTTGCCGCTGCCAACTGTCATGCGTTTAGTGTTGTCTCACTCACTCAGTTCTAGTTTCAGTGAGACAACGTTATACCGACGTCATTTGACAGCGGGGTAGTAAGTTGTCCGTCTTTTCAAGCTATTTTTCGACCATTTTTTGGCATTTGAAACCGACAGGTTTGCATGAAAGGTTTAATGACAGTAGAGGAAGCGCGTGAAGTACCTATGTAAGGACAGACAGAAGCAGATGGTGGTCTGTTGTCGCTGCCTACCCCGGAGGGAAAAAGGTGAGAGCATAATATGTATGTACGAGTATGTATGTACTTTTTGGCATCCAATTGAACTTAAATTTTGCATACAGGTTCGATTTAAATGACAATTGATTAAAAGTTTGTTTTTATTGGTTTAATTGCAATTGGTTAAGTAGAACTAGAGATACGACCATAAAACGATAAACAACCTCTGCGCAGACAGAGCCGCAAGCATTAGCTACTTACATAAAAACACTCAGACCAATGCAAAATTACATATTTGCACTAACAGGGAATCGAACCCGTGACCTTTAAATTAACAGTCGACTGCACTACCACTACGCCATAGAGGTTGTCATTAATCAAATAAGCATGGTTAATATAGCGTCAATAATTATAACAGTAATTAAAATAATCGTGTCAATTTAAAATAAGATACATATCTAAACAAGTTTTAGAGCTCTTTATGCTATTTATTATTAGGATATACAAATAAATAAAATTAAAATGTTTGTTTGTAATATTAACATATTAGGTTTAAAATAAATGCATATGAGTGTATGCAGTGACAAAAATATTAGATGTTAAAAGATATTTTTTGAGCTAAGTACCTACCTAAACTTACCTAAGTTCCTTACCTAGTTCTTACTTAACTACATTACATCTTCAACTATTAAGTGGGCGCTATTGAAAGACATATGAATAATTTTCATTCGGATATCAAAGTATGAAATATGTGCCATCATCATCTATTTTTGCCGCTAACTGTACGACACATAAAAAAAGGAAATTTATGTCTGTTTGTCTGTTTGAAAACAGCAAGTACTTTTTGAACCTGCTGGACCGATTTAGACAAGACTTCTATGACTGGCAAATACGTAATTTTATAAGGTCTAACATAGGCTAGGTACTTTAATTTAGCAAAACGAATTAGGACTCCGCATAAAAAAAGTTAAACCTTATGAATCTAAAACAGGCAAAGTCACGGGCAAAGCTAGTTTAAATTAAAACTTATAACTTATTCACCGCTACAATTGCTAGTGAAAATATAAATAAACATATTCCGATGACTAATTAGGCTTGTTAATTGCCTCTACCTACCCCAATGCGAAACAGGCGTGATTGTATGTATGTAATTAGATCTAGTTAGTCTTCAAATTAGTATCCTATGGTAGGCTATTATAATAGTTAGGCTAGGAGCTGACAGGCGAGAAATGTAATACCTAATAATTCTATTTAAAATATTTGTAGAGTTATTGATAATTCTATTGAACAAGCATTTGATGAGGCCGTCAAAGTGAGAGCCATCATGGACTATCAGTGTTTGCAATGGTGACTCCCATTCCAGAGACTTGACCTCACCTGAACCTTCACCTCACCTGATGGTATTACCATCAGGTGAGGTGAAGTCATGTTGACGTGACCGACATAAAAAAAAGCCCTAAAATAATCAATTTTACTTCACTATTCGCAATGTTTCGGTCGTTTTTAATCAATCAGTTTAATTGTTGGTATAATATTAACACTAAACGCTTCTATCAAAGAAATTAAAGTTATAAGGGGAAATATTTCTTTGTTTGTAACCGATAAACTCTGTACCAATTCCAAAAATTATTTCACCATAAGAATGTTACATTATCCTTAAGTAACATAGGCTACTTTCAATTCCAATATTTCCACGGGATCAGATCTTACGCGCAACGATCTTAGTTATAAATTTAGCCATCAGCTCTTCGCCTAGATTAGACATAAATAATGCATTTTACAAGCCAACATTGCAGTTATAATTATCTGCCACATGTACATAGACAACTTCCAACACCTCGAACCATTGTATTTGCCCTTTTTCTCTATTATTAATAATTGTTGTTGACTTGGAATAAGTTTAAAAATCCAGTTTTAATTAATTTTAATAAAAACGCAGACTTGTTAGCCGATAGGTGGTTAAATTATACCAATAATATATACAAATACCAATCAAAAATACCAATACCAAATGATGATTCTCTGAACCTTTTTCCCAACTCAGTTGGGGTCGGCTTTCCAGTCTAACTGTGATGCGGCTGGCTTCGATATTATTTTCCGTGGAGCGACTGCCATCTGACCTCCACAACTAATGGTCATTATGACCAATGGCGATAACGAAATTCCAAGTTAGACTAAATTTTAGATTAAAGTTAAAAGTAGTAAGTTAGACAAAAATACCAATCAAATACAATAAGCGGAACTCCACGTCCAAAGTTTCTTTGCCACACGATAAAGACCTGGAATTCTTTACCAGCTCACGTGTTTCCCTCCTCCTACAGTCCCGGGGCCTTTAAACGGGGCGTGAAAAAGCATTTGATGAGGCCGCCCGTCAAGTTGAGGGCCACCATTATGGCACTGTCAGTGTATGTAATTGGGACCCACTTATTCCTGAGACCTTACCTTTAGCTTGACATCAGGCGAGGTGAAGTCATATTGACGTGACCGATATAAAAAAAAAAACGTTCAAATTTTAGACGCAGCTAAGAAATCGGTATGATGCTGATGATAATACTCGTAGATCAAGTTGCTGGCCTATCGGATGCTTTTTGGAGAGTGTGTGCTAAAATTGAATAACATAATTCCCTCAAGCCCCTTTCATTATAGAACAACCAGAAGCATGGTGACACATCTCTGATACATGGTGGATATTCTACTCATAGACATAGAATTTTTTAGCAATACCTTCATGAATCCGTGTTGCCAGAAAGCTACAACCTGGGACTCTTCATGTCCTTTCCGGGGCAAGACGGGGGACACCTTAGTCCCTACACTCGAGAGGGACATCTTAAAGTCTGTAGATGACCCAGAGTTAACTAGGGGGCATGGGAAATGCCTTATTAGTAACCTTATACCGCGGTAATCGAGACTCAAGAAGGCGTGGCGTGCTGTCTTTCCTTTCCTCTCTAGATCCATAGGACTCTTTTTTTTTTTTTTTTGTCGGTCACATCAACATGACTTCACCTCGCCTGATGGTAAGCTGAGGCAAAGTCTCTAGAATGGGAGTCACCATTGCAAACACAATATAGGATTTGTTTATATTTATTGTTTGCATTAGGCCCCCCGCTAATTGGGACTTTTTATCGAAGTGACTTTTTGTGACTTAATCAAGTGCAATAAAAACTATACGGAGTGCGCTCATTATAGTGACGTGATAACACGGTGACAAATAGTTGCAGCGGCAGGCAACACCGGAGTGACGTGACTGTCACTCGCCCTGTACATTACTATGGGAGTCCGCTCACTGCCTTTGTCACTCAGCCGGCATAGTTCTTGCATATTTCAAGAGCACAAAATCACGGCAATCTCGTTGAAGTCCGCCGCTAGGGCCACTACTGATTGCAATTTTATTAAACCTACTAGCATTTCCCCGCGACTTAGCTCACATTAAAACAGGTTGAATAAAACTGCCTTTCCTTAGCATAATATAATTACCGCATAACCACATACCCAGCACAATAAACCTGATTTATAATTACTATTCAATTCAAATAAAACTCTACATAAAGATTCCTATCATGTACAATAACAGCGCGTATTTAATGCCCTCAGCTGTGAGCTAAAGGTCATTGATGTAATTAGTTAATAAAATGACGGCTGCGGCTAGTCATTGTGCTCAAATAATTATATATTTACCTAAGTATTCATTATTGGCTGCCTTGTTAGTTAGCGCGGTGGTAGAGCGTTAGATGTAGTGAGTTCGATTTCTGCTTAGTGCAAATGTGTATGCATGAATATGTAATTGTGTCTCTGCTTATTCAAATTCAAAATATTTATTCGGCGACTTCATAATTATTAACTCTTTTATAATGCATTTTGCCTATTTGACTCCATTGACGCCCATTTGCTAAGGAAGGAAGTGGTTTTGTTATATTTCTAACTCCGTCAATTTACTTCTAATTAATTTCGATGTGGATTCGAAGACAGATTAACTTTCCTTCCTACAGTACCCGTAACCGAGAGCATACTGTCCATGAAAACTCCCATTTGATAGCCACTAAGTGGTAGAAAAAAATATGAGGATAGCTCATAAACATAGTTTTAAAAATATGGAAGATTGCTCTACGAACCGTGCCGGGCTCTGATTCTATCAGCTTTTTCAGGAGCGACTGCCATCTAACCTCTCAACTCCAAAAGGGAAGCCTACACCAAAGCCTCGTAAACAGGTGTACCGATTAGCAGTTGAGGTGAGCTTGGGCTCTGAAGACCTTAGTTGGGCCCCATACACCCCAGTGCCATCAACCAATTACACACTTTTTAATAATTCTATGGTCTTCGAATCAAACCCTAAACCACTGTGGTTTTAAACACACAAACAATTTTTATACGAAATTATACCTAGCACCTAAAAACTTAGTTAATAAAAAACTAATATTTACTTACCAACGAACAACATAACCCTTAAAAGCCGAGCTTACTAAAAGTGTTAGTCCATTAGTACATTACTTTCCCCAAACCAAGTTTACCTATATAAATCACATGAATCTCTAATCTGACAGTAAACAAACACTGAGGCCATTAAAACTTCATTTACAAGTCACTGTCAACCGAAAGTATAAATGAAATTTATTTCCTCACCATTTGTCACTTAGAAGCCATGAAAAATAATCATACAAATAACCAGCATAAAAAAATGTCCCTTCCCCCTTAAAAATATTCGATTTTAAATAAAACAGTACCGTGTTGAAAGCTCTAAGCAAACTGGTTAACACTCACTACTTCGTAATATAATTTTGAATCTGAACACTAATACATATTTCTGTTTCTTTCACACTTCAAGCTACTATATAAGTTAGTGAAGACAGATGCTTAAAGAGGGTCGTATTGCATATCATTAAGAGATGAATCAAGTAGTAACAAGTAACTTAGTTCTGTCTCTGTCTAACTTTGGCTATTGTAGTGTGTATGAAAGGGAAATTGGAATGAAATATGAAAGTCGATTACTCGAGCCTTTTTTGTTATAAAAATATTACGACCATTGAAGGGTTTACGTGGTCCATTTTAAAATAAAGTTGGAGGTTTTTTATAGAATTAGTTATTTTTTTAATTAATTCTTTAATCAATGGTGGTCTGTGTTAATGTAAAAATAGTTGGGGTTTAATAATCATTATAGGTATACCTACATAGTAGGTACCTACCTACCTACTTATTAAATTAGCTGCATGCAAGCCTCAGTGCGAAACATGTAAATTTAAAAAAAAATCGCTCTTAAAAACTATACCTAATGATAGTTTTGGTTTGGTTTCAGCTCATTAAATACCACAATTAAATAATTGGTATAAGTTTAGTCAATCGAAGTATTAACCCTAATTTGCTTATTGAGCATTTTATTGGTGTGCATTCAATATATTGTCAAAAAGAATGTGGGAAAGTGGATTATAAGACAGTCATTAAATTATATCATCAAATTATATTTCTTCCGTACAAAAAATTGTTCAAATTCCTATAAAAATGTTCTCTGTCATCTCTTGTGTGAAATTTTAGTAACTAATAGGTAATAAATAATTGTGAAAAATCTTTTTTAAGTTAAATGGTTTTAAATTGTATTGTCATCAGAACTAAAGACTTCTGCCAAGAAGTATCAGACCAATCAGACAACTGAAAGGGGAATATTTTAAATTACTAGATTTGACCCAAACTAACAGGTCAAGTTAAATAAAACCGCAAAATTCAAATTCATTTGTCCTAGTATTCAGTTAATCACAATTTGTCATAAAAGGTATTCTCCTAAAGTCAACACTAACATTCACTGTAATGCGATTATATCGCAAAGTGACTGAAAGTTGAAAAAGTGCCACTCGATAGATATTCTTTTAGTCTTTGTAATTGATATTGAAATGCGAATGAAACGAAATTCATCTTTCTCTTCCCTCTTTAAAATACACCTACATCAAGTTTGACATTAATTGTTATGCGAATGTTACATGACTGAATTGAGATTATACTGAAAGCAATACGAAAATGAGATTTATAGCCACCAATAAAACGACTATCCACTCCACTCCAACCTCCACTAAAAAATGGATAAAAAGCCCTATGTCCGTTTCCTGGTTCTAAGCTACCCCCCTACCAATTTTCAGCCAAATCTGTTTAGCCGTTCTTGAGTTATAAATAGTGTAACTAAGACGACTTTCTTTTATATATATAGATTACATGATATAGCATGCATTCTACACATGGGTAAACCACTAGGGGTTTGAAGTCGGTCCTCTTTCCTCCATGAGCGCAGGCCTGGGAGTGACGGGTGGAGCCGCCTGTCACCCTAACAGAAGCAGGCTGAGGTATCACCCTCACACAGTGCAATCAATTCTTTTTTTTTTTTTTTTTTTTTTATATAGGACACGTCAAAATGACTCCACCTCGCCTGATGATAAGCGAAAGGCAAAGTCTCAGGACTGGGGCCACCATCACATGCACTGGTAGTGCTACAGTGGCGGCCCTCAGCTTGACGGCCTCATCAAATGCTTTTTCACGCCCCGCTTAAAGGCCCCGGGACTATAGGAGGAAGGAATTCCATCAAGAACCAAGCGGTTCCGTGCCTCTTTTATTTGCCGCACCATAAAGACTTTGAATTCTTTACCAGTACCAATAAGGCTATAATGGTGGCCCTCAGCTTGACGGCCTCATCAAATGCTTTTTTTATACTACGTAGGTAGGCAGTCAAGCACACGGCCCACCTGAAGGGAAGCGGTCACCGTGGCCTATGGACGTTTGCAACACTAAGAGTGACTCACACGCGCTGCCTACCCTGAAGGGAAGGGGGAGGGCTAGGAAGAGGTGGGGAGGCTAGGAAGCAGTGGGGAGAGGAGTATACAGTGAGCTCTTGCGACACTACTTACCGGCGGGAACACAACACGAAGGTTATTATGCCCGCGGTGTTCTGTAGGGCGGAGATACTACCCCAGTCGGACAGCTCATTTTAGACGGGAGATACCGTCGTGGCCTACCTCCTCTAAGTACTTTTTAGGTACTTTTTTACATAGATACCATTGCAATTATGTTTTATAAGCACTTACCTCTATAATTATTCGATAAGTCATATCTTAATTCTATACCTGTATTAAAATAACGCGTATTTTAATAATATAGGTAAGTACATACTCGTAGTCTTATGCAAATGAAATGCAAAATAATGCAAATGCATTTAGGCATATATGTATTAATCAAATGTATAATTACAAATTTGCAACGATTATTAATTTAATTTAATTTAAATATTAAATTCCATGCGTTGATTGCTATCTTGTCACGGCAATCGACTGCATCGTTGGAGGTCACGGGTTCAATTCCT
Organism: Lithosia quadra; assembly: GCA_963576445.1. Lineage (NCBI taxonomy): Eukaryota > Metazoa > Arthropoda > Insecta > Lepidoptera > Erebidae > Lithosia > Lithosia quadra. The sequence continues at coordinate 3,765,460 of OY754901.1, read as the reverse complement.
ATTCAGTGTAAATATTTGCCAAGAAATTGTATATATACCGCTGGTACTCTATTTGTCATTTCAGCGAAATCTATTCAGGCGTTTTGGTATATATGATTAAGATTATATAGGCATAGCGTTACGGGTAGTTGGAGCCCTAAAAAGTCCGACAAAATGGTCATTATACAGAACTTCATATCACCAATGCGTTGTGAAATTCAGATAGCAGTCGCTTCACGGAAAATATCGAAGTACTTACACCGCTTCGTAATAATAATAATGGCAACCCATTAATGTCCCACTGCTGGGCACGGGTCTCCTCTCCTCTAGCGAGAGAGCTGAGAGGGTTTAGACCTTAATCCACACACGCTGGTCTAATGCGGGCTGGTGGATCGGAAACGTCCTTAGAATTTCTTCTAGGACATGCGGGTTTCCTCACGATGTTTTTCCTTCACCGTCAGCAGATAGTAAATCATGTGATTAGCACATCTAAATTCCACAAAGTGAAATTCACATAGGTACTGTCCGGCCGGATTCGAACTCGATACCTCTGAGTAGAGGCCGTGGCCTTATCCATTCAGCTACCATCGCTTCGTAGTTAGTCTAAAAAGCCGACCCCAACTGAGTCGGGCGAAAGCTCGGAGGATGATGATGATAATAAGCATTACTTATACTCTAAAATCTGTGTCCATTACAAATACCATCCAAATCGGTCCAGTCATTTCAGCGTACACGAGTAATAAACATTCAAATTCTACTATTCAAATTTTACTATCTGTCTTTAAACTTGTATACCTTTAGCAACGAAAAATACACCCTTCCTTGTGAATATATTTTCACTTACCCCGGTTTTCACTTCATTTACCTACGCCCGCCCCCTCCGGTTGCCATGGCAACGCACCCTCCTACCTACTAGGGTAATATAATGACGTGGATATTTTTACTTTTTTCAAGTAGATAGACAAAACTTGCTTAGGTAAAAATTGTAGGGTATTTTTTTAATGAAGTTGAGGTTTTTTTACCAAAATAGGCTTACACTGGTGGAAAGTGAGGATGTGGTCTACGACGAATCACGCTTGCCTAGAAGGAACCTATTCACCAGTGACTTGAATATTCGCAGGTTGTAGCTTCCCAGAAACACACTCAGGTAGGGATTTTCACTACTTAGTTATACGCATAATATTAATGTATTAGGTATATAGTTTTCTTTAATTTATAGGTACTATCATAAAATTGTAAAAAATCTGTGTCTGTACATTGGCGATATTTAAAAAAATACTTGGTTTATGTTAAATGAACGATTCTGAACACAAAAATACTTATTTTAATTCTCGTCTGTCTGTTCGCGATGTACGAAAAACTACAGAACAGATTTTGAAAAATAGTATTTTGACGGTGTACTTTGTATTATATCAAGTGTTCACTAAGTAGATGGTGTTAATGGCATTGTTTTGATTTGACCGAGTTTGATTTGAAGCGCAGAAAAGGTTTGACAGATGCGCGAAGCAGTAAAACGCCTCGAATTTCTCGAAAAAACAAATGTTTTTTACCTTATATTCACCATAAACTTACCGATATCAGTATTTTTTCTTAGAACCTTGAAGTGAATATAGTTTTTTTATTTTGAAAAGTCACATCAACCTTAAAATTTTATACATGTTTGATCACATTATTGGTTGAGTAGAATCGGAGATTAGTCAATAAACGTGAAAAGCGACGTCCAAGCAGACGGAGACGCGGGCAACAGCTAGTGCTAAATAAAATATTAAAGTAAAACTGTAAACAGTGAATTAGAATTCCATTTTAGTTCCACCAACGCTGTTCTATATTTTAAAAGTGTTCTTGTGGTATTTTTTTGCTGATTTTCTTGTAAAGTAACCTTTTATGCATACGAGACGGGTTCGGGACGATTTGTTTACAGTAGAGTATCTTATTACTAAAAGAATCACTTAAAATAGCTCACGAGTATCATTAATTAGATTTTTTTAAGTTACCTATCATAACTTATCACAATAAGTAATAGATAGTTAAAAAATACAAAAAAAGAACTTACAACGACTACGACAAGGACATGTTTTATTTTAATATTAACTCCTTTTTTTATTCCACTAGACAATCACTCCGCCCACCTGATGGAAAGCGGTCACCGTGGCATTTGGACGTGTGCAACGAGGAAAATTCTCAAAGGGCTCCTGATACTCAAAAACAGAGCCATATCAAAAAGATTGAGTCGGACCCTTTTATGCCTCATAAAGCACGTTAAGCCTACGGCCTCATATCGGAAATGGGTTATGTAGTCTCGCAATAAATTTTTGTTTGACCTATAGTACTTGCAACTGCTAGGGTTATCACTTCATACCGGCAAAGACACGGGCCCGATTAAAGAGTCGAAGTCATCCTAACTACAGAATCTCAACATCGCAAGTGGATTATAGAGAATTCTCGCAATACATTTTTATTTGATCTAAGTGCTTGCAACTGCTATGGTTGTCACTTGCTACCGGCAACGACACGACGACGATTAAAAAGTCGTGACTACTAAAAGGCTCAATTGATACCACCGCATTGTTCAGTAAACGAAAGCTTTTAGAGACATTAGTGTGATCGAACTGTGGCTAAAGCATTTTGTCATAGACATAGAATTAAGTGGAAGCAAGCGGTCTTCATAATTTATGAGGAAAAAGGAGTGTTTGTTTGTATTGTGCTGGCGTGTTTGACTAGTTGGTTGTCGTGGTTTTGTTTGTTTTGTTACTCTACTGTTATGGTGGAACTACACTTCGCTATTCGCTATTCGCCTATATTAGATTCGATGAAATTCTTATGACTAAACCTTATAAGATAATATCTTATAAGTAAAGTTTGTGTGTTTGTATATTTGTTAAATTGTAAAGGGGTAATCTCGGGATCTACTGAACCGATTTTAAAAATTCTTTCACCAATAGAAAGCAACATTATCCCCGAATGCCATAGGCTGAATATCATCACGTTACTACCCAAGGGAGCGGAGCAATAATCATAAATGTGAACAATTCCGGTAGATTCCCATACATTTTAGGAAAACTGTTAAATGATCAGCATATTATGTGAGTTAAAAAGGGTGCATCGGGGTTCGAAATACGCCACGGGCGAAGCCGGGGTGGGTTAGCTAGTACCTAATATTAGGAGCATTTTTGCTCCAAGGTTTAGCTATACACTACACAGGTCGTACACAGTAGGAGTATTTATCGCAGGTTTATAATTGCTCGGTTAATGGCATTAGGCTCGCCACCTATTACATTGGGACCTAAACATAAACTGGCGAAATGTGGGTGCTAGCACCTCTGCCTACCCCTTCGGGGATATAGGCGTGAGTTTATGTTATGTTATGTTACACAGGTCGTGTGACTGAAAATATATATATAATAATAATAATTTATTTATTTATCAAAGAAGGCTTTACAGTATATATTATCAATAGTCTTATAATTATGGCCAACTTGTAGGTACAGCTTACTAAGATAATAAGTTGCGTGATATGATATCATTATATTTCTTAGTTCACCTTTGACGTTTTAACCTCCGACTGTGCCATGGTTGTACTGTCATGTTGGATCTATATAATGATAGAGGAAATAACTTAATATAGATATAATAATAAATAAATACTCTACGGCATTCTACACAGCGCTATTTAGACCCAAAGTAAGCTTGGCTTAACTAGCTTGTGTTATGGGTTACAGAATGCTGATATACCTACATAGGTACCTACTTAGATACATTTTTTTGTAAATAGGTACCTCAGACCAATAAAAGCGCATTTTTTTTAATCCCACCAACATAAGACGATTCGGTAATCTTATGACGGACTTATGACAGATGCTCGGTTTGGTAGTCTTTGGGTAGTTGGCCGAAGAACTATGTCAGCGTGTGACGTGTTTTGACTTATGCTCAAGAAGCTTCACTTATTTCGTCGCTATTGTTCACAATGGCTCCGTCTATACTTTTTTATTGGCCTGAGATAGGTACATACATAATATATTATACATAGAAACACCCAGACCAATGTAAATATACATATTCATGCATACAAATATTTGCACTGAACGAGAATCAAACAGCAGTCGAGGCCACTACCGTTACGCCACAGAGGCCGTCATAAAGCCTGATATCGTGTTGATAGATCGGGCAGTCACAGGTATTCCTTATGGACACACATTCAATGGTTCTGTAGTTCTCAAAAATTACTATACATGGCTCCAGCATCACCTTAGAAAGTATAATATATAAGCATGTGTTTCCTTCCTCCTATAGTCCCGGGTCCTTTAAGCGGGGCGTGAAAAAGCATTTGATGAGGCTGTCAAGCTGAGGGCCGCCACTGCAGCACAACCGGTGTATGTAGTGGTGACCCCAGTCCTGAGACTTCGACTTTAGCTTACCATCAGGCGAGGTAAAGTCATTTTGACGTGTCTTATATAAAATAAAAAATTTAGGACGTGGCCAACTACCTCATTTGATCAGAGTATTCCTCTTAATAAGTGACATGGTCAAAAGTTCCTACCGCGGTAGCCTAGTGGTCTGGGTAATGGACTGCTGAGACGAGGTCTCGGGTTCGATCCTAGGCTCACCATGGTGTGTACCAATGACTTTTCGATTCTTTTCGAAGTTATGTGCGTATTTACGTTTTGTGTTCATGAATAAAGTTAGTTTTCTTTCTTCTTCTTCTTTCTTATTTATCGCAGGTTATAAGTGCCCGGTTAATGGCAATAGGCTCGCCACCTATTACATTGGGACCTAAACATAAACTGGCGAAATGTGGGTGCTAGCACCTCTGCCTACCCCTTCGGGGATATAGGCGTGAGTTTATATTATGAGTTATGTCACAAGTTCAAATTCCGTCCTTACTGTCAACTTTTACCGACTTAAACCTATAAACAAAACTGCAACTTCAATCCGAGACAAATAACAACTCGAATAATCAGTAAATCTTTCAATTGTGAGCGCATTCACATCACAAATCTACAAGTGCACTCTCCATATCGACACTTGTCACAAATTGCGCCCAGTGCACTGCACTCAACAGCACTCGATGCCGTGCTCACTGCTCACCCCACCCGGGGCCGGTTGTACCCCACGCGGGGTGCCATTGTACCCAAAGTGCATTGTCTCGACTTCGTTACTATTGCATTGTTTTTAATTTTCTTTTATTTTACTTTTTTGTTTTGCGTTTTTGCGGTTTTTGTGGGCGCAGTGTTAGCGGGAGCGGGGTTATACATTGTAACTGACATCTGTATCTATAAAAATGAATCGCTAAAGTGTTTGTTAGCGCATAACTCAACAACGCTTAGATCAATTTAGCCAATACTTATTTTTTATGTTTTTTGAAGTCCAAGGATGGTTATTACGGCGAGAAAAAATGTAAAAGTTAATTAATTCACGAAATATAGTAATGTTAAGAAAAAAATGTTTATAAGAAAGCCTGAACGCCATCTATATTTTTAGTCATGGCAACGGGAACTAAAAATGACTTTGTGTAAATTTTCATTATCATAGAGTAGGTAATAAAATCTCCTTTGTTTCTTTTTGCTGAAACACAAAATTTACCTGATTACGAAAAAAATATTATTGCAATATCGTTTATTGATACCCTGGGTCATTTATAGTTTTAAGGGTCCCCTTGGGTGTACAGTTTCGCTTCTACGGCCAGTGTGCGTTTTAGTGTGACGCTGTTGAGACGCGCCGTAGGTATACTTCAGAAATGAATTACATCGATACAGGACGAATAATCGAGAAAGTTCGATCCAGAAGGTGTTTATGGGACCCGGCCGATGAATTATACAAAAATAAGGATGCAAAAAATAAAGCCTGGGAAGGAATTGTGTGGCGAACTGCTTGTTGATAGGCGAAAAAATTTATAAAATTTATTACTATTTTCTCGTAAATCGGAGAAAGACGTTATGTGTTCGCCTTTCAGTAACCTTGTAGCGTTATAAGGATCAACTACTCTTTTTCGCCGTTGCCTTCTTTTCCATAATAAGTAAATAGCCAGTACTCGACTCGCATTAACCTTCATAATATTGTACACGACTGTCTCAGGCTGGTTTTATCGTCACGCCGCTAGACGCGCTGTTGAGCAGCGCGCTGTTAACAGCGCGCTGTTGAACAGCGGTGCACTATAAAACGAGATTAGTAGCACGCGTTCCGCTGCTGTGGGACAGTCGTGTACAATATTATGAAGGTTTATGCGAGTCAAGTACTGGCTATTTACTTATTATGGAAAAGAAGGCAACGGCGAAAAAGAGTAGTTGATCCTTATAACGAAACGCTATAAGGTTACTGAAAGGCGAACACATAACATCTTTCTCCGATTTACGAGAAAATAGTAATAAATTTTATAATTTTTTTCGCCTATCAACAAGCAGTTTGCGTCCTTATTTTTGTATAATTCATCGGCCGGGTCCCATAAACACCTGCTGGTTCGAACTTCCTCGATTACCGGTCCCGTATCGATGTAATTAATTTCTCAACTGTACCTACGGCGCGTCTCAACAGCGTCACACTAAAACGCACACTGGCCGTAGAAGCGAATGAGCAGCGCGCGTTTGGACAGCGCTGTCGAACATCGAGCGTTTATTAAACGGCGCTGCCCAAGCGCGCGACACAAAAACGCAACATCTACTCCCATATATCTCTGAACGCGCGCGCTCCAACGGCGCTGCCGAAACGCGTAACGATAAGGCTGGTTTTATCGTCACGCCGCTAGACGCGCTGTTGAGCAGCGCGCTGTTAACAGCGCGCGTTTGAACAGCGGTGCACTATAAAACGAGATTAGTAGCACGCGTTCCGCTGCTGTGAGGCTGGTTTTAGGCGCTATAAGTTGAGACCTGACCGCTTCATGTCACCGGCGAGTGTTTCTACAGCGCACAAAAAAATATCGTAAACAAGCTTCCGCCCGAGACGTTACCTACCTGTCTACCTATTTTTTTTGCGAACAGTACGGCACGGGCATTGAGGGGCAGTGCAGGGGGAGATAGCTAGAGAGCCCAAGTCTCAAATTATAGCGCACGTGTTATAGTTATAGTCTAGTTAACAAGTGCTTTTGTCAAAAATCATATCTAATTTTCCGAAAAATAATGTTCGAAGTATGATTTGATTCGGAACAACAAGTACTTAAAATTAGATAGATGGTAGTGAAAAATTTGATGGGGCGCTCACAAAGATTAACTAATGGATAGCTTATTGAAAAATCACGATATTTTTTTTATTGGTCATTTACAAATCCTGTAGGCATCTGAATTTTTTCAGTTCTTAATTTTCATATTGTAATAAATTTAAATTATATAATTCGAAGAACCCTTTTTTGAAATGTTCCCTTTGCTTATACTGTAAGACCTTGCTTTTAAGCAAAATTTACAATTCCAGGTCAACTGGAAATCCACAGGCACTCCGTTGAAAACCTTTAAGGTAGTTTTAGTCGGTTCGATCCCGACAACCACCCCCGATGGCCGACGGGGGTGGTTTCCATGGGGATTTCCGCACGATAAAAAAGTACTTAAGTAATTTAATTTCGCTATACTACTCTTAGCGATTGGAGGGGAGGGGGGGGGGGGGGTTGAGAGTCTGAGGGAGGGGGGTCGTAATGAGGTATTTGTATATTAAACTCTTTGTTTGTCGTACAGGTGCTACAGATTTTGCTGAAGGCGAAACTGCTAGTCTGCCAAGACGACGATTCCGAACTGTCCGAGGCTTCCGTGGTAGACCTTTTCGTAGGCTATAAGAAGTAAGTATTTTTTTTTACTACTTATATGGCAGACAAGCACACGGCCCACCTGATAGGAAGCGGTCACCGTGACCCATAGACGTGTGCAACATTATGTGTGTCACACTCGCGGTGCCGGGCCTGGAGGGAAGGGGCGTTGAGGAGTTTGGGAGAGGCGGGGATTGGGGAGATTTTCGCTTTTTTGATTTTGTTGTCCAACTACTTACCCGTAATTTAATTCCAAATTTTTATTTCTCTTCTCTTTTAATGAATTACCGCTCTAACCAAATCGCTGATCCCACACTGACACCACACCCCACCACATTGTGTTACAGCTAATTACACCAACTGTCGCCGTTCAATTATATCTAGTAATGAATAGCTGTTATATGTACGGCTTTTTGATATGCGAGTATCGGCAGGTTCAAGGCGAGTAAATAATATAGTGTAGGTGGATAGTAACCTCAAACCCTCAGTACTAACATGTAACGTTTTTAATGCTATTACGAACGGACTTCAAAAATAATCCTACTAATATATTAGAAACCATAAAGACTTAGAACTCTTTACTAGCGCATGTGTTTCCTTCCTCTTATAATCCCAGGTCCATTAAGCGGGGCGTGAAAAAGCATTTGATGAGATCGTCAAGTTGAAGGCCCTAATCCCGTTCCTGAGACTTTATCTTTAACTTCCATCAGGCGAGGTGAAGAATTCATGTTGACGTGTCCAATATAACAAAAAAACTCCGTCAGTTGACTTCACCCCGCTGGATGGTAGAAAGCTAGGATAACGGGCCGCCAATTTAGACACCATTCATCCCAAAATGGCGGTCCCTACCTTAATGGCCTAGATAGATGTCTTTCCACGTCCTGCTTAAAAATTGTAAAAGAGCTGAGTCTTATTACTAGTTATTACACTGCAGATTATTTAAAAAAAATTGGTTTATGTTATGTGAATGATTCTGAACATAAAAATAATTTTGTCTGTTCACAATGGACGCAAAACTACTGAACGGATTTTGATGCAGTTTTTATTCGAAAGATCACGAAATCTACCTTAAGTTTGATTGCAATTGGTCAAGTAGAACCAGAGACACGACCAAAGTCGCAATAACCTAGATACATACACACGTGCAAAGCCGCGGGCATCAGCTAGTATAAAATAAAACCTTGAACCCTTAACCTTCAAACAAAATATTACAGCCCTTCTTTATACTTATCTTGCCATCTCTATTTTTTATATAGCGTCATCTCTTTCCCACTAGTAAGGTTATATAAAAGGTTGTATGTAAATTCCCTTATATAATAACAAAGCATATAATTTTGTCCATCTGTCTAGTTCAGTGAACATTGTGGTCTAGTGGCAATTTATGCCCAGTGACAACTCGATACAGTCGTTGAGAAAATTGTTCACTGTGTATTTTTTTGGAGTGAATTTTTGAAGGAAAAATATTTGAAGTTCTGTATAGGTACAGATGCGCACAAAATATATAGCACACAACTAATTGCAATTAAACATACGGCAAATTTCAAGTCTAACCAAGACTTTTGTAATAAAAAACCGCATCAAAATCTATTCAGTAGTTTTTGCGTGATTGCGTCCATCGCGGACAAACCGATAAACGGGCAAGAATTAAAAAAAAATGGTTTTTAGAATCAGTGTCATTCATAACCCAAGTGTTTGTTTTAAATAATAGCTCGTTTACAAATTTTTGTTTTATTCTTATTAACGTCAGAAGATAACAAACATTTTAAAGTAGGTTATAAATACTCTACACTGTAGAAAATCGTAGCCAAAACAATCTACTTATTACAGTAACATATTTTATAGATATTTCTAAGGTGCATGGCAACTAAATACCTCCTTTTTTTTTAATTAAAATTAAAAATCTCTGCAAAATTCTGTTTAAATACATCTTCTCTTAAATTTAATTTTGTTATAAATCTTCAATTTCTAAAATATTTATAACACAAAAAGTGATGATCGCCCCCGGGTGGGCTCGAACCACCAACCTTTCGGTTAACAGCCGAACGCGCTAACCATTGCGCCACGGAGGCCATGCACAGTGGACTGAAAATGGTTTTCTATTAAACCGTAACTATCTTAATATAGATAAGTTTCAGTAGAAGTCAGAGTATATTTTAATACAAGTAATAATAATTATTATTCACTGATACTGATATAATGCTACCGTGCATACTTGGAAATTTCATATTGCTATTATTTGCTATTATTATTTTATTATTGCTCACATATTCATTATTACTGACCTAGGTACATAATTTGACTGCTTATCTATGGTTTATATCAGTAAGTCAAACTCCATTCAATGGTTCACTTTGAACCTCGAAGTTCACTCTTCTACTCTTCCTCCTCGTTTGGCTTATCTTGACTTTTACGAGAGCAATTTCCGTTTATCCTCGTAACCATACCAGAGCAGCTGGAGGTCGGCTTGGCCCCTAGGACTTTAGTGGGGCGTTATATACCCCACCATGTAGAGCCACTCGCGATTTTTGTGAATTTGGAAATCATACGCCGCTACAATTTGTTTGATTGATTCAATCGAGTGATTGTGTACGAAAATTGTCTGCCACCTAAGTAGTATAAAAAATTGCTTAACTTTATGTTTACACTTCTAAAACTATAATCTGTGCTAATATTATATTAGTAAGTAAAATATTAAAGTACCTGACCTTCCTAGCCTCCCCACCCCTTCCTAGTCCTCCCCCCTTCCCTTCAGGGTAGGTGGCGCGTGTGTGACACCCTCAGTGTTACACACGTCCATAGGCCACGGTGACCGCTTCCCATCAGGTGGGCCGTGTGCCTGTCAGCCTACGTAGTTTAAAAAAATAAAAAATAAACCTGATTACAATTAGGTACTGACAAACGGGACTAACCATAAATATTATCTTATCGCTTCGCGCGGGGTCAGATAGTGGTGAGCCAAAGCGATATAATCTAAACAATTTTAATTTATTACGCTTGTATAATATCTAAATAAACATAAATAAAATTAGAAGTTTTTACAGTAAAAAAGTAGCGTAAACACTTTTGTCCCCGAATGTACTGCACGTAGGTATCAATGACAGTTGCAATGCGTTTCTTACTTCACAGTAAAATGGACGCCGCGTGCGCGTTCACCGCTTTTTGTACTTCCAATGTCAAGGTATTTTTATGAGGTACGGAAGAATTTGTAATTAGGTTTAGTGGTCGTATCATAATTACTGGTGTTTCTTTGAGATTTTCGAACGATTCTTTGTTCGCACACGCCGCCAGATGGCGAACGGGAGCTATCCTTACTGTACCTTGTTGCAGATGTAAAAAATTGCACAATTTTCTTTGAAAGTAATACGTAGGAGTTAAGACTTGATTTCCTTTGAATCGGGAATAAATGTACCTAGAACCAACGGTTCGGTGCCTCTTTTCTTTGCCGCACCATAAAGACTTAGAAATCTTTACCAGCGCATGTGTTTCCTTCCTCCTATAGTCCCGGGTCCTTTAAGCGGGGCGTGAAAAAGCATTTGATGAGGACGTCAAACTGAGGGCATCTACTATAGCATTATTGGTGTTTAAAGGTGACCCCCATTCCTGAGACTTTACTTTAGCTTACCATTAGGCGAGGTTAAATCATATTGCCGTGTCCGATAAAAAAATGTTGTATCATGAAAGACCACTGTCTTACGTGCTATAAAATTTGTGCACGCTTTATTTATAATAATTGAATTGAATTAGTGAATTTATGCTGGGTTTAGATGGGTTTATGCCCGGCATAAATAATTAATGACCGATAAATACCCGAAGTGTCAAGGCATTAGATAACTCATCACTGATCGTGATCCAATTTCTGTCCTAAATACCTTGTCTAGTAATAAAGAATTCATTATTTCATCATCCTCATAGTAATTTCCCAGTTGCATCTAAAGTTTGTACTGTGCAACCCGAGGTATGCGTGTTGTTTTTTATTGGTATGTCAGCTTTGCCGGGAGCAACTACCGTTTGAGTTCACAACCTGAAAAAGATGCCTGCGCCAGAGTCTCGCCCGTTGTTTAACCTACTTATAAGGCATAGGATAAGAACACATTTTTATCTATATAGGTACAGGTTTCCAGCACTACCTACATGATATATTATAAACATTATAATAAAACACCAAACATTTACAACTAAGCAATTATGGTATTGCTTTTTCTACACTATGGTATTACTGTCCAATTTAAATTGAAAAAAAAAAAATGGCGCCGTCCCGCCATTTTTTGTTACGTTCAAAAATGACAAAAGTCGCCGAGAGGTCGTCGGGAAACGCGCAAAGACCAAAAATTATAATGCCTGTGATACACTGGTATATAATTTAGACCTATAATTCGGCGGGACATAGTTTTTTTAATGTTTGTACCGTAATTACGATTCGGGGTCTTGTTTGTGAATCTTTCCGGTTTTTTACGAGTGGTGTTCCGATTTTTTTTTGTTTTCGGTTTTGAATGATCATCTTTTGGTGCGCACGCGATGCAAGCGAGTTTGATGACTTGGTTGAGTAAAATTTATTTTTATAACAATCGTAAAATTGATTTTCTATAAGTTTGTGGTTAGGGGTTTATATTTGAATTTTGATGCGGAGCATATACCTAAAACAAATATATTGACATAGGTATTTGTTTTAATTTGCCCAAGAGTTGTATGTGCCCAAAAGTTAGATGAACAGACGACATGAAAGGTAGATTTTTTTATATTGGACACGTCCACATGACTTCACCTCGCCTGGATGGTAAGCTGAAGGTAAAGTCTCAGGACTGGGGTCACCATCACATACCGATAGTGCTACAGTGGTGGCCCTCAGGTTGGCGGCCTCATCAAATACTTTTTCGCACCCCGCTTACTGTAGTAGGATGGAAATACAATTGGAAAAGGAGATGGAAAAGACTGGATGCGAAAAGCGAAGGATTGGATAGGTAGGTACTTATGCGATCCACATTTGGAGAGGACTATAGCCATCAGTGGACTCATCATTATAAATTTATGGACGAGGCTCTCTAAATAGACCAAAAAAAAACAGCCCGCTGAGTTTCTTGCCGGAGTCTTCTCAGGTCTGGGCCGCGTTTCGAACCAGTGGTCCATTTGCTTCTAGTTTTAGATAACTTCGATTTTGACGTTTTGTAAGTGCCGCTTAAAATGGTATATACAGAATAAATTATTTTTGACTTTGACTTTGACTCTGGGGTCTCAGACAGCAGTCGCTTCTGAAAAGTCAAAATCAGTCAATCATAAAATAGAAAACTGGGTTTTTTTCACCCCTCTTACAAAATCATTGTCGCCGAGTAGGCATTGTCGTATAATATCGATTTCCATAATATATTAAGACATGGGCAGGCAGAAAATTACCGATAATGCACTTCGTCAAGTCTTAGTGTCTGCAATATTTAACTAGGCACCGTTTCCATTGTTTGGATCCTACTATCATTATCCTACTTCCTACTATAATAACAATACGGCACTATGTAATACTTCGGCAATCGTTATGCATACTGCAGGCTAAGGAGTGGAATGTCCTGCCTGAGTCTGGACCTGGGAGTCTTTAAGTCTAGAGTGAACAGGTTACTTCTAGGTAAGCGTGCTCCATCGTCGACCATAATAGCATCACTTACCATCAGGTGAGATTGTGGTCAAACACGAGCCTATTACCTACCAATAAATAAAAAAGTTGTTTTTGCGTCCATCGCGAACAAACAGACAAACGGACAAGTGACAAACACAAGTATTCCAAAAAAGTATTTCTGTTTCAGAAACGTTCATAATTATACATGTTTTTTTTTTTATTTACTATGTATAGACACAGCTAATTTACAATTTTACAATTATTTATATTTTCTGCTTAGTGTGAGAATCTAGAGTGAAATCTACAGATGCTGATGATAGCAACCCATTTATGTCCTACTGCTGGGCACGGGTCTCCTCTCCTCTAACGAGAGAGCTGAGAGGGTTTAGGCCTAATGCGGGTTGGTGGATCGGATAAGTCCTTAGAATTTCTTCTAGGACATGTGGGTTGGTTGCCTCACGATATTTTTCCTTCACCGTCAGCAGATGGTAAATCAAGCACATAGAAATTTCACAAAGTGAAATTCACATTGGTACCTACCTACTGTTCAATCGGATTTGAACTCGATACCTCGGTAGAGGCTAGGTATTCACCATTTCGGATCATTCCACTTGGAACCATAGTCCAGAACCATTTTGGTTACTTTCATATAATTAGATGATATTCGCCATTTATTTTATTTTATTTTATTTTATTTTATTTTATTTGGGAAACAAACAGTTACAATGTACGGTCTTATTATGCTTATAAATTACACTTAAACCAAAACAGTTTCCACTCTTAAGTATACATACATAGCGCCTAAAAGATAAATAAAAGATAGATAAATAAATAAATAAATATATATATACATACATATATGTACATATATACATATACATACACACACATACCCATATATATACATCATTACATAAATTACATTGCACAAACAAGCACTTACTCAGTTGACTGTGGGGACCTCATGTGGGTAGTCATGAATCAAGTTTTTAAATTTTGGTAGGGAATTTAATTATAAACATAAAAATAAAAATTTAAACTAACTTTAAGTTCCCCAAGTCACAATGAAAACAAACCTCCTAAGCATTACGACTACGATTCATTTTCCAAGAAAAACCTCAACGTTTTTTAATGAAAAGTTAACTTACATATGTCTTTTCTAACTTCGCTTTGATTGATTGCCTATAATTTGAGTGAAAGTAAATTAGTAGGTATGCATGCATACTATATTCTGAATGGCGCACTATTGTCTAGTCTAGAACGCAGTTAGAATATTTAAAAAATATATTTAGAGGGTTTAAAGGTACATCACCCTCGGACTGCTGTAGAAAAAAAAAGCAAATGACATATAATTTGTCATTAAAAACGAATAATATAATGAGAGTTGAATACGAATAAGGGTATTTTCACCCTCATTAGTCACCCTTAAAGTAAGTATTTAAAATTAACTGTCGATAATTTTTTAAACTAAATGCTAGGTACTGTTGGGTAAATTGCCTGTAGTAGATTTTTTAAGCTCAGTGTATTTTAAATGAAACCCCTTGAGAGAGCTACCAAGATGGCGGCGATGTTCATTACCTTATGATAATATATATATACCTAGGCATGGACCTAAGAATAATGCCTAGGCTAAAAGCTTACTTTACCTTGGAATTATTTAGTTATTTCGCCAAAAGAGAGTTTTTAATTTATTTTTATGGATAATAAATTGTTGCAATAAGAAATAGTAAATATTCTAGGATATTGTACACAGCGGCATCTAAGCATTGCATAGATAATATTCTGTAATACCTAGCTGACGCCCGCATGGATATCGGTTAACTTACACGTTTTTTGTTTTTCTCCGTTTCTACTCAACCGATTTTGATCAAACTTACCTAATATTCTAAGTCTGACCAAGACCTTTCAATAAAAAAAACTGCATCAGAATTCGTTCGGTAGCTTTTAAGTCCATCGCGCACAAACAGACAGAGACAATAATTCTAAAAAATATATTTTTGCGTTCAGAATCGTTCATATACTTAGGTACTAACATAACAAATAATTTACAATTTTATAATCTACTATATAAAAATAAGTCGGGTTTTCCTTCCTGACGCTAAAACTCCAGAAAGCACGAACCGATTTTCACGGTTTTGCATTCGTTGGAAAGGTCTCGGGCTCCGCGAGGTTTATTATAAACCTTGCTATAATAGCAAACAACCACGTGGGTGGAGCCGCGGGCAACAGCTAGTAGTATATATAGATTATAACATAACAACTAATTTACAATTTTATAATAGTATAATATAGATAGTACCTAGGTATAGATTATGGTCTGGAATAACAAGGAACAGGATCATAATTCCACGTGAGCGTAATCCGGGCTAGTAAATAATATTATGTGTAAAATAATTCAATACAAATTCCACATAATATATAGTTTCCTATTTGAATACAAAATCAAGTAATTTTACTCACAACGACAATATATCGATACACAAAATGACAGTAGTATTAAACTCAACAGAACTATACAATTAAGACTCCTAACTAGATAACAGCTAAAATGCTCAATTATTATAAGTAACTGTCAGTTTAACAGTTAATAAAGAGTAAAGCAAGGTTCACACTGCAAGATGGCGAGCGAGCGAGCTGGCGGGACAACTAAACGAAATTGGGTGAACTAATAGTCCAAAAAACAAGGCCGGGAGCGACACACGCTTACGTCACTATACAATTGCCTTCGGCTTTGATAATGTACCTTTCAAAAGGTGAAACAATTTCTTCAATAACTGCACTTATTGAAGTAATTTTTGGTTCCGAAGATAACTTCACACATATAAACCAATTCACAAATGTCCGCCTCTCTCTTTGAATATTAGCTATTAACTTTAATAGTATAAAAATAGCTTAGGTATCTCTAATAGTTCACGGTGTAAACCGAAGTATGAAAAACCTTTTCAAAGAAAAAAACCAATTTCAACAGACCAAATTGAAATGGGACCACACGGGAAATGCCAGCTATCAAATAAAAAAAGAATCATCAAAATCGGTTCAATCGGTTGACAGTTCTGAGGTAACAAACATAAAAATTGCAGTCGAATTGAGAGCCTCTTCCTTTTTTGAAGTCGGTTGAAAAAGAGGTGAAACGATGCTCGCTTAGTTCGCTAGATAGCTAACGGTATGACCTACGCTTTATACGTTAACAACCAACCAAGTTGAACTCCACATCCATAATAACACATATAACAGCAAAGCTCTTGAAAAATAAGTCAGTTAATAGTTAATAAATACATAGAAAATTATCGGTCATTGTAGAAGAGACTCGCCACGCGTCCCCAATCAGGAGACACGAGGTAGAATTTTAAATTTGAATAAGCCAATTAGATTTCGTAATTATTACTCGAACGGGACGTTCCACAATGACGTAATTAGACGGTATTTGTGAAAATTTAGTTAATTGGGAAGATTGTATGTAGGTAGTTATTGAGTGAATAAGCCTCCTGAATTATTTGTTACACGGATAAGTGGCGTATTGGAATTAAGTGTAGCATATTGTATATAATTGAATCGTAACTGGGGCGTAATATTATATGATAGGTTTATGTAGGTACTCGTAAATGCGAGTATGTATAGAATGTTGAAGTATGACGTCACATAATAAATGTCAAATAATTTACTACTAGTGGAGGGTTAAAATAAATAAAAACGATAAAATAAAAACGAACCCATTTTTTAACCGATTTCAAAAAGGAGGAGGTCCTTAATTTGACTGTATTTTTTTATGATTATCTCAGAATTTTCGACTGGGTGAACCGATTTTGATGATTCTTTTTTTATTTTATAGCTGGCGCTATTCGTGTACCTAATTCCATTTCAATTTGATCCGTTGAAGTCAGTTTTTATTTTTAGATTTTTTTTTTCAATTATAATTTCTAGTTAATAAGATGTCGTACAAAATTGTACATAATGGTGGAACCACACATCGCTTTTCGCTATTCGCCCATATTGTATTCGAGGAAATTCTTATAGATAACTAAACCCTCCACAATTCATCATAGAAGAGTGACTAAGGCGAATATTTGTGCGAATAAAGCAAATAAACACGAATAAGCCCGCCCACTTCGATTTGTACACGTGAATAAACGAATAAATATATATATCTCATCAGTTGTCCTATTGGTTTCATTTTGTTTGTTATTTTTGGTTCATTGTTATTACTTTTATTTTGTATCTCTTAATGTACGCTTTTTAATTTTGTCATGCTGAGTACACATGTTTTGGAACTCAATCTGGAACCGAACCTTGAAATGGTATTTTGTAAAAATTTTGATTGTTTTCTGTTTTGTGTGCCAAATAAATAAATAAATAAATAAAGGCGAATAGCTAATAGTGAATACCGAAGTGTGGTTACACCATTAAAATAACAAAATATCTGTCTGTTTGCCACCCTTGTGCAAATTGTTGGCAGTTTGGACCCTTCCATCACACGCTGACCACTGATATGTAGCAAATAAGATTATAGCAACACAGTTGCTATTTATCAGATAAATAAATAAATAAATAAAATGTTTATTTCATTCTGGTAAGTTACATTAGATACATTTCGTAGAGTACAAAATCATTAGCTCCCGATCTACATCAGTATATAAAGTTAGTTTATATGAATGTATCTTAACGTCTATTTTACATTTTATTTAGCTTTTACACATTAGCAATTTAGTCAGATTTATATAATGAGATGTAGATCAACTTGACTAACCTGGGACCAGCCTGATCTAGGTTTATGTCAAACCTGTGTTTCAGACCTTCTCAGTTCTCATTTTACATTATCATAGTGCTAGTGTATGTTAATTTATATAATATTAATAAAAATTAATCCAGACTAGATGCTATAAGCTTACAGTCAAAATTTTACTTTACAATCTCCAACAACTCTTCCGTGTCCTCGTAATCTAGTTTTTTTAGGTAATCCGTCACCAAAGCCTTACAGTCTCTATGATTTAAGTTACTGATGGTTAATTTCTTATTTAATTTATTGTACAAATAAGGTCCCAAAAATATATGAAATTTATTGACATAAGCATGTTGGAAGAGTGGAATGGGGCAAACCCGATTCCTCCGTCGTGCTAGCCCAGTCTGTTCAGGTGGCGTGAGTTTGGTATGCTGGTATAATATAATACTTAATATAAATAATTGTCGTACTGAGAGTATATCGCATTCCGTATACAGTTGATGGGTGGGAAATCTGCGCGGCCGAAATGTGGCGACCTTAAGGAGGGCTCTTTGGGAGCGTTCAAGCGGGAGTAGGATTGAACCCGCGGCACCACCCCATGACGTTATGCAGTACGTGATAATGGATTGACACAAAGCCAAATATATCTGTTTTATTAGCTTGTAATTGGCTATAGTACGTAGGTTCTTAAAAATGTATATTAGTTTGCGTACTCTTGTACATAGCAAGCTTGTTTGTTTACGAAAATTTAGGTTTTTGTCAATCGTGACGCCGAGATATTTTATGTCATCGGTTTTGTCTAAAGTGGGACACAGACACGGTGCGTCAGCAGTTCTACACCTATGCGCGTGTAGGTTTAGGTTGTTCATTGTTTGATAATTGTTGCGCATTGTGAATAATACATATTTTGTCTTGTCTGCATTTAATGTGAGTAGGTTTTCATTAAGCCAATTTGTCACAAAATTAAAAGCACATTGGGCGTGACTATACAAGTCTGAACGTGATTTTGCGGCGATTAACAGAGCTGTGTCATCAGCATATGATATTATCATACCGTTATGCAATGGGGTGGCGCAGAGGTCATTAATGTAAATCAAAAATAAGGTACTACCTAACACACTTCCCTGTGGGACGCCATAGTTACTGTTAGACATCACATTGCTAGTGCGATCCCCAATTTTTACCGATTGCTTGCGATTACTAAGATAGTCGACGAATAATTGGAGTTGAGTTCCTCGTATTCCGAGAAGTTCAAGCTTTCTTAGTAGAATAGTGCATGAAATACTATCAAAGGCTTTGGCAAGGTCGAGGAAGATACCCATGGTATGCATGCCCTTATCTAGATTGTTAGTGACATATTCTGTTAATTTCTGAACTGCCTGGGTGGTGGATCGTGCTGGCCTAAAGCCATACTGACAGTCCGATAGGAGATTATTTTTCTCTAGATAGTTTACTAATCTGCTATTAATAAGTTTCTCCAGAATCTTTGATAACCCTGTTAAGACAGAGATAGGCCTATAGTTATTAACACAAGTCTTATCACCAGATTTAAACACTGGTGTGACAATCGCTCTTTTCAGTTCATCCGGGAATATTCCTTGAGTTAAGCATAATTGGAATATATGGGTCAGAGGAGGTGCAAGAAGCAGCCTAAATGCTTTAAGTATATTATTAGGTATGTTGTCCGATCCCGTAGCACAAGTATCTTTTAATCCTGTAATGATTCTTATTATTTCCTGAGTGTCAGTATCCAGCAACACGAAAGAATTTACTGGAGTGTTGGTAGGTCGGTATTTTGTATTATTGGAGCGATTGCATGATTTTAGTGAGTTTACGGCTAAGTTTTTACCAACGTTTATAAAGAACTCATTGATATGGTCGATGGTGTTGGGTGTGCTTACATCTGGATATAGCAGCTCGAGTGGTTGGTCAAGTGGTTTCGTTCTAAATGTATTTGTTTTTAAAAATTTCCAGATAAGCTTACTATTATTGCCAGCTTTTTGCAACTCCCTTCTCTCAAACTGATATTTCAGCTTTTTAAGAAGCTTGTTGCAAAAGTTTCTGTATCTTTTATAGGTAACAGCAAGTATTTCATTATCAGGCGTTAGTTTTAGCTTAAGATGCAAACTATCCCTATGCCTTATGCAGCGAACAAGCCCAGGTGTAATCCATGGTTTAATATTCTTATATTTCCTAGGTACTGTTTTTCTTTGTGTATTTTGTTGTATGACTGCTTGCAGAGAATGAATAAAGTAGTTCAGTGAAGTGTTTGGATTGTTAGAGTTAAAAACTGGGTCGAAATTAAGCTTACGTAGGTCATATTCGAGGTTAGACATATTCACTGTTGTTATGTTATGTGTGCATTTTTGCCTAGGTAAACACGTTTGCATCGCCAGTAAAATAGCTCTATGATCAGTTAGCCAGGAGTTAGTTACTAAGGTCTTGGTCGATAGTTTAGACTTTATAAGGATATGGTCCATGCATGAACCGGTTTGGAATGTCATGAAGGTATGAGTAGGTAATAGGCCGTGGGATGAACACATGTTAAGGTATCGGTGCGCATTTTGGTCTGCGTGCTCAGGAACGATATCTATGTTTATGTCCCCAATGATAATAATATTTTTGGTAGAGGATAGATGTTCTAGTGTCCTATTTAAAGCATCTAAAAAAATTTCTATACTTTGTGAAGGAGGGCGATATATCGCAAGAATTGCTGTATCAGGTTGAAGTTTAACTATCAGGCAGTTGCTGCCATCTAATAGCGGTTCCTCAATGGTACAGATAAGATCCCGTTTAATATAAACTGCAAGACCATCATTCTGATTGATATAATTGGTTGAGGTATGTGACAAGTATCCTGGTAAGGCGGGCATATTATGAGCGTAATCTGGGAGCCAGCATTCTGTTAGTATAATTACATCACAGCTTATATTAATATCATGCAATAATACTTCCAGTGCGTTCATATTTTGGTTAATGCTACGAATATTTTGTGTTAGTAAAGTTAACTTGTTACCAGACGATAGAATTTTCTTACAGTCCATAGCAAAACAGACATGTGTTTCAGACACGGAAAAATTATCTAGATCATCTAATAGCTGATTACATGTCATAATAGTAATAATAAACAAATAAAAATTACTTCGAGTGTGCTAAAATAAAAAGGTTGTTGGTGACGCTCTTAGGCGCCTTCATAGTCAATAGAGTTAATATAACTAGCTTCGGCATATTTGCGTGCTGGGCAACTCTCATCACCTGTTTGATGGTCACATTTCCTTTTGAAACGTTTACACGTCGCGCATACTGGGGGTGTAGATTTCTTAGTACATTCCTTGTGGGAATGTCCACTCTCTCCACAGTGATTGCAGGTGGGGGTACTCTCACGGCAAAACTTTGCTGCATGTCCGAACAGTTGACAATTAAAACACCTGGTCACAATGGTAAAGTCCCTTACAGGGCATGATGTCCAATTAATGAATATGCGGCCCTGGTTCACTAAAACCTTTCTGATGGTCGGGGGGACTTCAATAATATAATTACAGAAGGAAGGATTTTTCTTACCCGATTTATGGCTAATTTTGACTGACTCCGCAAAGGACTCCCGTGTATAGTTCGGCACCTTATCTGAGAGGTTCTGCTCATAGATACAATCTAGTAAATCTTTTTCGCTCAAGGATAGTGGGACACCAATAATTATGATCCTTGGTCTGCGCTTTGATGGTTCTTCAATTGTTAGGCCAGAGGAAGCTAATTTGTTGGAACCCCTCAGTTTGTCGATGTCCCCTTTATTTTCCGTGCTTATTAGTACACCTCCATTTCTTACCTTCTTTATGCCACGGACTTGCAGTTTGAAGGCTTCTGGTGAAATAATTTTTTGCACAAGTGCCTTGGTCTCGTCACTGGTCTTGGTTTTGTCATTGGGGTAAATAGCAATGGCACTCAGGTTTGCTGGACGGACTGGATTATCAGCTCCTTTTTTAACGATGTGCGCATAAGAGGTCAGTTCGGCTGGCTGCATTTTCGTCTCCACAGTCTGCTTAAGTTGTTCTATTGCCTTGGTGTGACCCTGTATGGCCTGAAGGTACTGTATTCTATCATGGGCCTGAATCATTTTCTGCTTAAGGGACTGGTACATGACTGCCATCTGGGATGTCCCATTTGATACCTTTCGACACAGATTGTTTACTCGGAGCTTTTGGTCCGAGTTCATTTTTCCTTCCCCAACTATTGCGCAGACTTCGTTTAGAACGTCATCTATGGTTCTCATCCACCTCTGGATTTCTTCCGTTGGAACTACTTCATTCGGCAAGTTATTTTCGAGAGCAGTTGGTAAGTCTGCAGGTTTAGGAGGGTCCCGTTGCGTAGGCGTCGGCGGTGGACTTCGGTGCATCATTTGGCTACGGCTAAACGGGGAGTTTGCCATAGTGAATTAATGTAGATGACACACTTTGTTTGTGATTAGTTCATTTTTGCACAACAACAAAAATTGTCAACTCTGAACAAAGCATTTGCGGTCACGACACACTTTTTGATTTTACCTTATACTGCAGTTTAATTGTATTTTAGTAATTAATCGCAGCTATTTATTATTATATAATTAACAAAATGCACGTCTGCATAGCAGCGTTACGAATGACTAAGAATCGAAAAGAAAGATGGATTTTGATTAGGTACTTATTGAGTTATATTCTATTAAAAAGGTCAAATAAGTGTTTATTGTAACTATTTTCATATTGAAAAGATTTTTATGTCGATCACATCAATATGACTTCACCTCGCCTGGTGGTAAGCTAAAGGTGAAGTATCTGAAATGGGGGTCACCATTATAAAACTAATAGTGTTATAATGGTGGCCCTCAGCTTGACGGCCTCATCAAATGGTTTTTCACGCCCCACTTAAAGGGCCCGGGACTTTAGGAGGATGGAAACACGTGAGCTGGTAAAGAACTCCAGGTTTTGATGGTACGGCAAAGAAAAGAGGCACCGAACCGCTTGGTTCTTGATGGGTAGACAAGCACACGGTCTAATTGATGGGAAGCTGTCACCGTGGCCTATGGTTCAGTGGAACACTTGAGGCGTCACACTCGCGCTGGAGGGGAGTTTGGTAGGGATTGGGGAGATTAGGAAGAGGGAAGTTGGAGTTTTATATATTATTCTCCTAGCAGTATCAATCACACTTCAAATAAAGTTTGGTAAGGGGAAAATCGATTTAAAGCAGCGAGGGCGCCGCCGCGCGCCGTGTGCTCAAAGTAGCTAACGGAACGAGAAACCTCACGCTGCTGTTGACCCTCACGGTGAAGTTGATTTTGTCCCCTCCTCCTTCTCCTGCGTTGTCAGCACCGAAACTCTCTCAACCACCTTTCTCCAACCCCCCCCCCTCCCCCCCACCCTATAACTACCTCGCGAAGAGCGAAGCGAAGCGATGGCCTATCGCTTCCCATCAGGTGGGCCGTGTGCTTGTCTGTCATCTAAGTGGTTTAAAAAAATCTACTCAATCCCATACCCCACCCCTCAATAGACTCGGTTGGCGTAACATAATTAGGGAATTAAATATCAGTCTCACACTTTTAACACAATATTTTGACTGAACCCCACACTGTGAGCGCGTGGCATATTCAAACCCGATTAGGTAACCACTGAACTTATTGAATAAGCTGGCACAGTAACCATCATGAACCTTTTTCCCAACTCAGTTGGGGTCGGCTTTCCAGTCTAACTGTGATGCGGCTGAACTTCGATATTTTCCGTGGAGCGACTGCCATCTGACTTCCACAACCAATGGTCATTATGACCAATGGCGATATCGAAGTTCCAAGTTAGACTGGTTGGACTTTTGTGGGCTCCAACTACCCGTAACGTGGCACAGTAACAAGAAAATGGTTTAGAATGAACTTGATCAGTGTTGAAATAAAACGATTTGACGACATCTTTGGTGGAGTGGTGGTAGTTCGACTACTGAGTCAGAGGATGTGGGTTCGATGCCCGCTCAGAACAAATATCTACTACTGTGGTGTAGCGGTAGTGCATGCGACTGCTACGTAGGAGGCGCGGGTTCGATTCCCGCTCAGTGTAAATATTTGTATGCATGAATATGTATATTTGCATTGATCTGGTTGTTTCTATGTATGTATGTATAATAAGTATGTATTTACAAAAGAAAGTATTTAAAAGTATGTTTATCAGCATTCTAGAACCCAAACACAAGCTAGTTAAACTAAGCTTACTTTGGGTCTAGAGAGCGCTGTGTAGAATGTCGTAGAATATTTTTTTTATATTCAGTCCGTCAATAGACTTCATCCCGCTGGATGGTAAGAAGCTAGGGTAAAGTCCAGAGATACAGGCCGCCATTTTAGACACCATTCGTCCCAAAACCAATTTAAGTATGTATGTAGGTTTGGGTATATTTCTATGTATATTGTGAATTTTCAGGTACAAGATAATATTAGCTATCAGATTGATAACATTTTGAAGAAAGGCCAGGTCGAAAGTACTCACAACCAGCTAAACATTTGTAATGAAAAAAAAACTAAAGTGACAGAAGCGAATAGCATATGCCAGAATCATACAAAGATGTTGCCTCTGCCAACCCCAATGGGTAAGAAATGTGATAGTATGTATATAAAATTAAAATTTCATGTTATTTACTTTACTCTAGCTATCTTTTTGAAGGGGTAGGACACGACGGTATCTCCCGTCCGAAATGAGCTTTCCGACTGGGGAAGTACCTCTGCCCTACAGAACACCGCCCCATAATAACCATCGTGTTGTGTTCCCGCCGGTAAGTACGGCAACCAGAGCTCACTGTACCCCCCCCCCCTTTCCCTTCAGGGTAGGCAGCGCGTGTGTAACACCCTTATGATCGCTTCCCCTCAGGTGGGCCATGTGCTTGTCTGCCACCTAAAAAAATCTTATACATCATTATTATCCGAGTATCAAAACCTGTACATAAAAAGATTACGCTCTTGATTTGGTTTATCGTGGCTTTTATGGGAGCGACTGCCGTTATACCCCTAACCCCGGAGGAAAAGCCTTCGCCTGCATCAAAAGGTGTAGGTACCGTCTTGAAGATAAGTTTAGCCCCATACATCTTAAAACTAGCTCTATATTATCATAGAGTCGTCACTCACCCCTCTTCCCTCAAATAACTACAACAAATCTCTTAATAAAACAATTACCATCATAATTCACCCTCTAATTATTTGCATTACCCCCCACAGTGCGTGTAATCCACTACACCCATGGGATTATTCCATGTCGATTGATGGGAAACGTATGGGGATATCAAAAGTATTAATTGATTTCATTGTCATTTTATGAGGGTGTGATTTTGCCATGGGACTTTGGGATAGCTACTATTGGCCTGCGGTTCTGCCCGCGTGGATTCGTGATAATGTTTTTGTCATCCATGGTATTATAGTGATATGCCTCTTACGGAAGTAAGACATGGCGATATCTCCCGTCCGAATTGAGAAGTCCGTCTGGGGTAGTACC
The DNA here is from genome assembly GCA_963576445.1 of Lithosia quadra. Taxonomy (NCBI): domain Eukaryota; kingdom Metazoa; phylum Arthropoda; class Insecta; order Lepidoptera; family Erebidae; genus Lithosia; species Lithosia quadra. The sequence continues at coordinate 3,739,949 of OY754901.1, read as the reverse complement.
TCTGCCCTATAGAACACCGCAGCCATAATAACCATCGTGTTGTGTGCCCGGCGCGGTGGTGAGAAGGGTAGCCAGAGCTTACTACCCCACCCCTCCTACAACTCCCCCCTAAACGCCCAACCCCCCTTCCCCTTTTTTTTATCGTGCGGAAATCCCCATGGATACCACCCCCGTCGGCCATCGGGGGTGGTTATGTCGGGATCGAACCGACTAAAACCGCACGCCGTCTCGGGCCTTAGTTACCGGGGTGTAAGGTTACCCAATGGGCATATCCCTCGCACCCCAGCTGATCCCGGCCCATCTACGGTTTTAAGATGGCGCCCTCGACCCTCCGAAAGGGGGGGTGGGGGAGCATCGCGCCACTTCACCTGATAATAACTGAAATTTTTTAGAATTATTTTCGATTTGTTTGATACTTATGGCTGAACAACGGTAGCTGAGTCAGCTAGTAACCTATTTATATGAGTCTTAGTTGGTATCTTATGTTTGGTGTCCAATAAACAGTAGATATTTTTTTTTTTTTTATTTATTTATTATAAGCCCCGCAAGTTGATATTGCGATTGGCGGCCATCTTGGTGACGTAGTCGACGTCGCACCGTCAGTACCGTTCGCAAGATCAGCCCGCGCTTACGTGCTTACTGCTTACGCGCATCGAGTATCTATTTGTTAGAGCCTTTTGTTGTTTTTGTTATCCTTGAACTGAATTATTATAAATAATAACAGAACAACTTGGTTTTATTTATAAGCTGAGAGATGTAGTAATTAAAACACGATTCTGGACGCAGCTTTAGGTAGTCTCCGTGGCAAAGCGGTAGTGAACTCGGCCGCTACGCAGGAGGCGCCAGTTCGATTCCCGCTCAGTGCAAATATTTGTGCGCATGAATATGGGTATTTCCATTGGTCTGGTCGTGTCTCGGAGAGCACGTTAAGCCGTCGGTCCCGGTTGCCACACGAATATCTATGGCAGTCGTTACGCGTTGTTGGCGCCCTTAAGCGTACAGAAAATATCGAAGTTAAGATAAATCAGCAGTTAGACTGGTCATTCTCTGAACCTTTTCCCAACTCAGTTGGGGTTGGCTTTCCAGTCCAACTGTGATGCGGCTGAACTTCGATATTTTACGTGGAGCGACTGCCATCTGACCTCCACAACCAATGGCGATATCGAAGTTCCAAGTTAGACTGGTTGGACTTTTGAGGGCTCCAACTACCCGTAACGACTGCCATAGATGTTTGTATGGCAACCGGGACCGACGGCTTAACGTGCTCTCCGAGGCACTAATAAACCTGCGATAAATACACACATAACTTCGAAAAGCATCGAAAAGTCATTGGTGTGTGCCATAGTGAACCTGGGATCGAACCCGAGACCTCGTCTCAACAGTCCATTACCCAAACCACTAGGCTACCGCGGTCTTCAGCAGTTAGACTGGTATAGTAGTAATAAAAAATACTCGTTCCTTTAAATTTGTTAAAATTAAATGAAATGAAAGTTTATTTGTCAAAATATGGTGAGGTATAAAGAGTTTAAACTTTGCATTGTAATTAATAAAATTATAAAATACATATAAACCCATGAACCTAGCTTATTTACTTTTTATCACCAATTTTTTTTGCTATCTGTCCTTTTATGCAGCGAATGACGTCACGTAGCTGTTATTTTGACAAGGTTCCGTCGCAATATCAACTTGCGGGGATAATATAATAGAAATTTACAAAAAGTTAGAAACTTTATAATGCTACATAAACTCGTTCGAGTTTTACTGGGCATTATAATATATACCTATCTATCTATCTATATCCAACTAACCATATCACAACTGAGCACAAAGCCAGCACGCTCAGTCAATACGCACAATGGTCTTTAATCAGACGGCCAAAGAGCGAACCCAAGCGAGTGACGTCACGTGCCATGACGTCATTACGTAGGGTACCTAATTAACTGGAAACTAAGTAGCCCCGTGGCTCTTTCCACTTTGTTTAAACTTTGAAAAGTTTGAAAGGACTATTTTGTTAAAGAAAATTTTGAGGAAATGTGTAGAAAAAAAGGTCTCCTATTTTGTGCGGCATTCCCTACGGATACCACCCCTGTCACCACGGGGGCGTTTATGTCGGAATCGAATCGACTAAAACCGCACGCCATCTCGGGTCTTCCTCGCCTCGAATTTTTTTCCTGTTCTTGTATGTATTATTATGTTTGTTGTAACAATGAAGAAATATTTTTTTACGATTTTGATGAAATTTACGATAGTAATGATGTAGAGTCAGAGGTCAAATGACAGTCGCTCCCATCAAAATCAACCTATCTGAACATGCATACTCTATGCCCCAGATATGCGGGCGTCCCATCCAAGTCATAAAAGCCAGTCAGAAGTCAGTTCCGTAAAAGCCAAGATAAACCCTTTAGAAGTAAGAAAGTAGACTTCGGATGCTAAAGATAAAGCTTTCGATTCAACTGAGATTTGCACTCAGATAATGATGACTTTGATGACTGTATATCCTTCCATTCATGGTCAAGGAAACACAGGTGCGCAAGAGTTGATCGTTTCGACAATGTATCGAACAAGCAGTTTAAAAAGCTCATTATAAAATATAATAACTGTTTCATAACAACATATTCCTTACAACACTTTTAAAAAACAACTCCATACACAAAATAATAATATAATACTGAGCCATAACTGAGCAAATCAAATTTTCAATCGACGGTCAGTGATTTTAAAACTTCGAAAGGAGAACGTGAAAAACTGCGCGCGCAGCTCCGGGCAAAAACCTCGGTCCGCGGCGCGTTTGGTGCGAGCGAGACGGTATGACGAGTGAGCGAGAGATGGGAGAAAAACTTGCGTCGGCGCAACCACGCTCGCATATCTGGGAAGTGGGCGGCATAGAGTATGCATGTGCAGATAGGTTGGTGTAATTCCTTCAGAATTGTTTTGTTAAAAATCTAGAGTAGTTTTAGTAAAGACCTACTTTACGTTTAGATATTACCTACGAGCTGATGACCGGGACTCCGAACGCTTGGAGGTCAATTATCGTTTCTTAACCATATCTCGGAATCTAATTAACGAATTGTAATCCAACATATAGCAGATTTTAAGTCTGATTATAACTTTCAAATTGAAAAAGCCGTTCCGAACATACAGAGAAGAACTCGAAAAAATATTTTTATGTTCAGAATCATTCATTCATAGTGCATGGCATCAAACTTGGCAAGGTTTTGGAGTAGTGGGGCCCACACTATAACCCAAGAATTTTTTTAAATGGGTATCTCCAATCCAATATATCTCAGCTAATTTACAAATGAAAAATCAGTCAATATGAGATTTCAGCACCTACCTAAAATAACAAATATCTAAATTAATATGTGAATAATAATTAATCCTTTCTTTCTTTAAAAATAAAAGTTACCCAAATAAATGAAACACGTATCGTTTCTATTGTTGACTTAACTAGTTGTTTTACTTCTGTCGTGGCGTTGTGGTAGAGCCATTGAGGGGAAGAGCGGTCGACTGCTAAGTCAGAGATAGCGGGTTCAATTCCCGCTCTGCATTCTAGAATCCATTACACAAGCTAGTGTCTAAATAACGCTATGTAGAGTGCCTCACAATATACGAGCGCGTAATTTTCTTGAAAAAATGGACAGTATTTTACCTATTTCCCCATCTGCAGCCAACATAATCTTAAAACAAGAAACACGTTGGTCGACCGCCATAAGTCGCTTTTGATGTATACGGCAAAAAGCTAGCCTGAGAGCCTAGTCCATTCAAGCCTAGATTTGTTTATAATTAATTGGTATTTTTACTTTTTCCGCTCACCATACATCACGCTATGCCGCATTTGTACCAACCTACCACGTATGGGAAAGTACTTTTTTAGACATAAAACCATTAGTCACTACGTACCAACGAGGTTGAAATATTTCCGTCTTGTAACTTCTTTCTTTGGACATTTGATCAATATTATGAATATTAAACTGCCTCGATAGTAAGTACGACGATAGTTACAAGTTTAGAAATTGTCTTTTTTTTTTCATACAACTTAGTTGGCAGACAAGCACACGGTCCACATGATGGGAAGCGACCACCGTGGCCTATGGACGTGTGCAAAACCAGGAGCGTCGGCGTCACACTTTCGCTGTAGACCCTGGAGGAAAGGTTAGGAGAGAAATGGGAGAGCGGATGGGTTGGAGGGTAGTTGAGAGAGATCCTGTGCTGATAACGCTGGAGACTTTTACATCATCATGATATTGTAAATGAAACAAAATATTTATTCACGATTAAATAAATAATAAAAATAATGACTTTGGTCTCTCCGCTGACAGCGCATAATCCCTCTAACGAGCCCTGGTTTACCGCCGGGAACATAACCGTTGGCTTTTGTGGGCGCGGTGTTCTACCGTAGGGCGGGCGGAGACACTACCCCAGTCGGACTGCTCAAATTGGACGTGAGATACCGTCGTGTCCTACCTTCATAACTGAAACTAAATCGATTTATAAGGGGCCAGGTTTGACTAACGGGGCAGGCTGTTTGTCTTTTATACAACAGCTGTAATCATACCGTATCGTTTCCTTATCACGCCGTTCCTCACTTGACCAATTTCTTTATCATCATCATTCTCTGAATCTTTTTCCCAACTCAGTTGTGGTCGGCTTTCCAGTCTAACTGTGATGCGGCTGAACTTCGATATTTTCCGTGGAGCGACTGGCCATCTGACCTCCACAACCAATGGTCATTATGACCAATGACGATATCGAAGTTCCAAGTTAGACTGGTTGGACTTTTGTGGGCTCCAACTACCCGTAACGACTGCCATAGATGTTTGTATGGCAACCGGGACCGACGGCTTAACGTGCTCTCCGAGGCACTAATAAACCTGCGATAAATACACACATAACTTCGAAAAGTCTTCTTTATAAAAGACAACAAAATATGCTTAGAATATGGTTTGGACACTTAGAGAGGATGGATAACAGAAGATTGACAAAACAGATTTTACGGTGCAAGGGTGAATGGGCAACCCGGTAAAAGTCGACTGAAACGTACGTATTTTCATCAGATCAGGTTTTCAGTGCTGTCCTTTTAAAAAACCTGCTAATTTTCATATCTGTTCTTTTAAAATCAATCATAAAAATGAAATAATCATAAGTCCTATTTATTATGTTAATACCTATAGCAATTCTGCTGATAATATAAAATACGAAATTAGAATTCTTGTCTGTTTATCTGTTTGTACCTACGCGATGGACGCCAAAACTACTGAACTGATTTTGATGCGTTTTTTTATTAGAAAGTTCTTGGTCGGACTTGAAATCTGCCGTACCTATTATGTTTGATTGCAATTGGTTGAGTAGAACCGGAGATATTATAAGACCAAAAGTCGCGACAGCCGGCACTCACGCGGGCGGAGCCACGTTACTCAATACACTCGTAAAAGCCATAAACCACATCAAACTTAACCCTATAACACCGTAACCTCAAAATAACCCGTTACCAAACCTTCTAATAATCGTTTCAACGTAAACCTGGCATATAAACACATCAACTATTCAATCGCTCTTCTAATAGGCCAATTTCTCATAATAACTCAATACACCATCGAGCGGTTTGGATGTGAAGCGACAAAAACATGCGGACAGAAAATGGCGGCGCGGTTAATTTATATGCAGCTTTGGCGCAATTATAATCGTTTAGTGTCAAGTTGAAAGTTAATTGGAAATGGAGGAGCTGCTAGCGACATCTATTACAGAGTAGCGGAACTAAAAGTTGTTGATTTCTTTCAAATTGTATTTAGTAGCATTATGATCTAAGTGTTAATAATGAAATAAATTATTTTTAGAGCTTTTATCGCCTCTACCATGGTCAATGGTGAGTGTCCCGATGAGCTCTACCAAAAGTAACTGGGACTAGCTGACAGAGCCGACCTCTCCTTTCCGATACAGAACAATACGTGCAAAGCTAAGATTTCACCCTCATACGTACAAACAATTCCATCAAGAACTAAGCTGCTCGGTACCTCTTTTCTTTGCCGCACAATAAAAGACCTGGAATTCTTTATCTACGTGTTTCCTTCCTCCTACAGTCCCGGGTCCTTTAAGCGGGGCGTGAAAAAGCATTTTGGTGTGGCCGTCAAGTTGCGGGCCGCCATTACGGCACTGTCGGTGTATGTAATGGGGACTTTCTTCCTGAGAATTCACCTTAAGCTTACCATCAGGCGAGGTGAAGTCATATTGACGTCACCGATATTAAAAAAACTACAGAACTGCTAGTTGTGGAGGTTATAAATGGCAGTCGTTTCATGGAAAATATTGAAGTATGGTCACTTAGTAGTTAGAAAGACGACCCCAAAACAAAGTTAGGAAAAGTTTCAGAGAGTGAGATGAGGTACCTACATATACCTATTGAGATGAAAAAGCATCAGTGGTTATAAGCTTAATAGCTTGAGTACCTATAATAGGCGTGAGTTTATGTTATGTATTTACTATAGATACTGAAGTATCTATAGTACATACGTAACATAAACTCACGCCTAGGTATATCCCCGAAGGGGTAGGCAGAGATGCTAGTACCCACATTTCGCCAGTTTATGGGGTAGGCGAGCCTATTGCCATTAACCGGGCACTTATAAACCCGCGATAAATACACACATAACTTCGAAAAGCATCGAAAAGTCATTGGTGTGTGCCATGGTGAACCTAGGATCGAACCCGAAACCTCGTCTCAGCAGTCCATTACCCAGACCACTAGGCTACCGCGGTCTAGTCTAGTATTAGTATAGTCTACGCGTTTTATACACCTGCTTACAACTGATTGCGTTTTCCACCCTGATGTTTAATTGAGTTGTTACAATACATACCAACATGCTATGAAGCTAATTTAAATGACGCTGTGTAATTAATCGTGATGGACTTGTGAGTATTTCAGATATCCGTTTACGGAACTGTCTTTGATCACGTTTAGAGAACTGTACAACAACCATTTTACACAATTTTTGCCGACTTATAAGTATTATATAAGGTTTTTTTTTTTTAACTTTTAAACTTTCGCGTTCCATAACTATTATACGTAAACGGGAATTAAGGTATCGCGTTAATTCCCGTTTACGTATAATATTATATAAGGTATTTTTTCCAAATCAAAGCAGTTTTCACTAACTGCAATAGGCTAAATGATTGATTGACTTATTGAGTCGATCTCGCTGCTGTGGTTTTCCCTAGCGTCTACAATATGGGGCTCTTCAAAGGGGTATGAGAAGGTTTTTAAAGGATCGGTAGCACGTGTGTGACGCCCTGGTGTTGCACGGTGACCGCTTCCCATCAGGTGAGCCGTGTGTTTGTCTGCCACCTAAAAAATCAAATCCCGACTCCGTTTGAATTGAAAGCTTGTAATTTGGAACCCTATGTTCATCTTTTGCATAGTTTGGTGCATATAATTACCTACCCAAATTTCTAAACTTATTCTTCACAAAAAAGCGAATTTTTGAACGTCAATCAATCATTTAGCCTATTGCATCCACTGCTGGACATTAAGCCTCTCCCAATCTGTATAATTTTATTTTGCGATTTTATAAAATGAATAAAAATCAAAATTGTTTTTTTTTACAGATATATAAAGCCATTGGTACCAGCTCGATAGCAGCTGAGTAGAAAGGCCAGCGAGAGACGTCCTACCAAATAGACTAATTGGCAAAATGACAGGAAGCCGACGGATGGATGGAAGCAACGCGAATTATCATCACGGAAGACTAGGACACACAGACTATGCACACGTCCATAGGCCATGGTAACCGCTTCCCATCAGGTGGGCCGTGTGCTTGTCTGACACCTGAATAGTATAAATAAACCAAAGTAAATTTTATATTATCTGTATGTGTATTATATTTTCCTATTTTGCCCCATTTGCTGTTCTTTTTTTGCCCCGTTTAATTTTTCTTGTAATAATTATTGTAAGTTGTGGCCGGTTTGTGGACATCCTTATAATCATTAATTAACCAAATGTCGACCTTAATTTAGTTAAAAGTTAATATTTATTACATTAATGTTGCGACAGTATTAAAAAATTAATAACTCAATATGGCGGCTCGCAACGACAGCGAAGGGATGACGAGTCATATTAACCCTCATAAAGTGTAATTTATTTCATTAACATTTTTCAATAAAAAAATTACATATGAGGGAAATGAATAACCAATGAGATTCAACCTTTAATGAGGAGTTCTCGCAAGCTAACCCGGGCTCTACATTCATACAATAATATTATAAGTATTATTTGTAGTTTATATTGTATAACTATCCTATCCTATCAGAAAATACCTAAAAAGAGCATGCTGAGGATCAAATGGACTGCTCTCAAGACCTGAAAGAGCTTCGCATCAAACAAAGGCTTTCGTCGATTGTACAAGTGTGAATCCTGAAGACGTTTGGACATAATATCATCCACAATGAAAGCTCGATCCTGTATGGAGTACTGCTCGTATCTGTGTGATGGCTCAGCTAAATACCACCTTGACGCGCTGGAGACGATCGAGAGACGAGCCAAGAGGCTCATCAACAACGATGCACTAGTCGAGAAAAGGCTTAAGAGCCTTGCCCAAGTTATAAAAGAAGAAACGAAAGAACGTATTCAGGATCGTAGGAAGTGGAGAGAAGAGATTCTACGTATGCGTTTACTGAAATTATTAAGGCAAATAAAATTCTTACGATACTTTATGTGTTGCATATTATAAAACTAATTTCTATTCCTAAATAGATTCGAAAATATAACTTTCACCATAAGAGGGTTAAAATATAACACCCTATTCCTAATACTATTTACGTAGGTAACATCACAGGTGGACCCTATATAATTTGTCATTGCTAGGACAGCCCCTTTGTCCATGGCAACGTAAGGTGTGGCGGTAGTTACATCCAACATGGATGAAAAGTGTGGCAGAATATGTAATATTTATATTAAATATTGATAATGATTTATAATCATTTTGAACTCCCTTGGGGGTATGGCTGTTAGTTCGTATTGTAGTCTATAACTACTTATCATGACTTGCTATATTTCTAACTCCACCAATTTAGATACTTCTGATTAATTTCGATGCAGGTTCCAAGACAGTCTAACTTACTGGGACTGCCCGAGTGTCATTACTCGGTGTGTTCATGGGTCCATCGGCCATCAGTCCTTCTACAGATGTGGCCAGCCCAATAGGTACCATTTCAGCTTGCTTATTTTGCGAGCTATATCGATAACTTTAGTTCTTTGTCGGATGGATGACCTCATTGCGAATTCTGTCCTTCAAAAATTTGTTTTAAATTTGTGAAGAATAAGTTTAGGAATTTGGGTAGGTATATATTATTATATGCACCAAATTATGCATAAGATGAATGAACACCGGGTTCCAAAAATTACAAGCTTTGAATGCAAACGGGGTCGGCATTTGATATTTTTAGGTTGCAGACAAACACACGGCTCAATTGATGGGAAGCGGTCACCGTGGCCTATGGACGTGTGCCACACCAGAGGCGACACATGCTGCCGCTGTGTCGCCTCTGGTGTGGTTGCTGACCCTGGTAAAGACCTTCTAATGCCTTTCTTGAAGAACCCCGTATTGTAGACGCTAGGGAAAACCACAGCAGGGAGATCATTCCACAGTCTAAGCCTAATTCCTCTCGTAACACTCAGACAGTTGGTGCAGACAACTCTTGAAACTACATCATTATCACCAATATTCATCTTAATTCCCTATTGACACCGCCATATTATTTGCTCAAATAAAAAGGCCATATAAAAATGCACGACTAACAGCCTAGCACTCCAGTGGTTTCTAAAACGTGAATAATGATTATAAACAGAAATATAATGATTATAGTATATTTAACGTGCGGCTAGGGGCGTGGGTGTTTTCTACCATGTAACTCCAGAAGTTTGAGATCTTGGGGCTTTCCAATGGGAACGACACATTACCAACTAAAGAACTGATATATTTTATATCACTTAGGTGGCAGACGGAAGCGGTCACCGTTGCCTATGGACGTGTGCAACACCAGTGGCATAACAATTGCACTGCCGACCCTGAAGAATCCTATACAGAACAACACGTGCAAGGCTGAGATATCACCCTCATATGGTGCAAACAATTCCATCAAGAACCAAACGGTTCGGTGCCTCTTTTCTTTGCCGCACCATAAAAACCCATGGACCTAGGAATAACTATGGACGGAGCCATGGGAACAAAAAAGTGACGCTGCATAGTCAGCCAACTTTCGTATACGTATACAGTCGCCACGCACACTCTCACATCATAGTCAGCCACTTCGCGGCAAACGTCGGCCGAATCGGTCGATCTGTCAGTTTAAGCGGGAAGAAAAAAAAATCAAATACAACATGTCTTGTGCAGTGAAATGGTGTAAAAACCGTAGTGACAGGAAGAAAATAAATCCAGGGATCACATTTCACAGGTTAATCAATATTTCAATCACTTAATGTTTATCTAATAATTATACATAAATGTTCATTCAATATTTCAAAACAAAATTCAATTGTTCGGTACAAAACCAGTGATCCCAACATAAAAGTGTGCAAATTTCCCCATATTTTGGGGAAATCTGTAAATTGTGTGACGTTATGATGAAATAGCATAAAAGAAAAAAAAAAGTGATAACCGTAGTGATTTAACTTCTTTTTTACAAATACATGGGATTAGGAATCGCAAAAATACAAATTGTAACTAATATGAACTTTTTAACTTTTTTTGTTAATTAGGTACCTAGTTTAATCGTGTGAATATTCCCCACGGTTACCATCCATGTAAGTTTTTTTTTATATAGGTATAATGAAAAAAATAATGTAAAAAATAACTTTCATTAATTTATGATAAAATAATATTTTTAATAATAATGCACGAATCACCTTTAATGATTGTTCATTTATATATTTTAAAATTTACCAAATAATTCTCCCTATTCCTCAACTAAAATAATAAAAAATGGGGAAATTTAGGTAAAACCTCGCATCCCTACAATTTACTCACACAATGATTGTTGCCCGCCATTTTTTGACACAGACTAGTTACTCTAGGCACTCCGTCCATACTTTTCCTAAGTCTATGTAAAAACCTGGAATTCTTTACCAGCTCACGTGTTTCCTTCCTCATACAGTCCCGGGTCCTTTTTAAGCGAGACGTGAAAAAGCATTTTATGAGGCCGTTAAGCTGAGTGCCACCATTGTGGCACTATCGGTGTTTGCAATGGTGACTCCCATTCCAGAGACTTTGCCTTTAGCTTACCATCAGGCGAGGTGAAGTCATGTTGACGTGACCGACATAAAAAAAGAGTCCTGAAGAGTAATTCAAGAGTAATCTGGGTTTCATACAGAGCTTGTACTTTGGAGTCCAGGATCCACTCTATTACGCTTTCTTCATCTTATGTGGCTTATTTGTCTTTTACAGGAGCAACTACCGTCGGACACTTGAACTTCAAGATTTACAGCAAGTATTTGTATAAACCAACCATTCTCATGGGCACTCCTGTTTCTAGAACATTTCTATTCTGGCAATTTGTAGTGACTTTTACCTATTGCCTGTCCACTTTCACTTCATGTGTATATTGTATGGCGTCAATACAATCTTAGTTTTGATTCTAATTTCTATGCATTTTTGTTTTCGCTAATTTTAATATGTAAAATACTTCATTCCGTTGACAGTTGACATGACAATATAATAAAAAAATCACTATATTACATGATAAACATACAAACATTATTACTAGTAAAACAGTAGGTAATAAACAAAATGGCAGTCTTATCGCTGGCCGCGATTTTTTATCCGAACGATTCGTGAATGACATGCAATGGATTTGTTTACAGCAGAGTTGACATGTATTCGTATTTATTATTATTTTATACATTATTATTTTATAAAGCAATGGTTTTTTTGACGACCTAAGTTATACGTCGTTTGACTGCTACGTCGGAAGTCACAAGTTCAATTCTCATGCGAATATTTTTGTAAATGAATTTGGTCTAAGTGATTCTATCTTTTTTCTTTACTTACTTTATAAAATTATAAAGTAGTTGTGTCTGTACATTGAATAAATTAAAATAAAAAATACTTGGGTTATGTCATGAACGATCCCGAAGACATTTTTTTTTGTAATTTGTCTTTTTATTTGCGCTAGAGGCAAATCTACTGAACAGATTTCGATGTGGTCTTTTTTATTTGAAAGGTACTGGTCAGATTTTAAATCTTAAGCATATATTGTCAAAAACGTGAAAACAACAGACACAAGCGTCGTAGTAGTCTTTAAAAACAACACATACACAAGTCCGAATCGACACAAAACTGCATTAGGTACATTTTGTGTCGACATACCAATGGAAAACGCGTCACATTGCCCGCGGCCTGCTTCAGTATAATTACGCACCGTTTCGGGGAACCCCACCGGTTTACTGCCGGCTACCGTGATTAGATGGTACACAGATAGCTTTGGGAACGGACCCAAATTCTTTGTTTTTCAATTTTGTTGTTGTGTGAAGTAGATGTTTGGGGTTTAAGTTTTGAAGGTTCGGTTAAACTGTAGAAATCATTCTGAGTTACACTACAGTATATATTCGCAGGGCGATCACGAAATTACATTCGAATAGTATATAACAACCTATCGTCGTGCCTCAGAGAGCACCTTAAGGTCCCGGTTGCCACACAAACATCTATAGCAGTCGTTACGGGTAGTTGGAGCCCTAAAAAGTCCAACAACAACGGTCTAGCTGCAATGCTTCGATATCGCCTAATGTCACCATTGGGTGTGAAGGTCAGATGGCAGTCGCTTCACGGAAAATATCGAGGTCCAGCCAAATCCGCAGTTAAGACTGGTAAAGCGGACCCCAGACTCCGAGGTGAAAGCTATGGATGCGACTGGGATTACCGCTAGGTTGAAGAAGAGTAGATAGCAACCCATGTATGTCCCACTGCTGGGCACGGGTCTCCTCTCCTCTAAAGAGAGAGCTGAGGTCGAAAGTATACAGTCGAATTGAGAACCTCCCCCTTTTTTGAAGTCAGTTAAAAAAAAGGAGTCAACAGATCCCAAGCTCTGAGATGGATCCCTCAGATGCAACCAGGACCAACGCTAAGATGATGATGATGACATTATGCATATTGAAATCGATGACATTTTTAACTTATCGCAAAAAATATTGATCATGAATAAATAAATATCGATAAGTGGTGAATCGATGCTTCGATACCTAAAGAGCCTCGGGCGAGCACCGAACCTACGCCTCTGTAGCACTTGCGAATATAAAAAAAACACAAACGGGTTCAAAATTGTATTTCAACTCATATTACCTAAGAGTTTTTATAGAATAACTGCCTGTACATGCGACTGCCAGCATTTGACATAATCCAAGTATTTTTCTAAATAACTTCAATGTACAGACCCAAGTACTTAGGTACTCTATTTTTAACCAACTTCGAAAAAGGAAGAGGTTCTCAATTCTGATATTTATTTTTTATACAATGATCCGATTGATTTTTGATCGGAAAACTACTTTAGCCTACTATAATTGCTTCAAAATTTGATTCAATATGTTCGAATTGTTCGAGTACCTATAACTCTTGTCATTATAGACTGATTTGAAAAATTATTGTTTTTTTAGACAGACATTTTTTATGCCGAAATGGTCCCATTTAAATTTCGTAATTCTGATGACAATAATTTCGGAGACAGACAACGTAACTCTTCAATAAATGCCAGCAAATCATCCACGATTGTTGATATCGTAAATTTAGGCATTGCTTATGCAATTTCATAATCATAACATAACATCACGCATGTATGCGTTAAATGAACTCGCAGTTCTATGTCCGTTCGTTTATGCACTGAAATGCTTACCAAGTTGGTTTTTTACCAAAAAGTGCTAATAATATAGATGGGTATATAAGAAAAACTTTGTAGATATTATATCCACAGGGATATAATAGAAATACTGTGACCTTTTGCAAATTTTAATAAGTTAATATTAAAAAAAATTTCATTCATTTTATCACTAGGTACTCCTACAAATTCCTTAACCAATGCATAATAATTACTACGAGCTGCTGTATAAAATATCAAACGTTAAATCAAAGGTTCCCGCCATCTATTTCTAGCCAACACGCTTCAGGCAAGATGTCTTCCCGCCGAAACATGAACAAGAAACCATTCATTCAGAACGAACATGATATCAAAATTCAAAAATCTCAACATAAAAAAATTAAAAAACTACCGTCGGAAGCCATGAGAGGCCCCAATTTAATACCTTTCGTACATAACCGATAGATTAATTCGATAAATGTACGTTATAACGTATAATTATGAATTTTATTCACCGTACCTTACTTTATAGTTTTTTTTGGAGCCAACATTATTAGAAATTTTGTTTTGAACGATTTATTGGCGGTAAAAAGTATGTGTGATGACTGTGATGCATAACCGCTGTCAAATTCTTATTTTGAAAACAAAAGTAGGCACAGGCAACAAGTAATTCCTAATGTAGGTAATTATAGAAGTACAGAACACAGACAATAATCTTGATTTTAAACGTTGGTCAATAAGAAATCTTGTATTGTAAATTATTGATAGTTCAAGAAACCTTGAACTAATTCTACGTGAAAAGTAATATTAACTATACTACTTACTTTGAAATGATTCTACACTGACAGACATGAAAAATAGTCACAGTCACCTTAGCTGTCCCGCAACCATAGCTGCTGAAAAGAAACTCAAAACAAAATAAGCGAATAGTGTGCCTAAATAATAAAATAACCAAAAATAAATTGCAACAGAATTAGTTAAAAATGGTTTTAATTCAATTTAACCACCTAGATATAAATTTACAAGCCTATAAAAATACAAAAAGCAATCCCATGCATTCCTTCATTACTGTTTCAGGCAGAATATTGGCAATAGTGAAGAAGAATGACACCAAAATTCAAATACCTATTGAATTTCTAAATTGTATGTATTTTAATCAATATTGTTTTTAATTTCTAACTCGTTTTGTTGACACGCGATTACATAATGAAATCATAAAATTAAACAGCAAATACATTAGTCTGTCATCTGTCATCACCTACAAGAATAATTCCTGTGATTTCTCAAGCGTAATTAAATTTAACTACTATTATTTAATAATAATTGGTGGCCAGTACGTACCGATATTGTTAAAAGTCGCTAAAATACATTATTTATGTATACGGTAGCAGAGTAATTACAAATTTTGTAAATTATTATAATCTTAACGTAAAGAAAATAACGTACCAACATTGTGTATCTACTGGACCAGTACCGATAGAAAAAAAATTTGAGCATGGATTTTGGTACGCATTTACCTTCTACCACAGATTAATAAATAGTTACTTCTACGAAGTCAAACTACCACGTTTTGAATCTATGACGGCTTTTGTAGCGTAGTGGTCGTGCATTCGACTGCTACGACAGGATACGCGAATTCGATTCCGGCTCAGTGCAAATATTTATATGCATTGGCATGAATATTTATATGCATGGGTAACTTACTTTGGATCTAGAGAGCGCTGTGGTGTAGTCAATTTCGTAGAATATTTATTTATTTATAATTTAACCCCCTACCGAGACCCGAAATGCCAGACATTAGTTAGCTACGTAACCTAACGGATTTCACAAATATAAAGGCGGCCGCGAGTAAGTAAGGTACCTAAGGATCCATCGTAACATTTTTATCTTCGTGGCACAGCACAGCTCCTGCTTTATGTCACTCTATCAGGAGCCTTGCATCGCACCCGCGTAAAATGACAGATCTTGGCTTATAAGATTTTATAGGAACGAGTGTCGTTTGACCCCAATCTCGAGAGGAAAGCCTGAGCGTGCACGTGAGATTAGTTTGGACCCCGAAGACCCCGATTGGGCCCCACACACCTAAGATATCAAGTAACGCTACAATTTCAAGTAATAAAATGAAATATTACAAGAAAAATAAATTTTTATTCAGTCCATACACGTACGCCGACAGCCCGCGGTCATTTTGAGAACGTTATTTTTTTTTAATAAAAAATATACCAACGGCGATCTGTTTAGAGGCGAGTTTTTTTATTTAGGCTACATTTTTTACACGAAATCTTTTCGTTCACCGAAATAAGAATATTACAAGCAACATGAACATATCAAAGCTTGAAAACCGTCTTCCTGTAATTTTAGATATTTATCTACATCGCGAGTACGAAAAACTTTGATTGAAATGAGAAAATCTGCATTTAATTTGTTTCTTTATTCAATACGTACTCGTTAATCATAGATAATTTGTTGAAGACTGACTAATTCTATACCTATCTGCTTAATATTAAAAGAACATCGCGGATACCAGTGACCCGACAAATACTGGATAGACTTAGGAAAATTAAGGTCTTAATTAAATGTTGATTAATTAAATTAATTAACTTAATAAAATTAATCAATAAATTAATATTATATAGGGGGTGCCATTAGAAGGTCCTACGTACCTAAATAATAATAAGTACTTGTTACATTACAGATAAACACAAAATAACGCAGTGCTGCGACGAAAATTATCTCTTCTTTTATGAGGCCATCAAGTTGAGGGCCACCATTAAGTCACTGTCGGTGTATGCAATGGGGACCCCCTTCCTTAGACTACCTTTAGCTTACCATCTTACTACCATCACCTCACCTGGTGAAGTCATATTGACGTGACAAATATAAATATTTGTTTGTGTTTGGTACATTTCTCTTGTTTCTTTGATCCTTCTTCTTTATAACTGACTTTAAAAGGAGGTTCACAGTTTGAAGTTGTTTAAAAAAGACCTACGTTTATGTCGTTCATGGATGGAGTCACTCTATGGTTACAATGTTGAAGATGAAGTACCTACCAACTCGCCCTAATATCTTCTAAAATGCCATAGGTAACCCCTCTTTTAGTGGCAATGAATCACGTTTATCCATCCAACCACTTATAATTCCTGGCTGTCACCTCTACCTCTTGTGGAAGGATCAAGCGTCGCTCCAGGCACTAAATCACGCATCTCGATCTTCCGATTATGTGCACATATTAATACTTCCAAAATTTAAGTTATGGAAACGGTTGATCAATTAAAATATTTATAGGGAAAACTGTGGAGTTGATTTGCCTCATGTTTTCTTATGAAATCAATAAACTTTTTGTTGTTAGCGGTAGAATTCTGCCGTATTTTGAATTTTGAATGGGGGTGATAAATATATACTACAATAGATAATACAATATGGGGTTCTTCAAGAAGGGCATTAGAAGGTTTTTGCAGGAGTGTGATACCCCTTTTTTCCCAGATTTTTTTGACTTTTTTTTGAAGAATCTCAGGTTGTAGCTTTCCGGAAATACAGAATTTAACTTTACCCAGTAATTTTTTAAGTATCTCCAATGTACAGACACATTTTACAGTTTTATAAAATTTTTTTTTTTTTTTTTTATACCACTTAGGTGGCAGACAAGCACACGGCCCACCTGATGGGAAGCGGTCACCGTGGCCTAGGGACGCGTGCAACACCAGGGGCATCACACTCGCGCTGCCGACCCCACTCGCGCTGCCGACCCCAAATATTATATTATTAAAATAGTTTAGATAGAAACAAAAAAATAGATGTTGTTCTACTAATAATATAATTGCAGGCTAAAGTCCACTCCACAGCACTTTCCTAATCGATCACCGATCAATCAGGCTTACTAATAAATCTACCGATTCTGCCACATACCATGTTATTATGCACAATAATGGGCAGTACTTAATAATTAAACTATTGATCCTGCATCCCAGATTGTCGGGCTTTTTTGTCAGTTACTAGGTTTTTGTTTTGAAGTATGTGGGTTAATGTGTCATACTCCATGTTTCTAATTCTGTCTCATGCAGTTAGATGACTTATAAAGGTCGTCTGGGACAAGATATTCATTCTTACACATCGTTTTGATAATATAAATTAGCAATACATAAACATAATTTTGTAACGAGAATTGAAAAGGGTATGCTAAGGTGGTTTGGGCACGTAGAGCGAATGAATACTGAGCGAATGACATACCAAATATGTAACGCAAACGAATTTTTATGGAGGCAGGACATGACGGTATCTCCCGTCCGAACTGCTCCCGTAGACAAATGTCACAAAGTTAATCGCTAAGGAAACGAATAGATTAGGTCGACCAATCACATCCAAGCTCGTCGCCGGCGTACGATGCGCGCGCCGCTGCGGAATCACGAGCTGGAGTGTGATTGGTCGATCTAATCTTTTCTATCCCTTAGAGATTTAGACTTGTGATACTTGTCTACAGGGGCTGAGCAGTCCGACTGGGGTAGTAGGCAGGTACCGCTACCCTACAGAACACCGCCCCATAATAACCATCGTGTTGTGTTCCCGGCGGTAAGTAGGGTAGCCAGAGCTCACTGGAGGGATTCTGTGCGGTCAGCGGGGAAATAAAGTCTCCTGTGATATCAGTAAAGAATTTCCTAACCCCCTCCTTTCATATCCCCTATTACCTATTACTGTTGATCCTGGTGTACCTACAGGAGTTATGGGAGTGGCGAAAAAGGTAGAGTTAGTTCTGAAAAAGGGTGTTATGTACGCAATTTTATATCGTCTAAAATTCAATTTTGCCTTTTATATCTGAACATTTTTCAAACTAAATATTAGTTTATATTAATATTACTTTTACTTGCCGCACCATAAAGACTTGGAACTCTTTACCAGCGCATGTGTTTCCTTCCTGCTATAGTGCCGGGTCCTTTAAGCGGGGCGTGAAAGAGCATTTGATGAGGCCGTCAAGCTGAGGGCCGCCACTGTAGCACTACCGGTGTATATGGTGGTAACCCCAGTCCTGAGACTTTGCCTTTAGCTTACCATCAGGTGAGGTAAAGTCATTTTGACGTGTCCTGTAAATAAAAAAAATTACTCTAGGTATATCTTAATATATATAAATCTCGTGTCACAATGTTTGTCCTCAATGGACTCCTAAACCACTTAACCGATTATAATAAAATTCGCACACCATGTGCAGTTCGATCCACCTTGAGAGATAGGATAGATTTTGAAACGGATTTCGACATCCACGCGGGCGGAGCCGCGGGCAACAGCTAGTACCTATATATGAAGGTTAGTTTCATGCATCTTCAGCTTAAAAACGCAACTAAAACGCCCCGATGTCCATGTTACATTTCCCACATATTTACTAACATCCTCCGAAAAATTAGGCACATAATAGCACACTACCAAATCTGATTTTTTGTTTAAAGCTTCACAGTTTATGCCTACGGCGAGCGATCTTTCTTTAAGCAAGCATTTACAGCATCGAACGTTGCCGATTTTTTAAATCTCCGTGCTATCTAGCAATAGATAGACTATGATCACTGTGATGAATGAAAGTAAGAAATGAATGAAAGTAAAAAAGTTTATTGTCAGTAATGTGATGGTCTGATAATAATTTTTTTTACCTACTTTATTTTTTTATTTCAACAGTTGTTTTATTTTAACAGTTGCCCATCGTTCCATCTATGAAACATTAATGTCGTTCGCGCAATTCGCGGAAACCAACTTATTTATTTATTTATTTCATTTGCAAATGCAGGTAGAGGGTTGGTACATTCATTACATAAGTATCACTACACTGATTTTTATCACTTAACTTGAGTGATAAATATTACCTTTAAGCTTTCCAGGCTACAAATATATCTCCATGCTAAATTTCATGCTGATTTGTTCGGCCGTCTTTGCGGAAAGAGTTACAAACATCTAATCCTAACATTTATAATTTATATTCTTTGTAATTGTCACCATTATCTCCATGTTACCTATCACTTGATTCATATAACTTTGAAAGTTGAACTCTAGTGAAACTTAAATCAACCGGATTTAATCATCATCATCACCATCTTCTTAGGGTTGTTCTCTTAACCCTGGGCTCTGACGTAGCAGTCGTGATAGGTAACAAAATCATTGTATCACTTGATTTCTCTGACTATCGACTGCCAGGAATTGATGGGTAGGTACTTCACGATGCAACAAATCTATTCTTTCAAAGGAGGAACCTATCTGTTATATATCACGAATTATGTAATCTGTGGCACTGCCTACATCTACAGCTCGTACCCGCGTTGCGTGTACCCCTCGCGTGACCGACCACAATTATACCCAGACGGACTGCACGACTTACCTTTCTTTTATTTGTATTGTTACAAGGCGGATTTTTTAATCTTTTTATACAACAGATATGGTAATATATAAGTAGGTAGGTACCTGTGTATATAAACTACCTACTAACGACCCGAGTCCTGGTTTCGCAAGGGAATAAATTCATAAAAAATGTTGTAACTCAATTGTGAATATAAAACGTAATACGATTTGAAATTTAATTTCATATTTCTCAGTTCACAAGTAAATGCTTTCCATAGAATATAGTAATGGACTACCATACAAACCGTATCTTATTTTACTTCTTAGCGGTATTTAATTTTTCATTTTTCGACCTATTTTGTGAACTAAAAATACAACTAAAAAAAACAGGCTGACAGTATTTTTAGGTTATTTTGGAATACATTTTTTTTATATACTACGTAGATGGCAGACAAGCACACGGCCCACCTGATGGGATCACCGTTGCCTATGAACGAGTGCAACACACGCGCTGCCTACCCTGTAGGGGAGGGGGAAGGGAAGGGGGGAGGGTTGGGAAGGGGCGGGGAGGCTAGGAAGGGATGTGGGGAGGAGGGGTACAGTGAGCTCTGGCTACCCTACTTACCGGCGGGAACACAACATGATGGTTATTATGGCCGCGGTCTTCTGTAGGGCGGAGATACTACCCCAGTCGGACAGCTCATTTCGGACGGGACATACCGTCGTGTTCTACCGTGTTGAAAATACATAGGTAGGTACATATTTTATCTGAAAAAAACTAAGACATTAAGTAGTATTGATAAGGATCTGTCGAGTATGCCATCATCCCATTGTCATGCGTTCCACCTACCTAGTCCATCTAAATACTCTTCTACCTATCAATTCTCGTCACATCGTCTCAAATCACGCGACTGACGTCATATTATCTGCATCTAATTACACATTTGAGTTGAGCGAGGTTTTTCCTAATTATAAGTCATTTTTTATCTGTTTACAAGGTTTTTACAATAGCCTAGCGGTAATCTAGTGAGTTAGGTATTGGACTTTCAAAGCAGAATACACAGATTCAAACCCTGGTTTATTCCTCATGGATACTACCAATAGCCGCGACATACCCGGTTATGTCGTGGGACTACAATTATATAATAAGGGATTCTTCAAGAAGGGCATTAGAAGGTTTTTACAGGTTTTTAGCGCGAATGTGATGCCTCTGGGGTTGCATACCTACGTCCATAGGACGCAATAACCGCTTCTCAGCAGGTGAACCGTGTTCTTATCTCCCATCTATGTGGTGTAAAAAAAAACTTTGAATCGATTAAAACCGCACGCTGTCTCGGGACTTCAAACACCGGGATGTAAGGTGGCCGAAGAGGTATTTTCCCCGCGCCCAGAAGAAATCAAACCTATCACAGTTTACTGCGGGACATAGGCCTCTCCTAATATGTTACTCCTAGCTAAGAAATTTAGTTTAACTGAAGGGGTTCACAGTGACCTACGACCCCACCACGAACTTCAGGACCCAAGCCAACTTCACCTGCAAGTCGGTACCTGCTGTTTGACATACGAGACTCTGACACAGACTCTTCAGGAGGTAAGATGGTAGTCGATCCCGTAAAAGTCATGAAGAACCTTATCATGGAAAGAGATAATAGAGGGCTCCAAAGCGTTTGTAGTACTAGGAAGTTACTCTGATGACAACTTAATTTGGTTTTTCTTAGTATTAATGGTAACGCTAGGAACAGGCACTTTTTCACTAAACATCCTATAGGTACTTTAATAATACAATTATAAATCACACCGTTTCATCGTTAATCATAAACTGACAAGAAAACCGTAAAACTTAAAAGCAAAATATTCACTTCTGTATGTGACTAGCGCCATCTCTTATCGAATAGCAGCAACTATAACAATTCACATTAAAATTTATTACATTTTAAAAGCTACACTTTTAACACAAAGCGATTATGTTTTTTAACAATTACTTAAAAAAACTTCCGCAAACATGTAAAAGATTATCTGGAGATGTTTAAACAATGACTTACAGTGCCAGATAGATGATTTAGATTGGAACTTACGAGTACATGTAAGAACATGACAGTGTATTCTGTATCTATGAGCATAGCGATAAGCGAAGCGTTTAGTTTAGACTACGATAGGTATGGATTACAGATGATTACCTATTTTTATCTGAAATGATGACCCTCATTCTTGAGACTTCCCTTTTCTGCTTACCATCAAGTGGTATAAAAAAAGTAATATTTTATTAGTGTGAAAAAGCATTTGATGAAGCCGTCAACCTGAGGACCGCTACTGTAGCACTACCGGTGTACGTAGTGGTGACCCCAGTCCTGAGACTTTACCTTTAGCTTACCATCAGGCGAGGTGAAGTCATTTTGACGTGTAATAATAATATAAAAATGAAATTTTCCTTTCCGTGCACGCTTTCCTATCAGAGTTAGCGAGTCTGACAGCAGTTGCTCCCGTAAAAATATAGTGAGTGGACCTCTGGCTCCAAAAGCTTTAAGTAGATCCCACCGGTACTAACGCTGTAATGAGTATGATACAATTTTATAAATCAATCACTTTCATGAACACTTTTAGCTCTCCGCGCCGCTTGTGTTTAAAACAGCTACCTTATATTACAATAGGCTATTGTTTAGATGTTAAAATGAACGAAACCATGATTTTAATTTAGAACTTCGCACTTTACATTTAAGATATGGTACCTACACTAGTTTAAGCAGATGGGTTTGATTGAGCTTTATTCAAGGTAAGGTACTCGTAATCGTAATTCGTTCCTTATTCGGATTGTCCGACTGTACCGTAACCACGCACGTTCGTATATTAGCGGATACATTTAAATTAGTTTAGTTTTACGCCAGTTCTTTCTTCTATGATAGCCAATTGACATCCGACCGATTTCTCACGTTGCAACAGTGATTAGAACTCGATGTCAAACAGAATAATGCCCCTGAACAGATACATATTGATAAAAATAACAAAACACTGGTTATAGGGATCCCAATAAGATCTTTGTGGACCGAGTTACAAATTACACTTGCTGATAGGATAAATCTCCGCCAGATCGTCATAATGGTGCAAACAATTCCATCAAGAACCAAGCGGTTCGGTGCCTCTTATCTTCGCCACACCATAAACACTTGGAATTCTTTACCAGCGCACGTGTTTACTTCCTCCTACAGTCCCGGGTCCTGAACGGGACGTGAAAAGGCATTTAATGCGGCCAAACTGAGGGTCACCATTAATAGCACTATCGGTGTTTGTAATGGTGACTCCCATTCCAGAGACTTTAATTATCACACACCGTCTTGTGTCTTCATTATCAGGGTGTTACCAAAAAAGCATTTCCATCGCACCCCGGCTGACCTAGAACCATTTCTAATTGCAAGATGGCCTCCTCGGGTTTGGGAACCACAGTGTTCCCGTTTTGCCCCCGGAATAGTAAGGGAATGCCTAATTTTTTTTATACTAGGTACTTAGGTGGCAGACAAGCACACGGCCCACCTGATGGGAAGCCTAATATTAGGAATTAATATATCCATAACACCGAAAGTCCTATATTCGCAAAATTCTAAGTCAAAATACTTTTGATAACATTGATTCCACAATAACTCACTAAAAAAAAACAAACTCAAACCGCATCCCTCCAATTTGAAAACAAAGAAAACTACCAAAAAGCCATTTGGGAGATGAAATAAAAAGTAAAATGTTTTGTTGAAATGTTCAGTTAATTGGGGCTAATTCGGGCCTTGGGGCAGCGATTACTTGCCAGGAATCAAACCTAGGCCGGTGGATCATAATTCAAATATAAGTCGAGCGTTCGTTGATTTATAACGCAGTCGTCTTGGCGTAATGGCGTATTTTTTTTTTTATTTTTTTTTTTTTATTTTTTTTTTATTTTTTATACAATAGGTACAGAAACAGACATCAGATCACTATCACTATAATTCTATGACTATGCAATATAATATTATAGATAGGGGCAGAGCTCACTGGAGGGATTATGTGCTGTCAGCGCGGAGACCAAAGTCTCCTGCGTTATCAGCCCAGAAACTCTCTCAAAACCCCCTCACCCTCCCTTGTCCTACCCTCCCGAACACTCTAGGTTAGGTTAGGTTAGGTTAGGTTAGGTTAGGTTAGGTTAGGTTAGGTTAGTTAGTCTGATAACTGGATAGTACACGGCATCTAACTTGGCAAGATTTTGGAGTAGTGTGGGCCCCACTACTACAAAATCTCGCCAAGTTAGATGCCGTGCACTATACCTAACTATAAGACTTTGAAATCACCAATGGCCCTGGAGCCATCTGGACGCGTCCTAAATATTCGAAATTTTCCGATGCAGGGCATCCCTTGGGGATGGTGACCACTATTATTGTGACTCTACCTCAACTTACCATCAGGCGAGGTGCAGTCAAGTAGGCGGACTAAATATATAAAAGGGTTGTGAAGGTCAGATAGCAGTGACCTCACGGAAAATATAGAAGTTTGGCCGCTACATAGATTGAAAAGCTGTCCTTAACTGAGTTGAGAAAAAACTCGAAGGATGCCTAAAATGCGCATAAGATTCTTGTGTACAAATCGATGGCAATCTTCGTACTAACCGGTACATTATTTAAATCCATATTTATAACTTATCTATTAAGTATTATCCTACCTATCCTTACCTAATATCCTATTAAGCAAATAAAATAGATTTATTTGCTTAATATCAAGTTAGATGCCGTGCACTATAAGTATTTTTTAACTACAATAATAGCCCTCACCTTACTTATACAGAAGAAGACGTTTAGCTTACCATCAGAGGAGGAAAAATCATGATTATAAAAATAGCTAAGCGCCTTACCTCAGCGTTAGGTACCTACCTACGTAGTAAAAACGTCATTAAGCAAATAAATCTATTACCTACTTACTATTATTTCTCTATAAAGTATTTTCAATAACGTACAAATTATTATCTTTATTTTACATTGAAATAAATTTAAAAAAAAATAGTACCCCACTGGCGTCGGGTACAGGGACCAAGCCACCGGTAGTTAGGGCTCCAGAGAGAGGAATCTTATAATACGCGCAGTGTCGACAAATTATTATTATAATAACTTTGAAGTTTCATAATACCAGCCAGGCGCCAGCGTTGTATGTCTACCACTTCTTTTTTTAAATTTCCACAACCCTAACAAACCACCCTCAGAAAAGTCACCTGTCATTTTACTGTCCAATAATAGCGGCAAAAAAATGGCGCCGTATCCAGTTAGCTAAGTACTTATTACTGAAAGTAGTCACCGAACAAAATCAGAGCCGCTAGTTTAAAAAGCCCCATTACAGTATAATTTATTCACTAACATTCCCTCCATGGTACGTCTATACTTAACAGAAAATGTTGTATGTAGGTTATAATTTAATTCTTTTTTAAATTAATAGGCACAGGTATACAGTTCGGTGGGAATTGTTTATCGAGTTACATATGTTTCAAAGTACTTTATATAATTTTGTATTTATGAATGGATTAAGTAAGTATATAAGTTTGTAGTTGGTATCAGTCATGTTTTTTAAACGGTTTTTCCTACCAAAAATAGGGTAGTTCGATTGGGGAAATACCATTTTTCATTTAACAATTTAGGGATTAAGTATACATAGACCCTCTATGTATACTTAACCGGCTTAATAAAAGAAAGGTAATTGTTTTTTAATAGTACCTATGTAATATTTTTTTTACTTTAAAAATAGTCCTCACCTTACTTATACAGAACAAGACGTTAAGCTTACCATCAAGCGAGGTAAAGTCATGATTTTAAGAAAGCTAAGCGCCTTAGTTAAGCGTTACGTAGTAAAAACGTCAATATAACAGTCGTGTTTAAGTGAGACACGACCGGTCTTGTTGTTACAATGTTGCCGACTGGTTAAATGGTACTTTGTAGTGATAAGTCTTGCTAAACGTTTCCCGATACTCTATCGATAGTATTTTAATATGGTAATGTCCTACGGGATACCGCGAGACACGGAGTGCCCACGCGGCAACGTATGGCTCTCAAACATAACCAGTCACACTCAGCGCCCACTCAGGAGAGGAGGGGTTGAAAGGTTCCGAGACGGAAGTGCCTCCCCCCCCCCCATTCCGGGGGCATGACGGGAACACCGTGGTTCCCAAACCCGAGGGAGCCATCTCGAATCCGAAGATGGCCCGGGTCAAGCCGGGGTGCGAGGGAAATGTTCTTTGGGCCACCTTACACCCTGGCGTCAGAGGTCCCTATACGGCGTGCGGTTTTAGTCGGTAAGAGTCCGACATAACATGTGTGGGTGGGTATCCATGAGGATTTCCGCACGGAAAAAAAAGGGGTTGAAAGGGTGAAACTATTCAAGAATAGGTACTTCTATGACAACCCCTCCCCCCCCCCCTCTTTCTAGCAAGTGCCCGCAGTGTTGTAGGCACCTCAAATAGTCAATGACCAAACACACACGAACGTCGTCGCCACTATCTCAAATTTGCACACCACTACCTGTGCTTGTGCTAGGGTGATAGGCGGCCCTTCCAGTCACCTCCCAGCCTGCGCTCATGGAGGATGGAGGTCGTGGTTTACTAAAACTTGGCCACATGGACATTCACTAGTTTGATACTCGATAATAGGAAAATGTTTAAGATAATCTTAGACCTTAAAATGGCTCAACTACAATGCGAATTTACATAATTTTGTAACTTACCAGCAGGTGTGATATATATAGGTACTTATAAAGAGAGATCCGATTCTCAGCATTCCATGGGTTCACCGTGCGGTCGCCGGGTCCATGGCGTGGTACGGAGTGGAACCCCGTGACGGTGCCTGGGACTTGCGACCCAGAAGTAGGTTTAGCGTGGCTATACCAATTATTACTAAGCCGAATTTTGTGAGTTTTTGGGTAATCTTCGAAACTAAAAACCTATTGACTTTTTCTTGAAATTCTTTCATTATTTGAAAAGTAACATAATAATCAGCGATGGACATAGGCTATAAATAAATAGGTAGGTATACTTATTATGTGTAAATTACCGCGAGTGTGAAGCCCCTGGTATTGCACACGTCCATAAGCCACGGTGACCGCTTTCCATCAGGTGCGCCGTGCTTGTCTGCCGACAGAAGTATAAAAAAGCGTGTAAGTAAAACCACAAGAAGAAGCAGTATTTACCTAAGCGGGCCCTGGGCTCCGAGGTGAAAACCTTGGATGCTATCGGGAAGAACGCTATGATGAGCATATAATTAAAAATCTACGCTGTATACCAACGCAAGTATCAATAACACAACCGTACTAATATATAAAGTGATATGTGCGTTCGTCTGTCCGGCTAATTGCGGAGCTCCGATTGGTTGATTATAGGGGGTTTGATGTTCGGCCGTTCTCACGGCCGGATGTGTGTGTATGTTGGTGTATGTTGTTGACCCTGTTTAGAGGTTTGTTTAGGACTAGTCAACAAGAAGATTCAATATTTTACAAGCGTTCGTAATATAGATACCTACCTACCTACATTATGTACCTACCTACATTAGTCCATGAAAAAATAAGAAAAGACCGAACATACATTTTAGCACCAGAAATCAAAAATATGATTTTTGTTCGCATAGCATGTGCCCTGTGTACACTCGGGAGATGCATGACCTTTAATATTTAAGATCTCATTCATCGAAATCCATCCAGCCGTTAGGCCTATAGAGGGGAACAAAGAAAACACACAAAAACACATTACCTACCCTTGCTGGTGCAGTCGGGTAATAATAGTTCACACCGAGTCAATTTTATTGCTAGATATATATTTTTTTAAATGTTGTTTTTATTTTAAGACCTTAAAACTTAAAAGTCTAAATGCAAATTTAGACCAATTTAGACGTTCATTAAGTCTTAATTTGAACTACGCGAAAAATAAATATTTGATATTATGACTGTCGAAATGCTGGTCACCCTACAGGATCAAAAACCGCATACTAACAGCAACTGCTTATTTTAAGTTAACATTGAGAAAGTATTTGAAGTTTGGAGCCCCCCAATTATCAACAAAACGACTTATGATGTATGGAGTCTAGATTTTACGTTGTTTCTCCCAAGTCAAACTGTAGGTTACTGGAATAAATATTTTGAAAAGAAAGGAAAAGGAATTGTTTTGAAGTTTCTTTTTTAAACGTAGATACGCCATCGTTATGGTGGACATTCCGCTCATTCGCACGAATCGCTTCAGCAATACGTTCATTATGCGTACAGCTAAAAATATAATGCCCTGCCTGAGTCTGTGTTTCCGGAAAGCTATAACCTGGGAGTCTTTAAGTCAAGAGTGAATAGGTTGCTTCTAGAACCACATCGTTACTTACCATCAGGTGATTGCAAATTAAAATACCAATAAAACCATCACATTATGAAGTTTTAATATGTAGGAATTTAAAGTTGTCACTGTATTGTGTGAAAACCGTTAAAATAGGTATTTCAGTATTATTTTATTATTTTAATAATCTTTGTTAATTATTCTTTTAGTTTAGTAGCAAAAAGAAGTTTATAAAAAATATAAAACATCGGGCAAAAATAAAATACTTATCAATTTGTGAAATCGATTGCAACTTCTTCAGAGAAAGTCGATTATTGTTTAAAATCGATCAGACGCATTTGGACATAACATATCTGACAGAAAATTCAACTGTCAAACGCAAAATAACGGCTTGGAAGGACTCGGTCGCCAACCGGCACAATGACCCTATTCATTAAGACGTAACTTGGGGCGCACCAATACTTTTTATTACACAAATAATTACTTAACTGACTCCTACTTCCTAAATAGGTTTTAATTACACTCTCCAAACTAAACACGTAGCCATTATAACTACAGTAGAACAAAACATTGATTACTCGCCAGTAGGCTGTAATTAAATTATAAGATTAATAACAATAATTATAAATAAATATAAGTTTTAAAGTGATTGTTCGTTTATTTATAAATGTGATGATTAAATTGTAGGTGGTAAAAAACTGGATTCCTTTATTTCGAGGAATGGAAATAAAGGAGGGAGGAATGGAAAGATTTTGGCTGTTTTTTATACCAGGTGGCAGACAAGCACACGGCCTGTCTGATGGGAAGTGGTCACCGTAGCCTATGTGCAACACCAGGGGCGTCACACTCGCGCTACCAAACCTTTAAAAACCTTCTAATACCCTTTTTTAAGAACCCCATTATTCGTAGACGCTAGGGAAAAACATTCATACCTTACTGTGCGCGTGCGCACTGTACTGAAAAATGAAATTATCTGACTTATGCCTTATATCCATTTAAACGCAACATTAAATCCACATACTCACACCATTTCCTTTCCGGGGTAGGCAGAAGAATATCTAGTAATACCCAGCGAGTGTAGATGGATGTATGTAACATGATGTATGTACCTATATAATAATTATGTACCTATGTATGTGTATAAACAAACACACAATATAAAAATAATACAAGTTGTATTCGAATATAGAAGGCGTGGAATCGTGACGTGCTGCAGGCGAGCTCGCCTCTGATTGGTCGGTGCATGCGCGTGAGTTCAACAAAAGGTTGAATATTTTGAGAAATGTTCAACGTATTGTAAAGCCTTTTTATTTTTATTTTGCAAACGGAATGTACAAGTTATGACATTTATTATGTTTATAAGAGCTATAGGGATTTTTTAAAAGTTTATTTAGGTACTATACGAATAAATAAAATTGAAGTAGCGAGGTAGGTACCTACCTATCAGTCTGTAATATTAAAATAACAGATTTTAAATCAATGTACATATTAGTACTATGTATTATATTTATATATAGGAAACGAAATAAGGTTATTTAATATTATTATAATTATAAGGTACTTTTAGGTAAGTATATAAAATAAGAAAAGGACAGAGGCAGATGGCGGTCTGTTGTTTCTGCCTACCCCGGAGGGAAAAAGGCGTGAGCATACGTATGTAGGTACCTATGTATGTATAAAATTGTAATTTCGTGTCTGTACATTGAAGATTTTGGAAAAAAATACTTGGGTTATGTTATAGGATATGAACGATTCAGAACACAATTTATTTTTCTGGTAAGTAGGTATTCTTGTTTCTTTGTCTGTTTGTGTGCGAATTTTTTTATACTACGTAGGTGGCAGACAAGAACTTGTAAGGCAAGCACAACGCGATACAGAAGATTTTAAGTCTGATCAAAATCTGTTCAATAGTTTTTGCGTCCATCGCGCATAAATAGACAAACAGACGAGAATTTCGTTCATAGGTATAACATAACCCAAGTTTTTTTAATATCTCTAATGTCTTCAGACACAGTAACTTTACAATTTTATAATAGTATAGACACATTTTAACAGCGATACATGGAATTTTTGGATTGTTACCACAATAAAAAAAACACTAAAAAGTCAGTCAGGTTTATTATTGTAACTAGCAACAATTATTTGACCCATATCCGTTGTTAAATACAAATTAACGGTCTATCAATCAAGTATTTTAACATTCTTTTGAGTCATTTTCAAATTCTGTTGAATAGTGATTGATATAAAGGTTTGGTTCGACTGTGAGCGGGGGATGAATATGGAGTAGGTACAAGTCAGTAAAAGTCAGTGACTCGTTCAAGTACATTATGCAGAGTCGCGGGGGCAGCTTCTATTTGTATAAATTTTTGTTTCTCAGATGTTCGATAGATGGCGTTGAACTATTTTTTTTGTATCGTGTTATGGTTACCAGTTGTTGTATTTAACTCAAACTTAGAGTAAAGTACCTATTGTCATTCACTCTTAATTAAATCTGTTTCAATCAGACATGATTATTGAAATTACAGTGTTTGATGCTGTGGTAGAGAGAGGAGAATGAGGAGATATTATAAATACAATATTATTTTAAATATAAAAATAGTTTATGTTTATAATTTATTTTATAATAATAATGTTATTTGGTTATTATTGACTTAATTTTTTTCTCCCGCTAGTCGCTGTCGCTAATAATACTGGCTCGTCTGGTGGCACCCAACCCTATCCAACTTAAACTTCACCATTTCAAACTACCAACCCTGTTTTTTCAGCGCTTTATGTCGATACAAATAAGGTTCAATTTCGTACAATATTTTAATGCAACTACATGCCATGAATCAATCACCTCACACTCAGTGATTACAGTAAGACAGACATTCCCTCCGGGTAAAGGGTTCGATCCCGTGCCGGGCATCAATCAAAAGTCGTCTATTTTCACATTCGTGATTTACAAATCTTTTTTTTTACGTTTCGCGTCTTAGCAACGAAGGGTTTGTAGGAACTAGTTTTTGCCTGCGGCTTTCGATGGGATACGATTATTGGAAGACTGTGTTTTTGTAGTTTTCTGATAGGTAGGTATTTTTGTAAATACCTAGGTAGATAAGCTTTATATATTATATAAATGTGCTGTACGTGTGTATGTCACTATTCTAAGGAGAGGACACGACGGTATCTCCCGTCCGAAGTGAGCTGTCCGACTGGGGTAGTACAAACCTCCGCCCTACAGAACACCGTCCCATAATAACCATCGTGTTGTGTTCCCGCCGGTGAGTAGGGTAGCCAGAGCTCACTGTACCCCTCCTCCCCCCACTCCTTCCTCCTTCCCCCCAGGGTAAGCAGCGCGTGTGTGACACTTTTAGCGTTGCACACGTCAATAAGCCACGATGACCGCTTCCCATCTGGTGGGTCGTGTGCTTGTCTGCCACCTACGTAGTATAAAAGAAAAGTCCTAGGCGACTGGACCGATTTGAATGATTTTTTTTTGTATGCGTTTGGGTGGCGCCCTGGATGGTTGTTTAGATTCACAAATTAGCCCGGCAGATGGCGCTGCAGTCGGCATCTATCTGTCAGTGCCGCTAGTATGAATAATTATATTTTTTTGAAGTTATTTCCTAATGTTACGTAATGATTGAGGGCGTTTAGAATAAGATAACTAACGTACCTACTTATGTTTGGTGATAACAATAAATAAATACACTCCTCAATCAAGCTCAAACGGCTGAACGGATCTGGCTGAAATGGGGTATAGGTATTGGGGTCCTTCAAGAAGGGCATGAGAAGGTTTTTACAGGGTCGGCAGCGCGAGTGTGACGCCCCTGGTGTTGCACACGTCTATAGACCACGGTAACCGCTTTCTATCAAGTGGGCCTTGCGCTTGTCTGCCACCTGAGTGGTATAAAAAAAAATTTGGTACAGGGATAGATTATAGTCTGGTACAACATATAATATAGTCCCACTTTTATCCCTGGAATAGGGTTAGTGCCAAGAATGCAAATAAAAAAAAACAAATCTTGTGAAATTGTATAATTATATTTTGTATAAAATAGAAATACATAATTTGTATACATCATTTATGTAAAAATACTATAATTAATTATTAAACAATCTTTGATTACCCACTTGCCTAGATGCCTGGTGTTGCACACGTCCATAGGCCACGGTGACCGATCAGGTGGGCCGTGTACTTGTCTGCCACCTAAATGGTATAAAAAAAATGTCACCACAAATTATTATTCTGAAAGTCGAAATTTTAAAAATAATACTGATTTTTTTCTTATAATTTAGATTATTTTTCCACATAGCGAGTATAAGCTTATTTTAAAACTATAAAAAGATATGACCGGCAAAAATCTTGACAATGTACTCTAGCCGCGCAGAACGTGATTTTAGGTCTCTTTGGAGGGGCGCTACGGAGGGGAAATTTTTTTTTTTTTTATTCATGATAGGCTTACGTTTGACCTCAATCTCACCTGATGGTAAGTGACGATGTGGTCTACGATGAATCACGCTTGCCTAGAAGGAACCTATTCACTCGTGACTTGAAAACTCCCAGGTTATAGCTTTCCGGAAACACAGACTCAGGCAAGGAATTCCACTCCTTAGCTGTACGCACAATGAACGTGTCAGCAAAGCGCTTTGTGCGTATGAGTGGAATATCGACCATATAGCGGTGGCGAATCTGTACTACTAGCCTGTGCCACGGTTCTGCCCGCGGTAATTTTCGTTATCGCACTTTTAGTTATATATCCGGTTCTACTTAACCAATTGCAATCAAACATACGGCAGATTTTAAGTGCTTTTGAGACCTTTCAACTATCAAAATTCGTTCAATAGTTTTGCTTTCCCAACAAACAGACAAAAGATATATTTTTTTTAGTTCAGAATCATTAACTAAACATAATTGCATAAGTGCATACTTTTTGAGGTTTGTTCAAGATTTTTGTCGGTAACTACATCTTAAAAAAAAATCATACAATGAAGCCTTATATAACATGGCACCAACCGTTCATCTGTGTTACTTCTATACTATATATTTCTATAAAACTTGTCCTCTACATACTTTCATAGTACAGCCAGCAAAAAAGTTGCTGAACACTGTTTAACTTACAAAAATATGTTAACACTGAAATACATGAATAAATAGTTTATGTATAAATATATTTGTGATTATCTGTGTATATAGCACGTTATACAATATGATTTGTAACCATACAATGTTTTAAAGGCACGTTAAACCATTTAATTTGTGAGAAAAATTACAAATATTAAGCTATAAAGGCTGTATATTGTTGACTCTAGGTATTTCCTAGAAATCACAAGTTATAAAAGGCGTTCAGGTCTTCAAGTATAGTCAGCATCGAAAATAGATGATCATTTTGAAATCTTTAGATTTTTAAGTTTGAAATCTACAATCTACTTTTGCCGCTGACTGTACAAGTGCAACCCCTCCTCGCTATCTCCCACAGTGAGAGGGAGCTAAGAGAGGCTGCTGTATCTAACTTAATCTAAATTTATGTATTTTTATACTTATACATATTCGAAAGTCACTATCATTTTATTACTAGAAAAAATTGTATAAAATATTGGACATAACTTTTCAGTCTGTTTTATTAAAAAAAAGATGAATAAATGTGATGTTCTAGCTTTACTAAAAATGTGATGTGGCAATAGCCTGTATGATAGACTAAAAAAACATAAAATATACTAAAATATTAAAATTGAAAAAAAAACAATAATATGGCGATACATTTTTGTTCTGTCAAACACGTATAATTAATTACCGACAGTGATGTGATAATTCTAAGAATTGAATTAAAATAAATTAAATAAAGACACAAAAATTGTGATTACCATAAAAAAAATTAAAAACAATTGCCTATCATGGTAGAAATCTATCCTTTATCCAGTTCTTCTTATCTTCTCAATTTTCCTTATTTTCTTATTATGTATATGACACAATATCAGTTCAGGTCAAATTTTTAAATAGACGTAATATCAGTTCAGATCAAATTTTTAAATAGACGCAATATCAGTTCAGATCAAATTTTTAAATAGACGCAATATCAGTTCAGATCAAACTTTTAAATAGACGCAATATCAAATTCAGTCAACTTTGTATAATTCTACAACCTATTTAGCACAATTTAAAGTTTTAGATACTTGTGTAAAAACTTCTTGATCCTGTAGTGGCTGTTATATATACTGATAGTCTAGACTAGTAGTACTACTTCGACTAGTACCAGTAGTACTATCAAGACCGGTCGTAAAGTCAGCGTAAAAAATAGATGATTACTTTAGCATATTAACTTATATTTCTTAGTTAATGGGCTCTTGATTAAAATGTAATGAATAATCTTGATTGAGGTGATAAGGTTTGAATAATCTAAAATAATTATTTAATTTTGACGCTGACTGTACAATCTATACTACTAAGATGAGTCGTACTACCCAGACTAGTAGTAAAACTTAGACCTACTCAGATAGTCTAGAAATATTACTTATGAAAATCAATTATTTCAGTATATATTATTGTCAGATTACATATAATACTTTTCTATTTTAATCTAGTCCATTATTATTAATCAGACCAATCTCCTCCCATAGTAGTGCCAAAGTTAAAAATGTCGATAATTTCCAACTATAGTCTAGGCTAAGCAAATTAGCTGTTTCCCCTCATCCATCTGGAACTGCACCTTGTCAGAATTGGCTGCTTTATCAGCTGTTTTAGATAGGGCGCTGGCGAGGAAGATCTGGGCTACCCCAGTAGCTGTCACGAAGAAAGCCCATCCTGAAAATTAGGTTTACAATTTTGTTTATCAAATGTCAATCTTAATTTGAGAGACGGATTAGTGGTTAAGGATTCGGTCTTATGATAGAGAGGTCCGGGATTCGAATCCTGGATATTACCTATATGAACAATACTAGTCATTTCGGTGACCAATATTCTTAAAAACAACTCGTATAGTTTAATCCTATCGTAAACTATGGTATGATATAACGGGCTGGTATCCGCAACTCCATGTCATGGTGCGGTTTTTGCGTGCTGTCGTGAACTTTAATACATACATAATGCTCACGCCCTTCAACCTCAAGGGTAGGCAGAGACAACAACCCGCCATCTGCTTCCATCCTTATGTACTTCACGCGCTTCCTCTACCGTCATTAAATCTTTCATGCAAGCTCGCGTTTCGATTACTTCTGACCTGGCCTTTCTAAATACCTCATTGATGTCTGCTGGCGTTCTTCAACGAGTTGGGGTGGATCGTGTGAAATGCCCACTCACACGCGAAACCGCGCGTGGAGTTGCGGACAACAGTCCGTGTAACGATACCATACCTCATTTATTTGATCAAATTATAATAATCTATGTTTATTCGTCACTACGTAATAAAAACATGGAAGTCACTCACCGATAGAACAATCTCCAGGAATATACGGTTCAGCATTTTCACCACATAGTCGTTTGACACGGGCTGCGCCCCACCCCCAAGGATATAACAGCAGTCCTAGTACTCCGAAGAGACCTGCAATGTTAGTTACACTTTATTGTGCTGATCAAACACAGTCTTTGGGGTTACGGCTAGAGGGGGTATACCACGAGTACTTTTTTTTACGTGTGGAAACCCTCAACGGGTACCTCACAAGGGCTA
The DNA here is from genome assembly GCA_963576445.1 of Lithosia quadra. Classification (NCBI taxonomy): domain Eukaryota; kingdom Metazoa; phylum Arthropoda; class Insecta; order Lepidoptera; family Erebidae; genus Lithosia; species Lithosia quadra. The sequence goes on along the minus strand of OY754901.1, from coordinate 3,703,862 downwards.
GTGAAGTGGTTGTGTCGGGATCGAACCAATTAAAACCACACGGTGTTCCATCTACCTAAGTCTTTTAACAGGTACCCCGGGTATACCCTAAGAAGGAACTCCTCAGGGAATACCACGAGCCCTAGATTAATAGGTAAACACATACAAGGTAATCAATATTAGTTAGGTAAGTCCTAGGTTACGAAACCATTTTTACCCGACTGTCAAGAAGGGTTATGTTTTTAGCATATTGATTGAGACTTCTCGTTCCTCGGAGAACAAGTCTACTGTATGTTCTGGTTGCCATCTGAATGTCTATGGCAGTTGTAGAGTGTTGTAGATGTCAGATGGCAGTTGCTTCACAAAACATTGAAGTTCAACAACTTCATACTCAGACTGAAAAGTCAACCACAACTGAGTTGGGAAAAGCTTTGGAAGATGAACGGTTTATTTTATTTTATTTATTAGTTCCAGGCATTGCAGATTGCATGTAAGGCCCGATTTATTTTGACAGGAGAATTACTGCATGCAGCATGAATAAAAATAGCGACATACCACCTAGAGCTTGCGTAGCGCCAGCCAATGAGATAACGCTCTTCTTGAACACAGACTGGACACAACACGCCATCACACCCGCCAAAACTGTCGCAAACTGTATAGCTGCACCTAAAAAATTACAAAATCCAACTTCAAAAAGTGAAATATTCGTGATAAATAAATTAAAATAGATTAAGATAGAAAATAGGTCGCAAGTCCTGGGAACTGCTCGGAGTTTCTCCCTCTGCCACACGATGGACCCGGCACCCGCACGGTGAATCCATGAAATGCTAAGAAGTTCGTCTCATTATTTGAAATATATAAATCATACAATAGAATTGACTTTCAATTGTATTGCACACCCTGGTGTGGGTACATGGCCCTATCAACTCATAATGGCTCCAAGCCAATTTTGTAGGCTCTTCTGTGGAAGTTGTAAGGTCAGATGACAGTTATAGTGGGAAAAGCTGATATACCAATAACAGTGAAGCGCTGACGCTAAAGTGAAAACATCACTATGAGTAAGATCATACCAGTAAACTCAAGGTACCCAGAGTATACAATAATTATGGTGACAGGACTATAAAAAAACGTCTTCCATACCTCTTAAGGGGCTTACCTGAGGACATCAGAGTGGAAACAAACATACACAGGTTCAAATCAAACTTGAAAAAATACTATATTGGCGTATGTGAATAATTTATTGTAGTTTGTAATTTTTTGTAAGTTATCACTATAAAAGAGACTGTAACCCACAGACAAACCAGTCACACGGTTTTGTGGGACATGTTTTTAAGTTACTTAAACAATCTAAAAAGAAATAAATGTTTTTATCTATCTATCTATCTATCTATACCTTAACTTTGCTTTTGTGACTATAATTTATTACGATTGAAATTCTTCTCATCTTGGAATTAAACTAGGATTCCTTCTTTGTTTATGAGGCCGTTGAGTAGAAGTATTATTTTAAGCAAGTATTTGAGTCTTACACAGAGACAAGAAGAACATTGCAGCCTTCCAGGGTGTTGGATACACGGTAGAGTCCGTAGCAAGTCCGTAAAAAGAGAATGATGCACAGTTGTTGTGATCATCTCTCATTCGCAGACATCTGAAAAGGTATAGATTCATTTCTATATAGCTCTATAGCTCATGTTATAATAGGCTGTGGAATTGAAGCACTGGCGAAATGTGGGTGCTAGCACCTCTGCCTACCCCTTCGGGGATACAGGTGTGAGTTTATGTTATGTTATGTTGTGTGTATAAGTCAGCCTCGTTACATTACTCACAATATGTGATATGCTGCAGGGCTGATTGATGGGGGGGGGGGAGGCACAAATCAGCAACCCAGTCTAGTAGTAAGCGGATGAAACCACAGCAGATAAATATATTACTTATTGAGGAACTTATAGTACTGTGTGCTACATCTAAAAGTAACCAGATAGTGATAATTTTTTTAGGATTAATTTTTTTTATTGGTAATAGGCTTGCGTTTCACCACAATCTCATCTGTTGGTAAGTGATGATGTGGTCGACAGTGGAGCATGCTTGCCTAGAAGTAACCTATTCACTCTAGACTTGAAGACTCCCAGGTTGTAGCTTTCCGGAAATACAGACTCAGGCAGGGCATTCCACTCTTTAGCAGTACGTACACATTTAATTTAGGTCTTATTAGGATGCCAGTACACTTGCTGATTGACAGACGATGCTTTGATGCATGCTTTTCTCTTAGGGTTGGGCGGTCAGACGGCACTCACTGTCATTAAAGCCCTACAAGCCAAATCAAAAGGAGATAGAGTAAGCAGGCCCTGTGCTCTTTGCGAGCATCTGGTGCTACCGGAAACACCGCTGAGATGGTGCTGATGGTAAGTTACTTTAAATTTAGTTACCTGTTGTAAATACCGACGCTTGGTACATAAAAACTAGTGATGTTATCATCATTTAGTAAAACAGGTTGCCCCATAAGCCATTTCGGCGTCATAATACCAGTCAGAATTAACATAAACGCAACCAAACTTAGCAGAAGCCATGCTAAGCTTCGTCCAGTTATTATAACATAACACATTGTATCAAACTCTTTTTGGCACCAATGAGTTGTAAATATTCTAAGAAATTACTTAGCGAAGAATTGCATTAGACAATACTATGCTTTATTTGTTCAAAAATGAAAGATAGAAGTTAAATAAGGTCACAATTAAACTCATTAGTCCCTATCGGACGGAGTGTAGCAATTTATTTCATTTCTTATATGGTTGAAAATCATTAAAATCAACAACGAGAACAACACTGATTGATGATTGAAGAGATTGACACTGACGTCTGACACTGACAACTTACAGTTTATAATAGGTTATGTACGGAACATACAGCAATTCAGTCTTGTTAAATCTTCGATCTCAGATCTGTATTTTGTGATTGTTTAAGGTACGGTGGTATTATTATAGACTAGCTATCAGTAGCTTTAATTTTATTGTATTCTTATTAGATTAGAAGCAAGTTGGTTTGGTTACGCTTAAATAGGAACGCATCTTCAATCCACGATCCATCGAACCAAGAGCGCCCTCTGGCTTCAAAGCTTAAAAAAAGTAAAATAAGGTTTTGTTCTCTCTTCCTCCTTGTTGTTTCTTTTCATTTAGTGCGTGCAAGAAATGGATACTTTATGCAGGGATTATAATTTCCTGTATTGAACTTTGAAAATCAAATTGTGATTACTAAAGTGCTTATTATAAGTTGCATCGGATTGCTTTAGTTTCTAGTGAAATGTGGTCGATGACAGAGTGAAAACGATTGCTACGTAAGTATAATACGATCAAGTTTAATAGATCGTGAATTTAACAGTCCTTCTATTGGCTAACGAACTAATTAGAATATGCAGAATTATAAAAATACCTGTCTGTCAGTCAGTCAATTGTCAGGTACAGATGTGTACTTACCTGCGTACTGTCAAGCTAATAAATCAGTCGTAATTGAACAATTTATTTGGTTTAAATCGTTTATTTTATGATTATTTAGTGTTAAACGCAGTGCCATGAAGTGTGTCTGTGAAACTGTGAAGGTATGACGCCAATGTGTATCCGCTGCAATGAAAAAAAAACATGTTTTCGTCTGCCCTTGTTTAGGTTGCAAAATCTCGATTCCTTTGTCATATGCACAGCACTTTTACTTTTTCTGACGAACACTGCTTGAATTTGACTACAATATCTAGTAATTCAAAAATCTCGCATAAATTTTAGTGTTAGAAAGTGGGTACATTATTGGTCATATGGGATACCCCCATTATGCTAATGTAAAGTGATGTTCCAGTTGACTAGGCAGACACTGTTCAGTGAGTTTTTCGTTGAAAATGCAGTTATACCTGAATGTTATCCTCTTGACATGCTTTTTTTTATACAGCGCTATTAACTGTGCTAGATAATAGCCTATGCTCTATGCCTAGTTTTCAAATTATGTTGTTAAATAACAGTTCTGTGAGAATAAATAAAAGTTTTACATTTGTCTGTGATTATATATAAATATTTCACAGTATGTAGTACATATTTTTTCAAATTTACCAATATACTATTTTAAATATGAATAAACTTGAATTGATTATTTTAAAGTGATAAAAAGGTGTTAATTTAAAACTTACATACACAAAGTAACTATCATACCTATCAAATAATGCTTAGAATGATGATAGATGCTCCCATCTTCGCATATAGTTGTAAATAAAACTTGTCTGCACAAAACACAGGTATAAATAGTGTGACCTAGTATAACAATTATTACTTGAATCAACAGAAAAAACTATAATACTGTGTAGTCGTCTGATTAGATAAGAAAAAAAACATCCATCTTTTCTAAACAGTTCCTTGCATAGATAAACAATAAATAGTTCCTCTTTTGTAGTTTTTATTCCTTTGTGTACATGAATGAGCATTGATAAACAATCTGACTTTATACAGTTTGTTTTGACTTATTATATTAATCAAATATGTTAAATTATATTAAATTTTACATGTTCTAATCAAATGAAGAAATCTTCTTATAAGAAATATTAATTCATCATTCATCAAATTAGAATTCAATATACTAAAGTATGGAAGTTTATTGACATAGTTACTTATTTGATAGTTAACTAAATTCTATCATAAAACATGCAATAAGTTTTCTTTTACAGGACCATAAAAATATTCCAACTAAAATATTCAGGCTAACATCTCCTGACCAATCTTGTCTAAACATAGGTTAACCGCTAGGGTTTGGGGGGTTGCTTCTTTAAAAGAAAAACAAACCAATCCACACAAAAAGGAGGTATAGAAGCGCTTGGGCTCCAGAGTGCAAGCTTTAAATGTCTCAGCAGTTCAGGATCAATTCTCCTACTCTACGTTTCCATGATTTGGTTTACTTGACTTTTATAGACATACATTTGAATGAATGTTTTTCTTGCATTTGGGTGGCGTCCTGGATGGTTTAGATTCACAAATCAGGCCGATAGATGGCACTGCAGTCAGTATTCAGGACGTCCGTTGGGTCCGCAAGTAGGTACTAATATAAAATTGTAAATAAGCCATGTCTGTACATATGAAATAAGGTCAATGTGGGGAAGACCGTCAATGGGGCAAGACCGTATAGCGGCAATATCTCGCTTATTTGAATACGTAACAGCTTGTGGTTCGGTGGGTAAAACAGTGTCACAGTGTAATTTTGAGCTAACTATCATAGATGGCGCTACAAAGTATATTTTTGTAGATATTTGTCTGCTATTCTTTTTTGCATTTTGAACTTAGATTGAGTGTGCGTCGTGTGTGAAAAAAAATAATAAAAAAGTGCGAAATCCGAGTTATTACGATCACCACTATATTAACGTAAGTATTTTAAAGATCTATAAACGTAATTCTGGTGTTAAATTTGATTAAAACGCTTAAATTTAATAGTTATTACCGCCGAAAAAAATCTAACGTAAAAGCATAAAAGTTGGGAAGACCGTCTGGCATGTTTCGGAAAGTCCGTCATATGCCGGTCTTGCCTTAATTCCAGAAATTGTCAACCTTTTTATCTGTGCATACTTTATCGTAATTGTAAAGTATTAAAATTAAGTAAGTACTTCTCTAGTATGTAATGTTTATTTTGCTTTTCTTCACACAAAAGTGATTAAAACTTTTTTTTTTCAGGAATGCGGCGCACAGGATGCCTGACTTTCTTGATATCGACTGTTTTTTTTTTGAAAAATTAACCCAACAAAAGTGGCCTTGTCAAAGTCAAAGTCAAAGTCACTTTCTTAAATTTTAAGTACTTAGTTTAAGCTACCAATGTCTTCATATTGTACAATAATAATGAAAAAAATGTTCATTTAATAAAGAATAAGATTTTTATACTCCTTGTGTTTTTGTTTTGGCAAATTGTTGACAACTACTGGCTGTTAAAATATGCCGGTCTTACCCTAAAATGAAATAAAATGTATTATCTCTGAATTTTGAACCTTAAATCAGATACCTTAAAGTTTATAATACTTTCAAGACATTTTTGTATCATTTTCTGAACGTATTGATGTATATTGTCGAACAAGTTATGGGTTTTATTACTACTAGACGGTCTTGCCCTAAATGCGCGGAAAGACCGTCTAATCGCAGAGTTTTAAAAAAACGTCTGTAGCTCAAAGATTACTGGACTTATATCAACATTTATAAGTTTAGTTCATCACTGGATATGTGTTTAATAAGTATCGATTATTTTTTTTTCTCTAGAATGCATATCGTGGAAACTATGTTAAATGGAAGGAAAATGTCAGAAAAGTATGCCGGTCTTTACCACATTGACCTTACTTTAAAAACCTTGGTTACAATTTTTTTTTTATTTTTGTCGGTTGGTTTGCATTTAAAGCTTAAATTACTGCTGATTTTGATTCATTTTTCTATTAGAAAGGACTTGGGCAGGCTCAAAATCTGTCGCATATTTGATTGGAATTGGTTAAGTTGAACTGGAGGTATGACCAAAAGTCTATAACCAATCGTACAGGCAAAGCCACGGCCATCAGCTAGTAATAAATATGTATATATTGTATAAAAAAAAACACAAGTCAATAAACAGATGACTCACACATGTTTTGATCTGTTGATGATTGAGATTGTCTGATCACAGTTCATTCACCTGAGTAAAATTGTTTGAAACTTATTTTACTTGGTACAGATACCGGCATTTAAATTGGCCAGACGCGTCATATGCGCAAAGGTCGATTTTTAGGTCCCCTTTGAGGTTTGAGCGGGTTGCGGGAGACGCGGTTGCGCCGTCGCGGACATATGATTGGTCCGTCACTTGACGGACCAATCAGATGTCTCCGAGAGACGTCTTGTAGCCAATCAACGTTCCGTTCGTTCGTACTTTGAATCATTTGATTGGCTCAAAGTGCACGATGCGCGAACTTACCCCAAACCTGGCCAAGTTACGTGCCTGTATCTTTAGGTACTTATAGTTTATGCTAGGTGTGCTTTTTCTAACAAGAAGTCTATCCACCAGTGAAAACCAGCCCAGCTGTGCCAGAGATAACTTTTAATTCAAACATAGAGACAGACCAAATTTTTAAAAATTACGGTTTTGCTGTATGTATTGCACTTTCACATACATTTATTTAAAACCTGTTATTTTAATATTACGAACAAACACTTGATTTATCAATTCAATTATTCAATTCAATCTTTATTTGCTAACACAGGTACAAATTGAAAAAAAAAAAAAAATTGTTATATGAAACAGGGGGTTACCTATCTTAATCCCGAATTTTAATATTCCGAATATCATAATTCCGAAAACGAAAACCATTTTTTCATAATCCCGTTTTTTCAAATTCCGAAGTTTTATTTGCCATATGATCGCAACTCAGAATTTCATTTGCCCATTTATTCATTTGTACGATGTTTTATAATCCAGACGAACGAGTTCCAGATACACGAAATCTAAATGCACAAAATCCAGATGACCGTAATCCATATGCACGAAAGCCGAATTTTTAAAACACAAATTTTTGAAATGCAGTTAATTAATATCCAGAAAAACAATATCCAGATATTTAAAACCAAGAATTTCTAAATTAAAATCAAATAAACCAAATTAAAAAGTAGGTAATTAACTTTAACTTGTCTGTAATGGGCAAGTAAAACAATAGCGAGTCGGTTCTAGCACTCGCCGGCCGCTACCGCGGCACGCTCGCTTCGCTCGCTCGGCTCGTGCCGGGGGGTCACAGTTCTAACATAACCTAACCTACTGAGTCGAATTTGACACTTAAACCTATCTGTAATAGGTAAAAAACCAAGAATCAAATAAACCAAATTAAAAAGTAGGTAATTAACTTTAACTTGTCTGTAATGGGCAAGTAAAACAATAGCGAGTCGTTTCTAGCACTCGCCGGCCGCTGCCGCGGCACGCTCGCTTCGCTCGTTCGGCTCGTGCCGGGGGGTCACAGTTCTAACATAACCTAACCTACTGAGTCGACTTGTCTGTAATGGGCAAGTAAAACAATAGCGAGTCGGTTCTAGCACTCGCCAGCCGCTGCCGCGGCACGCTCGCTTCGCTCGCTCGGCTCGTGCCGGGGGGGTCACAGTTCTAACATAACCTAACCTACTGAGTCGAATTTGACACTTAAACCTATCTGTAATAGGTAACTAAAACAATCTAAATTAATGTAAATTTCTAAATTACTTACTGTACCTAATAAATTAATCGTATTAATTTACTGAGTTTTACTATACCTGTTTATAGTTTAGCTGGAACACGATTGTATGGGAACCAAATAAAAAGATTATGAAAATTTGGCAATAGTTTATTTGGAAAATGGTAGGATGGGAAACAAAAAAAAGTATTCTGAGAATCTGGTATAACTATATTTGGATTATGACAATATGGGAAACAAAAAAATACTATTTGAAAATTCGGTTTTAGTGCACCTGGAAGTTGATTCATCTGGGAAATTAAAAACGGAATTATAGAAAGTTGTCATTCATTACATCTGTCTTTTAAAAGTTCTACCAACCGTTTTCGGGGTTTTAAGATTCGGGTAACAGAAATTCGATATTTCAATAGGTTACCGAAACAGGGTTGACCTATATCTTAAAAATATTATGTTCAGTAGTTTTGCATCCATTGCAAACTAACAGACAGACAATAATGCGAAAAGATATCTTTTTGTGTTTTCTTTTCTTTCTTTCTTTCTTTTTTTCTTTTTCTTTCTTTCTTTCTTTCTTTCTTTGTATCGCTCTTATAGAGCAACCCAAGTTTTTTTCTTTTTTTTTTCAAATATCTCCAATTTACAGAGCCAGTTTTCACAATTTTATAAAGCACAGGCTACAAATTAAAACTAGAAAGTAACAACCATTGATAAAATTGATAACCCTTTGTGCTTTCTTGTGATTGAGTTAAGCAATTAATGATAAAATTTGCTACGCAATAGACCTGACTTAGATAAAACATAGACATTAGGCGGGTCCACACAGAGCGAGCAGCCTCGCGAGGCATTTGCCGCGCGAAGCAGCTCGGTTGGTGTGGACGTGCCTCGGCTGAGGCAAGCGCGCACGCAGCCGCGGGCGAGCGTCCGAGCGCCCGAGCCATTCGGTGTCGGTTTTTTGTTTTGCTCAAAGGCGCCTCAGTCGTTTGCCGCGCGCACTCTGGACGCTCGCGTTATAGTTTCGTGCCTCGCTCGAGTATATTATAAGTAAAATATGAATAAAGATCTGTTTTTGTATAAAGTCTGGATCCAATATCGTCTTCGTTTAAGGTTTTCTTGTCTTCTCTTTTTTATAATCCTATTTATAAGGATAAAAGTAACAGCTGCCACCGCAACACGTACGTGTGGTGCCATGATGTATTCTCAACTGAACGAACGAATGGCTCGGGCCTGCTCGGGCCTGCCGCGCGCGGCAGCCTCGCGATGATACCGAGGCTGCCGCGTTCGTTTGGGGATAGTCTCCTCGCGCGGCAAATGCCTCGCGAGGCTGCTCGCTCTGTGTGGACCCGCCTATTGAATATAGAAATGGTTGGTAAATGTATAAATGTTAACTGGCAACACCTTTTTGAGTTGAGCAACTAAAGATAAGTTACTATATAGGTAGTTATTCTGCCATAAGACATTAGCGAAATTGTGGTAGTCTCCCCTTATAGCCACTATCAAAAGTCGAAGTTCTTTATAAAAAAACCCGACTGCGTAAAAAACTAAAAAGAAAAAAAACAAGCACTCGGATGTCCGGTGGTCTAGAAACAACAACTTAACAGTCGGGATCCACTATTCAACAGCCAATCTTATTTTTCAATGGATCCCGACTGTTAAGTTGTTATGTTTCTAGACCACCGGACATCTGAGTGCTTGTTTTTTTTTCTTTTTAGTTTTTTACGCAGTCGGGTTTTTTAATTTCTAAATTATATTTTTTTATTTTATACTTTTTAGTTATAAGTGTCCTAGCCAGCTATTTACCCGATTGGACTTTCTACTGTCTAATAAAAATCTATGAATTGTTGTTACGCAACTTTAAATCGCTATAGATCCTAAATGGTCACTGGAATCGAAAAATGTTGAAAGGAAACTAAAAATGATTTTTAAATACCTATTCAACGATACCCCACTTGACATAGTTTGCTGACTTTCATTTTTTTAATTTTCGCAATATGGCGGCCAGTAGTCGCCATATTGAATTTTCACTGACGTCATGTCTTTAGTGACACTCGCCGGACTAAGAGGAATCGATTGACGTGTGAATCATGAAAATCGGCCCAGGCGTTTGGTCTGTACCTATAGTGCTTCAAAGGAACATACAAACATACATGTATACATAGGCTGTTAAAGACATTACCACTCCTTTGCGTTGCGCACTCGGGTAAAAAATACATTCATACACGGCCTCTACGACAGATGCTGCAGGTTCGATTTCTGCTCAATGCAAATATTTGTTTGCATGAATATATCTATTTGCATTGGTCTGGGTGTTTCTATGTATAATAATGTACATAGTCTAGAGAGTGCTGTGTAAAATGTAGAATATACCTAATATTATATTTATTTATATACTCCCATCTTTCCTCTGGGGTAGGCTGAGACAACAGACCACCCTCTACCAAAGGGTCTTTTACACCCTAATTTCTCCTTTCATATGACCTTATTTGTCCTAAGAACACTAATAAGGAACTTAGCGTGTAATTTTTTTATTGATCTATTTACAAACATGCTTACTTAATTTACAATGTTTCGTTTTAGAAGTAGGTATAATTAGAGAGTAAACAGGTTCATATCCAAGCTTGTTTGTCAGTTAAACACTCTTGAACTTGAACCTTTTTGGCAAAGTTTAGTTTTAAAATTAGACTTTTAAAATTTATACTCTCCATCAAGAACCAAGCGGTTCGGTGCCTCTTTTCTTTGCCGCGCCATCAAAACTTGGCCCAGGGGCGGCAGTCTGTACATGAATCGCTACGAGTTTGCTACCGAATTCGTAAGATAACATACCGACAAAATTCGGTTGCAGAAACGACGCTTGCGACAGACGGTAGTCTGCTCAATTGAGATACCGACGAAAATTGTTAAAATGTGTGCTTTAAGATGACAGTTAGCATAACGAAATTCGTATTCATAGTCTGGTACATTTGAGCATAAAATGTTGACGTGTAATAACATTTTCAGTCAGTGGGGAATATTTGTTACATACTTATTCATGATATTAATAGTTTTAACGGAAAAGTTTTACAGAAACTATGTATTTTAACTTTGTGACATTACCTGCTAATCAAATTGTTTAAGTTACTCAAACCATTTTAAAGGATTTAATTATTTTGTAAAATATGAAAGGAAATTAAGGTTTACCTCCTTGCAACATTTTTGAATGTCAAACAGAATAATAAAAAAAAACATGTCAGCTGTCAGCTTAAATAAACTTAATAAATTGTGAAATTGTTGGATACTTTACGAATTTAAAAATGTAAACTGTGAACTGCAATAAATTATAATAATGTCAACCACAAATCAATCCGGATCCAACAATCCGGATTTTTATATCAAAGCACGTTGGCTCCCGTCCGACGTGAATCAAGTAAGTAGGTATAGATTACAATCTTATTTTCAAATCCAATTTGTTAAACGTACTTGAAAGTATTAATATTAATATTTTATGATTTAAATTTATAGATTCACTGCAGACGTTCCACTGCATAGCAGCACCTAGCACATTTTGGAATTGGCTGATGAAAGGTTGCTACTGATTGGCAAGAAAAATGGAGAAAACTTCTCACCTAAAAGTAACACTGGCATCAATATTGAAGAGGTAATGGATATCAAGGCAAGGTATCGTTTCTTTTAATTCACTCTTAATCAGAAGAGTACTATATACTTGTAACTAAATATTATGACCTATTGCAATACAGTAGCATCAAGGCTGTATCAAAAAAATGTTTTAACGAATGCTAGTTAAAACATAATCCAGATTGAAATAGTTTAATCTCATTGACACAATAGACCCAAAGCAATCTATTCCTTGGGGACTAGTACTAGGTGGGAACGGTTGAAGTGCTCCGTTAATTTATATAGCTTAGACTTGCCTTGTTTCTTTCTGTTGTGCTTTCTTCCTCTTCAAATTTGTTATGCAAGTAATATTTATTTATATATATTTATGTACACACACACAACTAGATAAAAGTACATAATAAGAAAAAGATGTACAGCAACAGACCTGCGGGAGGAGACTTTGAAAAGTGGAAAATAAGTGAATAGTGTGTATAGAAGATAAGAGACAGTATATAATAGTACGGGAGGTAGCGTTAATTCTAACAAGCAATCGATAGCCAGTTGATATTCTCCACGATAATAGAGCTTTATTAATACATAACAGAGTTGACCGTCAACCGGTCTGGTAGCGGTCTGGTCGAAGGTGACACCATGGTAAAGTTGTCAAAAAAAATTACGCTCCGAGCAATCATTTGACACGTGAAACTTTATATGGTGATTCCTGAGGTCATTTTCAACTGAGAAATAACCGTCAGATGTGGTGTAGAGTAGTGGTTATACGTCAGTCGCGTATATATTAGACCAGTGCCGATAGTCTTTGAGAAAAAATAAATTTATAGTAGGATGAAACCTGTTGGAAAAGGATCAGAATATGACAAAAATGAAAGGAAAAATAAATTACGGGTGATCTGAGGTCGGGAAGTGGGGAGGGGGGTGAGTTTTAAGGGTAAAAACGGTTTATCTCGATTTCTGGCAAAACTACAAGTCCTATGGAAAAAAGTTGAATGACAAAGTTGTAGGTAATAAAGAGACCTACAACTTTTCATTTACACTTTTTTCACATAACCTCAAAATGTATGTGAAAAATTCAAATAATCAAGTTTTTGGTTTTTTATTTTTATCTTAAGCAAAACAAATTTGTTTTCCACGAAATTTGGTGAAAACTTAGATTTTTATGTCCTACAGACACTGTATTTTTTTTGATTTGAAATACTCTTTTTTTCAGCTTATTTTGACTAAATATCGAAAAACCACCCTAATTTTCAATCGAAAATTCTCACGCCAAAATATCAGCTTTTTAAAAAAAGTCAGAGAGTTTTTTGTTCTCTGAAATCTCTTCTTTCTGATAATGTAAAAATACATATACATTGCTATGGTAAATTTTCTCAGAAAATGCAAAGAAGAAAAACTCGAATTCGAAATTAATATTTTTGTATTTAGTCATTTCCTGAGAAAATTTACCATAGCAATGTATATATATTTTTACATCATCAGAAAGAAGAGATTTCAAAGAACAAAAAAATTTTTGACTTTTTTTAAAAAGCTGATATTTTGACGTGAGAATTTTCGATTGAAAATTAGGGTGGTTTTTCGATATTTAGTCAAAATAAGCTGAAAAAAAGAGTATTTCAAATCAAAAAAAATACAGTGTCTGTAGGACATAAAAATCTAAGTTTTCACCAAATTTCGTGGAAAACAAATTTGTTTTGCTTAAGATAAAAATAAAAAACCAAAAACTTGATTATTTGAATTTTTCACATACATTTTGAGGTTATGTGAAAAAAGTGTAAATGAAAAGTTGTAGGTCTCTTTATTACCTACAACTTTGTCATTTAACTTTTTTCCATAGGACTTGTAGTTTTGCCAGAAATCGAGATAAACCGTTTTTACCCTTAAAACTCACCCCCCTCCCCACTTCCCGACCTCAGATCACCCGTAATTTATTTTTCCTTTCATTTTTGTCATATTCTGATCCTTTTCCAACAGGTTTCATCCTACTATAAATTTATTTTTTCTCAAAGACTATCGGCACTGGTCTAATATATACGCGACTGACGTATAACCACTACTCTACACCACATCTGACGGTTATTTCTCAGTTGAAAATGACCTCAGGAATCACCATATAAAGTTTCACGTGTCAAATGATTGCTCGGAGCGTAATTTTTTTTGACAACTTTACCATGGTGTCACCTTCGACTGCTCCGCGGGTGCGGGTTCTGATGGTCAATTCTGGTATGTATCAATAAAGATCTATTATCGTGGAGAATATCAACTCGCTATCGCTTGCCAAAAAAAATTAACGCTACCTCCCGTACTATAATATATATAGATAATAATAGATATGTTATGTATTATATAATAAAATTTGTCTTATCTTTATGTTAAATCTTGTCACTGATCTTTTTCTTATAATTGTAATAATTATTGTACCTTCCTTATTAGCTGTAAGTTTTATATAGTAAAATAAAAATACTCTTTCATTACAGATGCCAGCAGCTGCTCCCCAAGCCCATGTAGTTAGTGGGTACCAAGATGTAGGCTGAGGTATCTAGCCCAAGTGAAGAGTGAGAAGTTCTTATTGTCTGCGAAGGCTCCATATAAAGAAAATGACATAACTTTTATTTTGAAATAAAATAAGCATAATTATGATGTGTATACTAGTTTTATTTAATTCATGGAATAGCTATATAACACTAGGTACTACCTATATTTGTTTACAATCAGCAGTCACTGATTTTATGCTAGTAACTAGCCCTATAACAAAAACATGACAATTTAACATTTGTCTGATATTTTTATTAATGAAACTAACGGTGTGATCTAAGCAGACCCTGGCACCTAGATGTAGGCTACAGATGCAATTGGGATCCAACGCTAAGATGATGAAACATTGTGATATAGCATAACACTTATTACCTAATGGAAAATAATCTTCTAAAGACAGACTGTCAGAAATACTTGAATTTGTATGGATGGATGTATTTTTACTGAATGAACCTGTGGTACTAGATAGATTATAGTTTGAAATAGCACACAGATTACTTTAATCCCTAAAATAGGTGCCTGTGTATTGTGTAACCCACAGAAACCTATTTGGAGTTCCGTATACGTTATACCGGGCTCTAAAGTGCCAGCAAGTAGTAGTTAAATAATGTGATGATGATAGTAACGCGCCTGCGTTGAAGCACAATGAAATCCTGTACCAAATACATTTCCATTATGATTATATTGTTCAATTTCCATATTTAATAACCTAAAAATAACAACAAATTACATAGTTAACGATCGTAAAGCACTTTGCGGGCTGTCAAAAATGCTCGCAAAGAGTTAACGATGAATTGTTAAGTTTGCGATGAAATTTGTAAACTTAACGACAAAAATTGATAAGTTTGACAGTCGCGACTTGCAAATATTGATAAGTTTACGTCGCTACGAATTTAACGACCGAATGTCATCGCAAAGTCCTTAACGATCTGTCGAGACTTCCGCCCCAGGCCTACCAGCTCACGTGTTTCCCTCCTCGTACAGTCCCGGGTCCTTTAAGCGGGGCGTGAAAAAGCATTTGATGAGGCCGCCCGTCAAGTTGAGGGCCACCATTATGGCACTGTCGATGTATATGTAATGGGAACCCTCTTCCTGAGACTTCGCCTTTAACTTACCATCAGGCGAGGTGAAGTCATATTGACGTATACCTAAGACTTTATAAGTATTTAACGGAATATTTTTTCTTTTCTTTTCAGAATTGACACGCAGAACGAAGAGTAACTTACTTAGAAAAAATTAAATCATACAAATTATGTAAAAACAGCATTAAGCTGTTGACTGTGATCTCGCGTGATTATTTGTTTAATATATGAGTTGTGTGGGTGACCAGTTTGTGACGTCATAACACAAATATATGTTGCATTGAAGACCGCCATGAGCTCAATAAGTTCGGGCAGCGCGAGGGCTCAGATGCCGTTGCGACAGAAGGATTTCGATCAGGTAAGGATCTATATTGTTTGTTTTAGAAATTAGTAGTATAATTATTGGAGGTAGGACACGACGGTATCCGCCGTCCGACTAGGCTAGTACCTCCGCCCTATAGAACACCGCGGCGATAATAACAATCATGTTGTGTCCCCGCCGGTAAGTAGGGTAGCCAGAGCTCATTGGAGGGATTCTGTGCTTTCAGCAGGGAGACGGGGGACCTGGGGTAGTACCTCTGCCTTACAGAACACCGCGGCCATAATAACCATTGTGTTACGTTTCCGGTGGTAAGTAGGGTAGCCAGAGCTCACTGGAGGGATTCTGTGCTGTCAGCAGGGAGAGCCTGGAGTAGTACCTCCGCCCTACAGAACACCGCGGCCATAATAACCATCGTTTTGTGTTCCCAGTGGTACACAAAACGATGCTCACAACCGTCCCACCCCATTTCCCCAATCCCCCCTTTAACACCTCCCCAGCAAACCCATCCCCCCCCCCCCTTAACCCCCTCCCCAAGGTCGATAGCGCGAGTATGACATCCCTGATGTTGCACACGTCCATAGGCCACGGTGACCGCTTCCCACCAGGTAGTCCGTGTTGTCTGCCACCTTATAAAAAAAAAGTAATTAAACTATTTTAGTTAGTTACACACTCGAGTCAACAACAACGGTCTAGCTGCAATGCTTCGATATCGCCTAATGTCACCATTGGGTTGTGAAGGTCAGATGGCAGTCGCTTCACGGAAAATATCGAGGTTCAGCCAAATCCGCAGTTAAGACTGGTAAAGCGGACCCCAGACTCCGAGGTGAAAGCTTTGGATGCGACTGGGATTAACGCTAGGTTGAAGGAAGAACACAGCCGAGTGTTGACCATTGTCGCTGACTGCATATAACGTTTATGAGCTTGTGTACATTAACATATTTCCTAATCCGACCGGAACTTGTTAGATCGGTTCCGTATTCCAAGGCATCCATACGTTTTCTTAAATAACTTCTCAGTAATTATAGGTTTGTACTTCACGCTTATTTAGCGTTTCGAGGTTAGCAGTTCTGTCGTAATAATATAAGGTAAGTAGGTATGGGATTCCCGAGACAGCGGTCAAGTGTGAGACACAAGCATACCTCATCACCAATATTATTACTAAAAGAGAAAATAATAATCCCCAATCTATGTGAATCCGATAAAATGATGAGGTTATAATTAATAGTAACGTTAATTTATTTTTTTATTTTTTATACCACTTAGGTGGCAGACAAGCACACGGCCCACACTGATGGAAAGCCTAAAAGTTTTCGTGTAATTAAACCAACAAAACGAAAATTTAAATATTTTGTCTAAACGCAAAGTATCCATAACTTAACTGGCTTGTTTTATGGGTTCTAGGATGCGGAAATTGTGAATAAACGTTCATAGGATACCTACATTTTTTGCTTTATACATAGAAAACACCCATACCAATGCAAATTTTGCATGCTAAACCTGTCAAGGACCATTGACATTACAATAATTTAAAAAGTTTAACCCAATTTAAAAAAATACGAATCAAGTCTTAGCGATCGATCGATTGCTGGCGTTTATAGCTTCCGGTAACCGCTAACCATCAGCCTGACCTTGTACTTATTCACCACAAGAAAATAAGAAACCTATTTTAAATACAAAAATGTTTTGATACAATTCTCAAACTATTTGGCACAAAATTCAACTTTAAGTTACAGTAAATAAAGTCTCAATTTCAATGCAAATCAGTATTAATAATGTAATCGCTAATTAGCAGACGAACCTCAATACTATTTGTCTAAGCAATTGTTCAAGTGACCTACTTACTTTGACAATGGCACTACAGACTGCCTATTCGTCATCATGACGTAATCACACTATTAAAAAAAAGTGTAAGGCCCGTTTATCCGTGCGGAAATCCTCATGGATACCCCAGCGGCCAGTGGGCAGGTTATGTCGCACACAAAACCGCACGCCGTCTAGGGTCTTCTGACGCCAGAGTGTAAAGTGGCCCATAGAGCGTTTCCCTCGCACCCCGGCTTGACCCGGGCCATCTCCGGATTCAAAATGGCCCCCTCGGAAAGTGTGAGGCCCTACCAAGATCTTTGGGGCCCAAGTTAACGAGCGAGGTTCTGACACAGGCTTTTTAAGATGACCTCATTTGCCACCTTCGCTCATAAAGGACAGAGATCGTTGAGCGACATCTGAGTCGTATACTCCGCGCGGCAAGCAAACCGCGGGCTCGGTGGGCCGGGAGAATTTTATACCTATCTCTCTCGGACCTCCCCCCTCTCTTTCTAGAGCATAACTTGCTCGTAGGAGAAGGCGACAGCGGCTGAGTGAGAGGACTCCCACGGCACAGACTACTCCTGGGGGGTTAGAGAGGTCCGACGGCAGCCTAAGTATTAAACCAATCAAAAAGCTGATTGGTTGCCAAAGTGTAAAATTTTTACCCAACAGGGAAATCGCTACAAGTTTGATAATGATAATTCGCAACTGTTAACTTTATCCAATTACATTTTACCACGTCACTGTTTCGTGTGACGTATGGTGATAATGTGTGCGATTTTGGCAACATCAGTTACCATACTAACCAGATTCAAGGGTATTCCTCTAGGGTACACTACATAAATACGAAAAACTTTATTCCGACAGTCACAAATACGAATTTCAAAATACCGTTTTTCACAATTCCGAATGGTTCAAATTTCCGAATATAACAACTTCGATTTATCATTACTCCTGTTTTTATAATTCCGAAATTTGAATATTCCTAACGTTTATAATTACTATTGTCAAAATACCGAACTTCAATAGATCGAATAACAAAAAGTCCGACTTAATGATAATTCGAAATATCAAAAATACGAATTCCGATTATTAAAATACCGAAATATCAAGACTACCCCAAATGATTCACCAACAACAAAAGGAATCTGGCACTCTGCGGCTGCTGTCGCGGTACGCTCGCCTAGCTTGCTCGCCTTCGCACTTTAATAGTCAAAGTTCTAACCTAACCCAACCGAAGTGATTCAATAATACAGGGGATTTGCAACAAGCATGCAGCATGCAAGCAAGGATGCAGCATGCAAGCAAGGATGCAGCATGCAAGCAAGCATGCAAGCAAGGATGCAGCATGCAAGCAAGCATGCAGCATGCAAGCAATCAGGCAGCATGCAAGCAAGCATGCAAGCAGACATGCAGCTTACAAACAAGCATGCAACATGCAAGCAGGCATGCAGCATGCAAGCAGACATGCAACATGCAGCAATCATTGTTTCTGTGACGGCTCCGGCACTGCGGGGTTTAGGCGGCCCCACGCGAGCTTATCGTCGCAGATGATTTTAACGCTCACCACCGCAGCTTCGGCTTGCTGGCCGGCTTCGCCGGCCAGCCTCAGCCGCGGCGGCGGGCATTCAAACCACCTGCTCCTCAACTCGCGGGCCGCCCCACCCCTCCGCGCCTACGCGGTTTTAAATTACACTCTAGGGTAGGGCAGACAAGACTGCGTGAAGTTGGTTTTACAGCAATTCGTTTCTGTCACTCAATTTTGTAGCACAACATATTGACTTTTAAGTTTATTCGAAGTATTGAAAATCGGAATGTTGTGTTTCGGACCGAGAACCCTTCGAGCATTTGACTCTTCGGACATATGAAAATCGGAAAACAAACAAATCGCATTTATGACTTTCGGCAAAATAAGTTTCGTGATTTTTAATAATAGACATTAAAATTCTTAGGTATTATGAAATTCGGACTTTTGAAAGTCGGAATATTGAAATTCGGAATAAAGTATTTCGGAGTATTTGGGTGTTCCCATTCCTCTAGTGTATGTCATACATTAATTATATTGTAAACTAGCTGTGCCTACGACTTCGCCTGCGAGGATGGAGATTGACTGGAACCCTAATTCTTTTTCCAAAATTGAAGTAGGTACCTATCTCCTTATATATAATAGCAACCCGTTTATGTTCCACTGATGGGCACGGTTCTCCTCTCCTCTAACGAAAGAGCTAAGAGGGTTTAGACCTTAATCCACACACGCTGGTCTAATGCGGGTTGGTGGATCGGACATGTCCTTAGAAATTCTTCTATGACATGTGGGTTTCGTCACGATGTTTTTCGCCCGCCCCACTTCGTCGTCTGCGCAGCGGCTGAGTATAAAAACATGCCCAAAATTTCATCACATTCCCTACAAGTTCACCTGTCTTTGCTCTTTAGCAGTGTAATAAAATATCTACTCGCTTGTAACTCAGCCGGCCTTTAAACACCGTGAATCAGGTCAATTGTATGTTCATCGCATTGTTTCAACTTCGAATGAGATACTTCATCATTTTATGTGTGGGTGTTGCATAACGGATAATAATCAAAGGATCTCGCGTATGTTATTTACCCACGATATTCTATTGTTACTGCATGCCTGTATACAGGGCATACATAACACGGATATCTCCAAGAACCTCCTTTAAGAATGTGTTAAACTCGAGGCAAAAATATTTTTATGCCACACCAACACGAGGCGCGGGTTCGATCCCCGCACAGTGCAAATATTTTTATGCAGGAATATGGGTATTTGCATTGGTCTGGTCGTGCCTCGGAGAGCACGTTAAGCCGTCGGTCCCGGTTGCCATACAAACATCTATGGCAGTCGTTACGGGTAGTTGGAACCCGAAAACGTCCAATAATAACGATATAGCTGCAATGCTTCGATATCGCCTAATGTCACCATTGGGTTGTGAAGTTCAGATGGCAGTCGCTTCACGGAAAATATCGAGGTTCAGCCAAATCCGCAGTTAAGACTGGTAAAGCGGACCCCAGACTCCGAGGTGAAAGCTTTGGATGCGACTGGGATAAACGCTAGGTTGAACGAAGGTGACAGACAAACACACGGTCTATTTGAAGCGGAGCTATGGGATGCGGTCACTGTGGCCTATGGACGTGTGCAAACCTTCTTATACCCTTCTTGAAGAAACCCAAATTATAGACCGCGCCGACTCTGGAGGGGGAAGGTTGGTAGGTTGGGGGGGGGGGGGGGGTTGGAGATGGGGGGGGGATGAGGGTGATTGTGAGTTCTGGCTATCCATACTCGCCGCCGGGAACACAAGACTTTTTTCCTTTTATCCTGTACACATTATCCTGTATCCTCACAGCTTACACTTAAAAGCACAAGAACATAAACAAAAATAACTAAAAATACCTACACTTTTAATTTGTAGTTTTATACATACTCGCCTAAATCGTAAAATCTAACTGGATCCTATTTCTGGCAACACGAACCTAACTGTAGGTACTGTTAACGGCTTTAAAAGTAGGCTGTTCACGCTGTTTTAACACTTGTGTATGCGTATGCGCATGCATAATATTATGTAACAAAACTAGTGTCTGATCAATAAGAGGCACACATAGATATGCTAAATACATAACCAATTAACCATAATATCAAATTTAAAATAAAATATTATTGAGAATTCAAATGCCATTTCTTAATATCAAAATTACCCACTATCTCTTCAAAATCTAAGACTGTCACAACACGTCTTCTGCTTTCGTGTCAATAATTCACTTCTTCAAATTATTGGGAATAAATTCATTATAATACTAAAACACTACAAAGTTGAAAGTAGGTTATCCAATAATATTTAGCGGCGGCCCACCACCTGACTGGATGTTTGTTACCCTTTCACGCAAAAACTAATGAATGGGTCTGGGTAAAATTTGGCGCAGGGATAGATCAACACGTTGCAACCCAAAATTAACTCACACATGGTTAACCGCCTCCATTTTTATGACAGTCTCGTCTCCAACGCATTCCGTCCATCGGTTTTTAAAAGTGCATTCTGGGAACGAGATCAGAATATCACGCGAACGGAGCCGCGAGCATCACCTAGTATAGTATGAAATAAAAATATCCCATAAAATAAAAAATGCATGAAAACTTAAAAGATATGATGTTTTTTTATAATAATCAAATCGGCATATCTTGGCTATCGTCCAAGCCGTACTAAAAATAATATAACCTATAATCCTTATCGTTAACTGCATAAAGACTATTTTCGCTTGGCACCGTTAAGAGAAAGTCGCTCTCGGCGGAAATAAAATTATATTTCGTCATACGTAACACAAGCATGCGATCAGTCGCTTGCAAGATGGTTGTTTAGTTTTGCGATTTGGTTATGACGTGGTTTTGGTGCACACGTGCAAGGCTGAGATATCACCCTCATATGGTGCAAACAATTCAATCAAGAACCAAGCGGTTCGGTGCCTCTTTGCTGCACGATCAAAACCTAGAATTCTTTACCAGCTCACGAGTTTCCTGCCTCCTACAGTCCCGGGTCTTTTAAGCGGGGCGTGAAACAGCATTTGACGAGACTGTCAAGCTAAGAGCCACCATTATAGCACTATCGGTGTTTGTAATGGTGACTCCCATTCCAGAGACTTTACCTTTAGCTTACCATCAGGCGAGGTAAAGTCATATTGACGTGACCGACATAAAAAAAATTGAATATCGAAGTATAGTATATAGGTTAGCACTAAGTATTAGTTATAAGAGCAATTGTTTGAAAGAGTGAGGTGTTCATAATAGATGTGACACTATTGTTTCAGATATGGGGCGACTTACAGGAGGGCATCGAACAAGTTTACAAGAGACAGCACATGGTTAAGAAGAGATATATGGACTTGTATACGTATCCTTTTCAAAATATATACTAAACACATCAACATACAATATAGGCACGGCACGCGAATCCCCCCCTATTCCGGGGGCATGACGGGAACAACGTGGTTCCCAAACCCGAGCTCTAAGAGTCACCTTGCACACTGGCGTCAGAAGACCCTAGTGCGGTTTTAGTCGGTAAGAGTCCTACAGGAGGGGGAGGGGGTATTCATGAGGATTTCCGCACGAAAAAAAGAGGTTCTTCAAGAAGGACATTAGAAGGAATGTGATGCCTCTGGCAGTATCCGCGCTTCCCATCAGGTGGACTGTGTGCTTATCTACCGCCAAAGTGGCAAATATTTACACTGATCGGGAATTGAACCCGCGACCTTTGACGTAGCATTCGAATGCTGTACCACTACGCCACGAGGTCAGATAACTTGTTTAACCACCTCATTTTGACATTCACAATCGCAGATATATGCATCACATCCGTATTTTATTTTTGTCTGATTTTAAAAGCAGTTTTGCTTCCGAAATCTGATAGTTCATTCATATTCTTTATTGTGTACATACATTTTTTGATACAATCCTTTCTTCGGCAGTCGGGTAAAAACTAAAGGATATTTAGGTACAAAGGCAAGTTTAACTCAATATTAAGTTTACTTCCAGCAAACTTTAAAGTAATAGAGGAGAATAAGATAGAGACAGAGGGCAAAGCCTAAGTGTACAACATTACGGAAATGACAGACTAACATACATACATGTGTATAAAATAACACAATAATATCTATATATAAACTTTTAATAAATAAGAGGCGTCTGAGTTATGCCCGCGGCTCCGCTCGCGTGGACATTGATTTTGACTATATCGCCAGTTCTCCTCAATAGATTGTCATCAAACATGCTTAAGATTTCAAGTCAGACCAAGACCTTTCAAACAAAACCAGTTCGCGTTGGACACAAAAACCACTAATCGGATTTTGATGGGATTTTTTTGTTCGAAAAATCTTAGTCGGATTTAAAATCTTACGCATGTTGGTCACAATCGGTTGAGTAGAACTGGCGATATAGTCAAAAACGATAAAACCAATGTCTACGTGGACTGAACCGCGGGCATAAGCTATCTATAATATAAAAATGAATCGCAAAAAGTGTTGGTAAGCGCATAACTCACCAACGCCTCTACCGATTTCACTAATTCTTTTTTTGTTGTGTTTGTTATTATCGGGAGAAGGTTCTTACGAAAAAAAATAATAAAACAGTTGTACAGAAAATTTCAGAAAGTAACTTTTCTTTTTCTTATACAAACTTTTTCTATTATGTGAGAGAAGTTTATGTTTACGTTACGGTATTAGTATTTAGTAGTAGTAGGTAGTAGTAGGAATGGGAATGGGAATGGGAATGAGAATAGGAATGGGAATAGTAATGGGAATGGGAACGGGAACAGGAATGGGAACGGGATTGCACGCGGGTGGAAAATATGGCGGTACGAAGTTCGCCGAGACAGCTAGTATAATATATGAAAATACCGTAAGCATTGAGAATTTGACCTTTCTATGCTTAGCTAACAATCTATTCATACGTATAAAATCGATACATTGTATAAACATATACCTACTTGTATGGCTTCAGTCAAGTCTGCTTGTAATGTATACATGAAAATAAAATTGGAGTGTCCGTTTGTAACATTAAAATAACAGCTTTTTACCCGACCTGCCGAAGAAAGGAGAGTAATGTTTTTACCTAGTGCATTTGGATGTACCATACACAACACGGTACATATTATACCAAAACGGTTTTATACAATTTTCGTCTGTCTGTCTGCTATAGGTAATATCTGAAATGGCTGGACCGATTTTGGCAGGACCTTTGTTGAAAGATAGCTGATGTAACAAAGAGTTTAACATAGGCTACTTTAAATTTGGTGAAATATTTAGTTTGCCGCGAACTGTACCTACATGGCCTATAATTAATTTCGATTAAATAAATCGCAATTTAAGTTTCTTGCCTATAACTATTTCTTATTTTGAGCATTGATTTACCAGCCACCCAAACTTTTAACAATCACAAAAACGCCTGAACGGATCCGGTTCCCATAGAAATTATATTATGATCTGGAATAACACATAGGCTACTTTTCATTCCGAGAATAGGTTCTTTTAGATCCCGGGAACTGTGAATTCTACGTGAGCGGAGCTACGGGCAACAGCTAGTTAATAAATAATTACATACCTATCATAACAAAGAACAACACATGTTTCGATAAAAACATTGCGTACGTTTATCCAAAAGATAACGTACCTTTTCATTGCTGTGTATCGATTAGATTCAATCGATAAGTTATACACTAGTCGAATGTTTGCCAAACAACGAAATCGAAGGCTTTTGTCTGCTTTTTATACCACGAAACGACGGTATCTCCCGTCCGAAATGAGCTGTCCGACTGGGGTAGTACCTCCACCCTACAGAACACCGCGGCCATAATAATCATCGTGTTGTGTTCCCGCCGGTAAGTAGGGTAGCCAGAGCTCACTGTACCCCTCCTACCCCCCGCCCCTTTCTAGCCCTCCCCCCTTCCCTTTTGGGAAGGCAGCGCGTGTGTGACACCCTTAGTGTTGCAAACGTCCATAGGCCACGGTGACCGCTTCCCATCAGGTGGGCCGTGTGCTTGTCTGCCACCTACATACATACATACAAATCACGCCTTTTTCCCATTGGGGTAGGCAGAGATAACACTTCTTCCACTTGCTACGATCTTGGCACACTCCTTTCGCTTCTTCAACTTTCATAATTGTTTTCATACATGCACGCCGGTTCCGGGTACTCTTGACTGCCACCTGCAACATCAGGGGCGACACACTCGCACTGCTAACCCTGTCAAAACCTTAAATGTCCTTCTTGAAGAATCCCATCATAGATTTAAAGTCTCAGGAATGGGATCACCATTACATACATCATAATGCTACAATGGTGGCCCTAAGTTTGACGGCCTCATCAGTTGCTTTTTCACGCCCCGCTTAAAGGACCCGGGACTGTAAGAGGAAGGAAACACATGAGCTGGTAAAGAATTCCAAGTCTTTATGGTGCGGCAAAGAAAAGAGGCACTGAACCGCTTAGTTCTGGATGAAATTGTTCCTCAATAAATTAGTAGTTCACAACGTTTTCGCTAGAGGCACTGTCATCGCAAAAATGGCTCAAGCCACTGTATAGTTACATAACTATTTTAAAATACTGTGCGGGTGTAATTAAGCCTAAGTGGTTATAACTCGCTTTCCGATGCAATAACTAATGTCATTACATAATAGTATAGCAATATTGTATTGTACTTAACGTCTGTTCGGTGTTACGCGCGTTGTAGCTGAACTGCTTGACCAATTTAGATAATTTTTGCGGCAGAAATCTTACGGCCCAAGCCATCTTTTGCAAGCTGGTATACGTATACCGATTGATTGACGGGTGGGGCTTTGACGAAGATTTTCCTCTCGGGTCCCAGGTTGAAGAACATTACATTAGTTTGCGAATTTTATAGCGGCTGGATGCATTTGGAGGGGTGTGCTGCCTCCAAGCCCTTTCAATTATTAAACGACCAGACCAGAGTGGATAATATCTACTCATACGCACGAAACGTTTCATCTATACATTCATTATGCGTAAAGTTATGTAGTAATGAACCACCATGTCTTTATTTTCAGAAAACTTACCCTATTATCCTCACGGATACCATCCCCGTCGGCCATCGGGGGTGGTTATGTCGGAATCGGACCGACTAAAACCGCACGCTGTCTCTAGTCGCAATTACCGGAGTGTAAGGTTACCCAATAGGCATATCCCTCGCACCCTAGTTGACCCCGGGCCGTATAACGGTTTTAAGATGGCCCCCTGGAATCCTCGCTTTTAGAGGGTCGAGGCGCCCGCGCCCTCAAAAAGCTTATCTGGGATTCTTCAAGTCAAGTGTGAATATGTTACTTCTAGGCAAGCGTGCCTACATAATTTCTTAACAACAGGTGATATAATGGTCAAAAATGGGTCTGTTGATTATAAAAATGCCTAAACAAAGATAATTTCCTGAACCTACACCAGTCATGTGTATAACTACTGCACATCGGTGCATCATCAGAGCGCGGGCAGCAGCTCGACGCGCGTCTCTACCAACTCCATAGTAGCTAGGACTAGCTATAGTACCGGGAAGAAACAGGTGAGTCACATTACCATATAATTTTCCTTAGCACATCTACTATTCAATGGCATACATACTACCAATATCTAAATTTTACCGATTATCAAAATTAGTGCTAAATCCCTGCTGTCGATTTTTAATTAAATTAGTTTTACTCTACCCCATTCATTCTCTGAACCTTTTTCCCAACTCATTCGGGGTCGGCTTTCCAGTCTAACTGTGATGCGGCTGAACTTCGATGTTTTCCGTGGAGCGACTGCCATCTGACGTCCACAACCAATGGTCATTATGACCAATGGCGATATCGAAGTCCCAAGTTAGACTGGTTGGACTTTTATGGGCTCCAACTACCCGTAACGACTGCCATAGATGTTTGTATGGCAACTAGGACCGACGGCTTAACGTGCTCTCCGAGGCACTAATAAACCTGCGATAAATACACACATAACTTCGAAAAGCATCGAAAAGTCATTGGTGTGTGCCATGGTGAACCTGGGATCGAACCTGAGACCTCGTCTCAGAAGTCCGTTACCCAAACCACTAGGCTACCGCGGTTCTCATTAGTTTTACTTTACCCCAAATATTCAATATCTAACTGCAAGTGAATCAAACTACAAGTATATGATTTTAAAGGTAAAGTGTAGGTAGATTTTATTATGACAGATCGCAAACAAAAACTTTTTGCCTTATTGTAATTGAAATCACGCGTTTTTAAAACGTATTACATTATAAGTAGGATCCCAGACTAATAACATAAGGACTCAATAAAGAGAAAAATGATGACTGTAATGCATATTTTTGTTTCCAGAGTGGACAAGTGCAGGGTGGCGCGCAGTTAGTCGGTCTCGAACTGTACAAGAGGTTAAAGGAGTTCCTTAGGATTTACCTCATCAACTTGCTGCAGGTAAGTACTATTCGTTTGTTTCATTAACCAATTTTTCATATTTGTTCCTGTTGTATGCTTAGGCGTGAATTATTCAGAAAAGGCGAGCTTAAAGTTGACTATTAAGGCGACTGTTGCATTAGCACGTCTTTTGCGTGCCTCTAGCACTCTTGCACTCTTTTTGCGCGTCGCTCCAGTCTCGTCAGAGCCGCAAAAGTGGCGGCATATTTCTTGTGCTGTATATTTTGAATGAAAACATTTAGAAGTGCATGCATGAAGGCCACAACTTGGTTCGCCTTATGCCTTGTGCCATATGTGAATAATTCAGGTCTAGAAGTTCATCCACCCAATTTTTATGCCCAAGTTGACTAGATTGACAATCAAAACGTATTGTGTAGATAGAAATATGGTAATTGACCGAAATTGGTCAATGGAATTGGCCCCAATATTGCATGGCGATGGAATTTCGGTCAATATTTCTATCCACACGACAGGATTTGATTGTCAATCTAGTGAAATTGGTCATCAAATTGTATCGTATGGATGCTCTTTTGAACACCATATTTATATTTCGGTACTAACAATCATATATTTCACAGAACGGCGCAGAACTAATGGGTGAAGATGTTCTCGCGTTCTACACGAAACAATGGGAGGAGTACCAGTTCTCTTCCAAAGTACTCAACGGAGTGTGTTCCTACCTCAACAGGCATTGGGTGAAGCGTGAATGTGAGGAGGGCAGAAAGGTAATTTGTCCAAAGATATCATACCTCTTTTTATATACAGTCCGCCAAATGACTTTACCCCGCTGGATGGTAAGAAGCTAGCGTAAAGTCCAGAGTATTTGGCCTCTTTTGCCGAATACTGCGATGCTACATGACTCCAGTGTCTGAAGATGGATGGATGTCTGTCTGTCTGTTTGCGATGAACGCAAAAAAAATATCCAGTATTGCAGTAGGGCAGATTTCGATGCGGTTTTTTTTGTTTGAAAGGCTTCAGACCAAAAATCTTACGCATGTCCTTGCCTGAGTCTGTGTTTCCGGAAAGCTATAACCTGGGAGTTTTCAAGTCACGAGTGAATAGGTTCCTTCTAGGCAAGCGTGATTCATCGTAGACCATATCGTCACTTACCATCAGGTGAGATTGAGGTCAAACGTAAGCCTATCATGAATAAAAAAAAAAAATGTTTGATCACAATCAGTTGAGTAGAACCGGAGAAATAGTCATAAAACCACGAAATCCGACATCTTCACGGGCGGAGCAGTGGACAAAAACTAGTCATTAATATAATTGTCATGATTGCAGGGTATATATGAGATCTACCAACTGGCCCTCGTGACGTGGCGCGACAACTTATTCCAGAGGTTGAACAAGCAAGTCACCAACGCTGTACTTAAGCTTATCGAGAGGGAACGGAACGGGGAGACGATCAACACCAGACTTGTATCCGGGGTACGTTTTTTTTTTTAAATATACTACATAGGTGGCAGACAAGCCAATGTTTAATGACCATTGGTTGTGTAGGTCAGATGGTAGTGGCTCCATGGAAAATATCGAAGTTCAGCCGCTTCACAGTTAGACTGGAAAGTCGACCCCAACCGAGTTGGGAAAAGGGTCCAGAGAATGATGTAGGTGGCAGACAAGCACACGGCCCACCTAATGGGAAGCTGTCACCGTGGCCTATGAACGTGTGCAACACTAAGGGTGTCACACACGTGCTGCCTACCCTGAAGGGAAGGGGAAGGGGTTGTATCTTTGTATAAGCATCCTGTATAATCTGCCGAGGGTCTTCCAAGGTCGGGTGTAACACACCACTACACACACCGATAGTGCTGCATAGAGGTGAGTAGTTCCGGACCGTTATAGCTCCAGGAACTATGTCCTTTCCCGGAGCTATATAGTTCCGATCCGACCGCTCCGCCTAAACAGTTCCACCATGTTCATGTCCGGAACGAGTAAGCGAACTCGGAGCATGGAATGAATGGAGCGCGCGCGCGGCGCGCGGCGCGCGGAGTATAGGTACTCCGATGTGCATGTGCAGGTTCGGCCGGAGCGGTTCGGGTTTGCGAACAGCAGCCGAACCGGACCGAGTCGCATTTCGTGTTACGTAATTATCTACTTGCGCAGTGACTGCGGCGACGACGTTCGTATTTTAGTGTTTAGGTGCATTTATTTTTGCGAATGCGTGCGTGTTCCGAATACTTTATTTACACCATACTTTCCAATTATTTTTAACAAATTACACTGTCTTTGATAAGTAATAATAGTTTATTGAGTTCTATGTGAGTAAGTGAATAGATTTAAATAGTAATTTACTTTGCACATAGCTAGGTAGTGCAGTTTTTATTTATGACAATTATTTCGAAAATAATAAGGCTTTGAGAACTTTCTAATTATTAACTTCATCTGAAAATGCCATCTCATAGAAAAATCAGCATAGGTACTTTGGGATCATTTTATTGAACAAAAGGACTCAAAAAAAAAGGAAAATGCAAATATTGTTCTGAACTAATCTCATTTTAAATATTAACTATATACCTACTTAAACACACGCTTGTCTGCTACCTCAGTAGTACCTATATAAAAAAAATTGAACCTTATCATATATATCTGCACATGTTATATCAGCGTGGATTGCATGAACTATGTCCGGGAAACGTGTCCGCGGACATGGTTCCTGAACATGGTGCCGACTGTATAAGGAACCGTTCCATGTTCAATCCGCTCCCGGACATGTTTCGCACATGCCTAGTGCTGCAGTGACGGCCACGGCTTTATCAAAAGCTTTTTCACGTCTCACTTAAAGGACCCGAATTCCAAGTCTTTATGGTGCGGCACTGAAGGTAAACGGACTCCTAATGGTGTATTCGTTTCCAGGTAATCAACTGCTACGTAGCCCTTGGCCTGAACGAGGACGACACGAGCGCCCGCGGGCAGAACCTCGTGGTGTACAAGGACACCTTCGAGGCCGTGTTCCTCGAAGACACGGAGCGGTTCTACACGCGCGAGAGCACCGACTTCCTCAGGAACAACCCTGTCACGGAGTACATGATCAAGGTCACTTGGAATACGCAAGATTTTTTTTATACTACTTAATGCATCTATATTTTTTTATGCATAGAGGTCCCATTTTCTAACACTGCTCAACTAACACATACTGTAATGTTAGTTACCGTACTTCTCCGAAACGGCTTTACCGCTTTTTATCAAATTTTAAATGCGTATTCAGTAAAACCGCGGTAGCCTAGTGGTATGGGTAATGGACTGCTAAGACGAGGTCTCGGGTTCGATCCCAGGTTACCATGGCACACACCAATGACTTTTCAATGCTTTTCGAAGTTATGTGTGTTTATCGCAGGTTTATAAGTGCCCGGTTAATGGCAACAGGCTCGCCACCTATTACATTGGGACCTAAACATAAACTGGCGAAATGTGGGTGCTAGCGCCTCTGCCTGCCTCTTCGGGGATATAGACGTGAGTTTATGTTATGTTATGTTATGTATTCAGTAGGTCTGAGGATCGGCTACTATCTATTTTCCACACCCCTAAGTGATAAGGGTTGTTCACCCTTGAAATGCAAAACAACGTTTGCCGGGTCAGCTAGTATGTATATAGATAAAATTTACCGAAACCAAAATTACTTGTATTCTCACTATCCCCTACACGAGCTGCAGTCTCAACATTTATCGCTACAACTTTGCTACTGAAATCGCAAGCTAAGCTAGCGATAAACATCGGTTGCATTAACGATTCTTGCGTCAAACGGTAGTCTGTACATTTAAGATCAGCAATATGCAGATACAGATAAATCGTTAAGTATGCAATGATATTCGTTAAGATACTGATAAAAATCGTTAGTTTGGAAAGTAGAGACTACCAAATATGTTTGATTCGGTCGCTAAGGCGTTGCGATAAATGTCGAGACTGCCACCTCAGCTTAGCTCCGAGAACTCGATCGTAAAACTGTCTCCTTAACCTCTAAACTGCCGTTACTTCCTGTGTGAAATGTTTACTTAAAAGTAATACAGGTTACAATAATGCCATAGTTAGTACTTAATTACATAGTATAACTTGTTACACACAGACAGACAAACGATCCACGATATCTGCTATCGTATTAAGGGGGCAGAGAGCACAAGTGAACGGTATGTTTAAACCTGTATGTTTGTGTATTACAGGCGGAACAGCGTCTGCAAGAAGAACAGCGTCGTGTCCAGGTGTACCTGCACGAAACCACTATGGAGCGCCTCGCGAAGACCTGCGATCGGGTCCTCATCGAGAAACATCTAGAGATCTTCCACGCCGAGTTCCAGGTAACGTTTTACTAGTTGCCATTGAACTTCCATTAAAAGTATACTAAATAGCCCCGCAAATATTACGTACAGTACTATAGCCCCGTATGTATTATATACAGTACCATAGCCCCGTACGTACTATATAATATCGTAACCCTGCACATGTAATGGAGCTACTAATATCGATTCTTAAAGAAATTTTGCTCGAAATGTAGCTCTCTGGTTAAGAGACAGACTGTATGTACCAGTATAACCGAGTATTATTATTATTATTAATTAAATTAGGACTTTCAATTTTTTAGGCCCAATTATATTAATTCAAGAATATCAGTTTATCTAGACAACAATGGACGAGGTTGCAACCAGAGTGATCTAAGTGACATTTTTGCTTTTGTGCCCTAGATCACTCTGGCTCCAATGTCACCAATTTTACTCAAATATTTGACCTTTTTAAATCAAGAGGAATGTGGTTTACATTTTTAATTTTTACTCAATGGGCTTGTATAGATGAATATTGAATTTATCACAACCAGTAGCTGTAAACATTTTTGTAATGAGAACCACGTATGTTTGTTTGTGACAGAAACTGTTGGACGGCGACAAGAACAGCGACCTGGGCCGCATGTACGCGTTGGTGGCGCGCATCCCCGACGGGCTGTGCGAGCTGCGCCGCCTGCTGGAGCACCACATCCACGCGCAGGGCCTGCAGGCCATCGACAAGTGCGGCGAGTGCGCGCACACCGTACGTATCATAGCCCCTAGCACATACTATATACAGTACCATTGCTGCTGATTCTGTTGTTACATCTCTAAACTTAAAATTCTATAAAATTTTCTAACTGCATCTGTTTTTTTCATTATCAGATAGAGAAGGACAGATGATTTATGTTAGTGAACACCTGTCAAATTAAGTTTAAGTATAAAGATGTAACAACAGAATTAGCAGCATTGCCCCGCATATACTATAATACAGTATTGTAGCCCCGCACATACTGTATAGGATGTGCGGGGCTATGTTACTGTACTTCAGTAACATAGCCCCGCACATACTACGTACAGTAACATGGCCCGCACATCTTATGTACGTTATCGTAGCCCCGCATATACTACATACAGTACCATAAACCCACATATACCTACTATGTACAGTACCGTAACATATATTATAGTATTTACAGAACTATATACAGTACCATAGTCCCGCATATACTATAATACAGTATTGTAGCCCCGCACATACTGTATAGGATGTGCGGGGCTATGTTACTGTACTTCAGTAACATAGCCCCGCACATACTACGTACAGTAACATGGCCCGCACATCTTATGTACGTTATCGTAGCCCCGCATATACTACATACAGTACCATAAACCCACATATACCTACTATGTACAGTACCGTAACATATATTATAGTATTTACAGAACTATATACAGTACCATAGTCCCGCATATACTATAATACAGTATTGTAGGCCCGCACATACTGTATAGGATGTGCGGGGCTATGTTACTGTACTTCAGTAACATAGCCCCGCACATCTTATGTACAGTACCGTAGCCCCGCACATCTTATGTACAGTACCGTAGCCCCACACATACTATGTACAGTACCATAGCCCCGCATATCCTGTGTACAGTACCATTGTCCCAAATATACTAAACACAGTACTGTAGCCCCGCACATATTTATCTTCTATACTATCTATACTAATATTATAAAGAGGTAAAGTTTGTGTGTTTGTATATTTGTTAAATTGGAAGGGGTAATTTTGGGATCTACGGAACCGATTTTTAAAATTCTTTCACCAATAGGAAGCCACGTCATTCGTGAGTGTCATAGGCTATATTTTATTGGAAAACTGGAATTTACACCCGGCGCTAGTGATTTTATATTTTTATTTCAATACTAGCACGAATTTATTTAAATTTCCAGGACCCCAAGGTATACGTGTCGACCATATTGGAAGTGCACAAGAAGTACAACGCATTGGTCCTTGTCGCATTCAACAACGATTCCGGTTTCGTAGCGTCGCTGGACAAGGCTTGCGGCAGATTTATCAACAGTACGTATAATTTAGATAGGAAAAAGAACATCTAGAACTGGATTCGAACCTGTGACCAGTCCTTTACAGGGAGAATACCCAAAAGGCATTTCCATCGCACCATGGTGGACCCGAGCCGTCTCTGGCTTCGTGATGGCCTTTTGAGTTTGGAACCACGGTGTCTCCGTCTTGCTCCCGGAAAATGGGGGGGAGGGAGAGGGTTCGCCCCCTCGGTCTGCTTCTGCTAGGGTGACAGGCGGCTCCACCCGTCACCCGATCCGGGGTGCGAGACAAATGCCTTATTGGCCACCATACGCTAAAGTGTCTGAAGACCCGAGCTGGCGTGTGGATTTTGTCATTTTATACTAATTATCATTTTCTAAATTTTGTAGCAATACCTATTTTTGACGCTTTGTAGCGTCATCATCACCTACTTTTGTCTATTTTTGTCTTATTTAAAAAAATACTAGGGTACTTTTTTATACCACTTAAGTGGCAGACAAGCACACGGTCCACTTGCTCGGAAGATGGGATGGGATTCCTTAGTAAATGTAGTACATAAATAATTATACAATCGTAATTTTCCCAGGTAACGCAGTGACAAAGGCAGCTAACTCGTCGTCCAAGTCTCCCGAGCTACTGGCCAAGTACTGCGACCTGCTGCTCAAGAAGTCCAGCAAGAACCCTGAGGAGGCCGAGCTTGAAGACACTCTGAACCAAGTGGTATGGATTGACTCAAAATACCTTTAGAAAGTAAAAAAAATCATGCGTTGTCATGTCGGGAGACCTTAGGTCGTTACACTAACATGTGTTAGTACTTTATACCTATACTCCATTCGGTTAGGTACTTAACTAAACGTACTTATGATGTGTCTATTTAATCTGTTATATTTAAAAACTTTAATTTATATTTTTTAGAAACTCATTTTGAAGACAAAAAACCGAAATTGAACCATTAGTTAGTCACTTCATGAATGATTAGAATGTAACCTTTGTGTATTTTTGGCAATAAATTATTATTATTATTTCCTTTATTTAATTCGTAAACATATTAATTACATTTTTAAATATATTATATACATAAAAAAAAACAATACATTTAAAAATATAAAAATAGTGCTCCACCGGCGTCGGGTACAGGGACCAAGCCACCGATGGTTAGGGCTCCAGGGAGAGGAACTGCCTCACAATGCGTGCCGTGCTTAGCAAAACCGCCTTTTGCATCACGCCCTTGAGCCAGCTGCCTAGTGAGAGCCTCTTAAGGTGTTGATCGAGGCTCTTGGCGATGAGTCCGTGTTATTATTATTATTACTTCGTTAGTTTATTTGTTTAAGATTTGTTTTTAAAAAAAGTCGCTACAAGATTTACCTTTAGTTAAGTACCTAAGCCGTAAGGAGTATAGTTAAGCTACTTGTATTGCTGACGGTACATGCCAGTAACAATGTATGTGTTTCCAGATGGTTGTATTCAAATATATAGAAGACAAGGACGTGTTCCAGAAGTTCTACAGCAAAATGCTCGCGAAACGACTGGTGCAACACATGTCCGCTAGTGACGATGCTGAGGTAAATTATTATCCCAATGATTTAAGAACTTTTTTAAGGGTTTTTTAAGGTTTTTGATTATTTTACACGGGATTCTTGTACTCTTTTCAAAATTATAGTAGCTTATATTTACACCTTATGAAATTACCTATTTGCCAGCGAAAAGCCCGTCTAAATGGGTCCATCCGGTTCGAGAGATTGCCTCTTACAAACAGATTACCTCTTACACACTGACCAAAAATATTTAAAATTGCTTTTTTATTATAATTATGTATCGTACATACATACAAGTAAATCACGCCATTTCCCCATTGGGGTAGGCAGAAACAACATCTACCTACTTGCTACGATCTTGGCATACGGCTTTCGCTTCTTAAATTTTCATAATCGTGCATACACTTATATGCATTGTTCCTGTTATTTCAATATTACAAACAGACACTCCAATTCCAATTATTTGTATAGATAATAAAGTTATTATATAATTTATAATTGAATGTTTACAGGCATCGATGATCTCAAAATTGAAACAAGCGTGCGGTTTCGAATACACAAGCAAACTACAAAGAATGTTCCAAGTAAGTGAATGTCTTTTAATTTTTACCCGACTGCGCAACGCAAAGGAGTGGTAATGTGTTTAACAGCCTATGTATGTATGTATGTTTGTATGTTCCTTTGAAGCACTATACAGACCAAACGCCTGGGCCGATTTTCATGATTCACACGTCAATCGATTCCTCTTAGTCCGGCGAGTGTCACTAAAGACATGACGTCAGTAAAAATTCAATATGGCGACTACTGGCCGCCATATTGTGAAAATTAAAAAAATGAAAGTCAGCAAACTATGTCAAGTGGGGTATCGTTGAATAGGTATTTAAAAATCATTTTTAGTTTCCTTTCAACATTTTTCGATTCCATTGACCATTTAGGATCTATAGCGATTTAAAGTTGCGTAACAACAATTTATAGGTTTTTATTAGACAGTAGAAAGTCCAATCGGGTAAATAGCTGGCTAGGACACTTATAACTAAAAAAAAAAAAAAATTTTTTTTTAGTTTTTTACGCAGTCGGGTTTTTTATTTTCTAAAAGTTAAAAGTCTCCCTAGCGTCTTCAATATGGGGTTCTTCAAGAAAAGCATTAGAAGGTTTTTACAGGATCAGCAGCGCGAGTTTAACGCCCCTGGCACACGTCCATAGTGACCGCTTACCATCAGGTGGGCCGTGTGCTTGTCTGCCACCTAAATGATACCCTGGAGGAAGAGGGAGGGGTTTGAAGAATAGAGGGATAAGAGTTGTTGGAGGATGGTTGAGAAAGTTTCTCTGCTAACAACACAGGAGACTTCAGTCTCCCCGCTGACAGCACAAAATCCCTCCAGTGAGCTCTGGCTACCCTACTTACCGGCGGGAACACAACACGATGGTTATTATGGGGCGGTGTTCTGTAGAGCGGAGGTACTGCCTCAGTCGGACAGCTCATTTCGGACGTGAGATACCGTCGTGTCCTACCTTCATACAAATAAATTGTTATCTATCTATGTCTACATGTGTTTGTATGTATGTGTACAGGATATAGGCGTGTCAAAGGACCTGAACGAGAACTTCCGCAAGCACATGGCGAACAGCTCGGAGCAGCCGCTGCACATCGACTTCAGCATCCAGGTGCTCTCCTCCGGCTCCTGGCCCTTCCAGCAGTCCTCGTCCTTCCAGCTGCCTACAGAAGTAAGACCACATTCATTCACCACTAACTTCTAGCTCGGAAATCCCTATAGATACCGCCCCGTCGGCCATTGGAGGTGATTATGGCGAAATTCCTGAGACTAGCTTTGGCTTACCATCAGGCGAGATGAAGTCATATTGACGTGACCGATATAAAAAAAATCGAACCGACTAAAACCGCACGCCTTCTCGGGTCTCAATTACCGTGGTAAAAGTACTACTTAGTACCTAGGAACTTTTTTTCTTGCAGAAATTCCCACAGGTGCCACCCCCGTCGGCCATCGGGGGTGGTTATGTCGGAATCGAACCGACTAAAATTGCACAACGTCTCGGGTCTCAATTACCGTAGTAAAAGGCACTATTAAGTACCTAGTGCCCTTTTTTCGTGCGGAAATCCCCACGGATACTGCCCCCGCTGGCTCAGTGTCGTCGTCCTTCCGGTATGTCCTTTAATCAAATTTTTGGAACACATTACAATCAATGATCGGTTTACTTTGAGCAATAATCGGGTATTTAATATTTACTCAATCGGCCCATTTTCTTTGGGCATAAACCCATCTATATAAATCGGCCATAAATTACGATTGCAACCCAAAATTCACTTACACATGGTTAACCGCCGTCATTTTTGTGACAGCGTCTACTTCAGTGCGCTCTTTCCGTATGTTTTACACGTTCATGCTACAGATGACTTTTAAAAATTTCCAGTTGGAGCGATCAGTACACAGGTTCACGACGTTCTACTCATCGCAGCACTCCGGCCGCAAACTGAACTGGTTGTACAACATGAGCAAGGGGGAACTTGTCACCAATTGCTTTAAGAACAGGTGAGACTCGATATAAGTTAGTATAGGGACTCACCAAGGCATTTTTGGGACCTACCAAGGTGTTTTTTTGGGACCAATTAAGGTGTTTCGGGACCAAATAAGGTGTTTTTGGGACCAACTAAGGTGTTTTGGGACCATTCAAGAAGTTTTTGGGACCCACCAAAGTGTTTTTGAGACAAGCCAAGGTGTTTTTAGGACCAATCAAGGAGTTTTTGGGAACAGCCAAGGTGTTTTTGGGACCAATCAAGGAGTTTTTGGGACCAAGCAAGGTGTTTTTGGGACCAACTAAGGTGTTTTTGGGACCAATCAAGGAGTTTTTGGGACCAATCAAGGTGTTTTTGGACCTACCAAGGTATTTTGTGGCTCCGAAGTCTTCAGAGTCCGAGAGCCTCGTCGGTCAATCACCAGATGATTAATGGGAGGCCAGACGGCAGTCGCTTAAAAGTCGTGCCACACATACACACGCACGCACGCAGACGTGCGTATACCCATGCGCACTTGCGACAAAATACGCACACACACACACGTATATCCTCACACAAATACACACACAAACATATATTATGGAAGAGCAGGTTCTTACCTTACATGATAAGTCCAACAGAAAATATTTGTACAAATATTGTGGAAATTAAAAAGTGAAAAAGGCTATACATTGCCATGGTAAATGTTCTCAGAAAATGCAAAGAAGAAATCCGAAATTAATAGTTTTGTATTCAGTCAAAATATCAGCTTTTCAAAAAAAGTCAAAGAGTTTCTTGTTCGTTGAAATCTCTTATTTCTGATAATGTAAAAATATATATTATTTTTGTTTCCAGATATACGTTACAAGCGAGCACGTTCCAAATGGCTGTCCTATTACAATACAACGATAACACATCGTGGACTGTCCGCCAACTGGAACAGCACACAGGCATCAAGGGCGACTTCCTCATACAGGTACTAATCATCGTCACTTTCACCCTACACTACGGATACAAAACTGAGCTTTAGCGAGGGAATCAAAAGTGCACAAGGTGAAAAATCTTTGCACTCGAGTGCAACCATGAAGTTATAGTGCAACATGTAACTTTTCATCCCACCTCAGCGAGGAAATGACTAAATACAATAATATAATTTTCGGATTCGAGCTTTTCTTCTTTGCATTTTCTGAGAATATTTACCATGGCAATGTATATATATTTTTACGTTATCAGAAATAAGAGATTTCAACGAACAAGAAACACTTATTAATCTTTTTTAAAAACTGATATTTTGACGTGAGAATTTTCGATTGACAATTGGGGTGTTTTTTCGATATTAACCCAAAATAAGCTGTAAAAATGAATATTTCAAATCAAAAAAATTACAGTGTCTTTGGGACATAAAAAGCTAAGTTTTCACCAAATTTCGTGGCAAATAAATTTGTTTTGCTTAAGATAAAAATAAAAAACCAAAAACTTGATTATATGAATTTTTCACATACATTTTGAGGTTATGTGAAAAAAGTGTAAATACCAAAGTTATAGGTCTCTTTATTACCTACAACTTTGTCATTTAACTGTTTTCCATAGGACTTGTAGTTTTGCCGGAAATCGAGATAAACCGTTTTTACCCTTAAAACTCACCCCCCTCCCCACTTCCCGACCTCAGATCGCCCGTAATTTATTTTTCCTTTCATTTTTGTTGTATTCTGGTCCTTTTCATTTTTTCATTTCAATTTTTTTTGTCTCACATACTATCGGCACTGGTCTAATACTGAAGTTATAGTCAATCCACTCCTTTATTTTGCGTTTGACATTTCAATTTTCTGTCAAATAGTTATGTCCAAATGCGTAACCTGACCGATTTCAAACAATAATCGACTTAGTCTCTGAAGAAGTTGCAATCGATTTCAAACTTCAATTTATTTTATTTCTGCTCGATATTCAAATTTTTATACTTCTTTTGCGTGCCAGACGTATAATTGAATAAAATAATTCGAAATAAAAACTGTTAAAAATATTTTTATTTTTATAATAATGATAATATTAAATAATGGCTATTATTGGATCTTCCTACAAAATTTTATGTTTTGTAATAAACATTCTTTTTTAGTGTACAATGTCAAAGTCAAAAATCATTTATATTCTGTACTAGCTGTTGCCCACGGCTCCGCCCGCGTGGACGTCGATTTTCGCGTTTTTTTACTATATCGCATGTTCTAATGAGCCGATTGTGATCAAATATGCGTAAGATTTTGAGTCTAACCAAGATCTTTCTAATAAAAAAAACCGCATCAAACCCCGTTCAGTACTTTTTACGTCCATCCTCCTCCTCCTGAATGTATCAATTATTCGGCGACACTTATAGGCTGTTCATACCGATCATCTGTCATGGGTTTACGCCAATAAGATAAGCCTATCGAGTTTAGGCTCCATTGTTTTGTCATGGTAAAAACAATTTGCGGAATTACTGGGTCACCCGCCGTATAATAGCCCTGACCTCACACCTTGCGATTTTTATTTATTTCCGAAAAAGGAAGAAAATACCGAGATAAACGTTTTATGGATGCCGAAGAAGCTGTGGCTGCGTTTCAAAAGGCTGTCGAAGACGAGTGGGCTCAGTGCTTTTCGTACCTACGTATAATATTAATGAAAACTATTACCCTACACAACACAACTTAAATATTTTGATGAGATGATTAGCCATTGAAAACACATAGGTAAAAGAATCCATAATACACTATAAAAACAAAGCTTACATGTTACAACAACTTTTGTGTTGACGTAAATGTAAGTAAGTTTGAACGATTATTTTAGATTCGTAATTTGCAGCGATTTCATTCGATCCCAACACTAGACATGGTAGAGTGTAGCCGTTTTCATTGAGTGAGCAAATAATCGTAAATTTTAAATCAACCGAAACAATTAAAGCATTTTAATTTTGGTAATGAGTTATAAATAGGGTAGATGCATATGATACGCCAGTTTATATAATTTCTTGGTCACGCATTTCCAAGTTTACTTGTAGGATTAATGCAACAGTTACATTCTAAAACTGCTGTCAAACGCAAAAATAAGGAGTGGAATGACTATAGATAAAAAAATACAGCATGTTTATTTTTTTACTCAAGTGCTCGGTAGATGGCGTTGTACTATTTTTTTTAAATCGCATTATGGTTTCGTTACACGCTCATGTATATAAGGCAAGCTTAGACTAACTACGGTATTATCCCACTTCTGAAGAGTCTGTTTTTATCAGACATAATTTTTAGAATCACTGCGCTTGACGCTTTGATAATGATAACTTTACTGTAGGCGTTAAGCAGATGGCGGGGCGGGCAGGTCGTTTTGACCGCGAAGTACCTAATAACGACCGCGTCTGCCGTTCGCGGTGTAATTGACTCCATTGACTAGTGGTGGCATTACCAGTTATATTTAAATATTTCGTTGGCCTGTTACGTTGTTGGAAGATAACCGTTGTTGTAAACAGTTCTTAAATTATTACTGTTATATTTTTATACCTACCTACTCCTACTGTCACATCAGTCACTTAATGTTGTGCATAGACAATTTTTTATTTTCTACTTTTTAAAGTCTCTATGGTCATGTTGTCTATGACAACATGGCCATAGATAGTTTTCCTTAACGACTTTTTTGCCATTGGCAATGTTGCTGACCTGTTAGGTTGGTAATGGTAATGTTGACAACGGAAAAAAATGTAACTACTAGTGTATTTTTGAGAATACTATTTATTTTCGTATTGGTAATCGATAAGATGATACAATGAGAATTATTGAACAATCCTAATGTACTTGGCAGCTGTTCTCACTTCATCCATATTGTATTTTTTTTCTATATTTTGAAGTCCCATAATATCAAAAGTATATATTTTGAATTTAAAGTGGTTCTGAGATTATTTACGTCATTATAAAGATTAGGGCCTAAAAATTATACCTTTGAAATATAGCACCTAAAAGATTTTTAAATAAATTCAGCTTATTATATAATAAGTATCATTATATTTAATATTATAACTTCCTTGGACGTACTGAATAAATATTGAATATTAAAAAAGAAATTTATAATTTAATTGAAAAATACTGGGTTATGAAAATGGGTTCAAATTAGTTTTACAAATTAGTAATTAAACCTATGAAACGTATTTTTCATAAATATATTCTAATTAGTATTTAAAAAAACTATATCAGCATTATTACTTTAAAAGACAAAAATTAAATTACCACCACAGCCATTTTTCCTTCTATCACAAGATAAGCTTTATTATAAATTAATAAAACGCGAATGACGTGTAGAGATAATTTCTAAACTAAACGTATTATTTTGGCACTTTCCTTCCTATACATTAGGTAGAAATCAGTTCATGGTTATTTGTCCTTGAAAATTTGACAGTTTCAATTATATTACCAATTTATTGTTCGTTTTTCGTTTTTCGTTTTTCGTTTTTCGTTTTCGTTTTCGTTTTATTAGCCTAAAGCTGTCACATCAGTCACATAATGTTGTGCATAGACAATTTTTTATTTTCTACTTTTTAAAGTCTCTATGGTCAGCCATTACAGAAAACAATAAATATTTCGACTTTTACTGTCGAAATATTTATCATTCGTTGCTATTGTGATTCCCATTATACGATAAAATTATTTTAATGGATATGCAGGCGGTTTAAATTAATATAGTAATATTTAATTAAGTCTAAATGTTACAATTATTCTAAAATGTACTATTTGATTTGAAACACTGACCTGTAATAATAATCACTAGACTGGGCAGTGGGCAGTGGTGTTTCTTGTCACAAGTAAGTAAATATAAGAATTTAACACTCAAACACTTTACTATGATAAGCGAATACCCTTCGAGTTAGGGGATTTTAATAATATTTTCATAACCAATAATGTCTAATAGGGATGTCAAAATGTATATCGGTAATTTTCTATCCAGTGCCAAAATTCGTAGGTATACTTTTAAACACAAAAGGCTTGGTATTATGTACTACAAATAATTTTATGAACATATTAAAATGGTATTTATCATTAATAAATACTTCAAATTGAAGTAGGTAGTTGAAACAGTGATATTTGAAAAAGTTTCATCGATACCAAGACAGGTTGCCAAAATGGCGATTTTCAATGAGGCACACTGTAGTGGAACTGATCGCCAGTCCAGAGTACTTATACAGGTCAGTGATTTGAAACTACAATAGAATAGACTATAGACGTACTCAAGAACTTTATGGTCCAGATAAACGCCGCGCAAACTCGCTATACAGATGGTACAGAGTGCGCGACGTTTTTAATTTCAAGAATTGGGCATCT
Organism: Lithosia quadra; assembly: GCA_963576445.1. NCBI lineage: Eukaryota > Metazoa > Arthropoda > Insecta > Lepidoptera > Erebidae > Lithosia > Lithosia quadra. The sequence continues at coordinate 3,660,712 of OY754901.1, read as the reverse complement.
TCACGGACGGCTCGGCTCGCGTAGGATCATGCTACCCAGCGTCGTTTAAACGAGCAGGCTTGTCCGGTTTCCAGATTCGGATTCCAGATCAGAAACGTTATGAATTCAGATTCGATAACCTGAATTTCATGAATGAAATTTATTTTCATACAAAATGTCCAACGAGGCGACACGTCATTCATAGGCGTTATAGACATATATTATACTAGATATATATCAACTTAATATTGTTAGAACTATAAAATAAAATAAAAAATATTGTTAGAAAATTATATCATTATAAATGAAACATAATTTTGTATTATTCCATAATCATCACTACTATCATCAATTATATTTAGATCAGATTAAATAATTATACCTTTGCAATATAGCACCTAAAAGATTTTTTCAATAAATTCAGCTTATTATAATATTATTATAATAAGTATCATTATACTTATTATTATAACTTCCTTGGACGTACTGAATAAATATTGAATTTTAAAAAAGAAATTTATAATTTAATCGAAAAAATACTGGTATATGAAAATGAGTTCAAATTAGTATGAAACGTATTTTCCATATATATATATATATATATATATATATATTCTAATTAGTATTAAAACAAAAAACTATCTCAGTATTATTACTTCAAAAGACAAAAATTAAATTACCACCACAGCCATTTTTCCTTCTATCACAAGATAAGCTTTATTAAATAAAGTTTATTAGTTTATATTATGAACTAATAAACCTGAATAATACGTTTAGAAATTATCTCTACACATCGTAGAGATAATTTCTAAACGTATTATTTTGACAGTTTGAATAATAATAATGAATAATACAACACTTTCCTTCCTATACATTATTAGGTAGAAATCAGTTTTTGTTATTTGTCCTTTTGTCCTTGAAAAATTGACAGTTTCAATTACCGTTTATCGTTTTTCGTTTTTGTTATTTGTCCTTTTGTCCTTGAAAAATTGACAGTTTCAATTACCGTTTATCGTTTTTCGTTTTTGTTATTTGTCCTTTTGTCCTTGAAAAATTGACAGTTTCAATTACCGTTTATCGTTTTTCGTTTTCGTTATTACTGTTATTAGCCTAAAGTAAGTACGTAATATTGACAGCGTTGATGACATTTGACAAATCTGACAATGACTGAAGAATAGTGAAGAAAGTTACTTTTTTTTTTCTCCATTGTTTGATAACAGGTTATTTGGCTCGGCCATAATGCATTATTAAGTTATTTTTTAATATGGCAATATTTAAACAGTTATCTAATATATTTGCCACTACTACCATTGACTGGCCCTGCCCGTGCCTCCGTCATCCGTGTGCTCGATGCAGTCGATGCCCTATTATAAGTATTCCATCCAGAATTTCCAGATTGGCTTAGCTGTGCTCAGTATATATCTCTCAACGCGCGCGCTCCAACGGCGCTGCCGAAACGCGTAACGATAAAACCAGCCTATGGGAGTAGAAGTTGCGTTTTTGTGTCGCGCGCTTGGGCAGCGCCGTTTAATAAACGCGCGATGTTCGACAGCGCTGTCCAAACGCACGCTGCTCATTCGCTTCTACGGCCAGTGTGCGTTTTAGTGTGACGCTGTTGAGACGCGCCGTAGGTATAGTTGAGAAATGAATTACATCGATACGGGACGAGTAATCGAGGAAGATCGATCCAGAAGGTGTTTATGGGACCCGGCCGATGAATTTTATTATACAAAAAAAGGATGCAAAAAATAATAATTACTATAATTATGAAATAATTATTACTATTATCGGAGAAAGACGTTGTGTTCGCCTTTCAGTAACCTTGTAGCGTTATAAGGATCACTACTCTTTTTCGCCGTTGCCTTCTTTTCCATAATAAGTAAATAGCCAGTACTCGACTCGCATTAACCTTCATAATATTGTACACGACTGTCCCACAGCAGCGGAACGCGTGCTACTAATCTCGTTTTATAGTGCACCGCTGTTCAAACGCGCGCTGTTAACAGCGCGCTGCTCAACAGCGCGTCTAGCGGCGTGACGATAAAACCAGCCTTATAGTATGTACTACACGTGCGCTATAAGTTGAGACCTGACCGCTTTATGTCACTGGCGAGTGTTTGTACAGCGCACAAAAAAATATCGTAAACAAGCTTCCGCCCGAGACGTTACCTACCTGTCTACCTATTTTTTTTGCGAACAGTACGGCACGGGCATTGAGGGGCAGTGCAGGGGGAGATAGGCGGAGAGCCCAAGTCTCAAATTATAGAGCACGTGTTATAGTTATAGTCTAGTTAACAAGTGCTTTTGTCAAAAATCGTATCTAATTTTCCGAAAAATAATGTTCGAAGTATGATTTGATTCGGAACAACAAGTACATAAAATTAGATGGTAGTGAAAAAAATTTATGGGGTGCTCACAAAAATTAACTAATGGATAGCTTATTGAAAAATCACGATATTTTTTTTTATTGGTCATTTACCAATCCTGTAGGCATCTGAATTTTTTCAGTTCTTAATTTTCATTTTCATATGTAATAAATTTAAATTATATAATTCGAAGAACCCTTTTTTGAAATGTTCTCTTTGCTTATACTGTAAGACCTTGCTTTTAAGCAAAATTGACAATTCCAGGTCAACTGGAAATACACAGGCACTGCATTGAAAACCTTTAAGGTAGTTTTAGTCGGTTCGATCCCGACATAACCACCCCCCGATGGCCGACGGGGGTGGTTTCCATGGGGATTTCTGCACGATAAAACAAGTATTTAAGTAATTTAATTTTATTCTAGTGTTACTCTTAGCGATTGGAGGGGGGGTTGAGAGTCGGAAGGGGGGGGGTTGAGAGTCTGAGGGAGGGGGGTCGTAATGAGGTATTTATATATTAAACTCTTTGTTTGTCGTACAGGTGCTACAGATTTTGCTGAAGGCGAAACTGCTAGTCTGCCAAGACGACGAGTCCGAACTGTCCGAGGCTTCCGTGGTAGACCTTTTCGTAGGCTATAAGAAGTAAGTATTTTTTTTTACTACTTATATGGCAGACAAGCACACGGCCCACCTGATGGGAAGCGGTCACCGTGACCCATAGACGTGTGCAACATCATGTGTGTTACACTCGCGGTACCGAACCTGGAGGGGAGGGGCGTTGAGGAGTTTGTGGGGGAGGGGTTAGAGGAGGGGGGTTGTGAGTTCTGGCACTATCAGGGCTATGTAATGGTGACCCTCGTTCCTGAGACGTTACCTTTAGCTTACCATCAGGCGAGGTGATGTCATATTGACGTAACCGATATAAAGATAACGCCGTTTTAGCGTCCATCGCGAATAAACTATTCATAAAAAAAACAAATTGTTTTCAGAATCGGTCATTTAACAAGTACCTATTTTTAAATGTGATTCGTCGTAGACCACATCGTCACTTACCATCAAGTGAGATTGAGGTCAAACGTAAGCCTATCATGAATAAAAAAAAATGTTTTTTTTTTATTCATGAATAAAAAAAAATGTTTTTTTTTTATTCATGATTGCTTTTATGATATGCATGATTGATAAAAAATTGCTTGTCCGAGGAGTGAGTTCACAAGGGCCATATTGAATTATCTGTGTTATTAGAAATAAGTTAATTGTAAGTTAGTTTAAGTTATAATAATGTCTACTACCATAAGTTAGGTTTAATTACCTGTTTGGTTGGTTAGTTGTATTAAATAAATAAATAAATGTCTCCAATATAGAGACACAGCTATTTTACAATTTTTACGTTAATTAATGCGTTTCTGTTTTACAGCAAAAAGCTGCGCGTGAACATAAACATCCCCCTCAAGACTGAACTGAAGGTCGAGCAGGAGGCCACACACAAACACATCGAGGAGGACAGGAAGATGCTTATACAGGTACCATTGCATTTTATATCACTCAGGTGGCAGACAAGCATACAGCCCATTACACATGATTCAGTAACGCCACGTTCTCAAAACGTGTGATTTCAATTGAATTAGACGGCATGTGGTTTTAGTCGGTTCGACATAACCAGCCGCGGGGGTGGTATCCATGGGGATTTCCATACGAAAAAAGGGGGGTTCGACTTTAAACTGTAGATGGCTTTCATTCTGTATCCCGTAACTGGGCTGGCCTTAGCCAGCCCAGTAACGGGGTGTATCCCATCTGCTCCGGTGACTTGGTCCGGTACCGGGCCACATGGGAAAAAAAGTTTTAAATGGCCCGTTGATATGTTGACCGGGCCAGATGACACAATTCAAGTGCCATCGTCCCCGGTTACCATCAGTTACCATCAGGCGAGATGAAGTCAAATTGACGAGTCCTATATATAAAAAAATAAGAGGCGTATCCTCTCCGCCGTAACCTGTCTAAAGTGTTTAATAAATACTGTGTTGTTCGCAGGCCGCAATAGTCCGGATAATGAAGACCCGCAAGACTTTGAAACACCAACACTTGGTCGTCGAGGTATTGAACCAGCTGTCCTCACGGTTCAAGCCCAGAGTACCCGTCATCAAGGTATGTACCGTTTTTTTAACTAGCCTATGCCCGTGGGACGTCGGCTTTCGCGTTTTTTTTTGTCTATATCTCCGGTTCTACTCAACTGATTTTGATCAAATAAGCGTAACATTTTTAGTCTGACCAAGACTTAAAAATAAAACATCAAAATCCGTTCAGTATTTTTTGCGTCCATCGCGAACTAACACAAGAATTAAAAAAAAAGTTATTGTGTTCTGGGTGCCTATAATGAGTTGCACAAAAAAAATTGACAGAAGTTATCACTGAGTTAAGTGACTCGGAGTGTCACGTTAGGAGCTAACTTGCTCACCGAAAAATGATTCCCACATTTGCCACCAGGCGGCGCTAATACAATCCCATACAAATTTGCGTTTACGCGCTCACTAGCGAGTGTTAAATGGCAAACGCAAAATCTCAGTATAGGCACTCAGAATCGTTCATATAACAACTCAAGTATTTTTTTAAATATCTTATCAATATACAGACAACTCATTTATAGTATAGATAGAGTAGTGGTCGACGATAGAACACGCTTGCCTTGAAGCAACCTGTTCACTCTAGACTTTGACTCCCAGGTTATAGCTTTCCGGAAACAGACTCAGGCAGGGCATTCCACTCCTTAGCTGTACGCATAATGAACGTATTGCTGAAGCGATTCGTGCGTATGAGCAGAATGTCCACCATATAATGATAGCACACCGCCGTACGTCTGGTCGTTCGGTGATGAAAAGGGCTTGGAGGAATCAGGTTATGCAATAATAATGGTGGCAAGTGCCGTGGTATGGACATGTTATGAGAAGAGATACGTATGTATTAAAAAGGTTCAAAGTATGAATGAAGAGGGCTTTAGGGACAGAGGTAGGCCTAAATAAATGGGTGGATGAAAGAGGGTATGATAAGGAAGGGAGTGACTGAGGAGTTGACATCGGACCTGGATGTATGGAGCAGAATAACATGTTGCACTTACCCCAAATAATTGGGACAAGGGCAAGTTCATCTACCTGCCCTTCCCAATTATTAATAGAGAGAGAATTATTAGTAGAGATATTTTAAAATATAAATAACCAACTTACCTTATTGTTTATTCCAGAAATGCATCGACATACTTATCGAGAAGGAATATCTGGAGCGCACGGAGGGAGAGAAGGACACGTACAGCTACCTAGCGTGATTGCTTCGCCTAACTATGTAATAAAGGATATATAAACAATATTATGTACCGCACACTTTTATTTCGTAACCCCTTTCATTCTTCAAAATCTGATCGCTGTATCATACAGTAAGGCTGTTTGTCCACCGCCACCGTCACCGAGAACGAGATGACGGCGCCGATTTAAGCTGATCGGCGCGTACGGTCCTGACAAATGTGCGATCAGCTTTAGCGATACGTACATTTACTATGGTCATGTTGTGTCCACCACACGCCCGTCTACGATGACGGGCCGATGTGTCGCCAATAATCTCGTTCTCGTTGCCGTCCTGGTGATGCTCTCCCCATCTCTTTTTAGAATGTCGTAGAATATTTATTTATCTGAACTCCATAAGGTGATATCGAAGCAAGGTATTAAAACAATAGCGATCATACAAAAATATTTTATTAACATACAAAAAATAATTAAATAGCAACAATAGTCTAAAAAATAAATAAAACCTAATCACATAACGCGTTTTGTCGTATGACAAACGCGACGTAAAAAACTTAATAATAAAAATGTAGACCACATAGTCTGTATTTAATCCTAATTTAGGACTTACATGAGTATTTTATAGTCACCCTTAAAAGGGTCACGTTCATCATACGAAGGGTAATGTTCAACATACGAAGGGTAATGTTCACCATACGAAGGGTAATGTTCGCCATGCGAAGGGTAATGTTCACCATACGACATGTTTAAAAGAGCATTTTTACCCCAAAAAGGATAATTTTAAACTCGAGAAAAGGTCATGTCTATCCTAAAAAGGGGTAACGAATACCTCCAAGAAAAGGCAATATCTACTCCAACCAAGGGTAATGTTTACTCACTGATATAATATAATAACGACGGGGGTGAATTTTGTGATGATGGAAAGTGATGTTATTTGAATAAATAATAATTTAATGATGAATGGTGATTGTGGATACATTATGAAGAACAAAGAAAAACCACATTTTATTATGATTATTGGATAAGTGTATCTTGCCATCCCAAAATATTCTTGGTGGGGCAAGCCCCACCAAAAATATTATGGGATGGATGAGATTTCGCTGCAGGGTGGTCAGACGGCAGTCGTTCCTGTGAAAGTCAATATACAACAACTATACAAGAAATAGGGTGGAGCCCTATTTCTTGTATAGTTGTTGTATTTATTTATGCAAGCTGCCATGGGCAATAGCACTCGGTAACCTTATGATGATAAGTGAACAATAATGATAGTGATGTAAAATGATATCTGAAGTGATGGAATACTGGACACGTAAATTCTGTAAAACAAAAAGAAGTGATAGCGAATTGATTTTTATAATAAGCATTATAATTTATGACTGATGATAGATGAATATGTAGTAATGATTAATGATTGATATACAGGGCGATTACATTTCATAGATTTCCTTTTATTTTATTTTAAGCTTCGATTAGTGTATTTCGCCTAGTGCGGCAATTAGTGTATTTTTTATTAAAATATTTGAATGCAGTTTAAATTGTTTTTAAAATCAAAATGAAGTCTTCTTTCAGTAAAATTGAGATACTTTCCCCTCCGTGTGGCATCGCCGTGGGACACTATAATGGTGGTAAGTGGTGGAAAAAAGATTTGAAAGTGATGAGAAACTAAGTGATTTTAATGAATGTGATTTAAATTTGTGATTGTGATTTTTAAATAACTGGTGATGAGTGATGAAATGGTGACGATGTTCACTTTTTTATTGACATGATGATATTGTATATTAAATACGATAACTATTTACATTTTTTTATTATATTTTACTTTTTTTAATTATTTATCTAGCACTTTGTCTATCCAGGGCACGAATTTCTGTATGTTGGTGTAGACTCCAGGGAGATGTTCCCGGCCGCAGCCGATGCCCCAGGACACGAGGCCGATGAGGGTGCTCCGCCCTTCCATCTTCATGGTGAGGGGGCCCCCGCTGTCACCTTGACAGGAGTCACGGCCACCCTGGAATTAGAATATTTTAGTAGAATATAGTTATTTGTAATGGTTTCGTGCTAATCTTATGTAGGTATGCTTACACGAATTTTGTGCAAATCATGTATTTTTGTGCGAATTTCGTGCAAATCGTATATAATTCTCATACGAATCTCGTGCAAATTGTATGTACACTTCACATGAATTTCGTGCAAATCGTTTGTAGGTATGCTTACACGAATTTTGTGGAAATCATATATATTTTTGCGCGAATTTCGTGCAAATCGTGTGTATACTTTACACAAATTTGTGCAAATCACTTCAAGTATATTCTTGCACGAAAGAATCATCAACTTATTCGCTGATTTAATTGAATTTTATGATGATTGTTTGTAAATTTGTTAAGGTTCAGTTACTGCTAAAGGTGACTATAGAAGTCTTTGTATGTATGTTTAACACCCCTTACCTCTTTATATCCAGCGCAAAGGAACACATCGTGTATGGTCTCCCGGCGTCCCGCTGCTCTGAACCATCGCTGGCAACGCTCGTTGGGGATCACTTCCACATCTACCTCCTGTTTAAGAAGCAAATATATGTCATCATCATTATCACCATCAACATCATCACCATCACCATCATCATTCTATCTACCTTCCTGCCCTTGGCCCAATTACTTTTGGTCAGTGCAACAAATCATTCTACTCCATACATTCCTATCCGATGCCATCTCCTCAGTCACTCCCTTCCTTTACATATCGTCTTTCACGCATTCCATCCATCTTTTCTTAGGCCTACCTCTGCCCCTAAAGCCCTCCACATTCACACTTTGAACCTTTTTAACATCATTACTTTCATCTCTTCTCATAACATGTCCATACCACGACAGTCGCTCGCTTCTCAATTTTCCTATCTTTGTATCAATTTTCAGCCAAATCCGTTCAGCCATTTTTGCGTTAAATAGTAACAAACATCCATACAATCATTCTCACAAACTTTCCTGTTTATAATATAGGAAGTAGGATACAATACCTGTAGTACAGACGGTACAGAGCTTTGTCCGTGTCGGGTTCTACCCCAGCCAGCGACGGTCGCCATCTTGCCAGCCAATTTAATCTGTTTCTGGGGTAAACACACCTGGAAACCACGTTTTCAGATCTTAGACATAGAATAGATAAATATTAGGAGACTCAACTGAGTTCACAGACAAACTGTAGAAAGCAGTTTTGTGAACCGAATGTCAAAAAGTGTATAAACTGTAGGTACCTATGTATAATAATGATAAATAAAAAAAAATAAAAAAAAAACATTGAAGGAAATATTTTAGCTATAAAATTTATAATTGGAATGGAATTGATAGCGATCCTAAGCATTACTCTGAGGTAACCCCAAAATTGACAAGGACCCTAAACACTGCCCTGAGGTATCCCTCAAATTAGATAAAGTGCGGTATTTTATCAGTCAGCTAATAATCTGTTTTAAGTTTAATATTCTCACACTTTTCGGCTCTTTTTGATTGTTACATTTGATAGAAGAATGATAGAAATAAATATTATAGCCTACTTTTATTGTTGGAATGGTCAACGAAATCAAAGGCCATACTAAAAATAGGAAGTAGAATACCTAAATAAAAAGGATAAAATAGGGTCTATTGGCCTAAGAGTCCAAGCCAGCCTCATGTGCAAGCTGGTAGATACATCTGCTGATTGACGGACGAAAATGGTGCAGGCTTTTTTTAAGATTACCAGTACCTAACCGAAATGCCTATTTTTTTTTAATCAAGATAGGCTTACGTTTGACCACTATCTCACCTGATGGTAAGTGACAATGTGGTCTACGATGAATCACGCTTGCCTAGAAGGATCCTATTCACTCGTGACTTGAATATTCCCAGGTTATAGCTTTCCGGAAACACACACACACACACTAATATCTCCCCTAAACTCGCCAGTTAAGCTAAATTGCTTATATTAACTGTAGCTCCACTTCAGTAGTGTAATCGCCAGAATTCGAACCTAGGACTTCCAGATCCCAACACCGATTTCTTAGTCACTAAACTATCGTCGCAATATTTGATGATTAAGAAGCTCACCGGCAGTATATGCTGTTTGAAGACCACTCCTCTATCCAGCTGTACGAGTGCAACATCGTTCCTGAAGTCAGCCGGCTCGTACGAGGGGTGGACCTCCTTCCTCTGCACTGAGTACTCTTCGTGGGAGTAACGCTCCCCAGCGTCCCGGACGTCCCACTCGCCTAGACGGACTCGGAGTTGGTTGTTAGGAGTACTGAAATAATAATAGGTTTTATAAGCAATGGTAGCCAGGTCAGTGTTAGGATGGGTGACCATTTCGTGCGGAAATCCTACTGGATACCACCCCCGTTGACCAGCTAGGGCGGTTATGTAGGACTCGAACCGGATAAAACTGCACGCTGTATCGGGTCTTCAGATCGGGATATAAGATGGCCCATAAGGTGCATCCCGGTTGACCTAGGGCCATCTCCGGTTGCGTGTTAGCCTCCTCTGGTTTGGATACTACGGTGTCCCTCATCTTGCCCACAGAAAAGGGGGAGGGAACTTAAATGCTTCTGCTGCTAGGGCGACAGGCAGTCAAGTCAACTTCTAGCCTCGTGGGTCAACAGGACAGACCTGCGTCTCTCCACGACCCGCTCCGTCGCCTCCTTCTCGAGCATTACTTGCAGAAAGAGACGGCGCCGGCGGCTGCCGGTCTGCCATCCACAGTGAGACTTTAACGCGATTGACTTAGATAGAACTAACTATTATGATAACTGTTGTCCGCGGCTTCGCCCGTGTGGAATTCTGTTCCCGTTTCTGACCTATTCCAGCGATAACTAATACCAAATTTCAGCTAATTCCGTTCAGCCATTATTGAGTAACAAACATCCAAAAATGTTTACAATTTTCACATTTATTATACCTATTAGGTAGATAGGATACTTACGTAGCCACACAGTGAGCCGCGGTGATCACCCATCTATCCGAGATCAACGCACCACCACAAGCCAGCTTCTTGCTTAAGAACCCTGACTTGATCAGGGCCGCTTGCCACGGATGGGAACCGAACCCGGTAGAATGACCACCAACTATACGATTGGATCTTGTGTAGTGTTCTCCGCAACCTGAAAATGTATAATTTGAAAAGTAAATAATAGTAAGTATATTTATGTTGTGGAATTGGAAGGAGTGTGTGCAATTCGAAAAGGAAAGGTGTGTTTATTTTTTTTGAAATATTTTCTGAAAATTGCATCGAAATCGGTTCAACCAAACGTGAGATAATTGTGGACAAATTGAGGTCAAACTGTGTACTTTCTTTTGAAGTCAATTAAAAACTAAACGTAAAGAGATATCCATCAGGCAAAAGAGAATTGTTTGTTATAATAAAAATATTCTTAAATGAATAGTATGATATCACTTCACGTTACATTTCTATACTTACTTAATGTAAAATAATTATTATAAGAATACTGAAAAAGTAAAAATAAATAAACATCATACTTACATAAATAGGGACAAATTTTTACATATTTATATACCTACCAAAAATACATAAATTACAAAATAAACACATACATACATGAAGCAAATAATACATAATATTAACACATTAAAAAATTAAGTACACACATTTATTCAATAACAATAATCGCATGCAAATAAAGCGTCTCTAAACTAAAGTCACTTTGCGAGCATGCATATGCATTACCGATAAAGTCACTTTGCACGACATGCGTACTTCACTTTATCACGTTGCAGTTACACTATTTCGTAAAGTTCACTTTGCGGTACATGCATTTTGTGTAAAGTCACTTTGTACAGCATGCAAAGTGACATGGTGCATGATGATTATGAAAACGCAGTGCTGGTAAAGAAGCAGGAAAGATAAAAGATAAGCGACGAAACTCAAACGCTTTCTGTAATTCTGGATAGGTGGCTTTTCCATTTTTAGCCCAATTTAAACAAAGCCAAAATATTATTCGTTTTCGAAAACTTGTACGGAATAAGGCATACTTCATACTAAAATACTAAAACGGAATTATTTACTGTTAATGGTTAGATGGACGATTCAAAATTGATTTAAACCAGAAAATAATTAGCAAAAAATCTTTTAAAAACAAGCTTTTATTTATTAACTCTATTGGATGCAAACAAATAAGTAGGTACTTGAAAAGTGGTTTGTAAATTTTCACGGCCAGCTTAAATACGAAGGAGGAAAAATTTTTTTTAATTAGATGCAATTTTACCTTTTGCTATAATTTTCTCCAATTCAGGTAAATAATATATTTTGACTATGAGAAACTATGAGAAATTATACAAATTGTATACCCGTACCTACTCAATACAATACATGTAAAATTTCACACACCCTAGGGTCATCCCAAAAGCCGTGGATGATCCAGGGTCAACCGGGGCGCGAGAGATGCAAATGGACATGCTTGCATAGTTTTAGTTGATTTTAGTCCAACATATTCAACTCCGCTGGTCGGGAGCGGTGGCACATCCGTGGGCATTTTCAGTACGACAAAAAAAGGTAGACGCTATCAGACAAATTATCTAGCAGATCCTCGAGTCCGAGGTGAAATCCTCGGATGCTATCAGGTCAAACGTTAAGACGATGATGACGACAGAACAAGAAAAGACACTTGAGTTTCGACGCACAAAAATATAGAAAAAAATAATACAAAGCCTAGTTTTATATCTCACCAGGGAAACTAGGTCTTGAAGGTTTATTATGGCTTGTGTGTACTGGTACATAATCATCATCACCGTTGTTATCCTCAGAATAATCAGGCTTATAATAATCATCGGGTTTTTTTGTCGTCACTTCGTGATAAGACGGTTTTACATGGTAGAAATGATTGTGGTGCCAACCGGGACGGTTTAATTCCGGTTCTGGATCGGACACCTCCGGTTTGTGGTGGTACATAGGCTTGGAGTCCGTGTAGATAATGATGGGATCTTCGAATTGGTTGTTTTGGTAATCGTAGTTCTCATGGGGGAAGGTGCCGATCAATTCTATTAGATCACCTGTTTTGAAAGGCTGTGTTTTAGTTTGTGTTAGTTTTAATGTAGGAACATTATTAGATAGGAGTTAGTGGTGTGATTGATGTGTGGATGTTTGAAATGTGAGTGTGTGTGTGTGTGTGTGAGGGTGGATTTGGTATAGAGTATGTGTTTGATATGCGAGTGTGCAATAAAATTGATATGTGAGTTATGTATGACCCGCGTTTCATTATAATGTTTGGCGAGTAATTGCTTAAAAATTTCTCAAAGCACCTGTGCTCTGACGTCATAACATCTTTTTAGATACCTACCTGGTTAAATCATGAAAGTATTTAGTCTCATTTAAGATTTTTATATTATGAAGGTAACTATTTGTGACAATATTAATGTGATAAGACCACCCATCGTACATACCGTATTAAATTTTTAGTCTTAAGATCATTTTGTAAATCATCTATTAGATATGTGTGGTGTACAATAAAGAATATTCTATAAAAGTTTGACATAGGTAGGTATGTGTTGATATTCTTTGTTATCTGACTTCCACAACCCATTGGCGATATCGAAGTTCTGTGGGTTTGTTGTCCAGTGTTGTCGAACGTTTAAGGGCTTTACCGGCACTTATACAAGCTATAAACAGGGCAGACCTTTCCAATATTTCCGCCGTACTTCACGCTCCATACACAGAACACTTAGACCCTAGTTTAACTTAGAAATCGTGATCCGAGTGAAAATTGGAGAAAGCAAGCTATTCGACCGTTAACACAATACCTTGTGGAGACGAGCTAATATAATTGGATGGGTGTATCTGCTTATAAGGGAATTCATCTATCCATACAACAGCGTCAAAAGTCTATGATCATTTTCAGATCTATAGACAGCGTTTTTTTTTCTAGCTCTTTTTTCTTCAAAGGTCTAAGACCATTTTCAGGTTTTGAACAGTAGTTTTGAGTACAGTAACTTATGATGGTACATAATGTACATATCGATGGTACCTGAATGGATAAGGACGCGGCCTCTACTCAGAGGTATCGTGTTCGAATCCCGCCGGACAGCACCAATGTGAATTTCACTTTGTGGAATTTATATGTGCTAATATAATCTAATAATAATCTGCTGACAGTGAAGGAAAACACCGTAAGGAAACCCACATGTCCTAGAAGAAATTCTAAGGACATGTCCGATCCACCAACCCGCATTAGGCCAGCGTGTGTGGATTAAGGTCTAAACCCTCTCAGCTCTCTGGTTAGAGGAGAGGAGACCCGTGCCCAGCAGGAAATAAATGGGTTGCTATTATTATTTCAATATAATGAACGATTTTCATTAGAATTTTAGTTTGAAATCAGTACAATCATCATAGGCTTTTGCCGCTGATTGTAGTATTATAAAAAGGGTTAAGATTGTGAGATTAGGTATAGGGGGTAATCTTTGGATCTACTCAACCGATTTTGAAAACTCTTGACACTAGACAGACAAATTATTTTATAAGTGTCATTTAAATAGGTAGGTATATTTCAGGGGTACAACCGCGGGCGAAGCTGGGAGTGCCTTTTAATGTGCGAGCTTTGTATATGTGCACGGTTCTCAATGATATTCTAAATTTTAGCAATGATCAGGAATCGAACCTGCGACTACTGATTTAGCACTCGTTTGCTCTATGACTTATTTTTTTTATTTGTCAAACGCTTTGGTGAGTTTATCAAACCTTTAAGATCACTTATAGTTTGACTCATTTATCAGTTAAGACTTAGGAGGTAGGACACGACGGTATCTCCCGTCCGAACTGAGCAGTCCCTTGAAACCCTTATCCCTTCGTAAAAGTGGCAGCCCTAATACGGGTAACGATAGGTTCAGTATCAATTAAGCAAAGATTGTGAAAGTGTGAACGTCGGTTACGATAACATACATACATGTTTTTGTATGGATGGATGTGGTACACCCGCGGAAATAAATACTCCACAATTATCTTGTGCTGTCGAGCAATCAGTGCGTAAACTTGTTAGGTAGCGGGTACAAAGTGAAGGAGAGTGGCGTTTTGAATCTAGGGGTTCTGTAGGCGGTAATGTAATGGTAGCCAACATGAAAGGATTAGCTTTTAAAGGAAAGTAAGCTGGTATGTAGGGTAGCCAGAGCTCCCTGTACCCCTCCTCCCCCTTCCCCTTCCTAGCCCTCCTCCCTTCCCTTCAGTTTAGGCAACACATGTGTGTTGAACATTTTTCGTTATTCCTCATATTTTTGGATTTGGCCATCCACGCCCAGTTAATAAATTCACTCTGTAAATTACTACAATTTACAGGGGAGTTTTTGGGGCCTAACCAATACCTTGAGGCGGGTTATCAGCTTTCAGGTGTAGTCGGGACGAAAATCCAGCACAGGCTTTCCTCATGGGATTTAGGAGGTATCAGATGGCTTTGCTCCCGTAAAAGCCGTATAAACCAAACCATGAGGAGGATAATTATACCCCGGCATTCAAAGCCTAAGCCTCTGATGCAACCGGGAACAACGCTAAAATGATAGTGATGTGAGAAGTTGGTTAGCAATAATAACATAACTAGGTACGTTCAAAAAACTGACTTCTAAAACTAAAAACGTAGGTAGTTATTTTTTATATTTTACTTTTTAGTGTACAGAAATAGAAAAGTACCTATTTATTAGGTTCGATATGTACAAAGGCATCCAAAACAGAATTTTTGCCGTAAATTTGATGATTTCCCCTCGATTTTCCCAAGATCCCAGCATCAGATCCGATCCTGATACCCTGGATATGGGACCACCTCAGAAGTAGCTTCTTTCAAACAAAAAAAAATTCAAAATCCATCTATAATTGGCGCCGCTATCGCGTAACATATACCTACAAAAAAAATAGCGTACGAATTGAGAACCTCCTCCTTTTTGAAGTCGGTTAGTAAAATTATTAAGTGGTACTAAAATCTCACCCGCTACCGCTTATGCCTTAAAACAAATAAGAGAGAGTGTATGACGCTTTATTTCGTAACATACGCTGTCACGTGCGCCGTGTAACCTTGACGAGATTTCGCCAAGGAAACGCTTTCGAGACATAACCTTACAGGATCTCAGAGATGTGCGTGCGCAGTACAGATTATGATATCACTTTAGAAATCTTCATGTTTTTGAAGAGAATGTGAAACGGGATTTGAAGGAAAGTTGGCGTAACATTAATTAAGTAGATAAGTATTTTTATTTGAACATAAGGATAGGCAGAGGTGCTAGCACCCACATTTCGCCAGTTTATGCTTAGGTCCCAATGTAATAGGTGGCGAGCTTATTGCCATTAACCGGGCACTTATAAACCTGCGATAAATACACATTGTATTTGAAAACAACTACATTTATTGACGCTTTGACGCTAGGACTGGTAGGATGTCAGAAAGTTGTTAGAATGCCCTTTAAGTCCGTGATTAGTTTAATATTATATACCTAATTGTAAGTTAACCATCGTTCGTCTTCATTCCGTCGGTGTGTACCCGTCATTTTCGATATCAAAAAGTGTTAAGTGTATTGTTTAATGTTATAATCTCTTTTTTGGAAATTTTACTAAGTTGTGCCCTAGGGCGTGTAGATGATAATACGAGTATTGATAATGGGATATTGATGATGTGATATTAATAATGTGATAATGTGATATTGATAGTGTGATATTGATAGTATGATATTGATAGTTGGATAGTGTGATATTGATAGTTGGATAGTGTGATATTGATAGTTGGATAGTGTGATATTGATATATTCTGGTTGAATAGGAATTCCTGTAATTTCTTCTTCTAAATTGTTATTTTTTAATTAGTAGATGGCACTGGATTTTAAGTTTCATAATTGTTGAGTAGTGTTTTGTTGGACAGTCAACAAAAAAAGTTTCTTAACAAAACCTAATTACCGGAACGACTAAATCTCTCATGAAAAAACAAACAAAATACGAAATATATTTTTTATTACACGTAAGTTTCGCATATACCTAATAATGGTTTGGAAATATTTTAGTATCTACCAACTTCTATCGTTGACTGTACATAAATTTAGGTCCAATTAGATTTGTACTAAAGTCAACAATTTGTTATTAAAGGATTATTTTTTAACGAAGATGTTACGTACAACACAATTTTTTCTTGTAATGTCAAACCATGAAAATAATCACAGAACATTAAAAAAGGGATTTTTCTTTGTTCTGTGAAAATAATGGACCATCGACTAAATGGCGTTAAGTCAGTTTATATCGGTATGTGATCTGTGTGTAGATAATATATATAAAAACCTTGTGTATCATACATAATTAGGGTAATGTAGGTGGAATTTTGTAAATATAATATATTTTCTTGGTTTGATATTATCGTATTAAAAACAACATAACTCATAATAATGAAATTAATTTACAGAAAAAACATATAACAAGAACGGGCAATAAAAAGAAAAGAAATGTAATCAACTTCAATTATCTCCCATGCTAAAATATAGTCAAATATAATCAAAAAATAAAATCATAAATCAATCAATAAAATTTACATTAAGTAAGTAAATTAATGAATTTAAGCTATTTCACAATTAGATACCTGTACTCCATTTTGCTTCATTTCATAATATGTATGAACAGAAAAACTGACAAATACCTAATAAGTAAAATATTAAGTAACTAATTGTAGATTATGTACGTACTACTGCCTAGGTATTTTTAGTTACTATCGTTGTATTCAAATTAAATTAATAAAAACATAGAGAAACAATATTTTAAAAATAAACAATTTCATATTAATCAAAAAGTTGATTACATTTCAAATTAACTCATAATACTCACACATGCAAACATCCCTACTTAAAATATCATCACTACTTACACAATATCCCTACTTATATCACAACCACTTATAAATATAATTCCACTTACTGGCATTGTGAACTAGAGGTGCTACCTCAGTGGGTCGTTCCGTCGTCTCTCGGCCCACACAGCAAGCCCAGATCATGCCCCCTGAGCATAGGTCTAAAGGTTTGCCTCCTCCCATTATGCATGATATGCTGAGCCCGCATGGATACCTGGACCCTCGGTACCGGCATGTTTGAGGTATCACTGGAACAAACAGAGAGAAATATTAGGGTAATTAATTCAAAATTAGCGATGGTACCTTAGAGGTATCGAGTTCGAATCCGGCCATACAGTACCATATATGTGCTAATCACATGATTTACCATCTACTGACGGTGCAGGAAATACATCGTGAAGAAACCCACATGTCCTAGAAGAATTTCTAAGGACATGTCCGATCCACCAACCTGCATTAGGCCAGCGTGTGTGGGATTAAGGTCTAAACCCTAGTCAGTTCAGTTTCAGTCAATTAACAGTCTCTAAAACTAGAGACTGTTAATTAACTGAAATATAATGGTGGCCCTCAACTTGACGGCCTAATAAAATGCTTTTTCACGCCACGCTTAAAGGCCCCGGGACTATAGTAGGAAGGAAACACATGCGCTGGTAAAGAAATCCAAGTCTTTATGGTGCGGCAAAGAAAAGAGGTTCTTGATGGAATTGTTTGCACGGTATGAAGACACTCATCCCTCATCACTCATCATCATCAGACTTACATAAATTATATAATTGGAAATATCAAATTTTACCGAGCGTAGGTAACTTAATGGTTAAAGAGTCGGTCTTGCGATCGAGAGGTCCTGGGTTCAAATCCTGACCATTACACTATTCAATGACGACGTGCACCCAATCTTGACATAAGCTATTTAGCCTAGCTGGAGGTGTTAATAGGATATTTTTAATTTCGGTTACTAGTAATCTTTAAAAAAAAGTGTTTATGGTTATAGTTCCATTTACCCATTTATAATTAAAAAAAAAAACAATATTAACACCCATTAACACATACTCTAACGAAATCTGAACTGAAGATCACCGCCCGCGCACGCGACTCGAGAGTAAAAGCGTTACGATAGTGAAATTCTTCGGTCATTCACCGCCATATTGATCTATAGATCTTTAAATCATGTTGCGTGATCTTTGTGTTGAGTAACAAACAGGTGTGTCTGTCTGTTGATACATGCATTTCTTTAGCAGATAGCTCAATGACTCAAATAGAATTGCTTTTAAACGTAATATCCTGGTTGAAATAAATCGCGTTAAAATATCGCGATTTATTTGGCGTTATCATTATCTACATTGAACCCGACATATCGGATGCATGTTAATATAACCATGGCTGCTGAAAAGCATCCGAAACGCTTGATGGTAAACTGAAGCAGCAGATTGTAGATTGGTACTAATAATACACCCACACCCCTGAGGGGGGCCATCTGAAACCGTAGATGGTAGATGGTCAGTCGGGGTACGAGGGAAATGCCTTATGGGCCACCTTATTCCCCGGCGCATATAGACCCAAGACGGCGTGCGGTTTTAGTTGGTAGGAGTCTGACATAACCGGCCCTGCCTAGCCGCGGAGGAGGTATCCATGAGTATTTCCGCACGAAAAAAAAGTACAAATAATGGAATAATAGTGGCCCTCGGCTTGACGGCCTTATCAGATGCTTTGCAAGAACTCGAGATTATAGGACGAAGGAAACACTTTTTTAGTTCTGTCTATGTGTGCCGGTTTTAGCATCTTCGAAGTGCTTAGGCCGATTTTGACTGCCAAATAGCTGATTTCATAAGGCGTAACTTAGGCCTGTATTATCAGATGAAATTTTACACTTAGCTCTGAGATTTATCTCAAGCGTGCACTTAAGATACTCTGCGAATTAATACAACGAACTCAGTAACATTTCTGAGTTTTCACACTCAGTTGAATGGTGTTTGTATCACAAACTCTACACTCAAGAGAGATCTTTAGCCTCATAGTTAAATGCTGTCAGACCAACGCTCAGTATTGTTTTGTTAATACGTGAAAATCATTATTATTTTTAGTAAGTTGAGTAATTCTTAGCTTGAGCGCGTATCAGCTGAGCTTGCATTCAAGATTGCTATTGAAAGCTAACTATTAAAATACGGGTCTTAGGTCATTTTTATACTAGAAATAGTATCAGGGTTCCGAGCAAGAAGAAATTACATGAAATTGCGTAAGTAGGTATAATACCTACTACTTGGAATATTTTGTCCGAACTGTCCAATCATTGAACTGTTAGTAGGACTAGTTGAAATAAACCAAGTTGCACGCAAACGCAGTCATAGAAACCTCTTTGGTGCAGTGGTAGCGCGTTCAACTACTAAGTCGAACGTTACGGGTTCGATTTCTAGTCAGTACAAATATTTGTATGCATAATTCATGGTATATCTATGTATTTCCTAAAAACCTGGATCCATATTCTAAAAACCATAACACAAGCTAATACGCTATGCTCATTTTGTGGTCCAGATAGAGCAGGCTGTTTAAGATGTCCTAGAACAAATTTATTTTTTGTAGGTACTCGTATGCGATATCTTGATTTATATTCTTAGTGAAACACAAGCATAGAAATTTCTTCTCTCTGGTGAGATGCTAGAACGGAATGTAATACTTAATTCATCATCTAATCTCTTTTAAAGCGATGATAGCCATAATTAAGTCTAAGATATACGAGCAAATAACTTAATTGACCACATTCACACAATGAAAGCGTCAGTAACTTAGTGGTTAAGAAGTCGACTTTACGATCGAGAGGTCCTGGGTTTGCCCCCAGTGAGTTCACACTACCGACGTGAACTCACTACCAGCCCAAGAAACAAAGAGTTAGCGAAAATACTAGTTTAGTAGTTACCTAATCTTTTGAAATAAATATTAGGTAGGTACCTACTTCATGATGCGATTTTCATAGGTACGACTCTAGAATCATTTCATTGAGTGAGTCCTATCTTTCATTCATTGAGTTTTGAGATGATATAATAATAAAAATAATATTCTAAGACAATCTACACATCGCTCTCTAGACCCAAAGTAAGCTTAGCTTGTGGGTTCTAGAACACGGATAAACATACTTATACCTTTTTTTGTAAATACATCCATATTTTACCTATACATAGAAACACGCAGATCGATGCAAATGGACATATTCATGCATACAAATATTTGCACTGAATGGGAATCGAATCGCCCCCTGTCGTAGCAGTCGAATGCACTACCGCTTCGCTACAGAGGCCTGTTTGTTTGTTTTCTGTCCATTTGTTATTGCTTTTTTATTTATTATTGAATAGAGTTACCGCAGCCACAGAGTGGAACGGTTTTTTTTACAGAAATCGATTACCTATGTCACTTGGCAATTTTTACTGAAATCGATTATGTCACTTGGCAACACTAAACTTGATTTCATTTGGTTTTGATAAAAAATATTGTAGGTATATTTTTACAGTAAGTAAGTTTTATGATATTATGAAAGAAAAAAACTTGATGAAACATAACAATTAATTACTTATAACGGAGTCTATTACTATTTGGTTATTATTATTTGATCAATAAAGTGCACTTGTAAATTTTCATTTTTGATTTTCTGAAATTACTAATAAAAAACAATAGTAGTTGCAATGAATGCAATTTTATATTCCACAATCTGTTATAATTATTTCTTTTTTAGTTCATTGCAATCTTATTAAATATTTTTTTCTTTAAATTCATTTGCATAACACAATTTTATAGATTCATCATCATATCAGCGTTGTGTCACAATTTTTTTTAATAGATTATAGAATTAAAACATATTTTTTTGTAATGCTTAAAATGCTACAACGATTATGCAATAGATATTTTAAATACTCACTTTTTCCCAACAAATCCATGATGGACTCATCCTCCTGTGATGAACTATGAGAACTGTGATAAGAGCCCTTTCGCCTCCCTAAAGCACCCAATAACAAAATATCCTTCTCTTGGCCATTAGATGGCCGTCTTCTGTCCGAAGGCAAATCATTTTCTTTAGAATCCAATCCATCTTGTAACGTAAATACATCATTTTCATTACACGTAACAACGTTTAAACAACTTAACATAGACACAACAAATAAAAAAGTCATTTTAACAAATATTGAATTATAATTTTCGCGCGCTCTTCTACGCGTTTTGAAATTTTTATTTTTAATTTTTCCCGCCGATCCATCGAGTCCGCTTTCGATTACACTTTTACACATTTCACTTTTTTATACTGGACATTTTTTTTTTCACTTTTTTTTGTTTTGTTTTTATAATTTTTTTGTTGTTTATTTGTGTGAGACGTCTTAGCGCGGGAAGTTTGGTTTCGGAAGTAAACTGTGAATGCTTCGCGCTTCGTTCCTTTTCACTTTTCGTTTAGGGTTCCTCAAGCGTTTTACATTTTCTTAGCGATGTTACATCAGTCAAGTTTCAATCTCATTTTGTTAATCGTGATTATTTGATGCGGTGAACATAACTGGAAAGTAATCGACGTTGTTATTATATTTTATTGAACTCACTTTAATAACTAGTGAGTTCAATGACTTATATTTGTAGCTACTACTAGACTGGCGAGAGAATAAAAAAAAATGCTCATTTAGTTGATGATAATTTCCCCTCAACTTTTGTCATCTGTATGGGTGCCAAAATACCCCTCCCCTATTCCCGCTTCACCCCCTGAACCGTCACTCTGTGACACAATTTTTTTACCGACTTCTACTAAAGGAGGTTCACTGTTTGACTGTTTATGAAAGTTTGCCGCGATTATTTTGTCTTGTTGAACCAATTTTGATGCGATTTTAAAAAAAATATTTTTTACTTTCTGGAGAAGATTTTAGGTAGGTATATGACTACTTTAGAGACTTAAAAAATGAAGGTAAGTCGGTTCTTTTTTCTGTTAAAATTTTATACTGAACAGGTTTTCTACTAGCATACATAAAAGTCATACAGAATTTATACAGAACCACATTCGTTTTTTTAATGACCTAACTAGATATACACATCATAATAAGTCTGTCATTGTTTCAGCGTGTTCATGGTGTGCGTGTTTATATCTGATAATACTTTTGAGTAAACATTTTTATGTCGACGGTACCAATTTGTTATAATGACGTCCAAAGTTGTCCACGGACTTTCACGGGTAACTTTGACTATCATGTTATAATTTACGAACTACTGAGATATATCACAGGGATTCAGATAATATTAATTTCAATGAAATCTCATCATCATCATCTAGGAATTCGTAGGTAGGAGGAAAGGAACAGTGATGGGTAGGGTCACCAAGTTACATGTTATGCGGTGAACTTGGGGAACCTATCAACTAAGTCGTTATGATAATTATATTTATATTAGGTGTTATTTTTACTTCTGACTTTTTTATTTATTACCTAGGTATACTAAATAACTGAGGAAACTAAATTTAGTTTTACTTCCATAGTTCTGTTTAGGTATCTAATAATAGCAGCACGCATTAATTTTATTATTGCCTACCTTGTCTTTTTTAAGTAATATAATCTACATTTTTAATTTTATTTGCATATTTTAAACATGAAGAGAAAACTTTTTACGTCTTTTTAAGCATAATTTACTCACGGAGACGCGTATGAGAATTGGGCCAGTTAAAGTAAAGAGTGCAAAAAGGTAAATTTATTTATGATAATGTGTTACAAATACATAAAATTAATTTAAATAAAATAGTCATTGTTTACGTTTGTACTGCCAATGTCAAATAATGCAATATTTGTTTATACTCACAGCTGACATAATAGAACAAAATAAAAAATGTAATGACTAATAAATAGAGGTGCACTTTTTGGTAAAAGATGCGCAATAACGTTCCAACTTTAAAAATGAAATAAATTATTGGCGTAAAGGCACACAATTCCCCACCGGCTTTGCTTTCACTGTAGGAAACTGGGAATTCATTACATTACAGGATACAGGAGATCTTTTCCACTGCAAAACAATTTGCAACTGATTATCTGTATCTGCCCACCTAAGTCAAACATTTGAAAATCAAATTGTTACACATTTAACAGATACCATGAAATACTTGTTATTAAAAACAAGAGTTATCCTAATGGATGGTATGGCCGCGTCCGCGATGCAGCCATAGAGTGTTCTTTTAATTTAACTATCACGTAGATAAAGATATCCTATTAAGGCACGATAAAGCAATTGTTACTTATTCTTAACCGAACCATTCTGCTACTATACAGTTACTCGCATTTCCGGCTATTCTCTAAGTTCGTAAAATGTTCCCATGAACGTGATTCTTCATTTTTGGATCGAAAAATAATTACTGCAATATGATTTTTGTTGACTAGTTGATAGAATAGCCATTAATTTAAAATTTGTAATGACTGGGATTATGGGAGTTCAAAGTATGAATGTAGACGGCTTTAGCTGCAGAGGTAGGCCTAAGAAAAGATGGATGGAATGCGTGAAAGAGGATATGGAAAAGAAAGGAGTGACTGAGGAGATGATATATTATCTGACAGGAATGTATGGAGGAGAATGACATGTTGCGCCGACCACAAATAATTGGCACAAGGGCAGATATGATAACTTAGATGAGTGACTGGGAGTATCACCCTAGCAGATTACTGTTATCTGCATATCAATGTATAATGTCAGTAGACAGCATGTCATTGATATGCAGAAAAAAGAGAATGGGCAATAGGATGGACCCCTGAGGCATACCAGCATTAACATGTATAACTTCTGACGCCTGGCCGTCACAGAGGATTCGTATGCTATATTCATGCAAGAAGCTAGAAATCTAGATGCAAAATCGAGTCAATAAACTGTAATCCAGAAGCTTGGAAAAGCAAACTGTGCTAGACTCTATCGAAAGCTTTGCCAAAATCAAAGCGTTTGAAGGCCCTACTAATAGTTTTGATATTTTTGAAGGAAAAGCGTCTATAAATAAACAACATTACTCACATAATAAAGAGCATTATAAATATCGTCTCGTTACAAAGAACATTAACAGTGAGACGTGTGAGACCATCGTTTGTGAACAATACCAATATTTCTATTGTATAACCTAAACAAAATTCAATACCCGCTGCTTAATGAGATACAAATGCTTTTATACGCATACAAGTATCAAGATTGAGTGGACACACTTGAACACTCATAAGAAGGTGACTTTCGCCCGTAGCTTTCCAAAACATGGCTTTAAATGGGCGAAAAACGTACTAACAACCACACCGATGTAAATTTAAATTTTATTGGATTGACAACAGTGTCCAAATCGCTCTGACCGCTGTCCATCGGTGACAAATCCCCCTGATTGATTTGAAATAACAAATGACTCGGGAAATTCAACTTTCTCAAAAGGAGATAAAACTTAAAATAGCCTGTAGACTTGTTAGGATGTAATTTGTAAACAGACACGTCTGCTTTCTTTACTAATGACACCTGTTAAGGTTAATTTACCGGTATTACATTACCTGTGGTTAATTCGTTTTTGATAGGGCTGTGGGCGATTGTGTGAAATGCGCGGGAATCGGGTCAATCACAGTTCGCTTGGGTAATTAAAATCGTTTTCTAGAATCGGTTAGTTTTGTAATTCGATTACATTGCTGCAACGATGTAATCGTCTGTAACTAACTGATGGGTAATTTATTGCGTTTGATGGATAGGACTTTTACTTTAATTAGGTAACTTAATTAAAGTTGCTTTGGTGGTGAAACTAAGTTTATTGATTTTATATTGACGACCTATGTAGCGTAATGAGTTCGCCTGCTAAGCCAGAGGTCGTGCGTTTGATTCCCGCTCAGTGCAAAAATGTTTGTGTGCATAAATATTTCCACTGGCCTAGATTTTGCCGTAATACGTATTTATTTAAGCACAAAAAACTTTCCTACGCAACTCTCTTATCTGGTACAATAATTTTTATATAACGTATAAAAAATCAATCTGTCAGCAAAAATAAAAACCTAAGAGATGTTTTTCAACTGTGGAAAAATTCCAAAACAACCGCGAAAGGGCCAATGAAATCGAGAGTGTATCGGAACGTTTTGACTCCATCTTTCCCGCCAATTTCACTTTCGTTTCGAATGATGGCGCGAGACCTGCGTGAAATTAACAGCCCATGGCCGCCATATTTGCACGTCTCGATTACCGAACGATTGAACAATAGGGAAATGTTTTAGATACTAGTAATCATATTTAGTGAAGTAACACAGAATGGATCACAACAAGCGCGTAATTTTTTTTTCATTCTGTGTTATGTAGTTATTCAAGTGGAAATCCAATAATAAAAATGTGAAAGTTTGTGAAGATGTTTGTTACTCGATCATGCTCAAACGATAGAACGGATCTGTCTGAATTTTGCTACAGGGATAAAATAGTCTGGAATTACATATAGGTACCTATGCATGCCACTTTTTTACTGGAATAGGCTGCAGGTACGAAATTTCGCCATGAAGGAGTATGCCCTCGGACCAGTGGTGGATTTATGTCACTTTGGGCATTAATCAGACATTTATTCAATCCACCCGATTAATGCCAGGCCCATTTATACAGCTGAGTTTATGCCCTGGCATTTTGGGTAATAAATAACGAATTGCCGAAGTGTCAGGGCATATAAGCTCACCACTGCCGCGAACCGCTGCCAAAATCAGCTAACGACGCATAACACGAACGAAACTTAAAAAAGACCTGCATAGTATGTGATTCTTTTAATAAAGCTGCCCTTATTGTTTCACATTTAAAGTTGACAAGAATTAAGGCTAAATATCTCCGAACTGGGCCCCACTAGACACGACATCTCTGTGTGAAACAGAACGTAAACATATTATGTTACGTCCGTATGCGCGCGCATCTGACGTTTCGTAACCACGTTGTTTTGTTTAAAAAAAAAACCTGAAATATTGCAACTGGAATTGTTAAGATGGCGGGCGGATGCGACGTCATTGTTCGCGACAAAGTAATGCCTAAGGTTATATTTTGAAATATTGGCATTGTCTTAAAGCGTATGTGATGGCAATTGACAAATTGCTGTATTTAGGTTGTATGCAATGATTGCGGTGATGGCTAGATGAATTTCCATGGGTTGACAATAATAAAGTGCATAGCATGGGGTCTATTATAGGGTCCTTTTACCAACTATGGGGTCCAAACCTATCTCAACTAATAGGTACATCTGCCGATTAACGGATAAGGCTCTGGCATTCCTCCGGGGCTGGGAACTCGGACGAAGTCTTTAGAAAAGGTACCTCAACTAATTTCTCAACTAATTTTCTTCAAAATTTCATTGGAAATATTTTACATAACATAACATAACATAAACTCACGCCTATATCCCCGTATATACCTAATATTTTGAGTGAGAATATTGCAGCATTGCAATATACCTACATAGAAAAAATTTGTCAACCATACATATCTACTCGTATATTTTTAGGTGCCAAATTAGATGACATCAACGGACATTCACTCCTCCGTACAACTGTACTCGTAATTTAAGAATTACGACACAATTATGTTCCCGTAACGACACAAAATAATGACGCTAGTACATCGTGGTGGAAGGTCGTCAGTCGTCTAGACAGTTATGTCCAAGCAGAGTATTATAACCTGGGGCTGCAATTTTAAAACTGCATCATAATAATTATTGCAATATAATAATGAGTCTTTTATGACCCAATTATTACAAAGCGACCTGTGCTACGAGATAGTAACGTGGATCTGAGGGCGAAGGGAAGGGTGAGGTGCGTGCTTCGGAACCATTAAGTGGTGCACCCTAAGACGCTGACGCCACTGGCCAATTCCGGCCGAGGTGGGAGTAGCTCTCTTGAGAGTTGTTGTTCAGAGACTCTCCACGTGTCCTTTGACTAGCAATTGAAATTGAAATTGTGAATGTTTTTGGTTAACGGTGTAAGCGAACCTCGTCAAGAGAGGGTGACTTAGGTAATTGTATAAGATCTTAGTTTAGCTATACAAAACAAAATAAATATTAATAAAGGTTAGTAGGTACATCGCGATAGGTAATAGTTTTGTTTTTAAACGGATAAATTCTATTTTCCTAAAATAATTTCTTACAATTTTATGATATTATCTTCTATCTATCTATCTATCTATCTTATGATTATTATCAATAATAATTTAAACATACCTATTGAAAATGAAGTCGGTAAAAAATGAATTGTTTTCTTTCTACCGCTATTTCTACTTTTATATTTTAGTACCACAATTTTTATAATAGGTATTAAATTCAATTTAACTAATTGATTAAATCACGCACACCAGAACAATTAAAAACACATTACTTACCGAAAAAAAGAAACAAAATTTAAAAAACGTAATAGAAAACTAACCTAAATAATAGCCACTGTTATTTAAATTTCGAATACTAGGTACAGTGTCATTCTAAAAAAAAAATTGGTACTTTTTTAAGTTAACATTTCGGCCTATGGAGTTTGAATACCGATTATTATGTAAATAAGTTTTAGTTATTAACGCGTGCTATAGATTTTAGCAGCTCCGCGACACTGCTGGATCTCACGACAACACGTCGCATCAGCAAGCTAGCGTGGGGTATTAAACCTTCCTTCTACTTTCTTACTGCAATATGTATGCAAATTCAGTTTTTTTTTTTTCAGTGAATAAATTTATAGGCTAATATCACGTTACAGCACTATTATAGAGCATGATTGCCTGATTTATATTATCTGTTGTTCAACTTTTTACGGGAAATTAGAGGTAGATAAACTTTGCAATCAGTCTTTTTCTCTGGCTACAAAGATGATATTATAAAATACTTTTGTAATAATTTAAAAAGTCCGCTTGATTAGTATTTCATTTTCAGTTTTGCCAGAATATTTCAACCCTTAGAGAAAAACATGCGTGAGAATCCATCCGTTGAACTTGGTAGGGTTGAATGTTGGTAGGGTTCTGTACGGTATACTATTATTATTCAGTGAATTAAGAAAAGGTAAGATCACTTCCCTAATCTAAACGCTAACCTAGCTAAGTATTTTATTTTGAAATGTTTTGGAAAATTTATACTAAATTTTAATTAACAGTAACTACTTGCTTGTTTTGGAACTGCTGCCAAGTAATTTGAAAGCGTGTAAAATACAAAGTAAATACCAAAAACACGTTTTCATTATGTAAATTAAAAAATAAACATCACGTCAAATTACCCGCCAAAAAGATTACACAACAAGTGAAACCGACCATAAACAAAAAAAAGGCACATAGTAATTAAAAATAAAAAGAATATTCGTTCTGAAACAAATAAAATGTTGAGTACAGCATCCGAGAGAGCTG
The DNA here is from genome assembly GCA_963576445.1 of Lithosia quadra. Taxonomy (NCBI): domain Eukaryota; kingdom Metazoa; phylum Arthropoda; class Insecta; order Lepidoptera; family Erebidae; genus Lithosia; species Lithosia quadra. The sequence goes on along the minus strand of OY754901.1, from coordinate 3,631,922 downwards.
TGAGAGTTGAAAGTAGCCACCGGTTTTACTTTTTAAGCTTTATTTTTAGTATCCGACATATTGCTGTCAAACTAGAATGTTTACTAGGTCATCTTTGCGATTGAAATAGGATTAAGAGGTCGATTATTTGCTAAAAAGATATCATGATGACAAGCTAAAAAAAGTGATATTCAGAGAGTGTAACAACGGAATCATCGCTGTATAAAGAGTGCCTTTTTTACGATTATAGTCAATCCACTCCTTTATTTTGCGTTTGACATTTCAATTTTCTGTCAAATAGTTATGTCCAAATGCGTAACCTGACCGATTTCAAACAATAATCAACTTAGTCTCTGAAGAAGTTGCAATCGATTTCAAACTTCAATTTATTTTATTTCTGCTCGATATTCAAATTTTTATACTTCTTTTGCGTGCCAGACGTATAATTGAATAAAATAATTCGCAATAAAATCTGTTAAAAATATTTTTATTTTTATAATAATGATAAAATTAAATAATGGCTATTATTGGATCTTCCTACAAAATTTTATGTTTTGTAATAAACATTCTTTTTTCGTGTACAATGTCAAAGTCAAAATCAAAGTCAAAAATCATTTATATTCTGTACTAGCTGTTGCCCGCGGCTCCGCCCGCGTGGACGTCGATTTGCGCGTTTTTTTCTATATCGCATGTTCTAATGAGCCGATTGTGATCAAATATGCGTAAGATTTTGAGTCTAACCAAGACCTTTCTAATAAAAAAAACCGCATCAAACCCCGTTCAGTACTTTTTACGTCCATCCTCCTCCTCCTGAATGTATCAATTATTCGACGACACTTATAGGCTGTTCATACCGATCATCTGGCATGGGTTTACGCCAATAAGATAAGCCTATCGAGTTTAGGCTCCATTGTTTTGTCATGGTAAAAACAATTTGCGGAATTACTGGGTCACCCGCCGTATAATAGCCCTGACCTCACACCTTGCGATTTTTATTTATTTCGGAAAAAGGAAGAAAATACCGAGATAAACGTTTTATGGATGCCGAAGAAGCTGTGGCTGCGTTTCAAAAGGCCGTCGAAGACGAGTGGGCTCAGTGCTTTTCGTACCTACGTATAATATTAATGAAAACTATTACCCTACACAACACAACTTAAATATTTTGATGAGATGATTAGCCATTGAAAACACGTACAAGAATCCATAATACACTATTAAAACAAAGCTTACATGTTACAACAACTTTTGTGTTGACGTAAATGTAAGTAAGTTTGAACGATTATTTTAGATTCGTAATTTGCAGCGATTTCATTCGATCCCAACACTAGACATGGTAGAGTGTAGCCGTTTTCATTGAGTGAGCAAATAATCGTAAATTTTAAATCAACCAAAACAATTAAAGCATTTTAATTTTGGTAATGAGTTATAAATAGGGTAGATACATATGATACGCCAGTTTATATAATTTCTTGGTCACGCATTTCCAAGTTTACTTGTAGGATTAATGCAACAGTTACATTCTAAAACTGCTGTCAAACGCAAAAATAAGGAGTGGAATGACTATAAATAATTATAACTACGTTTAAAAAACCGACTTCACTAACTAATGTTTTTTACTTTTTAGTGTACAGAAATAGAAAAGTACCTACCTATTTATGAGGTTTATTATGTACAAGGGCATCAAAAACAGAATTTTTGCCGTAAATTTTCCCAAGATCCCAGCATCAGATCCTGATATCCTGGATATGGGATCACTTCAGAAATAGCCTCTTTCAAACAAAGAAAAAAATTTACATTTACATACACCTAACGCGTATATTAACAAAATATTCCAATTTTTATGAATGAAACTAGCGTATACTATTAACCTTTATTGTAATCTTGAGCATATTATGCTTGCTGAATATGTAATTAAAATAATAAACTAATTAATAAAATAATAAACATTTGAAAAATGTATGCATTTCGTTTTTTATACCACTTAGGTGGCAGACAAGCACATGGCCCACCTGATGGGAAGCGGTCACCGTGGCCTAGGGACGCGTGTAGCACCAGGGGCATCACACTCGCGCTGCCGACCCGTTTTCATTATGTGTACTTACTGAATGTTTTACAAGTTACAGCTTTTCTATAGTAAGTGTAGTTATATATCTTTTCTATTTACGGGTGGATGACAAGCACACGGACCACCTGATGGAAAGCGGTCACCGTGGTCTATGGACGCGTGCTATGGACCAGGGGCGTCACACTCATGCTGCAGACCTTGGTATCAGTGGGGATAAAAATATTGGCTTGTTATACTTACATAAATTCATACATTTGGTATTGTACCTACTTTTTTTGAATTGTTAAAAATAACTCGTTCCGGTATCGAAATCATAAAAATATGCTGAATAAGCGATAATTTTACAATCTCTATGGCGTAGCGGTAGTGCATGGGACTGCTACGACAAGGGGCGTGGGTTTGATTCCCGCTCAGTGCAAATATTTATATACATAAATATGTCTATTTGCATTGGTCTGGGTGTTTCTATGTAGGTATAATAAGTATGTATTTACAAAAAAGTATATAAGTATGTTTATCAGCATTCTAGAACGTATAACACAAGCTAGTTAAACTATGCTTACTTTGGGTCTAGAGAGCGCTGTGTAATAGAATGTTGTAGAATTTATATGTCTCTGTCTACTCCTTTGAGGATAAGAGCCGTGATTAATGACATGTGTTCTACTTTCACTTTTAGTGGTCCGTATCCGTTCAGCGCTAAGTTTTTGCGCTTATTAGACAACTAAGGGTCCGTTCACACAGACCGGCTCGGAGAGGAGAGCAGATTCTTATCACGTTGAAAACAGAGTTTTTAGTATTTGTAGTAAGGTTTATTTTTGCATCTGCACTGCTTTTGTCATTATGAAAATCATTTGTCAGTGTGCTCTCTTGCCCTCTGTGCCCTTCCACCTGCACTATCGGGGACTTATGTGAAGCAACGGACAACGCTGTGGCCGTAGCCAATTATTGGGCTGGAAAAATCTAACGGGAGGGAAAGACTGATAGCCATTGACTCGAAGAAGAAGAAGTGTGAAAAGAAAAATGCGCGCCGATGCTCTCCGAGCCGGTCTGTGTGAACGGACCCTTAATCACTGCGGGGGTAAGCTGCACGCCAGCGGAAGAGATCGCTGTTTAGATTGCATCTAATGCATAAGCTGGCGCCTCGTAATTTTATTTACCATTTTCCTTAATATTTAGCACGCCAATTGACTGCACCCCACTGTATGTTGTTTTTGTAAAAGTACTGGCCCCGTAGACAAGTGTCGTCATAGCGTAAATCGCTACGGAATAGAAACGATTAGGTCGACCAATCACATTCAAGTTCGTCGCCGTGCACGCGCCGCGGCGTGATCACGAGCTGGAGTGTGATTGGTCGACCTAATCTATTCTATTCGATAGCGATTTAGACTTTTGCCACTTGGCTACGGGCCCAGAATGGATTTTGATGCAATTTTTTTTATAGAAAAATCTCATAACAAAAAAGAAAGATTTTTTTAAAATTACGTAGGTGGCAGACAAGCACACGGCACACCTGATGGGAAGCGGTCACCGTGGCCTATGGACATGTGCAACACTAAGGGTGTCACACACGCGCTGCCTACCCTGAAGGGAAGGAGGGAGGGCTAGGAAGGGGTGAGGAGGAGGAGTACAGTGAGCTCTGGCTATCCTACTTACCGGTGGGAACACAACACGATGGTTATTATGGCCGCGGTCTTCTGTAGGGTGGAGGTACTACCCCAGTCGGACAGCTCATTTCGGACGGGAGATACAGTCGTGTCCTACCTCCTTTATGTAATTGGTTAAGCAAAACCGGAGATAGAATTAAAAGTTGCGAAAATGACTATGACGTAGGTGAAGCCGCGGACATCAGCTAAATAACATAACTGGAAATGCTGGCAGAATCTTTGATCTCTACCTTTTAATAGCCTTTGAGCAAACCTACAGACATAAATTTCATAAGTTTACGACTAATTCTATGAGATTACCTATAATCTTGTAGGTAAGGATATAATCACTCAATTTCATTAAGCCTATACACTCAAAGAACATCTTTATGTAATCAGGTCAGCCGTTCTAGAGTTGTAAACACACTTACAGATGAATAAACCGAGACATGTTGATTTTGATATGTTTAACACGAATTCTATCAGCAATTTTGTGTAAACCTCAATAGCCTAGTGTTCTGGGTAATGGACTGCTGAGACGAGGTCTCGGGTTCGATCCCAGGTTCAACATGGCACACACCACTGACTTTTCGGTGCTTTTCGAAGTTATGTGTGTATTTATCGCAGGTTTATAAGTGCCTTGTTAATGGCAATAGGCTCGCCACCTATTACATTGGGACCTAAACATAAACTGGCGAAATGTGGGTGCTAGCACCTCTGCCTACCCCTTCGGGGATATAGGCGTGAGTTTATGTTATGTTATTTTGTGTATAAAAATCGAAGAGAAAATTTTAACGACCTCAAAAGAAACATAAACCAGCCTAATAGCGTTATTAAAAGCTAATCAAAGATAATAAAATGTTTCAAATTCAAAATTGGAACTAAAAAATAGCGCCTCGCGGGTATAATTTGTGAAATAACATAATGTGGATGTGATTATGCAAGCAGTTGCGCAACATGTGTGAAGGTTGGAGAGAAAGCAGGCGCTTTGTCTTGGCTACAAGGCTTGGCGGGCGTAAGGAGAGTGCATAACGCCGACCGTGAAGTGACAGACAATTGTTATGCAAATTACGTTTTATTAGCAGATGCTATTTTTCGTGCTATACAATTGATTTGCATATCACTCATAGAGGAGTTTGTGCTATTTATAGTTGTCAAAAAATCATGTCAAACAGAGATTTATATGCAATTTTGTATGCAACCGGCAACACGAGTGTGATGCCTCTGGTGTTACATACGTCCATAGGCCACGGTGGCCGCTTCCCATCAGGTGGGCCATATGCTTATTTGACACATAACTGATATAAAAAAAGTTAAACTCCGACATTTTAGTAACAAAGACATCAATGCGCTCTGATGACTAATTGATGATGAAATAATAAAAGAAAAAAAAACGATAAAAAATATAGGAGATTTCCTAACTCGAAGAGCAGGTTAAGGTTAACCCCAAATGGGTTGGGAATAGGCTTGGAGGATGATGATGATGTGTTTGAAAAACTCATATTGTAGACGCATAAGAAAAATGTATGGCATGAACGCCTAAAGGCACGAAAATGGGGTATATTTAGTTTTTTTTTTTTTTTTTTATATTCAGTCCGTCTATTGACTTAACCCCGCTGGATGGTAAGAAGCAAGGGCAAAGGAAGAAGGTTAGTTTTTTGTATACTACGTAGGTGGCAGACAGGCACACGGCCCACCTGATGGGAAGCGGTCACTGTGGCCTATGGACGTGTGCAACACTAAGGTTGCACACGCGCTGCCTACCCTGAAGGGAAGAAGGGAGGGCTAGGAAGGTAACGGGAGGCTAGGATGGGGTGGGGAGGAGGGGTACAGTGAGCTCTGGCTACCCTACTTACCAGCGGGAACACAACACGATGGTTATTATAACCGCGGTGTTCTGTAGGGCCGAGGTACTACCCCAGTCGGACGGCTCATTTCGGACGGGAGATACCGTCGTGTCCTACCTCCTAAAAAAGTCTTAGTTGATACAAGATCAACAAAAACCGCAAGTCTAGACAGCTTCTGACCTAATCTTTTCGAAAAAGCATTTGATTGATAAATGTATATTCTATGAAGTCGACCCGGACTGACCTAGCCACTTACATATACCTTATATAACTAGTAGTATACATAATATTAGTCATTTAGTGAATGAAATTATTAAGCTATATGTTACCCGTGACTCTGCCCGCGTGGAGTTCAGGGGCCTTACTCCGGGGTGCGGGCCGGAACCTCCACGTGGTGCACCTGGGCAACGGAGGCGAGCAGCGCCTCCCACTCGCCACGGGAGACGCTGCTGCCTGCGGCCAATCCGGCCGGGGTGGGAGTGGCCCTCTAGAGGGCTGCTCCGAGGCTCTCCACGTGTCCCTCTGACTAGCAGATGGCACAGTGGGGAGCGAGCGGGGGGCGAGCTGATTGTCTGCGCGCCGACGGTTGGGTGACAGGACGGCCTCCTGTCACCCTACACCCCACCGTCGGCGAAGTGGCGCGATGCTCGCCCCGCCCCTTTCGGGGGCTCGAGGGGGCCATCTTAAAACCGTAGATGGCCCGGGGTCCGAGGGTTCCGGGGTCCTGGGGTGCGAGGGATATGCCCATTGGGTAACCTTACACCCCGGTTACTAAGGCCCGAGACGGCGTGCGGTTTTAGTCGGTTCGATTCCGACATAACCACCCCGATGGCCGACGGGGGTGGTATCCATGGGGATTTCCGCACGATAAAAAAAAAAAAAAAAAAAAAAAAAGGGGCCTTACTCCGAAAAACGAAAATATTCGTATCTGTTGACGTTTTGACCATTTAGCTACCCCGAAAGTGTTTCGTTTCGGATTTCGGATCCGTCTTCGATCGTTTGACATTGAGGTTGTCGATCGTTATCAGTACACCTCCTACTCCCAAAATACATTTGACGTTTTTGCTGTCGTTGTTTAACAAATGGTCCGTTTTCGTTCGATCCGAAACGTTCATGTTCGATTTTCAGAGTAAGGCCCCAGATTCTCACGACCTATAGGAACTATTTTTGGCGTAATGTGATATTCTAGGCTTGAATCTATCCCTATAACAAATTTTATTCAGAAGTGTTCAGCTGTTCTACCGTGATTGGGGTAAACATCCACCTCTCCATCCATTCTTGGACAATTATGATATGTAGGTACTTGTGATTTCTTTATTTATTTTCAATTTGATGATTATTTTAACGATTTGTATTTAAAAATATTAAACGATTTTACACTAACAGAATATTCATACACACTACTATTTCGACAATATGGCTTTTTTATTATTAAACGGTTTTATTTAACTTGACCTATTTGTTTGTGTCAAATCTAGTAAGTAACTGAAAATTGACCCCCTTTCAGTTGTCAGATTGGTCTGATATTTGGCAGAAGTCTTTAGTTTTGATGACAAAACAATTTAAAACAGTTTAACTTAAAAAAGTTTTTTCACAATTTATTTATTGGGTTTATATTTTCCATTGCACATACCTATATTTTGGTAACATAACATAACTGTGTGTGTATGAGTAACATAACTTATTGATTCTACAGAAAGAAGAAGAAAATGAGAACCGTTGTCGTTATTGAGGGAGCGTCCGTTTGTTTGAGATATACGCGAAAACTACTGAATTTTGACTGACGGTTAAGTTTTTGGGCTCCGAAGATTCTGATCTCTCAGAAACTCTTCTTATTAGGGGTTCGTTGGCACCTATAAATAAATCTAGTTATCGCATGAAACAGTGGTGCGCAGTTGTTGAGAATCACAAACATAATTTAAGTCTTTACATCACGTTCAAGCCGGATACAGCTTTCTCCGCTACAGTTCCGTTGCGTAACGTTACAAAATAACACGTTCTACCACCAAATCGGTTTGTTGTCATGTTTTTATGTTCGTTACGTGAGGCTAGGAGAGGGGACGCAAGGTCTGGGGCACGCCCTCGCCCTTTGAACTTGCTAGTTTAGGATTTAACGTGTGGAAAACAAAATGAAAAGTTGGTGATTACAATCAGACGTCCGCTTCAGGGTGCAAAATATAGATATACTTAATTATTGCAGTCTAACAGAGTCCTCCATCGTCGACCACATCGTCACTTACCATCAGATGAGATAGTGGTCAAACGCGGGCCTATTAAATTAACTATAAAAAAGAGGACTAACAAGCCGTGCTCGTTTTTTAACTAAAGTCACACAATATAGTCGATACACGTGGCGCCACCTGTGTGAATTTCAATTATCGCAACTTTAGTTCATATCTCCGGTTCTACTTAACCAATTGCAATCAAATATACGGCAGATTTTGAGTCTGAACAAGACCTTTCCAATAAAAAAGTGCATCAAAATCCGTTCAGTTGTTTATGCGTCCATGGCGAACAAACAGATAAACAGACTAGAATTTCAAATGACGGGCATTTTAGTAGTAAATGGGTGTCACGGGGGCGAAGTATGCCACGGGCCAAACCGCAGGGGACAGTTACATATATTATTCTGTTTCTATGCGACCCACAATATACCAAGATGTACTAACAAACATGATTCTCAGAACGCAAGGTTCTTTTTGATAGATTTTACTCCATTTAGCATGTAATATACTAATGTGTTCTGCAAATTGGGTTGTATTGAGCTAAGTACTTTCTTTCCAAACGACACTATATTGACGAACCCGGTTCTGGTTGACATTCGAACATCTATGGCATTTATTTGGAGCCCTAAAAAGTCTGATAGCTGGTCTAACTACAGAACTGCGATATCGCCGATGGGTTGTGGAGGTCAGATGGCAGTCGCTTCACGAGAAATATCAAAGGACGCCACTTAGTGTAGTTAGACTGAAAAGCCGACGGCAACTGAGTTGAGAATAAATGACCGCGTATGATGTGTGATTTTTAATAAGAGATAGTACATAATCAATGTATTGTATGTAGAGCTATTAATTAACAAATAACCTAGTGACACAATTTTTTTAACACACTTTTATTTTCTTCAATTAACACTAACCAGGACCCAATTCTGAAGCGTCGATAGATTAGTAGTTAAGAAGTTGACTTTACGATTGATAGGCACTGGGTTCGAATCCTGACCATTCCACCCCGGACGTGAGTCGACTTCTAACACAAGCAATTTGCTTAGTTGGAGAGGTTAGCAGGAATACTAGTTATTTCGGTTATTAAAAGTAAAAAGAAAACAATAAAATGTTGGACAATCGAGGTACGAAAACAAATATAGTCGAATGTAGTATTTTGATAACATAACATAACATAAACTCACGCCTATACCCCCGAAGGGGTAGGCAGAGGGGCTAGCACCCACATTTCGCCAGTTTATGTTTAGGTCCCAGTGTAATAGGTGGCAAGCCTATTGCCATTAACCGGGCACTTATAAACCTGCGATAAATACACACATAACTTCGAATCTTTTGATAAGGACGTTAAAAACAGCACTTTTTCGCTATCTGTATGTCTATAGTGTCTATCTACATATATTATCTTCTTTTTATACCAATATTTCTAGAGAAAAGTAAAACAAAATAAATATTCTAATAAATAAATGACCAATAAAAATGCTTACATGCGTCCAACTCGTCGAAAAACTTCGGTTTTTGATTACCATTAATCTTGTGTTTGTGTTTCTCCGCTATTGTCACTGGCACTTCAATTTGGGACACTTTCTCATTCACTTCTGTCAATTTAACGTCACTATTGATCAATTTCTGCAATTGAGATCTCGGTACGTTCGCCGACTTGTATTTTAGATTCTTTAACTGTCCATCAGCATCTAATATTGTTATATCTTCGTAATAATTTACTGTATCGTCGATTTTACCCGGGTTTCTGATGACGTCAGAATTGAATTTGGTTTCTTTCAAAAGTTTTGGTAACACGTAGTCCACATTATTGTTTATTAAGTTCTTTGAATCAAACAAGTTTTGGTTTACGACATCTAAATCTAAATCATCAGTACTATCACAGATAACTTTACATAATAAATGCATGATGAACATCACTTTTGAGAACGACATATTTATTTTTAATTGAAACTAAACTTTCGAATTAACACTTGAACTGAACTTTTTAAAAGATTGTTAAATTAATTGAAACTTAGTTTGGATATTCAAAGATTCGTTTTTCAAATTAACACTTTAATTGAACTGATGGTCCTATTTATAAATTGGCGTCACTATAAAAGCACATAGTTTGAATAAATTAACGAATTCGAATTTCGAACTAACACTGCAACTGAAATGCTTCACTTTGGTACACTTTAATTGAACTAAGTTGAAACACGAACTGAAGACACTTTTTTTGGATAATGTTTGTAAATATCGTAAAAATGTCCGCTGTGTTCACTTATTGGTAAAATTGAAAGGCGGTGGTGTGGGACCGCCACGGCTCCGAGCCGAGGTAGTTGAATGACGAATATAGCCAAAAGACAAGATCAGTGAAATGTTTACGTAATAGCTTATTATATAGTTATAACACTTATAGTTAAACGGTTTTGCGTTTATTGTATGCTGTTAAGTGGTACAGTTAGTACTTGTTTACGGATTTAGTTACATAAGTAAAGATTTGTAAGCAGAACGGTGGATAATTGGGGAGATGTAACCATTACTAATATACAGGATGTGTTTACTTCAACGATGATTAGACATGTAAGTTATGCAATAGGTACGTTGGAGAGAGCTAGTGTTAAGATATAATTGGATAAGTAAGTAGGTAGGTAGGCTTCTATCTACCTGTGACAAACAATAATTAAATGAATTTGAATTTGAATGAATTTGAATTTGAATTTGGTACCTACTAATAGTTCTAAATAGTATGTCTTGACTTGGAATTATTTTCTGAGTCAGATACGAAATGAATTTAATGGGGAAATTGCCTTAAGTGCCTTTCAAAAAAGCGATGGTAGCTGAATGGATAAGGACGCGGCCTCTACTTACGAACGACGATATCGAGTTCGAATCCAGTCGGACAGTACCAATGTGAATTTCACTTTGTGGAATTGATATGTGCTAATCACATGATTTACCATCTGCTGACGGTGAAGGAAAAACATCTTGAGCAAACGAAAGAAATTCTAAGGACAATGTCCGATCCACCAACCCGCATGAGGCCAGCGTGTGTGGATTAAGGTCTTAACCCTCTCAGCTCTCTCGTTAGAGGAGACCCGTGCCCAGCAGTGGGACATAAATGGGTTGCTATTGTAAGTGCCTTTTAACAGGTGAAAGATTCTTCCAATAAGTGTAGTTGTTCCGAAAATTACTCTCAACATACCTATACACTATAACTTCTTTGCCTATACACAAACTCACAAAATTCGGCCTCTATCTTTATAATCTTCAGTATCTACAGATATAGAAATAAGGTATATTAAGTTCCAACCTTAACAATTATTTTTATGAACTACCTACCTATGTTTTTATAACAAAACAATCGGCACAGATAACGCGAAAAAAATATGATTAGCAAAAAAACGTACCTACCTATTGCGAAATTTCCCACACATAAAATTAAAAAGTGGGAAACAATTAGGATTAAAAAGTAAAAATTATTAAACGTGAGAAGCACATGAATCATTCTTTACTAGGTATCCATTGTATCATGTGCCCCACGACTGTGGTTACTTGGTGTACGACGAAACCACTAGCTGTTGCTCGTAGCTGCGCCTGCGCGGAGTACTGACTGATCCAGTTTCATAGACCTATAAGAACCTATTTCTTATTACGAGTATAGTACGCGGCATCTAACGTGGCCACATTTTGGAGTAGTGTGGACCCCACTACTCCAAAACCTTGCCAAGTTAGATGCTGTACACTATATACTTGTTTGTGGCAAAATGCGTCGCCTAGAAACAAGTATAGTGTACAGCATCTAACTTGGCAAGGTTTTGGAGTAGCGGGGCCCACACTACTCCAAAATGTGGCCACGTTAGATGCCGCGTACTATATAAAAAGGTTTGAAAAGTCCACGGGTAGATATGTTTTTTTTTATATTGGACACGTCAACATCGCCTGATGGTAAGCTATAGGAAAGTATCAGGATCGGCGGTCACCACTACATACACCGATAGTGCTACAATGGTGACCCTCAGTTTGACGGACTTATCAAATGCTTTTTCACGCCCCGCAAGGACCCGGGACTATAAGAGGAAGGAAACATGCGCTGGTAAAGGATTTCAAGTCTTTATGGCGTGGTAAAGAAAAGAGGCACCGCTTGGTTCTTGCTGGAATCGTTTGCACTGTGTGAGGGTGATACCTCAGCCTGCCACGTGTAGTTCTATAATAGGAAAGGAGAGGGTGGGATTAATTGGAAAAGCTTATCAGATCATGGTGATATAATTGCACCTGAACAAAACCAGGGTACGCAGTAAGCAATATGTAAATAAAACCTATTTTGAGGATAATATCTTTTTTTTATTAATAATAATAATAGCAAAGTTTTTTTCTTTGGTAATACTTATTACATCTACTACAAATGACTCTTAGCGGGCTGGACCATTTTGCGCAGTTCTTTTCTCAATATCTTTCCACTTGCAGACTTCGGTATTTGGTCCACGAAGCGTACTCCACCGCGGAGGTGTTTGGGGTTCGATAACTGAAAATAATTATCAATTAATTACTAGCTACTTCGGCCTCCGTCAGCCATCGGGGGTGGTTATGTCGGAATCGAACCGAATAAAGCGTATAGGACCTGCGTCATCGGGGCCAAAGGAAAATCACCTGCTGGCTGAAGAATGAGACGGTTTTTGTCTCGGGGTAGGGAGGTCAGACGGCAGTTCCCCCTATAAAAGCCACATAACTCAAACCAAATAGAGAAGAAGCAGTCTTGCAATTGGGTGGACCTACCCTTTCAGCAACGAAATCCTGAACCTCCTTCTCACTCAGCTGCTTGCCCGGCTGCGTGACTACGAATGCGAGGGGGACTTCCCCGGCTGCTTTATCTTCAATGCCTATTACTGCGCCATCTTTGATGGTGGGATGCTGGAGTAGAACAGCTTCTAGCTCTGCTGGTGGTACCTAAAAGTATTAATATTGTTGAAAAACAGAAATAAATATCTTTTGAAACTTTTTTTCTGCTTTAGGTAGATACTCAGGAATAGAGATCACCATTACATACACCGATAGTGCTACAATGGTGGCCTTCAGCTTGCGTATGATTGTATGAAACAATTAGTATGCTACTTTAAGTTTTTAAATAAAACTAATCCTATAAATTTAAATACAATAATCGTAGATTAATTAATAAAGTACAAATTTTAAAAATACTTTCTTAAAACAAGCCTTTTCTTTATATTGGTTACGTTAATATGACTTCACCTCGCCTGATAGTAAGCTAAAGGTAAAATCTCGGTGTATCTAATGGGGACCCCATTACATACACCGACAGTGCCATAATGGTGGCCCTCAACTTGACGGCCTCATCAAATGCTTTTTCACGCCCCGTTTAAAGGACCCGGGACTGTAGGAGGAAAGAAACATATGCTGAGCTCTGGTGAAGAATCCCAAGTCTTCATGGTGTGGCAATAAAAGGCAACAACAAACGTCCGAAAACTGAACAAACCAATCGATTTTTCTTTTAAACTGTGACTGTGAAACTACGTAACTTACCTGTGACAAAATTTATGACACAAGTATTTTTAAACGGTTGACCTAGCCATTGAAAGTGCGTAAAACTCTTAGAATTATCATACAAAAATATTAAATTTGACCTTTACCTAGATTCTAAAACATTTGCACGACATATCTGAAAGCATATATCATCGGTGACCTAGCGCAATTGACCAACTTTCATCACTAATTTTTAGTTACGTAGCTTAATGCAGGGGGGGGGGGGGGGCAGGGCAAGAATATAAAAAAATAAATACGACATTTTACACAGCGCTATCTATCTAGACCCAAAGTAAGCTTAGCTTAACTAGCTTGTATTATGGGTTCCAGAATGCGGATATAAATAACATAACCTAGATACTTTTTTTTGTAAATACATGCATATAGAAACACCCAGACTAATGCAAATAGACATATTCATGCATAAAAATATTTGCACTGAGCGGGAATCGGACCCGCGCCTCCTGATGTAGCAGTAGAATTTACTACCGCTACGCCATAGAGTTTACCGAGAAATCTAGTTTACAATTAGGCGATAAGCAGATGGAGGCACAGGGCGGTCAAAATGTCCGCGATGCACTCATTATTACTATCATTAGATCGCATTTAGCCCGCGTATGTCTAGCGACATCAGCTATTGCGCGGACAAATGCAACCTTGTTCTCCTACAAATAAGAGTGCGTCGCGGTCATTTTGACCGCGCCGCCCCGCCATCTGCTTATCGCCTAAGTGGTATATTTTTCTTCCTCAGACTAGAAGTTTTCTTCGCCAATGCCTCTCACCTGATATCCCTTATATTTAATCAGCTCCTTCAGCCTATCCACTATATAGAAGTACCCCTCATCATCATAGTACCCTATATCACCAGTCTTGTAGAAGCCTTCATCATCGAAGTCATCACCTCGCTCCTTGCCGACATACCCTTTCATGAGGAGTAGGCCCTTCGCACAGATCTCTCCAGTAGCGTTCGGGCCTAAGGGTTTACGGGTTTCTATATCAACTACCTGAAAAAAAAAAGAAATGTAAGAATATGATACCAGAATTAGGGTGCTTTTCCACCAGAGCATAGCACATGCTATGAGGCTATGAATGCGTTTGATATCCACCAATCATCTTCATTGGTGCACATAGCTCAGCACTTGTGGAAACGGATTCAACTAAGATAAGTTTTTTATATATATGGAAGGATGCGTGCTATGGATGCGGGCTATGGATGTGTGCTATAGATGCCTGCTATGGGTCATCGCGAGTGGTGTAGCTATGTGCAGGGCAGAGTAACTACAGTACCTACGCCCGCGTTTTTCCCTTCCTTAGTATCGATACATTGCATAGCTCGAGATGCGCATATAATATATCTTTCTTGCATAGCTACTTTACGGCGGTGCATCTTCCTCGCACACCTACCTAGCATAGTATTGGTGGAAACGGTCACATATTTTCGTAGCATAGTTTTCATATCTTCGCAGCATAGCTGCATAGCATATTCATCTCTGTTGGAAAAGCACCCTTAGAGAGATGCAGCAGTGATATTAATGTGGCCAACGCCATCTAGCGACAGTAAGCTGTACTATTTCGATATTGTCGTTATCTCATAAAATAATTGGTGATTGAAAGATAATGTTAACATACTAGTTGTCACCCGCGTCTCTACATAAGCAATTGCAATCAAACCTACGGCAGATTTTAAGTCTCACCATGACCTTGCTAATAGAACAAGCCATATCAAAATTTTAAGTTCTTTTTTTATTACTCATACCTTTAAAATAGTGTTGCCAACAACATTACCAACACTGCCCATTTTGTTGGGGTTGAGGCGGTCATACACGACTCTAGCCACACCAAGGGTCAGTTCCGTGGCACCATAGCCTTGGTACACGCCAACGACGTTTGGAAATCTGCAATAACAATAAAATCTATAAGTTATATTATACAATTGGAAATTAATTGTGTCAGTATATGAATTAAACCATAATATTGTATGAAATAAATCTGAACGGTTTCGTCTCACGGTGAAAAAAAAATTTGTTGTGTCTGTTTTGAAGATATATAGGTTTTTATCGGTTTGATTCCGACAGACCACCCCCGATGGCCGACGGGGGTGGTATCCGTGAGGATTTCCACACGATAAAAAAGGGTTAAAGGAGATGTTTTATTTTGGGCCCCTTAATTTTACACAATACAGAAAAAAGAGAAATAATACCGGTTATTGGCAAAAATACAATTATATTATTTTATTCGCCTCCGAAATTCAAGGGCATTCATAAAATATGAGTAGTAGATACATTTTTATAGTTTTGGTCCGCCATGTTTGTTGTGTTGCAAAAAAGTGTTTATTTATTTAGATTCCGCCCATAATACGAAGCAGGCAATATTATAAGAATTGAATAGTAAAAATGAAAACTACACTGCCTAGCAATTTTTTTTAAGTAGAGTACAATTATCGGGCCCAAGCTCTATACATTTGTGAAACATCTCCTTGATATGAATGATTCTGAACACACAAATACTCCAATAACAATAGATATGCTTATTGTAATCAGACATACTGGCGTGAGTATACAAAATACCGTTTTCACCATCTAACTTACTTTTCATTAACAGATTTGATGGTATCCTTGTGTAGGGGGGCAGCTCCCGAGTAGATCAGTTTGACTGAGCTCAGATCGTACTTCGAGGGGTACTTGCAAGCCGCCACTAATACTGGAGGTACAACTGTTAGTTGACTTATCTGCAAAAAAACATCACTTACATTGCTAAGTTAAAGCAGGCCATGGCAGTCTTAGGATGGATGAAAATTGGACTGAAAGTCGAGCTTTTGAGCCTTTTCCCAACTTAGTTGTGGTCGAGATAAGATAAGATAAGCCTGTCATGTTTGGGCTCATTTGATTTGTCTGGTTATGCATTACCTACTAGAAAATTTATCTTTAAAAAGTAGTCTTGTAATTAGTAATTTCTATCTTTCGTGAAGATAAAATAATTAGGTTGAAGATAAATTACCTTATACTTCTCAATTGTCTTGAAATACAAATCTATTTCGAACCTTGGTAGGTAGACGCCAGTTCTGCCGAGGGCCAAGCCGCTCAGAATCCCCATAAGGCCCATGATGTGGTACCATGGGCTTATGGACAAGTTTATTTCTTTAGGGTTTTGTGATGGAGGCCTGTAAAAATTATAGTTTTTAACTGTTACCACTTAACATTTTTTTTTAAAATAATGTAGGTAGCCGAAATCACTAGTAATTATTCCGTTTAACCATACTTAGGTGGCAGACAAGCCCACGGCCCAAGGGGAGGGGGGGTTTGGGGGGATTGAGAAGATTTTTTTTAAATAGGACACGTCATAGTGACTTTACCTCGCCTGATGGTAACCTAAAGGCAAAGTCTCAGGACTGGGGTCACCAGTCACCACCACATACACCGGTAGTGCTACAGTGGCGGCCCTCAGCTTGACGGCCTCATCAAATGCTTTTTCACGCCCCGCTTAAAGGCCCCGGGACTATAGGAGGAAGGAAACACATGCGCTGGTAATTCCAAGTCTTTATGGTTGGGGAGCGGATTGGGTCCTTAGAGGTTTTTCATCATTATAAAAAGCATTAAACTTACAATGAACTAGTAGTAATTGCATTCAAGTGTGTCAACATCACTCCTTTAGGCAGTCCTGTCGTTCCTGAAGAGTAAGCGATCACCAGCGTATCAACTTGTCCTTGCACTTCAACGGACTGAAAGTCTTCATACTTTGCATTCTTGATCAGGTTATTCTTTTCTAGAGCCAGATCATTGTACATTATAACTTCGGGATGTCTTTCTTCACCGAACAGAATGACTTTCTCCAAGAATGAAAGAGTTCTGAAGGTGGCTGCATGGGTTTTGTAGGTCGTTGGAGAACATATGATGTATTTTGGCTTTGAAATGTCTAGGGCGTGTAGTAACTCGCCTGAAAATATAAAAAGTATTGTTTTAGGTAAACAATAGCTAAAATAAGTTTTTAAATAGGTTATTGCTTAAGATGTGTACGTGGATACGAAAAATATATAAAAAAATGGAAATTTTCAAAAATTTTGTCTGTCGGTCTGTCTGTCCGTCTGTCAGTCTATCTGTTAGAATTAGAGAATCTCTGGAACGGCTGAGCCAATTTTGACGGTACTTCGACTACCAGGTAGGTGTTGGGCTGTAGGTGTAAGGTGTAACATAGCCATTTTACGATATGTTCCGTGAAGCGACTGCCATCTGACCTCCACAACTCATTGGCGATATCCTATCCTATACTTAGTTAGGTTAGTCACCTACCTTTAATATAAGAAGTACTGATAGGTGTCACAACGGCGCCCGCGCACGCCACGCCTATCACAGCCCCCCAGAAGTCATGTCGGTTCTCTGAAAATATGCCGATCGTATCTCCTTTTTTAACGCCTATACGAACAAGCGAGAGAGCAAAGTTCATGGCTTGCTGTAATATTTCGGAGTAAGTTAAGCGCTCGTCGGTTGCTCCGTTAATCTGAAAAGAGAAAATGAAAAATGACATTTTTTTCCGTGTGGAAATCCTCATGGATACCCGCCCCTTGGCCAGCGGGGCAGGTTATGTCGGACTCTTACCGACTAAAACCGCACGCCGTCTAGGATCTTCTGACGCCAGGGTGCAAGGTGGCACATAGAGTATTTCCCTCGCACTCCGGCTTGACCCGGGCCGTCTCCGGATTCGCGATGGCCCCGTCGGGTTTGGGAACCACGGTGTTCCCGTCATGCCCCCTATTCCGGGGGCATGACGGGAACACCGTGGTTAAATAGACCTCCGACGTCGCACATTCTTTTGATCTATATGCATATGCATGACTTGGATATGGGTTCTAGAATGTAATTATATTCAAACAGACAGAAAGACAGATAGACAACAATTTTGAAAATGGCTTATCTGTTCGTAAATACTAAGTGTCAAAATTGTTAAAAGCACAATGAAATCAGGTACAATAATATTACGACAGTACCATAGCTATTCATGTGATAATATTACAAACAGCTGTTTCGGTTAAATCTGTGAGAGCACCTGCTTAAATATTTGCAGCAATACGTAAATTATTAGAAGTGCTGTGAATTTCTATACGGCGCTGCAGCAGTGAGCATATATGTATTTATTGTACGAGAAAGGCGCCCTCAGCTTTCACGCACCCCAAGGGGGTCATCTCGAAGCTGAAGATGGCCTTTTGGGTGACCTTACACCCCGGTGCTTGGACCCGAGACGGCGTACAGTTTTAGTCGGTTCAAGTTCGACATAACCACCCTCCCAGGCAACAGGGGTGGTACGCGTGAGGGTTTTCGCGCGAATATAAGCCCTCACGCACAGGCATGAGATAGCGGCGGGCCGAGTATTTATTTTCTAAAACAGTATATTAGTTATCATTGTGATAAGATTACCTAACAATAAATAAATAATGAGACGTTATCAGCTATCTTATTTAATTTTACGTAATTTTATTACACTCGTAATAGTATAGATAACGCGTACGATGTTCAAAATACTCTGAGATTATAATGTTTAACCTTTAGTCAATAGATGTATATAAAATAAATTGTTTGGATTAAGGCCAGACCCGTACACAGGCCAGAGGTAATTAATGCAAGACTATGCTTTTCTTTTCATGCAGAAATCCCCAATGAAAATCACCCCCGTCACCGTCTTGCAATTACCGGGGCTTAAGGTTACAAAATAAGCTTTTTCCCTTGTACCCCGGCTGGCCTTGGGCCAACTACAGTTTTAAGATGGCCCCATGAAACTGCGCGAATAGGAGCGAGCACGAATACTCCCACGTCTGCTTAGAGAACCAGCCGATTACCTACTCTTCATTGTACCCTCTGCTAGTCAAAGAGACAACTGGAGAGACGCCGATCAGCCCTTTATAGGGCCATTCCCACCTCTGCCAGGATAGGCCGCAGGTGGCAGCATCTCCTCTGCGAGTGAGAGGCGCTGCCGTCTCCGTAACCCAGGGTGCATCACGTGAAGGTTTCGGAGCACGCACCCTTGATGATTTATGGTCATATCTCCGGTTCTACTTAACTAATTGCGATCAAACACACGATTCTACGTATAAATAAGACCTAGGTATATAAACAAATACCACATCAAAATCTGCTCAGTAGTTTTTGCGTCCATCGCGAACATAGAAATACAAATGGAGAAGAATTCCAAAAAGAAATTTGACTTCAGAATCGTTAATTTAATATATACCAAGTTTTTGTTTAAGTAGGTATCTCCAATATACAAACACAGCTAATTTAAAAAAAAATAGTATCTTTAGATAGGCACTTAACATAATACTAATGAATAGGTATTACAGAGGACGTCTTATATGTATGAAGTTCATACATATTTATGTAGGTACTCAACATTTCATATAATACCTATAAGAAGTTATAATAATGCAAGGACAAACAATATTTAAAGGTTAGGTATGTCTTGAAAAAGTTATTTAATCATCATTATTTATTTGAAATATAGTACCAAAGTAATTTAAAAAACATATTTGCGACCATTTTTCATTGTGATACGCTTAAAAGTTATATTATTTTCAACCCCTGTTTATCATCTTAATACGTCCCTGAAATTCCTAGAAATCGGGACAATTCCTGAGCTCTGGTAACCCCAGACCTTCTCAGATAAGCCCTAATTATGATGGTTCAAAATGCATTATATCTTTGCATATTTGTTTCTAACACCAAACTCAAATATTAATGAACCTATTTTAAAAATTCTTTCACGTATAAATAGCAACATTATCAGTAACTGACGCTATATTTTATCCCGATACTCTCACCGGATCGAGACTTTTTTAGATCACTTAGCTGTCAGACAAGCACACGGCCCATCTGATGGAATGCGGTCACCGTGGTTTATGGACGTGTGCAACAAAAGGGTTGTCACACTCGCCCTACCGACCCTGTAAAAACCTAAGATTTACGATGTTATAACCGCGAGTCCTTACTAGTTAAATACATAAATACGCTTAGCGATAAATATCTATTATTTCAAGTTAGCACTTACCAAGGCAATCTTATCCCGATATTGCCACAATTTCTCCAAAATGAAATCGCCATAGTTAATATGAGCTGGTACTAATGTGATCCTTGGTCCGTACATATAATGTGGATTTTTTAACATGTTGATAACTTGCGATAAATCCCCGGTTTGTTATAACACAGCGATGCGGCTGTCTAGCACAAGTAGAAAACAGATACTAATTATTATCCAACAGTTGGTATATTGCGTGGTGCAATCTTGTTTTACTTGTTACGTAGATACATATATACTTGTTTGTTTTTATACAACGCTCTAGTCTAGTGTCAAGTCAACTGATCAAGTCCCGCGAGTTTTGAAGTCAAATACAATATTTATGTCGCAAAACAAGTGTAGGATTCGTGAAGGTGTGTATAAAATAAGTTGAATAAAATTACCCACAATAATTACAATAAAATTGTGGTAAATCTTTAGATAAATTACAACACAGGAGGTGAGGTGTTGAAAAAAACCATAACGAAGCCCTACCTACCATTTAAAGTTACTGTAGCTAAGTATATACCTAGGTAGTCAAGATTTTGGTCTCTACCCATACTTATGAAGTGTCATGCAAGTTCAAAAACACTTTCGATGAGCTTGTGTGTCGGTAAGGATAAGGACAAAGGACAGATGCGTGAGATTTTGTATATTAAAAATCAATGATCGATTTTTTATTTACAGCGCCATCTAGTGTTTTACGTTATAACATTTAGGACTTTGACTCATAGATATCGCCTAAATATTTTTTTCTCTAGCTTTGACGTCCATAATTAGGTTTCTCATTTGCATTACATTATTCTAGACAATAAATATATTTACAGAATATAATAATATTGTGTTGTGACACCTGACATCGGGAGTAGTAACTACAACTGTGCAACTGACTTAAAATTCCAAATTGTACAATGATGGTTCACTGGTTCAGTTTAAATTTTACTAGCAAATACATAGATGGCGTTATTCTATAAATTTTAAAAACATTTTGTTTCGTCCTTTTCTGTAAAATAAGTTTGTGCCGATCTATAATAAAATGATATTTTTTTACAGCGGGATTTCCCAAATATTTATATAATTTTAAGTAAAATCTTCAGTTTTGTAGCATACCTACCACAAAATTACTATAAAAATTAAAAAAAGGGGGGTCACCACAACATACACCGATAGTGCTACAGTGGCGGCCTTCAACTTGACGGCCTCATCAAATGCTTGTTCACGCCCCGCTTAAAGGATCCGGGACTGTATAGGAGAAAGGAAACACATGGATATGTTGGTTGTATGGATAAAATAGTTAGAAACAATTTTTATACATATTAAAGAATTGTAGATTGACATCCTCATTTAATTTAATTGGTGTTGCACACGTCCATAGGCCACGGTGACCGCTTCCCATCAGGTGGGCCATGTGCTTGTCTGCCACTTACGTAGTATAAAAAAATATATTACTGTTACCTATATATATCCAATAGTTGACGAGATATTTACCATTTAAATATTTAGATCTATACGAATTCTATGGAGTAAAAGCAATTTTCTGTAAAATCAAAACATCTCAAGTTCTTCGAAACGCAGCCGAGAAAATAAAATAAAACAGTCAACGCCATCTCAAATGTTGTACAATAAAAACACGTTTGTTCTCGAGATCGTTGCAAAAAGAAGAACGAAATCCATATAGAGATACGCCTCGGCGATTTGAGAATCGCATTAATTTTATTACATATTGAAGCTTTGAGGTTTTGCTCAACAGGTCTTAAATTTTTAAGAATTGCAAACGAATTTAAACCACAATGTCATCAATTTTGTTGTTTAACCCTAAAACTTTACTTGTCATCAATGATCTTATCTTATCCTTAAACCACAAGATTTAGCACCAAAAATTATCGCATTAAAAATACCAAACAATTTCACGAAAGAAAAATAAAAAAATTTCATATAATTTTGAAGAAAACTACTTATCATTTTTAACCATAAATATGTTAATAAAGTTCATTTTTGAACAGTAAATTTTGTTGTAAGTAAACTTGATTCGTGTTTTTTTTTCACAGTTTGCAGAACTCGTTCTGCAAAATGTGAAAAAAAAAACGTAATGTTTCGCAAAATCCAAAGTGACGGCGATGGCTACACGGTTTTTTGTCAGCAGCTCCTTTCATTTGAACACATACATACCTAATATACCTGTATATGCTGTCTGTGGACTGCGAGTCGCCCAAGGTCTTTTGCAAATGATAAAAATAACTCCGATACCTTACGGAGTGTACGAACTCTTTTGAGGGCAACCAAGAGTATAGGAATTTAGCTTCATACATATTTTTTTTATATTCAGTTCGTCTGATTGCCCCCCGTCTGATGGTAAGGTGAGATGAAGTCCAAAAAGTAGTAGCCATCATTTCCAGGGTATGCTCCTGATTGACCCTACCCGGACGGCTTAGACCGATGGTTTTTCACGCCTCACTTGAAGAACCCGGGTTTTTAAGAACAAGGAAACACGTGTGCAGGTAAAGCATTCCACATCTTTATCGTACCTACGACAGAGGAAGGAATCACAGCTAATCTTCTACAAGTGTTGTTCACGCCTGGAATCAGTTGGAACATCTCATGTTGCTAAAAAATTAGTTACGAAAATTATAGTTTTAAAGAAATGGAGTAATTTTGGTATCAAATGCTGCCTAGTTTAGGAAAAAGAGACTGGTTTTTCTTTATAAGCTTTCATTATATAAGACAACTCCGTATAACATGTAAAAATTAGTTATTTGAATAACGATAATATAAGTTACGAGTATTATTAAGAATGAAAAAAGTGGTACGCGAGCTACGCTAAACTGTCAACATCACGCGTTGAAGTCGAATAGTCTGAAAGTTATTCTAAGCTTTAAGCGTTCCCTTATAAAGCTCAGAATTTTACGAAGCGGGAAGAGAATGCTTATAATAATTTGCTATTTTGTTTCCAAAATTGGTAAAAACAATCGGATGCAGGCCGTGGTAATGTTTAATGGTTTAACTGATATATGTAAATCGAGATAAAATCGAGATTTAAATTTAGAGATTTTAGTTAAGTTTAGTGAGATTGCACTACAGAACCGATACTAATAATAAACAATCGTGGCCGACTGAAACTACACGCCACATTTTCTCTAGTCTCAATTACCGGGGTATAAGATTACCCAATAAAGCATTTGCATCGCACCCCAGTTGTTCTTAGGCCATCTACGGTTCTAAGATGGCCACCAGTCCAAACAAAAACAATTTAAAAATATCGCGTAATTGAAACCCAAGCCAAGCCCAAGGGATAGCCACCAGTCATCCTAGAGACCCTGTCAGTGTTTAGAGAACCTTCCCGCCCCTTGCCTGCTCTATACTGTGCCCTATGCTAGTCAGAGGGCCACGTTAAGAGCACTATGCTTCAGCCGGAATGAGCTACAGGCGGCAGTGCCTATCGTATGACAGAGGCGCTGCTGACTCCGTTGCCCAGGTTGCACCGTGTGAAGGTCCACGCATCCCGGTGTTGTCAGCCCTTACAACTCTATTACGAACTCGTTTACTACCTTAGTTATATAAAAAAACGGTGATGCAATACTATGAACTTAATTACTATGGGCAGCGGCAGGCAGGTGGCACAGGATGGGTCGGCAAAGATACACTTACTATACTTTTTAATGGTCATGGAACATAAATTATTCATCACGAAACCACAGTTATTCTCCAACCTAACTAAAATTTATCCTCTTTATATCATTAAGTTCATAATCGCCTACATCGATCTTAAGACCTTTTGGTTAAGGTCGTATGCGCCCGCGCACCTCAGTCCACCAACCGACACAAGAACGCGCGGCCGCGATGCGAGTCCCAACGAACAATTCAAAAATCGAACACGAATTTACGTTTAAAAATTGAATAATTCACATTATAATAACAAAATTTGAGTGTGTTAGACGTGTTTTAAGTTTAAATTCTAAATTTAAATTATGTGAATTGTCATTTAAATTATTTTTTAAAGTGTAGGAATGTGGCAGTGATATACAAAAGAACGAGTGTGGTGTGATTTTTTTATTGTTTTTTTTTTAATGAGAGGTGTCAACACCTCTTTCTTGTGTGGGATTATATTTAAAAGGTAAGGTTTTATTGATTTGCGAAACATCTGTCCATTGATAGCCGTGGGCTTAAAAACCTTCGGCTTTAAGGTCAAATCAAATATGGCTTAACGGATCGAGTTTTTTGTTGTTTTTTTTTTATACATCATGTTTTTTTGTTGTTTTAACTATGAGGTGAGGATGGGCAATTAGTTATAATAGAATGACAGCTTTTTTAAGCGTTTTTGGGATGTTATGATTAAGTTTTCTGTGGGAAAAGTATCGATACCAATTCAGTAACTTTTTATCAGCTTATACAGGGTGAATGAACTAGTTACAGTCTTTTATTTTTTAATAGAATTTGACGGTTCTTCTTTGTTTTATTTTTATTTTTATCATTTCAATTACGCGATATTTTTAAATTGTTTTGTTTTTGAATACTCATCAAAGTAGATAAGGATGTAATATACTTATGTCAGAATCATAGCAAGTGGGTAAGGACAGAGAGCCCCAACCAATCACACCTGCAAGCCGGTATACCTACTGATTAATGGAAGAGGCTCTAGCGCAGGCTTTGCTATCGAGGTTGAGAGGTCAGACGGTAGTCACTCTCGTAAAAGCCGAGATGAACCATGATAGTCAACTCCATGATGCAACCGGGACTAACACCGGCTATGGGATGATGATGGATTGCTCGAGAAAAAAAATATCGGAAAATTAAGAATACCTATATTGATAGGTTCTGGTGATAGGTTGATAGGTGATCTAAATATTAGTGTAACACTTGTATTGTTTGTCATAAAGTCTAATGGTGGAACCACAATTCGAGGAAATTCTTATAGATGACTAAACCCTCTACAATTCGTCATAGAAGAGTGACTAAGGCGAATGTTCGTGCAAATAAAGCGAATATTTTCCCACTTCGATTTATACACGTGAATAAAGGCGAATAGCGAAGTGTGATTCCATCATAAGATAATATCTGAATAATCTATTCTATTCTATTCTCTTACTCCAATTCATTTCCACCGTACCTACCTACCTACCTACCTTCTCTAGATAATTGCATTTAAAATAAATGCGAGTATGAACACAATCTGAAGCGTCTATGTTTACAATCTCAAAAAACACCTACAAATACAATTTGAAAAGGCCCTCGTATGTTTACATTTTCAAAAAAGAATCTGTTTACAATACCAAAAAAAAGGTTCTATGAATACAACCTAAAAAAAGGTCCTATGAATACAATCTCAATAAACACATGGTGTTTTGTTTACTATGTATTTCAAAAAATCGTCTTTATAATATCAAAAAAAAAGATTCTTTGTCATGCAACGGTTCAAAAAAAAATTGATAATATAATTTTGATATTGTTCTGTTAGATGGGCGATACAGCACAACTTCATAGTTTTCTAATTAGCTTTTCTTTCTATAGATATAGCGTATGGGGTCCCATCAAAACCATGCGACCAAGTTAACCTCTCCTCAACCTGTACAGGTATCATTCTTAATAGTCCCAACCTCTCCTTTCATACAGAACAACACGTGCAAACAACTCCATCAAATAATTTAAATCGGAAAACGTGAAAATCCGGACGGTCGGGACTTGAAATCGGGACCAGTCCTTTTCAGGGAGAATACTCTGACTAACTGAATTACCTAGATACATCCGAGATATTTTAAATCGCACGCTTACTAAAGCGTTAAAATTGCTTCAGAATTTAATTGCGTTCCATCAAGAATCAAGCGTCTCGGTGCCTCTTTTCTTTGCCGCACCATAAAGCCTTGGAATTCTTTACCAGCTCACGTGTTTCCTTCCTCCTATAGTCCCGGGTCCTTTAAGCGGGGCGTGAAAAAGCATTTATGATAAGGGCGTCAAACTGAGCGCCCCTATTGTAGCATTATCGGTGTCTGTAATTACTTACTTAGCTTACCATCAGTTTTGCAGTAGGTACATACATATACATATTATGTTCATAGCTCACGCCTTTTTCCCTCTGGGGTTGGCAGAATCAACAGACCGCCATCTGCCTCTGTCCTTTTTTTTTTTTTTTTTCCGTGCGGAAATCCTCATGTATACCCACCCCGCGGCCAGCGGGGCAGGTTATGTCGGACTCTTACCGACTAAAACCGCACGCCGTCTAGGGTCTTCTGACGCCAGGGTGTAAGGGGGCCCAAAGAGCATTTCCCTCGCACCCCGGCTTGACCCGGGCCATCTCCGGATTCAAGATGGCCCCCTCGGGTTAGGGAACCGAGTGGTTCCCGTCATACCCCCGGAATAGGGGGGGGGGCGCGCTTTCGCGCGCCGCCGCCTCGGCCTGCTTCTGCTAGGGTGACAGGCGGCTCCACCCGTCACCCCCAGGCCAGCGCTCATGGAGGACGGAGGTCGTTAGACCTCCGACGCCTTAGGCGTCCGCGCCCGCCGCCGTTCGGGAGAGCTCTATGCAGCCTTTCCCGAACCCTTTCCGCCGCCTCCTTCTCGAGCATCACTTGCTCGCAGAAGGAGGCGGCGGCCGACCACGCGTCCGCACTCTGCACCATCGCTGCGATCAGCACCGGCAGTGTGAGGACTCCCACCCCGAGGGCTGCCAGGAGGGCCTGTCTCGGCACCTCCCACGCTGGACACTCGGCCAGCGTGTGCAGCCCTGAGTCCTCGCCCGCATCGCAGTGATGGCACTCGGGCGTTGGCTCCTTCCGAATCAGACACAAGTGATCCCCGAAGCACCCCTTACCAGAGATCACCTGCGTCAGCCGGTACGAGAGGCCCCCGTTAGGCCTCTCCAGCCAGTCCTCCATGACGGGTCTTACCGCCGCTATAACGGCGTGCCCCGCGCTTGGTTGCCCAAGTCGGTCCTTCCACTCCACCACTATCTGCCTCTGTCCTGACATACTTCACGCGCTTCCTCTACTGTCATTAAACCTTTCATGCAAGCCCGGTTTCGAGTGCTTTTGAACTGACCTTTTTGTGCAATAAATCAGTTTTGGTTAAGACATATTGAAGAAACTCGTGCGAAATTTATCTGTATTTATCTATATCTATATCTATTACATATAATAAATCTGTAACTGATCGGTGTCTGTACATGGAAGATTTATGTGAAAAAAAAACTATTAGGGGACTTTATGAATGTAACAGATGCCAAAACAATGATTTTTAGAATTTTTGTCTGTTTGTCAGTTTGTCCGCAAATTTTTGTGCGCGCAAAAATCAAAAACTACTGGAGGGATTTTGATCAAACTTGGTACGATTATAGTTCATAGTGCTGGGCAACATATAGGCTACTTTTTATACAAGCTAATACCTGCGGCTACGCCCGCGCTTCGTTTTTAGGTCGTTTTTGGTCATATCTCCGGTTCTACTTAACCAATTACAACCAAACATACGGTAAATTTTTAGTCTAAGCAAGACCTAAAAAGTACCGAACGGATTTTGATGCGGTTTTTTTATTACAAAGGTCTTGGTTAGACTCAAAATCTTACGCATATTTAATCACAATCGGCTCATTAGAACATGCGATATAGTAAAAAAACGCGAATATCGTCGTCCACGCGGGCGGAGCCGCGGGCAACAGCTAGTCTACAGAATATTTCGTTGAGAGAGCCTCATGTGAGGGTGAACTTTCAAGTTGTTTTATTATTCATATTAAATATAACCTAATAATAGGCCTGGTCACATGTTGAACGTAGTTGAAGGTTGCTGAAGACCGACCGGTTTCCACAACTGGTTGTAGTTTACATTCTTTTGTAGAACTGGAGTTAGAATGTTAATTAATGCGTAGATATTATAAACTTACGTAGGTATTACGATGTGTATCTAGATTTATTTTCTATGTAAGGCACGTGTAGATTTCCTTTGGTATCTACCTATACTATCCATACTAATATTATAAATGCGAAAGTAACTCTGTCTGTCTGTTTGTTACGCTTTCACGCCTGAACCGCTGAACCGATTTTGATGAAATTTGGTATAGGAGTAGATTAGACCTCGAGAATGAACATAGGGTATGTTTGGTCGCGATAACCGACATCCACGCGGGCGGAGCCGCGGGTAAAAGCTAGTTAAGTATAAATATCTGAAGGTCTTTGTGGCGTAGCGGTAACGCAATCGACTGCTACGACATGAGGCGCGGGTTCGATTCCTGCTCAGTGAAAATATTTGCATGCATGAATATCTCAATTTGCATTGGTCTGGGTGTTTGTATAATATGTATGTATTTAATGGGAAGCGGTTACTGTGGCCATTTCATAAACGTACACAGTACAAAGTTTAACACTCCTATTAAGTATTTAACGTAGCCATCTTGTTATATTCTCAGTTATTGTAGAAATGCAGTACGCAATACGTGTTAGTAATACCTATGAGTAGGTACCTACAAGCGCAAGCGCAACGTTTAAGTAATTATCTGAGAGACTTAAACGATGGTATTGCAACTACAATGCGAGCTGCGCAGACGCATCAAATGCATTCAGTTCATATGGTTGCAGCTTTTATTTAGATGAAATGAATCAATATTTTTTACACATTCTAGACCCAAATAATATAAGCTAAGTAGTTAAGCAGTAAGCTTAACTCAGGGTCGAACTGACTAACACCGCGATTTTGAGTCAACCCCATGGATTTAGGAACTACAGTTTCCCCGAGGCGCTTCGCACACTACACCGCCTACCGCCGCGGTTGGCGGTGAAGCGGATCTCATGACGCATTGGCCTCTACTAAATCCGTTGATACCTAACACACATAGACCGCCCAACCGCGCGGTCGAGCGGCAAATTCTGCCTTTACCGCACCGCCCTCCGCGGCGTAACGCGGTGTCATGTGTTAATCGCCTTACCCCGGAAAAAGGGGGCACATCGCTTCCCTGTCCCAGCCAGTTTTTTTCAATTCAATTCAATTTAATTAATTTATTTCTGAACACACATAATTTACTTGAGTGACAGGCGGCTCCACCGGCGGCACCCCCAGGCTTGCACATATGGAGGATGGATACCATCCCCGCGGCCAGCGGGGCGCTTATCAGATTCGAACCAACTAAAACCGCACGCCATCTCGAGTCTTCTAGGTGTGTAAGGTGACCCGATAGACATTTCCCTCACACCCCGGCTGAGCCGAGCTATCTCTGGCTTCGAGAAGACACCTTCGGGCCCTAGGAAATCTACTAAACTAATAATGAAAAAAATTACAACAAATAGATACCTAACCTATCCTACACGGCTGTGGAGACAGTTCCGGGTGACGTCATATTAACGTAGGTAGCCGCCGCCCGCGCCGGTGGGCGTAGCCTTGACTAGTCTCATGCTCAGTAGAGCGGTGTTATCGTCGGGTACCACCGTTCGGCTCGAGTTGGTGCACTTGGCTGAGGGCGAAGAGACATACTTGGAAATATACTCACATATCAACACGCCTCTATCACGTTGGGGTAGGCAGAGTCAATATCTTTCCACTTGCTACGATCCTTCGTTTATCCGAATACCCACCGGCTAGCGGAAGTGGTTTGTTGGACTCAAATTGACCAAAACCGCATGCCGTATCGGGTCTCAAATACCAGGGTGTAAGGTGGCCAAATAAGGCATTTCTCTGACAACACGACTTATCCTGGCCCATCTACCCCCGATACCACCCTTCTCCCTCCCCTTCCCGATGAATCACAAATGTCTAGAAGGAACCTATTCGCTCGTGACTTGAAGATTCGCAGCTTTCCAACACAGACTCAGGCAGGGAGTGACACTCCTTAGGTAAAAGCATCTATCTATCTGTAGGTACTATTATATAATTGGAAAGGGCTATGTCTGTACATTGGAGATAAAAAAAATGGTTTATGTTGTATGAACGGTTCTGAACACGAAAAAATAAATTTTTTGGAATTCTTGTTTGTTTGTCCGTATGTGCGCGAGGGACGCAAAAACTACTTCGAACGGATTTAGATGCGTTTTTTTTTGTTTGAAAGGTTTTGGTCAGACTTAGACTTTTAGGCATGTTAGATCAAAATCGGTTGAGTAGATTCGGAGATATAGTCACAAAACGCGAAAACCGACATCCACGCGAGCGTTGGCGGTTCATGCGTATGAGTGGATGGATGAGTATCCAAGAAATGACAAGCTACAACAAATATAAATATTGCATAACGTTATAAAACGTTTTCGACACTTGATAAATAACTTCAACGTATGTGAATGGGTTTTTTACCACGTGGGAGGTGTAAGGCTGTATCGTTTTCGTTGGAACAAGTATTAAAAACTTGGAATTTTACGGCAGATTGTTATTTTATAGTTCTAAGATTCTACAGTCAGCACGACAGTTATTTATTTCTTTATAAATATGAAAAGTGGCATCACCACGCGGTTTCATCCGTGTAAATCTTGATCCCGTGAGAATTGGGATAAAAAGTACTCTGGGATAATTTAGCTTTCTGATAGTGAAATATTTTTTTAAATCGGTTAGTATTTTCAGAGTTTATTGATTACCAACAAACAAATCTTTCCCATTTATAATATTAGTATCTTAGAATAGAATTTTCTTACGTAAAGACAACCTAAGCATATTTCAAATTTTCTGATAACTCTAAACGGCATCAATTAGCAGTCACTCCTATAAAAGTTAAGATAAATCCATCCATAAAAATTCTTTCTTTCTTTTTCTTATTCTTTCTTTTCTTAAAATAGGCCTAGGAGAGCAGACCCTTGGATTTAAACTCTAAGTATTGGATGCGGGACTAACGCTATGATGATGTTGATTATGACTTTTTTCCTGTTCAGCAACTTTTGTCATCGACAGTACTTACAAGTGTAATAATAGTTTACT
This sequence comes from Lithosia quadra, assembly GCA_963576445.1. Taxonomy (NCBI): domain Eukaryota; kingdom Metazoa; phylum Arthropoda; class Insecta; order Lepidoptera; family Erebidae; genus Lithosia; species Lithosia quadra. Next base: position 3,600,739 of record OY754901.1, on the reverse strand, counting down.
ATTCAACAGCTATCGCGGCATCATAATACTATTTTGTTATAACGGATAGTAATTTGTTGTGAAATATTATTTATTGGTGCTCTTTGTAGGGTAAAAACGATGCGATTGCATGTCGCAGTTTCATATTTATGCACCTATCATTTGTCCAGTCGTTTTACTGCGCCATCCTTGCAGTCTATAAAATACATCCAATCTGTACATTTTATGTTTTTTAATTAATTTGGAAATACAACTTTTGATTGGCTTTCGCAAATGGTTATATGCCATTAGCTGAGGATTGAATCATAAGCGTAGGGAGGAACGACTATTTGATGTATATTGGCAGTTTTGTTGTTAAATCCTATTATAACTTTTAGATATTGAAAACTATTTTCTAAGAGTCATTGACTTGTAAACAATATCGATTTAAAAGGATATTATAGATAGAAACGCGTGTTCGGTAGTTAATTAAAAAAAAATAAAGCTATAAAGCAAGATGTGCACGGTTATGTGGGAGACTTTGAAATGTGTTTGCTTAAAATTGTTTTATATCAAAGTGATACCTAACTGGAATTTTGAGATGGATAAGTAGTAGTAGGTACTTAGTGTCTTTATTTTTTTATATACCACTTAGGTGGCAGACAAGCACACGGCCCACCTGATGGGAAGCGGTCACCGTGGCCTATGGACGTGTGCAACACCAGGGGCGACCCACTCGCTCTGTAGACCCTGCAAAAACCTTTGTATTCAAAATTTGCCCGTTATATCGACTGCGTGGAAATCAGATCCTATTCCCGCTTTCCCGATTGCCATATGTACAATATGTACATCTATGGAAGTCGTTGCGGGTAGTTGGAGCCTTCAAAAGTCCGACAACTGGTCTAAATACAGAACTGTAGCACTCTGATAGTGCTACAGTTCTGTATTTCAATTGTTTGTTGTGGTGACCCCCGGTCCGGAGACTTACTATTACTATTACTTACTATTACTATTAGCTTCCTGTTAGGCGAGGTAAAGTTATATGGACGTGTCCATCATAAAAAAAAACTTCGCCAATGCATTGTGAAGGTCAGATGGCAGTTGCTTCACGGAAAATATCGAAGTATGCCGCTTCGTAGTTAGACCGAAAAACCAACCCAATTGAGTTGGGAATAGGCTCAGAACATGAAAATTTTTATCTAGTCTGTGGTATAAGGCCCCCCCCCCCCCCCCCATAAACATTTTCAGTACCAATCTAACATCACTTGTAAGGAATCAGGCTAATTGACGAACGAAATTCTGACGCAGGTTCCTTTTTTTGGCTTACATGGGAGCGACTGCTGACTAACCACCCAATACCGGGAAGAAAACCTGTATCAGAACATCGTCCTTCAAATCAGCTGGATTTCAACGAAGATCTTGATGGGAGCCATATAAAATAGGTACAGTCAGCGACAAAGGTTGGTTAATCAATTCTAATTTATTGATCACCTTAGCTCTAAGACCTTTAATATAGCAATAAACAAAACATATAAAACATAAGCTTTGTCCTCTGGAGATTATAAAACTACATATAAATTAATGACTGGCCTATGTATTCCAATGTAAAAAGGATATGTAAATATTTTAGTGTTAATCGACTTTTGGTGCTGACTGTACCTACCATAAGTAGTATTTGTCATGTGCCTCTGTCAAGTGAAGGTGGTCAAATTATTCAACACCTACACACACACTCAGGTTTAGCATTAAAACACGTCAAAAGTCCTTGCGTATTGTGTTAGAATACGTTCTGCGTTTATATCTTTCTAAATTATTTAAATGTTACTAGATATCCTTATACTGATATTGAAACAAGATGGCCGATGTTATTTTGTCAAGTTACAAAGTTACTCGGGTTCCCATTCCTCTCATCCCTTTAACTGGGGTTCCCATGTGGTCGGTCCCATTTCAATTTGGTCCAGTTGAAATCGGTTTTATTATTGTTATTTTTGTTATATGTTTTATTCATCATTCTCTGAACCTTTTTCCCAACTCAGTTGGCTTTCCAGTCTAACTGTGATGTGGCTGAACTTCGATATTTTCCGTGGAGCGACTGCCATCTGACCTCCACAACCAATGGTCATTATGACCAATGGCGATATCGAAGTTCCAAGTTAGACTGGTTGGACTTTTGTGGGCTCCAACTACCCGTAACGACTGCCATAGATGTTTGTATGGCAACCGGGACTGACGGCTTAACGTGCTCTCCGAGGCACTAAAAAACCTGCGATAAATACACACATAATTTCGAAAAGCATCGAAAAGTCATTGGTGTATGCCATGGTGAACCTGGGATCGAACCCGAGACCTCGTCTCAGCAGTCCATTACCCAAACCACTAGGCTACCGCGGTCTCTTATTACTTATTAGTTGTATGTTTTATTATGCTAACAAATTTATAAATAAGTAGTATTTGCATACTTAGAATTAAGGTATTGAATACAGTTAATGTATACATATTGAATAAAATGCTGCAATAGCTTTACCGCGGCAGTCTCCGAGTAGTCCGAGTGCCAAACGTATTTTTTTTAATTCATTCGCAAGAATGCCATTTACAAGTGAACGCTCACGTCTTTCAGTACCCTAATGAAAATAATTATCATCCTTATGTTATTCGATCAAATTGAACTAAACAGAATTAATATGGTTTTCAATTTCGTTGACTAATTAGTGAAGTTAATTAAACTCTATTTTAAGATAACCAAAGTACAGGCATTTCATTCCTAAATTTGTACTCGCTCTACATATTAGAGCGAGTACAGTCTACATAAAAAAATATTTCCGCGTGGGCTCAACACGGTAACGTTTACATGTTATAGGCAGGTGTTAAAAAAACTATGTACCTTCTAACGTAATGTTTGAAGAACAAATTAGTTAACAACCAGAATCGAACTCACTACACTTTATTCATGTTAACCAAATTATTTTGTAATATTTCAGTAACAAGCTTACGTTCGACAGAAAAAGTATTATGTAAAAATGTTATGCGAATATTACTAGGCTGTATGCGTGAAGGGGTTGGTAGACATATATTATACAACTTTGATAAATAGTAGCTGTTCCCATCAAAATTCGCTTCGCTCGCATAAAATTTTGATCCCATTTATCTAGATCCTAGGTGTATGATAAAACTCTTAGACCTATTCTTAGACCTACTGAATATGCCTAGACACAAAATTTGATAAAACTCGATCAAGCCGTTTCGGAGGAGTTTTGTCCATCAAAAAATAGGTATTCTTATTTATTTGAGGAAGATATCTTTCGGTCCTGAAAATTGAAAATTAAAAACCAGAACGTACGTAGGAGAAGGACATGTTGGGCCAACCACAAATAGTTGGGATAAGGGCAGGTAGATGACGATGATGATGATGAAAAACCAGGCTACAAGTAATCTCAGTGTTAGAAAGTCAGACAGAAGTTGTAATGATAAAGCAGTATCATGGCTTTTACGGGACTAACTTCCAAAAAAGAACTACAAATACGAAAGAATGAGTACAAGCAACCACGGGCAAAGTGTAAGCTTTGGATACAGTCAATGATAATGATTTAACCAACCTTCTAGGTCATCGAACTAGCTACCACCCTCACACCAATAAATCAATTAACTCCAAACTTCTAAATCGAAACAACAGTCTTAATCAATCCTTCGGAATATAATACTTATGTGGCAATCGCACCAAAAACTAAAAGTTTAATAAATAACATCGAACCATTTCGAAAGGATCGCGAATCTCTACGTTCTTAATACGGAGAAACGAATTTACTCAATCACCTTGCAGTGCGGGGGCTATTAATTTGCTTATAATGTTGCTTAAGATTACCCGTTTCTGTATTAGAACAGATATTATTAAGGCGGTTCCATATATGCGCGCGAGAAATGCATACGATGTAGGTAATTAGAATCCGAAGCGAACTTCCTACGAGCGCGAATCCTAGTCACCTTCTACACTCGCAAATTAGAGCCCGCTCTACTGCACCTCCTTTTATTGATTTGTTTTGTCTTTTATGGTAGTACTGCCGCCTGACCCTCAAAACGACCCCTAAGAATAAGCTAGCCTTATCCAGCCAGTCTTATTCGTTAATCAGCAGCTGTAAAAACATAAAATATTATATTGAAATTTATATTACGGCGAGATATTACTAAGGTGGTGCAGGTAAGAGGGATAGACCTAAGAAGTGCAGAGTTGATATGCCCGTAACCTACCTACCAAACCTACGAGACTTCATGCGTAAGATTGCATTCCTCACTCAAAAAAAAAACGTCATAGAAGATGATAATATACGCACTATTGGTTTCATTACCATGGATGTCCAAAACCGTGCGAAGTTTTTTATTTATTTATTTATATATTGAGTAAACATTACAAAAATAATTTAGTACCAGTAAACCGGAATGGTTTGTATTGGTACTCACATTCGTACACTTAAATCACAATTATAATATAATAAGCATGTGGGTAGTTACTAATTTTGCACATGATAACAATATTCATTGGCATTAGAAAGATAAATTATTCGTGAACCTTATATTTATAGTTAAGTGGAGAAGTAAAAGTCGGCAAGCGGATCCCGGACTTCGAGGTATACGAAAAATGATGATGAATTACTAAACGGTTCGCAACTTAAGACAAAACTTATTGCACATCTTTGGAGTGCACTAGCGTGAGTGTGAGACCAGCTTTATCTTGCATATCGTGTCAAAAATGTTTATATTTTAATGTAACATGCATCGATTTATTGTTTTAAATTACAGACTCAACATTTTGTGATAAATTGTTACCACTAGTTTCCAATTCAAGAGTTGCACTATCAAGCATTGTGGGCAGATTTTTCATGCTTCCTCAATTTATAACCAAATCCGAAAATTCCATTTTTAGAATTCCTGTCTGTATACCTAACCTATATATTGCTAATTTATACTACAGAAGTTCACACACCTGTATGTATTACTAGCTGATGCCCGCGACTCCGCCCGTTCTAAGGTCTGCTATCGTTTTTTGATCATATCTGCGGTTCTATTAACCAATTGCAATTTGCAATCACGACTTTATATCTCACGTAGATCTATCTAATAGAGAAAACTGTATCAAAATTCATTCGAAGTTTTTGCGTTCATAGCAAAAAAAACAGAGACAAAAATTCCAAAAAATATTTTGGTGAAATGTGGTGGAAAAAGAAATAGAAAAGTACCTATTTATGAGATTTATTATGGACAAAGGCATCAAAAACAGAAATTTTGCCGTAAATTTGATGATTTTCCCTCGATTTTCCGAAAATCCCAGCATCAGAACCTGATACCCGGATATGGGACCGCCTCAAAAGTAGCCTCTTTCAAACAAAAAAATTCTAAACCCATCCATAATTGGCGCCGCTATTGCGTTACATGCATACAAAAAAATAGCGTACGAATTGAGAACCTCCTCCTTTTTTGGAGTCGGTTAAAAAGAGAAACCAACGACATCTTGTATTGACATATTGTAGTGATTCAATACCCTGACAGGTAGCACTCCAGTTTAACAAAGCGTGAAGATGATCTATGTAGGTGTGTTGCACAAGACGCCCTCGCACGCCCTTGCGCCTGCGCCGACGCCAGTGACCTTAGGTCTTATATGGTCAACGTTGAGTAATTATATGTGTATGTGAGAAATTACGTCAATATACGTGAGAATTTTGTCATGACGTGGTTTTAAGGAGTTAATGGGTCGTTTTAAGAGTAATAATAGGCGCTTTGGTCTTTGACATTTCTCAAGAACTTTATAATATTTTGTAGTAGTTTTTAGTTTACCGTTTTGATACCTGTGTGATGTGGTGGTTGCAGGTTTGATGAAAATATTTACAGGTATTGAACATGTCGGGTGTGGGCCGGAACTTCCACACGTTACACCCGGGCAACGGCATAGCATCGCGGCGCAGATGCTGCGCCTGCGGCAAATGTCGGCCGAGGCGGTAGCCCTCTAGAGGGCTGCTCGGTGGCTCAGGTACAGTGGAGAGCAGATGGGGGAGGGGGGGTGCTGGTTTTCTGAGCGCAGAGGGATGACAGGATGGCCGCCGATCGATGCTCGCCCTACCAACTTTCGGGAGGTCGAGGGGGGCCATTATAAAACTGTAGATGGCTCTGGTTCAGCCCGAGTACTAGGGAAATGGGGATTACCGTACTCATAATTTGATTTATCTTCAACTAGATTTAGAAACAATTGTATCTATAAGTTTTCATACGCTTTGAAATTACACGTTATAAAAACATAATTTTACTGTATCAGGCCCGCTTGCGTTTATAATTCGATCTAAGTATACGAGACTACTTTCAAAATCATTATTCACTAATACTATATTCGTACGACCTCGATCTACCGGTTAATGTACCAATATATACATCACTTAATCACTGTCGAGAAAACTAATACAATCAAGCTACACTATCTTTACATAATAATAATATCAGAAACATTAATTCACCGTCCATTACAATGAAAATCATTAATTTACAAGACTACAAGCGAAATTTAACCTTATCGTGATGAAATTAAGATTCATGTAAACGTTAACTGAAAAAATTACGATAAAGTTACAGATTTTTTGTTTAATTTTGAACTTTATGCAGTTGTGTTAAGGTTTATTGATTTGTTAGTCGGTGGCCTCGTAGCGAGGTCGTGTGTAATGGGCAGTGCCTTCTGCCTTATTAATATAAAGTAATTCGGACACGAACATACTTGTACAAATTTAGAAGAATATTATGTTGCTATTTAAGTCCGGCTAGGGGGTTTCGGAGACTAACTGAAATTTCCGGGGCCCAAGCCAACTTCACTTGCAAGCTGGTACACCTAATGATTGATGGACGAAGCTATGGCGTAGGCTTTTCTCTCAGGGTTGGTAGGCGCTCGCGTAAAAGTTTAGCTATAATCCCACCGTCTCTACCCATCCTAATAATAGCTGAATTGTTTTACTATACTACGAATAGAAAGTTTGTGAGTATGGATCAAAGACGATATGATAACGAGTTATCATATCGTCTTTGGTATGGATGTATATGTTATGGCTAATACCTGAAGTGCGGCTGCACATAGTTTTAGCCGGTTAGGTTAGGTTAGGTTAGGTTAAGTTAGGGTAAGTGGCTACACCTAGTTCTAACCGGCTAAAACTAGGTGCAGCCGCACTTCGGGTATACTAGGTTTAACCAAGAGTAAGTGGCTACAGTGGTTTGTTACTCTTTCACGCATAAACAGCTGAACTAATCTGGCTGAAATCTTACAAGATAAATTATTTTTATACCTGGACTAACGGAGCACCGGGAATGGGAATCTAGTCCAGGCTAGCGAAGCCACTGGCGACATCTAGTATATAATAATCTCGTAAATTTTTAACAATATGATATCTTATATAGCCTTTATGAGCGACCTACACTCAGTGTAGGCCGTTCCTATACTCGCATGATGTCAGCGCATAACGTCATCGTCGCGTAACACCTGCCTGCGCGGGAGTCGATCTCTAAGTTATAGATCAGATATGCGCAATGTGAAGCCGGGTGTATTGATGACTTTACATTATCTTAGCATTGTGCCCGGTTGTATACTAGGGTTTTCATCTCGGAGTACAGGTCCGTTGACTCTTTTTCCTGTTTTTAACCGACTTCACGAAAGAAGGAAGTTCTCAATTTGATTGTATTTTTTATTTTGTTTTTCTTTTAATGTTTGTTGCTTTAACCTAAGACTAGGTGAACAGATTTGGACAATTCTTTTTTTATTTGTAAGCTGGTGCTTTCCTTGTGGTCCCATTTAAATTTTGTCTACACGCCTAAACCATTAAACCAATTTTGACTGTAATTTCGTATAGGTATAGACTAGAGCTTGGAAAGGGGTATAGGCTATATTTGGTGGCGATAACCGACATCCACGTTGGCGTACATACTTTTATAAAAGCCTCAATTTCAAGTATATTTTTTTTATATTCGTCACGTCAATATGACTTCACCTAGCCTGATGGTAAGCTAAAGGTAAAGTCTCTGGGGGTCACTATTATAAATACCGATAGTGCTATAACGGTGATCCTCAGCTTAACGGCCTCATCAAATGCTTTTTCACGCCCCGCTTAAAATACCCGGGACTGTAGGAGGAACGAAACACGTGAGCTGGTAAATCATATCATTTGATCTATAACTACAACTGAAGGTAATGTAATAGGTATATACATTATTTTTCTATGACAAGTAACCCAAGGTTTATCAGATATGACAGGCCATTCGTGATGAGCCTGTTGATCGATCGATCACACTGCCTAGTTAGGCAATGCGTGAGACACGTCAATTGTAACATATTCTGTATATATAGACTGCGCAAACGCATCTATCTGTGGTATGCTTAGCTAAAAATTCTTTACTCACATTAAAATAATTCTTAAAAAATTAACCAACTTTAACTACGACCAAATTGAAATGGGACTGATCCGAGAAGCGCCAGCTATCAAATAAAAAAGAATCATCAAAATCAGTTCACCCAGTTGATAGTTCTGCGGTAACAAACATAAAAAAATAGAGTCGAATTGACAAACCTGTTTTGAAATCGTTTAAAAATAACTGATTAACAGACTGACTAAAAATTTAACTATATTGGACTGCTTCAATAGGAAAATCTTTCTTATCGTTTGAACTATCAACTCTTATTGCGCCCTATTTAGGGTGAAATTATGAAAAGCGACATTACACGTGAATATCTGCGTTTTGTCATGCATTGCTGCGACGACAATTACCTCTTCTCTTCCCTCAAGTTGCGGGCCACCATTATAGCACTGTTGGTTGTATGTAATGGAGACCCCCTTCCTGACACTTGACCTTTAGCTTACCATCAGGCGAGGTGACGTCATGTTGACGTGACCGTTATATAAAAAAAAATAGTGCAATATAATGTAGGGTTCTAATAAGGCTTTCAAAATTTAGAGCTAGAGGGGCTTCTAAAAAATGTTCTTACCTTATTCTTCTCCCTTAGGAATGAAATTTTCAAAGCCCTGCATTACATACAGAAATTACAATATAAAAGACATCAACGGCCAACTGACCTGGGGTTTGATTAAGTAAAATTACATACATACATACATACATACATAATATGCTAACGCTTTTCCCTCTGGGGTAGGCAGAAGACCAGAACGCCATCTGTTTTTACTTTACCACTGCGCCAATAAATAAAATTACGTTTTTTAATTATTCAGAATACGATTGAAAATTAAAACAAACTATCAGTGATTTCATAGGTTTGATAACCTTTCGAAAGCGTAGGTAGATATTTTTTTAACAGATTATACCATTACCAAAGATTATACCAAAAAGAAGACCGCGGTAGCCTAGTGGTCTGGGTAATGGACTGCTGAGACGAGGTCTCGGGTTCGATCCCAGGTTCACCATGGCACATTCACATTTCGATGCTTTTCGAAGTTATGTGTGTATTTATCGCAGGTTTATAGGCGCCCGGTTAATGGCAATAGGCTCGCCTAATGATAAATGGGACCTAAACATAAACTGGCGAAATGTGGGTGCTAGCACCTCTGCCTATCCCTTCGGGGATATAGGTGTGAGTTTATGTTATGTTATGTTATGTTAAGTTTTTTTTTTCATTTTCTACTTATCGAACTGATATCACGTTTTGGAAACGTGGCACCGAGCGTCTAGGATGAAACTTGACAGGGTTGCCGCACGTAAAAAAAACATTCCTATAATGGGCAATTCCAAGAAAAGAAAACATCATATTGACACATAACACAAACATCGCCTGTGTTATGTGTGAAGCTGTCAATTTGACACAAACTCGCCAGTGACAAATAATTCACACTTTGACAGGAACAAAGTCCTATTTAGACACGTCTCAAATTCGTTATGTCACAATTTGCGTTGAGACGATAATAAGATGTGTCTCTATTATGTTATTTTTGGGGTTCCGTATACTCAGAGGGTAAAAACGGAACCCTATTACTCAGACTCCGCTGTCCGTCTGTTTGTCTGTTCACAGAATAATTAGTTGTTTAGTCTCTTGTAAAACAAAGTCTTAAAATTAAATGAACTTTTAAGGGGTCTCACATAAAGCGAACTTAAATGTTTCACCATTTTGTCGTATTATAATAAAATAATAAATAATAAATCTTTATTGACACATTTTACATAATCATTCTAAGGTGAAAATCTCTGGCTCCCGAACTAGTTTTAAAAACTGTATTACAGAAGCCAGAAACCCTTCGCACTTGACAGTTTTTTATACATTCTTTACATGTAGAGGATAGTCGTTAAGGCCAGGCAGTGATTCAGAAGGTTTCCCAGCCTGCTGTGTTGTGTAGTAATGACTTTTTTAGCTTTCGGCGAGGTTGAATCTATATTTTCTTATTTTTTCAAACTAGTAGGGTATTCAAAATTAATTGGCCGTTGTTTGTAGACGAAGGATGATTCAAAGTATATATCTACTATTATAAAATTGTGAAGCTGTGTGTGTGTGTGTACACTGGAGATTATGGATTAGGGGTTATGTTAAATGAACGATTCTGAACAGAAAAATACCTCTTATGGATTTCTTGTCGGTTTGTTCACGATGGGCGCAAAAACTAGTGAATGGATTCCGATGCGATTTTGTTTAATTTCAGAGATTTTGGTCAGACTTAAAATCTACCGTATGTTTAATTGTGATTGTAGAGTAGAACTGGTGAGGTATGACCAAAAACCTATTATAGGGCTGGCATCAGCTAATGTAATAGAAATCGGGAAGTGTATTCTAGTTTAGCATTTTAGTAGCTACCTATTAAACATCTGAATCAATCATTCATTTAACATAACCCAAGATTTTTTTAATATTTTCAATGTATAGACACAAATAATTTATAACTTTATATACTACCTATAGATAATATTAGTGTGGATTTATTGAACTTATTAGGGAATAACTTAGTCTCAAAGTCAAAAACATTATGTCCTACTTCACAGTGACGCGATAACTAAAACTGTGGTAGATGCATGTTAAGTGTTATATAAGATGCCTAGAGGATAGGCCTAAAGGCCAGAATATGATTCAGAGATTTGACCTCACAACCAATAATGCTTCTTCTATATCCGGTAAGTGGACAATTGATGCCTTTCTGCCGTAAAGGCCGAATGTTGTGTTCTCGGTGGTAAGTAGGGTAGCCAGAGCTCATTGGAGGGATTCTGTGCTGACAGCGGTGAGACGAAATTCTCTTGCGTCATCAGCAGAGATAAATAATATTATTAGGATACTTGACTAACCATCTGTACATGGTATGGTATGGTATGGTTTCTCGGGCTGTTATCCGCAACTCCACGTCCTGGCGCGGTTTTTGCGTGTGGGTGGGCACGTTATTCGATCCACCCCGCCTCTTGGAAGAACGCCAGCAGATTTTTTATACTGCTGGTGATCTCCCGGAGCGTACCTGTATTTTTGAAGTACTTGACCCTTTATGTGGCGGTTGCAGGGCAGTGCAGGAGCACGTTTGGTGCCGTTACCATCTGTACATAGGCTAGATAGAATTCCTCACCTCACTCCTCACTCACCTACAATATTAGAAATATGTATGTATAAACAATATTTGTTTGTATTAAATGTTACATAAGCACACGACATTTCGTGGTTGAGGTCAGTGTGAGGTCGTCCGCTAAGCCACCAGTTTATCTTGAGCTCTATATAATGTTATATAGGTCGTATATGTGAGTATGAGATAAATTGTGGAAAAATCTTTTTTAAGTCAAACGGTTTTAAATTGTATTGTCATCAGAACTAAAGACTTCTGCCATATATCAGGCCAATCAGACAACTGAATATTTCAATTACTAGATTTGACCCAAACAAACAGGTCAAGTTAAATAAAACCGTTTAAAAAAATGCAAGAGGTGTGTATCAGGACGCGGGTTAGAACCTCCATGTGGTGCACCCGGGCAACAGAGGCGAGCAGTGCGTCCCACTCGCCACAGGAGACGCTGCTGCCTGCTGTAAATCCGTCCGAGGTAGGAGTGGCCCTCTAGAGCGTTGCTTCTCGGCTCTCCACGTGTCCCTCTCTGTACATTGAATAATAATAATAATAACATGTGTGTACGTACAATAGCATGCAGTTAGATAATAGTTTTACAGTTGTCCTTGTCCATCATGTTTTGCCTCATATAGTGACGTACAAATATTTGAAGAGATGAAAATTCTGAACATATATATTTATTTTGGAATTCTTCTCTGTATGTTTGTTTAGTCGCGATGGATGTAAAAACTACTGAACGTATATTGATGTGGTTTTTTATTACACTAAAAATCTGCCGTATTTTATATTAAAATTTGTTGAGTTAAACCCTGAGATATGACCAAAAGTCGCGAGTAACACAATATTAATAGTTTTTCCCTATATCATTAGAAAAACCAGGTATAAATACCTGATGTAACTAGCGGAACGGATTCGCACAAAAACCGCACCACAGTGTGCGTGTGCGCATCTCTTCCTCGAATCAGATGACGAAGCTTTAAGAGAAAATTGCTTGTAGAAGGTTGAACTTCAAGGCAACTTCTTGACCTATGCATAAAATAAAGTTACATGAGAATATGTGACACTTGCCAATATGTGCCACCATTATGGCACTGTCGGTGTATGTAATGAGGACCCCCTTCCTGAGACTTTACTTTCAGCTTACCATCAGGCGAGGTGAAGTCATATTGACGTGACCGACATAAAAAAAAACTTTTGTATATTTTTTTACCCCATCTATCTATACTTATTATAAAATTGTAAATTGGCTCTGTCTGTACATTGGAAATATAAAAAAATACTTGAGTTATGTGAAGTGAACGATTTTGAATACAATATTTTTTGTCTATTTGATCGCGATATATACAAAAACTACCCACTTAGGACCAAGACCAACCCAACTACACCTGCAAGCTGGAACATCTGCTGGTTAACAGTTAAAACTCTGATGTAGACTTTCATCTCGTAGTTGGGGTGAGACGGCAGTCGCTCCCATAAAAGTAAAAAACGAGAGAGATATCTCAAAGTACATTTATTTTAATATTCTACGACATTCTACACAGCGATATCTAGACGCAAAGTAAGCTTAGTTTAACTAGCTTGTGTTATGGGTTCTAGAATGCTGATAAACATACTTATATACCTACCTACTTTTTTTTTGTAAATACCTACTTATTATACATAGAAACACCCAGACCGCAAATGATATATTAATGAATACAAATATTTGCACTGAGCGGGAATCGAACCCGCGGCTCTGTCGTAGCAGTCGAATAGACTAACGCCTTGATGATGGTGTTTGTACAGCTAAACCTATTCAAATATATGCACTAAACGAGCATCGTACCTACATCCTTTAACGTAGCAATCGGACACTGTACCGCAATACCACAGTTCGTCATTATCTATACTTATAATAAATCTGTAGAAGTGAAAATTCTGTACATTGAAAATATCAAAAAAATAAATAGCAGGGGGTGTTACTAGGCCGACACCGAACCCAAATATGTGTTTAAAAAAATTTTTGTCTGTCTGTCTGTCTGTCTGTCTGTCTGTTTGTTCAGGCATCACGCAAAAACTACCGGTTCGATTACGATGAAACTTGGTATAATTATTCTTCAATATCCTGGGCAGCACACTGGATACTTTTATCCCGGAAAAGTACATGCAATAATAGACAAATTTAATTTTGCGGTTCAGTTCCTAGAGCCGATTACTGTACCAACCGCAAATAATAAGTTTGTCGTGGGTTACGTCACCCGCAGTGGTGTTCAAGTAAGATTAGTGGATAGTGGTGTTATTAGTTTTTAGGGATTTTGAGTTTTTTTTTTGTATTTATTAACAAGAGTTTACAACTAATCTAAACTCAAAATGTCATCAGAAATAAGTTTACGGGATTGGGAGTGGGAGTGGGAGTGGGACTGGGGGTGGGAGCGGGAGCGGGAGCGGGAGCGGGAGTGGGAGTGGGAGTGTGCGTGGGAGTGTGCGTGGGAGTGGGAGTGGGGGTGGGAGTGGGAACGAAAGCGGGGTGGGAGTGGGAGTGGACGCAATAAGTGACTTCCACGCGAGCGGAGCCGCGGGCAACAGCTAGTATTTAATAAGTTTTGCCTAATACCAAGTCTTGAATAGCTTACTTTCTAGTCTGTCTGTGTTGTATAGTACTAATGATGCAATTGACGTTATACTAACTTCCTGATGAGGTGGCAAGTTGTTGCTTAAAGTCTAGCTAAAAAATAAAAATGTGATAAACATAAACATAAATATTTTACGACATTCTTCTACACAGTTCTCTCTAGACCCAAAGTAAGCATAGTTTAACAAGCTTGTGTTATGGGTTCTAGAATGCTGATAAACATACTTATATACTTTTTTTTGTAAATACATAGAAACACCCATACTAATATATTATATTGATAAAATATATATATATTAATAATACTACTTGATGACATAGTTTAATTTGTACACCACTTGTGGTAGGACATAGCGCACTTAACATAATCTTAAGACCATTATAACTAACCTATGATCCACGAAATAAATGATTATGATTAAAATTGTAATAATACGAAGTAGTTTGCTAAAAGTATTGAAGCTAAATTCTTTAGCAAATTATTCTAAGACAAAATTAAAAATCATTCATTTAATAATTTAATATAGAACATTAAAGGGGGGGAGAGGGGCGAACGAAACTGGACTTCGCTTGAAGTAAACTATGATTCAAGGAAGAATCAGATTAAAAATGAATGAATGATTTATTTTCTTACAAAGATGATTTATTGCTTGTATTGGTCTGGTCGTGCCTCGGAGAGCACGTTAAGCCGTCGCTCGGTCCTGGTTGCCATACAAATATCTATGGCAGTCGTTACGGGTAGTTAGAGCCCTAAAAACTCCAACAACAACGGTCTAGCTGCAATGCTTCGATATCGCCTAATGTCACCATTGGGTTGTGAAGGTCAGATGGCAGTCGCTTCACGGAAAATATCGATGTCCAGCCAAATCTGCAGTTAAGACTGGTAAAGCGGACCCCCGACTCCAAGGTGAAAGCTTTGGATACGACTGGGATTAACGCTAGTTTGAAGAAGATGATTTATTGCTTGTGATGAATTCCTATGGGTACCATAGTAAACTGTCGACTAAACTGCGTGTTCTTATTGCAGGTAATTGAACCGCCTTGCAGTATATGATTACAGTTACCTATAAACTTTATATGGAACGTTAAAGGTAAGTTTTAGAGCAAAATACAAGTTGTTATATACAATCTAATTGAAAATTAATGAAACTATGAATGAGTTGAAACGTTTGAAAATTTCACGAAATTGTTGGTAGATTTTATTTTGACCATATTTTTTTCATTTCCCTCTTATGAACGTGAACGTGGCGTTAATGAAACGTGTGGTTAATCTTGTTTTTTATAGGAGCGACTGCTGTCTGACTCCACACCCCTAAGACGAAAGCTTACGTCGAGTCTAAATAAACCAAAAGGCTCTACATGTGTAAATAAATAAATATTCCACGACATTTTACACAGCGCTCTCTAGACCTAAAGTAAGCATAGTTTGACTAGCTTGTGTTATGGGTTCTAGAATGCATATAAACATAAGTACTTATATACTTTTTTTGTGAATACATATATAATATATTATTATACATAGAAACACCCAGACCAATGCAAATAGATATATTCATGCATACAAATATTTGCTATATCTAACCAAATTGAAATATTAGTAGGTATGTATTGGTCTTAGGTACTTAACTTAAAACTAAAAACAAATACCTACAATATACATAGTACTTGACATCACAATCGAAACACAATACTTCTCATTATACAATAAAACACAGCCTTATCATAGAAAAACAATTATATAACACTTCATGTCATACATTCTAGACGAAAAACTGGTTCAAACAAGCCAGTCTCATTACAAAAGTAGTATTTCTTAACATTCCCATAGAACAATGGGGGTCGAACTGGTGTGAAACCATTTCTTACATATCAGAACATTTTTTGACACAACTCCCAAATCTCCACAATCAAAATTGAACTTTAACACAAAGAAATAAAGTGCTTTAATGAATTTCCAATACGCAAATTAAATTGCTTTTCAGTATGTATGTGAAAATGGTAGATCGACCTTGGGCATAAAAAGTAGTGTGGGCGGCGAGGCTGTGTTCCGCGAATGGCTAATTCGTGAATCACTTTAGTTCGTATTTGGTATATAGTGAATGAATATCTATAATTTATTGATCAATTACGTCATTGTACCTTATGCGTGAAGTATAGGTGGAGTAACGTTGATGGACCGAGTGAGGAACAGTGTGATAAGGGAACATTGCGGTATAGTTGAAGATGTAGTGACCAAGATAGAGAAAGGGATGCTTAGATGGTTCGAACATGTAGAGAGGATGGATGAAAAACGATTGGCGAAACAGATAAGTACCTATATGAGGTGAGGGTGAATGGGCAACCCGGTAAAGGCCGACCTAGGCGTATATATTCTAATCAGATCCAGGACGTTTTGGAGAAAAGCCAGGTCAAGAGTACCCGCAACCGGCGTGTGTGTAGGAAAACAATTATGAAAGTTTAAGAAGCGAAAGGAGTATGCCAAGATCGTAGCAAATGGAAAGATGTTGTCTCTGCCTACCCCAATGGAAAAAAGGTATTGTAATTTGTATGTATGTATGTGTGTATGGAAGAGATTGTTTGTTTGTTTGTTTGGTTAAACGCACTAATCTCAGGAACTATTGGTCCGATTTAAAAAAATATTTTTGAGTTGAATAGCTCGTTTATCGAGGAAGGCTATAGGCTATATATCATCACGCTACTACCCAGGGGAGCAGAGTAATAATCATATATATGTCAACAAACCGGGATAATTTCCATACATTATTGCAAAACTAAGAAATTATGGGCATGTATGGGTTAAATAAGTGCCACGGGGACGAATTATGTCACGGGCGAAGCCACGGGAGACAGCTAGTTAGCTTAATAAGGCGCTTCACGCTTTTTACAATTCAATGGATTTTATTAAGAATGGGTTCAACGACTTTTGCAACTAGCCGTGCCGCTTACCAGTCATTCATTGGGCTCTTTTGTTCGAACAGCTGGGTAGCGACAACCTGACATAGTTTAGGGGACTATCTTTCGCTCCGATCTAAATATAACATCATAACATAAAACATAAACTCACGCCTATATCCCCGAAGGGGTAGGCAGAGGTGCTAGCACCCACATTTCGCCAGTTTATGTTTAGTCCCAATGTAATAGGTGGCGAGCCTATTGCCATTAACCGGGCACTTATAAACCTGCGATAAATACACACATAACTTCGAAAAGCATCGAAAAGTCATTGGTGTGTGCCATAGTGAACCTGGGATCTTAATATAATGTAGGTCTGTATAAGGTGTTTGAAAGCTACAAGGAGTTATTGCGCTACTAAATATAGACGCAAATCTATACTATTATAAAATTGTAAATGAGCTGTTTGTATAATGGATATAATTAGCAAATAATACCTGGATTATGTTAAATGAACGATTCTTGAACACAAATTTATTTTTTTGGAATTTCTGTCTGTATGTACGTAAGGGACGCAAAAAATGCTGAACGGATTTTGATGCGGTTTTTTTGTTTCAGATTTGTTCAATGTATTGGTCAGATTTAAAATCTTACGCATCTTTGATCACCATCGGAGATTATGGTCTTTATTGTTGAACTTTCGGAAACGACACAACCGATTTTAATGAAATATTTTTGTCCACTCGCGTCCAATTTTAATTAATGAACAATATAATTCAACGGTTGTTACAACACCCCAGTGTTGCACACGTCCATAGGCCACGGTGGCCGAGTCCCATCAGTTGGGCCGTGTCCTTTTCTGTCACCAACGTAGGTACCTAGTATAAAAAAATAAAAAAATGAAAGGTCACTTCACTTAAACATTTCATTCTGCATTTTTATACTTTCGCTCAAATTCTTTGATAATTCTTATATCAGAACTAGGTTTATCGGGTCAGCTGGTATACCTACACATAAATTACATTCACCGTTTGAAATTACACATAATCAGAGCAAATAATCTCTCGACCTCACATTATCTCAAAACAACATTACACACCTCATTCTGATAACCAGCAATCACAATCAGACACATCTCATCACAAAACTAGCATAAAGTCCACATTACGTGCGTGTAGGGTTACCAACCACAAACATTGAAAAACCGGACACAGATAAAACCGGATATTTTTTAGTTTGAGTCTGAAAGCTTAGACACACTCGTTTGCTCTACAAGTAATATTTGACGTCAAAAAGATGTAAGTAATTACGTTGCACTATTTTGAAATATAAAGAAAATGAAATGAAAATTTACTAGAACCAAAAACCCTAATTTGGTATTCTTTCAAAACATAAGCACTTTTAACGCCTAAAATCCACCACTAGCGCAATAAAAATATAACTATCACTTATTAATATCGGTTCGATGCAACTATTTGTTGGCACAACAATACATATCTAGGGATGTTTTAGTCTTTGGAACAAAAAATCTAAAAAGTATTCATTAAATACGCATATTTTTGGAATCTATCAGGATATCTTTATCTATCAATTACCAAAATAGCAGTTGGTTCATCACAGTTGGATACAAAAAATTGGATGATTTTATTTGCGTAATTTTATGTTACCCATTCGCTCATTTTATTTCTCACTTGGGACTTGTAATTGCAAGTCTTGCATATCCACGTGATTTGTTTCTTCCCACATCATTCGACGGGATGGAGTTGACGAAAAACTGGACTTATTTATCCGGACATACTTATAAAAACTATACATGTCTCATTAAACCCGGATACCATGGTAACCCTACAATCATACCGCCGGTTAACGGTACTCATATTTTAAGGTACTGACCGCTACGTTGCCTTTTAAGGCTGTTTCTTGACAGTAGATGAATATCTTGTGTCTGGGGATATGATGTCTAGTGTACTTAACAAGTGTGAGATATGTGTGCACTACTTTTTGTCCGCGGTGTTGCCCGCGTTGAATTCTCTTCGCATTTCTGCTTCTTATGGGATAAAAAGCCTATGTTGTAATGGCTATATAATATATCCCCCTTTTTTTCGTGCGGAAATCCTCATGAATACCCACCCGCGGCCAGCGGGGCAGGTTATGTCGGACTCTTACCGACTAAAACCGCACGCCGTCTAAGGTCTTCTGACGCCAGGGTGTAAGGTGGCCCAAAGAGCATTTCTCTCGCACCCCGGCTTGGCCCGGGTCATCTCCGGATTCGAGATACCCCTGTTAACTTGGAAGACAATAAATTTCGACTGAGTGAACCGATTTTGATTATCCTTTTTTCATTTGATAGCTGGCGCTACCCGTGGCCACATTTCAAATTGGTCTGTTGAAATCGGTTTTATTTTCAATTGATCAGGATCATCCTAAGACGATCCTTGTTAAATACCATTCCCTAAGAACAGAGCTATCGAATGTAGAATACTTTTGAAACCACCCAATTCGTTCTAGAGATTTGCGCGCACAAACGAACAAACTCTTCAGCTTTATTACCAGTATATTACGTACCTATCGCCCGTATAACGGTATCTCACATTATTAAAGAGTTACATTAGGGAGCTTATGAAAAGATCGGCGCAGGCGCAGGCCAGTTGTCGAAAACGGTCGCGGGTGACGTAACCCACACAACCTTGTGCAACCGCTGCCCGGACGGGTACAGTCCAGCGCGGAAGTGTTAATTTGTTTATCGATAAAGATTGGTAATATATGAATCATTTAGACTATTTATATTTTCACAATGCGACGATATGGTGTAACGGTGTCGCTTGCAAAAAAAGTATAGGGAATTGAATCTTAGGCAATAAGAAGGGCACAGAGTATGGACACGGCAGGTAGCTGGAAAACAACCGAACGGTCAAGAAATAGGGCAGTTACATTAATAACACCTGGCTTTTAACCTTCTGGGCATCTACGGAAACATTGTTTTTTTTTTAGGTTAGACACGTCAATATGACTTCACCTTACCCGATGGTGAGCTAAAGGTAAAATCTCAGGACCAGGGGTCACCACTACATACATCGATAGTGCTGCAGTGGCGGCCCTCAGCTTGATGGCCTCATCAAATGCTTTTTCATGCCTCGCTTAAAGGACCCGGGACTGTGGGAGGAAGGAAACACATGATTATGGGGTCAAGCCAATCTCATTTGCAAAGGAGTGCACCTGCTGATTGATGGACAGTGCTCTGGCGCTTCCTTTCCTATCAGGCTTCATGCAGTACTTTATTTATTTAGTTATTTGTTCCAGTTGCTTTATTTATACTATGGGATATGGTTGAGGAGTTTGGGCGGGGTTGAATGGGAGGATTACGGAGATGGGAGGGAGGGGTTGTGACTGGATACCCTACTTACCGGGCGGAAACACAACACGATGGTTATATAGCCTCGGTCTTTGTAGGGTGGAGGTACTACCCCAGTCGGACTGCTCAGTTCAGACGGGAGATACCATCGTGTCCTACCTCCTCCATGAAAGTTTGCTTCCATGAAAGCCAAAACAAAAGAGGAGTAGGAGTATACAGACACCGGACTCCAAGGTGAAATTATCGTAATCATTACCAGGGAATATTATTCTAATTTCTATCTGTATGTATTTTAATTAACTAAACCTTAGACTAAGTTTTTTTTTTAATATTTTCAATACAATGCAACACTGTTCATGAAATAAATAAATAAATAAATAACGCTAAGATGATGATGATGATGATGATTGAATAAAAGAGAATATTTCCTTGAATCGTGTCACTTGTGTCCTTGCCAGTACTCACATAGTGGGTCCGCGGCGCGGGCGCAGCTTTTTGAATCACTTTTTCATTACAAACGACATTGGCGAGCGTTGCGTGTTCGAACTTATTGTTGTGTACCAAATTTTAGTTTACTTTTTAATTTTATTCGCTATCAACGTGTAGATATTTTGTGGTTTGGTCATATTGCATGTTGTATTGGAAATATAAAAAAAAGTTTATTTGTGAGAGAAAAATAGTAGGTAACTGATAACATACATACATACATACAAAATCACACCTTTTTCCCATTGGGGCAGGCAGAGACAACATCTGATTAATTACTTTTAATCTTTACAATAACACTCAGATTTAGGCACTTATACACGGTGGAGATTTATATACATGTAAGTGGGCAGGCAAGCCGGGGTCGCCATCGCAGAGTATAAACTGACCAAATTAATGATTTATTGCAAAAAGGCAGGTCAAAAGCACTCGAAACCGGCGGGCTTGCATGAAAGGTTTAATGACAGTAGAGGAAGCGCGTGAAGTATGTAAGGACAGAGGCAGATGGCGGCCTGTTGTCTCTGCCTATCCCGGAGGAAAAAAGGCGTGAGCAGTATGTATGTATGTATGTATCAAAATGCAGCAGTGGAGTTTGTTGCGCCGTTTCTTCTCCACTAGCGCCTATGAAGCGGTGGTAAACTTAGTATTAAGTAGTTTTTGACGTCAAAAAGATGTAATTACGTTACACTATTTTGAGAAATAAAGAAATTGAAATTGAAATTGAAATATGTACGTATACAGGTTTCTTCCTACGTAGAATACTGCTCTCAAGTCTCATTCAATAGGTACCTTATTGTTCTGCACAACTTACTTATTGAACGCTTCCGATCTCAGAACTAAAAAATAAATTGTAAAAAAAAAATTTTCAAGTTAAACGGTTTTAAATTGTATTGTCATCAGAACTAAAGACTTCTGCCAAAAATATCAGACAACTGAAAGGGGGTCAAATTTCAATTACTAGATTTGACCCAAACAAACAGGTCAAGTAAAATAAAACCGTTTAAAACATTACCCTCCTTTCTTCGGCAGTCGGGTAAAAACAGATGTCGACAGACCGCAGAGGAATGCTGTCTGTATCATTAACAGTCCTGAGACTACTCAGACAGACATTAATTTCTTTTCTTAGCCCTTTTTATTACACCCCTCACTAGTTGAATGGCCTAAAAAATATAATCTTCGAAAGGTTCGGAGAAAAGAAGTAATCTTTAATGTACTTTATTATCCCAAAGTTGGTAACCAATTCCTAAAAACTCGGTAAGTTTACATGACGTTATTTAATCTGTGCTTAAAGATTATTAAGATGGAGGCCGAATTTTGTAAGTTTGTTTATATGCAGGGTATTCTTCGGAACGACTACACTTATTGGAAAAATTCTTTGACTATTTGAAAGGTATAAATTATCCCCGATGGACATAGGATAGGTATATTATGCATAGTACGATGTAGTACGATGATAGTAGCCGCGGTAGCCTAGTGGT
Source organism: Lithosia quadra (assembly GCA_963576445.1). NCBI lineage: Eukaryota > Metazoa > Arthropoda > Insecta > Lepidoptera > Erebidae > Lithosia > Lithosia quadra. The sequence continues at coordinate 3,578,413 of OY754901.1, read as the reverse complement.
CTGGGTAATGGACTGCTGAGACGAGGTCACGAGTTCGATCCCAGGTTCACCATGGCAAACACCAATGACTTTTCAATGCTTTTCGAAGTTATGTGTGTATTAATCGCAGGTTTATAAGTGCCCGGTTAATGGCAATAGGCTCGCCACCTATTACATGGGGACCTAAACATAAACTGGCGAAATGTGGGTGCTAGCAACTCTGCCTACCCCTTCGGGGATATAGGCGTGAGTTTATGTTATGATATATGTTATGTTTAAATAAAAAACTTACATAAACCGAAGCGAAACGAGGGTGGGATGCGCTAACCTTATTTTAATTTGTTGATGAAGGTTTTTGTCTCTGCCTACCCTGTAGGGAATAGGTGTGCATGTAGGATTATCGTGTCTTAATCCAGTGCTGTGTCTGGTGCAAGCATCTCCTGCTGAACAAGACTTCTAACCTTTATTTCAGTTAACAGCACCTCCTCAATTTTGGATACATTTTATCATATGGGAAATCCGGAATCAAAATTTCATTATGCATCTATTATTCTTTTCCTTTCTCCTATAGTCCCGGGGCCTTTAAGCGGGGCGTGAAAAAGCATTTTGAGAGGCCGTCAAGCTGAGGGCCGCCACTGTAGCACATCGGTAAGTGGTGACCCCCGGTCCTGAGATCTTTAGCTTACCATAAAGCGAGGTAAATTCATGTTGACGACGTGAAGAAATTTTAGGAAATCCGACATTAAAGTTTCATATGTATCTAATTATTACTTGCTAAATTTAATGTTACTACAACAATAACACCTAGTTCAAAAGAAATATTTTGCAACTGTTGCTCTCGATGTGAATGTTATAAACTAGAATAATAACGTATTATAAACACAATGACTAATCTGGTTTCCTAAAATATGGCACAGTGCTCTTAACACACTCAAATAATACATACATTTCGAAATATTTTAACCAAATTCATTATATAAATTCGTAATTCTGGAAGCCCAGTTATCTGCCGGACTGGAGATGAATTCTAGATCAGCGTCTCAACTTTGTCCTCTTACGAAAAAAAACCACTTAGGTGGCAGACGAGCACACGGCCCACCTGGTAGAAAGAGGTCACTGTGGCATGTGGACGTATGCAACAATAGGGGCATCACAGTCAAGCTGCCGAACCTGTAAAAACCGTCTAATGCCTTAAAGAACCCCATATTGTAATTGCGAGTTCAATTCCCGTCCTGGGTTACCACTTTTTTCGATCTAAAATCATTTACGTGATGAGAAGATTCTTAATTACTTAATGTTACGCCGAGATATATCTAGCTAGATGAAATATTATGAGTAGGAGCTAAAGGTAGGTATTACCCACTAATATTAACTAATACATATTTGTTGTATAACTATAAATATGTAAGACACGTGTAAGTGGGCAGGCAAGCCGGGGTCGCCTCGCAGAGTTTACACTGACCAAATTAATGCTATTAAAAGAAAGGGCAGGTCAAAAGCACTCGAAACCGGCGGGCTTGCATGAAAGGTTTAATGACAGTAAAGGAAGCGCGTGAAGTATGTCAGGACAGAGGCAGATGGCGGGCTGTTGTCTCTGCCTACCCCGGAGGGAAAAAGGCGTGAGCATATAATGTATGTATGTAGGTACATATTGTTAACATGACGTAAATCGTATAACCTGCTGACTGAATGCCCGCATACAATCGAAAGTGTTACGAATGGTTGCGTAAAACTATGTGAGAGATAAGTCACATACACCTCTGCTGGCACAGTACATGTATGCTTAGGGCCTCACCACATAGGATTCTTTTTTTTGTTTGTATTAGTAAGGTGAAACTATTGTAAATCGTTACTGTAGCGTGTGAAGTGAACGACTGTAAGGTGGTCCATAGAGCATTTCCCTCGCAACCGGCTTGACCCAGGCCATCTCCGGATTTGAGATGGCCCGTTTGGGAACCACGGTGTTCCCGTCATGCCCCCGGAATAGGGGGCCTGCTTCTGCTAGGGTGACAGGCGGCTCCACCCGTCACCCCCAGGCCTGCGCTTATGGAGGAGGGAGGTCGTTCGACGAGGGTCGCACCCGTAACCTTATTATACCTCTAGCTGATACCCATGGCTTCGCTCACGTGGTATTCTACCCCTGCAACCATCCTGCAACCCATGGAAACCAATTCCCGGGTTAAAAAACACCATAATCTAGACCTGTACCAAAATTGAGTTAGATTCGTTTAGTAGCGTGATTGAGTAAGAAACATCTTCACAAATTTTCACATTTATAATATTAATACGAAGTAGGATATGATAGTGGGATGGTGAGGTGGTATATAGGAGAATTAAAAATCTTCTTATTTATAATTCTTCTGTATGTGTGTTAACAGTGAAAAACGGCTGGACCGATTTGAATGATTTTTTGTGTGTTTTCAAGTGGATTCGAGAATACTTTAGAATCACACATAAGCCTGGCAGATGGTGTTGCAGTCGGTATCTAGATTACAGGATAATGTCTGATGGGCCCGCTAGTTAATTATATGATTTAAAATGCGCAGGAGGGAGTTTTATGTTTAGGAAGATGTGTTTGTAATTTACCTACTGCAATTCTGTTAGTTACGGTTAAAAATCTAACTTAGAGTCATTCGTACCAAGCATTTAGCCAATTTGACTATAATTTTATATTTCTTAATTATGTTATCAAATTAAATGTCAAAAATTAAAGGTCTTTTTAAACATAAAGTAAAGTCATCATGATTTCCTGTTTACGTAAACTTGATATGTTTTTAAATATAATTTTCGCAGTAGTGGTTGAGGTATAAAGTTGTGCAAAAAACTAGGTACTGCATTTTATGTATTAAAATATATTTAATTAGGTATTTACAATGACGAAGCCCGTCCCGCTCTTTACATCATAAAGATGATTAGTAAATAAAAAAAAACACGTTCCACTGCATCTTGCTTCCGACGCGACTTAAAGAACGTTAGCACACGACGGTATCTCCCGTCCGAAATGAGCTGTCCGACTGGGGTAGTACCTCCGCCCTACAGAACACCGCCCCATAATAACCATTGTGTTGAGTTCCCGCCGGTAAGTAGGGTAGCTAGAGCTCACTGTACCACTCCTCCCCCTCCCCTTCTTAGCCTCCAACCCCTTCCTAGCCCTTCCCTCTTCCCTTCTTCGCATGTGTGACACACTTAGTGTTGCACACGTCCATAGGCCACGGTGACCGCTTCCCATCAGTGGGCCGTGTGCTTGTCTGCCACCTGATTAGTATAAAAAGTTAAAGTAGCATGTGTGGTGAGACCCTTAGCGAAGCAGTTAAATTTACTTTGTAGCTTGCACACTGCACAGCCTTGTCACTTATCTATTGGCATTAAATGTTTAAGTTTATGTTTAGAGTCCGTACAGCCTTTGTCCGGTCAGTCAGAATTATGTTTGTCTGTTTACTGTCGTGCTTGCTCGAAGGTTGGGCAGGCTTATAGGACGATACTTTTGTAAATATTCACATAATATTCACATAGGTACAATCAGCGTCAAAAGTAGATGATGATTGTAGCAAAGTTCAAAACTAAACATTTTAATATAAATATCTTCTATACCTATTTGAATAGAACGTTTCTTGAGAAATGGTAGAGGCCTGTGCACCTCGCCATGAGAATCAGTTTTGACATATTTTTCCTCATAAAATATGAGCACTAATAAGCGTTTGTTTATCTGTATGTGTGAGCGTTATGTCGAAATAACTGGTTGGTTAGATTTAAAACATTTTGGGATGTATATCATATTTATATGCGCATATTTAATGAGCTTACGGTTGTTTGTAGATAATGGTTTATAAACAACAATAACACTAGTCTATGTTTCATGAATTTAGTAGAATATATCGTACAAAACGAACTTACATCCAAAGAAAAGTATTGTGATCAAATAATAAAGGGATAGCTGATGCCTGCGGCTCCGCCCGCGTCTATTCCGGTTATCGTTTGTTGATCATATTTTCGGTTCTACTTAACCAATTGCAATCGATTAAGCCGGACCGCCACCTCTTATAGAACCATCAAATCCGTTCAGTCGTTTTGCGTCCATTGCGAACAAATCTAGACAAGAATTTTAAAAAAACACCTAATAATTATTATTGCGTACAGAATCAGAACATATTTTGCGTAAATAGTAACCAATAATCCAACACAGTTGAGGTATTTTGAGATAATTTACACTACAAACTATAAGACAACTATATACTCCATTTGGATAGATTAGCGACTTCTTATAAAAACAAATCTTAAACAAATAAACTAGGCTTACTAAATAACTAACTAGTGGTTCAATTTCGGTTTTTTGACTTCAAAATGAGTTTCTAAACTCAAAAATGTATATATAAAAAATTAATAAACTAAGTTTTTTAATGAAATGTGGCTCAATAAATAAAATAAAATAAAAAATAAAAGGGCTCAATGTAAATAGCAAATAAATCGCGATTTCAACGCGCGATTTCAAAAATATTATAATAGAAACCCATTTATGTCCCACTGCTGGGCACGGGTCTCCTCTCCTCTAACGAGAGGGTTTAGGCCTTAATCCACACACGCTGGCCTAATGCAGGTTGGTGGATCGGACATGTCCTTAGAATTTCTTCTAGGACATGTGGGTTTCCTCACGATGTTTTTCCTTCACCGTCAGCAGATGGTAAATCATGTGATTAGCACATATAAATTCAACAAAGTGAAATTCAAATTGGTACTGTCCGGCCGGATTCGAACTCGATACCTCTGAGTAGAGGCCGCGTCCATTCAGCTACCATCGCTGTACAATAACAATATTATTAACTTTTAAACTTTCGCGTTCCATGATTATTATACGTAAACGGGAATTAATGCGATCATGGTATAGGTATATTCACTATTATAGGATTTATATAATAATATAATTATATAAATATATTTATATAATTTATAGGATTATTTTTTTAACTTTAAACTTAAAGTAGCATACTAATTGCTTCATACATTCATATTTCAAACAAAAATACGTCTCAAACAGTAATTGTATGAACAATAGCTAAAATTGATGTGTTCACAAAATAATTGTCGGAGTTTTTTGTCTCCTTATTAGATTACATACACCGGAGTGAACCCGGAACGTGTCAAGGTTGGCCGAGCATGACAACAGATGGGTATAATGAATGTTAGATCGAGGTAATTGTTTTTTGTTGTACAGTTTCTGAGTTAGTATCTGAGTAAATGACATACTAAAGAATAGAGGAAGTGTGTCTTTTTCTTACTAATTAGGTAGTGAATTGCTTCGGTAGAGTAGCGATTATGATTTTTTTTATACTACGTGGGTGGCAGACAAGCACACGGCCCACCTGATGGGAAGCGGTCACTGTGGCCTATGGTGTCTCACACGCGCTGTTTACCCTGAAGAGAAGGGGGGAGGGCTAGGAAGGAGTGGGGAGGCTAGAAAGGGGTGGGGGAGGAGGGATACAGGAGCTCTAGCTACCCTACTAACCGGCGGGAACACAACACGATGGTTATTATGGGCGCGGTGTTCTGTAGGGCGGAGGTACTACCCCAGTCGGACAGCTCATTACGGACGGGAGATACCGTCATGTCCTACCTCCTCTAAAGCTAAAACTGCCGTATAGCTCAAAAACCGCTACTGAAAAACAGGCGAATTAGCCTACTTCAACTAGCGTCGTGCATCAAATCACCGACCGTTACTATATTCTGCCTTTGCTAGCCAACGCCCTTGTACTCGGATGTAGTACTTAGATACATAAGTAGGTACGTAGCGAATGGACAACTGCATAGCTTGCATAATGTACCTACTGCACTTTCCCCAGTTGAACTATCGAGATACAATATTGGTCTAGACTGCTATTGTAATAAGTCGGTATTAAACTTTCGCGTTCCTTGTTTATTCACAAGAATAGGGCGTAGTGGCCCCTCTAACTGCTTAAGACTTTTGAGTCCAAAGCCAACCTCACCGTCAAATAAACAGTCTTTCTGTTTGTTTGTGCCGGCTAATCTCTGAAATAACTAATTTTTTAATCGACTTAATTCAAAAAAGGAGGAGTGTTATGTGTCTCAGAACTCTCGACTAGGTGAACCGATTTTGATGATTTTTTTTTATTTGATAGCTGGCGCTTCTCGTGTGTTCCCATTTCAATTTGGTCCAGTTTTTTTTGTGCTTAATAATTATCTAATTGTGAAACCACACTTCGCTAGTCACTATTCGCCTTTAGTCACGTGTATCAAACGAAGTGGGGAGCTTATTCGTGTATATTTACTTTATTCACACGAACATTCGCCTTAGTCACTCTTCTATAATGAATTGTGGAGGGTTAAGTCATCTATAAGAATTTCCTCGAACACAATATTAGCGAATAGCAAAGTGTGGTTCCATCATAATAGTGCCAACTTTTCCAATATTTACCCAAAGGAGTTACCAGTCAACAAAATTGAAAGTGGACAGTTACCCAACTCCTTAGAGAATCTAATCTAACCGAGTGCTAAATGTCGTATTCAGTTTCTAACTCACGTCACACGACACCGCAGACGGATCGTTCCTATTTCCGGACAGGTGACCATTATATTACAATCATCATGACTACCTGCTATGGGTGTAGCAGATGTGTTGGACACCTGTTGTTAATGATGCGAGAGTCAATATTGTTATAAAAATAAAGGTAACCTTGCTTTTTTATCAAAGTATTGAGTCGATCGACTCACTGACGTCACCAATGTTGATCCTAGTAAACAGGAGTTATAGTAGTGCAAATGAAGGTGGGATTAGTTTAAAAAAAAATAGTGCATCTTTTGAGTCTTTATTTAAATACGCGATCATCGCGATGAACGTAAAAAATACCGAACGGGTTTTGATGCGGCTTTTTTTATTAGAAAGGTCTTGTTTAGACTAAAAATTTACCGTATGTTTGGATGTAATTGGTTAAGTAGAACCGGAGATATGAGCGAAAACGAAGCGCGGGCGAAGCCACGGGTATCAGCTTGTATAAAAAGTAGCCTATATGTTGCCCAGAACTATGAACTATAATCGTACCAAGTTTGATCAAAATCCCTTCAGTAGTTTTTGATTTTAGCGTGAACAAAAATTTGGTGCGGACAAACAGAGACACAAACAGACAAAAATTCTAAAAATCATTGTTTTTGCATCTATTACATTCATAAAGTCCCCTAATAAAAATTTTCTCATATGTCTTCCATGTACAGACACCCATCAGTTACAGATTTATTATATGTATAGATATAGATTTTTCTCATATATCTTCCATGTACAGACACTGATCAGTTACAGATTTATTATATGTATAGATTAGTTTTTTTTTATTTAAACATGTCGCTCGATAATGTTGCAATGGCAACTTGTCAGTTAAGGTAACAAGTGCGGCCTACTTCGGCACAGCTGTTCAATATAAACACACTCGGTATTTATACGAACAATTTAGTCAATACACACCTAGTACTAACGGAAATGTATTACGAAATGTTTGGTAGGTACCCCTTTTTTGGACTGTTTGTATAGTGTTAATATGATTTATTAGTGTAATAAATCTATATTAATAATATAGTTTCAGAGAAAGGCCAGGTTAAGAGTAGGTACCCGCAACCTGCGTACAATATGAAAATAACTTAGATTATTAATAATCTAAGGAAAATAATTATGAAAGTTGAAGAAGCGAATGGCAAGATCGTAGCAAGTGGAAAGATATAGTCTGTCTATCCCAATGGGGACTTACTTTTATGGTATGTTGTGGATATACGTTAACTATACGTTATTTGATTAAATTTCTTAGTAGATTTAGACAGAATACTATTATAATAACGGACGACGTTTGACCGAGTCCGAGTCACACTATGAAATCATCATCATCATTCTCTGAACCTTTTCCCAACTCAGTTGGGGTCGGCTTTCCAGTCTAACTGTGATGCGGCTGAACTTAGATATTTTACGTGGAGCGACTGCCATCTGACCTCCACAACCAATGGCGATATCGAAGTTCCAAGTTAGACTGGTTGGACTTTTGAGGGCTCCAACGACCCGTAACGACTGCCATAGATGTTTGTATGGCAACCGGGACCGACGGCTTAACGTGCTCTCCGAGGCACTAATAAACCTGCGATATCACACTATGAAAGTTAAGTAATATTGAAAAAATACTGCTTTAAGAGTTTGTGGTAAGGACCCTGTTCCAATCATTGTAATATTTAACACCCATGCAATACTCTCGCGTCTTTTCAACAGCCTGATAATAAAACTATTAATAACAATAGTAAAATAATAATATAACATCGTGACACTTTTAACAATAAGTTATATAACAAGGCCAAAGGGCGGAGATAAGATCACGAATTGTAACGTTCGCGGCGTTTGCCAGTGAAAGGGAGCCGATATCGTAACAATACGTTGTGGTTTGGTCAAGAATAGCATACAGCTCAGTTCAAATTCAAATTACCCTATGTTCACATGGAGCCACGTTTTGTCGGATCTAATTTTTATAAGATCTGGAAACAGTCAACTTCAGCAAGATTTTGTTTTTTTGCCGTGTATTGAAACGGAATGCATGTGTGAACTCATTCATTGAAATACTGTTGCCACTAAATTGAATCCTGCAAAAACGATCCGATGTAAATAAGATCCGGCAAAACGTGGCTCCGTGTGAACATACATACGCTCACGCCTTTTTCCTTCCGGGGTAGGCAGTGACAACAGACCGCCATCTGCCTCTGTCCTTACATACTTCACGCGCTTCCTCTACTGTCATTAAACCTTTCATGAAAGCCCCCGGTTTCTAGATTTGTTGAAATATGGTAGTACAAGGTATTACATTATTTTAGCTAGTTATTATAATAATGTCACTAGTTAGAAATATAAATTACATGGACAGCTGAGTCTTAATAATAGAGTTCCGTTTTTACCTGTTATAATAGAGTACGGAACCCTAAAACATTATTGTACGACCAAAACACACACATTCAGGGCGAAACCCAAATATAGATAGCTGTTATACTTTATAGCATATTTGGACTAAACTTATACAACAACTGCACCTGTATACACATAGTGTGTTGGGTAACTGGTAAAAGTAAGTAGGTATATTATGTATAGGACCTAAATTATATGAATGGTTTGGCAATGAGCTACTAGAAGCAAGTGAACGGTACTGATAGGTTTTTTTACGTGTGATAACACAGTAATATGTGTCGAAATATTTTGATGAAAATAAATAAAACTGACTTCCAAAAATAAAAACAGGCACTGAAAATAATAATAATACGCACTACGCACAAAACGTTTTGGCAGTATGTTCATCATGCGTACTGCTAAAGAGTGGAATACCCAGCCTGAGTTTGTGTTTCTGGAAAGCTACAACCTGGGAGTCTTCATGTCTAGAGTGAATAGGTTTCTTCTAGGCAAGCGTGCTCCACCGTCGACCACATCATCATTTGCCAACAGGTGAGATAGTGGTCAAACGCGAGCCTTACCAATAAAATAAACTGAATTACGTATTTAAGAACCAAAAAATATTAAAAAAGTAAGATTTCCGACTGCTGTTGAAAAGCCTGAAACAAGTTTGATAGCAGGCTATACCCATTAATTTCCTTTCGGTTTATGATTTCCGAATGGGTACCGCCTGCTATCAAACTTGTTTCAGGCTTTTCAACGGCAGTCGGTTTTTTTTTTAATCCTTTTTTTTATACTTTGTAGATACGACATAATAACCATTATATTTTTTAAATCTTCTTTCAATTTCTTTCATTTTGATTCCGCACTCGATAAGTATCTAACTAATTCAAATTCATTTATTTTTATTTTGTATTTGTTTGGTTGTGTAGTAATTTGATGAACCATTTTCATTCGAATTTTTAAGTTTGAAATCTGTGCAATCATCATCGACTTTTGTTGCTGGCTGTACTCATAAGGAAGTCATACTTAGAATGCTTTTTTATTGTTTCAGACTGAACCATGTGGCTAATTCTACTATTCGTGGTGGTAGCGACCGCGCGTTCCAAGCAATTACCCGCCACTACTGGTAAGGAACATCTCATATATTTATTTAACTATTAAAAGCTAGCAGAAATGGTGGCATAAAAGCACACGGCCCACCTGCTGGGTAGCTGTCACCGTAGCCTATGGACGTCTGCAACACCAGTCACTCTCACGCTGCTGACCCTGTAAAAACCTCCTTGGTGGTGTTTCTGAGGCCCAATTCTCGTAATACAAATATTATGTTCAATATTCAGTCTAAGTCCAGTCTCAATCTCATATCGATCTAACAAATGTCAAAAAAAGTATTAATTGATAAGAACGCTATAGAGTTCAACGCGCTATGTTGGTTTAGATTGTAGATTCTGTAAAACTGTGACAATTAGCTTTTTTGGACTACCAATATGACTTAACCCCACCTGATGGTAAGCTGAAGTTCAGTTTCGGAAATGAGGATCACCATTGCATAGAAACCTCTAATATAAAAGGTAGTAATTCAGTAGTTTTTGTATCCAACAAACAGATAAACGGACCCAAATTTATTTTTTGTTTAGAATCATTCGTAACCCAAGTTTTTTTTAAAATATCTTTAATAAGCAGACAAAACTTATTTACAATTTTATAATAGTACTAGCTGTTGCCCGCGGCTCCGCCCGCGTGGATTTCGAATTCTGTTTCAAATTCCTTTTTTCGTGCGGAAGTTCCTTCATATATCATCCCTGTCAGCCAGCAGGCGCGGTTAAGTCTCACTCAGACCTGATAAAAACCGCACGCTGCCGTCTCAAGTCTTCAGTTGCAGGGGTGTAAGATTACTTAGAGCATATCCCGCGCTCCCCAGTTGACCCTTTTTTTTTATCGTGCGGACATCCCCATGGATACCACCCCCGTCGGCCATCGGGGGTGGTTATGTCGGGATTGAACCGACTAAAACCGCACGCCGTCTCGGGCCTTAGTAACCAGGGTGTAAGGTTATCCCTCGCACCCCAGCTGACCCCGGGCCATCTACGGTTTTAAGATGGCGCCCTCGACCCCCCGAAAGGGGGGGTGGGGCGAGCATCGCGTCACTTCTCCGACGGTGAGGTGTAGGGTGACAGGAGGCCGTCCTGTCACCCAACCGTCGGCGCGCAGACAATCAGCTCGCCCCCCGCTCGCTCCCCACTGTGCCATCTGCTAGTCAGAGGGACACGTGGAGAGCCTCGGAGCAGCCCTCTAGTAATAGTATAGACAGATATACACATAGATGACATTAGAGACAATATTTTTAATTCTCAGCGTCACACACTCGATTTCAAATTGTTTTACACCATTTTTATTGCGTGTTTAAAACACTGTATATGTCCAACTCCGTAACATACCAAGTTTAGGTACTCTTTAAGCGGTCAAAACCCGCCTCCATACAAAAAGTGACACCTATACGTACAGTGTATCAAGTCTTGGTGTCCGGCGACCCCGGGCCGTTGACCCTACGCGCGCGCAGCGACGCCCGTTTTTATATGGAAGACACTGTCTTTGAGACAATTTGCACATGATGTTTAGTTATAGTTGCTTTTGTGACTGGAAATTATTGTTTTAGATGGTATAAGAAATTCTTGAAAAGGGTATATTAAGGTTGTTTGGGCACGTAGAGTGAATGACTAAGTATGTAAGGCATATGCAAGTGCGCAGACAAGCCGGGGTCGACCTATTGAAAAATAGCCTAGCTATTGAAAAAGGACATAGGATAAACTATCCTAAAGAATTGAAAGTAAAGAAAAAGTAAAAAAATTAAAAAGAAGGAAAAAAATTAATGCATGAATGCATGCATGTTGTAAATAATATATGTAAGTCTTTTCTTTGCCGCACCATAAAGACCTGGAATTCTTTACCAGCTCACGTGTTTCCCTCCTCCTACAGTCCCGGGTCCTTTAAGCGGGGTGTGAAAAAGCATTTGATGAGGCCGTCAAGTTGAGGGCCACCATTATGGTATTGTCGGCGTATATAATGGGAACCCCCTTCCTGAGACTTTACCCTCAGGTTACCATCAGACGAGGTGAAGTCATATTGACGTGAACGACATAAAAAATGTAGTAATTTGTAAACTTAAAATAAATAATAATAATAAATAAATATTCTATGACATTCTACACAGCGCCCTCTAGACCCAAAGTAAGCATAGTTTAACTAGCTTGTGTTATGGGTTAAAAGTATTTCATTATAATTATTTCAATTTCATTGTGTATTATATATATAAAATTTTATTTTTCTTACACGTTTTTACTGCTCATAAATGTCGTACAAAGCAACTAAGATAAGTTCTTCCGTTTCTTCTCCTCCTTCAAGTCTAACCCAAGTCAGTTTTATACCACTTAGGTGACTTAGACAAAGGCACAGCCCACCTGATGGGAGGCGGTCACCGTTTTGATGAGTCAGTCGGCATCACTCACGCGACATACGCCTTCCTCTTCATAATATTATTACAGAACGACAGTGCCTTCTGAACACGAGCTAATGATATGCCACCGTGCGCATGGGCAACCCTTCTTTACATAATAATACGCGGTCGTGCTCCGCTGGCCTGTTAAGACGTCACCGTCGTTCCGGCTGTCATGGCGAACGCTAGCTGCGACAATTGTCGCGCTCTGGCGATAAAATACAAAGGAATTGTATCAGCTGGGATGTTTAACTTGTAGTTGAACTCTGAATAACGCGTTTTAGACATAAATCGGGACTTAATTGAGTTAATAAGACGCTTGTGAGAATATTCGCACTAAAACGCACGGCGAATACGTAATTTCAGATATATTGTATTCTCTATCAGCTTGCAAGATATGTGTGAGACAATAATTGAGTCCATTGAAGCAATACCTATCTGTATCTACAATGGTGACACTTATTCCTGTGGGTAGGCAGAGGTGCTAGCACCAGTTTATGTTTAGGTCCCAATGTAATAGGTGGCGAGCCTATTGCCATTAACTGGGCACTTATAAACCTGCGATAAATACACACATAACTTCGAAAAGCATCAAAAAGTCATTGGTATGTACCATGGTGAACCTGGGATCGTACCCGAGACTTCGTCTCAGCAGTCCATTACCTACCCAAACCACTAGGCTACCGCGGTTTTAATAAAAACATTTGTACTGTGTTTGTCCTTTCCTACTAAGCAAGATCCTAACTATTAGAGGCTCTATAATAGATAGCAACACTGAAGTAGCACATCTCTGGTATACTGATCATCAGGCAGACCGCTTGTGTTCTACCTTAGTAGTACAAACAAAAATGGCATCTAATTTCTCGCAATGCGGCTACAACCAGCAATTTTCACAATTAACTATTGTGAAAGCACTATTTGCTTACACGACACGTGTATTTAACGCGGGAACTTAGTGTAAAATTGACGGGTGTACACTTGACTGAAAATGTCTAATAATAGGGTCTTGACTGTACTCGTATATAAAATAGTGCAATGTAGCAAGAGTTCCGTATGTCTGTATTCTTACCAGGGTATAAAAAAATCGCGAAGCGCGCCCCTCCCTATTCCGGGGGCATGACTGGAACACCGTGGTTCCCAAACCCGAGGGGGCCATCTTGAATCCGGAGATGGCCCGGGTCAAGCCAGGGTGCGAGGGAAATGCTCTATGGGTCACCTTACACCCTGGCGTCAGAAGACCCTAGACGGCGAGTGGTTTTAGTCGGTAAGAGTCTGACATAACCTGCCCCGCTGGCCGCGGTGTTTTTTTTTTTTTTTTTATACCACTTAGGTGGCAGACAAGCACACGGCCCACCTGATGGGAAGCGGTCACCGTGGCCTAGGGACGCGTGCAACACCAGGGGCATCACACTCGCGCTGCCGACCCCGCAAAGACCTTCTAATGCCCTTCTTGAAGAACCCCATATTGGTGTGGGTATCCATGAGGATTTCCGCACAAGGATATAAAAAAATTACTAACTTTTGCTTGTGGCTTTATTCCCATTCCAAGCCTTTTCTTAACTCAGTCAGTCAGTCAGAATCAACCGATCTTCAATATTTTTCTTGAAGCGACTGTGTACTTAGGTGCAAACCTGCTGATAACAGACCCTTTTCAAGCTTGCGTCATAGCTTTCCATAGCTTAGGTTTTCCTATCGTGGTTGAGGGGTCAGGTGGAAGTCGCTCTCACAAACGCCAATGGATAAGGAGGTAAAAGCTTTGGACGCAACCGAAAACGCTAAAACGGTGATGAGATTCAAGGAACTCTAAAACGATATATTTATAAACAACTTGATACCGTTATAGGTACAATACAAACATATAATTTTGTCTGTACATTCCGTTGCACTTTCTATCGTTATATATACGTATTAGTTACATACATACATATCATTTGTAATGCTTTCTGAGTGTGTAATAGTTATTACGATAATTGATGTAAACAATGATTACATGTTTGTGCTAAATTGTACTCTAATTTGTTAACAATACGGTGTAAAGTTGAGCTGGTGTTGTAGGCTCCAGTTTTTACGGTATTTGAGTGATACTATAATTTGCTATTGGCTATAAAACATGCAGTAATACCATTATTTAACGTAGTTTTTATGCAATTACGGTTAAAAGTGAGTTACTTCTTATAATACTAACTAACTGAATCCCGCGGCCCCGTCTGCGTGGATATCGGTTCAAATTTAACCTTGGGTACCGTGAGCTTCACACGGTTACGTCGGACTGGGACCGACCAAAACTGCACGCCACCTCGAGTCTTCAAATGCCGGGGTGTAAGGTGAGCCATAAAGCATTTATCTCGCACCCTGGGTATTTGACTGCAAAGGCGTAATGGTAGGTAGTAAGTGCATCTGAGGATCAGGTCATGGGTTAATTCTATTCCAGACCAAATTTGCAGACAAAACTACCTTAGAAAAGATATCACAGAGACCCCGCCCGGTCCCGACTGCCAAAAATGGCAATCCAAACATGTTGTTAGGGATATATCCCCCTTCGTCAAAAAAGCACCTTGCCTAACACGATATTTTGTCCACAGAACTATCGACAACAGTGGGCACAGCGACGGAGGCCGAGACGACGACCTGGCCCAGCTCAGTGGCGCCCCTCGACACCATTACGGTGGCCTGCGAGAAGGACAGCATGCACGTCACCGTAGGCCTGGCGAAATCACTCTCAATGTAAGACTCCAAGTTTAGCTTAGACGCTCAGAGCTTATAGATAGATTCTATTCTATGTCTTCGCTTCAAAGCAAATCCGTGAAATTCTATTTATGGAACCGCTTTAAAGCTAATTACACATACATATGCTCACGTCTTTTTCCCTCCAGGGTAGGTAGAGACAACAGACCGCCATCTGCCTCTGTCAAGACATAGTTCAAGCGCTTCCTCTACTGTCATTATGCCTTTCATGCAAGCGCGCCTGTTTCGAGTGCTTTTGACCTGCCCTTTTTGCAATAAATCCTTAATTTGGTCAGTGTATACTCTGCGAGTTCGACCCCGGCTTGCATGCCCACTTACATGTGCCATATTTGGTGTGTCATTCGCTCTACGTCTGAAATAGAGCCACACCTGAAATAGAACCTCACTTCACTGCTATTCTCTCTCCTTTCTTCACTCGTATTGTATGAAAAAGAACAAAAAGTGTTAAGTTAGACAGTGGCTGCACTCAAATCTCATCGCAGTTCACCACTACCTCGAGACTGAGAAACCAGCACTCTTGTTCCTTTCGGAGACGAAGATCAGATGTCCGTCAGACGCCTCGTATCTCCAATACCCAGGTTTCACCCTGGAGCACATGGATGGCGATTCTGCTAAAGGCAAACCACTGTCATGCCACTGACACTCTTAAAATGCTATTTAATTGTAGACTTTATCGCCGTACAGTTAAAGTCTAAAATCAAATGAAAAAATTCATTAAACTTTTTCATTCAGTCTACAAAATATCATTTATTTTTTTATTTTAATTTGATAACAATAAAGTCCAAAATTAAATGGCTTTTTAATAAGTTTCAGTGGCATGACACTGGCTTGTTTTAACAGAATCGAGACCCAGAGCAAGTTAAAATATAGCTTGTAAAAATAAGTTATTTTGTCTGTCTCCAGAGCATACGATCAATTCAACGGCATCGTGTACCCGGCCGGCCTGGGCAGCAACTCCAGCTGTCTCCGGGAGTACGTCTCCGAGGAAGGAGACTTGCAGTACACCCTCCCACTCAGAGGATGCAACACCATGTCCAACGATATTGTAAGTCTTTTCTCTATATTATATTTTTATTCTTCTAAATTCTACTAAAGTCTGTATTGTGACTGAATCGCGATCGAAAGTTTACAGAAGGCAAGTAAGGTGACTCCGACTACCTTTAGCTTACCATTAGGCGAGGTGAAGTCATATTGACGTGAACAACATAAAAAAAGGTGTTCTGCTAGACATGGAATTGATAAATATTGTAATTGTGGGCATATAGGGGTATATAACATTTATATACAATATTTACATATTTACACATTGTAACACCAATGTTATATGTATATACAATTATTTACAAAAACTCAGATAATTTATATTTATACCATTTTAGATTTTAAATAATAACATATAATACATACACTAAATACTATAAAAATATACTACACAAAATATATAATAATATTGCATTTCTATAAATTCTTCTGAACAATATTATTATATCGCGACGCGACGGTGTAATTGAGGCCGCAAGAGTGCGACCGAATGAAAACGAACCGCGCGCCTAAATACTTCGTTCAGTTCAGAGCTGTGAGTGGGAATTTGCTCCACACAGTTTGGAATATATTGTGACTACGAATACGTATGTGATAAATGTCTCCGCGCTTATATAAAATCACCCGCATCTCGCTAAATAATAAAAGTATTTTGTGTGAACTTTCTATAAACTATTCTTCTGTGCTATTTCTTATTGTGATCGTGTTTCCAATCTTCCATCTGAACTGACTCTGTGCATCTCAACTTTCTCCTTCTGTAGCTTTCTTGCTTGTTCTGTGTAACTACCTTCCTATTGTGTGATCTAAATATAAAACTCTAATTCTCGTGTGTAACTGTTTTATTTGGTCACCTGAACTATTACCACGGAACATTACCACATAATTTATATTCGCTTTCCTCTTTAAGTAGGTATACGTCAAGTTTGACATTTGTGAGATCGATATGAGATCGAAACTAAATTTGGAACATATTTTACTACGAGACTTGGCCAATTCTCCATAGGGACCTCTGAAAACGAAATCGCAAAAGTCCGAAATGTATGGAAGTGACATTTCCCTCACAACTAACTTCTACGGTTTTTCTTGGCCCCATCGAACCCAAAAAAACTTATCATATGGGGAGGTGCAGTCAATTGACGAACCAAATATTAGAAATAATGAGTATTCAAAGCTCATAAATCATCGCAAATGTAGTTTTATAAGCTCCGTATAGTTAGAAAGTTGTAAACATACCTACATGCGAACGAAAATGTGTATGTTTTTGCTCCAATTGCCTTAAAGACCGTAACACTATGGTGTTTATTATAAAGATAATCGTAACTGCTACCATAATCATTATATACTTTGATATATCGCATGTAATTATTGTATGTGTAGCAAATTTCTTATACAAATGAAGTGAAATTAACTAGAAATGTGTTCTACCCTCTTAAACACAAATTGCTATTAGTTGACATACTTATATGATTACTGCTCCGCTCCCCTGGGTAGTAGCGTGATAATGTATATATCCTAACCTTTCTCGATAAACAGACTATCCAACAGAAAAATATTTTTTTTAATTCGTAAAAGTAGTTAATGAAATTATCACGTTCAATTAATCAAACAAATATGTATAAATTTACTCTTTCAAGCAAAAACGGCTGAACATATCTGAATGAAATTTGACACATACTATAAATTACCTATAGTCCGGAATAGCATATAAGCTACATTTATCCTGGGCATTAGTTCCTGTAAGTACCCTCCCCCCTTTAAGGTCGGTAGCGAGTCACACCCATAGGCCACGGTGACCACTTCCCATCAAGTGGGCCGTGTGCTTGTCTGCCACCTAAGTAGTATAGAAAAGAAAAGTAGCGGGAATGAAATCAGTAGGCATAATGGCGATATTTTTATATTACGTAGGTGGCAGACAAGCACACGGCCCACCTGATGGAAAGCGGTCGCCCTGTTGTTTTTATTCAGTTTAATAGCACTAGTCTCATTGGTTTACGCCGTAAAGCATTATCTATTCAATTGAGAGTCCCTTCACGTCCTAAGACATAATTATATAGCCAGTCCACATATTCCAGAACTCGTTTGGAATGGAGTCATACTGGAATCGTATAAGTCGGCCATTAAACTCGGACCGGCTGCGTGCGACGTCTGCATGCACGATCTAATTGCGATATATTATATTAGACTCTACCATCAAAAGAAGGTGTAGGCTCGTCGCTAAGTGCAAGGCTAAGCAATACTAGCCCGTCAGTCTTAGGATGGGTGACCATTCTTAATATATCAAGACCCTCCGTGATTCGAAGAGTACGTTAAGCCATCGGTCCTGAGCCTGGGGTCTGATTCAATAACATTTCGTTTTTAAAACGTATGATTTCAAAGCTTATGAAAACTTATAGCTAGTAATTTTTACCCAACTGCGCCAGCGAGGGTAAAAATTACTAGCTATGTTAGAAGGAGATTTCAAAAATATAATGGTTATATATATCGTAACTATAAAGTATAAAATAAAATAAATGATTAAAAAATAAAAAATAAACCCGACTGCTTTTCAAAAGCCTGAAACAAGTTTAACAGCAGGCGGTACCCATTCGGAAATCGTAAACCGAAAGAAAATTAATGGGTAGGTACCGCCTGCTATCAAACTTATTTCAGGCTTTTCAACAGCAGTTGGATCTTTTTTAATTTTTAATCATTTATTTTTCATAATGTAATAGAACATGAATCAAACTATGAGTTATTTTAAATAAAATAAAATAAATAAATATTCTACGACATTCTACACAGCGCTCCCGAGACCCAAAGTAAGTTTAGTTTAACTAGCTTGTGTTATGGGTTCTAGAATGCTGATAAACATATTTTTTTTTTTTTTTTGTAAATACATACTTATTATACATACATATTTTAAAGGTTTGATACGTTACAAACATCTATGGCAATGATGACGATGATCGAAGAGTTAACTTAATCAATCACAAACTTCCTCTCAAAATAGAGTGACTTAATTAAAACTTAATGCTAACAATCGACTTGGATGACGAATCGTTTCTAAACATAAATTAGACCCGTACAAAATCGGCTAACGGCTGGTTAGCCAACAAAGGATCAATTCGCATCGTGGAAGCAGCGAAGCCATGCGAAAATGTTATCTTTTTACCCGACCGCCAAGAAAAAAACATAGGTAGCCTCTTTTAGTCGCATCTCTGCTGATAACCGCGGTAGCCTAGTGGTCTGGGTAATGGACTGCTGAGACGAGGTCTCGGGTTCGATCCCAGGTTCACCATGGCACACACCAATGACTTTCCGATGCTTTTCGAAGTTATGTGTGTATTTATCGCAGGTTTATAAGTGCCCGGTTAATGGCAATAGGCTCGCTACCTATTACATTGGGACCTAAAAACATATACTGGCGAAATGTGGGTGCTAGCACCTCTGCCTACCCCTTCGGAGATATAGGCGTGAGTTTATGTTATGTTATGCTCTGCTTACGCCTTCGGAGATAACAGGCGTGAATATGTTCCTCAATGACATCATCATAGAAAACAACTATAACATTTTAAATGTGATGCTATATTAAAATTCTTAGAAACCGCTCCCCAAGGTCAATTAAAGCGCATTATCTCATTACCTCATAAAAAATACGCATAAAATTACAATCGTATTCAATATCACGAGGAAATACAACCGCTGAGCAATTTATAGTTATTTATTAACATTTAATGCAATCTTAATGTGTTGTATCACGAAATTGGAAGGTTATGTGACTTCATGGATAGGTACTAGGCCTCAGAGGGTGAGAGAGAGAGAGAGAGATAGAAATCCTAGTCATCTGAGGTGATATAAGATGAGTTAAGAAATAGTAGACTACAAAGTGGGATGAGTTAAAAACAAGGAATAAAAAAATGCCTTATCATGTGATCATATTTTGACGGCCTCTGTGGCATAGCGGTAGTGTGTGCGACTGCTACGCACGGGGCGCGGGTTCGATTCCCGCTCAGTGCAAATATTTGTATGCATGAATATGTCTATTTGCATTGGTCTGGGTGTTTCTATGTATAATAAGTATGTATTTACAAAAAAAAAGTATATAAGTATGTATATCAGCATTCTAGAACCCATAACACAAGCTAGTTAAACTATGCTTACTTTGGGTCTAGAGAGCGCTGTGTAGATTTGTCGTAGAATATTTAATATTTAATAGAGGTATAAAAATTTGGATGAGTCAATATATTTATGAATACGGAATACCCAAATTATATGGGTTAACATTTTTGTTTCTATTTCTTATTATAATTATGTACCCTAACTTTTTAATTAATTCAATATAAATGTGTTGGACATTGACCTTAAGTGGCTTTATGCACATAGACTGTTCATAAATTTAACATAAATAAGAGCAACTGACGCGGAAGTAATAAAAACATTATTAATAAATTATTAATAAAGGAAGTTGTGTTATATCATTCAATTAATTTTACATATAAAGGGTAGGTATCTTAGGGTATACCCAATAAAATCTTAGCCCTACCAACTGCTGCATGGTAGGTACGTCTACTGAAATCCAGCTCTAGCGCGAATTATCCTCTCGGGATTAGGAAGTCAACGGTAGTCGCTCCCGTTAAAGCCAAATCAAATGAAAGTCGGGAGAGAAAGATTTTTAACCGAAATGACTGGTAGCTACTCCCCCTAAACCTTTCGTTAAACTAAAAGTTCCGTTTCCACGACACACAGGATCCTATTCCAAGGAAAAAGTAGCCTTTAAACTATTCTAGATTATAGATTACTAGCTTCCGCCCGCGGCTTCGCCCGCGTGGAGGTCGGTATCGCCACCAAGTCTATTTAAATAAAAAAACTTTCCACTTCACTCATTCCTTCACTCTCCACTCTCCACTCCGGTCTCTACTCCACTCTACAGTCCACTCTTCGTTCCACTCTCCACTCCAATCGTCTAACCAAATCCATACCTTTCTAATAAAAAAATCCCATCAAAAGTCGATAATTGCGATGGACGTAAAAAGCTACTTAATTAATACGTAATATAATACGAAAAAAATACGAATTTTGATGCGGTTTATTTATTAGAAAGGTCTTGCTTTGACTTAAAATTTACCCTATGTTTGGTTGTAATTGGCTAAGTAGAACTGGAGATATAACCAAAAAATAAAGACCTACCTTTTTTTTCGTGCAGAAATCCCCATGGATACCACCCCCGTCGGCCATCGGAGGTGGTTATGTCGGGATCGAACCGACCAAAACCGCACACCAGAGCGGGCCTTAATTTTATTACCGGGATGTAAGGTTACCCAATAGGCATATCCCTCACATCCCAGCTGACCCCGGGCCATCTACGGTTTTAAGATGGCCCCCTCGAACCCCCGGGAGGGGGGGTGGGGCGAGCATCAGGCCACTTCGCCGACGGTGGGGTGTAGGGTGACAGGCGGCCGTCCTGTCACCCAACCGTCGCCACGCAGACAATCAGCTCGCCCCCCGCTCGCTCCCCAATGTGCCCTCGCTGCTCGCCTCCGTTGCCCGGGTGCACCACGTGAAAGTTCCGGCCCGCACCCAAAATGAAGACCTACCTGAAACGACGCGTGGGCGGAGCCGCGGGTATCAGGTTGTATAAAAAGTGGCCTTTTTCCGTGAGGAAATCCTCATGGATACCCACTCCGCGGCTGGCGGGGCAGGTTATGTCGGACTCTTACCGACTAAAACCGCACGCCGTCTAGGGTCTTCTTATGCTAGGGTGTATGGTGGCCTATAGAGAATTTCCCTTGCACCCCGACTTTGAATAAAAAGTGGCCTGTATAATGTTGTCCTGTAAGCGATATTAAAGACGCGGCCTCTTCGCAGAGGTATCGAGTTCGAATCCGGCCGGACAGTAACCAATGTGAATTTCACTTTGTGGAATTTATAAGTATATGCTAATCATATGATTTACCATCTGCTGACGGTAAAGGAAAAACATCTTGAGGAAACCCAATGTGTCTTAGAAGAAATTAGGCCATCGTGTGTGAATTAAGGTCTAAACCCTCTCAGCTCTCTTGTTAGAGGAGAGAAGACCCATACCCAGCAGTGGGATATAAATGGGATGCTATTATTATGTTGTAAAGAAGTCTGCACTATAAATCGTACCAAGTTTGATCAAAATCCCTCCAGTATCTAGTTTTGATCCATGCGTACACATACAGATAGATAGACAGAAAGACAAAAAAATTACTGATTGCAATTTTAGCATTGGTATCGATCACCAATCTGTTCAATAGTTATTTTGTAAATATATCAATGCACATAATTGATATCTAAAAGTTTTATTGACGTAACCTACGACAAACTTATTATTTGCGGTTGGTACAGTAATCGGGTCAAGGGATCGAACCGCAAAATTAAGTTTGTTTTTTATTATTTATATTATCGGTCTAAGTGACTTATGGTGTGAAGCTAGCTTATAGCATGGTTAACATAATAACAACATTCTAATATGCGTCGTTAGATTACACGTTGTTACAGAATGCGTTGAAGAAATAAAGGTTCACTGCTCGTTCCCCGTAGGTGATGGCGTGATAATATGTAGCCTATGTGTTGACCTGACTTATAAGTAATATTCGTGCCAAATTTGAAGTAAATCCATGCAGTACTTTTAGAGTTTATCCCGGACATACATACAGACAAACAGATAAACAGACAAACAGACAAACAGACAAAAATTCTAAAAACTATATTTTTGGCTTCGGTATCGATTGTAGATCACACCCCAAGTATTCTTTAAAAAAAATATTCAATGTACAGTTTTGACTTTTCTACCATTTTATTATATGTATAGATTATCTCTGTGACAAACATCATCGAGATTTGTTCAGTCATTTTTGCGTGAAAAGGTACACAAAAATCCTTTAACTATAAGGAAACAACCAAACATCCTCTAAAACTTTCACATTTATAATCTTATCAGGTAAGGAAGTAGGATAAGAATTAGGAAATAGGATAGCATAATAGGAAAAGAATTAGGAAGTAGGATAATATTGTAGGAAGCAAGATATTCAGAGGATGAGAAATATGAATTCGGTGTTTATTCTATACTTCTATCAACTTCTATACTAATATTATAAAGAGGTAAAGTTTGTGTGTTTGTATATTTGTTAAATTGTAAGGGTTAATCTCGGGATCTACTGAACCGATTTTAAAAACTCTTTCACCCCACGTCATTCGTGAGTGTCATAGCCTATATATTTTATTCGAAAACTGGAATTTACACCCGGGCGAAGCCGAGTAGTAAGGATAATAAAATTGTTACGGTGTTCTACGGTTAAAGGTGTTCGTAAACTTATGCTTGTGAAAGAAAATCGAGCAAACATCGCTACGGACGTTTTGACGATCTTGATTTCGTATGGGCATGCAATTCAAATATAATGTAAATTGATATTGAATTGAAAAACAAATAATCACTCTTACAAATTTAATGCTAAGAATATTCTTCACGAAGGTGGCAGAATTGATGGTCGGCTCGATAAATACGCGAAGCAAATCTACTGTCCGTTCGCTAGAATGCTCGCCAGAACGCTTGATATATTGCTCGCTAGAACGCTCGCGTATATTTTTCTGTAATTTAACATAACCATTCTCTTTTCTTATCTTGTTGATAATAGGCTTGCGTTTGACCACAATCTCACCTGTTGTTTAGCGATGATGTGGTCGACGGTGGAGCACGCTAGCGTAGTTTATCAGTTACCATTGTAAAAACTTGTGTCCGCAAGGTCAGGAGATCGAATCCATTGCACAAAAGACACGGCCTGCAGAATTACTATTAGAACGTGTAATTACGAGGGCCGTAAAACAAATAAATTGCGAAATTATAAGAGAAAAATTGTTAAAAGTGATTATTTGACTAGAAGGTCAATTCTTAAGATAAATAATGTATTGTATAGGTATATGATACGCAGTTTTTCGGACATCATCAAAATTTAAATTTATTTTGTACAGTCAGCAAAAAAATAGAGCAGATTTCGACTTCATCTTGCATAAAGTACCTACCCACCTATTTGAATTTGGGTGTTAAGGGTCCGTTCACACAGACCGGCTCGGAGAGGAGAGCAGATTCTTATCACGTTGAAAACAGTTTTTAGTATTTGTAGTAAGGTTCATTTTTGCATCTGCACTGCTTTTGTCATTATGAAAATCATTTGTCAGTGTGAAAAGAAAAATGCGCGCCGATGCTCTCCGAGCCGGTCTGTGTGAACGGGCCCTTAAGATCCTATCGAGCCAACTTGCTACACCTTAAGGTAGTCGCTCCCATAAAAGGCATACAAGCTAAATTAAAGGGAGAAAGAGTAAGTGAACCCTTTTTTCGTGCATCCCCCCGTAGGTATACCCTCCGCCGACCAACGGAGATGGACTCTTGAACCAACTAAAAACACACGCAGTTTCGAGTCTTCGTACGGCGAGATGTATGGTGGCCTACTTCTGCTAGGGTAATAGGTGAATTCACTTATGAACACCAGGACTGAGGCTGCCCGCTGCTTATGCGTATTTGTACCAATTGCGTGTAAAAATACCTACGATTTGTACGAAACAGTTCACAGCGCAGGTGCCTGCGTGCGTGCAGACGCATAAGGTAGCGGACATAATTACATTACATGCACGCCATATATATATAAATTCATAAAACATTCGTCTCGGAAGATTTTTGCAATAAAATGTGGCATTTCGTTTAAGGATAACTTTGCGAAATGCGAACATAAAATTATGCAAAAGCATTATATCGGTATATTAGTAACGCCTACTCAGAATAAACAGACTTACACGCTTAATATACGAGTATTAGGACTATGCAAATGCTGTAATATAACCTTCATATTACTTAAAGATCGCATAAACTGAAGGTAGTTTATCCTAACAGCTGGTAAAGCCAGATGAATGAATTTCGAAGCGTTTATCTATAACTAGCTGTGCTCTGCGGCTTTGCCCATGACATGCTTCGATCCTCGTGCCACCCATTTAAACCATACTTACAAATCATCATTCTCTGAACCTTTTTTCCCAACTCAGCTTTCCAATCTAACTGTGATGCGGCTGAACTTCGATATTTTCCGTGGAGCGACTGCCATCTGACCTCCACAACCATTGGTCATTATGACCAATGGCGATATCGAAGTTCCAAGTTAGACTGGTTGGACTTTTGTGGGCTCCAACTACCCGTAACGACTGCCATAGATGTTTGTATGGCAACCGGGACCGACGGCTTAACGTGCTCTCCGAGGCACTAATAAACCTGCGATAAATACACACATAACTTCGAAAAGCATCGAAAAGTCATTGGTGTGTGCCATGGTGAACCTGGGATCGAACCCGAGACCTCGTCTCAGCAGTCCATTACCCAAACCACTAGGCTATTTAAACCATACTTACATACCCGTAATTTATTGGTTTCAAAATGAAGTACCTAGCTGATGCTCGCAGCTCCGACCGCGTTGAGTTCTGTTATCGTTTTTTGATCATACCTCTTCTACTTAACCAATTGCAATATAATATACGTCAGATTGTTAGATTTTAAGTCTAACCAAGACCTAGAAAAGTTTCAAAATAAAGAAAGAAGAAAAGAAGAAAGCGGGGCGTGAAAAAGCATTTGATCAGGTTGTCAAGATGAGGGCCACCATTATGGCACTGTCGGTGTATGTAATAGGGACCACCTTCCTGAAATTTTACCTTTATCTTACCATCAGGTGAGGTGAAGTCATATTGACGTGACCGACATAAAAAAAAGAATTTGTTCACATTCAAAATACCCAACTTCAGAAACTTTCACATTTATAATATTATATAGTAGCATTATAATGTAAAGATTCCGACGAGTTCTTTAAGCGGGGCGTGAAAAGGCAAAATCTGTCTAGGCCGTCAAGGTAAGGAAAGCCATTTTGAGACGAATATATAGAATGGCAGCCTATATCCTCTAGATTTTACCCTAGCTTCTTACCATTCAGCGGGGTAAAGTCTAAATATAATAAAAAATAGTTTGTAACTTTTTTAGTGTTCAGTAACTTCTGTGAACGACTGTACTTGTCCTCAGTCTATCAACTAACAACTCAGAGACCTAAATTTCACTCAACCTGCACCAAGTGCCTCATATTATTATCCATAAACGAATGTTGCCAATCCTACGAGATACCGACCCCGTTTACTTAAGTAGTCTTATGTAATCGTTGAAAGACAGACGATGTGAGTTACTTACCTTTTTAACTGAATGTTTAATAGGTATATGATTGGTTTTGATTACGACAATGTGGATAACCGCGGTAGCCTAGTGGTCTGGGTAATGGACTGCTGAGACGAGGTCTCGGGTTCGATCCCAGGTTCACCATGGCACACACCAATGACTTTTCGATGCTTTTCGAAGTTATGTGTGTATTTATCGCAGGTTTATAAGTGCCCGGTTAATGGCATTGGGACATAAACATAAACTGGCGAAATGTGGGTGCTTGCACCTCTGCCTACCCCTTCGGGCATAGGCGTGAGTTTATGTATGTATGTATGCAATGTGGATCAGAAAGTGTCAGCAGTTTAGTGGTTAAGGAGTCGGTATTACGATTGGGAGGTCCCGGGTTTGAGTACTGCTAAAAACGAATCGAGGAAATTCGAGCTGTCTTAATTAAAAACATGAGCTGACAAAATTTGAATAATCCTATTTATGAACACGAACTGAAAAACTCAACCTAGCCCACTTAGAAACACGAGCTTTTTTATACATCTTAGGTGGCAGAGAAGCACACGACCCTCCTGATGAGAAGTGGTCACCGTGGCCTATGGACGTGTGCAACACCTGAGGCGTCACACTCGCGCTGCCAACCCTGGAGGACGGGTTGGGGGGAGGGAAATGGGAGAGGGGGGGTTGGAGAGGGTGGTTGAGAGAGTTTCTGTGAGATTCTGCTACCCTACTTACCGCCGCCGGGAACACAACACGATGGGTATTATGGCCGCGGTGTTCTGTCGGTCAAAACTGTTAAAACTCGAGCAATCCTACTTAAAAACGCATTACTTTATCAATGCATGCGTGTTTAACAACCAAGTTCAGACAGTAGCTTACAAATATTTATGTAATATATTGGAGGTCAGACACGTATAAATAGATACATAATTATTCGCTAGGCGGACGCAAAATGGCTACAGATAATACGTTGGTTGAATGCCAATCGTGTATGTGGGAATTTTAACTGTTTTGCATAGCATTGTTATGAATCTATGCTTAGGACTTCTTGTTTATTTGTTTCCGGTTATCTATGATTACTTGTGACAGCTCATCAAAGACTAACTTAATTTTCTTAAGTTATAGAAACGGGGCTTTTGGTTTGACACTTTTCTAAAAAAGAATCACCCTTGGTGGCATCAATTCCATCAAGAACCAAGCGGTTCGGTGCCTCTTTTTTATTTGCCGCACCATAAAGACTTGGAATTATTTACCAGAGCATGTGTTTCCTTCCTCCTATAGTCCCGGGGCCTTTAAGTGGGGTGTGAAAAAGCATTTGATGAGGCCGTCAAGCTGAGGGCCGCCACTGTAGCACTACCGGTGTATGTGGTGGTGACCCCAGTCCTGAGACTTTCCCTTTAGCTTACCATCAGGCGAGGTAAAGTCATTTTGACGTGTCCTATATAAAAAAAAACAATCCTCAAAGTCTGATAGGAGAGGAGCCGGTGATCGATCTCCAATCTCCACCCACCTGATGAGCAGATGGGATATTTTTTTTTTCATTTATTAACATCTCTATGATGACTTGTCTAGCAAAGTGTTCGTGATCGATCTTCACCAGCTCTTAGACTAGAAGACAGGTTTTATCCCATGACTCTTTGTTAAATTCATTCAGTAACCCAATTTTGTTGTATCATTGTCAAGACGACCTTAACAAGGCCACTGATAGCGCGGTTAAGATGGCAGAATTTTATGCCCGAATAATTTGAAGAGGTGAATCATTGACATGAAAGAAGAAAAAGTATACCCAAACTTTGCTCATAGTTTGCATAATTTGTAGGTAATGGGCAGTATATTCTTAAAGTTATTAAAGTTATACTACAATAGGAAACGCTATTTTTAATTGCTATATGACGTCATTAAAATGACATCAGTTTTTGACACGGCAAATATCAAATCGGCATCTCGATTCCACAAGTTATATTATAATAATGCATTGGTGCGCAAGATCCCTTGTGCGCCTGAGTATGGAGCCTAATATATTATAGTATTGGCGTTGGCGTTGATAGACTTGAGGATTATTGAATTTGTTGAACTGTCAAAAACAAAACCCAACATTGCCACGAACAATTCCACGATAATTCTTGCGAAAGCTCTAGTCTAGTCGATACTCGTCGAATATTCTTCACGAAGACCGTCAGAATTGACGGTTGAATCGGCAAAAAGCACAAAGCAAATTGACTGTCCGTTCGCTAGAATGCTCGCCAGAATGCTCGATAGAATGCTCGCTAAAACGCTCTCGTTTATTTTTCTTTAATGAGACTTTTGCAAGAATATTAATTACAAGTCAATGATCCAGTTTATCAGTAATCAGCACCTTTTAAATTAAAAGGGTCAAGTTGTAAGCCAACCAGGCTTCAAGATATAGAGTCTATACTGAGTACGAAACCTGTATTACAGATATCCAGGCACCCAGTTTGGTTACAAACACTATAACCTTGTTTTACACTTTTATTGCCAGTTAAAAAAACTATTAATGATTCACAGAAAACTGGTACAACAGGGATCAACACTATCATCACAACTTGTTTAAAAAAACATTATAATAAGTAGCCGTCTTTTAAACTGCCTTGTCTATATGCAACCTTGAAAATAATATAATTGTCGCCACCTCTCATATTCAAACCTGTTTGATTGTATCTACAGATAAATCGATATTTTAAAATTAAACCTATTAACTTTGAGATGTTGAAAAAAGAGTGAATGTAGGAAACTGTGGGTAGGGAGGGTATAATATTATAAACCAACATCATCTTCCGAGCCTTTTCCCAACTGAGTTGGGGTTGGTATTTCGATCCAACGTGTTTCCTTCCTTCTACAGTCCCGGGTCCTTTAAGCGGGGCGTGAAAAAGCATTTGATGAGGCCGTCAAGCTGAGGGCTGCCACTATAGCACTATGGTGTATGTGGTGATGGCCTTACTTTTAGCTTACCATCAGGCAATGGGAAGTCATTTTGACGTGTGCTATATAAAAAAAACTATGAAGCCATGAAAGCCATTGCCATTATGAACATCTATGGCAGTCATTATGGGTAGTTCGAGCCCTAAAAAGTCCGTCAACTGGTTTAGCCACAGAATTTTGATATCGCCAATCGGTTGTAGAGGTCAGATGGCAGTCACTTCACCTAAAATATCAAAGTACGCCGCTTCGTAATTAGACTGAAAGTTGACCCAAACTGAATTGAGAAAAAGCATCGTAATGACACAATATTATACAACGAAGATCCAAAACCAGGTACATCATTACACAAACAGGTTATATATTTGGCGAAAAACCAGTAACCTTTCTATGACCTTGTCCAGTTGGTTGACGACTGGTTTGTAGAATATGTGAATTTAATATCAGTCGGATATGGAATAGACCAGTGCCGATAGCTATGAAAATGGTAAAAAGTAAAAGAAATTTATAGTAGGATGAAACCTGTTGTAAAAGGAAGAGAATATAATAAAAATGATAGGAAAAATAAATTACGGGCGATCTGAGCTCGGGAAGGGTGGAGGGGGGTGAGTTTTAAGGGTAAAAACGGTTTATCTCGATTTCCGGCAAAACTACAAGTCCTATGGAAAAAAGTTAAATGACAAAGTTGTAGGTAATAAAGAGACCTACAACTTTTCATTTACACTTTTTTCACATAACCTCAAAAAGTATGCGAAAAATTCAAATAATCAAGTTTTTGGTTTTTTATTTTTATCTTAAGCAAAACAAATTTGTTTTCCACGAAATTTGGTGAAAACTTAGCTTTTTATGTCCCAAAGACACTGTAATTTTTTTGATTTGAAATACTCTTTTTTTCAGCTTATTTTGACTAAATATCAAAAAACCACCCCAATTTTCAATCGAAAAATCTCACGTCAAAATATCAGCTTTTTAAAAAAAGTCAAAAAGTTTTTTGTTCTTTGAAATCTCTTCTTTCTGATAATGTAAAAATATATATACATTACTATGGTAAATGTTCTCAGAAAATGCAAAGAAGAAAAACTTGAATTCGAAATTAACATTTTTGTATTTAGTCATTTCCTCGTTGAGGTGGGATGAAAAGTTACATGTTGCACTATAACTTCATGATTGCACTCGAGTGCAAAGATTTTTCACCTTGTGCACTTTTGATTCCCTCGCTAAAGCTCAGGGTTCTATTTTGTGATTATTGTATTTAGTCATTTCCTCGCTGAGGTGGGATGAAAAGTTACGTGTTGCACTATAGCTTCATAGTTACACTCGAGTGCAAAGATTTTTCACCTTGCGCACTTTTGATTCCCTCGTTAAAGATCTGGGTTAATTTTTAGAACCCTTCGCGTGCTCAGTTTTGATGACCGAGCAAGCGAAGGGTTCATAATTTGAATCACGAGCGCAGCGAGCGATTCACAAAATAGAACCCTGAGCTTTAGCGAGGGAATCAAAAGAGCACAAGGTGAAAAATCTTTGCACTCGAGTGCAACCATGAAGTTATAGTGCAACATGTAACTTTTCATCCCACCTCAACGAGGAAATGACTAAATACAAAAATGTTAATTTCGAATTCGAGTTTTTCTTCTTTGCATTTTCTGAGAACATTTACCATAGCAATGTATATATATTTTTACATTATCAGAAAGAAGAGATTTCAAAGAACAAAAAACTCTTTGACTTTTTTTAAAAAGCTGATATTTTGACGTGAGATTTTTCGATTGAAAATTGGGGTGGTTTTTCGATATTTAGTCAAAATAAGCTGAAAAAAAGAGTATTTCAAATCAAAAAAATTACAGTGTCTTTGGGACATAAAAAGCTAAGTTTTCACCAAATTTCGTGGAAAACAAATTTGTTTTGCTTAAGATAAAAATAAAAAACCAAAAACTTGATTATTTGAATTTTTCGCATACTTTTTGAGGTTATGTGAAAAAAGTGTAAATAAAAAAGTTGTAGGTCTCTTTATTACCTACAACTTTGTCATTTAACTTTTTTCCATAGGACTTGTAGTTTTGCCGGAAATCGAGATAAACCGTTTTTACCCTTAAAACTCACCCCCCTCCCCCCTTCCCGAGCTCAGATCGCCCGTAATTTATTTTTCCTATCATTTTTATTATATTCTCTTCCTTTTACAACAGGTTTCATCCTACTATAAATTTATTTTGTCTCAAAGTCTATCGGCACTGGTCTAGAAGGACAAGATTGGTGACACAAAAACATTTACGCGTAATAGGCCTCAATATCTTTGATGGTGATGAATACTTAATTGAGTGATATAATCGATGGTGTTTTATGGCTTTATTTCATCACCAGAAATAAACCGGGGCATATAAAAGCATCTGAGGGTCAATTCACGTAATATGTTCAAAAATCAGCTCCGATCTCTACTCAATCTCACAAATATCTAAAAGTATTCTTGTAACAAAGTTTATTGCAGACTATAAAATAAGAAAGGTGAAATAAATAGTGAAAAAATCTTTTTTAAGTTAAACGGTTTCAAATTGTAAGTATTGTCATCAGAACTAAAGACTTCTGCCAAATATCAGACGAATCAGACAACTGGAAGGGGGTCAAATTTCAATTACTAGATTTGACCTAAACAAACAGGTCAAGTTAAATAAAACCGTTTAAAAGGACAAGTTTTTGTTACACTTTGTAATTGATAGGTAGGTATTGCAATTTGAGCTGAAACGTAATTTTTTCGTATATGCGTTAAGTTTGATACTTGTAAAATCGAGATATGATCGGAACTGATTTTTGCAAAATACTTTTTTACGAGAATTGCCCGCCCCACTTTACTTGTACTTTCTGGCCCAGTGTCCGCTCTACTACTCTTGCTCTTGACTCTGGAGCGACTACCATATGACCTTCCAACACTGAGAGGAAAACCTACGCCAGAGTCTCGTCTGTTAATTAGCAGATATACTAGCTAACTGGGGACATTGACTTGGGTCCTAAAGATAAATCAACATAAGAACTACGAGTACATGACTTTAAAAGGTTCATTTTCAAATATTACCATAAAAAGCGTTCCTGAGTCCCTATGTTGACCCTTCAATAGTTAAACAATAGGGGGACGTGACGTCACATCCTGTGCCGGCTGCGTACGCGCACGTCACGAATTTTGGAAGGAAATCGACTCGGACAGACATAATTTATGCAGTTAGAGTTACGGTCTGTGGGTTTTGTTTTATTGATATGGCTATTGCGGCGTCTTTGAGTGCAGTAAAAATATAGACTGATGTTTCTTTGCCATCGCGAGTTGGATTTTAATCTAGAAATTGAAGAAACTAAATTATGCGTAGTGCAATTTTTGCGTATCACTGCTGCAAATTAAAAGAAAATCAACGACAAATCAATTAATGGAGGTAGGACACGACGGTATCCCCGTCCGGATATAGCTGTCCGATAGTACCTCCACCCTACAGAAGACTGCGGCCATAGTAACCATAATTCTGTATTCCCAGTGGTAAGTAGGGTAGCCAGAGCTCACTGGATGGATTCTGTACTTTCAGAGGAGAGACCAAACTCTCCTGCGTTGTCAGCACAGATACCTACTTCCTAACCACCCCCAACCATACGTTCGGGAGCGCGAGTATATTGCAAGTATCCCTCCTCCCCCCACCCCTTCCTAGCCTCCCCGCCCCTTCCCAGCCTTCCCCCTTTTCCTTTAGGGTTTGGAAGAGGCTGCAAGGTTCGGGAGACGCTGCAAGGTTCGGGAGAGGCTGCAAGGTTCGGGAGAGGCTGCACAGAGCTCTCCCGGACGGCGGCGGGCGCGGCCGCCGAGGATGTCTGAGGTCTAACGACCTCCGTCTTCCATGAGCGCTGGCCTGGGGGTGACGGGTGGAGCCACCTGTCATCCTAGTAGAAGCAGGCCGAGGCGGCGGCGCGCCAAAGCGCGCCCCCCCCCCCCCCCCCTATTCCGGGGGCATGACGGGAACCACGCGGTTCCCAAACCCGAGGGGCCATCTCGAATCCGGAGATGGCCCGGGTCAAGCCGGGGTGCGAGAGAAATGCTCTTTGGGCCACCTTACACCCTGGCCTGCCCTGCTGGCCGCGGGGTGGGTATACATGAGGATTTCCGCACGGAAAAAAAAGGGTAGGCAGCGCGTGTGCGTGCGACACCCTTAGTGTTGCACACGTTCATAGGCCACGGTGACCGCTTCTCATCAGGTGGGCCGTGTGCTTGTCTGCCACCTATGTAGTATAAAAAAAAGAGATACTATAAAGTCATGCAATTTTCCTAAGAAAAATGTATACAATATTCATCACAGTTCGCAATCAAAATAATGACGTAAGCGAGCAACTTCTATGGATGACAAGACCTTGTTCTCGTAAACAATTCTCGCAAGCCTCGCAACGATTGCTCAGGCGCATAAGTAAAAATCCTTGTGCCGCCAACTCAGTATTAATTATTTCATACTCGATAGTTGTTCGGACAAAGATCAACAAATTAACGTTTATAAATGCTGTATCATGTTTTTTATAAGATGTGATCATATAAAAATACTAGCCTATGCCGGCGGCTCCACCCGCGTGCACATAGGTTTCGCATTTTTTGATTATATCTCCGGTTCTACTCAACCGATTGTGATCAAAATATGCGCAAGGTTCTAAGTCTGACCAAGAGCTTTCAAATAAAAAAAAGCATCAAAATCCTCATCTGTAAGATTTTTATTCTGACTAATACCTTTCAAACAAAACTATCGCATTAAAATCGGTTCAGTATTTTTTGCATCCATCGCGAACAGACAGACAAGAATTCCAAAAAAAATATTTTTATAGGTAGGTATTCAAAATTGTTCATTTAAGATAACCAAGTTTTTTCAAGTACCTATCTTTAGTGTACCTACAGACACTGCTATTTCACAATTTTATAACAGTTTATATATATAATAGATGATATAACATTCATAAAAATACGATACTGACCACAGAGCTATAAAAAAAGAAATAAAAAAGCACATCGTTCGGTTATAAAAGAGGGTCGCCACTGTAGCACTACCGGTGTATGTGGTGGTGGCCCCAGTCCTGAGACTTTGCCTTTCGCTTACCATCAGGCGAGGTGGAGTCATTTTGACGTGTCCTATATAAAAAAAAAAACATAAAACCTTCAATTTTCTAACCAGTTTATTTCTTCTCTTTCAGGAGGACGGAACAGTGGAGTACTACAACAATTTGATCGTACAACCCCACCTCAGGCTCGTCACCGGCCAGGGCCGAGGGTACCACGTCAGCTGCAGATACAGGCGGAGGGACCTCACGCACTTCCATCTGTACAGGCCTAGGGCAGATCGGTTGACCAACTCGTTGAACGACGACTTGAACGACAGGTAAGTACTTTAGTCTATCACGCACTCAACAATTCTATACTTCAGCTTGATAGCCTCAATATAGAAGAAACGCTTTTATGGCCCGCTAAAGGACCTGAGAGTCCTGAGTCCTTTAAGCGGTTGGGATTATAGGACGATGAATGACATTATCCCCTCAGTATTTTTCTCAACTCAGGCTCGGCTTTTCGGCCTAACTATAATATTGCAGAACTTCTCCACAATTACTGTAGATAGACCAGTCGTCAGACTTTTTAGGGCTCCAAAACTACCCGTAACAACTGCCATAGATGTTCGTAAGGCAACTCGGTCAACGTCTAAATTTTCGAGGCTTTTTGTAACCAAAAGAGGATTTCGTACTCATTAGCGATAGACATCTTACTTATATGCGAAGCCCTTTTCTACAAACGCCAAATCATCATAGAGCCATTTAAACAATGGGTCATTTGATCAATGGGCCAAAAAGAATACCTTTTTTGAAATTTGAGAGATCGATATAAAATCGGGACTAGTCTGAAACTGATTTTTGAACATTTTTTTACGATATTGGCGTTCTATGATAACAAGTAAAAATGTATATTATTCGAATTTGTATTATCGTATAGTACCTATATAATGTAAGAAGTTAAGTTTCCTTTTCATTTTAACTACTTGGAAACGCTTATGGCCCAGCTCGCGCTCCGAGCGGCGACGCGCGCGGTTTTATTCACGATATACAATTATTGACCGTATATCAAGAAAATTAAGGTTCATATTAAATTGTTGACTTAAAATGCTCTCCACCGCGCCTCCAGCGGTGTGCGCTGGGCCTATAGCGTTATTATAATCAGCTATTTCTAAATTAAAACGTGTCACTTGGGTGGTCGAGTGCGGAGGTTACCATGAAGGCAGGGTGTGTCGTAAATAAACCGTTCGCTTATAAACGTACGTTATACGTCCGTCAGTGGACGGCGAATTCGACAAGGTTAAGATAATTTATATAGGCCAGTGTTTCCCAAGCAAGCCACGGTAGCCTAGTGGTCTGGGTAATGGACTGCTGAGACGAGGTCTCGGGTTCGATCCCAGGTTCACCCGCACACCAATGACTTTTCGATGCTTTTCGAAGTTATGTTTGTATTTATCGCAGGTTTATAAGTGCCCGGTTAATGGCAATAGGCTCGCCACCTATTACATTGGGACCTAAACATAAACTGGCGAAATGTGGGTGCTAGCACCTCTGCCTACCCCTTCGGGGATAAAGGCGTGAGTTTGTTATGTGTTTCCCAAATGAGTGAATTAGACCCCGCCAAGATCTTCGGGACCCCAACTTACCTCAATGCTAGTAGCGGTATACCTACTGATTAACGGATGAGACTGTGGTGCAGGCTTTCCTGACGGTGTGGAGAGGTTAGATGGCAGTCGATCCAATCAAAGTCAAGATAAGCCAAATGGACAGCAGAAAAAAATAAAAGCACCCCGGGAGTGTTGTTTGTTTGTTCAAACAGCTTATCTAGTAATATCCGTTCATAGGCCACGGTGACCGCTTCCCATCAGGTGGGCCGTATGCTTGTCTGCCACCTACGTAGTATAAAAAAAAATATCCTACTTATCTTACTAAAGTCATGAAATGAAAGTTTGCGGGTATGAATGTATGGATGTTTGTTACAAGGTCTTTTCTTTGTTCTGTGTTTGTTACTGAATCACGCTGTAATGACTTAACGGATCTGGCTGAAATTTGGTACTGGGATAGATTATAATCAAAATTTTTCTCCCGGGAATGTGTTTCCACAGGTTCCAGAATCGGGATTAGATTTCCATGTAGGCGAAACCACATGCAACAGTTAGTAGGTACCTACATAAAAATAATTGGCTAGGGCGTACTAAAGTTTTAGAAACGCTGGTATAGCTTATAGTTCGTCGTGTGTTTAAATTTCCATAGCTAACGGTAATCGTAATGAAAATTTTACTTAGAATTTAACCTATGCTAATTTATCTCGTAAATTACCTATGTAGCATGTATGCATGGTAGGTAGGTATAATTAAATTTCTTCATTGCATTGACCATGGTTTATCTATGAAACGAGACACGGGACAATCGTTACATAGGTACCTACTTAGAATAAAGTTGCATGTGATTATGAATCAGAATTGTATGTATTTTTGTCGCGAACATTAATGTTAATTAATAATGCTTTAAATGTGGATAGAATGAGTGTGTGAGTGATATATAGGTATCTCTAAAGTAGAGATTCTTTAGATGTATCTTTATTTTGATGGTAAGATCAAGGAAAATGTATAACAAAACTAACTGACCCGGCAAACGTTTTTTATTTTAAGGGTGAACAACCCTTATCACTTATGGGTATGGAAAATAGATAGTAGCCGATTCTCAGACCTACTGAATATGCATATAAAATTTGGTAAAAATCGGTAAAGCCGTTTCGGAGGAGTAGTACGGTAACTAACATTGTGAAATTTTAATGGAAATTTTATATTTAAGATAACAGGTAGGTACTTAATTATTATAGGCAAAGTAAAAGGGGGGGGGGGGAATAAGGTGGGGAGGCGGACACTATACACCCCCAAAACAACCCGACGAGCCTCAAATACGATTGATGATTGTTATTTTTTTCTAATATTCGTATGTGTCATGTTTCCAGTGAGGAATTCGACGAAGACTCCGGCCTGTTGCCATCCGTGTCCATGAAGATTTTCAAAGGAGACCCTGAAGATGAACAAGTGAGTCGTTATAATATTCCAACATGGTTGATGCCAGCTATCATTTCACCAAGTCATTATCATCTTAGTACCTATAGACTAGCTGATGCCCGCGGCTCGACTCGCCTCGCGTCAACGCGCAATTGCATTTAAACATACCTTTGTAATAAAAAAAACCTGCATCACAATCCGTTCAGTGGTTTTTGGGTTGAATTGGTGTCGCCTCGGGTAAACGTGCTCAGGGTAGCCGCGTTTCCCCGTTGAATGCTTAGGCCCGCTTTGGGACACATTTTGGGCCTGATATTGACTCGAACGTGTGTTCCGTCTTGCACTCCGGGGCCAAATTGTCCACAGCGTCGCTCCAAGACGTGTATATCGGAGAAAGGAATTGCCCAGTTTGACCTTTATGTTTGTCCGTAATTATTTCGCAGTTTATGGCAGCGTAGGTTTTTGAATTTAATTAAGATCTTTTTTTTTCGTGCAGCAATCTCCACGGATACCAAGGTTGGAGGGGTGTTTTGGGGGGTGGAGGGTTGTGAGCTATGGCTATCCTGCTTACCACCGGGAACCCAACACGATAGCTATTATGGCCGCGGTGTTCTGTAGGGCGGAGGTACTACCCCAGTCAGACTGCTCATTTCGGACGGGAAATATCGTCGTATCGTGTCCTACCTCCATGAAAATACTGTCAGTCATTGATCCTATAATTAAATTATCAAATCTAATAAGCATTGTTATATTTCAGGTGGCGTCCAATGTACGGATCGGCGATACCCTGAGTTTAGTAGTATCCTTGGAGAAGCAGCGACAGTTCGGCCTGCTGGTGTCCGAGTGCTCCGTGAGGGATGGCCTGGGCTGGGCCGAGCAGAGCTTGATCGCTGATGATGGGTAAGAAGACAGTGAGCTTCGTGGTTGAGTTGGCCTTAAAATTGAGAGGCTCCGGGGTCGAATCCTGGATTTACACTATCGACGTGAACCCACTTCTAACACAGGCAATTTAGATTAGGTGGAGAGCAATACTAGTACCTAATTTCGTTTACTAGTAGGTAGGTAGGTACATTACATAGATAGTACATTATCTAACCTTTAAAAATGCTTTTAAGTATGAATTGTCACACACCCATCTAGACACAGTCACAACAGGGTGCACACATACAAAATAATGTGTATCATTTTTTACAAAATTGCCTTGAAAAAAAACAATTTTGCAAAAAAAAAACAATAAAAATAAATGAAAACAAAATGTTGCTCATGATAATGGAAACGAAACAAAAATGATCGTAATATTAAAAAAATAATCTGAAAATAGGTAACTACACATATTCACGCACACTACAAGATCTAGGTAAATACGAATAGGCACACTGTTTCCTCATTCAAACAAACAGACAGACAAAAATTGCTTTTTGTTATATATATGTATCGTGTTATTCAAAACCTGTTATTTTAATATTACAATGAATGACCTTTGTTAATATAGGTAGGTAGGTACTATACATACATACCTACAATTTTATTATGTGGCACTGATCAAATCAGCCATATTGTTCCTTCGCAGCTGTCCGTTAGATGGAGAGATAATGGGCATGTTCCAGTACTCCAGCGACAAACAAAACGCACGCGTCTCCTTCCCCGCACACAAGTTCCCGTACACGGCCAGCGTCTACTACACCTGCGAAGTCAAGCTTTGTGACTTGAATCATCCTACAGATTGCGTAAGTGCATCATTGGATTCTAAAAAACTGCTAGCCTAGAATCGCAGCCATTGCTTTTGAAATTTTTCATTAAAATAAAAATCAAATTCACCTCGCCTTATGGTAAGATAAAGGAATGGGGCCTTCAGGCTCAGCATGGCGGCCTCATCAAATGCTTTTTCACACCCCGCTTATAGCACCCGGGACTATAGGAAGAAAACACGTGCGCCTGGTAAAGGAATTCAGATCTTGTCCGTATTATTACAGCATTCAATAGGGCTGCGGCTAATAAGGAACGAATTCTGGAAAGTAATAACATACCTACTATAAATTCAAGAAAAGTTCTCAATGTAAACAAAAAATATCGCAATAAAATTAATACAGGAGCTGACGGCATTTATATGAGCAAAAAGTTACCTACCTATTTGAATATTGAAGAATGGCAGATTTTTCGCTACAATGTCTGTCAGGTGTTCGTGTACCGTGTAATTGCGATCAAATTGTAGCAATCTTCCTTTAATAGTCTATAATTAAATCAAAATTGACTTGAGAGCGGTAAGATTGAGTGCGCTTAATGTTATAGTACAAACGAACTTTCACTGCGAAATTGTGGACTTTACTGGATTCTCAGACTCTCTACGTCGCAATCTCGAAACTATCAAGTTAGCAGTCTATTTTTTTTTTTAATTACTGAGGTACAAGAAATAAACTATACCACGATTTTTAATTCTAGGCAAGAAAATGACAAGTGCAATTACTGTCACTGATACAAAAAAGGGTGACCCGCTACAATAGTGACGTTCGGCAATCAATAGACTAGACACTTTAGTCATTCTGTATTTTTATCAGTGCATGAACCTCTTTGCTATTTATTCTCGCCTAGTACGTTACACGACGGAAATATTTTTTTTAGAATTTTATCAGTTAAAGAACCTCAACGTAGTTTTATTTATCTTGCAATTTTTCCATATTTTCTCACCGTATAATTCTTCTCTGGACTTCCACGAATATTTCAAGACTAAAATTAGCCAAATCGGGTCAGCTGTTTTTTAGTTTTAGCGGACTAACGAACAGCAATTGATTTTTACATAATATATATAGATTTAATTACTTACTGTGTATGTTTTCTGTTTAATAATTACCGTAAATTACATATTTTTATTTATATAAACGCGGTTTGATATTTAATAATAAGAATTATAATCTCGACTCACGACTAACTTATAATTGTAAAACTCGATTCAACTACATCACTATTTATTTGATACAAAAAACCTGCAACACTGGAAATGTCATTTTCTTGCCTAGAATTAAAAATCGTGGTATAGTACGGTATATACTTATCACTCATGGGGGTCATCTCGAAACCGGAGATGAGTTTTTTTCGTGCGAATTCCTTCTCGTGCCACCCCTGTTGGCTATCAGGGGTGGCTATATCGAATCGACTGAAACAACACGTCGTTTTGGGTCTACACACATCGAGGCATAAAGTGGTCGGCCGTGGTCCCATATGTACTAGTTACATAAAATATTTTAAACATTTCCAGGAACCATGTTCGCACAAGCGTCGTGTGCGGCGTGATGACGAAGGCATGCCAGCGACTGTCGAGGTATTCAAAGGGCTGTACGTGAACGAAGCAGACTCGCCCGATGGTGATGAAGTTACCAGCGAGAAGGTAATGTCTGATACAGAGCTTGGACCTGAGCAAAATGCGCAAGGCGCACCCCTTTTCTCTCCCTGGGTGACGTGGGGACGAAAAGATAAACCTGTTCATAATTAAATAGCGATCAAATAGCACCCACCCGTTCCAAATTTCTTCACTATGATTAAAATATCACTTCATACTATATTCCTTACATCGCGTCCTACTTCATATAGATTTAGATCAGACCCCAAGACGTAGGTATATATCGGAGAATTGCGAATATCTACGACATGTCCTGCGTAGTTAATTGGTCAGAGCATTCCTCCTGTAAGGGATTGGTCGCGGGTTCAAGTCCCGTCCTGGGTTTTCTCTTTTTTCGATCTAAACCTACACCACATAATAATTTTCATTGTATATTAGGTCTAAATGTAGGACTTATTGTACACTGTTATTGACTTAGGGGTGGTCTTATCGCTAATATTGATAAAATATCTTTCTAAATATCCTGTTCATTTTCTCCAGCTAATTTTACTTCCACGTCTACTTACATAATAAAAAAATTACCAACTACAGAAAGACGACGAAATTTGCATTTCATCGAGAAACTTCGCAATTGGCATCAGCATAGCGGGTATCATTCTGATGATCTGCGTCATCGCAGCCATTGCCTTCATCCTGGCGAGAAGACGAAACCCTAAGACTTACTCGAGGACCGGTAGCTCACTATACAGCGGGCCTTACACGAACACTGGGTACTCGCATACAAGTTAAAGTGTAATTATTTTGGTACAATTTTTACACATGACACACACTGGGAAAAAAAAGTCATCGAAAAAAAACACATCGATTTAAATTATTATAAAAAAGTGCCAAATGGCAATAAAATTTAATGATCCCAGCTCCTCGACTAGTGTGTGTATGTGCCATGTGCCATTTTATATTGGACTTACAAAGTTTTATTGGTTTCTAAAACATCGAATTTTTATTGTATAAAACGAAATAAGGTATAAAAATGGTACAAATTTTTTGCCTTTTTGAGTGAGAAAATATAATTTTCATTTTATGTTGAGAGTGATTTAGTTATGTGTGTGTTCGTAATCACAACTTTTGAGTCATATTTTAGTTGATAATGTTTTAGTGTATTACCTACCACTTGTATTAGATTTTACCATTACATAATTTTGTAAAGGAGTGCAACGATGTCAAAATATTTTATATTGCAATATAATTTAAACACTCCATGAAAACTTAGAAATAGAAATTATTAAAATATGATTTTAAAACAAGTAAAAAGTCAATTTGAAACCCAGTGAAAGTTTCTAGCCACATTTCTAAATTCCCAGAAACAAAAGATCCTAGCCATATTTAAAAATTCGCAGGAACAATTGAAATTCTTTGCAAAATTTCCAAAAATCCCTAGAAATAATTGAGTTTTCGGACTCAAAAAATTTTTCAAGCTCAAGTTTTTTGAATTACTATTTTTTAAATGTTTTAAAACCATATGTTTATATTAAAGCAATTACTATTGTGATAATTTGTCCTGTCTTTCAATTTTAAATATCAATACATTAATAAATATAAGGTTATTTACTATTAATAAAATAATACTGGTTGCCTTGCGTTACGTAAAGTAGATTAGATGACCGATAGTCATGGATCTTATTTAAGGTGATAATAAAGGCCTGTGAAACTAGATTTTAGTTCCTTAGTTGATAAAATTATGAAACAAATGAAAGTATTATAGAATACAAATGCAAAAGTTTCATTCGTTTTGTATTTTTGCTTGTCCATTATTTTTGCAACAAAGCAAATGCAAAATTTAATATTCTTTTTTTTCTTTTTGCTTGTCCTTTTATCACAATATAAGAACAAAGGCAAAATTTTCATATTTTCGTTTTGCATTTTTGCTTGTTAACTTCTTTTTTCTTGCAAAAAAAAATACTGCTTAACTTAATTTTATGCAATTTCTAGTTACAACAGGCCTTTAATTTTCTGTAACGGTGGCGGGAACTATTCTTCAGCGGTTTACACTCAAGTTTTGTTCATTTATTTATATGAATTAAAACTCATTATGTTATATTGGACAATGATGGATGCCATATTTTTTAAGTTATATTTAAGTTTTCTTCTGCCAGTAATCCGTCCAAACGGTGCTATTTTTAATATGGGTTTTTATGTTGCTTTTTGGCTTATACTAGGGCCATTGTCTGTTGATAATTTTTAAGTATACTCTCTACATCAAAAAATATTTTTTATTCTATTTACATTTTATTTTTAGCAAAATGTTTGGGTAATTTAAAAAAGTATCATAAGAGTTAAAATTTCTTAGAAATCTTGTCGCGCGTGTAGCCTCAAAATTCTCGCAAAATTTGAAAAAAAAAAGACTACAAAAATTGGGTTATACTTTTAAAATTTTTAATAGACAATGTGTTTTTCTATGCGTGTGTTAAATAACAACGAATTATAATCGATATCCGTTTCATACACTCCATTGTGACTTTTTTAATTATTTTTTTTAACTAATTATTGTAATAACTAGTTTAATACAATGGGGTTCTGGAACGATATCGAAGGGTAAGACAGTGTACGACTTTTTTTTAACAAATATACTGACTTGATAAGCAAAACATTGTTTTATTTTGTTTTTAAATTCAAAATTATGAAAATGTGCGCACCATTTTCGTAATTTCGACTTATTCCCGACTTCTGGTAGCATACAAAGAACCGACTAAAACCGCACGCAGACGCCGAGGTGTAAGGCATTTATTTGCCTGTAAGGCATTTCCCTCGTACCTCGACCGACCCTGGGCT
This sequence comes from Lithosia quadra, assembly GCA_963576445.1. Lineage (NCBI taxonomy): Eukaryota > Metazoa > Arthropoda > Insecta > Lepidoptera > Erebidae > Lithosia > Lithosia quadra. The sequence continues at coordinate 3,534,892 of OY754901.1, read as the reverse complement.
ATAGGCTTCCAGGTGGCCCCTCTCGGGTGTGGAGACCACGGTGTCCCAATCTTGCCCTGGAAAAGGGGGGCGCCTCACCGCCTTGGCCTGACGTCAAGAGTACAACTGTCATGCATGTATGAAACAATTATGCAAATAAAAGAAGTGAAAGGCGTAAGCCAGATGTCTCTGCCTACCCCAATAACAAAGAGGCGTGACTTTATTTATGTAGGTATGTATAAAAGAAAAGCATTTATATAACTGTATGTATATATTCACCTCAAACAACCACTTGTATACACACAACGTCCAAAATACAAATAAAATAAATACAAACATTATCAATACACAATATCATAGACAAATAACCCACATGTCGTATCACAAAACGTAGATATGGACCCAAACCGCTGGAGGCGCGGCGGAGAGCATTTTTAAGTTATCAATTCAATATGAACCTTAACAGACTTGATATACGGTCAATATATGGTCGGAATATACGGAATATGCTCAGAGCGCGGGCGTATTCTTGATTATACAGTATGGCTGTTTGTCCACCGCCAACGTCACCGGGACATCACCGAGAACGAGATGAGGTCGCCGATTTAGCGATATATACATTTACTATGACCATGTTGTCTCCACCGCAGGCTCGTCACCGATGACGGGCCGATGGGTCGCCAATACAAAACCGACCCGAAATAATCTCGTTCTCGGTGACGGTGGACAAACGCTCTAGTATTCAACGCCTTCCGTCCGTGGGTTTTATAGGTTTAAACTTAGATATTTTATTAATCTACGCTTTGCAAAAAGGATAGTGTTTACAATCTTAATCTATGGGTTTTGAGATGTGTGCAGCCAGTGTCAAAAGTTGATGATCATATTCAGTGTCGAAAGTGATTTTACAGAGCGTCAAGTGATTCTACAGAGCGTCAAAAGTGATTAACAGAGCGTCAAAGTGATTCTACAGAGCGTCAAAAGTGACGGATTTTACAGAGTGTCAACGTAAGTGATTCTACAAAGCGTCAAAAGTACCTAAGTATTTTGATAGTTTCAAAAGTGATGAGTAGGTAAGTACAGTAGTTCGAAATTGTGCGAAAAATCATTAGAATAGCAAAAACTTTTTATACCACTTAGGTGACAGACAAGCACACGACCCACTAGATGGTAAGCGGTCACCGTGGCCTATGGATTGATTTAATTAAAATTATTCGTACACTAGAGTATATTATGATCATCAACTTTTGATGCTGACTGTTCGAGTACATTGATAATTACAGAGTATAATTTCGTCTACCGTCATTCTAATCTTATCCTAAACATTATATGCAAATTGTAGGTACTGCAGACTTTTTGTTGCTTTGTTTTGACAAATTAATTCTACAATAAATTATAGAGTGTTCAAATGTGTTACATGTGTAACAAAAACTAGTGACATAGATAATTATGATGAAATGATTGGTCTAGTAAATATACAGGTATTGCTTAGTATTTTTGGCTGCTATCAAGTTATTGATAGAGCAAAAATTCATGCCTTTACTGTGTAAACAATTGAAGTGTCTTCGGAAATCACTCGTTTTTCGGGTGCGTCTCATATCGTATAAACTTATTTGATCTAATTTCATTTGATATGACGTTCATATGATATAATCAACTTAAGGTATAACAACGTTTGATATAATTTTCATTTGATATAACGTTCATATGATATAATCACCGTATGAACTAATCGGTTATATTAATTAAAATTATTGGTTCCGTTGTTATATATTATGTTGTGAATATTTATTAGAGATATCGTTGTTATATCATCTATTACTTACTCCTGTTTTAGATCCTCCTGATAGAAACAAAGAGACAGACCAAAATTTTAAAACATAACCCTCCTTTCTTCAGCAGTCGGGTGAAAATAGATTTCGTTATAAAAATCGTACATAAACTCATATGCAATTATTAAAACACTGTCATTTCAAAGAGACACTTCAATTTTATTCATTTATATAAAGTATAGATGAGTAAGTACCGCACAATTGCATAAAATTCAACTTAAGTCTACTCAAGCTTTCAGTCTTAACAATAAGTATACTTACTTAAGATATACATCGATATTATAACTATTTATAACCTAAAAACAAAACCCTGGTGAAACGGGTTTTGTTTTTAGGTTATAAATAGTTATAATATACAAGGTTCACACTAAACGTCGGTTTATTTTTTTTATATTTTTTTTTATATTTACAGGAAGGGCCAAGGAAGATAATGCAATACTAAATCAAAAACAGTATTTTTTAATTAAAAAAAATACGGTCATTTTGGGTAACATTGAATCGCAGTGTAACTTTGAATAAAGTTGTGAAAAAGATTTAAAAATTTCTTTGATGCAAATGTTTTATTGTTTCAATATTATAACTGCCTAAACGGATCGCCATAATGTTTTTTAACAAACGTAACGTAAAACATTAAGCTTTCAAAGTCAGAATTTTGTAATTTAACCGCCTTTTTCGAGTGAAGTTTTTAGCAGTGTTTGTTAGTTGAATTTAATATCGGAATTATTTGTACAAAACTTGCTGTAAACAGGTATGTTTGGTGTTTATCTTTAAAATCTACTAAAAAACTTATTATTTTCAAATCGCTGTCTGTACATGGTGTTACATAAATTGTCTAAAACTGATAAAGTTGTAACGACGGTCAAAATCGAAGTGATTTGGGTAACATTGAATGGTTCAAAGTTATTCGTGTCTTATAAAAAGTTTCAATTCTAAGTATGAGGACCCCTAAAATTGATTGCTTTTTTTCTATTTTTGTGTGAAATTCTTAATGTGGTTCACAGAATACGTCTACTTACCAAGTTTCAACCGCATAGGCCTTATAGTTTCGGATAATAGTGGGTGTGTAACATACGGACGGACAGACGGACGGACGGATGGATGGATGGACAGACAGACAGACAGACAGACATGACGAATCTATAAGGATTCTGTTTTTTGCCATTTGGCCCTAAAAAGGTGGAAAAATTCGTATTTACGATGACATTTTGTTCATGGAAAGGGGTGATTAGTTTTGTTTAAAAAATAAAATGTCCAGAAAAATTATTAGCAGTCATTACGATTTTGATCTCATCTGATAACCAAATAAACATATAATTTATTATGTTGTGCACTATGTTCCTACTTATCTTACTTTATTAGAAAATATAAAAATAACAATGTTTTTTTTTCCACCAAATTGGTCCGCCTTGTTTCAATGGCAAGACCTCGCTATTTTTCACAGGTAGTTACGTCAAGTTAGTCATGATTTTCATAGATTGGACTTTTTTTTACAAGAATACATCATTCAATTTTATCCAAATCTTAAAATGTTTGGATAATAAAGGTTTTAAAATCCAAAAAAATATACATTCAAAGTTACCCAAAACTCGTGCTAACTTTGAATGTGTGTTTTGGGGCAAATTTTGGGCAGTCTTTGTGTTTTTCCCATAAATTTGTGGGTTTAGAAACATAAACCAACTCAAAAGAACACTATTTATTGTATAAAATAAAAATGTAATAAATATAATCAGAGAGTATACATTAATAATCCGTTAAAAATGTTCAAAGTTACCCAAAATGACTGTACTGAAAACCCGCCTTAATAGGAAACCAAACTAGAAAGTAAAAAAATAATTGGTAATTAGTCTAAGTGAATTTTCTCGCATTTAGTTGAACCGGTTTTTTAGGAAGGAATAATATTTAACCGACTTAAAAAAGGAGGTATTTCAGTCCTATTTTTTAACAATATAAAGTTATGTTACTCTATTTTCTAATTTCAAACTCATTAACGATTATTTTTTACTTTTTAGTTCTAATATAGCGTGTTTTTAAGTTTTTTTTTCTTTCGTATGGGAAAGAGCGAGACAACACGATTGATGGTGAAACGGGCGTAACATCTTAATATGATCACAGTGTTTTCAGGCTAGTTACACTACAAATACTTTGCTTTTAAAATCATTTTCTTATTATTAATAATTATTAAAAATTAATCGCGGGTTCCAACATTCCAGCATTTCCAGTCGTGACTGGAATTGCGTAGCATTACAAATTAAAAAAAAATTTTTTTGAAGCCCACTATTTTTTTATTATTACTAAAACGGGCGTTACGAATTGTGCGTTAGCGAATTTTATATAAATACTAGCTGTTGCCCGCGGCTCCGCACGCGTGGATGTCGGTTATGATATTCCCGCTTTTCTGTTGAATTTTTTCCTGAATGTTCTTTGCTATAAACCTCACGGAGCCCGAGACCTTTCCAACGAATGCAAAACCGTGGAAATCGGTTCGTGCGTTCTGGAGTTATAGCGTCAAGAAGGAAAACCCGACTTATTTTTATTTTACATATAAATAAATATTGATAATAATGTCAATTGTGTTTAAAGTAAAGCAGTCCGCTGCGTAGCGCAAAATATGGGCGTTTGTTTCCATGCAAATAATATAGTGGACATTTCGTGCAAAATACATGCAATTTGTACGAATTAACACCTAAGCAGGCTCTTATTATAGAAGTATATTTATGACAGGTATAAGTAGAGGATTCGATTCCGGTCATTTTTTCTAATCCCGGGATTATTTACAGTTAATCTCGGGATAATCCCGGGATTGTATTGGTAATAGACATTGGTAGAAAAAAGACAGGGGACTAAAATACGACCAGAATCCTCTACATAAGTCATTAATTTTTCATTTTTTTTAGCTACTGTTTAATTACAGATAACCCATTCTATAATCACCCGTTCAGTTCTTAACGCTTTATAGACTTTAGGCGCCCGATTCAGTAACGCGACGTTTTCAAAACGCGTGAATTCAATTCAATCGATGAAAAAAATTGAAAAAAGGATACTTTGTTATTTGGTACGATCTGTCAAAATAAAATCTACCCACGCTTTCGTAAGATTTATCAATAAATCAATCATAGTTTGATTCATTTTCAATTTGATTTTGACAAATTAACATCTACAAGTTTTCGTAAGCTTTGAAATCACACGTTTTAAAAACGTACTTTACCGAATTGTGTCCCGGGACTGTTAAAAAGCTTAAACATTATGGAATAACTCAAGCTAGACGGATAGCAGTCCGCCAACCGTTAATTTTTCTAACTACCCTCATAAAATAAGAGGTCTAATGCCAGGTACACACTATAAGGTACTAGTGTAACATCAATACGGTAGTTGGTCGTTCATGTGTACCGTCATTAGGGAGTCTTCTGGGTGTATTTCCAGCACGGCTTCTGTGCCATCGTTGAAGGGGAAGGATACACTACCGTCTACGACTAGGCCTGGAAAAGAAATGGTACTCTTAATAATAAATAAGTAGAATGATTTTGAGAAAAAAACATCACAAAATGTTCTATCCTGAAAATAGTACATTTCCAAAAAATCTGTTCTCAAAATATTACACTCTCAAAATATTCTATTCTCAAAATATTGTCTCAAAATGATCATTATTAAAGTATTATATTCTCAAAATATTATACTCCCAAAATGTAGAACTTATTTAAAGCTTAATTATTGAGATTTTAAATCGCACTCCTATAGAAGGTATTTTGTTATTTTATCTTCGTTTAATAAATTGATTAGTGATTTTAAAAGAAAAATCTAAAATGCCCTAATCCGATGCTTTAGTAAAAGTTCCAAAATTCTATTACCTTATTGGTCTTATTCTTAAAATATTCCATTCTTAAAATGCTATATATTCTCAAAGAAATCAACTTAATTTCTTTAAAAAAATATTTCCCAAGTTGGTTTCAAACTAACCGCTCTCAAAATGATCTTATTCTCGAAATGATCTCACTCTCAAAATCATAATACAGATAAACTTACCCGCATCGGTGCAGTGCGACTTGACCTTAATAGCGCTTGCCCTGTCTCGCACCCTCAAGCCCCGCGGCGTCGGCCACTCCTCGAAAGTTATATACTCACGAACTGAATACGCCAGCTGGTCCGAATCTGTTGACAAAAAAATATAAGTTTAGAATATCACTCCTCTTTTTCAACCAAATGCCAACCCCAGTAGCATCCAAAGTTATGGAGCCCGGGGTTCGATTTTCTGCCCCTCATTTTAATGGGTGGTTTGGCGTTATCGTACTGAATGCCAGAAAATCTTCCTAACACAGCTAGAATATAGTGTCAAGAATATTGTCAATCACTATAATACACAAGAAGATAATTAAAACTGATAGGAGACCATACCTGGCGCAAACATGAGTTTCTGGTTATATTTTTCAGTGATCTCCCTGGCCTTCTCCAGAGAGGTGTCGAGCGGCAGGCCGCACTCCTTCGACAGTATGTTCATCAGCTCCAGGACCGAGTGTGTGCGGAGACAGTTTATACTGAAAACGATGAAACCAAAATGAAAACCTTCTCCTTTTTTTGAAGTCAGTAAAAAAACTTCACTTTCATTCACCCCTTGACTTTCATTCATCCTTTGACTTCTCTCTTCTTCTTTTTGACTACCATTCACAGCTGGACGTCTACTCACCAAAATGACTTCCTTACACCATTGACTTCCATATATTAACCCTTTGATTTCCATTAACCCTTGACTTCTATTCACCAATTGACGTCCATTAACCCCATTGACTTCTATTCACCAATTAACTTCCATTAACCTCATTGACTTCTATTCACCAATTGACTTCCACTCACCCCCTTGACTTCCATTCGCCCCTTGACTTCCATTCATCCCTTGACTTCCACTCACCTCTTGACTTCCACTCATCCCTTGACTTCCTTCAACCCCGTTTTACGGTATACGTACCTAAAATGCCACGAAGTACTGCCCGTGCCGGTGGTGACGCACAAGCCGGAGCTCTTTGTGTGAGTCCACGCACCATTGTCGATCTGTAGCCGTAGGAGGGACACTCGTGACGTCACACTCTCTCCGATAAAAACCTGCAATTGGTTCAGAAAAGTATTGGTTGGTTAAGGGTTTGATTCCTGCATCGTGCAAATTTTCTGCTGCTTAAAAATAAAGTGTTAGAATTCAACATATTTTTTTAAACACCTAACACATAGGAAGGACATTTGGGTTTTTAAGACGAAACTAATGATACTTTAACCTTTGTTTTACGCAATAATACAAGATATGAGTGTAAAACATAACCCTTCCTTGGCAGTTCGGGTAAATATGCTAAAGTATTGTGGGCTTTCCTTCATGAAGTCATGCGTTGTTGCTTGCGCGCAAAAAGTATTACCTGTCCTTCCCCCCCTTCCCCTCCTGCCTTTGGTGTAGCACACGTCCATAAGCTACGGTGGCCGCTTCCCATCAGGTGGGCCGTGTGCTTGTGTAAATAACGCAACTGATAAACGTACCTCATTCAACGCTAAGTGTGGCAACACTTTAGTTGCGAGCGGACTAGTTTTCGTTGTCTGACAAGGATTGCTGATACAGTCTGACTCTGGCGCGTCATGTGTGTTCTGGACTGGTGGATATCTGTTGAAAAATTAAAAAAATTGTAATAAAATATGACCTTTAACTTAACAATCTAACCCCTCTCCCCCCGCTTCCTTTCCCCTCCGAGATCATTAGAGCCCACGGGTTAAACCCCTATTACTTTTTCCGAGGGTAAGACCGTAGTTTAGTTTCCAAACCCATCTCGAAGCCAGAAATAGCTTGCAATGTCAGCCGGTGTATGAATGAATGAATGATTGAATGAACGAATGAATAAATGAATGATTGAATGGATGAATGATGGTACGAGGGAAATGCTTTTTGGATCACATTACACCCTGGCGTTTGAAGACTCGAGACTGCGTGCGGTTTTAGTTGGTTCGGGATCTACATAACTACCCCCACTGACCGCAGGGGTGGTTATTGTAGGGATTTCAGCACGATAAAATAGTTACCTGCAATAGTTAAGCGCGTGTAGGTCCACAGGAGTTATGCTGTCCAGCAGTTTGGCCTCACTAGTGATCGTGGTGCGTATCCTGGAGCGACGCATCCAGGTGAACCTGCCCTGGAACGATAGGCATACAGCTTATTAGTATGAAAACTATAAGTTATCCATGAGTGAAGCCGCGGGCGGCAAGCTAGGCGTTCATATAACATAACCCAAGTATTTTCTTTTGAAATATCTCAAATTTTACAATTTTCACAGATACTTTTCAATATTATAATAGTACTAGCGGACCCGAGAGACTTCGTTCTGTCAAAAAGATTTGGAATGTGGCAGTGTTTTTGCCTACACTTCCTAATTGATTGAATTTGAACTTTATGAAGCGGTAATAAAGTGCAATTTGACTCTTTAGGGATACACCTAATGTAGATGTGCTTAGACAACAGTGTTTGTAATGTAAAATGAACTTTATTGAATGGCAATTAAAGTTCAAATTGAATCTACACTATAGTTAGAAAACGTTTGTATGGGAAAAAGAAAATGGCTGTTTTCAGGGTTTTCCCGGTAATTATTCGATTTTTTATATAAAAATGGATCGCAAATGTTGGTAAGTGCATAACTCAACAACGCTTGGATCAATTTTGGACTTCAACGAACATTTTTAAAAAGAATTGTCCAAATAGAGCCAAGTGTTGTTGAGTTATGCGCTTACCAACATTTGGGATTCATTTTTTTTATATAGATAGATTCCCTGCCAATGGAAACAATATTAAAGACATTGCATACGCCCATAGGCCGATAATAGCTTCCCATCAGGTGGGCCGTGTACTTGTCTGCCACCTAAGTGGTATAAAAAACATGATTTTATTAACCTATTTCACCACTTACCTCTTTTAAAGCCTGGAACGCACCCTTCACGTCGTTTGAGCACCAAGTGGGTAGGCAGAGCCTTCCGACAGACTTGTGTGGAGCACTGTTGAAGCCTATTACTGGTTTACTGAAAAAGAAAAGAAAAAAATAATTTGGGGTGCAAAGGTACCTCGTTATATCTTCGAGTCCCCGGGTGGCTAAGGAAACGCTTTTTTTTTTTTTTTTTTTTTATTTATCTGGTCCACCAACAAACTTTTGAGTCCCCTTATGCCCCACCCCGGTGTTTGAAGACCCGATACGACGTGCGGTTGTAGCCGGTGCGAAATATCTGGCCCCACTGGCCGTAAAAACGATATTATATCCCCGCTGTCAATTTTTGTTCAAGATATTTGCCACTCCCCCCTTACCCCCGCTTTGCCAATTTTTGTTCAAAATATGTGCCACTTATTAAACTTTGGTGAAACTCGAAGAATACTTACTTAGCATCTCTGACTCTAGAAGCAGCTAGAAGGAAGGTGCCGTCCCCGCCGCAAGGAACCACCACATCACACCAGTTTATCAAATCATCGTTATATGTCAATCTGAAAAAGACAAAAATGAGATGAATTTTAATCCTACAATGTTATTTATTTTAACACCTCATAAAGGTACATAGAGCGATGGTAGCTGAATGGATAAGGACGCAGCCTCTACTCAGAGGTATCAAGTTCGAATCCGGCCAGACAGTACCAATGTGAATTTCACTTTGAGGAATTTATATGTGCTAATCACATGATTTACCATCTGTTGACGGTGAAGGAAAAACATCGTGAGGAAAGCCAAATATCCTAGAAGAAATTCTAAGGACATATCCGATCCACCAACCCGCATTAGGTCAGCGTGTGTGGATTAAGGTCTAAACCATCTCAGCTCTCTCGTTAAAGGAGAGGAAACCCGTGCCCAGCAGTGGGACATAAATGGGTTGCTATTATAAAAGTACATATTAGTCCGTATGTTACCTGCTAGCCATCTCAACATTTAGCCCTATATCCTTGAGGCTGGTGGCGACGTTCTCCTCGAAGGCCTTCTGCCTCCGGTGCGTTTCCATCATCGCGTCGTAGTCAGACCCTCGCTTGCGGAGTATCTTCTCAAGAGCAGCATCTGAGATGTAGTCGTGGCAGTGTCTGCAATTAAAGAACACTAATATTAAACTAACGGTTTTTTGTGAAACTGACAAAATCATAATATGGTTATATGTTACTAGCTGACCCACCCCGGCTTGGCCCGTGGCGTATTTCGAACCCCGATGCACCTTTTTTAATATGCTCATAATTTATCAGTTTTCCTAAAATGTATGGGAATCTACCGAAATTATTCACATTTATGATTATTGCTCCGCTCCCATGGGCAGTAGCGTGATGATATTCAGCCTATGACATTCACGGATAATGTGGCTTTGTATTGGTGAAAGAATTTTAAAAATCGGTTCAGTAGATCCCGAGATTACCCCTTACAATTTAACAAATATACCAACACACAAACTTTCCTTTTTTATAATATAGAGTAAGTTTAGAAAAGTATAGATAACCATGTTATGTTACATGTTAATGTTATGTTATAACATGGTTATATGTTCATTTCATAGTCCATTGAAACAGATTGTATTATTTTCCAAGTCAAGTCTTAAGTGTATCCAAGTTTGTGGGAGCATGTGTTTGTTTTCCTATTTCAACTTGGCCCAATCGAAGCTACCTGTTTTTTACGAATAATGTATGTTTAAGTCCAGTGTAAAATACTTATAACTTTTACACGCTAAATTCAAACGATTTCATGGTGATTACAACTCCAATAAAATCGTTTTTGTTTTCAAAAAGCGTTTGTTTATTAAGAAAAAATAATGTTGTAATCTTGATAATAGCAGTTTACATAATTAATTTCCAGCTAATGCGCCGTTCATGTGAAGCGAAATATACATAATACATAACCTATTTACTTTATACTATACATTAATAATAAGTGCATAACAAATATTTTGCTTACGCCATACCTACTGTTGTTTCAGTTAATATCCAAGCATTGTGCACAAATCTCTGCAGTATAATAATATTATTGTAGTTAAATATCATCATGCCTCATCATCAAGCATCATGCAGGGAATGCCGCGGTAGCCTAGTGGTCTGGGTAATGGACTGCTGAGACGAGGTCTCGGGTTCGATCCCAGGTTCACCATGGCACACACCAATGACTTTTCGATGCTTTTCGAAGTTATGTGTGTATTTATCGCAGGTATATAAGTGCCCAGTTAATGGCAATAGGCTTGCCACCTATTACATTGGGACCTAAACATAAACTGGCGAAATGTGGGTGCTAGCACCTCTGCCTACCTCTTCGGGGATATAGGCGTGAGTTTATGTTATGTAAATATCATCATAATAATTAAAACGATCTTATCATATCTTAGTTGAACAGGAGAAAAATCAGGAGCCTTTTTTATATCACTTAGGTGGCAGACAAGCACACGGCCCACCTGATGGTAATCGGTCACCGGGGTCTATGAGCGCGTGCAATACCAGGGGCGTCATACTCGCGCTGCCGACCTTGGAGGGGGAGAGGCTTTAAGGGGATTTTAATTAAGTCGTGGATAGTTTTTTTGTTTATCTCATCATAATCTTAGTTGAACAGGAGAAAAATCAGAGGCCTACCCTGATTCCTAAGTACATTACGATCATCTGCCCGTACAAAGCCAGGAGAAGGGCTTGTCAATAATAAGCATTGGTTGTCACCTTTTTCACCCTTACATCACTATTATACTGTAAATAGAATAATAATAACTTGGAAACTGATAGCCGCAAATAAATAATCACACGACCCGTTGATACACGCACCGATGTCGGCGATGACCTTCATATATTTTAACCTGAAGGTCGATTTATGTAGAATCTTTAAATAGGCAGATATATAATAATACAATGTTTCTTTCACCAGTACGGGGCGTCCCACCTTCCGTTTGCCGACTCGTGGTCTCCACTCTGGGACTCGTTTGCTCCAACGGCCATCGATCCTTCGACAGATGTGGCCAGCCCATTGCCATTTCAGCTTGCTAATTCTGCGAGCTATGTCGGTAACTTTCCCCTTCAGGGTCTGCAGCGCGAATGTGACGCCCCTAGTGTTACACACGTCCATAGGCTACGCTGACCGCTTCCCATCAGGTGGGCCGTATGCTTGTCTGTCAACTACATGGTATAAAAAAGCTTAAAGTTTTTTTACATGGTTGGATCAAGGTTGCCAAAGCCACAACATAGTATAAATAAAACTGCCGATGTAAAATCTCGCTGAACTGCAATCACCCACTCGATTATAAAAATATAATAAGGCCGCGTTCGCGGGTGTTGCCTGATCCTGGTTTTATTAAATCGGATAATTGAACTTTATAAAAAAAATATCATTGAGACTCTCTCCAACACCTTCATTTAAGCCGCCAAAGCATGCCCAATATTGCCTCCTTGGCTTATATTTACTGAATCTAAGAGATTTGCGATGTGCTCTTTCATTAATCCCATCTTCCTCTTTTTTATACTTAATTTCTCTTTTTATCCAAACTACACGGTACGTGCAGGAATGAGTTTTAAATATGAATTGCCAGTAAAGTTGATCTATAAAACCTTCAATTAGACATATCGTTTTACACGGCTGTGAAGCGTGGCCATTGCTAGATCGACACAAGCTGTCTCCATGTCCGTGATATTGCAGAACCACGTTTTGCGGCAACCAACTGGCTACGTGGCTGGGTAAGTTAATTTGAGATCCTACAATCTTGGTCAACCCATACATCCAGCGTCGGACTGGTCATTAGTCAAGGTGGCATTTACCAGCCTGGCCCCAGCCTGCCCGGGCCTCCCACGAGCCTGGCTTGCGGCAACCTTAAAGAAAAAACAACCCAAAAAATACCGAAAAGCTCAAAAAACTCAAATTTTCAAAATTGCACCGGGTTTCGATGCCCAAATCCGGGTGGCTGACCACAAGCTCGGGCCCCGGGCTTGAGGCCCAGTCCGACCCTAATACTATCAACATCTGTGTCTCCGTCCTTAAATGGAATATTTCTAGAACAACTTCGTATCTTTTTATCACACATTTGGCCGACTGCACTACTAAAGCCGTAACTCGAACATAAATCTAGAGCGTCTTATGTAACCTATAAAAATGGGCCACGCGACGTCAGAGTTACATTCTCGTGTCGTCATGTGATACTTTTTGAAATGATTACACGACAACATAACATAAACTCACGCCTATATCCCCGAAAGAGTAGGCAGAGGTGCTAGCACCCACATTTCGCCAGTTTATGTTTAGGTCCCAATGTAATAGGTGGCGAGCCTATTGCCATTAACCGGGCACTTATATACCTGCGATAAATACACACATAACTTCGAAAAGCATCGAAAAGTCATTGGTGTGTGCCATGGTGAACCTGGGATCGAACCCGAGACCTCGTCTCAGCAGTCCATTACCCAGACCACTAGGCTACCGCGGTAGAATAAGTTATCAGAAGTTTCTTGGCGGAGTCTTCTGAGGACATGGTCGCGTATTGAACCGGTCAGTCGTAAGCTCCGATTTAATGGTCAATTGAGTTTGACTAAGAAAATTTGGAAGAGAGCCGCCTTCGCTGGTGCGTCCGTATTTTGCGGCGACGACGGCCTGAGTATGCGAGTAACAAATATTTGACCATAGCGCTTCAGCAGGGTTCCTGTAGCAAGGGTAAACTCAAGAAATGCTGGACTATTGCGTCTCAATGCCAGGGATGCCGAAGATTACCGCTCTCTGGGTATTATCTATTTCAGAAGCGACTGCCGTGTGACCGCCTACTTCAAAAAGAAGAAGTGCGCCAATTGCCAAGGTCACGTCCATTATCTGGTAGGTATACCAGCTAGCAGGAGAGGTTGCCTTGGGCTGTGAAGATCTCGATAAGGCGGCTTATACGCAAAAGATACGACATAAGCAGACTTACATTTTGTATTGCATGTCAAATTAATTGGTAACATTCGGGGACAATATCAATTACTTTAAGTCAATCGAGATGTTTACCACATGTTCTTCAAGGTCATATTAATTTTAAAGCTATGACGTCACTAGGAGTCAGAACAATGCCGTGAGTTATGAAACAGCTCTCATTAAAAACTTTAATAGTCTGTGAATTTGCAGCGATTAATAAGTACAGTGTGTGGGTGAATGGGACCCAAAAGATCATTGGAGTCGAGGCCAGCGTCACGTGCAAGCCGGCACACCTACTGATTGACAGATCAGTATCTGGCTCAGGCTTTCTCCTTGAGGTTGAGAGCCACATAAGGCACACGCAAAATGCAGACTACTGGCTCCAAAGTTAGACTTTCAATGCCATCGGCTCTCTAACTTCCAGTCACGAAATGAGGGGCTTTTGACTAAGTAATAACCAAGCACTCGCACCCCAGCTGACCCTGGGCCATCTACGGTTTTAAGATGACCCCCTCGACCCTCTGAAAGAGGGGTGGGGCGAGCATTGCGTTACATCGCCGACGGTGGAGTGTAGGGTGACAGGCGGCCGTCCTTGCGCGCTCCCCACTGTGCCCTCTGCTAGTCAGAGGGATACGTGGAGAGCCTCGGAGCAGGCCTCTAGAGGGACACTCCCACCCCGGCCGGATTGGCCGCAGGCAGCAGCGTCTCCTGTGGCGAGTGGGAGGCGCTGCTCACCTCCGTTGCCTGGGTGGCCCGCTCCCTCCACGATTGCTACTATCATACATTTAGGCATTGTTTATGCAATTTCATAGCATAACATCACCGTCAGCTTCAGCCTCGCCGTCGTTTATGCATCGATCTGCTTTTGAAATCAGTTTTTTTTATCAAAAAGTACTTAATACCGAGGTCTATAGGTACTTACTTTTCATATTCAAACCGGGTGACCTTAGAAACGATGAGGCATTTGTCCATATTAAGTTTGACTTTCTCTTTAGTCGCTGCACTGCCTCGCCTCCGTGACGCGTTCGGTGTCAGCTCGGACAGCTCTTGTTTATGTCGAAGGCCTAGAAAAAAAATCGATTAAAGTTTCATTTTTACTAGCTCTGAGTTAAAAGCTAGAGATGCTTCTTAGAACTGCGGTAAGCTGATATGATACGCGGTTATCGGTGCATAGGAGAGCCTGCGCAGGCGCAACTACCTATTGTTCACATGCGGGACACATAACCGATCTACGCACTTAATGCACATGATATACTATCGTCGGCAAATATTTAGGAAATTATTAATAAGCTATATTAAGTACAGTCAGCATCAAAATTATAATATAAGTGAAAGTAAAAACACTGCATTTATATCTGGTGCAATAAATATAATATATCCTACGCCATAATAAATTACATTGCAGCATCAATCGGATGTGTTTATTTACCATTTTATATAATTTGATAACCCTATATCTACCTGACATTGACACTTACTTTTTCTTGCATGATAAAAATAAAAGTGTGTGAAAGTGTTGTCCAATTATCGACAGATTCTTTATCGATAGTCTCGTTGAAGCTACTTGGTAACAGTATTGATAACATCGATAATACCTATGGCATTAATAGCAGCAACATTTTTTTATTCATATTATTATGAATCTTTTCATGTATCAATAACAGTTATTCTACAGTAACAGGGTGTATGAGATTCCATCAAAACCTTCGGGGTCCAAACCTGTCTCATCTGCACTTGTTGATGAACGAGGCTCTGATGCAGGTCTTATGGGGATTGGAAGACGGCAGTCATAGATTATTTGATAGTTCCAACAATCATAATTCTTAATCTAATGAATCGATTACTATAAAATACAAAATCATTTGATCAGGTACCATTACGTCAATATGATTCGCCTAGTAGTAAGCTAATAGGGAAGTTTCAGGAATGAATGCCACGAATACAAATAATGCTACAATTGTGTCATCAGATTTTTTTCACACCTCGTTTAAAGGATCCAGTATTGAAGGAAGATCGGAAGAAAGAAGTATCGATAGATTACGGATAGTCGATAGATAGGAGATATCGACGCCCAACACTACGAATGTCACAGAATTTACCGATATAAATAATATCCTGTCCAAATACAATAAATTTGAACTGTCTTATCAATGGAATGTTTATGCAGATAACGAGTTATTAATAATATTAACACATGACTGACATGACCTATGCTTACTTCCGATAATGTTAACGATTTCTTTGAAGCCACAGTTACGGGTGTAAACCAACAAAATATTTGAGGCCCAAGTCAACATTATCTGCAAGCCGGTACATGTGATGATTGACGTAAGTTTTCTTTTTAAATCCAATCAAAGCAATCTTTATTTCCTTAGAATATGGTTACATGATTAGATTTTATAAATCAGTTCAGTTGGGGGAATCATACATAGACATAATCATCTTTGCAAAAGTCCCGAAAGTATTCGAGGCTTTCACCTCAGAGTCCGGAGTCCACTAGAGGATAGCAGTCGCTTCCCGTTATAGTCAAGATAAGCTATTCTTGACGAGAGAAGTAGGAGCAATCTCCTTCAAGAAAAGTTTATCTTGATTTGTAATTCAAAATTCACGCGGATATGATATTTTTTTTATATATATATCACGTAGGTGGCAGACAAGCACACGGCCCACCTGATGGGAAGCGAATGGGAGGGCTAGGATGGGGTGGGGAGTCTAGGAAGGGGTGTGAGGACAAGGGGTACAGTGAGCTCTGGCTACCCTAATTACCGGCGGGAACACAACACAATGGTTATTATGGGCGCGGTCTTCTGTACAGCAGAGGTACTTCCTCAGTCGGACAGCTCATTTCGGACGGGAGATACAGTCGTGATACTACCTCCTTCAATGATACCTAATGATGATAATGATCCTGATAATGTTAATGATGACTGACGAATCAGCATGTGTCCATTAACTTGCAATTGCAATTGGTTCAGATATCGATCCATCATCTTTTAAACTAAATGCGCATTGTCTAAAGAGTGCGTTACGAAGTAACAAGTATGCGTACACAATACAATCTATAACAAATTTTCCGATACAACAAAATAAAGTTCAATATTACGAAACGTAATTATCAACACTTATGGATGTTTGTTATTTACTCATATGATGGAAAGTTTGTTCTATCGTCCACGCAATTACACAATTTTTAATAATTTTTCCGTTGTTATTAGTAAGTGCAGTATTTATCAGTTCCTCAGCTATAAAAGCGATAGCATTTCGACTCTCGTGTTTAGTTTTGCCAGTGTACCTGGTTAGCGTTCTCAGAGGCGTTTATGAGTTCCTCCGGTGTGCATGTATATGGACATACAGCACACGTTAGCAGGTGGTCTATAGTCTGTGGAGAAACTCCACATTATCACTGCAGGCCTGCATCACCCGAGAAATCCCACCTAGGCAGATTTTCTTTGCTGTGTCCGAAGTCTGTTTAAAGACCAGGCAAGGTCATGTCCAGAGGGAAGGTTTTTTGTCAGCGGATGAAAGGAGTTGGTAGCAGGCTTCGTGCTCTTCAATGATTTACTCTGGCTAGAGAGGATTCGCCGCCAGTAGGCGCAACGCATGCCCAAAAGCTCTTAAAAATTTTCAGCCTTTGCAGCGCATGAGGATGGCCATGAATGTTTTGTTTTGTAGCTCATTAAGTCGCATTTTCATGAGCTGGTGTTCTGGGAATTTCTCCATAGTGTACTATGTAAGATTGTCGACGGAACAGTTTAGCACCGACGGGAAACCGTCTCGCGGAAATTGGATCTTACCACAAAAGCCACGAAGTAAGTAAGGTGATAAGGCAGCGGACGGTCTAAGAAAGATGGTTCGAGTTAGACATCGTTCTAGCTGAAGCAAATACAGACTCTGCCTACAGAGTAGGGGCGGTTTGGTTCCTAACAACAAGTCGGGTTTGTCAACGGTCTGGCAACGAAAGACTGGTCATTAATTATAGATTTAGTAATGGTGCAGTTAATTGCATCGAAACCGTTGAAATAAAAACCCGAACTAACATTATAGAGCAAGAGCCCATGAACCCCAGACCTTCGTTATTTTATAAAAGCTGAAAGTTTGTCAGCGCATGCTCCCAATACAGATAAGAACGATGGCCCATTATGAAGTTCGGGTCATAGTGGCTTTGGCAGATACACGGTTTTAAAGGGAAGCTGTAGGAGCGAGCGCAGGGCAGTGGGTGTGAGTGACATGGCGAATCAGGTCTATTGCGATCCTTCACAGCCCATGTATTGGAATTACACAATTGGAATTATAATTCCATTTATATAATGCCAATACATGCGCAATGAGGGATCGCAATTAACCTAAAATTGGAATTAGAATTCCAATTTTATAATTCCATTATATGCGCAGTGAGGGGTCGTAATAGACCTGACTTGCCGTCTAACGCGCACCCACTGCCTTGCGCTTGCTACACTTTAGTACCGTTTATCTGCCAAAGCCACCATGACCCGAACTTCATAATGGGCCATCGTTCTTACCTGTATTGGGAGCATGCGCTGACAAACTTTCAGCTTTTATAAAATAACGAAAGTCTGGGGTTCACGGGCTCTTAGTCCATTAGTCAATATGCTATCAAAACTCTCAGATTTCAACATACGAGCCATATCATAATGAGGAGTGATTTGTAAGTTATCTCATGCTAATGATTGACGTAAGAGGGAAACCCGTAATCGTATCTAAATTACTAATATCCCTATCTAACAGTACCTAACAAGAGTGTGTGACTTTCTTCATGTGCTACGTTTTATCAACATTCTAGTTTGTATACTTTGTATACTTGATACATAAATATAATCGATAATTTCTCTCTCTGGGGTAGGCCGCCATCACTTTGTCCTTACATATTTCATGAGCTTTCTCTTCTTTTTCTTCTTCAACCTAGCGTTAATCCCAGTCGCATCCAAAGCTTTCACCTCGCAGTTTCGGGTCCGCTTTACCAGTCTTAACTGCGGATTTGCTTGGACCTCGATATTTTCCGTGAAGCGACTGCCATCTGACCTTCACAACCATGAGCTTTCTTTCTCTACTGATATTAAAATTTTCATGCAAGTCCATCCATTTCTCTTGCCTGTCCTGCCCTTTACTTAGTGGGTACCTCAACTTCTTGAAAAAACCAGGCAACAGCCCAGAAGCGTATTTTGAAAATATTGTATTCAATACAGTACTACTTTATACTGAAGGAGATAATTATTTCAGCACTAAATATGTTTACACAAAACCATTGTAATTGGGTATTAGTTATATTTGGTGCGTCATTTACTCGGATTCATTCGTTTTACGTGTCCAAACCACCTTCATATTCATCATCATCATCATCATCTTATCATTATTCCCGTCTGTTTTTTCTTTCTCCTCCTTTTGGTTTAATTTATACGACAGCGACTGCCATCTGACCTCAATCGGACCGACAGGAGAGTCTCATCCATCAAGCAACAGGTGTACCGGTCTGTACCCGAAGGTTTTGGTGAAGTCTCTTACTCCTTAACGTTCCTTTTCTTCAGTTCTCGTTGCAACATTCCCTTTCATACACTTACAGAGGTCTAAATGTGCTACAGATGAGAGATTTTACTGTCCTTCGGCACGCAAAAGCAAATATGTTTTCGCAGGCGCTGTTATCTATGCGATTTAAGTACTTCCTAAGTGTGTTATTATTGTAATCATATACAAATAATTGTTATGATAAGCTTTACAATTACGCGTCAAATTATTTTTAAACAAAATTTCTACGCGCCAAATGCAGATAAGTTTGTTAAATATAGGTCATATAAATTACTAGCTGATTTTCACGGTTTCGCCTGCGTTAGTTTAATGTTTGTTTCCCCTTACTTTCTTTTTTTTTAATTATGCAGGTAAATTTTTTGCTTAACTTGCAAAAGTTTAATCGCGATCGAACAAAAATTTCATGGAAGGTAAAAAAAAAAATTATCCGAAATAATAGAAGAATATATATTATACAAATCACGCCTTTTTCCCATTGTGGTAGACAGAGCAATAACTTTCCACTTGCTACGATCTTTACATATGCCTTTCGTTTCTTCAACATTCATAATTGTCTTTATACATACACGTCGGTTTTAAAGAATATGAAACCAAATCACACTCGACCAAGACTGGGTTTTACATTAATTTAAGTTAGGTACTATTAACACAAGTAAAATCGTTTATCAAACTACATTTTGAAACCCAGTTATATGTAGTTTCGGGTTAAGGGTTCTGTTTGTTACCAATACCAGATAATTTCCGCACGGAAAAAAAAGGTGTCACTATTTGCCTTAGTTACGCTAATCAGCTAAGAAATTGTCAGTGAATTTGCATCATTTCACTTGAAGTGTTTAAAAATAAATATGTTATCTATTGAACCATAATATTTGTCGTTATTTGAGGTTATAGGTGGCGCTAATAAATGAGTCTGTAACTGTGAAAATAATAACATAACTATTTATAAATTCTATGCCGGTTACACACCGACTAAACGAAAACGAACGAACGCCAACGAGTGGAATTCGTCGTTGACGACGATTTCAGTCTTGTTTTCTTTTATTTACGATCCTTCGCCTACCTTCGGTTAGTGTGTACCAAGTATTAGCCATCTGTGGCATAAACAAATAGACAAACGGAACGAATGCGGATATTTCTAATACTACGTTTGAACTATTGAACCGATTGAGGTTATATTCATACATAACATAACATAAAATAAACTCACGCCTATATCCCCGAAGGGGTAGGCAGAGGTGCTAGCACCCACATTTCGCCAGTTTATGTTTAGGTCCCATACCTACCATACATAGGTGGCGAGCCTATTGCCATTAACCGGGCACTTATAAACCTGCAATAAATACACATATAACTTCGAAAAGCATCGAAAAGTCATTGGTGTGTGCCATGGTGAACCTGGGATCGAACCCGAGACCTCGTCTCAGCAGTCCATTACCCAGACCACTAGGCTACCGCGGTTCATGGGTTCTATTCCAGACCAAATTTGCAGACAAAACTACCTACTTTAGTACTAGGTTATATTCATAATTACATATATACACATCATTGTATAGCATACTGTATTTATACATGTAAGTGGGCAGGCAAGCCGGGGTCGACCTCGCAGAATATACACTAACCAAATTAATGAGCCATTGAAAAAGGGCATGTCAAAAGCACTCGAAACAGGCGGGCGGCATTGCAACAGAAGCAGATGGCGGGCTGTTGTCTCTGCCTACTCCAGAGGAAAAAGACGTGAGAGAGAAAGCATAGTGGAGACAGCCTTCGAGAAATCATATATTTACTAATAGGTGATAGGGATTGGGGTATGCGGCGGGATTGTGAGCTCTGGCTCCTAGACCAAAGAGCAAATTTTGGGCTCTACTGGGAAATACCAATCTCCTCCATCCTCCCTTCCAACCCCACACAAACTCCTCAACCCCCCTCCCCCTCGAAGGTCGGCAGCGCGAGTGTGACATCTCTGATGTTGCACACGTCAATAGGCCATATTGACCGCTTTCCATCAGGTGGGCCGAGCGCTAAACCGGGGTCTGAGAGAAATGCTCTATGGGCCACCTTACACCCTGGTGTCAGAAGACCCTAGAAGGCGTGCGGTTTTAGTCCGTAAGAGTCCGACATAACCTGCCCCGCTGGCCGCGCAATATCCATGAGGATTTCCGCACGGAAAAAAATGATGGGCCGAGTGCTTGTCTGTCACCTAAGTAGTATAAATAATAGCTATGAGGATGATGATACGAGGGGGGTCTATTTATTTAATTTCTTTATCACAACCTATTTATAACCGTTGTGTTGATATCACTGTTTTCTAATCAGTGAATAGTTAAATATCAATGCCATTTCTTATCAATCTAGAATGTACGAAATTTTTGAGGCGTACAACAATCAAATGACGTCACAATATCAGATTTGAATCGCGATTGACTTGTTTTCGGAAAAGGACTCAAGGTTGGTATATCCAACGATTCATAGGCACTTTTTTTGAAGAAGCATTTTTTATAAGTCTGTCTGTCTGTTTGTTCCGGCTAATCTCTGAAACGGCTGGACCGATTTTGACGGGACTCTCACTGGCAAACAGCTGATATAACAAAGAGTAACTTGGTTACTTTATTTATGAAAAAAGTTTTAGGGTTCCGCGTAAAAAATTAATACCTTAAAAAAATATATCACGAAGTCGTGGGCACTATTAGTTAGTATAAATAATATAAATATAACGGCGCACTTATTTAGGGGTCCGTTACTTTGATGTTGTGATTACAAGGTGTTGTGTTGACATATTATAATAGCAACCCATTTATGTGCCACTGCTGGGCACGGGTCTCCTCTCCTCTAACGAGAGAGCTGAGACGGTTTAGACCTTAATCCACAAACGCCTAATGCGGGTTGGTGGATCGGACATATCCTTAGAATTCCTTCTAGGACATGTGGGTTTCCTCACAATGTTTCTCCTTCACCGTCAGCAGATGCTAAATCATGTGATTATAGTGGAGTCAATTTAATAGGCCACATTTGACAATTCATCAAAATTCAACATCGCAACCTTTTACGCGACGCGCCGCGGTGGGCATCAAATACAAGTAATTTTACGTTTTGCTTTCACCAATAAACCATTCTAAACATAACAAACAATTTCTGATTTATAGAACTGAACGTCATTGCCTTGTCATTACAATGTTCTGTCAGTTAATCCTTGTTCTTTTTAAACATTAGGCATGTTACTCTAAAAATCGAAAGCTGATAAGTAGAATCGAATGCAATGATTACTTGTGAAGAAATATCATCATAAAATTAATAACCACGTTGTGACAAAAAAAATACTGATTGCATTTTTTGCATTAGTATCGATCACCAATCATCCCCCAATAGTTATTTTGTAAATATATTCAATGAACAGAATTTACCTCTCTACAGTTTTATTATAAGTGTATAGATCATGTACTTGTCTTATTTTGCTCCTTAAATTTACGAAAGAAAAAATAATAATGAGACAGGGATTCACCTGAGGATTTTAAAAATTCACATTATCTTTCAAGTCCATATCGATTCATTCGTTTTAATCGACCTTTTTTAACAGGTCACCTCATTATGAATATAAAACTGAAAAACGTCAAATGTGGCCTATTAAATTGACTCAACTATAACAATAAATTCCGCAAAGTTGAAATTCAGATTGGTACTGTCCGGCCGGACTCGAACACGATACCTCTGAGTAGAGGCCGCGTCCTTATCCATTAAGCTACCATCGCTTTTCTGTTGACATCACGGCTCTAATCAGCTAATAACATAGCCATATCCTTTGCCGTTTCTTATCAAACACTCTAGAATGTACGAAATTTTAAAGCTTATAACAATAATATTATTTACTACACACAGTATACAATCTCAGTGAGATATGAGTATAAACTAAAACGTTCTGTTGCTGAGTGCAGAGTGCGAAGGAAGGAAGCACAGGTTCGGTGCTCGGTTCGAAACGTTATAAAGATGGACGTAGAAAAATTGTATGACGAACAAGTTATAAATTTTAAAGACTTTTTAGGGTCGGCAGCACGAGTGTGACGCCAATGGTCTTGCACACGTCCATAGACCACGGGGACCGCTTCCCATCAGGTGGGCCTAAGAATAGAATGCTAGTTTTGAACCTTAGTGCGTTCTCATAAAACTGAGGTGCGTGATATTATACAAATATTGAGTTAGCACTGAGTGAATAGTAAAAACTTACGACTAATAACGCTAGCCTATAAATTCTTTGAGTTAAAATTCAGGATTAATTCAAGGTTAAGACCGGTGCTATTAACATCTGTATTCACGACTTACAACAGGTTTTAAGAACAGCAAGATACATTACTTTTTAATATTTACAATGTTACAAACAAACACAGAGTTCACCCTATGAGCAAAGGATATTATTACATTAGGCAGTAATGTCTTTAAAAATTTAAATATAATGATCAAAAAATTATACTCAAGTATGATAACAAAATTATAAATTTTGCATCGCTCAAGGTTCGACAAGACGGCAAGGCTATCAATAAAGGCATCTGCTTTGCGTAACAGGAAAATTATTTCGATCTATCTTCGAGTTGATAAAGCATTATGACATAACACGATGTTATTGTGCATTATCAACACAGAAATATACTTATTATTGAAAGTAATGTGATTAAATTGTAATTGATCTTTGCCTCAAAACTGCCGGATTGGATTGCGTTCAGGGTTCAGCAGGCGCATACCCGGAGCTTGAGGTGATGGTTATCGCAGCACTTGTGGGATCAGTGAGTATTAGTGTAGTCTAAACCAATATCATTCTGCGCTTCGTCACGCAGTGCTGCGACGACAATCGCCTCTTCTTTCATGAGGCCGTCAAGCCGAGGGCCACCATTATGTCACTGTCGGTGTATGTTATGAGGACCCCCTTCCTGAGACTTTACCTTTAGCTTACCATCAGGCGAAGTGAAGTCATATTGACGTGACCGAAATATAAAAAAAATACCAAAAGGAGACCCAGTTGCCTTCGAACATTTGAGGCATTCTTTACGGATAACTGGAACCCTAAAAAGTCCGACAGTCCACAGAACTTTGATATCCTAAGGTTGCCTGGAAGAACGCTCTTAGCGATAAGGCCGCCCATTGTACATTCTACTGTTAAATACTACCTATTTGTTTTCCCTGTAAACTTTTGGTGTACAATAAAGAGTTATCTATCTATATATCACCAGTGGGTTGTGGAAGTCAGATTTGAGTCGCTTCACGGTAAATATCAAAGTTCGGCTGTTTCATAGTTACATTGAAAGCCCCAATTAGGTTGAGAAACGACTGATCTGTTAGAAATCGGTGTAAACCTTGCTTGCTGTGCTGACTTTGTGCTACACAAGCGAGTTGCCACGCAAAGTAAATAGCAAACAACCGATAGTCTTCAGTATATTTATGTAGATACATACGCCTTGTTATTAAATTAATGTCTTATCAATTCGCAATAAAATCGCTATCAGTTCCGTAATCATATGTTATGCTCATATTTAGTGTTTATAAAACGATCATTCATCTTTGATGTAGAGCTGTTCATATCTGGTTACAAGAAATCGAGGTCACCAAAACGTCCCATCCCGGCCACCAAACCCGTCGACCTAGTAGAACTAACAGAAGCAGCTTCCCATCAGGTGGGTCGTGTGCTAGTCTGCCACTTACGTAGTATAAAAAAAAACAGGCCCAGGGTGGGGTGGCGGCGCTTTGTGTTTCCGCGAGCCTCTCTACAGGGTAGGGAGGAATTTAATCCCCCAACAACACGTCGAGGTCGTCTATGTTGGCGGTCAAGGCCGGTCGGGGTCTCTGGGATATCCTTTCTAGGTCGCAGCAAATTCCCCGACCACGCAGGCTGATGTGACGTTTTAGTCGATTCGACTCTGACATAACCCCCCCTGTTCTCAGGCGGGGGGGTATCCGTGGGATTGCCTTACCTTGCAAAGATTTATTGACATCTTTGCCAAGACTTACTCAAGGGGCAAAGTCCTGGAACCTAAGGGTACAGACAGTTAGTGACATGTAGATGTTAGATAGGTACTTCTACATACCCTAACTTTAAGCATACATACAGGGGCTTTATCATGACAGTTTGCCAAGCGGCTTGCAGGCAGGTCGACTTGGGCCCCGGAGATTTTGATGAGGCCCCTAAAACTCCATTATTTTTTAACCCATTTAGAACAAGGAGGTTCTCAATTTATTTGGTTTGTTACCTCAGAACTTCCGACTACGTGAATCGATTTTAATGATTCTTTTTTTATTTTAAAGCTGGTGTTTCTTATGTGGAATAGTATTGAATTTGGTCCGGTTGAAGTCGGTTTTTTTGTAAATAAATAAATACTAACACAAAACAGAGGACATATATTATTTGTTGTTGCATAGGAGTCAGTTGAAAACCAGCACTGGGTACTTTTGTCCGGCAAAATATTACAAATCAGTAATTATTCCTAAAGACTCAAATTCCTGCGTGCAAAAGAGGGCAACAATAATATCGTTATCATGCTTAGTTTACATAAATATATACGAAAATAGAGTAATTATAGGATTAAAAGTTGACGCAGTTACATGCGATTGCGTTTTTTAATAATTATTTCAGATAAGAAATCATGTGCTGGGTTTTCCCTGTCATAATAAAATGCCCACGAAATTAGGCACACTACTAAGCTCTTAGTTTCTTTTTAGCAGTTAAATATTCGTAGGTTTCACAAAAGCGTCAATCCCGGTAGAAAACTGTCCCGTTTTACAAAGCTCATGGAAGACTCTTGGGGGCATTCTTGGGCCCCATCAAGTCCTTTGAGATCAAGCCTTTAAACCAACCTGCTGATTGACGAACGATGCTCTAGTGGCTATCCTCTCGGGGTTGGGTAACTCAGAAGCTGGAAGAAGATGAGAAAGCGGACTAGAAATGATGATCACCAGAAAGTTTTTTTTTTTAAGTACCTACCTACCTACCAGTAAGTTTAAATTTCACTTTTTTATGTAAGTCACATCAATATGACTTCACCTCGCCTGATGGTAAGCTAAACATAAAGTCTCTTGCCCTCAGACCCTCAGGTTGACGGCCTCATCAAATGCTTTTTCACGCCCCGCTTAAAGGACCCGGGACTGTATACTATGAGGAAGGAAACACGTGAGCTGGTAAAGAATTCCAGGTTTTGATGGTTCACTGGTGTAAGCTGGACGTCGGAACGTGATAGTTTCCTACATGTAAGGAGCAGTGGATAGTAATCTCTATCGACATAACATAACATAAACTCACGCCTATATCCCCGAAGGGGTAGGCAGAGGTACTAGCACCCACATTTCGCCAGTTTATGTTTTTAGGTCCCAATGTAATAGGTGGTGAGCCTATTGCTATTAACCGGGCACTTATAAACCTGCGATAAATACACACATAACTTCGAAAAGCATCGAAAAGTCATTGGTGTGTGCCATGGTGAACCTGGGCTCGAACCCGAGACCTCGTCTCAGCAACCCAGACCACTAGTCTACCGCGGTTCTATCTACGGTCTATCGACATACCAACATACATATTATATTATCGTTAAAAGGTTATTAGGTAAAGTGAGATAGCGACTTTGGCACATCGCGTGTCGCCGTTA
Organism: Lithosia quadra; assembly: GCA_963576445.1. Classification (NCBI taxonomy): domain Eukaryota; kingdom Metazoa; phylum Arthropoda; class Insecta; order Lepidoptera; family Erebidae; genus Lithosia; species Lithosia quadra. The sequence continues at coordinate 3,508,054 of OY754901.1, read as the reverse complement.
TCGGTTACCTACTGCACACGGCGAGTTTAGTGCAAAAGTGTTAAGTATTTATCAAGAAATTCACCTACAAAAATGTGTTTTGCACCCGCGGGCTATTAAATTCTAGACCCAGAGTAAGCATATATTTAAAGACTAGACAATATGATAGTCAATCAAGGAAAATAGGTCAATGTGTTGAGTCTTCATTGGCACAATGACAAAAGTGTAAGTCTATATAAATCATGAGAGAAGTCAGTGAACTGAACTTGGGACTACACATAGATTGTATGTTCAAATGCTCTCTTTTCTTTGGTGAAGGTGTCCATCTTTGTTATCTGTTTAATAGTTTACTACCCTACTTAAATTATTAAAGAGCAGTTTTTTTTTTCAACATATGTTTGTCCTGTATGTTTTTCCGCGAAATCTCGCGTTTGATTGGACCAATTTTGACACGCTTTTCAAAAAAGTACCTATTTGAATGAAATTTTTAAGCAATCGCATGCTAACTATTTCCAATGATTTTCTGATCGGAAAAAATGATCATCCAGGGAGGGACTTGAACCCGTGACCAGTCCCTTACAGTGGGATAATCTGACCAACTGAGTTACCTGGACCCATCTTAGATGCTCGAAATTTTTCCGATCAGAAAATCATAAGTACCTATTTGTTACATTCCTGACAATATTTTAGTATACTCAACTGACTTAAAAAGGAGATAAGTCAGGTCTCTTCTTGACTATCATTATTCTTATTAATTAACGAGTTTATGATGATTTGTTTGCAAACGAATAAAAGCTGTATGTAAATGAGATTGTTTTATCGCAAGGTAAATAGTATGCTCAAACAGGAAGCCAAATTGAATGTGGGTGCAACTGCACCTATATGAATTTAAAATTTGAGACTAATTTGAGGGCATCTATCCTCTCGCCTTCGAACCAGCGGGTCTCTCAGCATCCTAGTCGGGACGCCTACCTAGGACGTAAAAGCGAAGACCCTGAATTAACAACATTTGGGATATTATATTATGTACTCACAGCTCTTACGACTCACGTTAATAACTATTATCTATGCTCACTTTGCTAAGTTATTTATATAACATGGTTGAACAACAGTTAGCGAGATATAAGCGACAATTGCAGTTTACAAGAAAATCGCTTTTCATTTAAGCGTTTGCGATGTCTTTTGAGATCTTTTCCCTTTAAACATTCAATGTCGCTTGCACAGTTTTGTCTTTCAAACGCATGTACTCTGCTAATTTATGAGACATAAGCTGTAAATGTAATTAAAACGCAATTTTAAGTAAATTTTTCTAACACTAACATTTCGGCGTTAGAAACTAGATTTTAATTAGCACAGTAATGACTATTGCGGACTAGTTTTCAGGGTCAACAACCAGTCAGATTCTAATTTTAGCTGAAATATGATTATCACCATGCTAGTAGAAAACGTATTGTTACTATTAGCTCATATAGATAAAAACGATAAAATACGTAAGAAATTTTAGGGTGTGTGCTCTCAAAAGCAATATTTGAGAGATAATTCAGTCAAATGAGGAACAGTATGATAAGGGACCATTGTGGTGTTCTAGAAGGTAGAGAAATGGATGCTAAGTTGACTCGAAGTTAGAGACGATGGACGAATAAAAAATAGCGAATCAAATAGAGGCAAGAGTAAATGAACAACCCTTAAGGATAAAAAAAAAATTATTGTGCGGAAATCCCCATGGTTACCACCCCCGTCGGCCATCGGGGGTGGTTATGTCGGGATCGAACCGACTAATACCGCACGCCGCGCCGTCTCGGGTCTTAATAACCGGAGTGTAAGGTTACCCAATAGGCATATCCCTCGCACCCCAACTGACCCCCCGAAGGGAGGTGGGGCGAGCATCGCGCCACTTCACCGACGGTGGGGTGTAGGGTGACAGGCGACCGTCCTGTCACCCGTCGGCGCGCGGACAATCAGCTCGCCCCCCGCTCGCTCCCCACTGTGCTCTCTGCTAGTCAGAGAGACACGTGGAGAGCCTCCGGAGCAGCCCTCTAGAGGGCCACTCCCACCCCTGCCGGATTGGCCGCAGGCAGCAGCGTCTCCCTATTAAGTGAAGAATACCGCTGGTGGTGAGCCGGCGGGTACCTGTCAGGGGAGTAGGTATCAGTGGGCATTTCCGAACGATAAAAAAAGCTAATTCTGTATGCTTGATGTTTCTCTGCGACTGCGGCAGAGGTCCGTATATTATATGTGTCACTCGAATTACAACCGTGCCGAAAACCGTTCCGTGACGTATACCTGTGACGCGCGTACATATCCGTTCCGTATTAGTCGTACTAGCATAGTAGATATACAATCAGTCAACGTGTTTAATGGCGGGCATTGACTTTAGTTAAAGATATGTGTGGTATTATAGACAAAGGTACCAACACGTGCGCTATAAGTTGAGACCTGACCGCTAGACGTCACCGGCGCGTGTTTGCACAAAAAAATATCTTAAACAAGCTTCTGCCCGAGTCGTTACCTACCTATCTACCTATTTTTTTGCGAACAGTACATCACGGGCGACTGAGGGGCAGTGCAGGAGGAAGTAGGCGGAGAGCCTAGGTCTCAACTTATAGCGCACGCGTTATAGTTGTAAAATTGTAAAAGATGGTTTTCAATAGTGTTCTTTCTGTGAGGATTTTAGAAGTCAAGGGGTGTAAGAGTAGAAGCAAATGTATGGATGTTGCCTATATTTTTGCCTACCCTCAAGAAATTCTTTACACTAACTTATTCATTATCACATGCCCGTGTGTGTTATGTTATGGGTCTGAGCCCAGAAGGGAAAACTTTGCAACCACTTTTAACTATCTAGAAAAAACAACTTGAAAGGTAGGTATAAATAGAAATTAAATACCTTAGTTCTGACTTAAATACCTAATATAAGTAAGTACTGCAAGTGTGAATATATTTTTTGCAAGTAAACAGACTGTGAATACAATGAGTTGAGTTTCTTGCCGGAGTCTTCTCAAGTCTGGGCCACGTTTCAAACCAGTGGGCCATTTGCTTCTAGTTTTAAATATTTTTGATTTTGACGTTTTGTAAGTGCCATAAATAATGGTCTTGAACTTTGACTTTCACTGGTCTACTATATTTCACCCTATTTATAAAACTTAGGTGCAAAATATCCTGTAAATATTTATAAACTTTAAAATTTCTATATTTAAACAATAATAAATTGGAACAAATTCATCATCATCACCTGTGCTTGTCTCAATTATTTGGGGCTGGCACAACATGTAATGAGGCACAAATTGGAATGAATTAGTTATGACACAAAATTGTGACGTTTCCACTCTTAACAGGTTTACTATTCAAGCTCCATAGGGAGATAGTCCCCACAAGTCCACGAGTGATTTTGTTTTAATTCGTTAATGTGAAGTCCATGTGAAATATTAGACTTACTTTATTATGCCGATAAAATCATCATCATCTTAACCTGTACAATCATCTTTCACGTGCTTCACGGATTGTACTAAACGAAAACCAATGCTTAGCCACAGACAGTGGTCAAGTAACCTGTCTCAGGCTGCCACTAGCCAAGAGAGACTAAATATTTAATAAATCCTCTTCCCAAGAAAATTACGAATAGCGAGAATATTAGTCACTCGGACAAAAGAAAATTAAAAATATTATCATTTCAGTGGTCATCCCAGTTGCATCCGAAGCATCAAAGCCAAGAGTATACTCGAACCAACCGCTTTAGATGTTTGATTATGAGTTACACACAACTTAGCATTGTATAACTTGTAGCCAAATAAAAGATAGTCAAGAATAGTCACCATGTGGTATTTAATTTAACACCTCTAAATTAAGAAATATTACCAAATAAGTATTATGTAGAACATCTAGCTAAACAAAAGTGAAAAATAGTCACCATGTGGTATTTATTTAACACCAATAAATTAAGAAATGTTACCAAAAAAAATTGTTAGTCCTTTAACTAATGAGCCTTTATAAATACAATAAATGTTAGGTTTCAATTTTAGTGAAAGTATTGCATATACTTACGCCGCAGTCCCTTTGCCACAGACACAGTGAAATTATTTAGCACAGACATTTTCGAAGTTCACTTGAAAAAAGTTTCACTATATAGTCTTAAGTTTATCTTCTTTTTAGCGTATAAGACGTTCTTTAGTTCGAAGCACAAATCTGAATAGTTCAATAAAGTTTGATATCACGTACACAAATCACAGAATTATTGAACCAACACGATACTCTCCTATCGCTTACGGAGTACCACTGACGTTTTTATTCATAAAAGTTATTATTCATTAACAAGAGGCGTGGCGATTAGATTAAATACCCAGCTCTTATTTCTCGTGTAAACGAACGTTGATAAGCTATCGTGTTATTTATAGAAATCCCGTTGCTCTGCCATTCTTAGCAAATATTTTAAATTGACAAAACACTGACATGACATGTGTTTGGTGGACTCAGCTGTCAGAGTCGAATTCAGTGGTCTGTTGATCTGTCATTGATTGACGCGTGTCTTTCGTTCGGAAACGGTTTGGAAATAAAATATCGAAACCCACTGTTCCACGATCATTTTCTTTTTTTTTCAGATTAAAGATATTTAAAAATTAACATTTATAGTGCTCGCAAGATAAATCTGCGCGCGAAAAAAGTAAGAGAAATATTATGTACACAGGGCCGCCATTCGCGCGCAGATTTATCGTGCGAGCACACTACATGAATATACTCATACGGATTTAGACCGACAAAATAGAGGCTATGCTGCTATGCTAAGATCATGACTTACACTTAAATTTTTTACCCTTAAAAAACAGCAGTTGCTTCTTACAGTTCTGACCTTACCAGGCACCGTACAAATAATCTTGTCTACCATTTTCGACTTTGCCTACCCGAGGCTTATGCTTTATGATTGCAGTATATTGATAAAGAAATCATGGGAAAGACAGTAAACTAACGACATAGGGTTTTATTCCCTTTCGATACACGTTTTAAAGTTATTTTTTTGTCAAGTACATTATTCATCATCATCATTCTCTGAACCTTTTTCCCAACTCAGTTGGGGTCGGCTTTCCAGTCTAACTGTGATGCGGCTGAACTTCGATGTTTTCCGTGGAGCGACTGCCATCTGACCTCCACAACCAATGGTCATTATGACCAATGGCGATATCGAAGTTCCAAGTTAGACTGATTGGACTTTTGAGGGCTCCAACTACCCGTAACGACTGCCATAGATGTTTGTATGGCAACCGGGACCGACGGCTTAACGTGCTCTCCGAGGCACTAATGAACCTGCGATAAATAAAGTAAAAAGTAAAGTAGTAATGTAATGTAGTGTCAAGTACTTACATTATTGTTCGTAAAAAATAATTTTGAAATTCTTTTTAAAAATCTCACATGTCACGTCGTAAATTATTTTCCGAACGAAAATTTATCAATAATCGTCTCAAGTTTTTTACTGCATGCGGTGACCTCATGGTTGGGTCATCACCTTTGCCAATAAAAATGTCTCCTAAATAAAGTGGCCTTTTTTCATCTGAAAATCCCCCGGATCACTGATCTGTACCCCGGATACAGTTTTCAATTTGAGGTCTTATAGCCCAAAATGAACACAGGGGCAGTGATAGGTTTATGCCCTGAAACTTCGGGCATTATTATTTATGGTCAAAATGCCAGGGCATAAACTCATCTAAGGAGCTGGGTTTATGCCATGGCATTTTGGGCAGATTGAATTTAAAATGCCCGATTAAATGCCCCACATGCCAGTACATAAACCCATTACTACACAGGGGTAACAACGATACGATTGGTTATAACAATGGGTAAAATAAAACAACTTATAACTGGGTACTTGTATATTAGTTCCATTATAAAATAGCTAATCAACGATACAAGCAATAAATAACAAATTCAACAACACTATTCACTTGACTCACCTTATTTACAATATTATGAGAATTCTTCACAAAACTACCTCTCCTAATAAAAGTTAAGACTTCCCGCCAATATCTAATTACAACCAAAGTGGTTATGTTCTATCTTTTTTTACTCCTTATATTGTCAAATTTGTGGTTAGCAATTAGAAATAATGTTATAATAACATAAATAAGAAAATTGGCAAGTTTAGAAATATAATATTGGTGATTTTATTAATAAAAATAATTTATGGATATATTGCATATGGTGTGAAATGTGTTTTACTTTATTTGTCTTAATAAAAAAAAATCATATCGCTAAATAATAGCCAACTCTCTTTTGTAATTAGTAATTACTAATGCATGTTTATCTAATAGTAGGTAAGTTTGTACTAAACTTAAATTATTCTTCATATAACATTATTACAGCAAAAATAGTAATGACAGCGCAAAATTATATAGTAAATATTCTAACAAAGCCAAAAATATATAAGTTAGGAATGTGTAGGGATTAAATGTTGCATTTTATTAAAATAAAATTAATTTAACAAGTTCTGCCCAAGGGCTAAACGTAGCCCTTCATTAGGGTAGAGCGAAATTGTCTTTCAGCGCCCTCTCGCTCTACCCGACGGCATTTTACGTTTACGGCTGGAAGATAGATTGGATTTCTCCATAGAGTTTAAACGCGTTTCATTTAAATTATTATATAATTATTATACGTCAGCACATCTTACTCAATGGATATCGTTAAAACGTGAAAACTCTGTTTGGTTATAGGTTTATTCATGGGTGAAATCCAACCTCAAATGTTAACGGCCGCACTATTGTTATGTTCCATTATATACAATATTGTTAACGAGACTTACTGTTAGTCTTGAGCGTGATCAGTGATGGGTTATGCCCTAGCACTTTGGGCGTTTATTTTATCTGCCCAAAATGCCATAACCCATCACTATGTGTATCGGTACATGTTGCAATGAAAATATAACTAACGAGAATGTGCGGGTAGATGAAAATCCTTGTACCTCACGGACTCGACAACGAAGGGCGCGCGTCCATTAACGAAGGGTGTGTGACCACGGCCAGAGTAACAAGGTCAAAATGTCAAGCATATAGGCCACAGGGCAGGCTTTTTTTCTCAGGATTGGGTTAGGGTGATTGCGTTATCCCGTTAACATTACTGTATATTATTAACTTAATGTATATAATAAAACCATAGATGGCCCGGGGTCAGCTGGGGTGTGGAAATGCCTTTTGGGTAACCATACACCCCGGTAATTGAGACCCGAGACCGTTTTAGTAGGTATAAATGCAACAACAAAAAAGTGTTATTTTGCAGATTAGTAATTTGACTAGAAAAAAATAGTTTCGGCGTGGTTTTGAAGCGAGAATCACAACTTAGGATTTAGCGGTATCAAGAATCTAACAACTATCCCCTAGTGATAGGACCCCATCGCATCCCGGCAACAAAACGTGGGTTATGCCCTGGACTTTTTGGGCATTAATCGCACGTTTATTTAAACCGCCCAAAATGCCAGGGCATAAACCCATCACTGGTCATAATAATGGGTTTATGCCCTGAGAATTTATTATTTATGCCCAAAATGCCAAGGCATAAAACCATCTATATAGATGGAATATAAACCCATCTACATTGATGGATTTATACCTGAGAAAAGGGCGAGTAGCTAGACTTATAAGTCCGGTAGGTTGTGGACACGGGCTCAGTATTTCCCACAATTAGAGAAAGACATTATTGGACACCTCTAAATTCAAAGTTATGACAAAGAAAGATACAATCATTAGTTAAAATGGACAGAATTAGGAACACATTGCTTTTTTTAACCCTAATTTCACGTCATTACGTTTACGATCGAGACACTGTAAGCCACACTCCTTGCAGTGCCTTCGTAGACAGTAGACTCCCTTTTTTTTCCTCGTGCGGAAATCCCCACGGATGCCACCTCCGCGGATAGCGGAGGCGTTTATGTCGAACCCGAACCAACTAAAACCGCACGCCATCACGGGTCTTCCGGTGTAAGGCATTTTCCTCGCACCCTGGCTGACCCGGGCCGTCTTCGGTTTCGAGTGTAACTACAGAACTTTGATATAAGCCAATAGGTTGTGGAGGTCAGATGGCAGTCAGCCGCTTCACGGAAAAAATCGAAGTACGGTCGATTGGTTATCCCAAGTAGAAGTTGGCTTGAAGGATGGGGGGGGGGAGGTAACTCAGCCCTGCACGTGTTTTCTTGTCCTTAGTAGTTTAATTATTTAGGTCTACAAGGTCGATTTTCTTCGTAAAAATGACCTGAGACAAACTCTAAGGAACTCATGCGCAGTACGTAAATCTGGATTTTATTCCAAATATAGTATATGATTTTAGATTGACATAGTCATTAACATAACTATGGTAAAAATTAATGGGGTATTTACCATCTGTATAAGGCCCAACAAACTGCATATTCGAAAAGTAGAAAAACTCGAATTGCGAACTTCCACCTTAATCGAATTCGGTTACAAATAGCAAGATAATTTATAGTGTTGTGTACCGAACGGATGAATCTATTTTGATGCAGATTTTTTTAGCTCAAAAGCCTATATTTATGATGGAAATGGTTCTTAACTTTAAGCTTTGTGTCGAAGTTTTTCAATATTTTATTCTGTGACGTTAAGTACCAGCCTGACAAATACGTTTTAACTCTATGAAATTCATCTTAACGGATATAAGACAAATCAGTAAACTATTATAGTTAACTTACTCGTCTGTTGGTAAAAGGAAAACTTATATCATGAGTTTCCATGGTAGCATAGTGTAGCTTCAAAAATCTTGAACAAAATGCACATGTCACTGCGCATGCGGATGATTGGTCAATCAAAAATTTCAATAAAAGGACTGATAAACCAGCCCCTTGAACGTTTAAATAATTTATGATTGGTTGACAGGTGCGTCTCTGTCCTTCGCGTCCCGCGCGACCCACCAAAGAGATCTAAAAATACGAACTGCGCAATTGTCAACATTTTTGACTCCAATTATACAGTATGAATGATAACGCAATAACGTACAGCGCATATTTGAAGCTTGATGTATTTTTAGAGTATGAAATTTTAGTTTTTCTTCCATATTTTTCCACGTAAATTGAAATAAAACTATTTTTACGAATCGCGATTATTGTGTGATTTTATGATTTACATTGATCCCGACTTTTCAGTTGCTTTTCAGCAGCCCCGGAGACACTAACGGGATCAGTATCAATAAATAACAACAATTTTTTTTTTCAGCACTCAAAAGTTGACTGGTAGAAAATGCCTACGACATTAGTTTCACCTTTGTATAATTATAAATCTTGCAGATTGAGATTAAATCCGTTAAAAATAGTTTCATTTCAAAGATAAATGAAATAGCTGAAAAGTTAATAAAATAATTGGAATAATTTATACATTAGCAAGGCACGTAAAGTGTTTTTCACTAATTGTATATTCTTTATACTATTGTAATAATAACGTTAAACCACATATATAAGTTGCTCACATTAGAACGGACGCACGAATGATATCGATTTAAAGAAAAATAATATACATTATATTCAGAAAAATCGAAACACCTTGCAAGTTTATTTTTTCTAAGGATTATCAGAAAAATGTGTATATTTCAGAACATTATGTCAAATGTCATTTAATAGTGAATAATATGAGGTTTTCAAATCATTCTAATGTTAAAGTTCTAAATTCAAATATCATAAAATAAATAATTTGTGTTCAGCCCCCGTAGACAAGTGTCATAGCGTAAATCGCTATCGTTTCGAATAGATTAGGTCAACCAATCACATCCAAGCTCGTCGCCGGCGTACGATGCGCGCGCCGCGGCGAAATCACGAGCTGGAGTGTGATTGGTCGACCTAAACGTTACTATTCGATACGATTCGATCGAATAGAATAATTTTGCCACTTGGCTACGGGCACAGATATCATAAAAATTAAATTGTTTCTATTTTTCTGATGAGATTATATTTTGTAGACATGACATCATACAATCACACCTCTTTCACATCGGGGTAAGTAGCAATCAGATATTAGATACTTTAATATATATTTTGTTATTATTCCATTCACTTATACATTGAATTCTTAATTACTTACTTTAAGTTTGTATAGCAGTAATAAAATTATTATGTATGTATTCATAATTGCGATATTTGTAAGTCAATTTTAAATTTGATGAAATATTTAAAAAAAACTGTGATTGTATTTTCCAATTTTTTTTATTTATCTTTATTTTTATTACTTATTTTACGCCTTAACTCACCGTATGCCTTATCCGAATAATTTAGCCCATACTTCAAGTGTACCTGGCTACTTATTAGTTTCAGCGGGTTGTTGCAGTTTTTTTAACAAATATCTTTAGTTGTTTACAAAAAATAAATAACGAAAAACATGAAAATTCAACAAAATTAGACTAGTTTCCGAGAACGTAAGCACATAATATACATACACACACTCATTTTTGCATAATATTTACAACATACATTTGAGCGCCCGTTCTTGTGTGGTCTTGTTACACAACATTGAAATGACAATATAAATAGTATTATTGTCAGTCGTCTATAAGGCTGAGCGCACATTAAATAAAAGGCTTAAGACAGTCTTAAGACTGACTATTGTCGTCTTAAGACAGATTATTGCTTTACAGAAACATGAAAGTGTGTACCATGAAGCTATAAATCCTGTAGACTGACGCGCTGACCATGATGTGTAAGTGAATTCTGGGTTGCGATGTGGTCCCAAATATGATTGAAATGTGATTCCTGTATATTTTTTCTTGTTGTCACTACGAAATACACCATTTTATTACACAAGACATGCTGTATTTTTATTTCTTTTCCTCCTTAAAATAAATCGAATCACTACATAAGACAGGTTGTATTTTTTCCGCTACTTAAACTGATTGAATAGAATGACGTTTGCTGCGTAGTGGCTGACTAGCGTGTGTGTGCGTGCTGACTTGTACGTATAAGCAAGTGAGCCGACTCTAATGTCGTCAGCTGTATTCATCAACGCGTTCCGTTCATGAGTTTTATAAGTTCATAGTGTGCACACATTGAATAAAACTTTCATAAATAAACAAAGTTATCAAATGCCTATAAAATTTATGACAAGTCTGTCTTAAGACTGTCTTGTGTCTAATATGCGCTCACCCTAAGACCGTCCATAGAGATCTTGGGGGAATATAGTCTCAACCTAGCGAATCGAAATTTTTTACACCTATTTGTAATGTGTTTGCAAAAAAAAATAGGTATCAATGTATTTTATTTATACCACTTAGGTGGCAAACAAACACACGACGAAGCGGTCACCGTGGCGTATGAACATGTGCAACACCAGGGGCGACACACTCGCGCTGCCGCCTCTAATTGTACCCTAGTTGACCCTAAATGCTGGTTTGGCATCTATTAGGATGATATTTGTGCCAATGGTCTGACTACTAGTTATGCCGGAGACCGTAGCAATGGTCTCACCGCCATGGATACCCAAGACCCCGGACTCCGATGTGATAACCAGTGCCCGTAGACAAGTGCCATAAGTCTAAATCGCTAAAGAATAGAATATCGTTCGACCAATCACACTCCAGCTCGTGATCCCGCTGTGGCGCGCGCATCATACGCCGGTGACGAGCTTGGATGTGATTGGTCGACCTAATCTATTCAATTCCTTAGCGATTTACGCTGTGCCACTTGTCTACGGGGCCTGATATGAAATCAAATCATCGCTTAGCTAATGATGATGACGCGAATTAATTCATCTTATCCTACTTCCCAGTTCCCACTAATATTATACATGAGAAAGTTACTGAGGATGGATGTGTGTGAGTGCATGTTTGTTACTCATTCATGCAAAAACTGCTCAACAGTCCTGCATAAAAGGAGATGTTTCATTTTGGGCCCGCTAATTGTCAATACAGAAAAAAAAGAGAAATAATACCGGTTATTGGCAAAAATACAATTATATTTTAACCTCCGAAATTCAAGGGCATAAATTAATAAAATATGAGTACATTTTTATAGTTATAGTCCGCCATGTTTGTTATGTTGCAAGAAAGTATTTATTTAATTAGATTTCGCCCATAATACGAGGCAATATTATAAGAATTGAATAGTGAAAAATGAAAACTACATTGCCTAGCTATTTTTCTAAGTAGTGTATAATTATCGGGCCCAAGGTACATAGATTATTATAGTCTGGAATAGCACATAGTTTCTTTTTATTATTTGTGGGAACGGTATCAGTATTTAAAGCAAGTGAAGCCGCGAATAAGAACTAGTAGGTAATAAAATTTCTTATTCCCTAGATTGAGACTTGAACACAAAAATTAAAATACAAAATAAATTACATAAATAAGACTTTATACCCACTCCACCACACATTTCACATTGGTTTATATTGTAGAACGAAAATGGACTTTATCTTTAATAGCATTAAGATTATAATTATTTGGCAATTTTTTGTTGGATTACACGCATAATTTAAGATGAAAAAGAAGTGAAGATAGCTGTCGCTTCTCTACCACAATTGTGTACTATAGGGTACAGTGTGTGGGTACTCTAGTACCCACAATACAGCATTTTTTAACAAATTATCCGCTTGAGTGAAAATCGTAGGTACTCTATTTCTATAGCACTCCACTGATTGGGATAGTTTAAGAGTAGTTAAAACCATAGTTATAGAATTATTGTTTTATAGAAAAAAATAATTTTATTCGTGCATACTTAAGATTATACAAAAAAGTTTAAAAAGATTATAACAAACATAAGCAAGTGCTAAATTGCAACACATCATAATTATTATAAACGCGAACGGTTTTATCTTCTCTATAAAGGTATCTAACTTTCAGTCCTAGTACGATAAACAAACACCACTGTTGATTTGCCGTAATAATAGAGAGATTAGTTCCCGTACTAACGAAGTTTAATGATACTTCCTCTTGTTTTTATCGTGTGTAGGATCACATGTGCCCTCGAGGGCACGGTTATTAACTTAGTACCAAAAAATTCTGACAATGTTTTCAAAGTGAAGCGAATGGCCCTCGAGGGCACGGTTATTAACTTAGTACCAAAAAATTCTGACAATGTTTTCAAAGTGAAGCGAATGGTCTTTTTATAAGAACTATTCACAACTAATATCTTGGGAGTTAGTTGGAAGGAATCTCCAACGCTTGTGTTAAATCTAAAATCTACAGCTTAATCATTGAAAAACAAACTTTACACATTAAAAATAAAGTCCATTATTCTTTGACAATAACCCATAATAGGTTTGTTACCTCTCAAACTGGCTGTTCGATAACGAGTCTTTGTTCAGTAACAATAAGAGCTAAATTGACAATATCACTCAGTCTTCTTTCTTCTCCTCTTCGGATTTCGGCGGCTCCTCCGCAGAGGGGGGGCGATCCGATTCATTTCCTGAGCCTGTAAATTATGAATATTTTTAACCAGTCACAGCGGGTGTAAGTATATTCAAAGAAGGCTATGTACCATCACGCTACTACCCAGAAGGGCTACATATGCCCACGCCTTTTCCCTCCGGGGTAGGCAGAGGCAACAGCCCGCCATCTGCCTCTGTCCTTACATACTTCACGGTCTTCCTCTACTGTCATTAAACCTTTCATGCAAGCCCGCCGGTTTCGAGTCCTTTGACCTGTCCTTTGTGCAATAAATCATTAATTAGGTCAGTGTATAGGTACTCTGCGAGGCCGACCCCGGCTTGCCTGCCCACTTACATGTGCCTTACATATTTGGTGTGTCATTCGCTCCACAAATCGGGCAAAATTCTTTAAATTATTGTAGAAATAATAAATTTCTTCTAGGCAAGCGTGCTCCACCGTCGACCACATCATCATTTACCAACAGGTGAGATCGTGGTCAAACGCGAGCCTATTACCAATAAAATAAAAAAAAAAATTACGGGCATGTATGGGATAAATAGGTGCCCGTAATTGGCCGAATTAGGCCAAGGGCGAAGCCGCGGGCCGCAGCTAGTCTCTATATAAAGATACTGACCAGGATTTCTTGAAGCGTCTCCAGAATTCTTCTCATCATCACTTTCAGTTCCTGAACTTGGTACTGAGGAATCGTCACCCCCAGGCGCTATAAAAAACAAGGATATTTTTTAAGATTACTACTTCTCTTGATATTGTTGCATGCCGTAATATTAGTATAGAGATACTCTGTTTACATGTACTAAACCCCCCCTTTCCCCCCCCCCCCCCTACTTACATTTGCAAAAACAAATGAATAAAACAATATGTTAGCCAGATATTATTTAAGCTTTCGAGCTAAATTAAATAATTATTTTTTACCCAAGACGTGAGATTCGAACATTTAATTTTCAGAATGGAAGAGAGTATTTGACGATTATCTTACGAGCTGTTTTTTAGTGGCTTGTTATATATATTTTACTTTAAGTTAGTGGCGTGGTTATACATGATACTTGCATGCTGTGCCCGACAGGGTCCATAATTGTAACCTTTTCATACTGAACAACTGTATATATATTTTATCACATTATGGAACGCAATAAATAAATAAACTTTAAATTAGCGGCGTGGTTATACATGATACTTCAAATTAGTGGCGTGGTTATACATGATACTTTAAATTAGTGGCGCGTTACTTTAAATTAGTGATGTGGTTATACATATTACTTCAAATACTTATTTGACCTGCTTTATCCCGTTAACTATTCCGCCTGTATTGCGACTATTTTAGTTGGTTCGAATAGGGTCCACCAGGGCCGCATTACTCTCCCGCTCCCCTACAGTACACACTCACCATTGAGCGAGGCGTGCGGCAGCGCCGGCAGAGGGCGCGCGGCCAGGAGCGGCGCGGCGGGGCGCTGCTTGCGCGCCGGGTTCATGCGGCCGCAGTACGCGCATACGTACGATACATACTCAAACTCCTCCACCATCGCCATGCCTACGGAAAAGACACTAGTTTCAGCCGTTAGGTGTACTATAGGGCTGCTTTATTGTGTTTTTGGAACCCTACAAGGATGTTTTCTGGGACCACAACAAGATCTTCAAAGATCAAGCTAACCCTTATGATGATGGTGAAGTGGTTGTGATTATTATGATAGTGGTGGTGATCGTGATGATAGTGGTAGTGATTGTGATGATAGTGGTGGTGATTATGATGATAGTGGTGGCGATTACGAGTATGATGATAGGGGTGGCGATTATAATAATAGGGGTGGTGATTATAATAATAGGGGTGGTGATTATAATAATAGGGGTGGTGATTATAATGATAGTGGTGGTAATTACGATGATAGCGGTGGTGATTATAATGATAGTGGTGGTGATTATGATGACAGTGGTGGTGATTGAGGATCGTGGGGGTAGTGATGAAGAATGGTGATGGTAGTTATGGTGATGATTGTGCAGTGTTTTATATAGTAATGATGGTGATTATGAGGATAGTGATGATGACAAAGGTGATAGTGAAGATAGTGGCGACAATTATGATCATGGCGGTAATGATAAATGATGATTGTAATAATGGTGCAGTGATGATTACGGTGGTAATTATGATGATAGTGGTGGTGATTATGATGATTGGCTGTACTCACCATTATGTGCAAAGCATTCAGAGCATATAAGTGCCATGCGATGGTTGGGTCCGTCTTTGAGTAGATAGTCTACAACTTTGTCCAGCGCTGAGCGGTTCTTGTCAGGAAGTGGCCGAGGCAGTTGGTCAGACTGCAATATAAATATAAATCTATACATATAATAAATCTGTAACTGATCGGTGTCTGTACATGGAAGATATATAAGAAAAAAATTATTAGGGGACTTTATGAATGTAATAGATGGCAAAACAATGATTTTTAGAATTTTTGTCTGTTTGTCTGTTTGTCCGCAAATTTTTGTGCGCGCAAAAATCAAAAACTACTGGAGGGATTTTGATCAAACTTGGTACGATTATAGTTCAAAGTGCTGGGCCACATGTAGGCTACTTTTTATACAAGCTGATACCCGCGGCTTCGCCCGCGCTTCGTTTTTAGGTCGTTTTTGGTCATATCTCCGGTTCTACTTAACCAATTACAACCGAACATACGGTAAATTTTTAGTCTAAGCAAGACCTTTCTAATAAAAAAACCGCATCAAAACCCGCTCGGTATTTTTTATGCGATGGACGTAAAAAGTACTGAACGGGGCTTGATACGGTTTTCTTTATTAGAAAGGTCTTGGTTAGAGACTCAAAATCTTACGCATATTTGATCACAATCGGCTGATTAGAACATGCTATATAGTAAAAAAAACGCGAAAATCGACGTCCACGCGGGCGGAGCCGCGGGCATCAGCTATAAATAATATAATTGAAATATAAACGTGTAAAAGTAAAATCGGTTCGATCCATCATAACCACTCCTGATGGCCGACGGGGGGTGATCTGTGGGGATTGCCGTAAAAAGGGGGATGCTTATCTGCCACCTAAGTAAAGTACAATAGTTACTCACGCGAAGTCTGGGTCCCTTGTAGATAGCCGTTGGAGAGTTCAGGATTGGCACGAGGCTTCTGTTGCTAGAGAGCGGTGTGGACGTCAAGGCCAGCTGTCTCTGACGAAGCTGGCCTGGAGTCGCTGAAAGAAACCGTTTAAATCTATACTTCTCTTCTTCAACCTAGCGTTAATCCCAGTCGCATCCAAAGCTTTCAACCTCGGAATCCGGGGTCCGCTTTACCAGTCTTAGCTGCGGATTTGGCTAGACCTCGATATTTTCCGTGAAGCGACTGCCATCTGACCTTCACAACCCAATGGTGAAATTAGGCGATATCGAAGCATTGCAGCTAGACCATTGTTGGACTTTTTAGGGGTCCAACTACCCGTAACGACTGCCATAGATGTTTGTATGGCAACCGGGAACGACGGCTAAACGTGCTCTCCGAGGCACGACCACAGCTTTTAACTTGCTACGATCTTGGCATACGCCTTTCGCTTCTTCAACTTACATAATTGTTTTCATACATGCACACCGGTTGTGGGTACTGATACTATGAAGCCTGAAGAGTGTTTTTGTTTGGTTGAACACGCTAATCTCAGTAATTACTGGATGGATGGGTGAATAATGAAGACAATTTAAGGAGCTACATAACATGCTTAAGGAATTTTTTTTTTATCATACTGGACGAAGTTACATATTGAACAGTACTAAAGGAGGTGGATTGCGCAGGATTTTGCACCCAAAAATCTCGTTATGTTGGTCGGCAGATGACACAATTGAAATTGATAACTAGCCCCAGAATTCCTCTATTTTTTGCGTTAAAATTTTGGAGTTACTACTTATATGAAACAGTTAAATATACTACTAAGGGTGTCCCCTGCGTTGAGCGAGCACTCGGCGCGGTCATCCATTTTAATGAAATTTCATAAAGCAACGCTGAGTGCCGAAGTACGCCGCTTCGTTACACTCAAAAGCCAACCTCAACTGAGTTGGGAAAAGACTCAGAGGATGATAGAACTCACGTTCGTTCAGAACGAAGTCTGCGTCGGAAGTCCGCTCAATTCAGCGGACGGTCTAAGGTTGGATTATCTACAAAGGACAACTACCTGGGGTCGGCGTGCTAGGGGGATTACCAGGTACGTTGATCGAAGGCACGAATGGTTTCAGCGCTTTCGACTGCTCGTCAGGACTGCCGTACTTGTCTAAGATTTCTTTGGCAACCTGAAATGGAACGTGATGTGTGAAGTTGATGCAAATATATAAAACATAGATTCCCTACTGTATGGAATACTGCTCTCATCTGTGGGATGGCTCCGCACAGTACTTATTTGACGCTCTAAATTGCAGCGACGTGCCATTCGTATCATTGGGAAACCCGAGGTAACTAATACCCTAAAACCTCGGCAGTTGCGTAGAAACGTTGCCTCTCTAATGGTATTTTACCGCCTCTACCACGGCCAATGTTCTGAGCAGCTGTTTTAATTAATCCCACTCTCTCTTTCAATCCAGAACAACACTTGCTGGGCTGCGATGCCACCCGCACACATTTGACACAATTCGGAGTCAAGCTAAGTAATAAAATATGTTCAAAATTCAGTTCAAAATAGATTAACAAAATTTAAATTCTCCTCTATAGATTACCTTGTAAGTCTCAGTGTTCATAACTTCCTCTAGAATCTTCTTCTTTTCGTCCCTCATCTTGTTGAGTTTGGTCCTGTTCTTATTCAGTGTCCAATTATAGTACCACGATATAGCTGATCTTAGGAATATCACTCTGAAACACGAAAGACAATTCTAGAAACATTTGAAACGTGAACTAAAATCGATTTAATTATTATAAACATTCTGGTCTATCGGATTTGTATTTTATATAATATTCTGGCCCGCTAATATTACGTTCGCTGCCTCATGTGAGTCACGCATTTCGAGCATACGCATATATTTTTGCACGGAACTCGCAGCATGTTCACGAAACAGGTACTCGGATGCGTGCAAACGCATAAGGCAGCGGACGGCCTGAAAACAAGGGCGGGTCAAGTTTTCACGTAAGTTCAAGAAATGAAAATAGTAATTTATCAATTAAAATACTCACAAAATAGGCAAAACCAATAACGGCGAGGCGTAGAACAAGGAATGCAACCAGTGCTGGCTTCGCCCCACGTACATGTAGTAATATAAAATGGCGAACAACACGTACAGCCCTACGGAGTACGCCATCACGTAGCCTATGACGCGTTTGTGCGTCTGCTCTTTGTACTGTCCATCTCTTTCTATCGACTTTATATCGGTTTCCAGTCGTTCGAGGATTTCTGTGGTTGTTTTCTTGCGCTGTAAATAAAAAAAATACTGTTAGTAAATTTTTATGTATGTGAAGGGCTCGTGGTTAAGATGGAATCGAGTAGGCAAAGTTAAGCAATCGTAGTCAGGTCCTCCGTGCCTTATTAAGAGCAGGTTAATCCGTCGATCCTGGTTGCCATACGAACACCTACGGCAGTCATTACGGGTAGGCCCAAAAAAGTTCGATAATAGAAATTGATCGAACTAAAGAGCTTCGATATCGGCAAAGGGTTGTAGAGGTCAGAGGGCAGTCCCTTCACAGAAAATACCGAAGTTCGACCACTTTGTAGTTAGACTGCCGACCCCAACTGAGTTAGCAAAGGGATCAGTGACTGATGAGTGGAAAAGTTAACACTGCTGACAAAACGAATTGAAGAGTTCCAACGCCATGACCCATGACGTCCGTCACTCCTGAAAAAATGAGCCAAAACTATAACTGAATAAGCTAACTTCACGTAACTTGGTCAGTAGCTAACTTCAAATCCAAAAATGCATCATAAGTTTAATGACAGTAGAGGTAGCTGGTCAAAGTAAGTTAGGACAGAAGCAGATGGCGGGCTGCTGCCTCTACGTACCCCGGAGGGAAAAACGCATAGCATGTGTATGTATATATGTAACAAGTATAGCTAATAATAAATAAATAAAATAAAATAAAAATAAAAATAAAAAAGCCTTATATTTCCAGTTTTACAAATTATCCTAATATGTAAGTTATTTACTACCTAAGCCATGTTAAAAAAATAATTAGAAATATTAAAAGATAGCCTAATAAACGAGTTTTAATTTAAAACACAAAAAGCCTAGAAAGACTTGATATGAAATGTATCGATGCGTATAATAGTATCGGCATTTATCCATAAATCAGTCACAGTCTACGTTTCACTGAACGATCGGATCGTACAATCATCCGAAACAAATGTCGTTATTAATACAACCAACTGTTCGTCACACCTGATTAATGTAAACAGGTGATCTATGTTGTATACGAGGAATGAGGAACCTCATTGACTAAATAGTATGTTTTGGGGGTTAAGTATGCGCGAATGAAACGGAATCTATAGAACGCATTTCTGTGAGACAGTTCTTCGCCGGACGGACGGACAGACAGTTCAGACGGCCTGTTCACTTCGGACGGAAGATATTTTTTTTTCTATACTACGTAAGTGGCAGACAAGCACACAGCCCACCTGATGGGAAGCGGTCACCGTGGCCTATGAACGTGTGCAACACTAAGGGTTTCACACACGCGCTGCCTACCCTGAAGGGAAGGGGGGAGGGCTGGGAAGGGGCGGGAAGGCTAGGAATGGATGGGGGGAGGAGGGGTACAGTGAGCTCTGGCTACCCTACTTACCGGCGGGAACACAACACGATGGTTATTATGGGCGCGGTGTTCTGTAGGGCGGAGGTACTACCCCAGTCGGACAGCTAATTTCGGACGGGAGATACCGTCGTGTCCTACCTCCTTAATCCTATATAGATATCGTCGTGTCCTGCGTCCTACCCGATTTTGAAATTTCATGATAATTATCCTGGGGCATATTTTGGCGAGGTATACATACGACCTCCAAGTTTCGACTCCTTTACTAAAGTGCTCGTATGCCCTTCTTTTCTTATTACTATTAGATATCCATTTACATTACCTATATCAGTTACTTAGAAGACCTTCAAAATATGACTTTCAGTCTTTCCCTGTCATCGTTCTCAAGTCCCAATTCATCCGATTGTTATTTTATAAACAAGGTTGTGTTCAACAATCCGTTACGCCCAAGGTCATTTGAAATCGATGATAACAA
Source organism: Lithosia quadra (assembly GCA_963576445.1). Classification (NCBI taxonomy): domain Eukaryota; kingdom Metazoa; phylum Arthropoda; class Insecta; order Lepidoptera; family Erebidae; genus Lithosia; species Lithosia quadra. The sequence goes on along the minus strand of OY754901.1, from coordinate 3,487,542 downwards.
CGAAATCAATACATACAAGAACCAAATATCTGATCATATAGGTAGGTATGTGGTCATCCACCGTGACGACTGAAGCTTTTGTTATTAGTAAACCCAGACCTCAGACTGCAAGTGAGACCCAGACGTTTGCTTTTCAGACGGGTCAGGGATCATCAATTTAGGTGAAACATCCAATACGGCCATTTTAGACCCGCAGAACCCACTGATCACCACTAACATACACATACATACATTTCTACTCTTCCACACGCGCATATATTATTTTTATTTATGACGAGATATAATATTGTATCTTCTAGTATAGGTATAAGTAAACCTAGCTGGTATCCAAAATAATAGGCTTGCCAAATTTGGGATTCAGGTACTTCCTACTATTACATGCATATACGCCATATCGCCTGTATATGTAATATGCGTGGGCAGGCAGGCACCGTCTCTCTAACTACTACTCATAATAGAGGTTTAAACCCAGCTCGGGAATGAGAATATTGTCTTAACCATGCATGCAGCAACATGAAGTTTTATTATTCCTTATTATTCGTCTTCTAGAATGAAAGTTCTATATCAGCTCCTTTTTCGAGATAGAATCAAGAACTAGAAAATAAATTGGCCTCTTGTAATGTTTGAGAGTCCATGAACTATCGAGCAACGGACAAAGAAAGTGGGTAGACATACTATTGATGTCGGTTTCAGTCAATTACAAAATCTGAATGGGCGCTCAGTGAAAGGCAATAAAATCAGACATCAAAATACTTACCCGCTATATTTTTACGACAATAATGGTGGATAGACTTTCACTAATTATAATCTGTGGTTAGACTTCTATTCATTAAACTTGCTGCACGTAGCTGAAAATCTGCGCGCTTATAGTTTATTAAAGAGCACTAAAACCGAAGAGACCTGAAATTTCTAGTATTCCCGGTAAACTCCGTGTTGGGAATGGGTTCACGTAAGTAGTATAAAGGCCAGGATTTGAACCCGGGACCTCTTGTACGTGAAGCCGACTCCTTTAAGCTACCGATGCTATAGTTGTTTATATATTTAGTTAGTTAGGTTATTTTACTTCTATATTATAAACAAAAACCCTTGTCTTTTTAAAAATATCGATACCTCAGGGCTCAAAGGGCGAAAGCACCAAAACTAGCATTTTCAGGAGAGTTAAAAAAACGTTAAAATGGTTGTCTTCTTAAAATATCAAGGCCCGTAGCCAAGTGGAAAAAGTATAAATCGCTATCGAATAGAATAGATTAAGTCGACCAATCACACTCCAGCTCGTGATTCCGCCGCGGCGCGCGCGCATCGTACGCCGGCGACGAACTTGAATGTGATTGGTCGACCTAATCGTTTCTATTCCGTAGCGATTTACGCTATGACACTTGTCTACGGGGCCTAGTTTATCATCTTAAAAAAATGGTAGATTTAAGGACGCGAATTGGAAGCCATTAAATATAAAAACTGCACTAACAAACCAAACAAACTTTCGCGTTTATAATGATAGTAGGCAGGAAATAGGATCATTTTAGCAGTAAATCTTAACCTATAAACTTGAACGATTATTAACTAACCACTTACAGAAGAAGTTATCGTACTGGCCAATGTCTTCAAAACATTCACTTTCTACAAAAGTTCTGAAATTATTGGACCGTAAACGTACAATAGATTTTGAACTTTATTTCCCAAGCATGTAAGATACAAATTAAATGTGATTGTTATCAAACGGCATTCTGAAAAATGAATACTTTTGCATATCATAAGGGCGAAATTTGTGTCTTAATCTAACAATGAAACTAAAAATATTAGGCGTAACTTCTAATATGGTGACGAGAGTGAAAGTTGGTACCTATTATGTATAAAAAAACATAATATTAGGTACTACCTATTTAATTGCGTAATATTAAATACGTACGTATTTAGTCGGTTTACAAATAATTCCGGCAACATTATCTGGTTAATTACTTATTGATCACGTTTAATTAAGTAGTGTATGAAATTGATTAAATAGTATAAATTAAGTACTTATGCTATTGGGGCTAGACAGCACTACGCAATATGTCTCAGAATATTATTACTAGGTATATATTTAATGCTCAGACTACACGGCTCAGCACACGGGTGAACGACTGTTTGATGCGATGCGCAACACTTGCAATATATGGATAGGAACTCATGCGCATTGGCCATTACGTGCTTAAAAACTTCCCACGCTCCAACAAATATTTTGCTCGGTGTTTCTAACACCAAGCGGTTCGGAACTTTATTCCTTTTTTATTATGTATATTATCGATCCACGTCATATGACTTCACTTCGCCTGATGGTAAGCTAAAGGTAAAGTCTCAGGAAGGGGGTCCGCATTACATACACCGACAGTGACATTATGGTGGCCCTCAACTTGACGGCCTAATGAAAGAAGAGGTGATTGTCGTCGCAGCATTGCGTGACAAAGTGCAGATATTGGTTTAGACTACGCCAATACCCACTGGTCCCACTGCGACAACCATCACCTCAAACCCCGGCTATGCACCTGCTGAAACCTGAACGCAATCCAACCGGGGTTGGATTACTATGGAGGGTTTTTCGCAAAAGTGCACGGTGGTACCTACCCGGTCCAGTTTGAGGTCGCCAAAAGCTAAAAAGGTGAGCCAGGCTTTCGAAGGATACGTCTCTGAACCTTTTTTCCAACTCAGTTGGGGTCGGCTTTCCAGTCTAACTGTGATGCGGCTGAACTTCGATATTTTCCGTGGAGCGACTGCCATCTGACCTTCACAACCAATGGTCATTATGACCAATGGCGATATCGAAGTCCCAAGTTAGACTGGTTGGACTTTTGTGGGCTCCAACTACCCGTAACGACTGCCATAGATGTTTCGAAGGATACGTCTAGGAGGAAATTAACATCATTAAAAACGTTCATAGTTTCTAAAGTTGTTATGACTACGGAAAGATAACCGTCATTCCACTCGAGAATGAGCAATGCATAGATGTACGCACACGTCATTGCATAGCGTGTGTAATATCATACCTTATTGGTGCAACACACCTTCGTATCTATATTAGCAGATGTGACCTCATCAGAAGGTGATATTTGAAGATCATTGTTGATACATCAGATAAAATTGAAGACAAATTACAAACAAATGCACCTAGTCTTCGTCTTCAATAATGCGTTAATGTATAAAAGGGTTTCTTCTTTGTATCAAGGGCCAATAATATTCTGGCTTCTTAAATTTTGTCGGCTCAATGCTTGGCCACAGTCACAGCATTGCCCGTTGCCCTCACAGAGGTCCTTAGCTGTAAATGAGGTGGGATTAGACCCCGCAATCGCAGGACTTGCGACTGGTCGATATAACACCATTTTGACATATTTTCCTTATAACTTGGTTCCTACTTCCTACTAATACTAAGGCGTGATTTTTATAAATAAAATATTCTACAAAGGCATCAAAAACAGATTTTTTGCCGTAAATTTGATGATTTCCCCTTGATTTTCCCAAGATCCCAGCATCAGATCCTCATATCCTGGATATGGGACCACCTCAGAAGTAGCTTCTTTCAAACAAAAAAATCCATTCATAATTGGCGCCGCTATCGCGTAACATACAACAAAAAAAATAGTGTACGTATTGACAACCTCCTCCTTATTTGTAGTTGGTTTTAAAACAAGAATGTTCGACAAAAATCTAGCATTACTGATGAACTCTGTACATTTAAATATATATCAATATTCAACAATAACGTGTAAGACTTGAACAATGAGGTTTATCGTTGATACCGATGTTATTATGCATTGTTTTCTATAATTAAGTACTGTTTGATATGGTTGTCAAGTTAACTCAAACCAACTTCACCTGCAAGTCGGTACAACTGATAATTGACGGACGAGACTCGGGCGCAGACTTTAATCTTCTTCAACCTAGCATTAATCCCAGTCGCATCCAAAGCTTTTCACCTCGGAGTCTGGGGTCCGCTTTACCAGTCTTTGCTGCGGATTTGGCTGGACCTCGATATTTTCCGTGAAGCGACTGCCATCTGACCTTTACAACCCAATGGTGACATTAGGCGATATCGAAGCATTGCAGCTAGACCGTTGTTGTACTGCTATAGATGTTTATATGACTACCGGGACCGACTGCTTAACGTGCTCTCCGAGGCACGACCAGACCAATGCAAATACCCATATTCATGCATACAAATATATGCACTGCGCGGGAATCGAACCGGCACTCCTGCGTAGCAGTCGCATGCACTACAGATACCGCTACGCCACAGAAGCCACAGAGTTTTCGCGTGATAGGAACAAAGGAACTCACTTTCGCAATTATAATATTAATTTCCTTTTGTTTCTTTGTCTTCTATTCATTCCTATACTAGGTATATCATTCATCTGATAGTGATGAAATATTGATAAGATATTGTGCTGCGAAGGTTACCGACTTCAGAAAAAAACGGTAGGTATTGCAGCATCGGTCATATGCTGCAATACCTACCACAATTATACAGAAAGGCAGCCTGCACCGATCTACCAACGCTTATCGGAACCGATTTGCGTGCATAATCGGCGCAGATAGTAGGCGAGTTTCTATACAATGCAGCAATTTGTCAAACTAGCGATGACGGGATTGTGTCGGAACATATCGGCGCTAATCGGTGCTGTTTTGGCACATCGTATAGAAACTGGAAATCTACTATTACCTGCACCAATTACACTCGCAATGGTAGCCCTATTTTTTATCGTGCGGCAATCCACCTCCATCAGGCCTTAGGGGTGGTTAGGTATATCGGAATCGAACCGACTAAAATCGCAAGTCGTTTAAATTACCTGGGTGCCCTGGAGTGGTAACCCTAATAAATACGCATTAAAATTAATGAAGTATATCGTACACAGCACAAGCGTCGCTGTCAGACATTACTCAAGTATAAAGTTTCAGTTAATTATATATTTCTTGAAAATTATATCTATGGATAATCAGTAGGTACTATATTTGTAGTACTCTTAACCAGAAGAGTCCTAGACCATTCTTGGATAACCTAAATACTTGTCTACACAAATATTTTGTCGTCATCCACCGAGCCCCTGGTATGGCACACATCCATAGTCCATGGTAACCACTTGCCATTAGGAGGGCCGTTTGTTTGTCTACCGCCGAAGTAGTTTTACACAAAATGCTCTAAGTGTCTAATCCCGTCCTGAATGTTAGCTTTTTCCAATTTAAATTTACTTAAGCATTTAAACACGAATCTAAATAGGTATCAAAGGTTTAATTAAAAAGCGCATATATATGTTTCCTTCCTCCTACAGCCCGGCTCTTTTAAGCGGGGCGTGTAAAGACATTTTGATGAGGCCGTCAAGCTGAGGGCTACCTTTGTGTAGGAGCTGAGGAGTAAGTACCTACTATAGGTGTATAAAATATTGACGGCCATTCCTAAGATTTTATATTTAGCTTGTCGTAGAATAATTTTTTTTCATTTATTTATTTAATTTATTATTAGCAATATACGCTTACAGTCTACACCTACTATACAACGAGTAAGCTAAATGTAAAAGGCGAGGTGAGTTGAAGTATTTCTCCTTGCACTATTGTTGTACAAGATACAAGCCATTGTATTTTTCAAATACAATTATGATACACAGTAATCTATTAGATTAAAACAAAGGAGACAATGCATGAAGTTTCATGAATTGTTTAGCAGGTGAGTGTTCCAACTGAATGATTTGAATATGTTGTTAAATATCACTTGATACCTTATTGTGTATCCTATACGTCTGGTGATAGGCAGAAGCGTATTATACACGCTAGCTATACTTTTTCAAGTTGATAAGTAAATAATAGGTATATGTAAGCAGAATAAGCAAGCTGAAGTGGCAATGGGCTGGTCACATCTGCCGAAGGAACGATGGCCGGTAAAGCTAACGAGACCTAGAATGGAGACAGCGAACCGGTAAAAGGAAAGTAGGACGCCGGACAGCACAACGGACGGACGACCTGACAAGGGTCGCTAGGATAGACAGGATGTGCAAGGCAGAGGATCGGATTCTGTGGCGTACATTGGGAGAGGCCTATGTCCAGTGGAACTAATAAGGCTCTATTATTATGTCCAGCAGTGGACTGCAATCTAGACTAATTGATTGATAATAGAGCAGGCCACACTTCAAAACAACAGTCCATGTCATAGAGTTCAAAATTGCATATTGCATGTTATTTCGAAAATACTGAACTATTTGTTTCGTTAATGTGTCATAATATACTTTAAATTGCTTAATTGATTTCGTTAGTTTATTTGAAATAATAAAATTAAGTAAGTAATATATTTGATTTGTCATCTGGTGTTACTTAATCATAATTATATTACATAATATAAAACTGAAGACTTTGTTTGTTTGGCTGGACATGCAAATCTCGGGAAGTACTTACTGGTTTGATTTGAAAATTATTTTTTATTGGATAGCCTATTTATTGAGAAGGGTTATAGGCCCATCACCATGCTACTCAGGGGACCGGAGCAGTACTCATATATAATTAGGTACAACGGGGACAGGGACAAGGCAAGTCATTGGCACGGCCAGAGCGGACAGCAATATTACCATTATAATGATATATTTACTAGGGGTGCATCAATTATGCAATGGAGGAGAGAGAGAGAAGAGATGTACCGCAGGCTCCAAAAGCGTAATGATGTTTACCAATATTGTTAATATTGCCAATAATAAAAGGGCTGAGACAACTATTATTTCTCTCTTTATTTATCAACAATTCTTACGGGATCAAACAGTAAGATGTTTTTTAAACGTTGATCATAGATTATATTTGAAATTGACATGCTGCATCTTAAAGTTTGATATCTCATTCTGTTTTGGAAACTAGCCAACCAATAATAAGACCTGCTCAGTTATTAGAAAACTACAGAAGAAAAATTCTTATAATGATTCTTTAGATAGAATGTGGGTATAGGTACTTAACTCAATGTGAATATAATAGTTTCCAGTTTTTGTAATTACATCATTGTTCCATTGGGCAATGCTCATGACATTTTAATTGAAAAGTTAATAATACTGGTTTATACAATGCATTAAATAATTTCATTAAAGTATATACTGTGATATTCATTAATATACTAATGAATGTAAATTGTCGGAAGTTTACAGGAATATGACATATTGAAATATAACTTTTAACGGATTCTATCATGAGTTATTATTTCTCAGTGTCAAATAAATTGCAATAGTATCCGTTGGAAATAGTTTTATTTCAATGAATGGTAATTAGTTTTTTCTAGTTTATGTAAGATTTTATCAAAACTATTTGAAATGTGAAATTAACCTTAAAGACTTTATGTAAAGAATTATTTCAAAATTATCAATTAAAGTTCACCTGTTTACCTAGATGTATATTTTCGGCTTAACTTCACTTTATGAATAAAATTATATCTTAGTAGATCTAAATAAAGTTTCAACCACATTTCAACCAGATAACTTTACTTTATGAAAACAGTGACTTTCCTTTCATTTTTCTATTCGGCAAATTGAAAAAAGAATTTCATGAGAACCTATAGCGCTAACATATCCAAACCTGCGGCCACCGCGAAAAATACAAAGGTGAAAGGCTTTATCATAATAGTTGGAAAAGAGAGCGAATAGTTAAGTCTCTAAACATGTTAGTTTTATCGTTCGTTTGGGTCAGGGACACAGATTTGAGTTGCCGCCAAAAGAATATTTGAAACGTATTGAAATAGTTTTGGCTCAACTACAAAACATATGCAATGATCAATCTCGGTGAAAGATACTTACGCGAATTCTGGATATGATGAGCCCCATTTTCTCGAATTCGTAACTTTGAGTATTAAGAAAATATAATGCAGAGCACTTTAAACACTTAACATAACACCGTTATAGCGTTTTAGCAGCTAAAAATAAGTTTGGCATAACCAGACGATACTTGATGACGACTGTATTATAACCTATAACGCCGATTTGGGAACACTACAAAAATAAAACATGTATTTATTCGGCAAAGTTTTAGATAATTAAATCACGTATCCACTACGTATATATTTTCGATTCAATAACTTTCACAAAATTCACCAGCAGAGCTTCTGAACAAATAATTATGAAAAAAACATTTACTTTCATTAATCATCCACAGATAAGAAATATTTGAAAATAACGTCATCGCTGTCAGAATTGTGATAATCATGTCACTTATGTCAAAAAAAGAACAAAATTCAATTCTACTCGTAATTTGAACTTTATTTAATAGGTAAAATAAACATCTACATGACTTAGGTATTGTATAAAAGTGAAAAACTAAAAGTTATGTATCACTTTGAACCATTAAATAATGGTTGAAGTTTTCTTTCGTGTAACAGGGCGATTAAAAGTATACCAGTGTAAGAAGTGGGATGTCAGCATGAAATAAAATTCTAACTTACTATAATAAAATTACACACCAGTGACTAAAACATTTTTTTTTTCATTTTGATAATTTACTTAACATATTATTGAATAGTATTATATAAAAAAACTCTAAAACTAACAAGTCTTCCAATTTTCTGTAAAGCATGTTTTTAATTCAGAAACGTTCGAGTTTTCAAGTGTAGTCTGCCTGCCGTCAGAGTCTACGCAACGGCACTTGCCACGTCGACATTGAATTCTTCTGAAATTGCCATTTTTACAGCATACTGGTTTTTCTGTCGCTGCTCCCATTAGATAAAATGTCATAGCGCACTCTGAAATTAAATAGTAATATATTAGAATTACGGGACTAAAGAAACATTGAAAGATGTCGACCTATATAAAGCGCGTTATATTAAGCCCTTCCTCTACAATTTTCGGGGCAAGTAGATGGCACAGATTCAGCCGGGGTCCATGGGAAATGCCTTATGGATCACCTTAGACCGGCATCCTTAGACCCAAGATGTTGCGTGCAGATTAAGTGTCCTCCGAAATGACCTAAGTCGTCTGCGTCTGTTATGGGTTTGGTCCGGGGAATTCTGAAGAATCTCTCCCGGACCTACTCCGCCGCCTTCTTCTCGAGCATTACTTGCTCACAGAAGGATCCCTGTTGGCACCCCATGGAGACAATGCGAAATTTTTTCATATGAATTCCCAGTTTCCGCCAAAGATAGTGGAAATATTGAGTATGATTCCGATTCTTCCTGTTTGCCCTAAGATACAGGACCTTGTATTTTTTTACAAAAAGGAAAGCTAATATCTACAAGACTTACTACAATCCATTTTTTCATATTCCTCAGTTCCTGGTGCCGCTTCAAAGGTACCAATTCGCCGACCGTGGTGATCAACGCAGATTTTGCTAGAACAAGCAATGAGCGCTTTGATAACATTACTTCAGGACGAACTTAATGTCATAAACGGTTAACACTCTCAGTAAGGTGGAATGCACATTAAAAATACTAATATGGAACAAACAGTACCTACCTAATTTTTTTATACCACTAAGGTGCCAGACAAGGACACGACCCATCTGGTGGGAAGTGGTCACACCAGGGGCGTCACACTCGCGCGGACGACCCTGAAGGGGAGGGAGGGGCTAGAAAGGGGTAGGGAGCTATTAAGAGATGAGGCTAGGAAAGGGTGGTAGAAGGGCTCCAGTGAGCTCTGGCTACCCTACTTACCGCCGGGAACACATCACGATGGTTATTATGGCCGCGGTCTTCTGTAGGGCGGGCGGAGGTACTACCCCAGTCGGACTGCTCAATTTGGACGGAATATTTTATTTTTATAATTTGATGGAATTAATCTTATAATGAACTATGGCTAATGACTGCGGATCCTCCAGCACGGAACGGAGACAGCGGCGCGTAAGCAGCTTATTGTTCTTTGGTCACCGAAAGGCTAGCAACTCGGCGTAGATATTCCAAATTCTGATGCCTAGACCATCGTAGTTGATGAGCCAAGATGGCAACGTTGTAGGTATATACTTACGTCTGGTTCCTGGTGTGCCCGATCCTGCCAAACGTTCCATCAGGAGCACATTCTGGATATCCACCCCCAAAGTCAACATTAAACCCGGCTTTTTCACTCTCTACGGCCAACTTTGCTACCTGATCCCTATGTATAAGGCAATTAGTGGTGTAGTTGTAAGGGGCTTCCCCTTCACTATGTCCGGGAAATGCGTCTAAGTTGGGATTGTCTGAAAGTTAACATATAATAAGGCATAGGTATATGAAATAGTTTGACTGCTAGGTAGCGTGACGGTAGAGCGTTTGACTACTAAAGTTAGAACTCAAACTCGCTTCCCGGTCAATGCAAATACGTGCTGTGCAGGTATGGTCTGGGTGTTTCTGTGTATAATATAAATGTATTTACGAAAAAAATAATTAGGTATGTTTATCCGCAGTCCAGAACCCAACAAGCTAGTTAATTTTTTTTTTTCATCTTTTTTTTTTCTTTTTTTTTAACCTCATTTACTCTAGCACCTACTATTATACCTGTATTCTGTGCTTTTGGTCTAAATAGCGCTGTGTAGACTGATCTAGAATATTTTTTATTATTATTTATTACTCACTTACTCAAGGAAAACAACACTTACAACAATCCAATTCAGTGATAGGATGGTGGTCCAAGTCGATACTCGCAATTTGGTCTATTATGACCCCAGTGACAGGATTCACGCAATAACATGTCCTGTTAATACACTGTATAGGGTTGAAATTGCCGTCTATTGTGCATCGAGGACCTACAACCGGAGCCGGTACTGCAGGGGAAATATTCTTCTTAATCTTTTCGTGAAAACGGGAGCAACCTGAAATAGTAACTCCCAAGTTATAAAACTCTTGGTGTCTCCGCAGGCGTAAAGGATCCTCAATTTGACATCTAAAATTGTTTGAACTTGAATTTAGATAATTTAAATAGATAGGTGGTGGGTGGAGTACTGATAGAAACTCGAACACCTATTGATAACTACGCAACAAAAGACGTAGTTTAGATGAATTGAAATCGGAGGCGTTTGTAAGTATTCAGCACTTAGGTGCGTAATCTGTCGTAACAGGCGTAACAGGCTAAGACATCAGCGGCTTAGAAATTGATAGCTTCTGTAAGGCGAGCAGGAAATTACATTAGAGAATAGCAAGCGAAGGTATAGGTATACTGACTAGACTGAAGCCAGTCAATATCTTTTTTTATACCACTTAGGTGGCAGACAAGCACACGGCCCACACTGATGGAAAGCGGTTACCGTGGCCTATGGACGCGTGCAACACCAGGGGCGTCACACTCGCGCTGCTGACCCTGGAAAAACCTTCTAATGCCCTTCTTGAATATATATCGCAATACGGTCAATATCCCATATAGTACTGTGTGAAACATACTAACCACATTGCATATGGCGTAGAGTACTCGGGCCAACATTAAGCATTTCGCCAAATATTCTTTCACCTTCCTCTGACTGACAGAAACATCTGGAAAAATATAGCGGATAAGGTGAGGGACGGCTTTTAGATGCCTATAGTCTTTAAAAGCTTATAATTTAAGATTTCTGGGCCCGTAGACAAGTGGAACAAGCGTAAATCGCTAACGAAACGAATAGAATAAGTGGACTAATCACATCCAAGCTAGTCGCCAGGCGTACGATGCGCGCACCGCGGCGGGATCACGAGCTTGGGTGTTATTGGTCGACCTATTGTATTCCTTAAGTTACCGATACGCTTGTGTCATTTGGGTACGGGGGTTGTGGTTTCTTAGCTTTGTAATATGAGCCAAATCTAGGAAATCGCACGTCGCACGATTAAGAACTGGCATGCTCTACCCGATCACGTGTTTCCTTCTTCTTATTATCCCGGGTTCTTTAAGCGGAGCCTGAAAAAGCATCGGTCTAGGCCGTCAATGTAGGGACTGCCATATTGGGACGAATGCTATCTAGAATAGCGGTCCGTATCCTCTGGAATTTACCCTCGCTTCTTCCCATCCAGCGGGGTAAAGTCAACTGATGGTCTGATTATGAAAAAATCCAATTAGAACCACTTCCTGATGTTAGAATGGATCCAAATTTGGTATATTTGCGTATTTTTGAGGAAAATGCGATATGAGTGATGATGGAGTCGGAAGGTGTCCATAGGAACTCCTGAACTAAATAAGGTGAACTAATCGAGTTTGGGCTCATTTGTTTTGTCTAGGCAAATACTCTGATGCTACATGATATTCAGGGACTGAAAATGGAGACGGTAGGTGGTCATAGATATTTTTGAACAAAACAAGATAAACCCGTCATGTTTGAGCTCAATTATTGATTTGTACGGTTATGCATAGCCGGGCTGGGGGAATGTGGTCGCAGCACTAGTGGGACCGGTGGGTGTCACGCGGTGCTGCGACGACAATCCTCTTTTGATGAGGCCGTCAAGCTGGGTGCCACCATTGTTAACATGGTACGTGTATGTAATGGTGACCCTCTTTCCTGAGACTTTACCTTCAGCTTACCATCAGGCGAGGTGAAGTCAAATTGACGTGTCCTATATAAAAAAAAACCCAGAAAGTTTGTTATTAAAAAAACTTTTTAAATTACTTAATAATTCTGTTAAATATGGATATGGTCGCTAATAGATCTGTTAGTTTTATGGAGGGTGTGATTACGTACGTATGCGCCGGCACACACTCCAAAGGAGCAAATCTTCCTTTCCCGTCGCATGAGGGGCGAATTTCCAGAGCTCCTACTTCACCTCTTGCTTCTCTGGCGTCGTAATCATCTTGCCGCTTGTAGCATTCTGATGTCACTGCAAAGATAATGAGAAAAAAAAAAAAAAAAAAAAAAATGAATATAATGTTTACCATTGTGGTAATGTTCCGTGGTAATAGTTCAGGTGACCAAATAAAACAGTTACACACGAGAATTAGAGTTTTATATTTAGATCACACAATAGGAAGGTAGTTACACAGAACAAGCAAGAAAGTTACAGAAGGAGAAAGTTGAGATGCACAGAGTCAGTTCAGATGGAAGATTGGAAACACGATCACAATAAGTAATAGCACAGAAAATAGTTTATAGAAAGTTCACACAAAATACTTTTATTATTTAGCGAGATGCGGGTGATTTTATATAAGCGCGGAGACATTTATTACATACGTATTCGCAGTCACAATATATTCCAAACTGTGTGGTGCAAATTCTCACTCACAGCTCTGAACTGAACGAAGTATTTAGGCGCACGGTTCGTTTACATTCGGTCGCACTCTTGCGGCCTCAATTACACCGTCGCGTCGCGATATAATAATATTGTTCAGAAGAATTTATAGAAATGCAATATTATTATATATTTTGTGTAGTATATTTTTATAGTATTTAGTGTGTGTATTATATGTTATTATTTAAAATCTAAAATGGTATAAATATAAATTATCTGAGTTTTTGTAAATAATTGTATATACATATATAACATTGATGTTACAATGTGTCAATATGTAAGTACGTAATAAATATTGTAAATATGTAAATATTGTATATAAATGTTATAGGTAGCCCACATCACTCCCCTCCAGAGACCGTCAAGGGCGATAAAAATCTGTAAATTTAACGCAACGACCAGAACGAGTCTGATAAGTTTTTACATTATCAGAAGGAATGTCGCTGTGGTTTGTCTCATCTGACAATATGTAAGCAGGCTTTAGACGATCAATGGAAACGGTGACTGGCTTACCTTTAATTTCAATTTTGAAAAATTTGTCTGCCTTACTCAATACTTTATGTGGGCCTGTATAAGCAGGTTGAAGGGACCCACGCGAGGCGTCTTCGCGAAGGAAGACATGGTCGGTGGTAGCCAGATCCTTAAAAATAAATATTCTGCCATTGCTATGGCGTGAAGCTGGTACAGGCTGTAACTTTTGGGCAAATGAGCGTATTCTGGCAATAAATTCAATGGGGTCAGTTGTAACACCCGTATCACTAGAAGTGAAATATTCCCCTGGCAGGCGAAGTGGCTCGCCGTAAACTAACTCGACTGACGACGCCTGGAGATCATTTTTAAATGCACTTCTGATGCCAAGTAGCACCCATGGCAAGCTCTCGGTCCATTTATCATTAGCATGACAAACAATTGATGCTTTCAATTGCCTATGCATTCGTTCAACCAACCCATTGCAACAAGGTCGATATGCCGTTGTTCGTTTGTGTTGAAACCCTGCAATTTTGGACAATTGTTCGAACAAAGCCGACTCAAATTGTCGACCTCTGTCTGTCACAATAGTAATGGGGCAACCAAATCGGGCTATCCACCCAGATACCAAGGCTTTGGCTACTGTTTCAGCAGTAATGTCGACGATGGGCATGACTTCAGGCCATCTAGTGAAACGGTCGACTGCTGTTAAACAATATTTATAGCCCTGGGACATTGGTAATGGCCCTACTAAGTCAATATGGACCTCAGTGAACCGTGCTTTTGGTAAGTTAAAAGTGCCTAAGGGAGCAGACACATGGCGGCTCACTTTAGCACGCTGACACGACAGGCAAGTTCGTGCCCATTCCCGACAATCTTTTCTTATGCCTGGCCATACAAATCGTTCTGCCACTAATTTGGCAGAGGCCGACACACCAGGATGACTGAGGGAATGTAAGCTGTCAAATGCTTGCTTACGCAACATTTTAGGGACAAAAGGCCGGGGAGGCGTTGTACTGACGTCGCAGTACAAATAACTACGACTCCCGGGTATTACTAATTTCTCCAATTGCAGAGATGACCCTTCTTGCAGAAGATGCTGTAGCTCATTATCTGAGGCTTGTGATTTGGCTAGAAGGTCAAGATTAACTGGGGCTTGTAGTTCATTTACACGAGATAAGGGATCAGCCACTACATTATCTTTGCCAGAAATATGTCTCACATCAGTGGTGAACTGGGCAATGAAATCTAAATGGCGAAATTGCCTTGGCGAACAGGTCTTTTTCCTGTCATGGAATGCGAATGTAAGTGGCTTATGATCCGTGTAAATAACAAAGTGTCTAGCCTCCAGCATATGCCGAAAATATTTAATAGCCTCATATATGGCTAGTAATTCTCGGTCATAAGGAGAGTATTTAACTTGAGAAGGACTGAGTTTACGTGAGAAAAAAGCTAAGGGTTGCCAGCCATCCTTATCTAGCTGTTGAAGTACAGCGCCGATTGCTGTGTCGGACGCATCGGTAACTAATGCAAGTTTGGAATTGCAATCGGGGTGTGCTAGTAAGGCTGCATCAGCTAAACTGGCTTTGCAGTCTTCAAAGGCTTTAAGAGATTCCTCACTTAAATTCATTGGATGGGAACCTTTCACATTGCCAATTAAAAGTTTGTGAAGGGGCGCTTGAATTTGGGCTGCTTGGGGCATAAATCGCCTATAAAAATTTATCATGCCCAGGAAGCGCCTCAGCTGGCGTACGTCTTTGGGGGGAGGAAAATTTCTAATGGCCTCGACTTTAGAGTCTAGTGGTTTGGTGCCTTTAGCCGAAACACTGTAACCTAAGAAGGTCACTTCTGGAACACCGAAAACACACTTAGACGTGTTGACAACCATACCAAAGTCTCTCATCCTTCCGAATAAAGTCCGTAGATGCTCTTCATGCTGAATTTTACTGCGAGAAAACACAAGAAAATCGTCCAAAAATGAGTAGCAAAAATCCAGACCTCGTGTCATTTCATCCACGAAGCGCTGGAACGTTTGCCCTGCATTCCGCAAACCAAAATTCATGAAGGGAAATTCAAACAACCCTATTGGACTGGTTATCGCGGTCTTCGGTATGTCGTCTGGATTGACAGGAATTTGATTAAAAGCCTTAACAAGATCGACTGTACTGAAGACGCTGCAACCTGTAATGCTGTGAGCAAAGTCATGGATATGCTTTATCGGGTACCTGTCTGGTATGGTTCTCGCGTTGAGCTTACGGTAGTCTCCGCAGGGTCGCCAGCCATTGTCCTTTTTCGGAGCTAAATGAAGAGGTGATGACCAAGGGCTGTCTGAAGGTCTGGCAGTACCGTTGGCCATCATCAGCTGAAATTCCTGCTGGGCAATTTTTAATTTATCTGGCGCTAAGCGCCTAGGTGAACAAGAAACTGGAGGGCCTGGTGTCGTGCGTATATAGTGTAAGGTGTTATGTTTAATAGTGCGTTGTGTGCCGGCTGGTCGAGTTATGTCAGGAAATTCATTTAAAATTTTATGATACCTTGAATCACCAGTAGTAACCTTTACAGATGATATAGAGGAGTCTGAGTGATTCAAAGCAGAAGTAGACATACTTGTATTACTATCTATTAATCGTTGGTTACGACAATCAACGATTAAAGAGTAAAATGATAAGAAATCGACACCGATAATAGGTTTAGTAACATCAGCTACAACAAAACTCCACTTAAAGTCCTTACGTAGACCAAGGTTCAGGTTTAACGCCACACAACCGTATGTAGATATGGGCGTGCCATTGGCGGCACACAGTTGATAATTGGTCGACGCACGACGATCACGAAGCAGACAACGAGGGTAGACACAGAGGTCGCTTCCAGTATCGACCAGAAACTGCGTCTTTGATGCTCTGTCTGTGACGAACAGGCGACCAGTAGAAGTGGGGCAATCGTCAGTCGCCATTACCGACTGCCCGGAGCATTTCCCGCCTTGTAGTCACATGGCTTGATACAACGATGAGCTTTAACACCATACTTGCCATGATACCAGCATAGAGGGAATTGCTGGTAGTTGGAAGCAGAACGGGTAGAAGAACGGCTGCGTTCACGACTCTTGCTACGTTGACGCTGGCTTGGTCGGCCTTGACGAAGCTGCGTAGTCAAATTTCTCATGCATTGCTTCAGTTCCGCTATTTCACTCGCTAGTTCGTTGACAGTCGGTGCAGCTGCTGAAGTAGAAGCTACGTGAACTGAAGGTGCTGCAATATCCTCAACACGATCTGCGAGTTCAGCTAGTGCCTCCAATGTACTCTCCGACTGCGTTGCCAACAGTGGTTGGATATTTGTTGGCAGACGGCTACTCCAAATAGTACGTAAGAAATCTTCAGGAACATTCGGACCCGCTAAACCCTGAAGATGACGTAAGAATTGAGAGGACTTACGGTCTCCTAGCTCCTCATGCATCAAGAGTTGCTTCACCTTACGCTCTTGGGAAGCTGATAGCCGCTTAACCAGCTCACTCTTCAATTTTTCGTAGCGTTGTTGAGCGGGGGGACACATAATTATATCTTTCACCTCTTTAGATATATGTGGATCCAAATGTCCGACCACATAATTAAATTTCGTGACGTCACCGGTCACGTTCGCATTCGCAAATTGTGCTTCAATTTGAGCAAACCATAAATCTGGCTCATCAGGCCAAAATGGAGGTAGCTTGACAGACACCCGAAATACGTCCGTGGAAACGTGCTTCACAGGCTCAGACGAGCGCGAGGACGTAGTCTGTTCAGACTCTTTCTCACTCATTTTCACAGTTCTAACGGGGTCACCAGTGTGGTAATGTTCCGTGGTAATAGTTCAGGTGACCAAATAAAACAGTTACACACGAGAATTAGAGTTTTATATTTAGATCACACAATAGGAAGGTAGTTACACAGAACAAGCAAGAAAGTTACAGAAGGAGAAAGTTGAGATGCACAGAGTCAGTTCAGATGGAAGATTGGAAACACGATCACAATAAGTAATAGCACAGAAAATAGTTTATAGAAAGTTCACACAAAATACTTTTATTATTTAGCGAGATGCGGGTGATTTTATATAAGCGCGGAGACATTTATTACATACGTATTCGCAGTCACAATATATTCCAAACTGTGTGGTGCAAATTCTCACTCACAGCTCTGAACTGAACGAAGTATTTAGGCGCACGGTTCGTTTACATTCGGTCGCACTCTTGCGGCCTCAATTACACCGTCGCGTCGCGATATAATAATATTGTTCAGAAGAATTTATAGAAATGCAATATTATTATATATTTTGTGTAGTATATTTTTATAGTATTTAGTGTGTGTATTATATGTTATTATTTAAAATCTAAAATGGTATAAATATAAATTATCTGAGTTTTTGTAAATAATTGTATATACATATATAACATTGATGTTACAATGTGTCAATATGTAAGTACGTAATAAATATTGTAAATATGTAAATATTGTATATAAATGTTATAGGTAGCCCACACCATCACTCCGCCTTCGTTTCACTTCGAGTTATTTAACTGAAGCCAACGTTTAACCTATGTCCATCGGGATTATAAAGTACGTACCTTGCAGGCTGATTCTCCGAGCGCCGAGGAGGGAGGGGAAGGGGGGGGGGGAAGTGACAGGACAACCGCCTGTCACCTTATTTTCCGAACCAGCGGCGCCGCGATACGATGCGCGTCCCCTTTTTCCTGCTGGCAAAACCACCACTCCCGTCGCCAGCGGGGATGGTTATATCGGAATCGAACCAACTAAGCCGCACTCTATCTCGTATTTTCTTGCGCCGGGGTGTATGGTGGTATTCTCGCACCCGGCTGACCTAGGCCATCGAATCTTTAACTTCGAGATGGGTTTAGGGAGCACGATGTCCCCGTCATCACTTTGAAGGCTTTGGCAAAGGTTTGCTGGGAGAAAACTCAATATATTGAGTTAAAATCGCCTTTGTACATAAAGCTATATTGTAATTAGGGTTGCCACCTTTTTTTTTGAAAATAAAGTACATTGGTTATTATAGGCAAGAAAAATAAAGTACGTAGTATCAAAATAAAGTACAGTTTATCTTTCTTTATTATTATATTTAAATTAGCATCTTTATTACAGAATTGCACAGCATCTTTACATTCTATATTTAAATTGAAAATTCAAAATGAAGAAATCAAATATTGCAAAATAAAGTATTTTCGCGTACTTTATTGATCTCATAAAGTATAAAGTACAATTAGCTGAAATAACGTACAATACTTTATAATAAAGTACGGGTGGCAACCCTAATTGTAATGTATGATAATTAGGTATCTACTGTATGTACAATTATTTTTTATATCCAGTCCGTCAATTTTGACTTAACCCTGCTGGATGGTAAGAAGCTAATAGCTATAAAGGCTTAAGAGGTTGGAGTGTGAACGCGCCTACGCTACGTCCCCCAAAGTACTATCTTTGAATGCACTGGAATTTTTCAACGCCTTAAAGTGTAAAGAAAAACTTACTTCTAACACAATGATTGTCTTCCTCAGAGACGTTCGTGCAAGTGAGACCGTCCCCACAGCGGCCGATCGTGGTGCCGGCACCGGGACCACCAAGACTGCAATGTTCGCCTTCACCTGCAAAATTTTTAAAAAAGTTAAAATTAAAATTAAAAGTTAAAAAGGGTTCTTCAAGAAGGGCATTAGAAGTCTTTACAGCGTCGACAGCGCGAGTCTGACGCCCCTGGTGTTGCACACGTCTATAGGCCACGGTGACCGCTTCCCATTAGGTGGGCCATATGCTTATTGTCCTACCTATGTTGTATAAAAATAGAAAATGTACCTATTTTTTTAATAGGACACGTTAAATAACTTCACCTCGCCTGATAGTAAGCTAAAGGTAAAGTCTCAGGACTGGGGTCACCATACATACTCTGGTAGTGCTACAGTGGCGGCCCTCAGCTTGATGGCCTTGTCAAAAGCTTTTCACGCCCCGCTTATATAGGCCCCGAGACTATAGGTATAGGAGGAAGGAAACACGTGCGCTGGTAAAGAATTCCAAGTCTTTATGGTGCGGTAAATAAAACGCTCCAAAAATGTAGGTGCTTATGACGTTTGTTCAAGGTTTTTGTCTTTAAGTTACTTACAACGTTAATACCTTACCGTAAAAGGGTAGGCAGAATTGGCAGCAGTTGCAGGCTGTAGGTGAAGGCATATTTAGGCCTGAATGTGTGGCATTATTGATAGCACAGTGAATGGCTAGAGGTGGACAGCCAGTCTCGTGGATATATTTCTGAAAGAGAAGACAATATTTTATTAGTACTTAGTAACCCTGTGTGTCATAGCGACAAAGCATTCGACTGGTAAGTCACGAATTCGATTCCCACTAAACGCAAATGTGGAAATGCTAATGATGGATAAACATCAGCATAAGCTTTAGACGATAAAAATGTGAGTACTTTTCAAAGTAAGCAAAGTAATTTCGAAGTTATTAAGTTCAGTGCCCTCCAGTCTTAATTCAAATGTAATGCAGGTCAACTCAGGGAGAGAGATGGCGCTATATACAGTTTTTTTATACAACGTAGGTGCCCATCTGATGGGAAGCGGTCACTGTGGCCTATTGGACGTGTGCAACGCTGCCTACCCTGAAGGAAAGGGACCATCATGCATAGCTCCATCTCACTCCCGAGTTGAATTACATCCAGTGATTGGGTTATGCGTATTGGGCAGTTATCGGGCAAAATGCCACGGTATAAACCCATATCCTAAGACGGGTTTATGCCCGTTTATTTATATCGGGCATAAATTTATATAATTGATTTTTATGCCACAAATGGCAGAATATGCTGATCCTTCACATGCGTGTAACCTGACCACTATCATGTAATTTAATAACTGTGATGCACTGTATTCACAAATAAAGATATCTAATTATTATTATGATATCCTTTATGGACTAAGATGATTCATATCAACCTCGGGTCAAAGACCTATTTCGGCTCTCGAACAGCTAATTGCAGCTAGCAGTAGCCGTTCAGTTTGATTAGATACAATACGTCGTAGATAACCAGCGATAGCACTTCCTGTGTATGTGTGTGTGCAAATATCAACAGGAAGTTTATAAAACATAATACCCCGTTGAATACTTCGGATTACAAAGTAGGAACTTGATAATAACAATGACTGTGTAACCTACACTTACTTTTTTTTATACCTACTACGTAGGTGGCAGACAAGCACACAGCTCACCTGATGGGAAGCGGTCACCGTGGCCTATGGACGTGTGCAACACTAAGGGTGTCACACACGCGCTGCCTACCCTGAAGGGAAGGGGGGAGGGAGGAGGGGTACTGTGAGCTCTGGCTACCCTACTTACCGGCGGGAACACAACACGATGGTTATTATGGCCGCGGTCTTCTGTACAGTAGAGGTACTTCCCCAGTCGGACAGCTCATTTCGGACGGGAGATACCGTCGTGTCCTACCTCCTCTCGTTACTACTGGACAAGCGTCAGTCTCAACATTTATCGCTACGACATTGCTCGCTAAAGATGGCCGCCTGTCCCCCTACATTCTACCGTGCGTCATCGCGTCACCATCGTCTTGGGGAGGAGGCGGCGCGATGTTTCCCCTGTTGACTGTGCGAGGAGACCATCTTAAAACCGTAAATGGCTGAGGCCAGCTGGGTTGCGAGGATATGCCTATTGGGTAAACCATACACCCCGGTAATTGAGACCCGAGGCAGCGTGCGGTTTTAATCGGTTTGGTTACACAACCACCTGATGGCCGTGAAGGGGCCATCTCGAACCCGGAGATGGCCCGGGTCAAGCCGGGGTGCGAGGGAAATGCCCTTTTAATCACCTTTCATCCCGGCGTTAGAAGACCTTAGATAGCGTACGGTTTTACTTAGTAGGTAAGAGTCCGACATAACCTGCCCCGCTGGCCGCGGAGGAGGTATCCATGAGGATTTCCGCACGCAAATAAGAGTGATATCCGTGGGAATTTCCGCACGATAAAAAATTAAAAAGGTTAGGTAATCATCTACTTACTCTGCAAAAACTTTCGTCACATAAACTAGACGTAGAACTTTCAACTGGATCAAACAAATAAATTAATAGAATTAAAGCGAAATATTTACACTCCGCCATTTTGTAAACGCTAAACGCACACTGAATCCACGACAAAAGATATCAGCTGTTATTGTAATTATCAAGATTATCGAAGAATCAAAACGAAATAATGACGAATCATTGATAAAGGTATACTCATGAACCTATAAAAACCCGACTGCCATTGAAAAAACTGCAACAAGTTTGAGAGCAGGGCGGTACCGATCGTGCGTACTGCTAAAGAGTGGAATGCCCTGCCTGAGTCAGTATTTCCGGAAAGCTACAACCTGGGTGTCTTCAAGTCTAGAGTGAATAGGTTTCTTCTAGGCAAGCGTGCTCCACCGTCGACCACATCATCATTTGCCAACAGGTGTGATCGTGGTCAAACGCGTGCCTATTACCAATAAAAAAAAAAAAAAAAAAAAAATTTCTTTCAGTTTATAATTTGCGAATGGGTAGGTACCTGCCTGCTATCGAACTTTTTGCAGTCTTTTCAATAGCATTCGGGTTTTTTTTAATCATTTATTTTATTTTATAATTTGAAGTAAGTACTTTACGATAATATTATACCTAATCTCCTTTTAATTTCCTTCATTTTGATATATCCTACTCGATAAGTTTGAGTACAAACATTTTTACGCGCGAAATACATTACTCTCGCTGGCGCAGTCGGGTAAAAACCTATGGACATAACGCGTTGAAGACAGTGCAATGAACCCAAAATTAACTCACACGTGGTTAGCCATCGCCATTTTTGTGACTTAGATTCGTCTGACAGCACGTTTTGTCTGTAAGTTTTATACATTCATGGTTATAGGTACTTATCAGATTCTTCGTTGTATAGTCGTAATATTGGGTATCTACCTAGATATCTTTACGTAGCATAAAGACAAGGTTGCTTCCTTCAATCCCTAATGTCTCTATGTAGAGTCAACGACAAAAGTCTGCTAACAATTCATTTTTTTAAATCTTTATTTTAATTAGAAGTTTTAAATTCTAATTTAATGAATCGATTTAGCTTTTATTGTTTTTGAAACCTTTGTTTTGATCAATGTGTATGCATAGCAAAATAAGCAATTTTCAAAAATTTTATCTGTCTGACTTTCTGTTTACATAAAAGAGGTAATCTCTGGAAGGGCTGAGCCGATTTGGACGGATCTTTCACTGGCAGATAGGTGATTTTATAAGGCGTACCATAGACTACTTAATTTGAAAGAAAAAATAGGGTACTTACCTACCGCAAAAAAAAATTAAAACTTTAAAAATACAAATAGGTACACGCGGGCGAAATGGCGTGCACAGCTAGTTGTATTATTATAAATCAGTTTTTTCGAGTAGTGTAAACGTATTCAGACTGTAATAATCAAAATTAATGTAGGTATTACCTAATGAAATGATGCAATACGATTTTGGTTAAAACTGTAGGAAAGATACATACCTTGACCTCTAAACAAAGTGGACATAGTCACGGCCAACAGATAGTGAGATGTATTTTTAATTTCCATTGACAAAAGCGCATTATTATTAATTGCTTTATTACCTACATCACAGAAATACAACTTACGTTAAATATGGGATCTCCCCGTCGAACGAGCGTAATGTTAACACGAATAAAATTTACTACCAAATTGGTAGGTTTCAATTAAAACATTTTTTTTTTTTTGTTAATATATTGTCGTCATCATCTTAGTATATTCAAGGTTGCTTCCTTGGAACCCGGGGTTCGTTTACTATATCTTTTCGACTGGGAGCGACTGTCTTCACTCTATATAATACGCCTGTCCATTAATTTGGTTTTATTTTGGCTGATACAGAACTGCTACATGACCTGCCAAACCTGAGAGGAAAGTTGGTTAATCAGAGGTATCGAGTTCGAATCCGGCCGAACAGTACCAATGTAAATATCACTTTGTGGAATTTACTCGTATATAATGTGGTAATCACATGATTTACCATCTTCTGACGGTGAAGGAAAAGCATCGTGAGGAAACCCACATATTATCTTAGAAGAAATTCTAAGGACATGTCCGATCCACCAACCCGCATTAGGCCACCCGGTGTGTATTAAGGTCTAAACCCTCTCAGCTCTTACGTTAGAGGGGAGGAGACCCGTGCCCGGCAGTGGGACATAAATGGGTTGCTATCAGACTCCAATTTCATTTATTTATATAAATAAGTATTGCATTTGGAAGAAAAAATATCTAGTGTTATGGTATCCCCTCCACAGATCATTGACTGTTTGACGTTTGACATCCTCTGTGGTCTGTGGCTCTGTGGTTGTAAACTTGTAACATAATGCCGAGAGGCGAGGCCCGAGGTCACCAAACACTTAAACAGATAGTAACAAAGTTATTGCTTGTTAACTAATTTAAAGTTTAAATATAAGTTGAGTTTAGTATTTAAACTAGTTTTAATTCCGTTTTATTAATACTAAGGGTACAGACGAGTTAAGAAAATGGGCCAGTACGCATCTAGACTTTTTCGTGTAAGTATGAAAATATATAATTTTATAATATACTTACCTACTTATTTTGTTTAAGAACTAATCAGTTTTGATGATATAAAAGCTCATGCATTACTGTACTTAATATTTATTTGTTTTGCTGTTTTAGTTTAGTTAGGTATTCGTTGAGTAAAAAAATGATATAAAGTGTTGTTTTAATATTAATTTTATTGTTTGCCGCTACAGAAATTTTATTGATTTCCGAACGAGGTTTTTTTTTAACTTCTATTTTGGAAAACCGCGCCACTTTTCATTTGTTTTTTTTTGTCTATTTATTTTTGTTTGACCTCTTTTTTAGTCTATAGATTTTACTTTTTGCTTATATAACTTGGTAAATCAACAATGACTCAGTCACATACCTACTGAGTGAGTGGCGTTTAGTTATTGTTATGTTATAGATAAATATGACACCTAAGACTAAATTATTTCATGTATTGACATCAAAGTAGCTGACCACTAACGAAGCAAAGGAACGATTAATTTTATTAATGTTTATTTTTATACCACTTAGGTGGCAAACACGCACACGGTCTTTTATGTTTTTCATTTTTGTAATAATGTTATATATACCTACTTTGTAATCTACAATAGAAAAATGTTTTTTTTATTATTTTATCTAAAGTTTTAGAGGTAACTTGGAATCTTTAGCTACTGTGGGTGAGCACGAAATTTCTTTCGTATCGCCTCCATAACGTGTGCGACAAAAATAAAATTATATGTACAGTTTAAGTAGTTACCAATACAATACGATTGTACGAAAAAATGCAATTTAACGGGCATCCCACAAGGATCAATTGTTGGCCCTTTTAATTACGTATTGCCAAGAATTTTTTTCTGTTTTAGTATTTTTATTCGTATCTGTAAAGAGAATGTATCTTAAAAATACTACGAGTACACACATACCCGTAATAGGTTTCTTAGTTTTGCAATAATGTATAGAAATTTGCCCGATTCGTTGACATATATGACTACTAGTCTGCTCCCCTGAGTAATAGCGCGATGATATATAGCCTATAGCCTTCCTCGATAAATGAGCTATTCAGCTCAAAAAGAATTTTTCAATTCGGACCCGTAGTTCCTGAGATAAGCGCGATCAAACAAACAAACTCTCCAGCTTTATAATCAAATATTATAAAATTTCCATGTCACAATGTTAGTTAACGTCCTCCTCCGAAACGGCTCTACCGATTTTTACCAAATTTTATATGCGTATTCAGTAGGTCTGAGAATCGGCTACTATCTATTTTCCATACCCCTAAGTGATAAGGGTTGTTCACCCTTAAAATGCAAAACAACGTTTGCCGGGTCAGCTAGTATTAGTATAAATTCTGTTTCATGTAAATGTAACAAATTATAAGCAATCAATATATCTTTCTATTCTTTCACAGCGCCAAACATGGGCTGATACCCTCGATCAAATTGAAAGTGGGATAAGAAAGAAAGAGGAAGAGAGACAGCACTATGACAAGGAGCAGGCGACTGTGACCAGTTATGTCAACAAGAGCGCCATCGGCGCGTTCTCTTTGGTCTATATTCTTAGCTTGTTTATGCTTGTAGACGGTTTCATGGTAATACTGGTGCTTATATTGTAAGTAATGCCACCATTGTGACACTATCGGTGTTTGGAATGGTGACTCCCATTCCAGAGAATTTACCTTTAGCTTACCATCAGGTGAACTCATAATGATGTGACTCATGTGACCGACATTAAAAAAAAAGTTAGGCAGCGCGTGCGTAGGCCTTGGTGACCGCTGCCCATCAGGTGAGCCGTGTGCTTGTCTCCCACTTACGTAGTATAAAAAAAGTATTCCATTCATGGACCCATAAAACTTATGGCCGGAAAGCGTTGAGGAATTCGGCTCATTTTTTATATATCGATCACGTCAACTTCACCTCGCCTGATGGTAAGCTAATGCTGTATTTTTTCGCTAATTTGACTGATTCGAATGACATCTCACATACACTAGTTGTATGAATGTGTGCGTGCCGACTTGTACGTATAAGCAAATGATATAACCCAACAATTCTCTCAAGAACCAAGCGGTTCGGTGCCTCTTTTATTTGCCACACCATAAAGACTTCGAATTCTTTACCAGCGATGTGTTTCCTTCCTCCTATAGTCCCGGGTTCTTTAAGTGGGGTGTGAAAAAGCATTTGATGAGGCCGTTCAGGGCCACCATTGTAGCACTATCGGTGTGGTGACTCCCATTTCTGAGACTTTAGTTTACCATCAGGCGAGGTGAAGTCATATTGACGTCAGACGTGTGTGAGTACAGTGAAATTTTACTTAACCTTTTGGCGACGCTACCACGCCTCCCTACTATTTCTAAATTAATGAGTCCAAAGCAAAATTGAATAAATATTTTTTTGTTTATTTGCTTATTTGAATTTTTGCTTTTTTTTAGTTATGCAGTCATAAGATGCTTCATATCACACCACTATGAGTGGAAACTCAAGAACAGTTACACCGAATTGTATAAGATGAGAGAGCAAAAGAGATTGGCTTTGGAGAAAGTCAAGACCGAAGAGACTTACGTGGTAGGTATTGAATTTTTTACTTTTTTGACTTGAATATATAATACAGCTAAGGAGTGGAAGTGGAGTGCCCTGCCCGAGTCTGTGTTTCCGGAAAGCTATAACCTGGGAGTCTTTTAAGTCTAGAGTGAACAGGGTTGCTTCTAGACAAGCGTGCTCCATCGTCGACCACATCGTCACTTGCCATCAGGTGAGATAGTGGTCAAACGCGAGCCTATCAGCTATAAAAAAACCTTCTAATTTTTTAATTTTCGCGTTCCATGATATAGGTAGGTTAACGGAACCTCAAGGCAGACATTTCCTATTTGTAACCGACTTCGAAAAATAAGGAAGTTCCCGATTTTCTTTACATTATCTACTCCTACCTACTCGTAATATCCCCACCCCTTCCTAGCTCTCCCCCCTTGCCTTCAGGGTAGGCAGCGCGTGTGTGACACACTTAGTGTTGCACACGTCCATAGGTCACGGTGACCGCTTCCCATCAGGTAGGCCGTGTGCTTGTCTGACACCTACGTGGTATAAAAAAAACAGTCGTTTTTTATGAAAAAGTACTTATAGTATAATATTGTATTACAGGTAGCAAAGGAACTTCTAAACCAGTACGGCGCCCCTGAAGATCATTGGAACGCACCGACTCCGAAGAACAATGCTTCCGACGAATCTAGTCAAGAGTCCGACGATGACGTCATTGTCAACATACCTTGAGAGTCCACTACTTATCGAAAGAACACAACTTCGATATAAGAAACATCAACATTTGTGAAAAGAAAACAAGATATTTATCGCAGATTTCCAATATCGAGGACTTGTGGTCGCGGGTTCAAGTCCCGTTCTGGGTATTTTTCTCCGATTTAAACCTATAAGTTTTAAATATTGAAGTTGACAATGAATTATTTATTAATCTTATACCACGTTCCTAATCTAATAAAAAGAGGTTTAAAATCTGGGGACCTTTAGTACCCAGAATAAGAACTGTATTCCCGCACTGAATTTCAGTGGAAAGTCTGCACGGGAAATTCGAAAACTTATGTTTAGCGCCATCTAGCGGTAGCAAGCAGAACTACTTCGATTCTACTAATTCTATATCACGCAATCAAAGTAGAGACCACCGATTATGTAGAGACGTGGGTTCATTACTTATTAAACAACATTTCTTTTATGAGGCCCTATTAGACGACATCTTCAGGACCCAAACCTGCTTGCTTGTACATCTACCGATCAATAACTCTGGCGCAGGCATTTCTTTATTAGGCATTTTGTGGAGTCAAGTGGAGCCCAGCCAACGAGGTGATGTCCACGTATGTAACCGGGATCATCGCTAAGACGATGATGATGATGAGTGATATTAATAATAGCACACATATAATTGATGCTCATGTACCAGAATCTCGAGTCAAGTCGTTTAATTTTAATGTAAGAATAAATAAGTACCTATACCATTTACTAATGAAGCAATCTCTTGTATTTTATTACTTGTAAATATATTATTATTTTAAAATTATGGTGCCATGACATTTATATTACGGATATCATATTTCTAAACTAATTTAATATACTTATAAAAGTTATTTTTGTAACTACTCAATAGGCTAGGTTGTTTTACATATTTTCTATATTCCTAATGACTTTAAAAATTAAAATAATTTGTGTAAATCAAATAAGTAAAATTAAAAACCTAACTAAACAAACGTAAATAAATTGCATTATGGAATTCCTCCACATCGCATGACAAGACTGGCAGCACGTGGAATTTTTTACCAACGCTATTTTATATTATTTAAGGTTGTATATAGTACTTAGTAGGTATGTTATACAATATACATTAATATAGTAAAAAATACAATAATTTAGCAAAAAACCAAGGGCTTTTTGTACATCTTATACACACCGTTTCCTCCTTTACCCTTAACTTAACCCTTTGTACATAAGTGAGATATCCCTGGACAAAAATATTTCTATTTTTTTTTATCTTTATTTTAGTTAGGGGTTTTTATGCAGTCGGATAATTAATATCCAATCCCATCATAAAAATATTTCTGGGAGCTTCAGACTAGTAGCGCCATCTATAGGTGAGTAGCAAGCCAGCTCCAATTACTAGTTTTGTTTTTAATCTAATAGATGTCGCTACTATTGTAATAATTTCATGCTTACTTCGAGTTCCGTCGTCCAAAATGATAGGTACTGATGATGATACAGGCTGCAATCTAGCTCTCTAAAATATACAATCTATAAGTCTAGGTATTCCACGGAGACGTCACTATACTCGTAGTACCTACCTACTTAAATGGGACTTAGTAGGTACCTACTAAGAAGATTTTTTTACTCGGAACCCTTATTCTTCTTCCAAAATGAAATAGCCCAAGTTACTCTTTGTTACATCAGCTAACTGCCAGTGAAAGTGCCGTCAAAATTGGTTAAGCCATTTGTGAGATTAGCCGGAACAAACAGACAGACAAACATTTATTTTGATATATTTTATTTAACGTGTATATATCCAAATGAATTTAGTAATATTACACGGAGTGTCTGTTTCATTCCAATTTTATTTATTACTACCTTACCCTAGACTAGACTATTCACCTGGGCGTGTACCTACTATTCAGGGTACAATTATTTCTCAGAGCAAATGTACCCGTGACTCAACTCGAAAGCAGAAGAGAAGATGGGCCGTGTGCTTGTCTGCCACCTATGTAGTATAAAAAAACTCAGGCTTTTCTGTCGAGGTTGATCCACTTATATCGTCCACATAACTTGGCAACACTTGTGATTATTATATCGATAAAATTGTACCTACTCGAGAATACCTATCGTTTCTGGAAACCTACAGACAGAAAATATCATAAAGACTTTTTTTATCAACGGCTGACCTATTTTACTCATCAGATCAAAGTCTTACAACACAATAAAATTCTAAAATACCTTCACAAACATTTGCTCTTCATTTAGGAGATTATACATCGTCTCATCATTCTGTTATCTCCACAGATAACAATACCATCAAATATTTCACAATCTGTGCGTCCACAGATAATAAATGAAACATGGCTGACATATCACAAATTAAATAAGTAAGTTACGTGTTTGCGGCAAATTATTATTATTTGTTTATACGTCGCATTGCGTGTTTGATCGTAAAGCCAAATACTTACTTATAATATGAAGTATCTACGTGATGATAAGATGTACTTGAATTGTGAACATAAAAATATATGAGATGTAGGTAACTCATAAAAGACTACTTTTTCGGGAAGTATCGGATGCGATGGTAGCTGAATGGATAAGGATGCGGCCTCTACTCAGAGGTATCAGGTACCAATGTAAATTTTACTTTGTGCAATTTATTAACAGTGCTAATCATTAATGATTTACCATCTGCTGACGGTGAAGGAAAAACACCGTGAGGAAACCCACATATCCTAGAAGAAATTCTAAGGACATGTCCGATCCACCGACCCGCATTAGGCCAGCGTGTGTTGATTAAAGTCTAAGCCCTCTCAGCTCTCTTGTAAGAGGAGAGGAGACCCGTGCCCAGCAGAGGATCATAAATGGGTTGCTATTATAATGGATCAGAAGGGGCAGAGCGGGCCTGGGAAAGATCTAGAACTCTCCTGAGCCACCATTGCTTCCGTCTTCCATGAGCGCAGGCCTAGAGGTTACAGGTGAGGCCGTCTTCCACCCCAACAAAAGCCCGCTCCCCCATTCCGAAGCGAAACAAGAACACCGTGGTTCACTCGAAAGGCTCTCTTAAAACAGTAGAGAGCCCAAGCCCCTTGAGGGTGCGAGGGAATTGTCCTATTGCACTTACACCCAGCATATTGAGACCTGATTGATATAGCTTGCGGTTTTGGTCGGTTTGGATATTCTACGACAATCTAAACAGCGCTCGCTTTCTAGACCCAAAGTAAGCATTGTTTAACTAGCTTGTGTTATGGGTTCTAGAATGCGGATAAACATACTTACTTACTTATATACTTTTTTTTGTACTTAAATACATACTTATTATACATAGAAACACCCAGACCAATGCAAATAGACAATTATTCATGAGTACATATATTTGCACTGAGCGGTAATCGAACCCGCGCCCCCTGTCGCAACAGTCACATGCACTACCGCTACGCCACCGAGGCCGACAAATAAATAACACATATTTATAATAAAGGAATCAAACAACCAATCTTCAGTCTACTGTATCCGGCATTTCCGTCAAGTGTAATTAATAATAAATAATTATATTAAATATAATAAATAAAAATAATAAGTATCTAAATAAAACGATTACGTATAATAATCATGGAACGCGAAAGTTTAAAAGTTAATAAGTGTAATTAACATAGGCCTAAATCTCTACGCAATTGCAAAGGTTCTAGAAATAGATTAATAGTTGGTGTAGGGATAGCGGTAGTGCATTCGACTGCTACAACATGGGGGTG
Source organism: Lithosia quadra (assembly GCA_963576445.1). NCBI lineage: Eukaryota > Metazoa > Arthropoda > Insecta > Lepidoptera > Erebidae > Lithosia > Lithosia quadra. The sequence continues at coordinate 3,456,372 of OY754901.1, read as the reverse complement.
TGGGTTCGATGCCCGCTCAGTGCAAATATTTGTATGCATGAATATGTCTATTTGCATTGGTCTGGGTATTTCTATGTATACTATGCATGTAGTAAAGTATATAAGTATGATTATCCGTATTCTAGAACCCATAACACAGGCTAGTTAAACTATAGGTACTTACTTTGGGTCTAGATAGCGCTGTGTAGAATGTCGTAGAATATTTATTTTATTTTATTTATACTTAGTTAAGTATCTATTCCTAACACATGTCTACTCACTAAGTACTTCATATCTACATAACAATAATTATAACGACATTACGTAGTAAATATTAAAACACAGTGAGCACACGATCATAATTTTGTTTGTTTATTGATATGAATATGACAATAGATTATAAATAAGTATGAGTAGTATGCGCACAGCGGCGTCGACGAAGCTAGGTTGCCGGACTAGACCTTTCATATCCCTTATTTTGCCACCTTAGGAGTGGAATTTCCGAAAATCCTTTCTTAGTGGATGCTTCATATACTGCCAAAATTCAAGTTTTTTTAAGTTTAAGTCCAGTGGTTTAGGCTCTGCGTTGATGAACCAGTCAGTCAGTCAATCGGTCATAAATAAGTAGGTACACAAACATTCTATATATTACACGGCATCTAACTTGGCAAGATTTTGGAGTAGTGTGGGACCCACTACTCCAAAACCTTGTTAAGTTAGATGCCTTACACTATACTTGTTTCTATGCGACGCATTTTGCCACAAACAAGTATATTGTACGGTATCTAACTTGGCGAGGTTTAGAAGTAGTGGGGCCCACACTACTGGAAAATCTTGCCAAGTTATATGCCGTGCACCATACATAAAAGATACGACGACTCCCGTGGCGTGGTGGTATAACATTCGACTGCAAAGTCGCAGGCTCAATTCCTGCCCATTGCAAATATTTGTATGCATAAATATGTAAGTACTTGCATTATTCTGGGTTTATCCGTGCCTCGGAGAGCACGTTAAGCCATCGGTCCTGGCTGCTATACGAACATCACTATGACAGTCGTTACGGGTAGTTGGAGCCCTAAAAAGTTCAACAACTGGTCTATCTACAGATCTACGATATCGCCGATGAGTTGTGGAAGTCCAGGAAGTCAGATGGCAGTCGCTTCACGAAAAATATCGAAATTTAACCGCTTCGTAGTTCGATTCTGAGTTGAGAAAAGACTAGGAGAATGAGGTGATGATTCTACATTAAAGATAAAACAATTCTTCCACGTTTACTTCTTGAATCTCTTCTCTTCTCTTCTGTGCTGCGGTGTCATGACGAGCCGTCATCCGTTCATAAAGAGAGCAACTCCATGACAGTGTTTACTGGCAATACTGTCGACGGATAGCTCTCTTCATTAACAGATTATAGGCTTCTTCCTTCTTGTTATGTTTCTTTTTATCTTCTTTCTTGTGTCTTCTGCTTATACATCTTTAAATTTAATGTAAACTTAGTCTTACCTAGTTCTGCAAAATATAATATAGTTACAAAATAAATATATTATCCAACTTTTGACTAGTCAAATGGCTTGATGATTTAGTGTTCGAAGTAGGTATAACTAACTCTTATTATGACCCAAAAAAGGTAGCTGGAATCTAGACTAGATTTCTGCATCCAATCTAGATTCCAAGGAAGACTGAAGGGCCAGACAGCAATCGCCTCCTTAAAAGCTTATAATCAAAAATGGAGCAATATGAGAGCAGTGTCCGGGTTCCGAAGTGGAAGCTTTGGATGCCATTGGAATTGGCGCTAAATGTTGTTGCTGATTATATTACAATGATTACCAAAACTTTCTTGAACTCAATTTTGTTTTCCTCCATCTTTTTGATAGCACATTGGCCTGTTTTTTTTATGTCGGTCACGTCAACATGACTTCACCTCGCCTGATGGTAAGCTGAGGCAAAGTCTCTGGAATGGGAGTCACCATTGCAACCACCGATAGTGCCATAATGGTGGCTCTCTGCTTTTCTGCTTGGCCTGTAACAAGAGAATAATAAGAAAATCATTTCAAAATATTTACACGGTTTATACTTAGATCGTACCTACTTAGGTCCAAAACTATAAGGCTTCCGGTTTGAGTATGTACAGTCAGCAGCAAAAGTGTAACATGATTGCTCAGATTTCAAACTTAAAAATTGTAATGAAAATGGTTCATTATTATATTGTAATCAAAGTTTAAAGGTAGTTCAATAAAGCCAACTTAAGTAATTAAAAAACAGTTAACTTTTTATTAAGAACCATTTTAAGTTACATTTTATATGTGTGAGTTTATTTTTTACAATACAATGAAAATGAAATAATATTTACAAAACAAAATAAATATTTACATGGCGTCATAAAATTCCTCCGCATCATTACCGACCGGTAATGTGCCCAGAAGGCAGGCAGCATACCACGCTGAATGGCAATTCTGATTCTTTGTGCAAGATAGAGTCCAGCCTTGGGTCGATCAGCCGCTTCGCCAAATCGGCGCGCAATTAGACCCCATGACCCCCGCGTCTTACTTTGCTCAAAACTACTGTTCCAAATCCGAAAATGATCATAGACCTTTGACGCTGGCGGTACATCCTTGTCTATGAACTAAACCGTTCTCCACGAACACTGCGCGTCGGTCACGTTACTTCAAATGGTTAAATTTTCGCGCCGCCTTGCCTTATGGGACAAAGTATCTTGGCGTATCGGTGTTAAGTGGTGCACCACGATATTTAAGCTACTGTTTACTCTTCTTTGTAACTAGTTTAACGGGATATATGGTTGCACAACGTCCTCCTACTGATATTAAAGGTTTAGGTTATAAAACCTCATTGTTTTATCGGTTTTTAGGTTTAACTTCATGTTGAATTTTTTGCTACTTTGACTGAATCAAAGACGTTTGTCGCATAGCGGCTGAATCACAGAAAAGAAGTAGGTATTCTTTATTCCGTGGGCTGAATAGTGTGTGATTGTATGAGTGCCGACTTGTTGGTACGTAGATTAGAAGGTTTTTGCAGGGTCGGCGGCGCGAGTGTGACGCCCCTGGTGTTGCGCACGCCCATAGGCCACGGTGACCGCTTCCCATCAGGTGAGCCGTGTGCTTGTCTGCCACCTAAGTGGTATAAAAAAAAAGATGCAAGTTGGCCAAGTCTAGTGTCGTCAGTTATTTTCTTCAATGCGTTCCGTCTGCATGGGTTTTATAGGTCCATGTTTAAAACGGAACTATACACTACACTTTCACTATTCTGACAATGGATTGTAAATTACTAAAACAATAATACTTGTCACAGACTACTCTTCTCGTATGTAAATCGAGTTTATGTACAAAATTTTATCTTCCTGAGTTGAGCTCTTTGCTTCGTAATAATCGAACTAATCGAAGAAAAGTATTAATAAATAACTAATAAGTAGTTGAAGAAATCGCTGTAATATGAAAGACTAAACTAAAAAAAACTGGTCAAGTGCGAGTTGCACTCGCGTAAGAACGGTGCTGTAACATTATTTAAACGATAAAACGTCAAAAAAATAATATTTGTTGTTTGGGATCCTTAAATATTATATTAATCTGTCCAATGTGAAATCGTAGAATTTGAAATAATATTTTAAAACCAGTCTTTCTATTTTTTGACCTAGACCACTCCACGTACCGTCAACATAATCACATTAGTTATTCTGTGACATCACTCCCAAGAATCTATGATTAGTATTTTTAAAACGGCACCCCGAAGATAAGGTTTTAAGACTCGCCTGTAAAATTTAGTAACTATGCAAATACTTGGTTTTGATATTACACAGCCGGTGTGGTCTAGCACAAGTCTCCAACATTACAGCCTTAGTTTCCAATCGTATGTTCACTTACAACACAAAGCTTTAAAACAATTGGCAATAAATAAGAATTTCATGGGTGCTTGTGTTTCTCTGAAATATTTTCTGACTGCATATTGAGGTACAGGTACCTATACGTACTTTACGTAAGTGTATCCTACTAATATGATAGACTAGCCTTATGCCCGCGGCTCCGCCCGCGGAGGCGCCGCATATTTTATGAAACAGCCTCTTTGCCTCGTGTTTAAAGCGACCCATCCATCGTTTTATAGGTTCATGGTACCCATCCTAAAAGTTTCTTGGACAATATTATCAATGAATTCCTATTTCAAGTTGTTTTTTTTTTTCTAACGGTTCTCCATTACCTTGGGCACTGTCGACAATCAAATTAGTCCAGCGTGAGAGTTCACTTCTCACGTTTAGAAACGCTACGATAATTGACAGGTTGCGTTCGTAAACGCTTTTGTAAAATTTGTCTTTTATGAGCAATTTTTTTTTGTTAACATCTATTTCTATGTAGAATGCCTTTAATAATATTTTAAAACTAGCGTATACCCGCAACTGCGCCTGCGTGGACGTCAGTTTTTATGTTTTCTGACTTTAAAGTCCGGTTCTACACAACCGATTTTGATCAAACATGCGTAAGATATTAAATTTTAAAAAACCGCGTCAAAATCCGTTAATTAGTTATTGTCCTTCGAGAACAAACAGACAAAAATTTCAAACGAATATTATTGTTTCAGAATCGTTCTTAATAACATAACCCAAGTTTTTTTTTAATATCTGCAATGTACAGACACAGTTACTTTAAAATTTTATAATATTAGAGGTAAAGAAAATCTTGGCGGTAGATTTCATAGTTTAGAAGCCGTTAAAAATCTCTACTCTCTACTCTCTGTCTACGCTGCCGCACTACCTAATATAATTATATATCCGTCTACAAATGAAGTAGTCACGTCCAAACATACATGAAAAATAAACAGCCGAAATAAGAACCTCCTTCTACTTTGAAGTCGGTTAAAAACCGAAGCAAGCCGATCTTAACCGAACTGTCACTCTTTTTCACTCAACAACCAGCAGGCTTAGCATGACATCCATAGCCATAAATCTCTTCTTTTCTCTCCACCAATGAAAACGCAGAAACAAGCCAACCTCAACTCTCTACCTTTTTCTGCAATTTGATTGGTTGAATAGCGAGGAGAGAAGTATCTGCGGACGCTATGCTTACCACGCAGATGCTATACCGATGTACTTACCTAACTTTCAAAATCACAATCCTCAAATATACAATACAATCCAAAGGTAGGACACGACGGTATCTCCCGTCCGAAATGAGCTGTCCGACTGGGGTAGTACCTCCGCCCTACAGAACACCGCGGCCATAATAACCATCGAGTTGTGTTCCCGCCGGTAAGTAGGGTAGCCAGAGCTCAATTTACCCCTCCTCCTCCCATCCCTTCCTAGCCTCCCCACTCCTTCCCAGCCCTCCCCCCTTCCCTTCAGGGTAGGCAGCGCGTGTGTGACACCCTTAGTGTTGCACACGTTCATAGGCCACGGTGACCGCTTCCCATCAGGTGGGCCGTGTGCTTGTCTGCCACCTAAGTAGTATAAAAAAAAAAAAAAAAAAAAAAAAAAGGTCACAAAACTGTCAAATTCGACGCGGTATCACAACTCACAAAAGGATAGACTAAGTAGGTACACGACCGGTGCAGGAATGGAAAATATTTTACTGTTATTCATTAGAATAAGCGCCAAATAACTAAAAACATCTACATACGACTCCAGGCATCATAAAGACTCGTAACAACACAAAATAAACCCAACTAATTCACTTTTAAACGGTAGTCTTACACTAAAAAGCATATTTCGTGCATTGTCACGCAAATTTCATAGAAAACCTCGCCGCCATCTTGGCAGCCATTTGCATTTTCATTGTTCCGCCATATTGTTCAATATGACGGTGTGTCGTTTGTCGTTCCAAAACGAATAATATATGTAATTTCTTATGCAACTGTGTGACCTATTTTCGATTATATTTATTCACAAATGCGTAAAGACCTAGATTACTTATATTTAGATTCACTGTTTAGTTTTTGACAGTAAAAATACCTAGGTACAGTTGAGTACCTATGTTATCTTCGTAATTAAAAACAAATATCCACTTATTGCTGCCGGTATTTTGACTAAAATACGTAGGTTGGTGTGTCATGTCATTGTAACCTGCGGCTGCCACAGACACTCCCATAAAAGATGTACATCGATAAGATACCATAAAGCCAAACCAAAAGAGGAGAAAGATTAAGCAGACTCCAAACTCGCACGTGTGTATTAACTGGCCAATCAATAAGTCAGTAAGATGAATGATCAGTCAATGACGCGGTCCTGCGCCAGCGAGGGTAATGTGTTTCGCGCGTATGTATATATAACGGCTGGACGGATTTCGATGAATGAGTGTCATAGGATACATAAAATGTAAACCAAAACCATCGTTTTGGTTTCTGGTGCTAAAAATAATGTATGTTGTCTAAAAAATTTTTTACTCAAACTTATCGAGTAGGGTATCAAAATGAAGGAAATTAGAAGGAGATTTCAAAAATATAATGATTATATTCATAACAACCAAGTATAAAATAAAATAAATGATTAAAAAATAAAAAAGACCCGACTGCTGTTGAGAAGTCTGAAACAAGTTTGATAGCAGGCGGTACCCATTCGGAAATCATAAACTGAAAGAAAATTAAAGGGTACCGCCTGCTATCAAACTTGTTTCAGGCTTTTCAACAGCAGTCGGGTCTTTTTTATTTTATAATCATTTATTTTTATAGTCTATGAGTGGTTGATTGGCGCGAGAGAATATTGTCAAGATTTTTATCACCACCTATAATATTCAATCAAAGGACCGTTATGTTGAAAATATCGACAACATTGTGAGAATAAGGTGAGAATAGAAAATTGCCTCTAGATTTTATATGGACTTTATGAGCACTAAAAACAAATCACATTTTAAGATATAGTCTGTAATCATAGCTAGATAGATGTAATATCTTTATTGTTTTTACACAAGCTTGTCTTGTGTAAAAACAATAAAGATATTTATTTTATTATAAATATATAAAGATATATATTTTATACTTTATTTAACAATAAAGAAAACATACAGAACATAGTTAGTACCTACAATGTTTGTGGTATAACAATTGACGGCCTTATTGCACAGGGCAATCTCTGCCAGGCAACTATTGGATGTAGAGAATCAATGAGTAAGTTCAAACAAAATCGCAGGAAATACCAAATACGTTACGTTCAACTAAGAATCATTTAAAACAGTCACATTTACAACATTGTAGTAAAATAATGGTTTCCATTTAACATTCTAGCTGTCCTCCAAACTAATTAACATGACAAGAAGGAGTTTTTTCGAAATAAAATGAAGAGCTTGTAGCGATGGCGCGTTCGCTGCATATGTATTTGTGCATATTTTAGACACTCAAAATTTACTGTAAGCATTCTTGGGGCCGCAGTCTCGGCATTTATCGCTACGACTCTGCTATCGAAATCGCAAGCTAAGATAGCGACAAACATCGGTTGTAATAACGATTCTTGCGTCAAACGGTAGTCTGTACATTTGTGATGGGATGGTTGTTAAGATAAAAAATAGTTAATTTGGAAAAGTAGAGACTACCAAATAATATTATGTTTGCGTGTCGCTACGAGTTAGCGACCGAATTCAGTAGCTAAGGCGTTGCGGTTTTAAATGTCGAAACTACTGCCCCAGAGAATGTATTAGTTAATCTATGATTCCAGTAATGTGTTGAACCACAGATTAAAGAATATATATATGTTACTAGCTATTACTGGAATCCTTTTCACGTTTCCGCTTCCCATGGGCACCTATTCTAGAGATAAAAAGCTTTGTCCATGATCTATCCTTCTACCAAATTTCAGCCAGATCTGTTCAGCTTTTAGAAAGTTCACTTCTGTAGTGTTATGGCCAAAATTCGAAACTAGGACCTCCCAATCGCAAGGCTAAGCGATCCTTAACCACTAAACTACTCTTTATCTATAGCTGAATCTATAAAGATACCATTAAACTAATATGCAGTGCGCACTGTGAGGTTTGAAAGGAATTTTATTCCGCGCACGCTTAGGCTGTGGAATGATCTCCCTGCCGTGGTTTTCCCTAGCGACTACAATATGGGGTTCGTCAAGAAGGGCATTAGTATGTTTTTGCGGGGTCGGCAGCGCGAGTGTGATGCCCCTGGTGTTGCACGCGTCCGTAGGCCACGGTGACCGCTTCCCATCAGGTGGGCCGTGTGCTTGTCTGCCGCCTAAGTGGTATAAAAAAAAGTTGACTATTGAGGAGTCATGTGTATTAGGCTTTTAGTTTATTGTCCGAAGCAAACTGGGTCACATTTTTACCACAGAGCACTAACTTCAACATAGTCGTAATCACAAAACGTCAAAGTAAAGAGCGTCAAAGTCACGACTGTATTTCACGATAACACCTTTATGCCTTCTCCCTAATTAGCCAGGGGAAATTGCTTGAAACATTTGAGTTCACCAACAGTATACAAACTCATTCTTCCGTCTTTCTTTCTTTCAAAATATAGAGTAGAAGAAACCGCCTGCTATTATGTGTCCTATAATATACTTATCGGTAAAAACCTTGACAATGTGTTCTAGATTTTTTTATACCACTTAGGTGGCAGACAAGCACACGGCCCACCTGATGGAAAGTGGTTACCGTGGCCTATGGACGCGTGCAACACCAGGGGCGTCACACTCGTGCTGCCGATGCCGTAAAAACCTTCTAATACCCTTCTTGAAGAACCCCATTCCCCCAGATGCGCAAAATGGTGATTTTCTCTAGCGACTATAATATGGGGTTCTTCAAGAAGGAAATTTAGATTAGAAGTAAGTAGTAGACTTGTCGGCAGCGCGAGTGTGACACCCCTAATATAGCTGGTTCTACTTAACCGATTGTGATCAAACGTGCGTAAGATTTTAGTCTGATTAAGACTAAAAAAACCGCATCAAAATCCGTACAGTAGTTTTTACGTTCATCGCACATAAACAGCCGTTAAACAGCCAACAAACAAGAAAACAAAAAAAATGGGTTCAGAATCGTTCATATAACATAACCCAAGTATTCTTTTTTAAATATCTCTAACGTACAGGCTCAGCTCAGCATTGGTTACTAATTAATATTAATTTTAGGCACTGTTCTCTGATAAAAAATAATTAAATAGAATCGATTACACTTATTCTGTATCTCCCATAGACACACGTTTATATACACAGGTCATAACCTCCTTAGATCACAAAAAAAGAATAAAATTCATTCCAAATTCAAAAAGAACACAGTCTGTTTCTCGTCTGTTACCATTTAAGTTCATGTTTAATCAGCTGATTTAGTCTTCCAACCTAAAATGAACTATATATCTATGGTAATAAAGTCTTAATTGTGATGTTTCCGTGTTATTTGTACACCTACCTACATGATTCAGTATGCGGCTTCTGTTCAAACAATATTCGTCGTTTAAAGAATGTTTATGATTCAGTCTTCGAGTTAACGTGCCTTAACAATCATTATGTGAATAAGATCTTATAGGGTCTTGAACACTGTACCATAATATTTACTAGCTACTAGCGTGGATGTCGACTGTGATCAAATATGTGTAACATTTTAAGTCTTTTTTTTTAGACAAGCACACGGCCCACCTGATGGGGAGCGGTCACCGTGGCCTATGGTCGTGTGTAACACCAGGGGCGTCACACTCGCGCTGCCAACCTTGTAAATACCTTCTAATACCCATGTCTAACCAAGACCATTCAGATAAAAAATTAAATTATTCATTGTACCTACACCACAAGCAACGTCACTACCATCAGCAGCCTCAGCATGGCGTCCGTAGACATATGTCGTCTTTTCTCTCGACAAATGAAATCGCAGAAAATGTAGACGTAACTTTTTTTTCGTACGGAAATCCCCACGGATTTCAGACAGATAACGTGCAGTTTTAGGTGATTCAAGTAGGGTATGTCGTACCCGCTGACCGTGGAGTTAGTATCCGTGGAGATTTCAGAACGAAAAAAAAAAGAAATATAGATGTATATAGAGGAACAAACTATCATTTAGTAAAAAAGTATTTCTTGAGAAATTAGCGTAGAGACAGACAAACGGGACGCGTTAAAGTCTTTTCTTCGTCCGAGCGGTAATCTCAGTCGCATCTAAATCCTCCTTTTATTGCTTTTCTGGGCTTTTATGCGAGCTACTTAAAGTCAATATCTAGATACAAATATATAGAATTGAAATGTGTGGTAAAAATTTTAATTTTTTTTATAAATAAAATGAAATAAAAATTAAGGTTTTAAATAAATGCATAATGAGTATTTTGTACGATACATTTGACGAAAAGCAATTATAAAATTTTTGTTTGTTTGAATTAACCTCATTCATCTCTAGAACGGCTAGGCCGATTTTGATGAGACTTTTACAGGCGGATAGATAATGCTATAAGACGCGTAAAACATAGGCTATTAGTTTTTATCCATAGGTTCCCATGGGAAGTGGGAACGGGGCACACAATTCCACGTAGGCGAAGCCGCAGGTAAAAGCAAGTATTTATATATAATATAGGTATTATTAAAACCGTGCCGACCTCGTATTTGTATGACAATATGTTTTGTAACATGTCGCTGTGGTTTGCATTTAGATAGTAATTGATTTTGTACATAACCGTATGCGCAAGAGTTGACTTGTTGTAGCCAAATATATGAAAGACGTAGGACACCTCTAGGAAATTTGAAGTATTTAATAATACTTAGTTGTTCCTATAAATATGTTTACACAATTTTATAACATAACATCACGCCTGTACACGCTAAATGGGCTTGCAGACTATATCATCTTCCTGCCCTAGTCCCAACTATTTGGGGTGCAACATGCCATTCCCCTCCATACATCCCTGTTAGATTCATTCTACTACAAACATTCCTGTCAGATTCATTCTACTCCATAAAAATCTGTCAGACGCAGCCTTATATTTAATTCTAATATCCATCGTTTATAGATCGACATGCTTTTGAAGTCAGTTCATTTTTTTTTAATTAAAAAGTACTTTTTCAATATTGTGTTATTAAGTCAGCTGCGAGTGTGGACAAAGATGTAGATATATTATTATTATACATCATTATTATGTTTGACATTGATGTAGACAATTGTAGACAATGTCAAAAGTATGAAAATTTACTGAAACTATTTATGTGACACATATTATTACCCGACTTCCGAAGAAAGGAGGGTAATGTTTTTCAAGACTATGTATGTATATATGTACGTCCCTTTCTATGGCACGGCCTACAGCCTAAACGGCTGGACGGATTTTGACATGCGAGGTATCATTTGATTCGTCGTGATTTTGTGAGTCACTCACCAGGTATATTAAAATTTCTAGGAAATCAAAATGGCGGATTTTTGGTGCTAAAATTAAAATCTTGATTTTTTTAAACAGCTGTGCACGCTACTTCAGCCGCGTAGATTTAGATTTGTGGGTGAAACCTGTTATTTTAATGATACAAACAGACATTTCAAACTTATCCTATTTGTATGTTTTTTACTCAATCATACTTTACCGGCTGAAGGGATCTCGCTGGTAATGGTACAAGAATAGATTCTAATCCAGTCCGGAATAACATGACTAAGTACTTTTTCTCCCTAGAATAGGTCTCCTAAGCGGAAACGGTAACACAATTTCACGCAGGTGAAACTGGGCCTCGATTCTGCCAAAGGCAAATCACTGTCATGCAACTGACACTCTAAAAACTGAAATTTTTAATTATAGACCTTACCGTTATATAGTTGAAGTCTAAAATCAAGTGAAAAGAATTCATTAAACTTTTTCATTCGCTCTACAAAATATCATTTGACTTTAAACTTTAACCTGATAACAATAAAGTCTACAATTAAATGGCTTTTTTAGAGTGTCAGTGGTATATCAGTGGTTTGTCTTTACCAGAATAGATAGCAGTTGGTTAACTATAAATAAGACAGCAATTCATACATATAGACACGTGGTACGTTATATCTTATCCATTTCGAGTGCGTACTACAAAGTCGCTACTACTCTCAAAGCAATATCCACCGGTGCCTCTCCTGTAACGCGATACGAGTGCCTTATCAACAGATATCCAAACATCTTGATAAACTCCAATATCTAATCGAACTATAGTTCAGATACGAGTAAGGTGTGAACGATATCGTAGACAAGTTATTTAACTTTTTAAACTAGTTGCTTACCGAAATAGAGTCATCAAACTTATGGTAGCCACACAGACATGTTTCAGTATAGGTACTAGGGTGCGAGGGAAATGCTCTTTGGGCCACCTTACATACTGGCGTCAGAAGACCCTAGACGGCGTGCGGTTTTAGAGTCCGACATAACTTGCCCCGCCGGCCTCCGGGGTGTATCCATGAGGATTTCTGCATGGAAAAAAAAGGTACTTGGAAGCGCAAAGGGGCGCGCTTATTCTCCTAGCATAGGGGGGGAGGGGGGTTAGGGGTGATAGGACGACCACCTGTCATCCTACACCACACCGTCGTCGATCGGTGCGATGCTCTCACCCCCTTTCATATGGCCCGGAGTCTGGAGCTGTGGTATGATAATGCCTTTTAGGTAACCTTACACCGCGGTAATTGAGACCCGAAACAGCGTGCGGTTTTAGTCGGTTTAAATCCGACATAACCACTGGCTCATCGGGGTTGGTATCCGCGGCTATCCGCATGAAAACAAAAAAATACTAGGGCACTAGAAGCTCGAAAGAACTAAAGATAGGTACAAAATATTTACTCTATACAATCTAAAACAGGCAATAGCCATATCGCCGTAAATTTAACTACTTTAAAACTAACTAAATAGTATGTAGTTCGCCGTGATAACGTGTTGTTATCTAACTGAGTTTACTGCACTCGTAATCTCAGATATCAGTTTATATTTATACTGTGGCGGCGTGACCCCGAAATGGTATTACGGTGTTATTTTTGAGTAAATGTTTGTACGGTAAGTTTAATTGATGATAAGGGTATACGGTACAGTGTTTGGGAGGTATGAACGTCTTGGTTTTATAGTTAAGTACCGAAAACTATGCAGACAATGATGGGTTTATGCCCTGACACTTGGGGCGTTTATTATTTATGCCCAAAATGCCAAACATATATTATACCCGTCTATATAGGTTGCCCGGCATTAATCAGGCAGATTGAATAAATGCCCTATTAATGCCCAAAGTGACTGGGCATAAACCCATCACTGTCTGTGTGCAGGGTAGGTAAATATTGTCGTCTTAGTTCTAAAACAAAAGTTAAAAATTTGGCCTCTTAATACTAGTCATATAAGTCTCTTCTATGTACTTTTCCACAATATTATTCAAATAAATAATTGTGGTTTAAACACATTAGTATGTACCTACCTAGGTAGGTTACGAAGTTAAAATTAATAAACCTGAAACACTTTCAGGGTGTGATAACTTTTAACATTGATTTCTAATTTTATTATTTACCTAAATATTTAACTACCTAATACTTTTGCATACCAATATTGTACCTACAAGATCGTACTAAGTACCTATCTATGTGTTTAGCAAAATAAATGATTGATTGGATTGTATGTCGTTTAGGTTAAAGTTTTACGCGCTGTCGTCAGAAGACCCTAGACGGCGTGCGGTTTTTGTCGGTAAGAGTCCGACATAACCACCTGTCCCGCTGGCCACGGGGTGGGTATCCACACGGAAAAAAAAGGTTAAAGTTTTACGTAAGGTGGTAGTAGGTAACTAGGCTTTGTAAAATAGCTAAGTATTTACTGATTTAGTTGTTGATTTATTTTCAAGTAAGCGTTTCGCTTAATAACTGTAGAAGAAGCTCGTAAAGAAATTAATTATGTAAGTTTGTAAGGAAAGGACAGAAGCAAATGGCGGACTGTTGTATGGTCTCTGTATACCCCCAGTCGGATAAGCAAAGGCGTGAGGAAGTAGGTACGACGGAGGTAGGTGCGACTACCAGACGAAGAGTTACTTACCTAGACAATTTAATAGTAAAAAAGCTTGTCTGGTTTTCATTTGTTGATCTGTGTTATAGATAAATCTTTGTGAAAAACTAAAAAGAAGAATGCTACCTAAGCAAATTACGCAGTAGGTACCTACCTACCTACCTTTATAATGATCCGGTATCCCATTTACTAGAACCTAAGTAATGGTCTAAATAATTTTTACTTTCAAGTAGAAGTCTTTTACTGAATGTTAGTAATTTTAATAAAAGAAAAAATCTTACCAAAAATATTAAACTTCCAGTGCAAATACCCCCAGAAGACCGCCATCTTGAATCACATGTTTATCTCATTAGTTGGTCCATCGCTCTGACGCCCCTACCGACAGTCTTGTGACCAATCACAGACCAAGAAAACTTTAATTGTTATCTAACAATGATAAAACAATCCAATCGTATCTCTCTATCAATGTTAACAATATATTCCGCTCATAAAAAAGAATAGGCACTAAGTTATAAATCACCAATTATGTTAAACACGAACGAAAAGTAATTTAAAAACAAAACGTGATTTTACTAATTGGCAATTTTCGTAATTGTGAACTTTTTAAACGGAGTAATTTGACGTTAATTATTTAGTTAAATGATTTCTGAACTGAACTTATTTCGGAAGGAGCGCGCATGGCGCCAAGAAGAAAATGGCGACGGTTCTTGTAAGTCGAGTGTTTTATACAAGAGCACCTGTTACGTCACACCTGTGGTTAGACGCGGCGATAGGGCGTGTTCATACGAGTAAATAAATCTAACAAAATATATTTTATCAGTAGATTTGTGAACAAGTTCTTTGGCGTTTTTTTAAGGTGGTCTGATTAAATACCTACATAGTTAGGACCTAACCTAACCTTGTTTAATGAGTCATCAATTATGTGTCTGTCGTTTAAAATAACATATATTATAGGTACTATTGAAATACCTATAGTAAGTTTATCTGTACACATCTAGATCTACTATATATATGCATCTAGAAAATGATAATTACCTACACATAAAGTCACACTTCAATCCCATTGCGGTAAGCAATGGACTGCTAAGGAGTGGAATGCCCTGTCTGAGTCTGTGTTTCCGGAAAGCTGGGAATCTTTAAGTTAAGAGTGAATAGAACGAAAAGTTACGCTATAGGGTTATTCTTGGGAATTTCTTATTTTTTGTCTAGAGTTAGTGCTATAGATCTCTGCGTTGTCGTCGGAACACGAAAATTCAAGTTTACCAGTCCGTCTGAATCCAACGTTACCACCACACCCTGTAGCCCCAGATTGAGTGTTATCCGTAGGGGATGCCACACGTGATATTGTCGGCAGTTTACGCGTATTGTGTTTAACTAACACATAGAAATATAACTATTTCAACGGATGTCGATAGTGTGTCGATAGAAATGTCAACTATTGATTGGATACGAGGCTACTGACCGATAAGAACGCAACTAGTACTGAAATCACTACGCTCGTACGAAATAAATCGTAACCACAGGTGCCATACTGGATATAGGGAATGATCAGTAAACAGACACACGGATAGATATTATATTTGAGGTCAATTTTTTGTACCGCTTAAGTGGCAGACAAACATACGCCTGATGGGAAGTCGTGTATTATTGTATATAGTGATTTGTTGTTTTACTCCAGTACTTAACTATAACTAGTGGCCCTCAGGCTAATTCTCGTAAACTCTAGTACCTTACTATAACTTGAGGGTTCAAAAATATAATCAACATTCAGCCTCAGTCTAGTCTCAATGTCATGTCGATATAACAAATGTCAAATAAGGTATTCTTGTTGCTGACCCTATAGAAGTTTAGGATATATGTTCTGTACTTTCAGTGCAAACAATGTAAGTCTTCATGTAACTCAAGACTGGCCTCTCCGCTAACAGCATAGATCCCTCCAGTGAGCTCGGGCTCACAACACAATGGTTAATATGGTCGGGGTCTTCTGTAGGGCGGAGGTACTACCCCAGTTGGACTGCTCAGTTCGGACGGGAGATACCGTCGTGTCCTACCTCCTACTACCTACCTACTGTGTCTATTTGAATTGCTCTGTTGTTGTTTCACTTGTTTATACTTTCTATGTATAATATTCATGTATTTACAAAAAAAAGGTATGTATGTTTATCCGCATTTTAGAACCAAAACAAGCTAGTTAAGTTGTAAATAGACCAAAAAAAAACAGCCCGCTGAGTTTCTTGCCGGAGTCTTCTCAGGTCTGGGCCGCGTTTCGAACCGGTGGTCCATTTGCTTCTAGTTTTAAATATTTATAATTTTGACGTTTTGTAAGTGCCGCTTAAAATGGTCTATACAGAATAAATGATTTTTGACTTTGACTTGACTTTTCTATGGTTGCTTTGGGTCTAGACTAGACCGCTATGCAAAATTTCGTAAAACATTTTATTTATTCTAATGGTGAAAGAATTTTTCATATTGGTTCAGTAGTTTTTCAGAGTTTTTAACAAACAAATCTTCCGTCTTTATGATCAGTATAGGTTAATATAGTATAGATGAAATTGTTCATTAGTGTGTACACAACTTTAAATTATTTTCTTATCGCCAGGGAAAACGGGTACACAGTACAGAACGTGCAAGTTTAACAGACTTTCAATTTTCAGTGCATTGTTTAAAAGCCGCGAGCTTAGCTACAACTTATTGCTAGACGGTCATATTTACGTGTTATTATATAATGAACCTCCACCTTCCCCGGCTATGCATGGGACACACCCAACGAATTCTGTTTCCACTACCGTGACGGGTGACCCACGGGAACCTGTTGTCATGATAAAAAGTAGCCAGTAGTATCTTTATCTGTACTGAATATCAGTCAGATCCATTCAGCCGTTTTTGCGTGAAAGAGTAACATACATAAGTACATCCAGACATCCATCCATACATTCATACAAACTTTCGCGTTTACACTATTACATATATACATACACACATATGCTCACGTCTTTTTCCCTCCGGAGTAGGCAGAGAAAACAGACTGCCTCTGTCCTACAATATCATGTGCTTCCTCTACGGTCATTAAGCCTTTAGGAATACCTAATTGTCTGTTTCTTCGTGATGGACGGATTTAGATGCGATTTTTTTGTACTAGAATCGTCTTTGGTCAGACTTAAAATCTGCCGAGTTTGATTGCAATTGGTTATGTAGATCCGGAGATATGACTAAAAACGATAACCGGCCTAGGCACGGGTAGAGCCGCGGTTATCAGCTAGTTTAACATAAATATAAAGGCTAGGAGGTATTGTAATAGGCGTTCAGGTTCTATCCAAGACCTTAAAAGTCAGGCCAACCTCACTTGCAAGCCGATACACCTGCTGTTTAGCGGACGAGGCTCTAGCGCAGGTTTTCGTCAGTTGGCCCATCAGGTGGGCCGTGTGCTTTTCTGCCACCTAAGTAGTATAAAAAGAAAAGTTTGATCACAGAACAAACTTCCATAAAAGGCTCTACTGTGCGATAGAGAGAATGCTATAAAAAACCGAAGCAAATTGATCTTAGTTAAACTCTCACGCTGATTTGGCTTTTACGGGAGCAACTGCGATAGAAAAGCCTGTACCAGTGCCTTGTCCGATAATCTGAGATTCGCCTAGACTCTGAAGATCTTTGTGACTCCTACCTTTGGTTTCTGATTACCCCAATGGGGATGAGACGGAAGGCTTGAGTAAGTTGTTCCATAGTACAAACCTTTAAAAAATACAATCAAATTGACAACCTCCTTTCTGGCAATCGGTTAAAAGAAAACTTTTCAATTCTCAACAAAATCACGAATATTATATTTCCTACCGAGTTTTTAGACTACATTCCAATTCATTAACAATCTCATTGTAACTCATACAAAACTCAATTTATCCATTCAATTTCCAACCTTATGTTGCCGCAATAAGTTTCAAATTGATAGTCAACGTTTATCTGAAGTAGATGCTGCGCAAACACGCTACAGTTTGTCTAGTTTATCTCGTGATAACGTGTGATAGTGATAAGGAATGAGGGCGAGATACGGAGGCTGAAGATGTAGGAATGTCGGCGTGTCTTGTGGGATGGCTGATGGCTCGCAGTTTGATAGACAAGTAAATTAAAAAAGAAAATCTTTATTTGACTCAAGTCAAAGGATCACATAAGATACTAAAACTTACTTTTTTATATTTAGGACACGTCAATTTGGCTTCACCTCCCCTGATGGTAAGCTGAAGGTAAAGTCTCAGGAAAGAGGGTCACCATTACATACACGTACCATGTTAACAATGGTGGCACTCAGCTTGACGGCCTCATCAAAAGATGATTGTCGTCGCAGCACCGCGTGACACCCACCGGTCCCACTAGTGCTGCGACCACAATCCCCCCAATGTTGGAAAAACAAACAGATATAAACTACAATAGGGTTGATTAAGTATATAGATACAAGAAGACATAAGTTTACCACCAAGTTTACCTCCAACACAATTTAGGCAAAATTAGGATATTAATGTTACATAAAGTTGTTACTGTGTTCTAATAATATAAAAAAAGTAAGAAAAAGAAATATTTTTTTATACAGAACTTAACCTACGAGATACCAGCCTGATGTTGCACACGTCCATAGGCCACTGTGACTGCTTCCCATCAGGTGGGTCGTGTGCTTGTCTGCCACCTAAGTAGTATATACCAAACCCAAGTAGACCATCTCGTACCCGGAGATGACCTGGGCCATCCGGAGTGCCAAGAAAATGCTTTTTATGCCACCTTACACAGCGCTGAAAGACCAGAGAAGCCGTGCCGTTTTTCGATTTTGACATAACCGCCCCGTTACGGGTTACGGGGTACAGTCCCGTCCTGGATAACTGGCTAACTTTTTCTGATCCCCAAATGTATAACTCATCTTTTCTATAAATCGGTAGGTAACTTCCATTCCATAAAAGTCCAAAGGTAGCTTGCCCAGTGCGACAAGAAGCTTAAAGTTGTCTAAAATAATTAAGCATTACGGTAAGCATAATAGTTACAAGAGGTAGACTGTACTCTTGCATTTGTCTCTGAATATAGCAGGACAAAGGAATATTGTAAGCAAGAACATTAGAAATTTCCTTAAGTGAATTTGACGTACCTAATCATCGCAGATAAAAGCAATGAAGTTTCATACTTGATCATACAATAGACTCGATTTATTGGTCCATTCATACGTTACTTCTTTAAATTACCACTAGAGAAAATCAAAGATCACCAATTTTAATTTATACTTAATCTATTTGTTTGATGTAAAAGAAATTTTAATTAGGCACGCAAATCAAATTCATGGATAACAATTTGAATAGGTATCTATTATATAAAAATGAATCCCTATTTCCCTTGGTCACGGCATCACGCGTAAACTACTGGACCGATTTCGTTAATTATTTTTTTGTTGTTTTTGTCATTGTCAGGAGCATAGACTTAGGAAAAGTATGGACGGAGTGCCTAGAGTAACTAGTCTGTGTCAAAAAATGGCGGGCATCAATCATTGTGTGAGTAAATTGTAGGGATGCGAAATTTTACCTAAATTTCCCCATTTTTTATTATTTTAGTTGAGGAATAGGGAGAATTATTTGGTGAATTTTAAAATATATAAATGAACAATCATTAAAGGTGATTCGTGCATTATTATTAAAAATATTATTTTATCATAAATTAATGAAAATAATAGTTTAGTTATTTTTTACATTATTTTTTTCATTATACCTATATAAAAAAAAACTTACATGGTGGTAACCGTGGGGAATATTCACACGATTAAACTAGGTACCTAATTAACAAAAAAAGTTAAAAAATTCATATTAGTTACAATTTGTATTTTTGCGATTCCTAATCCCATGTATTTATAAAAGAGAAGTTAAATCACTACGGTTATCACTACTAATAAATAGTTAATGCTATTTCATCATAAAGTCACACAATTTACAGATTTCCCCAAAATATGGGGAAATTTGCACACTTTTATGTTGGGATTTTGTACCGAACAATTGAATTTTGTTTTGAAATATTGAATGAACATTTATGTATAATTATTAGATAAACATTAAGTGATTGAAATATAGATTAACCTGTGAAATGTGATCCCTGGATTTATTTTCTTCCTGTCACTACGATTTTTACACCATTTCACTGCACAAGACATGTTGTATTTGATTTTTTTTTCTTCCCGCTTAAACTGACAAATCGACCGATTCGGCCGACGTTTGCCACGAAGTGGCTGACTATGATGTGAGAGTGTGCGTGGCGACTGTATACGTATACGAAAGTTGGCTGACTATGCAGCGTCACTTTTTTGTTCCCATGGCTCCGTCCATAGTTATTCCTAGGTCCATGGTCAGGAGAAGGTTCTTATGAAAGAAAAAGTCAAGAAAGTTGCGCGAAATATTTGAAAATTTAAGAAAACTTAACGACCATACCACTTTTCTAATTTTTCTAGGAGACGAACATAGGATATTTTTTATCTTGCCACGGGGACTAATCATGCCACGGGCGAAGCCGCGGGGCACAGCTAGTATTATAATAAAAAAAACATTATTTTATATTTTCACTTTAGCGCCATCTTTTGATAGAAAGTATAACTATTATTATCAAATAAATTGTCAAACAACTATTTATGTAATGTGCCACATTTATATCTTAGAAACCTATAAATATATCATCGATATTCCTAAAAAATTAAATTATAGATAATGAAACAAATAACAATATGTGTTTAATTCATAAATTACTGTCTTGAAAAATAATGGTAAATGTACCCGGAAATTGACCTTACCAACTATTCCGTTTGTATCGGTTGGCACCATTGGCAAACTGTACAGCTACTATTAGATATTTTCTACTAAATTAGTATTTTTATTAATTGAATTAATTGAATATAAAATAAAATTACATGGCTAAAAGGGAAGTCTCAGCAATGAGAGTTTTTATGGCAAATACAAGTAAGACTGTAAGGGTGGCCCTCAGTTTAGCTACCCCATCAGATGTCACACTAAGTTAATGTATTTAATGTATAAAATATTTCATCCTTTTCATTGCAAAGCTTAATAGGTTAATATACATTACCTACTTACATAAATAAATTGTATAAATAGCAATCCTTTAATTTTTTTTATTTTTTTTATTTATTTATTTACCATACCTTACTGTTACTGTACAACAGTACCTACTGTTGTAATAACAGTACTGTTATCAGAGAGGCCCATCAAGACGATAGCTCAGGCCCGAAGAAGAGAATTACTGTAAAGGAGTCACTATGAAGGAATAAATAGACAGATTGTATTCATTTAGGGTGAGCTTATAAATGTAATATATATTGTAGTAAATTTTTGCTCCGCTAAACATTTAAAACAGGAAAAATGCAAATTATAAAATAAAATATTTGTTCACACACTTATAACAGAAAATAGTAGTTTTTATTATTTTGTCGTAGGAACACTACCTATGACGCTTTGATCTGTCAAGAACATTTCGAGACAGCTAATGTCAACGAATTTTTCTTTCATTCGCAATAGACAGCGGATGCCTGTACGTAATTTCGAAGTCAATAATTTATTTTATGATAACCGCTAATAAAATAGTAAAAAAGTACATTTTCGTACATTCCCGTTTTTCTGAAACTGTATGTGTCAAAATTTCTGTGTTGTGACATTTGTCTTTTGCATGATAAGGTTATGTAAAGTAGTGATTTTTTGAGAATATTTCGTGTTTTGATGGTGTTATAATTGTTTTTCAGCTCAAATACACTGGTTTGGTCATAATGAGAACTACACAAATTGCCCAGTACGCCCTAAGACTCACATATTCGCAGGTAAGCCTATTATGTTTGTATATTTCTATTTTCGTGTGATTTTTCTAGAAATTACTTTTTGGAAATGCGGTACCTTCTTGACTAAAAGTAACCTTAAATAAATATTGATGTACTCGGGCTATACCTGTACAACATTTTTAACTTCGGGACATTACGCGTATACTTTTATATTTTGGTAGTACCTAGGTACTACCTACTTAAGATACACATAGTACATAACAAGAAGATATACCTACAATTACTGGATAAATAACACTTTAGAACTTAATATCCATAACTATTAACCCAGTTAAGTACCAACCTACACAGAGATTTTTACCCAAACTAAACTCATTAACTACTTAATCATAAGAGTACATTCCGTCCATACATTCCAAACTTATCAATATTAAGACATCTTTAAAAGGTTATCAATAGGAAATCACGCAAGATATCGACATAATCACGTGTCAGTAATTGATATTTAATTATTAAATTAATATATTTCTCATTAGTTATTAAGTAATTGGTAATGTAGGTACCCACTTTAAAATTGAAATAATAGTTACAGTTAAAATACTTTATCGTGAAGTTTAATTGTCTATTTTGAGGGTTTCCGACCCTACCAGAATGCCTATGATACTCGCAGTATATTTAGTGATGGTCACTTGGAGTGATGGATTTTAACATGATATAGTATATTTTTGTGTATGGCAGAAAATTTTCTTCATGTTCATCTAAGTGTTGTGTCCTTATTGCATCTAAGGCTACACTTTGGAGTCAAGACTACACCTTGGAGCCGAAGCTACACCTCAGAGCCCATGTTTTTGCTTTATGATGTCAAATCGGCACCTACCTTACCAGTATGGTTAAAAGTTTTAACATGTGGTCATTCATTGTGTATGGGTAACACAGGTTAGCTATATCATGAAAAGACTAGCCTATGCCCGGGGCTCTGCCCACCAGGAAGTCTGTTTTCGAGTTTTTTGCTATATATCTGGTTCTACTCAACGGATTGTGCCGCAAATATGCGTAAAATTTATATTTGATCAAGACCTTTCAAACAAAAAAAAACGCACCAAAATCTATTCAGCAGTTTTTGTGTTCAGTATCAATTCATGTAACGTAACCCAAGTATTTTTTAAATATCACCAATGTGCAGACACAGCTACTTTACAATTTTATAATAGTATAGATGAAATGAAATCTATTGACATATTTATTACAATAAATACAATTTATAGTTAGTAACTAAAGAAATGTCCGTTCACTCACATCCATCACTGATTACAAAAAAATCTTTTTTTTTTTAATCTTTGCCTGATAAGGATGGCACTGATAATGGACGGAAAAGTCAATAAGTAGACAAAATAATATATCTGCATAGTAAATTTGCTATAATACTAGCTGTTGCCTGCAGTTTTGTCTGTGTGTTATACTGATCCTTTTCCCCTTAGCCACAAAAACGTTGCCAGGATAAAAAGTAGCATATTCTAGACTTATCTATCTCTGCCAAATTTCATCCAAATCTGCACACCCTAAAAACACTTTTTAACCGACTTCAAAAAAGATGAAGGTTCTCTATTCGATTTTTTTTTATGTTTGTTACCTCAGAACTTTCGACTGAGTGAACCTATTTTGGTGATTCTTTTTTTTTTATAGCTGGCGCTTTTTTTGTATGAATTATTTCGTTTCGTAGTAATCCCCTCGGATACCCCCTTGCCGGCTAGCGGGGACAGTTATGTCGGACTCGAACCGGCTAAAACAGCACGCCATCTGAGAAAAATGAGATCTTTCCATAAGTTTGCCGCATGTTATTACTTCTCAGAATTCGTTCCTTATTAGCAGCCCTATCGACTGATGTAACAATACAGGGAGTATTTCTTTTCAAAATCAATGGGTTCGATTCCTGGTTAGGACTGTCTTGAAAAAAGTTTGAAAAAGGGCAGGTCAAAAGCACTCGAAACCGGCGGGCTTGCATGAAAGGCATAATGACAGTAGAGGAAGCGCGTGAAGTATGTAAGGACAGAGGCAGACGGCGGTTTGTTGTCTCTGCCTACCCCGGATGGAAAAAGGCGTGAGCATGTAAGGTATGATGCAGTTTTAGTTTTCATCACAACGCCCTGAGACTCCTTTGAGCATTTTTTGCTATTCCTCATAGTTTTAGATTAGCCATCCAAGCCCAGTTGAAAACTGCAAAATACATAAAAAAATAAACATCCATTTTCGAAGTCGGACAAACAACAAATCTCCGCAGACAATTACTGAGCTAATAATAGGAAACACTTGTCGGGATGCACTTGTAGAACGTGACTGCCTACAATAGCATTTGTCACGTTAACAATAGCACGGGCCGGGCCATGAGATTCTCTTGTTTCGTTTCGGTGAACGAGGATGAGACAAAGTATGTGTTGAAGTTATGAACCTAAAAAATATGTGGACGGATCGCGTTGAGATATACTGACGACTTAAGATTAGATATAGCTCGCCGCGGTAGCCTAGTGGTCTGGGTAATGGACTGCTGAGACGAGGTCTCGGGTTCGATCCCAGGTTCACCATGGCACACACCAATGACTTTTCGATGCTTTTTAAGTGCCCGGTTAATGGCAATAGGCTCGCCACCTATTACATTGGGACCTAAACATAAACTGGCGAAATGTGGGTGCTAGCACCTCTGCCTACCCCTTCGGGGATATAGGCGTGAGTTTAGGTTATGTTATGTTTAGATTAGTCTGCTTACTTGCTTATTTACAAGTCTGTACGCACACACACACGCCCTAGTCAGCCACTACGCGGTAAACACCATTCGATTTAGTAAGTCAGGAATTCTGTGCCCGTTCCTGCTTCCCTTACCAGGAATAAAAAGTACCCTAATATGTTATTCCAGCATAGAATCTATCTCTTGAGGAGGCTTGGAGGAGATGACTACCTGTATAGTTTGACGGTATTTCATGCAACTTACTAAAAACTGGCAAGTTTGTGAGTATAGATGTATGGTTGTTTGTTCCTTTTTACGCAAAAACGACTGAACGGATATAGCTGAATTTTGGATGGAGTACTTATAGTGTAATGCTCTATGGGCCACCTTAGAAGACCCTAGACGGCGTGCGGTTTTAGTCGGTAACATAAACTGTCCCATCCGCACAGGAAAAAAAAGGGGGTATGGTACATAGTCTGGAATAACACAGACTACTTTTATCCCGGGAATAGGTTCACATGGGTTGCGAGCTCGGATAAGAATTCCACGCGGGGTGATTCATAGATTTTTTTTTTTTAAATTCAGTACGCGGGTCCACCAAATGGCTGGATGGCAAGAAGGTAGGGTAAAGTCCAAAGGATACGGGCCGCCATTTCAGACACATTCGCCTCAAAATGGCGCTCCCTACCTTGACAGCCTAGACAGGCAGTCTTTTCACGCCCCGTTTAAAGAACCCGGACTTGTAAGAAGAAAGCAACTTCTTTAAAAATTAAAATGTAAAAGTTACTTTCCCAAGTGCTGGACTAAGTCCGAATGGAAAATAACATTGTGTCCTTTAGTCAAAGTTCATTTATTTCATTGGAGCCAGAAGTAAGTCAATAAGATAGCACGCTCACGGTAGCAACCGTTACCATTTTGACCTCTGATATCGAAAAGTGGACACTCCGATACACGTCACTTTAAAAAGTAACCTTATCTGCCACTATTTATGTAACTTGTGCGTTTCCATTATACCTTTCCAGTGTTTATAATTTTCAATAGTCTATACAGTTGAACTATGGGCGATAAAGCACTGTAGGTACGCTTGCCTACTCGACTTACTGATTAATAGACGAGGCTCTGGTGCTGGCTTTCCCCTTTAGGTTCGGAAGTCAGACAGCAGTCGCTTCCTCGGCAGCCAAGAAAGCCAAATCAAGATAAAGAATAAGTAAATCCACACGGATACCACCATGGATATCACCCAATCGGATATCTGTGGATACCACCCTCGCAGGGTGGTTGACTTGAACCGACTAAAACCGCACGCCGCGTCGTCTCGGGTCTTCAAACGCCGGAGTGTAAGGTGATCCAAGAGGCAATTTCCTCACCCCGACTGACCCAGGACCATCTTCGTCTTCGAAATTGCCGGGTTAGGTAACCTAACATTAGTAAACATTGCCCCCTTCTTGCCCCGGAAACAAAAGGGGGCGGAGGCATCGCGCGCCCCGAGCTTGAATTGTGGTGGTTGACCTGAGACCTGACTGATACTTCAGAGTATTAAATTCAGTTAGTAACAGTACAAGTTCGAAATAACATTTAAAGTTCACGCCCAAGGTCGTCTGCAGACGTTCTATCTATCCTCGACACAATCTCGACGTAAGAACGGTGAAAGGATAGCCTACGACTGTAATAATTTTGCTCCTAAAACGTATATTGGAGTCTTGCTGATCCCATTTCTGCACCTTCCAGGAACCTATTCCGGAGATAAAAAGTAGAGTCAAAGTCAAAGTCAAAAATCATTTATTCTATTATAGACCATTAGACGCCACTTACAAAACGTCAACATTAAAAATACTCGTAAAACTGGACAAGCAAACGACCACCTAACCGGTGTAGTTCATCAATGTCTTAGCATTGTTCCCGGTTGTATCCGAGGCTTTCACCTTGGAGCCAAGGGTCTCCTTATGACCTGGTATTTTTCATCTTTACCCCAAGAGGAAAGCTTGCTCCGTGCGGCCTTGTTCCTGAGGGACAAAGCTTTTAGGCGATTAATTAGAAATTAAAGTGACGCGAGCGATTTTGATCAGGCAGGAAAAAGCTAGTAATTAAACATGATATGCTGTAATCAAATTATACCGCATAATCAGACGTTGAGCATAGGTGATAACGGGTGTGGACTGCGATTGTCTAGAGGCGCGGTTAGCGGGGAGATGCGGATAAGTATCGATTTAATTGCAAAACTTCTGCAGACTAACTTTAATTATAAAGTACTGCTTTTATCGGCGAATTTGTCTGCGAGAACACAGAATTGAATCCAAAAAGAATTTACCAAAACATCACAATTCCCTTCAGTCATATAAACCAGCCATATAAACTTTCTAATATCTTTCTTATACCTTTCTAACAATAGTTGCTACGGAATAGTTCCTATTGTTGTGGAAAGGGTCCTTTTTTATGTTCTAATACCAAGAACTACCCATGACAAAAAAAAGTCGTTAAAATATCGTCCCTACAGCGAGAATCACGTTGACTGTCGGAAGTGCCCTGCAGATACCAAACTGCAATAGACTTATATTGATTGATGGTAAATGTTTAAAAATATATTCTAAGTATCGAACTTCAAATCGTCGACCATGGTCACTTGTAATTTCCTTATAGTAACCGTATGAAGTTCCTGCTTCCGATATGTATTAAAAAAGTGTTTGGTTAGAAACAAGCTGCTGTTTAAAAAAAATACTTTTTAAAAACAAGCTTTTATTATTTACAATATTGCATTGTCATGGGACTTACATATGTGTGCCAAATTTCAGCTCAATCGGATAATCAGAAGTTGTCAAAAATGGCTTGCAAGATTTGATTACAGACAACGGGATAGGTGAAAAAATTACTTGGTATTCGATTATTTCGGTCTAGACGCATCCTTTATTTTGTTAGTTTATTAATAAACTAGATGATACCCGCGGCTCCGCCCGCGCAAAGGTCGGCTATAGTTTTTTGGTCATACGCAACTTCTAGCTAATTACTCTGCTCTTGCATGTTTTGGGAAAATCCCTTTCCACCTGCCAGACCGCATTATTGCCACATTAGGATTACTAATCATCATCTTTCTGCCCTTGTGTCAATCATTTGGGGTCAGCGCAACATGCCATTCTCCTCCATACATTCCTATCCAATGTCATCTCTTCAGTCACTACCTTCCTTGCCATATCGTCTTTCATGCATTCCATCCATCTTTTCTTAGGCCTACCTCTGCCCCTAAAGCCCTCTACATTCATACTATGAACCTTTTTAACAACATTACCTTCATCTCTTCTCATAACGTCGATACCACGACAGTCGCTCGCTTCTCAATTTTTCATTCACTGGTGCAACTTTCAAACTTCCTCTGATATACTCATAATATTTAACATTAAATTAGTAATACAAATTCATGTAGGTACGATTTTATCTCCGTACGTGACGTCACCGTATTGGCGCCACCCGAAAACCAGCACTGCGCAAACTTAACGGTATGGACAGTAATTATATTAAGGTGGTGACCATATTCAGGTACGCATAATGGGCATTTGTTAGAATTTAAGTTGAATTATAAGTTGTCCTGATCTTGTGCTTATTGTGAAAGCAATATTTTCCTTTCTTTCTTTCTATTGAAAAAAAATCGCACCATAGTCAACTTCCGCACTTTGAAATGACAATGATCTATATTAGTCAGTAGCCACATGCTTTTGCGCATGACGTTTTCACATTGTCATAAAATATTAGTTTACATTAGCGTTCATTGTCAAGGCCTATGTCATGCGTAGTATGCGGGATCTATTTTTGTTTGGGATAAATAAGAATGACTGTTACTATACGAAAAACTTTAATACAGATAATATGAGGTTACGTTCGGATCATCAGGGGAGGCAACCAACCTTACTTGCAAGCCATTAGGATCTAGTGCTGGCTGGTATCTTCGAACCTAATTTTTGTGCAGTTCAAAACGTCAAAAAAAAATATAAGGAAAAATACCGGGCATAAAAATTACAATACACCTATATAAAAAAAAATACCTTTGGCCGTCCGCGTGGAATTATGATCCCGTGCCCGCTTCTCAAGGGGACAAAAAAAAATTGACAATGTTATTTTAAGATTTCCTTGTACAAAATTTCAGCCGTTTAGATGTTTTTGCGTGAAATTGCAACAAACATCCATACATCAATACTCACAAGATTTCTCGTTTATATTTTACTTTAAAAGAAGTGTGCGGTGCTTGATGGTGATTATTTTAAGCACCATCCTTTTTTTAATACTTCAAACAGCATCTTTTGTCGCGTTCCTTTTCACGCGGTTAAACCCACGTGGGCACGTTCACTATTACAGGTCATAGAACGCAATAAAATTAATTAGCGGATCTTATTACTGCGTCAATCGCTAAAGATAGCAAGAGTCCATGGTCCATTTTAATGCGTAACACGTATATAGGCAGTAGGAATAACTTAAAAATTACATAGACCATCGCTATCTTAGCGTTGTTCCCGGTTGCACCCCGAAGCTTTCACCTTGGATCCTGGGTCCATCCACGTGACTAAAGCGACCAGGTGGACATAGTGAGGTTTAGTGGGTATGCCCTTTAGGGAGAGTCCCACATAGGTCTGCGGGATTTCCCCAAACACGGAGGCATCATGAATAAGCACGCATTCCTCACTTAAAAAAAAAACTGCCGACTGACCTCTTCACCCCCAGAGGAAAGCCTGCGTCAGAGGCTTACCCATCAATCACAAGGTGCACTGGCTTGTTGTGAAGTTAGCTTGGACCCTGAAGATCGTGGTGAGGGGGATTCAAACAACGATCTAAGCATACTATTTTTAAAATGTTCCCAAAATAATACATACATACAAATCCCGCCTTTTTTCCATTGGGGTAGGCAGAGACAACATCTTTCCACTTGCTACGATCTTGGCATACTCCTTTCGCTTATTCAACTTTCATAATTCTTTTTATACATGCACGCCGGTTGCGGGTATTCTTGACCTAGCCTTTCTCCAAAACGTCCTGGATCTGATTAGATTATGTATGCCTAGGTCGGCCTTTACCGGATTGCCCATTCACCGTCGCCTCATATATCTGTTTCGTCAATTTTCTTTTATCCATCCTCTCTACATATCCGAACCATCTAAGCCCCAATGTAATGTAGAAATGCCCCAAAATAATGTAGAAGAAAAAATACTATTACATCCCTTTATTTGAAGGCCTCGTGTTATATTCATATGAATTTGTTTACCATGTCAAAAACTAAATATAGCGAGAGTCAATGTAGTTATAAATTATTGTTAAAATACTCCGAAGATGGCTGCGTATATGGGCATCGCACTTGTCAAGATAAACTGAGATTGATTGTTAGAAGGATGGAATATACAAACGTAATGTCCCGAAGCTATCGCTTGCGTATCCAAAAATATACTGTCCTTACTACAGTGACACCATGAACAATTTGCATATTTTTTCAACCTTTATAATATATTCTCATAAGGGAGAATGCGAAAGGTGATATTGTTCTTTGTTCAATCTGATTTATTGTGTGAAAAGTGATTCACTTAGGGTTAAAGAACTTCAAGTAAATATGTTTTTATTTACTGTAAGACTTGCGTAAGTAACGGTATTCACCAAACTTCACTCTGTATTGTATTTCTGCCTTGATTCTTCTATCTTAAGACAATGGTACCCTTATTTTCTAAAATAGTTCTTTGTCAAACCCCCTGTTTGGTTCAATATATTTTAAATACTGAATGAATGACGCATCAAGTATGTAAGGCACAAGTATTAGTGGGCAGCACTGAAACCGGCAAGCTTACATGAAAGGTTTAATGACAGGAGAGGAAGCTTGTGAAGTGTTTAGAGACAGAAATAGATAGGGGACTGTTGTCTCTACCTACCCCAAAGGGAAAAAGCGTGAGTATTTACATGTATGTTTTAACATAAGCACTTTGAACGTTTAGTTACTGTGATGCTTGTGTTGATAATGGAATTATCACTTCTGTTAGTAGTGTGTTCCGCAAAACGAGCACAAGGTTCTCCGTCTCAGTGGTTTGGTTATAGTCGACTTAACTGATTCAAACATATCATGTATTTTTATTTTATTGATTCAAACAGTAATTATACATTAATACATAAAATCATCCTTTTATTTCTGGGAGTTAGGCTGATGCGAATTAACCCACATTTCGCTAATGTTTTTATTCCGTCCCACGTTTGGGCCCCATTGCTAAAATATTTTTGGTACACAAAAATATGTGTAATAAAAATAAAGCATTAATTGATTAAAGCAAATACCTTAAACCCGTCACCGTAGTACACTCGTAGTAGGTAATATAAAAATAAATGGCAATACTTATGTAATGGCAATATTAGCGTTAAACCGGCTTCATTAACATTTGAATCATCACAAGTCCATGCTACATAATGCCAATAATCTGGTAGTTAAAGAGTAAATTTTTAACACAATTCTGTAAGCAGACAAAAATCCTTAACGTAACTAATGATATTTAATAGAAAACATATCGCGTATTGTCTTGTCAAACCATTCTCATTCATTGATTCCAAGTCTAACGCTCTGATGACTATTTCGCATACCCATGAAGGTCGGATCCACAATGGCTGCTCGCCAAAATAACACACGCAAAATGTAAAAATAAATGCCATTAAAAATCGCGCAGTTTTATATTTGTGTCGTCGCTGTAAACAGTTGAAAAAAAATGTTTTTTTTTCGACCTCTTGCAACAGATGATATTGTCCAGGATTCCAAAGTGCAATGGCAGCCGCAGAGAAAAACATTCTCATCATCATTCCTGGCCCCCTGCACCCCCTCCACTCACCTCTCCCATCTCGAAGCTACTAAAACCGCATGATATTTCATCGCATCCGCCTGAGTATTGGTGAAATGCCTTTGATAATATGTAGATACGTACAGGAAAAATGTAATTGTAACAATCACATCTAAATCGTAGATATATTGCCGCCAACCTAGATACACAATCGGACAGACAACAAAGCTTATTTGTTATCATTGGATATATAATATAACGCATATAATACTCGGACAAACTTACTATTGATTGGTTTATAGGGCTCTGCAAAGATTCTTGAGGCCCAAGCCAACGGACGAAGCTATGAAGCAGGCGTTCATCCACCATGTCCTTTCAACCCCTAGGGGTAGGTGGTAAAACAGTAGCCACTCCCGTTAGATAAACCAAATTAGGAGTCTGAAAACGAACCCCTGGCTCCAAGGTGCAATCTTTGGATGTGAACTTTGGCACTGGGATAAAGCTATTTCCAGTTACATCCAAAGTTTGCATTTCGGAGCCCGAGGACCCACTTTGTTTTTGAGTCGACTTTTCCAATAGCGATTACCGTCCACCCTGAGTGGAAAGCCCGCGGCAGAACTTCGTCTGTTTAACAGGTGCACCGACTTGCAGGTGTGGTTGGGTTGGACCTCAAGGATCTTGATAGGGATGTAAGCCCAAGAAACTTAACCGATATAGCAACAGTTTTTTGAAACTTCTAAGACCTTGAACTATTCTGTCTGCTGTACGAAATTCCTTAGTTATCTGTAAAGATAATAACCAATATATAGTGATATAACACGTTACGTATCCTATCAATCTTATCGTGAACGATTTGGCGCCTTGCAGTCAAAGCGCTATTTTAAGAGATAATATACTGCCAAGATTTTGTTTGTTTCTTAAATGGATGTTAGGATAGGATTATGGCCTTTGTTTTTTATTGTAACTACTGTTTGCAGAATAGTCTAAGGGTAGAAAATGTGTATGGAACCCCCACAAAGGTCTTCGGGGCCAAAGCCAACCTCACCTGCAAACCGGTACAACTGCTGATTGAAGGACGAATCTCTGCCGCAGGTTTTCTGCTCGGCAGACGGCAGACACTTCCTTCATAGCTAAATTTAACTTGCTTGAAAGTAGGCCTTACGGATTGGGCATTACTGGGTTCGAATCCTGACCTTTAACATCCTTGAACACAGTCTTAACACAGGCAATTCAGCTTAGCTGGAGGGGTTAGGAGTAACATTAATTATTTCGGTTACTAATATTCTGTAACATAAATTAGCTAAGAATTAAAGGATCCGAGATGAAACTCTCGGATGCAACCAATAATGACGGCACTACTGTTACTATTCAAGGACCGTTTACTTAATTGCATAAAAAATGTAGGAAGTGATTAGAAGTACCTATCTTATGTAAAAGAATAAATGACTGAATCGCAAACAACCTTCGACGATATTCTTGATTTTCCGCTTTTCCGCTGGCGTTACAGCTATCTTTGCCTAGATCACCTGGAGGAATCAGTTAAATTACGCTTTTGAAAAGTGTAATTTCGAGAATTACGAATACTTACCTATAAAATTTCTTTCAAACGCTTCTGAAAAATTTCATTAATACAAGTAATTACGTTATTGTCCATTCTAGTCTATACATTTAATTAACCACTGACGTTCATTGAACTTCACATTCTAGAAAGTTTTTTTATTATTATGTACATTGTAAATTGATTCTCTCTGTTATGCAGTGACTGCATCAGCCTTGCATTATGTTCTAAGTTCACTTCTTGACGACAAAAAGCTGTATCGGTATTTTCTATTATGGACTTCTTAAGCCCTGAAAGAGTAAACCACTTTACTTTTTTTATTACCTTGGAATAAAAAAATAAGTTGCTATGAAGCTGCTGGCAAACACCTAGTGATTTAGATCGGACAACATTTTGTTACTTTCGTTTCGCACTACATTTAGTGCGAAATGGAATTTGGATGTGGCACTTCGTCGGCTGCTGCCGCGGCACGCTCGCTTCGCTCGTTCGGCTCGTGCGTTGTTGTAGTCACAGTTCTAACCTAACCTTTTTTTTTTTTTTTTTTTTTTTCGTGCGGAAATCCTCATGGATACCCACCCCGCGGCCAGCGGGGCAGGTTATGTCGGACTCTTACCGACTAAAACCGCACGCCGTCTAGGGTCTTCTGACGCCAGGGTGTAAGGTGGCCCAAAGAGCATTTCCCTCGCACCCCGGCTTGACCCGGGCCATCTCCGGATTCGAGATGGCCCCCTCGGGTTTGGGAACCGCGTGGTTCCCGTCATACCCCCGGAATAGGGGGGAGCGCGCTGCCGCGCGCCGCCGCCTCGGCCTGCTTCTGCTAGGGTGACAGGCGGCTCCACCCGTCACCCCCAGGCCAGCGCTCATGGAGGACGGAGGTCGTTAGACCTCCGACGCCTTAGGCGTCCGCGCCTGCCGCCGTTCGGGAGAGCTCTGTGCAGCCTCTCCCGAACCCTTTCCGCCGCCTCCTTCTCGAGCATCACTTGCTCGCAGAAGGAGGCGGCGGCCGACCACGCGTCCGCACTCTGCACCATCGCTGCGATCAGCACCGGCAGTGTGAGGACTCCCACCCCGAGGGCTGCCAGGAGGGCCTGTCTCGGCACCTCCCACGCCGGACACTCGGCCAGCGTGTGCAGCCCTGAGTCCTCGCCCACATCGCAGTGATGGCACTCGGGCGTTGGCTCCTTCCGAATCAGACACAAGTGATCCCCGAAGCACCCCTTACCAGAGATCACCTGCGTCAGCCGGTACGAGAGGCCCCCGTAAGGCCTCTCCAGCCAGTCCTCCATGACGGGTCTTACCGCCGCTATAACGGCGTGCCCCGCGCTTGGTTGCCCAAGTCGGTCCTTCCACTCCACCACGGTATCCCGGCGGAGCTGGGCGTGGACGGCCTCGATTACTCGAGGCTCCGGGTCCAGTCCCCGCTCCTGCGCCTCCTTTCGCCACCAGTATAGGCGCGAAAGGGCTCTCGCCTCCAGGTCCCACGGTGGAGTCCCGGCAAGGAGACTCGCCGCCTCGAAGGAGATCGTGCGGTACCCCCTGATGACCCTGATAGCCATAACGCGCTGCGGCGCTCGCAGCGTGCGCCAGTTACGGCTTTTCAGGGCCTCCGCCCAGATCGGGCACCCGTACAGGGCCATGGACCGCACGATCCCCGCGTAGAGCCTCCTGCAGGAGTCATCCGGCCCCCTCATGTTGGGCAACAGCCGCGCCAAAGCGTTAGCCGTGCCCTTCAATTTGGGGGCCAGCCTTCGGAGATGCACCCCGAAGTCCCATCGGCCGTAGTTCTAACCTAACCTAACCTACAAAAGTTAGAATCCTAGTGTTTTTTTTTTAAACTAGATGTGGAATACTTTCGCACTACCGTGCTTCGCTGTGAAAACATTCGAAATTGTGGGTATCGATGTGGCGAACTTTCGCACTACCATGAGTCGCGTTTCGGTACTTTAGGGCTACAGTTCATAGCTATTTTGAACTTCGAAATTCAGTATGACAGGCACCTAGTAGGTATTCAATATATTGAATTAAAGACGACACATGATAGATGCAATTGCAAAACAACACCGCACCTGTGTTTTTTCAACATCTATTGTTAGCCGGATGCGACGAAAACTGTGATAACACTTTGGACACGAATACATGGATATCGGTTTCAATTGTTCACAAGGTATCAAAGGTTATTAAGAAACTGTCATTAACTTTTTTAGGAAATAACCGTTATCTATCGGCCATTTTGTGACGTCGCACACCAGTATTTCCCGCCATATCTATTCTTGACGTTCATAAGTGTTACTATATGAAATTTTAATTTCGATTTCTGTATTGAGATAATAAACATGAATTAGTATGATTATTTAGATTGTTTATACTACTCGAGTATGAATCATTTTAAGCTTATCTTATTGATGAAATAAGCTAAAAACGCTTTAGT
Organism: Lithosia quadra; assembly: GCA_963576445.1. Classification (NCBI taxonomy): domain Eukaryota; kingdom Metazoa; phylum Arthropoda; class Insecta; order Lepidoptera; family Erebidae; genus Lithosia; species Lithosia quadra. The sequence goes on along the minus strand of OY754901.1, from coordinate 3,421,233 downwards.
CAACTTATATCACTGACGCGAAGAGTAAACATCAAATTAATATTAACGGTTTATAATCAACTAACAGTTAGAAACCACATCGAAATTAATCAGGAGTAAATTGCAGGAGTCAGAAATAAATCCTCTTTCCCCTTAGCAAGCTGGAGACTATACAAATAGGCAATTAATTTGTCTTGTCGAAATCAAAACAACCTTGCTAAAGAAATCATATTTATAAATTACGGGAACAAGTATGCAAATCGTAAAACCACTCAAAGAGTTGTATTAACACGCTTCCAAGAGATCGTATAAATCTAAAAATAAGTAGGTGTAGGTATATAACGACAGATTATTAGCGGCATTCCAGTTGTTGAATATCATCCAAAAATCTCGCTGCAAATTACAGGTTTATTTATCTTTGATCATTGAGCCGCCAGCGCGGAGTTCGGTTATAATTTTTTTATCTCCGGTTCTTCTTAACCAATTGCAGTCAAACATAGCTACAGTAGATTTTAAGTTTGACCAAGACCTTCATAATATAAAAATCCACATAAAATTCCGTGCAATAGCTTTTGTGTCGCGAACAACATACAAGAATATATAAATATTTTTGTGTCCAGGATCGGACATTTAACTTTTTTTAATAGTGATATCTTACAATACAGTTACAACTAATTCACAATTTTATAATAGTGTAATTATTACTAGTTTTTACTTTAATTATGTACAGTAAAAATCTCAAGATTAGTTTTATTTTACAAAATATGAGATTTCTTCTTACATAATTTGTTTATGTATGTTTGTGAAACTTCACTTTTATTGCTATTATATTATGACATTTCCTTTAAAGATTAGATTATCTTATTGTCTGGTAAGTTACTGATTGCGGTAAAAACTTAAATATTTACTCAAGCAGTTATTTCTCTTGATACAGTAAAGCTTATTTAGGCCAATTTTATTATGTCAAGTGTAGGACAACATGATAAAAGTCTGACTTTGCTACAGTACCTAATATGATAACTAGGCGTGATTTGCAAGTATTATTTGTCTGTCTCAGATTGCGCTCAGCAACACCACCCAGATAAATATTTTTTCCGATTAGGTGCAAAGTCTAAGTCTTCGCATTCATGTATAGCATGTAAAGTGGTTATTTGATTTAGCTGAACTATTCTTAGCTGGGAAAGGCGAATTATTTTCATTCGATTATATATTTCTGTGGGAAATCAAAAAATAAAAACTAACAGTTACATGAAATCGAAATCATAAATTCCTAAATGAGTAAATTTTTTTGATAATGACGTTCATAAGTGTTACTTTGTCACCTATCACAAAGTAACACTTGTGAACGTGCTTGGCAAATTGTTTTTCGGGTAGGTACAGATTGACAAAATACAGAGGGGACAAATCCCGATTAGCATTGCCAATAATTTTGCATAGAGATTTGACGCTTCGCTTCAGCTGCACTGACCTAAACAACATTTCTTAAACATTGTAAAGAGTAATTATTATTTATTATTGTAATAAATTACACATTTCTGATACCCTCGTTCTGAAGAATGATAATAGTTATAAATAGGTCAATGTTAACATCCGAATCATGACTTATTTTCATTACATTGCCAGGTTATAACGATTTACGTACATAGATAATTATCATTGCAATTTTACGTTATGAGTAGCGCCGGTGTTAGACTTTTCAGGTGGTTTAAAAATTAACTGGCGAATGTTGGCATTTCGTCTACATTTCTAATGTTTCATAAAACCTTGTAAAAAACGTCCCTGTTCTAACATAACAACTGAGCTACCTGTGCCAAGTCTTGTGATTATACAACTCACAATTTATTATGTACGAACATATTACGTTTGAAACAATCCTAGTAGTATTACAAATGTGAAAGTTTGTGAAGATGTTTGAATATTTGTTACTCCATCACGATCTCACGGCTGAAGAGATCTGGCTAAAATTTGGCACAGGGATAGATTATAGTCGGGAATAACACAAGACTTTTTATTCCAGAAGTAGGTTCACCACGGGCTGCGGGGACGGGAAGAGTACTTAATACTCTGAAATGAACGTATGTACGACGTACGTATTTACAAACAAATAATATGTTTCTTTACAACATATTATATTCTTTAAGTATACTTGTTTATTTACTCATGTATATTTTCTCTGAGCGGGTATCGAACCCGCGACCTCTGGCGTTCTACACCGAACACATCACCTACACAGATCCAATTTATTTATTGTAACAATTTATAAAGCAAGCATTTCAGACTTCCAAAGAGTTTTTTTTTGACTAGCTGTTGCCCGCGGCTGTTCACTTCAGTTTTTTTTTTCATATCGGCCATGTCAATATTACTTCGCCTTGCCTAATAGTAAGGTAAAGGTAAAGTCTCAGGACGAAGGTCCCCATTACATACACCTAAAGTGCCATAATGGTGGCCCTCAGCTTGACGGCCTCATCAAATACTTTTCACGCCCTGCTTAAATGACCCGGGACTGTCGTGTGTATTTTGTATTTTGTATTTTTTTTTTTTTTTTGTAATTTGTATAGATTTAGACAAAAATTAATTGTCCTATCAATTTCCATTTAATCGCAAACGGTAGTCCTTATTAGACCTATCCACACTTATTGTAATGAGTCAGTTGAAGCGCCATTTGGCACCTTCACAGAGCACACGCCCCTCTCAAGATATTAATAGATGTTAGAAAGTCATATGACTGTACTGCGACAGTCAGCTATCCGTGGTATGCACATCTTTTAGTTTCTGTAAACAAATGTTCATCTGCGTTACAATATTAGGTAACATTTATGAAAGTTAACTATATTTCTGAGAGGATTTTTAAGATTGAACCTATATAGACAGAAATTTTTCAGAAAATATTCATCTGCGTTATGTTATAATACTTATAAACGTCACTAACATCTATATTTGAAAAGGTTTTTTAAGTACTGTGTTATCTTTTAATGTTATTGGAGAGATTGAGATTGGAATTATTTAGGAAGTTGTCATCTGCGTTACGATATAGGCAACATTTATGAATGTTACTAAAAACTATATTTGAGAAGGTATATTCGAAATACAAATATCGTTGTCCAATAATTATATTGTCTTGGAGCAATGCTGGATCCATCTTCTATCATTCTTACGAATTATAGAAACGATGAATGACTTTACAATCATTTTTAAACGTTCAAAGTCCTTTTCCTAGGAAAAGTTAGTAGGTACACTAAGGTTCAAATTTTCATTGGCTATATACTTACATACTCCTTTCTTTTGTTACAGCCAGCGAACCGTGAGAAAATGGTATCCAGATCTGCGTTACTGCTCGCAGCGGTAGGTCTCGGCGTCTCCACATTCAGCGTCCGCCAGATGATCATAAACCAAACCAGACGAATCTAGACCGTGCAGACAACACATTAACGATCAATATTCTATGCCAGGGCTCGAACTCATCAGTTTAAGTCCAACCCGGCTTCAACATGCCAATCCTCGATCACCACATATCAATAGCCAATTTTAATCTTCTTGTGAAATTGAGGGTAGTTTTAATATCACATTTCGAAACTGGCCGTTAAAAAAAATTGTAATAATGCAAATTAACGAGAAAAAAATCGTATTATTTTTTTTATTTTTTCTCTGTGTGAGTAGATAACTAAGTTAAGAGATGAATGGAGTGACGAGTTTGTGTCCAGACAAATGTTTTTATTGCCTTTTTTTTCTAAGACTGCCACCTGTATGAACGCTTCCGTGTAGAGTACAACTGTTGATGTAAAATTTTGGGCAAGTCTTGTAAAGAAACAAGTGATAATTGTGATTTATTCTTCTCTGCTAGTAGACAATGGTTGTAGTAAGCAATATTCCGTACCTACTAGCAAAGAAGGACGGTATTAAGTAAATAAAGAACTTACATCATAAAATGTCGTTTCTTTTTACTAGGTACTTACCTCTATTTTCTATATAACCGACTTCAAAAAAAAATTAGGAGGTTCTCAATTCGACTGTATTTTTTTTTTGGAAATTGAAAACTGAAATATTGGAAAATATTGAAGTGGATGAAATGGAACGCCTCTTCACCACATTCCATAGGAATCTTATAGCACCAATCTGTATATGCTCTGGGGCCTTACCATGAGCTCTTAATAGCAATTCAGCACGAGAGATGGCGCTATTCACCATGTATAGCGCCATCTCTCTCTACCCGAGTTGAACTGCATTGCTTTTGTATTGCTAAAGAGCTCACGGTGAGGCGCCTGCGGCTATCTTAATTCCCAAACACAAGGGGGCCATCACGGGGTGCGGGCCGGAACCTCCAGGGTGCGGGCCGGAACCTCCACGTGGTGCACCTGGGCAACGGAGGCGAGCAGCGCCTCCCACTCGCCACGGGAGACGCTGCTGCCTGCGGCCAATCCGGCCGGGGTGGGAGTGGCCCTCTAGAGGGCTGCTCCGAGGCTCTCCACGTGTCCCTCTGACTAGCAGATGGCACAGTGGGGAGCGAGCGGGGGGCGAGCTGATTGTCTGCGCGCCGACGGTTGGGTGACAGGACGGCCTCCTGTCACCCTACACCCCACCGTCAGCGAAGTGGCGCGATGCTCGCCCCACCCCCCCTTTCGGGGGGTCGAGGGGGCCATCTTAAAACCGTAGATGGCCCGGGGTCAGCTGGGGTGCGAGGGATATGCCCATTGGGTAACCTTACACCCCGGTTACTAAGGCCCGAGACGGCGTGCGGTTTTAGTCGGTTCGATCCCGACATAACCACCCCCGATGGCCGACGGGGGTGGTATCCATGGGGATTTCCGCACGATAAAAAAAAAAAAAAGGGGCCATCACGAAGACGGAGATTTGCCATGAATCTCCTTACACTCCGGCGCTTGAAGACCCGAGACGGCGTGCGGTTTTAGTCGGTTCAAGTCTGAAACTAGGTAGGTACAGGAAAAGGTTTTTTCTATGCAAGCGTGCCGGGGTGAGATTGTGGTCAAACGCGGGCCTATTGCCAATAAAAAAAGAGTAAAAATGAAACAAAAATTAATCACAAGTAATTTATTTTCTACAAATACAATATTATGCAACACGATTAGAAAATTATAACAAAAATGCTTGTAATACGAAAGTCTATATTTAAATGCTGTGTTAAATACAATGTTTTCTTGGGTTAGGTTAGTTTTAAAATGCTGTTAGGAAAATATTAGGATTTGAGACAAATTCAAATCTAGTGTCGACCTCCTAAATGTCAAGAAAGGTAATATTTTGGTTTACAAGAATGCCTTTTTTAACATTTCAGAGATCGACATGAGATGAGATTAAACTGAGACTGAATTTTGAAGATATTTTTGACGAGTGTCAATTCCCTTTGTAATAATTTGGAAGAAGTTGTCTCAATCTGCTCTACTAACTTATATTATTAGAATTGTAATACCTATTTTAACTACCTTCATACTAAAAAAATATAGCTTACAAGCCTAAATAATAAAAATTATACATAATTATACTCTTATTAGATATTGTTAATCAAAACTTATATTACTTTAAAAAAAAGGTACAGGCAACAACCTGATTAGCTGAACATTAAATTTTTTACTACAAACAAATTTTACTTTAACAGTACACAATCATTGATAAAACACTAAGGTAATATTGGATCATGTTCAGCTATTTTTGTCTCTGACAGCAGCACAGTAGCATCAAAAGTAGACAATTGCAGACTTCAAAGCTCGAAATTTGAATGAAATTGATAAATTATATTTTCTGATTCAAATTTTAAAACAAATATAGCCCACTGAGTAAACACCATTTTCACTAAGAACAAAGTACATTGCACAAAAACGAATTTTGAAAATCTGATAACGTTCATCTACTTTTGACGCTGACTGTACGTTACCAGATGGTTCCCAGTTTTATTATCTGAAATTAGTTTAATATAATAGAAAGAAAAATCACTATCTTAGCGGCGATCCCGGTGGCATCCGAAACCTTCACCCGGAGTCCGGGCATCGCTTTTCTCTATCCATAATTTTGGGTTTTACTAGAGCAACTGCCACCTAACCTCCCAATCCTTAGGCCTCAAACTTTTAAAGTGAGGTTGATTTGGACCTTAAAGTTAGGACTCCATAAGCTATTTGGTTTATTATTTTTCTTAGAATACATTTATTAATAATAACTAACTACTTACTGCTAAGTTATCAATTATTGAGACATATTTTAGCGGTGCTAGCGCCTCTGCCGGCATATTTTACGAACTAAATCAGTTAATACCACGACACAGAATTTAAACAAGCTGCTGTTTAAAAATCTTTTTAAAAACAAGCTTTTATTTTTGTCATTTGTACATAAGTACCTATACCAAATTTCAGCTCAATCGAATAACCAAAAGTGGTCGAAAAATGGCTTGCAAGATTTGATTACAGACAACGGGACAGGTGAAACTGAATAAAAGCTTGTAAAAAGTATTTTTAGTATGGAAACTAGTGGCGCCAAATGCGTGAAACTTAGTTTATAAACAGATTTTCAAATAATATTTTTTTACATTTAGTCCATCAATTTGAATTTCAAAAAGTAGTGGCCACCAATTCCAGAGGTTATTCTTATAATCTAGTAAGTTAATGTTAAGATATTTCATTCTTAAAACAAATCAGCGAATGAACATCCATACCGCGATTCAGAACATTGATAGTAGTTCGGTTTGTGCTTACTAGATGGCGCTAGAATGTTTATCAATCTCTATACACACATGCATTCTTTATTGTACCAATAAGATACCTATAATTAGGCGTCATGAAAAAAACAACGTGATTCTAATTATTCGAAGTAATATTTGCGTTTTTTGTGCGTTAGCTACTTATTGTACAGTCGCCCACAAAAATTGCTGAACAAAAAACTTTACAAACGATATTTGCATCTCAATATAGGTATTTTATCAATATATCCTACTAATATTATAAACGCGAAAATTTGTAAGAATGTATGTCTGGATGTATATTTGTTACTCTTTCACGCAAAAACGGCAGAATGGATCTGGCTGAAATTTGGTACAAAGATAGATGATGACAGGTTTTAAAGATATATCGTTCGGTAACACTGAATATGTTAAGCTACTCCTGAGAGCGACTGTACCCAATGTAGTTTTACATCAAATTATTAATAACGTTGAAAGTTGAAAGGCATTTGGGCGAAAACTGTGACGTCATTGTCACCGTAGCACTAAGTATGTACTTAGCAGAATAGCATAAGTTGATCAAATTAGTTAGGTATTAGGTACGCTCAACTTATGCTAAAACTATCAATTCATAATACCGTATGCCACGTCATTCGCTAAACACGATTATCAACTATTATTAAACATTTATAATCACACTTACTTAATTATAATTACACTTTGATAATTATAATTAAACTTACACTATCGTTTAAGTGACGTGTACTGTATAATTACAATACTTAATTTATGTACACGGCATATTAAATTACTGCGATCTGTCATAGCGTTTCACCCAAAAAAAATACATTTATATCTAGCTAATATAAAATACATGCAAGCACTGTTTTTTTTAATATTTTAAACACGTCAACATAACTTCACCTCGCCTGATGGTAAAACGATAATCTAAATCTTTAAATTATGATACAAAATATGCCGTGAAATTAGCTGTACACTATTGTAAACAAATTATGTAATAGTTTTGTAAACCATTTACACCTAAGTATAACTAAATTTTTTAAAGTTATAACTAAATTGACGTGTACTGTATATTTACAATACTTAAATTGTGTACACGCCATACTAACTAATTGCGGTCTATCATAGCGTGTTTGTTATCAAAAAAATACACTTATACCTACTATACTTATTTACCTGCTGCGACCTTCTTTAGAATGTGGACAAGCACTTTGTTGGAAAATTACACTGCTGAACAAGCAAATCCTTCCTTCCGTACTACCGTCCTCAAGCTTAAAAGCGGCTAAGTGAGAAAAGAACATTTTGAGCTAGTCCTAAAAAATGAGACAATATAAAAATCGATGCTAATATTTTGCATAAATATTGAATAAAGTCATAAATCAAACAAAAGACGGATTTTTTTGAGAATGACACTGCTATTGATTATAATTTTACAACTACCAATATTTTTTTTATCCCACTTAGGTGGCAGACAAGCACACGGCCCACACTGATGGAAAGCGGTTACCGTGACCTATATGGAAATTGACCAGATATAACTTAGTCGCCTTACAGTTTCAGGACGGCAGATCAAGTTGTTACGATTAATAAAAATATAACATATCTACCTACCTCTACTTACACTAAATCTATGAATATGATATAATATGCATTATAACTTTATTTATAATTACACTTAAACTACACTTAATTATAAAACACTAATACCTATAATTAAACTTACACTATTATTTAAGTGACGTACAGATTCTTTAGAATGCGTACGAAACTAAATTTAAAACTACGTGACGTGTAAGTACATAATATATTTACACACTTAATTATGTAGACGTCATAGTTACATAACTTCGACCTTTATAGCATCTCATAAAATAGTTACAAATATACCTAAACAGAACACTATAACTAAAAATTACAATTGTAACTATCAAATTGAGGTATTTATTAGTTACAATTACACATAATTTACGTGACGTGTACTAATATGTAATAGGGAATAGGTACGCATATTATTTAAAAAGAAAGGATTTATTTATTTATTTTATTTTCATCTTCATTGTAGGTATGTTGATTTAAAACTTGTGCGGAAATTTTAAAGCAATCATATGCAACTATTCCTAATGATTTTTTGATCGGAAAAAATGATTATCCAGATTGGGACATGAACCCGTGACCAGTCCCTTACAAGAGGAATGCTCTGACCAACTGAGCTACCTGAACCCCTTCTAGAATGAAATGAATTAGGGTAGATGGCTCCACCGGCGCCCAAGAATAACCGTAGAATATATCGGAAAAATTCAAGCATCTAGAATAGTGCGGAAATGTTGAAATATCATAATATTTTGTTACTGCCCTTTAACGATGTCAAGTATAAATTACAAAAATTAAAAAAAAATGCATATTCCATATTACAATACCTAAATATGTACACGTCTTGCTATAAGTATTATTACTTATACTTAAACTACAAATTATGTTCCAAGTGTGTTAGCAAATTGTTTCATGAAAATACAATACTATTTAATAGTCATATTAACATTTATTATATTTATAAGTGACGTGTACATGTACAGAAGATTAATTACAATTCCTAATCGAGTACACATTTCACTATTCTAAATTAAATTTACCTAATTATAATAACTCGAAAAGCAGTCACAGTATGTTCCATGAAATATAGTTTCGTGGGGAGAGAAAATATAATGGTTTTTTATTAAACTAAATAAAATCCACTTTCAAAAAATTATTTCAAGTCTTTAAACGTTAATGAAGATTGAATTTCCATTATTTTTATAATATATTGGTGAAACGGTTCTTGTGTTCCCGGTCTTTATTTTTTATCTTCTTAAATTACCAAATTAATTATGGCAGCACTGAACCTGGTTGCTTGTAATCTTATTGTATATTCAATTTGTCTCATTTTGCTGGTATTTAACTTTCACCCTTAAAAACCCTAATAGTGCTTTTCGAGTTTGATCAGTTTAACTAATGAATGTATTAGTTTTTTTTACTAAACATGTTAATACCTTATAATAATTAATTATATTTTAAATGTTAGCCTTAGTGGTTTTCGAGTTTGACCAGTTCACCTTACAAATGCATTTTTTTTTTGTTTATTTTTTTATCTTTTTTTACTAAAATAATATCTTATATCTAATACTTAATTAAATATATTTTAAATCCTAGACCGCCTATATATACATATAACTTATGTGCGGTGTAGTTGCCTTATCTAATTTTTTACTGTTGTGTAACCCCCAACGCATATATGCGTATATAATTAATTTAAAAAAATAATTAATTACTTATCTAAATTGATGCAGTACGCCACCTCTTTTGATTTGAATGTACAACTTAGAAACTACGGCTTTAAATAATAACTGAGGAGTGTCTGATCAAAAGCCAATATTTCCATTGAAATTAATTTTACAGAAAAAAAAAAACAAACCAAAAATCTGTGACTGTATAAAATTTTTGGGTTTTGATTCGAATATTTTTTTTTACCATAGGTATATTTTCTTTTTTTAATCAAAATTATGAAGTATTCAACAAATTCAATTATTTAGGTAAGATCAGTATTTTTTTTTGAAAATAGAACTATTGCTTTTTGATCAGATGCTTCTCAATTATATACAGTACCCGGCTATTGATCAGACTCGTCAGGTAGACGAGTTCGGTTAAGATCGGCTTACTTTGGTTTTGTACAGCTCACTGTATGATTATCTTCATGGAGTAGTTAGAAGTAAAACCGTTTGCGTTTACAAAATAAACTATATCCTCGGTTTTAACAACTCTTAAAATATATCAAGTTTTCACTTGCGCTGTGCGAAAGAAGAGTCTACAAAATCGTGACACGCCGATCTTAACCGAAGTCTCACTCTTCGTGCCGAACATATAAAATCAAAAGCCGGAAACTGTTAATTCTTACTTAAATCGTAGGGACCGTTCATAAAATACTTCATATAACATTTTTTTATACCATATAGGTGGCTGACAAGCACACGGCCCACCTCATGGGAAGCGGTCACCGTGGCCTATGGACGAATGCAACACCAAAGGTGTCACACACGCGCTGCCTACCCAGAAGGGGAGGGGGGAGGGCTAGGAACATATTTTGGTTATTAATGGTGCGTAACAGCAGAAGAAGTTCGGGCAATATGTTAGATGCAGATAACGGTTTATTGTCTCTGCCTACCCCATAGGGAAAAAGGTGTGTGCATAATATATGTAATGGTATATAAATTTCTGTAATATTTTCTTGTTATAAATAATTAATAACGACCTGAATAGAATATGTATCGATACCTATTTACGTATTTAGCCCAATTATAAAAATAATTAGGGTAAAATTGAAATCTGCTAGTAGCAACACTGCCTTCGCCTTCCCCTGTAACCGAGTAAGCACGCCAATATGTGCAGACATATTTTATAAACGACCCCTTACCTTAAATTACTTATTTTAAAGAATCATTAGGTACTAGCCAAATTTGCCAATTTACGTTAACACGGAGTTTAGAATAATTTTAGCGTATCTTATCTTACATACGGTAATTCAAGAGACATTTGAAAAGTAAAAAACATCTTAGTAAATGAAATTACAATTTGCCAATGTTACGTTAATACGGAGTTCAGAATAGTTTAAGCGCATCTTATTTTACATACGGTTATTCAAGAAACATTTGAAAAGTGAAAAAGATACAAATACAACTTACTACTCTTATCACGTAGTTAACATTGAATATAGAATAGTTTTATCGTATCTTATCTTACATACGGTAATGCAAACGGTTATTCAAATGGAAAAGCAAACAAAAACATCATTGGTATACATAATATCTTGAAATAACTATCACCTAATTGTAAACTCGACGCACTTTGTACGGAGTATTTGCCTTAACTAATTTTATGAGTTTGTCGCACCAAATATTATATAATTTCTAAATCTGCAGTTATGTAGTTAGTTGTTGTGTAGTTAGCCTGTCTATCATTTTATAATTCACAATTTTATAAATTGAGACTGTACAGAATAATTCTATCGTATCTTACGTATTAATATCTTATTTTAAATATGGTATTTTAGGACCGCTTTTAAGAAGAAAATAAATATTGTTTAGGATGATAGTTATTTCCATTCTAAAAACAAATTATCCTAAAAATCTTATCTTAAACATAATTACTACCTATCTAATTCTAAACTCAACGCACCTAGTACGGAGTATTTGCCTTAACTAAATGTATGAGTTTCCACGCGCCGTATATATCTAAAATTTTGAAAGTAATTGATCGGATAATCGCCTCCGACATTTCATAAATTGTGCCTGTGCAGAATAATCTTATCTTACGTTCACATATCTTATCTTGAATATGGTATTTTAGGACCCCATTAAAGAGAAGAAACCAAAAATCTTATTTTCAATTCCTTTTGAAAATCATCTAAGTAACCTAATAAACTAACCTAATACTTTAGAAGTTGAATCCAAACAAACGTTGTATTGAAAAAAATTTAGCACTCAAAATTGTAAAAAAGAAACTTACCTGTGTAACATTATTATTATAGATAAACAGTATCTTAAAATAATTAAAAAGTAACGTAGGCTTAAGAACTAAACTCAACGCATTAATTACATTATTTGCGGAGTATTTACCTTAATTATATATTTTTTCATTTTGTCCAACTCCCAACGCATGTTGCGCAAATAATTAAAACTAAACTTATATCTGGGCAGTACTCGTTCACCTTTTCATTAATTTACAGTTTTTAAAAACTACAAAGTAAAATGGGTGAATAGAAATACAATGGTCAGGGGCCTTACCTTGATAACTTATAAACAGTTCAGGAACGGAGCAATCTAATACAAGTTTGTAAACTGTACTATCATTTACTATAAGTAACATGCTTAAACTGAAACGCGTTTAAATATGCAGGTGACATTTTATCTCGGGTCTGCTTTTGATCGAATACCTACGTAAGAACGAGACCACTTTTATTAATTTATAGCATAACTTTTATTAATTTTACAGTAAGAAACGTTCAGTTTAGGTCGGTTCGTTTGTTGAGATTTGGAACGTGAAACTGAACGTCTTAATATATGACGTCATGGTATGAGTAAGAAACTATTCAGTTTGGGTCTACAATTTAATTGCTATTAAGAGATCGTGGTGAGACCCCAGATACATTTTGCAGTTATTTTCTTTTAAGTAAAACTATGTAAACTATTTCAATATATGAACAGAATCATCAAATACCTATTGTTTAAGAACTTGCCTGTTTTTTTGACGTGACAACGTCTTATAAATTGGTTTGCCGGGTGACACTTCAAGAAACTGCGTTACGCTCCGCTCACGTTATGCGCTCACAATGAGAGCGAGTGAGAGGCACGCGTCCCTTCCACTCGGGCATGGTTAGCCCGCCTAAGAGCGAGAGAGACAGACATAAAAATTATTTTACCACTCAAAGTCGTTGTCACGTAAAACTTTCGCCCGTACACCGACTTTACAGGCAACCAATTTTTGAATAACACATTTTATTACCTTTTATTAAAATTAACCATTTTATTTCTATTTACCCCTTGATCTATGTCAACCCCCCAAATTTATATTCACCCCTAGACCTATCTTCACGCTTCAACCTATATCTAATTTGCGATAAGTGTGTTATACCTACTTTCTTTTTAGTCAATTTACAACTTAAAAACTAACTCTCTTATACTTTGATCTTGCCTTGCAATTTACAACTTAAAACTATTTTTTTAACTTTGACCTTCTCTTTTTAATTTACAACTTAAAAACTATGATATTACAGAATTATTATAACTCTTCGCGTCATTATATAAGACATGATAGGTATTTATAGGAGTCAGTTCAATTTTAACAAACGTGGTGCATGTATGAAAACTAAATTATGAAAATAGATAAAACGAAAGGTAGTATCCCAGGATCGTAGCAACTAGAAAGATGTTGCCTGCCTACCCCAGTAGAAAGATGCGTGAATACAGTTATGTATTAATAATATTAAAATTATACGCCAATGTTTGAAATCGGAGGGTTTTTTTAATTATATTTTGGGACTAATCAACTTCCTTTTGGGTACGTTACCAGTCGACATCGATGGGGAGGAATTTTCCACACCTAAACTTTTTTTTTAAATTTGTACATACTTAATATTTTCTAAGATAGTTTAATAATAATTCTGTATAAATAAATAATAAAAAAGATTATCAATTAAAAAAAACTTCCTTAGCAAGTAGAGCAAAATAGTTTCAAATGAAAATATGAAAAAGACAAAGATTGCGTATCATGTCAATTTTACGTCAACGTAAAAACATCAAAATTATAACGAAATATTAAACTCGACATACTTACATACATAATGATCACGCTTCTTTCCTGTTAGGGTAGGTAGATATAATATCTTTTCACTTGCTACGATCCTGGTAGCGACTTTCGAGTAAATATACTGTGTTTAGAATATGGTAAAATCACTCAGAGTTTACAATCATTCTATAATATCAATATCTAATGTCTAATCTTATCTTAAATAAGGTATCCTAAGTTGCCGTGAAAATAAAATAAAAAACATCATATGTTTCCATTTTCTTTCCAAAACCAACGAACGTAAAAACCTTATAATACTTATATTTAATTTTTATAGGCACATACTCTATTTTAAACTCAACGTAATTAATACGGAGTATTTTTCTTAACTATTCAACCAGTTCGGCGTACCACGTATTATCTTCTAATTCACAACTTTTTAAATTGTGACTGTACAGACATAATTCTATCATATCTTAAGTTAGGTATATCTTATCTTTAATAAGCAAATCACCCTTCGGCCGTCTAGGAAACCGTAGTTTCGTAACTGGTTTCGATGGACGAATTATTCTTCCTTGTACGTAACTGGTTTCGATAGAACTTTCTTCTTTTTACGAAACCACGGCTACTTATCGTGGTTACGTACAAAGAATTTATTGTTAAGGTTTCGATGAAAGAAATATTTATCCTTGTGCGCAACTGCTTAGTTACCATGGAGGAATAATTTTTCATTATACAAAGAATCTTAATGTAAGTCAAATTAGAATTTATTAAAACTAGGTAATAGGCTGTATTAATAAAATATGAAAATTACAGAATAATTTATATTTGAAATATGTAATATATTTAATAACCAAAACAGATTTTGTTACTGAACAAAAATATCTGAAATCAATTCGATACTACAAATACATATAATAGCCAGTCAATAGTTTGCATAACCAATCAAAGAGGTTGCGTAGGTATTCTAATTTGACTTACTTAGCTAGTTTCGATAAAGGAATTATTATTCCTTGCACGTAACTAGCAAACTTTTATAATATAGGAAAAACTCCTTGTACGTAACCGTGTTTTCCTAAAAAGAAGAAAAGTTCTCCCATTGAAATTAGTTACGTACAAGGAAGAATGATTCCTCTATCGAAACCAGTTACGAAACTATGGTTGCCTAGACGGCCGAAGGGCCAAATCAGCCTTAAACTGTATATCTTAAAATACTTTACAACTAAACTCAACGTAGCTTGTACGGAGTATTTTGCCTTAATTATTCAACGCGACTTTTAACCCATTTTTATCTTACTTATCTAAGACTCTATAGCAGTTAAACTGTCTTTAATTCCAAGTTATATAAATTATTAATAATTTTATCGTATCTTACGTTATATATATCTTATCTTAAATAAACCTTAACCAATAATAATAGTAAATTAAACGGATGATTTTTTTTCTTTCGAAAACTAACCTAAAAATATTACTACACTTCATAATAATATCTTAAAATAAATTGTATATAATAAACTCAACGCACCTTGTGCGGAGAACTTGCCATAACTAATGTATGAGCTAATCGCACGAAATATTGGCCACCAAATAACTAAATATGTTACATACTTATCTGATACAGTATATAACAAAAATAGTGTCCGATCTATAAGGGGTACATAGGTACACTAAATAAATAACAATACCTATATAAAATTAAAAATATATTATTGAAATCAATGTATGATTAATATTATGAATGTGAAAGTTTGTGAAAATGTTTGAATGTTTGTTACTCAATCACGATCTGGCTAAACGGGTCTGGTTAAAATTTGGTACAGGAATAGATTATAGTCTGGAATAAAACATGGGCCACATTTTATCCCTGGAATAGGTTCCCATATGTAGTGGGAACGAGAACAGATCAGCCGCGCCTTCCTATGTTACTATATAACTTTCATCATTGATCTAAATTTTATATCAACTTTTTTTAGGTTTTTTCACATAAACAGAACCTAATATTGTTGC
This sequence comes from Lithosia quadra, assembly GCA_963576445.1. NCBI lineage: Eukaryota > Metazoa > Arthropoda > Insecta > Lepidoptera > Erebidae > Lithosia > Lithosia quadra. The sequence goes on along the minus strand of OY754901.1, from coordinate 3,405,254 downwards.
CTATATACACCTTCACTGATCGAACACTAGTTTTATTACAACACTATCATCTAATTCTAAACTCAACGCAGCTTGTACGGAGTATTTGCCTTAACTAATTTGATCGTGTGTTTGATGCATCAAAAATATTATTTAAAATTCTAAAACTACAACTTGATTGGGTAGAAGTCATTTTTTTAATTCACAGTTACATAAATTGTGACCGTACAGATTATTTCTACTGTTACTATTTTTATATCTTATCTTAAGTAAGGTATTTTAAGATATTAGAAAAGAAAATAAATATAGTGTGTTAATATATTTATTTTCCTTTTGAAATTTGTATTTTTATCCCACTTAAGTAGTAGAGAAGCAAACGATCCACCTGATTATATATATTATATTATCTTTAAATACTATTCTAATAAAAATAAACTCAACGCAGCTCGTACGGAGTATTTCTCTTAACTAATAAATGGCTTTGACCCACCAACATATACTTAAAACTAGTGCTGGTTACATACCATGACATATCTTCCACGTGTATTGGCATCCGAAATGTTAATTGTACAGAATAACCCTATCATATCTTACGTTATATTGGTAACGATTCTATTGCGCCTCTCTCTAAGAAATAAATAGATAGCTCTTTATTGTACACCAAAAGATTACAGAAAAACAAATAGGTAGTTTGCTAAAAGCGATTTTATTTTATTTGAATTTCATAACTTCGTTCCATTAAGCATCAGATTCAATATTAGACTTTAAGTAAATAGCATTAAATATTAATTTTTATGGTTTCACTTCGTTTTGACAAGACTAAGCAAAATTTCAGCAATTATTAGTCTTTTAGAAAGATTTTTACAACAGAATCGGTACCAATATCTTATCTTAAATAAGGTATATATGACCACGGCAAAAGAAAATAAATAACATCATTGGTAAAAAGATGATTTTTATTTTCTTTTCAAAACCATCTAACCTAAAATATTTTAATAAGTAATCTAACGCTAAGTTCAAATGATCAAATGAGGATTTGACTAAAATAATAAACGAGTTTGACTCACTAAAATTACTTTTTTAGGGCAGCTCTCCGACTTTTTAAACTCACAATTATATAAATTGTGACTGTACAGAATAATCCTATTTTATCTATCTTATCTTAAATAATGTATTTTTGACTTCGTTCTAATTGGCTAACAATCGTATGAGCAAACGATACGTTTTCGCCACACAATGAAAATGATCGATGAATGAAAAAAATAATGAATGTATGTATAAGTCAATCAGTAAAACAATAGATTAATGAATGAACGATTATTGAATGAATAAATGAGAGGAAACAAATCAATGAATGAATGGGTTAGAATAAGCGAAGAATGATTAATGAACGATGGGTGAATGAATGACGTGAATGATGATGTGTGAATGAATGACAAGGACAGGAGAACGATGATGATGAGGCCACAAAGGTATTTTTGATGTAAACCTAATTGGTGAATTAAGTCTAGATTTATAGCATCAGAGTCGTTTGACTCGAAACTGAGCTCGCATAAATTTTGTAGTACGACGAAAATGCTTACTTGCACGATTGTAGCCAATTAGGACTACGCCTACGGTTCAATTCAGAGCGGGTGCAAAAATGCTCAAGCACTATTAAGTAGTAGTTAAATATCAACTTTATTCCAAAGCAGAAAATAGTACACAACATTGAAATCTGTAAAGATTTTAATGTACGTACAGCTTTGTCTAAATGTCATGAGGTTATTTAATTACTATGAGTGCTCTAGCAGTTTTGTGTCTGATCTAAATTGATCCTAAGAGATTTGAAAAAGAGAACATAAACCATCATCGAAAATGATTTTTATTTCAATTTTTCAAATCAACTAACCTAAGTCTTAATTAACTATATCTAAACTCAACGCAGTTTGTGCGGAGTATTTGCCTTAACTAATAAATGAACCCGACACATCAGATATATCCATAATTCCAAAAAAATTACTTTCTAATTCTATAGCTACTTTGTAAGGCGTCATTCAAACTTATTTTATATAATTCACAATAATTGAGACTGTACGGTATGGTTTTACGTCCTTATCTTAAATTATTCCTAATAATAGACTTATTAAACACTTTAACGGGACTTGGTAAGGTTAGCATGAGCGAAAATGATTCGGAAAATATAGTCCAATAGTATGTGAAAAAAAAATTGTATTGTTAGGTATGCCAATGAAGGTTGAGTTTATCTCGTTATGTCCTAGTTGATTATCACAAGAACAAATAAAATGTAGGCTCAAGTGACATTTTTGTGCTCAGGTGACATTTTATGCTCAGGTGACATTATGTGCTCGGATGACGTTTTGTGCTCGAGTGACATACCTGTGCTCATGTGACATTCTTGTGCTCAAATGGTTTAATTTATTTATATCTATTTTAAAACCTTACTTATACTTTTAACTGTACAATAACTACTTTTTGTTACGAATATTCGTATATCTTAAACCTATTTCTCGTTTAGAGGTGTTGAACTGGCGCGTTACACGCGATATGTACAATATACTTATTAATACCTAATTCTTATGATGTAATTATGCGGTAGCTTGTATTTTCTAGGTTGGGATGAATCCAGCAACCTCTGTATTACTAATGAAATGTCGTACCGACAATATGATTAACAATGTAAACTAAAATCGAAGTATGTTCGATTATATATACGACACGACTTATACTACAACGCAAGCAAAAAACGCAAATTTTATCATTAGAAATCATAAAATCAAATTTACAACCCCTTATTATATTTAATAGCTAATTTCACGACACCCATTTTGAGTTCTCAGCATAAGTATGGTCGCTGGACCAAACCGATTAGCTTGCTTTACTTTACTTCGTTTCCTAGTAAGTTTAGATTATACTTCCTTTCCATCTATTGTGTTGAATTCCTAAAATTTTGATTCCTAAAATGTTAATACTTAACGCCAAAAATGTTGTATTCTCAAATTGTTGAAATTCAAAAATCGACCTCTCCTACGTATAGTATTGTAACTGTATTTGCTAAGTTTATAGACGTTTTTAATCGGATTATTCTTGTCACATTATTTAGTAGCTAAATGATATTGTAAGTATTATATGCAATCCTTCTTTCCCTATACTTAATGGAGTTTCACGTACCTATAGACACTTTCCACGTATAGTATCGTAACTGCATGAAACCAACTTAATGATTAGATTAAATGCAGTTGCGACATTTTACGTAGGGGATCCCAGAATTTAGAATTAAATATTAAAAGCCCACAAAAGGAGAGTTAGGAATTCAACTTTTTAGGTATTCAATGGTCCGGAAGTTTCATTTAATTTTTCCTCAGCAAATACAGAAATTGTTTTCATAAAACTGCAGAGCTTTGTATCTTCTTTGCTGCCTAAGGATACGTTACTTAATCTACATAACCAATAACTTAAGATTAATACAACAGAACCAATCTAAATATAATAATAAACAATAATAGAGTACCTTTCAAAAGATGACTTGACAGACAGAGTTAGGCGACTCTGGTTTGCGTTCCACGTGTGATAGACTGCTTGATTTAACAACTAGTATTATTATCGCGAATTTCTTTCATATATTCTGACGACGTTTGCTTAAAAGATGCTCATTTCTGTCCTTCGTGGGATGATTCTCGCTTCGGTGTTGGGCGCTACTATCACTGACAGTCAGTTATAACGGCTGGTGATATAATGCTGCTATTCGTGTGATAGATCAATTGCTTTTCGACTCTCATTTCATAGAGCAATTGCTTTTCGACTTAGCGTGTGATAAATCGCTTGCTTTAACAATTGGTGTTCACATTTCTGCTTCTCGTATTAATATAACTGTTGATTGCAGTTCCGTCAATTTACTTCGAATTGATTTCATTAAGTTTTCTGAGTCTTAACTGTGTTTGTGTTTTCTTGCATCACTGCTTTTGATACTGATTATATTGTGATATTCTCACTAAACTGCATCAACTCCAACAGTCGACAGTACTAAACGGTTTAAAAACAGAACCCAAAAAATTTAAACTACCCTCAAAAAATACCATTTTTCTAGAAGATAAATTAACACTAAAGATAGTCTAGTAGTGCAAGGGTTAGGAGTTACTTCAAGGACTGGTGAACACGGTGGAGATGTCCTTGAAAATTTGACGCTATGGTCTTTTAAAGTACTGCTCATCGACTCTTTTGGCGAGTGCTACTAAGGACTCGTATTTACGTACTGTCTCTGCGAGTTTCCTGCAGGGGAGGCGGGTCGTGATGATAGTGAAGACATGGCCGAAGACCAGGGCATCTAGTTCTGAAGGGCTGTGGAGAGACCAAGGTTTTTATTTAGACATTTTAAGGTTTTAAAAAGGTATTGAGTAGATACCCTACTGGTGTCAACTACACTCCATTTTGCTTTGAATGAATACGATTTATGAATTACTATTATGTTTATCGGGATATTTATCTAGTTTGTTAGTTTTGTTGAGTTTTAGAGATTTCGGTAATGTTACAAGCGCTCAACAAAACATACAAACATGATAAATATTCAAATGACCGTGTTTATCTAATATGGTTTATAAATACTAATGTAACAACTAATGATATCTAAATTACATAAAGTTATTAAAGGAACTTACTTAAATTTTGCCGTTCTGCATTATAGAGAGATATTATAAATCCTATCTTAAATTATAATAACAAAGGAATTTATTGAACAACTAAGTAATGCACATGTGCTGCACCTTTCTTGCACGTGTTACTACCAGTTCTACTACCAGTAGTAATACTGTTAATTTTTTTACCTTTCTTACTACTGCAGTAGTAAGTTGTTAGAATGGTAATTATAATTAACCCGTGTTACTACTGCTCTTCTTTCCTTGACGGTGCTACTACCAGTAGTAATACCAGTAAATTTGTTCTTCCTTCTTACTACTAACTGCAGTAGTAAGTTGTAAGAATGGTAATTACAATTTACCCTTGTTACTACTTTTAATAAATTGTAATTAAAACTTATTTGATAAATATGATTCATTCTTCTTGGTTTACGCCTGAGGAAAAACATACACATGTCATCATGTGTCATAGATCTGTGTGAAATTATAGTTTATTGTTTGTCTTGTATAATAAAATAATTAATTATTATTATTATGAGTGGAGATATTGAAGATATTAAATTTATACAAAGAAAAGGAGGAACAATACTAATATGTAACGGACATCAGTATTACAAACTAAAACTTTATAAGAACGGGTCTGTTATATGGAGATGCGCTTCATATTTCACAAAAGACAAATGCTCTGGAAGTTTAACGTTGCAAGTAAGTAAACCGTTACCTATATACTTACTTACCTAAATTAAAAAAATATGATGTATTTCCTTCGCTGACCAATGCTAATTTACACAGGGCAACTCTGTGATACGAAAAATGGGTCATTTATGCAAGCCTGATTTTGAGAAGAACAAAATTGCAATGTCTATAGCGGAATTAAAGGATACAGTTACTAAAAGTGATAAACCGATAACAAAATTGTACAATCGAACATTAAAGAGGTTTGTACTTGAAGAGGGTAATAACTCGGCTAGGAATTTTCCGTCCTTTACAAACATCCAACATTCACTGTACGATGTTCGTAACAAAACATCTGCTGTTATGAAAACAGTTTTTAATAAATCAGAGGAGGTACAAGTACCTAAAAACTTTTATAATATGGTTCTTGCTGATTACTGTTTTGAAGGTGATCGTATACTTTTATTTTGGACCTCAGAGGCAAGAGAAGTCATACCTAATATAACTGAATTTTTCATAGACGCGACATTCAAAGCATGTCCGCCACCATTTAAAGAACTCGTCAGCATTCATGGCGATATCGGAAGTACTGCCACTACAACGAAAGTAGTACCCATTATATTCGGTTTATTATGTTATAAGACTCAGATTGCTTACGAAAAAATGTACGATATGATACAATCACAGCTACCTCAATTCAAACCAGAAATATTTCACTGCGACTTTGAGGTTGCTAATATTAACGCGCTTTTACTTAAGTTTCCGTCCATAAAAATTGTTGGTTGCTATTTTCATTGGCAACGTTGTGTTTGGAGAAAAGCTGAAGCATTAGTGGGTAAATCAAGATGTAAAGCCGAAAACAGAATACTTTCGCTATGTGCCGTATTACCACTCTTACCCTCAGAAATGCTTTTGGAAGGGTGGGCATACATAAAAACAGAAAGTGAATACCTGCCTACCCTGGATAAATTTATAAAATACATACAACGCATGTGGATTAGAGAGAAATATTTAAATTTATTAAGTGTCTTTGGCATGAGACATCGAACTAACAATGTTCTCGAAGGCTATCATTCAAAATTAAATAAGTACGTTAACAAAAATAACAAAACTTTAATGAGGTTGTTAAATGTAATTAAGGATGATAGCTTTATTAAAATCGTTGCCAAGCAATTTAACTTAAGGAGAAAGCGAATTATATTAAATGATGACAATATACAAAATATCCTAATGCAACTAATTAATAAAGAAATCTCTATAGGTTACGCGTTAGAAAAGTTGCGATAGCTAATGTTTTGTTATAATAAAATTATAACAAAACATTATGCAACTGGTTTCCTACTACTTATCGGTTTTTTTGTTATTAAGAATACAAAACTTTTTTGTTAACTATAAGTAATTTTTTTCATTTAAAAATGTTAAGCTAATCTGTGGCATTGCCCATTTTAAATAAATAATTATTTTTATTTTGAATATTTCCTTTTCTTTTCCTTTTATTAAAAGTAGTAACAAGGGTAAATTGTAATTACCATTCTTACAACTTACTACTGCAGTAGTAAGAAGGAAGAACAAATTTACTGGTATTACTACTGGTAGTAGCACCGTCAAGGAAAGAAGAGCAGTAGTAACACGGGTAAATTATAATTACCATTCTAACAACTTACTACTGCAGTAGTAAAAAGGTAAAAAAATTAACAGTATTACTACTGGTAGTAGAACTGGTAGTAACACGGGCAAGAAAGGGTGCTGCAATGCCTTTTTTATTTTACTTTTTTAACTTTAGACTTAGGGGGCGCCTCGTGATTCCACGGAGGATTTAAGCCCCAAAAATAGGTCATGGTCAGGTAACCTAACCTAACCTTACACTCCGGCGTCAGAAGACCCTAGACGTCGTGCGGTTTTAGTCGGTAATAGTCCGACATAACCTGCCCCGCTAGCCGCAGGAAGGTATCTGTGGGGGATTTCCGCACGAAAAAAAGGGGTTGCCTAGTCCGGCTGGGGTCCCAGAAAAGAGTACACCTAGTTCCTCGCCAATATAGGCAAACTTGAAGAAATACCGTGCAGTTTCAGTAGGTTCAAGTCCGACATACCCATACTCTCCGTTAGCTAACGTGAGGCGAAGCCCGAGGAGGGTTTTTCTGACCTTTGCCGGCATTGCAATCGAATGTTTGAAATAGGAATGTGTAAAAGACAAACATACAGATAAAAAATAGTCTTTATATTATGTATTTCTCGTTAAAATACAAAACACAATAATAATTTAAAAATTATAATGTGATTCATTTTACGTTTTTTTTATCAGCACACTTTTTTATATATCCGTCACGTCAATATGACTTCACCTCGCCTGATGGTAAGCTAAGGTAAAGTCTCAGAAAGGGGGTCCCCATTACATACACCGACAGTGATATAATGGTGGCCATCAACTTGACGGCCTCACGAAGGAGAGAAAAGAGAAAGTACAGTAGAACCCGTTTAAGACGATCACGCTTAATACGATTTCTCGCATAATACGCCACTTTACGCCAGTCCCTGCAACTTGGAGACATATTTCATACATTTCTTAACGCTTAATACGATTCGCATCCCGTTTAATACGCCCGCGAGCCCTTGTTACAATATGACAATATGACTACAATTAAGCGAAAGGCATTGTCACTTCAAGAAAAAATTGAGATTTTGAAAGTATTTACCTACCATTTAGAAGAATAGAGAAGAAATGAAAGAAAAATGCAGATTGGGAGGTGTGCAGAGAAAAAAGCAAAAGGTAGGAAAGTTTGATAAATTGGAAATTTTTTTAGTGGAATGGCTTCATCAAGCACGAGCTTTAAAACTGCCCATAAGTGGCCCCATAATATGCGAGAAAGCACGTAAGATTGCTGAAAGCTTACAGATCACTGATTTTAACGGGATAGATCGTTTTAAAAATCGTATTTTCCCTATCCCGCATAATACGCTTTCCCGCTTAAGACGCGTTTTTGGTAGGGTCCCTGAGAAATCGACTTAAGCGGGTTTTACTGTATATGACTACTAATTTTATCTAAAAAAGAAGCTAAACGTTCAAAAAATTTGTTTTTAACGTGGTCAACTCAATTTTTTTTTATACTACGTAGGTGGCAGACAAGCACACGGCCCACCTGATGGGAAGCGGTCACCGTGGCCTATGAACGTGTACAACACTAAGCGTGTCACACACGCGCTGCCTACCCTGAAGGGTAAGGGTCTATTTAAATGAGATAGGAATGTTATCTCAATAATACTGATACAATTTACTGATTTTTAGTTTCTTCGTAATTCAAGTCGGTTCTAGTTTCTGAACGGAATTTCTTATTCTAGTCAAGATCTGCGACGTTATAGCATACGTTCTGTTGTCGGATATAGTTCAACAGGCTCTCAACACTTATCTCTTCATTGCTTGGCATTTTCAAAGTTAGTTTCGAATCTGTAAACACGAAATCACGTATCGATAAACGGATGAAATTATTTTTGAACGGAAAAAGTGATCATCGAGGACGGGACTTCAAAACCGCGACCAGTCCGCTTACAGAGGGAATGCTCTGACCAACTGAGCTACCTGGACATTCCCCCTGAAAGGGACTGGTCGCGGGTTCATGCCCCATCCTGTATGATCACTTTTTCCGATCAAAAATCATTAGGATGAAATGTTCTACTGTTGAACTAAGGTTTAACTATAGATAAAAATCTTGTTCTATCCATCTGTACATCAATTTACACGTGAAATTTGCACCCCACTAGATGATAAGCTTGGGTGAAGTCCAAAAAGTAACGCTAGGATTCCATTATTGTCATTCTCCGAGCTATGAAGTGGTCGTACTTCGATATGTTCCGTGAAGCGACTACCATCTGACCTCCACAACCCATAGGCGATATCGAAGTTCTGTAGTTAGACCAGTTGTCGGACTTTTTAGGGCTCCAACTACCCGTAACAGCTGCCGTAGATGTTCATATGTAAGAGGGACCCAGGGCCTAATATGCTCACCGAGGCAAGTATAAGTCACCCATCTTAAGACTGGTTAGTATTCCTTAAACTTACAATATGTTAACCTAAAACGTAGCCATGAGCTCCTCAAAATAAAATATGATGCCAAACTAATAAAAAAAAAACAAGACCTGAGGAATCCGGCGAAGGTAAATCAGACTTCTCAGACTTGTCAGACTTCTGAGACTTGACAGACTTGTCAGACTTGACAGATTTGTCATACTTGTCAGACTTGAGAGATTTATCAGACTTGCCAGACTTGTCAGACTTGCCAGACTTGTCAAACTTGCCAGACTTTTCAGACTTAACAGACTTGTCAGATTTGTCAGACTCCGGTTCGTCAGTGGTACGACCGACAGACATCGTGAGGTTCAATGGCGAATTTTTGGACAGTATTTTGCTGGCAAGACACAACAATAAAAAAATTAAAAAGAAATATAAAAATAGAAAATATCGTTATTGATATTGCGGTGTGGAACTGAGAATGTTACTAGTAAAAAATATTACTATACATTGCTAGTAATTTTTTTTTACTAGTAACATTTTTTAAACGCCATTAATTTGTACTAAAAACTAAAAGAACGAAAACTAACCTTGAAACGGTACTATGAGATCCAACGCTACCTCTCTCTTTAGAATGAGACACAGAACCCGAACCCAAATGTTTATCATTGACCAAACCATCACTATCCAACATCTCATCATCGGGTAATATATGTATCAAGTCTTCATCAGCAGACAGGGTATCACTCACATCATTTTCGGCTATCGTATCGAGATAATCACTTAGCTTCGACAGCGTATTCTCTTTAGGATACGCAATCACTTCGAAATCACTTTTCTCGATATCTAAATCGATTTTCTCGATGAATTCGTTCGTGATATGTTCGTCGACTTTATCGAGAATATCTTCGCACACTTCAAGCACGAAGCTGTATCCTTCGTGGTCGCTTTTGGTTGGTTTACAAGTTATTTTCCCTTCTTTTGAGGTTAGAATTACTATTTGCTTGGATGCGAATGGCTTGAAGCCTGGTTTGAAATAATTTTATGTTTAAAATTGGACTAAATGGGTCTTGATGCAAAGTGAAAAATAAATAAGGGATTTTGATCAGTGATGGGTTTTTGCCCTGCCCTGTGACTTTGGGTATTTATTATTTACTAGCTTTTGCCCGCGGCTTCGCCCGCGTGGATGTCGGTTATCGCGACCAAACATAGCCTATGTCTCGAGGTTTAATCTAATCTACCCCTATACCAAATTTCATCAAAATCGGTTCAGCGATTCAGGCGTGAAAGCGTAACAGACAGACAGACAGACAGAGTTACTTTTTATAATAATAGTATGCCTTCGCGTCCAAGTCTACAAATTTATAACAAGAAATGTGTATTCACCAAAGACTTCCCTACAGTCATTATCCCTGCTATTCTTGGTGCACATACGAGACCTGGCCTTGGGGCTCCGTTCTAACGCGCTGTCCGCCTGCAGGGACACGCGGGGCAAACGGAACGCTTGATACACTAGGTACTCCTCTTGAGACTTGAGAATGAAATACGAAGAAGAATTAATACTTTATCTATGACGGCTCAGCTAAATACCACCTTTTTTTCGATTGAACCGACTAAAACCGCACGCCGTCTCGGGCCTTAATTACCGGGGTGTGAGGTTACCCAATAGGCATATCCCTCGCGCCCCAGCTGACTCCGGGCCATCTACGATTTTAAGATGGCCTCCTCGACCCCCCGATAGGGAGGGTGGGGCGAGCATCGCGCCACTTCGCCGACGGTGGGGTGTAGGGTGACAGGCGGCCGTCCTGTCACCGCAGGTTGCTTCTAGGCAAGCGTGCTCCATCGTCTACCACATCGTCACTTACCATCAAGTGTGATAGTGGACAAACGCGAGCAAATCGACTATAAAATAACCTACAAAAATTAGTTCAAAATGTATTGAATTCAGGGGAACTTTGATCGTAATAACGTACTAGAGCAAGAGCCCGTGAACCCCAGACCTTCGTTATTTTATAAAAGCTGAAAGTTTGTCAGTGCATGCTCCCAACACAGGTAAGAATGATGGCCCATTATGAAGTTCGGGTCACGGTGGCTTTGGCAGATACACGGTACTAAAGGGTAGCTGTAGGAGCGAGCGCAAGGCAGTGGGTGCGAGCAAGTCGGCAAATCAGGTCTATTGCGATCCTTCACTGCCCATGTATTGGAATTATACAATTGGCATTATAATCTCAATTATATAATGCCAATACATGCGCAGTGAGAGATCGCAATAGACGTAAAATTGGAATTAAAATTCCAATTTTATAATTCCAAAATATGCGCAGTGAGGGGTCGCAATAGACTTGACTCGCCATCTCACTCGCACCCACTGCCTTGCGCTCGCTACCTTTTAGTACCGTTTATCTGCCAAAGCCACCATGACCCGAACTTCATAATGGGCCATCGTTCTTACCTGTGTCGGGAGCATGCGCTGACAAACTTTCAGCATTTATAAAATAACGAAGGTCTGGTGTTTACGGGCTCTTAGTCCATACGGCAAACTTGGTGGAAACATCTAATTTTTTATGACTTTTTTTAATTTGGTTAGTAGGATAGTAGGACTAGTCCACATACCGTCATTTTCATCTGCGTGACGTTGATCATTCTGATCAGATGACGCAGCAGGGCGCTCGTGATCGGCTTGATCATTAGCGCAGCTTTAGGGCCCTCCGCCGATAGAAGCGCGCGAATGTGACCATATACACGCGCGTCCAGGGCCGTGGGACTAGGGAAGGGTGGGGAGAATAGGGTATTAGGACTTGGGGATAGTGGGGGTTGGGCGGGTGATTTTTTTTATTAACTAAGGTTGAATTTCACGAGTGAAAATATTTTTTATAATTTTTATATAGGACACGTCAAAATGACTTTACCTCGCCTGATGGTAAGCTAAAGGCAAAGTCTCAGGACTGGGGTCACCATCACATACACCGGTAGTGCTACAGTGGCGGCCCTCAGCTTGTGTGTATAATTGTGGGAAATTGGGTTGGGTTTCACTAATTTTTGAATTTCTTATGTTTTACTGGTGAAATCAGACTATAATAAAATTTATGGTACAAAACGTCTGAAGTCTGTTTAGTTTGAACTGAACGAAGTTCGGTCATTACCTTCTTCTTCACCTAGCGTTAATCCCAGTCGCAATCAAAGCTTTCACCTAGGAGTCTAGGGTCCGCTTTACCAGTCTTAACTGCGGATTTGGCTGGACCTCAATATTTTCCGTGAAGCGACTGCCATCTGACCTTCACAACCCAACGGTGACATTAGGTGATATCGAAGCATTGTAGCTGGACCGTTGTTGTTGGACTTTTTAGGGCTCCAACTACCCGTAACGACTGCCATAGATGTTTTGTATGGTAACCGGGACCGACGGCTTAACAAATTAAGAATACTATAATGCAGAATGGCAATTTAGTAAGTTCTACAATTAAAAGTATTCATGGCGATATTTTGTAAAATAAAGGTTGCAAAATAATATTACAAAATGACTAGTTTTACTTAAATATTACTCACGTGTTGCCGAAGAAGTAATCTCTCTCTCCCAAACGTTGGCTCAGCGAGTTACAACACTGCTCGACCTGGAATAGAGTTAATAGTTTTTTTTTTATCTTATCTTTGAAAGGGCTTAGTTAAGGCCATGGTCTAAGCCAGGGGCGGCAAACTGCGGGCCAGAAGATTTTCTTCTTCTATTAATGATTTTTTTTAATTTTTTTTTTAAATATTCTACGTCATTCTACACAACGCTTCCTAGACCCGAAGTAGTAAGCATAGTTTAGCTAGCTTGTGTAATGGGTTCTAGAATGCTGAAAAACATACTTATATACTTTCTTTTGTAAATACATACTTAATATACATAGAAACACACAGACCAATGTAAATAGACATATTCATGCATACAAATATTTGCACTGAGCGGGAATCGAACCCGCGCTCCCTGCGTAACAGTCGTATGCACTACCGCTATGCCACAGAGGCCAATTTTAGAGTAAACATGTCTCAGAAAAGTATGATTGATATTAGAAATTAGCTATGAATCCGACCATCAAGATCATTTTTCTCAAAAGTTTACATAATGATCTACAAATTCCAAGATTTATAGTGGAGTCAATTTAATAGGCCACATTTGACAATTCATCAAAATTCAACATCGCAACCTTGTAACGGCCCACCGCGGTGGGCATCAAATTATATATTTTTCGTTTTGTTATAACTGCACAATTGCTTAACTTTTTTCAATTACTATTACATATTTATTGTAATAATGACAGATACAAGTAATTTTACGTTTTGCTTTCACCAATAAACCATTCTAAACATCATAAACAATTTCTGATCTAAAGAACTGAACGTCATTACCTTGTCATTACAATGTTCTGTCAGTTAATCCTTTTTCTTTTTAAACACTAGGCATGTTACTCTAAAAATCGAAAGCTGATAAGTAGAATCGAATGCAATGATTACTTGTGAAGAAATATCATCATAAAATTAATAACCACGTTGTGACAAAAAACTTACTGATTGCATTTTTTGCATTAGTATCGATCACCAATCATCCCCCAATAGTTATTTTGTAAATATATTCTATGAACAGAGTTGACCTCTCTAAAGTTTTATTATAAGTATAGATCATGTACTTGTCTTATTTTGCTCCTTAAATTTACGAAAGAAAAAATAATAATGAGACAGGGATTCACCTGAGGATTTTAAAAATTCACATTATCTTTCAAGTCCGTATCGATTCATTCGTTTTAATCGACCTTTTTTAACAGGTCACCTCATTATGAATATAAAACTGACAGACGTCGAATGTGGCCTATTAAATTGACTCAACTATAGTGAGTGACGCCAAACTCTGGTCTAAGCAAACACGGTCAGGCATTCCGGGAGCGATATTCAATATCTCAAGCCACAAGGAAGTGCTCCATACAAAATCATGTCACTCAATGACGTCACCGCATCTTAACACCTAATGCAAATTTATGGAATACAAGAGAACATCGCATTTATCTCTATGTAAGTCGTCTATAACGCATACTTATAAAAAAACAATTTGAAATTTAAAAAGGAGTCTATAAAAATTTGATTCAATTTGAATGGTTATATTTTAGTTTATCTCAGTCACGTTGCGTTTACACGGGTATAATACATAATAAACTTAATTTGAAAGTCAATAAGGTCTCCATAAAGCTATAAATTTTGACTAAATTTGAATGTCTACATTAGAGCTCACTGGAGGGATTCTGTGCTGTCAGCGGGGAGACTAGTCTCCTGCGTTCCCTCCCAAAACCTCCTTTTTTTATACTACGTAGGTGGCAGACAAGCACATGGCCCACCTGATGGGAAGCGATCACCGTGGTCAACGTGTGCAACACTAAGGGTATCACAAACGCGCTGCCTACCCTGAAGGGAAGGGGGAGGGCTGGGAAGGGGCGGAGAGGCTAGGAAGAGGTGGAAAGAGGAGGATACAGTGAGCTCTGGCTTCCCTACTTACCGGCGAGAACACAACACGGTGGTTAGGTATTATGGGCGCGGTGTTCTGTAGGGCGGAGGTACTACCCCAGTCGGACAGCTCATTTCGGACAGGAGATACCGTCGTTTCCTACCTCCTCTTCCCCAATCCACACTAAACTCTCCTCCAGGGTTGGAAGCGTAAGTGTGGCGCTCCTGGTGTTGCACACGTCCATAGGCCATCGTGGCCACTTCCCATCAGGTGGGCCGTGTGCTTGTCTGCCAATTAAGTTGTATAAAAAAAGCAGTAGTTCTTACAGGAGTTATACAGTAAAAAAGAGCATATTACTTACATCAGACAATACTTGTTCCAAGGTCTTATCGTACCAGTGTAGTGCCTTCAGTCTTTTGATCACCATGTTCCTTTTGGCCCTGGTCTGCAACCAGCCTAACGGCCAGGGGTACACTGAGGAGTTGCGCACTTTCGTCACCGCGTTGAAGGTATCGTTGTCTACCCACGATATGTAGAGCTGGAGAGGAAAAACCATCAGGTGTTAGGTATAATGAGCGGTAAACAACTTGACAAAAGAGATGTTTCACAAACGTATAGACCTTGGGCCCGATAATTGTATACTTCTTAGAAAAATAGCTAGGCAATGTAGTTTTCATTTTTCACTATTCAATTCTTATAATATTGGCTCGTATTATGGGCGGAATCTAACTAAATAAACACTTTCTTGCGTGTTGCAAGATTATTAATGTATGGCCCACTAACATCTGGGGGGACAAGCCAGTCTATCCAGACAGAACGTAAGCCTATCCAGAATAAAAATAAAAAAAAGTCTCTCCTGAAAGATTCTGGGCGTTGTCACTCCTACAAAAGCGCAAGAGCCCGCAGGATCCAAAAAAAAAAAATAATTAAAAATGATACTAACCTCAGCATTAACCAACACGTTAGTTATAAGACTCATATACGCCCTCATCTCCGCCTTCTCCTCTGTAGACAACTTGGAACAGAGCGAGATGCCCTTGTTGGCAGCGAACTGCACTATCGGCTCCAACTCGGACACCACGAACGCGCCGCACTTGATGAAGGGAACCCTGCCTGATGGTGACATGAACTCTGCGTTCCAGCGCATTTCCACTTCGAAGGGGAGGTTGCACATCTGAAAATGGAGAAACCAGGTTTTTGTACCACTTAGGCGACAGACAAGCACACGGCCCACCTGGTGGGAAGCGGTCACCGTGGCCTATTGACGGGGCGTCACATTCACACTGCCGACCCTGTAAAAACCTTCTAATGCCCTTCTTGAGAAAACCCATATTGACTTGATGATACAAAAACGAAAATTCAACTTTAAATCGAATAAAGGCAACATGTAACGGAATTGAAACTCTGATTTCTTTGAATAATTCTAGTTTTGAGTGGCGACAGTAGGTATACTGTATCTAGCTAGTTTAAAAAAAAGGATTATAGGCAAAATCTATACTATTACTAGCTGACCCGGCAAACGTTGTTTTGCATTTTAAGGGTGATCAACCCTCATCACTTAGGGGTATGGAAAATAGATAGTAGCGATTCTCAGACCTACTGAATACGCATATAAAATTTGGTTAAGATCGATAAAGCCGTTTCGGAGGAGTACGGTAACTAACATTGTGACATGGAAATTATATATATATTAGAAGATAAAGTTGTAAAGTAACTGTGTCTGTAGGAGATAATGAAAAAAAGTGGGTTATGTTAAATTAACGATTTTGGAGCTAGAAATAGTTTTTTAGGAATTCTCTTCCGTTTGTTCGCGACGGAAAAAAAAACTATTGACCGGATTTTAAAGCGAATTTTTATTTTCGGACTATTTTTTTTATTTCATCCGCCGGATTGACTGCACCCAGCCTGATGGTAAGCTGAGGTGGAGTCCAAAACTTAAAATCTGACATATAGTTAGCGATTGGGTAAGTAGCACCGGCGATACGAGCAAAAATAACCGTAAACGATAACCGTTGTCCACGTGGACAGAAACACGGGCTTGTCATTTTATAAAATAAACTCACCCAAACGAATCATTTCAACATCCATTGGACTTTGAAATAAAACCACGAGACAATACTAACACACTGATAAACCATACTGTTAAACATTGAAAGTCCAAACTCACAAATGAAATGAAAATAAAAAGACTTGGATAAGTACAGTAATGGGTTTATGCCCTTACACTCCGGTCATTTATCGGTCATTTACTTTTTATACCCAAAATCCAGGGCATAAACTCGTATATATAAGTAGATGGGGTTATGGCATTATCAGGCGGATTGAATAAATGCCCGATAATTCCCTAAGTGACAGGACATACCCAAACCCATCATTGAACAAGTATTTAAATTTTTCATATAAAAGTCGATTGTATAGAACTCAGTTAAATAATGTTCAAATATTATTGTCTATCCCTGTCGCACAATAAACCTATTGTATAGAAATATAATCAGGTACTACTCGTTCGCGCTAATTTTGCCGTTACCAACTGTCACATTTTTAGCGTTGTCTCACTCACTCAGTTCTAGTTCCAGTGAGACAACGTTATACCGACGTCATTTGACAGCGGCAAACTTAGCGCGAACGGGTAGTTAAGGTTTGAGTCACGGTACTTGTAACATTTTTGGCGATGTTATCAAAACATTACCACGTGGACACCCCACATTGAGAAAAATCATGCCTTATAAGAATTGGCGATGTTATAAAAACATTGCCACGTGGACACCCCACATTGAGAAAAATTATGCTTTAAGAGAAACTAAGTGCTAATGCTAAGAAGGTAAATACCTTTAAATAAAGGTTTAGACAGGGATTGAATAGTCAATAAATATCGCGATATTCGCGATCCAGACAATATTATATTGAAACAAACTGTAATTACAAATCGTACCTATATTGACACCGATATCACGATATTATGCCCACGGGCCAAGATTCAAGGGATCAATGGGTCCAAGAATATTTAGTTCTTAACAAATTGGCGTTAACGAAGAAAAAAATGTCATTCTTAGGTTTAAAAACTGAAACCGGGAGAAACTAGACAGTGATATTTTATTTAGGTAGGTACCTAGTCGAATCGCTTCGAGGCAAATCGTTTCATATTCGTTATCCAGGGAGCACGTGACACTTCGGTGATTACAACAATAATAGACCATCATCATTATCAGACTTCTTTGAAAGTTCAGCCTCGCATAAAGCAAAAGCCGTAGAATTTACTTTGACCGGTTGCGAGATGAATTTCTCGAAATATTTCGATCCGCATTTCAGCTAAACGTTTCATAATAGCAACCGTTTGGAATCTACCCGACTAAGGCACTTGCTACCCTCGTTTGACTAACCCACGTAAGGCATAACATGTTTAACACACAAAATATGAAGTTATAAGTAAAGGCCGGTTAACACTTACCTTTAAGAATGCCTGAACGGCAAGACAGCTGGCGTTGTCTGGCAGCAGTATCTGTTCTACTTCGTAGGGTTGGAAGAGCTTCACGTTGTCCGGCCATGGCTCTTGGGCTAAAACATTTATATCAATTGCTTAATCGTGGAGAGGCGTATTCCTGCACATGGTGTGGCATATCACCGTCGTTTTAAGACTTAATAAAGATCAATAAAAACACATATCGACGGTTGAAAGACAAAAAGATACAAGCGACATTAGATATTTAAAGGAAAAAGATCTTTAACGATATCATAAACGCTGAACCTAAAAGTGATTTTCCTATGAACTGTCACGGTTATACCTGAGCCGGCGGTATTATTGTACACATTTTTCACTGCACGTACTCGGCGTCCACATCACATTATCGAACAAAGCAGATAGTTATGTTTGTACTTACACGTTTGACTCTGTGTACATTTTTAGGGTATGCTATCACCAGAAATTTCTAGAAACTCCGGCCGCGGCGCGTTAAACAGCTACTTAGCGTACTGTTCAACGCGCCGCGTCCCGCAAGCAAATGACGCAGGACGCAGGTTCCAACTTCCAAGCGCGGCGTCAATACTGTCTATGCAAAATTAATCGGGGTTGTCTGAACGCTGTTCGACTGCGCGCGTCGATTCCATCTCGATAGAAATGTGGACTTTACGATGTGGGGATAAGGATGAATATTCTATGTACAATTTTAGAAGATATTCAATAATTTTCCATGATATTTCGTAAGAAAATGAGCTTGTTTTCAGGTTGAATATCAATTCAAGATAAAATTTGAATAATGTAATTCAAATTTAACATAATACGTGCGTCAATAAGGTTGGATCCGACGAATCACATACGCCGGAAACCAATGCAAAATACCCGCTAACGTTTAGATAAATAATAAGTAGGTAGGTAGTAGGTAGCCAGTATGAAGGGCGTAAACGAGGTGAATGGAAATCAAGATATTAATAATTAAATTATGACATGGACATGGTCATTAGAATTTTTTTTTAAATTCTTTTTAATACATAATTTTTGTCATTTAACAAAATGCAAAAGGCGGGGGGTGAAAAAGCATTTGATGAGGCCGTCAAGCTGGGTGACTTCCATTCCAGAGACTTTGCCTCAGCTTACCATCAGGCGAGGTGAAGTCATGTTGACGTGACCGACATAAAAAACAATTACATAACCAAATATTTAATGATTTTACTTATTATTACATTGAAATAGACCATAGTTTAACGTAAAATTTGTATGAACTTTTATTTCTATTGATAAATTTCCCCTGTTTCACTGATAGATGATTGGATCCACCCATGTCGATGGATTGTATGTGCAAAACCACTTGTCATCATGATGTGTCACCATCAGACGTTCATGCATGGTAGTCAGTGATATCAATGGTAAAATATGTTATTCTCAACGCCATAAAACTAAAGATAAGTTAGAAACAACATTAATAATTCCATTTGCTTATGGTTTTCTTTCAAACAAACAATTATATTAATAGTAATGTACCTAATTATTCCTAAAAGTTTAGATCGGAAAATGAGAAAATTTAGGATGGAAATTGAACCTGTGACCAGTCCCTTACAGGGCGAATACTCTGACGAACTGAGTCAGGTAGGTACCTACTTCATAGGTATTTAAAATTCTTCAATATGTTTTTAAGAATTTTAATAAATCTAGAGCAAAAGTTATTAGATGGGGGTCCCTAACAATCGTGATTTTTTTGCCATAATATTATAACGGTATGGCAACTTTTTTATCGTGCAGAAATCCCCATGGATACCACCCCTGTCGGCCATCGGGGGGTGGTTATTTCGGGATCGAACCGACTAAAACCGTACGCACGCCGTTTCGGGTCTTAATTACTGGGGTGTAAGGTTACCCAATAGGCATATCCCTCGAACCCCAGCTGACCCGGGGCCATCTATGGTTTTATGATGACCCCCTCGACCCCCCGAAAGGGGGGTGGAACGAGCATCGCACCACATCGCCGATGGTGGGGTGTAGGGTGACAGGCGGCTGTCCTGTCACCCAACCGTCAGCGCGCTGACTATCAGCTCGCCCCCCGCTCGCTCCCCACTGTGCACGTGGAGAGCCTCGGAGCTACAAGCCTACTCTCACCCCGGCCGGATTGGCCGCAGGCAGCAGCGTCTCCCGTGGCGAGTGGAAGGCGCTGCTCGCCTCCGTTGCCCGGGTGCACCGCGTTCGGAAGTTCCGGCCCGCACCCTGTGTGAGTCTGCCTCGTACCTGACTGATTCTTTTTCTTAACTCCTTTAGATTCTGCATTCTGACTTTACTGGTCATTTATTTAACAGATGGCCTGTTAAAATGAACCAAAAAAGGCTAAACTACATTAATTTAATTCACTAGATGTGAACACATCAGGTGGCTGGTGCTCATTCATAATGAAATGAAGACCGCAGCCATAATAACCATCGTCTTGTGTTCCCGCTGGTAAGTAGGATAGCCAGAACTCACTGTACCCTTCCTACTCCCCGCCCCTCCTAGTCTCCCCACTCTTTCCTACCCCCGCCCTTTCCCTTCAGGGTCGGCAGCGCGTGGGTAACGCCCTTGGTGTTACACACGTCCATAGGCCACGGTGACTGCTTCCCATCAGGTGGGCCGTGTGCTTGTCTGCCACCTAAGTTGTATAAAAAAAATGAAAGAAATAAATAGTTTTTTTACAGTCCATCACTTGTGAACCAACTTTAAAAAAGGAGGAGGTTCTGAATTCAACTGTATTTTTTTATGTTTGTTACCTCAGAACATTCAACTGGTATTCCTTTTATTTAATAGCCAGATTCAATTTGGTCCGTTGACATCATTTTTTTTAACAATCAATTCTGAATTGAATATTCTTCATAGTTTTTTTCAAATAATCATGGTGAAAAAGTCATAATCTCGTAGGTAATATGAGAACGGAGTTCATTCTTATATTACGAGATTTTGAATTTTTTATAACTACAAATTTTGTAATAACCACAAGTTCAATATAAAAGTCTTCAACAAAAAATTTTATGGTTTTTGCTAGTTTTTGAAACCAATAATTTATCTATTGATCATCAGTACCATATTGTTTTAGAAACCTAAATAAACTTCACCACATTTTACTGAATCAGTTCATAAGAAAATAACAGTGAAAACATTTCAAGACCTATACTTTTTAACCGAGGAAGACCAGTAAAAATACACCCAATTATTTTTAATGTCAACTTTGAATATTTATATTTTATGATAGGCATGATTTGGAGGTTATATATACAAAACTAGTAAAACAATAGTGTAACAAAAAGAAAACGGCGAGCAAATTAACACTCGATATCAAAATGAAATCACACAAAAACAAAATATATAGATATAATACCAAAAACCAATGGGTCTTGCAGGTTTAACTTCATTGCGTTCTTACAGTAGTATAGTGTCCGAAAGCTCAAAATGATGTAATACCATTAAAAGGTACTATTTAGGACACCTTTGGGCTAAAATTAAATATTGTGTCAAACAAAACAGCATCAGATTTATTTATAAATTATGTAACTATTTCTAAATTACCGCTAATAACGAAATAACTTCTGAATGTAACTTACCATTGAGTTGTGACACTATAGAATCTGTTAAATGGTACTCAGGCATGTTATTTTGTTGTTTAGAAGAGCAATATCTAAATGAAATTAATTTTCTTCCACAACAAAATAGAAATTCACAAAAATCAATGCAAGTTCAAAATGACAGTCAGCTGTCAATTTTCGAGTTGCCAGATTCGCCAGTTAAATATTCTTTATCCAACTTCAAAAAAGGAGGATGTTATATTTTTAATTTACATGTTGCATTGCATACGTTACGTTTGGGTAAAACTCCGGTATACATAGACGGACGGAAAGAAGTGTTTTTCCAACATGGTCCAGTTTAAATTTCCTAATGATATTTTTGAGACATTGACAGAATTCATTAACAAGGTCAGGTTTTCTCTTGGACATGGAAAATCAGAAGTCAGTGACTTTCGGAAAAACCTACATACCAGTAGATCCCAAGCCCCAGGCTCCGAACTTCAAATTTTAGACGCAACTGAGATCGTTATAAGGATAATCAATCCTCATAGCGATTTCTCAGTTGCAACTATGAAGGAAGACAACAAAGTTCCATAACGGTATATAGCATGAATGGCTCGTTTAAGTTTTTGTTCCTATGAAGCAGAGGTGCCTAACTAAAGATGTGCGGACGGGTTTAAATTTAGACTATAGAACACAGAAAAAGCATGAGTTTTTAAGCGTTAATACACGAATAAATTACTAGTCCCAACTTCAAAGTCTTCAAACTGATACTAAAAGAAAGAAATGTTTTACCCATTTGAACAAGTTTTGACATGTTGTCTCCAACACATGCCACATTATTGGTAAGTAAATTTAACCCAAAAGCGTATTCTTCATCATCAAAGAAATCAAATGGCCGTTCTGGAGGTTCACTATCTTTATCTTTAGTTTCTTCTAAATCCGATTTTGAATGTATGAGATCGATGTACTTATAATAAATTGATTCCCCTTTACCGGGAGGAATCGGTGATAAAGATCTTGGAGTAAGTGTTTTAGGAGTCCAACTTGAAGATACTGTAGTTCGTACTGAGGTTGATTCTTTTTGTACTATATTTTTCTGATAAGTATTACCACTCATTTTTAAATTTTAAATTATTATAAAAAATTGTAGTAAAAATGTGCTGCAATGTCAAAATACTTAGAACTTTGACGTTCTTTTTGTTATGAAATGAATAGACATGCCATGAACAAGAAGTAATTTAGAGATTATTCATTAAAACTTATTCTTCATACTTCTGTCTATGCTGATTGATATAAAAAATCATAGAAAATGTATGTACTTCCAAAGTGTATAGTCTCATCTCACACATTATATTATATAATAAAATGTTATACAGTTCCTCTTGGTTCCTCTACTCAGCAGCCACGCTAACTGCCAATCTAATTTCACAGATTCAACACTGTGATGGGTCTATTTTTGACGGCGGAGGACAAATTTCTTTGTAGTTTTTGTATTGTGTCTGAAGAAGAGCAACTCATAATTCCTTATACTTCACTCCCAGTTCCTCAACAAGCGTAGACCCACTTGATTGTATCTTGACTGGGTACAGCGTTAAATCAAAATTGTAATACATACGAAATTGCCATCTGGCAATACTGCATTTATATTTGTGTGCTTTAAGGACCTGTATCCAAGGTCGTTACGTAAATTTGAAAAAATTCAAGGTAGATTAGGGAGGCGGACAGGTCAGTGGAGGTGGAGAATTACTGAAATAGTATCGATTTTCAATAAAAGTATTGAGAATCGAGATATAAATATAAGGAATAATGAAAAATAATAAGTCTTGATCTTTACGATTAACGCAGTGGACCTCTTGCGCTTATGTTAATATTTAATTCTTGACTAATTCTATCTATTGTAAAAAAAAAGAGATTGCGTAAGTATGTTATTGCGTCAATCACAGACACAGATATACCCTCACAATTTTTTTTGCTCATTCAGCTATATAAAAATACTTATACAACATTTATATTTCCCTTTTTGGACTCGATTAAAATAAAATCAAACACATAATCGTAATGGGGTTCTTCAAGAAGGGCATTAGAAGATTTTTGCAGGGTCGGCAGCGCGAGTGTGACGCCCCTGGTGTTGCACGCGTCCATAGGCCACGGTAACCGCTTTCCATCAGTGTGGGCCGTGTGCTGTCTGCCACCTAAGTGGTATAAAAAATAATAAAAAAAGTAATATACGTGGTCTTATCGATATTTTCGACTAATACTAAATGACATCACTTCGAACTCCGGTAAAAAAAAATTATAATATTGGTTTGGTTTCGGGTTGTTTGTGTGTGATGTGATCGTGAATATTTCTTTTAACTAATTACCAACCACTACGTTTATTTAGCCATATAAAGTGAGATCACATAGCCAAATACATAAGTTTAGAGTCAAAACAGATTAATAATAATGGCAGACGTATTAGATATTGAAAATTCAGAGGAATTTGAGGTTGACGAAGACGGCGAACGTAAGTCATAACTCGTCATAATAATTGTGTTTTATCGTTATTCAAGCATTATATTGCTTCTTAAATATCAATAATTATTTTTATGACAATTGAGTGCACTTCTAGTAATGTTTGTTTTTCTTCTGCCACAGCTAAATTGGACAATAATTTTTGTAGGTTACTTTCTAGTTCACTGAACTCTAAATAGGTGCTTAATTGCATTATTTCAGCAATATATTAACTTTCCAGCAGTTCTTTCATGCTATGAGTAACATCACTTTAACAATTGAATGTAAATTTTAGAGGGTATCGCCCGTTTGAAGGAGAAGGCGCGAAAACGTAAAGGCAGAGGTTTTGGTAACGAAGCTGGCAGTGGAGGCGCTTCCGAACGAGGAAATCGAGGGAGGTAATATCCAGATTATCCAGAAGTTTGTATTTACTCCATAATCATCATCAACAGACAACTCACAAGCTATTGATTACCCTGCAATAGGCTTTAAAATTAAACCTAAATACCCCCAACACATCACATACATACATTCTCTGAACCTTTTTCTGAGTGTTTCTATGTATAATAAGTATGTATTTACAAAAAAAAAGTATATAAGTATGTTTATCAGCATTCTAGAACCCATAACACAAGCTAGTGAAACTAAGCTTACTTTGGGTCTAGGGTGCGATGTGTAGAATGTCGTAGAGAGTATATATATATATACAGGATGAATTTTTCAAAAGGGATTGGATGGCCAAATCCGAAACTATAAGAAATAGCGAAAAATAGTCAAAGGAGTCACGAGCCCAATTTTGATGAAACTTAAAACCTCATCATTAGATTTTTGAAAAACCACTAAACCTAGCTGAGAATCGAACCCGTTGATTTTGAAAAAAAAAACACACCCTTTATTATTACACCATACGATAGTGTCGCTGTTAAGAAACAAATTCTGCGAAGTAATGATATACGGCAAATTTAAGGAAAAATTGGAATTTAATAAAATTCATGTTTCATGTACCTATTTGTTTCGTTCGAAATCCTAGAAAGATCGTAACTACGAGTATTTCGTGTTTTAAATTATACTCAGAATGATTATAATGATTGATATTTTTTTTAAACAAGGTGGAGCTCCAGCCCATAATAACCGTAAAAGAGATTTTGATTCAGCAGTTTGACAATAATTTTATTGCAAGGCATGGTCCTGTGCCTTGGCCAGCGAGATCTCTGGATCTTACTCCCTCAGATTACTTTCTCTGGGGGTAATATCAAAAACGAAATTTACAAAGACACATGATGCAGAGATACAGTTGATGACTTGAAACGTTCTTTGGAGAATATTCTAAACGGAATCAATAACATTCTAATTTTGAATGCAGTACGATTCTTGAGATCTCAAATCCAGCTATGTATTGAAAACAATGGTCTACATTTTGAACAATTAATCAGTTAATGTAGGAAAAATAAAATGTATTTTGTAAAGATGAGCTCTTTCCTTTAGTTTGCGGTATGTCATTACTTCCCAGAATAATATCCTTAATAGCAACACTATCATATGGTGTAATAATATAGGGTGTGTTTTTTTTCTCAAAATCAACGGGTTCGATTCCTGGCTAGGATTATAGGTTTTTCAAAAATCTAATGATGAGGTTTTAAGTTTAATCAAAATCGGGCTCGTGCCTCCTTTGAGCATTTTTCGCTATTCCTTATAGTTTCGGATTTGGCCATCCAAGCCCTTTTGAAAAATTCACCCTGTATATATATATATATATATATATATATAATTAATTTTTCGAACTCAGTTGGGGTCGGCTTTCCAGTCTAACTGTGATGCGGCTGAACTTTGATATTTTCCGTGGAGCGACTGCCATCTGACCTCCACAACCAATGGTCATTATGACCAATGGTGATATCGAAGTTCCAAGTTGAGACTACCCCCAACACAAAAAGTAAAAAATAAAATGTTGGTGTTTATTTTTTTGGGTTAGGGGTATTTTTAACTTTTATCTAACCTAGAGATATACTGTTGCCACACTTGCTATTAAACCGAATACTGCAACAAACCGATTTGGTAGAGAAACACTAGAGGCTGTGTTAATGTACCGTAATAGTTGATTCATTCAAGCACCATCATATCGTGGGACCCCTTGCTGGCAAGTACCGAAGATCCGAGAGCACCCTGCACTCTTCCAAAGATTATGTTTAAAAGCCAGTGTATAGTCATTCAAACCGTTGAGTTACATATTTTCTGTTTCAGATATGACAGTCTAGCCCCAGAGGGGGATGGCAATACGCCTGGACCTCAGAGATCTGTGGAAGGGTGGATTCTATTTGTTAGCAATGTACATGAGGAAGCACAGGAAGAGGATATACAGGTATCATGTCTATACCAACTGGTTTTTCATCCGGGCAGTACCCAATCCCAGATGCATACAAAACTTGCGCTTTGGAGCACGTGGTTCTTGTCTGTCTTTTGCTCTTGGCCTTTATCAGTGAACTATTTTTCAGCAGATATTTAGTACAGTACTGCAGCAATCGTAACAATTTCTCGTAGTATGTTCGTGCCATCCTTACACATTTCCTTTGTGAAGAAAATATTTTCTTAATTAAATTATAAAATAGAAGAAGCAATTTGGCTATTGTGTGTAACAATAGATTGGTACTCTAAATTAGTGCTTTGAAACAGTTGCTTGGTCATGGTTCGCTTAACAAATACTGAAACACACATTCAGTTCTACATTAAATTGCAATGTTAATAAAAAAAATTCATTATTATTACTGGCCGTTCAATGCCATTGCAATTTGCGATCTAATTATTTGGATATCATATTTTTGGCTGAGTTATGCATCCCAAAATTATATTGGTTGTATAATAATCATATTCTATATAATTTTCATGAATTATTGACCCCTTAGTGAGTCTTATAATTTGTAATAATTATTTTATTACAGAATCAATTCTCGGAGTTTGGTGAAATCAAAAACATTCACTTGAACCTGGACCGAAGAACTGGTTTTCTCAAAGGCTATGCACTTGTTGAATATGAAACCTACAAGCAGGCTGCAGTAAGTGGTTTATCATTACATTACCTTTACACATTACATCATTACTTGTAACCTAACCCTATACTATCTGTTTCAAATAAGGCCTTGTTAAAAGAAAAATATTTTGTACTGACGCCAAACACGACCTTGACGCTGCAATGGTTCGAAATAACTAAAGAAAAGACGCGGCGCAAAGCGTTTGAATGCTGCGTACGGCGTCCATACGCCAGCGTCAGGGTTTGAAAGAGACCACAACAGTACATTTCTATAGGAGGTAGGACACGACGGTATCTCCCGTCCGAAATGAGCTGTCCGAGTAGGGTAGTACCTCCGCCCTACAGAACACCGCGGCCATAATAACCATCGAGTTGTTTTCCAACGGTAAGGTACCACCGGTAGGGTAACCAGAGCTCACTGTACCCCTCCTCCTCCCATCCCTTCCTAGCCTCCCCACCCATTCCCAGCCCTCCCCCCTTCCCTTCAGGGTAGGCAGCGCGTGTGTGACACCCTTAGTGTTGCACACGTTCATAGGCCATCCGCCCTACAGAACACCGCGGCCATAATAACCATCGAGTTGTGTTCCACCGGTAAGGTACCACCGGTAGGGTAGCCAGAGCTCACTGTACCCCTCCTCCTCCCATCCCTTCCTAGCCTTCCCACCCCTTCCCAGCCCTCCCCCCTTCCCTTCAGGGTAGGCAGCGCGTACGTGACACCCTTAGTGTTGCACACGTTCATAGGCCACAGTGACCGCTTCCCATCAGGTGGGCCGTGTGCTTGTCTGCCACCTAAGTAGTATAAAAAAAAAGTAAGCATTGAGACACGGCGGCACGCTGTACGCGGCCGACGGCAATTACAGGAGACCACAGCCTAAATATCACAATCTTAAAATTACCTTACTTTTCAGAGCGCTCGCGAATCCCTGGACGGTGCCGACATCCTCGGGCAGAACATCTCCGTCGACTGGTGCTTCGTGAAAGGGCCCACCAAGGGTCACAAGAAAAGACGATAGAATATAAATATAATGTTTTAATTTGTAATTTATTTATTGTTTTATTTCAACATATTCCTATTCTTCCTCCCACCAGAGGCAACCGGGTCGGTTGCAGAGTCAGTGGTTTCAACTTTGAAAAAGCGTGATTATATGGATGTATTAATAAAACACTGAATGCAAAATACGATAAACCATTTAATAAAACATTCACTTCATATGAATCATGTGCGCAAGCGACCAGTTACTGGAGATCTCCGCCACATCGTCGATCTTCACTCCGCTGGAGGTCACCACGCCTAGCTGGTAACGCCAGAACGAACGCGCGTCTCGGTAGTACAGCACTTCCATGCATTTGCGGACTAGGGCCCTGGGAGATAGGAAACATTATTTGAATCTTGTTACGAACTATCATCACAAAGGCGTGAAAAAGCATTTTTTTTATACCACTTAGGTGGCAGACAAGCACACGGCCCACCTGATGGGAAGCGGTCACCGTGGCCTAGGGACGCGTGCAACACCAGGGGTATCACACTCGCGCTGCCGACCCCGCAAAAACCTAATGCCCTTCTTCAAGAACCCCATATTGTAGTCGCTAGGGAAAACCACGGATTTGATGAGACCATCTAGCTGAGAGCCAACATTGTTGCATTATCAGTGTGTGTTATATGTTTTCGTACATTAAAGATAAGCTATCTGCCAGTGGAAGTCCTGTCAAAATATGTCCAACCATTCCAGAGATTAACCGGAACAGAAACACAAAAAATCTAATTCATTTAAATGCACTTTGTAAAAAGCGCTTATTTTAATATTATAAGCAGACTCCCATTGTAAAGGCTGTTCCACTTGCCCCTATCAATAAATTTCCCCTGGTAGGCAAGAGTGGAATATTATTCCATCTATTTCTACTGGTTTTGCATAGATGTGTAGTGTAGTAGAGTTTAGGTACTCACTTAGCACTGTCCTCATCTAAGGTCCCTTTAGCAGTTGCCTCTCGCAGCAAAGGAGTTGCCATGTGCCCACCGAGGCCGGTCGAGATGCAGGCGTCTTCGTAGGCTGTACCGAGCTTGTCTACTGCACCGAGGAAAGGTTCACCGTCCTATATTAAAAAATAATAATTCTTATAAAAAATCTACTTCAACCAACCAAAATGAAATGGGACTACATGGGAAGCCACAGCTTTCAAATAAAAAAAATTCAGTTTACGTGGTCGAAAGTTCTGAGGGAACAAATATAAAAATATACAGTTGAAATGAGAACCCCTTTCTTTTTTTTACGTCAGTTTAAAAGCATTGCTGTTGAAAGTTGAAAGACATACTTCACAGTTGAATATCCAGGAGGGATCTAGATCTACGTCATAGTAGTCAAATCTACTTTTAATGTGTTTCTATACCTGAATACCAGCTACGACATAGTTGCTCCACAAGGGGTCCATCTTGCAGCGCTTGTTGTACAGCACGCGGGTCAGCCAGCAGTGCAGAGATCGGGGCTTGAGGTGCAGACCGTCACCAATGCATTGTTCATCAATACTAAAGGAAATAAGGTGAAGAAGTTATAAGTAAAAGTTGTTCTTAAAATGGCAAGAACGGACACCCAATTCAGTAACTCTAGTAGTACTAGTAGTAGTCTCAATTGGAAATAAATAACTTTGTTATTTGGTATGATCTTTTAAAATAAAATCTACCTATGCTTTCGTGAGGTTATCAGACCTACTCGTAGATGGATTAATTTTCAATTAGATTTTTAAAATTTATAAATCTAATATCTATTGTATTTTGGTAAGTTTTGCATTCACATGTTTTAAAAACGTAATTTTCCTAAATTAGGCCTCAGGTGATTCAGACTAGTTCTTCTGAAATACTTCCAATTGCAATCAAACATTATTATAATAGATTTTTAGTCTGAACAAGACTTAGTCAAATATGTTCAGTAGTTTTCGTGGCCATCTTGAAGAAACAGACAAAACAAAAATTATCAAAATTGTTCATATAATCAAAAAATCGTTTTTTTTTTAATCTCCAATGTAAATCTAAGTACATTACAATTTAATAATTGTTTAGATACATCTTATGACCAATTTATCAGATCTAATTAAATCAGCAATTTTGCCTAATCATCTGAGTTCATAAATACTTACATTTTCTGATCAATAATGTCTTTCAAATACTGATAATCGGCATAATCGCCACCTGAGCCCAATAAGATCAGATCGTTGACTTTGGTTACACGAGGGCAGTCGCGGAACCTAGCTAGTGAGCCGTAGGATCCAAGAGTGTCGGCAGCGATGACACAACCCTTGTCGAACTTGACTCCGATAACTGTAGTAGTTGTGGTGATAGGTTGGGCAGAGCTGAAATAATATTTATTGTTCTATTATTATTATAACTTGAATTACTGGTTGGTCCAGTACTCGTATTTTGTATTAACAAAGCATTATTCTCCAAAAGACGCATCGATAGCCGGAAAGTTGATCGAAACGCAACGATTGCGATTAATCTATTCCCCAAAGTGACAAAGAATTAAGGGGTACATCGGTCTGTATTTAGATTATTTTGCAATACTTACTGTGCTCTGAATTCTTGTACGGGGTGGCTGTTGGGGCTAGGGCCAAACATCGAAGAACCAGGGAAGTTATAGAATGCTCCTGGTGCAGGACCATTTTGCCAAAAAGGTGCTGGATTCATCATATCACCCATAAACGCCATAATTGTTAATTTTATTTATAAACACTAAATGTAAATGAAAAATTTTAGTCTTCACACGATGACAAGCGGCAACGAATTTGACGGAAAATGACAAACAGTTTTTGGTTACGTGCCATTACAAGTATAAATGTTTATCTATGTAAATTACTTTGTTCTTCTGTCAGTACAATAATTACGTTAATTTAGCTTCATTTTTTATTGGTTGATTAATGTTTAAGTTTCTATATCAATAATGTGTTTGAAGATTAGTAAATAATTATTAATATGATGCAAATGTAACTACTTGAAAAGGAACGAACTATTCGTTCAGAAATAAGCGAAGCAATTACAAGTATTAATAACTTTATGCTAGTTTTTACCGTGAATTTGAATGTTGATGCATTTGTTAGATTCAAATAATTCATGAATCTATATGGACCTTATAATACTAGTGGCTGAATTACATTAAATACCTACAATAAAATCAAATCAAATTTAAAATAAAACGACATTAACTATTTGTAACTACCTTCACTCTGATCAATTTGTTTGTTTGACGCTTGATGTTTTTGAACGAGTCTTTTGCTTGTAATGTGTTGCTAAATTCACGTTCTTTCAATTTCCTCTCAAAAATTGACACAACAAAATGTCTAAAAGAGGTTCGTGAAAATATTAAATATCCGTTTTAATCATGTTATTGCGTGTTAAAATTGATTAGGGAATATTTGTGAAACCTAACCAGTATTACTTTAGAGCGATACCTGTGTTTATTTTCAGTAATCACTTGATATTTCGTGAGTAGCAGTGTTGTGATGAAGATGTTTGAAGTGTGGTTTTTCTGTTTTAAGGACGTGGTGGTTCAGCGGGAGCGAAGTTCCGCATCTCATTGGGTCTCCCAGTAGGAGCCGTCATCAATTGCGCAGACAACACAGGTAAATATAGTCACATTTTGTTATAAAATACTAACATAACCTCTTACACGTTTGATTGAACACTGGTGATGATATCTATCGGAGACACATTCGCTGTCTTGATAAACCATGATTTCTTCCTTGGCTGTGTCTGAAGTTGTTCAATCTTCCGTTTATAGCAAGTGTCATGTGATAAAAAAGATTTAATAACCTGTAAAATGGGACTTGCGCGTTACAATCAAAGGGCTTAGCGTCATCGCATTCATCTCTATTAGTTCAACAGGTTATCTATATCTATTTTATCCGCTGAATTCTATGTGGAATCAATTAGTATTCTTTCAAAGGATTAGTACATTTCAAGATATTTGTTTTTTACTTTCAACCTTCATAATAATAACTTCCAGTTACTAATACTAACTTAACATTGGGTTTATTAGTTATTAAATAAATTCTGAACACCTCAAGTCCAGTAAAAGAGAGATCAGGTGGGCCGTGTGCTTGTCTGCCACCAAACTAGAATAAATAAAAGATGCAATAGTGGTGATGTATTTTATTTGGGCGCCTAAAATGTAACTAATAATAAATATTATGAGACATTAGTTTTATAAAATGAGTTAGGTTCATGGTTAAATTCATGAACTATTTCCCCTTTTTGGCTGTAAACCATATTTAATAGACTTTATAATATAAAACTACAATAATAATAATACTGTTGTTTCCAGGGGCCAAAAACCTCTATGTGATCGCAGTCCAGGGAATCAAGGGTCGCCTGAACAGGCTTCCCGCTGCTGGATCTGGAGACATGATCGTAGCTACTGTCAAGAAAGGCAAACCTGAACTAAGAAAAAAGGTGATGTATAGTGTTTTAATGCCTTTAGACAGGGTAATAATATTATAGAATTTGCTACAAATTATCCTTTTTTACCCAACTGTGCAACGCAAAGGAGTGGTAATGTTTTTGTTGCACATTTGGGATGGATAAAGTTTTGTTTTTGGATCGTAACTTTTTGCATGCGTGGAATACAACCCTCATTTGTGGCCATATTTCACAAATGAATGAAACATTGAAGCTAACACCAGTAGCAAACTTCTTAAACACTCCTGAAGTCTACTCATCATAGTGCGACTCGACATTAGGTATCTAGCACTAACTTCTTCAACCTAGTGTTAATCCCAATCGCATTCAAAGCTTCCACCTCGGAGTCTGGGGTCTGCTTTACCAGTCTTAACTGTGGAATTGGCTGGAGCTCGATATTTTCCGTGAAGCGACTGCCATCTGACCTTCGCAACCCAATGGTGACATTAGGCGATATCGAAGCATTGCAGCTAGACAGACTAACAGCACTAACATTAGCACTAACATGTGTAGTTTGCAATGATGATACGCCAATAGGTTTCGCAATTAATATTTCATACCTGAATCCATGAATTGGAAAACTGTTTGTGTCGATTACCTTGGCTGACTGAGCAAACTCACTGTAATAAACTAGCCTCATCTTCCAGAAAGGAAGAGAAAAGCCCGCCGGTTTTGAGTGCTTCTAACTGCTGGTTTCTAGTGCTTCTAACAACTGGTTTTGAGCGCTTCTAACCGTCGATTTCGGATGCTTCTGTCTACAATTTTTTGACCTGAAACTTTATTAACGGTTTTATTTTTCCACAGGTAATGCCGGCAGTGGTTATCAGACAACGAAAACCGTTCAGGAGGCGGGACGGGGTGTTTATATACTTCGAGGACAACGCAGGTGTGATAGTGAACAACAAGGGCGAGATGAAAGGATCAGCTATCACAGGGCCTGTTGCCAAGGAGTGTGCGGATCTCTGGCCCCGTATCGCGTCGAACGCTAGCTCTATTGCCTGAGGAGATAATATACGGTTAAGATAATCGATGTGTTTTATTTCACTGTATAATCAATCCTACATAATCCCTATTCCTGACTTGACTATGTAGGCAGTTAACAGCTTGGTAGCGTTTATAATTCTATACAAAATAATAAAATCAGTTTTTGAATCGTTGCGTATGAGTGTAATGTATGTGTATGTGCGTTACATATAATAAAAAAAAGCAAAAGGTATGTATTAAAAAAATTCTGTCTTTGCAGTTTGAAAGAGGTAGGAAATCTGGGCAACGGCTGGGCCGATTTGGGCGGGGTTTTCGCTGGCAGATAGGTAATTTTATAACGCGTAACATAGGCTGCTTGAATTTTGGAAAATATATATAACCCTAAAAAATTTAAATCCACGCGGGTACAGCAGCATTTTAGAGCCGAGGCTATAAAGATCTTATCTGTATAGTGCTCTAAAAAACTGACAGTTTGATGTATGATGGAGATGGGGTGGAACGGAAGTAAGCTAGATCTTAGCTGGACTCGTAATTCTTGTTCCTGATGCTGTGCAATATGAAGAGTCTAAATAAACCTGTATATATTTTTTTTGAGTAAGTAGTAATACAAATATATAGTTATAACATTGTTTACAAAGTACCTACCTACAATGACCCACAATTAAATAGTCTCCGTAAAAAAATCCACGAGTTCAGTTATTTTTTAAAATTTGTAATAGCGCCATCTAGAGCTAATATTAAGAAACTTCACGCATGTGGCTGTTGCAACACTTTGTAAATGATTTAGCAAACATGACATAGATGTCGCTGTAATCGAATATTTTGTTAAATTATCACTATTTTGTAAAATACTTAACTTTTTGTGAAGAAAATTATACTATTTTTATTTGTAAAATAATTAATAACCCTTATCAACAAGTATGTGTATAGATATTACAGAAATATTTGTTAATAAGTTTAGAATTCAAGAAAATACTAACTCGCGCTAGTGAAGTTTTAACAAAAAGTAAGTATATATACAAATTTTAGGCTCTAACTAGTGTACTTGCTTCGGCAGTACATATACTAAAATTGGAACGATACAGAGAAGATTAGCATGGCCCCTGCGCAAGGATGACACGCAAAATCGTGAAGCGTTCCACATTTTTTTGGGAACTTTACTCCGATATTGTAAACAAAATACCTACCTACACAATTATTTTATGTAAGTACATACATTAGGCAATTATTTCTATTCCTTTATTCATTATTCCATTTTGTTGCAAGTATAATTATAAAGGATCGTCCTTTGATCATTTGAGGTATTTGGGTAGGTAGATTCAGTTTTAATTAAAATCATAGATAAGATATTTAGATAAGTAAGTTATTTTGTTTTTTTAAATTTACGTGAAATGATAGCGCACGAAAACGAAGAACTTGACGCATGCGTATTTCACGATGTGATGGCATGAGGGTCTCATTGTTTAATCAACAGGATAGGATTAAATCAATGAGGCGATACCGTCAGCTTCAAAAGTTGTTGAACATTTGTAAATTTACAAATAATGATCTTCATATACTTACACAACTACACAGCCTCCTCTTGACAAGTTTTTACAGTAGCCGCTTATAAATCTCATTATTCAAACTCAATTCAAATGCAAATAATTGTTAACATGAATTGCTAAGGGTGCGTTTTCATTAAAGCGAAGCGGAGCGACGACGTGTAAGACCAATGATGATAGTGTAAACGATTTCTATGGTTTTAATACTAACAAACCAATATATTGTTAGCTACTTTGAGTAAGTTTTAAATAGTGCTTTGATGAGTAGGTACTTGAAGCTAATAACAGAGGGTGCTGGCCGGAACCTCCACGCGGTGCACGCGGGCAACGGAAGCGAGCAGCACCACTCGCCACGGGAGACGCTGCCTGCTGCAAAAAGAAAAAAAAAAAGGCTAATATCGCTCCGCTCATCTCCGCTTAACGGCATAGCACCTTAATATTGTGTACAAAACGATAACCTCCAATTTAGAAACGGAAGACAAGTATTTAGGCTATTGTATTCTAAACAGCTTTACCACATACCAAGGTGTTGACGGGTTCGATAGCTTTTGATTAAAGTTATTGTAAGTAATAGAATTGCCTACGCTTTTGAGCCTAGCGCGACGTCTGAATTATCAATTTCCAAGATTTTTTTATTGGACACGTCAACATGACTTCACCTCGCCTGATGGTAAGCTAAAGTCATCACTACATACTACAGTGCAACAGCCACCAAAGTTCGTCATGCGTGACGGTCTATAGGACTATAGGAGGAAGGAAACACATGCGCTGGTAAAGAATTCCAAGTCTTTATGGTGCGGCAAATAAAAGAGGCATCAAACCGCTTGGTTCTTGGTGAAATTGATTACACTGTGTGAGGGTGATACCTGAGCCTTCCAATTTACAAGAATTGTTTATCTGGCATTTTTTGAGAGCGTCTTCCATCTTACCACTACTTTTAGGACTGCACCTCAGCTTACCATCAGGCGGGGTGCAGTCAATCCGGTGGACTAAATATAAAAAAAATTGAATCGAATTTAAAACAACAACTTCCTGATATTTAAGTGACAAATCGTCTTGGATTCCAAAAAAAAACTCAAAGGGTCTTGCAGTACACTGTACTTATAATGAGGCGACTCACGGCGACTGCCCTTGACATTCGTACAAGATATGCATATAGGTATATATGATAACAAATACATTGCAATACTTACAACTTGTAGTGTATGTGGAGTACGGACCGGTTTAATTACGGGGATGCGGATGGCAGTGTAGGTGAGATGGTGCAAGGCAATTAATGTTTTTAACACGGAATAAAAATTGTGTAAAGTAAGTTGAAAATATTCAGATGTAATGGACAAAGTGTATTTACGCTCAGTTAAAACCTGGACAGTAACTTTTTTAAATCTTGGTTTTTGTCCAAATAGAATATGCCAACTCCATTATGCCTTTTAATATAACTTATTCGAAGGATTCTGTGCTGTCAGTAGGAAGACCAAAGTCTCTTGCGTTGTCAGCAGAAAAACTCTCTTAACCCCCAATCCCTAAACCCCCAATCCCTAAATCCCCAATCTGTAAACCCCCAATCCCTAAACCCCCCCCATTCCTTCCAAACTCTCCTCCAGGGTCAGCAGCGCGAGTGTGACGCCCCTGGTGTTGCACACGTCAATAGGCCACGGTGACCACTTCCCATCAGATGGGCCGTTTTTTTATAGATGTATAATAGGACACATCACTTTGACTTCACCTCGCCTGATGGTAAGCTGACGGTGAAGTCTCAGGAAAGAGGGTCACCATTACATACACGTACCATGTTAACAATGGTGGCACTCAGCTTGACTGCCACTAAGTGATATAAAAAAGCAACTGAATACTCAAGATGAGGTGGATCACTACTGAACCATTATATATTATACTTATAGCTAAACGACATACTTGCCTTCTTAGCCACTTTCGCTTTTGGTCTTTAAAGATGGTTTGAATGGCACTGAATGAGACCTACATTTTATCTGTTTAAATTTAGTTCGTTCAGCATCTGGACTTTAATTTACGGAACGACTACGAAAACGATAAAGAATCTTCTACATGATTTTTGATCATCCAGGACGGGACTTGAACCCGTGACCAGTCCCTCACAGGGGGAATGCTCTGACTAACTGAGCTACCTGGTCCCATTCTAGCTGTTCGAATTTTTTCACGGCTTAGGGCGCCATCTACCGTAATTTATTCGAACTACAGAAACATGAACAACAATATTGCAATTGTTTTTAATTAAACATTATTTTTAATTGATTTTCTGATCGGAAAAAATGATCATCCAGGACGGGACTTGAACCCGTGACCAGTCCTTTACAGGGGGAATGCTCTGACTAACTGAGCTACCTGAACCCATTCTAGATGTTCGAAATTTTCCGATATATTCTACGGCTTAGGGCGCCGCGCCGGTTCACGTCACGGTTCAAGTCCCGTCCTGGATGATCATTTTTTCCGATCAGAAAATCATTGGAAATATTATACGTAAACGGGACTTAACGCGATACACGTTAAAGGTATATAGGTACATACCTTTGGATGCCTGAAGTTTCGACCAGGTTACACCGGTTAAGTTATGGAACGCGAAAGTTTAAAAGTTAATATCATTGGAAATAGTTAGCATGCAATTGCTTTAAAATTCCATTGAATCTGCTACATACCGAAACCTGCAAACATTACACACCATTTTAGGGCAGTCAGTCGTGTAAAGAATTTTATAACTCAATTTGATAGACAAGCGATAATTCTCTAATTAAGTAGTCCAGCAAAAAAAAATCTGGGATGTATGCAACACTGTCTGACTAAGTAGAAAGACTTATACTTAACAGCACTTGTCAGTCATAAATCGATTCTAATTGTTTTTTTTTCTATCTATAGGTAGTAGGTATTATAAGTTGTAAATTAACTGTGTCTGTACATTGGAGATATTTAAAAAATATATGTACTTGGGTTTTGTTATACTTATGAAAGATTCTGTACACAATTTTTTTTATCTCTCGTCTGTTTGTGTGCGATGGACGAAAAAACTACTGAACGAAATTTTTTGCGATTTTTTTAAAGTCTTGGTCATACTGAAAATCTTACATATATTTTTGATCACAATCGGTTGAGTAGTATCGGACATAGGTATGGTCAGAAAACCCGAAAACCGACGTCCACGCGGGCGGAGCGGCGGGCATAGGCTAGTTAATAATATAATTACTATGTTGCTTCATTAAACGAATGATTGCATGTTACATGTATGCATCCAGTTTCAGGCTTGTTTTAGCAATTCAAGTAATAATTTAATGTCACTCAAATGTGACTCAGTGTTCTCATTCCCATTAGCCGGTGACCGAGCGGATGATCAACCCTTTATGATCCATTTCATCCATTCCCCCTGGTCCTCTACTCACCCTTTTAGGAAGAGTGTGGAATGTCCGAATGTCCCACAGTGATACATTGAATCTATCTCTTCCCTTTGGAAGGGCACGATTCCAACTTTCAACCAGTAAAATGTCCGAAATTTATGGGATCCAAAATGAGGTCATCTGACAAAGAACTAAAGTTACCGACATAGCTCGCAGAATAAGCAAGCTGAAGTGGCAATGGGCTGGTCACATCTGCCGAAGGACTGATGGCCGATGGAGCAAGCGAGTCCTAGAGTGGAGACTGTGAATCGGCAAACAGAAAGTAGGACGTCCCCCAACACGATGGACGGACGATCTGAAAAAGGTGGCTGGGATAGATTCGATGCGCAAGGCCGAGGATCAAAATTTGGAAGATTTACCAGCACAAGTGTTTCCCACACGTGCGCTGGTAAATCTACAGTCCCGGGTCCTTTAAGCTGTGCGTGAAAAAGCATTTGATGAGGCCATCAAGCTGAGGGCCATGAAGGCCATCGTTTTAGTATATCGGTGTATGTAATTAGTGACCCCCGTTCCTGAGATTTTACCTTTAGCGTACCATCAGGCGAGGTGAAGTCATATTGTCGTGATCTATATAAAAAAAACTTCCTCTTCCGCTCGTCCGTTTCTTTGTCAACTTTATTTACCAACAAAACAGTATTTCTTCCTCAAAATTACCGCAATAAAAAAAAACTAGTCAGGAATAAAATCATAATAAAAATACCTACTCGGCCTCCAAGTTCGTATCGTAACTAGTTAGCGTAATTAGGATAAGTGCGTAATTTGAATAATTAAATAATTTATTGACCACCGGCAGCTCATTGATAATGTTATTTACTGCGACTACACGCTATTTAAGATTAAAATGTGTCATAATTACAGGGTCTCTATATGAAAATGTACAACACTAACCTGTACTAAAAGTTGCGCCCACGCATATTCAATTTTAGTGTTACGTCAAGGGCAATTAAGTGGCTCTAATACGGAATACAGTCTTCCTCATCATCTTAGCGCGGTTCCCGGTTGCATTTTTTTACATCAAAAAAAAGGGGGTTGAAGTGGGATTGGGAAGATGAGGGGGGATTGAGAGCTCTGGCTACTCTCTTACCGCTGGGAACACAACACGATGGTTATTATGGCCGCGGTGTTCTGTAGAGCGGAGGTACTACCCCAGTCGGACTGCGCAGTTCGGGCGGGAGATACCGTCGTGTCCTACCTCCTTCGTCGTGTCCTGTTTTTTGGGTCACTCTACACCCCGGCGTTTAA
Source organism: Lithosia quadra (assembly GCA_963576445.1). Lineage (NCBI taxonomy): Eukaryota > Metazoa > Arthropoda > Insecta > Lepidoptera > Erebidae > Lithosia > Lithosia quadra. Next base: position 3,365,323 of record OY754901.1, on the reverse strand, counting down.
AGACCCGCAGTTGAAGTCTTAGTAGAAAAGAAGCACGGAGCTCTATATAGAGTACTTTACAGGTGTGGTTTAGACAGGCCCATGGACTAACAGATATCCCTTTTTTATTACCTATAGAGGTAATACCCGGTAAAGGCTGACCTTTTTTTTTTTTTTTTTTTTTTATACCACTTAGGTGGCAGATAAGCACACGGCCCACCTGATGGGAAGCGGTCACCGTGGCCTAGGGACGCGTGCAACACCAGGGGCATCACACTCGCGCTGCCGACCCCGCAAAAACCTTCTAATGCCCTTCTTGAAGGACCCCATATTGTAGTCGCTAGGGAAAACCACGGCAGGGAGATCATTCCACAGCCTAAGCGTGCGCGGAATAAAATTTCTTTCAAACCTTACAGTGCGCACTGCAGGCGGATGCAATGTGTGAGGATGAATTCCCTGCCTGTGGCGAGCGGTGCGATGATAAAAAGTGGCCGTGGGCATCATGTCGAACAATTCATCTGAACACATACCATTATATAGGCGGTAGAAGACGCACAGTGAGGCGAAATCTCTCCTCAGGCTAAGCGGCTCCACACCGCCTAAAAGTATGGGATTGTCGACTATCCGCAGCGCACGTCTTTGTACCGACTCGAAGGGGTCAAGCTGGTATGCAGGTGCCCCGGCAAAAAGGTGACAGCAGTACTCCATGTGGGGCCGGACTTGTGACTTATAAAGAATGAGTCTTTGCCCCGCAGTGAAGTACTGCTTCGCCCTGTTGAGCACTCCAAGTTTCTTAGATGCCAACTTGACCTTGTCTTCGAGGTGATTACGGTACTGGACGTCACTGGAGATATCGACACCAAGGATCCCTATACTCGAGGAGATGGTGAGTGGTGTGTTCAGGAATTGTGGCGCTACAATGAATGGGGTTTTCTTAGCGGTGAATGCACAAACTTGTGTCTTAGTGGGGTTGAATTGGACTAGGTTTAGTCTTCCCCAATCGGACACTCCTGTGAGAGTAGTCTCGATTTCAGACACAAGTTGTTCGCGACTTTCCTCCACTGCGGACCGAGGGAGGTTAGCCCGGCCCGTGTAAAATGCATCCCCGGTACTGTCATCTGCATAGCAATGAACGGAGTCAGCAGACAGCATGTCATTGATATGCAGCAGGAACAGGGTCGGGGATAGCACGGAGCCTTGTGGAACGCCAGCATTTATGTCCATGCGGTCCGAGCAGCTGCCGTCAACAACGGCTTGAATGCTTCTGTTGGACAGAAAGCTGGCAATCCATTCGCAAAGTCCCTCGGGCAGTCCATAGGACGGCAACTTCGCCAGAAGACCTCTGTGCCAGACCCGGTCGAAGGCCTTCGCTATGTCCAGGCTGACCGCCAGTGCCTCACCCCCACTCTCGATGGCTTGCGCCCATCGGTGTGTGAGATACACAAGAAGGTCACCGGTTGAGCGACTGTGGCGGAAGCCGTACTGCCGGTCGCTCAATAAATCGTTTCCTTCTAGGTATCTCAGGAGCTGTGCGTTAATAACACGCTCCATTACCTTCGAGAGGAGGGAGGTGATAGCGATAGGCCTGTAATTGGACGGGTCTGTCCTGTCGCCTTTCTTAGGCACAGGGTGCACGAAAGCGGTCTTCCACGAAGCTGGGACTTGTCTCGTGGAGTAGGAAAGTGCGAAAAGACGTGTAAGCACAGGGCACAACTCTGGGGCACACTGTTTAAGCACCATTGCCGATATGCCATCAGGCCCACTCGACTTGTGAACGTCTAGGGATTTGAGCTCCCGCCGGACCACCCGTTGTGTGATTTTTATTTCTGGTAAAGAAACACCACACCAGGGTATAGTGGGTGGTACGGCATTCCCGTCGTTCATTGTCGAGTTTGACGCAAAGAGGTTTCCTAAAAGATCGGCCTTCTCCTTAGCGCCATGGGCCAGACTGCCGTCGGGTTTAAGCAGCGGCGGCAAACAAGGCCGACAGAAATTTCCCTCGGCAGCTTTGGCGAGCGACCAAAATGCACGGGTACCCGACGGGTATCGCGCCAGTCGTTCACCAATTCTGCCGATGAAATCAAATTTGGCCCTAGCCGTTGCTCTTTTACTGGACCTCGAGGCGGCATTCAATTTCCGCTTCACTTCAGCGATATTTGGATCCTTGTTCGCAAGAGCCGTGGTCCAAGCCTTATAAGCAGATTGCTTGTTAAGACTAGCCTCTCTGCAAGACCGATTAAACCACGGTCGCTTACTAGCCCCCGTAGCGATCCAGCGGTTAGGAATGAAGCATTCCATACCCGCTAGAATCGCCTCAGTAACTGCTGTTGCACAGGAGCTAGGATCTTCTGAAGTGAATCAGAGCCGTCTCCACGGGTACGAAGCGAAGTATTCTCGCAATCCATCCCAGTCCGCTGACCTATAGTGCCAAACATGCCGCCATTTAACTGGCCGAGGTGGTTCTGGCCGAGCGAGAGGCACTTGCGTCCGGATGAAGCAGTGGTCTGAAGTACCTAGAGGTGCTTCCACAGTTATGGAGTATTCATCCGGGCGCGTAGTCAGCAGAAGATCCAGTAGAGAGCTTTTATGGGACTCGACATCTGGTATTCTAGTGATAGAATGAACCACTTGCGAGAGCCCATAGGTCAAGGCAAATTTATGAGCAGCCCTTCCCGCAAAATCAGTGACCGAGGACCCCAGCCACTCAATGTGATGAGCGTTGAAGTCCCCTAAGAACACTAAGTCCGCGGTGGGGTACTGCTCAATTGCCTTGTCCGCCGATCGCTGCAGGTGGTCAAACAGTTGAGTCGTGCCCAAGTCACCGCTATGAGACCTGTAGAGGCACGCATAGATACGGGTGTGGCCACCGTAATCCACACATACCCACAAAGTGGACAGGTCCCTGTATTCCAGGCCATTAAGACGGCGACAACAAACATCATCCCGGACGTACAAGCATACCCCGGCACGACTCAAAAAATTATGTTCGAGTTTGTACCCGGGGTACAGTAAGTAGGCTGTATCGGCAGGGGATGATATTTGTGTCTCCGTCAGGAAAAACAAGGTCGGCTTCGCGGTTTCTAAGTGGTAATGGACCGCATTAAGATTAGCATGTAGTCCCCTGATGTTGCATAAGTCCACTTGCAGTGTGGATGAGGATGCCGCTGTCACAACAGTTTTTCTTTTTCTTTTAATGGCCATTTTCGAAGGGTGGGTGGTATGTGGAAGGTTAAGAGAGTCTCTGTGCTGACAACGCAGGAGACAAATCAAGACTTCATGCCACCACCGACAAGTATGGGTTATGTGACCGGCTGGTGCGGCGGGCGGAAGGGCCCCCGGTCCCCCCCTGGATACTGTAATCGGGTCCACTCCGGTCTCCTCCTCCGGCACGACTACAGCACCAGGGACTTTGCACAGACCGCTGGTTCAGCCTCCTGGGGCGGAGATTAAGTATTCCCCAGGTTCGGGAACCGTACGAGCCTGCGGGCGGCCAGCGGATAACCGTTTCACCGGGTCTCCCTGACCGCCACACCAACATTTCACGCCCACACAAGTCAGTGATGATAACCCAAGCCTACGGTCTCCCCGTTGGCAGCACAGAATCCCTCCAGTGAGCTCTGGCTACCCTACTTACCGCCGGGAACACAACACGAAGGTTATTATGGCCGTGGTCTTCTGTAGGGCGGAGGTACTTCCCCAGTCGGACAGCTCATTTCGGACGGGCGATACCGTCGTGTCCTACCTCCTATCAAACACCTAGGCGTACATATTCTAATCAGATCCAGGACGTTTTGGAGAAAGGCCAAGTCAAGAGTACCCGGAACCGGCGTGCGTGTATGAAAACAATTATGAAAGTTGAAGAAGCGAAAGGAGTATGCCAAGATCGTAGCAAGTAGAAAGATGTTGTCTCTGCCTACCCCATGGGAAAAAGGCGTGATTTGTATGTAAGTATGTATGTAGAGGTAATATCGTATTTTTATACAGGACCTTACAAGTTCATCAGCATAACACGAATTCCAGTGGTGATTACCATGCAACCTTTCTCCTTTCAATGCAAGCCTCTCAATAATGTGGCTCGTTTAGACAAGAAGTCAGCATCTACGACTGATATCGCCCATTTAAATGAAATTTATTGTACCGGTTTTGAGGTTGTTGGACAGTACGAGCTAACAAGCTATACTATTGTGGATGTTTGGGATAGATCGTAAAATGGCTAAAATTTTCAGGATCTCCAAGTACAGCGAGGTCACCTGCGTTATGGCCGGTGGCCAAAGTCTTCCAGGGTCACTGGGGAGTTCCTTCTTAGGGTATACTCGGGGTACCCGATGAAAGACTTAGGTAGGTGGAACACCGTGTTAGTCGGTAACATAACCGCTTGGTGAGGCGGTACCCGTAGGGGTTTCCACACGTAAAAAAAAGTAGGTATGGATTTGTAAGAGTTAATATAGTTAAAAATAACAGGTCTATTATTATTAAATTGTACAGTAGCTATGTCTGTATATTGAAAATGAACGATTCTGAATACGAAGATTTTTTTTTTGGAATTCTTGTCTGTTTGTTGTTGAATGTTGTCGGAATGGTAATTAATAGCCAATTATTGTTCTCAACTTGCGGGAGAGCACGGCTATTTACACGCCTTATAAAATATATCTCATAGCATCTTAGCTATTGTTGGTCAACTTACTTATAGGAACGCAATAAAATAAACATTTTGTGCGGACTGCCAATATCGCCGGCAAGGCACCCGTACTCCGACACTCTTTTTGTTCGATCGACTTATTACGAAGGTTAATGTCTCTTTATTGTTTGTTTACAACCAAATCCTGTTGCCTTAAATATAAAGAAAGAGATGTCCAAACATTTTATGGGCAATATTATGCTTCGCCAGGTATGGCATTCCTGAGACAACGGTCAACATGGGAGACACAAGCCTACAACATCAACAATATTGTAACCAATAGTGAAGAATAATAAACCCCAACCTGTGAGAATCCCAAGAAATCTGATAATAAATATAAATATAAATAAATATATATTATATTCTACGACATTCTACACAGCGCTCCCTAGTCCCAAAGTAAGCATAGTTTAACTAGCTTGTGTTCTAGAATGCTGATAAACATACTTATATACTTTTTTTTTAAATACATACTTATTATACATAGAAACACCCAGAACAATGCAAATAGACATTTTCATGCATACAAATATTTGCACTGAGCGGGAATCGAACCCGCAACCCCTGCGTAGCAGTCGCATGCACTACCGCCATGCCACAAGGGCCGTCTCGATAAAACTATGAAGGTTTATCAATAGCGGCAGCGTTACTAAAAGTTTAAATCTAAACGGTAGCCCTCAGCTTGCCTTATGCCCTCTACGTTGAAACATGATCCACTGTGTCAGCCTATGTTTTTTTTTATTCATGATAGGCTTACGTTTGACCTCAATCTCACCTGATGGTAAGTGACGGTGTGGTCTACGATGAATCACGCTTGCTTTTTTTTCTCTTATTATTTTTTGTTTCATAAACATAGCGTAAAAGCTTGTTAAGATGCGATATCGCTATAATATATTACCCTTCTACGTGTAGTTGTGTCTTATTAAGACTTCGCTGTCATTCTGTCTGTATGCCCGTTGACTTGTCCGTCAGTCTGTCCGTGTGTATGTTCGTCTGTCTGTCCATCTGTTTGTCTGTCTGTCCGTCTGACTGTATGTGCGTTTATCTTGTCTTACGCCCTCTACGTTGAAACATGATCCACTGTGTTTACCGACGCTCCTCTTATTATTTTTTGATTCATAACCATAGCGTAAAAAGGTCGTTAAGATAGTTTATCTCTATAATATATTAAACCTCTTTCCTGTCAAGTACATACTGATAACAAAAGTTCAATCGATTGTACGAGATTTATTTCGTTCATAAATAAAATAATTAAGGTATTATCCATGAACTTAAATAAAATGGACGGAACGATTTGAAAAACTCCTGACACTAGAGTTGACTCACTTACCTACTCATACCAAAAGAAAGAAAGAAAACATTTTTTATTCTGTACATTTAAATACAAGTACAAAATGGCAGGCACCACTTACAGAAGGGAAGAAAAAAAAAGGGACAATATACATGGCTCCTTAAATATTTTTATAATTTACCCCATGCCCGTGCAGGCACCTACCTACACTAAAACCGTGGACCCATCTGCACAGAATAAAGGTCGCCTCTCAGCATTATGCTGCCCGCTTGACGGTACAAACGGACAGCGCTGGTTTTCAGAGGCGGCCACTCCGCGATAGATGCTGCCACAGACCATGATGACTAGTTTAGTTTAACTAACTAGTATATTATATTTTATTATCGTCTTTGCTCATACGTACAAATCGGCACGCATACACTGACTCACACACTAGTCAGCCACAACACGGCACAAGTCATTCTATTCAATCAGTTTAAGTAACGAAAAAGCATGTCATGTGTAGTGAAATTGTATGAAACCCGTTGTGACAGCAAGAAACAATAATCTGGGCCCGTAGACAAGTGTCAGAAGTCTAAATCGCTAAGGGAACGAATAGATTAGGTCCACCAATCACACTCCAGCTCGTGATTCCGCCGCAGCGCGCGTGTCGTACGCCAGCGACGAGCTTGGATGTGATTGGTCGACCTAATCTATTCGTTTCCTTAGCAATCGCTAGCGATTTAGACTTTTGACACTTGACTAAGAATCACATTTCAATTGAATTTGCGTACCTAACAAATTGCATCCCAACATTCATGCACATCATGGTTAGTTCCCATAATTTTGTAGTACAGCCTCTCATGTTGAACTCATCCCGTCCATTGGTTTATAGGTTGATGGTAGAATCAGCTGATAATGACATCAAAGGGAAGTGACAAACACACAAGCGGACGTCATAAAAGCGTAGTATTAGAACATTATGTGAAACTACTTCCTATTTTATCAGTTATTTTAGTTTAACGAGTTTAAATGTCCGCTAGATAGACATACGTACATCTAGGTGGACCCTTGCCATTGGTACGTGGTCCGGAACCTTCACGCAGTGCACTTTAGATGGGGGAAATGGTGCTGGGGTGCGAGGAAAATGCTCTATAATGGGCCACAGAAGACCCTAGACGGCGTGCGGTTTTAGTCGGTAAGAGTCCGACTAAAAACTACGGGGTGGGTATGGGTTAGCCATGAGGATTTCCGCACGGAAAAAGAAATGATGGCAGAGATGGCAGCCCCTCTCACTCCTAGAGGAGATACTGCCGTCTGTGACCAATTTTGGCTGAGTCGGGAATGGCCCTGTTTGATCACTATCTCACCTGATGGTAAGGACGGTGTGGTCGATGATGGAACACGCTTGCCTAGAAGCAACCTGTTCACTGACAGACTCAGGCAGGGCATTCCACTCCTTAGTTGTACGCATAATGAACGTAGGTATTGCTGAAGCGATTCGTGCGTACTGTGCCCTCTGACTAGCAGAGGGTAAAGTAAAGATATGGCAAATTACGGGCAGGTTTTCCAAGTGTAGAAGACGGCGTGTAATTTAGTCGGACATATTCACCCTGTTGCCCGACGGGGGTGTTAAGGGGTAAAAAAAGACCCATTCAACCTCATTATCATAAATCTGTTTCATCAATTTTCTTTCATAATTTTTTTCTTAATAAATGTAGTTTCCTCGTTCTAATTACAATTTAACTCGCACCTCCAAGGAATCATTCCATATCCATGTGTTGTATGAGCAATTGACGTAGGTACACGTTAAATGGTTAATTATAATGTAAATATTGCCCACGCCTCGCGGAGGCACGCGGAAACTCCGCGTAATGAGGACGCGGGATTACTGGGTGTAATGTCATGAGCAGCGACGATATGCGAATATTGGATATGGTATGTTGTAATAACTTGCTGTACGAATAAAAGGAGGAGGTAGGATACGACGGTATCTCCCGCCCGAAATGAGCTGTCCGACTGGAGTAGTACCTCCGCCCTACAGGAGACCGCGGCCATAATAACCTTGAGTTGTGTTCCCGCCGCCGTAGGGTAGCCAGAGCTCACTGTACTCCTCCTCCCCCCACCCCTTCCTAGCCTCCCCACCCGGGTGTGACACCTTTAGTTTTCCACACGTCCATAGGCCACGGTAACCGCTTCCCATCAGGTGGTTCGTGTGCTTGTCTGCAACCTACGTATAAAAAATAAAATAAAAAAAATGAAAAAAATTGTTAAGTATTGCAAAAGCCATTTGGCTCCAATGGCCAATGATTTTACCCGAGTGGGCTTGGTTTTCGCGTTTTTTGACTAACTATATCTCCGGTTCTACTCAATCGATTGTGGTCAAATATGTGTAAGATTTTAAGTCTGACCAAGACCTTAAAAAAAACTGCATCAAAATTCGATCGGTAGTTTTTGTGTTTATCATAAACACACATAAAAACAGACAAGAATTCCGAAAAAAAAAATTTGTCTTCAGTATCGTAACCAAAGTTTTTTAATATCTCCATTGTCCAGACACGGCGACTTTTCAATTTTGTAATAGTATAGTACCTACAGATACCACCAGTTTCGGCAGATAGTATGGTAATTCTGTAACACATGTCGCATCCATCCAATCATCCACTTAAGTACTTCTTACATCTACACCCTAATCAATGTTTTTGTCTGATGCACTTTTGTAATTAGACACTTATTTACGATAAAAAAGAAATAAAATGTCGCATGAATATGGATGGGGTATCCTTGTACAGTTTCAATTGATATATTATTATTCGCGGGCTTATAGCGGATTGCCGCGTATTATGTAAATTAATTCTGTCCAAATAGCTAGTTGTGATTTGCCACTGGCAGTGTTTTTACTTGTCTGTCCAAAAAAGGAGTGTTATGTTTTTAGGGGGGCTGTCGAGCGTTCAAATGTCCGACTACTGAGTCTACGGAGTATAGAAACTGGTGAAATCATTTTAGCGTTATTCCGTTGCATCCGAGACTATAACTTGGAGCCCAAGGTCCGCTTACTCCTTCATCTTCGCCGCGTCATGCCCCAGGCGAGAACCGCGCTGATTTGTACTAGAATGACAGGTGGCCGTCCTCTGGCACCCCTCCCTCCCCTCCTGCGCTTAGGGAACTAGTCCGCCGTTTGCCAAATCTCCCCTTGGCCCTCTGCTAGCAGACAGTAATGACTCCCTGTGAGTGTCACCTCCGTTGCCTGGGTTCCGTGTCCCCACGCACTCCACTCCCTTACACCCAAAAGTAACCTAAAGTTGTAACAAAGTACCTACAAAGTTGCAAATGTAACCTTCTGGTAATCTCAACTTCAACCTCTCGCGGCGGCCACAACAGGTGCGGTTCACCATAAATTTACTTTTTTAATTGACTCTATCAGTTAAAAAAATAAGGGCCATAATCAATAAGCAGGTTTAACAATGCCATTCAGTACTTCTTGTTCAAAAATGGGTCTATAATCAACTCGCAATCAGACCCTTACTTGCATCGCATCTCTTTAGCGAATCAATTTATAACAAGAAAAATATTGACGCTCTTATATTTTCCTATCAAGATAAATTCAACCTTATCATTTTCTATATAAAGTCAAAATTTCTTCAGATAAATTTGTAGTATTTACAAAAAATATAAAGAAAAGAAAAATGGCTTCATAGTCCGAAACTATAGGGTTTAAAATGCCATAAAATATTTAAATAGGTTTAATTGGCCGGCGCAAGATGTCACTTATTAAGAGCGGTGCGGTGCCAAATATGGGTGCGAGGAAAGGGCATTCTTTATTACAGCCACCAGGTTATCAATCAAAGAAAGAATTGATGAGAAAATTATGGGTCTGTGGAAATCTGAGGCAGCATAAGTTTTACAAGACTAGCTTTAAAATGGCTCGCATGGATGTCGCTTTTCGCCACCAAAAGTATTTTTTTTTGTACCTACTTATAACGAACTTTATGGTTTAGTACCGGCTTCATAGCTTCCAACAGTTAAAATAGGTACCTAAGATGTAATTTAAATCAAAAGCACTCAAGAGTATCGATATCAACTTCGACGCAAATCACCCCCAAATAACTTTCTACCCCTTCTTAACCCCATTAGGGGATGAATTTCAATAAAATACGGTCACAGGTCTTCCATTAACTCTGATAAAGAACGTTTATGCAAATCGTGGTGGTGGGTGCGGTACAGTCTGGCTATCCTACTTACCAGCGGGAACACAACACTATATTGTTTTTTTTAAATAATATAGGTAATTTTATTTTAAAATTCTTGCCTGTTCGTTTGCGATGGACACTATTGAGTACATTTTGACGTTTTTTTTCATTAGAAAGTTCTTTGTTAGACTTACAATCTACCGTATGTTTAATAACAATAATCGATTGAGTAGAACTGGAAATATGACCAAAAGTTGCGATAACCCACACTCACGCGGGTGAAGCCACGGGCATCGGCTAGCATATTAAGATATAATATGTAATAGGAATGCATTTATAATGATTTTTTTTACGGTAGATGGCCCTAAGCCGTTGAATAGATCTGTAAAATTCGAGCAATTAGAATGGTTCCAGGTAGCTCAGTTGGTCAGAGCATTCCCCCTGTAAGGGACTGGTCACAGGTTCAAGTCCCGTCCTGGATGATCACTTTTCCGATCAAAAAATCATTAGTAGTTAGAATACAATTGCTTTAAAATTTCATTGAAGGAATACATTTGCAGTTATAATACCGAACACTGCCATTCAGCCTTGTAATATAACATGATATACAACTGTCAAAATGTTAATCTAAAGGGCGGGGCACAACTCTATTATTTGCATAGATATGTGGCTTGTCTATGGACGGGGGTGGCCCGCCTGGCAGTTTGAGTTGGTCTACATTGTTTGTCAAATACCAATCCCTATAGTAAAAGGTAGGTATACTAGCTTATTTTAAAGATGGGCTAGATTGGATGCGAAAGGCGACGGATCGGGTGCTATAATGGCTCATGTTAGTAGAGGCCTATGTCGCGGGTTCAATGCCCGCTCAGTATAAATTTTTTTTTTGGTAATAGACTTGCGTTTGAACACAATCTCATCTGTTGGTAAGTGATGATATCGACGGTGGAGCACCCTTGTCCACTGCTGGACATAGGCCTCTCCCAATGTGCACCATACTACTAGATTATCCGTCTTCCATATTCAGTCTATCCCAGCTACATTTTTCAGGTTGTTGGGCATCCAACCTTTTTTTTTTTGAAATGGCTTCTTTGCTTAGCAATTTGCCACAAACAAGTATTATAATTTGCAAATAAATGTATTATGCAGCGTTTTCGTTATTTAGTCACAGTCAATGTCAAGACACGGTCTTCATAGTCAATAGTCAAGTCAGTCTTCCTTCATAGTCTTGCCCCAGTAAAATAGTGGAGACTTTACTAGAGGCTCCTATGGAGTTTTGGAATCAACGTTGAAAAGCACAATTCACGGTAATATACCACTTTCTCAAACTCTACAACTCTACAACAAACACCAAACTCTACAACAAACCTTTCTTTTAAAGACCGTACTTCTATATTTTCCGACTACCATCTGACGTCCACAACCCATTGGCGATATCGAAGTTCTGTAGTTAGACCATGGTCACATTGTCAGACCTCACAGGGCTCTAACTACTGAGACCATCGGTTTATAGTGTCCTTCGAGGTACGGAAACACACATACCAATGCCAATATACATTATTCATGCATACTAATATTTGCACTGAACGGAAATCGAACCCGCGACCTCCGATGTCACAGTCGAACACTCTACCGCTACGCCACGGAAGTACATCATCATCATTTAGTCCCAGTTTTATCTAAAGCTGGCGCTTTGGAGCCACGCCCTACTCTTTCTATTGATTTGCCTTATCTTACCTTTTATGGAACAGCCGTTTGACCCTCCAACTCCGAGAGGAAAGTCTGTGCCATTTCTCATACTTCGTCAGGAAAAAAAAAAGATCATTGTGTGTACATAGTGTAAATCAAAACTGCGTTACTCCAATGCCGCGCGTAAATCGACGCGTGCGCACGTATATAAGCACGCCCGCGATCCATATTCGATATCAGTCTCACGTTTCGTCGAGAGGATAAACATACATACAACATGTTCGCTAAATTGGTAAGAGACTATATTTTTTAATAAATAAATTCCCCAAAATATGAAATTTATGGACAAAATCAATCGTTGATTACCTCATATCGCGGTGGCAGGATTTGCGATTGCTGTTGAAGTTATAATGAGGTCCCAGGTTCAGTTCCCATTTCGGGTAATGACTGCAATTAGGTTTTTAAATCAATAGCAGTATTAACACAACCCCGAAGAAGTAGATCCGACTCGTGAGTCGGAACAAAGTGCTCTACTAACTATGTATACCTACAAGGCGACACCCGGCTTCGCCCTTATCCGTGGATTTTCTAAAATTCTTCTCATAAAAAAGTCACAGAACAAGGTCGAGCTCAATAACTGACACAACAAAACATAAATCATCCAAATCGGTCGAGTCGATTTCAAGTTTGAGCGACAAAATTAGCGATTCATTTTTATTTATATAAATTAATTCGTATCTAATTAAGCTTATTAATTTATGACACATTACACGGTTAATATTATTAATATACAACACTTGACACGTGTCGTTATACAAATTATGATTGATTAATGAATAAATACATAGCTGATTAAAGATGCATTATTTCATGACAAATAATTCTTGGTTGTTACTGCCAGTGTAATAATAATGTTCTACCGCCAACGCTTACAAAATAATGCCAAACTAGAGAGAGCCTTTGCTTAGTATTTTGACATTATTCTCAAAGAAAGAGAGAATTATATATTTATTAAACAAACATTTCTTTCTTTCTATCTTTCCTTAACAATGTGCCTCGGAGAGCACGTTAAGCCGTCGTCGATCTCGTTAGTATGTTCAAAATTCAGTCTCCGTTTACCCTCGATCTAATCTCTTAAATGTCTAAAAAGGTATTCTTTTGACTCACAAAGCCTTGATCCTCAGTTATAAAGTACTTCCCAATCTAAAGGAAGCGCCATACACCAACAAAAAAAATCTTTTGACATTTTGGAGATCGACGAGACTTAACAGACTGAATTTGGATTTTCATTACGAGAATTTGGCCCTTCTATTGTACAGTCAGTGGAAAAAGTCTATGATGATTACACAGATTTCAAACTTAAAAATTCGAACGAAAATGGTTCATTATACTGTAATCAAAGTTTAAAGGTAGTTCAATAGAGCTAAATACGTAATTAAACATCATTTTCATTAAGAACCATAAGTTACTTTGCTCAAAACTACTGTTCAAAATCTGAAAATGATTATAGTCCTTTGACGATGACTGTAAAAGTGTACCTGGTGAGGTTGGTTTACACCCTACTTTGCTACCTAATTCTACAGAAATTCAACCTCACCCAAGAACTTTCTCGAATAATATTCATGGCACGCGGCTATTACTAGCTAAATTGATTATCTGTATCACATTGCGTGCCCGATTATCTGTGGCAATAGTCTAACTGTTGCAGTTACGCCCCGGTTGCTTTAAAGTTATGTTAATTAACGGAAAGGGAGCATTTACTTAGTATTCAGCTAATTATCTATTAAAAAACTATTCAAAGAAGCAATACTTAATGATTTGACATTGACGGCCTCTGTGGCGTAGCAGTAGTGTATTCGACTGCTACGACAGGGGCGCGGGTTCGTTTACCGGTCAGTGCCACATATTTATATACTTGAATATGTCTATTTGCATTGGTCTTTATATTATGTATAATATGTATGTATTTACAAAAAAAAGTATATTTATCCGTATTTAAGAACCCATAACACAAGCTAGTTAAACTATGCTTAGTTTGGGTCTAGAGAGCGCTTTAAAGAATGTCGTACAATATTTTTTTTAATGATTTAATTTTTAACGAATCGATGTAAACTTATTAGGAACATTTGATTTAGTTTGCGTACAGGACCTAATATTGAACCCTGTGGCATCCCAATCTGGTTTTCATATATCTGGACATGAAAAACAAATCAAACGCTATACTTAAAATTTTTATTTGTTTGTCCTTATAAGATCCCCTATTTTTTGTAATCCAAATCCACCGGGCTAATTGTAAAATGATGTAGTGAAATGGTGGTCAAAAGTTTTTGAGTTCTATTTACGGAAACCTAGGTGTAACTTACGACGGATATATCTTGGAAAACGGCCAAGTTTAACCACCCGTTGTAAATTGCTAAAACATAAGAGTGGATGTTTTAGTGTTTGCAATACCAATAATTCAATTTAGCCGCGACACAAATTATTATATGTAACTAAGACCAAACCATCTTAAACACATCGGCTTTCGAAAAAATCCGCATCCAAATTGGTTCATCCGTTTGGCAGCTACGGAAGCTAACTTATTAGTACATAATATAAGGTTTTTATTATGATATTTTTCTTTTCAGTTGGTGATCTTTGCTTTGGCCGCGGTAGCCCTTGCCCAGGACCGCTACCCAGCTGGCGTGCACCCTGCGGTGTGCCCGAACTACCCCTACTGCGCCGCTGACGCTCTAGCCCGGTTCACCCCTGGTGGTCAACCTATCCCTCAATGGGCTTTCCCTGGTGTTGCTGTTCAGGCGTAAGTTTATTTTTATAGATGGTCATATCTTTCTAAAATGAATGTGACAGTAGTTGGAATATTATGGATAAAAGAAAGCACCAATTTTTTTAATATCGGTCACGTCAATATGACTTCACGTCGCCTGATGGTAAGCTAAAGGTCACTGGGGTCACCATTACAAACACAGATAGTGCTATAATGGTAATATAAATGTAAAAAAATATATATTAAGTTCGTCTTTAGACAGTCTAACTACGAAGCGTTTGTACTTCGATATATTCCGTGAAGCGACTACCATCTGACCTACACAGTCAATCAGCGATGTTGAAGTTCTGTAGTTAGACCAGTTGTCGGACTTTTAGGGCTTCAACTACCCTTAATGACTGCCATAGAAGTTCATTTGAAGCCTGAACGCGCCTTCCGAGGCAATCAAGTTCAATTAGTTTATACGCTTACCAATCTGGTGTCTACTAATAAATCTTGTGTTTTCCACAGCCCCGCGCCTGCAGCCCCCGTTCCAGCTGTCGCCCCCAGATACCCCGCTGATGTTCCCCCCGCACAGTGCCCCAACTACCCCTACTGCTGGTAATCACCATCAACAGTTCATCGCCTTCAACAACGGACACCGACAATTTAACGGAACGGCCGCTACTCATATTTGAAACATCCTGTAATCTTTACATGTACACACAACACGTAAAGTTGTGTATGTGTGCTTCTTAAGACACGTATACAGTTGGAAGTATTTTACGCACACATGAATTGTCATCTGTGTATGTGTGCGAAATAATCGCAACACATGTAAAGGTTAAGGATGTTCCATTTCGAATTTTTCCAAAATTCTTAGAGTAATTATTAAACAAAAATTTCCATTGTTATTTAATGCCGATAAAGAGATAAAACCTTCTTATTAAGTAAGTGATATTCTTGACGATGACGCCATAATTATTGCTAAATAATAAAGGAAATTTTTTTTCAAACCTACAAAAGTCATTAACTGTGTTTAAGTAATTAGTAGTTTTTTGAACACTGCCATTTGTAAATATTAGACATTTTAATTGTATGTATCACAAGGAATGCTTTTTGTATTCGATATTTTTTTTGTAAAAGTATGTAAAATTTTGTAAATAAACAAGACTTTTTTACATATTATTTCTGTATTTTTTTCCATCACTTCGCAATAAAATACCTAGGGTTTTCACAGCTCAAGCCCACTTCATTATTTGTAAACCGGGTACATCTGCCCTTTGGACGATGACATGACCACGGATGGGTCTACCTACATCCGAATGGCACTTGCAACAGAGCTGAAATAGCGGATACTCAATATAAGAAACAAACATGATAAATAATGTCTCGTCAATTATTATAATAGTAATTTATATTATCATCCAATATACTAATATTTGCGCTTTACGATTCCATAAATAAAACATGTTCATAATATGGACTCATTTGTCAACAATATGAGATGAATCACCACATCACAATCACTCGCTATGGAAAATGATTAAAGGACAATGCTGCGATAATGTTTTATCGATATTAATAATACTACAGATAAAATTTAATAATATATCTGAGTAATAATTGAGTTGTGTGAAAGCAAAACCATACCAGTTCTTAATTAACTCTTTTAACCGACTTCAAAAAGGAGGTTCTCAATTCGCACGCTATTTTTTTGGTATGTCGCCAATTATGGAGATGGGGATTGGGGGATGAGGGGGGGGATTGTGAGCTCTGGCAACCCTACTTACCAGCGGGAACACAACACGATGGTTATTATGTGCGCGGTGTTCTGTAGGGCGGAGGTACTACCCCAGACGGACTGCTCAGTTCGGGAGGACGCGTCGTGTCAAACCTACCTCATCATGAACTATTGAATATTACTGAATGGATTTTTGAGGTTATTTGTTTGAAATGTCTTTGGTCAGACTTTGCGTGTTTGATCACAATCGGTTGAGTAGAACTGGAACTTAATTGAGAAACGCAAAAACCGATGTACACGCGGGCGGAGCCGCGGGCGTAGGCCAGTCACAAAGAAATAAAATCATACTGTAGGTATATTTGAAACTGGTACTTAGTATTGATTATTTTAACAAGTATTTGTCTACGCTCTGATAAAATATGATGAAAACAATATAATTAATTAATTAGCATGCGTTGTGCGATCCTTATTTTGCCGCCATTAATAATGCATGTCGTATTTTAGGCGGGAAGTCTCAGCTGTCACAATGAAATGCCGCCATGTTGGATAGATTGCACATCCAGTCGTCCACCGAGTCATACTCAACACGGCCTTGCATTGAATAAATATGTAGGCAGGTCGTCATTTAATGCTGAATGTAACCAAGATATGCCCAAATCTGTACAAATAAATAAAGTCACAAACAGACAAAAAGACAGACAAAAATTGAAAAATTTTTTTTGGCTGTTTACACCGTGTAGGGGAAGGTTGCGATCGTTGGACCGGCTCTTTCATTGAACCACCGAGGTATTTCCAAAACTATCTAAGCTAGCAACACCTAAACTAAACGAAATGCTTCCTTGCCGTCTCCGTTGAACCCCCCTCTCACCTCAGTGACGCTGCGGCACGTGGTGAGGAGTGACGTGGGTAATTGTGTTTGCGGCGGTCAAAATCTTATTCTTTGGCTCGAAACAATCTGAATGTACGTATTATTTTTCATATTTGATTGTGTGCAGTGTTATGAAATATTTGTGAAAATGGTTGTGGTTCCATGTGTGTTATTCAATTTCATCTAATTATGTCCATATTTACTTTAGATTACCTTTTCTTAAAGAGTACCTTGTTGCCATCAATGGACCTCAAGGGAGTTCCACCGTTGAACCGGTCCAATCATAGCAGCTTTTTTATTATAAAATTTTAATTTCAGAATGTCGACGATTAGACGAAAAAAATACTACGCATGGAATGAGATAAGTATGAACCTTGCTTTAGAATCAGTAAGGAAACATAAAACTGGTTTAAATGAAGCAAGCAGAATGTATGGAGTCCCAAAAGCTACCCTTATTGATCTCATTTAATGTGCCAAATGTTTAATTGTATTATTAACTAAATAGCGTATACCTATACTTTGTTTGCTTGTCGGCCGTGTATGAATATTTTTGATCTCTCCTTGTGTGCCATAATTTAATAATTTTAATAATTATAATAAGTTTCCTTGATTGGACGTCTAGAACAATTTCGTCGAAGTCCATTGATGGCATCCTGGTGGTTCAATCAAGGTGCCCATGGTCCAAAGATGGCAACAGCTCAAGATTTAGTTTTTATTCATTATACTTAAAAGTATAAGCACGAATTGTATCTACGTTGGAATATAACAAATAAAGATCCTAAGGATTAAACATCATAAACTGCTTTCATTTCTTCATTTATATTTTGTTTTATATACCATCGCAAAGTTAAGTGGTCCATTGTCAGCAACCTTCCCCTATATTAATAACCACTTAATAATGCACTTAGTAAACAACCAGTCTAATTTGGAACTTCGATATCGCCATTGGTCATAATGACCATTGGTTGTGGAGGTCAGATGGCAGTCGCTCCACGGAAAATATCGAAGTTCATCCGCATCACAGTTAGACTGGAAAGCCGACCCCAACTGAGTTGGGAAAAAGGTTCAGAGAATCATGATGAACGCACTTAGTAAAAAACGGGTAATTTAATATTACCAATATAGACACTCCAATTTTATTTATTTTTTTAGATTTATAGATATTGTGAGGATGCACTTGTATGAAAATGTCTGTCTGTCAGTTTGTTCCGGATAATCTCTGAAATGTTTAGATCGATTTTGACGGGACTTTTACTGGCAGATGTAACAAGGAGTAATTTCAACATTGGAAAAATAATTAGGCTTCCACGTAAAAAAATATTTAAACATTAAAAATCTAAAACCACGCGGACGAAATCGGTGTTACAGCTATTCTATTATAATATTTATACTAGTCGACTTCGAGTATATGTATATCTAGGTACTTATTATTTTTATAAATAATTCTTGGTTCACTTTCGCATAAAGTTTTGAGTCAAAATGTCACGATTCAATTGAACGCAAAAATCTGGTCGGCGGTTTCCTGCTACATTAACTTTTTGCATTGTGATTATGTGCGGGCGCGGCCGCGGGGCGACACATGATTGAGATATATTTTCTTTAAAGCGCAATAACGGGTGGTCGGCGGCAAATGGGCATATAGGTAGTCGACCTTCTTTGTGTAATAAATCTTGTGTGTTTGGTGTGCCTGATTTATGCTATAATTCTTATTTATTATTATTACCATTTATTACACCAAAATCATTACAAACATTGTTTATACATAGTGCATTTAAAAAAGCACTGAGGTTTGTAAAAAATGCAACCGATTCCAAATCAAGCAAATCAGTTACATCAAGTTCAATAATGTAAGCAGTCACAAAATACATTAAGGTAGGTAAGTAGATATAAACTACAGTTTGTCTATAAAGTCGTGAAATTAAATGAGGGCGCTGCTGAATTCATGTAGCAACCCTATATAGGTACTTAGTGCGACTAAAATGATCTTGATACTAGAAGTTCATTCCGCCTTTTTTGCCTCCAAATTGTAAATTCAGTAGGTACCTACATTTGTAAGTTCAGACAGATTCAAAACAAATAATAACATGATTACATACCCATCAATGATGCTGTTCGCCCATAAACGTCCTCCAAATCCCATAAAATTGTCCAGCTTAGTCTTCCGTGATTCATCGCTGGAAACTTTAAAAATCACTTCCCACGCACCACTCTGATTTACTTTACTCATTTCTCAAACTTTCATGCGTAGTTTGATCTCAATGTATTGCAGTTTAATGAAAACAATAAAAAATACGAGAAGAAAACTAGTCCACAAACGAAATTCGACGATAGCATTGACAACTTTATGTGTGGTGTTGCCACACACATGTTTAATGTTAGTTCCTCAAACATTATTTTCACGACTTTATAGACAAACTGTACGTTCGACTTTGTGTAGGTAGCTTGAAATGGCGCAGAACGGTGAAGTGAACTCCAAGTCGATAGCGAGGAGGGTTTACTAACAGAAACATTTAAGTAAACCATATTTTCTAAAATGTATGGATGTACGTTTGTTACCCTTTCACACAAAAATGGCTGAATGGATTTGGCTGGGTACAGAGATAGATTATAGTCTGGAATAACATATAGGCTAGTTTTCACAGACAGGTTCCCGTGGGTCGCGCTAGCGAAACAGAAGCGGAGCCGCAGGCAACAGCTAGTTATCCATATATACTAGTATAAAATTGTAAGGTAGCTGTGTCTGTACATTGAAGACGCGATGGACGCTAAATATATCTACTGTGGGGCGAGCACGAATTTTTTTTCAAAACGATTTCGTAACGTATGCGATAGAATTTATATGAGATTTGTGCAGTTCCTTTTACGCACGATCATTATTTTTTGTCGCACACGTTACGAACTCGATACAAAAGAAAATTCGTGCTGAACGGATTTTGACGCGTTTTTTTTGGTTTGAAAGCTCTTGGTCAGACTTAAAACCTTACGCATATTTAATCACAATCAGTCGAGGAGACTCTTCAAGTCAAAAACGCGAAAACGCGGGCGAAATCGAGGGCATAGCATAGGCTAGTACTGTAGTCAAGTTAGGAATAAATATATTGTAACGAAGTAGCGTGTATAACAAATTGTATCGATTACAATTATCCACACTTAATATGATAAATGCAAAAGTCACTCTGTCTGTCTGTCATGAAATGTGGTACATACCTACCTCTAGATGGACTAGAGCCCGGAAAAGGACACAGGCTAACGTTTGTGACGAAAATGGGTTTGAAATAGGAGATGAAAGTGTGTATGAAGGTCGGGAAGTCCGTCATTTTCGAAGATATCCCCATGAAACTTTGAGTCCATCAAGAACCAAGCGGTTCGGTGCCTCTTTTATTTACCGCACCATAAAGACTTGGAATTCTTTACCAGCGCATGTGTTTCCTTCCTCCTATAGTCCCGGGGGTCTTTAAGCGGGGCGTGAAAAAGCATTTGATGAGGCCGTCAAGCTGAGGGCCGCCACTGTAGCACTACCGGTGTATGTGGTTGTGACCCCAGTCCTGAGACTTTGCCTTTAGCTTACCATCAGGCGAGCTAAACTCATTTTGACGTGTCCTATATAAAAAAAAGAGTTACAATCAATCAACTAGCCTATCGACGTCCACTGCTGGACATAGGCCTCTCCCAATGTGCGCCATACCCCCTGAATCTCCGCCTTCCGCATCCAGTCTATCCCAGTTACCTTTTTCAGGTCGTCCTGTGGGCGGATGAAATAGGGGACGATAGTAACCGAAATTCTCGCGGGGGGAGCCGCGGGCAACAGGCTAGCGGTATCGAATCGATTACTAAATAATTGTATTATAATCCATTCGATTACCATTTCAGACCATTTTTCACAGTAAGTAGACTATATAATGTGAAGTGGTACTCCACTGTTCTACACTAAAACACACACATCTACTCTGTACTCTCAATAACAACAGCGGAACAGTAAAATGCAGCTTCGCAGTTATCTACTATTCTTTTTCATCATGGCGGTCGCCATCGGCTTCAGCAATGGCCAAGGTTTGTGATTAGTATACTTATAACGCGTGCGCTATAAGTTGAGACTTGGGCTCTCCGCCTACTTCCCCCTGCACTGCCTCTCAGTCGCCCGTGATGTACTGTTCGCAAAAAAATAGGTAAACAGGTAGGTAACGTCTCGGGCGGAAGCTTGTTTACGATATTTTTTTGTGCGCTGTACAAACACGCGCCGGTGACGTCTAGTGGTCAGGTCTCAACTTATAGCACACGAGTAGTAATTTGGTTTAAAGAACTTCATCATCGTTCTAAGTGGGCTCGGGGCTCGTGGCTAAGTGGTCACCGAGCAGGGCCTCGATTCTGCTAAAGGCAAACCACTGTAATACCACTGACACTCTAAAAATGCTATTTAATTGTAGATTTTACCGTTATACAGTTAAAGTCTAAAATCAAATGAAAAGAATTAATTTAACTTTTTCATTCGCTCTACAAAATATCATTTGACTTTAGACTTTAAACTGATAACAATAAAGTCTACAATTAAATGGCATTTTTAGAGTCTCAGTGGTATATCAGTGGTTTGTCTTTAGAAGAATTGAGGCCCAGGTTAACACGTAGCAAAGTTAAACAGTACTAGCCAGGTCAGTCGTAGGATGGGCCATTGTAATAATAAAAAAATAAAATATATAGGTTTAAGGCTTTATTTTAAGCGCTCCAGTGTGCAATTAAAATCTATTGAGACCCCTCCGTGTCTTGAAGAGCATACTACGCCATCGGTCTAGTTGCCATACGAACATCTATGGCAGTCACGACGGGCCACCCCGCGGTTTTCTTGTAAAAAGAGCGTTTATAATATCCTACATTTATTATTTTCCAGATGATCCCCCTCCAAACGATGCTGTCGAGAGTGAGTTGAGATTGTTTCTTTCATACACACTACTAGATATTTACAAAAGGGTCAATGATTTCCGAGCATTTATTTTACTTTTGACGGATAAATTTTCATCCTATTTGTCCTAATGCGTTTCCTATTCGATTTTATAATCATTCATTCATTTATTTATTGATCCCTAATCGAATTTTAAAATATTGTTCAAAGTTTACGCGAATATTATTATTTTTTATGTCGGTCACGCGCCCTCTACTCAGAGGTATCCAGTTCGAATCCGGCCGGACAACACCAATGGGAATTTAACTTTGTGGAATTTATATGTGCTAATCACATGATTTACCATCTGCTGACGGTGAAGGAAAACATCGTGAGGAAACCTACATGTCCAAGAAGAAATTCTAAGGACATGTTCGATCCACCAACCCGCATTAGGCCAGCGTGTGTGGATTAAGGCCTTAACCCTCTCAGCTCGCTAGTTAAAGGAGGGAGACCCGTGCCCAGCAGTGGGACATAAATGGGTTGCTATTATTTGAAAATAGGGCAAATAGCATTACATTTATTCTTTTTTTTACCCGACTGCCGAAGAAAGGAGGGTAATGTTTTTGTAAAACAACGTAGGATACGATGATAATTATTGTAAGGTAAACGTCCCAATTATCGTCGGATTTTGGACTAATCTGAGTTTGCAGTCATGCTATACGAAAAGTATTGACGTTAAAAGAAAATGAAAAATACAGGGATGTTGATAATTTAATAAACTTTTAGAAATTAATATTTCTGTTAAAGAATAAAAGCTTAAAGTAGGCTTTATTAATTAAATTGTAAAAAATGGCCACTTGCGCCTAAATCCGTCACTTTTTTCGCAATACTCGTCATAATGTCCCAATAGTCGTCAATTTGCCAGGTCAACATGAACTCTATTTTCATTATCATAAAACTCATAATAAACCATATTTTTTACTGACTAGGGGACCAGATCATGCACTACAAAAGACAGGGCTTCTGTAATCATAATAAAAACATTTATTTAAAACGAATGAAATAAAACAATATCCAATAATAGAATAACTTTACTTAAAATCAGTTTTTATTTAATCAATAGTAAACAAACAAAACAGGAAATATTTTAAAGCATAATTAAATACCTATAGGTACATAAACATTTAGAAATTCTCATTAACATTAAAATCACAGTCAACGCTAAGGTTTGCTAAGCGTTCTTAATCTACATATATTATTACTATAGTTCCATCTGTAGGTAGGTATATATCAAATAACTTTTATGTATAATGCTTATATCCTTAATTAAGTATAAAAACAATATATTATGTTAAAAAATAATATATATTTTGTAGGTAGGGTGGTTAATATATTTTGTAGGTACTTATACTCTGAGGGCTCAAAATATTGTTTGTCAACTTTAACCCTTAACCACTGACGTACGTATGTGGTACGTCACCCAAACGGATTTTCGTTCAAAACTTCAATTTGCGCGGGAATTCCCGCGCGTCCTTTTTGGTAGTTTCCTAGTTGCTAGAGACGCGTGTGCGGAGGTGGAGAGTGGACGTCTGCCACGTTCCTAAGCAGGTGAATTTGACCACCCGACGTATGTGGTACGTAGCGTCAGTGTGAGTGTGACTTTTTTTGGACATTTGTTTATGATTGTCGACAGATAAAATGAATCGTAAGCGGCTAAATTATGCTTCTAATCTGCTTATAATGTCAAATTATAATGCTGAGGATCGTCTAATGTTCATGATACCTTGGGTAAACTTCAGTAACGTCGCACCTAAAGTGAAGGTACAGAACGCGCAACTTTTATATGAGCCCTCATCTCTCATTGGCCTTGTTTTAGGCAAGGACAAGGATACTGAAATTGGTCAACCGAGCAGCGAGTTTATCATTTGACATCATGAAGAATTGTTATTTATAAACTAAAACGTTTCAAAAACCGATATTATGGTTATCAAGCTTGTCGCAAACCAACTGCTTGCAGTGCTCCAAGCCAACCTATAACAATTCTTGTTAAAAAGTGCCTTGTATTGGTATTTATAGCAAATTTGATTTTTTTCTAAGTAAAACCGTCTTTAATAGTTAATAAAACCGAAAAAGGAAGTTCCTATTGTTACAAAATATTTTTGTGTTATTTTTTTTTAAATGAGTATTTAATTTCGATTACCTGTATGGTTATTGATTGATAAATATTTTTCTATGATTATAATTACTGTTTTTTTATTATGTCTATTTTATTTAAAAGTGTCTGAATACATAAATTGCATTATTCATCAAAGTTACACTCTGTTGATGCATCAGGAGGTCTTCAAAGTAACGTACGTATGCTATACGTACGTCAGTGGTAGTGCAACAAAATGACACGTCAGTGGTTGAGGGTTAAAATAGTAAAAAAATAACAAAAAAAAGCAAGAGACAGATTGCTAAGTACCTATATATAAAAATAACTTCTTAAAGAATAAAACGTCTTCTGACTACATTATGCTATTTACCATGATAGAGTAAATAGTTACAATAAAAAGTTATAAAGTTTTGTTGGAACTGTGTCACCAGACTATCCAACTCACGCATTGGATCATTGTTTGCTGAATAAATTTTTAATTTGTCTTTCTTTATAAATGTTCTGTTTTTTATAAAAACAATATTTAAGTTTCAACCAATTAAGAAAAAATATGTATTCTACAAACTTAAAAGTGCTAATCATACTAAAACAAAATAAAATAATAAAAAATAACCAATAGAATTAAAAGACACCATACTAATACCTGATAAAAAGTATTGAAAATGTGAAATTTCACAACTTCTTATAAGAATAAAATCTTTAAAACATTAATATTACCGCGTAATCTGCATATTAATGAATCCTCTGACTATATATAATATTATTAGGTGTACTATTGATCAAATGATACGTTGCAGTAGATACAGTGGAACGTTATATCGTTTGGTTGGACTTCTGCGCATGCTGTATGAAACCAGACCATGCAACTCACGCATTGAATCATGTCTGATCGTGTGCTAGTATCGCATAATCGGCAATACCAATCATCAGTATTACTACTATGCAATACTTTTGTATTTATTGTCTTCTTTCCTTTTCGTATCTTATTTGCTCTAGTTTTTTCAGTCTGTGAAGTATTATTTTCTTTATTCTTTACTGTATTCTGTTTTACCTTTTTTGTCTTATCATCTTGTTTTCGCTGGGCAAATAGTTGCCATCTGTCGGAGGTAATAACACTTGGTACTTTAACTTTCTTTTTGGTATCTGTACAAGTAATTTCTGGCCAAAATAAAGCGTCCTTGAAAGGCGTTGGAATCGATAAACTGCCAAAATTCTTTTTAATTTCATCTTTTTTACCATCAGCAGAAATTGTTTGTATTACAGGTTCAGAATGCGGGTTGTCTAAAAATGTGGACGATATACAGTTGTCTCGCGCATCTTGTACATAATTATTAGCTTCGTCATAATAATATGATGTAGGTGTAGCTATAAAAGAAAAGTTATTAGTGGATTGGGTTTGTGTGGATGTAACTTCAGCTCTGGTTGAAGGTATAAGCGATGTTGATGCAATGTTAGGATAAGTGGCTATTGACGTTGGTGTGCTTTCTAATTGATGTGAAATATATGTGGGCTCTTCGTAATTTGATGCAGATAAACTGAATTTCCTTTTGTTTGATAGTTTTCGACCAGCAGTTAAATAAATAGGCTTGGCACCTATCGTCCGCATTACGTGACCTTTTGAAACGAAGAATTCTTCTCCCTTTGGACTATTATAAATTGGTAACTCTTTGGCTGTTTCCGTAATAACAAGATCTGGTGTATTGGATGTGATTTTATTAAGTGTTCCGTTTATAACTTCATAGAAATCTATTTTTGGTTGATCTGTAAACATGAAATCAGAAAAATCGTTTAGTGAATAATTTGGATCTACTAACTCACTTAATCCTGTAAAGTTGCCAATGTCCTTGGATAATTCTGTTGGAAGCTCATCTAAATTTATTTTCACATTGCTTCTTTGTTGGCATTCATCAGTCTGAACAATTTTAAATTGAGTAACATCGATGTTGTCGGGTATGGGAATGTCATGATTTTCTTCCAGAGCTACTTTATCTTCTGTAATTTTTGGTTCATTTAAGTCTATAATCGTATTCTGAGTAGAAACAACTTCATTTTTCATTTGCTTCCAAACCATAAATAAGCCTTCTAATGATTTTTCTCCCTTCCACGTAGGATTTTTATTATCATAAAAAGCTTTGAGCTTATTGGGACTTATTTGAGACTCAAAATATTTTAAATGACCATCTTTAGTGGACTGTAAGAGCGACTTATTAGCTGTTGCTCGAGCAGGCCGTGTTGAATTTTCAGTTAAACATTTAGTGTAATCCACGTTGTCAGGATTAAAGGGTGATAATCCACACTTGCGAAAGCCATTAGTGATACTGGATGAATTTAATTCTTTTAAAGCTTTATCTAATAAAGGGCAAAAGTGTGCTTTATTAAGCTTTTCAAATTGATTTTTATTACGCCACTCACATACCGTCTTCTTCCATGCTCGTTTCAAAGGTCTAAAAACAGCTACATCCATGGGCTGTAAAATGTGGGTAGCATTTGGATAAAGGGCGATAAGTATGATTTTCTTTTCACGGCAAAAATTACTCAGTGGCAAGGTGGTATGGGAGCAATGGCCATCTAAAAAAAAAATTATTGGAAATGAGATGCCTGATTTTATGGCCCAGGGGTAAAAGACGTTAGTTATATATTCGTAAAACGATTCTCCTGTCATCCAGCCTTTTTGTGTGTGGCCAATTCCCCAACCACTAGGTACATCTTTTGAAATTCTATAAGGTATAGATTTCAGTTTAAAAAGTACCATTGGTGGAGCTAATTGTCCTGC
Source organism: Lithosia quadra (assembly GCA_963576445.1). Lineage (NCBI taxonomy): Eukaryota > Metazoa > Arthropoda > Insecta > Lepidoptera > Erebidae > Lithosia > Lithosia quadra. The sequence continues at coordinate 3,338,358 of OY754901.1, read as the reverse complement.
TGCATTAGCTGTAATTAGAACAGTCAAGCATTCTTTTTCTCCGCTGGGTGTTAGGTTGAACACATTCTTAGAGCCACGTTTGGCTAAAACCCTATTATCGCTTGGTGACAAAAAGAATGCGCTTTCATCGCAGTTAAAAATTCTGCTTGGATGGTGCACAACATCTTCTATTTCGGCAGACACAAAATATTCGGCAACTTCTTTGAACCAGGTTCGAATATTGTTTTCTGTTACCAAAGCCCTGCTCTGTGTAAGATTTTGGGCCACTCTATTGCCTACTTCAGGGTTTCGTTTAATAAATGATTCAAACCAATGGCGGCCTGGTCTGTTATTTGTGAATGGGTTTTTTCGATCCAACTTATTTATAAGTATGCTGACATTATCCAAAAGAACATCTTTAGTAACCGGAAAACCACTATCTGCCATAAAAATTATCCAGTTTTTTAAATGTTCTTCTTCTTGTTTCGTCAGTATCGATGGTGGACCCTTCTTCGTGTCAAGATTACTCCGACCCTTAATTTTATCTAAGAGAGTAGTCCGTGGGATATTAAAGTATCTGGCAGCAGCTGTAGGTGTACTGCCTGCCAACACTGCGTCCATAGCCTTCTTCAAATTCTTCAGGTACTCTTCTTTAGCTGCCATCATACCCTGAAATAAAAGTACATATAACAAAGCAGGCAAGCAAGCGTTGCTGTTATAGACCAGCGTATAAGCAACATCACACCATTGGTTAGTTTATATTAAATGCTAGCAGATCCGGCTACCGCTGTTTTCCCATATAAATTATACCATAATGTATTATGCAGAATGAAATGTCGAAGTGATGCGATACTTGATGTAAATGACTTCAGGACAATATATATATATATATATATATAATTATATTTGAATCGCGATAAAAAAGGGGTGGAGGATAAGGGTGAAAAATATATGAGAACATATTCTTATATCTACCAAATACACATTTTTTAACAATTAATGAATTCATATTAAAAGGCCGTCCCAAATTTTTTTTACGATTTTGCTGATATAATATGATTTTAGAAACGGGATTTGATAGTTAAAAACTGTATTCTTTTAAGTTTTAATGCACAATAATGAAAGATCATTTAAAAAACTATCTAATGTATGAATTGTTTTCTTATTTTTAATTGATAATTTTGATTAATCTAACTGAAAACAGCTACTTGTTTTGAGAATTTTGCTGGAAGAGGCTTAGAATATCGTCTATTTACTTAGCGTATTGATATCTCAACAGTTTGAAGAATTTACAATGTATTGTTCTGAAAATCATCTATAAAATGTATGAATTTACTTTTTATAACTTCAATATAACATATATGACTAAAATAATATTGAACTCAGACAAATTTTAGAAAAACAGACAAAGAACATAAACTAACCTAGAACTTTTAATGAAGAAAGAAAATGACATATATGCACTTCAGTTAACATTCTATTCATTTGCTAAAAAAGAATCTGTGATGGACGTAAAAACTACTGAACGAATTTTGATGTGGCTTTTTTATTAGAAAGGTCTTTGTTAGAGCTAAAATCTTGTGCATGTTTGATCACAATCAGTTGAGTAGAACCGAAGATATAGTCAAAAAACGCGAAAACCGACCTCCACGCGGGCGTAGCCGCGACGATAAGCTAGTTCATAAATAAAAATGCTTAATTTTATACTACCAGACTTTACATTTTAATTAACCAAAATGATGAAAGTAAAAGATGTCAAAGGGTCTAAACTATTTTATCACCAAACATGCAACCGATAGGACCCGCACTCCCCGCGTGTTGCGTGTGCGTGTCAAATGCCTAATTCTCGCCGTTTTGAAAAAAGGGACGGCCTCTTAAAAGACTGATCAACCAATGACGCAAAACCTTTGAGGTTTGCGCTTGTTTTTCAAGGCAACGGCATCGCACCGTGGTGCTTTTCTATTATTTTCTATATGTTCCATATAGGTAGGTAACCGTGTAATGTTCACACAACTCAAAGTTTAGGAACTCAGTTGTATCATGTCATGAGCTTATAGCATCGCTGGTTGCAGGCCGGAACCTCCACGTGGTGCACCTGGGCAACGAAGGCGAGCAGCGCCTCCCACTTGCCATGAGAGACGCTACTACCTGCGGCCTATCCGGCCGGGGTGGGAGTGGCCCTCTAGAGGGCTGCTCCGAGGCTCTCCGCGTGTCCCTCTGACTAGCAGATGACACAGTGGGGAGCGAGCGGGGGCGAGCTGATTGTCTGCACGCCGACGGTTGGGTGACCTGCCTGTCACCCTACACCCCACCGTCGGCGAAGTGGCGCGATGCTCGCCCCACTCCCCTCTCGGGGGGTCACGGAGGCCATTTTCAAACCGTAGATGGCCCGGGGTCTGCTGGGGTGCGAGGGATATGCCCATTGGGTAACCTTACACCCCGGTAATTAAGGCCCGAAACGGCGTGTGGTTTTAGTCGGTTTGATCCTGACATAACCACCCCCGATGGCCGACGGGGGTGGTATCCATGGGGATTTCCGCACGATAAAAAAAGAAGTCTTACAGCATCACTAATTAGATTTTATTCTTAAAAACCTTCGTAAATTTATTTATTTACGTATTTCGTGAATTTACGAAGGTACTCAGACTAAAATCTAATTAGCGATGCTATAAGACCTCGACATGATACAACTGAGTTCCTAAACTTTGGTTGTGTATCGTGTGAGTAGTGATTATATTTAAAAGCTGGGTATCAACATCGTGAGGTTGCTCATCAAATGATTAAGTACTCTGAATGATAAGGCAAGGGAAAGCCTCGCGATATGTTGAGAATTCCACTATACAATACAAATATTACCAGCACGTGAATTAATGCATAATAATAATATGCATTCTCATGGAATTGAGTGGCTCACACTGAGTGTTTATTGTTTTGTTTTGGGTATCCCAGTTTACGGAAAACTCCCCAGAAGGTGCGCGCGATGGCTTATTCACGTGCATTCTCAATTTAAAGAAATAAATATATAGGTGCTTAGTAGTAAGGAATCTATATCTAAAAAAATATAATTATGGTTTGTTTCACGTGAAGTTTGAATTATGATATCCATAAATCCCACAAATTATATTATTGTCAAAATAGAAACAAAATATATGCACTAAATATTATCAACTATAAGATGACGGATTTAGGTACAACTCCAGTATAGCGTTCAGTCGCCGTCCCAATAGTCGTCATTTTTTGACGACTATTGGGTCAAGTAGGCATTAGGATGAACCAATAAATGTCTTACGCAAAAATAATACTAAAAGGAATACAATAACCTCAAATTATACGTTATTTTGTTAGATAATATATTAGATTTTAACGTAAAATTAACAAACTCACCGTACTATTTCTCAATTAGGTACACACCAGGTTTTTGTTTGAGTATACACGACTCCGATTCAGTTGCTAGATTTGGCCGTTTTCAAAATTTTCTCGGGAGCACAACTTTGCACTTGCATATCGTCGCCATTGTGATTTTTTGTGATCAGTGTTGCTATTTAAATTATAAAAAATACTACCGTAAATGTGTTACCACTACAATTTTGTACCATAATGATGACATAAACAAGATATTAGACTTTTTTTAACAAACGACGGGTTTTGGGACAGTGACGGCATTCCGTACGTTTACCTTAAGCACGTTTTTCTTATTTAAAAGAACGTTTATAATACTGATTTGTTATTTTTCAGTGTCTCCAGAAGCGAGGGCGTGGGTAGGTGAGTTGAGACTGGTTTTTTTCGAATGTTACGTGGTCTTCTTGTCATATCCTTGGTGTACAATGAGGCCGAAAGCAGACGGCGGGGTAGGAAGGTCAAAATGACCGCGACGCACACTTATTTGTACGATTATAAGGTTGCATTTGTCCGCGCAATAGCTCCTGTCGTTCCTGTCAGACATAGGTATGCGGGCTAAATGCGATCTAATGTTAGTAATAATAAGAGTGCGTCGCGGTCATTTTGACCGCCTCGCGCCTACATCTGCTTATCGCCTAAGCCAGAGCCAGGGCTCACTGTACCCCTCCTCCCCCACCCCCCCCTTCCTAGCCTCCCACCCTTTCCTACCCGCCCTTTCCCTTCAGACAGCGCGTGGGTGACGCCCTAGAAGATCGTTTAATACATGTGTTTATTATTTTTCAGATAACGTAGGAAAATTCTTGAAAGAAATGGGACTGCTTGAGTATAAAGATTGGGTAGCCAGTGTTTTCAGACTGAAAAATGAATTAGATAGGTACCTAAAGGACAAAAGTAAGTAAAAACCATCGTGTTATTCGTGTTGTATCCGGCGGTAAGTAGGGTAGCCAGATCATGGGTGCGGGCCGGAACCCCGAACCGAACCGAAACGTGGTGCACCCAGGCAACGGAGGCGAACAGCGCCTCCCACTCGCCACGGGAGACGCTGTTGCCTGCGGTCAATCCGGCCGGGGTGGGAGTGGCCCTCTAGAGGGCTGCTCCGAGGCTCTCCACGTGTCCCTCTAAATAGCAGAGGGCACAGTGGGGAGCGTGGCTGGACGGCCGCCTGTCACCCTACACCCCACTGTCGGCGAAGTAGCGCGATGCTCGCCCCACCACCCCTTTCGGGGGTCAAGAGGGCCATCTTAAAACCGTAGATGGCCCGGGGTCAGCTGGGGTGCACGGGATATGCCTATACACCCCGGTAATTAAGGTCCGAGACGACGACGGCGTGCCGTTTAGTCGGTTCGATCCCGACATAACCAGCCCCGATGGCCGACGGGAGTGGTATCCGTGGGGATTTCCGCACGATAAAAAAAAAGTGGGTAGGTATATAGAGGGTCTCTCCCTAGTACCTACTCACCCTGTAGGTACTAGGGAGAGACCTACCTGTTTAATAGTGTAGTAGAGGGTAGAAGACAGACCCTCTAATACCCACGTGAACCATAACACAATCAAACGTACCTAATGATATTATGCTATAATTCGATTAGGTACGAAACAATATAAATGGGACTTACATAATAACGAGGTAGCGTATAATAAACCGTATCGATTACAATCATATCCTACTAATATTATAAACGCAAAAGTTTGTGGGAATGTTTGTTTATTTATTTTTATTTATTACTAGCTGTCCCGGCAAACTTCGTTTTATCTAAGAATTAAGTTTTGTTGGTTACCTTATCGGCTAAATTAATGGGGATGGGGACACCGAGCCTACCTAATAAAAAAATCTATTTTAAAAAAACAACCGACTTCAACGGACCAAATAGAAATGGGACCACACGGGAAGCGCCAGCTATTAAATAAAAAAGAATCATCAAATTCGGTTCACCTTCACCTAAGTTAATATGGCCGTTAAGTTTTCTTAAATTTTCTAATGTTCCGCGCAACCTTCTTGACTTTTTCTTTCTTAAGAACCTTCTCCTGACAATAACAAACACAACAAAAAAAGAATTAACGAAATCGGTCCAGCCGTTCACGCGTGATGCCGTGACCAAGGGAAATAGGGATTCATTTTTATATATACAGATTATTACCTACCATTTATTACAAAATCATTACAAACATTGTTTATACATAGTGCATTTACTGAGGTTTGTAAAAAATGCAACCGATTCTACATCAAGCAAATTAGTTACGTTAAGTTCAATAATGTAAGGCAGTCACAAAATACATTAAGGTAGGTAGGTAGATATGAACTACAGTTTGTCTATAAAGTCGTGAAATTAAATGAGGGCGCTGCTGAATTCATGTAGCAACCCTATATAGTGCGACTAAAATGATCTTGATACTAGAACTTCATTCCGCCTTTTTTGCCTCCAAATCGTAAATTCAGTACATTTGTAAGCTCAGACAGATTCAAAACAAATAATAACATGATTACATACCCATCAATGATGCTGTTCGCCCATAAACGTCCTCCAAATCCCATAAAATTATCCAGCTTAGTCTTCCGTGATTCATCGCTGGTAAACTTTAAAAACCACTTCCCACGCACCACTCTGATTTACTTTACTCATTTCTCAAACTTTCATGCGTAGTTTGTTCTCAATGTATTGCAGTTTAATGAAAACAATTAAAAATAAGAGAAGAAAACTATAATTCGACGATAGTATTGACAACTGACGTACTTATGTTTGGTGTTGCCACTCACATGTTTAATGTTAGTTCCTCAAACATTATTTTCACGACTTTATAGACAAACTGTACGTTCGACTTTGTGTAGGTAGCTTGAAATGGCGCAGAGTGGTGAAGTGAACTCCAAGTCGATAGTGAGGAGGGTTTACTAACAGAAACATTTAAACCATATTTTCTAAAATGTATGGATGTATGTTTAAAAGTCCAACCAGTCTAACTTGGAACTTCGATATCGCCATTGGTCATAATGACCATTGGTTGTGGAGGTCAGATGGCAGTCGCTCCACGGAAAATATCGAAGTTCAGCCGCATCACAGTTAGACTGGAAAGCCGACCCCAACTGAGGTGGGAAAAAGGTTCAGAGAATGATGACGATGTATGGGTGTATGTTTGTTACCCTTTCACATAAAAACGGCTGAATGGATCTGGCTGGGTACGCTAAATATACTGAACGGATTTTGATGCGTTTTTTTGGTTTAAAAGCTCTTGGTCAATCAGTCGAGGAGACTCTTCAAATCAAAAACGCGAAAACGCGGGCAAAATTGGGGGTAGGTGTAGGCTAGTAGTCTAGTTAGGAATAAATATATTGTAACTAAGTAGCGTGTATAACAAATCGTATCGATTACAATTATCCACACTTAATATGATAAATGCAAAAGTCACTCTGTCTGTCTGTCATGAAATGTGGTACATACCTATCTCTAAATGGACTAGAGCCCGGAAAAGGACACAGGCTAACGTTTGTCACGAAAAGGCGTTTGAAATAGGAGATGAAAGTGTACATATGAAGGTCGGGAAGTCCGTCATTTTCAAAGATATCGCCATGAAACTTTGAGTCCATCAAGAACCAAGCAGTTCGGTGCCTCTTTTATTTACCGCACCATAAAGACTTGGAATTCTTTACCAGCGCATGTGTTTCCTTCCTCCTATATTCCCGGGGAAAAGCATTTGATGAGGCCGTCAAGCTGAGGGCCGTCACTGTAGCACTACCGGTGTATGTGGTTGTGACCCCAGTCCTGAGACTTTGCCTTTAGCTTACCATCAGGCGAGGTAAAGTCATTTTGACGTGTCCTATAAAAAAAAAAAGAGGTACAATCAATCAACTAGCCTATCGACGTCCACTGCTGGACATAGGCCTCTCCCAATGTGCGCCATACCTCCCGAATCCTCGCCTTCCGCATCCAGTCTATCCCAGTTACCTTTTTCAGGTCGTCCTGTGGGCGGATGAAATAGGGGACGATAGTAACCGACATTCTCGCGGGGGAAGCCGCAGGCAACAGGCTAGCGGTATCGAATCGATTACTAAATAATTTATTAATAATTGTATTATAATCCATTCGATTACCATTTCAGACCATTTTCCACAGTAAGTAGACTATATAATGTGAAGTGTTACTCCACTGTTCTACACTTAAACACACACATCTACTCTGTACTCTCAATAACAACAGCGGAACAGTACAATGCAGCTTCGCAGTTATTTACTATTCTTTTTCATCATGGCGGTCGCCATCGGCTTCAGCAATGGCCAAGGTTTGTAATTAGTATAATATGATTTTAAGAACATCACCATCGTAGGGGCTAAGTTAAACAGTACTAGCCAGGTCAGTCGTAGGATGGGCCATTGTAATAATAAAAAAAAATAAAATATATGTTATGGGTTGTTTGTAAGTAAAAAATTTAAACAATTACCAGTTGTGATCTCCTATTAAAAGAAATATTATACTTAACCAAGAGAGTTCGGGCGCCTTGGAGATCCAATAATGCTACGGATAGTCAGTAGAGATTTAACACTTTTAATCTTCCGGAGGTGAGCTAAATGAAACCGCCAAAGAGAGGTTTAAAGCTTTATTTTAAGCGCTCCAGTGTGCAATTAAAAACTATTGAGACCCCTCCGTCGTGTCTTGAAGAGCATACTACGCCATCGGTCTAGTTGCCATACGAACATCTATGGCAGTCACTACGGACTACGCCGCGGTTTTCTTGTAACAAGAGCGTTTATAATATCCTACATTTATTATTTTCCAGATGATCCCCCTCCAAACGATGCTGTCGAGAGTGAGTTGAGATTGTTTCTTTCATACACACTACTAGATACCTATTTACAAAAGGGTCAATGATATAGGATTTCCGAGCATTTATTCTACTTTTGACAGATAAATTTTCATCCTATTTGTCTTAATGCGTTTCCTATTCGATTTTATAATCCTACATTCATTTATTTATTGATCCCTAATCGAATTTCAAAATATTGTTCAAAGTTTACGCGAATATTATTATTTTTTATGTCGGTCACGCGCCCTCTACTCAGAAGTATCGAGTTCGAATCCGGCCGGATAACACCAATGTGAATTTAACTTTGTGGAATTTATATAGTGCTAATCACATGATTTACCATCTGCTGACGGTGAAGGAAAACATCGTGAGGAAACCTACATGTCCTAGAACAAATTCTAAGGACATGTTCGATCCACCAACCCGCATTAGGCCAGCGTGTGTGGATTAAGGCCTAAACCCTCTCAGCTCGCTAGTTAGAGGAGAGGAGACCCGTGCCCAGCAGTGGGACATAAATGGGTTGCTATTATTTGAAAATAAGGCAAAATAGCATTACATTTATTCTTTTTTTTACCCGACTGCCGAAGAAAGAAGGGTAATGTTTTTGTAAAACAACGTAGGATACGATGGTAATTATCGTAAGCACCCCACGTTTTTCTTGTTTAAAAGAACATTGATAATACAGACTTGTTATTTTTCAGTGTCTCCAGAAGCAAGGGCGTGGGTAGGTGAGTTGAAACTGGTTTTTTTTTTAATATTACGTGGTGTTCTTGTCATATCCTTGGTGTACAATAAGGCCGAAAGCAGACGGCGGCGGGGCAAGGCGGTCAAAATGACCGCGACGCACACTTATTTTTTACGATTATAAGGTTGCATTTGTCCTCGTAATAGCTCCTGTCGTTCCTGTCAGACATAGGTATGCGGGCTAAATGCGATCTAATGTTAGTAATAATAAGAGTGCGTCGCGGTCATTTTGACCGCCTCGCGCCTACATCTGCTTATCGCCTAAGCCAGAGCCAGGGCTCACTGTAACCCCTCCTCCCCCACCCTCCCCTTCCTAGCCTCCCACCCTTTCCTACACGCCCTTTCTGTTCAGGCAAAAAAAAGAAGATCGTTTAATACAGGTGTTTATTATTTTTCAGATAAAGTGGAAAAATTCTTGAAAGAATTGGGGCTGCTTAGTCAAGACAAGCTATTACTTGTCTACAACAAGATCAAGGGCTGGATAAATTGAAAAGTGTGATTAATCGATCTATGCTTGGAATAAAGTTGCATATGTTTTGAAACTGTGCACCTCTTTTATTGCATTTTTGTAACTAACCATTATCCAGACTTAATAACTAGCTAATACCCGCGGCTCCGTCCGAGCGGTTGGTTATCATTTTTTAACCGACTTCAAAAAAGGAGGAGGTTCTCAATTCGTACGCTATTTTTTTGTATGTTATGCGATAGCGGCGCCAATAATTATGGATTAATTTTGAAAATTTTTTTTGTTTGAAAGAGGCTACTTTTGATGTGGTCCCATATCCAGAGTATCAGGATCTAATGCTGGGATCTTGGGAAAATCGAGGGGAAATCATCAAATTTACGAAAAAAAATCCGTTTTTGATGCCTTTGTACATAATAAACCTCATAAATAGGTACTTTTCTATTTCTGTACACTAAAAAGTACTTAAGTCATATTAGTTCGTGAAGTCGGTTTTTTAAACCTAGTTATAATTATCGGACATATCAGTACAAGAACTGTCTCAACGCCCGTCGCCGCCGAAGCCGTCACTGTAATGCTGGCGCAAGTCCCGCGACTGGCCCCAGCATTACTTACTGGCTTCGTATAAATTCTGCTTACTGCTATAGTAGAGGTCAATGTTGGCTTGTCTGCAGAGACAAGCCAACAATGTATAGCTTGTCTATAAAGTCGTGAAATTAAATGAGGGCGCTGCTGAACTTCATGTAGCAACCCTATATAGTGCGACTAAAATGATCTTGATACTAGAAGTTCGTTCCTAGTAAAATGAGTTACTAAAATAAAACACATTATGCAGTCATAATAATTATTGTTTCTGTTTTATTTATTAAACCAGGTGCAGTATAAAGTTTTGACCCGATCTAGAATAAAGTTATTGAACCAGATCCAGAATAGTTAACGTTAGTAAGTAAGTTAGTTCAAACTCAAACTTAATCATTTATTAAATTCAATCAGTTACAAAGAATAATCACTCCGGATTCCAAATATTAAATATTGAAATGCGTTTCGTCGCCACTTTCAGCAGTACAGTCACCACTGTCACCACAAATGTTAAAGTTATCCATTTCTTTCTTCGGCCGACCTTTCATGTGTTTCCCAGGAGTTTCAAACTTTCCATCATTCTTAAAACCTTCGTTAACTATCCGCCAACTGTACTCTCTGATTTTCCTGTAAAGAGTATAAATAATCATTTAATAAAATTAATTACTGAATGGCAACAAGTTATTGACTTGAAGCAATTGTTCAAATAAAAAAATTTGTACAATAACAGATTGAACGACTTGTACCATCATAATATCAAAAATTTAGATCGTACTATAAAAATCTAAACTATAAAATATTTTTCTAACCTAAAAATATTGAATGTAAACAATGCCTTTTTTGCCTTCAAATCGTAAATTCAGTAGATTTGTAAGTTCCGATAGATTCAAAAAAATAATAACATGATTACATACCCATCAAAGATGCTGTTCGCCCATAAACGTCCTCCAAATCCCATAAAATTGTCCAGCTTATTAGTCCGTGATTCATCGCTGGAAAACTTTAAAAATCACTTCTCATGCACCACTCTGATTTACTTTACTCATTTCTCAACCTTTCATGCGTAGTTTGGTATCAATGTATTGCAGTTTAATGAAAACAATAAAAAATACGAGAAGAAAACTGGTCCACTATACGATATTCGACGATAGTGTTGACAACTAACGTACTTATGTTTGGTGTTGCCACTCACATGTTTAATGTTAGTTCCTCAAACATTCTTTTCACGACTAAATAGACAAGCTATACTTAGTAAGAAGCGGTTATTTTAATATTACCGATAGAAACTCCAATTTTATTTATTAGTATAGATGTTTAGATATTGTGAAGATGCACTTGTCTTCTGAAAAAAATCTAAGTTAATAACTGTCTCTGTGTTTGTTCTGGTTAAGCTTTGAAATGTCAGGACCGATTTTGACCGGACTTTTACTGGCAGATAGCTGATGTATCAACTTAGGCTATTTAAACATTGGAAATCAGAATTAGGGTTCCACGTAAAAAAATTAAAACCTTAAAAAATCTAAAACCACGCGGACGAAGTCACCTAGTCTATTATATTTTGTTAGTCAACTTCGAGTAAGTATATACCTACCTACTTTTTTTTTAAAATAGTTCTTGGTTCACTTTCGCATAAAGTTTTGAGTCAAAATGTCACGATTCAATTGAACGCAAAAATCTGGTCGGCGGTTTCCTGCTACATTAACTTTTTGCATTGTGATTACGTGCGGGCGCGGCCGCGGGGCGACACATGATTGAGATATATTTTTCTTTAAAGTGCAATAACGGGTGGTCGGCGGCAAATGGGCATAATATATAAGTAGTCGACCTTCTTTGTGTAAGTAATAAATCTGATGTGTTTGGTGTGCCTGATTTATGGTATAATTTCTTATTAATGAGTTTACAGATTGGGTAGTCAGTGTTTGAGCACTGAAAAATGAATCAGATAGGTACCTAAAGGACATAAGTAAGTAAAAACCATCGTGTTATTCGTGTTGTATCCGGCGGTAAGTAGGGTAGCCAGATCATGGGTGCGGGCCGGAACCCCGAACCGAACCGAAACGTGGTGCACCCAGGCAACGGAGGCGAACAGCGCCTCCCACTCGCCACGGGAGACGCTGTTGCCTGCGGTCAATCCGGCCGGGGTGGGAGTGGCCCTCTAGAGGGCTGCTCCAAGGCTTTCCACGTGTCCCTCTAATTAGCAGAGTGCACAGTGGGGAGCGTGGCTGGACGGCCGCCTGTCACCCTATACCCCACCGTCGGCGAAGTAGCGCGATGCTCGCCCATCGATGCTTTCGGGGGGTCGAGGGGGCCATCTAAAACCGTAGATGGCCCGGGGTCAGCTGGGGTGCGCGGGATATGACTATACACCCAGGTAATTAAGACCCGAGACGGCGTGCGATTTTAGTCGGTTCGATCCCGATATAACCAGCCCCGATGGCCGACGGGAGTGGTATCCATGGGGATTTCCGCACGATAAAAAAGGGTGGGTATTAGAGGGTCTCCCCCTAGTACCTACTCACCCTGTAGGTACCTGTTTAGTAGTATAGTAGAGGGTAGAAGACAGACCCTCTAATACCCACGTGAACCATTAACACAATCAAACGTACCTAATGATATTATGCTATAATTCAATTAGGAATGAAACAATATAAACAGGTACATATAACGAGGTAGCGTATAATAAACCGTATCGATTACAATCATAATAATATCCTACTAATATTATAAACGCAAAAGTTTGTTTGTTGTATGTAGGTATGTTTATTTATTTATTTTTATTTATTATTATTACCATTTATTACAAAATCATCACAAACATTGTTTATACATAGTGAATTTACTGAGGTTTGTAAAAAATGCAACCGATTCTACATCAAGCAAATTAGTTACGTTAAGTTCAATAATGTAAGGCAGTCACAAAATACATTAAGGTAGGTAGGTAGATATGAACTACAGTTTGTCTATAAAGTCGTGAAATTAAATGAGGGCGCTGCTGAATTCATGTAGCAACCCTATATAGTGCGACTAAAATGATCTTGATACTAGAACTTCATTCCGCCTTTTTTGCCTCCAAATCGTAAATTCAGTACATTTGTAAGCTCAGACAGATTCAAAACAAATAATAACATGATTACATACCCATCAATGATGCTGTTCGCCCATAAACGTCCTCCAAATCCCATAAAATTATCCAGCTTAGTCTTCCGTGATTCATCGCTGGTAAACTTTAAAAACCACTTCCCACGCACCACTCTGATTTACTTTACTCATTTCTCAAACTTTCATGCGTAGTTTGTTCTCAATGTATTGCAGTTTAATGAAAACAATTAAAAATAAGAGAAGAAAACTATAATTCGACGATAGTATTGACAACTGACGTACTTATGTTTGGTGTTGCCACTCACATGTTTAATGTTAGTTCCTCAAACATTATTTTCACGACTTTATAGACAAACTGTACGTTCGACTTTGTGTAGGTAGCTTGAAATGGCGCAGAGTGGTGAAGTGAACTCCAAGTCGATAGTGAGGAGGGTTTACTAACAGAAACATTTAAACCATATTTTCTAAAATGTATGGATGTATGTTTAAAAGTCCAACCAGTCTAACTTGGAACTTCGATATCGCCATTGGTCATAATGACCATTGGTTGTGGAGGTCAGATGGCAGTCGCTCCACGGAAAATATCGAAGTTCAGCCGCATCACAGTTAGACTGGAAAGCCGACCCCAACTGAGGTGGGAAAAAGGTTCAGAGAATGATGATGATGTATGGATGTATGTTTGTTACCTTTTCACACAAAAACGGCTGAATGGATCTGGCTGGGTACGCTAAATATACTGAACGGATTTTGATGCGTTTTTTTGGTTTGAAAGCTCTTGGTCAATCAGTCGAGGAGACTCTTCAAATCAAAAACGCCATAACGCGGGCAAAATTGGGCGTAGGTGTAGGCTGGTAGTCTATTTAGGAATACCTAAATATATTGTAACTAAGTAGCGTGTATAACAAAGCGTATCGATTACAATTATCCACACTTAATATGATAAATGCAAAAGTCACTCTGTCTGTCTGTCATGAAATGTGGTACATACCTATCTCTAAATGGACTAGAGCCCGGAAAAGGACACAGGCTAACGTTTGTCACGAAAAGGCGTTTGAAATAGGAGATGAAAGTGTGTATGAAGGTCAGGAAGTTCGTCATTTTCGAAGATATCGCCATGAAACTTTGAGTCCATCAAGAACCAAGCAGTTCAGTGCCCCTTTTATTTGCCGCACCATAAAGACTTGGAATTCTTTACCAGCGCATGTGTTTCCTTTCTCCTATATTCCCGGGGAAAAGCATTTGATGAGGCCGTCAAGCTGAGGGCCGCCACTGTAGCACTACCGGTGTATGTGGTTGTGACCCCAGTCCTGAGACTTTGCCTTTAGCTTACCATCAGGCGAGGTAAAGTCATTTTGACGTGTCCTATATAAAAAAAAGAGGTACAATCAATCAACTAGCCTATCGACGTCCACTGCTGGACCTAGGCCTCTTCCAATTAGCGCCATACCCCCCGAATCTCCGCCCTCCGCATACAGTCTATCCCAGTTACCTTTTTCAGGTCGTCCTGTGTGCGGAGAAATAGGGGACGATAGTAACCGACATTCTCGCGGGGGGAGCCGCGGGCAACAGGCTAGCGGTATCGAATCGATTACTAAATAATTTATTAATAATTGTATTATAATCCATTCGATTACCATTTCAGACCATTTTTCACAGTAAGTAGACTATATAATGTGAAGTGTTACTCCACTGTTCTACACTTAAACACACACATCTACTCTGTACTCTCAATAACAACAGCGGAACAGTACAATGCAGCTTCGCAGTTATTTACTATTCTTTTTCATCATGGCGGTCGCCATCGGCTTCAGCAATGGCCAAGGTTTGTAATTAGTATAATTTGATTTTAAGAACATCACCATCGTAGGGGCTCGTGGCTAAGTGGTCACCGAGCAGGGCCTCGATTCTGCTAAAGGCAAACCACTGTAATACCACTGACACTCTAAAAAATGCTATTTAATTGTAGACTTTGCCGTTATACAGTTAAAGTCTAAAATCAAATGAAAAGAATTCATTTAACTTTTTCATTCGCTCTACAAAATATCATTTGACTTTAGACTTTAAACTGATAACAATAAAGTCTACAATTAAATGGCATTTTTTAGAGTGTCAGTGGTATATCAGTGGTTTGTCTTTAGAAGAATTGAGGCCCAGGTTAACACGTAGCAAAGTTAAACAGTACCTACTAGCCAGGTCAGTCGTAGGATGGGCCATTCTAATAATAAAAAAATAAAATATATAGGTTTAAGGCTTTATTTTAAGCGCTCCAGTGTGCAATTAAAATCTATTGAGACCCCTCCGTGTCTTGAAGAGCATACTACGCCATCGGTCTAGTTGCCATACGAACATCTATGGCAGTCACTACGGACTACCCCGCGGTTTTCTTGTAAAAAGAGCGTTTATAATATCCTACATTTATTATTTTCCAGATGATCCCCCTCCAAACGATGCTGTCGAGAGTGAGTTGAGATTGTTTCTTTCATACACACTACTAGATATTTACAAAAGGGTCAATGATATAGGATTTCCGAGCATTTATTTTACTTTTGACGGATAAATTTTCATCCTATTTGTCCTAATGCGTTTCCTATTCGATTTTATAATCCTACATTCATTTATTTATTGATCCCTAATCGAATTTCAAAATATTGTTCAAAGTTTACGCGAATATTATTATTTTTTATGTCGGTCACGCGCCCTCTACTCAGAGGTATCGAGTTCGAATCCGGCCGGACAACACCAATGTGAATTTAACTTTGTGGAATTTATATGTGCTAATCACATGATTTACCATCTGCTGACGGTGAAGGAAAACATCGTGAGGAAACCTACATGTCCTAGAACAAATTCTAAGGACATGTTCGATCCACCAACCCGCATTAGGCCAGCGTGTGTGGATTAAGGCCTAAACCCTCTCAGCTCGCTAGTTAGAGGAGAGGAGACCCGTGCCCAGCAGTGGGACATAAATGGGTTGCTATTATTTGAAAATAAGGCAAATAGCATTACATTTATTCTTTTTTTTACCCGACTGCCGAAGAAAGGCGGGTAATGTTTTTGTAAAACAACGTAGGATACGATGGTAATTATCGTAAGCACCCCACGTTTTTCTTATTTAAAATAACGTTGATAATACAGATTTGTTATTTTTCAGTGTCTCCAGAAGCTAGGGCGTGGGTAGGTGAGTTGAGACTGGTTTTTTTTAAATATTACGTGGTGTTCTTGTCATATCCTTGGTGTACAATAAGGCCGAAAGCAGACGGCGGGGTGGGAAGGTCAAAATGACCGCGACGCACACTTATTTGTGCGATTCTAAGGTTGCATTTGTCCGCGTAATAGCTCCTGTCGTTCCTGTCAGACATAGGTATGCGGGCTAAATGCGATCTAATGTTAGTAATAATAAGAGTGCGTCGCGGTCATTTTGACCGCCTCGCGCCTACATCTGCTTATCGCCTAAGCCAGAGCCAGAGCTCACTGTGACCGCTTCCCATCAGGTGGGCCGTGTGCTTGTCTGCCACCTATGTGGTATAAAAAAAAGATCGTTTATAATACAGGTGTTTATTATTTTTCAGATAAAGTGGAAAAATTCTTGAAAGAATTGGGACTGCTTAGTCAAGACAAGCTATTACTTGTCTACAACAAGATCAAGGGCTGGATAAATTGAAAAGTGTGATTAATCGATCTATGCTTGGAATAAAGTTGCATATGTTTTGAAACTGTGCACCTCTTTTATTGCATTTTTGTAACTAACCATTATCCAGACTTAATAACTAGCTAATACCCGCGGCTCCGTCCGAGCGGTTGGTTATCATTTTTTAATCGACTTCAAAAAAGGAGGAGGTTCTTAATTCGTACGCTATTTTTTTGTATGTTATGCGATAGCGGCGCCAATAATTATGGATAAATTTTGAATTTTTTTTTTGTTTGAAAGAGGCTACTTTTGATGTGGTCCCATATCCAGAGTATCAGGATCTAATGCTGGGATCTTGGGAAAATCGAGGGCAAATCATCCGTTTTTGATGCCTTTGTACATAATAAACCTCATAAATAGGTACTTTTCTATTTCTGTACACTAAAAAGTAAAAAAAAATAGTTCGTGAAGTCGGTTTTTTTAACCTAGTTAAAATTATTGGACAAATGGGCATATCAGTACAAGAACTGTCGCAACGCTTCTGGTATTGCACACGAACATAGGCCACGCGGTGACGGCTTCCCATCAGGTGGGCCGTGTGCTTGTCTGCCACCTAAGTTGTATAAAAAAGACATATCACGGCTCTAGTTAACCACAAGAATACAATCAAACATTCGGCAGATTTTAAGTCTGGCCAAGACCTTTCTAATAAAAAAGAACCTTTAAAATATAGTATAAAAACAATACCTATACGGAAAGGAAGGGAGTCACTGAGGAGATGACATCTGATAGGAATGTATGGAGGAGAAAGACATGTTGGGCCGACCACAAATAATTGGGACAAGGGCAGGTGGATGATGGATGATGATGATGAAAATATATAAAAAAATATCTTGGTGTTGAGAATGTTTCATTCAACATTACCCAAGTATTTTTTAAACTAGCTTATGCCTACGGCTCCACCCTTTTTTTTTCCGTGCGGAAATCCTCATGGATTTAATAATAAGGGGGGAGGGAGGAGAATCGTGGGTATCGGCCAGTAGGTACTTATATAGCATTGTCATTGGCTAATCATGCTTTTTCACAGACCGAAATGTTGGTGAAAGAATGCCTCCACGAGACCAACAACTACAGTTGGTTGAAATCCAGGCACATCCAGCCAGAAACCGCTGAATCTAACAAGGAGCTGCAAAAATTAAGGCCAATGATATTGAAGGTTGGATGTTTTACACCCTAATTTTTTTTATTTTATTTTATTTATCACTTATTTCAAGCAAACAGACTCATATATCATTAGTACATAATCATAACAAATATCAATAGTCTCTTCTACATGCTACTATTTGGAAGGTGTAAATTGCAACAATGGTTTATTGCTTACAATCTACCCGGTCAGCTATCATCTTCAGGAGGGAGTTGGAACTCGCCCTGACCCTGCACACGAAAGAGGCAGCGCGCTTCCGCATCGTGGTGTAGAAGCAATCTACTCGCACCTGTGCGAACATGCCTGACGCACTACAGCGCCAGGGCAGTCCCATCAACCTAAGCAAAACAATATACCTAAAAACAACAATGCAGCTAAGTAGAAAAATCTAGGCGAGTATGTGTGAAAACAATCAGCTGTCCTGCCGCTCCATACAGGTACAGGACATCGTAGCTATATAATAACCATCGTATTGTGTTTCCGACGGTAAGTAGGGTAGCCAGAGCTCACTGGAGGGATTCTGTGCTGTCATCCTTTGTGGTGAGGTTGGCTGCTTTGTGTTGGTAGGACACTGGACACCCCTAGCAGATCCCATATTTCACTGTACCAAACCAAATTCCATATTTTGAAAATCCAATTATCGATTTTTCCAATTTTCTATAGATGACATCTGAAAATTGCGCCAAAATCGCTGTCAAACTGGACACTCTGACAGATGGAGTGTATTCGTCGGTCGCCATCTTGTCAACGTTTTGTTTAAATATTCCTATATATATTTTCCCTTACTGTGATTTCCCTATTTATTTATTAACTTGTTGCTTTGCTTAAAATGATTAACTTTTTTCAGAATTCGCCTTTTTTTTTCTTTTAATACCGTTGGCTCCGTTTTTGCTACAATAAACCTTTCGACAGTTTGTCTTTCTGACACTTGACATTGGCGAAATTGTGGTGGTATCCCCCAAAGCCACTATCAATAGTTGAAGTTGAAGTTGTCAACGTTGAAGAAACTGGTGTAAGAGCAGTACAGCATACAACTGTTCGAAAGTAATATTAAGAGTGCGAAAGAGAGGGGAAAGAATAAGGGTAACAGGGTACATCCTGTGCTGATGCCTGTTGGGAGGTTACCTACCGTATCTTTTATATTACAGTGAAGTGTCAGAATATTAAAAAATCTAAAACAAGTGATGTTTTACTAAACAGTTTTATTATTATTAAATTATTAGTTAAATAACACTTAACTCGACATGGTTTGGGTCAAATCTAGTAATTGAGAACCCCTTTCAGTAGTCTGATTGGCAGATCTCTGCCAATCTGATATTTGGCAGTAGTCTTTAGTTCTGATGAAAATACAATTTAAACATTTTAACTTAAAAAAGATTTTTTCATAATCTATTAATAACTAATAGTTTCATCCATAAACCTATTAATGACCTTTTTTTCGTGCGGAAATCCCCACGGATCCCGTCGGCCATTGGGGGTTGTTATGTCGGAAACCGCATGCCATCTCGTCTCGGGTCTTAATTACCGGGGTGTAAGGTTAGGTACCAAGTAAGCATATCCGTCGCACGCGCACCTCAGCTGACCCCGGGCTATTTACGGTTTTACAATGAAAAAAAAAACACATAAATAGGTAAAGTAGCGTATATAAATGAACCGTATCGGTTACAATTATTATTGCACCTACTTCTATTATACTATACTAATATAAAAGTGGTAAATAACTTTGTCTGTACAATGGAGATGTTAAAAAAATATTTGGGTTATGTTATAGGTACGAATGATTCTGAACAATAAAATTGATTCTGATTTTTTTTCTTGGAATTCTTGTCTGTTTGTGCGTAACCCAAATTATTGAACGGATCCTGATGCTGGTTTAGTAGACCCGCAGACTAAGTCAAAACCGCGAAAACGCCGGCGAAATCGGGGCATAGCATAGACTAGTACTGTAGTTGTAGTCTAGTTAGGAATAAATATGTACCTAACGAAGTAGCGTGTATAACAAATCGTATCGATTAGGTACAATTATCCACATCTAATATGATAAATGTGAAAGTAGGTATCTCTGTTTGTTTGTCTGTCTGTTACCGTCACGCCTAAACCACTGAACTGATTTTGAAGACATTTGGTACATACCTCTAGATCGACGTGACCTACTAATTTAATGTACTAGGTTCAAAGTGTGAATCGTGTGGCAGCACAGGCAGACTGGGTGGGCGGCGCCGCTACACGATCCTATACGGCACACATTGTCCTACCTGTACCAGGAAACGCGCGTTGCACTCGCAGAATGGTGTCAGCATTACTGGCTTCGTATAAACTCTACTTAGTACTTATATTAGTAGGGTCAACATTGACCGTTGTTTAGACGTGGCCATTCATTCACGGATTTTTCTTCGGATGTGCACACGTTCGAAAATCTCACCAGTGATTGGCGAGATGCGTCTAGACGTGACCGCAATGTCCCTCATTCCTCCAACCACCCTAAACTCCTCCCCCTCAGGGTCGACAGCACGAGTGTGACGCCTCTGGTGTTGCACACGTCCATAGCTATAGTGACCGCTTCCCATCAGATGGGCGGTTTGCTTGCCTGCCACCTAAGCGGTAAGTAATAAAAAAATTCTGAACGTGAAAATATTTTGCTTTGGAATGCTCCAGGGAATGGATTTTGATGCGTTTTCTATTAGAAAGACTGACCAAGAGAACTTTGTTTGTTTGGTTGCAATTGGATAACTAGTAGAATCGGAGAATATGTCCAAAAATTGATAACCAACCGCTCGGGCGGGGCCGCGGGCAGCAACTAGCTACTGATGGGTATGAGCAATGATTAGCGACAAAAACACAAAAACAAGTGACACAGTTCTGTTCAAAACACATGTAACTTTATTTTAGACATATTCAATTAATCATAATATTGTGTTGCTTGTAGACATCTTTTTTTTCCGGAGGAAGTTCTTTCTCATAAACAGCTGAAAAATAATAATTAGCTATATTATAAATGATCTTATAAGGAAAACGTGGGGTGCTTACAACAATCATTAGCGCTACCTAAGTTTTTCAACAAAAATAATGTCAATAAATAACTCTATTTTGAATTTATCAAACTGCTGCAATTTAAAAACTCCTCAGTAAATTTTATGCCACAGTAGATCTTCACACATACAGTTAGATCTTCTCTTACACTTATTTTTGATTTTAAAGTAAAAAATAAATATTTTGAAACTATCGTCATTGGCCCTATGTTCGGTGTGGGAGCCCTGCTTTTTCAACCGTGCAGGTGGCATCAGGCTAGCTCGGAGCTCCATTCCTCATCAGACGAAGTCGCTGGCACGGTTAGTTTCGGAATAAAACTGTTGTTAATAGATAATAATAAGTATGGATGTACAGACACCGATCAGTTACAGATTTATTATATGTAGGTATAGATAGATGGAAGATAGAAGAAGAAGAAGAAGATAGATTGTATCATTGACTTTTAATCTAGTAGGTAGTAGTCTTTACGGCAAAAAACAGTCTTAACTCACTCTCGACTATGATAAGTGGCGTGTACGTACGTACGTACGTGAACCACGTGTGCGTTTAAGTGGAAGAGCATCTGGAAAATAATAAACTGTATTATAAACGCTCTTTTTACAAGAAAACCGTGGGGTGCTCTCTCAATAATCATAATCGCTCGCTACGTTTTTTAAGACAACAAATAAATATTTTTATGTAATTTACTCTATTAATCCGGTCAAAATAGACATTTGAAATAAAAAAAATTCCACAGAGCCAACTTTTGGTGGAGAGATCCCCATCGATCCTCTGTTGTGTGCTTCAAAAAAGGTCAAAATCCGAGGTTTTTTGGACTTTTCTCGAAAACGGTAAGTTTTATCAAAAAAAACCTCATACCAAAGTTTTAGATCTTAAAATTGTCTACAAAAAAGACTTCCATTGTTCTTTCCTAAGGGTTAACATTCCTGAGATATCGCGATTCTAAGTCACAAACTCACACACTCATACACTTTACTAACTTCGATATTCCATGAAGCAACTGCCTCCACAAACCATTGCCGATATGAAAGCTCTGTATATAGACCAGTTGTCGGTCTTTATAGGGCTCGAACTACCCGTAACGAGTTCATAGATGTTCGTATGGCAACCGTGCTTTCACGGGAGAGTTCTCAATATGTTAAGAACGGTCACCCATCCTACGACTGACCTGTCTAGTACTGTTTAACTTTGCTACGTGTTAACCCACTCGGTGACCACTTAGCCACGAGCCCCTGCAACGGTGATGTTCTTAAAATCAAATTATACTTTAATATAATTATTACAAACCTTGGCCATTGCTGAAGCCGATGGCGACCGCCATGATGAAAAAAAATAGTAGATATCTGCGAAGCTGCATTTTATTGTTCCGCTGTTGTTATTGAGAGTACAGAGTAGATGTGTGTGTTTTAGTGTAGAACAGTGGAGTAACACTTCACATTATATAGTCTGTTAGAATAACTGTGAAAAATGGTCTGAAACGGTAATCGATTGTAATATAATACAATTATTAATAAATTATATAGTAATCGATTCGACACCGCTAGCCTG
The DNA here is from genome assembly GCA_963576445.1 of Lithosia quadra. Classification (NCBI taxonomy): domain Eukaryota; kingdom Metazoa; phylum Arthropoda; class Insecta; order Lepidoptera; family Erebidae; genus Lithosia; species Lithosia quadra. Next base: position 3,315,891 of record OY754901.1, on the reverse strand, counting down.
TTGCCCGCGGCTCCCCCCGCGAGAATGTCGGTTACTATCGTCCTCTTTCATCCGCCCACAGGACGACCTGAAAAAGGTAACTGGGATGGACTGGATGCGGAAGGCGGAGATTCGGGAGGTATGGTGCACATTGGGAGATATGTCCAGCAGTGGACGTCGACAGGCTAGTTGATTGATTGTAACTCAAAGTTTCATGTCGATATCTTTTTTTATATATAGGACACGTCAAAATGACTTTACCTCGCCTGATGGTAGGCTAAAGGCAAAGTCTCAGGACAGGTGTCACAACCACATACACCGGTAGTGCTACAGTGGCGGCCCTCAGCTTGACGGCCTCATCAAATGCTTTTTCACGCCCCGCTTAAAGAACCCCGGGACTATAGGAGGAAGGAAACACATGCGCTGGTAAAGAATTCCAAGTCTTTATAAAGGGGCAAATAAAAGGGGCACCGAACTGCTTGGGTCTTGATGGACTTAAAGTTTCTTGGCGATATCTTCGAAAATGACGGAATTCCCGACCTTCATACACACTTTCATCTCCTATTTCAAACGACTTTTCGTCACAAACGGTAGCCTGTGTCCTTTTCCGGGCTCTAGTCCATCTAGAGGTATGTACCAAATGTCTTCAAAATCAGTTCAGTGGTTTAGGCGTGACGGTAACAGACAGACAAACAAACAGAGATATCTACTTTCACATATATCATATTATTCATATTAGATGTGGATAATTGTACCTAATCGATACGATTTGTTATACACGCTAATTCGTTACATATTATTTATTCCTAACTAGACTACAACTACAGTACCTACTAGCCTATGCTATGCCCCGATTTCGCCCGCGTTTTCACGGTTTTGACTTAGTCTGCGGGTCTACTAAACCAGCATCAGGATCCGTTCAATAATTTGGGTTACGCACAAACAGACAAGAATTCCAAAAAAAAATTCAGAATCAATTTTATTGTTCAGAATCATTCGTACCTATAACATAACCCAAATATTTTTTAACATCTCCATTGTACAGACACAGTTACTTACCAATTTTATATTAGTATAGTAGGTATAATAGAAGTAGGTGCAATAATAATTGTAACCGATACGGTTTATTTATATACGCTACTTTACCTATTTATGTTTTTTTTTTCATTGTAAAACCGTAAATGGCCCGGGGTCAGCTGAGGTGCGACGGATATGCTTACTTGGTACCTAACCTTACACCTCGGTAATTAAGACCCGAGACGAGATGGCATGCGGTTTCCGACATAACAACCCCCAATGGCCGACGGGATCCGTGGGGATTTCCGCACGAAAAAAAGGTCATTAATAGGTTTATGGATGAAACTATTAGTTATTAATAGATTATGAAAAAATCTTTTTTAAGTTAAAATGTTTAAATTGTATTTTCATCAGAACTAAAGACTACTGCCAAATATCAGATTGGCAGAGATCTGCCAATCAGACTACTGAAAGGGGTTCTCAATTACTAGATTTGACCCAAACCATGTCGATTTAAGTGTTATTTATTTAATAATTTAATAATAATAAAACTGTTTAGTAAAACATCACTTGTTTTAGATTTTTTAATATTCTGACACTTCACTGTAATATAAAAGATACGGTAGGTAACCTCCCAACAGGCATCAGCACAGGATGTACCCTGTTACCCTTATTCTTTCCCCTCTCTTTCGCACTCTTAATATTACTTTCGAACAGTTGTATGCTGTACTGCTCTTGCACCAGTTTCTTCAACGTTGACAAGATGGCGACCGACGAATACACTCCATCTGTCAGAGTGTCCAGTTTGACAGCGATTTTGGCGCAATTTTCGGATGTCATCTATAAAAAATTGGAAAAATCGATAGGTAATTGGATTTTCAAAATATGGAATTTGGTTTGGTACAGTGAAATATGGGATCTGCTAGGGGTGTCCAGTGTCCTACCAACACAAAGCAGCCAACCTCACCACAAAGGATGACAGCACAGAATCCCTCCAGTGAGCTCTGGCTACCCTACTTACCGTCGGAAACACAATACGATGGTTATTATAGCTACGATGTCCTGTACTACGTCAGTTGGACTGCTCAGTTCGGACGAGAGTTACCGTCGTGTCCTACCTCCATGGGTCGTGTCCTACCTCCATGGGTCGTGTCCTATCTCCATGGGTCGTGTCCTATCTCCATGGGTCGTGCCCTATTTCCATGGGTCGTGTCTTACTTCCATGGGTCGTGTCCTACCTCCATGGGTCGTGTCTTATACCTCCATGGGTCGTGTCCTACCTCCAAACAAGTGACACAGCGTAAATCGCTAACGAAACGAATAGAATAGGTCGACCAATCACACCCAAGCTCGTGATTTTACCGAGGCGCGCGGGTCGTACGCCGGTGACGAGCTTAGATTTGATTGGTCGACCTATTCTATTCGTTTTGTTAGCGATTTATGCTGTCCCACTTGTCTAGAGGGACTGGAATAACATACAGGCTACTTTTTATACCGGGAATAAGTTCCCGTGGGTCGCGGGATCCCGGGAACGGGGCCAGTATTTCACGCGTATGGAGCGGCAGGACAGCTGATTGTTTCCACACATACTCGCCTAGATTTTTCTACTTAGCTGCATTGTTGTTTTTAGGTATATTGTTTTGCTTAGGTTGATGGGACTACCCTGGCGCTGTAGTGCGTCAGGCATGTTCGCACAGGTGCGAGTAGATTGCTTCTACACCACGATGCGGAAGCGCGCTGCCTCTCTCGTGTGCAGGGTCAGGGCGAGTTCCAACTCCCTCCTGAAGATGATAGCTGACCGGGTAGATTGTAAGCACATAAACCATTGTTGCAATCTACACCTTCCCATAGTAGCATGTAGAAGAGACTATTGATATTTGTTATGATATATGAGTCTGTTTGCTTGAAATAAGTGATAAATAAAATAAAATAAAAAAAATTAGGGTGTAAAACATCCAACCTTCAATATCATTGGCCTTAATTTTTGCAGCTCCTTGTTAGATTCAGCGGTTTCTGGCTGGATGTGCCTGGATTTCAACCAACTGTAGTTGTTGGTCTCGTGGAGGCATTCTTTCACCAACATTTCGGCCTGTGAAAAAGCATGATTAGCCAATGACAATGCTATATAAGTACTGGCCGATACCCACGACTCTCCTCCCTCCCCCCTTATTATTATTTAATCAGTCTATATTTAATTATTATTTAATAATTATTATTCAATCCTTAGAAAACGTTAACTTGCAAGGTGTTTCGATTTTTCTGATGAGAAGTGTATTTTTACTGAAAAAAAACACCTTACACAATAATTATGAAATCGATCTTATACAGGTTGCTTTACATTATTTCATTACATTATTTACATTATTTCGATTAATTTCGATTGTGTATGCTCCATTACAATCATATAAATAATGGTTTCAGAGATTAGAATAATATACTTAATTGTCTACAAACAGTTATTCTGAATACATATCGCCATGGGTCGTGGACTGGTAGCCATGTTTCTATTCGTCGCAATGGTAAGATTTTTTCTGTGTTTTTATTTTCTTTTTTTACCAAAGAGGCAGACCAAATTCTCCTACGTTGTCAGAACAGTAACTCTCTTAACTGCCTTCCGCACGACGCGCCGTCTCGGGTCTTCAGGCATATCCCTCGCACCATAGCTGACTATCTACGGTTTTAAGGTGGCCCCCTCGACCGGGGAGGGGGGGGGGGGGGCAGCATTGCGCCATTTCACCGACGGTGGGGTGAATGGTGACAGGCGGCCGTTCTGTCACCCAACGCGTCGGCGTGCAAACATTAGCTCGCCCCCGCTCGCTCCCCACTGTGCTCTCTGCTAATCAGAGGGACACGTGGAGAGCCTCGGAGCAGCCCTCTGGAGGGCGACTCCCACCCCGGCCGGATTGGCCGCAGGCAGCAGCGTTTCCAGTGGCGAGTAGGAGGCGCTGCTCGCCTCCGTTGCCCGGGTGCACCGCATGGAGGTTCCGGCCCACACGTACGTAGGCCACGGTTACCGCTTCCCTTCCACCTAAGTGGTAGGTATATATAAATATATATATTATTTCAGGTGTGCAGTGCGATAATTAAGGTGGACGCGAGAGTGCTGGATGCTCCCCCAGCTCGGCAAGCATTTATACGCTTCGGTTAAGTGATCCCCAAAATCAGCCCGTCCTAAATTTTTAGACTCCACCTTTAGCTTACCATTAGGCGAGGTGAAGTCATGTTGACGTGTAAAATAAAAAAATAAATATTTTGATTTTTTTGTTTAATATTCTTAGACGGAATGCTTTGGATGCGACTGGGATTAACGCTGGGTCAAAAAGACAACTTACATATTTCAGCAAATCAGATGGTGAGAAACAATATTCTGAGGCCACCATTTTGTTTTCCTTTTCTGATGGCACACGTCTACCTTCTAATGAACTTTATCGAAAAATAAAGTTAGTAGAAAAAATAAGTACTTATGACGGGATTCCTCATTTTAATAAGTCGTATCAAATTGATGATATAGATAACCTCAATAAGGTTTCAATTAAGCGCGCTTTAATTGGTTAAGCGCGAGTCGTCGATTTTATTCCCTTTTTTATTTTTCGTGCAAAAATCGGTAGCGCGAGTGTGACGTCCTCTTTTTTATCGTGCGGAAATCCCCACGGATACCACCCCCGTCGGACATCGGGGGTAGTTATGTCGGGATCGAAGACTAAAACCGCACGCCGTCTCGGGTCTTAACTACCGGGGTGTAAGGTTACCAAGGGCATATCCCTCGCACCCCAGCTGACCTCAAGCCATCTACGGTAATAAGCCTCCTCGACGCTCCGAAAGGGGGGTGGAGAGAGCATCGCTCCACCTCACTGACGGTGGGGTGTTGGGTGACAGGCGGGCGTCCTGTCACCCAACACCGCACGCTGCCTCGGGTCAATCTATGGTTGAGGCTCTAATACAGGCTTTTTCTAAATATAATTATCTACACATTTTCCTGATAACTAAGCTTACTTTGGGTCTAGATAGCGATGTGTTTTTTTTATACAACTTATGTGGCAGACAAACACACGTCCCACCTGACGGGTAGCGGTCACCGTGGCCTATGGACGCTTGCAACACCAAGGGCGTTACCCACGCGCTGCCGACCCTGAAGGGAAAGGGTGGGTAGGCTAGGAAGGGGCGGGTAGGAGGAGTAGGGGTGCAGTGAGCTCTGGCTACCCTACTTACCGGCGGGAACACAACACGATGGTTATTATGGCCGCGGTCTTCTGTAGGGCGGAGGTACTTCCCCAGTCGGACAACTCATTTCGGACGGGACATACCTACCGTCTACCGTCGTCGTGTCCTACCTCCATCAATGTGTAGAATGTCGTAGAATATTTATTATTTATTATTATTATTATTTAATCCTTAGAAAACGTAAAGTTGCAAGGTGCTTCGATTTTTCTGATGAGAAGTGTATTTTTACTGGAGAAAAACACCTTACACAATATTATTAAATCGATCTTATACAGGTTGCTTTACATTATTTCATTACATTATTTACATTATTTCGATTACTTACGATTGTATATGCTCCATTACAATCATATAAATAGTAATGGTGTCAGAGATTAGAATAATATAATTGTTTATAAACAGTTATTCTGAATACATATCGCCATGGGTCGTGGACTGGTAGCCATATTTCTATTCGTCGCAATGGTAAGATTTTTTCTTTGTTTTTATTCTCTTTTTTTACCCTCGCACCATAGGGGACCATCTACGGTTTTAAGGGGGCCCCCTCGACCGGGGGGGAGGGGGGGGGGGGCGAGCTTCGCTCCATTTCGCGGCGTGACAGGCGACCGTCCTGTCACCCAACCGTGCGTCGGCGTGCAGACAATCCGCTCGCCCTCCACTCGCTCCTCATTGTGCCCTTTGCTAGTCAGAGGGACACATGGAGAGCCTCGAAGCAGCCCTCTGGAGGGCGCTTCCCACCCCGGCCGGATTGGCCGCAGACAGCAGCGTCTCCTGTGGCGAGTAGGAGGCGCTGCTCGCCTCCGTTGCCCGGGTGCACCGCATGGAGGTTCCGGCCCGCACGTACGTAGGCCACGGTTACCGCTTCCCTTCCACCTAGGTGGTATATGATAATATATATATATATAGTTTCAGGTGTGCAGTGTGATAATTAAGGTGGACGCGGGAGTGCTGAATGCATCCCAAAGTCATGAATTTTTACGCATCGGTTAAGTGATCCCCAAAATCAGCTCGTCCTAAATTTTTAGACTCCACCTTTAGCTTACCATTAGGCAAGGTGAAGTCATGTTGACGTGTAAAATAAAAATTAAATAAATATTTTGATTTTTTTGTTTAATATTCTTAGACACACAGCGCTCTGTGGCTCAATGTGGATAAATATAGGTACTTATTGTATACTTTTTTTTGTAAATATATAAGTACATATTATACATAGATACTTACTATTTATACTGTTGATTAACATATTGAGAAGAGAGAGAGAGAGAGCCGTGAGAGCAGGTAACCTATTAAAATATCGAATTTCTGTTACCCGAATCTTAAAACCCCGAAAACGGTTGGTAGAACTTTTAAAAGACAGATGTAATGAATGACAACTTTCTATAATTCCGTTTTTAATTTCCCAGATGAATCAATTTCCAGGTGCACTAAAACCGAATTTTCAAATAGTTTTTTTTTGTTTCCCATATTGTCATAATCCAAAATATAGTTATACCAGATTCTCAGAATACTTTTTTTAGTTTCCCATCGTACCATTTTCCAAATAAACTATTGCCAAATTTTCATAATCTTTTTATTTGGTTCCCATACAATCGTGTTCCAGCTAAACTATAAACAGGTATAGTAAAACTCAGTAAATTAATACGATTAATTTATTAGGTACAGTAAGTAATTTACAAATTTACATTAATTTAGATTGTTTTAGTTACCTATTACAGATAGGTTTAAGTGTCAAATTCGACTCAGTAGGTTAGGTTATGTTAGAACTGTGACCCCCCGGCACGAGCCGAGCGAGCGAAGCGAGCGTGCCGCGGCAGCGGCCGGCGAGTACTAGAACCGACTCGCTATTGTTTTACTTGCCCATTACAGACAAGTTGACTCAGTAGGTTAGGTTATGTTAGAACTGTGTCCCCCCGGCACGAGTCGAGCGAGCGAAGCGAGCGTGCCGCGGCAGCGGCCGGCGAGTGCTAGAACCGACTCGCTATTGTTTTACTTGCCCATTACAGACAAGTTAAAGTTAATTAGGTACCTACTTTTTAATTTGGTTTATTTGATTTTAATTTAGAAATTCTTGGTTTTAAATATCTGGATATTGTTTTTCTGGATATTATCAATTAACTGCATTTCAAAAATTTGTGTTTTAAAAATTCGGCTATCGTGCATATGGATTACGGTCATCTGGATTTTGTGCATTTAGATTTCGTGTATCTGGAACTCGTTCGTCTGGATTATAAAACATCGTACAAATGAATAAATGGGCAAATGAAATACTGAGTTGCGATCATATGGCAAATAAAACTTCGGAATTTGAAAAAACGGGATTGTGAAAAAATGGCCAAACGTTTTCGGAATTATGATATTCGGAATATTAAAATTCGGGATTAAGATAGGTAACCGTGAGAGCATGCTACGCGCGCCGTCGGTCCCCGTTGCCATAGGTACAAACATCTATGGCAGTCGTTACGGGTAGTTGGAGTCCTAAACAGACCAACAACAACGGTCTAGCTGCAATGCTTCGATATCGCCTAATGTCACCATTGAGTTATGAAGGTCAGATGGCAGTCACTTCACGCAAAATATCGAGATCCAGCCAAATCCGCAGCTAAGACTGGTAAAGCGGACCCCAGACTCCGAGGTGAAAGCTTTGAATGCAACTGGGATTAACGCTAGGTTGAAGGAAGGAAAAAAAAGACAACTTACATATTGAAGCAAATCAGATGGTGAGAAACAATTTTCGGAGGCCATCATTTTGTTTTCCCTTTCTGATGGCACACGTCTACCTTGTAATGGACTTAAAAAATAAGTTGGTAGAAAAAATAAATATGATGGGATTCCTCATTTTGATAAGTCCATATCAATTGATAATATAGATAACCTCAATAAAGCTTTAATTAAGCGCGCTTTAATTAATTAAGCGCGAGTCGTCGATTTTATTCCCTTTTTTATTTTTCGTGCAAAAATCGGTAGCGTGGGTGTGACGTCCTCTTTTTTATTGCTGGGAAATCCCCATGGATACCACCCCCGTCGGACATCGGGGGTGGTTAGTGGTTATGTCGGGATCGAAGACTAACGCCGGCTCGGGTCTTAACTACCGGGGTGTAAGGTTACCAAGTGGGCATATCCCTCGCACCCCAGCTGACCTCGGGCTATCTACGGTAATAAGATGGCCTCCTCGACGCCCCGAAAGGGGGATGGAGGGAGCATCGCTGCACCTCGCAAATGAATGAAATTGTGATAGCAGTGAAAGAGCGGAATACCATCACCTTACCATCAGTTGAGATTGAGGTCAAACGTAAGCCTATCATGAAAAAAAAAAAAATATATAGTAAAAAAATGCGAAGATCGACGTCCACGCAGGCGGAGCAGCGGGCAACAGCTAGACGCTATTAGTTAATCCAATAAAACCGACAACAAGACATTTAAAGTATTTCGAAAATCTAGCATCTCTGTCTAATCTCAACAAAAACCACATGTAAGAACGAGACAAAGGTGTACCTAGATGCGAGTCATAATAATTGTGAGAGGATCGACAGCTGGGTGACTTGGATGGAATGAAGGACCTTGAACATGCTTTGGATGTCTTTTTGATGTAGGTAGCGGTTTCGCCGTTGAGGAAAGCTATAAAACGACATTTGACATAATATCTATACATATAATAAATCTGTAACTGATCGGTGTCTGTACATGGAAGATATATGAGAAAAAAATTATCAGGGGACTTTATGAATGTATGAATGAATGAATGATGCCAAAACTATGATTTTTAGAATTTTGTCTGTTTGTCTGTGCCTCTGTTTGTCCGCACTAAATTTTTGTTCACGCTAAAATCAGAAACTACTGGAGGGATTTTGATCAAACTTGGTACGATTATAGTTCATAGTTCTGGGTAACATATAGAGCTGATACCCGTGGCTTCGCCCGCGCTTCGTTTTTAGGTCGTTTTTGGCCATATCTCCGGTTCTACTTAACCAATTACAACCAAACATATGGTAAATTTTTAGTATAAGCAAGACCTTTCTCATAAAAAAACCGCATCAAAATCCGTTTGGTATTTTTACGTCCATCGCGACAGATCGCAAGCGGCTATTAGAACCGTTGATATAGTAAAAAACCGCGAAAATCGACGTCCACGCGGGCGGAGCCGCGGGCAACAGCTAGTTCCTAAATATATCTACACATTTTCCTGATAACTAAGCTTACTTTGAGTCTAGGGAGCGATGTGTTTTTTTAAACAACTTAGGTGGCAGACAAGCACGCGGCCCACCTGATGTTAAGCGGTCACCGGAGTTACCCACGCGCTGCCGACCCTGAAGGGAAAGGGTGGGGGGGCTGGAGGAGGAGGGGTACAGTGAGCTCTGGCTACCCTACTTACCGGCGGGAACACAACACGATGGTTATTATGGCCGCGGTCTTCTGTAGGTCGGAGGTACTTCCCCAGTCGGACAGCTCATTTCGGACGGGATGTACCTACCTACCGTCGTGTCCTACCTCCATCAATGTGTAGAATGTCGTAGAATATTTATTATTCATGCTTCCATTTTTCTGATGAGAAGTGTATTTTTACTGAAAAAAAACACCTTACACAATTTATTAAATCGATCTTATACAGGTTGCTTTACATTTTTTCGATTACTTTCGATTGTGTAAGCTTTACAATCATATAAATAATGGTGTCAGAGATTAGAATAATATAATTGTCTACAAACACTTATTCTGAATACATATCGCCATGGGTCATGGACTGGTAGCCATGTTTCTATTCGTCGCAATGGTAAGATTTTTTCTTTGCTTTTTTATTCTCTTTTTTTACCAAAGAGGCAGACCAAATTCTCCTACGTTGTGCTCTCTCAACTGCCTCCCCCAACCACCTTCAATCCCCCCAACCCATTCCTCTCGGCAGCGTGAGTATAACACTCCCTTTTTTATCGACGGAAATCAATACGGATACCAACGGTAAACCCGCACGCCGCGCCGTCTTGGGTCTTCAGGCATATCCCTCGCACCATAGCTGACCATCTACGGTTTTAAAATGGCCCCCTCGACCGGGGGAGCGAGCATCGCGCCATTTCGCCGACGGTGGGGTGAATGGTGACAGGCGGCCGTCCTGTCACCCAACCGCGCGTCGGCGTGCAGATATTCAGCTCGCCTCCCGCTCGCTCCCCAAGTGCCCTCTGCTAGTCAGAGGGACACGTGGAGAGCCTCGGAGCAGCCCTAGTAGTACTACTAATATTATAATCTTAATAACATCCCAAATTATAATATTTGTAGTAAGATTATCAGAGTACCTACCTACATGTTTGACACTTTTGTTTTCTTCAGCATCTACCAGAATACACTGAAGCTCTCGATGATTCACGGGAACCAGAACCTAGACAACAAGTACAGGTACCTATTTACTTACCATTTATACGTATTTATAGGTAGGTATAAGTATAATGTGTGTGTACCCGCGTGGCAGGTACTCGTTATCGCGAGAAAAATCGACTTACCTACTACTTTTCAACAAAATCAGTGATATAAAATATGGTAGATAGATATAATAAAAAACCAAAATTCTGTATTTAATAAAAACAATAATCTAACTACATACTGTGTAGGCATAGCCTACAGTCACATGAATATCTTGCTATAGTCGTAGAAAATGACATCGCCGTCGTAGCGCGCCAATTGTCTCGTTACTCTGCAGCTAGCCAAGACCGTGCATTAAAATGGACCTTGGACCATCGCTGAGATGGTGAAGAAGATCAGAATTAAATCTACGCTAAATTGGAAGAACGTCTTGAGATTATCTTGAGAAGCTTGGTGCCGTTGTCACACTAACTGGTCTGACCTTCCTTTTTTTTTTTTCCGTGCGGAAATCCTGGTCTGACCTTCCTTAAGTATCTAAAGTGTTTTTCTTAATTGTTTACAGAAACATGTCCCAATCTGCCACTTAGAAAGAACAACAAAGAAACTAAACACGAACGAATACGAATACAGGCCAGCTTATTACGAAGAAGTTCGATGCAAGGAGCCGCCGAGCGATGAAACCGGAAAAAGTACTGAGGTAGGTCAATGTTACTACAAGCGCATTAAATTATGTTTTTGAGGGGTCGACGTTACCGGGATTGATGAAACAATATTCGCAAAAGTGGAGGCGGTGCAGTATCTAAAGATATTCAAAATGTTGATTTCGCATTAGGTATTATTGCACCGACTAATGCGAAAAGGACCATAACCGCCCTTAATATCTGGTCGACCTAAGATCGGACCTTGTTGGTCTTATTGAAAATCCACCTCTGTTACGTCAGTAGGTAGGTACTATTATTATCTATCCTGTATATACCCCTGTATTAGCTGTTTTATAAATAAAATATAATACGACATTCTACACAGCGCTCTCTAGACCCAAAGTAAGCATATTTTAAATGCTTGTGTTATGGGTTCTAGAATGCGGCTAAACGTACTTACATAGGTACCTACTTTTTTTGTAAATAGGTACCTACATATTAGACATATAAATACCCAGACCAGTGCTAATAGATATATTCATGCATAGAAATATTTGCATTGAGCGGGAACCAAACCCGCGCCCCCTATCGTAGCAGTCGAATGCACTACCGCTACGCCACTAAGGCCATAATTATAAACTTATAACATCGACAAAAAAGTGCGCGAATGTAAATAAAAATAATGCTTTTGATTGAAATTGTCATAAAATATTATTGTCTTGCAGGTTTGTTCAAGTCTTGGATTTGCCTGTGTTCAGTTGAATAAAACCATTAACTTAACTAGAAGACTATACTCCAGGTATTTTTCTCTTGCACTGATAACATAGCTTACTTACACGATTTTTCGATCCAATGAATCCTAAGGAAGACCTTAGATTTTGAGTAAATTAAAAAACCGGAACGGCTGAAATGTGAAAATTATTCTACTTTTTTGGGTTGCAAAACTTGCATTTTGGAGCCCGGGGCTTGCTCTCTTAGTCCTCCTTCCCACAATTATTATTAGATATTTTTATTTTGACTTTTACGTAGGCGACTAACTCATCCATCCGCGAGAGGAAAGCCATCCTTATTAATAAGTAGAAAACGAAAGAGTACGGACGCCGATAACAATGCTCAGATGATGAAAACACCTTCTGGTTGTTAGAACCTGTTAGAACTTAGAACTATCTAAGTGCCGAACATTTAAATTTTCGTAAAACCTACCGTACGTATAACGTATAATGACATACAGTGTTCTGCTGCAGTCAATGATTTTATATACAAGATTTATGTTACGTTCATAGTAACTGACATCTCAAATCTGATCCACATTGACAATAGTTGACAATTAGCGTTAAAGTAGTAAGTATGAAAGATGGGATAAGAACGTGAGTAAAAAAGATAGCTATAAACATTATCCGTCAAAAAACGTCCCAATTGAGACGTTTTCGAGTCTTCACCTGGCGCGCTCTAGTCTAGTAACATATCTGCCTCTTTTTACATGTATAATTTCATTGGCTGCAGTAATTTGTTTATCTTACTATAGGTAGTGACATACTTATTTGATTTTTGTTTTCAGCGACTGTTGGGAATCACAACCCTTGGTTATACCTGCAGGATGTGAGTGTATGTGGCCTGTCGACCGGCTGGGAGACATAAATATACACGTTGCAACCACGGTTGGAACATTATAACAAAATATAAAACTTTATGTGACGTTTTACTATTATCGTTAGTACAAGAACATTAGAAATTTCCTTGTACTTAGCTGGACGATTCATTTCGAACGAGCGGTTGTCTCCAGGATTTTTGAATCTCGGCCGGAGGTCATCTCTCTCGCACACTGCCTAAAATTGCCATGATACGTTAAAATTTCCCAATCCAAACCTGTCAAAGTCAAATTTACGCAAAGGCTGAGTTCTTCGGAGCTTCATTGTGATTCTAGTTGAGCTTTATGAAAATTCACAGAACACCGTACATATCAATTATTATTAATTGAGTAATATTTATAGAAATTAATAAAAAAATTGACACATATTCGCTTCTTAGATTGTGGGTGACAGCCATTTTAATAAAGAAGCAACACTGTTTACCAAAAATTCGTAAGGTGACCAACCATCCGTATTTTGCGGGATAGTCTCCTACTAGAAGCTCCTGCATTGCAATAAATACATAGCATAGTCCCACAAAACGTCAAATGCTTTCCGCACGTTTACAATATCCATTATAATTATATTTCAATATTAACTGTAGAGAGGTCAATTCTATACATCCATACTAAATTATTATAAATGCGAAAGTAACTCGGTCTGTCTGTCTGTTACGCTTTCACGCCTGAACCGCTAAACTGATTTTGATGAAACTTGGTATAGGAGTAGATTAGACCTAGATAATGAACATAGGCTATGTTTGGTTGCGATAACCGACATCCACGTGGGTGGAGCCGCGGGCAACAGCTAGTTGAATATATTTAAAAAATAACTACATACCTATTGGGAAATAATTAGTGATCGATACTAATGCAAAAAATGCAATCAGTATTTTTTTGTCTTTCTGTCTGTCTATCTGTATGTGCACGCATGGATCAAAACTACTGGAGGGATTTTGATCAAACTTGATACGATTATAGTTCATACTTCTGGGCAACATATAGGCTACTTTTTATACAAGCTGATATACCCATGGCTTCACCCGCGCTTCGTTTTTAGGTCGCTTTTGGTCATATCTCCGGTTGTACTTAACCAATTGCAAGCAAACATACGATAAATTTTGAGTCTAAGTAAGACCTTTCTAATAAAAAAGCCGCATCAAAATTCGTTCAGTACTTTTTACGTCCATTGCTAGGAAGCTGGTCATAATAAGTATATAATTTCAACTTTGACGCTTATTATTTATTGCTTTCTAGACATAACCTATACCTACTCAAGTAGGTATTAAGTTATCGTTTCTAAAAACCACTACACTTTTTTATTTGTTCACGACTGTACATACTTAGACCACGGTAGTATAAACTTACTGTATACAGGTTGACTCAAAATATTATTATATATTTATTATTCTTCACATACAGACAGATAGAAAGACAAAAAATTTACTGTTTGCATTTTTTGCATTAGTATCGATCACCAATCATCCCCCAATAGTTATTTTGTAAATATATGCAATGAACAGAATTGACCTCTCTACAGTTTTATTATAAGTATAGATCATGTATTTGTCTTATTTTGTTCCTTAAATTTACGAAAGAAAGTATAATAATGGGACAGGGATTCACCTGACGATTTTTAAAATTCACATTATCTTTCAAGTCCGTATCGATTCATTCGTTATAATCGACCTTTTTTAACAGGTCACCTCATTATGAATATAAAACTGACAAACGTCAAATGTTACCTATTAATGTGACGCTACTATAGGAAACGGCTCAGTCGCATAATGTACCATTCGCAAAATGTACCCCACGTGCAAAAAGTACCTTTCTCATAATGCACCTTTCTCAAAATGTACCTTTCTCACAATGCACCTTTCTCAAAATACACCTTTCTCATAATGTACCTTTCTCAAAATGTACCTTTCTCAAAATGCACCCTTTTACAACATGCACTTATCTATCGCAAAGATAAGTTTTTTATATATTAACTCGTTTACAGGTGCTACAGGTCATGAAAAGTAAAATTAGGGATTGATTAATTTTTTTTAATTAAGTTATAATGTGTTGTATTATACTCTGTCTAATGTAGGATGATAAAAATGACAGTTCATGTCTATGAAGTATCGTATTTTTTTATACAAAAAAGACTTCGCCTGCGTGGGAGTTTGGTACTGTGGGAATAGGAATGGGAATGGGAATAGGAAAAGGTAGCAGGTTTATTCATGTTGAAATCCCCACGAATACCACCCCTGTTGGCCATCGGGGATGGTTATGTCGGAATCGAACCGACTAAAACCACCCTTCTGTTGCTACTCTATCGCATTGGGTTTGCCTGTAATGACACCGTATGTATAAAATAAATAAATTATACATAATCCTTCATTTAATGTCAATAATTTATTTTGTTATTACATGCTTACATAAGTAAGTCTCAATTAATAAATAAATAAGTTACAAAATTACTGTTTTCATCTTTAATAGCTTTTAAATATATTATAGTAAAATAACCTTTTCAATGAATTTGGCCTCTCTTTATAGTATTAGTAAATATGGAAACGTAGACTATACCATTTATTTTCATGAGCATAGACGTAAACTACATCATATATCCCAACCTTGCAATTAAACATGGTCACCGCAAAGAAAGGTACGCAACCCAACCAACTAGATGGAGACACTGCAATGTATGTCCTTGCAGTATCCATTGGTTCTAATATTCTTGCGTTAGTACTAACTAGTCTTTGGTAGTGGTGGCATTACCAGTTATATTTCAATATTTCGTTGGCCTGTTACGTTGTTGGAAGATAACCGTTGTTGTAAACAGTTCTTAAATTATTACTGTTATATTTTTATACCTACCTACTCCTACTGTCACATCAGTCACTTAATGTTGTGCATAGACAATTTTTTATTTTCTACTTTTTAAAGTCTCTATGGTCATGTTGTCTATGACAACATGGCCATAGATAGTTTTCCTTAACGACTTTTTTTCCATTGGCAATGTTGCTGACCTGTTAGGTTGGTAATGGTAATGTTGACAACGGAAAAAAATGTAACGACTAGTGTATTTTTGAGAATACTATTTATTTTCGTATTGGTAATCGATAAGATGATACAATGAGAATTATTGAACAATCCTAATGTACTTGGCAGCTGTTCTCACTTCATCCATATTGTATTTTTTTTCTATAGTTTGAAGTCCCATAATATCAAAAGTATATATTTTGAATTTAAAGTGGTTCTGAGATTATTTACGTCATTAGAAAGATTAGGGCCTAAAAATTATACCTTTGAAATATAGCACCTAAAAGATTTTTAAATAAATTCAGCTTATTATATAATAAGTATCATTATACTTAATATTATAACTTCCTTGGACGTACTGAATAAATATTGAATATTAAAAAAGAAATTTATAATTTAATTGAAAAATACTGGGTTATGAAAATGGGTTCAAATTAGTTTTACAAATTAGTAATTAAACCTATGAAACGTATTTTTCATAAATATATTCTAATTAGTATTAAAAAAAACTATATCAGCATTATTACTTTAAAAGACAAAAATTAAATTACCACCACAGCCATTTTTCCTTCTATCACAAGATAAGCTTTATTATAAATTAATAAAACGCGAATGACGTGTAGAGATAATTTCTAAACTAAACGTATTATTTTGGCACTTTCCTTCCTATACATTAGGTAGAAATCAGTTCATGGTTATTTGTCCTTGAAAATTTGACAGTTTCAATTATATTACCAATTTATTGTTCGTTTTTCGTTTTTCGTTTTTCGTTTTTCGTTTTTCGTTTTCGTTTTCGTTTTATTAGCCTAAAGCTGTCACATCAGTCACATAATGTTGTGCATAGACAATTTTTTATTTTCTACTTTTTAAAGTCTCTATGGTCAGCCATTACTGAGAAAACAATAAATATTTCGACTTTTACTGTCGAAATATTTATCATTGGTTGCTATTGTGATTCCCATTATACGATAAAATTATTTTAATGGATATGCAGGCGGTTTAAATTAATATAGTAATATTTAATTAAGTCTAAATGTTACAATTATTCTAAAATGTACTCTATTTGATTTGAAACACTGACCTGGTAACAATAATCACTAGACTGGCTATTATATAGAAAATAACAGATATTAAGAGAAGGGCAGTGGTGTTTCTTGTCACAAGTAAGTAAATATAAGAATTTAACACTCAAACACTTTACTATGATAAGCGAATACCCTTCGAGTTAGGGGATTTTAATAATAGTTTCATAACCAATAATATCTAATAGGGATGTCAAAATGTATATCGGTAATTTTCTATCCAGTGCCAAAATTCGTAGGTATACTTTTAAACACAAAAGGCTTGGTATTATGTACTACAAATAATTTTATGAACATATTAAAATGGTATTTATCATTAATAAATACTTCAAATTGAAGTAGGTAGTTGAAACAGTGATATTTGAAAAAGTTTCATCGATACCAAGACAGGTTGCCAAAATGGCGATTTTCAATGAGGCACACTGTAGTGGGATTTGAAACTACAATAGAATAGACTATAGACGTACTCAAGAACTTTATGGTCCAGATAAACGCCGCGCAAACTCGCTATACAGATGGTACAGAGCGCGCGACGTTTTTAATTTCAAGAATTGGGCATCTTCACGGACGGCTCGGCTCGCGTAGGATCATGCTACCCAGCGTCGTCTAAACGAGCAGGCTTGTCCGGTTTCCAGATTCGGATTCCAGATCAGAAACGTTATGAATTCAGATTCGATACATACAAAATGTCCAACGAGGCGACACGTCATTCATAGGCGTTATAGACATATATTATACTAGATATATATCAACTTAATATTGTTAGAACTATAAAATAAAATAAAAAATATTGTTAGGAAATTATATCATTATAAATGAAACATAATTTTGTATTATTCCATAATGATCACTACTATCATCAATTATATTTAGATCAGATTAAATAATTATACCTTTGCAATATAGCACCTAAAAGATTTTTTAAATAAATTCAGCTTATTATAATATTATTATAATAAGTATCATTATACTTATTATTATAACTTCCTTGGACGTACTGAATAAATATTGAATTTTAAAAATGAAATTTATAATTTAATCGAAAAAATACTGGGATATGAAAATGAGTTCAAATTAGTATGAAACGTATTTTCCATATATATATATATATTCTAATTAGTATTAAAACAAAAAACTATCTCAGTATTATTACTTCAAAAGACAAAAATTAAATTAAGTACCACCACAGCCATTTTTCCTTCTATCACAAGATAAGCTTTATTATATAAATTAATAAACCTGAATAATACGTTTAGAAATTATCTCTACACATCGTAGAGATAATTTCTAAACGTATTATTTTGACAGTTTAAGTAATAATAATGAATAATACAACACTTTCCTTCCTATACATTATTAGGTAGAAATCAGTTTTTGTTATTTGTCCTTTTGTCCTTGAAAAATTGACAGTTTCAATTACCGTTTATCGTTTTTCGTTTTCGTTATTACTGTTATTAGCCTAAAGTACGTAATATTGACAGCGTTGATGACATTTGACAAATCTGACAATGACTGAAGAATAGTGAAGAAAGTTACTTTTTTTTTTCCTCCGTTGTTTGATAACAGGTTATTTTGCTCGGCCATAATGCATTAGTAAGTTATTTTTTAATATCGCATTATTTAAACAGTTATCTAATATATTTGCCACTACTAGTCTTTGGTAATTGTCAAGACAACAACGCCATGTCACGCTAAGTCAAAAATGTCACATTTCAACTACAAAAAATGCTAAATTTAAAGTATAAAAAATGGGAGGAACCGAGGCAGAGCTTGAGTGTAACATAGAAGATAATAATTTAATAGAGAATATTGTTGAGGATATTATAAACAGACTGAGAATTTGTATTCGTGTCATGTGCTGTGTGCCTTTCGACCGCATCATACCTTCAGAGATGTTCCTAAAGAAGTCCAACAACTTATGTCGGATGAAACAAGAAGTGTCCCAAACACGCGCATCGAAAGAAATACGGTTTGAAATGCATCCAAAATCGTGGACCTGCTTCAAAGAAAAAAATAGGAAAGATTCTGCACAGAAACTGACATCGAAATCTCAACTGAAGTTAAAAGAAAAAGGTAGTGATTCTAATAAGAGTATAAAATTACTAAAATGTCGATCTATTTTAAAATATACAGGTAGGTGTGATACAGAGGAACAGAATAGGGCACTATCCGATTTACCACCAGAGAAAAAGTTTGAAAGTGCAGATAAGAAATTATACGGCAAAAAGGCAAGATGTCGACTATTCAGGAGTCATAGCAAGAGATTGAAAAACATCGGTGCAGAAATGAATAATGTAGTACGTGCTAGACATAAAAAGAAAACCAGTACATCAGTCAAAAGTTCAGAAAACGAACCGAAATGTAAGAAAAAATCAAATGATTATCAGAAAAAGGGTAAGAAACTCAAAAGGGAGGAGAAATCCAAGGTTTTAGTGTTGGTATGTTCAGAAAGTGTGCATGCGCTGTGGCAAGCCCCAGATGCTATTACAAGTCCTGGCGAAGAGTCAGGTGGCGATGCTCCAGCGAAACACCATGGTATTCCTCCTCGAGTGTTAAATTACGACAAACATAAAGAATAAAGCGTAAAACTTGTCTAACGTATTATTTCATGTGCCAATCATAGAAAAGTTGCGAGGAAATTGCTTGACCTGTAATGCGTTTAAAGTGATAGGGTGCGGGCCGGGATCTCCATGCGGTGCACCTGGGCAAAGGAGGCGAGCAGCGCCTCCCACTTCTCCCACGGGAGACGCTACTGCTCCGAGCCTCTCCACGTGTCCCTCTGACTAGCAGAGGGCACAGTGGGGAGCAGGCGGGGGGCGAGCTGATTATCCGCGCACGGACGGTTGGGTGACGGGATGGCCGCCTGTCACCCTACACTCCAGCGTCAGTGAGGTGGACCGATGCTCGCCCCACTCCCCGGAGGGTCGAGGGGGCCATCTTAAAATCGTAGATGGTCAAGGTCAGCTAGGGTGCGAGGGATTTGCGTATTAGGTAACCTTACATCCCGGTAATTAAGACCCGAAACAGCGTGCGGTTTTGTCATTCAATTCCGACATAACCACCCCCGATGGCCGACAGGAGTGGAATCCGTGAGGATTTCCGCATGAAAAAAAAAACGTGAGGTAGACTTGTTTTTTTGCCCGACACCATTATGCGCTATACTAACGAGAATTTATGATAATAACAAACTAAAATTTTATTGTTAGATTTATCTTGTTTGATTTTTTTTTATACAACTTAGGTGGTAGACAAGCTCACGGCCCGCCGGATGGGAAGTGGGTACCGTGGCCATCACACTCGCGCGCGACGAATAAATAAAAATCCATCATTTTATTAGACAGTTTATTGCAAATATCTTTAAGCTCCATAGCCTGAGTAGAAATTAATAAAAGTTATTAATTTTAACATTTTAAAATAGCCTATTATGTCATGTTGAATAAATAAGGTACTTATATATCACAGCACAAAGTACATAGTAATAATTAAATAAATATTGCATACAGCATTTGGTAGGGCGAGTACGAAATATCTTTCGAATAGTAAGCGTATCGTATTCGTATCGAGACTGGAGACAGTCAAAAAACGCCATGACAGTTTGGAGTGTTTTCGACATAAATTCAAATCGACTTTTTAAATCTCAAAATAAACTATGTATATGATTGTTTTAAATCAAAATAATATATGTTTGGGGTCATTTGGGTATAGAAGTAATTGTAATAACCATTTTTTCAAATTTAGGACACAAGCCTATTATATATCGCGATCCGGTCAATATTGATGTGTAAATGCGATATTCTTGATGTGCAAACAAACGCAATCACTATTTAGCATTGTAATATCGACTGGCTATAGTCTCTCGTTACGGATACGATACGTTTACTATTTGAAAGGAATTTCGTGCGATTTGGTATGTTGCGTCATCGGCAAGAGTGAGAACTGATTAAAATCGGTTTACTCCAATATTGTAGAAGTTTTCTCTGGCGTACATCGGACTTGAAAGTACGAAACCGTTTATGTTTGTAAAATCAGCATCAAAAGTATTTATGATCATTTTCAGATTTGAAAAAATAGTTTTTGACAGACATGAATAATATTTGTTACAATATTTTTGATTTTTTATTAAAATGTGCCCCGGGGCTTTGCCCGTTGCATACTTCGTCTCCGTACAAAAAGTATGCTATGTCCGTCTCCTAGTTCTGAACTACTTCCCCATCAATTTTCATCCAAATCGGTCTAGCCGTTCACGCGTGATGCCATGACTGAGGGTAATAGCGATTTATTTTTTACATATTATACATATTAAATAGATAATTAATAATTTTCATTTGAATTTTTAATTTTGAAATCTGTGCGACCATTATTTACTTTTGACGCTGACTGTACTGTATACATGTCAATTTGATAACCCTCCTTCATTTATGAAGTCGATTAATTTTTCGATACGGTAAGGCAGGGAAGGAAATCTCACTTATAAGGCTACTTAATAATAAAAATTAATTATAATAGATAAGCAATATTTGGTAAAAAATCACAACTCACCCGATTAAAAGGTGAGTTGTGATAATTGTGGAATTTGTTTATATAGTGAGTTGAAGGTGAGTATTTATATATAAATAAGGAATACTAATAACCTGTTTACCCTTATTAGTATTATAATTAAATTCTGTAATTGTGCTAAACGCTTGTATTAAGACTACTCCTAGGTTTTATATAAATTAATACTATCAATGTGAGTTAGGATGAGTGTGTGGTAGGTGAGTTAGGTTTATCGAGTGAAGGGTGAGTTGGTGAACGTGAATATACCACAGCCTGTACTAAAATCTATAAAATAGGTAACATATATCACAACATTGTTACTGCAACTAATGTCCAATAATTAAAATTGAAAATAATAGCTTTTAAAACAGTTGCCACCATTGATTTACAAAAAAACGCAAGATGCACAGCCAGGATGTCAAAACTGTCTACAAGAAATGAGTGCTGAGAACTCATTTCAAATAGTCTCGCATCGCTCGTGTATATGTACACTGCTTTGTAAAAAGAGCTCTAAATCATGTGTGTAAAGTAGAATTTGAAAAAAAATATGTTCTATAATTTACTTATGTGTGATTGAAGACAGATTCGAATGTCACTTTAGTTCGAGACTGTATCTAGGATTTTTTATATATTATATCAATGGTTGCCACGTAACAATTCCTGTAGTGTTTTCAGAAAATATTTGCGCTATCGTTCGCGGTGAAATTGACCGGCTTTGCCCGCGCCTCCGTGTGTTCGATGCCTTAGGGTGAGTACCCACCGCGAACCCCTGGTACATCAATTTATAAGTGCAACCCCAAGTGCAATAAATAGTAACCCCAAAACGAACCCCTAAAAATAAATGGATGCTTGCAACACCAGTCAAACACACTGTTTTTTTTTCGAAACTAAAATTGGTGATTGTAAGTATATCGGGCCCCGGGCCCTTCCAGCACAGTACGACGCTATTAATTTTATTTAGTCTTGAGTTTGGTAGTTTTTTGCTTAGCTATTTCATCGTTAGCTATATCAAAAGGCCACATGGATAACGCAGGTATGATTCTTAACAATAGCATCGGTTTGAGGGCCGATGCAACGAAATGCGTTGCGTAAAATATAACTTGGTTAGTTTGACATATATGGCCGAGAGTGTACTTGAAACCGTATACGGTGATGGCTGTGACCACGGCTGATATGGTTAATGACCGGTTTTTTGTATAATGGCGGTATCTGAAACAATTGAAAAAGATTAATAAATATTTTTAAATTGAAATTACTGTTTATTTTGATAGAAAAAACTTAACATCTAGGACAGGAATCTATACACTTATAATAAATCTGTAGAAGTGAAAACTCTGTACATTGAAAATATCAAAAAAATAAATAGCAGGGGGTGTTACTAAACCGACACCGAACCCAAATATGTGATTAAAAAATTTTTCGAGCGGAGCCGCGGGAACAGCTAATTATAATATATAATTATTAACTGCCTCCCTCCCCCCCTTAGTCTTACTGTCTGTATGGGCCGACTTTGACGGGACTTTCACTAGCAGATAGGTAATTTTATCTGCTACTTCAATTTTGGAAAAATAATTTCAACCTTAAAAATCTCCAAAAATCCTATTGAATCTCATGGTGGGATCTCGTGTAATAGTAGTCGCCCACATCGTCACTTACCATCAGGTGAGATAGTGGTCAAAACACGGGCCTATCGACTATAAAAAAATACATATGAGTTACTCAGTGATGGCCGGAGTGACGGACAGCGCTAGTCCGAGCATGCTGCCGGTGCACTGTACCAGCGAGAAGACCTGCGTCGTGCTCACGTGGATGTGGTCCGGGGCCCGGCAGTAACGGTATGCCTGGAACGAACAGATGCTCTGTGAGATTATTTCTTATATTCATCGCTTTTCAAATTGTGAGAACTTTTTTTTTTATATTACATAGGTGGTAGACAAGCACACGGCCCACCTGATGGGAACGTGTGCAACACTAAAGGTGTAATACACGCGCTGCCTACCCTCAAGGGAAGGAGGGAGGGCTAGAAACGGGCGGGGAGGCTAGGAAGGGGTGGCGGGAGGAAGGGTATAGTGAGCTCTGGCTACCCTACTTACCGACGGGAATACAACATACATACATATGCCCACGCCTTTATCTCTCCGGAGTAGGCAGAGACAACAGCCCGCTATCTGCCTCTGTCCTGACATACTTCACCCGCTTCCTCTACTTTTTTATAGTGCAAAAATCTCCATAGATACCACCCCCATCGGCCATCGGGGGTGGTTATGTTGGAATCGGCTAAAACCGCATGCCGTCGCGGGTCTAATTACCGGGGTGTAAGGTTACCCAATCGGCATATCCCGGCTGACCCCGGGCCATCTACTGTTTTAAGATGGCCCCCTCGACCTCCCCGAAGGGGGGTTGGGGCGAGCATCGCGCCTCTTCGCTGACGGTGGGGTGTAGGGTGACAGGCGGCCGTCCTGTCACTAAACCATCGGCGCGCGGACAAACAGCTCGCCTCCCGCTCGCTCCCCACTGTGCCATCTGCTAGTCAGAAGGACACGTGGAGAGCCTCGGAGCAGCCCTCTAGAGGGCCACTCCTACCCCGGCCGGATTGGCCGCAGGCAGCAGTGTTTCCCGTGGCGAGTGGGAGGCGCTGCTCGCCTCCGTTGCCCAAGTGCACCACGGGGAGTTTTGGCCCGCACCCCATCTGCTTCTGTCCTTACATACTTCACGCGCTTCCTCTACTGTCATTAAACCTTTCATGCAAGCCCTCCGGTTACATGTGCTTCTGAAAGTGATACCACCCTTATTAACCGTGGGGGTTGTATTTTTTTTTATATAGAATACGTCAAAATGACTTTACCTCGCCTGATGGTAAGCTAAAGGTAAAGTCTCAAGACTGGGATCCGTCTCTTCACGAAAAAAAGGGATCAGTATGCAGGCAGAGTCATGGGTATAGACTATGTCACACTTACCATTCTGACAGTCCACTGAGGGTCTTGACCAATGGACAACAGCACCAGGTAAGCTAGCAAGGTGGCGACCACCATGGCCGCGCACCCCGCCACGTGCCACCACATCACCTTCCTGGGTTCGATGCTCGAGTAGGCACCGTACTGCCAGATGTACGGGTCGGAGATGTAGATACAGAGGGCCGGGGCGAGGAACGAACCTGGGACATCGGGATAGTTTAGCATAACTAGATCTAGATAATACAACCACATTATGAGAAATTCCAAATATCACTTGTTACATCTCGTAATCTGGTAATCAGTAAGTGTACCGGCTTGTGGGTGTAACGACTTGCAGGTGTGCCGGCTTGCAGTGATATAGCCTTGCAGTTGTACCAGCTTACAGGTGTACCGACTTGCGGATATGAGTGTGCCGGCTTGCAGTTGTACCGGCTTGCAAATGTACCGACTTGCGGATATGAGTGTGCCGGCTTGCAGTTGTTCCGGCTTCCAGGTGTACCGGCTTACAGGTGTACCGACTTGTGAATGCGGATATATCGGCTTGTAGGTGTACCGGCTTGCAGTTGTACCGGCTTGCAAATGTACCGACTTGCGAATGTGAGTGTGCCGGCTTGCAGTTGTACTGGCTTCCAGGTGTACCGACTTGTGAATGTGGATATATCGGCTTGTAGGTGTACCGGCTTGCACGTGTAATGGCTTGTGGGTGTACCGGCTTACAGGTGTAACGACTTGCGAATAGGGGTATACCAGCTTGCATGTGTAATTGCTTGCGGGTGTACCGGCTTACAGGTGTAACGACTTGCGAATGGGGGTATACCGGCTTGCATGTGTAATGATGGTTTGCAGGTGTACCGCCGTACCGGCTAGCAGGTGAGGTTGGCTTGGGCCCTGTATATCTTGGTGCTATAGGTATACATACCTAGGAGTGCGCCTACAAGGCACTGGTGTGGAAAGTGTGTTGCTATATACATCCTGGAGAGTATGACGGAGCCCATCAGGAACACTGACAGCGGATACATCACGTACTTCCACCAGAACACGTAGCATTTTCTGAAAAAAAATATCAAATCAAGTATTGACTAAATAAGCTCTACTAATTTTAGTATATCTATACTAATATTATGTGCTGCGACGACAATCCTCTTTTGATGAGGCCGTCAAGCTGAGTGCCGCCATTGTTAACATGGTACGTGTATGTATTGGTGACCCTCTTTCCTGAAACTTTATCTTCAGCTTACCATCAAGCGAGGTGAAGTCAAATTGACGTGCCGCATATAAAAAAAAGTTTTAAGTTAATGATGAGGTTGACATGTCTGTCATGATAAAAACCCCAAAAAACCATACTAGATTTAAAAAAAAGTATAAAATAAAGTTGCAGTTATTGCTTGTTTGCCACAATGATGAACAGATTCACAGTATAATTCCAAGTTAACAGTAACACATACAGTTAGTGTAAAAATTAGATGATTATTTTTAATTTAAGTTAAGTAAAAAGTTAAGTATTTCCATTTTTTTATACTACGTAGGTAGCAGACAAGCACACGGCCCACCTGATGGAAAGCGGTCACTGTGGCCTATGGACGTGTGTAACACTAAGGGTGTCACTGCACATACGCTTCCAACCCTGAAGGGAAGGAGGGAGGGCTAGGTGACGGGTGGCTAGGATTGGATTGGGGAGGGGGGAGGGTTAAAGTGAGCTCTGGCTACCCTACTTACCGGCGGCGGGAACACCACACGATGGTTATTATAAATTGATGGTTTTATACATACCTGTCATGCATGATATGTTTAGTCCACATAAGGAGGAGCAGGATTAACGTGGCTGCAGCTTCGCTGTGTCCTGACGGAGACCCCGGGCCTGTCTCACAGGTCTGTGAGGTCTGCCGTAGTGATGGTCTATCATTCTCATTGTAGAAGGTGGTTTCATTCACCCACCAGTATGGACGATCTTCTTGAAGCCACCTGAATTGCCAAATAAAAATTAGGTAGAACTCAAAAGTATCTCCCATCCGAATTGAGCATTCAGACAGCCGACTGGGGTAGTAACTTCGCCCAACAGGAGACAGCGGTCATAATAACCATTGTCGTGTTCCCGGTGGTAAATAGGGTAGCCAGAGCTCACTGGAGGGATTCTAGACTGTCAGCCGGAAACCAGTTTCCTGAGTTTTCAGCACTCATACTTTTATCTGAGGTGTAACACATTATATTATTATAATAACTGTGTAATAATAATAATTTTGTTTTTTCATATTAAGTAGTAGGTTCAAGCGCATGGCCCACCTGATGGAAAGCGATAAATACATCATTATAACAATTTTAAACTCGTTCCTTGAATATAACCTCTACTTACCATTTCATGATAGATGTGAGCCATCCACCGAATGCCATACAGAGTAGCAGCTGTGCACCGAACACAGAGTCCACACAACTTATCATGGGGAACAATATTTCCGTTACATGATGCGGATTTGACACATTGTTTACTAGTTCAAAATACCATTCACTGTCCGAGAACCTGAAATGTGAGAAGCAAGAATTTTGGCCCGTACTGTAAGGCAGTACAGTAAAACGGAGTGAATAGAATCATAGAGGGAAGGGAGGATAAGAAATAAAATGGTTCGTTAAATTTTGCAGTTATTATCTTGAAACTATGTCCAGGGTATAGTTTCAAGAATATTGAAATGAAAATAAATTAACGAAATTAAAAAAATTATAAATTGTATAATTATTATAATAACCCCTTTTGAATTTTTTTCTTTTTAATATTGGTCGTGTCAATATAACTGCTAGAGATATATCATAGCATATCATAGGGCCAACTGTAAATAGACACGTACTCGAGATTTCTATTTGTTAATTTGGTTATTAAATCCAAGGCATGGATTTTTGCTAATCGACATTTTATAGAATACTTTACCATTGTTGAACGAACTCAATGCATATAACACCAAGTGCGTATATTTGTTCCATGATATTATTTTGTATCAAGAATTATATAACAACACGTCTTTCCGATAACTATTTAATCACCGGAATTTTATGTTTTGATTGAAGATTGAAGTTTTTGAGCCAAAAGCCAAAACAAATCTTTCGATTTGTCAAACGTCAATGTCATAATGAAAAACCTACGTTTCATTTTTCGAAATATGTTTCTCGAGTTTATCCTAATAAAAATAATAATTCGAATATTTTGAAAACCTTTTTAATATGTTATAAAAGATTATATTAACTTATAATCCTTTAGTATTTTTATATTCTCACTATTTATATAAAGTAATTATTTAAATATTAGTAGTGACATCTAGTAATTATTATTCAAATTATTATCGTCCACCATTCTACTACTCGATAACAGATGACGCTACCCACGTTGGAGCATGCAGCCAGGTACGTTAAGAAGTAAACGAAATAAAATTAGTAATTAAATAATGGTATGTGGTTTAATTTTGATAACTGTTACATACCGCTTATAATACATACATATTTTGGGATATTGGTTCTTATGTTATAAATAATATTGGCATGATAAGAATTAAAACACGCGCATAAATTAATAGTAGGTAAATAGCTTCATATAGAATTATATATAAGGTAGGTAGTATGTAGTTTCATACCTATATTTAGAAATACTATCTATCGCCAGCCTTCGGTGGTGGTACAACGAAGCCTTTAAGTATTACCTACTTATGGTAAATACATAAAATATTCGTGAAAAAAGTAATAACTAGATTACGAAAAGGTTTACTCGCTTAAGTGGCGTTAGATGGCGCTACTCACCCGCGTCCCTGGAGGACGGTGAGGGCGTATTATTGTTTTAATAATTGAATATTATTCTATGGTAGCGATACAGCGTTCCACGCAAGTTTCGACTTAAGCCTTTGTCGAAAAATTGTTCTCACAGTACTTTTTCTTTTTATTAATCGCCACGGATATCGTTACCCAATGGTGAATGGGGTGGTTATTTCGAACTCGAACCGACTAAAACCGTCTGCCGTCTCGGGTCTCAATTTGAGCTTGGACCATCTACGGTCTTAAGATAGTATTTTTACTATTTTTCAGCGATGCCTCTCCTGTTCTATTGTTATAATTTTGCCTTTTTTAAATTTATTGATAATTTTATTCTTAAAAGGAGAAGGAGAGAAAGAGTTCAGGAGAAAGGCCCAGGTCAAGAGTACCCGCAACCGGCGTGCGTGTATGAAAATAATTATGAAAGTTGAAGAAGCGAAAGGAGTAGGTATGTCAAGAACGTAGCAAGTGGAAAGATGTTGTCTCTGCCTACCCCAATGGGAAAAAGGCGTGATTTGTATGTATGTATGTACCTATGTTTATTATTATATAATATAATAACAGAAATAAAGTAGAAAGTAGGTAATGCACATTCTTTAATCTTCATTATCCTCATAGCGATTTCCCAGTTGCATCTAAAGTTGGTCTTTACCCTAGGATCCAGCCATTTTAGGACCTCGGTCCACTTAATGTGCTTTATTGGTACCTATGTCGGCTTCCCGGGAGCGGTTTCGAGTGCTTTTGAGCTGCCCTGTTTGAAATAGCTCATAATTAATAATCAATAAGCTCAAATTCGTTGTGTCATAGGTAGGTAAGTACCTATATATCTACTACGACTTACGTTTTATCCCAGTTCCGTTTGAGAATATTATCTCGAAGCCCCGGGTCTATTTTACTAAACATATATCATTGAGGAAACCTTCAAAACTCCGTTTGATTAAAGGTATTTTTGAGTGGTGAAAAAATATTTTCTATAGTAAGTACGAATAAGTAATCGTAGATCGATATAAATAATATGAAATTTAAATTCTGAACATAATGTCGGTGTAATATTATAACAGAATCTATTGTCGGGGGTGTACAGTGAATATAAACTCCTCTCAAATTTGGGCAAATTTAATCTTACCGGCGGCGGCGATACCGTGCACACGGGACTATATTCTTTAGATATATCTCACGATTCATTGTCGAAAGCCTTTTCCTAACTCAGTTGTAGACAGCTTTGATTTTAACTACGAAAGATTCGAATTTCAATGTTTTCCTTGAAGTGAGTACCTACCATCTGACTCCCACTACCCACAGGCGATATCAAAGTTCTGTTGTTAGACCACGTTGTCAGATTTCTAGGGTTCTAATTACACATAACGACTGCTTGCGTTCTGTTACAAATATATTCTGCGGTTACAAGTTACGAAATAAAACTTAGAATTTCAATATTTGCCGTGAAGCGAGTACCATCTGACGACCTCCGCAACCCACTGGCGATATCAAAGTTCTGTTGTTAGACCACATTGTCAGACTTTCTATGGTTCCAATTACCCATAACGACTGCATGCGTTCTGTGACTGCTCAATTCAATCAGCACATTATAACTTCTTCTCTCGTGTCGATTTTGCCATCGTACTTTCACGTTTCACGAACTCAATGGTTTCATGGCAATGCCGCTACTTACACGGAGCTAAGCTATTTATAAGGAAAAAAAACCACTGCAACATCTGTGTGTGTCTGTATTTGTTCAAAGAAATTGTTAGACATGATGCCTACGACCACTTCGACAATATTCTATCATCGTGCTGCTTGCCACAGGCAGGAAATTTATCCTCACAAGTTGCATCTTTTAACGGTGCGCACTGTGAAGTATGAAAATAATTTAATTCCGCGCACGCTTAGGCTGTGGAATGATCTCCCTGCTGTGGTTTTCCGTAGCGTCTAAATATTCTTTAAGAAGGGTACCTATAGAAGATTTTTACTGGGTCATCTTCTCTGGCGTTGCACACGTCCGGTAAAGCTTTACATTAGGTGGGCCGTGTGTTCATCTGCCACCTACAAAATAAAAGAAAAATATAGGTATCTTCAGACATATCCATCGCATGTAAGTTCGTGTATCGCCGCGTCTCGTAAACGCGGTATGATCACATAGAATTATTGCGTTAAAATATAATCTGCGCTCGACTATTCAGTGGTGGGGAGTGGGAGGTGGGAGGTAGGAGGGAGAGGTGGGAGGCAATATGGCTGGCTATACAACTATAGCGGTGAGGATTTTGTTTGTATTAGTAAGTGCCTATAAAGACTGGGTTTTAAGAAGTTTTGTGAAAAGTAACACGGGGTGGCTAGAAACAAAATTGGTGTTAGATGTAAGAAATGTTTTTTTTATTGATTACGTCAAAATGACTTCACCTCGCCTGATAGTAAGCTAAAGTCTCAGAAATGGGGTCACCATTACAGTGCTATTATGACAGACTTCAGCTTGACGGACTCATCAAATGCTTTTCTTCCTTTTTTTTCTTTTTTAACGTCGGTCACGTCAACATGACTTCACCTCGCCTGATGGTAAGCTAAAGGCAAAGTCCTATAAAATAAATTATAAATAATAGACCAAAAAAAATTGAGTTTCTTGCCGGAGTCTTCTCAGGTCGGGGCCGCGTTTCGAACCAGTGGTCCATTTAACTACTTGCCTAGTTTCAAATATTTTTAATTTTGAAATTTTGTAAGTGCCGTCGTAGGGTCTATACAGAATAAATGATTTTTGACTTTTGACTTTTGACTTTTTTTGATCTAACCCCTCCAGCTATATTGGTTGTTATAGCAGTGAGTTCACGTCGGTAGTGTAATGACTAGGATTCGAACTCGGGACCGACACGGAAATTGAGTTTTGCGTGGAATAAATATTAATATTCCAGAATATTATTGTATTCCTGACTTCAACCTATAAGTATTTTTTATATAATTATAGGCAACGTGAAAATGACTTCACCTCGCCTGATGACCAGTCCAGTCCAGTCCTGAGACTAAGCTAAAGGCAAAGTCTCAGGACTGGGGTCACCACTACATACACTGGTAGTGCTACAGTGGCGGCCTCAGCTTGACGCATCATCGAAATGTTTTTTCACGCACGGCTTAAAGGCCCCGGGTCTTTGAGGATATAAAAATAATAATTAATCCTACTAATATTATAAATGTGAAATTCTAGATCCTAAACATGAAATAATAATGACGATAACAATTATTTAGTTAAATTATTCAATTAAAATAACAGAAAAAAGGAAACATTAATAATGTCTAATATAATCACAATGAAGTCTATAATTTAACTGCAAAACAAACTCACGGACAAACACAATATATCACTAATGTATAGCTCCGCCTGTTTAATGAAAAGCTAATTATAAAAAACCACTTAACCGCTACACATAAATGCCACCAGGATTGATACCGTCGTTCACAAGTTCCACAATAGTGATGGGACTTAGCATTTGGGTAGATATATTTTTGGCGGATATTTTCAAAAAAGGCAGGTCAAAAGCACTTGAAACTGGCAGGCTTACATGAAAGGTTTAATGACAGTAGAGGAAGTGCGTGAAGTAAGTATGTACCTATGTACATTTTTTTCCGTCCGCAAATCCTCATACTCCCCCCTGCGACTAGCGGGGCAGGTTATGTCGGACTCTTACCGAATAAAACAGCACACCGTCTAGGGTCATCTGACGCCAGGGTGTAAGGTGGCCCAAAGAGCCTCTATGGGCCAGGGTTATTGTCTCTGCCTACCCCGGAAGGAAAAAGATTATATGTTTTCAAAGAGGGGAAGAGGGAGATCTCTAACCACCTGGATGAAGAATGTCTAGAAGGCCTTGGAAGAAGTTCTTACATTTCGACGATTCATTCATAAGTAGGTAGGTATACCTAAATATCCGATGATATCCGAATATCCGCCCGAGACTCGGCACATCCCTACACAACTCCACTCTATTAACCAACGTATAAAAGCTCCTAATATGTCACTAGTGAAGTAGCGACCAATAAAGAAGCAATTAGCCGATGTTTTTTTAAACATAAACAAAAATAGGGGACGTCACTCGGCCTGATACAAAACGCGTCCGTTTTATAAATGGAACAGCATGTCACAGCCATACGAACTGAAATTGACTTCTGTGGCATAGCGGTAGCGCATTCGATTGCTAAGATTGATATCGTGGGATCGATTCCCGCTCAGTACAAATATTTATGTGCATGAATATGAATATTAGCATTGACCTGTTTACATCAAAAATTTTTTTGTATCTTTATGCGCAAACAAATCATTGAATTTTTGGATTAGACGATAAATTTGTTCCAGTGCTGAAGGGAACTTTAGTGAAAGTTGCATACCTACATACGTACATATGCTCACGCCTTTTTCCTTCCGGAGTGCGCAGAGACAACAGACCGCCATCTGCCTCTGTCCTGACACGGTCCTGACATACTTTACGCGCTTCCTCTACTGTCATTAAACCTTATTAGTGAAAAGTTATTCTTACTGAAAAGGACTGAACATCACATTAAAAATTCGTAAGAACTAATAGTCGAAATCGAAACACGTCCTTTTTTGAAGTCGGTTAAAATAAAATTATGTTTAGATACTAGCATATACACGTCGGTTTTCACGTTTTTTGACTGTATCTCCGGTTCTACTAAACCGATTGTGATCAAACATACCTTTCAAAAAATAAAAAAAAACCGCATCATACTCCGTCGAATAGTTTTTGCGTCCATCGCGAAAAAACAGACAAAAATTCCAAAAAAATATTGGTGTTAAGAATCGTTCATAGTTCAAAGCCAAGTATTTTTTTTAAATATCTCCAATGTACAGACCAACAGACACAGCTACTTTACATTTTTATAATAGTATAGATTCAAGATTAGCCACAAGCATCATTCTATCTTCCAATCAAATAATTCACCACCTCAAATCGATCAACTGAACAAAAATAAACACATACGGTGTTTAAACCACTTTGAGCCAGATAAATCCACCCTAATCCGCTTAAATCCGGATTAATAGTCTGTCAAATTGCCGGTAGGGGGCGCCATAGGGCACCTGAGCCCGGCCTCGTGTTCCGCCATCTTTTTTTTTCATCAAATCAACACTTGTCTGTGAAATAAATGGTGCTTAGTTTATTATTTTGGATTAGAATTACTTTTTGGAACATTGTAATGATGGATTTCTTTTTTTATGCTATGAGTGGCTTTTTAGCCACTAGCTGAAGTCTGAACTTAGATAAAGTAATTGAAGTTGGAAAAGCTATCGTAAGCTATGAAATCACACGTTTTGAAATAATAATTTTTACTAACTTAGGCTCTTGGTTTAGTCTATAAAATCTCTCTCTCCCTTTTTTTTGGTTCAGGCAGGAAAAAATATCAAAGTCAAAGTCTATATAGACCATAAACGGAACTTACAAAACGTGAACATACTAAAAACTAAGGTAGGTACCTACTTCAGTGAAGCCGAGCGGTTATGTGGAACCACACTAAAACTACCGGCCATGTGTCATACACCGCAACTTATTGATAAGACAAGATAAAGTAAATATTCTTTATTGTTCACCAAACATAAGATACAGGCAAGGATAGTAAATAAATTGAATTAAATTGAGTGAACCATCGGAAATATACGCACTCGGCACTCTTCGATGGAACACCCATGCGCCTACCCGTAAGGTCTTCCCGTCTTCTAGGCGACGATGTCCAGTATACTTAAACATCACTCATTCGCAGTCTCTAATGCGAGTAGAGGGCAAATCTGGTTTAATCGCACAAATAACAGTATAATAATATTTTTAAAAATCAGTATGATGCTCTAGATTTACATGGAGAGTAAATTTTATTACGACCAAGGCTATTAGTACAACGTTTATACCGCAATATAATCTACTTAGTTGTGTAGCCAGTTAACCAAACCTAACGTGATATTTTTTTATTTCCATACAGCCTGTTTAGTACATTTTATTATTTTTAATTTACATTTACAAATAGCGGTTTGTTTTGTATCTGCACGCAAACCATAAAACAGTTTACAAATATTACCGCCTAAAACGTATTCATTATTATTTAAATGGATATATTACTTGTAAAAAAAACTATTGCGTATTTTATTTCCCAATACCTGACCACATAAAAAAGCACAACTTTCTTTTGAAAAAAAATTTGTCAATAGACAAACGTTAAACATCTTTCCCGCCTAGTCAAGGATGTCCCGTAGAAAAAAATGTATTCTCAGATTGTCAAAGCGACCGTCGTTAGCTAAACACGTTTTATTACTCGATCCCAACCACTTTACGGTAGTTTTTAATTGTTATATTCATACCATGAGTAATTAGTATACTACCGCAATATTGCTTTGAAAGTAAGACATATTTGTTTAAAAATTTCTAGAAAATGGCGGCTCCTTTGACGGTTACCCGCCATAATTTATTTCAGTTTGTTTTAGTGGCGTCGTAAACGTTTAAATAATTAACAAGAGTATAGTGATCATTTTCTGGTTTTTCTCTTTAACCCATAACTATGTTAACATTGCCTACTAAGAAATTTTATTTAGTTATGCTTTATTCTATACAAAAAAAGACAATAAATGGCAAATGGAAGCAGTGTTGGCGGCCTAATCGATAAAATCGATTTCTGCCATTTCAAAATTTTAACCAAGCATCAATGATAAAATTAGGCACATAGGTACGTAGGCACCTACAAACACAAAGTATTAAAATATTTCAATAGAGCCCACTTAAGTAGATAACAGCGGTTTTATTAAGAAATTATTAAGATACATATAATTAAATTTCCTTATGAACTTACTTTTAAAATCTGATAATGACCATCGACTTTTGACACCAACTATGGGAACATTATAATGTGTATAAAAATCATCTCTTTATTATGTGCAATACATACCTAAAAAGTTAAATATTTTACTTTTCACAATTTCAATGTTAAATTTCTCTGCAGCTCTGCATACACGCGAAGCCTTTGCTTTAATAAAAAAAAACGTTATATAATATTTACTAATTATTTTTCTGACCGACCTTCCTTTGAACATTCTGACAATTACCACAACAAATCAAAGCAAATAAAACTACCAATTACACTGTAAATTAGGTGTACGTTTCAAATTGGTTATAGCCGGGGGTGTCCCCTAACGCATCACAACACGTTCAATTTAACCCTAAAGAAGGGTAACTTTGACACAGTAGCATATTGGGAGACCGTTAAATACAGAATTACCTTGTACAGATTTAACAGAGTAATTAGAATTTATTAACAATGGGAATGTGTTGTTATCAAGTTTGTATTAGCTCAATGATTTTATATACAAGATATTTTACGTTCATAGTACTGTACCTGACACCTCAAATCTGATCCACATTGACAATTGTTGACAATTAGCCTTGAAGTAGAATGAAAGATGGGATAAGCACGTGAGTAAAAAACATAGCTATAAACATTGTCCGTCAAAAAACGTCCCAATTGGGACGTTTTCGAGTCTTCACCTGGCGCGCTCTAGTAACATATCTGCCTCTTTTTACATGTATAATATCATTGTATTAGCTTATATTATATTACTACAGTCGCCATCGGTATTAACTTAGTACATTCCAAGCTACTGACCACCTATTTATGTTATGCTAATATTAAAGTCTAACAAAGTATATGTAATAATGTACCTAACGGCTTCTGTGGCGGCGGTGGTCCATATGCTTATCTAGTGTTAAATATTTTTAATTTTGACGTTTTGTAAGTTCCGTCTAATGGTCTATACAGAATAAATGATTTTTGACGTTGACTTTAGTTAGACTACACTCAATGCAGAGGTTTATATGTATCAGAAAGAAAGAAATAGAGACAAAGAAAAAACTGGTTTATCTACGAATCAGTGTAACCATGGGTCAGAAGCCGAAGTACTACGCCGTGCTACGCCGTAGGGCGATAACTGTCGTGAAGGAAAAATAATCATTATTATATAAACGATTGAACAGATCTATTTGGAATTTAGTGCAGAGATAAATTGTAGTCTGGGATACACTTTGATCCCTGGAATAGGATAGGTTACCTTTGGTTACGGGAACTGAATCTATAGGTAGGTACTATTATAAGTATTAGGTATAACATTGTGCAGTAGCTGTGTCTGTAAATTGGAGATATTCAAAGATAATATTTGGAATATGTTATTTTAACGATTCTAAACACAAAAATATTTTTTAACAACTCTTTTCTATTTGTGCGATGAACGCAAAACTATTAAACAGATTTTGATACGGTATGCGGACATATACCTAGTCAAAAAACTCGAAACCAACGTCGGGCGGAGTCGCGGGCACAGGCGAGTACATAATATTGTCAGCGAGATAATGTCATGCATCAAGTATTATTTTCACTCTCTAGGGTACACATGAATCTTATATTTTTTTTTAGATATTGTATATGAATTGGATACCTAGAGTAAGTTCCTATCTCCTTTCCGCCGGTTGAACACCAAACCGAAACGCTGCAAAATTTTCTATCTATAAAAAATTAAGACTCCTTACGGTGATGTTTTGCCATTATTTGGTTTCCAGTCAGATTTTACATCCTATAAAAACAACGCTGAGGTATTAAATACTTACAATAAAAGCTCGCAATAAAATCCAACACATTAAGCTTAAGAAAAAGAAATAAAAAAAATACGTAACCAACCTCATTGTTACCGAACTCTAACCTCCTCACTACACATATAAAATTTAACACTGGCGACCCTAGCCGATAGCCATTCGTCGCAATAAAAAAGAAAACGAGAAAAAAAGGATTGTCTTTTGATTCCAATTTTGAATTCAATTCGCGCGGCGGGTAGAGCGCCATGATTTTATTTTCATGAGTGCCGCGGGACTGGAGGGACGCGTAACGAAAATTTTAATAATAAATGAATTAAAATCTTGTTATTATATTAGTAACTTGATATTCAGCGAGGGATTATTGTTTTTATTTATGATTTAGGGCGCTTCTGTTACGGATTAGAGTGATAAATATTGTGATGTTATTTGTCTAGTTATTAATGATCATGTTTGAATTGGATTGAGCTCGGGCAAGTGGTGAAGTATCTAATTTATATCTTTTTAAGAAATCGTCGAAAGTAATAAGTTTTATTTAGTGAAATCATTATTTTTTATTATTCAAAGCTTGTACTGTGAAGTCCACTCTCATTCTTTCCAAGATTATGTTTTTCTTAATTCAAATTAATTCTTACCGAAGCAGTTTTTTCATACCACTTACCTATTATGTCCAGCGGCCACGGTAACCGCTTCCCATCAAGCAGGCCGGGTGCTTGTCGGCTATCAAAGTGGATTAAAAATAATACAGAATTTTCCTACAAGCTAGATCTAAAAATCCACAGCGTTTAAATTACACAATTTAAAAAAAAGAACAAGGAAAAAATGTTGGGAGAAAAACAACGAAATAAAGCCACCCTTTCAGGTTCAATAATACCTGTGCCCGGCAATAACACCTTTACCCGTTTACTTTTTAATCCGGACCGGTCGTAAACACCGGCCCGGCGAGCCGGGTATCACGGATATACCGGGGCAATCATCCCGCCATCTACACTATTTTTTTCGGTGAAAATGTTGCATTGCGCCCGAGGGACGTCCCTTAATATATCTTTTATTTGGAAACTATTGCCGCCTTTTTTATACGCGGCGACATTTTCTTTGTCAGGGATTGATGTGTTTTGATTGAAGTTTTTTTTCGGGTAGATGAAATTATTTATGCTGGAAAATATTATACCTATACTTAGTAAAAATATACTTATGGAGTGAAATATAGTGCACGGCATCTAACTTGGTAAGATTTTAGATCACATGATTTATTATCTGCTGACGGCGAAGGAGGAAACCCACATGACCTAGAAGAAATTCTAAGGACATGTCCAATTCAATAACCCGCATTAGACCAAACTAAACCTTACTAGCTCTCTCGTTAGAGGAGAGGAGACCCGTGCCCAGCAGTGGGACATAAATGGGTTGCTATTATATATGTATATAGGTTGCAGTTTACGTCATTTTAGCAGGATTAAATAAAATTTATTGTCATTAGTTTCATGGTTCCAATAAGCTTTTTGGGTAGAGTCATAGTCGGCTTAATTTAAGGAGGCAGAGTTACTTCTACCTACCTCGGCATAAGTTATGTGGTCTAAGTTAAATCAACAGGAAGAGAAGGAGTAAGCGACCCTCGGACTTCGAAGTAAACGCTTCAGAAGCAACCGGGTACTACGTAGCTACGCTAAGATGGCGATGATGACCTACTCGTTGAAGATCTCACTGTAAGAGTCAGTGGCATACAGCAGAAGTTTGTTTTCTTAATGTGAGAGTAAGCATGATATTGCAATATCCTACTTTTTAAAAGAAACGTGAACAAAACCCCCGGAGTAAAAAGCGCTACAACATTGCGACAAACAACCCTTATTTTGTGTAAAACCTTCTTTTACATTTCTATTTTCATCGTGCGTAACTAAAACGCATTCGTCACCGCTGTGCATAATAGATAGATCAATAGAGCTCGAACAAGATTATTTACACATTATAATGGCCACCGAAACGAATCATTTGCTACTGGTAGCAAAATAAACAGCCATCACGCAGCAGGATACAACCTTATTGTATACCGACCTTTTTCAAGAATTATAACCATAATGGTCAACGCAACCATAAAGTTTGCTTCACGAAATGTCAAAATGTTGCCCGCCCTTTTTGTTTTGTTTTTTCAACCGATTGTTTATCATCTATTATGCCAGAGTTGTAAAAGTGTTGAAAAGAAATATTGTTTTTTGGTGAAATTGTTACAATTTCTTTCCAATGTTGTAAAAGTTGTGACCAGTTCTTTGAATATTGTAATTATGCGTATGACTTTGTTCGTGATTTGGTCAGTTTGTTACTTAACATAAAATGCTTTTTCCATCATAAATGCCCAGTTCTTATTATAAGAACTAGGGCAGTTACCAAGGTGTTCTCAATAGTCATTGGAATAAGTCAGTCTGTAGCTAAATTAAGCTTTTCTTTTTTCGATATGGTAATAATGGACATTAGGAATATTAATTATCACCATATCGTCACCACGTCATTCGATTTAGTCAGTTTATGTAACAAAAAAATACTGTTTATTTTTTAGTAGAGAAATGGTGTAACAACCATTTAGTGACAGCATGAAAAAGTATCCCGAAATCACATTTCAATCTTTAGGTAACATATCTATTGTACCTAACCCAAAATTCACTCACACCGTCGCCGGTATTCTTTTACACAGCTTTGTCTCGGCGCCTTCTGTCCATAGGTTTTATTCGTTCATATACGAGTATACATACATACCTACATACATACAAATCACGCCTTTTCCCCATTGGGGTAGGCAGGGACAACATCTTCGTTATACAGGGTGAATTTTTCAAAAGGGCTTGGATGACCAAATCCGAAACTATAAGGAATAGCGAAAAATGCTCAAAGGAGTCACGAGCCCGATTTTGATGAAACTTAAAACCTCATCATTAGATTTTTGAAAAACCAATAATCCTAGCTAGGAATCGAACCTGTTGAATTTGAAAAAAAAAACACACCCTATATTATTACACCTTACGATAGTGTTGCTATTAAGGATCTTATTCTGGGAAGAAATGACATACCGCAAACTAAAGGAAAGAGCTCATCTTTAACAAAATACATTTAATTTTTCTTACATTAACTGATTCATTGTTCAAAATGTAGACCATTGTTTTCAACACATAGCTGGATTTGAGACCTCAAGGATTGTACTGCATTCAATATTACAATGTTATTGATTCCATTTAGAATATTCTCCAAAGAACGTTTCAAGTCATCAAATGTGTCTTTGTTAATTTAGTTTTTTGTTTGTTTTTGACATAGGTACCCCCAGAGAAAGTAATCTAACGGAGTAAGATCCAGGGATTTCGCTGGCCAGGGCACAGGACCACGCCTTGCAATAAAATTGTCGTCAAACTGCTAAATCAAAATAGCTCTTTTATTAGCGATTATGGGGCTGGAGCTCCATCTTGTTTAAAAAAAACATCAATCATCTTAATCATTCTGAGTATAATTTAAAACACGGAATAGTTACGATCTTTTATGGGATTTCGAACGAAATAAATAGGTACATGAAATATGAATTTTATTAAATTCCAAATTTTCCTTGAATTTGCCGCATATCATTACTTCGCAGAATTTGATCCTTAACAGCGACACCATCATATGGTGTAATAATAAAGGATGTGCTTTTTTTTCAAAATCAACGGGTTCGATTCTCAGCTAGGTTTATTGGTTTTTAAAAAATCTAATGATGAGGTTTTAAGTTTCATCAAAATCGGGCTCGTGACTCCTTTGACCATTTTTCGCTATTCCTTATAGTTTCGGATTTGGCCATCCAATCCCTTTTGAAAAATTCACCCTGTATATTCATTCACATACGTAGGTAGCTAAAAAAAATGGTCATTATTTTAGGAAAAAGGTAGAGTTAGGAATGCGTGACACCTTAGCCGAGCGTTATAGGCACCCTATTACCATCAGGCGGGCAATTTAATTCCCTGACCACTTTTATTGGCAACTAACTATATAAAAATAAATGCAACATTGTGTTCAAAGATAGCGGGTATTTACATTTCAAACATAAAAATCTTATAAAACAAATGAATCAGACA
Source organism: Lithosia quadra (assembly GCA_963576445.1). NCBI lineage: Eukaryota > Metazoa > Arthropoda > Insecta > Lepidoptera > Erebidae > Lithosia > Lithosia quadra. The sequence goes on along the minus strand of OY754901.1, from coordinate 3,274,975 downwards.
ATGTCAGCCATTTTGTTCTCGTTTCGCGCCAAAATGAACGTCACACGTTCGGATACAGACTCAACGGATAAACTGTTATCATTGTCGGTGAACTGGCGGTACAGCAGCCCTGTTTTATTATCTGGTTAAGTCTAAAAGGACATAGGACGTAACTGCCATGCGAATTTCACAACATTGTAAATCCAATGAAAACTAAGGAGGGCAGGTAGGTAGTTTCCTGGTATCTACCACCTACATAGTGATGGTTTTGTACCCTGTCGCTTTGGATATTTATAGGACATTTTATCCAATTCCCCTGATTGAGGCCGAGCATAAACCCATCTATAGAGGTGGGTATATATGCCTTGACCTTTTGGGCATAAAATAATAAATTTCTTATGTGGCAGGGCAGGGAAGAAGGGTCACAGTTAGACTGGAAAGCCGACCCCAACTTGGTTGTTGAAAGATCAACTGAGTTGGGGAAAAGGTTCAGAGAATGGTGTCAGGGCATAAAACCATCACTGCACCTACCTAATGATATATGTTAATTCCTTATTTGTGTTCTACGTAAATATGCTTATACTTCTTAAAATACCTAACCTAGCACACCATCAAGACCTAGAATTCTTTACCAGTGCAAGTATTTCCCTTCTCCTACAGTCCCGGGTCCTTTAAGGTGGGCATGAAAAAGTATCTGATGAGGCCGTCAAGCTAAAGGCATTATCGGTGTTACGTTCAGAATCATAGAATTCTTCCTCCGCTTATTATCCGAATAGTTCTAATGTCTTGGCGAGCAAAACAATCTCGATTATTCGATATAGTCTGACGATTTTAATAGTATTTTATACGTCCAATGTATTATTCAACGGTCAAGCGATGTCAAAAGAACAAAGTAAAGAAGTATTTTATCAACCTGCTGCAAAAACGTCCACCTCGTTACAGTTTTTTTAAACGATTGGCAGTTCGCCATCATTTAAATTTCAATAAATTAATAAAATTTATTGGAATAGTGTTGTGTTAAAGTTTATTTTATTATTATGAACTTAATTTTTAGTGCCTCGTAATTTGTCTATGATTTTATTGAGATTTTATTGGTGTAAAAATGTTGGGAGAGTTTTGAATTATTTTATAGCGTTTCGTACACTAAAATATCGGTTTTAACTTCCGACACATTTTTTTAAAAGTATTTTTAAAGTACTTAACGAACTAGTATTCGCCCTAACTTCACTTATCTATGAAAATTGCTTGCGAAATTTGGCAATGCGTTCACTACCGTAGTGTTATGGTCAGGATTTGAACTCGAGACCTCTCGATTTATAAGGCATACTAATTGATGGATGAAGTTCTGCTGTAGGCTGTTGGATTTAGAAGGTCAGACGGCAGTCACTCCCACAAAAGCTGTATTAACCAAACAAAAAGGAGCGTTCCTAATTGAAAGCCTCGGATGATGCTTTAACTAATTTGTAAAAATGTATAGCAAAATTAAAGAAAAAAAAAATTCAAACGTAAACATTTACATTCTATAGTAACTGCCGTCGCTTGCACGCCGAATAAAAGCAGGAAAATTACTTTACCAATACCCATACATGAAACATCCTAACAGCCACCTACATGCCTCTCTTACTAACCCATCATTCGCTATATCTCTGTCCTTGTCACTCACACTGAGAAAAGCCAAGCGAGCTAAGCTTTTCCAACTACAAAACGCGTTCATGAATGGCTTCGGCGTCCATGATGGCTGATTATACAATACAATACGGTCCAGAATTGAGTGAACACTTTTCCGAGGGTTGTATACGTGGAAATGCTCAGGGACTTTCCGCACGGCTTGCTAGAGCGAAACGGGCCTTTATCTGCGTTCCGCTATTGGCTGTTTCAAAAAAAGTACGCAGCCTGTGATTGGCCAAAACAAATTGCTAGCGGCGCGTTCTTTATTACTCTACAAGTGAAACGGCGTAACCGACATGGCTGCTAATTTCTAACAGGTCGTAAGTTCGGTACAAAATATTGTCACTTATAACGTTTTTGTCTTGAATCGTGTACGTTGATACGTATTTGATGTAAGTATAGAATGAAATTGCAATATTAGAACAATTATATGAGTTTTTCTTTTAGGCACAGAGCGTATGTATAATAGAGAAGGCATTTTCCTTTATATTCGATAAATTTTGGTTAAATATCTCATATGAGATTAAAATTTCTTTGTCATGTCCGTTTAAATTAATTAACAGGTTGCATTCCAGTTCAGTGCAAATATTTGTATGCATAAATATGTATGTTTACATTAGATAGGCTTTTCTTCGTGCGTTAATACCCGCGGCCAGCGGGAGCGGTTATGTCGAACTTGAACCGACTAAAACTGCACATCATTTAGAGTCTTCGAATACTGGAGTGTAAGGTGTCGCAAGAGGCATTTCCCTCATATCCCATATGGATTAAATAGTCTGGATATTTTTATGTAATTGGTAGGTATTTTTAAAAAGTCATGTTTCTTCGGATTCTAGAACCCATACCTACTACAAGCTAGTTAAACTATATTAGGTAGCTAACTTTCGGTCTAGGTAGGTACTTGCAATTTACGTTCCGATATCCCAAATCAAATGCCTACCTACAGATTGTTACAATGTAAGTATTTTGCGCAGAATGTGTGGTCTCACAAACAGAAGCAATTTTCGTCATAAAATCTTAACCTCATTTGCCGTAACCAACAAAGAGTGCAAACTCTGGTGTTACGCGTAATTCAAAAATCGAATGTCATAGCATAGTCTCATAGACAATAGAACGAATGAACGAACTGAAACGAATCACTTGCTACCGGACACTCCGCGGGGGACAACATAAATCTAATAATACAACCTGTAGACGCGTCTATTAAAACGGTTTGTTGTAATTTTAGAATACTTATTTGTAGTAATGGCCGCATGTTTATTTATTTATAAGTTGTAGTGGACAAAGTGAGTTAAATAAAAGATTTTGGCTACCTGAACTGTTTTATTTATTGACAATTATGTTGAGTTTACGCTAAATTGCCACTGGTTTTTGGAATGTGGGTTTAGTGACCAAGGCGTTTGTTTGAGATACGACTCCCAGTTATTATACTACTGACTTGAATCCACTTCTAACGCAAGCTGGAAGGGTTATCAGGCATATTAATAATTCCGGTCACTTATTATTAAACGAAATACTTAGGACATGTTAAACGGGATAAGCAAGAAAAAAAAACAAAGAGGTTATATATTTTGAATAAACTTGAAAGCAAAACAAGAATTTCTCACGATATATAGATTTAAACAGGTCGTTAAGACTGGAATACAGTCCATAATGGATAGATAGATATTATAACACTTTATTTGTACAGTCAGCGGTAAAAGGCTATGATCATTTTCAGATATAGAACGGTAGTTTTGAGCAAAGTAACTTATGGTTCTTAATGCAAAAAATGATGTTTAATTACTTTCATTACAATATAATGAACCATTTTAAGTTTGAAATCTGTGCAATCATCATAGACTTTTGCCGCTGACTGTACACCATTAACAATAGACAATAGAAAATTATTGACTCATGGTGTGTTATTATACGACTAACATTAATCAATAATTTCTTAAAATTGCCTTATTATATCTTCTCTATACATTCGTAACTCTTGTTACCCCAACATAATGTCCGCCGTCCGTTCTCTCGGCAATTTTTCAAGTCGTATCTGCGCCCCGCTAAATAATAGAGCTGGCCCAATCAACTTTATATTTCATTAGCTGATGCTCAACCGATATTATTGTGGCTATAGCTTTTATATTGTCACACTTTGTAAGCTCGAAAAGTTTTAGTAAGGCTGTGGAAAAAGATGGCGTTATAAATTTTGTAATGGAATAGGTAATGTATCTTATACCATTTTATATAATTACTAGCCCACGGCGTTTTCGCGTTTTTTGACTAACTATATCTCTGATTCTACTCAACCGACTGTGATCAAATATGCATAAGATTGTCTTTGTCTTCAGAAAAAAACCGCATCGAAATCCGTTCAGTTATTTTTCGTCGCGAACAAAGATAATAATATTCCCACTCTAATTAACCCATGGGTAGGTAGCGTTGGCTATTCTATTAGCATGTTTGTGAACAGGTGCTACTTATGCGGGCTGATCAGTTTTCATGGTATTACCTAATGCTCTTTATTTTATATTAAATTTCATCAATATAGGTTCAGTGGTTTAGGCGTGAAATGTAACCGACAAACAGAGTTACTTTCGCATTTAGATTTTTTTTTTATGTCTGTCACGTCAACATGACTTCACCTCGCCTGATGGTAAGCTGAGGCAAAGTCTCTAGAATATATTACGGGTATTGCTCTATCTAGTCCACGTGCCTTTATCTCGAAAAATAGCTATTTTCTACCATAAATTTATTATATAATTTACTTAACAATCTCTTTAATAATTTACCTACTTAGATAAGTATAAAAAATACATAACACATTTACAATAATTTTTTATTCAAAACAAAACACGTCCAATTATTTTTTTCGTAATTCGAATTCGGAACAAGCTATAAAACAAGTGGGCACAGAATAAAAATAATGTAACAGATAAACAAAAGCTACCATAGACACGCATGCTTGTACGTAAAATGTTCTTCTAATAATACAAGATATGATAGGCATCAGTAATATAGCAATGTTCAGATAAGCGTATTATAGTTAAGTGTGTAGCCATCACAAATGTAGGGTGACCATGTCTGGAACGAATCAAGGAATTGTTGCTATTTGTTGGACAAAGAAATTATTGTCACTTATCGATAACGAGGTTGATTGTTAGATTGTTTATGGGATCGAAACCGTTATTAGCGATATTATCTTTTTCTGGGATCAGGGGACCTAAGGGGTCATAGAGTGACCCCTATGACCCCATAGGTTTGACAATAACAGTGAGGAAAATACCTTTTAGGCCACCTACGCCCCGGCGCGGCGCTAGAAGCTCCAAGAAGTCGTGCGGTTTTAGTCAGTTCGATTGCGACATTAGCGGCCACGCTAATACATAAAAAGACAGTTAAGCAACAGTCATGAACCTTGTTGGAAAATGTTTGTCCCCATACATACATATAGGTAAATATGCTCGAAGGTCGCAGTTAGTTTTCTAACCATTAATAAGCTGGAAATTTCGGTTTTCAGACTTTTGCTTTTACTTATACTTAGATACTGTAAGAAGTGTAAGACATTGCTTTTTGCCAAATTTTATGATTCTAGGTCAACGGGAAGTAATCACATTAATTAAGCTTTGATTCCTTTGTCAGTGCAAAAACTTATATTGCATGAACGGTTGTATCTTTATGATAACAATGACTTAGAATTTTTATATTTCCACAGTTCCAAATACTTATTATAAATACTACTACAAACCGGCTAAAACCGCACGTCGCGTCGTCTCGGGTCTTTAAGGTAAGATAAAATAACCCAGTAAGTTGTAAGATAATCGAGGTAAATTAACTTGGAACCTGGATAGATTAATTGAATTTTGTTAATACTTCTTCTTCTTCTTCAACCTAGCGTTAATTCCCAGTCGCATCCAAAGCTTTCACCTTTGAGCGTGGGGTCCGCTTTACCAGTCTTAACTGCGGATTTGGCTGGACCTCGATATTTTCCGTGATGCGACTGCCATCTGACCTTCACAACCCAATGGTGACATTAAGCGATATCGGAGCATTGCAGCTAGACCGTTGTTGTTGAACTTTTTAGGGCTTTGTTAATACTTATTAAATAAAAATAAAATAATGTTCCATTACGACGAAGCGGTTGGTCTCGTCGCAACAAACTTTCACAGTCACCCTACAAAAGAAAGTCCTATTTCTCCGTAATACGTGTATCATTTATTACTCAGTTATCTGTACGGGCGCAGGATATACTCCGCCATATTTGTTATCGAAGTATTATAGCTGGCAGTTCTTCTTGTCACAACTTAAGAGTTTCTAGTGAGGATTACTTTCTATAACATAACATATAACATAAACTCATGCCTATATCCCCGAAGGGGTAGGCAGAGGTGCTAGCACCCACATTTCGCCAGTTTATGTTTAGGTCCCAATGTAATAGGTGGCGAGCCTATTGCCATTAACCGGGAACTTATAAGTAACCCTGCGATAAATACACACATAACTTCGAAAAGCATCGAAAAGTCATTGGTGTGTGCCATGGCGAACCTGGGATCGAACCCGAGACCTCGTCTCAGCAGTCCATTACCCAGACCACTAGGCTACTTTATTTTTAGCTTATTTAATTTTAGCCACATTGCATAGCCGGGCAGGGGGGATTGTGGTCGCAGCACTAGTGGGACCGGTGGGTGTCACGCGGTGCTGCGACGACAATCCTCTTTTGATGAGGCCGTCAAGCTGAGTGACACCATTGTTAACATGGCAAGTGTATGTAATGTTGACCCTTTTTCCTGAGACTTTACCATCAGGCGAGGTGAAGTCAAATAATTGACGTGTCCTATGTATAAAAAAAGCAAGTACCTAATATATTCTGTGCTTAGATGTTGATATACACATTACATAGGTGTGTATATACATGGGCTATACATCAGGGCGCACAACACGCTGCGATAACGGGAGCCCGTTTAATTAAGGTAGCACCGCCCCTGTCGTCTCGGACCCGTGCCGAAGCCAGGGTCGTATGCAGGAAGATAGATAGATAGATAGATTCATTCTTCATTGTATAATATGGACATATTCGGGCACGGTGCGTAACAGGAGATTAAAAAGTAAGCAGGACCCCGCACTTGGAGTGAAACCTTGCAAAGCAGGGAGAACCCAAGATGATGATTTGGGATGACTAACCCTAGCCGACACAAAAAAGAAGTTAGGAGCTTGACTCTCCACAAGATCTGAAAACTTTTTACAGTGCAAACTGTGTCTTTTTTATCGGTCACGTCAATATGACTTCACCTCACCTGATGGTACGCTAAAGGTACAATCTCAGGAAGGGAGTCTCCATTACATACACTGACAGTGACATAATGGTGGCCCTCAACTTGACGGCCTCGCAGCACTGCATGACAAAGCGTAGATATTGGTTTAGACTACGCCAATACCCACTGGTCCCACAAGTGCTGCGACAACCACCCCCTCAACTGTACTCGTCTTGGCGTTACCTTGTCATGAAAATGTTACTAACTATAGCCCTACTCCGGCCCTGTGGCTGAGGCCCGCCCTGCGTTCGGCAATAACCTCGCGTAGTGATGTAATTTAGTGCGACATTTCGTAACTGCTCATGTGATCGGTGGCTCGTTACTGGAAGCCGTGTTACGCTTACCTGCCAAATTGAATTAGCGATATTAGATGCTGTTATTTTGAATAGGATATACGGGGTCTTATCAAGATCTTCGTCGCCCAAGCTGAGCCCACCTATCAACCGATACAACTGCTACACAGCAAATGATGCTGGGGCATGATTCATTTAAGTTATAGTTAACAAAGACTCGACTAATTAACAAAGATTTTTCTCATTTAATTTCCCTTCTGATCGATTTAAATCACGCGCCTTCGAAACGTGGCTTTACTGAATCGGGTGTATGTACTGTTTTTTTTTGGAGTTGGGAGGTGGGAGGTCAGATAGTCACTCATGTAGAGTCAACCAAACCAAACCCTACAGTAACTGGGTATATAATAGTCACACAAAATCAACACTATGAAGATGCCGACGATAAATTGCAGACATAGATATAGATGACGGCCTCTGTGGAGTAGCAGTAGTCCATTCGACTGCTACGATACGACAGGAGGCGCGGGATCGATTCCCGTTCAGTGCAAATATTCCTATACACGAATAATGTCTATTTGGATTAGTGTGGGTCTGTGGGTGTTTCTATGATATATTAATGTACTAGCTTCCGCCTGCGGCTTCGCCCGCGTGTAATTCGGTATTGCCACCAAGTCTATTTGAATGAAACGACTCTCCACTCGACTTTCCACTCCGCTGTTCACTCCACTCTCCACTCCACACTCCCCTCCACTGTTCAGTCCACTCTTCACTCCACACTCCACTCCACTCTCCACTCCACTGGTCTCCACTCGTCTAGCCAAAACCTTTCGGATAAAAAGTACTAAACGGATTTTAGTGCGGTTTTCTTGGTCAGACCTAAAATTTGGAGATATGACCAAGTGTTTTTTTCCTTTTTTATTGGTTTCACATTACACCATCTTTACAGGCTTCACCTAAGGCGACAGTGTGGACATCATATCCCTTTATAACAGTACTTTTAGTTGTAATAATCGATATTTGAAAAAAAAGACTTGGTTATGTTGACCACAAATATCTATTTTTTTGCAATCCTTGTATGTTTGTTCGTGATGGACGCAAAAACTGCTGAACAAATTTTGATGCCGCCCTTTCATTAGAATGGCCTTGGTTTTACATAAAATCTGCCGTATGTTTGATTGCATTTGGTTTAGTAGAACCGGGGATATGACCAAAAAACGATTACCAACCAATCGACTCCCATGGGCAGAGCCGCGGGTATTAGCTTGTATAAGAAGTAGCTTATATATTACTCCAGACTATAATCTATCTCTGTACCAAATTTCAACCCGATCTATTCAGCCGTTTTTACGTGAAAGAGTAACAAACATACATCCAGATATCCCGATTGATCAACTCCATGGGCGAAGCCGCGGGTATTAGCTTGTATAAAAATTAGCCTATATGTTATTTCACACTACACTCTATCTCGGTACCAAATTTCAGCCAGATCCATTCAGCCGTTTTTACGTGAAATAGCAACAAACATAATATTTGGACATCCCGACCGATCGACTGTGCGAGCGGAGCCGCGGTATTAGCTTGTATAAAAAGTAGCCTATATGTTATTCCAGACTATAATCTATCTCTGTACCAAATTTCAACCTGATCTATTCAGCCGTTTTTACGTGAAAGAGTAACAAACATACATCCAGACATCCCGACTGATCTACTCCGTGGGTCGACTGATCGACTCCGTAAGCGGAGTCGCGGGTATTAGCTTGTATAAAAAGTAGCCTATGTGTTATTCCACACTTTAATCTATCTCGTTACCAAATTTCAGTCAGATCTATTCAGCCGTTTTTACGTGAAAGAGTAACAAAGATATATCTAGAAATCCCGACCGATCGACTTTGCGAGCGGAGCCGCGGTATTAGCTTGTATAAAAAGTAGCCTATATGTTATTCCAGACTATAATCTATCTCTGTACCAAATTTTAGCTAGATCCATTAAGCCGTTTTTGTGTGGCAGAGTAACAAACATACATCCATACATCCAGACATCCAGACATCCAGACATCCAGACATCCAGACATCCAGACACCCAGACATCCAGACATACATTCTTACAAACTTTCGCGTTTATAATATTAGTAGGATGTATTTTCAAAAAAGTATCTATGTAGGTACCTAAGTTTATCCGCATTCCAGAACCCATAACACAAGCTAGTTAAGCGATGCTTACTTTGGGTCTAGATTGCGCTGTGTAGAATGTCGTAGATAAAATTTATTTAGTATGCCCTGCCTGAGTCTGTGTTTCCGGAAAGCTATAACCTGGGAGTCTTTAAGTCTAGAGTGAATAGGTTGCTTCTAGGCAAGCGTGCTCCATCGTCGACCACATCGTCACTTACCATCAGGTGAGATAGTGGTCAAACTTGGGCCTATATACTATAAAATAATATTTTTTTCTTGAAATATCGTCATCTTCCCGTTGAATGATGGTCCCAGCTGAATTCAAAGTTTTCGCTTTGGGGCCTAGCTTATTTTTCCTAGAATAATTACCTAGAGTGCCTACCAATATGGCGTCTTACCAAGATCTTCGGCGCCCAAGGTAAGTTCACCAGCCAGCCGATATAACGATGAATCTGCGTAGACTTTGCTTCCGTAAGGGTTGGTTCACATTATGCACCCATATTTTAGTGCAGTTGGTAGTAAGCGGACTCCGGGCTCCGAGGAGCTTTAGTTGAGGTAGATTTGTAATTCCGCTTATAGCTCGGCTGGCAAATGCCACTCCGACTATTGCAGATTTTACACAGTGCGAGCTAGCGTGCGAGCAGGCCTGAGGGTCAATACACTCGTAATAAAATATGTTCATAATTCAGTTCCAATCCCATCTTGTACTTGGCCTCTAAACTGTATTGCTTCTGAATTGCTACAAGAGCGTCGTGTTAAGGCCCCAGACCTCAGTGTGTCTCAGATCTCTCAAATTATACCTACTAATTTATTTTACCCTCTGTTATAGGGAGGGAGTCCAGCGGACCCCTTTCAAATGAAACAACAAAATAAATGTATATAATAACTTTCTCATTTATTTTCTTTTCTTATCATTAGTATTTAAAACGTACTTTTTACAATGTCACTTAAAATTAAAAATGTAAGTAAGTAGTTTAAACAATTATTTATTATTTATCTATTTACTATGAACACTAACATATAATTATATTAACTTTATACACATATTTACAAGTAAAAAGGCTTGATACATACTTGCGTCCAGAATTCAGAGATATAAAAAATATAAGTAGGTTTGTATACGTTACGGCTAATACCCGAAGTGCGGCTGCACCTAGTTTTAGCCGGTTAGGTTAGGTTAGGTTAGGTTAGGTTATGTTAGGTTAGGGTAAGTGGCTACACCTAGTTCTAACCTGCTAAAACTAGGTTCAGCCGCACTTCGGGTATTAGCCGTAACATACATAAAGACAAGAATAGGACGATTATGTATTTTAGGACTAATATAATCGCGAACAAAAAAGCCGAATAATATATTATATCTATAATACGATTAAAGCACTCGCTAAAATTAACAAAAATCGTCTTATGCTAGTACACACCAACAGATTGAAGGCAAATGAAAAGATTAGGCAGTCAACGAGAAAAATGATACGATTTATTTAATACTACCTACTTAGGTGGCAAAGAAGCACATGGCCCACCTGATGGGAAGAGGTCACTATGGCCTATTGACGCGTGCAACATCACGGGTGTCACACTCCGGGAGAGGCTGCACAGAACTCTCCCCTGCGCAGGCGTCGGAAGTCGATGAACGATATTCGTCCTCCATGAACGCAGGCCTGGGGGTGACAGTAGAGCCGCCTGTCGCCCTAGCAGAGGCAGGCCGTGGCCGCGAAAGCGTGTCCCCCCTATTCCGGTGGCATGACCGGAACACTGTGGTTCCCAAACCCGAGTGACCATCTCGAATCCGGAGATTTCCCAGGTCAAGCCGGGGTGCGAGGGAAATGCTCTATGGGCCACCTTACACCCTGGCGTCAGAAGACCCTAGACGGCAATCGGTTTTAGTCGGTAAGAGTCCGACATAACCTGCCCCGCTGGCCGCGGTGTGGGTATCCTGAGGATTGCCGCACGGAAAAAAGGGGGAGTCACATTCGCGCTGCAGACGCAGGTGGTGATGGGGGAGAGGGGGTGGGGTTGAGGGGATTTGACCTCTTCGATTAATTACTATATTATGTATCAATAAATCGTTGACTGCACCTACCTATTTTTAAAATAATTACTGGTGGTTAGTTAGAAGTTTATACCAAACCTATTACAAAAAATGTATGTACTCATGTAAACTTACATTCAACTATCTGTATTGCACTAATTTTACTACATAATAATATACTTTGGTTTTTTACATTTTTTTTTCAAAACTATGTGACAAAATAAAAATGTTACGTTCATGAGAAAATTTAAACGGTATGGAAACTCAGAATGGTTCAATTTTCTTTTCTTCTCACATAATACCGGATACTTAGAGACCGACCGAAATGAATGAATACTAAGGAATGGGATTCGGCAATCAATACCGCACGCCATCAGCCATCAACCATCAGTAATCCTGTAATGATAGAAACCCATTTCATTCATTCTTGTTCGTTCTTCAGTTCATCTTCTTTCATTTTGTGTGTATCCGGCATTACATGCCACCAATATGAAAGCGTAAAGTTATTTGAAATCAGACGAGTGGAAAATAAATATTTTAAATCTTAATCAGATTTTTAGTCTTTTCATAGAAACGTTTTCATAGGCGGTTAGGTATTTTCATTCAAGCTAACCTCAAAACACTCAATAGGTACATTCTTCCTGTAGGTATACTTTTTAGGCTTACAATATGTTTAAATATAATAAAAAAATCGAATATTTTGTAGATAATGAGCACAAAATTACACGATTTTGTAGTGGCTATAAATCTACGTAACAAAAATCTTTCCCTTTTTTTTGATTTATTCACGAAGGTAGCAAGGCCGAGAATATTAAAAAAATATATGTAAACCACTAGCATTACTTATATAAATATTTCTTATGGAATGACACTACCCAACCTTGTCGACTTCCTATCTGAAAGTATCTAAAAGGTAAATAAGTAAATACCATTCATTTCTGTTATTTTCTGCTCACTAACAAATCTGTCACAATACAAGGTTATGAATAATTTTGTCTTTTAGGTATATAAGTAAAAAAACTTACGGTAGAACTAATTTTGAACATTTAAATTGGAATGAAAAATCACCAAAGTCTTATAATTTAATTTTATTACATAACGTACTTCTGTCTTTTACCAATTATCGTATCTACTAAATCATTCATTTCGTTCATTCAGAACCATAGACTCATGACCAGCATTCAATAAATTATGTCAAAATAATATTTACAATAATTTTATTAACGTTTCTACCTTAATACGTTAACTGTTGCGTTATTCGCATTATTATCTTTTATATAAATTGAATATAAATAAACGTCTCTTGTTTTCAATGAAATGACCCATCAGTATGTCATCACAGCATACTTTTTTCCACGCACCTACAATTCTTGTCACAGATAACCTATTTGACATATTCGAATTATTCCCAAAAAGGTTTCAGCACAACAATTATTTGTCGACGTTCAAATTGAAGTTTGAATAAGCGGGCCTTAATGTCGCGGCTTCTGCGTTAACTGGGGAAGGAGGAGTGGGTGGGATATAGGGGTAACGGGGGTAGGGAGGGTAAGGGTATGGGTAACCGGAGGGTAGGAGTTGGGGGTTGTGGAAGGGGGGTATTAGAGCGGGTGAGGGGTAACCGTAAGGTAGGCCGACGGAGGAGGCGGCCGCTTGCAGGATTGAGGCTGCAAAAGCTGGATCGCTGTATACGGCCGCGTAAGGCCACGCGACGGCGATGCGTTGCCTTTTGTCTTTCATTCTTCGGTTTTGGAACCATACCTGTTGACAATGAGCCGTAATAAATTAAATATGCATAATAAACTATTCAAAATTGTACCTACCTACGTAATTCAATCTAAAATTTCAATAACTAAAATTTTGGTACAACAAATGCGGTGAGATTTTTCATTTTCAGAATAAAGAAACTTGGCATAAAGAGCATTTTTTATTGGTGTAACGGAGACAGTAAAAGTAAACATACTTTATTGTTTCGAACTTAACGCGAACAGAGTCACACGCAACAGCTAGTGTAGAATAAAACGACGGTCAGTTAAAAAGAAGTGATGTTAAAAAAATATTCAAATGATGTTGCCAATGACGCCAATCGCTAATAAAATAGAAATCAATGATATACTGTGTGTTTTATAGAGACAATAAAACACTATTATCGCTATATTCGCAATAGTTGAGCTGCGGTCTTATTGAAAATGAGCTGTGTTTTAAGTAGTTACACGATATATGAAAGATATAACATTCATAATATAAAGTAAAAAAATAAGAAATAAACAAGAAAAGATGAAAAAAGAGAGCACTGTGTCGGGGAATAAAAAAAACCTTTGTTTTAATTATACGTCATTCGTTCATTTAAGTATGGTAATAGTTTCTTGGGTTTCTTGGGTGAGTTTTGGGTTGGTTCTTGGGTCATTAGAGATCTTTGGAACTCGGGTTTTTAATTTTATTACTGAAATGTATAGTAATCTGTAAATGTAAGTCTAGGTACCTACCTACACTTACAGATTACTATACATGACAAGAAGCTTTTAGCGATAGTTGCCTATAATATGTTACTGTTTTTAGCGTATTAAAGAATCAAAGCTAAGCGAGACATTTTCGCTCACAGTATAGCATAGCTTTTGAGCTAGAAACTGATTGAGAACGTATTTCGCACTAGCTCGCTAATTAATTGCATATTTTCGTATGAGCGAGCTCGTAAACCCCTTAGTAGACACCTAATATTATTAGGATAGGTAGATAAAGTGATTGGGCTTTGAAAGAAATTTTAGTTTTTAATTATACTTAGTTGTGAAGGTGTGTGTTTGTCACAACTTTCACTTTACTTTTATTCAATTTTCAATTTAAGCGAAGACATTTGAAAAATAATATCTTTTGTATTTGTCGGAGGCATGAATGCGGTTAAATTTTGATGTTTAGATCGATCAAATCTCACAAAATTTCGGCAGACGTTCAAAAATATCTGACCCAGCATCCGGCTCAATACTAATAAAGATATAACTATCAACAACTGCAGAAAGTTATCAACTTTAAAAAATCGATATTAAATATCTAGATATCTATACTATTATAAAATTGTAAAGTGGCTGTGTCTGTAAATTAGGTTGTCTGTTTGTTCGCAATGAACGCAAAAAGTAGTGAACGGATTTTGATGCGGTTTTTGAAAGGTCTTCATTAAACTTAAAATCTTACGCATGTTTGATCTCAATCGCATGTAGCTAATTGATTACCAAGACTCTGGGTCAGTCTGTTCTATATTATTTATATTGTTATCATTTTACAAAGAAAGTTTCTTGTCCTAAAAATCTTAGCAAATATAAACTCAGACATGAATCCTTTAAAACTTGCATCAGCAGTCAACAAAGCTTCTTAAATTCCCTTCTAAAATCATTAAAGGCTACATAATTGCCACCCCGACTTACAATGTACCTAAGTAAAGACCAAAGACTTTCCCTCCAAAAACACCGCCATCTTTGTTCGCAACGTGTTAATTGGCGGGAACCAAGAACATTCGCACGAAACGACTTTCCTTTAAGACTTCCAAGAAGATTATTGCATTTTATTGTGCAGAAATAATAAAACAAGAGGCTTAATGGCCGCTAAAGTGAAGCCAGGGTTTCTCAAAAAGTAAATATTTGCTTTGTAAGCAAAATGAATGAAAAATAATATCTTTTGTATTTGTCGGAGGCATGAATGCGGTTAAATTTTGATGTTTAGATCGATCAAATCTCACAAAATTTCGGCAGACGTTCAAAAATATCTGACCCAGCATCCGGCTCAATACTAATAAAGATATAATTATCAACAAATATTAATACTTTTTATTAGAAGATAATTCTGTCAAGTCCCCACAGATCTAAGACACCGCCGCCTTCAATCTATAGTTCATTACGCAACTATAATCTCAAACTCAAAACCTCGATTCGTTTATTGATACGTTACACAGCATTTATGAGTTCAATAAAAATTAATCACAATAAACAAACATCACGTAAAAAATACCTGTTTTTATAACTCATCAAATGGTAGCCGAAAGGTATAATTTAATAGTTTTTAATTGGTATTATCGCGTCATAAAACAGATGCCATAGACAACGATGAAGTGTTTTCATTCACTCACTCACTAATGACTTGAACGAGTCTTTGTTGACGACGGATAGATGTCTTCTCTTCGTTTCAGAAATTAAACATTTGGAAATAAATTATTTACATCATTTTCTTAACTTTCAAGCTTCAGAATTAATAACGAAATAATGTTAACTGTTGAGATAAAACTTAGATTTTTATTTGGTGTTATTTTATAATTCACACTGACCTCGACGCACCGCGACCATGGTTGCCAATAAAATTGTTTATAGGTATCAATATAGGTAGGTATATTAATCATTTAACCTTTCTGAACTAGTTAGTTCAGTTCAATTGATATTTGTTTTGTCGTTGTTATGGTCAAATTCAGTCGTTAAGTAGGCAGGAAGTTGGTTAAGATCAGTGTTGATATTCCTATATAATATTGTTTTAACAAATAATAATAAAATCTCTCCATTTCTCGTTTCTTAACTTTATCAATTTTAATCTTCATAAAATCGAATGTAAAGTTTAAATTTTCAGATTTTTATAGAAGTTATTAGAAAAAACTCGATTTGAAAAAACAGTTGCACTAAACTAAGTTGACCACATTCAAATATCACACCTTAAATTTCTATTCGTCAGTGGAACTCGGTACTAATAATGGTCATTTTATAATCCCCAACGTTCCGTTCTTCGCATTAATGTTCATTAGCGGCCCACAGCTACCGAATAACTCGGTCGGCTCCTTTTAATGCCCATCGACAAATTAGCGTGAATGTAAAACTCGAATGAAGTCGTAAAAAACATATGTTTTTTTTTCTTTACGGGTTTTCTTTTATTTTTTATTGGAAGTGATAATTGACATTATGACCGAACTAAAGAATTTAAATTTAAATTGGCGTGTAGTTTTCAAAGTGGAATTTTATAATTGTTGTGAAGGCGAATGTGTGTTGTGTTAACTTCTTTTTAAAAGTGCTTTTTATTATGCTTTGGCAACTAAGTTGTTGTGGAAAATAAAGGCAGTCAACATAACTTTTTTTGAGGTGTTGATCATCCATGTCTTCTATTGTACAACACTGTTATGCTGTACAAAACAGAATTTAATAATCAGAAAATTTGATTCACAATTTCTTTATATTCTTCCGATAGTCTTACCTATCTTTAAGCGTTGCAAAAATTTTATACGTTCTTATTTAATAGGACATGTGAATATTTCTGTATATGATATAAAAAAAATTAAAAAGCCGCATTACTATAATTAAAGCCATCTTTAAACGATCCTATCGTAACCAATCTACCTACCTACTAACACAATAATGTGGGTACTTAAATAATTTTAAATTATAATTAAAATATCATTCATTGTCTATGCTCACAACGTTTTTCATGTCAAAGTGACATTTACGTTACTTCATTCCCTTCATTCCACAACGTGTTGTAAGGAAATCTGTTAATTGTCAATAAAGCGCCATTTACACGATACCATTTTCTTGAACGTACCAGTGCAATTATTGCATGCCATAATTGAAAGGCAATAATTGCCTTTCAATTATTGTAAGCAACTGTTTACACGAGGATACTAGTCAAAAAGTTGCATGCGATTATGGCATGCAATTCTTGCCAAGCAATAATTGCAAGTGTCTTCTGTTTACACGCATACCATTATGGTAAGGCAATTATTGCTTTCAAGTCTTGAATCGTCTAAACACAGACTGGTATGCAAGTTTTCCATGTACAAGCGAGTTGCTTCAAGAATTGCACGTAGGTATTTGCGTTGGCAAATATTTCGTTCAAGTATTGAACGTTTGAGAAGAATAGGAATATGCATATGATTCAAATAGGTAGCACTTTATTATTATTTATATGTAGTCTTTTCTTTTACATTAATTACTTATTATTAATATTTATTAATATAATTACGTTTCAATTATGAAAATAATTATAGAAAAGTGCGCAAAATGGGAGTGAAATTCAAATTAATTTTTAATACAGGGTGTATTGAAAATTATTTTTAATACACCCTTACTTATTGTACCCATGTTTGCCAATGAAGAGAGAATAGATTCTCTCTTCAATTGAATACAAGAATTGCATGAGCAATTATGGTATGTTGTGTTTACACCAATAACAGTTTTGCTTGCAATAATTGCCTAGCAGAGCAAGAATGTGACATGTAGTTTAGACGATGCCAGTCAATTATTGTATACAATAATTGCACTGGTACGTACAAGAAAATGGTATCGTGTAAATGGGGCTTAATGTTCAGCAAATTGTCAGTGACACACTTATCGCCTAGATTGCAGAACCGATTTTCTTAAAATTTGTCTCTATGACAACTAACCTAATTTAATATGACAGGGTGCAGTCAAAATGACGGAAGTCACATTATTGAAGATGCTCCAAAGCTAATCTAGATAAACCAATAAATAAAATTGGAGTGTCTCTTTGTAATATAAAAATAACCGCTTTTTACTAAGTGCATATGGATGTATGAGGATCTACCAAAACAACGTCTTTTACAATTTTTGTCTGTCTATCTGTTTGTTCCGGCTAATCTCTGAAGTAGCTGGACCTATTTTGACGGGACTTTCACTGGCAGATAACTAATGTAACAAGGAATAACTTAGGCTACAGTAGTTTTGGAAAAAATTAAAACACACACACTGGCACAGCTAGTAACATCATAATCTTACCTTGATAGTTGATTCGGGTAACTGCAGTTGAGCTGCAAGCTCGCACCGCCTCGGTCTTGACACGTAATTTTCTTTCATGAATTCCTTCTCTAACCTCGCTAACTGTTCTCTTGTGAATGCTGTGCGGTATCTTCTAGATAAAAAATAATTTAATAAATTAGTCGGAAAAAGGGTAGAGTCCAATACTACATTGACAGTCTTATGCTATTAAGGGCGACTATCCTATGTACCCCGAGACGATACACAGGCGTGATATACTGAGGAGTTATTTTATTCATTCAAGGAAAAATGTAACCTACCTGATATTGGGGTCTGGAGCTGGATTGGAGTTTGTCATCTGCTCTGACTGTGGACTCAATGATTCTGGGGACAAAATGACAGATAGCTGAGTAAAATTTTCATTGAAAAAAAAAAGTATCATAATTTTAGCGTTGTTTCCGTTTGCATCCGAGGCATGTCTATGATAGTCGATATGAGTTGTTAGAGTCCTAAAAAGTTCAACAACTGGTCTAACTACAGAATTTCGATATCGCCAATAGGTTATGGATGTCAGATGGCAGTCGCTTCACTGAAAATATCGAAGTACGCCGCTTCGTATTTAACCGACCCCAATTGAGTTGAGAAAAGGCTCGGAGTATAATGACTTGCAGACAAGATTAGCTTGGTCTATAACATCTGCTGACGGTGAAGGAAAAACATCGTGAGGATCCTTGAAGAAATTCTAAGGACATGTCCGATCCACCAACCCGCATTAGGCCAGCGTGTGTGGGTTAAGGTCTAAACCCTCTCAGCTCTCTCGTTAGAGGAGAGAAGATCCGTGGCCAGCAGTGAGACATAAATGGGTTGTCTCAGTAAACACACTCCCAATTCATTATTTGAAAAAAATATAACCCTAAAATCTCTAAATAGACTTTGAGCATCGATTAGTGGATATCTACTGGTAGTACGAGTAGTTCTAAAGGGTTGTGAGTACCACTCGAGAGCGGCGGCCTTTACGATTATCTTAATGACTGTTACGTCTAGACATTAGCTACTTAATCTGCTAAGCAGACCGACATCCATACTTGCTACTTGATGCATGAAAATAAATATAATCATTAAAAAAAATATTGCAGTCAATGGTCTTAGGGTAGCTACACACATAATCGGGCCGGCATAGTCGGTTCGGCAGTATTTTGCCGAACAACAAAGCCGACTCGAAGCAGTTACTGCACTTGTTCGGCTTCAATCGGCTAGTGCCGATCGAGTTGCCGATTACTGCCGACCCGCTCATGTGTGTATTGGCCAAGCCAACAAATTATGTAGTACATTTTGAGCAAAAAGATCTATCATGACGCGTAATCGGAATGTTAGCCTTAAAATCGGCTACACTTCAAAGGAATCGTGTGCTATGCGCCATTCCATATAACACCTACGTAATAATGGCCTGCAGGCAGGTAAGCATACAAAGCATAATTCATCTCTGGTCACTGTATAGGTACTGGAAGATGTAGCAATGGCACTGGCACTTAAAAATGGTCAGCCAAAACACAACCGTATCCGCGCGAGTGCTAGAGGACATCACTAATTATAATCAGTTAGGGAATATGAGTACCAAATATATCACGTACAGTGTCATCTAACCACGACGTTCTATCTCATCTCTCTTTATTCTCCTCCTGGGCAAATCTCTCTCTCTCTCTCTCAGCTGAACTGAATTAATAAAATAGCGTCATGGTAAGACCTTAGTTTTGTTATCGCGATAGTATTGAGATGGTATAGCATTATCTACCTCATTTTAATAATAAGATCGATCGAATTGCTTCTGTAAATCACACATACATCTTACAAGTACAAAGAAGCAATCATACTCATAGAGATGTAATTATTCTTAGGATTCGAAATTGACTTGTCATAAAACAGTAAAAAAGATGTATCGGCACGCATCGTTCGGGAGCCAGTGGCCGCAGGTGTTAATTGAGCGCACCCAAAGTTTCAAGAGTAACATTAACACTAAACAAACACAAATAAGCTATTGTCTAATTAAATATTTTCCCATGCACCGTTTGTCTATTTCATATAAAGAGAAACCACAAAGAGGCCGTCAGTCTCAGTCTATAGCCGCTCAATTTAAAAAATAACTCTTCTGACCAAAACGCCGACTTTACAAATCTGATTAGTCGCTGAAGTGGTTCTAAATTTAAAAAGCCGCTGCAAACGGGAGCGCTATTGACATGGCCGTTTTTAAAAAAGGAATATCTATCGAACGCTTTTAAGTCACGTATTGTCTTAATGGCCGCGTGATTAAGACGTTTATTTCTATTTCCGTTTCAAAATTGAATTAGCATTTTGTCATATTATTTATATTTAACTCAAACTGAGACACAACGTTTTTAGGTTAGCGGCCAATTCACATGACATTGTCGCCCACTGAAGTGTGTATATTGAAAAATATGACGAAACCTTTGCTTGTAATAATTTCGCATTAGAGAAAATTTATTGCTTTCATAAGTGCGTTGGGATAAACGATTCATGATTTTTTTTAATCGTCACCGTGGCGTCTGAGCCACTTGACTTGTTCCCATGCTGGGTGGCGACAGAACACTCAAAAACCAATTTGCAATAGTCTAGCCGATAGCTTCCTCTTATTTGTTGTTGTACAAACTTTTTACGTTACGACTTCTTTATTACGTTGTCTATGACTCCCAGCTGTGTCATGGCGTGTGTCGGTTTGAAAAAGGAACGAGGAAACGATTGAGAATTAAAAAGTTTCCGTTTAAAAGCTTCCGTTCTATATTTAGGAAGGAATTATACTTGTCACAGAGCGGCCACAAGGAAAGTATTCAACGCAGTTTTTTTAATCAAGTCTAATGGATGAGGCTTATACAGGGAGATTCTTTTCTTTCTTGTTTATAAAACACTAATATAGCACAAAATAATCAAAATCGATTTTCTAAGCGGGCGTTATGATGAAACTAACAGTCAATATTTTACAATAAGAGCTTCTAAAATGTTGATAGCCCGTAAATTTTTGGCTCTCATCATTAGACTTACACAACACTATCTAGAATCAAAGTGAACGTAGGTACTGGGCCCATAACCTGATAAATATATTTGTGGTAATTAATAAAAGTAACTATACTACTGAGAGATTTACCAAAGAGAAAGTACATCTAGGACTTAGTAGTGATGTGCAACGAATTAAACAACGATTACTTTGACTATTATTAATTAAAAGACATGTAAAATGGGTTCTAGAATGTGGGTAAACATACTTTGATAGGTATCTTTTTGTAAATACGGAGGTACGTACTATACGAAGAAATACCCAGACCACTGCAAATAAACAAATTCAGGCGTACTGCCTGCTTCAGTTCAAAATTTAAAATTCGAATCATAACTGTCATACTCATGACAGTCATGACAGTTCATTATAAATAAGGTCATGCGACTGTGTCGTTTCGTAAAATGATGTCGAAACCGCATCTTTGTTTCGAGAATGCCGCTAATGTTTAGTGTACATAGTGGCACATTACATATTTAGGCGGTAGTACACTGCACGTGTAATGATCGTGAGATACTTAGCGGGGTTGTTGTAATACTCATGAGCAAATTTAGTACCTCTAAACGTGTCTATGGCATGCGTCTTGGAAAAATACGCGCGGATACTCTCGACAAGGTTGCTGATTAAACGCTCGGTGAGTCGAAACTTACGTACGATATAGAGACCAACGATAAGGTAATCTCCAAACTCCTAAGGAGCGACTGCTATCTAACCTCCAAACCCCGAGTAGAATGCCTGAAAACCTGCTCCAGAGCTTCGCTCGTCAATCAATAGGTGTACCGGCTTGTAGGCGAGCTTGGCTTGAATCAACTTTTCTTCTTCTCTCTTCATCTCATGTGAACTCTATCAGGTTGTATTTTACAAACCATAAAAAATAGCCAACTGATGATAAAGTATGTTTCCGAGTCCGGCTTACACTTGACCGCTTTTTTATATTAATAAGCATTTTATAAGTATTGCTGTAACGATGTCCCTATAACTATTCTAACCTTGGAGTACCAATAAACTGACCAACCAACAAACTGAAAGCATTATTAAAATGTTATGAAACGTTTCGTGCCTTGCCATTTAACGCCAAAACCAGTACACAAATCATTTGACTAATAAATGACAGCTAACACAACTCAAAACGTTTTATTGTAATTAGCACTTTTGACATTTAAGGCCGAATGTGTGTGATCATTGCCTATTAGTGCTCTAAAAAATACGAGATGTCTATGGTATCAGAACAATTTGATCTATTCATCCAGTAATGTGTCATAAACATAAAAGGCAAAACTAAAGACCATAATAACAGAATCAACTTATAAAAACCACTAACAACGAAAATATTATTCCAGTATGTGTGTTTCCCATTCAGAGACCGACACTAAACGGTTAATTAATAGCGGCACCGCTCAATTTGCGAACCAAACTGCCGTTGTAATAGGCGAAAACCGATAGCCGGCACATTAACAATTGGATTATCGAGAATCACCGCCGCCCCGTGCATGGCACGCTCCAGTAATTATATTACCGTGAATGGCTCCCCTTTAATACGTTTATATTGTCTATTGTCTACGCTGGTTGATCGTTCCACTGGTTCGGTAATAAAATTGGTGTAGATTGTCTTTATCTCATTACTCTTTTACTGTTTCAGTCTACGATTTGAAAAAATATAGTTATTTCCTTTTTATTGAGTATTCGTCACATGATAATGGAAATGATGATGTAATATGCCTTGTTATGAGAGAATGATATTCTCGTAGTACATAATGTACCTACTGGCGCTTAATTATTACAATACTCAGCTAATTACCCTACTTCAAACAATGACTTATAGGCAAGCTGTTTAAAACAATAAAATTAATATGTACTTAATAGTATAATATTCTACGACATGGTGTCACAGTTCCTGCGATTTCGAGGACGAATTTTGACACCATTCTGTGTTAAAATAGCGCGCCTTCTTGTGTATGTCATTTGTTTCACAGTTAGAAAACCATAGACTAAAATAAAGAAACAAAAAAGGTGGTGGTCGGGTTGTGATCTGTTGGTACACGTACAGCCAGTAGGTTATTGAATTAAACAGAACAAAAGTTATTACTAAACTTACATCTACGTAATCCTATAATATATCACATTAATCAGTATGCATAAGTAAGCTTGCAGTTCTCAGCGGAATTAAAACAATTCCAAGCATACAACATTCAAGACAATTATCCAATGCACAGTCAATTACCGGGTGCCATCCCCATTGCCCCTCGTCGACTCCCCTACACAATTTCACCGATAAAATCCGTACGTACTAGTCAAAACGAAGATAAATATCTCGTTGGGGAGTCAGGGCAATAAAAATAAAATCAGTTTAAGCCCAATTGACAAGATGTTACAAGGGCGACTTCATAAGGGCTTAGCGCTATGACGAAATTATAAAATAATGGAGTTATTATTTATGATTTTGAGTTTAAATTTCTGTCGATTATTGTGCGAGTTATGAGTTGTGATCAGTGATGGGCGTTTATGCCCCGGTATTTTTGGGTATTTATCGGGCGATTATTAGTGTCGTTGCCGTCGGGCGGATTTAATAAAATTACAGGGCATAAAACTATCACTGGTTGTGATTTTGTGATTTAAATTAAATTATGATTTATATTTAAAACTCATGAATTATTGGCACTGAGTCGGTGCCAATTTTATTATCTTCATAGGTCACTATGGAAAGGCTATGACATATCGTAATAAAAAATCTTTTAGAAGTGTTCATTAATTTAATAATAATTTCAACGAACACCTTGCATTATGTAAATAAAGAATAACATTTTTATTAAAAACAGGACCAACTTAACTCCTCCTTAACCCTTAAATTGTCACATACTGAATCTGAAAGATTTTTTACATTTTGGGTGACGTTTTGGGTAGTAATAGGGGTAGAAAAGAATAATCCTTTAGAATTTTTGGAAAATTATGTATTTATATATGTTTTCTCAGATGTCACTTAAAACGGACATTGCCCATTTCCAGCTACTGTGCGGTGACCTCGTATATGTCACATTAAACGGACATTGCCAAAAACATACCTAACATGTTTTTTTTCTAATCGAACAAAAAACAGTACTTACATAGAATAAAAGTGATAATGAGATCAAGTTTCAGTTATGAACCATTTAAAATTATATAACAAAATTAGATGTAATGAACAAAACATAAAACCAAACTCTGAAATTAAATATTTATCCATAGGTAATATTTAGTAATTAACATATTGGTAATAGGCTCGCGTTTGACTACAATCTCACCTGTTGGTAAGTGATGATGTGGTCGACGGTGGAGCACGCTTGCCTAGACCTATTCATATATTACCTATTCACTCTAGACTTGAAGACTCCCAGATTGTAGCTTTCCGGAAATACAAACTCAGGCAGGGTATTCCACTGTTTAGTAGTACGCAAGATGAACGTACTGCCAAAACGTTTTGTGCGTATGGGTGGGATATCCACCATGTACCGGTGGCGCGTTGCCGTACGTCTGGTCGTTCGGTGATGAAAGGGGCTTGGAGGAATTAGGTCATGTAATTCCAGCGCACATTCCCCGAAGTGCAACCGATAAAAAACAGAGAGGCTAGCGATTCTACGCCAATGTTCCAAGCTCTGAAGCTTAGTCTCAACCAGCGATTCGCAGTTGATGAGTCTCTGGGCCCTTCTCTCAATTGACTCAAGTGCTTCGAGGTGGTATTTTGCTGAGCCGTTACAGAGGTGCAAGCAATACTCGATACACGATCGAACTTGCGCTTTGTAAAGGTTGAGCAGCTGTTCCGGTGTGAAATATTGCCGCACCTTCGAAAGAATACCCAGCTTTTTGGCAGCTACTTGAGCCCTTGCCTCAATGTATGGACCAAAGTTGAGGGTAGGAGTGAGAGTCACGCCAAGAAGCTCAAGGTGGTCGGTTATCGGCACTGGTACACCTCGGAAAGTAGGGTTTGGCTGGAATTGGCTCCGCTTAGCTGACAATAGACAAGCCTGGTCTTATTTGCGTTGAAGTTGACCAAGTCAGCCTCTCACCAATCGGAGATAGCCTTCAAGAACAAGTCCACACGCTCAACCATAGCCTCTTGAAGAGACTGGGTCTGTGCCTCTTCGTGTTTCTCGATGGCCTCACTCCAAATGTGTGTGGAATACACAAGAAAATCCCCAGTAGAACGGTTCTGGCGGACCCCATATTGCCGATTACTGAGGAGGACGTTCGTTTCCAGGTATGCCAGGAGCTTATGGTTCAAAAAAATATTATTTTAATGGTGAGTATGCTGGATCTATGAACTATTTGTAAGTAGTACTTAATGGCAAGGTCCGTTATATGGGACAAACAAAAACAGACTAGTTCGTAGTTCTCATTGGCAAGGTCCGTTATATGGGACAAACAAAAAATACACTAGTCCATAGTTCTAATTGGCATAGTCCGTTTTAAATGACATACTTTATTTCGATGTAATTAGTGATAAAAAACTTTGATTTTGTCGAAACAAATTATGTCATCTAATACATTATACCGTATTTTAATTGTATGTAACAAAAGAATGCACAAAATAAAGAAAAAAATCACCTTTTCAAAATCTTTTGTCTGGAGCGCAACAACATCCTCCTGTTGCACTTTTTCAAATCGGTTTTATGAGCGACCTTTGACCGTTTCGCACGCACAAAATGCGTTAATGCGAAAGAGATAGTCTATTAAACACAATGAAATGCGCGCGCGATGTGGTATCGTGTAATATTTTATATCTGTGTGCGTATAAGCACTACGTCCTTTGAAACGGACAGAATCAATTTAAGGGTTAAACTGAACCTCCTTTTGAAGTCGGTTAAATACGTGCGTGCGTAAATAATTGTCAAGTTTAATTGAGTAGAAACATTATTAATTATACGCATGTATATCCAATTCACCGATTTATTATCTGTGATTAAAATGGCGAATGTGTCACGTTGTGGCGGGAGGTCAACCCACGCTTTCTTCATAGACAATTAAACTTTTACGCCATGGCAGCTGCGGTGCGGCCTATTTGACATAAATTAGTGTTTATTTAATTTATTGTAGTAGCTCTGTGCTAATTGTTATGGAGTTCTATTATGTTCTATCGTTATACATTTACGGTTGTTAAATTGATGGGTAGGTATTTTAATGATAATGGAAGTTATTTTACTTGTGTAACTCCGCGGCCGGGTGTGTCTATAATGTCTAAATAGTTTCTTCTCAACGTTATAATTTTTACGTCTGGTTTAAACGAAAACTTAATTTGTTCATAATAATCATGCTCATGATTACCTATTTATTTGTGGAACAAATATATTTTTGTGGAACCTTTGTTCCACATGTATGTACAAAGTAGAACATAGGTTATCGTCTGCATAAATGTGGTATTGCATTTTTATTCCTATTACTATACAATGTGCGCAATACATAATAAACCGAATCGGTCCCAAAATAGAACCCTGTGGCATGCCCTCTGTCAAATCTGTAATGATTTAAAGTTTTACGAATTGTGTTCTTTTTCTAAGATAACTATTGAACCAGTTTACTGTCCATTAAATTAATTAGTCAGTCAGGCATCAATTAGGTACTGATGCCTGACTAACTGACTATTGAAAATAATTGAATATATCCATATTCCAAACAATAGTCACTAAAATTATTATATATGCGAATTAGAGTTAGGAAGAATTAGGAAAAAATTATAAAATAAAAGAATAAAATCAACTATTTCCTCGATCGCTATTATAATAATATTAGGCAATTGACACACTGAGCTTGCAAAAAGTGTACCATAGACCAACATAGACTAAAAAATCTAACCTAACGGTACTATTACAACACCAATAAAAATATTGAAGCCAAAATGACCGAACACAAAATGATTTTCAAATTTTATTAACTTCAACAAAGAAGCGGCCAATCTCAAAGGAGGAGTTGTAAAAAGGTAATAATTACTTTAATATTTTGGCAACACAAATTGTGGCATCGATGAAATATAACATATACCCCCCTCAAACGAGATAAGGTTCAAAATCGTGTGATAATATTTTAATATAGGTAGGTACCTGCCAAAACTTACAGACTTGTAAAGATATAAAACCTCCGTTAGCCGGTTCCTTTGTGGATATTATCGAAGAATCGAAGGCTAATGTTTCTTGGTTAATGTTATTGGTTTAGCTATTAGTACTTATCATGGTTTATTTAAATTTAGTTCACACATCTCTATTGAAATTTTAGGTCGTAAACTGGCTCCATTATTTTTCAAATGGTAATAGAGATAACTAGACATTAGATTTAATTATACCTATTGAATTGCTTAACAAAGGAGCAGGCAATAAATGGACCTACCAATGTGGTAATTTTGGAATCAAAAAGCAGTAATGCCTTTCGTAATGGTTACTTAGCTTTGAGTTTAGAACGAAAAATGCAGGCATTCTAAATATTACCTATATTAAAAAATAAACCACTAAAAATTCTGTTAAAGTTTAGAATCAAAAAGAGCTTTACAAGCAGTCAATAACAAGAACTAAGTACTCTTTAGAACCATAGTTCTTTCTTTGTATACAATTAGGATCAGTAAGAAATGAGAGACATCTCTGTTGCAAATATGTAGAGGAACGGGGTGTCCCTTTGAACTGGAGGGATCCAGCAAAAAGGGAAAATCCTCCGACCAGGCAACACTTTGCCTGCGCAACCCGAACATCCCAACATAACCGCTGATGGTCAGTCCGCCAATCGAGATCACCATCTCGCCTGGCGGACTGACCACCAACGGTTATTGTGGGGATGTTGTATAATTATGTTATATCAGCGCGCGAATTTAATTGTCGCGATTCAGGATCGTAGTGATGTAGTAGTAATAACGAAGAAGTATGTCGTGCTATCGCTAGATGGCATTGGGTATACACGTGATATCGCTACACTTAACCGGGGGGGCTAAAAAGGCCACATTTGCTGTTTCATATTGTGTTCATCATATCCGTCAGTTGACATATTTTGACATATTTTATTATGTAAATTATGTCACCTGACAGATAAGATGATCATATTATGAAACGTCCAATGTGGCCTTTTCAGCCCCCCTGTTGTTCGTAACACACATGTCAATATAACACAACAAAGACTGTATAGTACGCATTGGATGAAGGTAATCAATGCTACGACAGGAGGCGCGGGTTCGATTCCCGCTCAGTGCAAATATTTGTATGCATGAATATATCTATTTGCATTGGTCTGGGTGTTTCTATGTATAATAATTATGTATGTATTTACAAAAAAAAGTATAAAAGTATGTTCATCCGCATTCTAGAACCCATAATAAAAGCTAGTTAAACTATGCTTAGGTACTTTGGGTCTAGAGAGCGCTGTTTAGATTGTCGTAGAATATTTATTTATTTATCAACAGGCAACTAATGAGCGTATAGTATTTTGCACGTTGACATAAGTTTGACGGAGCGCCTGCGCTGTGATAGATTGATTGCCCTGACACAAGTTATCGGGCATTTATTATTTGTGCTCAAAATGCCAGGGCAATCGAGCAGATTAAATAAATGCCCGATTAATGCTTAAATTCATAAACTCATCACTGTACATATGCTAGAATCTCACAGTCATAATCCCTTTTTTGATTGGAATAATTTGAGACAAGGGCCTTTTGTAAACAAAGCTTTTTTAAACATCGTAATCTTTCAAGGTGTTTGTGATTTACTATTGAAGTATTTCAGCAAAATCAGGAATGTCCATTTTGTTGTTATTGAAACTGGCACTAATTAGCTGCTGTAATTACTAACAACTAGATGAATAAGAAGAATCAATAAGGTAGAAATAATATCAGATATTGTAACAATAATAAACATTGCACTGATAATATAATTATTATCAAAAAATGAGTAAGAGATGACATACCTTTGCTCTTAGGGGACGAAGGCGGAGTATTAACGCTTAATGCGCTATAAACATGGCCTTTCCCCATCAAATCAGCTGATAACGGCTCTTTAATTAACTTATTATGATCAAAAGTATAATTCCTAAAAGCCTCCATCTTCACAACACTTTGATGCCTTTGCCTCGAAACGAAAAAGTAAACTGTCAACTGTCAGTTTGTTTTCGTCGCACGTTACGACGCCTCTAAAAATCTATAATGCGTGGACCAATCAGCGGTCTCAGTTTTTATCCCCTCCGTAGAGGCGGGGCTTCATAATCGTTTGCTGTCTCTTTCCCTCTAGAGCTTTGTTTCAAGCTTATTTTACTGATACTTTATATTAGGTTCGTGACACAATGAGACCTTGTTCTAGATTTCGGTGCAATAATGTGACATTTAGGTGATAGTGCGTTGGCGGGCTAGAATTGGTTGGTATTGCTTAAGATTCGTGCCTACGCGATTACATTGGAGAGGTAATTGACGTATTAGTTTTTCCAAGTGTGCCTATTAGAGTTGGTAATAAATCTATTTCTACGGTTTAGACTAATGACATTACTTACATTTACCTACTTACTGTAAGCGCTTATTTTTTTTCAGGTATCCGTCCATATTTTTACCTATTGTTAACGTAAAAAAAAACACTAGTGGGCATAAGCAGGATACGGGCATTATCAGTAAGTTGTTTTGACTGCCTGCCTGTTAAAATAATAATAATAAAAGTAATCTCACTTTGTATCCGTACCACAAATACAAAATGAGTTCGAACACTCGTGAATTTATTATCTTTATAACTTTGAAAATTATTCAATTTTATTTGGACATAACAATAATTGTAAAATGGTGATGTGTGGTAAGTACCTAATGAAGTATTCAGATAACAGAAATATGAAAATATGTTAATATTTGTAAAATTATCTTGAAACTTTACCTGAAATATTGTACTTAATAGTCGTAAGAAGAAGTCTCCATTCAATTCAGATTATTTTAGGTCGTATATTTTACTTTGGAACCCTCCCACTGTACCCCGAGCTTAATATTTTAATCATGCGCTCTCATCTTCCATAACAGCGCGCCGTGAGCATCATGGACCCTTATTACTTCGCACCCAGTTATTAATACGAGCAGCCTAGCGCTGTGATCTATTGCCCAGACTCGAGACTACATCAGCTGAGATATTCCTCAGTTTAAACTACTACTTGTCTTTATAACTTTCGTTCACCAACTGAGAATATAGTTTAACTAGTTGATGACCGCGGTTCCACTTAAAGGAAGTTATCGTTTTTTGTTCAGTTTTATTAACTAATTGAAATCAAATATATGGCAGATTTTAAGTCTAACCAAGACTTCTCTAAAAAAACCCGCAACAAATTTCATTCAGTAGTTTTTGCGGCTATCTCGAAAAAATAGACAAGAATTCTTTGTGAAATATTTTTGCGTTCAGAATTCTTCATTTAACATAACCCAAGTTTTTTAAATAAGTACATAAATCCTTAATGTACAGAATGGCTTGAAAATTTCATTGAATTAATCGGGAGGAGTAATTTGCACTGTTTAAAAATGATTCTTCGATATTGACAACGCTAGTTGTCATTCGGAGAATGTCGAAAATCTAGGAAGTGTCCGTTCAGGTACCTCAGTTGGTCAGAATAAGGGACTAGTCTTGGGTTCAAGTCCCGTCCCGAATGTTCATTTTTCTGAGAAAAATCAATTTAGCAATCGTGTAGAATCTTCAATGTAAGTAGGTACGTGCGGTTGGACATTGATTAGGTAGGCAATCAAATTCTGTCGTGTGGAAGTCTTTTTGATTCCCGAAGGTTGAAAGAAATAGTTAAAGGGTTTCATTAAAATATTTCTTAAGTAAATAAAGTACCTACCTAGGTATTTTTATACCCATTAAGAAGACACCTATATTTTACTAGCTGTTGCCCGCGGCTCCGCCCGCGTGGATGTCGAAATCCGTTTCAAAAACTATCATATCTCTCAAGTTGGATCGAACTGCACATGGTGTCCGAATTTTATTATAATCGGTTAAGTGGTTTAGGAGTCCATTGAGGACAAACATTGTGACACGAGATTTATATATATTAAGATTACTTTTGTATACCTACTTACTATTATTATCTATGCCATTATCTACGTTTATTCTTTATGCATCATGGGTATGAAAAATCAAAGTTGGTAGTTATCTAACTTTAAATAGACCATTTCATTTCTTACAACCCATTCTAAGAACCATTACGTATTCACCAAAAATGTGGAAGCAGTAAAACCAAACGTTAATATGCGATAACAATAACTTTGAACGGTAATAAAAGAGAAATTTCGACATTCAGCCACTCCATAATTGAGCAAAGACAATACATTATTGTGCCAACAATACGCCAACAACAGAAAAAAAACATCCTTTACAAATGTCACACAGAATTTTGGCGGCAAATTTGACAGACGTCAAACTGTGACAAGAGAAGAAACAATGGTGAATTTTCGTTGAACTGAGTGCTATAATGGTTGGGTGCATAAAATGCTACCGTTTAGATCATTAGTCAATTTTAAAGCGTGAAGTTTTGACTACGTTCTTAGTAATAGTTATAATTTACAAGCCATTATTTAGTCAGGTGGTTTACCTAGCTTTAATTGTAACGGCTACCTGACAGCAATTTTAGTCAATTAGCACTAAAATGTTCGTGAATCACCTGTGAACCTGAAAATTGTACGGACGGTAAACGTTGAAAATAAGGTTGTGTCACAAAAATGGAAATGACTAACCTTGTGTGAGTGAATTTTGGGTTACAGTTACAGTGTGGTACCCAAAATTGATTGAAATGCGATTTTTGGATATTTTTTTGCAGTCACTACGGTTTTTACGCTGCTGGCTGTATTTTTATGTCTTCAAAACTGCATGAACGTATTAGAACCACAGAAAAGAGAAGTAAGTAGAAATGGTAAGGGGGCGTGGCAAGCGTGCCACTGGTACGCGTAGCTATGCGTATAATAGTAAAAAATTAAAATTTTGACGCTTAGTCATGTCTAACATGACATTTTAGATGGTAGTCTTGCGGCAGCTTCTTTTAATAATAAATTATACCAAATATTGTGTATTGTGCAATATTACAATGTAAAAATGATAGTAGGAAAAGAAATATCAAGAACGGAGGTGTTTCATACCACCGGTGAGTACAGATATAGTAGATTTTCTAACAAATGTTATTGAATTCCGTTTAATTAAAATTCAATAATAATTTAAACCAATATCAACCTTTGCTACTTTACAATAAAGCTTGTTTTGAATTGCACATATAATTTTCAGAATTATGTAAAATTCTTCGCTATTCAATTAGTGAGGTAGTCAAATTGGATGACAGTTTTATCGATATAGATCTACATTTTATGTTAAAGTTCTTAGACAAATTTACAAACATTTTTGAAATGGTTTTTATAATAATAATAATAATATAATAATAACTACACCGCTATCAAAAAAAAATAAATGGATAGATGCGACTGGTACGGTTCATCGGATGCCAACAATATCCAGATCATATTATTTACTAGCTGTTGCCCGCGGCTCCGCCCGCGTGGACGTCGATTTTCGCGTTTTTTTACTATATCGCATGTTCTAATGAGCCGATTGTGATCAGTTGACTGTCAGCAGTTTGGTTGTAATTGGTTAAGTAGAACCGGAGATATGACCAAAAACGACCTAAAAACGAAGCGCGGGCGAAGCCGCGGGTATCAGCTTGTATAAAAAGTAGCCTATAGTAATATGTGGCAACATATATAACATATACACTTGGTACGATTGCCAAATTTGATCAAAATCCCTCCAGTAGTTTTTGATTTTAGCGCGCACAAAGATTTGCGGACAAACAGACAAACAGACAAAAATTCTAAAAATCATTGTTTTGGCATCTATTACATTCATAAAGTCCCCTAATAATTTTTTTTCTCATATATCTTCCATGTACAGACACTGATCAGTTACAGATTTATTATATGTATAGATATAGAAGATAGATATAGATGTTCTGTATATTTCTCAGAAGTCGATTTCTTTATATCAAAAAATCTACTAACTGAATTAAGATAAACCTATCGAGGCTGGGCTCATTTGTTTTGTTTATATAATAAAAACTCTCCGATGATAACACAGTTGAATGAGGTTGAATGGTACTCAGGATCTGATCATGGGGTGGAAAGGTACCCATAGGAACTCCTTTTTTATATTTATGTTTAGTCCACCTGATTGACTGCACACCGCCTGATAGTAAGCTGGGGTGAGTCCCAAAAGAAGCACTCCACCAAGCGTTTCCAGTTTTCAGTTAAGCGTGAACCAAGCTACGACAAAGGCAGAAATCACCGAACCGCCTGGTTCGCGGTGGTATGGACTGCACCGTATGTGGATGGTACCTAAGTCCTGCGCGTGTTGTTTACGACAGGAAGTGAGAGGGTGGAATCAGTTTAAATAGCTCATTGGAACACTTACCATGGTACAGATGATAAAACACTACCGATCCTTAGAGATACAATACTATATTGTTTCAGCTACAAAATTCAGAGGATTATTTAGATAGTTGTCACTCAACGCTATCAAAAAAGAAGAGGTACTTAATCCAGTGAAGATTTCAAATATGAACCTACTGCAGATAAACAAGAAGAAGACATTCTGTAATAATGTTCATTCGAATAAATAAAAGAATAGTATATATTATGCTATAGCTTTTTTTTTATTTATCCTTAGTATGGGTTCCCATGGGAAGCGGGAACAGAAACCGAATTCCACGCGGGCGAAGCCGCGGGCAATAGCTAGTAGATCATAAATTACACACGCCGATTTGTAATCCTCTAACATTTTAGACTCAAAATCTATCGATATTGACCAATATTGTCATTATTTTTTGTCACGCACTGGCTTAGTTGCGGTCAATATTTATAATGCTTCAAGGCAATGCCAACCTTATGTTATGGGTTTCAAATTTCAAATAACTTACTTAAAATATACTGACATTTAGTATAGAGAGAGAGAGAGATTATCTGAAGTTTTTCTTAAGTCAAAGTTTGTTTGATTCAAAATACGAAACGCCCTAAATATTTTTTTTATCTATAGCAAAGAAATCTCTAACACGAACTAGGAAGGGGTATTTTCGTTTTGCAGTATGCATAATTTAGGCTAATTTGGTATGGAAGATATGCGACAAATCAAAACAATTGTTTACTAGTAGTGCAGTGTATTATTAACTGGTTGTATGTGTGAGTTTGGCGACAGCGGTTTCCCTTATGAATAGGTAGTATCACACTTCCATTGTAGTAGGTATTCTTTATTCCGTGATTAGAACTGAATACACTGCATACGTCTGCGAGTCCATTTAGCGTGTACCTACCTACTTACTTTAAGTATTGAAATTAAATGAAAAAAATGCCTAAATGTACGATAGCAGGAATCGTGGATGATTTGCTGGCATTTATTGAAGAGTTTCATTGTATATCTCCGAAACTGAACATCAGATTTTTACGAAACTTAAATGCCTGTCTAACAAAAAGAATTTTGCTATTAGAGTACCTACCCACCCGAACATACATAAAAAATATAATGGGCACCTAAACATTCGAATTGAGAACATCCCACTTTTTTCGAAGTCGGTTAAAACAGAATAAAACGTTAACTTAATCAAAAATACAAAATCAAAACATGATTACAGTATTATTTACATATTATAAAACGACATTTACAAACATTCAAACTACTTACTATCTGTCACACTCGGCCCTAGTGGTGAAAAAATGAAGGGTGCCGGTGCAGACCAAATGCGGCCCTTTTTGTCCCTCTACGCCCTTTACAAATAAGCTTGTTTTGCAAACAAAGTAATGCTCCATTGACTGTTCATTGTGTTAAAATTGTTCACTAATCGTTTCAGAAAATATTTCGATCTAGGGTTTTATTTTAATGAGTTTTTTTTTTCGACAATCCTACTGATAATATTATAAGGACGAAAGTTTGTAAATATGTTAATTTTTAAAGGTTCGCGTTGCATGATGTACTAAAACTAGCCTACGCCCGCGGCTCCGTCCGTGCGAACGTTTTTTGACTATAAATATCTCCGGTTCTACTTGACCGATTGTGATGAAACATGCGTCAGATTTTCAGTCTAAGACCAATGACCCCCGTCGGCCATCGGGGGTGGTTATGTCGGAATCGAACCGACTAACACCGCACGCCGTCTTGGGTCTTAGGTAATTACCGAGGTGAAAGGTTACCAAGTAGGCATATCCCTCGCACCCCAGCTGACCCCAGGCCTTCTACAGTTTTAGGATGGCCCCCGCGACCCACGAAAGGGGGGTGGGGCGAGCATCGTTACATCTCGCTGACGGTGGGGTGTTGGGTGACAGGCGGCCGTAATGTCACCCAACCGTCCGCTCGCAGAGAATCAGATTCCCCACTCAATAAGTTTGAGTAAGTAAAAATATTTTTGACAACATTAATTGTAGCACCAGAAACCAAAATAATGGTTTTTATTCACATTTTATGGCACTTTTATGTACCCTATGGCACTCGGGAGGTGCACAATACCTTTCATTCGAGACCTCATTCGCTAAAATCCGTCCAGCCGTTAGACTTATATAGAGGGGAATAAAGAAAACTACATACATACCTACCTACATACATACCTACGCGCTAAACACATAACCCTCACTGACGCAGTCGGGTAAAAAGCGGGTATTTTAATATAACAAACGGATACCAACTCCAATTTTCTTAAATTAATATAGTTTTTTTTATACTACTTAGGTGGCAGACAAGCACACGGCCCACCAGATGGGAAGCACTTAATAAAAAAAATATAAAAAAGTGATTTGTCACCCTAAAATGGGACATATTTATACAGATTAGCAAAAATTAGCAATATATTATTTTAACACTATATAGTTGATAGCTAAACCTATAGGATGATATTAAATTTATAGCCGCACTTTGCCCTACTCATAAACATAAACCTTCGAGAATGTTGATAACACGATTATTTTTAGTCTTCAAAACGGGCAAGTAATATGTTGATATATCTAGACCAAATGTAAGACGATTAATGCTAAAACATATTAATACAACACTTCTTACCTTCATTATTACTATCCATTATTTAAACAAATCGGTTTCAAACAAAAATAAACGAAGAGCAAAACACAAACATTATGTTAACTTTATACGTCAACAAGTAACAATATTTGAATGAAATTTTAAGCAATTGCATGCTAACTAAGAAAATCATTGGAAGTAACAATATTAATCGCGTACAATATAGAACTTTACCGAGTGACTACTAACAAATAAAGTGATTATACGTGCTTTGAAGGTAGTTTCATATAAAGAATTTATCTGGCTGTCGATTGGTGTAAATCATTAAGAGGTTTGATCATTTTTGAAAATTGGACTTATGGGCAACTTTTTACGGGATTAAACCATAGTGCGTCGTGTCCTACCTCCTTCAACAACAACAACAACAACAACAAAAGTTATATAGATGACACCAGTAGATCGTAGTACAGAGAGTTGATTTAAAAGTTCGATAGATGGCGTTCGTTCGGCAAACTCAATCGCGCTATGGTTTCGTTACCGCGGGGGCTATATAAAGCACTGGTGTGCCTCACCTGCTTACTTAGCCGAACTGATCAAATCAGTTTATGTAATTGACAATTACAGGCATATAATGATGTAATTGAAGATTACAGTATTCATAGAATACTCCGGCTAAGAATTTTTGGAAAATCCAATCCATATAATGGTGCGGATTTGATTAATAACTAGCTTATACCCGTGACTCGTGCCCAAGGATGTTGACGGCAATTAACGCGATCATGTTATAGGATTTATAGGTTTGAATATGGATTGAAAGCGATACCTCCATTTTCTACGCGGTCGGTTATACACCGAGCCGTTTTGTTAGATAATAGCATAGGGACCCTGTGAGAGTGAGTGTGGTATGTGACGGTACATGGAGAAAAGAAAATATAAAAAAATGTAAAGAATGTGCGGGTAGATGCAGAACCTGCTACCTCACGGACTCGACGACGGAGGGCGTGCACGGTTGAGACAGGCAGCCTGTGACCACGGCTGGTGTAACCTGCTCGAAACGTCAGGATTTCTAAGGTTACCGTACCCGTCAACATTGGTCCAGCCATTTCAGAGTTTGACCAGAACGAACAGACGACGGACATAAATTTTATTGTGCAAATGTTGTTTTGGTATATGCATCGTGTATTATCGAAATGCATTTAGTAAAAAGCGGGTATTTTAATATAACAAACGGACACTCCAATTGTATTTATTTGATATAGGTATATAGATGATATAAATAAATAATAATATACTCTACCACAATCTGCACAGCGCTCTCTAGACTCAAAGTAAGCATAGTTTAACTAGCTTGTGTTATGGGTTCTTGAATACGGATAAACATACTTATATACTTTTTTTGTAAATACATACATATTATACATAAAAACACCCAGACCAATGCAAATAGACATATTCATGCATACAAATATTTGCACTGAGCGAGAATCGAACCCGCGCCCTTCTCTCGTAGCAGTCGAATGCGCTACCGCTACGCCAGCGCCACAGAGACCGTCCATCGTACAGAATATTCAGAGAGTTGACTTGCAGGTTCGATAGATGGCGTTCGTTCGGCAAGCTGAATCGCGCTATGGTTTCTTTACCGCGGTGGCTATATAAAGCCCTGGTGTGCCTCACCTGCTTACTTAGCCGAACTGATCAAATCAGTTTATGTAATTGACAATTACAGTCATATAATGACGTAATTGAAGATTACTGTATTCATAGAATACTCCGGCTAAGAATTTTTGGAAAATCCAATCCATATAATGGTGCGGATTTGATTAATAACTATACCCGTGACTCGTGCCCAAGGATGTTGACGGTAATTAACGCGATCATGTTATAGGATTATAGGTTTGAACATGGATTGAAAGCGACACCTCCATTTTCTGCGCGGTCGGTTATACACCGAGCCGTTTAGTTAGATAATAGCATAGGGACCCTGTGAGAGTGAGTGTGGTACCTATGTGACGGTACATGGAGAAAAGAAAATATAAAAAATGTAAAGGATGTGCGGGTAGATGCAGAACCTGCTACCTCACGGACCCGACGACGGAGGGCGTGCACGGTTGAGACAGGCAGCCTGTGACCACGGCTGGTATAACCTGGTCGAAACGTCAGGATTTCAAAGGTTACCGTACCCGTCAACATTGGTCCAGCCATTTCAGAGATTGACCAGAACGAACAGACGACGGACATAAATTTTATTGTGCAAATGTTGTTTTGGTATATGCATCGTGTATCATCCAAATGCATTTAGTAAAAAGCGGATGTTTTAATATAACAAACGGATACTCCAATTTTCTTAAATTAATATAGTTATAGATGACACCAGTAGATCGTAGTACAGAGAGTTGATTTAAAAGTTCGATAGATGGCGTTCGTTCGGCAAACTCAATCGCGCTATAGTTTCGTTACCGCGGGGGCTATATAAAGCCCTGGTGTGCCTCACCTGCTTACTTAGCCGAACTGATCAAATCAGTATATGTAATTGACAATTACAGTCATATAATGATGTAATTGAAGATTACAGTATTCATAGAATACTCCGGCTAAGAATTTTTGGAAAATCCAATCCATATAATGGTGCGGATTTGATTAATAACTTGACTCGTGCCCAAGGATGTTGACGGCAATTAACGCGATCATGTTATAGGATTATAGGTTTGAATATGGATTGAAAGCGACACCTCCATTTTCTGCGCGGTCGGTTATACACCGAGCCGTTTGGTTATCTAACCAAATAGCTTAAGGACCGTATGAGGTAGAAACTATTTATTAATCTGTGGTGTGAGATAGTAAGTGTGGTATGTGACGGTACATGGAGAAAATAAAATATAAAAAAATGTAAAGGATGTGCGGGTGGATGAAGAACTCGACGACTACTGGTCGAAACGTCAGGCATTCCAAAGGTATGTGTATACTTATACCATGATCGCGTTAATTCCTGTTAACATTATTTAGTGCCCGTGACGTACTGTTCGCAATAAAATAGGTAGACAGGTAGGTAACGTCTCGGGCGGAAGCTTGTTTACGATATTTTTTTGTGCGCTGTACAAACACGAGCCGGTGACACGAAGCGGTCAGGGTCTCAACTTATAACGCACGTGTAGTATGTATGTATGAATGTTTGTTTGTCTTTCACGTGATGGAGTTAAACTCAGAAACAGGATGGAGCTATGCACAGAACATTAAATGTCGCGATGGCCGTATAAACTAATGAACGGATTTTGATGCGGTTTTTTATTAGTAAGGTCTTGGTTAGGCTTAACATCTACCGTACCTATGTTCAATTGTCATTGGTTAAGTAGAACCGGAGACGTAATCGAGAATGATGATTGATGTACGTTCAAACGTCAAAGTCAAAGTCAGAAATCATTTATTCTGTATAGACCATTAGACGGCACTTACAAAACGTTCAAATTAAAAATATTTAAAATTAGCGTTAGAAACGCGGCCCATACCTGAGAAGACTCCGGCAAGAAACTCAGTGGGCTGTTTTTTTTTTGTATATTTACAATCATTCATCATTATTATATCCTACTCGTATAAGTTGTCCAATGGAGCTATTCAATTAAATTCAAATCATTTATTTCAATCAACTTCCGATTATAAAACTCTAATAAAAAAAAATAAAGAAAGTAGACACATTTAAAATAAAAATACAAAATATAAATAGGTAAGTACTTAAGTTGCAAATTAAAAAATGTCAATTAAACTAAAATAATGAGTACCTATAGGTACAATTAAATAATGTCCATAAAATTAAATAAATTCCACAAAATTAAAATTATATAATAAAAATAAAGTAAAAATTAAATTAAATTAAATGCACCATGTAGGTATTAATAGCACCATCTCTTTTCCTAAGTTGAACTCAGTTGAACTGCACCGCATTTGTATTTTTATTTTTATTTCTTTATTTTCAAAATAGTGCAACGTAATTAAGTACATCTTTTTGACGTCAAAAACGACTTAATACTAAGTTTACCACCGCTTCCTAGGCGCTAGTGGAGAAGAAACGGCGCAACAAACTCCACTGCTGCATTGTATTGCTATAAAAGCGTCATGGTAGACAGAATGCAACAAGACAAACAATTTGATTACCCATCATTTTTAACCGACTTTAAAAAGGAGGAGTTCCTCAATTCAACTGTTTTTTTATATTTGTTACCTCAGTTTACTTTCGACTGGGTGAACCGATTTTGATGATTCTTTTTTTATTTGATAGATGGCGCTTCCCGTGTGGTCCTATTTTAATGTGGTCCGTAGAAGTCGTTTTTTTTTGTAAGAATTATTAACCGAGTTAAAAGGAGGTTCACTGTTTGACTGGTATGTTTGTATGTTTGTTAGTCCGCGATTATCTCGCGTTTAGCTGAACCGATTTCGATGCGGTTTTTAGACAAGTAATGTTTACTTTCTGGATAAGGGTTTAGTATTCTTAACCGACATGAAAAAGGATATAATTTGATTTCTTTTTTTTGTACCTACATATTAAAATATTATCGTCACTGGTCTTTGTTCCTGTTCTAATTTCCAACCTCATCACTTATTTTTAACACACATATTATATAATAGGTATCAAAGTTAGTTATAGCTAAGTACATAGGTACATTAAAAAAAATATTTTTGTACAAATTTCAACAATAGGCAGGTCCGCGCGGTGCTAGAAGGCCCGAGACGGGGCGTGCGGTTTTAGTCGGCTCCGCTGGCTACGGAGGAGGCATCCATTGTATTCTTCTTTATCAGCTCACGTGTTTCCTTCCTCCTATAGTCCTGGGTCCTTTAAGCGGGGCGTGAAAAAGCATTTGATGAGGCCGTCAAGTTGAGGGCCACCATTATGGCATGACTGTCGGTGTATGTAATAGGGAACCCCTTCCTGAGACTTCACCTTTAGCTTACCATCAGGCGAGGTTAAGTCATATTGACGAGAACGATTATATATCGATCGTATCAAAAAAAATTACGCACGAAAAAATGGGCACTAGAATGAAAATGATGTATCACAGGTTACCAGTCCTCTTTCTACATATAACATAAACTCACGCCTATATCCCCGAAGGGGTAGGCAGAGGTGCTAGCACCCACATTTCGCCAGTTTATGTTTAGGTCCCAATGTAATAGGGGGCGAGCCTATTGCCATTAACCGGGCACTTATAAACCTGCGATAAATACTCTTTCTAAGCAGTGCCTATTTGAGCAAAACACCACGTTTCTGTCTTCTTATCAATTGAGGTACTAGATAATAGATCAAAGGCCGCCGCCGACCCACAGTACAATAAGTCGTTACAAAGTAAATCACCGCTATTACTAATACCGTTATATAATAAAGTAACGCTAAAGAAAACAGAACAACTTTTACCTATTCAATTGAAAATTGTAAAACCATAATCAAAACAACATATTTTGGGCTGTGTAAAATGTCTAAAAAAGGCTACAAGCGCAATTTATTTCGATTCGATAAGAATAAAAAAATTAAACGCCTTGTTATTTTTTTTATATATCGGGCACGTCAATATGACTTCACCTCGCCC
This sequence comes from Lithosia quadra, assembly GCA_963576445.1. Lineage (NCBI taxonomy): Eukaryota > Metazoa > Arthropoda > Insecta > Lepidoptera > Erebidae > Lithosia > Lithosia quadra. The sequence goes on along the minus strand of OY754901.1, from coordinate 3,233,186 downwards.
GATGGTAAGCTAAAGATAAAGTCTCTGGATTAACACAACACGATGTTTATTTAGGCGACAAGCGACCGATTTTCTAACACGTTTTTAACCCAAATCATTACAGTTCGATTAGAAGAAAAAAAAAAGAAAAAAAACTCGTTTGTTTATAAATATATCGGTCACGTCAACATGACTTCACCTCGCCTGATGGTAAGCTAATGGTAAGGTCTCTGGAATGGGAGTCACCTTTATAAACACCGATAGTGCTATAAGATAAGTATTGGTGGCCCTCAGCTTGATAGCCTTATCAAATGCTTTTTCACGCGCCGCTTAAAGGACCCGGGACTATAATGAGGAAGGAAACACGTAAGCTGGTAAATGATCTGTCAAAATAAAACCTACCTAGGCTTTCGTGAGGTTATCAAACCTTTAAAATCACACATAGTTTGATTAATTTTAAATTAGGTACATTTTGATTGGATTCTTTAGATGATTCGGACATGTAGAGATAATGGATGAAAGAAGATTGACAGCCGCCTGTCACCCTACACTCCACCGTCAGTGAGGTAGAGCGATGCTCGCTCCACCCCCCTTTCGGAGGGTCGAGGGGGCCATCTTAAAACCGTAGATGTCTTAGGTTCAGCTGGGGTGAGATATACCTATTAGGTAACCTTACAACCCGGTAATTAAGACCCGAGACGGCGTGCGGTTTTAGTCGGTTCAATTCCGACATAACCACCCCTGATGGCCGAAGGCGGTATCCATAGGGATTTCCGCAAGTAACAAAAAGGGTCACAGGCAGCCGTCTGGCCACCCCACCTCTCGCGCTGTACCGGCCCGCCCCTTGCCCTCTCCACTGTGTTCTCTGCTAGACAGAAGAACACGCGGAGAGCCTCCCAGCAGCCCTATAGATGGCCACTCCCGCCTAAGCCGTAGTTAGCCGCAGGTAGCAGCGTCTCCTCTGCGAATGGCGGGTATTGCCGCCTCCGTTGCCCGGGTGCACCGCGTAGAGGTTGTCCTTTGACAGGGCCCTGTTATCTGTCTGTTTGTTCCGGTTAACCTCTGAAATGGCTTGACCTACTTTGACGGAGCTTAACAGATAACTGATCTAACAAGGAGTAACTTGGCTGTTAGGAAAAATAATAGGGTTCCATTCCAAGTAATTAAAACCTTAAAATTTTTAAACACGCGGGCACATGTATTGTAGTTTCATGTTTTACAATAACCATCCATTCCATCCAACCATATTTAGTTATCATCAAAATTAATGTCCTATCTGAATAGTCTTTTAGTAGATACTAATTTATTGAGATAATGATATTGTTATTAGGATAACATTGTGCTATTGTACTATTAAATTCCGCTTCCATTTTAGGTCTTTATTTTATTTTGTGTGTGTGTTAAAATGTTAAATAGGTAGATAATAAATATAAATAGTTTATAACAATGGTTTAACGTAGCTCATGTCAAATTACCATAATGTTTGTATTTAATGGATTTCCGTCGCATTAAAAAAACATTATTTTTGAAAATGGAGATCTTGTTCATAATAATGTAAGGCAATTTTACGAATAGCCTAGATTTTTTTTTCGCGTTTTTTTTACTACAATAAACAATTATCTCCGGTTCTACTCAACCGATTGTGATCAAACAAGAACTTCAAAAAAATATTTTCTTTTTCAGTATCGTTCAATATAACATAACCTAAGTATTTTTATTTAAAATCTCCAATGCACAGACACAGCTACTTCAATATTTTATAAATCTTAATATATATAAATCTCGTGTCACAATGTTTGTCCGCAATGGACTCCTAAACCACTTAACCGATTATAATAAAATTCGCACACCATGTGCAGTTCGATCCAAATTGAGAGATAGGATAGTTTTTGAAACGGATTTCGACATCCACGCGGGCGGAGCCGCGGGCAACAGCTAGTTAGATTATATAGATTTTTATAATAAACATAAGTAGTACCTACCTATAAACTTATATTTTCATAAAAATAAGTACGCTGTATCCTGAAGAGGTAGTAAGTAGAGGTGTATTAACAGCCCCATTCACAAACTATGCTATTCGGTCCTATGGAAACATTTTTACACAACTAAAACTAACATAAAATAGATACAAAATCTTACCGTGCTGTCTGTCATCAACTCCGTCGCTATCAACTTCACTCCTCACACTTCCTGGACTGGCCCTCTTCAACTCCTCCTGCTGCCCTCCCTGCTCACTCTGAAACCCTCCTAATCTCTTGTCGTAAGACATGAAGAAAGGAAAATTGGGAACCCGACTTTGTTGGAAATAGTAACCCATTTTGTTATCCCTAATTTTCAAATCCTCGTCTTCCGAATGCTCATTAGTACCAGAATAATCCTGCGATATACTATTTTCTATATCGATTTCAGGTGATCGGCGTTCGTTGAGTCCAACAATCGATTCGATTGAAAAGTTTTTAGGCGGGAGTTTGGTCTGCATTTTATTTATCTCAGATTCCATCACTATTCACAAACACTGGCCACTACGCGAGTTCGATTTTCAAATTTTTATATTTGGAACGTCCGAATGTCAGTCGTGTACTGATGTTAGTGCGGTGACTGTCTGCTGTTAAGGACCACGCCTCTTGTTGTAGGGAGGCTTTGCCTATTATGTTGTATATTCAAGCTATTTTAGTTCTTATTGCTGTACATTAAAGTTGCTTTTCGTTTGCATATTATTGTAGACGGTAGAACAGACGAAACAAAGCAAGTAATTTTAGACTTTATTGCTTTCAGTTAAAAGGGGTTTTGGTTTATATGATGTTAAATAAATACGTATTATGATTTGGTTTGTATAAAAAATGGCGGTCGCCGATAAATGAATAAGTATTCAATGATGTGTTGTGTTAACTATAGTTTGACCGCTGAGACTATGCGTTCCTGACACATGTCAATTCGTCATGACTAGTTATGTACAATAAATAACTTGTACCTAGAACCGTTCTCTAAACCTGTTCCCAACTTACAATAACATAATAATAATCACAGTCAGCAATTGTGACAACTTGATTTCATTTTAATTTTAATTTTATTCAAATTCTAATTCTAATCTGCCCTATTTGTTTTTCCAATTTTTAATTTTTAATTTTGTTTCATTCTTATTTAATTTTAAGTGATTATTAATTGTAATGATGGTTTATTACCTGAAATAATAAAAAAAATCATATTCATTTCATTCATTATAAAAATATGATTAGTTCTTTCTATTAGCTTGGGTAGGGGCTTATTACAAAATTACATATTATAACATTATAACGTTCTATTTTATATTTTTCAACCAACAGATTATTATTATTAAGATTACTAAAATATGCGGTTACAATTGCCTTGTTATTTTGTCTCATCACTATGAAAGCGAACATTTGACATAACCTTGAAACAGCGCAGTTTGACGTGGTATGACTTTTAAAAATTATTCATTTTATATTTTTAATTAATTAATTGTTAATCATTTTAGCCCAAAATTAATCTGTGTATTGTAAATTGGCACAGTAATTAAATTTTTAATGTTATCACTCGTTAATAAGGTCAATAAACGATATTTAACATTTTGCCGTAAATTATACACCAGTTCAAAATTACATCGCCCGTTCGCTCACAACCTGTCAGGAACGCATTCTTTCAGCGATTCTATAATAGTGTTATAAATACGGTTTATTTGTTACATGAATATAATGCTGAGAACATAAAATATGACATTTAGATCTATAAAGAATCTAACACTAGCCTGTGCCCGCGGTTCCGCCCGCGTAACGTCGGTTTTTTTATATTGGACACGTCAAAATGACTTCACCTCGCCTGATGGAAGCTAAAGGCTAAGTCTCAGGATCACCACTACATACCGATAGTGCTACACTGTACAGTGGTGGCCCTCAGCTTGACGGCCTCATCAAGGACCCGGGAATATACCTACCTACCTAGGATAGGAAACACAGGTTTTCGCATTTTTTTACTAAGTATAGGTAATATCTCCGGTTCTACTCAACCTATTGTGATCAAACATACCTAAGTACTTACCCATTTAAGATTTCAAGTCTGACTAAGACCTTTCAAACAAAAGAACCGCATCAAAATCCGTGCAGTGGTTTTTGCGTACAAACCGACAAACAGACAAGAATTAAAAAAAATATTTTCGCGTTCAATATCGTTCATATAAAATAATAACCCAAATTTCTTTTTTTAAATATCTTCAATGTACAGACTCAGTGACTTTACAAATTGCATGGATAGCTAGATAAGATAAGATAAGAAGCACAGGGTACGGCTGCATTGTGCTGCAGGTAGATAGATCGTAAAAATGAGAACGTTCTACTGCGTCAGCTGTTGCGGGTTCGATTCCAGTCTAGAATAAAAATTTGTGTGGATGCACACAAATTCTCAGTTTCCGATCTAAATCTAATATGCATAGATTTTAAATGATTTAAAAATTTCCTAAAAATGTCCTATGACGGGACATGAACCCGCGACCCAGTTTCTTTGGCAAGATTTTGGAGTAATGTGGCGTCTTCCCGTGCTCCCCCCCCCCCCCCTCCGAGGTTCATCAACGCGAATGTGACGCGCCTGGTGTTGGACATGTCCATTGTCCATTGCCACGGTGATTATAATTATATCAGAAGGGCCGTGTGCTTGTCTGCCACCTTAGTAGCATTAATTACATTCAAAGCCTGCAATTTGGAGTCCGCTTTCACGTTTTTTTTTTACTTTGACTAATCTTGGCTTTTACAAGAGCAACTACAACTGTATTCAATAAATTTGAATGAACATAGATACCTACCTAGTAGACATGTTTAATTATTTATAGGTATTATGGTTTTTATTCATCCCATATTAAATTTCAACCGAACATTAATTTTGAAAAACCAAAATTCTCCCAACCGAATTCGAATTATTGGAGGAAGAGGCGTACCGTGTACTAACTGCCACACTGCACTCTATTTGCAGTAATAAATTGAATGTTCAAAAATATGTCTGCTGCCATCTATTGCCCAATAGCTAGCTTAAGTTTCAGCGTCATCTGTTAGTGAATAGCATAACCACAATAACGATTACTTACCATAATGTTACAAATATAAGTAATCTGTGGTACAATGCTGCTTCATTTTAACATAGTTTAACATAACAACCAATAGATGTCGCGTTTTATGTAAAAAAATATCATCTCGTCTACTCTGCCGTGCTAAAGATAAGAGCGTTAAGTGCATAAGAGTCAATTTCGAGAAAATGGCGCTTAAAGTTTCAAAAATTATTTTTATGATTACACACATATAAATTATGTTTTTTAAAATCTGATGAATTTGTAGATTGGTTAAAAGGTTGTACTTTATATTAATAGTTATAAAAGAATTCCAAGACATAGATTTTTATAAAAAAAGATGTAAATATATGATATAGTAAGGAAATCTGCGTATCATTTAAAACTAACACTTAGAATAAGCGCTTTAAGTAACACAGATAGAGCGCTTATTCCATGGAACTTCTTTTATTGCGTTTTCGACAGCGAATCAAAGATAAAGTATAGTTTAAGTAACTTAGTATAACCGTCGTAACTTTGTCACTTAGGGCTCTTATGGTAAGAAACTCATGGTAAAAATATTTGTGTGTTACGGCACCGAGTGCAAGATTAAGTACAAGCAGGCTGTTAAATATGGAAAATCTAATTGCATATTATAATAATATTAAATCTGTAAATAAGGTACGAATAAAAATAAAACAATAATTATTGTGTATGTATTATAACAGTATTTATTTAACTTTAACAAAATTAGTTCGTATATTTTAAAATTATAATCAACGACTTAATCTTTTATTATTAGTCTGAAATTCTCTGAATTCCGCTATTTCTTACTAAGATAATCGAAGTAGATTTGTAATTCACTTTCATACTCACTTTTACTCAAAATTGTATTCTCGAACGCAAATTTGAATGAGATGCTATTACGATTACATCAAATAGCGGAATGAGCACTCTGATCATAAGCGCAGTCATACAACGAAGCTCACCTTTTGTTGCTAATTATTTTGTGTTCAAAATTAAATTTATATTTTATTTTACGTGAGTATTTTCTTGGTGCAGGTAATAATGTGGGCTTATTTTTCTGGTGCTAGACGTAGTAAGATAATTGCTCTGGCAATAACAACAGATCACCAACCCAGCAGCAAAAACAAGGATTCTACTATAATACAGCAACCGATAATACCTAAGCCAGATATAGTCACAAAGCCTAAACTCACTAATATTAATGAATTATGAAGCCGAACATTGGATTTTAATGACCATGGCGTTGTATTTGATAACCATAAAGAATACGAAAATTCATTGAACCAAAATTTTCACGATAACAATGAGTGTTCATGTTTGACTCATTATTATCGTGAAAATTAAATGACAAGTTTAATTTTGTGAAAGGTAATAAGTGTGTAAATATTGTTTCAATGAATTTTCGTATTCTTTATGACAATCGAATACAACGCCATGGTCATTAAAATCCAATGTTTGGCTGAATAATTCATTAATATTAGTGGGTTTAAGCTGTGTGACTATATCTGTCTTAGGTATTATCGGTTGCAGCATTATAGTAGAATCCTTGTTTTTGCTGCTGGGTTGGTGGTTTGTTTTTATTGTCAGAGTAATTATCTTACTACGTGTAGCACCAGAAGAAGAAGCCCACATTATTACCAGCATCAAGAAAATACTCACGTAAAATAAAACGTAAATTTTATTTTGAACACAACATAAATAGCAACAAAACGTGAGCTTCATTGTATGACTGCGCTTATGATCAGAGGGCTCATTTTGCTATTTTTTTGATTTAATCGCAATAGCATCTCATTCAAAATTGCGTTCGAGAATACCGTTTTAAGTAAAAGTGAGTATGAAAAGAAATTGCAAATCTACTTCAATTATCTCAATAAGAAATAGCGGAATTCAGAGAATTTCAGACTAATAACAGCACAACTACAGGCACCCAGACTGTATTGATGTTACAATCATGTTAATACCTATAATAGTTTGAATCGATCGCGATTGATCGAATTACTTTGACTCATTAGTGGGTCCCAGGTCATGAAAAATGATCGATCGAAATGCAGCACTAACCTACAACATGTACAACAAAATAAATATGCCTTTAAATTATTATAATTGTACATTTAGTATACTTACGAAAAAATTGGTTCACCGCCAATTCCGCTAAATTCACGGCACACAACAACGTGCTCCTCGGCTTGTCAGCAAACAACGTGAGCCTGCGTGCCCATTAAGGGACCATTTTTAAAATGACCGTATTTTGAACCTTTGAATGTATCATCCTTTAGTAGAAGTTCTCAAAAATTATAGATTCCAACCAATAATTTGTAAAAGTAGCCACTCAAAAGTTACAAACAACTGAGCGTCTGAACTGAACGAAACAAGGTCATACGGTACACAAATACGCGGTATAACACAAACGTTTGTTTCGAATACCTTGCCATAAGAGCCGTATATGACTGATACTATTTATTTAAAAACAAAGCTGCCTTATTATTACCGTGGTAACACGCAGTTATCACTCAAGCAGAATAAAATAACCCGTTTATTTTTATCAATATCTTATAATAAGCGCCGTATATGCACATACGGCGATAATGAATGGAAACAAATTAATACAGTTTCCTTATTATAATCGCCGCAAGTGGTGATTAAAGCACTTATGTCAAGGAAAAAGTTTCCTCTATAAGACAGAATTCATTCGTATCAGAGCAGCGTTAACAGATAGCGCGGTAATGTTAAGTACTACATGATTAATATGCTGGGGCTTTAGAAGACTACTGCAGTATCCGGCACTTGCGGCTAAAATATTAAGGAAACTATTATTTATTTTTTAAGTTACTGCGCTTATAAAAATCTAAAATGCATGATAGAAGCATTTTTCTAATAAACCATCAAAGACAAAGTTATAGATCTCGATACGGCGATTCCGAATATGTAACTAACTCAATTTCGTGAAAAATGTTGGATACGGCGGTTATAATATGCACGGCAGTACTGATTTCACTGTAGATATTGATATTAATTTTATTATAACTAACGCACGCTCAAATCACTGAAATAGTACTGAGGGGAGGGGGGGGGAGGGAGAGGAGCAGAGGAGCATCGCTCCACCCCGCTTGACGGTAGGGTGCAGAGTAACAGGCGGCCGTCCGTCCTGTCACCCAACCGTTGGCGCGCAGACAATCAGCTCGCTCCCTGCTCGCTCCCCACTGTGCCATCTGCCAGTCAGAGGGACACGTGGAGAGCCTCGGAGCAGCCCTCTAGAGGGCCACTCTCACCCCGGCTGGATTGGCCGCAGCAGCGTCTCCCGTGGTGAGTGGGAGGCGCTGCTCGCCTCCGTTGCCCGGGTGCACCACGTGGAGGTCCCGCCCCGCACGCAAGTTTAATAACCTCACACGTACGTAGGTTTTGTCTTGACAGATCTCTCGAAATAAAAAGGTGCTTTTAGGGTTTTCTATCGAATCGCATTGAAATCACGCATTTTGAAAGTGTGTAGGTACTGCCGCCGGATTCGGTAAAAGCGCGTGATTTCAATTCAATTAGAAGAAAAAATATTTTTCATGATCTAATAAAATAAGAACTATAACAGGTACTGACACTTTCGGGAGGTAATATTCTTTTCTCTAATTCAGCTGATACGTAGTCTCGTATTATGATAAGGACGAAGGAATTTTAAGTTGAAATAATACAGCAGAGTAGGTATTGAACACACTTTTACTATTTTATGTAAATATTGTCGCCAGCGCTGCATACAAAGTGAGATATCACTCATATTTTGATATATAAGTACCTAATCAATTACAAACAAATATTGTACTTTGACCGATATCTAGGTTTCAGGTTAATTCATAGGTATACATAAGTGGTATAAAAAAAAGTTTTAAATGACTCATAACTCAATGGCTTGTTACTGTAATTTTTAATACTTATTCAATTCAAGGCAATCAAAAACTGGTAAAACTACAATACCTGAGTAATTGAAATCGTAATGAAATTTGAAAAAATAACTCCGAACACATTACCCAAGTCTAGAACCTAACTTTGGAAAACAAAAATGGCGGCCGAAAATAAGGTCCAGATCTTACGCTATCTCCACGTAATCGTGTTCTCCGTGCGAGTCTAACAATCTACAATATATTTTGTGTTACTTGTTACTTACTATCTATGGAAGCGTCGTAGCGACAATATTCTTTAATTAATCTAAAGTAAGCCTAATAAACTCAACAACTCGCCAAAAGCGGGTCCGAGTACGCTCTTAAGGTTTTCCACATCCTGTGGTAGCTTCTCCAAGATTGCTTTAATTATGCATATCAGTTCACCTATTGATTCTGGATCTATACCTAAGAATATTGTCGATATAGTATTCAGTACAAGATCTGAAACAAACACACCACACTGTAGAATACGAAGGTAACGGTGTATGGATAAGAGCGCCCATTGTATAGTACGGCCTCTGTGGCGTAGCGGTACTACATTCCACTGCTGCGACAGGGGGCGCGGGTTTGATTTCGATTTCAGTGCAAATGTTTATGCATGAATATTTTACATATATTTATTATAATATGTATTTTTTGAGATTACGGTAAGTTAAGGCATGGTGAGACCCCAGATACTTACTTGCGGCATCTTGTACCGCCCCTGTGCACTTTTTAGCACCGTCATCTGTGAGGCACTTGACCAGGTCCTTCACGAACTCAATATTTTTGACCTTCTCGCAAAGGTCGGTATCGCTGCACGAGCCGCTGCTGCAGTTGGCGTGTGCGTGGACAGCCAGGGCGAGTACGAACGACAGCACGTAGAGACAGTTCATGTTTCTGTGGACACGTGTTTCACTCTTTACATATTTCGAGTTAAGTTTCATATGAAAAAACCTGCATAAGATTAGCAGTGGAGAATTTGCCTATAGAAGAAATGTGTGTTTCGTGTGTGTACCACAGTACAGGTTTTGGGCAAATATCTTGCCAATATAAGTGCCTACTTTAGTTGCGAAGTACACATTTCTGGTTCTTCTATTTTTACGTTTCTCGGTTCACCAAAAGCCTACCGTTTGAGTCCACGGCCCGCCCGCCTGCCTACTTCGCTTTTCTATAATTGGTTGTTACAATGTTTTATGGTGTTTCTTTGTATAATAAGTATATATTTACAAAAAAAAAAGTATATAAGTATGTTTATCAGCATTCTAGAACCCATAACACAAGCTAGTGAAACTAAGCTTACTTTGGGTCTAGGGAGCGATGTGTAGAATGTCGTAGAGTATTTATTTATTTATAGGAGATCTTGTCGCCTTACTCCCCAACCCTAAGAAGACCCTATGCCGTAGTCCGCGGACCTGCAGGTGCAGTCGACTGCAGGTGAGGACTGTACATACACTCAATATGTTATTTACTCAAGACCTGATATTTAATTTTACAAACAGACATTTAAATATTATATGTTGTTATAGATATAGAATACACAATATTGGGTATAAGGCGTTGACCACGTACCTGTTGCAAGTAAATAGCACTTTTCTCCTTGAACGAATGAAGTGATACTGATACAGGACGTAATAATGTTGAGTCTTATATACCCCACCTGTACACTGGCTGAATAGGCTTGTTTGCCAAACGTGAGTCGGTCTTCGACACCTACTCGTACAATACGGAGCAGGTGCAGCCGCCCGCCCTGGACAATGCAACGTGCATACAAAACTGAACAATTATTGTTTATTTATTATGTTCTGTGATCTTTGGACGGAGACGCTCGAGCAAAAACAAAGAAGATACAGAAGTGAAGCTCGTGTAGTAGTTTGTGTTCTTGAAATTGTATTTACTCCCTATAATAGATTAATATAGATGTAAAAACAGCACCAAAACAAAGCTTGCTTAAAACCGACATTAGAAAAGTAGACTGATTTATCAGATCTTAAACGACAGACTTTGTATTCTTTAAATGATATTTTACTACTTTCAATAAATGTAGAAAATAGCATCTAAATAATGTTGGGTTAAAACGTAGGTTAAATGAATGAATGAATGAAAATATTTTTTTTTAATAAAACGTAGGTTAAAACCAAGAACATTAGAAATTTCCTTGTTCCTAGGTTAAAACAAATTTCAGAATAGTAGCTTGTCGTGATGCCAGTGTTTATCAACAAGAAATAGCTCCGGGAGCACTGCAGGAATAATTTTGGGCAGGAATAAACTTTGTCATCAGTAACTAATTTGTATTGCCCCCATTTTCTACGACGTCGTACGAAGTCCTCCCTTTCCGGGGACACCGTGGTTCCTAAACCGGTGATAGTCCTGGGTCAGCCGGGGTGCGAGGATAATGCCTTATTCAAACCCCGGCTTCTGGAGACCCCAGATGGTGTGCGGTAAGAGTCGGCTCAAGTCTGACATACCTGATGGTTTGAAAAAAAAGCATGATAAAAAAGTTTAACTTCTGTATACTTTTTTCTGTGGTATTGAGCTCCTTTTATGGAAGAAAATCTATGTAAGTATAGTATACAAATAAAATCAATGCATTTAAACATAGGGCACCAATACAATTGAAATATGCACAAGTGTTATAGAATAAAATTAAAATGTTCCCAAAGCTATTTTTGTACTATTGTGTTTGTCAACTGCGAGTGTGTGGTGAGAACAAACAATAATAAATATACCTAGCTGAACTGGCTGATGCCAGCGGCTCCGCCCGAGCGGAGGCCGGTTTTTTTGTTATACTACGTAGGTGGGCAGACAAGCACACGGCCCACCTGATGGGAAGCGGTCACCGTGGCCTATGGACGTGCTGCCTACCCTGAAGGGAAGGGGGAGGGCTGGGAAGAGGTGGGTAGGCTATTACTAGCTGTGCACCGCGGCTTTGCCTGTGGCGTACTTCGTCCCCGTGGTAGAAAAAAAGGTCCTATGTCCGTCTCCTAGTTCTAAGCTATCACCCCACCAATTTTGAGTCAAATCGGTTCGGCCGTTTTCAAGTTATAAATAGTGTAACTAAAATGACTTTCTATTATATACGAGTATATAGATTAGGCACAATTAGTCAATCTTGTTTAGTATAATTTAGTTTTGATTAAGAAAATAATCATTAAAAGGTAGAAAATGACAGGGCTATTCAATTATTTAGTGAATTCAAAGTTAGTAATGTACCTATGTCCGGCATATTGTCCAAAACACTTCTGCAGTGTTCTGCGCTCTGCAGCTATTTTTTGTTGATAATCACTTTGGCATCACGACAAGCTCACCAAAATGGCGGTCGTGTAAAAATGTGTGACATATGTACCATCAGCCTACTATTCTGAAATTTGTTTTAACCTAAGAACAAGGAAATTTCTAATGTTCTTTGTTCTAACCTACGTTTTAACCCAACATTATTTTGGTGCCATTTTTTACATTTATTGTAGGTAGTAAAATATCATTTAAAGAATACAAACACGAGCTTCGCTTGTGTCGGAATTTGTCGTCCATAGATCACAGAACACAATAAATAAACAATAATTGTTCAGTTTTGTATGCACGTTGCATTGTCCAGGGCGGGCGGCTGCACCTGCTCCGTATTGTACGAGTAGGTATCGAAGACCGACTCACGTTTGGCAAACAAGCCTATTCAGCCAGTGTACAGGTGGGGTATATAAGACTCAACATTATTACGTCCTGTATCAGTATCACTTCATTCGTTCAAGGAGAAAAGTGCTATTTACTTGCAACAGGTACGTGGTCAACGCCTTATCCGTGTAATACCCAGTATTGTGTATACTCGTATCTATACTAACAAAATAATAACAAATTATGGAAAAGCGAAGTACCTAGGCAGGCGAAAACATACACCATGGTACACACACGAAACACACATTTCTTCTATAGGCAAATTCTCCACTGCTAATCTTATGCAGGTTTTTTCATATGAAACTTAACTCGAAATATGTAAAGAGTGAAACACGTGTCCACAGAAACATGAAGTGTCTTTACGTGCTGTCGTTCGTACTCGCCCTGGCTGTCCACGCACACGCCAACTGCAGCAGCGGCTCGTGCAGCGATACCGACCTTTGCGAGAAGGTCAAAAATATTGAGTTCGTGAAGGACCTGGTCAAGTGCCTCACAGATGACGGTGCTAAAAAGTGCACAGGGGCGGTACAAGATGCCGCAAGTAAGTATCTGGGGTCTCACCATGCCTTAACTTACCGTAATCTCAAAAAATACATCTATCTTATACATATAATAAATCTGTAACTGATCGGCGTCTGTACATGGAAGACATATGAGAAAGAAAATTATTAGGGGACTTTATGAATGTAATAGATGCCAAAACAATGATTTTTAGAATTTTTGTCTGTTTGTCTGTGTATCTGTGCCTCTGTGCCTCTGTTTGTCCGCACTAAATTTTTGTTCACGCTAAAATCAAAAACTACTGGAGGGATTTTCATCAAACTTGGTACGACAGTTCATAGTTCTGGGCAACATATAGGCTACTTTTTAAACAAGCTGATACCCGTGGCTTCGCCCGCGCTTCGTTTTTAAGTCGTTTTGGTCATATCTCCGGTTCTACTTAACCAATTACAACCAAACATAGGTACGGTAAATTTTTAGTCTAAGCAAGACCTTTCTAATAAAAAAACCGCATCAAAATCCGTTTAGTATCTTTTACGTTTGATGGGGTTTTTTTATTAGAAAGGTCTTGGTTAGACTCAAAATCTTCGCATATTTGATCACAATCGGCTGATTAGAACCGGCGATATAATAAAAAAAAGGCGAAAATCGACGTCCACGCGGGCGGAGCCGCGGGCAACAGCTATAGTATAATAAATATATGTAAAATATTCATGTGGTGTGGTGTGTTTGTTTCAGATCTTGTACTGAATACTATATCGACAATATTCTTAGGTATAGATCCAGAATCAATAGGTGAACTGATATGCATAATTAAAGCAATCTTGGAGAAGCTACCACAGGATGTGGAAAACCTTAAGAGCGTACTCGGACCCGCTTTTGGCGAGTTGTTGAGTTTATTAGGCTTACTTTAGATTAATTAAAGGATATTAATTATAATAATAATTATTATTTTCTTTTTGGTATTCCATCCCTTTTTTATCGTACGGAAATTCTCGGGTGTGGTTATGTCGGGATCGAACCGACTAAACCCGCATGCCGTCTTGGGTCTTAATTACCGGGATGTGAAGTTATCCAATAGGCATATCCCTTGCCCCCCAGTTGACCCGGACCATCTACGGTTTTAAGATGGCCCCCTCGACCCTCCGAATGGGGGTGGGGCGAGCATCGCGCGGCCGACCTGTCACCCAACCATCAGCGCGCGGACTATTAGCTCGCCCGCCGCTCGCTTCCCACTGTACCCTCTGCTAGTCAGAGGGACACGTGGAGAGCCTCAACACAGCCCTCTAGAGGGCGAGGCGAGTGGGAGGCGCTGCTCGCCTCCGTTGCCCGGGTGCACCGCGTGGAGGTTCCGGCCCGCACCCTGGTATTCTATCCCTGGATGTGTTAAGGACATTTGGGTAGATTTAATGAAATCACTGGCCTAGACCAAGTGAGTGATGTTCTGAGACGCGTCGGTTGTTTAACGTGGCGAAATTGACACACTGTGATAATTGTTGAGCTACTTCTGATTTGATTTTATTGTAATATTGCGTCTGGTAAAAGTTTATTTCGTGGAATGACTCTCCTTTTATCTGCGACTCTCTGTGAAAATACAATTAAATGTCGGTTTCATGATTAAATTTTTAAATTTAAATTTGTCGTAGAATACCATAGTTTTGTCTGTTTCTAACGTAACGAATACCATATGTGCGTATGATGAATTTATTATTTTGATCATCCCATATCATACGCACTCTGGGTTTCCCAGCCTTGGTGGTCACAGGTTGGCTGACACTTGTCACCTGCGAAACATCCTCAGCGGGGGATGCTAATCTGCTGCAACTCCTACTTATCCTACGCGTGGTTGTAGTCCTTGAGGACATCCCCCTACCCCCACGTGCCCAACTCCGCCCAGCCGTCGAACTGAGAGTCACACACTGTCACACCTGTGGCCAGCTACAGACGTGGCCCAGCGATCACTTCTGGGCAGCGGCCCTTTACGTCATTAATTTCTCCCAGTTTTTGATGGGTCACCTGTACCTTATAAGTGTTTCTTGTACACGTTGGGCTGGACTGCGCAACGTAAAAGAGTGATAATGTGTTTATCAGCCTATGTATGTATGTATGTATGTTCCTTTGAAGCACTAGACCAAACACCTAGTCCGATTTTCATGATTCACACGGCAATCGATTCCGGCGAGTGTCACTAAAGACATGACGTCATGAACTTAATATGGCAACTACTAGCCACCATATTATGAAAATTAAAAAAATGAAAGTCAACAAACTATTATGTCAAGTGGGGTATCGTTGAATAGGTATTAAAATATTATAATAAATAAGGTAATAAAATATTAAAAATAATAATAAATCACTGACAGGACTATCGTTGCCAATAAGCCTGACATAGTGGTAACCTAATAGATCGATTAGAGCGCCGCGCAATAATTGTTGATATCACCATCCCGCATGACGATAATCTCGTGAAAGCTGAAAAAGAAAAACAAATGAAATATTTGGCTTTGGCTCACGAGGTTGTCGACATGTGGAATGTGGATTCGGCAATTATTGTGCCGATAGTTGTATCAGTTCACGGACTGATCGCCAAGCGCCTCGACCAACACCTCAAGAGGCTCGCGTTAGGCAGTTGGATCAAGGGCTTGATGCAGAAGGCGGTACTCCTCGACACGGCACGCATTGTGAGGAAGTTCCTCTCCCTGGAGCCCTAACCACCGGTGGCTTGGTCCCTGTACCCGACGCCGGTGGAGCACTATTTTATATTTTTAAATGTATTTTTTTTTCTTTTAGATATATTAAAAGATGTAATTAATATGTATATAATTAAAATAAAGAGAATAATAATAATAAATTCATTTATTGCATGAAACATGGTAGGTAAAAGATGACATAGTAAAACCGTTCAGTACAGCATGTCCCACAGAACCTCTGCATGCAACATTGTGAGGGGTGAGTGTCTATATTTTGTTACAGTTAAGACAAAGTTAAGAGTCCTTATACAATAAATTCATACAAAATATATCAATATTTTTAGTTTTCTTTCAACATTTTTCGATTTGATTGACCATTTTAGGATCTAACGATTTAAAGTCGCGTAACAACAATTCATACTTCGTTTTTAAACGCTTTTATTTAACTTGTTATAGACAGCAGAAAGTTCAATCGGGTAAAAAGCTGGCTAGTCATCATAACTAAAAATTGTACAATAAAAAATATAATTTATAAACTTAAAAACCTGACTGCGTTAAAAACTGTTCAGTTGTTATGTTTCTAGACCACCGGACATCTGAGTGCTTGTCTTTTTTTCTTTTTAGTGTTTAACGCGTCGAGTTTTTTAGTACTTATTTACATCAATTTTTTTTACTCAGTAAGTAGGTAAGTGATCCATACCTTATAAAAAACAAAACTTAGCTCGGTAATGTAATGCAAGGTTAAATGAAATGACTTACAATGTTAAAGAACCCTGTTCGTTCAATGAGCCATACATCGTAACGGCCGGGGCTTTCTCTCAGATCAGCAACACAGAGATTGGTTGGAAATTTTAGACGGATCTATGGCACTGCCTACCTCCAATAAGGTATGTTGCATTGAATCAGTAATATAGCGCTAGTGACCTTCATCACAGATAGTTGCTGGATGGGAAGCAATGACATCCTACATCAATGATACCTGATACAGTTTCAACTGATAATCTCCGTAGGACCGCGGTCTTTTTAATATCAGGCGATTCTTGATATTTGGTGTATTCAGTTGATTCCCTTGGCGCCCACTACTTCGAAGACTTTTAACAAATAAGACTAATGTGTTAAATTATTTGTAAATTTATGTGTCTATGTGTTAAAGGAGATGTTTCATTTTGGGCCCCCTAATTGTGCACAATACAGAAAAAAGAAAAATAATACCGGTTATTGGCAAAATACAATGATTTATTCGCCTCCGAAATTCAAGGGCATAAAAAAATATGAGTTTTACCGATCGCGCTAAGTTTGCCGCTGTCAAATGACGTCGGTATAGTTTTGTCTCACTGGAACTAGAATTGAGTGAGTGAGAAGTGAGTGAGTGAGTGAGTGAAACATCTCCTTTAACACACTTTTCTTATTTATAAAAAAATCTCCTTCCTCTACGGAGCGCCGGGGGAATTAGGTAACTGCATTCACACATCAATGGATTTAAAAAAACGCTTCGGTTTTTCTTCTGCGTCCTTGTAACTGCCTATTTCATTTCAGGACTCATATTAGAGTCCTCGAATTATGAGAAAGAGAAAGGAGTTTTATTAGAGAACGCGGTTGTTGTTAATTTGAAATAATACTGCAGAGTATTTATTTATTTCATTTTGATTATATTGAACACACTTTTATTACAAAAGTAGATAATTGTCGCCAGCGCTGCATACAAAGTGAAGTTTCACTTATATTTTGGTCTATAAGTAATCAAATATTGTACATTGAATAAAAACATCGATAACTAGGTTTTAGGTTAAGTCGTATAACTTCAATACAACCCATAACTCAAAAGCTTGTTACTATAATTTTTAAAAGTCAATTCAAGGCAATCAAAAATTAGTAAAGCTAATCCTAACCTGGGTAAAATATTTATGGAATTTGAAAAAATAACTCCGAACACATTACCCAAGTCTAGAACCTAACTTTGGAAAACAAAAATGGCGGCCGAAAATAAGGTCCAGATCTTACGCTATCTCCACGTAATCGTGTTCTCCGTGCGAGTCTAACAATCTACAATATATTTTGTGTTACTTGTTACTTACTATCTATGGAAGCGTCGTAGCGACAATATTCTTTAATTAATCTAAAGTAAGCCTAATAAACTCAACAACTCGCCAAAAGCGGGTCCGAGTACGCTCTTAAGGTTTTCCACATCCTGTGGTAGCTTCTCCAAGATTGCTTTAATTATGCATATCAGTTCACCTATTGATTCTGGATCTATACCTAAGAATATTGTCGATATAGTATTCAGTACAAGATCTGAAACAAACACACCACACTGTAGAATACGAAGGTAACGGTGTATGGATAAGAGCGCCCATTGTACAGTACGGCCTCTGTGGCGTAGCGGTAGTACATTCCACTGCTGCGACAGGGGGCGCGGATTGGTTGCGGGCCGGAACCTCCACGTGGTGCACCTGGGCAACGGAGGCGAGCGGCGCCTCCCACTCACCACGGGAGACGCTGTTGCCTGCGGCCAATCCAGCCGGGATAGGTGTGGCCCTCTAGAGGGCTGCTCCGAGGATCTCCACGTGTCCCTCTGACTAGCAGATGGCACAGTGGGGAGCGATCAGGGAGCGAACTGATTGTCTGCGCGCCGACGGTTGGGTGACAGGACGGCCGCCTGTCACCCTACACCCCACCCCTGCTATCGGGGGGGGGTCGAAGGGGGCTATCTTAAAACCGTAGATGGCCCGGGGTCAGCTGGGGTGCGAGGGATATGCCCATTGGGTAACCTTACCCCCCGGTAATTAAGGCCCGAGACGGCGTGCGGTTTTAGTCCGTTCGATCCCGACATAACCACCCCCGATGGCCAACGGGGGTGGTATCCATGGGGATTACCGCACGATAAAAAAAAGAAAAAGGGGGGCGCGGATTCGATTTCGATTTCAGTGCAAATATTCGTATGCATGAATATTTTACATTTATATTTATTAGGTATTTTTTTGAGATTACGGTAAGTTAAGGCATGGTGAGACCCCAGATACTTACTTGCGGCATCTTGTACCGCCCCTGTGCACTTTTTAGCACCGTCATCTGTGAGGCACTTGACCAGGTCCTTCACGAAGTCAATATTTTTGACCTTCTCGCAAAGGTCGGTATCGCTGCACGAGCCGCTGCTGCAGTTGGCGTGTGCGTGGACAGCCAGGGCGAGTACGAACGACAGCACGTAGAGACACTTCATGTTTCTGTGGACACGTGTTTCACTCTTTACATATTTCAATAAAGCTTGCATAAGATTAGCAGTGGAGATATAGTCTGTAAAAAAAAGGGGATGTTTCGTGTGTGTACCATGGTGTATGTTTTCGCCTGCCTGCTTCGCTTTTCCATAATTGGTTATTATATGTTTACGGGAGATATTGTCGCCTGACTCTCCAACCCCAGGAAGAAAGCCTGTGCCAGAGTCCGCCAACCTGCAGGTGCAGCCGACTGTAGGTGGGGACTGTCCATAGGTACACTCCTACATGTTATTTACTCAAGACCTGATATTTAATATTACAAACAGACATTTAAATATTGTATGTTGGTATAGATATAGAATACACAATACTGGGTATAAGGCGTTGACCACGTACCTGTTGCAAGTAAATAGCACTTTTCTCCTTGAACGAATGAAGTGATACTGATACAGGACGTAATAATGTTGAGTCTTATATACCCCACCTGTACACTGGCTGAATAGGCTTGTTTGCCAAACGTGAGTCGGTCTTCGACACCTACTCGTACAATACGGAGCAGGTGCAGCCGCCCGCCCTGGACAATGCAACGTGCATACAAAACTGAACAATTATTGTTTATTTATTGTATTCTGTGATCTGTAGACGATACACAAGTGATACGACCTTTAGTAGAAGATAATTAAAACAAAAAGATAAAAAAGAGCTCCAAAATAACGTTTGGTTAAAACAAACTTTAGAACAGTACCTACTTAGGCTGATGTCAGATTTTTAAACTGCCGCCATTTTGGCAAGCTTGCCGTGTTGTCAAAGTCTTTATCAACAAAAAATAGCTGCAGAGTGCAGAGTGCAGACCACTGCAGCAATATCTTAACTGACAATAGCTTTTAACTTTGAAGTCGCTAACTTATTTGAATTGTCTGTCATTTTCCTTTCGATAATTATGTTCTTAATTAAAACTTAATTGTAATAAACACGATTAAACTAATTGTATCTAAAAATAGGTAAATCAGACAGATGCTACTTACTACAAATGTGCCCTATGTTTGATTGCAATTCGTAGACATGACCAAAAAACTTTTTTATCCTTTTTTTTTTACCACTTAGGTGGCAGACAAGCACACGGCCTAATTGATGCGAAGCGGTCACCGTGGCCTATTGACGTGTGCAACACCAGGTGCGTCAAACTCGCGCTGCTGACCCTGGAGAGGGGAGTGTTGGGAAGTTTACTTTTCGAGACACTCCACTGCCACTTCAGGATAACCTAGATATACTCGGCATGGATGTACGCCAAAATCTGAATAATAAAAACTGCATCGAGAGCATTATCAAAACGGTCTCGCGGAAATTCGGAGGCCTGAACAAGGTGAGATGGTTTTTCACGCCGGAGCAGCGGTGTCTTCTGTACAAGGCACAAATCCGTTCCGGCGTGGAATACTGCTCTCATCTCTGGGATGGCTCTTCTCAGTACTTGTTAGATGCTCTCGACAGGTTGTAGCGACGCGCGGCCCGTATTATTGGGAGTCCTGAGGTTACCAATACTCTCGAGCCCCTGCAATTGCGCAGAGATATAACATCTTTGGCAGCTTTTTACCGCATCTACCATGGGGAGTGTTCCGACGAGCTCTACCAACTAGTCCCAACCTCTCCTTTCCTATACAGAACAACACGTGCAAGGCTGAGATATCACCCTCATATGGTGCAAACAATTCCATCAAGAACCAAGCGGTTCGGTGTCTCTTTTCTTTGCCGCAACATCAAAACCTGGAATTCTTAACCAGCTCACGTGTTTCCTTCCTCATACAGTCCCGGGTCCTTTAAGCGGAGCGTGAAAAAGCATTTCATGAGGTCGTCAAGCTGAGTGCCACCATTGTGTCACTACCGGTGTTTGCAAAGGTGACTCCCTTTCCAGAGACTTTGCCTTTAGCTTACCATCAGGCGAGGTGAAGTCATGTTGACGTGACCGACATAAAGAAAACAGTTTGGGGGATTTGGATTACTTAACTTACCGCCGACGTCCTGAACACAACACGATGGTTATTATGGCCACGGTCTTCTGTAGGGCGGGGGTACTCCCCCGGACGGACTGCTCAGTTCGGACGGGAGATACTACCGACCTCCGCGCGGGCGGAGCCGCTGGCAGCAATCAGTTTAGCTATTTATATAAATAGATTTTTTATTTGTTCCCAGTAGGTACGCACCCGCAGTTGAAGACAATAGAACTAAGGTATAAATAAGTATAACACTTGTATATACTTTCATTGAAATGGTGTCCTATGTTTTATTGCAACATGTACCATGAAATTTATTTGGATTCTCTTATTCTTTCTTCCATAAAAGGAGCATTATACCACAGAACAAAGTAAGCAGAAGTCAAAAACAATTACAAACACACAATACGACATGAGCTTCACTTGTGTATCGTCTACAGATCACAGAACACAATAAATAAACAATAATTGTTCAGTTTTGTATGCACGTTGCATTGTCCAGGGCGGGCGGCTGCTGCTCCGTATTGTACGAGTAGGTGTCGAAGACCGACTCACGTTTGGCAAACAAGCCTATTCAGCCAGTGTACAGGTGGGGTATATAAGACTCAACATTATTACGTCCTGTATCAGTATCACTTCATTCGTTCAAGGAGAAAAGTGCTATTTACTTGCAACAGGTACGTGGTCAACGCCTTATACCCAGTATTGTGTATTCTATATCTATACCAACATATAATATTTAAATGTCTGTTTGTAATATTAAATATCAGGTCTTGAGTAAATAACATGTAGGAGTGTACCTATGGACAGGCCCCACCTACAGTCGGCTGCACCTGCAGGTTGGCGGACTCTGGCACAGGCTTTCTTCCTGGGGTTGGAGAGTCAGGCGACAATATCTCCCGTAAACATATAATAACAAATTATGGAAAAGCGAAGTAGGCAGGCGAAAACATACACCATGGTACACACACGAAACATACCCTTTTTTTTACAGACTATATCTCCACTGCTAATCTTATGCAGGCTTTATTGAAATATGTAAAGAGTGAAACACGTGTCCACAGAAACATGAACTGTCTCTACGTGCTGTCGTTCGTACTCGCCCTGGCTGTCCACGCACACGCCAACTGCAGCAGCGGCTCGTGCAGCGATACCGACCTTTGCGAGAAGGTCAAAAATATTGACTTCGTGAAGGACCTGGTCAAGTGCCTCACAGATGACGGTGCTAAAAAGTGCACAGGGGCGGTACAAGATGCCGCAAGTAAGTATCTGGGGTCTCACCATGCCTTAACTTACCGTAATCTCAAAAAAATACCTAATAAATATAAATGTAAAATATTCATGCATACGAATATTTGCACTGAAATCGAAATCGAATCCGCGCCCCCCTTTTTCTTTTTTTTATCGTGCGGTAATCCCCATGGATACCACCCCCGTTGGACATTGGGGGTGGTTATGTCGGGATCGAACGGACTAAAACCGCACGCCGTCTCGGGCCTTAATTACCGGGGGGTAAGGTTACCCAATGGGCATATCCCTCGCACCCCAGCTGACCCCGGGCCATCTACGGTTTTAAGATAGCCCCCTTCGACCCCCCCCCGATAGCAGGGGTGGGGTGTAGGGTGACAGGCGGCCGTCCGGTCACCCAACCGTCGGCGCGCAGACAATCAGCTCGCTCCCTGCTCGCTCCCCACTGTGCCATCTGCTAGTCAGAGGGACACGTGGAGAGCCTCGGAGCAGCCCTCTAGAGGGCCACTTCCACCCCGGCTGCATTGGCCGCAGGCAACAGCGTCTCCCGTGGTGAGTGGGAGGCGCCGCTCGCCTCCGTTGCCCAGGTGCACCACGTGGAGGTTCCGGCCCGCAACCAATCCGCGCCCCCTGTCGCAGCAGTGGAATGTACTACCGCTACGCCACAGAGGCCGTACTGTACAATGGGCGCTCTTATCCATACACCGTTACCTTCGTATTCTACAGTGTGGTGTGTTTGTTTCAGATCTTGTACTGAATACTATATCGACAATATTCTTAGGTATAGATCCAGAATCAATAGGTGAACTGATATGCATAATTAAAGCAATCTTGGAGAAGCTACCACAGGATGTGGAAAACCTTAAGAGCGTACTCGGACCCGCTTTTGGCGAGTTGTTGAGTTTATTAGGCTTACTTTAGATTAATTAAAGAATATTGTCGCTACGACGCTTCCATAGATAGTAAGTAACAAGTAACACAAAATATATTGTAGATTGTTAGACTCGCACGGAGAACACGATTACGTGGAGATAGCGTAAGATCTGGACCTTATTTTCGGCCGCCATTTTTGTTTTCCAAAGTTAGGTTCTAGACTTGGGTAATGTGTTCGGAGTTATTTTTTCAAATTCCATAAATATTTTACCCAGGTTAGGATTAGTTTTACTAATTTTTGATTGCCTTGAATTGACTTTTAAAAATTATAGTAACAAGCTTTTGAGTTATGGGTTGTATTGAAGTTATACGACTTAACCTAAAACCTAGTTATCGATGTTTTTATTCAATGTACAATATTTGATTACTTATAGACCAAAATATAAGTGAAACTTCACTTTGTATGCAGCGCTGGCGACAATTATCTACTTTTGTAATAAAAGTGTGTTCAATATAATCAAAATGAAATAAATAAATACTCTACAGTATTATTTCAAATTAACAACAACCGCGTTCTCTAATAAAACTCCTTTCTCTTTCTCATAATTCGAGGACTCTAATATGAGTCCTGAAATGAAAAAGGACAAGGACGCAGAAGAAAAACCGAAGCGTTTTTTTAAATCCATTGATGTGTGAATGCAGTTACCTAATTCCCCCGGCGCTCCGTAGAGGAAGGAGATTTTTTTATAAATAAGAAAAGTGTGTTAAAGGAGATGTTTCACTCACTCACTCACTCACTCAATTCTAGTTCCAGTGAGACAAAACTATACCGACGTCATTTGACAGCGGCAAACTTAGCGCGAACGGTAGTACTCATATTTTTTTATGCCCTTGAATTTCGGAGGCGAATAAATCATTGTATTTTTGCCAATAACCGGTATTATTTTTCTTTTTTCTGTGTTGTGCACAATTAGGGGGCCCAAAATGAAACATCTCCTTTAAACCATAGACACATAAATTTACAAATAATTTAACACATTATTCTTATTTGTTACTAGCTTCCGCCCGCGGCTTCGCCCGCGTGGAATTCGGTATTGCCACCAAGTCTATTTGAATGAAACGACTCTCCACTCGACTTTCCACTCCGTTGTTCACTCCACTCTCCACTCCACACTCCACTCTCCACACCACTCCCCACTCCGCTCCACTCCACTGGTCTCCACTCGTCTCGTCTCGGATTTTAGTGCGGTTTTCTTGGTCAGATCAAAAATTTGGAGATAAGACCAAAAGTTATTTTTCCTTATTTATTGGTTTCACCTTACACCATCTTTATAGGATTCACCTAAGGCGACAGTGTGGACATCATATATTATCCCTTTATAACAGTAGGTACTTTTAATTGTAATAATCGATATTTGAAAGAAAACTTGGTTATGTTGACCACAAATATCTATTTTTTTGCAATCCTTGTCTGTTTGTTCGTGATGGACGCAAAAACTGCTGAACAAATTTTGATCTCGCCTTTTCATTAGAAAGGTCTTGGTTTTACATAAAATCTGCCGTATGTTTGATTGCATTTGGTTAAGTAGAACCGGGGATATGACCAAAAAACGATTACCAACCAATCGACTCCCACGGGCAGTGCCGCGGGTATTAGCTTGTATAAAAAGTAGCCTTTATATTACTCCAGACTATAATCTATCTCTGTACCAAATTTCAACCCGATCTATTGAGCCGTTTTTACGTGAAAGAGTAACAAACATACATCCAGATATCCCGACTGATCGACTCCATGGGCGAAGCCGCGGGTATTAGCTTGTATAAAAATTAGCCTATATGTTATTTCACACTACATTCTATCTCGGTACCAAATTTCAGCCAGATCTATTCAGCCGTTTTTACGTGAAATAGCAACAAACATAATATTTGGACATCCCGACCGATCGACTTTGCGAGCGGAGCCGCGGTATTCGCTTGTATAAAAAGTAGCCTATATGTTATTCCAGACTATAATCTATCTCTGTACCAAATTTCAATCCGATCTATTCAGCCGTTTTTACGTGAAAGAGTAACAATCATACATCCAGATATCCCGACTGATCGACTCCATGGGCGAAGCCGCGGGTATTAGCTTGTATAAAAAGTAGCCTATTTGTTATTTCACACTACACTCTATCTCGGTACCAAATTTCAGCCAGATCCATTCAGCCGTTTTTGCGTGAAAGAGTAACAAACATACATCTAGACATCCCGACTGATCGACTCCGTGGGTCGACTAATCGACTCCGTGAGCGGAGTCACGGGTATTAGCTTGTATAAAAAGTAGCCTATGTGTTATTCCACACTTTAATCTATCTCGTTACCAAATTTCAGCCAGATCTATTCAGCCGTTTTTACGTGAAAGAGTAACAAAGATATATCTAAAAATCCCGACCGATCGACTTTGCGAGCGGAGCCGCGGTATAAGCTTGTATAAAAAGTAGCCTATATGTTATTCCAGACTATAATCTATCTCTGTACCAAATTTTAGCCAGATCCATTCAGCCGTTTTTGTGTGGCAGAGTAACAAACATACATCCAGACATCCAGACATACATTCTCACAAACTTTCGCGTTTATAATATTAGTAGGAAAAGTCTTCGAAGTAGTGGGCGCCAAGGGAATCAACTGAATACACCAAATATCAAGAATCGCCTGATATTAAAAAGACCGCGGTCCTACGGAGATTATCAGTTGAAACTGTATCAGGTATCATTGATGTCAATGCTCCCCATCCAGCAACTAGGTATCTGTGATGAAGGTCACTAGCGCTATATTACTGATTTAATGCAACATACCTTATTGGAGGTAGGCAGTGCCATAGATCCGTCTAAAATTTCCAACCAATCTCTGTGTTGCTAATGAGAGAAAGCCCTGGCCGTTACGATGTATGGCTCATTGAACGAACAGGGTTCTTTAACATTGTAAGTCATTTAATTTAACCTTGCATTACATTACCGAGCTAAGTTTTGTTTTTTATAAGGTATGGATCACTTACCTTCTTACTGAGTAAAAAAAATTGATGTAAATAAGTAGGTACTAAAAAACTCGACGCGTTAAACACTAAAAAGAAAAAAAGACAAGCACTCAGATGTCCGGTGGTCTAGAAACATAACAACTGAACAGTTTTTAACGCAGTCAGGTTTTTAAGTTTATAAATTATATTTTTTATTGTACAATTTTTAGTTATGATGACTAGCCAGCTTTTTACCCGATTGAACTTTCTACTGTCTATGACAAGTTAAATAAAAGCGTTTAAAAACGAAGTATGAATTGTTGTTACGCGACTTTAAATCGTTAGATCCTAAAATGGTCAATCAAATCGAAAAATGTTGAAAGAAAACTAAAAATATTGATATATTTTGTATGAATTTATTGTATAAGTAGGTACTCTTAACTTTGTCTTAACTGTAACAAAATATAGAGACTCGCCCCTCACAATGTTGCATGCAGAGGTTCTGTGGGAAATGCTGTACTGAACGGTTTTACTATGTCATCTTTTACCTACCATGTTTCATGCAATAAATGAATTTATTATTATTATTCTCTTTATTTTAATTTTATACATATTAATTACATTTTTAAATATATCTAAAAGAAAAAGAATACATTTAAAAATATAAAAATAGTGCTCCACCGGCGTCGGGTACAGGGACCAAGCCACCGGTGGTTAGAGCTCCAGGGAGAGGAACTTCCTCACAATGCGTGCCGTGTCGAGGAGTACCGCCTTCTGCATCAAGCCCTTGATCCAACTGCCTAACGCGAGCCTCTTGAGATGTTGGTCGAGCCTCTTGGCAATCAGTCCGTGAACTGATACAACTATCGGCACAATAATTGCCGAATCCACATTCCACATGTCGACAACCTCGTGAGCCAAATCCAAATATTTCATTTGTTTTTCTTTTTCAGCTTTCACGAGATTATCGTCATGCGGGGTGGTGATATCAACAATTATTGCGCGGCGCTCTAATCGATCTATTAGGTTACCACTATGTCAGGCTTATTGGCAACGATAGTCCTGTCAGTGATTTATTATTATTTTTAATATTTTATTACCTTATTTATTATAATATTTTAATACCTATTCAACGATACCCCACTTGACATAATAGTTTGTTGACTTTCATTTTTTTTAATTTTCATAATATGGTGGCCAGTAGTCGCCATATTAAGTTCATGACGTCATGTCTTTAGTGACACTCGCCGGAATCGATTGACGTGTGAATCATGAAAATCGGACTAGGTGTTTGGCTAGTGCTTCAAAGGAACATACATACATACATACATAGGCTGATAAACACATTATCACTCTTTTACGTTGCGCAGTCCAGCCCAACGTGTACAAGAAACACTTATACGACTAACAAGGTTCAGGTGACCCATCAATAACTGGGATAAATTAATGACGTAAAGGGCCGCTGCCCAGAAGTGATCGCTGGGCCACGTCTGTAGCTGGCCACAGGTGTGACAGTGTGTGACTCTCAGTTCGACGGCTGGGCGGAGTTGGGCACGTGGGGGTAGGGGGATGTCCTCAAGGACTACAACCACGCGTAGGATAAGTAGGAGTTGCAGCAGATTAGCATCCCCCGCTGAGGATGTTTCGCAGGTGACAAGTGTCAGCCAACCTGTGACCACCAAGGCTGGGAAACCCAGAGTGCGTATGATATGGGATGATCAAAATAATAAATTCATCATACGCACATAATGGTATTCGTTACGTTAGAAACAGACAAAACTATGGTATTCTACGACAAATTTAAATTTAAAAATTTAATCATGAAACCGACATTTAATTGTATTTTCACAGAGAGTCGCAGATAAAAGGAGAGTCATTCCACGAAATAAACTTTTACCAGACGCAATATTACAATAAAATCAAATCAGAAGTAGCTCAACAATTATCACAGTGTGTCAATTTCGCCACGTTAAACAACCGACGCGTCTCAGAACATCACTCACTTGGTCTAGGCCAGTGATTTCATTAAATCTACCCAAATGTCCTTAACACATCCAGGGATAGAATACCAGGGTACGGGCCGGAACTTCCACGCGGTGCACCCGGGCAACGGAGGCGAGCAGCGCCTCCCACTCGCCACGGGAGACGGCGTCTCCCGTGGTGAGTGGTCTCCGAGACGCTGCTGCCTGCGGCCAATCCGGCCAGGGCGGGAGTCGCCCTCTAGAGGGCTGTGTTGAGGCTCTCCACGTGTCCCTCTGACTAGCAGAGGGTACAGTGGGAAGCGAGCGGCGGGTGAGCTAATAGTCCGCGCGCTGATGGTTGGGTGACAGGTCGGCCGCCTGTCACCCTACACCCCACTGTCGGCGAAGTGGCGCGATGCTCGCCCCACCCCCATTCGGGGGGACGAGGGGGCCATCTTAAAACCGTAGATGGTCCGGGGTCAACTGGGGGGCAAGGGATATGCCTATTGGATAACTTCACATCCCGCTAATTAAGACCCAAGACGGCATGCGGGTTTAGTCGGTTCGATCCCGACATAACCACACCCGAGAATTTCCGTACGATAAAAAAGGGATGGAATACCAAAAAGAAAATAATAATTATTATTATAATTAATATCCTTTAATTAATCTAAAGTAAGCCTAATAAACTCAACAACTCGCCAAAAGCGGGTCCGAGTACGCTCTTAAGGGTTTCCACATCCTGTGGTAGCTTCTCCAAGATTGCTTTAATTATGCATATCAGTTCACCTATTGATTCTGGATCTATACCTAAGAATATTGTCGATATAGTATTCAGTACAAGATCTGAAACAAACACACCACACTGTAGAATACGAAGGTAACGGTGTATGGATAAGAGCGCCCATTGTATAGTACGCCCTCTGTGGCGTAGCGGTAGTACATTCCACTGCTGCGACAGGGGGCGCGGGTTTGATTGTTCCGCTCGGTACAAATGTTTGTATGCATGAATATTTTACATATATTTATTATACTATAGCTGTTGCCCGCGGCTCCGCCCGCGTGGACGTCGATTTTCGCCTTTTTTTTATTATATCGCCGGTTCTAATCAGCCGATTGTGATCAAATATGCGAAGATTTTGAGTCTAACCAAGACCTTTCTAATAAAAAAACCCCATCAAACGTAAAAGATACTAAACGGATTTTGATGCGGTTTTTTTATTAGAAAGGTCTTGCTTAGACTAAAAATTTACCGTACCTATGTTTGGTTGTAATTGGTTAAGTAGAACCGGAGATATGACCAAAACGACCTAAAAACGAAGCGCGGGTGAAGCCACGGGTATCAGCTTGTATAAAAAGTAGCCTATATGTTGCCCAGAACTATGAACTGTCGTACCAAGTTTGATCAAAATCCCTCCAGTAGTTTTTGATTTTAGCGTGAACAAAAATTTAGTGCGGACAAACAGAGGCACAGAGGCACAGAGACACAGACAAACAGACAAAAATTCTAAAAAACATTGTTTTGGCATCTATTACATTCACAAAGTCCCTTAATAATTTTTTTTCTCATATGTCTTCCATGTACAGACGCCGATCAGTTACACATTTATTATATGTATAGATAGATGTATTTTTTGAGATTACGGTAAGTTAAGGCATGGTGAGACCCCAGATACTTACTTGCGGCATCTTGTACCGCCCCTGTGCACTTTTTAGCACCGTCATCTGTGAGGCACTTGACCAGGTCCTTCACGAACTCAATATTTTTGACCTTCTCGCAAAGGTCGGTATCGCTGCACGAGCCGCTGCTGCAGTTGGCGTGTGCGTGGACAGCCAGGGCGAGTACGAACGACAGCACGTAGAGACAGTTCATGTTTCTGTGGACACGTGTTTCACTCTTTACACATTTCGAGTTAAGTTTCATATGAAAAAACCTGCATAAGATTAGCAGTGGAGAATTTGCCTATAAAAGAAATGTGTGTTTCGTGTGTGTACCATGGTGTATGTTTTCGCCTGCCTACTTCGCTTTTCCATAATTTGTTATTATATGTTTACGGGAGATATTGTCGCCTGACTCTCCAACCCCAGGAAGAAAGCCTGTGCCAGAGTCCGCCAACCTGCAGGTGCAGCCGACTGTAGGTGGGGACTGTCCATAGGTACACTCCTACATGTTATTTACTCAAGACCTGATATTTAATATTACAAACAGACATTTAAATATTATATGTTGGTATAGATATAGAATACACAATACTGGGTATAAGGCATTGACCACGTACCTGTTGCAAGTAAATAGCACTTTTCTCCTTGAACGAATGAAGTGATTCTGATACAGGACGTAATAATGTTGAGTCTTATATACCCCACCTGTACACTGGCTGAATTGGCTTGTTTGCCAAACGTGAGTCGGTCTTCGATACCTACTCGTACAATACGGAGCAGGTGCAGCCGCCCGCCCTGGACAATGCAACGTGCATACAAAACTGAACAATTATTGTTTATTTATTGTGTTCTGTGATCTATGGACGACAAATTCCGACACAAGCGAAGCTCGTGTTTGTATTCTTTAAATGATATTTTACTACCTACAATAAATGTAAAAAATGGCACCAAAATAATGTTGGGTTAAAACGTAGGTTAGAACAAAGAACATTAGAAATTTCCTTGTTCTTAGGTTAAAACAAATTTCAGAATAGTAGGCTGATGTCACATATGTCACACATTTTTACACGACCGCCATTTTGGTGAGCTTGTCGTGATGCCAAGTGATTATCAACAAAAAATAGCTGCAGAGCGCAGAACACTGCAGAAGTGTTTTGGACAATATGCCGGACATAGGTACATTACTAACTTTGAATTCACTAAATAATTGAATAGCCCTGTCATTTTCTACCTTTTAATGATTATTTTCTTAATCAAAACTAAATTATACTAAAGAAGATTGACTAATTGTGCCTAATCTATATACTCGTATATAATAAAAAGTCGTTTTAGTTACACTATTTATAACTTAAAAACTGCTGAACCGATTTGACTCAAAATTGGTGGGGTGATAGCTTAGAACTAGGAGACGGACATAGGACCTTTTATTCTACCACGGGGACGAAGTACGCCACAGGCGAAGCCGCGGTACACAGCTAGTAATAGCCTACCCACCTCTTCCCGGCCCTCCCCCTTCCCTTCAGGGTAGGCAGCACGTGTGTGTCACCCTTAGTGTTGCACACGTCCATAGGCCACGGTGACCGCTTCCCATCAGGTGGGCCGTGTGCTTGTCTGCCCACCTACGTAGTATAACAAAAAAACCGGCCTCCGCTCGGGCGGAGCCGCTGGCATCAGCCAGTTCAGCTAGGTATATTTATTATTGTTTGTTCTCACCACACACTCGCAGTTGACAAACACAATAGTACAAAAATAGCTTTGGGAACATTTTAATTTTATTCTATAACACTTGTGCATATTTCAATTGTATTGGTGCCCTATGTTTAAATGCATTGAGTTTATTTGTATACTATACTTACATAGATTTTCTTCCATAAAAGGAGCTCAATACCACAGAAAAAAGTATACAGAAGTTAAACTTTTTTATCATGCTTTTTTTTCAAACCATTATCAGGCAAGTATGTCAGACTTGAGCCGACTCATACCGCACACCATCTGGGGTCTCCAGAAGCCGGGGTTTGAATAAGGCATCATCCTCGCACCCCGGCTGACCCAGGACTATCACCGGTTTAGGAACCACGGTGTCCCCGGAAAGGGAGGACTTCGTACGACGTCGTAGAAAATGGGCAATACAAATTAGTTACTGATGACAAAATTTATTCCTGCCCAAAATTATTCCTGCAGTGCTCCCGGAGCTATTTCTTGTTGATAAACACTGGCATCACGACAAGCTACTATTCTGAAATTTGTTTTAACCTAGGAACAAGGAAATTTCTAATGTTCTTGGTTTTAACCTACGTTTTATTCAAAAAAAATATTTTCATTCATTCATTCATTTAACCTACGTTTTAACCCAACATTATTTTGATGCTATTTTCTACATTTATTGAAGGTAGTAAAATATCATTTAAAGAATACAAAGTCTGTCGTTTAAGATCTGATAAATTAGTCTACTTTTCTAATGTCGGTTTTAAGCAAGCTTTGTTTTGGTGCTGTTTTTACATCTATATTAATCTATTATAGGGAGTAAAGCCAATTTCAAGAACACAAACTACTACACGAGCTTCACTTCTTTGTTTTTGCTCGAGCGTCTCCGTCCAAAGATCACAGAACACAATAAATAAACAATAATTGTTCAGTTTTGTATGCACGTTGCATTGTCCAGGGCGGGCGGCTGCACCTGCTCCGTATTGTACGAGTAGGTATCGAAGATCGACTCACGTTTGGCAAACAAGCCTATTCAGCCAGTGTACAGGTGGGGTATATAAGACTCAACATTATTACGTCCTGTATCAGTATCACTTCATTCGTTCAAGGAGAAAAGTGCTATTTACTTGCAACAGGTACGTGGTCAACGCCTTATACACAGTATTGTGTATTCTATATCTATACCAACATATAATAATTAAATGTCTGTTTGTAAAATTAAATAACGGGTCTTGAGTAAATAACATATTGAGTGTATGTACAGTCCTCACCTGCAGTCGACTGCACCTGCAGGTTGGCGGACTACGGCACAGGGTCTTCTTGGGGTTGGGGAGTAAGGCGACAAGATCCCCCATGAATAAATAAATACTCTACGACATTCTCCCTAGACCCAAAGTAAGCTTAGTTTCACTAGCTTGTGTTATGGGTTCTAGAATGCTGATAAACATACTTATATACTTTTTTTTTGTAAATATATACTTATTATACAAAGAAACACTATAAAAACATTGTAACAACAAATTATAGAAAAGCGAAGTAGTCAGGCGGGCGGGCCGTGGACTTGACTGGACTGAAATACAATAACCAGAAATGTGTACATCGCAACTAAAGTAGGCACTTATATTGGCAAGATATTTGCCCAAAACCTGTACTGTGGTACACACACGAAACACACATTTCTTCTATAGGCAAATTCTCCACTGCTAATCTTATGCAGGTTTTTTCATATGAAACTTAACTTGAAATATGTAAAGAGTGAAACACGTGTCCACAGAAACATGAACTGTCTCTACGTGCTGTCGTTCGTACTCGCCCTGGCTGTCCACGCACACGCCAACTGCAGCAGCGGCTCGTGCAGCGATACCGACCTTTGCGAGAAGGTCAAAAATATTGAGTTCGTGAAGGACCTGGTCAAGTGCCTCACAGATGACGGTTCTAAAAAGTGCACAGGGGCGGTACAAGATGCCGCAAGTAAGTATCTGGGGTCTCACCATGCCTTAACTTACCATAATCTCAAAAAATACATATTATAATAAATATATGTAAAATATTCATGCATAAACATTTGCACTGAAATCGAAATCAAACCCGCGCCCCCTGTCGCAGCAGTGGAATGTACTACCGCTACGCCACAGAGGCCGTACTATACAATGGGCGCTCTTATCCATACACCGTTACCTTCGTATTCTACAGTGTGGTGTGTTTGTTTCAGATCTTGTACTGAATACTATATCGACAATATTCTTAGGTATAGATCCAGAATCAATAGGTGAACTGATATGCATAATTAAAGCAATCTTGGAGAAGCTACCACAGGATGTGGAAACCCTTAAGAGCGTACTCGGACCCGCTTTTGGCGAGTTGTTGAGTCTATTAGGCTTACTTTAGATTAATTAAAGAATATTGTCGCTACGACGCTTCCATAGATAGTAAGTAACACAAAATATATTGTAGATTGTTAGACTCGCACGGAGAACACGATTACGTGGAGATAGCGTAAGATCTGGACCTTATTTTCGGCCGCCATTTTTGTTTTCCAAAGTTAGGTTCTAAATTTGGGTAATGTGTTCGGAGTTATTTTTTCAAATTCCATAAATATTTTACCCAGGTTAGGATTAGTTTTACTAATTTTTGATTGCCTTGAATTGACTTTTAAAAATTATAGTAACAAGCTTTTGAGTTATGGGTTGTATTGAAGTTATACGACTTAACCTAAAACCTAGTTATCGATGTTTTTATTCAATGTACAATATTTGATTACTTATAGACCAAAATATAAGTGAAACTTCACTTTGTATGCAGCGCTGGCGACAATTATCTACTTTTGTAATAAAAGTGTGTTCAATATAATCAAAATGAAATAAATAAATACTCTGCAGTATTATTTCAAATTAACAACAACCGCGTTCTCTAATAAAACTCCTTTCTCTTTCTCATAATTCGAGGACTCTAATATGAGTCCTGAAATGAAATAGGCAGTTACAAGGACGCAGAAGAAAAACCGAAGCGTTTTTTTAAATCCATTGATGTGTGAATGCAGTTACCTAATTCCCCCGGCGCTCCGTAGAGGAAGGAGATTTTTTTATAAATAAGAAAAGTGTGTTAAAGGAGATGTTTCACTCACTCACTCACTCACTTCTCACTCACTCAATTCTAGTTCCAGTGAGACAAAACTATACCGACGTCATTTGACAGCGGCAAACTTAGCGCGAACGGTAGTACTCATATTTTTTTATGCCCTTGAATTTCGGAGGCGAATAAATCATTGTATTTTTGCCAATAACCGGTATTATTTTTCTTTTTTCTGTGTTGTGCACAATTAGGGGGCCCAAAATGAAACATCTCCTTTAAACCATAGACACATAAATTTACAAATAATTTAACACATTATTCTTATTTGTTACTAGCTTCCGCCCGCGGCTTCGCCCGCGTGGAATTCGGTATTGCCACCAAGTCTATTTGAATGAAACGACTCTCCACTCGACTTTCCACTCCGTTGTTCACTCCACTCTCCACTCCACACTCCACTCTCCACACCACTCCCCACTCCGCTCCACTCCACTGGTCTCCACTCGTCTCGTCTCGGATTTTAGTGCGGTTTTCTTGGTCAGATCAAAAATTTGGAGATAAGACCAAAAGTTATTTTTCCTTATTTATTGGTTTCACCTTACACCATCTTTATAGGATTTACTTAAGGCGACAGTGTGGACATCATATATTATCCCTTTATAACAGTAGGTACTTTTAATTGTAATAATCGATATTTGAAAGAAAACTTGGTTATGTTGACCACAAATAACTATTTTTTTGCAATCCTTGTCTGTTTGTTCGTGATGGACGCAAAAACTGCTGAACAAATTTTGATCTCGCCTTTTCATTAGAAAGGTCTTGGTTTTACATAAAATCTGCCGTATGTTTGATTGCATTTGGTTAAGTAGAACCGGGGATATGACCAAAAAACGATTACCAACCAATCGACTCCCACGGGCAGAGCCGCGGGTATTAGCTTGTATAAAAAGTAGCCTTTATATTACTCCAGACTATAATCTATCTCTGTACCAAATTTCAACCCGATCTATTGAGCCGTTTTTACGTGAAAGAGTAACAAACATACATCCAGATATCCCGACTGATCGACTCCATGGGCGAAGCCGCGGGTATTAGCTTGTATAAAAATTAGCCTATATGTTATTTCACACTACATTCTATCTCGGTACCAAATTTCAGCCAGATCTATTCAGCCGTTTTTACGTGAAATAGCAACAAACATAATATTTGGACATCCCGACCGATCGACTTTGCGAGCGGAGCCGCGGTATTCGCTTGTATAAAAAGTAGCCTATATGTTATTCCAGACTATAATCTATCTCTGTACCAAATTTCAATCCGATCTATTCAGCCGTTTTTACGTGAAAGAGTAACAATCATACATCCAGATATCCCGACTGATCGACTCCATGGGCGAAGCCGCGGGTATTAGCTTGTATAAAAAGTAGCCTATTTGTTATTTCACACTACACTCTATCTCGGTACCAAATTTCAGCCAGATCCATTCAGCCGTTTTTGCGTGAAAGAGTAACAAACATACATCTAGACATCCCGACTGATCGACTCCGTGGGTCGACTAATCGACTCCGTGAGCGGAGTCACGGGTATTAGCTTGTATAAAAAGTAGCCTATGTGTTATTCCACACTTTAATCTATCTCGTTACCAAATTTCAACCAGATCTATTCAGCCGTTTTTACGTGAAAGAGTAACAAAGATATATCTAAAAATCCCGACCGATCGACTTTGCGAGCGGAGCCGCGGTATAAGCTTGTATAAAAAGTAGCCTATATGTTATTCCAGACTATAATCTATCTCTGTACCAAATTTTAGCCAGATCCATTCAGCCGTTTTTGTGTGGCAGAGTAACAAACATACATCCAGACATCCAGACATACATTCTCACAAACTTTCGCGTTTATAATATTAGTAGGAAAAGTCTTCGAAGTAGTGGGCGCCAAGGGAATCAACTGAATACACCAAATATCAAGAATCGCCTGATATTAAAAAGACCGCGGTCCTACGGAGATTATCAGTTGAAACTGTATCAGGTATCATTGATGTCAATGCTCCCCATCCAGCAACTAGGTATCTGTGATGAAGGTCACTAGCGCTATATTACTGATTTAATGCAACATACCTTATTGGAGGTAGGCAGTGCCATAGATCCGTCTAAAATTTCCAACCAATCTCTGTGTTGCTAATGAGAGAAAGCCCTGGCCGTTACGATGTATGGCTCATTGAACGAACAGGGTTCTTTAACATTGTAAGTCATTTAATTTAACCTTGCATTACATTACCGAGCTAAGTTTTGTTTTTTATAAGGTATGGATCACTTACCTACTTACTGAGTAAAAAAAATTGATGTAAATAAGTACTAAAAAACTCGACGCGTTAAACACTAAAAAGAAAAAAAGACAAGCACTCAGATGTCCGGTGGTCTAGAAACATAACAACTGAACAGTTTTTAACGCAGTCAGGTTTTTAAGTTTATAAATTATATTTTTTAGTGTACAATTTTTAGTTATGATGACTAGCCAGCTTTTTACCCGATTGAACTTTCTACTGTCTATGACAAGTTAAATAAAAGCGTTTAAAAACGAAGTATGAATTGTTGTTACGCGACTTTAAATCGTTAGATCCTAAAATGGTCAATCAAATCGAAAAATGTTGAAAGAAAACTAAAAATATTGATATATTTTGTATGAATTTATTGTATAAGTAGGTACTCTTAACTTTGTCTTAACTGTAACAAAATATAGAGACTCGCCCCTCACAATGTTGCATGCAGAGGTTCTGTGGGAAATGCTGTACTGAACGGTTTTACTATGTCATCTTTTACCTACCATGTTTCATGCAATAAATGAATTTATTATTATTATTCTCTTTATTTTAATTTTATACATATTAATTACATTTTTAAATATATCTAAAAGAAAAAGAATACATTTAAAAATATAAAAATAGTGCTCCACCGGCGTCGGGTACAGGGACCAAGCCACCGGTGGTTAGAGCTCCAGGGAGAGGAACTTCCTCACAATGCGTGCCGTGTCGAGGAGTACCGCCTTCTGCATCAAGCCCTTGATCCAACTGCCTAACGCGAGCCTCTTGAGATGTTGGTCGAGCCTCTTGGCAATCAGTCCGTGAACTGATACAACTATCGGCACAATAATTGCCGAATCCACATTCCACATGTCGACAACCTCGTGAGCCAAATCCAAATATTTCATTTGTTTTTCTTTTTCAGCTTTCACGAGATTATCGTCATGCGGGGTGGTGATATCAACAATTATTGCGCGGCGCTCTAATCGATCTATTAGGTTACCACTATGTCAGGCTTATTGGCAACGATAGTCCTGTCAGTGATTTATTATTATTTTTAATATTTTATTACCTTATTTATTATAATATTTTAATACCTATTCAACGATACCCCACTTGACATAATAGTTTGTTGACTTTCATTTTTTTTAATTTTCATAATATGGTGGCCAGTAGTCGCCATATTAAGTTCATGACGTCATGTCTTTAGTGACACTCGCCGGAATCGATTGACGTGTGAATCATGAAAATCGGACTAGGTGTTTGGCTAGTGCTTCAAAGGAACATACATACATACATACATAGGCTGATAAACACATTATCACTCTTTTACGTTGCGCAGTCCAGCCCAACGTGTACAAGAAACACTTATACGACTAACAAGGTTCAGGTGACCCATCAATAACTGGGAGAAATTAATGACGTAAAGGGCCGCTGCCCAGAAGTGATCGCTGGGCCACGTCTGTAGCTGGCCACAGGTGTGACAGTGTGTGACTCTCAGTTCGACGGCTGGGCGGAGTTGGGCACGTGGGGGTAGGGGGATGTCCTCAAGGACTACAACCACGCGTAGGATAAGTAGGAGTTGCAGCAGATTAGCATCCCCCGCTGAGGATGTTTCGCAGGTGACAAGTGTCAGCCAACCTGTGACCACCAAGGCTGGGAAACCCAGAGTGCGTATGATATGGGATGATCAAAATAATAAATTCATCATACGCACATAATG
This sequence comes from Lithosia quadra, assembly GCA_963576445.1. NCBI lineage: Eukaryota > Metazoa > Arthropoda > Insecta > Lepidoptera > Erebidae > Lithosia > Lithosia quadra. Next base: position 3,194,631 of record OY754901.1, on the reverse strand, counting down.
GTATTCGTTACGTTAGAAACAGACAAAACTATGGTATTCTACGACAAATTTAAATTTAAAAATTTAATCATGAAACCGACATTTAATTGTATTTTCACAGAGAGTCGCAGATAAAAGGAGAGTCATTCCACGAAATAAACTTTTACCAGACGCAATATTACAATAAAATCAAATCAGAAGTAGCTCAACAATTATCACAGTGTGTCAATTTCGCCACGTTAAACAACCGACGCGTCTCAGAACATCACTCACTTGGTCTAGGCCAGTGATTTCATTAAATCTACCCAAATGTCCTTAACACATCCAGGGATAGAATACCAGGGTACGGGCCGGAACTTCCACGCGGTGCACCCGGGCAACGGAGGCGAGCAGCGCCTCCCACTCGCCACGGGAGACGGCGTCTCCCGTGGTGAGTGGTCTCCGAGACGCTGCTGCCTGCGGCCAATCCGGCCAGGGCGGGAGTCGCCCTCTAGAGGGCTGTGTTGAGGCTCTCCACGTGTCCCTCTGACTAGCAGAGGGTACAGTGGGAAGCGAGCGGCGGGTGAGCTAATAGTCCGCGCGCTGATGGTTGGGTGACAGGTCGGCCGCCTGTCACCCTACACCCCACTGTCGGCGAAGTGGCGCGATGCTCGCCCCACCCCCATTCGGGGGGACGAGGGGGCCATCTTAAAACCGTAGATGGTCCGGGGTCAACTGGGGGGCAAGGGATATGCCTATTGGATAACTTCACATCCCGGTAATTAAGACCCAAGACGGCATGCGGGTTTAGTCGGTTCGATCCCGACATAACCACACCCGAGAACTTCCGCACGATAAAAAAGGGATGGAATACCAAAAAGAAAATAATAATTATTATTATAATTAATATCCTTTAATTAATCTAAAGTAAGCCTAATAAACTCAACAACTCGCCAAAAGCGGGTCCGAGTACGCTCTTAAGGGTTTCCACATCCTGTGGTAGCTTCTCCAAGATTGCTTTAATTATGCATATCAGTTCACCTATTGATTCTGGATCTATACCTAAGAATATTGTCGATATAGTATTCAGTACAAGATCTGAAACAAACACACCACACTGTAGAATACGAAGGTAACGGTGTATGGATAAGAGCGCCCATTGTATAGTACGGCCTCTGTGGCGTAGCGGTAGTACATTCCACTGCTGCGACAGGGGGCGCGGGTTCGATTTTTCCGCTCGGTACAAATGTTTGTATGCATGAATATTTTACATATATTTATTACACTATAGCTGTTGCCCGCGGCTCCGCCCGCGTGGACGTCGATTTTCGCCTTTTTTTTATTATATACCGATTGTGATCAAATATGCGAAGATTTTGAGTCTAACCAAGACCTTTCTAATAAAAAAACCCCATCAAACGTAAAAGATACTAAACGGATTTTGATGCGGTTTTTTTATTAGAAAGGTCTTGCTTAGACTAAAAATTTACCGTACCTATGTTTGGTTGTAATTGGTTAAGTAGAACCGGAGATATGACCAAAACAACCTAAAAACGAAGCGCGGGTGAAGCCACGGGTATCAGCTTGTATAAAAAGTAGCCTATATGTTGCCCAGTCCCTTAAGTTATAAATAGTGTAACTAAAACGACTTTCTATTATATACGAGTATATAGATTAGGCACAATTAGTCAATCTTGTTTAGTATAATTTAGTTTTGATTAAGAAAATAATCATTAAAAGGTAGAAAATGACAGGGCTATTCAATTATTTAGTGAATTCAAAGTTAGTAATGTACCTATGTCCGGTATATTGTCCAAAACACTTCTGCAGTGTTCTGCGCTCTGCAGCTATTTTTTGTTGATAATCACTTTGGCATCACGACAAGCTCACCAAAATGGCGGTCGTGTAAAAATGTGTGACATATGTGACATCAGCCTACTATTCTGAAATTTGTTTTAACCTAAGAACAAGGAAATTTCTAATGTTCTTTGTTCTAACCTACGTTTTAACCCAACATTATTTTGGTGCCATTTTTTACATTTATTGTAGGTAGTAAAATATCATTTAAAGAATACAAACACGAGCTTCGCTTGTGTCGGAATTTGTCGTCCATAGATCACAGAACACAATAAATAAACAATAATTGTTCAGTTTTGTATGCACGTTGCATTGTCCAGGGCGGGCGGCTGCACCTGCTCCGTATTGTACGAGTAGGTATCGAAGACCGACTCACGTTTGGCAAACAAGCCTATTCAGCCAGTGTACAGGTGGGGTATATAAGACTCAACATTATTACGTCCTGTATCAGTATCACTTCATTCGTTCAAGGAGAAAAGTGCTATTTACTTGCAACAGGTACGTGGTCAACGCCTTATACCCAGTATTGTGTATTCTATATCTATACCAACATATAATATTTAAATGTCTGTTTGTAAAATTAAATAACGGGTCTTGAGTAAATAACATATTGAGTGTATGTACAGTCCTCACCTGCAGTCGGGTGCACCTGCAGGTTGGCGGACTCTGGCACAGGGTCTTCTTGGGGTTGGGGAGTAAGGCGACAAGATCTCCTATAAATAAATAAATACTCTACGACATTCTACACATCGCTCCCTAGACCCAAAGTAAGCTTAGTTTCACTAGCTTGTGTTATGGGTTCTAGAATGCTGATAAACATACTTATATACTTTTTTTTGTAAATATATACTTATTATACAAAGAAACACCATAAAAACATTGTAACAACAAATTATAGAAAAGCGAAGTAGTCAGGCGGGCGGGCCGTGGACTCAAACGGTAGGCTTTTGGTGAACCGAGAAACGTAAAAGTAGAAGAACCAGAAATGTGTACATCGCAACTAAAGTAGGCACTTATATTGGCAAGATATTTGCCCAAAACCTGTACTGTGGTACACACACGAAACACACATTTCTTCTATAGGCAAATTCTCCACTGCTAATCTTATGCAGGTTTTTTCATATGAAACTTAACTCGAAATATGTAAAGAGTGAAACACGTGTCCACAGAAACATGAAGTGTCTCTACGTGCTGTCGTTCGTACTCGCCCTGGCTGTCCACGCACACGCCAACTGCAGCAGCGGCTCGTGCAGCGATACCGACCTTTGCGAGAAGGTCAAAAATATTGAGTTCGTGAAGGACCTGGTCAAGTGCCTCACAGATGACGGTGCTAAAAAGTGCACAGGGGCGGTACAAGATGCCGCAAGTAAGTATCTGAGGTCTCACCATGCCTTAACTTACCGTAATCTCAAAAAATACATATTATAATAAATATATGTAAAATATTCATGCATAAACATTTGCACTGAAATCGAAATCAAACCCGCGCCCCCTGTCGCAGCAGTGGAATGTACTACCGCTACGCCACAGAGGCCGTACTATACAATGGGCGCTCTTATCCATACACCGTTACCTTCGTATTCTACAGTGTGGTGTGTTTGTTTCAGATCTTATACTGAATACTATATCGACAATATTCTTAGGTATAGATCCAGAATCAATAGGTGAACTGATATGCATAATTAAAGCAATCTTGGAGAAGCTACCACAGGATGTGGAAACCCTTAAGAGCGTACTCGGACCCGCTTTTGGCGAGTTGTTGAGTCTATTAGGCTTACTTTAGATTAATTAAAGAATATTGTCGCTACGACGCTTCCATAGATAGTAAGTAACACAAAATATATTGTAGATTGTTAGACTCGCACGGAGAACACGATTACGTGGAGATAGCGTAAGATCTGGACCTTATTTTCGGCCGCCATTTTTGTTTTCCAAAGTTAGGTTCTAGACTTGAGTAATGTGTTCGGAGTTATTTTTTCAAATTTCATTACGATTTCAATTACTCAGATATTGTAGTTTTACCAGTTTTTGATTGCCTTTAATTGTATATTAAAAATTACAGTAACAAGCCATTGAGTTATGAGTCATTTTAAAGTTAGGAGTACCTATATGAATTAACCTGAAACCAAGATATCGATGTCTTTATTCAATTTACGATATATGTTTGTAATTTTAACTTATAGGCCAGAATATGAGTGATATCTCAATTTTTATACAGCGCCGACGACAATGTCTACTTAAATAATAAAAGTGTGTCCAATACTCTGCAGTATTATTTCAACTTTTTTTACTACGTAGGTGGCAGACAAGCACACGGCCCACCTGATGGGAAGCGATTTTTTTTTTATTTATTTATCAGTTTTTTAAACCAACAATGTTTTACATCAAAGCCATCACCCTGGCCTATGAACGTGTGCAACACTAAGTGTGTCACACACGTGTTGCCTACCCTGGAGGGAAGGGGGAGGGCTGGGAAGGGGCGGGGAGGCTAGGAAGAGATGGTGGAGGAGGGGTACAGAGAGCTCTGGCTACCCTACTTACCGGCGGGAACACAACACGATGGTTATTATAGGCGCGGTGTTCTGTAGTGCGGAGGTACTACCTTAGTCGAACAGCTCATTTCGGACGGGAGATACCGTCGTGTCTTGCCTCCTTGAACTAAACTTGTAAACTTGACAATAACCGCTCTTATCCAATAAAATACCTTTTTCTTTCTCATAATTCGAGGACTCATATTTACTGAAATATAATATTGGTTACAAGGACGCCTACGGTGTCTACGCCGTAGGCGTTGTGTAAATCGTAGAACTCCCAAATATCTTGAAGTCTATCAGTAATCAGTAATATCTAATAATTTTATTTCGTAAACATGGCTATTTTATAGGTGTTACATTGATAGATAAGATCTTCCATGCTCCGCCTCAAATATATGAAAAATTTTAGACAGTCAAAATTTAAAATAGAATTGAACAAAGGCAAAACAAAATGTCAGTGACTAAATAGCGTGCTTAAAATATTTATCATCATTCTCTGAACCTTTTTCCCAACTCAGTTGGGGTCGGCTTTCCAGTCTAACTGTGATGCGGCTGAACTTCGATATTTTCCGTGGAGCGACTGCCAATCTGCCATCTGACCTCCACAACCAATGGTCATTATGACCAATGGCGATATCGAAGTTCCAACTTAGACTGGTTGGACTTTTGTAGGCTCCAACTACCCGTAACGACTGCCATAAACGTTTGTATGGCAACCGGGACCGACGGCTTAACGTGCTCTTCGAGGCACTAATAAACCTGCGATAAATACACACAACTTCGAAAAGCATCGAAAAGTCATTGGTGTGTACCATGGTGAACCTGGGATCGAACTCGAGACCTCGTCTCAGCAGTCCTTTACCCAAACCACTAAGCTACCGCGGTTTTTTTTTCATCATCAGTAATCAGTATATCTAATAATTTTATTTCGTAAACATGGGTATTATAAAGTTACATACATATATATACAAAGTATATTACAAAGTGTTACATTGATAGATAAGATCTTCCATGCTCCACCTCTTACTGTACAGGCATTCGAAAAATAACTTTAGACAGTCAATTAAAAATAAAATTCAACAAAAGCAAAACAAAACGTCAGTGACTAAATAGCGTGCCTAAAATAATAATGACAACAAAAAATTTAATAGAGAAGTGCAAGTTAATGTCAATAGTATAATGAAATAATGTCAAAAAGTAATTAATGTCAAAGATAAAATTAGTACATGTCAAGGTCAAAAGCTGTCATTTAAATATTCATTTACTGATTAATACATTATTTTGTTTACGAGGAAGTTAAAAAGGCAACGCTTATACCCATTGATCTCTGAGCTAGTCCGAATATCCCTTGGAAGTTTATTACTCGTAAATAGTTTTAGCGCCATTGCATTTAGGCTTTCGTGTAGAAACGTGGTTCTAGCCCTAAGGGGCTGTCTCCACGGGCGAGAGAATCGCGGCGATATTATCGTCATGCCACGTGCCACTATACACTCTCTGTGGAGCTGTCTCCACACGGCGATATTATCGCGGCGATGCGACGAGTGGCAACGAGCGCGCGAAACGACATTACATCGCCGCGAGCCCGTCGCGACTAGCAGCGGGCCCGCCGCGCTCTTGTGGCGCTCTCGCAACGAGCGCGCAGCGTTACTGAATTCTTAGCACAACGCGTCGTCAAGGAAACTCGCAGCGTGTCCGCGGCGACTCGTAACGGAATCACCGCGGACACGCTGCGATTCCGTTACGACGATACGTGGCGGAATTATCGCTCGTTCGTGGAGATTCTCCGACGATAAAAGCGCGGACTCGTCGCGATTCTCTCGCCCTACAGTTACAATTAGAGGAATTTCTTCCAAATTACCGTTGATGTTTTCCTACCTTCTCTTAATGGTAATAAAGCGTTTAATTACACACAGTTCCTGAGATAAGTAGGAGAATACTACATCCGCTATCCCCTCGTCTGTTACTTATGGGTGAAATGGCTAACAAAAGTGAGGCTGATCACCCGTCCGGCAAACCGGTGCGGTGTCCCAAAAGTAAATAATCCCCTCGTCTGCGCTCGGCTGTGTCGCGTCGTCAAAGGGACACGCCACAGATAAGAAGATATGTACTAGACACGCGGTCGCGGAGAGCAGATGTTTGATAGTGGCATTTATCTATGCAACCAGTATGAAAAAAAAAGACTTGAATTAGAGACGCCATCTTGTTTTTATTGTTATTAATACACGTACTCAAAATGTCATAGATATACAACTATTTTTTTTAGGTCAATGTTACCATTGTGCTAATGTGACTAACAAAATAAAAAATGATCGTTTTAAATAAAATTTCCTTGTAGATAATGCTCAAATATGCGGGTTTTTTTGGTTAACCTTGACGTGGACCGTGGACTATATCTTCTTAACCATGAGTGATTAAAACTTATGAGAGAACGCGTTGAAGAATGTTATCTATTGACGACATTAGAGTTGGTCCACAAAGCGTGAGGGACTGCCCTCTGACCCTCCAATACCAATACAGAGGAAAGTATGCGTCAGAGTCTCGTTCATCAATCAATAGGTGTACTGGTTTGCAAGAATTGCAAGTTAGTTTGGCTTATCCGTCTAAAATCTTGTAAGCCTACCACCGCAGGGTATTATCTCCAGCTAAGCACACATTGCATCCGCCTGCAGTGCGCACTGTAAGGTTTGAAAGGAATTTTATTCCGCGCACGCTTAGGCTGTGGAACGATCTCCCTGCCGTGATTTATCCTAGCGACTACAATATGGGGTTCTTCAAGAAGTGCATTAGAAGGTTTTTGCGGGGTCGGCAGCGCGAGTGTGATGCCCCTGGTGTTGCACGCGTCCGTAGGCCACGGTGACCGCTTCCCATCAGGTGGGCCATGTGCTTGTCTGCCACCTAAGTGGTATAAAAAAAGAACCTTGTGAAGTGAGATTCAGAGGAATTACTTTCCTAGGGTTTTGAGTATCTACTGGCAGAGAATATTACTTAATGCTGTTCTTGTATTTGAAGAACACAAAAGAACTAGTATTATGTAAAATAGACCACTTTACTCATCGTTCAGTAACGACTGCCTAATAGAGGTCTTTAGAGCGAAATAAAACCGCATCAATTCTTTATTTGTTTACAGCCAGCGTGCACGCGATCGAACAGGCTTATTTAAAAGCAGCCTCAATGAAAACTCGTTTCATTTGGCACAGTGTGAGTTCATTGTCCGGTTGTGAAAAAAAAAAAGTCTTGCTCTGCTCATAGATATTTAAAAAAAAACTATTAATTTAAATTCGAGTTCGATTAAATTATTTTTTAATTTACAAATATGTTTGTTATAAAATTAAATCCGATTTGATAATGTTATTTATTAATTGAAAAATTACAATACATTAATTAAAATTAACTAAAACTTTACATATCTACTAATTAAATTAAACTGACCAGAAAAAGATTTAAAAAACTAGGCCCCTAGGATGCAGGCATTGATATTATAATTTTAAATAAATTATTATATTTATTTCCTAAAATTGCAAAATTGTTTATAAGAAAAAACAATTTAGTAAAATGGTTAGAATGTCTCAAAATGTAGCATTTAGGTATTTAAGTTAAATAATAGAGCAAGTACATAAATAAATAGTTACCTACCGTTTCCCGCCAATAAGTGTCAGTTTTTTTTATATAATACCTTTAAGCTAAAGTATTCAAGATGGATGTCAATTGGACTATTTCCCCACACGTGGGATTACGATCCCCCAACCTTACAAACACCACTGTGAACCTGCAAGAGAACTTCGAGATAGATTTGGAAGACACCAACTGGATTCTCACTTCTTCATTCATCATATTCACCATGCAAACCGGTATGTGCTTGATTGTATTGCAGAAATATTTTTAGCCGACTTCAGAAGGAGTTCCACTGTTAGACTTAAATGTTCGTACCTACCTATATAGTATGTTTGTACTACACGTGCGCTATAAGTTGAGACCTGACCGCTATTACGCGTCATAGCGGTCAGGTCTCAACTTATAGCGCACTTGTAGTACGCGATTATCTCGCATTTTGTGAAACCGATTTTGATGCGGTTTTAGAAAAGTATTTTTTACATTCTGGAGAAGGTTTTAATCACGTATTAGCCCTATACTACCTATACTTAACCGACTTAAAAATGTAGGTTAGTCGATTCAATTTTTTTTAAATATCGACCAAGACGTAGATACTTATGTCAATTAGATCGAGAACATTTTAAAGCCCTCCTTAAAAGAACTCCATATAGTTGACGCTTGGGAAAATCACAACAAAGAGATCGTTCTACATTTATTTGTTTGTAATCGATATACTCTGAAACTTCTGAAAAATTGAACTGTTTCAAAAATTCTTCTGAAACTACTAAACCGATTATAAAAATTATTTCACAATTCGAATCGAATGCTATTTAATCCCTGAGTAACTTAAGATACTTCCTATTATAATATTCCCACGAGATCAGTACTTACGCGGGTAAAACCGCGTAGCGTTACTAGCGTATCATAAAATAATCATTAGGTACCCAAAGGCCTAATGCGGAACAGGACAAGATAATCTTTTTTTTTTACAAAAAGCACGTCATTTGGGGTTTTTGTTCCTCGCAATCATCATCACCATTGCACAAAATAGCTGTTAGTCTGTCACGTTTTGTTAATGGGTTAATGAGTCATTCTTTATGGTCTTTTTTTCACGAAGATACAACTGACATTGTATCAGTCAGCTCGTATTAGGTAATATAGAGAGGAAAATAATGATCGTTAAAAAGCACAAACTGTGATGTCGATGTCGAAAAGTCAATGACTGGCTGTATGCAACAAAAAATTACCGACCATAAACCACAAATAACTTACAAAAAGGCGCGCTCAAAGTGTGAAATAATGCCTAGTGGTCTGGGTAATGGACTGCTGAAACGAGATCTCGGATTCGATCCCAGGTTCACCATGGCACACATCAATGACTTTTCGATGCTTTTTGAAGTTATGTGTGTATTTATCGCAGGTTTATAAGTGCCCGGTTAATGGCAATAGGCTCGCCACCTATTACATTGGGACCTAAACATAAACTGGCGAAATGTGGGTGCTAGCACCTCTGCCTACCCCTTCGGGGATATAGGCTTGAGTTTATGTTATGTAATGTTATATGCTACAATGCGGGGTTCTTCAAGTAGAACATTAGGAGGTTTGTACAGGGACGGTCGATAGAGCTAGTGTGGGGCGCCCTGGTGTTGCACACGTCCATAGGCCACGGTGATCATTTTCCCTCAAGTGGCCGTGTCAAAACAATTACTGATTCGGTGCCTATAGCTCTAGAAGGCTACTCTAAGACTCTCCACATGTCTCTCTGACTAGCAGAGGGCGCAATGGGGAGCAGTCGGGGGGCGGGCTGGTTCTCTGACGGACGGGAGGTTGCACAATAAAAAACGGTAGGATTAGTCTCAAAAAAATGTTACGCTAACCCCAAATAATTGGGACAAGGATAGGCAGATAATAAATTGACGTATCACTACTAAGTAGATATGTACACAATACGTTCAAAATAGGCGGTATTCAAGATCAATCATATTATAGGACTTGCCAAATTTAGGTAATACGGTCAATGACAGTATTATTATATGTAGCACTATAATAAATAATAATACAAATATCACTTAGTATGTACATGTATGTACAGTCAGCGCCAAAGGTTGGTTAACAAATTCTAATTTATTGATCACCTTAGCTCTAAGACCTGTAATATAACAATAAACAAGACATATAAAACATAAGCTTTGTCCTCTGGAGATTATAAAACTACATATAAATTAATGACTGAACTATGTATTCCAATGTAAAAAGGATTTGTAAATATTTTAGTGTTAATCGACTTTTGTCGCTGACTGTACATACGTATGATGTAGTTATGAACGTAAAGGTTAACAATATCGAGAATACCTTAATGACAGTAATAATCACATGAGTAAAGATTAGTTATTCTGTGCTAATAATAGCCTAGAATTCAAGGTTTCTCAAAGTGGAGTACGCGAACCTTTTTTTATCATGCAGAAGTCCACCCCCATCGGCCATCGAGGGTGATCCGAATCGAACCGTCTGAAACCACATGTCATCGTTTCGGGTCTTAATTATCGGGGTGCAAGGTTACCCAACAGTCATATAATATTCTCCTATATTCCCGGGGCCTTTAGGCGGGGCGTGAAAAAGCATTTGATGAGGCCGTCAAGCTGAGGGCCGCCACTGTAGCACTACCGGTGTATGTAGTGATGACCCCAGTCCTGAGACTTTGCCTTTAGCTTACCATCAGGCGAGGTAAAGTCATTTTGACGTGTCCTATATTAAAAAAATATGCCTTGCACCACACCCCCGTCTGCTCCCCACTGTGCCCTCTGCTAGTCAGAGAGATACGTAAAGAGATTTTTTTTATTAGTAATAGGCTCGCGTTTGACCACAATCTCACCTGTTGGTAAGCGATGATGTGGTCGACGGTGGAGCACGCTTGCCTAGAAGTAACCTATTCACTCTAGACTTGAAGGCTCCCAGGGCCTCGATTCTGCTAAGGGTAAACCACTGACACTCTAAAAATGCTATTTAATTGTAGACTTTACCGTTATACAGTTAAAGCCTAAAATCAAATGAAAAGAATTCATTTAACTTTTTCATTCGCTCTACAAAATATCATTTGACTTTAGACTTTAACCTGATAACAATAAAGTCTACAATTAAATGGCATTTTTAGAGTGTCAGTGGAATATCAGTGGTTTGTCTTTAGCAGAATCGAGGCTCTGGTTGTAGCTTTCCGGAAATACAGACTCAGGCAGGGTATTCCACTCTTTAGCAGTACGCACGCTTTAGAGGCCATTACTTTACAATTTTATAATAGTACTAGCTGTTGCCCGCGTGGATGTCGAAATCCGTTTCAAAAACTATCCTATCTCTCAAGTTGGATCGAACTGCACATGGTGTGCGAATTTTATTATAATCGGTTAAGTGGTTTAGGAGTCCATTGAGGACAAACATTGTGACACGAGATTTATATATATTAAGATAGATAGACGAGACACGTGTATCTACTTTAAATGTAACATTCACGTGGTGTTACTTAGGTACATTACTTTACACATAAGTTATAATAATAACAACAAAAGAATAAAACATGTTTCTTCTAATGCGAGTCGTTGACTCTACAAACGACTAGTCGAACAATAGATTCATTTCTATGAAGACATGTTATATTTTACTAGACTACTGATGCCCGCGGCTCCGTCCGGTTATCGGTTATCGTTTTTTTGATTATATATCTGGTTCTACTTAACCAATTGCAATCAAACATACGGCAAATTTTACGTCTGACCGAGACCTTTGTATAGAAAAACCGTATCAAAATCCGTTCATTAGTTTTGCGTCCATCGTAAGTACTGAACGGATTTTAATGCAGTTTATTGTATGAAAGGTCTTGGTCGGACTTAACATCTTACGCATGTTTGATCACAAACGGTTGAGTAGTACCGGAGGTACGCGAAAACCAACGTCCGCGAAGGTGGAGCCGCGAGCATAGGCTAGTTTATTATATTTTTAATTAGATTTAATTAAGAAAAGCCTTATAAGGGCGATTGGGCAAAGGCTCATAGAGGCCGCGGGTGACTCTCGCTCCGGGTCGTTCCTGGTGCAGAGGATGGCCGTCGCAATCCAACGTGGAAATGTGATGGGCACCTTTGCACCGGGCGCGATCAGGGGCGGGTTATTTGATTGACATATAACATTTTGTTTATTATTAAGGTGACATATTTATTATATAATTTTTGTGATTAATTTAGTTGTATGAAGGTAATAAATTGTATATTTATAATTTCAATAAATTAAGATTATGTAAAGAGAAATGTTTTCACCGTTACGCAAAATGAATTTGTTGGTTTTGTGAGTCATTACACGGACTCACAAAATACGATAGAGTTAGTCTATTATTTTGTACTAAATACATAATGCTTTTTATATTCTATACCTACATTGTTATATGACTCGTGAGCAGACATATGAGTAGATAACGTTACTTTTTTATTGACTAGCTGTACCCGCCACTTCGCCTGCGGATTTCGATTTTTAAGGTTATAATTTTTTTACGCGGCACCGTTTCGTTTGTTTAGACGGCAAATAAGTACTATAGTCGAAAAGGTCTAACAACTTCCTCCACCGCGGTCAGCGGAGCAGGTTATATCAGAGTCGAACCGACTAAAACCGCACGCCGTCTAGGATCTTCTAGCGCCGGGGTGTAAGGGAGCCCAAAGGGCATTTCCCTCGCACCCCGAGACATGTCACACACTCTTAACTGAATGAAACAAAGAATGCCCATTTTTTCAGGTTTTGGTATGTTGGAATCGGGCTGTGTGTCCATAAAGAATGAAGCTAACATTATGATGAAGAATATGGCCGATATCTCGCTTGGTGGTGAGTTTTACAGTTATATGACAAGTTTACAAACAATCAGCATCATTCTCTGCACCTTTTTCCCAACTCAGTTGGGGTCGGCTTTCCAGTCTAACTGTGATGCGGCTGAACTTCGATATTTTCCGTGGAGCGACTGCCATCTGACCTCCACAACCATGGTCACAATGGCCATTATGACCATGGCGATATCGAAGTTCCAAGTTAGACTGGTTGGACTTTTGTGGGCTTCAACTACCCGTAACGACTGCCATAGATCTTTGTATGGCAACCGGGACCGACGTCTTAATAATTAAGTGTACAAACAATGTAAATGCAATAATAATATTGATGTCGAACATCACGCCGCCTGCCAACAGTATTTCCCAGGTGTATCGTGCGGAGGTTCCATCCCGCACCCTAGTACATTTGACCTGGAAATTAGTGTCATGATCTTCCGTTATATAGACAACAATTTTCTGTTTGTATGAGTCACATTACGTTCTAATTTAACTTAACCAATTTACATATTAACCTTCTTCAAAGTGACTCATCTATCAAACATTATTTCAATGTAAACATACCTAGATACTAGTTAGTACCCGTTATTTAGTTAAGGTGAAACATTTAAAGAAACTCGATCATCACGAGACGTCCCGTAGTGATAAACCGATTCTACCATTAATTTTGATGAGTGTAACACCAAAGTCTATGGTAGAATTCAGCAGCGCGTGTGTGACACCCTTCGTTCATAGGCCACGGTGACCACTTCCCATCAGGTTCCCATATAAAAAAAATAGAACCGATGACATGACGGAAAACGATAACTAACCCTTAGGAGGTCAGTTATAATAGTGCACGGCATCTAACTTGGCAAGGTTTTTGAGTAGTGGGGCCCACACTAATCCAAAATCTTATTAAGTTAGATGCCGTGCACTATACTTGTTTCTAGGCGACGAATTTTGCCACAAACAAGTATAGTGTACGCATAGTATAGTGGAGCCCACACTACTCCAAAATCTTGCCAATTTACATGCCGTGCACTATATCGTTTCGTTCATATACTTCGTATCACCGGTTCTTAAAGGAAGCTTAAGGAGGGCTTTACCTAAGTGTAGAGGTAGACCTAAGAAAAGGTGGACGGAATGCGTGAAAGAGGATATGGTAAGGAAGGGAGTAATTCAGCCTATCATAATATATCTTGTCCCCAGGTCTGACCTACTGGATTTTCGGTTACGGCATGTCTTTTGGCGAAGGCACCTACTCGAATCCGTTCATAGGCGTGGGAGATTTCTTGGTGGACCCGCCTGTAGGTGATACTCTCATGGGACCTGTGTTTGCTTCATTCCTGTTCCAGCTGTCCTTCGCGACGACAGCTACCACGATTGTTAGTGGAGCTATGGCTGAAAGGTAAGCCCTGAAATTCCTTTCTTCTCCTTCTTTCCTCTCAGGTTACCCTGTTAAATTTCAGAAAGAAAAAAAGAAAGAAGAAAGAAAAAACTGAATATTCCAGGATGTCTTTTTACATTCGGAAACCCCCTTGGGCTTCATTTCACCAATGGCTCCGGTGGATAAGTCGGACTCAAACCGACTATTACCGCACGGTGGTTTATCACATCAGCTTGCGTGTTCGAGCAATCTAGTGTGCCTTTTTTATCGCGCGGAAATCCTCATGGATACCACCCCCGTCGACCATAAAAATCGTTAGTTTGGAAAGTAGAGACTACCAAATATATTCGAGTCGCTACGAGTTAGCGATAGGCATTGCGATAAATGTTGAGACTACCGCCCCTGGCCCACGCTTATAGAAGACAAAGATCGTCCTGCGTATTCCAGGATGCCAACATCAAATCTAACCAATCATTGTCTAATAGACGATTTCGCTGTCAGGTGCGACTTCCGAGCGTACTGCCTGTTTTCGTTCTTGAACACCATCGTGTACTGCGTACCGGCTGGGTGGGTGTGGGGCTCGCACGGATTCCTCAATAAGCTCGGAGCTGTGGACATAGCGGGCTCGGGACCTGTGCATCTTGTTGGTAAGTGATTATTTATTTTATTAATAGCATGGCCACGTGGTTTTACCTGCATTAGTCCTGATAACTGGAATATGGGATTATGGGATAAAAAGTAGCACTTTGTTACTCAGGGATAAAGTAACATTCTAAAGTTGAAAGAATTTTGTATTCGGTTCATTAGTTTCAGAGATTACCAATTACAAACAAATAAATCTTTCATCTTTTAAAAGATGTTAGACAAGCTGTGATTTTGCGTGGAACTTTGAACCCAATTTCGCAACCCATGGGAACATATTTCAAGAATAAAAAGTAGCATATTATGTTATTTTATATTATAATCATGTACCTACCTACCTTAACCAAATCCGTTCAGCCATTTGAGCGTGATTGAGTTTTTTTTTAATATTGGTCACGTCGATATGACTTCACGTCGCCTGATACTTAGTAAGTTAAAGGTAAAGTCTCAGGAAGGGGGTCCCCATTACATAGGTACACCAATAATGCTACAATGGTGGACTTCAGCTTGACAGCCTCATCAAATGTTTTTTCACGCCCCGCTTAAGGGACCCGGGACTATGGAAGGCAAATATCTAAACATAATATATGATAATGACCTTTCTGTTATTAGGTGGGGCATCAGCTTTCGCCTCTGCTGTCATGCTGGGTCCCCGCCTAGGCAGGTACGCGAGAGGCACAGACCCTTTACCTATGGGGAACCCTGTGAACGCCGTGATGGGCACCTTTGTTCTGTGGTGGGGCTGGCTCGCTTTTAATTCTGGAAGTACTTATGGGGTAAGTTGTATTTATTGCCTGATAAACGAACTATATTAGAGACTTAAGTGACATCTCATCCGCAAAATATTTCATCGGATAAAACGTCACCCTTTTCAAATTGTGAGGTGATATCTCATCCGTGACATATTTCAGTAGTAGACTAACACATTGTAAAGGTAAGCATTCTTAGCCAGGTCAGACTTAGGATGGGTCACCATTGTTAACAGACCCACCTTTTCTCGGAGAGCGCGTTAGCTGTCGGTCGCAGTTGCCAAAGGACGTCTATGGCAGTCGTTACGGATAGTTGGAGCCCTAAAAAGATCGAAAAGTACCTGCATTCCTACATTATCCTCTCGGTCTGATTACAACCTACGTGGGTACCACTGGGTTAAAAACCCTTCTGAGTCAGCGGGGGTGGTTATATCAGATTTGTACCGACTAAAATGGCACGCCATCTCGGGTCCGCAGACCTGAGCAGACCGTTGCCAAACAGTATCGAGAATCTATTCACTCAAACACGTGACTCGGTTCTTCATCTCTACATAACTGTTGAAAAAGTAACATTTAGACACTGAATCAGACACGGTGCATGACAATAGGAAACCATAATGCGTTCCTAGTATGAGCTCGGCAGTAATTTGCGTTAATTTGCTACATTATTTCTTTTGGACATAATAGGACACGTATCAATGATGGCACAAGGCCGTAGTGTAAACTGAATAAGTGATGCTTGCGTCAAGTAAAATATACTTTTTATTTTATTTTTTATCATACCGCTTTACACTAATCACTAATACCCTAGAACAGGGGTCGGCAGGTAGTTTAAATTGCGGGCCGCATCCTGTTAAAAAAAATGTTCTCGGTGGCCAGAACAAATTTATTGGGGGGGGGGCTCTTTTGCGCACCACCGCCTCGGTTTGCAGAAGCAAACAAAAGAAGAAGATAGGGTCCACCCGTCACTCCCCGCTCATGGAGGACGGAGGTCGTTCGAGAACTCTGTGCAGCCTCTCCCGGACCCTTTCCGCTGTCTCCTTCTCGAATATCACTTGCTCGCAGAAGGAGGCGGCGGCCGACCACGCGCCCGTCCCATCAGCTGGCCTTTGGACGTGTGCAATACCATTTTAAAATTTAGATTACATTTTTCTAGAATTTTTCATGCAGATTTTTAAGTTTGAAATCTGTGCGATCATCATCAACTTTTGCGGCTGACTGTACAGTACAAGTACGTTGTCATTACAGTTAAACGGTTGCTTTACAAATTCGAGATGAGTTTTTACACAATACCTACTTAATTAAAAGTAATAGCACGCTTTTATTTTAAGTCAACTTCCTTAATGTGACAGACACTGTGTCTTCTTTTCTTTTCCTAAACAAATACAACCTGTTCAACACTAATAAGTTATGTATTATATATATCGCCTTCCTCCCTCCCCCCCCCCCCCCCCCCTTCCAGATCAGACATAGTTGATCCCTGAAGCACCCCTTCTCAGAGATCATACGTCAGCCGGAACGAAAGGCTTCCCGTATCGCCTCTCTAGCCAGTCCGCCGTCGCTATTACAGTGTGCTTTACCCATAGGAAACCCAAGGAATAGATAACTAACTCATGTTGGTGACATAGAAATTCTGTAGCTAGACCAGGGCCTCGATTCTGTTAAAAAAGCAACTGCCACTGACACTTCAAAAAAATAGCATTTAATTTTGGACTTTACTGTTATCAGTTTAAAGTCTAAAATTAAATGATACTTTGTAGAGCGAATGAAAAAGTTGAATTCTTTTCATTTGATTTTAGACTTTAACTGTATATTAATAAAGTCTAGAATTAAATATCATTTTTTAATGTCAGTGGCATGACACTGGCTTGCCTTCAGCAGAATCGAGGTCCAGTTGTTGGACTGTTTAGGGTTCCGACTACACGTAACGACCGCCATAGATATTCATATGGCAACCAGGACCAACCGTAACGTACTCTCCGAGGCATGGAGGGACTAATCCCACCTTCATTCCCAGTACTATAACTCCTGTACACCCAGGATAACAGTAGCACTCACGAACACCGAGTAATGACACTCAGGCAGTCCCGGGTAAAGTTAAACTGTCAACCCGCATCGAAGTCAATGCGTCAGAAGAACGGTCACCCATCATAAGTCGTGGCTAATGTCGCTTAACTTTGCAATATTTTAACTTGCTTGGTTACCATTTAGCCATGAGCCTCTTTAATAATAATACATTGCCTGCATATAATTTAAATAAAGTAGAATCATGTTGAATTACCCGTAAATGGACGTCAATTTAAAAATTAAGCAAATGACAAGCAATTTGCCGCGCATTAGGCACAGACTACGTAAGTTCTAGCACAGAATATAATAATGTTCAGGTCTACCATTTTTTAAATACTACGTAGGTGGCAGACAAACACACGGCCCACCTGATGGGAAGCGGTCACCGTGGCCTATAGACGTGTGCAACACTAAGGATGTCACACACGCGCTGCCTTCCCTGAAGGGAAGGAGCGACCCTACTTACCATCGGGAACACAACACGATGGTTATTATGGGGTGGTCTTCTGTAGGGCGGAGTTATTTCCCCCGTCGGACTGCTCATTCCAGATGGGAGATACCGTCGTGTCCTACCTCCTTCAAACCTACCTATTGAAACACTTTTTTTTATTTGTATGTTCGTTAATAATAAAAACCTTTTTGACACCATATAAATAGATACCTACAAGGTAGACAAGCATATGGCCCACCTGATGCTACATTATAAGAGGCCAAAAACTTTCTTCCCCTTTCTGATCATCACGAAGTTGACCTGCAGTCTAAATTATGGTAATTCACACAGGTGAGCGGTGCCAAATGGCAGTATGCAGCGCGAGCAGCAGTCATGACTATGATGGGCTCTTTTGGTGGAGGTCTCTTCGGATTGCTGTGAGTATTTCAAGGAGATTAAGGCCGTCCGCTGCGTTGAGCGTTCGACAGTCAGTGTGCTGTTTTCATGTAACGTTTCGTTAGGTAGGTCGACTGTCATAAAATTTGGATGGTGCGCGCTCAACGCAGTGGACGGTCTTATTCGCGAAAAACCTGTAAAATGTTAATAGATTTTGTATACGGTTACAATTTGTTTTTTTTTGTAACTTTTACAACATACCAAGATACCAACTTGCATGAAAGCTTTAATGACAGTAGAGGAAGCTCGTGAAGTATGAAAGGACAGAAGCAAATGGCGGGCTGTGGTCCCTGCCTACCCCGTAGGGAAAAAGGCGTGAGCATTATGTATGTATTTAAAATTTACATTCTTCAAGTTAGTACAATAAAAAAAAAAGTGAGTCCAATACGAATAAGACTTTCCCGGCCGTGTCCAATTGGCTCAGTTGGTCAGAGTATACCTACCTACCTCATTCCTCCTAGAAAGGAGTTGGTCACCGGTTCAAATCCTGTCCTGGATGTTGACTTTTTCCAAGTTTTTCTAACTGATACATATTATGTGTTTTCCAGATTTACGTTATGCAAAAATAAAGGCAAGGCAGATGTGATAGATCTGATCAACAGCGTCCTAGGATCTCTCGTTTCCATCACAGGTAAACAGCATTAATTATCAAAGTTAAATCAAAAATTAACATTATCGGAAACTTTAGTTCAAAATATAATAAACTAGCCTATGCCCGCGGCTCTGCCGAATTACCGATTGAATAAACATGCGTAAGGTTTTAAGCCTGGTCAAGACTTTACAAAAAAACTGTATCAAAATCCGTTTAGTAGGTAGTTTTTGCATCCATCGCGAACAAGCAGACACACTGACAAGAATTTAAAAAAATATTTTTAGGTTCAGAATCGTTCATATAACATAACCCAAGTATTTTTTGTTTAAATATCTCTAATGTAAAGAAATAAAAAAAGGTATTTGTTTAAACTTCACCGCGGTATCCTAGTGGTATGGGTAATGGACTGCTGAGACGAGGTCTCGGGTTCGATCCCAGGTTCACCATGGCACACACCAATGATTTTTCGATGCTTTTCGAAGTTATGTGTGTATTTATCGCAGGTTTATAAGTGCTCGGTTAATGGCAATAGGCTCGCCACCTATTACATTGGGACCTAAACATAAACTGGCGAAATGTGGGTGCTAGCACCTCTGCCTACCCCTTCGGGGATATAGCCGTGAGTTTATGTTATATGTTATGTTATTTGTTTAAAAATAGCAACTGGTTTAAAACCCCCAACCCCGTTTTCATTTAACATAACCCAAGTTTTTTTAAATATTTCCAATGTACAGACAAAGCTACTATACAATTTTATAATAGTATAGAAAATGTTTTTCAGCCGGTTGTTTCCTGTACCGCGCATGGGAGTCCCTGCTCATAGGGTTCATCGGAGGCGCTATAGCGTCAGGGAGCTCCATGCTGTTCGACCGCATGCACGTGGATGACCCCGTAGGGGCTTCGGCCGTGCACGGAGCATGCGGCCTTTGGGGTAAGATATACAATGTATACCTTCTTCAACCGAACGGTAATTGGTACTTCAACTTAGATGGCAGATAAGTACACGGCCCACTTGATGGGAAGCGGTCACCGTGGCCTATGGACGTGTGAACACCAGGGGCGTCACAATCGCGCTGCCAACCCTCGAGCGGAGGTAGGTTGGGGGATCGGTTGAGAGTTTCTGTTGACGAAGGAGACTTCAGTCTCCTCGTTGACAGCACAGAATCCCTCCAGTGAGCTCTGGCTACCCTACTTACCGCTGAGAACGCACTTTTGACGCTGAGCTGTACCCAAATTGTAGGTAGGTACCTAACCACCCCCGTCGGGCATCGGGGGTGGTTATGTCGGGATCGAACCGACTAAAACCGCACGCCATCTCGGGTCTTAATTACCGGGGTGTAAGGTTACCCAATAGGCATATCCCTCGCACCCCAGCTGACCCCGGGCCATCTACGGTTTTAAGATGGCACCTTCGACCCCCCTAAAGAGGGGGGAGCACCGTCGGCGAAGAAGCTCTGCACCACCCTATGGTTGACTGGTAAAGAATGCCTACGGGATTAAGTCCGCCAATGTATCTTGTGCATGGAGTTAAATAAATAAATAAATAAAATAATATGGGTACCTACATATTACATAATTATGTACAGATACAGGCACGTAACTTGGCCAGGTTTGGGGTAAGTTCGCGCATCGTGCACTTTGAGCCAATCAAATGATTCAAAGTACGAACGAACGGAACGTTGATTGGCTACAAGACGTCTCTCGGAGACATATGATTGGTCCGTCAAGTGACGTCACTTGACGGACCAATCATATGTCCGCGACGGCGCAACCGCGTCTCCCGCGACCCGCTCATACCTCAAAGGGGACCTAAAAATCGACCTTTGCGCATATGACGCAGATGGCCAATTTACGTGCCGGTATCTGTATCTAAGGTAAACATATTTATTAATTTTTCTGTTCTAGGTGTGATAGTTGTCGGTCTGTTTGCTGACAACCCTATACCCATGGACACGACGGGAGGACGCTCTGGCTTATTCAAAGGTAGATATTTTATAATAATAGTACAGAGATAGGTCATTTAGCTTTCTTTCTAGCGATACTGATTGAATATCGGAATCAGCTGTTGAGGTCATTGACCCGAACATAATCTAGTTGAGATTGGAATCAGCTGTTTGGGTCATTGACCCGTGTGTTTTGGCCTATTTTCGTGCGGAAATCCCCACATATATTTTGTCGGGGATGGGTATGTCGGACTCGGCCCGACAAAAACCGCATGCCGTCTCGAGACTCAATGACCGAGGAGGAGGAGGAGGACCCAATAAGGCATTTCCCTCGCACCTCTGCAGACCTTGGGCCGTCTTGAGTTTTAAGTATGCCCCCTCGAACAACGAAAAGAGGGGGGGGAGGTCACGTGTTACAAAAATGTGACATATAATTTTGTAATACCGCCTTTTCGCAAACAAGGAGTTTGAATTTGAAAATTTTTGGTTTTATATAGGACACGTCAACATGACTTCACCACACCTAATGGTAAGCCAAAGATTAAGTCTCAGGAGCAGGGTTCACCGTTACCGATAGTGCTATAATGGTGGCCCTCAGCTTGACGGCCTCATCAAATGCTTTTTCACGCCCCGCTTAAAGGCCCCGGGATTATAGGAGGAAGAAAACACATGAGCTGGTAAAGAGTTCCAAGTCTTTATGTTTCTATTATGATATTTTCCAGGTGGTGGTTGGTACCTCCTCGGCGTCCAGAGCCTCACGGGGGTGTGCCTGATGACCTGGGGGCTGCTGGTGACCATGGCGCTGCTGTGGATCATCGACAAGATCCTGCCCATACGCATGGACCCCTACACTGAACTGCTGGGAGCTGATGTCACTGAACATCGTATAAGACATGGACATGTATGTTATGGCATATTCCTATCAATAACCGCGGTAGCCTTTTTTTTTCGTGCGGAAATCCTCATGGATACCCACCCCGCGGCCAGCGGGGCAGGTTATGTCGGACTCTTACCGATTAAAACCGCACGCCGTCTAGGGTCTTCTGACGCCAGTGTGTAAGGTGGCCCAAAGAGCATTTCCCTCGCACCCCGGCTTGACCCGGGCCATCGCCGCATTCGAGATGGCCTCCTAGAAAGATTTTTTCATACCACGTAGGTAGCAAATATAGTTTAATACTCCTTATTATTCGCAAACTCAACACACTGCTAAAGAGTGGAATACCCTACCTGAGTATTTCCGGAGAGCTACAACCTGGGAATCTTCAAGTCTAGAGTGAATAGGCTACTTCTAGGCAAGCGTGCTCCACCGTCGACCACATCATCACTTACCAACAGGTGAGATTGTGGTCAAACGCGAGCCTATTACCAATAAAACACTCCGGGAGTGCCGGCAGAAGTGAAAACTTCAATATTAACGTTGTGTTTAATTATAAGTATAAAAGTACTATCATTTATGAGGTAGAATACAATGTTTATTTATTGCGCTATCGTACACAAATATGACAATTTATATGTTGTTATTTATTCACATTTACGAATACACAACAGTGTATTTACTACACAACAGTCAAGCAATCAGCTGTCACCATCCTTGGATACGCGTGGGACGCTGTACATAAACACACACGGTCATTCGCGCAAGCGCCCTGTGCCGCCTAAACAGAGCAGCACACTCAGGCACGGTAGAAAGAGTGGGAGATACTAGTACCTCTCCCTTCCCCTCGATCTTACGCTTTTTCGATCAGCATCACGTGACCCTGACGCGAGTTTGAAAGTTTTTACCCATACAAAAAAAGTGCTCAGCGCCGCTAAAGAAGTTTTCACTTCAAAAAAACACACACTCTCTTATTTCAGGTGGGTATATCCCGCGCAGTGTCGGCTCTACGTCCGTTCCACAGTTCGAAGAGTATCGAGGAGTTGGACACGATAGGCGTCAACAGTGGACACAGCCTGGTCGTCGACAAGCTGCACGAGGCTAGTACCCATTTGTGATATGTAGGTATACTACACTTGCGCGGATTATTCCCAGTAGTTCCATGAAGCCAGTTCCACATGCAACTTTTGCCACCTTACAATAGGTATACATTTTTTGTCCCATCTGTTCCATGTAATTTTATACTACTTTTACCGCTGACAATATTTAAATAAAAATAATTTTAATTTTAAATAGTTTTATCTTTATAAAAACAAATACAAATAAACGTCTGGGAAAACAACTAAACGTCAGAAAAACAAATGACTGCTTCAGAAAATAATTAAATTAAATTATTCCCACTTGTTCCATGCATGGAACGATTGAATCAAAGAATCAAAGAATCAAAGAATCAAAGAATCAAAGAATCAATTTCATTTATTCAATTTAGGCACACAAGGAGCACATATGAACGTCAAAAATTTACAGTAAGAAAAAATAATATATGTCAAGAAATATAAATACAATAAATAATAATCATTAGAAAATGATTCTTTCGCTGGTTCAGTATGTTGGTTCTACTGAGAAGATACCAGCAAGAAACTCAGTGAACACGATTATCCATTATTTATTTTTATATTTTTTTTATGTTTTTATTTAATACAATTTTTAAAGTGCGAGCGAGCAAGAGATTAGGATGACCATGCATTTTTATCATCAAAATATTCATTTAATTTATAATAACCTTTTTTCATTAAACAATTTTTTACTTCAATTTTAAACTTATTAAGTGGCATGTCAACCAGATCCTGAGGAATTTTATTGAACATTTTTATCCAGTTACCTACAAACGAATTACCAACCTTATGAAGCCTTAGCATTGGCACTACAAGTTTATTCTTATTTCTCGTATTATAATTGTGAACGTCCGATTTTTTTTGGAAGAGATCTAGATTTTTGCGTACATATAAGATATTATCGTAAATGTATTGAGAAGCAACTGTTAAAATATTAATTTCTTTAAATAGTTCTCTCAGCGAGTCAAGGGGTCTGAGGCCATAGATAGCTCGTATCGCTCGTTTTTGTAATATGAAAATGGTCTCAATATCTGCAGCTGAGCCCCACAGCATCAGACCATACGACATTACGCTATGAAAGTAGCTAAAATAAACTAATCGTGCCGTTTCCTCATCAGTTAGTGATCTTATTTTTCTAACCGCATAGGCTGCTGAGCTGAGTCTTCCTGCTAAGGCTGTGATATGAGGACCCCATTGCAGTTTACTATCTAGAGTGATTCCAAGAAAAACTGTGGTATCGACTATTTGAACAGTTTCATCGTTCATTACAATATGAGTATCTACCTGTTTTACATTAGGCATCGTAAACTTTACACATTTTGTTTTCTTAGCATTGAGTAGCAGGTTATTACTTGTGAACCAATACAATATTTCAGAGAGAATATTATTTACATCGTCAAATACTAGCTTTTGCCTGTTAGTTTTAAAAATTAATGATGTGTCATCAGCAAATAATACTATTTCACAAAGATTTTCAGTGAAGTAAGGAAGATCATTTACATATATCAAGAATAAAAGGGGTCCTAGTATCGAGCCCTGGGGTACTCCCATGACTAATGGGGCACCAGATGAATTGGTGCCATTAATGTTGACTTTTTGTACTCTGCCAGTGAGGTAAGACTCAAGCAAGCTAAGTGAACCGTTCGAAACACCATAGTGACCTAATTTTAATAACAAAGTCTCGTGATCAACACAATCAAAAGCTTTCGAAAGATCACAGAAGATACCGATGGCATCCTGCTTCTCCTCCCAAGCATCAAATATATGTTTAATGAGTGCAACGCCTGCATCCGTTGTGTTTCTACCTTTAGTGAAACCAAATTGTTTATCATGAAGTAACTTATTGCACGTAAAATGTGAAAGCAGTTGGTTAAATATTATTTTTTCAAAAATTTTACTGAGGACTGGGAGTATGGAGATAGGCCGAAAATTTGATGGATCACTTTTTTCCCCTGCTTTGAATAACGGAATGATTTTACTGTACTTCATGAGAGTAGGAAACTGTTTATCATCTATACATTGATTAAATATAAATGCAAGATAAGGCGCAATAGTGGGCATTACTGGTTTTATTATATTGGTTGAGATGCCCCAAAGATCTTCAGTTTTTTTAATATTTAGTTCTTTAAAAGTTTTAAGAATGGTTACAGGGTCAATGTACTGAAAATCAAAATTAACATTACATTTTTCAACACTAGTTTCAAGAAGAGACGCGGCTACATTTTTTGAAGAATTCAATTTACTTGTAGTGGTAATAGGAATATTTGTGAAAAAGGATTCAAAGGCATTGGCCATTGCGTCGCAAAAGATCCATGTGGAACTGGCTTCATGGAACTACTGGGAATAAACCACTTGCGCTCTTGCCTTTCTATCTGTTATTGTAAGTCCCGTCAAAATTGGCCCAAAGAAGAACTAGAATCTGAACAGACAGACAAAAATAAAAAAATAATATTTGCAACCTGTTTAACCTGTGTGGCGTTGTTAATTTTAATATTAAAAAAAAAACAGACACGTCAATTTTATTTATTTGTACAGATTATAGATCACGTATGTGAGGGCTCTTACATACACATAAATACGTTACAACGTGCGTCGCGTCATTATAATATGGCGCCACATTACGCTACGATGTAGCTTTGCGCTACGACGTCACTTTGCGCTACGACGCCACATTGCGCTACGACCTAACTTTGCGCTACGACGTCGATCGAGCTACCATGTCGGACATTGTGAACGCCGAGCCGCACAAATGGATTTGGACCTTTCACTTCTGTCCTTACTGGATCCTTCGATTGGATAAAGAACCGACGACCTTTCCTACTACGTTTAAAAGATTAAAAATGTGTTTTTTTTTTCTTACAGGCAAACCAAAAGAATGCCGCCTTCCCCGCCTTCACAAACAAAGCCTTCGTCGACGACAAGAACCAACCCAACGCTTCAAACTTCAAACCGGGACTTTTAACACACCGCACTGGCAACACTGATTACGCTCTCCACCAAACACTCGACCCCATAATCCAAGAACTCAGTGTTGCCAATACAAAAAAAGAAAAACCTACCGTAATAACTGTTCAAGAAATTGCTGAAGGAATAAAGGGTAAAAAATATAGAGATTTGTCGGCAAAAGAAATTGAGGATCTTGGTGAAATAAACGCAAGTCAAGACAGGTTTAGACATAGGTTTCATGAAGAGGATTATAAGAATGATATCGATAGAAGTGTGATAGATAATATTAGGTGGTTAGATTGAAGTATACTAGGTGTTGCCCGCGGCTTTTATCGCGTAGAATTCTGTTCCCGTTCCCGCTTATCGTGGGAACCTAGTCCAGGGATAAAAAGAAGCCTATTGACTTCCCATGTACCATATTTCAGCCTGATCCGTTCAACTTTTGAGCATAATTGAGTCACAAATATCGTCACAAATTTTCAAATTTTCAATATTATAATAGTAAGTAGGTAGGATATAAAATCATCTACGGTTTTAAGTTGTTCTTCTCAACTCATACCTGGTTTCCACCGTGCCCTCTGCTAGTCAGAGCGACACGTGGAGAGCTTCCAAGCAGCCCTCTACAGGGCCACTCCCGCCTTGGCCAGAATTAGCCTGTGGCAGTAGCGTTTCTCCTGCCAGTGAGACGCGTTGCCGTCTTGTCACCCATATATCTAAATATGGAACATACTTCTATTTGTATAAGTAAATGTTTTAATAACACTACATAAATTTATTACAGAGCGTCTGTTTATATAATTAGACTAACCTAACTTTATTTAATGAATTAATTACTAAAAAAAACATAACCCTTCTCTTGGCAGTCGGGTAAAAAAAAAACATGTATGTAAAAGAATTTTTCATAAAATTTGCGACTGAGTTAGAAAATAAATGAAATAAAAAAATATATAACATTCAAATGTTTTATTTATTTCTAACATTAAGAGTACAAAACAGATATGTGTAACATCGACTACGATATAAATTACTACAACTACTAATACTAGGAATAAATATACTTTAGGGAGTTTTCAGACTATTTGGAATAGAGTCAGCAGCCGACTTTACTAGAGTCAACCAACAGTCAGCGGCCGACTTTAATAGTTAGCGGCCGACTTTAATACAGTCAGTTGCTGACTTTGAATCGACGGTGGGTTATAAATAGTTAAATACAAACAGCAAAGTTTTAAGAGCGGCCAACCAGTTATCATCTTTATACAATTGCTAGTATGTGATTATAGCATTATACACATTTAACTTTGAGTTTTCTTTTGAAGTAATAAGTAGGTATCTTTTGCACTATGTTGAATTTTCTTTAGAACCAAGAAATCAATTCTTTTTCAAATATTGTTCAAAACATTTTCCTTTATGTTTCTTTATGATGTAAAATTTTCTTTTAGGAAAGAAACATATCTATAAAGAACCTTGCACATGTAATGGAGATTCTAAATAACAAAAACTATTTCACAACCTTCAAAATACCTATTTCTTCTAATCGACCGGACAGGGTCTTTAGCAGACTTTAACAGTCAGTGGCTAACTTTAATAGTCAGTGGCCGACTTTAAAATAGTCAGCGACTGACTTTAACAGTCAGCGGCCGACTTTTATATACTCAGCACCTGACTTTAATAGTTAGCGGCCGACTTTAATACAATCAGCGGCTCATTTTACGCCACAGAATTACTGTACCAGTGTGTAAGATCAGTGGGCAGGGAGTTATTGCCTAGCACACTATCGTTGATGTCGTCTAGTGGCGCCGCTAGACTGTACAACTTATACTCCTTCTGCACCCGACTGCACGTGTCATCTCCCTTACTCGTGTTATGTTTTGTCGCACTCACTATCAGCTCTAGCTCTTGCAAATGTTCGAAGGCTTTCAAAATGACTGGCCGGGGAACGGATTGGGTGGAAGAATTGGTGTTTGCGAATTTTTGATATCTGTAAAATTATAATAATGTGAAGAAGCATTCATCGTCTACCTACTGAATACAAAAGGCGTTCACACCACGGAACTAAAAAAATTATGGACGGAACGCGTTGAAAAATTCAACTGACGACATTAGAGTCGGCCCACTTGCTTATCAGCACATACACTCTCACACACATACTAGTCAGCCACTTTGCTGCAAACTTCAAATGATTTGGTGAGTAGCGAAAAAAAACCGCC
The DNA here is from genome assembly GCA_963576445.1 of Lithosia quadra. NCBI lineage: Eukaryota > Metazoa > Arthropoda > Insecta > Lepidoptera > Erebidae > Lithosia > Lithosia quadra. Next base: position 3,166,448 of record OY754901.1, on the reverse strand, counting down.
ATCTTGTGTATTAAAATTGTATTAAAGCCGTATTGACAAAAAGAAAAAATAATTTTAATCTTTGGGTAACACGTTGCAAGTGTTGCAACACAAAATTCACTCACACATGGTTAGCCGTCGCCATTTTTGTGACACAGCGTCGTCTTCAACGCGTTCCGTCCGTTTTCATACTACTTAGGTGGCAAATAAGCACACGCCCCACTTGATGGACGGTGTGGTGACACTCGCGCTGCCGATTCTGGAGGTGGGGGAGGGGGTTGGAGTTTGGGGAGGTGGAAATGGGGATTGGTGAGATGGGTTGTGAGTTTCTAAGGTTAGTACATTAAACTTATTAATGATATTTACCTATGAAGAACCATTTCAAAATTCATTGGCTGACCATCGAAGATGTCCATGCCATGCTTCATGGCGATGAGCAGAGACAACTCGAGCACAGACAACGATTGTATCAGCTTCACTCTATGGTTCGGTGCGACTGTCTTGTCTATGATTGCTGTGAGATCTGCCACGTCTATGAATGGTTGGTTCGAAGACAGTTTTGATACTAGTTGGAACTGAAAAATAATATTGACACTGAGAATATAAATATCAATGATTGAACGGCTACCTCGATGGCGTGGCGGTTTATAGATCGCGGGTTCGATTCCCGTTCAGTACTTCTCGTGTCAATGATTCATCTTGATACAGTGAGCTCTGGCTACCATACTTACCGGCGGGAACACAACACGATGGTTATTATGGGCGCGGTATTTTGTACAGCGGAGGTACTACCCCAGTCGGACTGCTCATTTCAGACGGGAGATACCGTCGTGTCCTACCTCCTTCAAAGGTGGTTTGAGTCTCTCCTTCCATAATGAGACTCTTAACGAAACAGGGTGTTCTGCTCAGTACAAATATAAAAATTCCTACTCACCAATATATTTCTAAAGATCTGCTCGTTAACTGTATAGTAACACAATTTCTCAATACTATTAATCACTTTTGTGTCTTCCGTCAAAGACTTTACATGTAAATTCCAATCTTGTATGAACTCGGGGTTCAGTTGCTGTAGGTCTACGCTGCGATTGAGGTGTGGAGGTAGGGCGTTCGGTTCCTGGTCGGTGTCTTGTTTATCTTCTGATGTTACTGTAATAAAATGAGATGAGAATGTAAAAAAATGAGATGCGAATGTTAAGATGGATGTGTGGTGTGACAAGAATGGACAGAATTAGGAATGAGTATATTAGAGGCAGTTTGAAAGTTGCACCAGTAAATGAAAAATTGAGAAGCGAGCGACTGTCGTGGTATGGACATGTTATGAGAAGAGATGAAAGTAATGTTGTTAAAAAGGTTCAAAGTATGAATGTGGAGGGCTTCAGGGGCAGAGGTAGGCCTAAGAAAAGATGGATGGAATGCGTGAAAGACGATATGGAAAGAAAGGGAATGACTGAGGAGATGACATCGGACAGGAATGTATGGCGGAGAATGACATGTTGCGCCGACCCCAAATAATTGGGACAAGGGCAGGAAGATGATGTTACTGTAATAAAAGATTAAGACTGTGAGTACTCATTGGATGAAATATTCAACATTGTACATGGCGCGTTGTGAGCGCTGTGTACAATGACGTACGTTTCCTGTGTGGAGTGGGTCAAGTTGTTACTGTATACATTTATGAGCTAATTAAGTTAAAGTTAAATCACTTGTTAGCCTCAAGGCTAGGCAACGATTGTTATGAGGTAGCCATACAACTTGCCGTCTAGTGCGTAAATGTGTGTGTGCCGAAATGTACGTGTAAGCAAGTGGGCCGACTCTAGTGTCGTTAGTTATATTCTTCAACGCATTGTGTTCACAGGTTTTATAGGTCTATGGATCCGTGATAATTATAGATAAATGGCCTTTTTTTGTTTATTTTTTCGTGCGGAAATCCCCACGGATTCTACCTCCGTCTCTAGTGGGGGCGGTCATGTCGGAACGAACCGACTAAAACCGCACACCGCCGTCTCAAGTCTTCTAGCGTCGGGATGTAGTAGCCCAAAAGGTATTTCAAGGTCACTCACCAGTAGATCTCCGAACCCTTTTCTTCTTCGCGAGACCTTTAACCGGCATGCTCAACAGCTGTACCATCACGTCCAGGTACTGTTCCTGGGGCGCCCGCTGGTGGTCCTCGTTGGGGAATATGAAGATGTGGCGGTGAGAGAACCGGGACTTGACGCGCTTCTCCAGGAGTTCCATCACGTCTATACGGTTGGTGACACCTGAAATGGACGTATATTAGCTTGCATTCTACAGTAAAAGGAAACTATCTTAACCTCTTTCCTGAGACTTTACCTTCAGCTTACCATCAGGCGAGGTGAAGTCAAATTGACATGTCCTATATAAAAAAAAACTTCCAATCCCCCCCCTATACTGCTCCCTATCATTCCTTTCAGGGTTGGCAGTGTGGCTGAGACGCTCCTGGTGTCACACACTGCCATAGGCCACGGTGATCGCTTCACATCAGCTGGGCCGTATGGTGACACATACCACTTAGTCAAGTGTATATTCCTTCTAACCTTTCCAGCTAAGTCAGTAAGCACGCCAGTAATAATGGCCAGGATTCGAACCCGGGACTTCTCGATTCACGACCAACTCCTTGAACGCTAAGCCAATATTTTAGGTCTCAATGTAATAGGTGGCGAGCTTATTGCCATTAACCGGGCACTTATAAACCTGCGATAAATACACACATAACTTCGAAAAGCATCGAAAAGTCATTGGTGTGTGCCATGGTGAACCTGGGATCGAACCCGAGACCTCATCTCAGCAGTCCATTACCCAGACCACTAGACTATCGCGACCTTGATAATAATGAGTATATATTTACCCAACACACACATAGGCGCTTGCTCACTATGTGTGATATCAAAAAGGTTATACAAGAGTGTCTGCGTGCGTCCGCTGTGACAGAACATGTCAAACTCTTCTAGAATGAACAGCATGCTCTTGCACCGACGGTCCGTCCCGCTCTGCAGACAACTGAGGAGGAACGCTAGGTTCTCTGCAAACGTGCCAAATACACGGTCACCTACTGCGTTTTCTAGTTGCATCTGTAATTAAGTTTTGATCTTAATAACAGCATTTTTTAAGTAAATCAGTTTTTTTTCTCTGCTGTATTTCTTTTTCTCTGCAAATTATAACATACTATGTATACTAGTGGCTTTTTATTGCCTATGGACGAATCGCTTCATCAATATGTTCATTATGCATACAGCTAAGGAGTGGAATGCACTTTTTTTTATCGTGCGGAAATCCCCATGGATACCACCCCCGTCGCCCATCCGGGGTGGTTATGTCAGGATCGAACCGACTAAAACTGCACGCCGTCTCGGGTCTAATTACCGAGGTGTAAGGTTACCCAATAGGCATATCCCTCGCACCCCAGCTGACCTCTGCCATCTACGGTTTTAAGAGGGCCCCTCGACCCCCTGAAAGGGGATGTAGCTAGCATAGTAAATAAGTATACTGTACCTGTGCAGTAATACTCTTCAACGCTATTTTATCATCATGGTGTATCAAACCATTCAGCCTAATAATGATAGCGTCATTTGTAAGATCAACCTCCTTGCTCACTTGGTCTAGTACTGAGTTTATGAGCTAGAAAAAAAAACAACAATTTAAAAAATGTGAAGTGTAGTCAGCTTAGGTAACTTGAGACTGTGTTAGAAATTAATACCCCCATAGCCACTATCAATAGTTGAAGTTGAAGAAATTAATACTAAAAAAACTTTGATAAGTTTTTATTACAAATACAACGTGCAAAATGTTAATTCCGCTAGTCATAATAACATTTCCCGATTTCCTATTAAGTCCGTTGTTCACCTGTTCGTTGTCGGTAATTGTGCAGACAACTGACAGGTGCAATTATAATAGATAACATAAAAACAAACACCACACAAGCAAACATCACACAAACAAAACACCTGCATGCGTAGACTCCATTGATTGCAAGTGTGTAGTGCACTCAAGATCACAAGAAAACCACATTATATTAATACTGACATATATAAAGCAAGACTGTGGTTGTTGTGTTTATACAGTTGCAAATAAAACAGTACCGTCTATAATTTGTACTATATATTTTTTCATTTATTTCAGTAAACATTTATTCAAACAAAACAATAGTATTCATAACGCAAACCTACATATCAACGGTTTCTAAGTACAATCACCTAAGTAGTAGATACAGGATTTGCAGCTTTTGTTATCATGAAGTCAATAAATTTCATCTTTAGAAATAATTCCAATTCATAAATAAATAAGTGATAAATAATACACTCATAATTGCTACTGCCTGTTTGTTATTTATTTATAAAACGCATCACATTACCAACTGTTACTTAAATCTTTAAAACACTCTCCTGTAATTTTTTTGTAATTAGGAGTTTGTACGTAGGGTGTAACATCAATATACGGTCAAATTTTAATCTTAACCTGGTGTGGTTTCACCAGCTACATTGAACATCTCAATTGGCATTACCCCATTGAATAGTAATTGCCAACCTTTGCATCAGATATGAGCCAGTGCGAGAGTCACCTGTCTTGTCCCTAACCTTTGCTCCAATTTTATTGCTAACATTTTTTCTAAAAGGTTAGATTTAAAAAAAAATTGCTTGTAAGTACATGTGTTGGTGTTTAGTTAGTGTTTTTGTGGTTTTGGACCACTGTATGCTGAACAATAAACATTTTGTAAGTATGTCCTGAAGTGATAGCCGGCACCCAGGCGGAGCCACGGGTACAGCTAGTGCCAGTTAAACAGTATACTTACAGTGGTCTTACCGCTTCCTCTGGGGCCTATCATGAGCGCTGAATGGGATTCTCCACTTACAACAGTCCTTGTAAACAACTCATAGACGTGTTTTCTTTCTTGAGCATGCCCACGAAAAGTTATGTTGTCAGCCATTATTTTCATTTTTAAATATTTTCTTATTAATGTTATTTGCACGTTCAAGGGATCTTCTGTTACTAACCCACACATTTTGGTTCAATATCGTAATGAAAATGTACAAAACAAAGTGCACAATTTCGTTAATGGTGATGACATTCGCGCCCTGTCAGCTGACAGCTGGTAGCCTGATACTCCGATTGGTGGTTGATAGTGATGTACCTCAAATCTTCCGTGATACGTAACCGTAAATGATACTGTCAACTCAGCTGTTCGACTCCTGTCATGCAGATAAAAAATTGTTACACTTTTGCGCTGTAGAATGAACGATAAATAAATATTTGACCCGTATTTGGCCAGAGAACAAAAGTTTTAGAACAAGTACCTGATTGTGTCGCGGTTGTATGCCCCATCATGTAATAAACTTTTAAGGTAAGACATAATACACCAATAATAACGTCCTATAAAGACACTGTAAAATCTCTAACTGACAGTAAACACCCAGGTAACAAACCCGGGTTATTGCTCATTGCGCATGTGCAAATATTCAATCTGCGCAACTCTAACTCTAGCCAATCGATAAAATAGTATCTCACACGAGATGTTGTTCTTACGATATAAATGAAGATACCAATTGACAAAAACTTTTATATCTTTTCTAAAACATGGCTATGAAAAATGCAATTGGTGTTAGAGAGTAGTAAATTATAGAACATAAATTATTAATAGCAGCTGTTGATGCTAAAGTTCCACATTTCACAACGAGTCCATCCTGCTTCTTGCCTATTTTATAAACCAGGTTCAAACAATAGACAAGGCTCATAATATAGTGCGGGTGCTCCAGATTTTTTTGAGTAGGTACGCAAAATCCTAGAAACAGCAACAACTGAATTCTTATACCTGAGATTATACTGAATCACTACAAAACACAGTTTGCCGTCGGTGTGATGATTCCTACCATTTGTACCATTAATGGCACTAGTGGGACAAATCAGCACCAGTTGTACCATCAATAGTCCTAACTCAGGATGGTACTGCTGGTCTGGTGGCTCCTTCCCACTCGTTTTGATTTAATTTTTTTTCATTAAGTGATTTGATAGCAATAATTCACTTTATTGGAAGGTAACTAATATCACTGCAAAAATTTAATAAATGTAAATTTGATACAGTAATTTGAGGATATGAATCTCATGTATGTTACCTTGATATTTATTGCACCTCTCTTTCTATCATTTCCTAAAATGAGTTTCCTGTCCTTTTCCTGACCTTAAACTCTGCAGATTTTATTGTGTCCCATATGAGGCACGTTTTATGAGTCGATCTGAATATATAATTTTAAACCTCATGAACCAGTTGCAGATAAATTAGAAAAATGGTTTAACTTTGAGTATTGTGAGGTGTTTTAGTGAATAAGTAAAACAAGAATTGATTTCGCATTGGCTTGTAGTGTGTGACACAGTTCTCACGTCACTTAGTATTCAGTATAGTGGATTGCGAAAAATGTTTGATACTTTATTGAACAAAATCTATTTTTATACATTGAAGAAGTGCAAAACTGTGTAATTATGGTGTTTGTAATTAAAAACATACCGACAATGAGTGCTAAACTGTGCAGCAGGTTTTAAATAGTTCAATTATTTATTGCAAATTTCGCACTCAACACGAGCCAAATAATCACAATGTAATTTGTATAATATATTTCATACAATTAGAGAACAGCAGTGTGGCACGCTTTCAGTGTTCATTTAGGAGTGGAAAGTAATAGGATAGGACGCAAAATTGCTTAATGCTTCTAAATTGTAAGTTATAGGTACCTATTGTAGTTCATCGTTTTTTTTTGCCATAAATCGATAAAATTGTGTATTGTGAGTTGATGTTGCATTTAAAATAGATTAAGAATAACATTGAAATTTTCGTACACTTTTTATTATTCAGAATATTTTATAATATACGAGTTAGTGCCAAAGTAATACTTTCAAAAATTTTAATATATTCTATCTTTCCAGAGTAAGATACACTTTCATGCATTAGTAATCATATTTTCAAGTACCTAAGCCTGAAAATAAATCGTCAATAATGTATTTCATGCTATCGTGTAATACATTCGTTACGTTATGAATTATATTGAATTCGCATTTTGAGGTAACCTTTAAAGTTAAACCTTGAGAAATGCATTGTAGTGTAAAGTAATTCCTATGGAACATAAACAAGCGTAATGTTATTAAAAGCATGTGTAAGTATATGCTACAATGATAACGCTGATTTTTTATTATTCAACATAATATATTTTTTAAATATCTCATCATTTCGTTGCTTATGTTATGTCACATCACACCAGCACAAAAATGAAAAAACACAACATTTAGTTCAGAATTCAAATTGAATGAGAAAATTGTTTTTAAGCAAAACACATCACTAGTAGAGTAGTAGATTCCGGTTATTTCAATTCATTCATTACATTACAATCATCATTCATCACCAATGGAAATCATTCATTACTGAAATATTATTCTACTAAGTTAAATTTTATCAGTGTTTAGGTTAATAATTTGTTATAAAAATTATGTGTAGGATTTTGTGCTTGTTAGAAAAGGATAGAATAACCTTATAATTGGATTTATGCCTATCCAAATCAATTAGGCTATAAATAAACGTAGTATTTGTATTCTCTTTGAATCAATGATTGTTCTGTTCCGGGCTGAAAGTGTTTATATTTTTTGTTTTGAATATTTAACCATAGAAAATTTCAATTAGGAATGGTAAAGTTGTTAACATATGTTTAAAAGTGGTTGGCAAAATTTACAAATACTGATTGCAATTAAAACGTAAGTGAAACGCTTATTTTAGCTTTGTAATATACAATGATAATTTTGCTTTTAGTAAGTTGTAATGTTATCGGCATTTATTTGAATAGAGCGTGTAGTGTTGTGTTGTTTAGTTTATCTAGAAGTTATCTGAGGTGACGACTACTCACGTATAGCATTGTTTATTAGAGATAATTTATTGTTCTTCCTGTTATAAATTGACTTTGTCTCAGTGTACATTCACACCCTGTATGACAGGCACGTTTTATCATAATCGCGAATGAAGAGTTATGTCCGAGTGCCACACAGTATTCAAAATGCAGTAAACACTGTTTACGAATCCTTTTCATTGGTTTCAAAAACAAAAATACCACATGTGTTAAGTTCGCAAAAAAATACACAAAGAACTCAATATACTACATTAAAGACACACTCCAGCCCAGTCCTTACTTAATTACAACAAGTTAGATTACATAAGTACCTACTTAAAAAACAAAAACAAAAACAGAGAAACATACATATGGGCCAAACATCCATTATACACAACTTATACATTTACTCCCACAAATTTATAAGATGCGACAGTACAATGTATAAGATCGGACAACACCGGTCTGTAATAACTCCTAATAAATAATAATAATTTCTTCTAGGACAAGTGGGTTCCCTCATGATGTTTTTCCTTCACCATCAGCAGATGGTAAATCATATGATTAGCACATTATAAATTCCACAAAGTGAAATTCACATTGGTACTGTCCGGCCGGATTCACATTCAATACCTCTGATTAGAGGCCACATCCTTATCTATTCAGCTACCATCGCTAATTTGCATTTTTCTTTATTAAATATGAATTATTATCTACAAAAACTATTAATAAGAAATCCGAAAATGACCATGACACTGACTGTAAATAACTTTCATGTATTATCCTTGTTCATATCCTATTTGGTGTACAATAAAAAGTTTCTATCTATAATAATTAAAAATGTAAATAAGGATGTTATAAATAAACTGCATTATCTAATTGTTTACACCAAAGTCAGTGATGCATGGCCACAGATTAAGTAGTCACAACACTTTCAGGAAGTTTGTTCCACACATCCACTATTTGGAATATTATAAAGCTGAAGGGTTTGTTTGCTTTAACACGCTAATCTCGGGTAATACTTGTTCGAATTTAAAAATTATTTTTGCATTGTATAGCCTGTTTATCGAGGAAGGATATATGCTGCATGCCATCACGCTACTACATAGAGGAATGAAGCAGTAAATATATATATATCAACACAAAAAGAAATTTTCAATTCGAACAAGTAATTCCTGATCAAGGTTTTGACAGGGTCAGTACTGTGAGTGTAACGCCCCTGGTGTCCTTTCCATAGGCCACTGTAACAGCTTCCTATCAGGTAGGCCGTGTGTTTGTCTGCCACCTAAGTAGATATAAAAATATGCCATAGAGTTATGCGTTACAATGCTTTTGTTCTGAATCTTTTATATTAGATGTATAATAAATACCAATGTAGTGTCGCCATCGGATAAAAGTATAGGAATTTTATAACCAAACAATAAAATTAAAAAGTAATTTTATACTAGCCGTCCGCGCGACTTAGTCCGCATGGACTTAGATAATTGGGTTTTAATTATTAGTCGCGGAACCCAAATTTTTTTTCTAAAAATGGCCTATAATATTACGCCTTATAATATTCCGATCTAAATTTAGATTTAGAGGAAAAGTTGATGTACTAATTGCTTCAATAGTGCATTTAAAAAGTACCCATAAAATAATGACTAAGAAAATAAAAATTCCCATACAAACTTTGGTCCTCTTTCTCACCTCTTTGAGGGGGGGGGGGGGGGGGTAGTTTTTCGGGAACTTTCTTATGCCTACGTCATACAAAGAACACATCCTCCAAGTTTTAGGTCTCTACGATCAGCTGTTAAGCTGTTCGTTAATCCGTCCGTCAGTGATTCAGGACAAAGCAACTTTTTTTTATATACTACGTAGGTGGCTGACAAGCACACGGCCCACCTGATGGGAAGCGGTCACCGTGGCTTATGGACGTGTGCAACATCAGGGGTGTCACACACACGCTGCCTACCCTGAAGGGAACAGGGGCTAGGGGGGTACAAAATAAATTATTAATATTATAATTGCAGATGTATCTCGCTCCCGCTGAAGAGATAGTGCGTCTCGCACAAAATGGCGGAGGAGCATGCGTGCCTGGTGCGCGCCCGCTCCGACTCTGAGGGCTCCAGCAAGCTCGGCAGCTTTGGCTCCCTCGCGCGCACCATGGCTTACACCGAGGACAGGCTTAGTACGGCATTACACTAACTAACTCTAAGGCTCTTAATCTCACTCGCCATGATAGACCCTGCTGCCTGCAGCTAATGCCGGCCGAGGCGGGAGTCAAAGTCAAAGTCAATGTCAAAAGAAATGCGGCACTTACAAAACGTCAAAAAAAATTAAAACTAGAAGCAAATGGACCACCGTTTCGAAACGCGGCCCAGACCTGAGAAGACTCCGGCAAGAAACTATAGCATTTTTTTATACAACTTAGGTGGCAGACAAGCACACGGCCCACCTGATGGAAAACGGTTACCGTGGCCTATGGACGTGCGCAACACCAGAGCCGTCACCCTCGCGCTGCTGACCCTGCAAAAATCTTCTAATGCCCTTCTTGAAAAACCCTATATTGTAGCCGCCAGGGAAAAACAGCAGGGAGATTTATTTATTTATTTATTTATTTATTTATTTATTTATCAATTAAAGAGATCAATTAAAAGTAAATGTTGGTGTGTCCAGGCACAGAGAGCGGTGCCGGCGAGCCAGGTAACGCGGCCCACATGGCCACCAGCCCGCCGGACAATGCCGCCGATGCCAACGAGAGCGGCGAGCTCCTCGACTACAATGACTCCAGCGTACTGGAGCAGTTCCACGAAGACGCACTCAGACAGGTATATCGTTATTTTAGCATTGATCCGGTTACATCTCAAGCTTTCAATAAGATGCGTGGTCTGGAAGCCATCTCACCTGCCTTATTAAGTAACCTTACGCCCCGGAATATAAGACCCATACGGCGTGCGATTTTAGTCGGTTCGATACTGATAAAATCACCTACTACAATATACGAACTGGCGATAGTAAACAAGCTGCTGTTTCAAAAAAAATCTTTGTAAAAACAAGCTTTTATTATTTGCAATATTACATTGTCATGGGACTTGCATAAGTATGGCAAATTTCAGCTCAATCGGATAGCCAGAAGTGGTCGAAAAATGGCTTACAAGATTTGATTACAGACAACGGGACAGGTAAAACTAAATAAAAGCTTGTAAAAATCAAAGTCAACGCGGGCAGGGCCGCGGGCATACGCTAGTATTTGTATAACTTCATTTCGCCTATTAACATTCTTTTTTTTATAGTCGATAGGCTCGCGTTTGACCACTATCTCACCTGATGTTAAGTGACGATTTTCACCATCATGATTTTCCTTCACCTGCAGGCTGGATGCGGATTGTCACAAGCCCGGGTGCTGCTGACCGTAGCCCTGGCTATCACGGGGGCTTCCTTGGAACTGGCCGCAATACCGTTCATCCTGCCCTCCGCTGAAATCGAGATGTGTATCCTCCCCCACGAGAAGAACTGGCTTGGTAACACGCGCTTTTGTATGATTCCTACAGTCCCGGGTCTTTAAGCTCTTTTCATTTGATTTTAGACTTTAACTGTATAACGGTAAAGTCTACAATTAAATAGCAGTTTTTAGAGTGTTAGTGGCATGACAGTGGTTTGCCTTTAGCAGAATCGACGCCTTGGTCTAACTACAGAGCTTCTATATCGCCATTGGCTTTTGGAGGTCAAAATGACAGTCGCTTCACGGAAAACAATTAAGTTCGGCCGTTTCTAGTTAGAATGAATCCTGACCCCTACAAAAAATGTGCTGAGAACAGGCTCTGAGGGTAATAATGATTTTGATAACTTTTGCGCAGTCGCCATTGGTTATAATGACCATTGGTTGTGGAGGTCAGATGGCAGTCGCTCCACGGAAAATATCGAAGTTCAGCCGCATCACAGTTAGACTGGAAAGCTGACCCCAACCGAGTTGGGGAAAAGGTTCAGAGAATGATGAAGATGTCTTTTGTGCAGTGATGATCAGCCTGGTGGGAGAGTCCCTGGGCGCCGTGGGCTGGGGCGTTCTGGCCGAGAGGCTGGGCAGGAGGCGGACCCTGGTGTCTTGCCTAGCGGTGAACGCGGTCTTCGCTGCGATAGCCGCCTTCATGCCTACATATGGCACTTTTATGATGGCCAGGTAATTATTTATTTATTATAACTATATTGCAACAAATGCATCTTAATTCGTTCAATAATTTTTGCGTCCATCGCTAACACACAAATAAACAAACAGGTAAGAAATAAAAAAAAATGTGTTCATAATATACTTTTTTTTTTCAATATCTTCAATGTACAGACACAGCTACTTTGCAAGAATTGTCTAATAGTATATTATATATAATACATGACACGAATATAGATCGTCCGAATCTTCGAAGAGTTGACTTGAAGGTTCAATAGATGGCGTTCGTTCGCAAAGCTCAATCGCGCTATGGTTATTGTTACCGCGGGGGCTATATAAAGCCCTGCTGAGTCTCGCCAGCTATTAGCTTTAAGAATAAGTAACTGATCAAATCAGTTTAATTATAAGTTAGCCTTGAATTGGATATTTGATGGAATACTTTTTTTTGGAAAATCCAAACCATATAATGGAGCGGATTTTAATAATGATTAGCTTATACCCGCGGCTCAGCCCGAGGCCCGCGTGAACGTCGGTTTTCGCTTTTGTTTACTATATTAGGTTCAAAGTAAAAAACTATAGTTTTTTATTTTGAACCTTCAATCTTTTCCTAAAATTCAAGTAGCCTAAGTTACCGTAGGTACCTGTCAAAATCGGTTCAGCCATTTCAGAACGTTGGAACAAACAGACAGACATAAATTGTATAAATGTTGTTTTGGTATATGCATCGTATACCTATACATCGAAATGCATTATACATCGTACCAAAGACCATGATGATGTACAGAATATTTAGAAAGTTGACTTAAAGGTTCGATAGATGGCGTTCGTTCTGCAAGCTCAATCGCGCTATGGTTTCTTCACCGTGGTGGCTATATAACGCCCTGCTGAGCCTTGTCAGCTATTAGCTTTAAGAATATTAGCTTTAAGAATAAGAGACTGATCAAATCAGTGTCATGTAATTATGTTAGGTTGAGAATTCCTTGAGTTTGAGTTTTGTATTCAGACATTTTTTGCAAAATCCAATCCATATAATGGTGCGGATTTTAATAATAACATTAATAACTAGTTTATACCCTCGGCTCTGCCCGAGGACCGCGTGAACGTCGGTTTTCGCTTTTGTTTACTATATCCGATTCTACTCAACTTAACCGACTGAGATCAAATGTATATGTGATTGTAAGTCTGACCTTTTAAACAAAAATACCGCATAAAGGCCGTGCAGTAGTTTCTGCATCCATTGTTAACAAACAGACAACTATTTAAAAAAAATAGTTTTGCGTTCAGAATCGGTCATATAACATAACCCGATCTTTTTTTAAATCTGGTTTCTTTTTAATTTCACACACCCTGTAGAGCATCACTCGTTGTGCCTGTGACTTTGCCCGCGTGGATTTAGATATTTGCACGAAACCCTACTCACCCTACTGAGTCTCACCAGCTAGAACGCCCTGGGGCCTTACCACAAACTCTTATAGCAGTACATATTATTTCAATATTACTTAAACTTCATAGTGTGACTCGGACTCGGTCAAACGTCGTCCGTTATTATATAAGCGTTCTGTGTCTTTTAAATCTACCAACAAATTTAATGAAATAAATATATCCACAACATACCATAGAAGTAGGAGAATGCTAGACCACATAACACTGGTACCTGTCGACGTCGATGGTCAGATTCACACCACGAGAGTTAGTAAAATTGAAATAATTTGTGGTCCCTGACCATGCTTCATGCTAGTTATAAAATTTTTGCGACTCCAAACCTGATGGTGCGGATTTTATTTACAACTAGTATAGCCCGCGACTTCGTTCGTTCGCGTGGTTATAGTTTTTCAAGGCTTTAATTTTGGAAAAAGAATGAAGGTACCTTCATTATTTTTCCAAAATTCAAGTAGCCAAGTTATCATAGGTACCCGTCAAAATCGGTCCAGCCATTTCAGAGATTAGTCGGAATAAACAGACAAACATAAATTGTATAATTTTGGTTTATGCATCGTGTGTACATCGAAATGCATTTAGTAAAAAGCGGGTATTTTAATATACCAAACGGACACTCCAATTGTATTTATTTGATATAGGTATATAGAGGATATGAATAAATAATAATATACTCTACCACAATCTGCACAGCGCTCTCTAGACTCAAAGTAAGCATAGTTTAACTAGCTTGTGTTATGGGTTCTTGAATACGGATAAACATACTTATATACTTTTTTTGTAAATACATACATATTATACATAATCAAAACACCCAGACCAATGAAAATAGACATATTCATGCATACAAATATTTGCACTGAGCGGGAATCGAACCCGCGCCCTTCTGTCGTAGCAGTCGAATGCACTACCGCTACGCCAGCGCCACAGAGACCGTCCATCGTACAGAATATTCAGAGAGTTGACTTGCAGGTTCGATAGATGGCGTTCGTTCGGCAAGCTGAATCGCGCTATGGTTTCTTTACCGCGGTGGCTATATAAAGCCCTGGTGTGCCTCACCTGCTTACTTAGCCGAACTGATCAAATCAGTTTATGTAATTGACAATTACAGGCATATAATGATGTAATTGGAGATTACAGTATTCATAGAATACTCCGGCTAAGAATTTTTGGAAAATCCAATCCATATAATGGTGCGGATTTGATTAATAACTAGCTAATGCCCGCGGCTCTGCTTCCCGAGGCCCGTGTGAACGTCGGTTTTCACGTTTGTACCCGACTGCCGAAGAAATATGTATGTATGTCCATTTGTTTGGCACGGCCTACAGCCTACACAGCTTTGAGCTTGATGGATTTTGACAAGCAAGGTGTTGTTTGATTCATCGTGATTGTGTGAGTGACACCAGGTATATTAAAATTTCTATAAAATCAAATAAATAAATAGTATTTATTTTTATTCCGTTTAATTACAATATTGTGTAAACATTAGATAGGAGACGCGAAAAAAAAACCAACATGGCCGCTGTAATACGCTATATTGTAAAAGGGAAACACCTTGTAGAGCATCACTCGTTGTGCCCGCGTGGATTTAGATTTTTGCGGGAAACCCTAATTCCCTACTGAATCTCGCCATTTTGTTATTTTAATATAACAAACGGACACTCCATTTGTATTTATTTGATCTAGATATAATAGATGACACAAATAAATAATAATAACTAAATATTCTACGATAATCTACACAGCGCTCTCTAGACCCAAAGTAAGCATAGTGTACGAGCCAATAATGCTCATACAGCAAATTATTGTGTATTTAAGTAATGCATAATAATTTGTTATTAGAGTCGTAACAAAACTGCCGTGACGTGACAACGTCTGAGTCCCCAGTTTATATCTATAACTGCAATACGAAAAGTGCGGCTCCAAAACCCAAACGTATATAGTCTCTAACTGTATACAATAAACAAATAATTAAACTCAACAGTGGTTTGGTGTTCTATCTACTAAATACCTCAACATCTAGTGGTCCTTCGAGATTTCAAGCCAAGCAGGGCAGACAGTCTTTGAATTGTCCTGTCTTCACATCAGGTGAGTACTTAGCGTGGTATTTCCCAGTTACGTTAGCAATTCGGTGCTATTGGCTTCCCACAAGCGGGTCTCACCAGTAGCATTGAGACGTTGCACATAACGTAAAGGAGGGAAGGGCTGCACTGAGTACTAGCCAGTAACGAACCAGCAGAGATTACGTCTACTGCTACCCAACTACAAACAAAGCGGAGATCACGTCTACTGCTACCCAACTACAAACAAAGCGGAGATCACGTCTACTGCTACCCAACAAACCAAGCGGAGATTACGTCTACTGCTTCCCAACTACAACCAGAGCGGGGATTACGTCCACTGCTACCAAGATACCAACAAACTCACAGACAGCAGGAATAACGTCCACTGCTATTTCTACTCCGTTATCTACGGGGAAATAGAACATTGAAGCGCCAGCCACTAACAACTATCAGCGATGTTAACAGAAGAAAAAGTTCTGGAGCTTGTCAACCAGCAACAAGAAGGCTTCAACAAAATCAACACTCTTCGAACTAACTACCAAAAGGATTCGGCTAGCCGGAAATCCAGAGCCTACTTAGACAAGCGCATCGAAGCTTTACAATCCCTCTGGGAGGATTTTTTTGCAAATCATGAAATTTTGAAACAGTACGAAGCTACCTTCCTAGAGTGGGACTACTTTAACAAGAAAGTTTTCGAACTAACAGGAAAAATGTACACGGAAACTATGAAATCAATGACGCAACTACGAAGTGAGTTATTGAAAGAACCAGAAGACTCAAGCATCTCGAAGATGAGAACTTCAGAAACTCCCACGGTGTCGAAGTTTGACACAACGGGAGCCCTAGGTAATCTGACTCCTATTGACGATGAAACTGAAAAGCGTTTATCGAATCTTCTACGAATTCAAATGTGCAACTTCAACGCACTCGAACGAGCAGTTTCCAAAACAAATCTGGATAGTATGAAAGAAAAATGGCAGTTCCAAGACCAACTAAACACGCTGAAATCAAAGTGGGAGTCAATTGACAAAATTCACTGGGAGATAAGCTACTGTCTCCAAGGAACAGACAAAGACTATGAAGAAAGATTCGACCATTGGGAACGTGTCTACGACAACCTAAAGGATGAACTTAATCGGAAAATCTTTGAATCATCTCATTATGAAAAAACAACGCCGCGTATAGAGTTGCCGGAGTTTAACGGCGCTTATGCTAGCTGGGTTTCGTTTAGAGACCTATTTTTCGAGATGATTCATGAAAACCCTATGTTGAATAAAACTCAGAAGATGCAGTTCCTAAAGTCAAAACTAAAAGGAGAGGCAGAAAAATTGATCAAACACCTCCCAGTGAGTGCGGAGAACTATGATTCATGTCTCGAGATTTTACAGCATCGCTACAACAATAAACGGCTTCTTTTTACATCTTACGTTGACACACTTTTCAACCAACCTGCGGTAGAAAAGCCGAGCTCAACGAGCCTAAGGAAAATGTACGATACTACAAAGGAATGTCTAAACGCATTGGAAAATCTCAGCATAGATATTCCTGTATGGGGTCCACTTGTCGTCCATTTACTATCGTCGAAACTCGATGACGTCACTCACGGGGACTACATACAAAGCCTAAAACAGCCAAGAGAGTTTCCCGACCTGGAAGAGTTTTTGGAGTTCCTGGAACTGAAGTTTATAACTTTAGAATCCTCTCGAAACAAAAAGAATGGTCTAAAACAACATAATTCAACGAATGATAAGTACAAGTCAACGAACTCTAAAGACGCAGAAAAACATACAAAAACCTATCATGCATCGGTACGAAAATGTCCACTATGCAAAAACGATCATGCACTTCGACTGTGTCCTACATTCTTGGACATGAATGTTGAATTGCGAAATCAAACAATCAGCAAACTTCGCTTATGTAAAAACTGTTTATTCAGTCACGGCGGAAACAAATGTATGTCAACGAGGACATGCCGCACGTGTAACTATAATCATCATTCCCTTCTTCATGACGACAAGTTGAAAGGGCAAGAACCAAAACCATCTACATCAACCACAGCTGAGCGAACGTCTAACCACATCAACGGTGATCAAGAGATCCTTCTAACGACGCTCCAGCTGAAAGTCAAAAACAAAGAGGGAGATCATGTTATCCTTCGGGCATTACTTGATCAAGGTTCTCAAGTCACCTTGATTACAGAAAATGCGGCTCAAAGATTGAACTTACCCCGTAGCAGGATGAACGCCTCGGTCACGGGGGTCGGCGCGATCATGGGCACTAGCAAGGGAATGATTAAACTCGAATGTAAATCTATTCATTCGGATTATACATTCCACACAGAAGCATTAGTTATGCGAAAACTTATCAACAATCTGCCGAACTCAAGCATTAACATAGAGAATTGGCACCACATCAATAACATTAAGTTGGCTGATCCCCACTTTAACATTTCGGGGCCCGTCGACTTATTACTTGGAGCAGATGTATACTCCGATCTGATCATGGAAGGAGTGCTCAAATACAGCAATAACATGCCAGTAGCGCAACAAACAAAAGTTGGCTGGATACTATGCGGGGCAACAAAACAATTTAACTGCCTAGTTACGCTAGCGGAGTTAGACAACATTACGAATTTCTGGGGAGTAGAGGATATTTCTTCGGAACCCGAACGTACCACTGCTGACGAATACTGCGAAAACTATTACACGCAAACAACAGAACGAATAAGCAACGGGAGATATGTAGTGAAAATGCCAATGAAAGATGGCTATGAAAAAAGCCTTGGTAATTCAAAGCCCCAAGCCGTAGCACAGTTTCTTCGTTTAGAAAAGAAGATGGCGAGACAAGAACATTTCGCGACACTATACAAGGAGTTCATCGGTGACTACATTGAATTGGGTCACATGGAACCTGTGCGAGAAGCTGACAGCCAAAAACGCATATACCTACCACACCACGGCGTGTTAAGAGAGAGCTCTACAACCACAAAACTACGAGCCGTTTTTAATGCGTCGATGAAAACTGACTCCGGCTACAGCCTGAACGATTTGATGGAAAAAGGACCTAACCTACAAAAGGACATTTTATCTCTGATTATTAAATGGCGGAGTTATAAATACGTTCTAACAGCGGACATCGAAAAAATGTACCGTCAAATCCTTATCCATTCAGATCAGCAACAATTGCAAACTATTATATGGAGAGATTCCATGAAGAAGCCACTTAGAGAGATGAAGCTATGCACGCTAACCTATGGAACTAAAGCTGCACCCTTCATAGCTATGCGCACTCTCTTGCAGCTTGCCAAAGATGAGGGCAACGCTTTCCCCCTTGCTCAAAAGGCGCTGCTAACGGAGTTCTATATGGATGACGTCATCACAGGGAGCCATTCTATAGAATTAACTAAGCGACTGCAAAAAGAGCTTTGTCAGTTGCTGGAGAAGGGTGGTTTCATCTTACGAAAGTGGGCCACGAACGAACAATCCATTCTCGAAAAGTTACAAGGGAGAGAAAAAAGTCCCACTAATGATTTTAACTTCCGGCAGCAAGAGTTTAGTAAAACACTCGGGCTAGTTTGGAACAACTCAACTGATACATTCCATTTTGTAAGCGAAGTATCTGAGAAAGGATACAACAGAACAAACGCACCGTATACGAAACGTCAGCTATTATCTGAGATTAGCAAAATTTACGATCCGCTCGGCTGGCTAGCGCCAATGACTATTCAAGCAAAACTAATTTTTCAAAAATTATGGGATCCAAACTGTCAAAACATTGGTTGGGACGAACAGGTTCCCGATTCCCTACAAAAAGAGTGGATAAAAATCAAAACTGAACTACCAAACATAAACACAATAAGTTTACCAAGATGGATAAACAATGATCTCAGCAGAATGATCGAATTGCAAGCCTTCTGTGACGCAAGCGAACAAGCCTACGCATGTGTCATCTATAGCCGTACGACGTCACCAAGCGGCGCATATCAAACTACATTACTCGCAGCTAAGACCAAGGTAGCACCGCTCAAAAAGAAACTCACTATACCGAGGTTGGAGTTATGCGCTGCGGTTTTGCTAGCCAAACTTCTGGAAAAAACAGGCAAGATCCTAGCGGATTACGACCTAAGAATGTCCTGCTGGACTGACTCGAAAGTAGTATTAGCGTGGCTGCAAGGAAGTCAAACTAAATACGAAAAGTACATTACAAACAGAACGGCACAAATATTAAAAATTGTACCTGCGATAAACTGGGGTTACGTGAGAACTAATGAAAACCCTGCCGACTGTGCAACAAGAGGACTTCTGCCATCGAAATTAGTTAACTTCGAACTATGGTGGAAAGGTCCGCAGTGGCTTTTAGTGCCAGAAGAACAAGAGATAACCTCGAATATACATATCACCACGAACGAGGGTCTCTTAACACGATGTTACACAACTAACGATACGGAACCCACATCGTATAAAAATGATTTTATCGACTTATTACTCGAGCGATATAGTACGATGGATCGGGTGACAAGAGTTCTCGCTTGGATACTACGTTTTGCTGATGCCACGCAAAACAAAGTAAGGTCGAATAAGTGCACTGAACTGAGCTCAGCTGACATAAACAAAGCATCATGTTTAATCATAAAATCAGTGCAGGAATTTTATTTTCAAAACGATATAACATCGCTGAAGAACCATGGAAAACTGCCCACTAGAAGCAGTATTCTAAAACTGAACCCGTTTTTAGATCCAAGTGGTCTGCTGCGCGTCGGAGGACGCCTCAGTCACTCAAACTTGCCTGAAGAGGCTAAGCATCCCATCCTTATACCCGGAGAAGGGAGACTAACACAGCTTTTGATCGAAAAGGCACACCGACGTACCTTACACGGTGGTGCTAGGCTAACACTAGCCAACACTAGGGATACGTACTGGATTATCAGCGGTAATAGAACCGTCAAGAAAATTCTGCGACAATGCATTATATGCCGTCGTTACGCAACAACTCGCACCGAACAGTTAATGGGTAACCTACCTAAAGAGAGAATTACCCCGTCAAGACCATTTTCGCATACCGGCATCGACTTCACAGGTCACGTGGATGTGAAAATCAACAAAGGGCGTGGGATAAAGACCTGCAAAGCTTATATAGCCATTTTCGTATGTATGTGCACGAAAGCAGTACATATAGAACTTGTATCAGATCTCTCGACGGAGACTTTCATCGCAGCCTTGAAAAGAATGAGTGCCAGGCGAGGTACGCCCAAACATATCTACACAGATAACGGAACTAACTTCGTAGGGGCTGCAAAATTGTTATATGAAGATTTCCGATTATATAAAACAATGTCATCAACAGAGTTCTTTAGAAAAATCCATGAACTTCAAATCGAGTGGCACTTTAACGCTCCATCCTGGCCATCTGCCGGTGGCTTATGGGAAGCTGCTGTACGCTCCATGAAGGCACACCTAAAACGGGTAATCGGACAACAGAAGTTAACCTACGAACAATTCGCAACGCTGCTTACCCAAATTGAAGCATGCATGAACAGTCGGCCTCTGAGCCCATTGTCTGAAGACATAGAAGATTTGGATTACCTGACTCCCGGGCACTTTCTCACGGGAGGCCCAACGCTAACACTACCACTCAATGAACCCGAAGAACCGAGCAACCTAAACATTAGGAATAACTGGAAACTGATTGAACTCCTACGTCGACACTATTGGGATCGCTGGTCAAAGGAATATCTACATCTCCTACAGACCCGGAACAAATGGCATCAAGCCAAAGAAAACATAAAAAGAGGGCAATTAGTTCTCATCAAAGAGAATAACCAACCCCCAGCCGTGTGGGCTATGGGCCGCGTCGTGGAAGTCCATCCGGGTAGTGATAAGCTAGTTCGAGTTATCACTCTCAAAACAGCAAAGGGATTACTGAAAAGGCCCATAACTAAAATAGCTCCTCTACCGATCTACGAAGTCGACGAGAGTACAACATCTACAGCTCCGCTGAATTTGAACGCTGGATCATCTTCGGACGCCATCCAGATCTAAACTTTAATATTATCTTGTATTTATTATGTAACTTTTCTAAAATGTAACTAACGTTTGGGCACTGGACTATGCACAACTTTCCCTCGGGAGCATGTACGAGCCAATAATGCTCATACAGCAAATTATTGTGTATTTAAGTAATGCATAATAATTTGTTATTAGAGTCGTAACAAAACTGCCGTGACGTGACAACGTCTGAGTCACCAGTTTATATCTATAACTGCAATACGAAAAGTGCGGCTCCAAAACCCAAACGTATATAGTCTCTAACTGTATACAATAAACAAATAATTAAACTCAACAGTGGTTTGGTGTTCTATCTACTAAATACCTCAACACATAGTTTAACTAGCTTGTATTATGGGTTCTAGAATGCGGATAAACATACTTATATACTTTTTTGTAAATACATACATTTTTACATAAAAACACCCAGACCAATGCAAATAGACATATCCATGCATATAAATATTTGCACTGAGCGGGAATCGAACCCGCGCCCTTCTGTCTTAGCAGTCGAATGCACTACCGCTACGCCAGCGCCACAGAGACCGTCCATCGTACAGAATATTCAGAGAGTTGACTTGCAGGTTCGATAGATGGCGTTCGTTCGGCAAGCTGAATCGCGCTATGGTTTCTTTACCGCGGGGGCTATATAAAGCCCTGGTGTGCCTCACCTGTTTACTTGCGAGGCGACGGATAGCTACGAGGCGAGTATAGACGCAAGCCTACATTCACCGAGCCGCACGGATCGCAACCAACCGCACTCCGAGTTTTGTCGCCTCGGTGCTCGCGGAGACGTCAACTTTTGACGTATCCGTGCGCACCGGGTGCGGGGAGACCCGGCCTGCACAACAGACGCCCGGAAGCATCGCTTTCGAAGCGATCGCAGCTGGCTCGTCCACTCCTGGCCCACAGGACCTGCCAAATGCCCTCATCGAATAAAAACAGCCCTTCTCAGGGCTCCCAAAACAGCCCTTCTCAGGGCTCAAGTCATCGGAGGCCGACGGCGCCTGCGGCGGGCGCGAGCTCGTCGCAGTACCCGCCGAGCCTCAGCATGCCGCTGCTGCGGACTCCGAGTCCGCCCTACGCGCCCTTCGCGGGGAGCAGCCGCCGCGAACACCCCCCTCCCGCCCGCGCCGCGGTCGAGCCGATGGAGGTCAGCGCCCCCGCGAGGGCGCCCGTGACGCGCGACCCCGCGCCCACGCGAACCCCGTCGGGCAGACCGCGCGAACAGCGCGACCCACGCGCAGCCCCGGAGCACGCGCCCGCGAGCTCGTCGCGCGCGCCCATGCGCCCGCCCGCGCGCGCACTCCGCGACACGCCGCCCACGCCCGCGTCGAGCGGCGCCTCGCGCTACCACACGCCGGGCCGCCCCCAGCCGCGCGCTCGGGAGGCCCAGGACGCGCTGTACTCGCCTGCCCCGAGCATGCACTCGTACCTCGCGTCGGACGCCGACTACTCGTCGGCGGAGTCGGCGCCGCCCAGCCAGGCGGCACGGAAGACCCCCTCGCCCAGGACCCGGACCCAGGAGGCTGTCCACCTGTTCGCGAGGAACAAGAGGCTGTTAGAGAGGACAGTCTCGCTGGAGGCCCTAAACCCCTCCCCCTCGAGAGGCGCCAGGAGGCCCAGAAGCCCGGACGCCGAAGAGTCAGGGAAGGAACCCGAGAAGCGGCACCGGACAACTGCGCCGGCGCAGAAACCGCTGTCGCAAAGGGACCCAAGGGTCCATAGACACGCTGCCCCACCGGCTAGCCCCCCGGCGACCTACGCGCAAGTAAGCGCCACCCCCGCCAGGACACCGACAGCGCAGACAGCGCCGTCAACTCACCCTCCCCCATCCCAAACATCGGGATCGGAAGCCGGCCGAAGCAGGCCAGAGAAGAGCGCGCCCAAGCCGCGCTACCCCCCGCTCATTGTTGAGCTGTTGCCCAATTGGGCTCTTCATGCCGAGGAGCTCGAAAGGAGGCTGGGGAGGCACACAAACGTGCGCCCCTTCGGGAAGGGCGTACGTTTCTCCCCTAAAACAGAAGAGGAATACCGTATCATCCAGCGGTACTTGATGGAGCTGGAGAAGGAAGAGAATATTGCGTGGTTCTCATACACGCCCTCCGCCGAGCGGAGTCTGAAGGTGGCCATCCGGGGGCTACCCAGCAACGCCACACCGGAGGAGGTGGAGGCGTGGCTGCGAAAGTCGGGCTTCGAGCCCGAGTATGTGAGGACAGTCAGGGCGAGGAAGGGCAGACCGGGCTGCATCCTCTTCGCCATTTTAAAGAGGACACCCAACCTGGTGCCGGCCATCTTCGAGGTCAAGGCTATGTACGGCTTCCCAGGCGTGAAGATTGAGGCCTGGCGGGGCAAGAAGCGCCCCGCCCAATGTCATAGGTGCCAAAAGTTTAGGCACAGCTCCCACCAGTGCCATCGCCCGATGGCATGCGTCCGATGCGGTGGGGGCCATCTGGCCCGGGACTGCCCTTGCCCACGCGAGGACCCGGCCACTTGCGCCAACTGCGGGGGGGAACACCCCGCAAACCACCAGCACTGCCCCGTCTTTCGAAAGGAGGCGCGGAACAGGAAGGCGGGGACAGTCGCCCTAACAGGCGAGCCTCGCCCCATCGCCCCAGTGAACGCTCAACCCACGGGTGAGCGGTCACAAAGAAGCACCCTGATGGCGGAAGCAAACCCGCCGACGTCAAGAGGAGCCCCCACCTCCACCTCAGGGAAGCGGAGGAAACGCAGGGGAGGCAGGAAAGCCCCCCCAAGCGAAGCGACACGTGAGGAGCCGGCGCCCCAAAGGGACGCAACAAAGGAGCCCGCGGTAGCGCAGGCCCCAAGCCAAGACAAACCAAAAAGGAGATCCACAGGCCCTGGCACCGCGGCAACGCAGCCCCTGGCCGGCAACCCTACGATTATGGCGGCAGTCAACATACTGCACGCCATAATCACCGCGCTCCAACAAGGGCAGAGCCCCGAGGCGATAGTCCAGATCGCCTTGAGAGGCGTTCTTGACATAATGGCAACCACAAATGGCTAGCCACGCCCCCAACCTACTAATACTACACTGGAACGCCCGGGGCCTGAGGAACAAAGCCTCACTCCTCCGCTCCCTGCTGCAGGCCTACAGGATCGACGTGGCGCTTATAAGCGAGACGCTCCTGGGACCTGCAGAGAAAATAAATTTCCCAGGATTCCTCGCCTATAGGAGGGACGAACAAAACACCAGCGACGGACGAGCATTCCGTGGTCTGGCTATTTTAATCCGTCGGCGCATCGTGCATCAGCTGATCCCGAGCCCACCTCGAAGTACCGTCTACTCGCTGGGTGTAGAACTCCACCTGGGCGGCGCCCATCTACAGCTTCACGCCGCATACAGGCCGCCCAACGCTCCCTTCGATGTCGAAGACATCGGAGCCATCCTCCAAGCCGCCGCCCCTGTATTGATAGCAGGGGACCTGAATTGTAAACACCCAGCGTGGAATTCAGCAGTAACCAACCCGGCCGGGGTCAGGTTACACGCCGACGCGGAAGCCCGGGGCTATTGTGTGCTGGGGCCCGAGGTACCGACTCGATACCCGGACGTCCCGAACATAGCCCCCGACGTGCTGGACATCGCAGTCCATAACGACCGATTAAATAGCCAGATCACACAACAGGTGCTTGTGGAACAGATGGGGTCGGACCACAGACCTGTTGTGTTAACCCTGAACCAGCAGCCAATCAGGGCCGTCCCTCCCGCGCCACGTCCCCCCCCGGACTGGACAATCTACAAGAAAACGTTGGAGACCACAACCCAATCTCGGCCAGTGAACACCGCAGCCGACATGGAAGCACTCGCAGCGGACCTTACTGCCAAGATTCGGGGCGCTCTCGAAGCGGCTAGAAGACCCCCGCGCACCCAGGAGCAAATACCGCGACTGCCGGCACACATTTTAAACATGTTGGCCGCCAAGAAGCGTCTGCGAAGGCAGTGGCAGAGGGTCCGCTGCCCCACGCTGAAAGCCGAGCTCAACCGGCTCGGAGAGAAGGTGAAGGCCGAGATTCGGGATCACCAAGCCGAGAGCTGGGAGGAGCACATCGAGTCCATAAGGGACGACTGGCCGTCTATACACAGATTGTGTAGGCGGCTCTCGAACACCCCAGCTCCGGTGCGTCCGCTTCTGCACGAGGACGGGGCACCCAGATACAGAGCAGCAGACCGGGCCGGCATCCTGGCCCGCCACCTGGAGCGTCAGTTCACGCCGAACCCCACCGACGAGACCGATCACGTGGCGGCAGTAGAAGAACACCTTAGGGCATACTTCGAGGCGCCGATAGCTCCCGATGAGCACCCCATTTCTTTCTCGCCCGGCATGGTGCAGCGTGCCATCAGCCGTACGAAGGCCAGAAAGGCCCCCGGGGTGGACGGTATCACCAATACCGCACTCCGCCAGCTTCCCTTCCGCACCACAGCCGCACTAGCGCGGCTTTACACCGGTATCGTCCGCACCGGGACCTTCCCCTCCGCCTGGAAGGAGGGAAGGGTCATCACGCTGCCCAAACCGGGCAAAAACATCCTGAAGCCCGAGAGCTATCGGCCCATCACCCTGCTGCCGACCATGTCCAAGGTGTTCGAGCAGCTACTGCTCCGTCACATCGTGCCGCACGTGACACCCAGGCCGGAACAATTCGGGTTTCGGTCTGACCATAGTACGACGCTCCAGCTGTCGAGGGTGCTGCACGGGATTACCGCAGCGCGTAATAAACGCGAACACGCCGTAGCAGCATTCCTCGACATCGAGAAGGCCTTCGACCGGGTATGGCATGACGGTCTGCTGTACAAGTTGTCGCTCACCCAGCTGCCCCGTCGCATCGTGAGTGTGGTCTCCACGTTCCTTAGCGACCGGACCTTCCGAGTGGCGGTGGAGGACGTCACCTCTCCGCTGCACCCCATCCGCGCCGGCGTCCCGCAAGGAAGCTGCCTATCGCCTGTGTTATACACGTGTTACACCGACGACATCCCGGTCCACGAGGACTCCCAGCTCGCCCTGTACGCCGACGACGCGGCGTACATATCGACGAGTATGAACGCGAGACACGCCGCGTCCAAGATGCAGAAAAGTCTCGACCTGCTGCCCGCCTGGCTGGCCAAATGGCGTCTGTCGGTGAACGTCGCGAAGACACAGGCGATAGTCATATCCGCCAACCGGAAGCTCCCACCGCCACTCCTCCTCCACATGGAGCCCATCGCATGGCAGCCGTACGTGACCTACCTAGGGGTTACACTGGACCGGCGGCTGTCCATGTGCAAGCACGTCACCAGAGTGGTCGCGAAGGCACGCGCCACCCGAGCGATGCTTCGTCCAGCTCTCACCTCCAGACTCCCTATCCGCGCTAAGCTGGCTATCTACAAAACTTATGTCCGCAGCCAGCTTACGTACGCCGCGCCGGCCTGGTTCGCCCTCACGAGCGAGACGTCCCGCCGCGCCCTCCGCACCCAGCAGTCCGCCGCCCTCAGATGGGTGGTAAACGCGCCTCGCTACGTGAGGAACGACGTCATACAACGCGACCTGCGAGTTGAGAGTCTGGACGACTTCATCAAGCACCTCACCAAGACCCTGTTCCGGCGGGCGGACACGTCCGCTTGGACCCACATCCGTGGTCTGGCGCCCTGGCACGCCCGCCCGCCGGACCGCCACAAGCTGCCCCGTGACCTCATCGGTGACGTGCCCACTACCTCGGCTGGCCCCTAGCCACCAAATTCCATAAAACCAAATTTTTCTAACCCTACAGACAAAGAAGTTATCGACAATAACGCTACGGTGGATGCTTATGCGCCACCGTAGTGTTAGGAAGGCAGCTGTGCTCCACAGAAACGCGGCCAGCGGAGCCCTACGGAGCCTCGCACGTTCCGGTGCGCCTCCGCAGGCCCCGCCTCCAGCGCGCCGTACGCCCCGCCTCCACACATCAGTCAACGGCCGGCCGCCGCGCCGAGCGCATCGCTCTTGGCGCGGGCGCCCGCCCCGCCCCGACAACCCGACAACGGGCCGACAAGGGCCCGACAAGAGCCCGACAAGGACCCGCCGCGCTCCGCAAACCGATACCTAGCCGGTTTGCGGAGCGGGCGACCGCTCCCCCACCTTCCCAGCTATACTTGCTGACTATATTTGCAGTGCCGCCCCGCAACAGCCGACATGCGCGGCTACTCCAGGGAGTAGCGGCGTTATGTGGCGACCGAGGGACGCACTGCACCCGACGACGACACACAGGTGGGCAGGAGGCACCCGCATACTCGTCGCTTCTGTCGCTGGACAACCTCAGCTGGGCCTTGACCGGGTCAACCGGTCATCTCACCTGGCTGGGCTGTCCGCCGAAGCGACGGAGTAGGGTAGCCCCGCCCACCACACACTGAAGGGGGCTAAAACCCCAACCCGACGACGCCCCTCCATTTGGAGGGGGAGAGGATTGCCACGCGGCAAGGGATATCCCAAGGCGCGTATCCACACACCCCCAGCCGGGGGTGCAGTGATGAAGCGAGACCTGTTTACTTAGCCGAACTGATCAAATCAGTTTATGTAATTGACAATTACAGTCATATAATGACGTAATTGAAGATTACAGTATTCATAGAATACGCCGGCTAAGAATTTTTGGAAAATCCAATCCATATAATGGTGCGGATTTGATTAATAACTAGCTTATACCCGTGACTCGTGCCCAAGGATGTTGACGGCGATCATGTTATAGGATTATAGGTTTGAATATGGATTGAAAGTAATACCTCCATTTTCTGCGCGGTCGGTTATATACCGAGCCGGTTAGATAACAGCCTATGGACGTGTGAGTCAGTGAGTGTGGTATGTGACGGTACATGGAGAAAATAAAATATAAAAAAATGTGAAGAATGTGCGGGTGGATGAAGAACCTGCTACCTCACGGACTCGACGACGGAAGGCGTGCACGGTTGAGAGATTGAGACAGTCAGCCTGTGACCACGGCCGGTGGTGTAACCTAGTCGAAACGTCAGGCGGGTATGGTAACCTTTGAAATAGGTTACCATACCCGTCAACATTGGTCCAGCCATTTCAGAGATTGACGACAGACATAAATTTTATTGTTCAAATGTTGTTTTGGTATATAAATGCATTTAGTAAAAAGCGGATATTTTAATATAACAAACGGATACTCCGATTTTCTGAAATTAATATAGGTATACAGGGTGAATTTTTCAAAAGGGATTGGATGGCCAAATCCGAAACCGTAAGGAATAGCGAAAAATGGTCAAAGGAGTCACGAGCCCGATTTTGATGAAACTTAAAACCTCATCATTAGATTTTTGAAAAACCAATAAACCTAGCTGAGAATCGAACCTGTTGATTTTGAAAAAAGAACACACCCTTTATTATTACACCATACGATAGTGTCGCTGTTAAGGAACAAATTCTGCGAAGTAATGATATAGGTACGGCAAATTTAAGGAAACTATGGAATTTAATAAAATTCATGTTTTAATGTACCTATTTGTTTCGTTCGAAATCCCAGAAAAGATCGTGAATATTCCGTGTTTTAAATTATATTCGGAATGATTATAATGATTGATGTTTTTTTTAAACAAGATGGAGCTCCAGCCCATAATAGACGTAAAAGAGGTTTTGATTCAGCAGTTTGACGACATTTTTATTGCAAGGCATGGTCCTGTGCCTTGGCCAGCCAGATCCCTGGATCTTACTCCTTTAGATTACTTTCTCTAGAGGTATGTCAAAAACGAAAATTAAAAAAACACATATGATACAGGTCATGACTTGAAACGTTCTTTGGAGAATATTCTAAACGAAATCAATAACATTGTAATATTGAATGCAGTACGTAGTCTCAAATCCAGCTATGTATTGAAAACAATGGTCTACATTTTGAACAATTTGATCAGTTAATGTAAGAAAAATAAAATGTATTTTGTTAAAGATGAGCTCTTTCCTTTAATTTACGGTATGTCATTACTTCCCAGAATAAGATCGTTAATAGCAATACTATCGTATGGTGTAATAATATAGGGTGTGTTTTTTTTTTCAAAATCAACAGGTTCGATTCCTGGTGAGGATTATTGATTTTTCAAAAATCTAATGATGAGGTTTTAAGTTTCATCAAAATCGGGCTCGTGACTCCTTTGAGCATTTTTCGCTATTCCTTGTAGTTTCGGTTTTGGCCATCCAAGCCCTTTTGAAAAATTCACCCTGTATAGATGACACCAGTAGATCGTAGTACAGAGAGTTGATTTAAGAGTTCGATAGATGGCGTTCGTTCGGCAAGCTCAATCGCACTATGGTTTCGTTACCGCGGAGACTATATAAAACTCAGCTGTGCCTCACGTGCTTTAACTGATAAAATCAGTGATGTAATTCTAAATTACAGTAGGTGCTAGGTACCTAGTACCATTTCAATTTTTGGAAAATCTAATCCATATAATGGTGCGAATTTTAATAATAACTAGCTTATACCCGCGGCTCTGCTTCCCGAGGCCCGTGTAAACGTCGGTTTTCACGTTTTTACCCGACTGCCGAAGAAATATGTATGTCCATTTGTTTGGCACGGCCTGCAGCCTACACAGCTTGATGGATTTTGACAATCAGGGTGTTGTTTGATTCATCGTGATTGTGTGAGTGACACCAGGTATATTAAAATTTCTATAAAATCAAATAAATAAATAGTATTTATTTATATTACGTTTAATTACAATATTGTGTAAACATTAGGTAGGAGACGCGAAAAAAAACCAACATGGCCGCTGTAATACGCTATATTGTAAAGGGGAAACACCCTGTAGAGCATCACTAGTTGTGCCTGTGACTTTGCCCGCGTGGATTTAGATTTTTGCGGGAAACCCTAATTCCCTACTGAATCTCGCCATTTTGTTATTTTAATATAACAAACGGACACTCCATTTGTATTTATTAGATCTAGATATAATAGATGACACAAATAAACAATAATAACTAAATATTCTACGATAATCTACACAGCGCTCTCTAGACCCAAAGTAAGCATAGTTTAACTAGCTTGTATTATGGGTTCTAGAATGCGGATAAACATACTGATATATTTTTTTGTAAATACATACATTTTTACATAAAAACACCCAGACCAATGCAAATAGACATATCCATGCATATAAATATTTGCACTGAGCGGGAATCGAACCCGCGCCCCCTGTTGTAGCAGTACCGTAGATTGAACTACCGCTACGCCACAAAGGCTGTCCATCGTACAGAATATTCAGAGAGTTGATTTGAAGGTTCGATAGATGGCGTTCGTTCGGCAAGCTGAATCGCGCTATGGTTTCTGTACCACGGGGACTATAAAGCCCTGCTGAGCCTTGTTAGCTATTAGTATTAGCTTTAGTTTTAGTATTAGCGTAGTATATAAGCTCAAAGGTAATCCCTGCCTTATCATTTTTTGGAAAAATCCAATCCATATAATGGTGCGGATTTTAATAATAACATTAATAACTAAACTAACTAGCAAATCAACAAAAATATCTTTTACTCTAAAAATAACAAATTATTAGTCTTCAGAATCAGAATCATCAATTTCAGTAATATTATTATTAATCTTAAATTAACATTATTTTATTCAGTGAACAGGTACCCTCAATGAATACCTTTTTCAATTTATTCTTGATCGTGCTTCAAGGTATGTTTGTATGTATTTAGCAGCTCTCTGAGTAGAGTACAGTTTTGCTTCTAAGCTCCCTCAAACATTCATCTAGTTCCTGTTGTGTATAATTGATGTAATGGCGACTCCGTGGCTTTCGCTTATAAATTCTCGGCCTCTTGTTTCATTAATTTGAGCTCTGAAAGAAATACGAATTAACAAATAAATCCATTAATGATGAAATCACAGAAAAGAGAAGTAAGTAGAAATGGTAAGTGGGCGTGGCACGCGTGTCACTGGTATGCGTTGGTTCGCAAGGTTTGCATAATTAGTATAGAGCGAGAGAGAGAGAGATTATCTGAAGTTTTTCTTATGTCAAAGTTGCATACAAATATTTGCACTGAGCGGGAATCGAACCCGCGCCCTTCTGTCGTAGCAGTCGAATGCACTACCGCTACGCCAGCGCCACAGAGACCGTCCATCGTACAGAATATTCAGAGAGTTGACTTGCAGGTTCGATAGATGGCGTTCGTTCGGCAAGCTGAATCGCGCTATGGTTTCTTTACCGCGGTGGCTATATAAAGCCCTGGTGTGCCTCACCTGCTTACTTAGCCGAACTGATCAAATCAGTTTATGTAATTGACAATTACAAGTCATATAATGATGTAATTGAAGATTACAGTATTCATAGAATACTCCGGCTAAGAAGTTTTTGGAAAATCCAATCCATATAATGGTGCGGATTTGATTAATAACTAGCTTATACCCGTGACTCGTGCCCAAGGATGTTGGCGGTAATTAACGCGATCATGTTATAGGATTATAGGTTTGAATATGGATTGAAAGCGATACCTCCATTTTCTGCGCGGTCGGTTATACACCGAGCCGGTTAGATAACAGCCTATGGACGTGTGAGTCAGTGAGTGTGGTATGTGACGGTACATGGAGAAAAGAAAATATAAAAAAATGTAGAGAATGTGCGGGTGGATGCGTTGGTTCGCAAGGTTTGCATAATTAGTATAGAGCGAGAGAGAGAGAGATTATCTGAAGTTTTTTTTATGTCAAAGTTTGTTTGATTCAAAATACGAATCGCCGTAAATATTTTTTTATCTATAGCAAAGAAATCGCTAACACGAACTAGTAAGGTGTATTTTCGTTTTGCAGTATGCATAATTTAGGCTAATTTGGTATGGAAGATATGCGACAAATCAAAACATTTGTTTACTAGTAGTGCAATGTATTAATAACTGGTTGTATGTGTGAGTTTGGCGATAGCGGTTCCCCTTATGAATAAGTAGTATCACACTTCCATTGTAGTAGGTATTCTTTATTCCGTGAATGAAATAATATAAATAATAAGTTTCGGTGGACTACGTTGGCCCGTGGGTCATAGTTACCTACAAACCGGGTCATAAAAGCCTGCAGTTTAGATTTTTTTACATAAATCTATACAAAACAATTAATTTAACAGTTACATTACTTCGCAATGACACACTTGTCACTTGTCAATGCATAGAAAATCAAAAGCTTACCTAGGAACTGCCTTGTACTTGAAAGTTTGCACAGTAGTTTTCTCGGTAGTTGACTGTCCCGC
Source organism: Lithosia quadra (assembly GCA_963576445.1). Taxonomy (NCBI): domain Eukaryota; kingdom Metazoa; phylum Arthropoda; class Insecta; order Lepidoptera; family Erebidae; genus Lithosia; species Lithosia quadra. The sequence goes on along the minus strand of OY754901.1, from coordinate 3,133,692 downwards.
CATTAAAGTTTGCACTGACAAATTTACACATGCTCCATAACTACAAAACTGCTTTACCGAGAAGACACTACAGCCATTTATCCATTTGAATGCGAACTATGTCAATACGTGCCGCTTAAACATGACGACGGTAAGTTCATTTTTATTTTCGATTTGGGCCATTGTTTACTCACTTTAGGGTCTTCTGACGCCAGGGTGTAAGGTAGGGGCCCAGTTCGAACGCCCTAGGGCAGGGTAGGCGAACCTATGGCACGCGTGCCATAGGTGACACGCGGCGCAATATTTTAGGCACGTCGCCGATTATAAAACTTGAGTAAAAAATGTATTTAGGTATTTTTATGACGATCTAACGAGAATGATCCTATGCTACGGAGTGTTCAAATATTATGTTATAAAACGTCGTATGACACTCGTGTCCTCGGCTTCTTATAACGAGGGCTAGCAATATCGCCTCTGCCGTAATTTTCAACTTATAACGCGTGCGCTATAAGTTAAGACCTGGGCTCTCCGCCTACTTCCTCCTGCACTGCCCCTCAGTCGCCCGTGATGTACTGTTCGCAAAAAAATAGGTAAACAGGTAGGTAACGACTCGGGCAGTAGCTTTTTTACGATATTTTTTGTGCGCTGAACAAACACGCGCCGGTGACGTCTAGCGGTCAGGTCTCAACTTATAGCGCACGTGTAGTACCTCCCGTGTATCATAATGTACTATTAGGTATTATGCATGTAACAAAAACATTTCAAAAATATACCTCTTTTGTTTACATTATTTCATAAAGAGTTTTGATGGCACGCCAGTGACCCGATAAAACATGTTTTAGAAAAAAACGGCACGTTGATGCATAAAGGTTCGCCTACCCTGCCCTAGGGCCTTCCTATCCCTATCCGATAGAGAAACACTCGAGGCCGTGTGAACGTACCGTAAGTGTTCTGTGTCTTGTAAATCTCCTAACAAATTTATTGAAATACATTATCCACAACATACCATAAATAAAGGTAATAGAATGCTCCACATAACACTAGTTTCCGTCGACGTCGATGGTCTGTTTCACACCATGAGATTTAAGTAATATTGAAATATTACTGCTTTAAGAGTTTGTGGCAAGGTCCCAGACCATGCTTCATGCTTGTAAGTAAATTTTTGCGACTCCAAACCTGATGGTGCGGATTTTATTTACAACTAGTATAGCCCGCGAGTCTGTTCGTTCGCGTGGTTATAGTTTTTAAGGTTATAATTTTTTACTTTGAACCTTCAATCTTTCCCTAAAATTCAAGTAGCCTAAGTTACCGTAGGGTACCTGTTAAAATCGGTCCAGCTATTTCAGAACGTTGGAACACACAGACAGACATAAATTGTATAAATGTTGTTTTGGTATATGCATCGTATACCTATACATCGAAATGCATTATACATCGTACCAAAGACCATGATGATGCACAGAATATTTAGAAAGTTGACTTAAAGGTTCGATAGATGGCGTTCGTTCTGCAAGCTCAATCGCGCTATGGTTTCTTCACCGTGGTGGCTATATAACGCCCTGCTGAGCCTTGTCAGCTATTAGCTTTAAGAATAAGAGACTGATCAAATCAGTGTCATGTAATTAAGTTAGGTTGAGGTATTGAGCTTTGAAGAAATATTCGGAAACTTACATTTTTTGCAAAATCCAATCCATATAATGGTGCGGATTTTAATAATAACATTAATAACTAGTTTATACCCGCGGCTCTGCTTGATTTTTTGCTTGATTGCTTGAATTTTGGAAAAAGAATGAAGGTACATTCATTCTTTTTCCAAAATTCAAGTAGTCAAGTTATCATAGGTACCCGTCAAAATCGGTCCAGCCATTTCAGAGATTAGTCGGAATAAACAGACAAACATAAATTCTATAATTTTGGTTTATGCATCGTGTGTACATCGAAATGCATTTAGTAAAAAGCGGGTATTTTAATATAACAAACGGACACTCCAATTGTATTTATTTGATATAGGTATATAGATAATATGAATAAATAATAATATATTCTACCACAATCTGCACAGCGCTCTCTAGACTCAAAGTAAGCATAGTTTAACTAGCTTGTGTTATGGGTTCTTGAATACGGATAAACATACTTATATACTTTTTTTGTAAATACATACATATTATACATAAAAACACCCAGACCAATGCAAATAGACATATTCATGCATACAAATATTTGCACTGAGCGGGAATCGAACCCGCGCCCTTCTGTCGTAGCAGTCGAATGCACTACCGCTACGCCAGCGCCACAGAGACCGTCCATCGTACAGAATATTCAGAGAGTTGACTTGCAGGTTCGATAGATGGCGTTCGTTCGGCAAGCTGAATCGCGCTATGGTTTCTTTACCGCGGTGGCTATATAAAGCCCTGGTGTGCCTCACCTGCTTACTTAGCCGAACTGATCTAATCAGTTTATGTGATTGACAATTACAGTCATATAATGATGTAATTGAAGATTACAGTATTCATAGAATACGCCGGCTAAGAATTTTTGGAAAATCCAATCCATATAATGGTGCGGATTAGATTAACACGTCGGTTTGTACCCGACTACCGAAGAAAGGAGGGTGATGTTTATCGAGACTATGTATGTATGTTATGTTCATTTCTTTGGCACGGCCGACAGCCTAAACGGCTTGACGGATTTTGATATGCGAGGTATCATTTGATTCGTGGTGATTGTGTGAGTGACACGGGAATTGAATTTCAAGTGGAGCCGCGGGCAACAGCTAGTTACAATATTATTGTAGCACGTGTTTCCTTTGGTAGGTTCTGCTCGGCCATAGGTTCCGGGGGCATCCTGCCTACCTCGTACACGTACGTGGGCGAGATGTGGGGACGTGCGGTGCGGCGCGGAGCCCTGCTGGCGTGCCCTGCGGCCGGCGCGGCGGGGACTCTGCTGGCGGCCGCGCTGGCTGCCCTCGTCCTTCCGCAGACGGGCGCCTCCACGCTGTATGAGAATAAAGAGCACTTTAGTGCTTGGCATAGGTGAGTACCCTTAAATTCCTGCGAATACCACCCCGGTCGGCAATCAGGTGTGGTTATGTCGAACTTGAACCGACTAAAACCGCATCTTGGGTCTACAGACATGAGGGTGTAAGGTGGTCCCTTTTTTTTGTTTTTCTGTGCGGAAATCCTCATGGATACCCACCCCGCGGCCAGCGAGGCAGGTTATGACGGACTCTTACCGACTAAAACCGCACGCCGTCTAGGGTCTTCTGACGCGCTAGGGTGTAAGGTGACCCTAAGGCATTTCCCTCGCACCCCAACAGATCCTGGGCCATCTTTCAAAATGCGAGGACATTCGTGGCTATTAAATAAATAAATAAATAATAATAAACTCATTTGTTTCGAACCAGGATAGTAACAATATAATATAATATTATAATTGCCTATTGCCGCATGAATACTAGAAATAGTGATTAATAATATGCTTTAAAAAAATAAAAAAACAATGTGCTTGCTAGGTACCTGCTACTGTGCACTCTGCCTATCCTCGCGTCGCTAGTCAGCTTGATATGGACGCAGGAGTCGCCGCGGTATTTACTAGACGTCGGAAGAGAGGTGGACGCGATGATGCTGTATCAGGTATTATATTCTACTTATATTATGTAGATAGCATAGTGGTCTGGGTAATGGACTGCTGAGACGAGGTCTCGGGTTCGAACTCAGGTTCACCATGGCCCACACCAATGACTTTTCGATGCTTTTCGAAGTTATGTGTGTATTTATCGCAGGTTTATAAGTGCCCGGTTAATGGCAATAGGCAATAGACATTGGGACCTAAACATAAACTGGCGAAATGTGGGTGCTAGCACCTCTGCCTACCCCTTCGGGGATATAGGCGTGAGTTTATGTTATGTTATGTTATATTATGTGATACAATTTTATGAGAATGGTTGTTTGTTACTCTTTCATGTAGAAACGGCTGAATGGATCTGGATGAAATTAGGTATAGGGATAGTATGGTATTTTTAAAATAGTTATATTGTGTGCAGAGTATCCACAGCAGCAACCAGCTGCGCATGTGCGGCCAGGCGCGAGCGGCGCCCAGCGCGGACCCGGACTACCGGCTGGGCGAGCTGGCGCTGCCCGGCAAGCGTCGCCCGCCTGCCCTGCACCACGTGCGCCATAGCGTGAAGATGGTAACCGCTTGCCTTTTACTTACCCGTCGCAACTACCTACTACTTACTATCATATAGACCCAAAGTAAGCATAGTTTAACTAGCTTGTGTTATGGGTTCTAGAATGCAGATAAACATACTTAAGTACTTTTTTTGTAAATACATAGTATACGAACACCCAGACTAATGCAAATAGACATTATTCATGCATACAAATATTTGCACTGAGCGGGAATCGAACCCGCGCCCCTCGATTGCACTACCGCTACGCCACAGAGGCCGTCCGACTATGTAGAAGTTAGACGGCAGTCGCTAACTTTTCACTATCAATGTATGTAATGGTGACCCCATTCCTGAGACTTTACCTTTAGCTTACCATCAGGTGAGGTGAAGTTATATTGATGTTACCAATATTAAAAAAAAATCTAGAAAAATTAATAACCTATTTAATTGGTAATTGGTATAATGCACATGCGCGAATATGTTCAAGAAGTTTGTTTGTATGTTTGTCCCCAGTTCTGGCAGTCGTTCTTCCAGCTGTTCTCCAGCACATACAGACGGACAACCCTCTCGCTTGGTGGGACGCTCCTGTTCATGATGGCAATACAGGTAATATTGGCTAATCTGTAATATATGCTTATCTATACTAATATTATAAAGAAGTAAAGTTTGTGTGTTTGTATATTTGTTAAATTGTAAGGGGTAATCTCGGGATCTACTGAACCGATTTTAAAAATTCTTTCACCAATAGAAAGCCACATTATCCGTGAATGTCATAGGCTGAGTATCATCACGCTACTGCCCAAGGGAGCGGAGCAATAATCATAAATGTGAACAATTCCAGTATATTCTCATACATTTTAGGAAAACTGATAAATTATGAGCATATTATGTGAGTTAAAAAGGGTGCATCGGGGTTTGAAATATACCACGGGCGAAGCCGGGGTGGGTCAGCTAGTTTTCAATAAAAATATTGTTTTATCTCCACAGTACTACCTAGCATCTTACATCCCAGCAACAGTAGTGAACATGGATTCTCTCGAATTCGAGTCATCCAAAAAGTTCATCTCGAACCAAACGTTCACGGACGAGGTCTTCAACACCACGCTCGAGAACACGGAGTACTACAACGTGACGTTCAACAAGTGCACGTTCAGCAGCATACTCATGTCGCACGTCACGTTCGGGAACTGCTCCTTCAACAACGTCGCGCTCTCCAACATCAAGAGCTCCTTCACATTCTTCAAGAGCGCCGTGTTTATTAATAGCACGTGAGTACTTTTTTTTTTATTTTGGAGACAAACCTCCCCCCCAGGCCGGTTCTACCCCCCCCCCCCTCATAAACCTCTCCTGCCCCCCCCAGGCCGGTTCTACCCCGCCCCCCTCATAGACCTCTGCTGCCCCCCCCCATTCCCGAGCGGAAATCTTACTCCAGAGTTTCTTGTTTAGTAGGTATCGGTTATCGGTCATCAGGTAAGGTTGATTTGGATCATGAATGTTTTGGGGGGGGGGGGGGGTATACCAAAAAAAACCTTGAAAACCCCCCCCAGCTTATGTAACTTTTTTTTATATTGAACCGCGTTTGACTCCTATCTCACCTAATGATAATTGTCAATGTGGTCGACGATGAAGCACGCTTGCCTAGAAGCAACCTATTCACTCTTGACTTAAAGACCCCTAGTTATAGCTGTTCATAAATTCTGCTCAAATTTTTTTTTAATTGTTCCAGAATAATCGACACCGACATGGAAGTGGGTCGCGAGTTCGACGAGTGGTGCGTGTTCAACAACACGTTGATCCGCGGCATGGGGGGGGGCTGCGCGCGCCACGCCGACCTCACGTCGCGCCTGGGCGGCCAGCTCGCCGAGCAGAGCGGAGTGTCGCACGCCGCGCTGCTGGCCTGCGTGCTCGCGCTACTACCCACCAACCTGCGACCCAACGGTCAGTCACTTACTAATTTGTCGTTTTTTTATAATACCGGGTGCTTCAAAAAAATGTATACACACTTTGAACTTCCATAGAAAATTTATTTACCGTTCTACAAAGTTAAATTTTAGGAAAATAGAAAGCTGAAAGTACGAGCTTACCTGGATCAAAATTTGTCGGGCCAGTGGATAGGACGCAGGGGGCCAATCGAGTTTCCAGCACGCTCTCCAGACCTTACACCACTGGATTTCTTCTTGTGGGGCACAGTAAAAGATGAGGTGTACAAACGTAAACCACGTAACCTAGACATTCTTTGGAATGAGATTCAAGCAGTGTGTAGAGAAATCTCATTGGACGTTTTGATACGATGTACAGAATCTGTGGTGACTCGTACTCAGAATTGTATTGATGCTGCAGGTCACCAATTTGAACAGTATTAACATTTGTTATTTATGTTTCATTTACATTGGACTTTCAGCTTTCTATTTTCCTGAAATTTAACTTTGTAGAACGGTAAATAAATTTTCTATGGAAGTTCAAAGTGTGTATACATTTTTTTGAAGCACCCTGTATACTAGCTGACCCGGCAAACGTTGTTTTGCATTTTAAGGGTGAACAACCCTTATCACTTAGGAGTATGAAAAATAGATGTTGGCCGATTCTCAGACCTACTCAATATGCTCACAAAATTTCATGAGAATCGGTCAAGCCGTTTCGGAGGAGTACGGGAACGAAAACTGTGACACGAGAATTTTATATATAAGATATTCGACATTCCTCACAGCGCGACCAAATACTTTTTTTTTTATTTATTTAACATTTTTTTTTTATTTAACTAATTATGTTACATACATGATTCTTAAAACTAAATACTCGCCAAGCTATTACGCTTGTTATAAGCATAGCTTAACCAGCTTGTCTTGTGTGTTTTGGAATGCGAATAAACATACTTATAATACCTTTCTGGAACAAAGTTCCCTATCCCGCGTTCCGAAAGGGGGCTAGACGGAAAAAATTTAGACCAAAAATTGTAACGACATTTTATATTTAAGACAAAAAGTGCTACTGTTGCGGCACTTTTTGCAACTGTTATGTTGTTTTTGCTACATGTGACTTTTTGAATGATTGAATGGAGCGTTTAATCATTCAAAAAGTCACTCATGAGAGTGGGAGTAGAATTGTATATAAGTCAAAGTCAAAAATCATTTATTCTGTATAGACTATTTTAAGCGGCACTTACAAAACGTCAAAATCAAAATTATTTAAAACTAGAAGCAAATGGACCACCGGTTCGAAACGCAGTCCAGACCTGAGAAGACTCTGGCAAGAAAAGTACCGCATATATTAGAATAGTCTCTACAGAATAAATGATTTTTGACATTGACTTTCACTATCCAAAGCATCCTTTCTTTTATACCACTTAGTTGGCAGACAAACACACGGCCCACCTGACGGGAAGCGGTCACCGTGGCCTATGGATGTGTGCAACACCAAAGGTGTCACACACGTGCTGCCTACCCTGAAGGGAAGGGATGAGGGCTAGGATGGGGTGAGGAGTCTAGGAAGGGGTCGGTGGAGGAGGAGTACAGTGAGTTTTGGTTACCCTAATTACGGCGGGAACACAACACGCTGGTTATTATGGGCGCGGTGTTCTGTAGGGTGGAGGTACTTCCCCAGTCGGACAGCTCAGTTCGGACGGAAGATACCGTCGTGTCCTAGCTCATTCACCATGATACAGATGCCGGCACGTAGCTTGGCCAGGTTTTGGAGTAGTTCGCGCATCGTGCACTTTGAGCCAATCAAATGATTCAAAGTACGAACGAACGGAACGTTGATTCGGTACAAGACGTCTCTCGGAGACATATGATTGGTCCGTCAAGTGACGTCACATGACGGACCAATCATATGTCCGCGACGGCGCAACCGCGTCTCCCGCGACCCGCTCATACCTAAAAATCGACTTTTGCGCATATGACGCGTCGGGCCAATTTACGTGTCGGTATCTGTAACTGTGTGATGTTGTCACAGCGGCGGTGTGCGTGGCGGGCGCGCTGCTGGCCCCGCTGCTGTGGGCGGCGCGGGGCGAGACGGCGCTGTACGCGCTGGAGGCGGCCTACCGCCTGCTGGTGACGCTCGTGTCCTACGGCGTCGGCGTCAGCGTGCTGGACTGCTACCCCGCCAACCTGAGGTGCGTTATTATAGTCAATAGGCCCGCGTTTGACCACTATCTCACCTGATGGTAAGTGACGATGTGGTCGACGATAGAGCACGCTTACCTGGAAGCAACCTGAGACTCCCAGCGGGGCGAGCACGAATTTCAATACTCAATACATTGCATTCCATAATGTTAGGTATACAGATGTTAGCTTACTGGGCCGACAGAGTCCATAATTGTGACAAATTACAATTATTATGGACCCAGTCGGGCACAGCACAATGCTTGGAGAAATGTTTTTCATGCACAAATGTTTATTTATCTTTGATATGATTCAATAGAGTTAGTATTATAGTCAATAATTTTTACATTCAATTCTCAAAATTTTCTTTCGTATCGAGTTCGTAACATGTGCGACAAAAATTGAATGAAATTTGGACAGCGCCCCCTATCGTGCGTAAAAGGAACTGTACAAATCTCATATAATTACTATCGCACACGTTACGAACTCGATTCGAAAGAAAATTCGTGCTCGCCCCACTGGTTATAGCTTTTCAGAAACACAGGACTCAGGCAGGGCATCCATTTTGACCTATTTTGACTCAAAAAATATCAACGAACAGTTAAAAATGTTCCATTTTTGCAGGTGCACAGCCCACGGGCTGATCCTCTCAGTGACGTACATGGGAGGGGCGGTGGTGCGAGGGGCGGGGGAGGGAGGGCCACTCGTGTCTGCCCTCCTGTGTGCCATCCTCGCGTTATCCGCCGCGCCTCTCGCCACCAATATACGCTAGACAGGTAATATTTGCAGAGGTAAAAAAGGCATTTCACGCCTTGTGAAAGACTTTTTTTTTTCATAGATACCATCCCCGTCGGCAAACGGGGTGGTTATGTCGGATTCGAACCGACTAAAACCGCACGCCGTCTTGAGTCTCAATGACCGGGGTGTAAGGTTACCCAAAATATATTACTTTCATGGAATTGTGTTTAACCTGAATTCTTTTTATAAAATAAACGCCTTATAAGATTACCTATCTGCGGCCCAGTCTTTTCAGAGGTTACTTCATTAAAACAGACAAACCGACAAACAAAAATTTTGATATATTCTTTCGTATTAGGTCTATTTATTTTCAAATGTTGGGTTACAAAATTAGCTTAAGTAATAACAAAATAAATTATTTACAACTAGCTGTTGCCCGTGGCTCCGCCCGCGTGGATGTCGGTTATCGCGACCAAACATAGCCTGAGGTCTAATCTAATCTACCCCTATACCAAATTTCATCGAAATCGGTTCAGCGGTTCAGGCGTGAAAGCGTAACAGACAGACAGACAGAGTTACTTTCGGATTTATAATATTAGTATGAATATGAGAAAGGATACACTATGCATAATTTAAACACCTGTAATTTTAATATAGCAAACAGACACTTCAATTATATTTATTAGTACAGATGATGATTATATGAAGACAATTACAAAAAATGTTTGTTTGTCTTGTTACAGATATTTCACTGAAAAAAAATAATTAAAAGCGATCTTCAGTTGGTAGGTGCACAGCTATTATTTGATTAATACGTAACTGGGAGTTATGTAACATATTATAATATTTATCTATAACTAATGACTGATGTTGAAATAATATAACGAACTCGATTCTGGTGTGCATTTTCACTAAACTTAACTAAAATATATAAATGTTTCATTTTGGGCCCCCTAATTGTACACAATACAGAAAAAAAGAAAAAAAAATACCGGTTATTGGCAAAAATACAATTATATTTATTCGCCTTCGAAATTCAAGGGTAAATTAATAAAATATGAGTACATTTTTATAGTTTTAGCCCGTCGTTTGTTGTGTTACAAGAAAGTGTTTATTTAGTTAGATTCCGCCCATAATACGAAGCAATATTACAAGAATTGAATAGTGAAAAATGAAAACCACATAGCCTAGCTATTTTTCTAAGTAGTGTACAATTATCGGGCCCAAGGTCTATACATTTGTGAAAAATCTCCTTTAGAGATTTTAGTTAAAAGTAAAATTGCAAGTCAGAATCGACACCAACATCATACAATGAGAGACCAAACCACATATCGACGGTTGTAAGCGACATAGGAAAAAGGACTTTAAACCATTCATATAGCAGTGATTTTCCTCTGAACTTTTACTGTCGCCTACGCTCTTTAGCCAATCAACCGTCGGTATATTCCATAACGAATTATGTATGAATGAAATATTCCTTTGTGGAATGCATTCCATAAAACGATAAGTGGGTAAGTTTTACTATGTAAAAGTTACGTCACAAGTCAATGTTAAATATATATTCTTTACTGTAATAGTGTACCATAGAGTAGTTAAGCTATTAAGTGGAAATAATTGTGAAAAAATAGTCTAAAAAATTCAAGATGTCGTAATTTCTTATGATGGCGCTTTATGTCCACTTTATAACATGGGTGTAGTCAAGAGTTTTTGGGGGATTTAGAACCCCCATAAATCCCGGATCGGAGGAGTTGGAGGGAGGGGAAGTCACGTGATATGCAACATGATTTTGGGGGTGGCACTTTTTCTTGTATCCGACGTCCGGGGTCTGCTTTCCGACTTTTATTCTCCACTTAACACTGTCTTGTTCGTCCATGATCGACCATCCATTTGGATGTACCCCTCCAACCGGGACCCGTGGGCTAGTGAAAGCGACTTTCCCTGAATTTGGTCCACCTTTGGTAAATGTAAAAATGTAATGTATCAATTATGATACATTACATTTTTACCAAAAATGAATCACCTTAGATTCATCAGATAGAAAATTTATACGACAGAACTTAGGACGCAAAATAATACTCAAATGAGAATGAACGGCTCTTAGATTGATCGATCTCTTATATCACTCGTACTCCGTTAAAAGACTTTACTTGACTTCGTACATTTTAGATTGGTTTGGAATATTAATTTTGAGTGTCAATGAATTTCCCTTCGATCTCGGCATAAAAATAATATATTTACGAAATCACAATATGTAATTCTAATTTATATTATAAACGTAAATAATAATAATAGTTATTATTATTAAATATCATGGCAAGCAATAAACCTACGGTTAGCAATGATAAATGGCAATGTTTCGTTTATATTTCTACAATGTGATAGTTTTAGAATTATGACTGATTTTGTTATTTTGTTTATTCATTTTTTTATTGTGAAATGAAAATGGAATTGGCAACATCCGTAGCTCATATATGATATTTTGACATGGCGACACTGGTATAAATATGCCATGAATCATTTATATGTGATTCATGAGATAGGAAATTAATTTCCAAGTATCATATGTGATTCATATAACAGGAAATCAATTAATGCAATACAAAATTTTGATTATTATGACAAGCAGTAAGTATATTATTGCTTGTTGGATAAAGGCAGCTAGAAAGTATAATTACGTATTTTTATTTTGGAATTTAAAAATTGTATTTATTCGAATACCGTTAGTAATACGATGAGTGTTGTCATAAAATAAAAATCCCACATAATGGTAGAAAAAATCAACCTATTGTAATATTATTGGTAGCTTTAAATTAGTGTTTTTGAATTGTTAGTTTTTTTTTTTAATTAAAAAAGGGATGAATTGCGTATGTAGTGGTAAGTAATTAAGGCTGAACATATCGAAGAAGCTGAAGGTTGTATATTTTACCTAACTCAAATAAAATGGATGCTTACACAATGTATTTGGAAATTGTTTTAAGGTAACTCGATCAAAAAGGAATAGGAGGAGTTAGGGAGGTTAGATGGCAGTTGATTAGGGCTCAAAGTACCTGTAACGAATGCCACAGATGTTCATATGGAAACCAGGACCGAAAGCTTAACGAGTTCGAGGCGTGCGCGAGGCACAGAGGGGTCTCGACTGTATAAAGAATGATCACCCATCCTGAGTCTGACCTGGCTAGTATTGCTTATTAACCACGAGCGTCACAAAATACAATATTATTTAATTAAATTATAATATCAATATTTTGTGTAAGCATTCAAAATTCTGGACTTTATATTTTTACTTCACGTTTGTGTACCAACAATGAATTAATGGTGATTCACTTTTAGGGTGTGAATCGCTTGCATTTATTCGTTTATGATTATGGTTAGAACTTGTAATTGATTGAAAACTTTCAAATGATTTTCACCAATATGTAGAACATGATGTTTTTAAACGTCAGTTCTAATTTCTACTATGCTCTCAAATGTCTACATTCCTTAAAAAAGTTCAATATGAATTTAGCGTACTGATGTTTTTGAAGTCAAAATTGACCATAATTCGGCACTAACAAAATGTCAACTAATATAAATTAAACGAATTACACTATCTTATGTTTACTAATCACTAACGACCAGTTTGTTTGTATTTTGTTTAACGTCCATAGGCCACGGTTACCGCTTTCCATCAGGTAGGCCGTAAGCTTGTCTGCCACATGAGTGGTATAAAAAATATAGGTTACGTTTGATGATGACAATACACAAAAATCCATATCTTAAAATATAAGATTTTGGATTATCAGAATATTGTTTCTGTTTAAAAAGTAAATAAACTATAATATGTAGGTAATTAAAATATTTATTTACTACCTACATAGCGAATAATTTACTCATAAGATTTTTTTTAAATCAAATCTCGACTAAGCTAAATGTTCTAAGCACTAATTGACTATACAATCACCTTGCCAATTTAAATAACAATTAGTGTTGCCATATCTTTATTTAAGTGATATTATCATAGACTGCTTATCTTAGTTTTTAAAAGACATTTTTTTTTCATATACCCCACGAATTAGTTTCAATTATATTATTGATAATGTTTTATTGAGTGACTGAGGTGTTTCCTTTAATATAAAATTATTATAAGTATAGTGAATTATGTTAGAACGTGTGATGGGTTTATGCCCTGTCATTTTGGGCATTAATCGGGCATTTATTCAATCTATCCGATTAACGCCGGGCGTAAACTCATCTATATGGGTCTAGTTCATAACTAATCACTGGTTAGGACTGCAGGTAAGAATCTAATTTCCTTTTGATGTCTATTATGAACCTACCCATAAAATATTATGTGATCTTTTGTCGTATAGTAGGCGTATCGACTTACAAATTTAGTTTTCCCAGTGTACTGCTACCTGGATTACGTTCTTAGAGGCGTTCATGAGTTCCTCTGGGGTGCATGCATGGGCACGCAGAACATATTATAAGCAAGTGGACCATATATTATGTGATGTGTCCATGGTATATTTTATAAGATTCATGCACTTATTGTCACATGAGCCCAAAGTAAACTCAACCCGCGAGCTCTGTTAATCGACCCGTAGTCAACTTGACCCGGTACCAATCTGGTACGTGAGTCTAGTTGGCCCACGTAGTCCGCGAGCTCAGTCGACAACTGTCAGATGTTTTTTGTAGTTGGGTCGATACATTGAGTTCAACAAAGTCGAAATTTTCTATAGGAATAAAATTGTTTTTCGTAACATCAAAGCGCGGTACGGTAGTGGTTTTTTTTAAATATAGACAATACAAAAAGGAAATCGATTTCTTCCATGAAGCTATAGATAAACATGGAGGCCTCACTTCCAATACCTACTTGATGCTCAGTCTGTATTTACTATCTTGCTCTCTGTGGGCCGACTTCTCTTTCTAAGTATGATAACCTTCTAAGCAAGAAATCACCATTTAAACAAGTTTAAACACTTACCCGTGGAATTTTATATCACATCCTTGACGCCACGTAATACCACAACCACGCACTATACAATTTTGCACCATTTTTTGAGTTTATACTTATAATTAACTTTAAATATGTTAAAAACCAAAACAATAATAAACAACCGCCATATTGTTTATTGATAGTTGACATGTAGTACCAATGTTGCCACATTACGTACTGAATCCATAGACAATGGGAATTTAATTCACTGATTTCCTGATTCAACAACCCAATCATGCATAATAAATGGCATATAATTTTTCAATTTCCAAATTAATAATCGTAGTCGAACTATAGAGTTATTTATAAATCATTTTACTTGCATTTTTAGTTAGTATGGTCTATTTCTATAATTTACTAGGAGATACTAATAAGAAGATAGCAACATTGTACAAATACACGAAAGAGAAGTCGGCCCACAGAGAGTGAGATACAGACATGTAGGTATTTGGATCAAGCTGTTCTTCCCGGTTTGGCCTCCATGTTTATCTATAGCTTCATGATTTCTTCCCTTACAGTTGTAATTTAGTATGTTTTTTAATAAGCTGGCAATATTTGGTATATTTTAGTAGAAATATCTTTGAGTAAGATTAAAGTAATAATTAAGTTGTGATGAATTTAGTTATAGATTTCGGACTTTGTCAATGTGTGTTAATTCTATGAAGTTAAAGACTATAAATGTAAAATATTTATTAATACAGGTGCAAGAAAAGATATACCTAGGACAATTGTTGGTGGCCTAATGGTTAAGGGTTCGGGCTTACGATCAAGAAGTCCAAAGTTCGAATCCTGGCCATTATATTGAACGTGAACCCACTTTAAAACTTAGCTGTTGGGGTTAACGGGAATAATAGTAATTTTGATTACTAATACTCTTTAAAAAAATATCCCACACTTTAGGGAATGTTGCCACTCACACAGTATCTCATAAAGATCAGCGTTTACTAACACGGTAAACTATTTCTGCAAAAAAATCATTTTGAATCTTATTTTAATGATAAAAGAGTCCTATTTCGTTTATAGCTATGTAATATGTGATAATATCTCACTTTATTTGTTGGCATGCCACGGGATGCTTTGGCATTCTGAAGGATTCGGTGGCATTGTAATGCATGCTCTTGGATTTTTAAGAATCCCGTAATTATTTTTTGTAATTACTATTATATCACAATTATTAAACATTCCTATTGATTGCGACTGAACATAATAATTATAAGCTGCTTCTTCACTAGTCAGTAACATCTCACTTTACAAGCTCATATAGAATGCATATGTATTCATTTTATATACTACTTCGGTAGTGAACAAGCACGCTGCCCACTATTTGGGGCCATCAATAAATTACGTTATAATTATGTTAACGGGAGGGACGGGCAAATCGACTGTGTGAAAAATTTAATTTGACAAAAAAAAATTATTTCGGCACTACCTACTAATATAGTTTTCGAAAAATCTCATCTCATATTTTAAGATCTTAACATATTTTCTATGTGAACCTATTCTCTCGAATTATACCTGTTAATTTCGAATAATCACAACAAAATCTGTGTATACCTACCTACTTTATCTATAGATGCAACACTAGTAACTTTTTTTATAGTAATTAAATATTACAATGTATGCAATATCATTTAGTTATTAATGAACGATTTTAGTTTACAATTTTATTTAGATTAAGTAAGGTAGGTTAATGTTGTAATGTAAAGGATTAACAACGTAAATTATAATATTTTGATATACGTAGCATGTATGTATCAACCTATCATGCATGTATCAGCCTATCATGTATGTATTAATCTATCATGCATGTATCAACTTATCATGCATGTATCATGGATGCAATTAATATTAATTCCGCCTCCATAAAAACACTTGCTTGGTTTTATGCGAGACTACTCAGATCAATTTAATTTTTTAGAATATTAATTTCAAAATATAAAATCAAAATATTATTTTTCACGTTATTTTTAAGTTATGTGTGACAATATAAGGCTGGACGTTTTATTTAATTATAAAACTGCATTTAAACTAATTTCGTAGAGTATTTGTCGTCATTTATTGGTATAAGTTGGAGCCAGCGCCATCTTTTGGTGAGTGCCGGTTCTAATATGACTAGTGCCATCTGCCGACGTCCAGCTGGTATTGTCATTTCGTGTGGCTAGTAGACGATAGAGACTGAAAATTGTATTCGTCATCTGATGTGTGTAAATAAAGATCAAATATGTTCATATTTATTTTTTTGTTTTATTTGCTGGACGCAAGATGATTCGATTTAAATTTTATTAACCCTTTAGTGGCCCATGACGCACATATGCGTCATGGTCGAGCAGTTTTGGTGATTGTCACTTTATTACAGTAATTTACGAATCGTCCGGAGTATTTGTGGCCATTAGTAGTAATTTTTCTAAATGAAAGCGGTGGTCTGTTCCGGGGCAGTAGGCACAACGTACAGGTTAAATAAAAGACAAAAGATATTGGCAATATAATAATATTTCTTAAATAAATAAATTACAATTACATATTTACATAGTGGAATACACAGTGGGCGCAATTACATGCTGAAGTTAAAGTATCAAGCAGCAATTTGTCCGTCGGTAGTCTTTTGTCGACCAAACTCAGCCATAAACGACTACTTTGGTGGTTTAAAACAAACTCGTTAAGTAATTATGGTACAGACGCCTTCGATATTAGCTTAACAAACTCCAAGTAAATTTTAGACAACCTTAGCTATAAAACTTTACATGAAATAATAATTAACAAACATTTCAAAAATAATTATTTATTTTAATGTAAGGATCATATTTTGTAATTTTTTTAGTGTTCACCTACTTCTGAGGGCGACTGTACCTCAAGAAAAAGTAAAATTGCAACAGTTGCAATAATTTTCTAAAATAAAATTGCAATATTTTGCAACGATATAACAGTAGTAAAATTGCAACTTAAATATTTTACAACAACTTCTTACAGTAGAATTGCAATAGTTGTAATATATCGAAACAATTGGCTACAGTAAGGTTGCAGTATTTTGCAGAATTCGTTCGTCAAACAGAGCGATTGACAGATTGCCGACAAGAAATTCGGCATGGAAATCACTTCGATTTGCACCCAACTTGTAGTTACTACTCGGCTAAAACATCTATGCTTTTACTAGAGCATAATTCTGTTAAACAGAAGTATTCGTCCATTCCTTAACATTAGAGCACGTGCAGTTTTGGAAATAGTTAATTTGAAATGAGAAGTTTTATTAATTTGAACTTTAATTAGACCTACTGGCACAAAAAAAATTAATTATTACATTATATGTCGCACCCAATTAAAAAATTAAAAATGTTTTTTGAACTTCCCTTCTCGTTGTGTTGTAGTATGGTTCTGATATTAATCTACACAATTTTAAAAAATCCTACAAATGATAAAATCTACTCCTATCCATAACGCAAACGCTGCCCTCGTCATTTGGAATTGTTATAGTATTATGAGGGTACAATTGAATACCGAAATAGTATAATTTGGGTTTAGCTTTTGTAGTATAATAGTGACAATTAGGAAACAGGAGGCTCACACAAACGTTTGAAGGGTTAACAGAAATACTAATAACGCGTGACCCACATTTGCTAGCGATTCAAGATTGATCCTGATCTATATTGATATCCATAGACAGTAAAATTAATACTAAAATAGACACAATCAAGACCGAGATCAATTTCTGAGTGACATTCGTGAAAGTCATAGATATTTCCGCCGAGACATAATATTCAATGTATTCATACCTATTTGTAAAGATATATCTACATCGCATTTCGTATCAATGATCGCTAAAATATGTACACTGGACTCGGGACACAGTTTTTATCAAGACGTCCGCTGCCTGCAGAGGCCTGTTTAATGCAAATATTGAGCTAATTTCGTACAAAAAATACATATTGTTTGCATAAAACAGTACGCAGTGCCGGCCCCTGCAGGTTTGTGTTTATATTTGCAAATTGGACGGGTCACAAAATAGTGCAGACAATCGAGTCCAGAGTCGAAGAGCTTGTCTAGAGAGTGGAGTTGCATTGCAACATCGCGAGACTCGAGACTTTCTAAACTCGGGACTTTAGGTTGAAGAGTCTGGACATGTTTGTCGAAGTCGCAATATCATTTCAATTATTTAAACAGTTATAATAAAAATATGTAGGTATGTAAAACTCATCTGAACCAGCTCTTTAAGATGAATTTGCTTAAGCAAGCAGTCAGAAAATTAACAAAAGTGGGAGTTATTTAGCTTAACTAATATTAATGTTTGGTGTTTTAAAGTTTACAGATCATATGTGTTAATATGAAAAAGGTATCGATCAAAATTCAGGACAAGGTAAATGTAATTAATTGTTTGTTACAATAAAATTGTCATCAATTAATAAAAGAAAATTAAATTTAAGACGAGTTGCAATCTAGATGATCATCTTATGCATCATATTCACATTATTGGACATTTACATACAATAATGCGATGTAAGTAACTTTACACACAATTATACGAGTAATTTTACAAAACGTTGCTTTTTTATTAATTTTAATCAAACAAGCTGTTTTGTAAAACCACTATACGCCTTAAACCCAATTACATTACTACTTATTTTATTAATAGCACAGAACACATTTATTTACTTACTGTCGCAAAATTACGCAATTTAAAAATATTAATTATCACTCTTTTTTATTCAAAGAATGAGAAATAAACTCCACTTTGGTTTGAGATTAAAAATAATTTAACACACTACAACTTTTTAAATTGCGTAAATGCGACAGATTGCAACAGTGTGTTATAGTTAACACATTATGTTAACACTACGCGAAATTAAAAACAGCAACTTAAATATGCATTTTCTTATAATACCGTCATTTTGCGAGTCACTAGGGTCATGATGTCACATTGTACATAATATATTATACATCCATATAAGTAGTTAGTACGTAACAATATTAAACTTGACATAAATTAAATAACATTTTTTTCATGTTGTATTTGATTTTATTGAATAAAATAAAAGATGCATTAACGTACATAAATTATATTCTCGCCTCTATCGCCATTTATTTAGCGTTATTATTATTTTCTTATATAAATCGCGATAGAATTCGTTTAAAGTTTTTTATTTCAAAGTATGACATTCGCGTAAACTTGTGACAATAATCATAATATATAAATGTTAATTTAACATGTTTACTGGGTTACGTACAACAGTAACAATGTTCTAGGACCTTTTACTCTACAAGCTCGCGTCGTAGTTGACCTGTTACGTCATCTGCAAAAGCTAGCAAATCAATACCACAAAGTTGTAGTTAAACTATTATATACCCAAAAACTTGGGTGTATGGAGCAAAGCCAAGTGGCCAAGTTAAGGACACCTGTAAATCATTATTGCACGAAAGTATATAATGATTATTAACTTGATGCTGACTGTACGAGGCTCTAGCGCAAGCGTTCCCCTCGGGGGTCAGACGACAGTTTCGCCTGTGAAAGTCCAAATAAACCTAATTATAAGAGTAGGAGACTCCAAAGTGCAACCAGGGCTACAATTCTGCCATTTTGTACTAAACCAAGCTACTGTCATTCCACTGACACTCTCAAAAACACCATTTATGTTTAGACTTTCTCCCTATAAATTTAAAATCTAAAAATAAATGAAGAGATTTATTTTATTACACATTTTCATTCAGGCTTTTTAGACTTAATTTTCATGCAATTAAAATATTATTTCAGTATATAAGGTGACTAAATAATTAATAAAAACAAATATGTAAAATAGGAAAGAAAATGGTTTTTTACTTGGCCTGACAGAGACTACAAGCATCGCGCAACATTGACCGCGTTGGCAGTGAACGTGTTTAATATCTAAAATTAAATTGATTTCTTATGTGGAACGACAGTGGCTTGCTTTGACACATAGCATTAGCATAATAGCATTCGGATGACAAAGGAGTAAAATTTAAAATATGAATTTAGACTAATAAAATACCCGTATTTGCAAAATGTGGCTCCAACGACTCGCGATTAGAGGCATATTACATTTATAAAGTGCTAAGTAGCTGTAATATCGCTATACACAATAAGAAAGATACAAAATTATAATTTTAATACTATACACAACAATCTTATAAAATATATTACACTGAATGAATTAGTGTTGGCAGTATACTGTTGCAATATTTTGCAATTTATAATTTTATATCCGGCTTAACGTATTTTTGACACAACTCTATGCGCAATATTTCGCAGGCTTTTCTTCCAGGGTTGGGAGGTCAGACAGTAGTAGCTCGTATATAAGTCCTATAAACCAACCCAAATACGCTTGAGGTTAATTGAGCAACAAAATTCTGTGCTGTACTAATTCATTCAAAGTAATTTAAATCTACTAAGCTCCAACGCTTCAATAGAGGAGCGATATAGGGACAGTAAGTACACAGTAAAATATGTCAGCAGTTTAGAAAAACTACTTATACCTTTGTGGGGTGCTTATAGAGCGTCCGACTGCTAAGTTTGAGGCTTCGAGTTTGATTCCAGATTTGAGTGGAAATATTTGTGTGAATATTTCTTCCTTCCTAGCGCCTCCCCACCCTTTCCCTTCAGGGTCGGCAGCACGTGGGTGACGTCCTTGGTGTTACACACGTCCATAGGCCACGGTGACCGCTTCCCATCAGGTGCGCCGTGTGCTTGTCTGCCACATACGTGATTTTTTTTATATAGGATACGTCAAAATGACTTTACCTCGCCTGATGGTGAGCCAAAAGCAAATTCTCAGGACTGGGATCACCATCACATACACCGGTAAAAAAATAGCATTGTATTGGGTGTTTCTGTGTAGGTATGTTTAAGTTTTTTTTTAATTGTATCTAAGTACCGCTTCTAGAGCCCATAACACAAGCTTGTTCAGCTATGATCACTATGGGTCTAGATAGCGCTGTGTAGCATG
This sequence comes from Lithosia quadra, assembly GCA_963576445.1. NCBI lineage: Eukaryota > Metazoa > Arthropoda > Insecta > Lepidoptera > Erebidae > Lithosia > Lithosia quadra. The sequence goes on along the minus strand of OY754901.1, from coordinate 3,112,779 downwards.
TCGTAAAATATTTATTAATTATTTCACCAGTGAAAAATCTCTGATTTAATAAAATAAAATGTACTTGCTCATCTAGTATTACAATAAGGTGTCAATATTTTGGAGTATATCTCTACTGCAGTCATCTTATGAAAAATTATTGCAAGCAATTTTCGACTTTATTGACTTTAAGTGCTTGAGTTGAATTTAATACAATTTTATATGAACGTTTTTGTCCCAAACGGACGGTTTTGATTGTCAATCAAAACCCTCAGAAAAATCAAGACAGCAGATTTTTTTTAATTAACTTATCACTTGATGATCGTCTGATGGTAAAGCGATAACTGCCTCAAGGAACTAACGACTCTACTCACTCTGCACTTTTCAACCGCTTCGCAACATTATTTTACTGTGCCCTTGTTGCATTACTGCTATTTTTTAACTAAAAAAGAGCATATTTGCTTCTGGCAATTATTTTGTTGTATACCAACTGATTTTAAACTGCATTTTAGTTCAAGATCAGTTAACAAACAGTATGCACAAATAGTTTGCCTGCAAATAGCTCAGTACTTTGTTCTAGAACGAGTTTGCAATTTCATTGCAGTTTTCGAAATTACGCGTCGTACAAAAATCGTTGTCTAAGGAACATTTTTTGTATGAGTTCATACAAAAAGGTAACATGACATTTGAACTATATACAATACAATACGATTTTTGTTTTAAGCTGAACTTCAAAAAATGCGGTCCTATCTTAGTTTACGAAACCCGATCTAGATGTACAATTACATAATTATATTTAGGAAGGTAGTTGAATATACCTACACCTGAGTTATATAAAGCATTTATATATGTGCATCCAAATATATAAATGCTTTTACACTTGCAATTATTTGCAATTAAAAAACTAGGCGATTTTTTTTTATTTGTTATCAAAATAACAAACACCTGAGGACCAATTCTCGTAAAAAAATATGTTCAAAATGCCGTCGTAGTCTAGTTTCGATCTCATGTTGATCACCCAAATATCAAAAAAGATATTCTATATTATTCGCATTACAAAAATACCTTTTTAATGACATTTGGGAAAGATCGAGACTAGACTGAAACTGAATTTTGAACATATTTTTTTACGAGAAATGGTCCTCTAATGACCTGCCGATCATGCTGATAAAACCGTAGACAAAAGTTGATTTAAAATTATGGGAAAGTAATTCGTCACTCGTGAGAATTCTGATAGCGCGATTCAGGAACAGAAATACCGATTTAGTTCGGTTTATTTTAAGTTTATTTTCATGTATCACGTAGGATACATGAATGATTTTAGCCCAAGTATACAATTGCTAAGCTATAGAAGCATTTATTTATAACACGCCATTGGTAGCGAATTTAAAATTCGATATGCTAAACAGTGCTGGGTCTATCAACAGGCCCTATAGGTCGCGCCCTAAGAATGGCAGAGGCCTAGGGCCACATTTGTTTAGCGTGAACACGGCCTAATTCTTCAAAATGTTTTCATAATTAAACACCCTTAAATCTATTGAGTTGACTCAGTAATTTATACAAATCTTATAATTATATACAATAAATTATATTTCTAATAATTTTTATTATATTTATAATTCGATTCAGTGAAATTTATATTTTTGTATAAATAGACTTTTTCAAATCTTGCAGGTTAAAAATGTAAAAAATGATTTCACTGGATCGAATTAATATCATTATAGACATATCGGCTGTACAATTTCAAAACCTAGTAAGGAACACCACCATGAAAAAACGGGTCTTTGCATTTTACAGCTTACTTGGCTATGGAGCATCGATTCATACTGCCAAAAAGTCTATAATGACCTTAGTATAGGTATAGATCGCATTCCAAGTCGATTTGGGATATAAACGACAATCCATCAAATGGAACATAGAACGCATCTTAGAGTTTAATATAAATTTCGTTTAGGGCCTTATTTTAGAACTATTCTCAGTTACGGACTATCCACACACATCAGGGTCGTGGCCGGGACGTGACCGGGCCGTGGCCGTGCCGCAAGGCAAGGAAGCTCCGTCGCCGCTCCGGACACGGAGTGTGTGAACGGCTTCATATAAACTGTACACACCAATATTTTTTTGAACCTTTGACTAAGCACGGTCCGCCCACGTCCCGGGCACAGCCCGATAAACCTTTGAGTCTTGAGATTTGAGAATAATTTTCCTATATTTTATTATATACAACATAGGTATCTATTCTGCTACTAAAGCACGCCACTGTCACTCCACTGTCACTCTAAAACATTTTGATTTTAGACTTAAACTGCATGAAATTAAAGTCTAAAATAAGCATGAATGACAATGTGTAATCAACTCTCTTCATTTAGTTTTAGACTTTAAATTTATGTTGAGAAAGTCTAAAATCAAATGACATTTTTAAGTGCCAGTGGAATGACATTGTCTTGGTTTAGTAAAAAATAGGATGACACTATACTTAAAACTAGTCTTAAATCGAAAAGACTGCCTGAATATTGTTCTGAGGCCTTAGACTGCCATATACCTAGGCAATTTTAGAACTAATATAGTCTTGGTTAATACAAAACTATATTACATTCAACGAGTAAGACACAGTACAATAATTAATGCGTAAGGCTCAATTTACTTATAAATAGAATGGAATTGAAACGAAATTGTACATAGCATAATGAACCTTATGTTAATTGTGTTATAATCTAATTTCTCAAGCAGCATTGACAGTAGTTTGGGGAATTGTACATAGCATTAGGAACTTTATGAATTGCATTACGGTCTAATTTCTCAAACGGTATCGATGGTAGTTCGGGGAATTGTACATAGCATAATAAACCTTATATCAACTGCGTTATGATCTAATTTCATATAAGGCAATGAAAGTAGTTTGGGGAATTGTACATAGCATAGTCCATTATGAACTTTATTTCAATAATGTTAAGACCTAAATTCATTCCACAAACGCCGTTGGTAATAATTTGGGAAATTGTACATACCATAATGAACCTTATGCCAATAGTTTTGCGACCTATCTAATTCCACAAATGATAGTAGTCAGGAGAATTCTCGTGCATTCGCAAGGATTCCGCGAACTCAAGTTAATTTGTATGTTATTGCAATTGACATAAAGTTCATAATGCTATGTAACATTTCGTTCACTTCCATTCCTTTTCCCGGCAATGTAAATTGAGCCTAAAGCAGTTAGCGTTAAGAGTTAAACTAGTCTAAAGATACGGGCTGGTTACTTTTAATTCGGAAAATTTCAAAACCGACTTCAAACGGACTTTCACTGTTTATTGGTACCGTCAAACGAGGTGAATAGGGATGTAGGGGTGGATAGGGATAAAATGGTCATTAGAATATTAGTTGAATAATTTCTTTTAGAAATTTTTAAGTATTTAACCGGATATTCAAATTCAACCGCAAGACCCTTCATCCCTATTCACCCCGTTTGACTGTATGTATATTTGTTTAGTTGAACCTATTTTAATGTGGTTTTCATAAAAGTATTTTTCTACTTTCTGGTGGTTTTAGTATACTTAACCGACTGCAGAAAGGCGGTAAGTCGGTTCTATTTAAGTGAAAAATTTCTCCTCTGAAGATAGCATCAATTACTTTATCCATTTCAAAGTAAAGTTAGTTTGTTTAGTTAGTGTTCAGCAATTTCTGAGGGCGTTTTGAAGGTAATACGAATTAAAAGTGTCCTTGCATATATCTTGAGACAAAAATCTTGACTAAACTTCAAAGAACTGACCAACCAACGAATCAATAAAAGGACAGATCAACCTTTTGAGACACACAGGACAGATACGAGCCTTTTGAGCCCGTGATTAGTTTTGTATATCTATGATTGGTTGGTTGGCGCGCCTCCGCCGTCTCCCCCCGCGCTTACCACCAAAGAGACCTACAAACTCATACTGCGCATCTAGTGTATATTGTCAAGATTTTTGCCGTATTCACAATAAATATGGGTTGTGGTCACCGCTGACCACAGTTGATTCATAAGTTAAATATCTACGTAATCGTTTAAACAGAAAAACTGCATTCGAACAAAGTCACAATTCTGCTAATTTGTAATAGACCAAGCCACTGTCATTCCACTGATACTGAAAAAATGCCATTTAATTTTAGACTTTCTCTACATACATTTTAAAGTCTAAAATTAAATTAATAGAGTCCTTTACCGTAAAACGGGGTGAATGGGGATTAAGGGGTGAATAGGAACAAAATGGTGAATTAAATTGTGCAGTTATTATCTTTTATGCGAAACTATAAACCACTTCCACGTCAAAATGAAGAGAATTGTCGAATATTCAGGTAAATACAATTTTCTAAAAGAAATTATTAAACAAATTCAAAAAAAATCTAATATCTATTTTATCCCTATTCACCCCTTGATACCTATTCACCCCGTTTTACTGTACACATTATGTTTCATTTTTTAGACTTTATTTTCATACAGTTAAGGTCTAAATTAAATGGGCATTTATAGATTATCAGTCACTAATAAGAGAATAGAAGTGTTATCGCTAGCGTGCCTCATGCAACTGCTACGTTAACTCATACAGAACTTTACTCCATACAATGCCTGTTTGACCGACGCACACATAGACATCGCTCACGGACGCGAATCTCGAAAGCACACGGCCCACCTGATGGGAAGCGGTCACCGTGGTCTATGGACGTGTGCAACACCAGGGGCGTCACACTCGCGCTGCCGACCCTGGAGGGAGGATTAATGGGGGTTGGGGAGGATTGGGGGGGGGGGTTGTTGTGCGCGTTTGTTAGTGGAACGACATTGACTTGATTTGAAACAAAATAGCAGAATTGAGGGCCAGTCTTGCAGTCAAAATGTTCGTGTTATTCTTACAAAACCTGTTGTGTAAACAATATCATATATTCTTCTAACATATATGTTAAAATCGTTGGGAGAGGTTGCTTATTATATTATAATATTCACTTATTTCTGCCTCTTGATGATTCTGAAAATAAAAAAACTTTAAATTTATTTTTATATAAGTACAATCACAATTCAGAATTGGGTTAGCACCTTAAAGGTTAAATTTGCTTATGCGGTGAAACGCGTATCTATGTGTATGTCATGTTTCAACGCATACATTTATACGTCATACAGTATCAATATGAGAAAATATAAATGTGTGTGATGCGAAACAAAGACAACACTATGCTCGCCCCTTCATACTATTATGTTCGAAGCATCTACGCTGAATCTATATAAAGTGATTCAAAAATTTGTAATCCTACGTATGGCAGTGTGTAGCCAGGTTGGTAACGAGGCTACACTACATAATAATATAGTGTTGAAATTAGATGTTGTGGGTTCGGATCTTAGTTTTGTCTACTTTTTGTTTTCATTAAATTTTAGGAACAAGTTAACGGAACTAAAAATAATTATTTATAAATAGAAAAAATGTTATACTTAATTTACAATAGATTATAAATAAAACAAAAGTTTTCAAAAAGTGTTTATTTAAATTTGAAAATTAAAAGAATCATCGTATGTTAATTTGTGGTTAGGTATAATATTTTTATCCAAAAAATATTATTTTATAATTGATATTGCATATTGAGGTTATAGCTTAATTATTCATTTTCTCGAGGAAAAGAGGATTGAAACTTAACCTCAACTATACAGTCTTATACTAATTACAGGCCAGCACGTCCATTGATAGCCTCAGTAGTCCCAATTGACTCAACTGAAACTAAATAAAAAAAGTATTTAAACATAGCTTAGCGTGGCGATAACAACATCACGGGAGCGTTCACTTTAAATTGAGCCTAACTTTCATATTTTATGTATAAAAAGTATATTTATGTAAAAAGTATATAGTAGGCTTTTATATATAATATATAACAAATTTAATATATATAAAAGCCTAAATTTTATATTATTAATATTTTGTGTGACCTCCGTTATTCTCAATACAACTGAGAAGACGTCTACGCATGGAGGCCACAATATTTGCACAAATATCTGTGCCACGTAAACTGTCCCACAACTGCATGCAATGGGTCTTGAGCCGCTCAGGACATCTTTCATCCTGTGCTACCCATCTTTGCACCATTAAACCCCATATATTTTCAATCGGGTTCAAATCAGGGGATCGTGCTGGCCAAGGAATAACTTTAATATCCGGATGTTCACTAAACCATTCGCGAACTATGGTGGCTCGATGGATGGGGCAATTATCGTGCACAAAACTAATATCATTTATTTCTGGATAGACATTTCGCACTGTGGGCAACATTATATCTTCTAACACTTCAACATAGTCTACACTATTTGCACGCGTAGATATAAATTCTAATTCACCCGGCCCTTGCGCACTAATCCACCCCCACATATTTACATTTATTCTACCAGATTCAGTGTTCGGTACTATGTTGTTTTCACTCCATCGAGTGTTATCCTTACGCCACAAATGTAATCTTCCTTTTTGAGATGATTTAAACGTTTTTTCATCACAAAATATTGTTGACTCCCAGTTGAAGTCTAAATACTCTCGTGCAAAACGTAACCGCTCCTGTTTATGTCTTTGAGTCAAAAACGGTTTTATCGCTGGCGTTCGGTGATGTAAACCTTCAGCATGAAGTGCACGACGAACGGTGAGTAATGACGTATGAAACTCATCGGCAAAACGTCTGGTTGGTATAAAACCATTCGTTTCATACTCCGCTACCATATAACGTCGCTGAGCCCTATTAATAATAGCAGGTCTTCCACTTCTCTTCCGACTCTGCAAGTTACCTTCTTCCTCAAACCGTTTCACCCATCGACTCACAGTATTCCTCTAAAAAACAACAACCATATTACACAATTGCAACCAATGAACAAAATTGCACTACAACAATATTAATTAATTAACTTACAGAAAAGCCCGTCTCGTTAGAAATTTGAGATATATTCAGACCATTCGAATATAGGGCCACAATATTTGCTTTTTCTTCAATACTTATATTTGACATATTGATTTATTACAGAAGAAATCTAAAGTAATTAGCACAAATAGTCGTAACTGAATTCACCAACCAACAACCTCGGTCATTTATTATCTCCTAGCCAATAAATCCATTTGATTTCAAATCTACCCTCAAATAATTATTTTTTCGCTAAGTTTAAAATTCTACTTAAGAAACATTTATATATTCGTATCAACATTTATAAATCATAACTTTCAACTATATACCTAACACAAAAAGTTATATAGTTCAGATATCAGGTTCTGAACCATCACCCGACCATTATCTTTCGCCGCCATGGCTTACGTATGATATTGAAATTAACAATATCAATCGACGAGTGAAAAATGTCAATGTGTGTGTGTGTGTGTGTGTGTGTGTGTGTGTGAATTGTCTTCAAAGAATAAGGTCATAAGTACGACTAATATTGACGTACCAAAGTTTTATCAAGTTGATAACCCACTATTGAATCTTACTGTACAACTTAATGTGTCAGACAAGCAGACTGCCCTCCTGGTGCCTGATTCAATAAAATAAAGCTTTTAAAACGTGTGATTTCTAATGTTACGAAAACTTATAGAAATAAATTTGAATTTTAAAATAAACTGCCAGATTCGAATTTTAAAATCTAATTGAAAATGAAAATCGAAAAAAAAACCGCTTCAAATGTTTTTACATGCACGAGCGAACGAACGAACAGCCAAGAATTCCAAAAAATATATTTTTTGTGTTCAGAATTGTTCAAATCACCGGGATTTTTTAAAATATCTGCAATGTCCAGACACAGCTACTTTACAATTTTACCCAACAATTATTAGGAACCCATTCCTTGCATAAAAAGTAGCCTATAGTGTTATTCCAGACTATAATCTATCTCTGTGCCAAATTTCAGCCAGATCCATTCAGCTATTTTTGCGTGAAAGAATCATACATCCAGACATCCATACATTCTTACAAACTTTTACGTTTATAATATTAGTAGGATATACTTACGCAGCATTGCCCGTGACGTCATAAGAGATCTTGTACGGGATCTTAGCGAACACCTGTTTGCTATCAGTCGGGCGATGGCGGCGGTACTGGAACGCGTTCTTCATGAACTTGCGAATAGCCAACACTTCTCTGTCCACGAACGGCCCGAGGAACTTGAATTCGGTGAACTGCTTGTTCTCGGCGAATTCGGTGAAGTAATCTGCAATCTTCTGGTAAACGCTGGAAAAGATAGTTCATATTAAAAGCTAGCTGATCATCCGCGTGGGCCGTGTGCTTGTCTGCCACCTAAGTAGTATATAAAAAAAACAACAGATCAAATTAAATAAAAGCTTGTAAGTATACCTCTTTTTCTTAGGCAGTTTCCCTGGCCGCGTCTTCTTTACCTTCTGCACATCCCTGGTCTTCTTCAAGTTGCGCGTGATACTCTTCAAGAACGGGTTGGTTTCCTCCTCAGCATCATCATTGTCGGAGAACTCGTCGTCGGCAGGCTCTTCACCGGAAGCCTCTCGAAGGTCGTCAGGGATGATGAGGAACACGTGTGCTGGAGCCTCTTTGTAGATGTAGAGTTGACTGGAATTTGGGAAAGGAGATTAATAATAATTATAACTACGTTCAATAAACCGACTCCACAAACTAATATTTTTTTACTTTTTAATGTACAGAAATAGAAAAGTTAGGTACTTTATGAGGTTTATTATGTACAAAGGCATCAAAAACAGAATTTTTGCAGTAAATTTGATGATTTCCTCTCGATTTTCCCAAGATCCCAGCATCAGATTCATCAGATTCTGATACCCCGGATATGGGACCACCTCAGAAGTAGCCACTTTCAAACAAAAAAAAGTCAACTTTTAAACTTTCGCTTTCCATGATTATTATACGTAAACGGGAATTAATGCGGTTTCAAGTTATCTGCGACATGGAATCCAGTGATTAAAAACTTGCTACCTCGCTTTTCTGCGCGGTCGGATAGACACCGAGTCGTTTGCTCAGATAATAGGGACCCTGTGAGTGTGGTATGTGACAGTACCTGGAGACAAAATAATATAAAAAATGTCGAAAATGTGCGGGTAGATGAAGAACCGGCTACCTCACGGACTCGACGACGGAGGGCGTGCGCGGCTGAGACAGTCAGCCTGTGTAACCTGGTCGAAACGTCAGGAATTCCAAAGGTATGTATACAGGGTGAATTTTTCAAAAGGGCTTGGATGGCCAAAACCGAAACTATAAGCAATAGCGAAAAATGCTCAAAGGAGTCACGAGCCCGATTTTGATGAAACTTAAAATCTCATCATTAGATTTTTGAAAAACCAATAATCCTAGCTAGGAATCGAACCTGTTGATTTTGAAAAAAAAAACACACACTTTATTATTACACCATACGATAGTGTCGCTATTAAGGATCTTTTTCTGGGAAGTAATGGCATACCGCAAACTAAAGGAAAAAGCTCATCTTTAACAAAACACGTTTTATTTTTCTTACATTAACTGATTCATTGTTCAAAATGCAGACCATTGTTTTCAATACATAGCTGGATTTGAGACCTCAAGGATCGTACTGAATTAAATATTACAATTTTATTGATTCCGTTTAGAATATCCTCCAAAGAACGTTTCAAGTCATCAATTGTATCTCTGTATCATATGTGTCTTTGTAAATTTTGTTTTTTATGTACCCCCAGAGAAAGTATTGTAAGGGAGTAAGATCCAGGGATCTCGCTGGCCAAGGCACAGGACCATGCCTAGCAATAAAATTGTCGTCAAACTGCTGAATCAAAATCTCTTTTACGGCTATTATGGGCTAGAGCTCCATCTTGTTTTAAAAAGACATCAATCATTATAATCATTCTGAGTATAATTTAAAACACGGAATAGTTACGATCTTTTCTAGGATTTCGAACGAAACAAATAGGTACATGAAATATGAATTTTATTAAATTCCAAATTTTCCTTAAATTTGCCGTATATCATTACTTCGCAGAATTTGATCCTTAACAGCGACACTATCTTGTGGTGTAATAATAAAGGGTGTGTTTTTTTTTTCAAAATGAACGGGTTCGATTCTCAGCTAGGTTTATTGGTTTTTCAAAAATCTAATGATGAGGTTTTAAGTTTCATCAAAATCGGGCTCGTGACTCCTTTGACCATTTTTCGCTATTCCTTATAGTTTCGGATTTGGCCATCCAATCCCTTTTGAAAAATTCACCCTGTATACCTATACCATGATCACGTTAATTCCCGTTTACGTATAATAAAAAAAGAGTCGTCAGTTATTTGGAAGTTATATTATGGGACATCACATGAGTGGGTTGGTAGCCATTTTCACGAAAATGCCCATTTAGGCATTAAAAAGTTAAGGTTAGATTGGATAGATGAAAAGAAAATCTTTCAAAACTCACCGGTTCTGAGGGTTGCCTTCAACCTGACTGTGCAGCACATAGCAATTCACCTCACATATCTGCATCACCATGTCCAGCTGGGCGGTGCTCTCGTAGTTGAGCACCGACATGTCCTGCACCTTCAGCACCACCTCCACCATGTTGTGGATCCGTTTCCTCTCATCCCTGGACAGACCCCGGTCGAAGTACAACTCCAGCTCCGAGTTGTTCTTGACGAATTCGTAGACATGGTACAGGAAGTTCATCGCAAAGTTCTCTTTGCCTTGCGCTTTGAAATCTCGAATCGGGCCGAGACCCAACTTTTGTATATCCTAGAACAATATAAAAGTCAAAAATCATTTATTCTGTATGACCCACCCCAGCTTCACCCCTGGCGTGTTTTGAACCCCGATGCACCCTTTTTAACTCACATAATATGCTCATAATTTATCAGTTTTCCTAAAATGTATGGGAATCTACCGTAATTGTTCACATTTATGATTATTGCTCAGCTCCCTTGGGCAGTAGCGTGATGATATTCAGCCTATGACATTCACGGATAATGTGGCTTTCTATTGGTGACAGAATATTTAAAATTGGTTCAGTAGATCGCGAGATTACCACTTACAATTTAACAAATATACACAGTTCCTTGTTATCGGCTTAGCAAAGTTAGTGGTTCTTTTAGGGGGGAAGGTATACGTTTTTACAATAAATTGCCTGAATCGGTCCTTGGTATGCCTGACAATAAATTTAAAACATTTGCCACCTTATGCAAAAAAGCATACTATAGGACTGCTGATTACCTTGAAGACAAAAATGTCTGGCTTGAGCATGGTGCAGGCCCCTCCTAGAATGCTAAAGTGCTACAACTACATGATGCTGTAGTTGTGGCATTTGCCTACTACAATATATTGATATTGTGGTAGGCACGCGACCTTTTTTGCTATTTTTTTTTTTTTGACCATAGTATATTTTTGACATTTTCAATTATTTTATTGTTTAACTTCGGTTAAAATTTATTATATTTTTTTTTTTTTTTATATACCTTTATTTATATTGACACGAGACAAAATGTACATTCGTCCATATTTAGTCTTAAGATATCTATGTATAACCTGACGTCTTAAAATGCAGCAGTGGAGTTTGTTGCGCCGTTTCTTCTCCACTAGCGCCTAGGAAGCGGTGGTAAACTTAGTATTAAGTAGTTTTTGACGTCAAAAAGATGTAATTACGTTACACTATTTTGAAAAATAAAGAAATTGAAATTGAAATTACAAACACACAAACTTTACTTCTTTATAATATTAGTATAGACTAGAAGCAAATGGACCGCCCGGTTCGAAACGCGGCCCAGACCTGAGATTAAAGAGAGAACTTACATAATTAGGGGCAGGTGATTCTGGCTGCACCGTTCCACTTCCAGTCAGGCCCAGAGCTCCATCGCGCAAGCCCATCCTCTGCATCATGCTGAAACATTTTTTTTTATAATGATGTAACTGAATGGTCTAGCCTTGAGGCTAATAAGTAATTTAAAGGAGATGTTTCACAAATGTATGGACCTCGGGCACGATAATTTGTACACTACTAAGAAAAATAGCTGGGCAATGTGGTTTTCATTTTTCACTATTCATTTCTTATAATATTGCTACGTATTATGGGCGGAATCTAACTAAATAAACACTTTCTTGCAACACAACAAACATGGCGGACTAAAACTATAAAAATGTACTCATATTTTATTAATTTAAGCCCTTGGATTTCGGAGGCGAATGAATAATATTATTGTATTTTTGGCACTAACCGGTATTATTTCTCTTTTTTTCTGTATTGTGTGCAATTAGGGGGCCCAAAATGAAACATCTCCTTTAAGTTATTATATTCTAGGACATTCTACACAGCGCTAGACTAGATCCAAAGTAAGCACAGTATATGTTTACTACTTCTTGTAAATACGTACTTAATATACATTGAAACACCCAGAATGCAAATAGACATATTCATGCATACAAATATTTGCACTGAGCGGGAATCGAACCCGCGCCTTCTGTCGTAGCAGTCGAATGCACTACCGCTACGCCACACAGGCCGAGGTAGATGGCCCAGGGTCAGCTGTGGTGCGAAGGATATGCCTATTGGGTAACCATACACCCCGGTAATTGAGACCCAAGACGGCGTGTTTTTAGTCGGTTCGATTCCGACTTAACCACCCCCATATGCCAACGGGGGTGGTATCCATGAGTATTTCCGCACATAAGTAATAACTAACCTCTCAACAGTATTCGCCTGCACGGGATTACCGAACAGATTGCCGATTCTGTTCTGGGTCTGACGGGGCCGCACCATATTGGATCTGTTTGAGGTGCTGCCGCTGAATAACGAAGCATCCGCATTGGGGTCCTGCCGGTGAGCCGGTGGCCACACCGAGGTTGGAGGCGAAGTAGTTGGAGATGGGTGGCAGTTCTCATCCCTGGCAACAATAATCATAATAATAAATATTTTACGACCACTATATCTAGACCCAAAGTAAGCATAGCTCAAGTATTCAGTACAAAAACAAATACGTAATGTTGATGTGACAAGTGTCCGACCCAGGTGTTATGGGTTCTAGAACGCGGATATACATACTTAGATACATTTTTATTGTCAATACATATACATGTTATACGTGAACGCGGCCGCTGCGCAGGAGGCGTGGGTTCGATCCTCGCTCAGTGCAAATATTTGTATGCATGAATATGGGTATTTGTGTTGGCCTGGTCGTGCCTCGGAGAGCACGTTAAGCCGTTTATCCCGGTTGCCATACAAACATCTATGGCAGTCGTTACGGGTAGTTGGAGCCCTAAAAATTTCGATATCGCCAATAGGTTATGGATGTCAGATGGCAGTCGCTTCACGGAAAATATCGAGGTCCAGCCAAATCCGCAGTTAAGACTGGTAAAGCGGACCCCAGACTCCGAGGAGAGAGCTTTGGATGCGACTGGGATTAACGCTAGGTTGAAGAAGAAGGTATATTATACATACCCAGTTAACACAGAATGCCGTAGGTATGTCATTCTGTGTTAACAGTTGATAAAAAAATCGAAGAAATTTCGGCGCGCGGAGATCTGTTTTCGTTTTTCGGTCATATCTCCGGTTCTATCATACCAATTATTACAATCAAACACTCGGTAGTTTTGAAATCTAACCAATAATGTAGGTTTTACGTCCATCGCAAGTAAACAAACAAGGATTTAAAAAAAAAAATGTTTGTGTTCAAAATCGTTCATATAACATAACCCAAGTATTTTACAGACACAGCTACTTTCAAATTTTATACTAATATACCTATATAGATTGTAATACCAGTTGATTATCATAATCATCAACCAAGTGCTTACCGTTTCGGGACCCATTTATCACTACATAGTATAAAACAAAGTCGCCTTTTCTGTCCCTATATCCCTATGTGCGCTTAAATCTTTAAAACTACGCAACGGATTTTGATGCGGTTTTTTCCAATAGATAGAGTGATTCAAGAGGAAGGTTTATATGTATAATACATGCATCATATACTAAGGCTAACTTAGTATCAGCATTGCACCCGTGCGAAGCCGGGGCGGGTCGCTAGTTTAAATATAATTTACGTTTATAAATATTTAGAATTTCGTTGGGTAGACAGAAGAAAAATAAGCTCACATTCTATTTTTTCATAATAATATTGTATTGTCTAACTATCTAACTAGGATATCTACCGCTCTACAGAAGACCGCGGCCAAAATAACCATCATATGTGTGTAAGTCTCAGGACCGGGGTCACCACTATAAACACCGATAATGCTACAGTGGTAGCCCTCAGCTTGACGGCCTCATCAAATGCTTATATTATACATTTCGCAAGCTGTCATCTAAATGTTTTAAAAAGGGTCACATTCTATCAGTGAAATCGCTTCAAAACGAATTAATAAAAGTCCTACATACATAATAAATGGAAGTGGCATTGTTTGTTGATATGTGTAACACGTGTAACAAATACTGTCAGTCCCATTCACTTCGAAGTTTTGACAATTTGCTTCGAAGCGATTTCACTGGTACAATGTGACTTTGTCTAGAGACACAGAAGCATAGCAATACTTCATATTTTGTAATAGATAGATATAAAACGCCCAGCATAATAATGATTGAATGATAAAAAAATGTATAATTTTACACTACAATATTAAACTATTGTACAGTTCCTAGTTTTTGATTTGGCATATCCGAAAAAAAGAGTAATGGTAGCCAAACACATTCCAGTATACTTGTGCATATCTCGCACAAGTTTTGACTTGTGCAATTATACCGAAAGATGTGGCTACCATAAGAGACCAGCTCAAATTAGTTATCCTACAACAGACTCATAGTTTGATACCTTTATCTATACTCTATATACAAATAAATTATAAATATACCTGTTAGTTTGTGATATCAAAACAAATGCATATATTATGAGTGTACCTATGATACAACAGTAAATAAAACCTTAGCATCAGTTTGCACATATCATGTGTTAGACATGCACTGTACAAGATTGACAAAACCATAGCAATTTGATTATTTAGCCATTATTCTATTTGACCAACTGTACCATAACCATGTGTGTTCATATTAGCCGACAGTTTTAAGTTGGTTTAGTTGCACACCAGTTCTTTCATCTATGAAACGGCACAACTTCTCACGTATCAACTGTGATTACATAATAATATAATAATAATAGCCTTTAATTTCAGATGTTATTCATAGTTTTGTATCATGACATTTCAGCCCAAATCGACCCCAGTCCAGAGTGTCTCTATGGCAACATCTGCTTGCCCTTTGACAAAGGCCTCCTCCAATGCCCTCCCTCCTTGCTGTGATTACAAATCGATGTCAAACAGAATAATGACCCTGGTCTCTAATTCTTATTTCCGATTTGCCAAAACAAGAAGCTGTACATAGTATATAAGATTAGTAGATTGAAATGTTAACGGGAATTAATGCTATCATGGTATAGGTATATATATACCTTTGGAATGCCTAACATTTTGATCAGGTTATACTGGCCAGTCAGCCTGTGACCACAGCCAGTGTAAGTTATCCATCGGGGCCATCGGGGGAATTTATGTCGGGATCGAATCGCGTTGATTCCCTTTAACATTTTAGTATATTATGGAATGTGAAAGTTCAAAGTTAGTATTAGTAGATTTCAGGATGAATTAGTAGCGCTATTGCCAAAAGAAAAAAAAAATTGAGGCTAACCTCGAATACCTTGGACTACGTAGCTTGCGTTCTCGGATTAGGGCTGTTTTGTTTCGAATGCTGATAGAAAACAAATAATCGTAAATATATTATCTGTTAAATAATTATATAATAAATAATATCATGTTTATTTTAATAAAGCTTTGAAGTACGTAGTATGCTATTCATAGTTGCAGCATGTCATTTAATATTTCGTATTTCAAGAACTTCCATTATTTGTTAAATGTTGTCAGTGTAGCCATCAGATAGGCAAATTTTCTAGTTTTAATAACAAATAGTAATTGATATGTACCCATATATACACATATCAATAAAAATCATTACCTATGTACATTCAGTATCATTATTTATAGCAGGGAACCCTGGTGCAGGTGCCAGTTGGTTAGAATATTCCTGCTGATAAAAGAACAGGTTGCAGGTTCAAATCCTGATGACTATTTCCAACCTAAATCTATAATTTCCCATACTGAATGTGATTATTTTCAATCTAAACATAATTTTCCATTCTGGATGTTAACTTTTCCAACCTAAATCTATAACTACATTTACAAGAAAACGTTTGTTAGTAAACAACTTACACTGCATCATAGTATAACTTATAATGTTCTTCATACAACGCAGATTTCTCTATGGTCCTACGAACACTGTATTTCGGGGGCTGCCAGTCCTTGTAATCTGTAAGATCCTCATCCTCATCGTAATCTTCAACCTCACAGGTGTTGTAATCTGAGGGGTTTTTGTAATACGGGGTCTCCGAAGGTTCGCGATCCAGGGGCTCCGGACGCTTCAACACTGTATAATCCGGAGGCTCCGGGGTTTCGACGACTTTGACCTCCGTCGGGCTGGAATTGGAACGCGTCTCAAATTCCTCGTCATTGCCTCGATGCCAAGTTGACAGGAAATTTTGCGGGCTCAGATTATTTATATCATAATATACAGAATTCTCCCACAAACTATAAGTGTTTGTATATATATTCTGCTGATACAAAGGTTCATCATAATAATTACTCATTATTTACAATTGGAAACACAAAATTTATATTTGTTTACACTCGCGCGATGAGATTTGTTTTTCACATAATTCCAAACATAACAGTGACACTGTTCACGAGACGTCACAGTAAGATGATGGTATTTTTATGGAAGGATATGAATTTTTATGAAATTTTCTCGCGGAAATATTTATTTTTACGAATATTTATTGATCCTATCGATCACTGACACTCACGCGATTCAAGGTTTCTATAATTTCGAAATGTAAAATTGTTATCTGTGGGAAAGAAATAGCTGTATTCTTAGCTTTGACGTGTGAAGAGATAAGCATGCTATTATTTATCATTTTTACGGATCCGAATAAAACTGTAACGCAGTTTCTGCAAGTCAACTTTGACATTTAAAAATACGGTTCAATTTACGCAGAATTTTATTTGAGATTTCATATGCCCTCTTGTAACCTTGTTATTATAAAGTTTATAAGTTAATAACACGCGAGTTCAGAGTCACGCAACAAATTGGCACACATAGTCTACTATGCGATTCACGTAAGTTGATAACTGTCATAATGACATTTTGATTCCCGTTGCTTACTTCATTGCATAAAGTAAGGTCAGCAAATACATTTTTTACATCACTATTCCATCTGAGATAAGTACATACAATGATAATTACGAAATAAACTATCGGTTCTTTTTTATATTTATTTATTTTTAATCGGGCGGTAACACTTCGAAGCCGCTTATTTTATCGTTTGCACTGTTACCGGAGCCGCACGAACAATTTCACGTGCTCGTGAATGTACCACTGTGCCTTCCCTACTCATTTTAAGCAAATTTAACTGTACCTAACAAAATAAACTTATCAAAACAATAACAAAAGTCTATAACAAACACAATGTAACAAGAAAAGTCAACAAGGACGCAACAAAATGGAGAAAATCGGAAATATATATCAATGGCTTGGAAGCGTAGCTAGCGGCACACTATGACACCAATCAATTATGAACTATTATTATAAACTATTACTAAGAAAATATGTTATGTATTTAAGGAAAGAAAATAAAAATCAAGTCGTTGTTACCATAACAGGTAGGTATGAACCTATCCGACGCGCCGTTAAAATTTTGTTGTTAGCTGTACAATTTTAATGAGTACGGAATGAAGTTGCCGCGAACGCGATTATCTTCTTACTTGAATCGCATAGTACCTCCGCCATAGCCTATGCATCTTCAACTTGTAACTGTAACTGAGTATTAATGTTATTCCGTGTACCCTTTTGTTGTTTTGTTTTCTAAAAGACCTTTACTTTATAGGTTTCTACCCAAAAATACTGATTCAATCCGCCCAAAATATTATGGCATGAAGCATTACATGGCGGAAATAATAAACGCCCGATGATAATTTAATTTATATTTACTACCTGTATAGGCCCAAAAGTTTCATATTTTTATCATCTTGGCATTGTGCCCGGTTTCATCCGAGGCTTCTTCATCTTTGGATTCGGCTTGTGCAGCTTTTATTATCGGAGCGACTGCGGTCTGAACTCCCATCCCCGGGAGGATAATCTTGCGCCAGAGCTCCCGTTAATGAGCATGTGTACCAGCTTGCAGATGACACTTGGTCCTGAGGGTGGGGTCCCAACGCCCTAATACACCCAGTCTTCCTTTCAATACTGATAAATAAAACAAGTTTTAGGTTCCAACATGTATTATTCTACAAATCAATAATGGCTATTATATAAAGTAAAACATTAGACAAGTTGCAATATCATGATTTATTGATTTTCTCCTTTACACTTATAAATTAATAAAAATTACACTTAAATATGCTGCTATGACAACTCTCATCCAATGTATTACTTTTTGTCTATGGTTGTGTGTGAAAAAGTTCAGAATATAATTTTTGGGAGGTCCATGGACATAAAAAATCTTGACAAGGTACAGACTCTCTAGGTGCGCAGCAGGGCATTTTGGCGGTAAGCTCGGGGCGCGAGCGGCGCGACGGATGATGCGCCAAAAAAACTTTTTATTGGTTTTTGATTGGCCAGTTAGTGGCCATGCACACTTTTTGACGTTTGTTCAAGATTTGAATTGCTTGAATATTTTTTTAATATGCGCCAAGTGTTTCATAACTGTCATCTAGAACCTCAAGCTATCCCTTTCTCACACACGACACCATCTCCACACCGAACTTATTCGGTCATCCAGTAGTATCTAGAGCCACCTCTAGCAGGCTTCCTTTCATAGTCGTCTGGTAATGCAGGAGTACTGTCTGGGTAGACGGCCTTGGGCTCCGGCAAGGGCTTTGGCCTGAAACAGAAACAATAATGTTTAGTACTTCTTTCTACGTTGGAGTAATAGGCTATGTGCTTCCACGTGTGTGCACGCATAGAGGCGCGTCACTATCTTCCTATTAGCAATTTCCTAGTTGGCTCCAAAGTTTGGTTCTTGGAGCCTAGGGGCGAAACCGTGTGAATAATCTAGTAATTTATTAAGCCCGATACTGGGACTTACCTCTTAGTGTCGTGGACGCGAACCTCAGTAAAGTAGCCAAAGGAAGGACGCTCAATATTCAGCTTTGCCAGCATACAGTTGTCGAACACGCCTTGAGTCTTGCGGCAGCTAGAAAATAAAGCAAACTTTTATATTTGGCGGTTTGAGTGGTGTAGCGGTAGTGGGTTTGACACACACTTCAGAGGAGTTAATGTCCAAGACTTTCAGTATTATGTGGGCGTTTATTTGTGTGTGTGTGTGTGTGTGTGTGTGTGTGTGTGTGTGTGTGTGTGTGTGTGTGTGTGTGTGTGTGTGTGTGCGTGTGCGTGTGTGTGTAAGAAAGAGAAACGGTGTGAATAATTTTATGCTTTCAAATAATAACTAACTGTCCCAAAGTAAAATCTCCGGAACTCTTCTCAACACATGTAGAGTATTGGTTGAACTCATTCAGGCAGGTCTGCTTGACTTTCCGGAAGAACTCCAGGGTGCAGGCAGTCACTGCCTTGCCTTCATTGATGCATTTTCGAGGATCCCCCTCTTCGGTACGGCATAGCATAAATTCCTGAAATTATGTAAGAATTGCTTGCACCATTTAATATGTAATATTACTCAATGCAGGCTTGCTGCGGCTTGTTTAATGCTAAAGTATGATGGGGATGTTTGTCATGATAAAAACCACAATGATACAAGATTTGAAAACACAAATAATACTGGCTTGAGGCCATATAAGCAATTGAAGATAAATGGAACAAAATAAGAAAAAAGTACATAAGGTTATAATATATGTATTAACTTTTTGTTGTAATAGTATTATGTGTATATACCTGTAGCCTAATAACGGCTCAAAATTATATCATACATATGGCAACACTAACCACAAAGCCCGCGTCCTAGGTACTTCACTTACTGACTCTCTCTGGGCTTGGCTCTCTTGAATGTAAGATGGCGTCTCAGAGAATTTAAGATAATTTATCACCTACCTAAATTAAATAGTGTAAACACCAATCTGATAAATAGTGTATTACGCCTGGTGATTGTATACCAAACTTTGTGGCTGTCTGTAAATCTAGTGTTAAGAATATCTACGTGAATATAGAACTTATATTGAATAATCAACCGAGTTTACTTATTTATGTGACCTGGGAGATGGGACCCTGACTTCCCATATACCTATTTATTTATTTAAAACTATGCACAGAAAAAAATGTGCAAGGTGAAATTAATGCATTTTGAAAGTCTAAATAAATAAACTGCCTTATAACTTACTAGCCTATATAGATCTAGATTTTGTTATGTAAGTTATTCTATGTTTAATGCAATAAACTAAATTATAAGATGGAATAAATACCTATTACCAATCAATCAATCAATTAGCCTATTGTAGTCCACTGCTGGACATTATATTAACTGATTCTACAAATAAAATTACATGAACTAAATTATTCATATCCTGAGGAGGGAGTATGAACAAAATAAAAAGCTTAGGAGTCGAAAAATTGCGCCCCAAAATTCTCCAATTTATAAGAAAGTATTGTAGGTCAGGATAAACTTTGTAAACAAAAGTTAGTTTGATAATATAGTGCCATAAAATAATCAATTTAGTAAAATAAATAGACGCAATCATCAGATATTGCAAAGGATTCAAATAGAGAGAATGTAAGGCAGTTTCCTTCAAAATTATGATATCAAAACATAACCTTATACAACTTCGATTATGCAATCAATTTGACTTCAACAAAAAGTAAATAGAAATTAATCAAACAGAATAATAAGATAATAAAAAATAACTTAATAAAATGCAACTTTTACTCACGTTATTAGCAAGTTCACAATATTTTCCTAGATGAAATGCACCAGCGTATAGAGTTGCGGAGGACAAATTGACCTCTTGCACAGTCAATTCTGACTCTTCCGGTAGACGAACATCAGCAGTTACCACCATGGTGTTCTCGTATATTTACGACGAAAATTTAGACGTTTTTAATCAAAATAAATAGTGAAAATTCTTCCACAAAATTCGTGGAAGAATTTCGAAAGCGAAACTACCGATTTTAGTTGTTACAGAAAACAAAATAGAAAGAGATCAATGATATCATTACACATGAAAGTGAAAGAGCTAGAGCATCCCTACTGTTTATATAAAAATTAGCAGCGTTATAATTTGAGTTTGACACATTGACAGGTCAATTTATTTGCCGTTCCATTTTACGTGTAATGTGATTTAAAGAAACTATTGCAGTAAACCACTCTGCGTACGGTAAAGTCGGTATAATGATTCTTTTTAAATAATACAACAAGTTCGCATGCATGTTAGATATTTTTTATTGTGCTAAGTTAAATTCAGATTCAACAGTGATTTTTTGATTCAGGCCGCGTCGCAGAATGTCACATCAAGTCACATGGCACCTTTTCTTACTTATCGTTTCATGCTACTAAATTGCTTGGGAGAGTATGCTTCAATTGGTACTTCGCTATATTCTTGTTGTTCCACTGAAAACACAATAAAACTTATATATTTGTTCTGAATTGTGTATGAAATTACAGATCAAAGGTTGTTTTATTTACCTTCATATGTCTTGTAGCCTTCTGACGGTAATTGATAAAACTTGGGAATATCGTAACGGTTTTCCTGCGAATAAAAATACTCAAATTAGTTAGATTTTACCTAATGTGAATCCCCTTTTTTCGTGCGGAAATCCCCGCGGATACCTACCCCGCGGCCAGCGAGACAGCTTATATCGGAGTCGAACGAGTATACCATCGTGTTGTGATCCCGCTGCTGCCGCCGGTAAGTAGGGTAGCCAGAGCTCACTGTACCCCTCTTCCCCCTACCCCTTCCTAGCCCTCCCCCTTTCTCTTCAGGGTATGCAGCGCGTGTGTGACACCCTTAGTGTTGCACACGTCCATAGGCCACGGTGACCGCTTCCCATCAGGTGAGCCGTGTGCTTGTCTGCCACCTACGTAGTATAAAAAAAATAAAAGACCCAGACTTAAACTCGAACCCAGAAGGAACCAGGAGCTATAGGAACTCCTTTGAGAAAAAAATGTTATTATCTTGGCTTTTACAGCAGCGACTGCCGTGCCGACCGACGTCCAGCCATAGATCAGATAATAGTGACTTCGTAAGCCCAACCCTGAGATGAATGCCTGCACCCATAGCTTCGTCCATGAATCAGCAGGTGCACCTGCACTGGCTTGCAAGAGAAGTTGGCCCAAGATATTTGCCCCATCATAGAACTCATAATAAGAGTAACTATTATTTCAAACGTGTAACATTAAAACTAACTTACCGAGTCATAATTCCTTCTGCCCATGCGTGGTATATTTTTATTGGTTTTGATAACGTATCCCATGACTCCCTGGTCGAATGGATTCGATTCATCATTACTTCTGCCGACCCTAGGTACGCTATTCGGTTTTATAAACGAATTTTCCACTCCATTGAAAAAATAGAAAAGGCAGTATGCCATTAATACTATTGCCAACTTGGAATTCATTTTTTTTTAACTGTGAGTATCTGTTGAATAGTTCGAAATTCGAATAGTGAATGATGTAGTGTTGGATTTATTTTGTTATTTATACCGAAAGGTTTCGATTAGACCCGTATTTTCTAAATAATTCGATTATAATCTATGATACGGTTTTAGAATACCAAAAAGGTGCGAGATGCTATCTAAGTTCCATCATGAGGGTTAGACTATTAGAGCTGATGATTATCTGTATTTTTATTGGTTCACTAGTTGTGGTCCGTCCGTGCTATTGTAGTCCAATGCCCGCAATCCATGGAAATGTATGATCCTGAGTTATAAAGTAGCCGGGATATGATCTATCCTTGTCCCCAATTTCAGTCAAATCTATCTTTCTGTATATTCTACCCGGAACACATCTCCGAAGAAAGTCAAAAGTCAAAGTAAAAAATCTCATACAATTTTTGTCGAACTCGATATGATAGAGAACCTATGGTATGATAAGTTTTTTTGTTTGGAAGGTCTTGTTTAGACTTATAATCTCACGAACGTTTGATCATAATTAGTTGAGTAGAACCAGAGATATAGTCAAAAAATGCGGAAACCGACGTCCACGCGAGCATAGGCATAAGATGGATAAAAGCTTATAAAAACCGAAACGAATCTCGGGTGGGTTGCTAGTATAAAATAAAAAATGTGTATTTTATCGGGTTACTAATATAGGTAAAATGAAACACGTGTATTTCAATCATAACTCTATATTGTTTCATTCAATAATTGAAATTGTTACATGATCATAAAATAGTGTTATCTGTCATGTATTTAAAATTTATTCCAGGCTTATAATCTATCTCAGTGGAAAATTTCATCCAGATTCAGTCATCTGTTTTTACGTGAATGATTACCTAACAAACATGCATACATCATTAGATATATTCATATTTAGATTCCATATTAGTTTACTGGATTTTATTAATACTATAATTATTTACATCTACCCGCATTATGGTAGAGCTGCTGATTGGTGGACGATATAAAACCTACGGACGGAACTTGCTGTGTGTGCGAGTGAATTTTTGGTTGCAACAAAGATTGAAATGTGAAACCTGGTTATATTTTTTGTTGTCACTACGAATTTTATACTGTTTCACTATACAAGACATGCTGTATTTTTTTGGTACTAAACTGACGGAATCTTGTTCAATTTTGTTTGCCGCGTAGTTGTTGACTAGTGTGTGTGTGCTGTCGACTTGGATATATAAGTACGTGGGCCGACTAGTGTCGTCAGTTGTATTTTTTCAGCGCGCTCCGCCCATAAATTTTATATATTCATGGTACAGATATGGTAATCACATTCAAATATCATTCCTATTTATGATCTAGTCTAGTATGATCGCCGAAACGCCAATATCTAAAATCTGTTTCCATTTCTTGATGCTAGGTTAGATGGTATAAAGACGTGGTACTTCGGAGTTATGCCTCCTTTCTGTATGACCGCTCGAACCAGAGAGAACGGATCCAACTTCTTTTTTACTACCAGAAACCTGTTGAAAGAAAAAAATAAATTAGGCGGTGATTGATACGGTCTAGCTGCAATGCTTCGATATCGCCTAATTTCAAAGTCAAAGTTCTTTATTGTTGCGGGGATGGTAAGGCGATGAATAATTGACTCTCAATTCTAATAAGAGGATAGTACAAGCACCCTGAGTCCCACGTTGGGCGCCACTTTATCATAATCTTTTTTCGTTCGGAAATCTCCTCGGATACCCTCGTTGGACATTGGGAGTGGTTATTTCGGACTCCAACCGACTAAAACCGCACGGTGTGTTTACAAAAACACACCGTGCGGTTATAATAATAATACATAGTAATTATTATACATAGAAAATATCCAGACTAGTGCAAATATTTGCACTGAGCAGGAATCGCTACACCTGAAAGGTTGTCAAAAGATAAAAGAAATATCATCATACCTATCTTTATCGATCCCGTAACTCTTTGAAGCAAGGCCCACTCTCTGCGCGCACTGGTGGAGCAGCGCCCTCTCCTCCTTACTGAACTCGGAGGTGAACACCAGGTCAAGGTCGAAGGTGTCTGACGCTAGGTAGCGCTCCATCAACGTGAAGGCTGCTTTACGGAGCTGCCTGATATCTGATGAGGAACTGCCTAAGCCTGCGCGATTTACCTATGATGAAATTGTAATTTAAAAAACCCGTAGCTAAGAAAACTCCCGCCAAATCCACTCTACAAACAAAAAAAAAAAAGAAAATCGAAAGAAGAAGAAAAGAATAAGAACTTAAGAAGTGGGTCCACATGTCTATTACTATTATATTTATTATATTGTAAAGGACATTAGAAATATTAAAAAAAAATTTGGTTATTTTATTTTATATGATGGATCCAGAAATATTTTTTTTAATTCTTGCATTTGCTTGTGATGGCTGCAATAACTTCTGAACGGATTTTCATTCGTTTCAAAAGACATTCTTGGTCAGACATGAAGTCTGTAGTATATTTAATTGCATGTTAAAAAGAACCAGAGATATGACTAAAAGTTGCGATAATCGATTTTCATGCAGGCGGAGCCGCAGGCATCGACTATATCAGACATATAGACATAACACTCACCATTTGTAAATTAGGCTTAATAGGTTCAGCGATGCCCTGCGAGTCTGCTCCGAGCCCCCCACCTTTCCACCCCATCATCTGCATCATCTTCATGGCAACGCTGTTCTCCACCGGAGTGCCAAACTGATCGTCACTCACTTTCTTCAAGGAAACATCGTTGGCTGTGATACGAGTGTCGTTTTGTGCTATGAATTGCTCCTTTACAACTATGCTTACTACTTCATGTCGTATTTTCTGGGGAGAATAATAGTACATACAATACTTTGCCTTTTGGCAAAATTTAACTAGCAGACTGGTGGTAAAATTTCAATAGTCCATTGGTGGCAAAATAAAAATAGTCTACTGGTGGTAAAATTGGAATTGCCTAAACTTGTGACAAAATTTGAATAGTCTACTGATGGTAAAATATAGACAACTGGTGGCAAAATTTGAACAGTGAACTGGTGATTAACTTTAATAGCATGCAAAATTTAAATAGTCAACTGGTGCCAATATTTAAATAGCCTACTGGTGGCAAAATATAAATAGCCAACTGGTGACAAACTTTAATAGCATGCAAAATTTAAATAGTCAACTGGTGGTAATATTTAAAAAGCCTAACTGGTGGCAAAATTTGAAACTAGTGGCAAATGTGTAAATCCGTCACTACCTTGCACACAATTTATACTAAGCATACCTCCCAAGCAATATTTGCGATTGCATTCCTAGCATCTGCCTTGGTTTCTCCAACTACTTGAGCAATCTGCTGTCCGTCTATGTGGAGAGTGAGATGCTGGTCTTCATATGCCAAGTTTAGGTCTACACGAC
Organism: Lithosia quadra; assembly: GCA_963576445.1. NCBI lineage: Eukaryota > Metazoa > Arthropoda > Insecta > Lepidoptera > Erebidae > Lithosia > Lithosia quadra. The sequence continues at coordinate 3,086,791 of OY754901.1, read as the reverse complement.
ATGTTTGACAACTGGCTGGAAAATTAATATATTATTTATTATACTATATTGGGATGTATAGGGTAGTAAATACACTTTGGAGTGTATTGTTCCACCCCATACACCGCTATCATTATAACCAATGATCATTAGGATGGTGGAGGTTTTAGGGGGTAGATGGAAGTAACCAGCATTAGACCTGAGGTGAATGGAAAAACTAACTTTGTATGTTCCATAATTTCCCAGCCCACGGTCTGACGAGTAACACCAGTCTTCCAAATATAGAGTTAAACATATGCTCTCTGAAATCTTGTACATTTAAACAATCCATTTTCATCATTTCTTCTAAATATTCATTTAACTGATTTCTCCTTTCAGGTTTTACACCTTCCGTTATCACAGAATCATTATTTTCATTGTCATTTGTACTTGTATCATTATTTTCTGTATTATCGTTATCTGAATCGGAATTTTTATAATTATCGTTATTTTCACCGGCTGCTACAAATAGTATTTTTGGTGCTTTTGGTGGATCATCAATGATCACACCTCCTTGTCTTTTGATTCCTTTTGCCCTGTCTTCTGCGGCATCCGAGGCAGAGACAAATGTCCTTTGCAGTTTTGTTTTCTTTTCTTTTCTATATGATTGTGCAACCTGAAAGTGGATTCGGAATTAGTACATATAGTACGAGATGGATAAAAATGAAAATATACTTCTCAAAGTGAGTAAATTTAAAAGCAAGCTTAGGTTTATTACGCTAACAGTCAACAAAAATGGATTTTGATAAAATCCGAATGTACAGACGAAATAGTGGCATTTTATAACTCATTTGACAATGTTTACCTCATGAGAGAGTCTAGCCATCTCTTGCATAACTTCTGTAGGATATCTACACCCCAGTAGCTCAATATTAGTAAATACTCTAGCCAAACAAACAAGGCGATTTTCTGGATAATCATTTTTCCATTTTATCATGAATGACCTTCTTAACTGCCAATGGTCTTCACTTTCGTGGTCATCTCGGTATCTCTCTATATCCCAATCAACGTCGAAAGACATGTTTATGTTATTAACACAAAAAATACATAAAAATAAATTCACAAATTTCGCCAAACTGACGGTGTTTTGGTAGGTACTTTGACAGTTATGACATTTCAGCACAGCATGAGATGTTTTTTACTTTTTTATGGTTAATCACAGGCGATGGCGATTCACACACATGCCGAACAAACTGCACGGCATGCACTGGTAAAATTTCTTGTAATACGTACTTGAGATTCACTAATAATTTTATAACCATTAACTATTATTATATGAATAAGAAAAAATCAAAAATGATGAAGCTACATTTGGTATTATAATCTGTCTTTCATTCAAGTCAAGTACAAGACTTCAAAAGAAAAGTTAACCAGGGTTGTCGCTTTAGTGAGATTATCCCTAGAACTAGGTGATCTTATGGCCTTCAGTGAACCTATAATAAACCTCTCTATCTGTACCCTTAGGAGACCGTTGCCTATTTTTTTTACTCACGCCTATTTCCCTCTGGAGCAGGCGGAGACAAGAGCCCGCAACAACTAAAAAAAAGAAGGGAAGAGAGAAACACGAAATCGATTGTTTTCCGTGATCCGTGATTCGCGATTCGCGACTACATTATTGCCCAATTTGCCCATGTCCAATCTCTTCCACTTCTTTCACAGAAGACCATTTCAATCATGATTTCAATTTGTAATAAAATAAACGGTTTACTAGTACAGTCAACTGCACTATAATTATGAATTATATTCCTTATCGATGTCGTTCTTCTCGATGTATTAATAACATTGTTCTTTATTTATTAACGTTAAAAGTTTGTATTTTTCTAAACTACGAAAATAACTGCCTTTTCTAATGGCTATATACCTAGCTCTTTGAACTTTGAATTTCATTTCGACCAACTGGGCTGGGGAGATTCTTGATTTTTCCAGCAACACTGATTGATAGCGCATCGATTGTATTTTGATAGAGTGATTTCTAATTTATGAGTTTTGATTTCGTAGTTTTGCAATGTTATTGTTACTTTAAGTTTGTGATTTATTGTGACGATTGTTATTTGCATACTGTCAAGCAGCGAAAAACTCATTTAGAATCCGTTTATTTTGTTACAAATAATGTATTTGTGTTTATTCTTGTAATTTAGAATCACAAAAAAACTGAATTTTTTTTTAAAATATGGATGCTTGCCGGTTGGTACACACATAAAAACGAGTGCGAACCCGAATAATAATAATACTCAAATTGCGACAATGGATGCCGAGAGCAACATAAATAAAATAAAGCCACCAGTGCCAGAAAACTCCCAAACAATGCCACAGGTTGACGCCTTATTCGGACTTCAGCTAGAGGTTAATCCGGAGAAACCTCAGCCAGCGGATAATCCAGAGAAACCTCAGCCAGCGGATAATCCGGAGAAAACTCAGCCAGTGGATAATTCGGAGAAAACTCAAGCAGTAAATAATCAGGACGATACTATGAATATACCAAACTTCGAAATTGATGTAAAATCATACTCATTTAAAACTCTTATTAGCTTTATAAGTGGAAAGGTATTCATGAGTCACTTGGTTGCAATTCTAAATTTTTTAAAAAGCCAGGAGAAAGAACTTGAATTCCGAAACAGTTATACATCAAAGTATTTAGAAGAAGTATTACATCGAATTGCTCGGAATGTGAAATATCTTGATGCTCTAACCAAGGACGAGGATTATGGAGAAATTGCTAGAGAAATCCAAGATATAGTTAAATATTCAAGCAGTAAAAGAGTCTTCATGATTGGTTGTAGACCTGAGAAAGAAGAAACCTATCCATATACAGATCATTCGTATACAGATAGCAGCATTGTAGAAAATAAACAGTAAGTATAAAATTATAATATTCTTCTTCAACCTAGCGTTAATCCCAGTCGCATCCAAAGCTTTCACCTTGGAATCTGGGGTCCGCTTTACCAGTCTTAACTGGGAATTTGGCTGAACTTCGATATTTTCTGTGAAGTGATTGCCATCCGACCTTCACAACCCAATGGTGACATTAGGCGATATTGAAGCATTGCAGCTAGACCATTGTTGTTGGACTTTTTAGGGCTCCAACTACGCGTAACAACTGCCATAGATGTAGGTATGGCAACCATGACTGACAGCTTAACATGCTCTCCGAGGCACGATTATAGAATAAGGAACGGAAACAGTAGAGGCAGCGAGTGTTCTATAAACACAAACTTAAAACTGAATCTTGTAAATTTCACAAAATACACAACCTTGTAATGTGCTAACTAAACCATTTAACCACATACAGCCTCCATGAAATGGTATCAAGTTTATATCATACTTATTTCTATTGCAGGTTCTTATACTACAGGAAATTATATTTTCCAAAACCGAGAGCAGCGAGTCCAGTGGAGTGAGTATATTTTTTCTAAAAAATTGTTATTACAAATATCTTTTTTATGCATTAGAGCCACCATTATGGCACTGTCGGTATATGTAATGGGGGCTCCCTTCCTGAGACTTTATCTTTAGCTTACTATCAGGCGAGGGAAAGACTGGATGGTACAGGTTTTGGACTGGGAACTTAACAGGATTCACATTTCAAACTAACTTTATAAAAAGGAGGAGGTTCTCAATTCAACTGTATTTTTTTTTATGTTTGTTACCTCAGAAATTTTGACTAGGTGACCCGATTTTGATGACTCTTTTTTTTTATTTGAAAGCTGGCGCTTCTCGTGTCCTACTTCAATTTGGTCTGTAGAAGTAGATTTTTTTATTTTTTGTTTTGGTCACTGTTGCCAGTTCTCTCTATTTCACCTGATATTTGATCGGATGGCGCCTCTAAGGTGACGGACGAGCTTGTACTCATGTACCTACAGTAAATTGAGAGAAATACCAGAAATAAATTTTAGGTACTTATGTGCAGGTGGAGCTCAACCAGTGAACCAAAATCGGAAACATCTAGCGTGAACGCCGTGGACTCCGTGGACGCTGACAGGTAAAGTTTCAAACCCATTCACCAATTTTAAGCACTCCTTGTACTTTAAAAAAAGAATTTAGATAAGTACCTACCATAAAGAACTTGTCTCACTCATTCTTTTTTTCTCTTCCAGCTCAAAGTCAACCAAGAAACCAAGACCGCAACCGTCCATCGCCTTGGACGCCAAAAGGTCAAATTCTAAAACCTTACACCTACATTTAAGATGAACTTGTACTCTCATAATTGTTAGCCCCCCCCCCCCCTGCCAGTGGGAGGCACTGCCATCTCCGTTCCCCGGGGTGCACTGCGTGGAGGTTCCGTCCCACGCATCCCTACCTATTCACCCTCACGTCACAAATCTCTTTCGTCAACAGCCCCCTTTACACGGACAGTCTATAGCAAGTGCTATTGCAAGTTGCAAGTGAAAACCGATTTGCGTGTGAAAGAACGCGCGTGTAAAGATATTGGAAGAGAGAGGGAAAGAGCGCACGCTATAGGCCTGTCATGCACGCGCAATCGCGTCCTATATTGTTGTCTCTCTTCCCCATACACAGCATATACACCGATTTTCTAATACGTCAAAAACGATCGCACGTAATCGCGCGCGAAAGATTTATTATTATTATTATTATTATTATTATTTTAACAGGCAGGCAGTCGAAACAACTGATAATGCCCGTATCCTGCTTATGCCCACTAGTGTTTATTTTTTTGGTTAATGTGTTGGTCTAATCTATTTTTAAATTGGTTTATGTTCTGGGCTGTCACAACATCATGTGGTAGCTTATTCCACTTTCTCACTACCCTATTACTTAAAAAGTTTTTGTGTGGATTGTTATTCGAGAAGCTGGTGGATAGTCTTAGGTGGTGGCCTCTGAGGTGGTTATTATTGTTGCGTGTGAACAATCTGTCAAAGTCTTCAATGTCATAATGTCCACTTAAGATCTTGAAAGTCTCTATCATGTCACCTCGGTCTCTGCGTTCTTCTAGAGTTGTAATTTTTAAAACTGCCAGGCGCTCATCATAGGGTCTCTGTTTCAATGTACGTGGAATTTTTGTGAAGCTACGTTGTACCTTCTCCAGGAGTTCAATATCTTTAATAAAGTAAGGATTCCAGATTTGAAATGCGTATTCTAAAATTGGTCTGACAAAAGTTTTGTGGATCTTAAGCATCATATCTGGCGTTAGAATATTAAAGGCTTTTCTAATTAAATAAATTAAACTTCTTGCTTTTTTGACGATTGATGTAATGTGTTCATCCCACTTTAAGTTTTCTGTAATTTTGACTCCCAGGTCCGTTTGTACCTTGACTTCTGTTAGCGACACGTCATTCAATTTATAGTTTAGGCAAGGATTTCGATTACCTATGTGTAGTACTGTACATTTGGAGGTGTTGAGGTATATTGTTAACAGGCAGGCAGCCGTTACGATTGATAACGCCCGTATTCAGATTCCCTTATTCTGATTCAGTTGCCAGTTAATTTGTATGCATCCAATCTGATTTTGAACTGTAGGGTGCTGTCAGCTGTACAACTGTATGGTGTATTTAGTTCGCAAAGATAATCGTGTACGATTGCGCGTACAACCATTCCGTTGTGCAATGACTGTCCGTGTAAAGGCCGCTAATCTTGTTTCATCCATAATTTCCCTGTATCGAACCCACTAAGCATCCATTTCTCTAATTTGGTCACTACATCTTCTACCAACTGTGTCTATGAATTTCATTACCTTTTTTCCAGGTCAAAGAACAAACAAAAAGCAAAGCAAGCGTCAAGCGCGAACATCGTGGACTCAAACAGGTCAAACTCTAATACCCATTCACCATCAGAGAACAAATTCATAACCTTCTGCTTACATCGGCTACTATCTTTCGTAAAAGACATTACCCTACAGAAATTAGAATTCCATGATTTAAATAAAACTGACGCAAAAATAATACGTACTGTATTTAACAGCGCTATAGATGAACCTTTTCATTATGGTCACGGAGCTAAAAATGTGTGTTGTGCGTTATGGGAGGCAGCAAAAATTCGTTGTTTGGATTTTAAGTTTCGAATTAGAAATTTAAAAACTACTATTTTTACGAAGTAAGTTTTTCTTGTATAACAGGTTTTAGGAGAAATATTAAATATTTGGGGATCAAACCAACCTCACCTGCAGGCAAATACGGGGTTCTGGCGAAGGTTTTCGGGGTTAGGGTCGCTATAAAAGCTAAATAGATCGAATAAAAATAAAGCAGGAAAGCAGATCTTGGATTCCGGGAGGTTGGTTTGCGTCCCGAATATTTTGATAGGTATACCAAACGCTTTGGTCAAGGCACTTGTCAAATGCTTCTATGTGCACTATTAGAAAAGCGCTTTAAATAAAAAAAAAATAACTTTAATCATCTTTTTCTTTCATACATAAATCTACTAGCAAATACTTCCATGTAGGGTACATGGAAGTATTTGCTAGTAGATTTATTTTCAATCATTCATTCATTCATTCAATTTTGTAATTAAATAATATACTGGCCATAATAGGTAATCATTTGAATTAAATTTCAGGTCTTTAGTGCTGGAAAAGAGACCGAGAGAGTGAGTATTTCAAATCTAAACACGTCTTTATCCCACCGTGATCTCTTCTGAGCTTCAATTGTATCAAACCAAGTCACTGTCATTCAACTGACACTCCGAAAAAATGCCATTCAATTTTAGGTTTTTTCTACATATTTTTAAAATCTAAAATTAAATGAAGCGAGTGTATTACACATTTTCATCCATGCTTTATTTTTTAGACTTTATTTTCATGTTGTTAAAGTCTTAAATTTTTTGGCATCTTTATAGATTGTCAGTGGATAGTGGTTTGGTTTAACACAAAATAGGAGAGTTGGGGTCTTGGTTGAATCCAAGAGCTTTATTAACACTACCTGTATGGTTTTATTTTATTCTATCATTAAGACGAGCTTCCGCCCGCGTGGAGGTCGGTATCGCCACCAAGTTACTTACAGTGTGAAGCTAGCTTATAGCATGGTTTTAACATAATACCTATAACAACATTCAAATATGAGTCGTTAGATTAGACGCTGTTACAGAATGCATTGAAGAAATAAAGGTTAACTGCTCGTTCCCTGTAGGTGATAGCGTGATAATATGTAGCCTATGTGTTGACCCGACTTCTTAATAATATTCGTGCCAAATTTGAAGTAATGTATTACTTTTTGAGTTTATCCGGACATACAGACAAACAGACAAAAATTCTAAAAACTATATTTTTGGCTTCGGTATCGATTGTAGATCACACTCCAAGTATTTAAAAAAAATATTCAATGCACAGTTTTGACTTTCCTATCATTTTATTATATGTTTCCCATAGTGCCACAGAAGACATGTCCGACAGAGGGCAACCTGTGAAGCGGAAAATGAAAACCTCTATCACAAACCATCAAGAGCGAATACAATACTTGGGTGCTGATTTCGTCCTGTCTAGTTACAACACCATACTGAACTTCTTGTCTGATGACACAGAAGTGAGTGTGATAATACCAGTGACTTGTAGAGAAGAGAATAAATTCATCATGAACATTATCAATATCGCCCGTTCTGATAAAATTAAGCAGGTACTCAATGATAAGACTAAGAAGATTGCGGATGAAGTGCAGACGCTGATGGAAGTTAAGAAGACAAGTTACAAGGTTAAAATGACGAGCAGATGTACGAAAGTGGAGTCGTAAGTTGATTATATTTATTTAATAGTTATATAATATTAGGGGCAAAAGTCTTGACTATATTCTCTTACGCCAATCGACTAATCATCAAGGGATCATGCCATTGGTCGATCAGTCTTTTATTGGCTTTTAAAATGGACAGTTAGTAATCACGTACGAGCTAAATTGTCAAGATTTTTGCGTCTACCTAAACTCTGAATTTCAAAAACATCCTTTTGTAAAAAAAAATGCTGATTGCACAACAAAATTTTATTATTTTAGCGGCTTTTGAGACCGTGACGCATATCATACTGTAATAACTTCATGTTATCCCAAAAAAAAAAACAATATCATGTTACTCTCCTCTCATTCGCCAACCTCAGAGTGCAACTAGCGCTCGGCGGCCGCTGCCGCAGCGCAATGTCCTAACCCTAATTATTCAAATCAGTATATAAGTTGACGGGTGATAAGTTTTTTGAGGCGCATTTAAAAATTGCTAGATTTTTGCCTATCACGCGTTGGAATGTCCTTTTTGTTAAATATAATTAAAAGTTTTTTTATTCATGATTGTATAAAATGACTGATGAATGCGACTGTTATTTTATAAGGGACTTACCGGAACCGATTATTAGGTAAGTAAGAGATTTATTTCATACTAGCTATGCCCGCGACTTCGTCCGCGTGGAATATAAAAAAAAATAGCCAGTTACTCCTTATTACATAAAGTATCTGCCAGTGAAAGTCCCGTCCAAATCGATGCAGCCGTTCCTGAGATTAGCCGAAACGAAACAAACAGACAGACAGACATTTTTTTTAAATATATATCTTGGCATGAGTACCAAATAATATAAATTCATATGCATGTAGTAGAAAGCGGTTATTTTAATATTACAAACAGACACTCCAATTTTATTTATTTGTATGTATGTATAGAGTATAGATTTGTGACCTCATCGCGCAAGGCAACTTGAGCCGAAGTCGGCATAGTTGAGCACTTAATAAAGATGAATTGATGAATTAGATGAAGATTTAAATTACTATTACATTATCAATTGTATCTATTGAAAGAAAGAAAGTAAAACGCTTCATTCGATGGACGCATAAGGACAATAACAGCTTACATCTATTGAATGACATTTTTAAGCAATTGCATGCTAAATATTCCTAATGGTTTTCTGATCGGAAAAAATGATCATCCAGGACGGGACTTGTACCCGCGACCAGTCCCTTACAGGGGGAATGCTCTGACCAACTGAGCTACCTGGACCCATCTTTGATGCTCGAAATTTTCCGATATATTCTATACCTACTACCGATACCGATATATACCGATAGCTTACATCTAACTTAACTTTAAAACACATTCACATTATAGAATATGGACGCTACCTCAGCATAATCACTGCCCATACCGTCAAGTATGAGCTTTTGGAATATTAAATGAATAATTAATAAATTTTTTGCAGCAATGTTAAATTCATGAAGGTGCCAGTGTACGAAGATCACCCTTTGGAAAAAAGCAAGCCACGGTGAGTCGCAGGATCGGATTTTTTTTATACTACGTAGGTGGCAGACAAGCACACGGCCCACCTGATGGAAAGAGGTGCAACACTGAGGGTGTCACACACGCGTTGCCTACCCTGAAGGGAAGGGGGGAGGGCTTGGGAGGCTAGGAAGGAGTGGGGGTAGGAGGGGTACAGTGAGCTCTGGCTACCCTACTTACCGGCGGGAACACAACACGATGGTTACTATGTCTTTATTTTGGATCGGATCGAATTATATCAGATCAGTATTTTGTACGGCCAGATCCGTAGGCAACAGTTAATGTTAATTTTTTTTTGCAGAAATGCGAGGTTTGTCAATGTGCCGCTAGGTGAGGACCCGCCAAAACAAGGCACTCCATGGTGAGTTTACTTTTATCAATACGGGATAAAACTTATATAGTGTGCAGTCTTAGCATGGCGTCTGTATACATATCTCTAACTTTCCCTTTAACCAATGAAATAAGGTAAGACGGGCTGTCTTGGAAGCCACATCGAAATCAGAAGTAAATTAGAGGAGTTAGAAATATATGTATTAAATCCACTTCACTCCTTAGCAAAGTGAAGTGGGAGACAATTATACACAAATAGGCAAACTACCTATAAAAGAGAATAAAATGGGTCCTAAGTGAGCTATATTTGATTCCAATAGTATATATGACATAACGCCTAAATGCACAGCAATTTAGGGTAGCCAGAGCCAGAGGTAGCAACTAGTGCTAAAATTTATTTTATATCCAGTGGAACAGTTGCCAAGGTTCCGCTGGGCGGAGACCCCCCAATACAAGGCAGATCATGGTGAGTGTTTTTTATCGACACGGCATGAACTAGCTTTTTTTAAAAATTAAAGTTACACTGATGAAGATTTCCCCTCCTTCCCCTCCCGGGTTGGCAGCGCGAGTGTGACGTCCACAGGCCATGGTGACCGCATTCCATCAGGTGGGCCGTGTACTTGTCTGCCACCTAAGTGGTATATAAAAATACATTAGGACACGACGTCTTTATTTGTTCATTTATCATGCACTATTTGTTTAAATTACCTCATCATAAATGCTTAATATTAGAAATGTGAAAATTTGTGAGGATGGATGGATGGATGTTACTCTGAATGGATCTCGATGAAATTTCACAGAGAGTGAGGGAGAGGGAGAATGAGAGAGACAGAGAAAATGAAAGAGAGAGAGAGAGATAGAGAATTGGGCCTATCAAGATGCTTTAATATCACTCACTGTATTCAGTAGCCTATATTAGTTAGAATATCTAGCTACGCTTGCAACGGTACTTCGCTAGGAGTCGGCTTGCACAGCAAAAAATATAACTTTGAAAATGTTTATAAATATTTATTTTTTAAATATTTTATGCCTGCCTCGTTCTAGCTCTGCACCACTCTATAGTTACTAGTTACACTATAGTTGACCCGCTAATGTTAAATAAATAAATAAAAATATTTTTTTTTGCAGCGATACGAGATCAGCGAGATTAGTAAAGATCCAGTGGCCAAATGGTGAAGACCACCCAAAACAAGGCAGACCTTGGTGAGATTTTTTTTATTGATACATATTAGATTAAACGCTGATTTTGGTTTCGTCTGTCTAATGGGCAAACAGCTGCAAGCTGGTACACCTGCAAGACGGTACGTCCGTATTCATAATCTCTTCCTTTGGCTTGAACCGATTGCAGAGAAAAGAGAGGAACTACTGGTGGTAGAAATTTGATGGCACAAATTTTGACACAAAATTCGGCCGGGTAGGTACCACCGTGCACGATTGCGAAAAACCCTCCATAGTAATCCAATCTCGGTTGGATTGCGTTCAGGCGTCAGCAAGTGCATAGCCGGGCAGGGGGGATTGTGGTCGCAGCACTAGTGGGACCGGTGGGTGTCACGCGGTGCTGCGACGACAATCCTCTTTTGATGAGGCCGTCAAGTTGAGTGACACCATTGTTAACATGGTACGTGTATGTAATGGTGACCCTCTTTCCTGAGTCTTTACCTTCAGCTTACCATCAGGCGAGGTGAAGTCAAATTGACGTGTCCTATATATTTAAAAAAATGAGGTTACATTTTGGTCGCGTCGTCTTTGGAACCCGCATCGAAATTAATTAGCAAAAAATTGGAGGAGTTAAAAATACAAATAATCCACTCCCCTCCTTAGCGAACAGGAGACAATAGACGCTAGCGGTACTCCTGACAAATATTCCTTGTTATTCTTTCTCCAGGTATCCTCGTGAGGAATCCGTTCCTAAGGATACAGGGAACTCCTCAGAGCATAAGGAACTCTTGGACAAGGCGAGACGTCTTGTAAATCACAGTCGTTGGGATATCATAACTGGGTAAGAATTAGAGGTGCGCCGAATGTGGGTTCAACGTAATACGAATTTTTGGCCGAGTATTCGGTAAACATTTACCGAAACTAACATTCGGCCGAATATTCGGTATAAAATTTACCGAACCGAACATTCGTCGAATCATTCGATGCAATTTTGCGCGGTAAACAGGTTTGTGTAATGTCTCAAAGACTATTCAATTAATGGATCTCAGGAAACATATAAATATGTTTTAAAATGCATGTAGATTTTGATTCACTTATTACAGTATCTACTTATAGCCAATCACTGATAATCAGATAATTTATTTAAAATGGTTACTTTCAAAGAAACTTTATTTTTCCCTTAAATTGGCATTTGTCAAAAAAAAAGATTAAAACCTCCATTACGATGAAGTTTGTTTCTTTCATTTACAAAAACTATTTACCGTTTTCAAAATAAATCCCAATTGTTTACAAAATTGTTAACAAACAAAATTCAAATATTCGGTAATCACCTATTCGGCAAATCAACCAAATATTCAGCCGAATACGAACACTAAAAAGATGCTAAATGTACCGAACACGAATATTCGGCGCATCTGTAGTTATAATGAAACATGATTGAACCTACGTTTAGCTAAAATAAAATTGGTTGATGGATTGCACTTTTCTTTCTTTAGATTAGAGCGTTCAAACGAACTATATAGTCTTCTAGCTTTAGCACATTGTCTAAGGGGGCGTCCATACATTACGTGAGATTACGTTTTTTTCTATCCCCCCTTCCCCCCGTGGTGAGATGTCGTGAGATTTTATTCAACCTCCTCCCCCATTCCCCAATCTCACGTGAGATTTTTCAAAATACAAACGCGTTGTATTGTAATAAGAAAAAAAAATATGCTTCGTGCTTTTGTTTACGACTAGTTAAGACTAGTCCATACTAATATTATAAATGCGAAAGTAACTCTGTCTGTCTGTCTGTTACGCTTTCACGCCTGAACCGATTTTGATGAAATTTGGTATAGGAGTAGATTAGACCTCGAGAATGAACATAGGCTATGTTTGGTCGCGATAACCGACATCCACGCGGGCGGAGCCGCGGGCAACAGCTAGTAATCAATATTGCTGAGAGTTTAATTATAAGTGTAATAAAATATACGCTTAAGATCAAATCTTAACTAAGTACAATCGGGATTAGATGGACCAAAACAGTATTTTTTTGTTTCAATCAGAAAAAAATTGCTTGATATTTGCCGAGACCCCTCTCTCTCTAACGTACAATTAAATTAAATCCCCCCCTTAAACATCTCACGTATTTTATGAACGCCCCCCAATTGTACCCCTTCTTTACCTACAGCCTTACTATGGAGAAAGAATCGAGATCTAAGACCAAGAAGGCATTGGGCTCAAATATCAACTTCCAGCCGGCTAAAGAGGACGCTGAAAACAGAAATTTTAAAAACTGTACCATTGTGAGTTCGGAAGCAGACAGCAAATTATCTGGCGTTATGTCCAAACACGATGTTACTAAGAAAAAGTAAGTATTTAACTTGGATCTGACTTACACTTCTACAAAAAAAATCATCAAGGCTCGGCGCAAACGCAAGTTTACACGATTTTTCATACATTTGACACGATTTTCGAGTGGCCGCTACCGGCCACACGTGTGTGCCGCGTTCTAACAAAATGTATGAAAAATCGTGTTAACTGCTTGTCGCTAGCCACCGGTGGCTGTGGTCGGTCGGGCAATAAAGTTGATTTTGATTTGATTTGATTTGATTTATCTTAGAAAACTTATCTTATCAAGAAAAAATTAAGAAAAAAAAAGCTAAAACAAATTAAAAGATTGTTTTATCTTTTTTTTTCTTTTACTTTTCTTAATTTTTTTAATTTTTAATACTAATTGAAAAATATCATTTATTAAGTTGTAAAACTTTATAAACGCCCTCTAATTTTTAACTCGCATCGTGAAAGTGTTTTTAACTAGATGTCCTTTCCTTTGCTACAGACTACTTCAGAAGGTACAATCGCCCTCTAAAGTCTTCCAGCCAAGAAAGAGAACGATTGAGGAAAGTAATGAGAAGCTCTTTGTAGCACTGTCCGTTCCGGTGCAGAGTGACAAGGCTATGAAGTGAGTATACTTGGACCTTCGATGTATTTTTAGGAGTGTGTAAGGATCCACCAAGTTCTTCGGACCCAAGCCAACCCCACCTGCAAGCTGGGCCTCGATTCTGCTAAAGGCAAACCACTGTAATACCACTGACACTCTAAAAAATGCAATTTAATTGTAGACTTTACTGTTATACAGTTAAAGTCTAAAATCAAATGAAAAGAATTCATTTAACTTTTTCATTCGCTCTACAAAATATCATTTGATTTTAGACTTTAACTTGATAATAATAAAGTCTACAATTAAATGGCATTTTTTAGAGTGTCAGTGGTATTACAGTGGTTTGCCTGATATACCTGCTGATTGACCGCTGATTCCCTGGGACTCCGCTTTAATCGCTTTTTAATTTGGATGTATCGTTATACTGTAGGTACTTATGCCAAAACAACATTTTTTACAATTTTATCTGTTTGACTGTTTGTTCCGGCTAAACTCTGGTAAGGCTGGGCCGATTTTGACGAGACGTCACTGGCAGATATACATATAACAAGGAGTAACTTGAGCTACTTATTTTGGAAATAGAATTAGGGTTCCGCACAGAAAATTAAACCTCAAAATCTATACCCGCGCGGGCGAAGCCGCGGGCAAAAGCTAGTGGTAAATATTCTTTAACGTTATAGTAAAATGAGATATCTCGTTTCAGAATGATGCTGGGTATGGGATGGAAAGGCGGCGCCTTAGGAGCGAGAGAGGATGGCATCACCGAACCGATCATGCCGCATATTAACGTGAGTTGCATGAATTTCACATTACTTACCTGTGTGGTGTAGCGCTAATGCGTACCACTGCCAAGCCAGAGGTCACAGGCAAATATCTTATATACAGGGTGAATTTTTCAACGGGGCGTAAATCTGAAACTATGAGGAATAGCGAAAACGATTTTGATGAACACTAAAATTGCATCATTAGATTTGGCGGTTTCGACCACATAGATTGTAAAAAAAAATACACGCTGTATTATTACACTATTCGGTAGTGCTGCTAAAGGAGCGAATTCTGCGAAGTAATAACATACGGCAAACTTAAGGAAAGGTAATTATTTTCAACAAAATATGTACTTATAATAAATAAATAAATATTCTACGACATTCTACACAGCACCCTCTAGATTCAAAGTAGGCATAGTTTAACTAGCTTGTGTTATGGGTTCTAGAATGCTGATAAACATACTTATATACTTTTTTTTTGTAAATACATACTTATTATACATAGAAACACATGAACGAACGAACGAAGTTTTTATTTTTCTTTATGTTACTTGTAAATTTTATACAGTTTAAGTTTGCCGTATGGTATTACGTCCCTCAATAAGCTCCTTATAAACAACACTGTATCGACAAAATTAATTTGTTTGATTGCTGGTTACAAGTATTGATTTTTTTTTATTACGTCATAATCAACCTCGAGAATTCTTTAAGAATTTATTTGGTTCTCATAGTTTCGGATTTGACTATCCACGCCCTGTTAAAAAATTCACCCTGTATATTTTTTTACAAAATAAATTTCTAAATATTTTATCCGTAATTTTTTTTTCACAGCGTTCAGGAGCAGGTTTAGGACACACGAGCCAACAATGTAAATTAAAAAAAGTGATAACAAAAAAACCAAAAGAGTTCACCGCAAAACGGTCTTCCAGTTCTTCGGCTGAACGCTCTGCATCCCCTACGAGGTCCGGGATAACTATGCAAGATGTGTCAAACGCGCTGTTACAACCAATCCCCTCGCCATGCTCTCTGCCTACCTCCTATACGTCCAAGCGTACTATCGATACCTTTAGAAGGTTAATAATGAAGCATATGCAGAGTTTGGTGTTGGCTGTCCAATGTCCTATAATAAGGACTTTGGAGTTCGCGCCCCGTTTGAAGAAGAGGGAGCGAGTGTTTGTACGGGAGATGCTGATCGATCTCGCAGAAGGGTGAGATTTTTATTATTTTAATATTTCTGTTTTTTTATTTATTTGTATATAACGTTGTATAATTATATTATTTATTTACTAGGTGGTACAATTTGATGGCATAAAGGAGATGTTTCATAAATGTATAGACCTTGGGCCCGATAATTGTACACTACTTCGAAAATAGCTAGGCAATGTAGTTTTTATTTTTCACTATTCAATTGTTAAAATATTGCCTCATATTATGGTCGGAATCTAACTAAATAAACACTTTCTTGCAACACAACAAACATGGCGGACTAAAACTATAAAAATGTACTTATATTTTATTAATTTATGCCCTTGAATTTCGGAGGCGAATAAATATAATTTTATTTTTGCCAATAACCGGTATTATTTTTCTTTTTTTCTGTATTGTGTACAATTAGGGGGCCCAAAATGAAACATCTTCGTTGCCTCAAATTCGACTGGATAGGTACCACCGTGCTCCTTGCGAAAAACCCTCCATAGTAATCAAACCTTGTTTGGATTGCGTTCAGGGTTCAGCAGGTGCATAGCCGGGCTTGAGGTGATGGTTGTCGCAGCACTTGTGGGACCAATGGGTATTGGCGTAGTCTAAACCAATATTTGCTGCGACGACAATCACCTCTTTTTTCATGAGGCCGTCAAGTTGAGGGCCACCATTGTCACTGTCGGTGTATGTAATGGGTGTGTACCATCGGGTGAGGTGAATTCATATTGACGTGATCAATATATAAAAAAAAATTTGAAGATAGATCCAAATTTTCATAGTTTTTATGCAAGCATTTCTCAGGTATAATAAAATTGTAAGCATGTACTTATAATAATGTGTTTTTTAGGCGTAAGCTCAAATTATGTACCACCCAATCGGATGTGTACGAAGATATAGAGACAGCGTATAAGAGAGACACAATGATGGCGGTCACTGCCTGCGTATCAGCAAATAAATGGTAAGTACCATGGACGTATAAACCCCTTGGAAGGAACTACTACTAACTACCCCGGTAATTAAGACCTGTGACGGCGTGCGGATTTAGTCGGTTCGATCTCGACATAATCACCCCCGATGGCCGACGGGGGTGGTATCCATGGGGATTTTCGCACGATAAAAAAAGGCGGCGCGGTGCTCGTCCCACTCAACTTTCGGGAGGGGGGGGGGGGGGGGGTTGTGTGTCTATCTTACAGCCGTAGACGGTAATTGAGATCCGAGACGGGCGGTGTGCGGTTTTAGCCGGTTCGATTCCGACATAAACTAGTATATAAGATTCATCATTCAAAATAGGGCTACCCTTGAGTAAATTCAGTATATTTACTTTCCTAATAGACAAATGTTTCTATTCTATGAGGGAATTTATGGAAGGTAAATTGAATAGTAAAGACATAATAATTGATTTGTAATTGAATAATTTAATATAATGAAATGACTCATTAATTGATTGATTCCATGTATGACTTAAGCTGTATTGACCTTTGTTGACGCCTACTATGGAAGAATATGTATGAACAATTCAATAACATAAGATCTCGATGTACTTACCATATTCATTGAAATAAAATATTCATTCATTCATTCGTTCATTCATTCATTCATTCATCAATCTGTAAATAAATCCATTCAATCATCCGGTTAACCAATAGCGAGTCGTTATCTGCAATGTTTTTTTTTTCAGCCAAATGACACTAGAGAAATCACGTGAACTAGATCGGGCAGTGTACCATGAAAAGGAAAAAGACCCCACAACCTATGTCATAACAGACTTTGAAACTTATGAAGTACAAGAGTTTCTTGACAAGTATACAGTGAACAAAACAAAATCTTGGGACGACTACCTCTTCAAACTTGGATATCTGTTACAAACTTTAAAATTTGTTAAAAACAATGATATAGATAGTTATCAAGTTAAGCTAGATGCGCCTGCGTCTGCGAAATTTAGGTCTTACACCTATAGAGGTCTTCAACATATTAACGGGAAGGGGACGTGTAGTAACGACTCGCCAATAAACGCTTTGTCTGGGGCAATCCAGAAGTATACCGTTATGGGGGATTACCAGCTGGCTGCTAATTTTAACGATGACAAAACGTGAGTAAATCCCGACGATATTGTAGACTAGATGTTTCCCGCGGCTTCTTTTTTTATACTACGTAGGTGGCAGACGAGCACACGGCCCACTTGATGGGACGGTCACCTTGGCCTATGTCCATAATTAAATAGTCTAGCGTATTAATGTTTAGAAATTTGCTTGTATTATTACTGCTCCGCTCCCCTGGGTAGTAGCGTCA
Organism: Lithosia quadra; assembly: GCA_963576445.1. NCBI lineage: Eukaryota > Metazoa > Arthropoda > Insecta > Lepidoptera > Erebidae > Lithosia > Lithosia quadra. The sequence continues at coordinate 3,068,917 of OY754901.1, read as the reverse complement.
TAATATATAGCTTTGAATTCCTTCCTTGATAAACAGGCTATCCAACACAAAAATATTTTTTCAATTGGAACCACTATAATATATTACTACCACCCGAGATTAGTGCGTTCAACTAAAAAAGCAAACTCTTCAACTTTATAATATTGGTATAAATTAGTCTTTCACACAAAAACGACCGAAATTTCACACGACTTTTGCCTCTGATTTCTGAAATTACCAGTACGATTTGAAAAGAACTTTTTGTATTTGATAGTTTAGTAATAAGTAAAATTAATGTATAATAATGAAGTGTATTTTGATTTCAGAATGTATACGCTGACTAAGGAATATAGATCTAAACTCCCTGTGAAAGAGGAGTCACAAAATAATGAGGTAGCAAAAGAGGAAGAGAGTCATGAAAGTGATGATGAAGATACAGAGAACCAGCAGGATGCAGCAGCAAATGTTATAGATGAAAAACTGGACCTCCTAGATGAAACACTTGTTGATAGTATAACTAAAGAAGTTACAGATATTACTGAAAATATTGTTAAAGAAATTGCCAATGATGATGAAATAATTGAAAATGTCCAAGAATTAACCGAAGGTGTTGGTGAAATAAATGAAAATATTGCTGAAATAAAAGATAATGTTAATGAAAGTAATGATAAAAAAATATGCGATGCGGATAATGAACAGGAAAAAGAAACGAACGTAACCAAGGAAAACCTACATTTTACACAGAATATAAGTGTAACACATGGCGGTGAAAATGATGATATTAAAAATGATAAAAAGACACGTGAAATTTGTGATAAAAATATACAAACAATATGTAATAATGTTTCGTGGTTTGATAATGATAATCTTATTGCCAAAATAAATGTATCGTCAAATGAAATCAATGCAAATGTAAATATAGATGATAATAAAGATATCAATATAGATGTAGTTGAAGAACCTATAAAATTGATTGAATCTTCAACCGATAATAATGAAAGTAAACATGATCAAGAAAAAGAAGCGGATTTAACTAAAGAAAACCTATATTTAATACAGAATACAAGTGACAATAATAACATTGAAAATAGTGAAAATATAAGTGAAATTGATGATGAAATTCAACACATCAATATCACAGATTCAACAAATAATAATAATAATTCGTGGTATGAAAATGATAACCTTACTGTCGAAATTTCTGACGCGTCAAATGATATTAATGAAAATATAGGTGATGAGGACAAAGAAATAAAAAAAATTGTTGGAGAACTTATGGATGAAGTGCCAAAGAAAATTATTAAAGTCGATAGTATTGAATCTCCAATTGATATGAGTATATCAGACCATTCGGTGGGTATTACCAACCCTGACTATAGTGAGACTGAGGATAGCGATGTTTCAATGAGTTCAGCCAAACTTACCCATGATAAGTTAAAAATTGATAAGTCTGCTGATGTACAAACTAATAAGTCTGAAATATGTTTCAAGCCAGTCGCGTCTGAAACAGCTTTAGAATTAGGAGCGAAACAATCGGAAGTAAGAGAAAAGACTGATGTCAAATATGTTTATCTCGTAAAAGATTGCTTTTATTCAAAAGACACTTCGAAATATATACAAGGAATAATATCTTCTAATATAATACAATCGAAAGAGTTACCTCTGCTCAAGTGTCATGGCGTCAAGAATGACGCATTAGTCTACAGTTGCCACACCAAAAAATCTTACGATTGGCTCGTGAAAATATGTGTTGCCAACGATATAACCATATTTAGCAAAGCGTTTGATAAAATGTCTTTGAAAATAAATAGTTTCATCGATTTTGATGAGAAATCTCTTTTTGATTTATTAGAATTATATAATAAGGAAATATCGACCAAGGAATGGAATGTATTGAAGAAAGAAAATTTAGATGATTGCATTGTCTTTGTCGTACAGATCGACAAACAATCTAGCCAATTTATCTTGAACTCGAACCTGGCGTTGTTTGCTGGCGTTGATAATGTCACTTTTGATATCATTTGGAACTAAGTGTTTAGATTAAGTGTATGTACTCTGTAACTCGGATCACACGGTGTTTTATGTGTAACCATGTGTAACCCACATTAGGTGGGTAGGGGCCATCCATAAATTATTACGTCACACGAGTGTCACTAAGTTTTGTCAAAAATGGTCACATTTTGACGAAGTGTGACGTCATATTTCTTTATTTAGACATTTAATAAATTTAAACTGATTTGTATTGACTGTCAAGTACCCTCATTCGTCAAATTTTGTAAAAAATTTTTCGTCAAATGTGACGTCACCCATCGATGGCCTGTATACGTATTGTAGTTTTAAGTATGTTTGTGATGTCTATGTTAATGGAACGGACTTGACAGTTATTTTTCGTATAGAATATCCCAACGGATACTACCCCCGCCGTCTCGGGTCTCAATTACCGGGGTGTAAGGTTTCCGCTAAGGCATTTCCCTCGCACCCCAGCTGACCCTGGAGTCATCTGTTTTAATATGACCCCATGGAGCACCGTGCCGCCTTGTCAGCGAGGACCTATGGTGAAAGGCGGCCGTCCAGTCACGCCCTTTGCTGCCCTTACTATGCTCTCTGCTAGTCGGAGGGACACGGGGAGAGCCTCCAAACAGCCCTCTATAAGGCCACTCCTACTTCAGTCCGAATTGGCAGCTGGTAGCAAAGTCTAGCACCCGAGTGAGAGGTTCACAGCGCACCACAGTCAAGTCCCTATTTTTACTTTTGTGTTGAAATCCCCACGATACTAACCGGCTACTAAAACCGCACACCGGTCTCTGGTCTTCAAATGCTGGGGTGTAAGGTGACCTATTCAAGTACCCTCATACGTCATTTTTTTCTAACTACCCGCCCCCTTGTGTGACGTCATTTATCGATGGCCCGTCTAATATTGTAAGTATGTTGTGATATGTCTATGTTACTCGTAGTATTAAGACTAGTCTCACTAATATATTTTACTCAATTCACTGGTTCTTCCGCACAAGTGTTCTACGAACCTTTCGGCCTAAGATGGATAAGTTACGATTGGATGGATGAATGTGATTGTGATTTTAAAAAAAGACAAATAAATAGTAAACACGACTGTCCTGCTAAAAAAAACGTTAACATTTTTTGCCGAACATCATACGAGCAAGAGTGTGAGGCCTGCCCTAACTCTAAAAACATAACACTCCTTTTGCGGACAGTCGTGTAATAAAGAAAAGATCGACTGAAAATTATGATAGAAATACATTGTCAATTAATATTATAATTTTTGGTTCTAAGGTGATAGTATTGTGACTGTGAGTTGCAACAATCAAGTGTGCTACTAAGGATAAGGCAAGCGTTATGTGTGAATGGAGCAAGCGAGGGAACAATCTCATTGAATGATGATATAGCGGATAACGCCATCCATCAGTTTGCTTAGTTGGTCAATTTATCTAACCTTTTTAAACTCTTTAACACTCCAAAATTAAAAATTTTGATTAATTATTGAGGTCAATACAATTGGACAATACAATAATTTAAAAAATAACCAAAGGTAAAAATTTAGTTTTACAAAAACTAAAAAACACGCTTAAATAAATAAATGTACTACGACATTCTACACAGCGCTCTCTAGACCTAAAGTTAGCATAGTTTAACTAGCTTGTGTTATAGGTTTTAGGATGCGGAAAAACATGCTTATATATATTTTTTAATAGGAGATAAAACTAAAATTAAGAAATGTTTTCTTAGTTTGAGATTTTAATAACTTATTATACTTGTGGTCGATGTACAGTCGCGATCAGTATTCGTTTAAAACATTTCAAGTTATGGACCATCTTAGCTATAAAACCTCACATAAAAAAACGAAATTTTAAAAAATTAATATATCTTCTAAAGATTATAAAAACAAATTATATATTTACTTAAATTTAAAGATCATTTGTAAATTTGTTATTGTTCAGCAAATTCTGAGGGTGACTGTACATTTACTGACACTGACAATCCTGTAAACTGACCAATTAGGGGAACTGACAGGTGGCGATCTAAATCATTAAAACAATTCCAATTGCTGATATTATTAATATTTCTTTTGTTGTTATAATAGTAGTTACAAAATCAGTACAAAAACCTTATGATAACACAAACTCATTCGATTTTTTCTAAATGTATTAGACTAACCGACTACTTACCCACCGACTAACTAGTATGCACACAAAAAACCGGAAAAAACGATGTTTATTCGTTTTTACCGTTACTCCTTTTTTTACCGTTGCTCGTTAGTTTATACCGTTGCTATTTTTTTTTTAGTTTTTTTTTTTATAGAAATCTACAAAACTTGAAAGGTCTATCATTATTTACAGATTTTGAACAGTAGTTTTGAGCAAAGTAACTTATGGTTCTTAATGAAAATGATGTTTAATTACTTAGTTTTACCTTTAAACTTTGATTACAATATAATGAACCATATTCATTCGAATTTGTAAGTTTGAAATTTGTGCAATCATCATACTTTTGCCGCTGACTGTACCTGTGCTAGTTGGTCGGTGGGGAATTAGTGGATCATCGGACTATACAGCCAAATTTTGATTATAGTGAAACTAAGGTAGAGATCTCCATTTGTGATGTTATATTATATTTATGTGGTTGATACATTAAATGGTGGTCAACCATTGATGTGATGTAAGTCTTTTAGATTTAAGTCGTGAATAAGGCGGCCAACTGTCTCTCAGTTAAGGTCCTGCACAGGCGTCCCGCATTTTTGAAATATCTTAGTACAAGCAAACAATTAAGTAGAGTCAACGACAAAAATAGGTCAACAAAGTTGTTTTTTTTTATACTACGTAGGTAGCAGACAAGCACACGGCCCACCTGATGGTCACCGTGGTCTTTGGACATGTGCAACACTAAGGGTGTCACACACGCGCTGCCTACCCTGAAGGGAAGGGTAGAGGGTGGGGGGAAGAGGGGTACAGTGAGCTCTGGCTACCCTACTTACCGGCGGGAACACAACACGATGGTTATTATGGCCGCGGTCTTCTGTAGAGCGGAGGTATTACCCCAGTCGGACACCTCATATCGCCTTAGTCCTTAAACTTTTTTTTTTTTTATTTTTTTTTATTTTTCCGTGCGGAAATCCTCATGGATACCCACCCCGCGGCCAGCGGGGCAGGTTATGTCGGACCCTTACCGACTAAAACCGCACGCCGTCTAGGGTCTTCTGACGCCAGGGTGTAAGGTGGCCCAAAGAGCATTTCCCTCGCACCCGGCTTGACCCGGGCCATCTCCAGATTTGAGATGGCCCCCTCGGGTTTGGGAACCGCGTGGTTCCCGTCATGCCCCCGGCATGGGGGGGGGGGGGGGGGCGCTTACGTACGTCGCCGCCTCGGCCTGCTTCTGCTAGGGTGACAGGCGGCTCCACCCGTCACCCCCAGGCCAGCGCTCATGGAGGACGGAGGTCGTTAGACCTCCGACGCCTTAGGCATCCGCGCCCGCCGCCTTAGTCCTTAAACCATTATTTATGTACACACACAATCAAATAAAATAGTACATCAGTACTTCAATGAAATTTTAAAGCAATTAGTATGCTAACTATTGCTAATGATTTTTGATCGGAATAAGTGAACACTCAGGACGGGACTTGGACCTCCGACCAGGGACTGGTTACAGGGAGATTTTCACTTTTTCCTATCAAAAATCATTAGTACATCAGTATTTCTGCGAGAAATTTCTTCCAGCAGACCTGAGAGAGAAGATTGTGAAGTAGAAAAACCTTTCATAAAATAAAAAAACATACATACAAACAAGTTATGTAACTTGCCGCGATGTTAGTATTCGGCTTTCGTTCTACTTTCATATTTGTTTTAATACCATGCTCACCACATAAGGTTGCACATGCAACCTTAATTTGGCCTTTCTTTAAAGAGTTTTCCATCTTATTAGCATACGTATAGTCAGCATAAAAAGTAGATAGCCATTTTCAGATTTTAAAATTTAGTTTTTGAGAAAACTAATTTATATTTCGTAATGAAATGAAAAAACTAACTACTTAGTGGGCTGTATTGATATAGGTATTATATTATTAAAATTTTATTACAATATGATGAACAGTTTCCATTTAGCTATTTAAGTTTGAAATCTTAACAATTGTCATCTCATCACACGCCCATAGGCCACGGTGACCGCTTTCTATCAGATGGGTCTTGTGCTTTTTTTGCCACCTACACGGTAAGAAAAAGAAAAAAACTACTATTGACGCTGACTTCATGTATTTTTTTTGGAAATACTTTGTTGCTAATTTTTGTCGTAGACTGTAATACAACATACACCAAATAAAATACTTAAAATCTCATAATATACTTGTCAAACCTTAATAATATTTTCACATGTAATCAAGCCACACGGAATTGTAACGTACATTGGTTATTAACGTACATTGGTTATTAACGTACATTGGTTATTAACGTACATTGGTTATTAACGTACATTGGTTATTTTCAAGTTTGGCCGCCTTAGTCAGTCAGACACATCTACTATAGCGTCTAGCGTTGATGTTTGATGTGTACAATAACATTTCTAGTGATAAGGCTGATCTCAGTACACTAGCTGATAAGAAACTAACTATTTTCAAAAATATGTTTTACTCTAAACCAAAGTCTTGGCCAAAATTCGAAAAATTATATCTTACTGTACGGTACAAAAAATGGCTCACATAGGTGTTAGTGTTGGTTCTCCTCAGTGCCAGATTCGTAATTTTTCCGACAGCCATCCAAAATTCTTTATTTATATTTTGCTTCATGCATAGGATAATTAGTTTGAGCCGCCTCCATTCGAAGTCAAAGTCAAAAACAGTTTAATTATACTTAAGCATAAGTAATCTAATTTGTACCGCTTCCATATAAAGTAAAAAACCGTTTACTAATACTTTCATGAGCCCAATTCAGCTAGTTTGTGCCGTTGCTATACAAAGTCGAAGTCAAAACCGTTTATTAATCCTTTAAAAGCAGTTTATGCCACTTTCATTAGAAGTCAAAAACTGTTCATTTATTAAATACTTTCTTAAGCATAAGTCACCTAGTTTGTGCTGCTTTTATCCAAAGTCAAAGTCAAAATCGTATAATAATACCTACTTATGAGCTATTAAAGAATAATCGATTTTTTTACTTAGGGTATAATACGGCACATAGAATAAATTAGTGTCTTATTATATGTCCCAATTTTTCTCCTAAACTGCTATTCTAGTAGCACAGGGGCCTTTTACGGTTGTATAGCTCCATCTCTCGCTGAGCGGTCTGAAACTGAATTCTTTATAGCGCGTCGTGGTGAGGGCCCAGAAGTCTTTCTGTAAGAGAAATAAAGCGTTTTGTTCGCCGTGATCTTAGCATAAGTTCGCTTTCAGTCCATTTGCCATATCAAAATTAAGATTGACTGCCAAAATATTTGTGTTGCCAAATAGCTGTATAACTTGTAACAATATGCGCAAGATGTAATAGTTGATTGTTGACAATTGGTCTATGGGGAGCGATTCAGTAAAATGTTTCAAAACGAGTGATTTCAAAACTTCGAAAACTTCAAAATCTAATTGAAAACTATAAGTGATTCTGAAGCTTTAATAATTTAATGAAAGTGTAGGTAGGTTTTGTTTTGTTTGAATAGTTATTTTTGTGATTTTATTCTTTGTTAATTTTATTTTTATCGAATTGAAAAAAAAACGGCGTCACTGAATCGAGCCCTTGAATAGTTTGCCGTCCTTTGTAATGTGTTAATATTTTATCAAGGACCACACCACCATGTCATAACACGTTAGTAATATCTTATAATTAAGGTAGTACAATCCTTGTATAAAGGAAATCAAGCTTACTTAGGCGATAAGCCGACGGCGAGGCAATATGACCGCGGCGCAACTCTTATTTGTACGATCATAAGATTGCATTTGTCCGTGCAATCATTCATGTCGCTTGTCAGACATACGCGGGCTAAATGCGATCTAATGATAGTAATAATAACACTGATCTGTAATATATAGATAATACAGATCAGTGAATAATAAGAACACGTCGCGGTCAAAAAGATCTGCCCGCCCCGCCGCGCCGACTGCTTAACGTCTTAAACGCACATTTGTGGCCACTACCTATTTAAAAAAAAAAACTTAGTTGATTTTTTGGGTACCTATCTACTCGTATAGTCTTGCGTTTATTGAGTTACAGGTTATCAGAGTTGGATAAAAATGTCGTTGAAAATAAATAGTTTTTTATTTTATTTTCGTAAGTGTACCTAATAATTCTAAATTAAGAATATTTCGACCAATCAATAATACAGTATTAAAAAAATGATAGTCATATTCTTTTTAAGTCTAGTTTATTTTAGATTAAAAACCAGTACAAAAATGTGTTAAGTTTTAGGTTAAAACCAGTCGGTCGGGTTTGATAAAATCAGTTATTTACCCGACTAATAAAATCAGTTACCCAACATGTTGAAAACAAAAAATAGGGTTATGTGTTTATCGATACTTATGGTATGTCCGTCCCTATTCATTAGAATCGTCTTTGTTTGAACCAGGTGCCATTATTGTGATTATAAAAATCAAAATGGCCGATATTTGGCGCCAAAATGTACCATAAAGTACGCAGTTGGGTTTTTTAGTTCTTTTCTAAAAGTTTTACTTGTTTATGTACCTAGTGATAATTAAGAATAAAACTTTCGATGTTTGATGTTAATTTGTCTTTCATTTAATGCCTAGTTAATGTTGGATTACTATTGAAGACAGGCGAGTTTGTATGAAAGATTTAATGACAGTGTGGAGGAATCTCGAGAGGAGGGAAAAAGGAGTGAGTTTATTTATGTATGTACTATTTAAAGCGAAACTTACACACATACCGCGATCATAAGCTGAACTTTAAGAATTGAAGTGTCTGTTTGTAATATTAAAATATCTCAGGCTAAAAGGATTCTATATACCTACCTTTCGTTTTGTAAGTGCCGCTTAAAATGGTCTATACAGAATAAATGATTTTTGACTTTTTTGACTTTTGACTTTTGACTACCTACTAATACACGATACATAAATAAAAGATTTGTCTGTTTCATTTAGGTAATCTCTGGAAAGGCTGGGTCGATTTTGACGAGACTTTTACTGATAGATAGCTAGTACATATTATAAGCCGTAACATAAGCTACTTTAATTTCAAGTGAAGGGCACAGCTAGATTAAGTAATTATGATAACGTAGGTACTATTGCAGCTGTTGCGCATACAAACGCTCCCTATAAAACTGGTGGTAATTTCGAGTATGTGTTAATGGTCTACAAGAATTATTGCGATTTTTGAGGCTTACTGTACCCATCGACATCGTTGGCACAATTCTTCATTATTTGGACATAAATCAAAATATTTGCTAATTACTTAACGTTACTCAGAAAAAAATGAAGATTAGGTATTTGTTTTTAATAAAGGACATGAAATGGCACTTGTGGTCTGTCGACATCAAAGGTAGGTACTTGTTAAGTTTGATCAACATGTTATTGGCATAAAGTAGGTACCTATTCGAAGAAATGAAGCAAATGAGATAAACATCTATGATCTATGTAAACAATGTTTCGTGATCACGAACTTCATAACATACTATTTAATTCGCACATGAAATTATACCTACAACTATAATTAGGTAGGTACCTATTAATTACGGTGTCTAATCAAGACACCTACACAGCCAGAGTTTTTTTGTGCGGTATTATTATTGTGTACGCTTCATTTGTATTTAAACGAACGCAGACATTAATATAACACAGTCAATCGCTAAAATCAAGAGAAATGAGTGTTTTAATCCTGATTCCCCTCGTTTTAATTTTGTTATACGCATTGGGGACGAGGAATTTCAAATATTGGAAAGAGAAAGGCATATCATACTGCAAACCTATTCCTTTCTTTGGCACCAGTTTCAGGAAATTCTTCCAATTTATAAGTCCAACAGATCAACTAGCAGAGATATATAGAAATTATCCAGAAGCAAAGTTCGTGGGATGCTTCGAATCAAATCATCCAGCGTTGGTGTTACGAGATTTAGAACTAATCAAACATGTATTAGTGACGGATTTCCTCCACTTTAGCGGGAAAGGAATGAATATGTATCTCAAAGAACCCCTAATGGACAATCTGTTCTCAGCTGACGGCGATTTGTGGAAACTATTACGGCAAAAGTTAAGTGTTGGGTTTTCGACAGGGAAAATGAAAGCGATGTATTCAGTACTAGCGCAACAAGCTGATAGATTGGACAAGATTGTTACTGAAGCGTCACTCAAACGCGAAGAAGTGGATGTGCGGGATTTGATGGCAAGGTTCACGACAGACGCAATCACTGCTTGTGGATTCGGCGTAGACGCAAATTCGTTGAACGATGAATCTTCGATCTTTAGAAAGATTGGGAAGAGAATCTTCAATATTAAATTAAGAGATAATTTGGTCTTCATATCTAAATTTGTAGCAACGTATACTTTTAAGGATTTAAAGTTTTTTGCACCTGAGATTGAAAACGCTGTTATTACTGTAATGAAAAATATTTTTGAGAGCAGAGATAACAAACCGATAGGCCGCAAAGATTTTATGGATATACTTCTGGAGTTGCAAAATCAGAAGACTTTAACAGGCGCATCTATAATGAAACTGGATGAGAATGATGTGCCAGAACAATGTGAGATCGTTGTAAATGACAAGCTCTTAGCTGCGCAAGCGTTTATTCTATTCGCGGCTGGATATGAGACTTCAGCAGCCACTATGAGTTTCACGCTAAACCAATTAGCATACAATCCAGAAATACAAAAGAAATGTCAAGAAGAAATTGATAAGGTCTTGCAAAAACACGGCAGAATATGTTACGAAGCTGTTACTGAAATGAAATATTTAGAAATGGCTTTTAGAGAAGGCCTAAGAATGTATCCATCAATAGGATTTCTAATAAGACAGTGCGCAAAGAAATATACGTTTCCAGGGACGAATTTGAACATAGACAAAGGTGTTGTGGTTTTTATTCCACTGCAAGCAATTCAAAATGACGAGAAGTACTTTGAAAGTCCACATCAGTTTATACCAGATAGATTTGATCGCGACAGTGGAAACATTTTGAATAACTTTACATATTTACCATTTGGAGCTGGACCGAGGACTTGTATAGGTATGTAGAAATTGTAGTTATTAGTCATTTTCTTTTTAACGTGGCGTAGTTGTAATCGGACACAAACCGAATAAGACCGCATGGTGTTTCCACACCTCCTGGGACGGGCGTTTGTATTTTTTATATATTTGTGTGTTGTTCGTCGAAGTTTTCGGTTATAATTCTTTATTCAGTGAAACCTCAATCTCCAATTTACGATTTCAACTTCAATCAAATCTCCGCGCACATGGCTTACGGGCTAGTCAATACAAAGTCCCCCAAAACGTTAGTCAATCATCGTTTCTGTAATCCGGCTTCGATAGGATCTGAGGAATATCTCATCAACTCACCCGCTTGAGACATGAACATTCTTCGATTCGTTGCGTTGTAGGTACTCTCACTTTCATCAGGGAAGTTTTATTGCTTTACTAGTTTTTGCATGTGACTACGCTCGATAATATGATTGTATTCATAAAAAACCTGCTGTGTTTCTTACCGGAGTCTTCTTAGCACGGGACCGCGTTTTGAACCAGTGGTCCATTTGGTTAACATTAGTTTTTTATGGTCGATAAATTAATTTTGGGTATAATAATGTTTTATTATTTGTTTCTAGGTATGCGATTCGGTATTATCGAATCGGTGTTAGGCATAGCGACGATACTCAGCAAGCATACAGTAGTGCCATCTACGAATAGCCGTCGGAACCTTATCACGGACCCCTCGCTAGCAATAGTCCAGAATATAAAAGGTGGAATACCTTTGAAGTTTGTGTCAAGAGAATAAACTATTCGACAGCTAAAAAGCAAAGGGAAGGATTTTGGGTCTCTTTGGCGGTAAGCGGGGTCCACGATGGTGGAGATACGAAAATGTTTTTTTATTATTATTTACTTGATAAGTTAGTTTTGTGTATTTTTTTGTTTTCATTATTCGTTGTTGTTTATTTTGTATTAATTTAAAATTGAATATATTTTAACTTTTAATTTTCTTTTATTTATTAAATTTTATTTTATTTTTTTATTAATTTTTTTTATATTTTATATAAAATAAAAAATATATTATACTATGATTATATTTAATTAAATTATTAAAAAAATAAAATTAAAAATAAAAATATTATTTTTATTTTTATTGAAAATAGCTACGTTAAGTGGTCATAGGAACTTTCTGAATTAAACAAGATAAACGCGTCATGTTTGGGCTCATCTGGTTATGCACTAACTAGAGAGCTTGTTTAAAAAAAAGACATTTTTAATATTAATAACTTATTTTATTCTTATAATTATCAATAAGTCTTTCAAAAGGAAGCTTAAGCTGGTTATTGTTCTTCAGTCTTGGGCCGCAGTCCCCGTATGCTGAGGTCGTAGACCACCTCCTCGATCTTCTTCACGTCGTACTTGAGAACATCGAAGCGCTTGCGCAGGTGGTCGTTCTTTAGATTAAGTAACCTGTTGACAAAGGGCAAGTTGGGTATATTTAACAAGCGTGATGATTTGATAATTTTACAACCAATAACGTAGATAATGCAACAGGGGCGAGGAGAGGGGGGGGGGGTTCATATGGGCCACCTTACACCCTGCCGTCAGAAGACCCTAAACGGCGTGCGATTTTAGTCGGTAAGAGTCCGACATAACCTGCCCTGCTGGCCGAGGGGTGGGTATCCATGAGGATTTCCGCACGGAAAACAAAGGGCGGTGCATTTATTGCCCTCCTTAGTTTTTCCGTGCCTGTTTTAAACTGGTGAGGCTCTCCTTAGAAATTAGGTACAAAATGAGTTCATAAAAAACCACTTTGCAAAAATGCTTCTACGTTTTATGAACTAATAGGTACCAAGATATTGTAAAATTATAATTTTTCTTACCTGAACCCTGCATTCAACTCCATAACGAACTTGGAAATCTGCAAGGGCTTTTCGTAATCACCCCGCGTCACAGAGTTGACTGCCAGCCGCGCCTACAAATAATAACACTGTAAAATTTTATCCATACTATAATTAATTGGTGGCATTTTAGAAACACCATCTATACTGTACATCTTTGGAGGTGAGGCCACGTGGAGGAGAAGTATCTTAAATAACATAGATAGTAAAATTTACCACCTCATTTTGATTTTAAAAACAATTTAATTCTTAATTTTTATTTCTTTATTTTTTATACTACATAGGTGGCAGACAAGCACACGGCCCACCTGATGGGAAGCGGTCACCGTGGCATATGAACGTGTGCAACACTAAGGGTGTCAGACACCCTTATTTTTTTTTATTATTATATTATCGTGTTATTTTTTATTATTTAATTTGGGGACGCCGCGCCGGTTACCGGACGGGTGATCAGCCTCACCTTTGCAGGCCATTTCACCCAGAGACTTAATTATTTTATTTAACTTAATTTATAATTACTGTAAATTTTCGATTCATAAATATTAATTTTATGATCATATCTATTAAAAGTATTGGTGATTAAAACTGCTATTAAAGATTTTCAAAAATTTGCTTGCAACACTCAGTACTCGAACAGGCTAAAATTCGAAAAAACAACACCACAGGTATTATTATTATGGCATTAATCGATAGGGTCAATGTTAAGCATCAAATCTCTCTTACGAGCATGTTGAATGAAATATAAAGAAATCCATGAAATCTTGACTTTTAAATGAAAAAGAAACCATACTTACCAGTTCTGAGCACATCTGTAGCAGTCCACTGAGGTAGTCTTCGATGTCCAAGTGAAAACCAGTCTTCAGCTCCACGGCGCTTACTGCAATAAACCAAGCCAGATTTTTAGAAAAATCTTCCTATTGTTGCATATCAGTTCCTTCTTTCTCTCATATTGTGTTGCCATCATAGTGTAGTAATTGGTTTCACGGCAATGTCGCTACTTTCGGAGAAGGCCCGAGTATAGTTATCGCTTTTTGAGAAGACATCTACAATCTTTGTGATAAAAGCATGCTAAAGCTATGCATATTACAAAATACTCACTGCCTAACACCTCAGCAACAGTCTCGTGTGTAGCAAGGATCCCCTTCTCCAGCCAAATGGTGAGGGCAATGAGGAAGCAAAACCGTTGAGTGATAGAACGCCAATGCTCCTGATACCTGTAACGTTTAAGAGTCCTAATGAATTCCCATGGTCAGTGTGATGGAGTTTGTTTTATGTTAGAAGGTTCTCAGTGCTTGTGGCCAATTTACAGTTACAGAAGTACACTCCTGCCAACCCCCTACAGACTACTTTTTTTAAGAATTAGTGGTGATACTTTTAGGACTGCATTTTTTTTTCAAGTGAGGAATGCGTGCTTGTGCATGATGCCTCCGTGTCAGGTAGATTTGTGTGCCTGCCAATTCCCTGGGGTGATACTATTTAAGGTGAGTCATAGGGCATTAAAGTAATTATTGTGCACGTTTTTTTTTCATTTTTACACTATTGCATTGGGTGCTCTAAATCTCTATATAAAAAGAAAGTTGTGTTAGTAACACTATTTATAACTAAAGAACGTCTGAGTCGATTTGGCTGAAAATTGGTGGGCAGGTAGCTTAGAACTAGGAGACGGACAGGATACTTATCCTGCCACTTGGACGAAGTATGCCACAATTCTTGGAACTCAAAGAACTGGCAAACATGATCGCCAATGCAGCTCTGCCGGCCCTTTCCATTCAAAGATCATAAGTACTATGTAACTTACCGCTTGCTCTCAAAATTCATATTATGCAGTCAAATATTTAGTTTAAAAAGTTGGTACCTATAGGTAATGAACTAAAAAGTTTGTAACTAAGTCTTACTTGTAATAATCAGTGGCAGGGATAGCTTCCTTCAGTTTCTCATATCCCTCCCGGGCTTTCTCGAAAGATTCCCTTGCCTTCAGACAGGCTGGTCCAACTGGATTAAAAAACTTCCTATGTTAAATAAATTTTCCACATTAATGAATGTTGATTTTATTTTTATACTTACTGCCGGCTTCATTATGGTGAATTATTTGAAGAGTTGTGGTCACTTCGCGGGATATTTGACCAATTTCTTTACAAATGTTGCGTATAACCTAAACAATCAGATTAACAAATGTTTACAACATTCTCAATAACATAACTCACGAAAAACAAAGGCGATATATCTGTTAGGAGCTGTATAATTATTTTACATACATATATATTACAGTTAGTAAATAAAAAACGAAAATTAGTAACAAACACAATGAATATTTACAAAAATGATTTAGTTTTAGAATACCTCACGTATTTCCTGCTCAGCATCGAGATTTTTTTGAAAATCAGTAAAAATGGTGTTGATAAGATGGTTCTCACACATTTTAATTGTTTCTGACAAAAATCTAATAAGAATCAACCGGGAAATATAATCGTAAATTGAAATAATTTTACATTTACTTTGTTTTTTTTTATTCATTTAACGGCCACAGATACAGGTCTTTAAAGCTATCAGGGCCAGGTTGCCAAGTCCTAGAAGTCCAGATCCAAGTTTTCGAATAAAATAAAACATGTTAAAAAACAAAATTCAATTAAATAATATAATAAAAATACAATTTCAAATATATTGTTTTGTGATTAAATTAATGACAAAAATAGTTGACCGTGTCAATTTTGTTTGTTGTGTCTAATATTCTTGGTTATTATGCACATAACCAAGAACATTAGAAATTTCCTTTTCCTTGTGCATAACTTGAAACACAAGTCGTCACTTCTAGCGACTAAGTTACTAAATTGGTCACACTGGTTAGGCTTTCTGGAATAAATAAAAAAAAATATTTTTTAAGATCATCAGTATCATGAAAGCTATCCAGAACTATCGAAACTTCCATCATATGCCAGGAGCTTCCTCCAATAATATTTGATCAACACTACATAAATCATATTTTTTGCTGTAGTAGTTCCGATTTGAGGCCACCTTGTGGCCTTGTGACCTGTAATTTCCGGGTTCAGAAGTCTGTGTTGCCAGTATTGCAAAAAGCATTTGGGTAAGTATTTCAGCTATAAGGAGAAAAGAATAATGGGATGCTTTTTACCCAACTGCCAAGAAGGGTTATTTAAGAATTTATTCATTTATCTTTTGGAGTTATTGCTCCAAGCCAACACTTGTTTTTGATTGAATAATTTCAAAGTATTGGACAAACCATACCATTAAAAGTACCTCAGCAACTCCGGCTCACGTTTCCTGAACACTGCTAGAGTTAAGCAAACTTAGGAATATTTGTTATGATCTTGAAGGCACTAACACAAAGAAATTATGCCTTTTAGTAATTTTATTTCGGCAAACTCTTAAAACTACATAGCAACAAAAAAAGAAACGTAAATAAATTCAACTTTATTCAAATAAAGCACAATGTTTGCAATCTTAGCCAGGGGGCCAGTGCATCTGGCGCCCTCCTAGAACATGCACATGTAAATGATAAACACTCTGGGCTCCGTCCTTGCCATCATTGATCACCAAACGATATCCTGACTTGTCCAAGCCCTCTTGTATGGCAACCTTTTTGGCTGCAATCATGAGGTGACCTAGAAAAACAAGTTTGAGTAAGTTTATTAAATATTTTTTTGGGGTCTTATTAGAAACTATAAAATTTCAATTGGAAGTTTTACTTTGAAACATATCTAGGTAATAATCCAGTCCAATTATAGACAATAAAAATTGGTTCTACATTCATAAAATCTATTGGTTGACCATCAAATCTTCAGATATAGTTACGGGCAAAATTTTTGCCTGTAACTGTACATGAAATTGTTGAATTGAGGTAACTTAGCTCTCCCACAGCAAAATTCCAAAGGTTAATACTGATGTCCTGCTAAGAGGCATCAGCAGTTTTGTCATGTACCTCGTAAATACAATACTTAATTATATTACAATTTATTTCTGAATTTACCAAGGAGTTGTTCATCCTCATCCTCAGCTTTGGAAAGCTGCGCGATCGGCTTCCTTGGAATTACAAGTATGTGTGTCGGTGCTTGAGGATTCACATCACGAAACGCCACACACTATTATTATCCATAAAAAAAAGAAAAAAATTAGGTTATTTAAAAAAAAATTCTTCGAGAAAATAGTGTTATGATGTCAACAGCTGTTCAAAAAAAAAGAGGCGCCTAATTATTTGAAGTATTACGGGTATCACCTGATCATCTTCATAGACGAATTTAGCAGGTATTTCCTTCCTCAATATTTTTCCAAAGATAGTATCGCCACCGGCAGTTGCAGACTGCGCTTTTTCGACTTCTCCCGAAGGTAGGTTTTCGGTTTCACCGCCAGCCATATTAATAATGACTGTGGCAATAAGAATCAAGGAGATTACTATTTTGTTCCTTTTTCTTATTATTATGCAGATGTATATCAGTACTTACATTTACACGACTGAAATGAATAACCTTTAATTCATTTTTGTCTTGTCAAAATTTGACATCTCATCTGTGAAAAATTTGTTTTTCTTCGACGTTCCTTTATAAGCAGAAGGTATTTGAAACAAAAGTGAGTGCACCACAGCGGACTTGAATTTATTGAAGTCATGAAAACAAATTCAACAATGTAAAATATAATATTTATAACTTTTATTTATATAGAATTATTATTAAACTATCTTAGAAAATATTAAGTATGTACAATTTTTTTAAAAAAGTTTAGGTGTCGAAGAATTCCTCCCCATCGATGTCGACTGGTAACGTACCCAAAAGGCTGGCGGCATTGCCACGTTGGATGGCAATGCCAATTCTCTGAGCAAGAAAGAAGCCAGCCCTTTGATCACGTGAAGCGTCGACCAGTCGCTTTGCGATTTCTTTATAAAGCGACCGTGCGCTCGGACCCCACGAACCTAATGTTTCGACCCCAAACGGCTCAAAGATATAATTGTCAATTAAATTGCTATATTTGCGCCGTTTGAGGGTCTCCGCTGATGCCGCAGCAGCGCAGGCGCAGCCCGCCGTACTTGGAAGATGAGAAGGCGCGAGGGTGTCGACGCAAGTTGCATCCCACACCAAAGGTCTACCCATCTTCCAAGGCACCAAAGACATACCGTCAGGCCTCTTGCCATCGTCGCGCACCAAACCAGCAGGTTCAAGCGCAGCTGGAACGCCGGCGGTGACAAGAGCCCGACGGATAATATCATTTAGGTGTGCATGACGTGACATGCGTCCTGCGCTCCTGCCGCATGATAGGCCGTGATGTCCAAGGCTGTCAACTGCTTCTCCACAGTGACACCGATGAGGAGAAACACAAGGAGCACCCAAACGAAGACAAGCTGCAATTCTGAATGTCGTGTCGTCCAACATAGTGCCTATGTTGGTCGACGGAAGAGCCTGCAGCCAGACACCAGACTCCCATTCCCCCACAGCCATAAGGCGAGCGCGCTCAGCAACACTACCAGATGTATTAAACAAATACTGTCTGACAGTGCTACAAAGCGGCTCATCCCATTGTCTCTGGGAGAATAGATTGGTGGGCAGATCAGTATTTGGGCAAGTCATTTTCCAAGCATTTAATAGCTTCGATCTTGCCTGGCACTTCAGAATTAACCAGTGTAGGTAATAAGATTTTCCTGGTTAATTCTTCTGTGCCATGGATCGAAGATAAAAAGGCTGGTAGACTGACATCAGTGATTTTGCGAACGCCGAGCCCACCAAAGCGAACTGGTAGAGAAGCTTGGAGCCAGGCTCGGTCGTTCAAATCTGCATTCAAAATTTTACAAAGAGTATTTTGAATAATTTTGTCCATCTTGCCTAAAAGAGCCGAATGTTTAAAAAATTGTGATGATCGTAATGCATGTGTGAATTTTGGGACGAAAAGGCAGTGCCGAACAATTGTGAAGGCTGAATGTAATTAATTTGGAGGAGTCGGTCCGAAACTTCATTGAAATTTTGTATTTTTTCCTCAACAAAAGAATCAAAAGCTTCTTCTAAAATCGGGGACCCTAGCAGGCGAAGAGAACTTTTATGTAAAACTTTTAAATTTGGGGCCAAAAAATTAAATTTTGAAATTGCCAAAGATCTATCCACGTCGTCGTTGAGAAAAATTTCACATTTTGAGGAATTTAGTTCTAAACCAATCGTTTTAAATTCATCTTTCAGAAAAGCCAGGTCTTTGAGTACTGTGTTTATATCGCCTCCTAAGGTGCCGTCATCTAGATACCAGATGTTAAATTTGGAATTTAGCTGCATAATTATTGGATGTATTGATAGGCTGAAAATGAGTGGCCCAAGGGGGTCACCTTGTTGACACCCGACCGCTGAATCCAGAACATTTTCTTTAAATAATAATTTAGAAGGGTGCCTGTAGCATTGCCAAAGAAATTTAAAAATTTTGGGAGTTTCCAGCTTTGCCTGTGTTAGTTTAGTTATTAAACAAAAGTTAGAATAAGTTTTAAGTTTTAATGACTGACGTAAACTTAAATCTTAGATGATAAACTTAGTATTTCATTCTTAGCATACAAGTATTTTAAGACATCCATATTTTGTCTCTCTATACTCCTATACTTCTCCAATTATTTTAAACTAGCTGTTGCCCGCGGCTCCGCCCGCGTGGATTGCGAATTCTGTTTCAAATGCCTTTTTTCGTGCGGAAGTTCCTTCATATATCATCTCTGTCAACCAGCAGGAGTGGTTAAGTCTCACTCGGACCTGATTAAAACCGCACGCCGCCGTCTCAAGTCTTCAGTTGCCGGGGTGTAAGATTACTTAGAGCATATCCAACGCTACCCAGTTGACCCTGGGATGGGAATTGTTTGATTTATGATGCCTACAGCCACTTTCTATCATCGCACCGCTCGCCACAGGCAGGGAATTCATCCACACACTTTGCATCCGTCTGCAGTGCGTACTGTAAGGTTTGAAAAAAATTTCATTTCGCGCACGCTTAGGCTGTGGAACGATCTCCCTGCAGTGGTTTTCCCTGGCGGCTATAATATGAGGTTCTTCAAGAAGGGCATTAGAAGGATTTTGCAGGGTCGGCAGCGCGAGTGTGACGCCGCTGATGTTGTGTACGTCCATAGGTGCATAGGTCACATAGGTGGGCCGTGTGCTCGTCTGCCACTTAAATGGTATAAAAAAAAGCATGATGTCCCTACCGAACCTCGGAAAAGAGGAGATGGGGTGACAGGGGGTACAGAAGACCGCAGCCATAATAGACATTGTGTTGTGTTACCGCCGGTAAGAAGGGTAGCCAGAGCTCACAACCCCCCTCCCTATCTCCCCAATCCCCTCCTCTAACGTCCGAATTCAATAACTCAAACAGTCTTTAAATAATTTTTACACAATTTTATTGAAAGTCTTGATTAAGATATAATTTATTTGGATGGGAATACAAAGATATACCTTTTTTTCCGTGCGGAAATCCTCATGGATACCCACCCCGCGGCCAGCGGGGCAGGCTATGTTGGACTCTTACCGACTAAAACCGCACGACGTCTAGGGTCTTCAGACGCCAGGGTGTAAGGTGGCCCAAAGAGCATTTCCCTCGCACCCCGGCTTGACTCGGGCCATTTTCGGATTCGAGATGGCCCCCTCGGGTTTGAGAACCACGTGGTTCCCTTCATGCCCCCGGAATAGGACGGGGTGGGGGGGGGCGCGCTTTCGCGCACCGCCACCTCGGCCTGCTTCTGCTAGGGTGACGGGCGCGGCTCCACCCGTCACCCCCAGGCCGGCGCTCATGGAGGACGGAGGTCGTCGGACCTCCGACGCGATGGGCGTCCGCGCCCGCCTCCGTCCGGGAGAGCTCTGTGCAGCCTCTACCGAACCTTTTCCGCCGCCTCTTTCTCGAGTATCACTTGCTCGCAGAAGGAGGCGGCGGCCACGCGTCTGCACTCTGCACCATCGCCGCGATCAGCACCGGCAGTGTGAGGACTCCCACCCCGAGGGCTGCCAGGAGCGCCTGTCTCGGCACCTCCCACGCCGGACACTCTGCCAGCGTATGCAGCCTTGAGTCCTCGCCCGCATCGCAGTGATAATACAAAGATATACCTACATAAGAAAACATAATCTTAGATAGGTATAATTCGCGAGACAAACGACGTCCTGGCGCGAGCGGATTGTTTTGCAATAATCCATGATTGGTGAATTTGAGCTCGTCCAGTGCTGTAGCACCCGTGCTATCCTCAAAGGCACCCAAGAAAACTGTACTGCGTGTATAGAGCATAATATTTTGAGCACAGTTTAGATACCTACCTACGTACCTATGATGTCCTGAAGTATATTGGTTTGATTTACGTCCGCATTTCAACTTGCATTTATTTCGCCGCGCATTATTTTTCATACTGCGATAGCTCTTAAACTATTTATGGTAATTATATAGTGTGAATGGCAATTTTGATCTGCATTAAACGTACAACGTATCTAACGTATTTAATTGGATAAGAAATAATACTGTATTGTTAAAATTAGCTTCGAAACTGACACATGAATTTTTTGTAATTTGTAAAGATAAAAATGGTTACTGTGGGCTACCCTTATTAGGTAGACATATGCTATCGCGGACTTTTATGTAGACCTTTTTATGTTATACATTTCCTCAGTACATTATTTTGTTCTATCTTCAATAGTTTTCGCAGCGCACGCGATGTAAGTAATTTGTTTAGGTCAATTTTTTACACCTTGGGTTACATTATTGAAGTTTTAGTAAGGATCCCTAAATTTTTTGGAGATAAATTATAGCCTATGTTACTCACAGATAATGTAGCTTTCTATTGGTGAAAGAATTATTGAAATCGGTCCAGTAGTTTCGGAGCCTATTCGTTACAAACAAACAAAAAAACAAAAAAACAAAAAAACAAAAAAACAAAAAAACAAATCTTTCCTCTTTATAATATTAGTATAGATAAATAAAATAAAATAAAATAATAATCATTTATTTCAGGCAATGCCCATAAAATGTTAGTAACATAAAGTGCTTAAAAACTATGTTAAATAAATAAAACATGAAATAAAATTATGATTTAACATAACTCAAAAAAAAATACAAAGGCTGTAAGCTTTTGATAGAATTAAACAAGGAAATTTCTAATGTTCTTGATAGAATTTAATTTGTTCAGTTTAATATTCAAAGTAGTTAAAAAAACGATATACATATATAGGGCAGCCATCGCTTAAATATGCAGACTTCTGGGTGAAATCGCATATTTTATGGGGTTAACTATAAATCAATTATTTTGATTGAAGATAAAAATCCCAACATAGATTTATCGACTTATTCCGATATAAAACGTTTGTCCCTTTTTAACGTAACTATCTATTAATCGAATTTCACCCGGAACTTCAAACTTGAACCTAAACGTATGGCGGCCTTACTTAAGGTGGGTAGACATAATATTATATCGAGGTACAATCGAATGTTTACAGCCTGGATCCAGGTCCCATCGGCCATAACATGTGGTGCAATGCTCTACCAAAAACATGCAAGGCTTTTAACGTCTTATTCCGATGATTTTCATCAACCATCACATGATATCCTGTTCTACAAATGCCCTTATCCTGTGCCACTTGTTTTGCTACTAACAACATATGTCCTGAAACAGAAAGAGGTAAATAAAAACACAAATCTTCTAATTACATATTTTATTTTATGAAAATGGCCACCACATCTGTCTCCCGCCTAAAACTTGGACGTAAAATTGATCGATAGTTTGACAGGAGTGAACACCTTCATTCATTACGACCCTGAATCCTTTTTTGTCTATGCGTTTCTCTTTAGCGATGCGGCGCGCGATGATCAGCAAATGTCCTGTGTTGCACATTATTATTTTGAATAAAAAGGTGTAGACTTGGGCACCTACCAAGATCTTCACGATCCAATTCAACCTCATCTGCAAGTCGTCAGAGCTCCTGACAGACGGACGGGATTCTAACGCCTGTCTAGTTTGGGGAGTCAGACGGCAGTCGCTCTCATTAAAGCCAAAATAAAATACAAGGAGAAATCGCAGAAGGGTGGACCGCGGGCATAAACAATGAGTGATTATTTGGCACCCTAACCACGACGACGCGCTTATAACAATACACTTTTGGACACTAGGTAGCGGAGCATAGGAACAGGAGAGATGTAGCTATACCCGGTTGTATAGCGACATCTCTCTCTCTCCCTCACTGCCGCTGAATTGAACTGAATTGCTATAAGCGCATCGTTGCAGTACTCTTAATTTATGTACACACACATACAACATCCAAAATTATACGAACCCAATAATTTTTCATCATCTATTGACGCCTCTGCCAGTCTACTGACAGTCTTCTTCGGTATGACCAGGAAATGTACCGGCGCTTGCTTGTTGTACTCCTCATCGATTACAAAGCACTGGAAAGGGTACACAAACATTAAGTCACCTTACGTCAGGGTAGGCGAACCTTAATGCATCAACGTGCCATTTTTTTCTAAAACATATTTTATGGGGTCACTGGCGTGCCATCAAAACTCTTTATGAAATAATGTAAACAAAAGAGGTATATTTTTGAAATGTTTTTATTACACGCATACCTAATAGTACATTATGATACAAGGGAGGTAAGTTGAAAATTACCGCAGAGGCGATCCGTAACATAGGATCATTCTCGGTAGATCGTCATAAAATACCTAAACACATTTTTTACACAAGTTTTATGATCGGCGACGTGCCCAAAATATTGTGCCGCGTGCCATTGGTTCGCCTACCCTGTCTTACGTCATACCTACGTGTATTCTCACAACCTCCCTACCCATCTCCCAAATTCCCTACAAACTTCTTAACCCCTTCCCTAGAGTCGGCAGCGCGAGTCTGACACTCTTGATGTTACACACGTCCATAGGCCATGGTGACCGCTTCCCATCACGTGGGCCGTGTGCTTGTCTGCCAATCAAGTACTACAAAAATAACTTGCCAAATAAATGAGTTTATCTTAACTTTTATGGGTACGACTGCCGTTTGCACCGACCTTAGAGATAATCTCATCGCCAGGGATTGATTTGTCTTATACGGCTTTTATGGGAGCAACTGCCGTCTGGCCTCCTAAATCCAAGAGGAAACCTGCGCCATAGGCTTGCACTTCTCAATCTTGGAGGCATACTCATACACCCAACCACCCAACTTATATGTATAGATATCTACCTAATACATACCTACCGATCTATTTTGTGCAATTCATAGATAAGTAATGGTAGTAAAGGAAGCGATGATAGCTGAATGGATAAGGACGCGGCCTCTACTCAGAGGTATCGAGTTCGAATCCGGCCGGACAGTACCAATGTGAATTTCACTTTGTGGAATTTATATGTGCTAATCACATGATTTACCATCTGCTGACGGTGAAGGAAAACATCGTGAGGAAACCCACATGTCCTAGAAGAAATTCTAAGGACATGTTCGATCCACCAACCCGCATTACGCCAGAGTGTGTGGATTAAGGTCTAAACCCTCTCAGCTCTCTCGTTAGAGGAGAGGAGACCCGTGCCCAGCAGTGGGACATAAATGGGTTGCTATTATAGATAAGTAATAACTTGTCAATAAATTTACGTAAATTGAGTACATAAACGCAATTAAAATGATAAAGTGTGTTTATGAATGTTATTTCAATTTGCGATGTTTTGACGCAAAGGTTATCCCGATAATAATATTATCGAGACATAACCTTAATTGCATTGAAAATTACCAGTTCAGGTACTTGGGTTTTTTTAATACTACGTAGGTGGCAGACAAGCACACGGCCCACCTGATGGGAAGCGGTCACCGTGGCCTTACTATATTGGTATTGCTCAAACTTCCAAAATCTTAATTGGTCCACTTTCACCTATGACGTGTGCAACACTAAGTGTGTTACACACGCGCTGCCTACCCTAAAGGGAAGAGGGGAGGGCTAGGTAGTGGAATGGGGGGAGGAGGCGTACAGTGAGCTTTGGCTACCCTACTTAGCGGCGGGAACACAACACGATGGTTATTATGGCCGCGGTGTTTTTTTATTGTTGTGTTTTATTGGCAGAATAAGGTTTGTATGAAAGAAAATTTTCGAAAAATTCACGGATATGGTGGCTAGTTTTAAATAAAAAAAAAAACAATAATAAAACAAAATTCTAAGTGGTAAATGTGGTAATTACCTGTTCATCTTCAAATATAAACTCCTTGGGCTGCGCACCTTGAAAAAAGGCACTCCAATTTGGGTTATTAACTGCTGTAGTCATTATTATTTAAAACAAATTCTCAATGCGTATTGAACGAATTACGACGTGGACTTATCATCAATGACTATCATTTCTTGTATACCTATCTAGCAGTAAAGATAATCTCGTATTTGTAATCTAGTGAGTCATAATAATTGTTTGAACGAAAGTCATACGAATGAATATGTTCAAAGGTTCAATCCAGTTCAATCAAACAGGAAAATGAACGAAAAGTAGAATTCAATAACTGTAACCTTGGACTTTCTAGTGTTTCGTGTGCCATGAAGGTCATTGCATATTTTCCTATAGTCTGTGAATATTATTTTATCTATGATACAACTATAAAAAAAAGTTAAAAAAGCGCGGTAAAATTTGAACTCATGGAGATCTGTCAGTGCTCAAGTTCGTATTGTCTCGGCACCTTTCTCACTGCGATTCTTCCTCAGAAATCATTATTAAAAGGATTAGATTGAAACTTGTGACTGTATAATTTTTAATTGATATTGCATAACCCGGTTTTTGGTTTGATAGAACGTTCTATAAAGTGAACGTAGATATTAGCCGAACTCGCCTTTTGTAACCCGTTACCAGTAATAAAGTCATGTATAAACAAAACCATTTAATATATTATTAAGTTACAAATACATAACTTGGGCTATATACAGCACAATTGCTAATAATTATGTTAATAATTATTATTATTACAATACAATGCAGATCACAGTCTTATACGGTATAGTTTTTGAAGTGTCTTATGAAGAACACGACTATAGTTTCGCCATTGAAAGATTGCGTTGCTGAGAGGTCGTGATCCGTCCGACAACCAAAAAATTGACGTTGCATGTTCGATAAAAATACTTTTGTTTCATGAACCTATAAAACAATACTAGACGCGGCCCACTTGCTTAAACCTAAAAGTTGGCACTCACACCGCTGCCATTTTGGTGCCTCAGTCTCGTCTTCAACGCTGTCTATCCAAAGGTTTTAAAGGTCCATGTTTTATTGTATATTTTTATCCTACTAACCAAATAATAAGCGTTAAAAACAATATTGCTATATAAAAAAACAAACAATGCCTTATAAAATATCAGGAACGCATTCTGTCAGCGGTTAAACTATATCTACTATATACATACAAATATTTTATACATTATAATCGCATTTTAATATAAGGGATGTATGCATCAGTCAATTACATTAAAATAATGATGATACATATTTAAGTTAATGTCCAAATTAATAAAAAGCCTATTAATGGCGTCAAACTAAATATTATTACATTACACATGTTATATTACATATGTTACATTACACATGTTACATTAAAATTAGGTTTAGTAATTTAGAAATGGAAAGCTAAAACTATTGAAAGATATCCACACGATACAAATTGACTAGATTGACCACCAGAATTTGTCGTGTGGATACAAACATTGATGGATATTGACCGAAATTAGCCAATTTCAGACAATTTCCATCCGGAATTGACAAACTAAATTGACTAAATTAGGACCATCTATACGTAAATTAAAGATTTATATAATCCATACGTAAAAGAAAGACAGCGCGACACGATTTGATTGTCAATCTAGTCAAATTTTATGACTAATTTGACTAGATTGACAATCAAATCGCGTCGTGTGGATGGAAATTACTGGGGATGGTCGTAAACTGGTAGCCTAGCGGTAGTGTCGCCTGCTATTGGTAAGTCACGGGTTCGAACTCTGACCATTTCACTGTCGTAAATCCACTCTAACAAAAGCTAATAGTTTAGCTGGAGAGGTTAACGGGGTACCTATAAAAGAAATATTATGAACTCTTTCATCTAATTTGGCTAACATATTCCCGCGTCTTTAAACGCAAATTAAAAACTTCTTAATGGGAAAATCCACCGGTATCCTTATATATTCAATAAATGATATATCAATTAACTTAAAAAAATTTAAAACCCGACTGCTATATTCTGAGGTTTTTTTATACACATAAAGATAAATCTAACGATATGATATGCCCTTAATAAAAATCTAAACGGATCATCCGTTTAGATCCGTTATCCGATCTGGGAACGTAAGGACGGACGTACATACATACAGGTCAATCTGACAACCCCCCGTTTTTGGCTTCGCCGCAGCCGGGTAGAATGATAGTAGTCACTAAAAGACAAAAAAATTCCGTAACACTTATAGGTAGGGACAAAAATCTTGACAATTTAATCTCACGCCATAGACTATAAAACTAATCACGGCAAAGGGCTTGTATCATTGATTGATCAGTCCTTTTATTGGCTTTTTGGTTGGCCAAGTTGTCAAGTTTTTGCCGCCCACTTTATCAAAAAACAAGTTAGGCTCGTATTAATAGATGAAACTTTCTCTGAGTCTGTACGCTTGAGACATATCTCAGAAAGCAGTCTCATCTATTAATACGGGCTTTAGAATTTTTTTTACAAACTTGAGTAATTGAAGAAATTCCGAAAATTTCAAGTTTAAAATATTATACACTTAAGTTATGTATGTACCTTACAAATTACAGATGTTCTATTTCACGAAGGCGGTCTAGCTGTCATTGTAGTAAAACATAATATACACATTGCTTTTAAAAATGAATTACTTGCAATGCAATTATTGTTCTACTACTGCTACATGAATTTCTTTTGACATGACATGAACTTTCGCACACACATGTACGCGTATTTACAAGACACAGGTACTACTATTTTAATTGTTCACCCGCCTTCGTGAGATAGAATAACTATACATTATAATATGTATTATGTTAAATGCATTATATTTATTTACAAAATGTATTCTAGAGTTTTGTATTTTATGTGAATTCCAGTTAGCTAGTTGGGCTATTATTATTCTACATATAAACAAGTAATGAGAATTTGTAAACAATGGCTTAAAACCCTAAGTACAGATACCGACAAACATCTTGAACAAAAGTTGAACAATTCACGCGTGTGTATTAAACGAACCAATAGTAGGAATATTCGTACATGTGTATGAAACGAACCAACCAAAACCTCATAAGAGTAGAGATCAACCAAGTACACGAGCCCTTTGAGCCCTTGCATAGCCGTATTAAGTTACTTATAAAAATAACATGATGTAATGAGTAGGTATAAGTTTTATTTTTATACCACTTAGATGGCAGACAAGCGCACGGCCCACCTGATGGGAAGCGGTTACCGCGGACTATGGACGCGTGCGACACCAGGGGCATCACACTCGCGCTGCCGACCATGTAAAAACCTTCAGGCGCAGTTTCAATCTCAGAATCTAAAATAATTTTATTTTATGGCAATACAAAATAATATTACTGTAACCAGTATTTATGCCTGTTTGGGCATTTAATCGGCCGTTTATTGCAAACACCTAAAATGCCTGAAGTGTCAGGGCGTAAACCCAGTGCGAGGGAAATAAGTTTTGGGCCACCTTATACTTTGGAGCAAGAAGACCCGAGACGGCGTGCGGTTTTAGTCGGTTCGATTCCATGGGCGACGGGGGAAGCTATTTTTTAAATTAATACGACATTAATGCGACAATTACTACATTTTGAATTGCTGATTTTTGGAGCAGGGCAGTTATTTTAAAATTTCTTATTATTATAAGAACATGATTAATTTATGAGAATTTTTTTCGCGATCAGTACTTTCAGATATTATTAATAATAATTATTACTATTATAACTTTGTGACAAAGACCTAACCTAACTAATTTAGGACCTAGCACGGGATTATGTCACAAATATATTTAGTTTTATTTACATTCAAACGGGTCGGTTCGGTTCGCCTGTCTATTGCAAATCTGCAATTTTCTAAACGTAAAATAAATTCTACTACTACTTGCAGGTTTTTTGTTTTATTTATGCAAATACACTATATAACATTTCTAGCGTACTAATTTACATAAAAATAAAATTTAATTTAATATTTTTATGAAATTACCCCGTGCTAGGTCTAAGAATTGATTACCTAATTTACTTATATGGACTTGGATACACCGACACTAGATTTAAGTCATTAGTCATTGAAATACACTTTATCTATAATGTTAGTTTCGTTTTAGTTTTTGAAATACACTAATACATTTGTTAGCCCCACTGTAGTCTTCAAAGTGCACTTTATGCATTTGTTAGCTCCACTTTTAGTAGTGTTTGTAATACACTTTATTTATGTGTTAATGTTAAATACACTAATACATTTGTTAACCCCACTTTAGTCTTCGAAGTGCACTTTATACATGTGTTAGCTCTACTTTAGTAGTCTTTGAAATACACTTTATGCATATGTTAGCCCCATTTAGGGTCATATTTAATCCAGTGGAACTCAGGTGTGAGATACACGCGTTTGCCCCGTACAAAGCAAGACACTATACCGCGGTATGCGGTACGGGGTACACCACTCTGTGGAACAGAAAAATTTAAATAGATTTCGTTTTAAGTTTTCAGGATAAGACCTGCGTAAAAGTATGCACCGTCAGTGTAAGTTTATGCGCACATTGGCCTGACCACAGTGACCACATTTGAGGTCATAGACTGCAACGGATGGATGGAAAACATAGTCCATATAAAGCTTACCCGATTCGTTGTCACCTTCAATTTAAAAAATTACTGACACGGAATATTGGACTATACCATGGTATCTATAGGGAATAGTAAAATTATTACATTAGGAGCCACAAGTATATCCAAAAACGCTCGTTCAAATGACGCATAAGTGCGTCATATGCCACGAAAGTGTTAATAATACCAACACCATTCCGAATGATACTAGTAACAATTGTTAACATGGTACGTGTATGTAATGATGACCCTCTTTCCTGAGACTTTACATTTAGCTTACCATCAAGTGAAGTCAAATTGACGTGTCCTATATAATATACTAGCTATTGCCCGCGGCTCCGCCCGCGTGGATGTCGAAATCCGTTTCAAAAACTATCCTATCTCTCAAGTTGGATCGAACTGCACATGGTGTGCGAATTTTATTAAATCGGTTAAGTGGTTTAGGAGTCCATTGAGGACAAACATTGTGACACGAGATTTATATATATTAAGATAAAAAAGGTGTTTTTCTTAAAACGTCGTATTTAAATAAAATACTTACTCTAAAGTCGACCATGAGCCCCAGTCTCTTGGCTATGTGCTGGAAACTCTTGGCGTTGTGGTACATGACGCGGACGCCCTTGTGCGTCTCGAAGGACGCCATGATTTCGTCCGCCGACATTTCTGGCAACGCCCTTACCGTCCTCTCTAGCTCGTCGTCATAGTTCTCCTGTAAGGTATGTCAGTTAGCTAAACTTCATGTGGTCAGGGGTCTATAGGACCTCATCAACACCATGGGGCCCAAGGAAAGGACGAAACAAGTGCATGGGTGTATAGGGCTCCATCTAGCTAAACTTCATGTGTTCAGGGGTCTGTAGGACCCCATCAACACCATGGGGCCCAAGGAAAGGACGAAACAAGTTCATGGGTGTATAGGGCTCCATCTAGCTAAACTTCATGTGTTCAGGGGTCTATAGGACCCCATCAACACCATGGGGCCCAAGGAAAGGACGAAACAAGTTCATGGGTGTATAGGGCTCCATTTAGCTAAACTTTATGTGTTCAGGGGTGTATAGGACCCCATCAACACCATGGGGCCCAAGGGTAGGACGGAAAAAGTTCATGGGTGCTATACACCCCATCAACATCATTGGGTCTAAGAAAAGAAAAACGTGTTCATGGGTGTTTAGGGCCCCATCAATACCATTGGGTCCAAGAAAACAAAGAATGAAACGCAATAAATAGGACGGTGCTAAAAAAGGCCGTCAAGCTGAGAGCCACTATTTTGGCACTATCGGTGTTTGCAATGGTGACTCCCATTCTAGAGACTTTGCCTCAGCTTACCATCAGGCGAGGTGAAGTCATGTTGACGTGACCGACATAAAAAAAAGGATGAAAAAGGTCAAGGTGCGTGACAACTTTGATAACGCGATGCAGGATCAATAGTTCTGAAATAGTTCAACTAGATTTCGATAGATGGCGCTGTATGTGTGCAGTATTGCTACAGGAGAGTAAAAACAACTTACCTTCAATAAGTAACTGAGGTTCAACTTGGTGAATTCGACGAACTCGCGGTTCAGTTGTATGTTGCGTAGGTGGTTGTCGAAGAACAGACCTTTACTCACACCCACCTGTAAAATAATAGGGTTGAAGATATATTTTTGGCAAAATATAAATTACTAGCTTTCGCCCGGCTTTCGTTATATATTTCCTTACCTTCCCGAAGGAGTAAGTCCTGGAAATCTCAGGCCTTATGCAGGATTTGCTCTCAATGTTGTCCGGATTTCGGAGCCAGTCATCGAAGTATCTGTAATTTGTAACAAAAAAGTTATAAAAAATATATACTGAGACGGCCTCCGTGGCGTAGCGGTAGTGAATGCGACTGCTACGACAGGAGGCGCGGGTTCGATTCCCGCTTAGTGCAAATATTTGTATGCATGAATATGTCTATTTGCATTGGTCTGTGTGTTTCTATGTAGGTATAATATGTATGTATTTACAAAAAAGTATATAAGTATTTTTATCAGCATTCTAGAACCCATAATACGAGCTAGTCAAACTAAGCTTAATTTGGGTCTAGATCGGAGCGCTGTGTAAAATGTCGTAGAATATTTATTTATTTATAAGAGGTGAGGGCTTAAGAAAATTTTCATTTTTCATCATTATGTTCACACATCACAGCGTCGTCATTCCGATCGCATCGAAAGCTTGCACAGTCAGGGACAAAAACCTTGACAATTTATTCTTATACAGTGTAAGTATAGTGGGACTTTTATTTAAACGGTTTTATTTAACTTGACCTGTTTGTTTGGGTCAAATCTAGTAATATAAGTTTGACCCCCTTTCAGTTGTCTGATTCGTCTGATATTTGGCAGAAGTATTTAGTTCTGATGACAATACAATTTAAAACCGTTTAGCCTGAATTTTTTTTTTCACAGTTTATTATTATAGGTCTCTTTCGGCGGTAAGCGGGGGGCGCGGCAGTGGAGGAGCGCCAAAATAAAATTGTAAAGTTGTTACAGATACCGGCACGTAAATTGGCCAGACGCGTCATATGCGCAAAGGTCGATTTTTAGGTCACCTTTGACTCGAAGGTGACCTAAAAATTTGACCTTTGAGGTATGAGCGGGTCGCGGGAGACGCGGTTGCGCCGTCGCGGACATGATTGGTCCGTCAAGTGACGTCACTTGACGGACCAATCAGATGTCTCGGAGAGACGTCTTGTGGCGAATCAACGTTCCGTTCGTTCGTACTTTGAATAATTTGATTGGCTCAAAGTGCACGATGCACGAACTTACCCCAAACCTGGCCAAATTACGTGCCTGTATCTGTACTGTTCATTCGCTATGGACGCAAAAACTACTGAACATATTTTCATGCGGTTTATTCTCATAGAAAGGTCAGACTAAAAATCTTACGCATGTTTGATCAGAATAGGTTGAATTTAACCGGATATATAATCTAAAACGCGAAAACGATGACGCGCGGGAGGAGCCGCGGGCGGAAGCTAGTATAAAATATTTACGCTGGCGGCCATTTCGGGGCTAGTTTCATCCAGGTCTCCTTGCGTAGCATCCAGCCCAGTCCCGGGAAGAAGTCTGTGCGGTGCAGCAGCTCCGGGCGAGAGGTATCTATCACTTCCTTCTTGCCGTTGTCGTTCCAAGCTGATATACACCTGGGAATGGAAAAAAAATCATTCCATCAATTTCAATTAACGCAGGTAGGACACGACGGTATCTCCCGTCCGAACTGAGCTGTCCGACTGGGGAAGTACCTCCGCCCTACAGAAGACCGCGGCCATAATAAGCATCGTGTTGTGTTCCCGCCGGTAAGTAGGGTAGCCAGAGCTCACATGCTCACTGGAGGGGTTATGTGTTGTCAGCGGGACTAAGGTGGCAGATAAGCACACGGCCTACCTGATGGGAAGTGATCACCGTGGCCTATGGACGTGTGCAACATCGGGGGCGTCACACTTGCGCTGCAGGCCTGCCGGCCTCTGTCTACTCATACGAAAATATAAGTGTGAGGATACCTATGTATGTATGTATGTTTTTTAGTCACATCAAACGTAATAAAAAGCAATCCTATTTTCGTCAATTGGGTTTTGTAATAGATGGGCTCAGCTTTCATGGAAAAATTGTAATTGTCCAGAACGTGGTACATCAACTTACCATAAGGAGGGGTCCTTCATCAGAAGAGGGTATGTGCCCAGGAAGTACTCGAAGAAATCTGGCGATATATCCAGGTCGTCTGCAACAATTGAAGAAAACGATGTAATTATGTTTCTACAAAGTCATAACCTGGATTTGAAAATATAACTGTTAGTATTCCATTTTGACCCAGAAAAAAAACAGATAACTTCTTTTCAATGAAAATAGGCAATCAATTCGAACACGCTACTAAAAAGCGTTGGTTGCTGAGTGGTTAAGGAGTTGGCCTTACGATCGTGTGGTGACAAGTTACTTTATTCTTACAGTACCTACCGCCGTGATCCCACTTCTTACGCAAGCACATTATCTTAGCTGGAGGACCTCACGGGCATATATTTTTTACAGATAGATAGATAAACCTATCTCTTTATTCACATCAAAACACTTAGATTATAGATACAGGTATGGTAGGTGCATATTGCACAGGGCAATCTATACCAGGCAAACTTTGGATGGAGAGAATCGGTGAAATTGAAATTGGGCAGTTTCCAGTATACATACTACTTAGGTGGCAGACAAGCACACGGCCCACCGGATGGGAAGTGGTCACCATAGCCTATGGACGTGTGCAAGATCAGAGGGTTACACTCGCGCTGCCGACACTGGGTGTATCCCATCTGCCCCGGTGACTTGGCCCGGTGCCGGGCCACATGGGAAAAAAAAGTTTTAACTGGCCCGTTGATATGTTGACCGGGCCAGATGACACAAATCAAGTGCCATCGTCCCCGGTAAGGGAAAAATAGAGGATACGCCTCGTAATTTTTTTTATATATAGGACACGTCAATTTGACTTCACCTTGCCTGATGGTAAGCTGAAGGTAAAGTTACCATCAGGCGAGATGAAGTCAAATTGACGAGTCCTATATACCTATAAATAAAATTACGAGGCGTATCCTCTATTTTTCCCTTACCGAGGACGATGGCACTTATTTGTGTCATCTGGCCCGGTCAACATATCAACGGGCCAGTTAAAACTTTTTTTTCCCATGTGGCCCGGCACCGGGGCAGATGGGATACACCCCCGACACTGGAGGGGTGGGTTGGGAAGTTTGGGTGGGGGGAGGATTTTAGGAGGGAATACTAGTCATTTCGGTTACTAGGTTATTACTCGAAATAATGTCGAAATCAGCCTCCATGTTACGTATAGGTATACAGTTGCAGTGGCCTAGTAAGCACTTGTTAACACATTTATCGGTCGCTTTATCGATTTCTTATCGACTCGTAAATACTCTGCGAGAAATATAGTTCCAATGCACCGTGTAATGTAGTATCAAAAAATTTGATTAATAATATTAATATCCATTGCTATAAACTATTTATCTATCTTTATACAGCTGTTTACATCGGGTTCGATCCCCGCTCAGTGCAAATATTTGTATGCATGAATATGGGTATTTGCATTAGTCTGGTCGTGCCTCGGAGAGCACGTTAAGCCGTCGTCGGTCCCGTTTGCAATACAAACATCTATGGCAGTCGTTACGTAGTTGGAGCCCTAAAATGTCCAACAACAACGGTCTAGTTGCAATGCTTCGATATCGCCTAATGTCACCATTGGGTTGTGAAGGTCAAATGGCATTCGCTTCACGGAAAATATCGAGGTCCAGCCAAATCCGCAGTTAAGACTGGTAAAGCGGACCCCAGACTCCGAAGTGAAAGCTTTGGATGCGACTGGGATTAACGCTAGGTTGAAGAAGATACGGCTGTTTAATAATAATAATAGCCTTTTATTTAGATAGATATCTAAAGTTTGGTGTCATAAAAGAGGAGGTAGGACACGACGGTATCTCCTGTCAGAACTGAGCAGTCCGACTGGGGTAGTACTGGTAGTACCTCCGCCCTACAGAAGACCGCGGCCATAATAACCATCGTGTTGTGTTCCCGCCGGTAATTAGGATCCTCCTCCACCCACCCCTTCCGTTCTCTCCCTTCCGCTACGCCACAGAGGCTGAGGCATTGAAAGGATTAAAATCCATGCCACTTTTCTTCGTAATTTTTTAACTCAAGAACAAGCTCACCTATCCAAACTAAATGTTAAGGTTATTTATGGTTTATGTGAAGTTTGCCCAAAATCGCTTGAGCGGTTCATTTAGCAGGAACGGGAACAGAATTCTACGCGGGTGAAGCCGCGTGCAACAGCTAGTCTAGTATAAAGGTATAAATAGGTATTTACCTAAACGTTAACCCATTACAAGGCTATCCATGAAGGTACGGTACATGTGCCAACATGTAATTAAACATACTATTGTCTACATTAACAGCTGTATCACCATCCTACTAATAATAAAGTTAATATTTAAATCTACATAATATATAATTATGTTATTGTGAGTTATATCGAGCTTTATCAACTTTGTCACAGCTGTTTTAATACTTAAAAAAATATTTATATGCTAACTAGCCTATGACCACGGCTCCGCCCGCGTGGTCGTCGGTATTTGGCTTTTTTGACCATATCTCCGGTTCTACTTAACCGTTTCTGATCAAACATGCCAAACATCCGTAAGATTTTAAGTCTGGTCAGCGGCCTTACTATGACCTCTTGTAGCAATTCGAATGCGATGCAGCTCAACTCAGGGAGAGAGATGGAGCTATACACGGGTGTATAGCGAAAGAGATGGAGCTATACACGGGTGTATAGCGAGAGAGATGGAGCTATACACGGGTGTATATCGCCATCTCTTGAGTTGAGCTGCATCGCATTTGAATTGCTACAAGAGCTCATAGTATGGGGCCAGGACCATTAAAAAAATAACCGCATCAAAATATGTTCAATAGTTTTTGTAGTTGTGACCCGTTTTGCTCCCGGGAAAAGGCGAGGGGAGGGGTCTTTTTTGCCACCTCAGCCTGCTTCTACTAAGGTGACGAGCGACTCCAACCGTCACCCCTGTCGGTCCGGACCGGTCTGCGCTCATTGAGGGCGGAGTTTGTTGTGCGACCTCCGAGGCCTGTATGCCTTTTCTATATAATTCATGCCTAAGACGACCTTCAAATATGATGCAGGCTTTGTCAAACGGCCCTATTCATTCAATCTCAACCAGCACTGCATTTATTTCTGGTCCACAACACGCGCGTGACGCGGTACAAATACACATTATCATTTAAATAAGCTCTTGATTCGTTCCACTCTACTTGTTTAATTCTAGTAGTATTGTAAATACTGGCTATTGTGTATCTTACTCGTATTTGTATCATAATTATCGTCAGCAGTTAGCGGGCGGTTGGCTCTGCTTACCCCGGAGGGAAAAATGCGTGAGCATATGTACGTATGTATGTCTATGTATGCATTTTCTTCATCGTCACATGCAATCGGTTTCAAGATACGGCAACAAAACCGAATCTTACTAAAGTTGACTGTTTCCAGATCCGATAAAAATCTGATCAGGCAAAACGTGGCTCCGTGTGAACGCAGGGTTATTCTTATAAAATCGTGTACAAAACATACCTTCAACTATAATCACAGCCTCATATCCCAAGGTTACGAACACGTGGTTCAGCGCGAATTTGAAATGCCTCGCAATTTTGAAATAGCCCTTCAACTTCACCTCCGAAGCTTTGGACAGGGCTATCTCCGACAGGTCTGGCTGCCGGACCACGGTGATGGTGGGGTCCAGCGCCGTGAACGATTTGATCACCTGGTAAGTGGCATTGTGGCCGCAATCCTGAGGAAAAAAAAATTAAATTGTGCGCTCATTATAGACAAGACAGTCTACAGCTAGACTATTGATCTACATAACATAAACTCATGCCTATATCACCGAAGGATATATCACCGAGGAGGATTGATCTACAGAAATATTTTTTTTATAGGTCACGTCAATATGACTTCACCTCGCCTGATGGTAAGGTACCTAGTCTCAGGAAGCCCTATTGCATACACCGACAGTGCCATAATGGTGGCCCTCAACTTGATGGCCTCGTCAAATGCTTTTTCACGCCCCGCTTAAAGGACCCGAGACTGTAGGAGGAAGGGAACGCGTTTATGAAAGTGCGCACTTCGAATAAGGAAGAAACAAAAATAAAGATATCTCAATGAAATGAAGCATGCGTTGGCATTAGTATGCCAACTATTCCTAATAATTTAGATCGGCAAAAGTATTGCGTCCATTACGAACGTAAAGACTATTTCCCCTGTAGGGACTTGTCGGGGGTTCAAGTCCCGTCCTGGATTTTCACTTTTTCCGATCTAAATAACATCATCATATCATATTATAGATGTTTAGGAGATCGACATGAGATCGAGGCTAGCCTGAGATTGAATTTTTAAACCTTTTTTACGAAAGAATTTGAACAGAAATTGAGCATAAAAAAATTACGTTATCTCAAATAGCTGGTAATACAGAAACACACTCACCTGGCTCACAATGATAGGGAATGTGTCCTTATTCGGCCTGAACTTCACCAAGTTGTTGAGACATCTCTTGACTGTGACCCTGTCACAGGCTATCACCAGCACTGGCAGCACTGGGGTTACGATTTCTGGTGAAAAAAAAAGTTGTAAGTACTTAATGGAGGTAGGACACGATGGTATCTCCCGTCCAAACTCAGCCGTCCGACTGGGGTAGTATCTTCGTCCTACAGAACACCGCGCCCATAACAACCATTTTGTGTTGTATTCCTGGCGGTGAGTAGGGTAGCCAGAGCTCACTGGAGGGATTCTGTGCTGTCAGTGGGAGACTAAAGTCTCCTGCCTTTTCAACACAGAAACTCTCTCTAATAAGTTGTCAAACTTTTTAGAGCTCTATAATTGCTCGTAGCGACTGCCTTGGACATTCTTATGGCGACCGGGACAAACGGTTTAACGTGCCTTCAAAGCCACGATCACATTAGTTTGAAAACCTTTAAATCCTACTACCAACTATAAATGTAAAAGTTTGTGAAAATGTTGGGATTTTTGCATATTTGTTACTGTACCAGGCCCAAGGGGCTGTACTTAAGGATATGACCAATTTGTTACAGGGATAGATTATAGTCTGAAATAACACATAAGTAGGCTACTTTTTAACGCTGGAGTAGGTTCCCATACAGCTTAAAGCGGCTGCACTAAGTGGGGATGCCCTTAATTGCCACCTGTGGTGGACAAGCAGCAGGGACAATCTAGATAGGTGGCAATTAGGGTCGCCCCCACTTTTACACCCTAGATTGCCTCTGCGGCAGGTGTGTGAGTAGCCTCTTTTAGCTGTATGGGAACTTAATCCAGCGTGCCAGCCGCTTTTAGGTGATGGCAGGAAGATGATAAAGAGTTATAAACTGATAGTTATAACATAACATAACATAACATAAACTCACGCCTATATCCCCGAAGGGGTAGACAGAGGTGCTAGCATCCCACATTTCGCCAGTTTATGTTTAGGTCCCAATGTAATAGGTGGCGAGCCTATTGCCATTAACCGGGCACTTATAAACCTGCGATAAATACACACATAACTTCGAAAAGCATCGAAAAGTCATTGGTGTGTGCCATGGTAACCTGGGATCGAACCCGAGACCTCGTCTTAGCAGTCCATTACCCAAACCACTAGGCTAATGTAATGGGGTGTTAGTGTATGTGTAATATGTCAATGTGACAGTGTGTATGTAATGTATCTCAGTGTTCGTGTAATGTTTCATTATGTGTGTATGATAGCGTCAGTATGTGTGTATGCGTGTAGCAATCCATTTATGGGCGATGATTATCGAACAATGCTGCTAATTCTGTTGTTACATCTCTATCTAAGTTTAGAGATGTAACAACAGAATTAGCAGCAATACCGAACGTGTATTTACGCAATGCTACATAGTAATTTTCGCTCATGATTTGCCACAATTAACCTCTGAAACAGATAAAAACTGTCTACTACGATTACCTACATATCAATTTATGAAACACTTTACATAATAGTGTAAAATCAGTTTCCTGTGCATAATGGATGTGGATGATTCCTAATTTCCTCTGGCCATGAAATTTAACTGCAAGAGCGATTTGTGTTCATGCCGACAAGTGTTGAACCGACACGTCACCACAAACGAATTATCACAAACACCCGCTTATATATCTCTGTGTCAATGTACCTACTATTGTATTGTACATAATCCCCGCTCAGTGCAAATATTTGTATGTATGAATATGGGTCCCGGTTGCCATACAAATATCTATGGCAGTGGTAGTTGGAGCCCTAAAAAGTCCAACAACAACGGTCTAGCTTAGCTGCAATGCTTCGATATCGCCTAATCTCACCATTGGGTTGTGTTGTGAAGGTCAGATGGCAGTCGCTTCACTTTCGCCTCGCAGACTCCGAGGTGAAAGCTTTGGATGCGGCTGGGATTAACGCTAGGTTGAAGGAATAATCTGACAAATACTATTTTAAATACGAAAAGTGTGAGAGCCTCGATGTAGCCCTTACAATTCGGGCAACGGCTAGAATACCCACCTACCTTTAAAATTTGAAATTATTATGGTAGGGGAGCCCATGAAGGGATTTGAAGAGTTACTCGAGCGCGTCAGAAAACTATATGAGGAGAAACCTTATTACTTGTAATGTACTCCTACCAAATATAAACCCTTTATATAAGGGCGTGCTCCGAGGACAGCCCGTCAGATTAGTAAAAAAAAATCAAACCTCAGAAAAACTCGAGCGCGTCAGATTAAGGCCAGGTAAGTTAAATACATACAGAACAGACTATATTTCAATAATCTGATGATTTTTGCGTGGCATAAGGAAATGGGTGAGTGGCAAAATTGTAAAAAAAAAACGTCGCTGTGAAATACTCGAGCGCGATTAATTTTTTTTTTATTTTGAAGGAAATCCTATGAGAATTACAGAATAAAATAATCTGACGATTTTCATGGGGCGATGTAGCTTAAAGCATAAATAAAGTGTGGTGTTATACAGCTGCTGAGAACTGGATTGAAACTCCGCGCTTCTGTTTCCTTCTCATTTTTTCTTTATATTTCACTCTCTCGCACCATCACATCACATAATCATAGCACGTAGCTTGGCCAGGTTTTGGGGTAGTTCGCGCATCGTGCACTTTGAGCCAATCAAATGATTCAAAGTACGAACGAACAGAACGTTGATTCGCTACAAGACATCTCTCGGAGACATCTGATTGGTCCGTCAAGTGACCTCACTTGACGGACCAATCATATGCTCATACCTCAAAGGGGACCTAAAAATCGACCTTACATATCAGGAGATACTGTAGATTCAGGTACGTTTATTTTAATACTATAATACAAAAGAAATAGAAAATTATATTATATTATTATATTATTATATTATTATATTATTATATTATTATATTATTATATTATTATGTTATTATATTATTATATTATTATATTATTATGTTATTATATTATTATATTATTATATTATTATATATTATTATATTTATTATATTATATTTAGAAAAAGAAAATGAAGAAGAAATTGACCAAGGAGGAATCAATTTTGAAGATCAATCCAGTGAGGATGAAGATTAAAAAAAAATAATTTATATTTGTAGGTGTAATTTCACCTACATAATATGCGTAATAATTTATTCCATTCAGGAAAAAAAAATTTTTTCTTTCAAATTATCAGATTAAGAATATTCCTTCATATATTTGTCAGATTATCATTTGGGACGACTAGAACATCAAGTTGAACCGTTTGTGTAAAAATCTGACGCGCTCGAGTATTTCAAGGTCACTTTATTTTTTTACATTTTCAAAAATCTACCATAACTTTTGACCACATCCAAATCGTCAGATATTTTAATAAGACACTTTTTTGAGTTTTCTAAATATTCCCTTCAAATATCTGACACGCTCGAATAACTTTTTTCTTATTTTTTTTTCTACCCTTTTCTACAGCCATCCTCCCCTATATACTCGTCAGAATAATATCTCTCGGTTGTTAGAAAACCAAAGCGGGTAAACACCGTGAATGTCTGACGCGCTCGAGTATTTTTATGTGAATGATTTTTTTAACATTTTTGAAAATTAGCACACGTTCTCCTCCTCACTAAAATGGCAAAATGAATAAATTATTTTTCGTTTTAGGCCTAAATCTTCACAATCTAATCGGTCCCCATGACGCTTTAGTAACTGCAAATTTAGCGGGCTGGCCTCCCCTACTATTATTCTCATCAATGAATAATCTGATATCAATCTACGAACTTAATATCTGTCGATAGCATTCTCAATTACTGGCACTAGGCTAAAAACCAGCACCATTTTATTTTTTGGTACTTTTTACATGCGAATCTGTTTCCCGAACCTTTTCCTCACCTCTAGGGGCCACTATAAACGTAATGATCTCGATTTCCTGAGCGCCCGGCCGGAGTAATACTTTTATTGGCTACGATTACACCCATGGCCATCTCCGGTACAGCTCTGCGAATTATGTTTGTATAAAATGAACTGATGGACAAATATGTAAATAGGTATATTTGATCGATTTTTTTTATTCATCATAGGCTTTTTTACCTCTATCTCACCTGGTGAAGAGTGACTATGTGGTCTACGATAAATAATGTTTGCCTAGATGGAACCTATTCACTCGTGACTTAAAGATTCGCAGGTTATAGCTTTCTGGTCTTTCTAGTCCTCACACTGCCGGTGCTGATCGCAGCGATGGTGCAGAGTGCGGACGCGTGGTCGGCCGCCGCCTCCTTCTGCGAGCAAGTGATGCTCGAGAAGGAGGCGGTGGAAAGGGTTCGGGAGAGGCTGCACAGAGCTCTCCCGAACAGCGGCGGGCGCGGACGCCTAAGGCGTCGGAGGTCTGAAGACCTCCGTCCTCCATGAGTGCTGGCCTGGGGGTGACGGGTGGAGCCGCCTGTCACCCTAGCAGAAGCAGGCCGAGGTGGCGGCGCGCGGCAGCGCCCCCCCCCCCCCCCCCCTATTCCGGGGGTATGACGGGAACCACGCGGTCAAGCTGGGGTGCGAGGGAAATGCTCTTTGGGCCATCTTACACCCTGGCGTCAGAAGACCCTAGACGGCGTGCGGTTTTAGTCGGTAAGAGTCCGACATAACCTGCCCCGCTGGCCGCGGGGTGGGTATCCATGAGGATTTCCGCACGAAAAAAAAAAAAAAAAAAGGTTATAGCTTTCTGGAAACTTAGATTCAGACATGGAATACAACTCCTTAGCTGTACCTATACGCATACTGAATGTGTTGGCAAAGAATCGATCAAAGAAATTGACTTTTAATGCTCGCTCTACTAATTTTTCCTCCTGTACCGATCTGTGTATTTAAAGTACGCCAGTACTATTGTATTTTCTGTGTTAAAAGGTGTTGATAGACTTGTAATTCAATTCACTTTGCAATGCTCAAGGTTATCAGCACCTTAGGCTTTCCAAATCGTCAAAAAATGGCATTGATGACCCCATTTTGTAGAAAATAAAACATATTTAAATGAATTTTTTGAAGTATTTGGTAGGTATGCTAACTTTAGTGGCATAAACAGCGGGCAAAACCTAATTATGAACAAACCCGTTCCGATATCGCGCAGGTCAACGATAAAACGGTTGTTGACAGATGTTGTACACATGTGGAGATAATATTATAATATGAATATAAATACGATATTGTATGGTATTACGTGGCTTTTAGATAACGAAGAGGAGGACGTTGCGAGATTTCCAGTTTGAATTTAGCATATCTGAATGTTAATACTTCCTACTTTTAAAACTGTGCTTTGCAAAAAAAAACAATAATCGACGGTTGAAATTTTGCAAATGTTTTTTTTAAATGTCGGTCACGTTAACATGACTTCACCTCGCCTGATGGTAAGCTAAAGGCAAAGTCTCTAGAATGGGAGTCACCATTGAAAACACCGATAGTGCCACAATGGTGGCTCTCAGCTTGACGGCCTCATCAATTGCTTTTTCACGCCCCGCTTAAAGGACACGGGACTGTATGAGGAAGGAAACACGTGAGCTGGTAAAGAATTCCAGGTGTGATGGTGCGGCAAAGATAAGAGGCACCGAACCGCTTGGTTCTTGATGAAATTGTTTGCACCTTGTTTTAATCCTACTAATATTATAAACGCGAAAGTTTGTAAGAATGTATGTCTGGATGTCTGGATGTCTGGATGTATGTTTGTTACTCTGCCACACAAAAACGGCTTAATGGATCTTGCTAAAATTTGGTACAGAGATAGATTATAGTCTGGAATAACATATAGGCTACTTTTTATACAAGCTAATACCGCGGTTCCGCTCGCAAAGTCAATCGGTCGGGATTTCTAGATATATCTTTGTTACTCTTTCACGTAAAAACGGCTGAATGGATCTGGCTGAAATTTGGTATCGAGATAGAGTGTAGTGTGAAATAACATATAGGCTACTTTTTATACCCGACTGATCGACTCCGTGAGCGGAGTCGATCAGTCGACCCACGGAGTAGATCAGTCGGGATGTCTGGATGTATGTTTGTTACTCTTTCACGCAAAAAAGGCTGAATAGATCGGGTTGAAATTTGGTACAGAGATAGATTATAGTCTGAAATAACACATAGGCTACTTTTTATACAAGCTAATACTCGCGGCTTCGCTCGCGAAGTAGATCGATCGGGATGTCTAAATATTATGTTTGTTGCTATTTTACGTAAAAACGGCTGAATGGATCTGGCTGAAATTTGGTATCGAGATAGAGTGTAGTGTGAAATAACATATAGGCTACTTTTTATACAAGCTAATACCCGCGGCTTCACCCATGGAGTCGATCAGTCGGGATATCTGGATGTATGTTTGTTACTCTTTCACGTAAAAACGGCTGAATAGATCAGGTTGAAATTTGGTACAGAGATAGATTATAGTCTGGAATAACATATAGGCTACTTTTTATACAAGCTAATACCGTGGCTCCGCTCGCACAGTCGATCGTTCGGGATGTCCAAATATTATGTTTGTTGCTATTTCACGTAAAAACGGCTGAATGGATCTGGCTGAAATTTGGTACCGAGATAGAGTGTAGTGTGAAATAACATAAAGGTTAATTTGTATACAAGCTAATACCCGCGGCTTCGCCCATGGAGTTGATCAGTCGGGATATCTGGATGTATGTTTGTTACTCTTTCACGTCAAAACGGCTGAATAGATCAGGTTGAAATTTGGTAGGTACAGAGATAGATTATAGGCTGGAGTAATATATAGGCTACTTTTTATACAAGCTAATACCCGCGGCTCTGCCCGTGGGAGTGGGGGAAAAGGCGGCATCAAAATTTGTTCAGCAGTTTTTACGTCCATCACGAACAAACATACAAGGATTGCAAAAAAATAGATATTTGTGGTCAACATAACCGTCTTT
The DNA here is from genome assembly GCA_963576445.1 of Lithosia quadra. Taxonomy (NCBI): domain Eukaryota; kingdom Metazoa; phylum Arthropoda; class Insecta; order Lepidoptera; family Erebidae; genus Lithosia; species Lithosia quadra. The sequence continues at coordinate 3,024,187 of OY754901.1, read as the reverse complement.
TTTTTTTCAAATATCGATTATTACAACTAAAAGTACTGTTATAAAGGGAAATAAAAGTACTGTTATAAAGGGAAATGATGTCCACACTGTCGCCTTAGGTGAACCCTGTAAAGATGGTGTAAGGTGAAACCAATAAATAAGGAAAAAAAAACTTTTGGTCATATCTCCAAATTTTAGGTCTTACCAAGAAAACCGCACTAAAATCCGTTTAGTACTTTTAATCCGAAAGGTTTTGGCTAGACGAGTGGAGACCAGTGGAGTGGAGAGTGGAGCGGAGTGGGGAGTGGTGTAGAGAGTGGAGTGGGGAGTGGTGTGGAGAGTGGAGTGGAGAGTGGAGTGGAGTGGAGATTGAAGTGGAGAGTGGAATGTAGGGTGGAGTCGGGAGAGGGGATTGGACAGTAGAGTGGAGGTGGAGAGTGGAGTGGAGTGTGGAGTGGAGAGTGGAGTGAACAGTGGAGTGGAGTGAACAGCGGAGTGGAAAGTCGAGTGGAGAGTCGTTTCATTCAAATAGACTTGGTGGCAATACCGAATTCCACGCGGGCGAAGCCGCGGGCGGAAGCTAGTGATTCATAATTATGAATGGAACCATATGAATGGTAGGCAAAATTGTTTACTTACATAATTTTTTAAACAATACTATAGCAATCAACTAGTAAGTTATACTTACATAATTATAGACTATACAACATAAAAGAATTCTGTGATTATCTATATAAAATTGTAAAGCTGTCTCTATACATTAAGAGAGTTTGGAATTCTTTTCTGTTTTTTCGCGATGGACGCAAAAGTACTGAACGGTTTTTGATTCGGATTTATTTTTATTTGAAAGGTCTTGGTCAGACTTAGTATTTTTTATGTTTATTACTTCTAACTAACTTTCGACTTGGGTAACAAGGCATAAGGCGTAAGGCATAATCAAAGCAAAATCTCGTCCGTGAGGCATACATAAGGCAACGAACGGATGTGATTTAGCTATAGTTACGCCTTACGCCTTAATTTATTTTTGTATAATTCATGCCATACGCAAGTGAAGCCACGTTCAAAAGTTAGCAACTAATTCTATAGGTATATCATTACCGCATTGTTTTGTAGAACACAATATGAAACACATGTTCAAATAATTTCATGAACAAGTACCTACCTATTAAACATACTATTATATATTATTTTGAACCATGACAAATCGAGCAATGACATCGGTGCATTGAAGTATAATATAAAGTACGGGCAGGCGGTACAGTCGGCGGAGGTCGCACAACGACCTTCTTCCTCCATAAATGCTAGTCTGCCACCTACGTTGTATAAAAAAAATGAGTGCAGGCCTGGGGTTTTTTTTATTTTTTATACTACTTAGGTGACAGACAAGCGCACGGCCCACCTGATGGGAAGCGGCCAACGTGGCCTCAGACCGGGGTTCAGACGGCAGTCCCTCCCATAAAAGCCATGATAATCCATAAACAAATTACCTAGATGTAACCTGAATTAGAGTTCGGTGAAGAATAGAAGGCTAACCTAAAAAAAAAGCGTTAAGGAGCAATCGCAGTAATTCTCACTTGAAATTTTAATTAAATTGGTTCAGCCGTTTAGCAGTTCCGTAATAAACACACTTAAGTAAATTTTCTTGTATTTATATGGATAACAAACATTTAACTACTGACAATCTAATTACTCTTATCACACTTCACAGTCATGAGATCCTTTTTTGCTTTGATGGAATTAGGTTCAAATTGACTCAAGGTTATCAACAGAAGCGAGAGTTGCAATTCGATAAGTCTGAACCAAAACTGATAAGACAAGGTGTGACGAATGATAGTAATTATTTTTTCTAAGAGAGGTCTTATGTAAAACGATCTGCCTATAGCTTAACAGGAAAACTTCTACTTTTTCCTTATAATTGTGTTGTATTTGGAACAATGTATTTGAGAGCTATAAAGTCTTTTTACCCGACTGCGCAACGCAAAGGAGTGGTTACATTACCATCCATTAAAAAATAAGATTGGCTGTTGAATAGTTGTCCCGACTGTTAAGTAGTTATGTTTCTAGACCACCGGACATCTGAGTGCCTGTTTTTTTTCTTTTTAGTTTTTTACGCAGTCGGGTTTTTTAGTTTCTAATTAACTGACTACAAAGAAGGAGGAGGTTCTCAATGCGACTGTATTTTTTTTATGTTTATTACTTCAGAATTTTCGACTGGGTGAACCGATTTTCATAATTCTTTTTTTATTTTATTTGTTTACCCTGTGGTCCCATTTCAATATTGGTCTGTTGTAGTCAGTTTTTGTTGTAAGATTTATTACATTTATGAAGTACTAGTAATTCGAAAATACTAATATTCGTTAACCCCTTTTATCGTGTGGAAATCCCCACAGATACCACCTCCGTCAGCCATTGGTTATGTCGGACTTGGAGCTACTAGAACCGCACACCATCGCGAGTTTTCAGATGATGAAGTGTAAGGTGACGCAAGAGGCTGCTAACCTGGGACCATCTACGGTTTTAAGATAGCCCCCTCGACATCAGAAAGGGGGTGTGGTAAGAATTGCGCACCGACGGTTGCAATATAAACACAACCTCCCCATTAATGGCTTGTTAGGGATGGGTTTGTATTGGTTGTCAGGATATGAACCCGAGACTTTCTAATTGTCAGGATAATTCCTCAACCATTAACTTCATAGTTACCCACAGAATATGTAGCCATTTTCACCATACAAACAATAAAAATAAAGTACTACTAATATTATGAGAACTTGTATTGTGAAGGCATTTTTACATGAGAGAGTTACTAAATAGTCATATTTGTATATAATGCTTGTGAAATTTTTTTTTACTTATATACACATAAACCCACTGTCCAATTTTAAAACCTTGTATCTGATATGTTTTAAAAACAAGTGTGTTTGCCTTTTTTGGCCTTACAGCCCAATATTTAACTACATTAGTACCGGTACCAACGTCTGACATTATACAAGTAGTACTATTTTAATGTGACATGTAATAGATAAATTGTAATAATATTATTGTTCTACTAAATGAGGATTTTTATGATGCCATGTAAATATTGATTTTGTTTAGTTATTCATTTATTGTAAATAATATTTGCATTTTATTTTGTGAAGTAATTCTAATAAATTATTATTTACTGTATTATTTTATTTCATTATTCAATTGGATCTGGATATTACGCAGCCAATATTATAAGAATGTGTATTGTGTACTTTCATATTTTTGTATAAGAGAGTTTGTAAGTTGTACCTATAGAAACAGCCGTATTTTTATACTTGTATAAAAATTTCTACTTATAAGCACACAAACTTTAACAAATAGGTACCTATATGAATTTACATCTATATTATAGAATGTTTACCACAAGTAGTCGCAACTTCTATACACAATGATAATCTTAATGGCAAAGTTCATTTTGTCTGTTTATCTCTGCCAAATTCATTTTGGCCACATTCTACTAAGCCATTGAGCCAGCTGGTCTTATAGAATGGAAACTTTTTGACAGCTAACTCCCACTAGGGTAGGCAGAGTCTTCAGCTTGCCATCTAGTTCTTTTTATACACATAAATCATTAGCTTCCTCTACCGAAACCTTATATGCAAGTCAACCAATCAACATTCTTCCTCCCTCATCCCTCAATTGACTGCATCCCACTGGATGGTAAGAAGTAAGGACAAAGTTCAGAAAATTCAAAACCATTCTTGATACTATCAATCTGTTCTTGTCCAGGTTTTATCGTATGAACAGAAATTGAGTATTGATGACTGAATTAGGTATTATGAGCAGTAAAAATGAATAAGACAGGTACTTACTTGGTGCTAAATCTTCGATCCTCTCTTCAGCTTTCTTGACAACATGAGCATTGTGATTCAACTGCTTTTTTACTTTTTGTAAAAGAAGGTTACTATCAGCCAACTGTTCAGCCAATTGAATTTCTAATTTCCCTATTTTATTTTCTATTTCTATTGCACTAGATTTTCTGCTTATCGACCTTGGCACTTCTATAACCGTCGAGTATGATATCAGGAGCCATAAGAACAAAATTATACTAACAACCAGTGTCAGTTTCCTTAGATTTACACGCATCTTCACTACAAGTTTAAAACGGGTTTTTGAAAGAAAATATAAGTTAAATACCAGCTAACTTGTCCATAGTCCCATTACGTACGTTCCCGCTATTCGCTGAATGTAAAGGTAAACAACAAACATCACTGAATAAAGAATTCGAAGGGAAATATTTCAGCGTACGACATTCACTCAAAACGGTACAGTATGACGTGTCCAATCACAGCCTGAACAGGTAAAGGTCATAAAAAAGTGCTCATAAACACTTCTACTATAAATAAAGCGTGTAATTCACAATTTTATTATTGAAAAATTACGATACTTTTCATCTAAAAATCACAACAAACACGGCTGCGACGTGTGTACACGTCAAAAACAAATGACGGCTGACAGCTGTGTCAATACGTGACATTAGACAATAATTTACGATGACGTTCGTGACCAAGGTTGACCAGAATTTAATATATTTTTCTACTAAATATTTTGCATCACTTAGTAATTTCTAAGTTATCTAATCGCAAAAGTCACTGTACATTATTTAAACTCACAGACATTTAATTTGCATTTAATAGAAGCAGACTGAACCGACCTAACCAAGTCGTTCGTAATCGTAATGTAGCTCAGACGGGCCCGAACTAAGGCTGACAAAATTAGGTTACGATACGATTATACGAACAACTGCTTAATTCGAGTTCATAAAATTGATTGAGGAAAGTCAGATTAAAAAAATATATTTTACAAAGAGTTGGGCAGGTTACCTACTGCAATTAGAAAAGAAACAAGCAGAAAACAAAAAAAATCTGCAGAAAACCTCAAACGGCGTAAATACTCCAACTTAGTTGGTGATTACATTTTTGAGCCGTTTGGGGTTGAGACGCTGGGGTCATGGGGTCCAAGTGCCCGCCTTGTCTACAAAGACTTGGCGAAGCGGCTGATCGACGCCACAGGTGACCAGAAGGCTGGACTCTATCTTGCACAGAGAATCAGCATTGCCATTTAGCGTGGCAATGCGGCCAGCCTTCTGGGCACATTACCAGTCAGCGATGATGCGGAGGAATTTTTTGACGCCATGTAAATATTTATTTTGTTTAGTTTTTAGTTTTTATTTTAATGTAGGTAAATATTATTTAATTTTCATTGTATTTTTATCATACTTAATAGAAGCAGAATAGTTTTTCATTTATTTTTAAACGATTTGAAATTATAAATCAGAAAAAGTTAAAGTCCCGGACGGGACTTGAACCCGCAACTAGCCCATGTCTAGAGGGAATACTCTGATTAACTGAACTACCTGGACACGCCCTGGAAAGCCGAAATTCTCCTATAGGTAGACGTACGTATTATGCCTTGGGAAGACGCGTCGCACCATTGGAATCCTTAGGAACTAACGAATTAAGTTAGGTACAATTATTTTAAAATTGCTTTTTAGTTCAGGAGCAGGGATACAGTGAGCTATCGTACTTCGATATTTTTCGTGCAGTGACTGCCACCTGACCTCCACAATCCAATTAGCGATATTGAAGTTATGTAGTTACTTAATTAGACTAATTGTCGACCTTTCTCCAACTACCCGTAACGACTACCATAGATGTTCGTGTGCAATAAGCAATGCAAATAGACATATTCATGCATACAAGTATTTGCATTGTATTGTATTGATAGGAGAAGAAGACTTTAATAACACAAAAGACTTTTCAAACATTATTTTTGATATTGGACAAATACTTAGTGACATAAATCATACAAACGTTGTGATTTGCAGCCCAACCTATAAATATAAGTATAACACGCGCATATATAACTCAAGAGTACAACTTTTCAATAACCAACTGAGTGCAGAAATAAAATATCATAAAAATGCGTACTTTTGTGACTCCAATAAAGAATTAAAATATGACTACACAATGTTTCGCAAATATTCGGGCATAATAAACAATTATGGACTAAAAGCAGTATTTGACTCTATTGCAGACCTAACTAACAAAATAAAGAAAAGTAACAGGGCAGTTTTGAATGTTGTGCGGCAAAGTACACCTGAAGTTAGAGACAACGAAACACAGTTTTTTCTTGAATAAATATTTAAGGATTTTACATCAAAACATAGCTGGCTTGATAAACAAAGCTGATGAATTGTCTATTCGTTTGGCCGACCTTTCTGAAAGGAAAAATATACAGTTGGACATATTGTGTATAACGGAGCACTTCATGATGAATGGATATGAGAACTATTTGCAGGTACCAAACTACTCATTGGCCACATTTTACAGTCGAAGTGATATTAAGAGGGGAGGGGCATGTATACTTGTTAAAAAAGAACATCAATTTAAAGAACTACCTGAAGTAAAAGGATTATCAATTCCAGGTCCTTTTGAATGTTGTGGTATAGAACTGGTTGGACATAGTATTGTTGTGGTATGTATTTATAGAGTACCATTGAAGCATAATTTAGAGACATTTTATTGTAAACTTGATAAACTGTTACAATTGTTAAACAAGAGGAAGTATGAGCACATAATACTTGCAGGAGATTTTAACATTAATATTTTAAAGCTAGGTAAGGAGACTTGGGATTTCCAAAATCTTTTATTAAATTATAATATGACATTAGCTATAAATGAACCGACTAGACTAATTAGTGGGACCTGCTTGGATAATTTTGCGCATAATTTTTCTGGAACATGTGAGACGGAAGTGTTGGAGTTTTCATTGTCGGATCATACTGCGCAGATTATGCGATTTCCTTCTAAACGAATACCTTTAATCAAGGTATGGCGAAAACGTATTCGCTACATTTGTGATGACAACATTAGAAAATTTACGAAATGTCTTAATAACTTTACTTTTCCTGACATGTATCTAGGGTTGCCAGATGTCCGGTTATGGACCGGACAGTCCGGTTTTTTATACACTTGTCCAGTTAAGAAAATCTACGTAAACCGGACAAAACACTGTCCGGTTTTCACTAAAAAATGCGAGTTTAATTACTAAAAATTACACTTGAACCGCTCCGTGCTTTAATTTTTGAATGTGAATACAGAGAAGTTATACGAAACGTGCCTACAACATGGCTCAGTTTATTTGAAGCTCTTGACATAATACTTTTCTCATGGGTGTCGTTAAAAAGGTACTTTTAGACATAGGTCCTGTTCTCCTTCCCTAGGGCTCTACAGGCTATCTTATCAGATCAGGGCGACGAAATTGCAAGTGAAACTTCACCTACGTACAATGTGCTATATATTTATGAGGTCCCTCTGACAATATTTACGAGGAATGGCTGTTTTTCAAAGTACTTTCTTTGCACTTGAAGGAAAGACATTGTGTTGCAATTTTTTTACCAATGAAATAGCACCAACTTTATTGCAAATCCTACAGTAGGTATGTCTCCAGCCTTCCTATATCAAATGATTTTGTGGAACGATTTTTTAGCGTCATGGGGACAGACGAAAGAAATAATGCCTAGCGGTACCTAATAAATACTGTAAAACGTGAATATTTATGCATTTGCATTTTAACATAGGTTTAAGTTGCACCGAATTTAAGATGCCGTCTCTTAATAAAGCTTGAATAAAGCTTTATTAAAAGCAGTGCTATCGATTGCTTAATATGTAAAACATTAATATTATGTATTTCGAGTAGGTAGTTCGATGTTATTTTTAGGGTTCCTAACCTCGGAAGGAAAAAACAGAACCCTTATAGAATCACTTTGTTGTCCGACCGTTGTCTGTTTGTCTGTCAAGACCCTCAGTAACGCCTGGAGGTATTATGCTGAAATTTGTATCAAACACTCAGGTTTACTGCTCCTTAAACCTGTAGGAAAATCAATCTTCTAAGACAATGCAATTAAAAGATAGGTACAGCCGTTTATGCCGCAAATTATACACTTGCAAGGGAATCAAAACCTACAGGGAACCCCTCCCTTGAACTCAGAACTTTGAAATCTAGTACGAAGCAACGTCTTTAACACAGATAAAGGAAAAATTGTGAGAACCATATTTTTTTGTTAAGTAGGCAAGTAGGTAGGTAGGTATGTACTTAAATCAATAATAAAAATATTTTTAGTAATTTCTTACTTATATACTTACTACGGGTTTGTACGGAACCCTCGTGTGAGTCCGACTCGCACTTGGCCGATTTTGATACCTAATTAAAAAAAAATTTGTCCGGTTTTTTTTTCTTACACATCTGGCAACCCTACATGTATCTAGAATCTGACCCTAATATAGCATATGACTACTTTATTAATCACTTTACATATTTTTATGACCAATGTTTTCCCATTAAAATGGTGACAAAAAAAATCTATAGTAAGCCTAAATGGATATCACGCGGGCTAAGGAAGTGCAGTGTTAAGAAACGTGAGCTACTATGGCGGTTTAGGCGGAACCCCTGTGCTCGTACAAAAAATGAATACAAGAATTATGGAAAGGTATATAAAAAAATTATCCGGCTTACAAAACGGTCGCAGAATAATTTTAAAATTAAAAGTTCGGCTAATAAATCCAAATGCACATGGAATATAATAAATAACTCAAGGCTCAACATTCCTCGTGACTCTATAACCAAAATCAAAGTTGGTAATGTCATTGTTACGGATCCTCTCGAAATTGCCAATGCGTTTAACAATTACTTCATTGACAAGATTAAACCCATCGCAGGTGCTGGTCACAACGTAACTTCTAAAATAGTAGGTACGCAAAAATCCATTTTTATACCGCCTAGTATTCCAAATGACATAGAAAAAATTATATATGGACTAAAAAATACACATAGTGTAGGATATGATGACATTTGTACAAAAGTAATTAAAGCAGCCAATTTATGTATAAGTAGACATTTGAGTTACATACTAAATTTATGCATTATTGAAGGAATATATCCTAATGAACTTAAAATCTCAGTTGTAAAGCCACTGTTCAAAAAAGAAAATAAAGAGCTAATGGAATTTTATAGGCCAATTACACTAGTACCTATCTTCTCGAAAATTTTCGAAAAATACATACACAGTAAAATTTATGCATACCTAGAACATCACGAACTTTTATGTCAGGAACAAAAAGGATTCAGATCCAATAGGAACACGAATTTGGCAATCTATGACTTCTATGAAAAAGTGATCGGTAATGTTGATAGAAGATCTCCGGTATGTGCCATCTTCTGCGATATGACGCAGGCGTTTGACTGCGTGGATCACTCGATATTATTAAGTAAGATGGAGTCATATGGGATCCGAGGTAACGCATTAGAGTTGATAAAATCATACCTTTCCAACAGAACTCAAGTTACAAGTATATCAAAAATAGATATTAAAAGTAAAAACGAAGTCACATATAGATCCGAATCACGTGTTATTACCTATGGCGTACCGCAGGGAAGTGTATTGGGCCCCCTCTTATTTATTTTATATATAAATGACCTACCTAAATATACCTACTGAACATCCAATGTCCCTATTTGCAGACGATAGCACAGTATCTATACAATGCCATAATCCAGATCAGTACCTGAATGATATTAATGACTGTTTGGAATCGATTGTTGGGTGGATGAACAATAATAATTTGAAATTAAATATAAAAAAAACTCAAATTATGCATTTCAGCCAAAGACCAAAACCACATAACCTAATTGTATCGTATAACAACCAAACAGTACGTGAGGTTAGCACAGCTAAATTTTTAGGTGTTATTATTGACAAGCAACTCAATTGGAAAGCACATGTTGAGGAAACGGTTAAAAGAGTTACCAGTTCTGCATACGCACTATATAAGCTGGCACCCATTGTTAATGTTGATGCTCTGCTTACTGCATACCATGGTCTATCTGGGTCCTTGCTTCGTTATGGTATTATTTTCTGGGGGAATTCGACTAACCGTGACGTAGTTTTTAAAGCTCAAAAACGCTGCATACGGGCTATGTTCGCTTTGCAATCGTCAGACAGCTGTAGACCATACTTCGTAAAGTATAACATCCTAACACTTCCGTCGCTTTACATCCTTGAAGTGGCTTTGTTTGTTCATGGTAGTCCTCACTTGTTCCCACTTAAGTCTGAATTTGTAAAGCGCAACAGGCGTATGTTTCATAATAATGATAAAAAGTTGTGTTTACATACATCAAAAACTACTATGATGTCAGACAGCTTGCTAGGTATTGCGCCTAAGGTTTATAATAAAATACCAGATGCATTCAAAGAATGTAATATAGAAATATTTAAAATAAAATTAAAAAAGTTATTAAGCATAAAATGTTACTATGATTTAAGTGAATTTCTACAGGATACAACTCTGAATCAATTGACATTTTGATTATACCTTAAATTTGACATTAGAATAATTTAAACTCTTTTTGACTCGTTTTGACTTGATAATTTATGGATCTAGTTATTTTGACAATCATTAAATTTAACAAATAAGTATCAATTTTAAGATTTGACGTTTATAATCTTCTATTTATTGGACCATAGTGATATTTTTTTATTTTTATTTTATTTTGTTTTTTTATGATTTTTATGCATGAATCATTTAACTATTATATATGACTAGCTGTTGCCCGCGGCTCCGCCCGCGTGAATTGCGAAATCTGTTTCAAATTCCTTTTTTCGTGCGGAAGTTCCTTCATATATCATCCCTGTCAACCAGCAGGAGTGGTTAAGTCTTACTCAGACCTGATAAAAACCGCACGCCGCCGTCTCAAGTCTTCAGTTGCCGGTGTGTAAGATTAATTAGAGCATATCCCGCGCTCCCCAGTTGACCCTGGGATGGAAATTGTTTGATTTATGATGCCTACAACCACTTTCTATCATCGCACCGCCGCGCTCGCCACAGGCAGGGAATTCATCCCCACACGTTGCATCCGTCTGCAGTGCGTACTGTAAGGTTTGAAAAAAATTTCATTTCGCGCACGCTTAGGCTGTGGAACGATCTCACTGCAGTGGTTTTCCCTGGCGGCTATAATATGGGGTTCTTCAAGAAGGGCATTAGAATGATTTTGCAGGGTCAGCAGCGCGAGTGTGACGCCCCTGATGTTGTGCACGTCCATAGGTGCATAGGTCACATAGGTGGGCCGTGTGCTCGTCTGCCACTTAAATGGTATAAAAAAAAGCATGGTGTCCCTACCGAACCCCGGAAAAGAGGAGATGAGGTGACAGGGGCTACAGAAGAACGCAGCCATAATAGACATTGTGTTGTGTTACCGCCGGTAAGAAGGTTAGCCAGAGCTCACAACCCCCCTCCCTATCTCCCCAATCCCCTCCTCTGACGTCCGATTTCAATAACTCAAACAGTCTTTAAATAATTTTTACACAATTTTATTGAAAGTCTTGATTAAGATATAATTTATTTGGATGGGAATACAAAGATATATAATCCGCGCGCGATGAAAATGTGAAGGAACCTTGTCAAAGTAACTCGAAAATGACAGTTCTCAAGTAGCGTTAGCGTGTTAACACCGACTTTGTTCTTGATTGAAATATCTATCAAATGCCAGAACTATTTCGCGAGATTGACTACTCAAGATTTTACCCCTTTTTCCATTCATTATTAATCTTTAATCTATATAAATAAAAATTAATTGCAATTCTGTTAGTATTGCAAAAACTCGAGAACGGTTGAACTGTTCTTACCTGTCAGACATTTGATGTTCGTCCTATCTCCTATCAGTCTCGTCGTCGTCGTTTCGGTATTTTTGGCACGATTACATGTAGATCCATGTAGATCAGATAAGAAAAGGCGGTATATTAAAGATAGCTGTTGCCCGCGGCTCCGCCCGCGTGGACGTCGATTTTCGCGTTTTATTGCCGGTTCTAATCAGCCGATTGTGATCAAATATGCGTAAGATTTTGAGTCTAACCAAGACCTTTCTAATAAAAAAAACGCATCAAAATCCGTTCAGTTCTTTTTACGTCCATCGATAGCGATAAAAATACCAAACGGATTTTGATGCGGTTTTTTTTAAAAAGGTCTTGCTTAGACTAAAAATTTACCGTATGTTTGATTGTAATTTGTTGTAATTGGTTAAGTAGAACCGGAGATATGACCAAAAACGACCTAAAAACGAAGCGCAGGCGAAGCCACGGGTTTCAGCTTGAATAAAAAGTAGCCTATGTGTTGCCCAAAACTATGAACTATAATCGTACCAAGTTTGATCAAAATCCCTCCAGTAGTTTCTGATTTTTGCGCGCAAAAAATTTGCGGAAAAACAGACAATCATACAATATTATAATTATTATAAATCTCGCATTCAAAATTAAACTCATTTAGAAATCTAGTCGCACTAAAAATACAGCTTCGTTTTGTGAGCTTCGACATGAGTTTGCCGACGCTACGGCTAGCCGGCGGCCCACTTACGTCTCAGTTCCATTCCAAAAGGTAGCATCACATTTTGATCGCGCGCGGATTATACCTTTTTTTTCCGTGCGGAAATCCTCATGGATACCCACCCCGCGGCCAGCGGGGCAGGCTATGTCGGACTCTTGCCGATTAAAACCGCACGCCGTCTAGGGTCTTCAGACGCCAGGGTGTAAGGTGGCCTAAAGAGCATTTCCCTCGCACCCCGGCTTGACCCGGGCCATCTCCAGATGGCCCCCTCGGGTTTGAGAACCACGTGGTTCCCGTCATGCCCCCGGAATAGGGGGAGGGGGGCGCTTTGGCGCGCCGCCGTCTCGGCCTGCTTCTGCTAGGGTGACAGGCGGCTCCACCCGTCACCCCCAGGCCAGCGCTCATGGAGGACGGAGGTCGTCGGACGTCCGACGCGATAGGCGTCCGCGCCCGCCTCCGTCCCGGGAGAGCTCTGTGCAGCCTCTCCCGAACCTTTTCCGCCGCCTCTTTCTCGAGTATCACTTGCTCGCAGAAGGAGGCGGCGGCCGACCACGCGTCCGCACTCTGCACCATCGCCGCGATCAGCACCGGCAGTGTGAGGACTCCCACCCCGAGGGCTGCCAGGAGGGCCTGTCTCTGCACCTCCCACGCCGGACACTCTGCCAGCGTGTGCAGCCCTGAGTCCTCGCCCGCATCGCAGTGATAATACAAAGATATACATAAGGAAAGATAATCTTAGATAGGTATAATTCGCGAGACAAACGACGTCCTGATGCGAGCTGTTATATCCATACTATGACAGTGATAGTGCTGTCCTGCAGTACTTCTTGCTGACTTGCATTTATGAGTCGCTGGCTCTCTCCAGCGACGTAGAGACTCCTCAGTCTGTTTCTAGCCTTCTTTCCGCGCGGTTGCCTAAAGATCGGTCCCATATCTTTTCTTTTAAAAGTAAAAGTTTTCAGCTAAGTGTTTCGTCTTTTTTTTAAAAAGCGAATCTCGAAACCCCGTATAACATTTCGGGCGTGGGGTTTCGAGATTCGCTTTTTAAAAAAAAGACGAAACACTTAGCTGAAAACTTTTACTTTTAAAAGAAAAGATATGGGACCGATCTTTAGGCAACCGCGCGGAAAGAAGGCTAGAAACAGACTGAGGAGTCTCTACGTCGCTGGAGAGAGCCAGCGACTCATAAATGCAAGTCAGCAAGAAGTACTGCAGGACAGCACTATCACTGTCATAGTATGGATATAACAGCTCGCATCAGGACGTCGTTTGTCTCGCGAATTATACCTATCTAAGATTATCTTTCCTTATGTATATCTTTGTATTATCACTGCGATGCGGGCGAGGACTCAGGGCTGCACACGCTGGCAGAGTGTCCGGCGTGGGAGGTGCAGAGACAGGCCCTCCTGGCAGCCCTCGGGGTGGGAGTCCTCACACTGCCGGTGCTGATCGCGGCGATGGTGCTTATCGATTAGTCAATAACTCCAAAACCACACTCTCGCGAACTAGCGAGGTGATAGAAATGTTGAGATTAGACCATTTGAATCAAGAAGAATCCGAGCTCCTCTTAGACCTTTGTTGTCAATACTCAGATATCTTCCATTTGCCCAACGATCAACTTACATATACTCCTGCCATTAATCATCAAATCAAAACCATGACCGACACTCCCATTCACACTAAATCATATAGGTTCCCTGAGTGTCACAAAAAGGAAGTCGAGGCGCAAATCAGTAAAATGCTCGACCAAAACATCATAGAACCTTCTCTTTCACCCTGGAGTTCACCAATATGGATAGTCCCTAAGAAAGCAGACTCGGAAGGGAATCGTAAATGGCGAATAGTAATTGACTATCGTAAACTAAACGATATTACGATAGGAGAAACCTACCCTATCCCTCAAATATCAGAAATTCTCGACCAGTTAGGGAAAAGTAAATATTTTTCTACGCTAGATCTCACTTCCGGGTTCCACCAAATCCTAATATCATCCGAAGATGCCCCTAAGACATCATTCTCTGTGCCCCAAGGCCATTTTCAGTTTAATAGAATGCCGTTCGGGCTTAAAAATGCCCCAAGCACGTTCCAGAAGTTAATGAACAACTGCCTCTCTGGCCTCCAGGGAACACGATGTTTCGTCTACCTGGATGACATCGTCATATACTCCCCAGACCTGATCTCCCAAATAAATAACTTAAAGGCTGTCTTTGAAAGGCTGCGTCAATTTAACCTGAAATTACAACCGGAAAAATGCGAATTTCTCCGTAAAGAAGTCGCTTATCTAGGACACATCATTAGTGAAAACGGAGTCAAACCCAATCCTGACAAAACCAAAGCCGTAACTAATTTCCCCACTCCAATGTCGCCTAAAGACGTCAAGTCGTTCTTGGGCCTCGTCTCCTATTACAGAAGATTCATTCCAGACTTCGCCAAATTAGCTAAACCTCTCACATCTTTACTGAAGAAAGATACCCCCTTCGCGTGGCAAAACGAGCAACAACTCGCTTTCGAATCCCTAAAAACTAAGCTCGTTACTGCCCCAATTCTAGCCTACCCAGATTTTACCAAACCATTTCTCCTAACTTGCGATGCCTCTAATTACGCCATATCAGCGATACTATCTCAAGGCCCTGTTGGGCAAGATCGTCCAATCGCGTATGCTTCAAGAACGCTAAACAAAGCAGAATGCAATTACAGTGTCACTGAAAAAGAATGCCTCGCCATAATTTTTGGCACGAAAACGTTCAGACCTTACCTTTATGGTTACCGTTTCAAAATCCTAACGGACCACAAACCGCTACAATGGTTATTCAACTGTAAGGATCCCGGATCCCGACTTATCCGTTGGCGCTTAAAACTGGAAGAGTTCGAATACGACATCCAATACAAAAAGGGTAAGATCAACGCCAACGCCGATGCTCTGTCCAGATTCCCCGTTAACCCGGTCCAACCTGAAACCGTAGAACCTACCCTAGAACTGGATAGTGACCTAGGGGATCTAATGCTTTCACCATCCTCTTTTAACCTAGACGACCTACCGCTAACCCATTCGGATCCGGAAAACATCGATATCGATATAGACGATCTCATGCCACTACCCGAATTAGACTCGTCACCTAATGCCCCAGACACACAAGGAAACGACAACATAGACGAGTTGCTCCGAACCCCTGAAACTCAATTAGAACAACCACAAATAATCGATACCCAAGCTGAACAACTTCCTCAACCTTCGACAAGCTCACATTCAACCCCAACCAACGACGATTATAGTTCGTTCTTGAAAGCAGTAGCAGATAAAACACAATCCTTTAACACCTCTATAGAAGAACATAATGCGAGCCTAACGAAAAGCTCATTGAAAACCATTCTAGTACCTACCTCCATTGACTTAGACGAATCCAATCCCTATATTCAGGACATCCTGGGTGACCCTGAATTGAATGCCCAGGCACTCGACTCCGAAAAAGAACTTTTCTCCTTTCAGAAGATAGAAAGAAATAACAAGGTAATTTACCTACTGTTTACCAAAGTGCACCACTTTGACGAAGCATCATATCCCGAAATCTTTGTCACATTAAGAACGGTTAAAAACCAATTGCTTCTCGAGAATATTTACGAAATAGGCATATCGGACCTAAAGAACCCCTTCGAAAAACATTCATTTGTCAGAATTTACAACATCCTTTCATACCTTTTCCATAATACTAACATTAAAATCAACATCTATCATAACAATATCCTGTACCCAACTCCAACCGAAATCAAGAAAATACTTGCCGATAACCACGACCTTCCTATCGCAGGTCACCTGGGTTCCAATCGAATGTACAATCGAATTAAAGAACTGTACTATTGGAAGGGAATGCGTGGTGATATAGAATCTTATGTAAAACAATGTAAATCGTGCCAGGAGAACAAAGCACTTAGGAAAATAAATCGTGCACCAATGCAGATTACAAGCACATCAACAGAACCATTCCAAAGGATATCTATCGATATCGTAGGTCCTCTCCCAGAAGCAGGGCCTGCGAAACTTAAATACATCCTGACTATACAGGACGACCTCACTAAATTCTCTTCTGCATATCCCATCCGCAGTACAACGGCGGAAGAAACATGCGAGTGCCTACTCCATTACATATCCATCTTCGGAATCCCTAAAACGATTCTCACAGACCAAGGCACCAATTTCACAGCAGACCTCTTTAAAAAGACTTGCGATTTCCTGAAAATAAAAAACCTCTGGTCTTCTCCATACCACCCGCAAACGCAAGGAGCTCTGGAGAGGAGTCATTCGACTCTCAAAGAATACCTTAAATCCTATATTAACGAAGAGCAGACGAACTGGCCTCGATACGTTTATACGGCCATGCTCGTCTACAATACAACCACGCATTCCACTACTCATTATACACCATATGAACTAACGTTTGGAACCAAACCATTTATCCCAAACTCCGTGTATGATGAAGCCCCCGGCGTAACATATCCTGATTATGTCCGAATGTTGCAAAATAGGCTAAGACACTCGAAAGAGAAAGCTCTCGAGTTTATAAGAAACTCTAAAGAATCCTCCAAAAGATACTACGACGCTCGCACCCGTCCTACCAGCTACAAAGTGGGTGATTATGTCTACATTAAAAACCACTTGAGACTACGTAAGGCACTCTCCCCTGTCTGGAAAGGGCCTTACAAGATACTGAAAATAAACGGAAATAACACACTTACCTTGCTCATCAACCGGCGTCACGTCACACACCACTTCGATCAAGTGAAACCCGCTGACGTCGGTGCAGGACTGTAAAAGAATGAAATGCAAATAATATATCTAATTGCTAGATTTAGGGTAGAAAGTTATTTAGGTTAATATAAAATTTTACTTACCTTAACGTTAACACTAGTTATTATATTACAGTCTAGTTCGAGGTCAATTCCCGCAAGGTTTCGTCCAGCCGATCACCACCAGTCCTGGGCTCTATTTTGACTACCTAGGTAAACTTAAAATTAACAACGTACAATTGAACATATTGATACCGGTCGATATTTCACACTTCGGACCACACATACAGAACATTGAGGTTGCTATAAACACC
Organism: Lithosia quadra; assembly: GCA_963576445.1. Lineage (NCBI taxonomy): Eukaryota > Metazoa > Arthropoda > Insecta > Lepidoptera > Erebidae > Lithosia > Lithosia quadra. Next base: position 3,006,711 of record OY754901.1, on the reverse strand, counting down.
ACAAAATACTTATGTGAACAAACGCGTATTATACAAATTAATGCAGAATGTTACAATGTACTACAACCATTAACAGCTCGCTTCGAGGATATGAATGAAGAATTCAAATCCATTTCACACCTGGTAGATAATCGAGCCAAACGAGGCGCTTGGATTGGAGGTATAGGAACGGTTTTAAAACAAATATTTGGAACCTTAGATGAGAATGACGCGATTAGATATGATGAAGCTCTCAATTCGATACAACATAACGAAGAACGGTTGACTTCACTGATGAAAGAAAATATTCTGATCACAAGCTCGGTGATAACGTGTTTTAACAACACATTGTCTAAAATTGTGAACAACGAAGCTAAATTAAACGAAGCTATTGACAACCTCTCTCTTACTATTAGGAATATCTCTGAAATTACGAATGGACTTCAAGTACGAGCTAATGTCAACGAAATCCTGAATGCTCTAGAGACCTCTATACTTACTTTATCTTTTCAATTAGAGGATATTGTTAATGCTATCCTATTTAGCGGCCAAAATTTACTGCACCCCTCAATCATAACACCAGTTCAACTTCACAGAGAGCTTGTCAATAACTACAGACACCTATCGAGTGACCTCGAGCTTCCTGTAGCACTAGATATTAATTCTGTGCACTTTATTTTAAGTATTTCTAAGTTAGCATGTTATTACATAAGTCATAAATTAATGTTTGTTCTTCAAGTACCACTGGTTAATACCAAAGAATATGTATTGTTCCACAGTATTGCTCTCCCGACTCCACATAATGTCAAGAAGTCAGACACCTTCAGCTTAATTATTCCAAATTCCAAATATATAGCAATGACCAAAGACAAATCTCAGTATTGTGCCTTAAACGATTTAGAACAGTGCAAAATTATAGGAATCGGAAATTATATTTGTGATATAGAGAATGTGTACTCTACCGACGCAAAACTTACCTGTGAAAGTGAATTACTGGCAAAAGTGATCAGTCAAAAACCACCACAATGCGAAACAAAAACCCTTTTTGGGAAACTGGACATTTGGAAACCATTAATGAATAACCAGTGGATTTATATACAATCAGACACTATCAAAATTTCTATTGATTGTTTAAACTCTAATCTGTACGAGACCACCATACGTGGTACTGGCATATTGCACATCCCGAACGGTTGTATTGCCTATTGTAAAAGCACTACATTAATACCAAAATATAATGTTTTAAATGTAACCTCACCTATTAATCACATGCCAGACTTCAACTTAATTAATGACTCTTGTTGTAACACCGTAGAACTTAATAATATACGAGTAGTGAATGATGTGCCCCTTATACACTTAACCGGGATAAACTTAGATGATCTTAATGAAGTAAATAAAATTAAATTACAATCTCTTTTTAAGGATTTAAAAAATACACAAATCCCACATATTGTAGAATACGGGACACATTACTCAATAACAATAATGATTATTGTAATTCTTATGTTTGTATTTGTAAGTTTATTAATTTTTAAGAAGTTTTGTAAATCCGGCGGCAACCGACCTTTCCAATTTAAGCTTAACCTTAATAAGTCACCAACCCAACCTACTCCAGAAATAATAACCATGACTGACAGACAAGACCCTGATGAAACTACAGTTACACCCGTTGCTCCACTCAGGATCAGAATCTAACAGAGACTTTGCCCAAATTCAACCCCAAAGTCTCTTCTTAAAGGGGGAGGTGTTATATCCATACTATGACAGTGATAGTGCTGTCCTGCAGTACTTCTTGCTGACTTGCATTTATGAGTCGCTGGCTCTCTCCAGCGACGTAGAGACTCCTCAGTCTGTTTCTAGCCTTCTTTCCGCGCGGTTGCCTAAAGATCGGTCCCATATCTTTTCTTTTAAAAGTAAAAGTTTTCAGCTAAGTGTTTCGTCTTTTTTTTAAAAAGCGAATCTCGAAACCCCGTATAACAGAGCGAATTGTTTTGCAATAATCCATGATTGGTGAATTTAAGCTCGTCCAGTGCTGTAGCACCCGTGCTATCCTCAAAGGCACCCAAGAAAACTGTACTGCGTGTATAGAGCATAATATTTTGAGCACAGTTTACATACCTACCTACGTACCTATAATATCCCGAAGTATATTGGTTTGATTTACGTCCGCATTTCAACTTGCATTTATTTCGCCGCGCATTATTTTTCATATTGCGATAGCTCTTAAACTATTTATGGTAATTATATAGTGTGAATGGCAATTTTGCTCTGCATTAAACGTACAACGTATCTAACGTATTTAATTGGATAAGAAATAATACTGTATTGTTAAAATTAGGTTCGAAAATGACACATGAATTTTTTGTAATTTGTAAAGATAAAAATGGTTACTGTGGGCTACCCTTATTAGGCAGACATATGCTATCGCGGACTTTTATGTAGACCTTTTTAAGTTGTACATTTCCACAGTACATTATTTTGTTCTATCTTCAATAGTTTTCGCAGCGCACGCGATGTAAGTAATTTGTTTAGGTCATTTTTTTACACCTTGGGTTACATTATTGAAGTTTTAGTAAGGATCTCTAAATTTTTTCGAGATAAATTATAGCCTATGTTACTCACAGATAATGTAGCTTTCTATTGGTGAAAGAATTATTGAAATCGGTCCAGTAGTTTCGGAGCCTATTCGTTACAAACAAACAAAAAAACAAAAAAACAAAAAAACAAATCTTTCCTCTTTATAATATTAGTATAGATAATATTAGTATAGATATCTAGTGTGTCACAAATTCATTATTGACTGTTTGAATATTTACATACCACACAAAAGTGGTAGAATGTACAAGGAAACATTATTTTAATTATAAGACCACACTTGTTGTACCTACCTGCATTCTGTGAATAAATAAATGATTATGATTATTATGATTATGATTATGATTGCACTGACCGGGAATTGAATTGCAACATCCGAGGTACCAATCAATCAAGTGCTTTACCGCCACGTCATTAAATCACTTTTTTACAAGTATTTGCATTGACCGGGAATCGAAGTGCAACCTCTGCCGTACCAGTCAATCAAATGCTCCACCGCCACGTCATTAAATCACTTATACAAGTATTTGCACTGACCGGGAATCGAAGTGCAACCTCCGCCGTACCTACCAGTCAAGTGCCAGCTCTACCGCCACGCCATTAAATCACTTTTATACAAGTATTTGCACTGACCGGGAATCGAAGTGCAATCTCCGACGTATCATTCAAGTGCTCTACCGCCACACCATTAAGTCACTTTTATACAAGTATTTGCACTGACCGGGAATCGAAGTGCAACCTCCGATGTACCAGTTAAGTGCTCTAGCGCCACGCCATTGAATCACTCTTATACAAGTATTTGCACTGACCGGGAATCGAAGTGCAACCTCCGATGTACCAGTTAAGTGCTCTACCGCCACGCCATTGAATCACTTTTATACAAGTATTTGCACTGACCGGGAATCGAAGTGCAACCTCCGATGTACCAGTTAAGTGCTCTACCGCCACGCCATTGAATCACTCTTATACAAGTATTTGCACTGATCGGGAATCGAACTGCAACCTCCGACGTTCTATTCAATTTTACACATTAAATTAACGAAATGAAGCAATTAGTAAGTATAGTATGCTAGTTTTTCCTTTGAATTTAAATAGGAAAGTCAACATCAAAGAACAATTAAAGGAGGTTAGAATGGAAATAGTGCCTGATTTGTATTATAACGGGTGTCGCCGCTTGTCTCCCACTCTTGAACTCCACTACAAACAAACCTCCTTTAACTGTTCTGTGTTCAACATCTAAGACAGAACTTGAGCTAAGAGGAAATTGCTGATCAAAATCGGTTGAACAGAAGAAGAGATATAGGTACCGAGTCAAAAAGTGCGAAAACTGAAATTCCGCGGGCAGAACCGCGGGCATAGGCTAGTTACGTAATAGTTCTGCTACCACGGAAACAGGCGGACACTTTAAACACATAAACATCGGTGGGTGTAAAATAACATGTCTTTTTGCGTGAAATATTTTGTTTGCCGTTAAGAAATACCATAAATTCCAATGCACCTGCAAAAACTCTTTATAGGTTCCGGGTCATAAATGTTAACATTCTACTTTTAGTTTTTGGTAGGTACAAACTTAATTACCTTCACCATGAATAAAAAAAATGATGACTATACCTACGGCACGATATAATGGCCGGTTTGACGTTTGTCCGCTCATGAAGTTTCGTATTAATTATTGTGACATTTTGAAAGAGCAAATTGCTGTTCTTTATTGTCAATAGTGACGTACAGTAAGTCATAAAATTTTATCGAATGTAGGTATAATTTTAGGACACAATATTTATTTATTACATTGATTTCTGAATTATATAATGTATATTAGTGTCCCACGATCATTTATTTTTTATTTTTATAAGATTATAATTACCTATTGGTGTACTTATTTCACACAACTCGGTATTTGTTTTTCGAAATTCAATTTCTTTAAATAAAATCTATATAATCGACACTAGGACCACTGGCAAGCCCAATAATACCTCCGGCAAACTTACGTCAAAACAAAGCATTTTCGACTTGACGTTGCTTCGAAAAGTACAAACTAGGAGTGCAGTGCGATTGCGATATAGTTTAGACCTCCTCGCCTGATGGTAAGCTAAATGGTAAATCTCGCCTGATGGTAAAGTCTCAGGAAGGGGTCCCCATTACATACACTAACAGTGATAATTATAATGGTAGCCCTCAACTTACTCTGTTTACGCCTTTTGTTGTGGATTTCGTCGATATGGCCGAACATACGCAGAGCTGAGTTCTAAACAGTCAGGCACGTGTGTTCGTTATAGGTACGCCTTCGTAACATTTCGATCGTGAATCTCAAAATGGAAGGTCAATTTTACCTATAACTGTTAGACGAATAGATAACTAAAGAAAAATCTGGCGAGACTGGCACAGAAGAAAATAAACTTCACACACACAGAAAAAAACGAGCAAAACCAGTCGAAGACATGTGTGTAGCTACTATTTACGGAAGGAGTATCCAACAAGAAAAAAGCTAGTGCAATCACTGAAGGAAGCTGGATTAATATATACTCATTTTCATTCCTAATTCCAATATTCAGTTCGTTCATATGTATTAAGTAGGTAAAAATTTATATTTTTTTACTAAAGTTTTTGAATCAGGTACCTAGGTAAGTACTGCTTGCAATAAAAACTTATTTGATTTGATTATATTTTTATCGAGAGTAAATTGACATTTCCATCACTATTGTAATATGTCAAACCGGCCATCATATCGTGCTGCTACTGTACTGTACCTAGATAGTTGTTATTGTAAATAAAATAAGAAGAAAATCTAAAACTGGCTTCATAAGATATGTCCTAGGTACTTAAGATTTTATATTGAACGGTCACTCTATAGAGCGGTTTTAATAATTTTCAGATAGGACCCGAGAGCAATTAAACATTATACTTTATAATCTTATACTATATAATTCAAAGTCCTGACAGGCTGATTGACTGATTGACTGATTGACTGATTGACTGATTACAACGCACAGCCTAAACCGCTGGTCGTAGAGACTTGAAATTTGTAGGGAGTGTTTGTTTTGATGCGTAGAGGTGTACTAAGAAAGGATTTTTTAAAATTCGAACCCTAAAGCCCTAAAAAGGGCTAAAAACGTGCTTTTCCCAGAACTCAAGAACGGCTGAGCAGATTTTCATGATCTATGATTTTTTGGATTTGTCTCCGCCTCGAATAGCATATAACATAATTAAAAATATATGATTCATTCAGGAAATTTAGTAATAAAAAGAAAATTAGATGTTGCAAACGTTTTTATCGCCATCTATAATAGTTGTCATAGCAACAGGAACTAAAATTGACTTCGTCTAAATTTTCATAGAGTAATATCCTTTACTTCTTTTTCCTCAAAAGTAAATAGAATATATTAATTTTTAGGGTTCTGTGCCTGATTAGGAAATTCTGTCTGTCTGTCAAGACCTCTTCTTAAGAACACGTAGAGGCATCAAGTTGAATTAGATCAAAGGAATGTTGCGGATAATGCTTGGCATTAAACGAAGCGTAATATCCAAACTGTGGTCTCACCGACTAATAGGTGGCTTGACCTACCATATCCAGGCCTGCACTCATGGAGGACGGAGGTCGTTAAGTGACCTTCGGCGACGTTATTGAGCCACCTGCAGCGCAACCGGAGAGTTTTAGGAATCTGTACCTTATTTTTCGTGCGGAAATCCCTACGGATCTCTCCCATTCCCTGGCCAGTAGGGACGTAATATCGGACTTGACCAAAATCGCATTCCGTCTTGGGTCTACAGGGATTAAGGTGGCCCATGACCCTGAGCTATCCAAGGCTCACTGATGGGTGACTATTTTGGTGAGTTCCTGCATTGTGTAGGCCGGGAGACGCCCGAATGCCACTGTTGCCGGGGCTGCTCCGTGGATACTTCGCCACTTCACACACAGGCAGAGCGTCCAGATTGGATAGCGTGGCGCCATGTCCTCGAATATTTTAATATTTAAGTAATTTTCTCTTTTTTTTCTTTTTGGAATGCCACCGCTTTTTTGCGAGGCATTAATGCGCTTAGAAGTGGCGGTGGAAAAGCAACGGGAGAGTCAAATCAAAGTCAAGTCAAAGTCAAAATTCATTTATTCTGTATATAGACCATTTTAAGCGGCTCTTACAAAACGTCTTAATTATAAATATTTAAAACTAGAAGCAAATGGACCACCGGTTCGAACGCGGCCCAGACCTGAGAAGACTCCGGCAAGAAACTCAGCGAGCTGTTTTTTTTTTGGTCTATTTACAACAATTGTCTTACTTAGAGAGATCCAGCATTCCCCTGTGGCGATGAAGGCGCACCGGGCGGCATAGTTCGCAAAACCATCTCCGTCCTCCATGAGTGCGCGCCTAGGGTGACGGTCGGGGCTAACCGTTACCCACGTTATGTTTCCACGCGTGTTTTTTATAAAGAAAAGGGGTTTAGATTCCTAATAACACGTTGAGGTCGCCAGTGCTGGTGGCCGGAGTCGGCCAAGGTTTCTGGGATATCCTTTCTAGGACACACCAGATTCCTCGGTCACACAGGCCGATGTGTCAGTAGGAGTCCGACATACCTACCTTTCTGTTGGCTCCGTTGAGGTGAAGCCCGACGGGGGTTTCGCACGAGAAAAAAGAAAGGATACTTCCCTTTGGGCTAGAATCCAGATATTTTGCAGAAAGTAAAATCTTACAGCATAAATAAAGGTAAAAGTCCTGAAATCGTAAATATTACCCACATCACCAAAAAGAATCTGTATGGCTGTCAGTCAAGACAAGAAACGTTGCAGCAAAGTTAAGTTCGTCCCTCAACCCAGTGTTATCCAGAACTCTGCGAGCACGAGCCCAATTTGCACTTGACCGGTTTTTATAATTAAATACTCTTTCTTTAGTTTCATGAACTTTTTGAATGTTAAATCAGTTTGTCAAACGTCAATGTCTGTAGCAAGATTTTAGTAATAAATTTTCGCAAAATTTTCGAAAAAATAATGTTTAACTAATCTATTTGAAATAGTGGACCAAATGTGAAAGTGCAATGCAAATATTTATGGTGTAATGTAAAGGTTTATCAAAGGGCCTTTTTCCGAGTCACACATACTTTGGGGAAGCCAGCTATCTAATCCCCATAAAATCTAGAAGACAATGAAAAAGGACAATGATGGTAAATAGACTGGCTTTGGCCGCGATGCACGGTACTGTACCTTGGAGGGTTAGATAGAACTCGAGATGAAATGAATACGTTTAGCTGCAACCACTGTTTGCCAAGGAATAGACATTGAAAGTTAGTACGGACAATCCCTCTGCTTAAAAGAGACTTGGTGGCGAAAGCCAACATTCACGCGAGCGGAGCCGCGCGCGGGTAAGCTATAACTAAATAAATTATATTACACATGAAAAAATTTAATTAAATGAGGTAGGACACGACGCGCGACGGTATCTCCCGTCCGAAATGAGCAGTTCGTCCGACCTCCGCCCTACAGAATACCGGGCCCATAATAACCATCATGTTGTGTTCCCGACGGTAAGTAGGGTAGCCAGAGCTCACTGTACCCCTCCTTCCCCCCACCCCTTCCAAGCTTCCCCACCCCTTCCTAGCCGCTCCCCCTTCCCTTCAGGGTAGGCAGCGCGTGTGTGACACCCTTGGTGTTGCACACGTCCATAGGCCACGGTTACCGCTTTCCATCAGGTGGGCCGTATGCTTGTCTGCCACTTACGTAGTATAAACAAAATATAATACATAATTAAGCATTCTAGACCCCATATTACAGACTATGCTTAGTTTGGGCCTAGATAGGCTTGTGTAGGTACCTAATATAACTAGGTAATGTCTTATGTATGTAATGTACCTACCTATCCGTTATGTTAATACCTAACTAATAATAGTGCCTAAGTATTCCAGTCTTAAAAACATTGTGGTTGATTGTAGTTAATATGAAAATAATCGATAAAAGCTTTCTAGGTTAAAGCCTAAAATATAAAAAAATCAAAATCAAATTGTCTCAAAATATAGCTAAAGATATTAACACAAACATAACAAATGCTTCCCAACAATTAAAGCAATAAATAAAACACAAAACCGTTGTTACTGTCGCCCTTTCATAAAACCGACATATTTTGTCCTGTGATTTTGTCATAATTAAAATAGCACGCGGTGGCGCTTACACCGTTTTTTTTTAAGTTTTTCTACTATTGACGAATGAGTCGCGTCCCCGTTGAAGAATAATTACCTGAGTTGTGGTAGTATTTTATTTGGTTCCGTTGTCTTTTTTTATTTATTTATTTTTAATTTTTTATCGACCTAGTTTAAAAGTTAAGCGCGGGATTGGTTGAGGACCGTTATCCGTGTTCCAGCTTTTACTCCTGCATTTCTCACGGTCCGGTCTTAGGCAACCAGACATTTGTTGCCGAATTAGCAGGTCAGTCTGGTGGTTGTCGCTTGCCGCATAAAGTGACTGCACCAGTGAAGGAACTCTCCTACATTTTAACTGAGATATCCCGGACATGAAGATTGTTGCTGATGCCGCCGTGGAAATATTTAAATTCATGCTATCATATACATCTTTATACAGCAAAAACAAAGATAAAATAAAACAAAAATACCCCAAAATAAATTACATACAGGAGAAAAGAAACAGGGAAAAAAAACCACAAAAAATGTGTAATTTACTGATTCAGAAGCCGATGTATAGTTAGTTACCTTGCTAGTGAACATGACAGCGCTGGTTTTCAGAAGCACTGAGTAGAGAAAAGGCTCGAAGAATAAGTGCGTAAGTGTTATCGTTTTCTTCTATAACCGCGGTACCCTAAAAGTTCAATAAATATTTGACAAGTCCTCGCCGGGTCGCGTTTCCGCATACCCATCCGCGCTATTCCATGGCGTCTAAATTGTTCCCGCATGACGTCTGCGCATTATACACGTGTTGGAGACAACTTTGCTTAGCTTTTAATTAGTTGATTTCTCTCAACGTTTTACGTTATTTATTTTGGTGATATGGTTGATTGAGATTTTCTGTTCCGTTACGAACAGCGATGTCAGAGTGGTTGAATTGTTTATGAGTTTTAGGTGAAAGTTGAAAGATAAAAGAAATTAATAAAATATTTAGTGTAGTAGAGTGCATTTGACTGCTTCTTACGTGGGTTCGATTCCCGCTAAGGCAAATATTTGGAGCATTAACGTTAAATTCATATTAAGTATATTTCTATGTAGGTATAACATGTACCTATGTAGGTAGGTATGCAGGATGTAAGCATAACTTAACTAACTTGTAGTGTAGTGTGGATTCTAGCCTGCGGATAAACCTTAGTACCTACATATTTTTTTATTGTAAACATAATTATACACCATTATACATGACATAGAAACACCCAGACCAATGCAACATACATTATTCATGCTTACAAATATATGTAGGCATCGAGCGAGAATCAAACCCACATCCCCTGACTTACCAGTCAAACGCTCTACACCGGTACACTACGGAGAGGCTACGAATATTGAGGTCCTGAAATGCTTCCCTGCGGTACACCAAAAAAACTTTATAGGTTTGAAATCGAAATCGGTGTGTGTGCCTCTCGTTTAAGATGGTTTCGGCTATGGTCCGGAGCGACAGCGCCTGAGGTTCAGCAACCTTATTTTGCGAGGAGGTGATGTATGTAAAGGAGGCGGCTGAAAGAGAACGGGTGAAAAGTGCCTACTCTTCCGTCCCGTTGAAGATACACCGGGAGCTGGAGAACGTTGGACGACCTTCGGCCTCCATGAGTGCAGGCCTGAGGGCGAAGAATAGGGCATCCCGTCAATCCAGCAGAACCAGGCTCAAGACGGCATGCGACGTGCTCCGCGCACACCTTTCTAAATGGAGGGCGATTGTCTCCAAATTCCACGGTCTTCTAGGGTTCCTAGGAAGTTCCAGTTCCTTCTTAGGGTATAGCCGAGGACCCAATTAAGTCGATCGATCGAGTTTAAACCCTAATTACTAATTTTTTTTTTCATTTATTTAGTTAGACACACCAATAGTCTCAATATATTTACAACATATCTTTATAATAGGTACAGAGTAAGTGTATTCTTATAATTTAGACCAATTAAAGGCATGTACAGATTGTACAGTTCACAACATAACATAACATTATATCCTAACAGTTAGCACTTAATAAGAGTACTTATAAAGTGCTAACTGTTAGGATAATATGGATAAGAATTAAGTTTAAATATTAAAATAAAGTTAAAAGAAAAGACCAAATTTTATGTGTACCTACCTAAGTTTGTGAAGTTGTTTGTGTATTTGGATGTTTATTACTCAATCCTGCTCTAACGACTATACGGGATCAGTATTTCAGTAAATAAAGAGAAGCGGACCCCGGGCCCTAAGTGGAAGCTTTGGTGCTTTGGATACAAACGGGAATATCTATCTCTCTATCAGCCATCACTGCATCACCATCATCTTACCGTTATTCCCGGTTACTCCTTCTCTTTCTCTTAATTTAACTTTTATGGAAGCGACTGCCGTATTAACCTGACCCCGAGAGGAAAACCAGCACCAAAGCCTCAGCTGGTGTAACAGCTTGCAGATGCGTAGCTTGGGCCTTGAAGATCTTGGTAAGGCCCTTTTTTTTTTATCGTGCGGAAATCCCCATGGATACCACCCCCGTCGGCCATCGGGGGTGGTTATGTCGGGATCGAGCCGACTAAAACCGCACGCCGTCTCGGGCCTTAGTAACCGGGGTGTAAGGTTACCCAATGGGCATATACCTCGCACCCCAGCTGACCCCGGGCCATCTACGGTTTTAAGATGGCCCCCTCGTCCCCCCGAAAGGGGGGGTGGGGCGAGCATCGCGCCACTTCGCCGACAGTGGGGTGTAGGGTGACAGGAGGCCGTCCTGTCACCCAACCGTCGGCGCGCAGACAATCAGCTCGCCCCCCGCTCGCTCCCCACTGTGCCATCTGCTAGTCAGAGGGACACGTGGAGAGCCTCGGAGCAGCCCTCTAGAGGGCCACACCCACCCCGGCTGGATTGGCCGCAGGCAGCAGCGTCTCCCGTGGCGAGTGGGAGGCGCTGCTCGCCTCCGTTGCCCAAGTGCACCACGTGGAGGTTCCGGCCCGCACCCGATCTTGGTAAGGCCCTAACGGTGACCGCTTTCCATCAGGTAGGCCGTGTGCTTGTTTGCTTACGTGGTATAAAAAAAAACACCGTCATTGTATCGCTCAGTTAAATTAATTAATATTTCCGAAAACGAACCGAAAATTTATACCAATTTTTCAACCCCATAACACCCGCACATTAACCTAACATCATTATCACTAACCAAACCCGACAAATATCATAACTAATTACGACTAAAATTAACCAACACGACCATAGACTACACATTCATAAATCAATTAGCTCGTCTCCATTCCGTTGCGAGCATCTGACTACTGTAATTAAGCAAACTAACTAAATAATTATAAGAATTAATGTGCCCCCGCGTATATCAACCAGCTCCTCATATAAATCTCCGTTTGATGTCCAGGAGACTGCGTACGCGCATCCCGGCCACGCCCACATAACGCTGATTGGCCCAACTCTAATTATAACTTCGTGGATCTTCATGAGCTATTTGCATCGTTTAACAACAGATTTCACGAATTATACCTTATGTGTATAACATAAAGTTGAATTTATAATGTGTGGGAAGAGAAAATACTGTCAACCAGAAAGACGCCCATTAGTAAAGACTCTCAATCTTCATTCGAAGCAGACGCACGACTGCCAGATATAACTAATTTGATAATTAAGCAATATTCAACTTTATCTACATAGTAATAAGGACGGTAGATTTAAAAGACTGGATGGAGCCGATTATGTTTTTCAAAAGAGGTAGTTAAAATTCCGTCCGCAGTTTCAGCCGACGAATTGACAAAAACGCATCGTCGAGCTTTCTTATTAGTTTAAATTATGGGACATTAAATAGTTGGGCGCTTAAAATGTGATTCAAAATGTCTCCTAGCCTCCTTCAGTGCGCACGTTGACAAAACAACAAAATAATTCATAAATAAAATCAATTCGTGAAAAACTCAAAATGGAGAACCCAACAATGGACGTTGACGAAATAAAATCTGAGAAAACTGAAACAAAATTACCGTTTTCAATTGATAATTTATTGGCAGATAAATTTGAAAAATGTAGTAACAACACTAATGATTATGAAGCGTCTACTAGTGCGGTGATTTGTGATTTAAAAAGTAATTTTAATAGTGATGTGACTGATAATGTCGATTCTGATGACGATGTGTGCAGTAATAGTTCTGAGAATGTCGACGTTGAAAGTTCTACAGCTGGTGATGCGCAGGAGTTTCTTGATGTTAAATCTACTGATTACGGACAATCAGGTATTTAATATGCTTGCGTTTTTTATATCTTTTGGTATATCTTTTTCTTTTAGAGATAGTTAAGTAGTTCTACTATTCTGCTCATCATCCATCCTCCAAGTTTTTTCCTAACTCAGTTGGGGCCGACTTTTCAGTCTATATACGAAGCGGTCGAACTTCAATAGGTTCCTATTTTCTATGAAGCGACAAGCGACTGACGATGATATTGAAATTATGTAGTTAGACCACTTGTTGAAGTTTTTAGGACTCCAACTACCCTTAACGACTGCCATAGATGTTAGCCTACTATTCTATCTATTTTTTTATATGTGAATGTTTGTTGTGCCTCGGAGCGCACGCCGTCGGTCCCGGTTGCCATACAAACATCTATGGCAGTCGTTACGGGTAGTTGGAGCTCACAAAAGTCCAACCAGCCTAACTTGGAACTTCGATATCGCCATTGGTCATAATGACCATTGGTTGTGGAGGTCAGATGGCAGTCGCTCCACGGAAAATATCGAAGTTCAGCAGCATCACAGTTAGACTGGAAAGCCGACCCCAACTGAATTGGGCAAAAGTTCTGAGAATGATGTTTGTTACTCAATCACGCTCTTACGGCTAATATCTAATAAACTAAGATAGGCAAACCCAAGGCAAACCACTAACTAACCATTGCAATTTGGTCCATTCAAAGGTTACCTATCTATCTGGAGACTAAGTAATAGACCGCAAAAACGCCCATTGTGCTAGTAATTTTCAAGTATTATCTGTGATTTGTAAGTAATTTGTAAAGAGTAGTCATACCTATATCAGATAGGTATGACTACTCTTTACAAATTACTGTATGATCTGTGTTTGAATATTGCCTAATCATCATCATTCAGCCGAAAGACGTCCACTGCTGGACAAAGGCCTCCCCCAAGCATCTCCACGACGACCGGTTCTGCGCTTTCCGTATCCAGCGGTTTCCCGTGACCTTTACCAGGTCGTCGGTCCACCTTGTCGGAGGCCTGCCCACACCACGTCTTTCGGTTCGTGGTCGCCACTCGAGAACCTTTTCACCCCGTCGGCCGTCGGCTCTACGAGCGATGTAAAGACGCATGTCATCTTTATCTCAGTACGTATCTACAGGAGGAGCTCATGAGCAATTCTGGGGACGTACTAGCGCACAGGAGTAACAAAATTTGATATGCTATCGACAGAAGAAGAACACAAAAATCCATCAAACTAAAGACTACTGGTTGAGAGCAGAATAGCATATTATATTATATATAGGTACTAGCTGTTGCCCGCGGCTCCGCCCGCGTGGATGTAAAACTATCCTATCTCTCAAGTTGGATCGAACTGCACATGGTGTGTGAATTTTATTATAATCGGTTAAGTGGTTTAGGAGTCCATTGAGGACAAACATTGTGACACGAGATTTATATATATTAAGACTAGCTGTTGCCCGCGGCTCCGCCCGCGTGGATGTCGAAATCCGTTTCAAAAACTATCCTATCTCTCAAGTTGGATCGAACTGCACATGGTGTGCAAATTTTATTATAATCGGTTAAGTGGTTTAGGAGTCCATTGAGGACAAACATTGTGACACGAGATTTATATATATTAAGATTATAGTGTACCTATAGATCAGTGTTGTTCCCGATTGCAACCGAGGCTTTCACCTCAGAGCCCGGGGTCCGCTTTACTCTCCCTTCTTTCAGTTTGGCTCTCCAGGGAGTGATTGAAGTGAAGACTTTGTGCGGTTAGGTTTGGGACGATCTCGGTACTTATCATTGGTGATGACCACCTTGGATTTGTCCGTAGACGCTAAATTTATAAAATGTAAATAAAAGATTATCGTCTGACCTGCTAGCCTCTGGAAAAAAGCCTGCACCAGAGCCTCGCCCGTCATTTAGCAGGTTTACTGGCTTCTAAAAGCATCTAGAAAGGTAGTCTTTACTTTTTGTCTGACCATAAAGACGCTGCAACAGAAATACTCAATGACAGGTTCTCTTAGTTTAGTCCTGGGTCTCGATTATGCTGAAGGCAAACCACTGTCATGCCACCGACACTCTAAAAAGAAAATACTATTTAATTGTAGACTTTACCTTTACCAGTAAAAGTCTAAAGTCAAATGAAAAGAATTCATAAACTTTTTCATTCGCTCCACAAAATATCATTTAATTTTAGACTTTAAATTGATAACCGTAAAGTCCAAAATTTAATGGCATTTTTTAAAGTATAAGTGGCATTACAGTGGCTTGTTATAACAGAATCAAGGCCTTGTATGCGGTGCAATCAAATTGACCGATTAGATATTTTAAAAACTGCCTATCCGTGGTATAGGGTCTACCACGAGGACATTTGCTAGCACCCTACACCGATTCAAGCGCGACCTAATTATAACTCTAAAACAAACACCCTAGATTAAACGAAGCAGCTAATCAACGCATCATTTTTTTTCGTCGAAAATAAAACGTGACAACGTAACCACGCACTGACAGCCAAATGAAATAATCGAGTATCATAAATAATCGAGTGAATTCTTGATAAGAATATGTTAAAAAATTAAGCTCACATTCGTGTCACAGGTATGATAAAATTGTTAGTAATAAATGAGACACATAATGAAGATAAAAAATAACATAAATAAAATAAAATGAACGAATGTGAACACATTTTCGGTTATTTAAAAATGATGAGCGAAAATGTTTTCACACTATTTTCTTTATTCACTATCAAAAATCAAATCAGTTTCTTTTTAATAAATAAGTTGTATGAAATAAACGTTGACTGAGAAGAAAGCTAAAGCTGCTCAGTGTACGGTGCGGCTTATAATTCTATTTTTTAACCAATTTGTATTCTAGGTAAGTACCTACCTACTCATAGTTGAAAATGTCAGGCTACCAATATTTTTAACAGTATTGTAAAAAGTATAAAAACATACGACAATTTTAAATCGGACCAAGATATTTCTAATAAAAAAACCGCATCAATATCCGTTCAATACCTATATTACCTATCAGTAGTTTTTGCGTTTATTGCGGAGAAACAGACAACAATTAAAAAAATTGCTTTGAGTATACTTTAGAGTTCAGAATCTCATAATTTAACATGACCCAAGCATCTTCAGTAATATTAGGTAGGTAAGGTAAGGTAAGGGGTACATACCACAGCATGCCGCTTTCTTATTAGTCCACTTTTGTGTAGGTAGGTATTCTATTAAAAATATGTGACAACCCTACTTATTGCAGGCAGTCTGTTATTATAGGTATCGATTACGAAAAGTTCTAATTATTTCTTCCGCCGTCAAAATAAGTCAAAATACATGCGAGATATTTCAAACAAACAAATAAATCTTAGAAACGTGAGCTTGTAATCCTAAACAACATAATTAATGTAAAAAAGATAAAAAAGTAAAGCAATTGACGCCTTCCCGCGCCATTTGACTCCACGGCATGCTCCCGCGGTTCGAGTATTTTTGGCGCCAATTAGGTAATCTGTTTAGTTCGGATATTTACTTTTTAATGCTACCGCGGTCAAAAGTTTCACAAAAAACCGGCCAAGTGCGAGTCGGACTCGTGCCTGTAAGTAAAATGGCAAAAAATCACATTTTTTTGTATAATAGTAGCATAATAATGAATATTTTTTACCCGACTGCGCAACGCACAGGAGTGGTAATGTGTTTAACAGCCTATGTATGTATGTATGTATGTATGTATGTTTGTATGTTCCTTTGAAGCACTATACAGACCAAACGCCTGGGCCGATTTTCATGATTTACACGTCAATCGATTCCTCTTAGTCCGGCGAGTATCACTAAAGACATGACGTCAGTGAAAATTCAATATGGCGACTACTGGCCGCCATATTGTGAAAATTAAAAAAAAGAAAGTCAGCAAACTATGTCAAGTGGGGTATCGTTGAATAGGTATTTAAAAATCATTTTTAGTTTCCTTTCAACATTTTTCGATTCCATTGACCATTTAGGATCTATAGCGATTTAAAGTTGCGTAACAAACAATTCATAGGTTTTTATTAGACAGGAGAAGTCCAATCGGGTAAATAGCTGGCTAGCACATTTATAACTAAAAAGTATAAAATAAAAAATATAATTTAGAAATTAAAAAACCCGACTGCGTAAAAAACTAAAAAGAAAAAAAACAAGCACTCAGATGTCCGGTGGTCTAGAAACATAACAACTTAACAGTCGGGATCCATTGAAAAATAAGATTGGCTGTTGAATAGTGGATCCCGACTGTTAAGTTGTTATGTTTCTAGACCACCGGACATCTGAGTGCTTGTTTTTTTTCTTTTTAGTTTTTTACGCAGTCGGGTTTTTTAATTTCTAAATTATATTTTTGACTCTGTTTTTAGTATTTGTTGTTATAACGGTAACAGAATATGTAGGTACATCATTTTGTATAAATTTTCAACTGTGTTCTGGTCATCACTGGTCTGGTCACAAGCAGGCCAGTGATGGGTTTGTGTCCTGACACTTCGGGCATTTATTTAATCCGCCCGATAAAATGCTGGGCTGGTGCATAAACCCATCTATATTATATATGTATTTATAACATTTTGGGCATAAAATAATAAATATCCGATAAATTCAAGAAGAAGTGTGAGCTGTCAGGGCAGAAACCCATCACTGAGACAGACAGATAGACGGACAGTGTCGTGTGTGAAGTCTTGGTAATAGGGTCCCATTGTTACCCTTCGTGTACGGAACCCTAAAGAGAACTAAAGATTATTCCAACGAAATAAAGGTATTGCAGCTTTGCAAAAACAACGACATCTGAGAACGCCTCCTTGCCGCCTGAAATATTGCATAAAAAATGTATTACAAGGCAGCCGTCTACTTTTACAGATCTTTCTCTATTAATTTTAAATACAGAATAAATATTTCTTTACAAGCGCGAAACGACAATGAGCTGACATATTCTGCTTCTCATCGATTCTTGGACGAGAATAACATTCTTAAAAAATATTACACGAAACTTTAAAGTATTTTTTTTAATCCTATTGCGGCTATCACGGACCTCCTACTTCGCTGGCCTCAAAATGTTTTGCATCGATA
The DNA here is from genome assembly GCA_963576445.1 of Lithosia quadra. Classification (NCBI taxonomy): domain Eukaryota; kingdom Metazoa; phylum Arthropoda; class Insecta; order Lepidoptera; family Erebidae; genus Lithosia; species Lithosia quadra. The sequence goes on along the minus strand of OY754901.1, from coordinate 2,988,731 downwards.
AACTGAAATTTACCCGAAATATGAATTTTGAAAGAAATAGACTAAATTTATTCACGCTTCAAAGATGATTTTTATATGGAGAAACCAATCCAAACGAGATGGAGTGAGCTACGTGAAATACATTTAGTCTCCTTTATGAAGAAATTAGAGAGCAAACGAGTATAAAGAATATAATTTTATTGGTTTATCGGTAAATCAGCGTATAAGTAGTACTTTCTCAAATACCAATCTTTAAGTTTCTACTAAATCCGGCTCGAAGGACCACAAGAGCCCGCGTCTCGCGTTATACTTAGTTGGTCATTTACCATAACCCAAGTATTTTCTTATACCTCCAATGTACAGACATAATAAATTTTCAATTTTAAAATAGTAAGTATAGATGATAATTATAGAACTTTATCAGAAGATAGGTCCACCGGTGAAGATAAAATATAGAAAAAGAACTGGGAACCTATTATTTAGGCCTATCGTCACGATATACTTAGTGTCAAATAAAAGGGGGAATGAAGGTCCTAAGATCTGCGGGGCATGTAAATCATTCTAAGAACATTAATAGATAAATATGACTGCCCTATCCGACATACTGGGCAAAATTTGCTATTGGGGCTATTAAGTTAAGATTAAGAATTGAAATTGAATGAACTGTTAAATTATTTACTATTATTATTAATTAATCAAAAATTTAAATGATAAGAACTCGGGAACTACGCTAAGATGATAAAGATAAATGATAATGTTTCGAAGAAATTTACTTACTCACCTATTTATTATTAAATCCTATACGGTCATTTTGGGTAACATTGAATCGCAGTGTAACTTTGAATAAAGTTGTGAAAAAGATTTAAAAATTTCTTTGATGCAAATGTTTTATTGTTTCAATATTATAACTGCCTAAACGGATCGCCATAATGTTTTTTAACAAACGTAACGTAAAACATTAAGCTTTCAAAGTCAGAATTTTGTAATTTAACCGCCTTTTTCGAGTGAAGTTTTTAGCAGTGTTTGTTAGTTGAATTTAATATCGGAATTATTTGTACAAAACTTGCTGTAAACAGGTATGTTTGGTGTTTATCTTTAAAATCTACTAAAAAACTTATTATTTTCAAATCGCTGTCTGTACATGGTGTTACATAAATTGTCTAAAACTGATAAAGTTGTAACGACGATCAAAATCGAAGTGATTTGGGTAACATTGAATGGTTCAAAGTTATTCGTGTCTTATAAAAAGTTTCAATTCTAAGTATGAGGACCCCTAAAATTGATTGCTTTTTTTCTATTTTTGTGTGAAATTCTTAATGTGGTTCACAGAATACGTCTACTTACCAAGTTTCAACCGCATAGGCCTTATAGTTTCGGATAATAGTGTGTGTGTAACATACGGACGGACAGACGGACGGACGGATGGATGGGTGGACAGACAGACAGACAGACAGACAGACAGACATGACGAATCTATAAGGATTCTGTTTTTTGCCATTTGGCCCTAAAAAGGTGGAAAAATTCGTATTTACGATGACATTTTGTTCATGGAAAGGGGTGATTAGTTTTCTTTAAAAAATAAAATGTCCAGAAAAATTATTAGCAGTCATTACGATTTTGATCTCATCTGATAACCAAATAAACATATAATTTATTATGTTGTGCACTATGTTCCTACTTATCTTACTTTATTAGAAAATATAAAAATAACAATGTTTTTTTTTTCCACCAAATTGGTCCGCCTTGTTTCAATGGCAAGACCTCGCTATTTTTCACAGGTAGTTACGTCAAGTTAGTCATGATTTTCATAGATTGGACTTTTTTTTACAAGAATACATCATTCAATTTTATCCAAATCTTAAAATGTTTGGATAATAAAGGTTTTAAAATCCAAAAAAATATACATTCAAAGTTACCCAAAACTCGTGCTAACTTTGAATGTGTGTTTTGGGGCAAATTTTGGGCAGTCTTTGTGTTTTTCCCATAAATTTGTGGGTTTAGAAACATAAACCAACTCAAAAGAACACTATTTATTGTATAAAATAAAGATGTAATAAATATAATCAGAGAGTATACATTAATAATCCGTTAAAAATGTTCAAAGTTACCCAAAATGACTGTACCTACAATGTCAGAATAATATATTATGAGAAAACTAGAGTGAATATAAATCTAATAAAAATCCAAAAAGCTTTTTCATTGATAATTGACAATAATTCGTTGTAACGCGTTCTTAGTGAAAAAATGACACAAAACGTTAATTTATTTACGATCTGCCAACTATAAAACGTTTTCGGAGTCCAACGTCTTTGAACGAGCAATTGCGGCTCGAATTAGCCGTTTGAATTGGTTTCCCGCGTTCCACGCGCACATGGAAATAAAACAATTTAATTTCTCACAAACATGCTGAGATAGGGTTGCCACTTCTATTTTACCGTTGAAAAGACGGTTCTGGATTCGATTACGTAGCTATTTTATGTTTTTTTTACGATATTCCTTTGCTATTTATTTGTGTAACTTAATAGATGTGTTATTCTTATAAAAGTCTCTTAACCCCAAAAGGAAAACTTGAGTTAGAGCTAGTTAGAGCCTGTTCTGCCGATCGACAGTTGTAGGTACTTACTGACTTATCTACTTTCGAGGTTGGCTTGGGCCCTAAAGATATTTATAGATAAGTACTTCTCTTAATAAAGCAAACCTAAAACCTTGTGAGTCCCTGCCTAACATCACATTGACTTATTTTCATATCAATGACTATAAAGTGCCAAGTGTGCCAACCCTATATTTTACACCCGTTAACCGCACACTGATGTCTCATTTTCTAAATTTGTTACGAAAAGATAAATCTCCACGCGTCTCGGCTCTCGTTAGCTAAATCTTTCTCCCCCATAATTATTCACCCGTTAGAAAAAAAGGAAATAAACATGAAAAGAAATGTCTTCCAACTGAAATTTAGTAAGTGGCCGGAGCTCATTAAAAAGCTGTAAAATTCTATTAACAGACAACGGATGGGTGTGTATTCGAACGATAGAGAGAAAAACAAGCTTATCTACGGTAGTTTCTTACTGAAGCACATTCAAAAATAGTATTTATTGTTAATGAGTTAAGGTGTTGATTTATTTGTAAATAAAATTTTGTAGCATCACAATGGCGGGAAACAAAGACTTGAAGCGTTGACAAGTGTGGATGTATTGACATTAATTGCCTTACCAGTGTCGTAGTGTTTTGCGAGCGTGTTTAACTTTGTATTGGTCGTGGTAAGATTATTTTAGACGCTAATTAATTTACTTTCTACATTATTGTGACTGAAGTGACATATGGCGGCGCAAGCGATGTTCACCGTTTGAAACATTAAACATAGCCTTTAGATCGTGGTCATTAATAAATTAAAATAATTGTTAATACAAAGTTAATTTTTTATGAAATGTTGTCTCTACCTAGCCGAATAGGAAAAAGGCGTGATTTGTAATTGTATTTGTGTAAAAGTCATTGGTGTGTGCCATGGTGAACCTGGGAATCCAGGGATCGAACCCGAGACCTCGTCTCAGCACTCCATTACCCAGACCACTAGGGGTAACCACCATTGATAATATGATAATAATAATAACAAATAATAGTAAAAAATAGATTAGATTAAATTAATTAGTAATTAGATAAAAGATTTTTAAACATGAATGTCTAACATAAAAATCCGCATCTCAAGGTTTGGATTTTCAAAAATACTATTACATACAGTTACACTGATATAATCGGTTTCTCATGTGAAGCTTCGGTTTTATCTAGGACTTTTTAACCTCCGCGTTAACGAAACCATAACTTGATTCAGCTTTTGGAACAAACACCATCTATCGAACGTTTAGAGCAACTTCCTCTAATCTTCTATAGGGTCTATTATTTATTATTTGTTTGTATCATCGATAATGTTATTTGATACTAGCCTTTGCCCACGACTACGCCCGTGTGACGTCAGTTTTCATGTTTATGACTATAATATATCCCCGGTTCTACTCAACTGATTGTTTTCAAACAAGCGTAAGATTCGAAGTCTGACCTTTAAAAAAAGCTGCATCAAAATCCATTAAAATTTGGTAGTTTTTGCGTCCATCGCGCACAAATACTTAGAAGAATTCCAAAAAAAAATAATTTTGTTTAGTATCGTTCTTATAACATAACCCAAGTTTTTTTTTATATTTCCAATGTACCGACAGCCATTTTACAATTTTATAATAGATTCAAATTCATGTATAGAGTTGCACTGAGTTGGAATTGAACTCGGGAGTTAACACGTTCACACAGTACCTATTGTGGCACCACAACACCAAAAGCTGCAGCAGCCGCTAGCCAAAACTTTACTTTTTTCACAACTCCTTCAATAATCCAATTACTTATATTATTTTTATTAACAAGTTCTGTTATCGAAACAATTTTATTCTGAATTTTCTAATAGCCTACTAACGAGGTTGAACAATAAATCTTGTTTTTATTCTGTAGTTGAGATAAAAGAAAATTTTGTATTTTCACACACACATGATGACATGACAGACACGGATTATTTAAAAGATTTATTTACTATTTTGATCGTTATTATACTTTATCTGCTAATCACTATTTCTTTGTTTTTTTTTTCTTTGCTTACCTAAGAGCCAAATCACAGTTAACCCAGTAAATGGAAAATCGAGACCCCGGATCCTGACTACTTCCCAATGCTGTTAACTTAAGGGTTACGGGAATTAAATTATTTTGAAAATGAATAAAATTTAAACATTCCCATCAAGTGGGCCGTGTGCTTGTCTGCAACCAAAGTATGTAGAATAAAAAAAACTATAATAGACTGCGTTTTTCTGTGGAGAGTTCTGACTTCTGACAAACACAGCCAACCTGGAGCTGTCCTAGACAATTTGCCGTAAGACGTATTTAAGCGAGAATTTTGACTATCCAGGAAAGTTCAAGACAACTCCGTTGGTCAGAGTCCCTCTGTAAAAGAACAGCTCATGAGTTCATGTATCGCCGAAATATATTAAGTATGTTTATGTAGGAACACTAAGGGCCGACGAGGGGAAATAGTTGGTCTAAGTATTCCCGTTAAAGCGTACCTAGTAGGGGCTAGTGCCTTTTATCACGAATCCTAGTCCCGTGTTAGATAGTGACTTTTACAATTTCTTTTCGTAGGTTAGATTCTGAATGAATTCGTGTAAATTTGTGCACGCAGAGTGAATACAAGCAACCTATTCACTCTGTGCGTGCACAATTTTCAGCCAGCGTCTACCCTCTCCCTTTAGGAAGCTAGCGGCCAATCTTCAGTAATGAAGAGGCACTTATACAAGACGAGAAGGCCATCCAAACATGCTCCATCGACCGCGTTTGATAGTTATGCTTAGCAAATAACCTTAGCACCTAATCTCCCTTAGTGCCTATAGGTAGGACTCGTAGGTAGTTACAAAAATAAGTGTTTAGTTTGACAAATACCTTAATTACCAAATTATCATCTCATTTGAATAGATATATTTCTCTATTTCGACGCAAAAAATGTTGACATATTCATTACAAATAAGTATATTGACGATACAATTTGATTAAGACAAGACGCTCGTACCAATAAGATTTAAAAAGTAAAATGACATTTATTTTGGCGCGCTCATTAGCGCGTTCGGATACGATGCAGAGCGTTCAGCGTTCCCGATTCAAGATGGCGGCGTTGGAATGACATGTTGATTTATTACCACTAATTACTCAAAGCAGGGAGGTGTTTATTGAAAATAACTGGTGAGGTGTCGACGAATCGTGTCTGCTGCGATAACTATGTCCGTTCCGAATGACTTCCGTAATATATTAAGAGTCACTATTATTAGTCAATTTACATCTTAGGTAGGATAGGTTGATGCATAAGTAGGAAGTTTTCTAATACTTAATACTTTTATAAATCTGAACAAATACCTATACCACCAATATGTTCGCAGCCCAGTCAATCTCATTTGAGAGTCGGTACTTACATCTGCTGATTAACGGACGTACCTATTGTACGAGGCCGAGGAACTCCGACGGTGGCGGTGCCTATCTCATGGGATTTTAAAATCATGTACTTACACAACTTGGTACCTACCGATTAGCCCGTACTTAGGACTAAAATCCAGAATGTTAAACTCACTTTTCTGAAAACCTTATCAAAATCGCTTCAACCAAACGTGAGATAATCACGGAGAAATCAGTGAACCTCCTTTTGAAGTCGGTTAAAAAGCAAAATGACACGTGTTTAGTCTCAAGTCTCAACAAACCTCAGACTAACACTAATGCTGTTCTTATGCCTTTTCTACTCTACACTACACCAGCGTCGTCTCATTCGCGCTGCGCGCGCAGCGCATTATTTTGGTCTATTATGGGTAAGACTGCCGTCTGACCACAAAATCAGGCAAAGTTCATATTGCCAGTAGGTAGGTAAGTAAGTATTGTAACTGGGGTCTCGTACAGTACTCTTGTCTTATCATACGTACATACCTAAACGGTATATAGGTATGTCCGTATGGTAAGATTGCCAAGAAGACACATTATTAACGACTCGCTGTCAATACAAAGCAACGATTGATCTATATTTATCGCCGTAAAAAGAGGAAACTATGACGTCTTTGAACTCAATTGATATAATAACTATTAACTCTGACGGATTGGATTTGGTAGCCAAGTTCTTAAAGTATTTTGGCACTAGGAGATATACAAATTTAATTGTTTATTAATTAGTAGAAGTATTACTTCAGAAATAAGTAGTGCTTTAGGTATTTGTGTGCCAGCAGTGTCCACAACTTCATCGCGTGTATATTGGGTTATGGAATCAAATCACTTGTACTTTTCCACCATAAAACATCTGTCAAGGCCATCTGGGTAGAGGTCACCATTCTAGGGGCATCCCTTGGGAATGGTGACAATTACTTTTAGGACTGTGCAGCTTACCATCAGCGGATTGACTGCACCCCGCGCAATCAATCCGGCGGACTAAATATTGAAAAAAAAAAATTGTATTAACCCGACCGGTAAACTTTTGAATAGCAATTACTAACCGTCGAATATCATGACGCGAAATGATGATTTGATTCAATATGTGTAGCAAATTCCACCAAATACCATCAAATTAACCAATAATTGAGTTAGAGGCACGAAATTAATAATTAGGAAATTGGGAATGGGTTCTGCAGCGCTATAGCAGGTGTTGGAACAAGTAGAGCTGTTAACCGCCATGCATACGCACATTACAGGTTTCATTTAATTATTTCCAGGATCGTGTTCATCTCGAGGCAAGCGCGCACGCACGGCGTTCAGTGCTCAACAAATCAAGAGCTTAGAGGCAGAATTTGAAAAGAATCGCTACCTGTCCGTGGCGGCTAGAGGCAGGTTAGCAAGACAACTGAAGCTAACTGAAACGCAGGTAACTGTTTATACATTCTATACAACGCTATCTATGCCCAAAGTAAACATAACTAGCCTGTATTATGGGCTCTAGAATGCGAATACACATACTTACTTAGATATGTTTTTGTAAATACATTATTATAAAGATTAAGTCTCTGGCTTAAGTTACGTACCTATTTGTTCCCGCACTTAAGTATGGAAGTGAATGTTGGGTGTGAAAGTAAACTGAATGTTTTGGAGTTGAGAAATACCTACCTACCCATAGCCGGAGCAATGGATGGACTAAGTGAGGAACAACGTGATAAGGGAACTTCAACATATTATATAGGTTTGGTAGTGACCAAAATAGAGAAAGGGGTGATTAGATGGAACGGATACGTTAGGTACGTATAGAGTATTGACGAAAGCTGGTGGACGAAAATGCTTTAGGAGGCCAGAAAGAATGTATAACCGGGTAATGGTCAGCCTAGGCGTATTTCCATATTTAAAAATTGATCTAAAGGGCACCCGAAATCTTCAGAGACAAAGTTATACTTAAACTTCTCTATTTTTCCAGATAAAAATATGGTTTCAAAATCGAAGAACGAAATGGAAACGAAAATATACAAACGACATAGAATTACTCGCTCAACAGTATTATAGCAGCCTTGGTATCGTCAGTCCACGGCCTATGTTCGTGGGCGACCGTCTCTGGATATTCAACTACCCAAACAGAGTCCCACCCACTCAACAGCAACAATGGATGAAGTCTTTAAACCATATGAACGCCCAACAACAAATTATAGACAGAAGTAGCATGTTTCGAACGCTACCAAAACCCGACATACCAATAATTCCATCGAATGTGTATCCGAACGAACGCGTTTACATGGACCGTTTGAATTTGGCGGGAAATGCAAATGTCAAACTTGGCCCGCCAAATCGTATTCTGCCAAGGGAAGTTTATAGCAATATGGCGCAAAGAAGTTTGGATGTATTCAAAAATAATATTTTAAGTCATGATAGCCCACCGCAAGAGTCCAATGTAGATCATTTGAGGAGATTGGAGGAAAATTTTAGTATTTAAGTTAAGTTGTATGTATGCAATGTATGTTTATAGGTTTATAGCAATACCTATTCTGGATAGGTTTTATAATAATAATTATTAATGTAAGTAGTTTTTTTTTTGTAAATAAAATGATATGCCTATTTATAGTTTTTCTTGATGTACGGTTGAATAAGTGATAGAAAGATATATTTAAGTATTTCATATTTGGGCATGGCACTGAGCGGGATTCGAACAAGCGACCTCTGACGAAGCTGCCGAACGCTCTACCCCACGAGTGATCAAGATCAAAACGCCACCCATACCCATGCATGAAGCTATAGATAAACATGGAGGCCGAACCGGGAAGAACAGCTTGATCCAAATACCTACATGTCTGTATCTCACTCTCTGTGGGCCGACTTCTCTTTCGTGTATTTGTACCAGTGGCGGATTTACCAGTAGGCTGAGTAGGCTGGAGCCTAGGGCGGCAGATTTTAGGGGGCGGCAATTTTGAGCCAATTTTTTTTTTCTTTCATAAATAAAAAAAAATAACTTTATTATATACACAAACGAGTTTTGGGGAGCGTTTTCTTGGAGAGGCATATCTTAATCCACCTTCTAATTAGTACTCGCCACTGTTTTTAGCTCTTCAATAGCAGGTATACTCTTCACTAGGGCCCAAACCGTGGTTCCCAAACCCGAGGGGGCCATCTCGAATCCGGAAATGGCCCGGGTCAAGCTGGGGTGCGAGGGAAATGCTCTATGGGCCACCTCACACCTTGGCGTCAGAAGACTTTAGACGGCGTGCGGTTTTAGTCGGTAAAAGTCCAACATAACCTGCCCCGTTAGCCGCGGGTTGGGTATCCATAAGGATTTCTGCACGGAAAAAAGAGCACGTTACAATTATATTAAAACTAAGGCGGCAAGACCCGTCATGGAAGAATCATGGAGCTGTCACAAGAATACCGCGCTCCACACTCATATGGAGTCACAAGAGTGTGGAGAGCGGTGTCCTGGTGATAGTGATATATCCACCCCCGATGGCCGACGGGGGGGGGGGGGGGTAGTCATGGGGAAAATTGTATAGCCTACTGGCGGCAAATTTGTAAATCCGCCACTGATTTGTACAATGTTGCTATCTTCTTATTAGTATCTCCTAGTAAATTATAGAGATAGACCATACTAACCAAAAATGCAAGTAAAATGATTTATAACTAACTCTATAGTTCGACTACGATTATTAATGTAGAAATTGAAAAATTATATGCCATTTATTATGCATGATTGGGTTGTTGAATCAGGAAATCAGTGAATTAAATTCCCATTGTCTATGGATTCAGTACGTAATGTGGCAACATTGGTACTACATGTCAACTATCAATAAACAATATGGCGGTTGTTTATTATTGTTTTGGTTTTTAACATATTTAAAGTTAATTATAAGTATAAACTCAAAAAATGGTGCAAAATTGTATAGTGCGTGGTTGCGGTATTACGTGGCGTCAAGGATGTGATATAAAATTCCACGCGTAAGTGTTTAAACTTGTTTAAATGGTGATTTCTTGCTTAGAAGGTTATCATACTAAGAAAGAGAAGTAGGCCCACAGAGAGCAAGATAGTAAATACAGACTGAGCATCAAGTAGGTATTGGAAGTGAGGCCTCCATGTTTATCTATAGCTTCATGTACCCATGTACCTATCAGTAGTTACACCAGAATCAACAAGGAGCCATGAATTATACCGACACGCTGGTGAAGACCCGGGGAAATCTATATAAATAAGCTGTGTGGTTTAAGTCGGTTCGATTCCGACATAAAAACTTCATCATGGACTCTGATTCCATTTTCATGCCACGCGTAGACATAGGTACATTTCATATCTAGTCGGGTTTTAATTTCGGACGGTTTAAAAAACAAATAAAAAATGTTCAGAAAGTGACAATGTAAAATTTTCTTATCTTGGCTTTTGTGGGCGCGACTGCCGTCTGACCCCCACAATACTCGTACCAGCTAATAAATGAGTGTAATTTAGGCCCTGAAGATCTTGGTAGGCCCGGGCAGCCCCAATACACCCTAACTAACTACCCTAAGTTATCATTAATAATATACCTTTTTTTTTTTTTTTTTTTTTTTTTTTCGTGCGGAAATCCTCATGGATACCCACCCCGCGGCCAGCGGGGCAGGTTATGTCGGACTCTTACCGACTAAAACCGCACGCCGTCTAGGGTCTTCTGACGCCAGGGTGTAAGGTGGCCCGAAGAGCATTAAAAATATACCTAGGTACCACTTTAGGGTCATTTCGCCTGTTCGCGTCCACTTAGCGCAGTTGGCAAGTTTGACGGAGAAAATAAAAATGTACCAGTACTAATTTCAATTAAAAGTTTATTTAATCTGTTCATAATATTAGTCTAGTTTAAGGTAACCTTTAGTTTTATTCGAAATATCTTGTAGTTTTTTTTCTAAAAATAAAAACTTCAGAAATAGGCGATTTACCCAGTTCGCGTCCATAAAATCCAATTTGCGTCCACCTGCTGGACCAGTTTGCGTCCACTGGAAATTTGAATTTTTCACAGGAAATTTGAATTTTTCACTGGAAATTCACATTTGAAAATGTTAAGAAGCCATTAAACAACCTTGTTTTTTACCATCTACTCCTATTTTTCACGCGGAAATCTCTACGGTTACCACCCACCAGTGGGGGCGTTATGTTGGAATCGAACTGATTAAAACCGTACGCCATCTCGGGTTTTCTAACGCCAGGGTGTCGCCACCGCCACCTCAGCCTGCTTCTGCTAGGTTGAGAGGTGGCTCCACGCGTCATCCCCAACCCTGCACTCATGGAGGACAAAGTTCGTTGAATGAATGAATGACCTCTGACGCCTGAGTCGCCTGCGCCTGTTGTGGTCGCCTCTCCTGGACCTTTCTAGCATGACTTACTCGCAAAGTGAGGCAGCGGCATCGCCCGCCCGCTCTGCAGCATCGCTATGAGTCAGACTCTCAGTGAGAGGACTCCCACTTCGAGGGCCACCACGAGGGCTCGCCTCGACACCTCCTACGCCCTGCATTCTGCCAGTGTGTGCATCCCTAAGTTCTAACTTGCATCACAGTGATGACATTCAGCCGTTGGCAGGAGCCAACGGCTTCCTGATCAGACACAAGTGATCCCCGAAGTATGTGTTCATGGAGATCACATGCGTCAGGTGTAACGAGAGGCTCCCGTATGGGCTCTCTAGCCAGTCCTTATGATGGTCACCTACTAAACCTAGCGCAGGTTCTGTGCCCGGTTTCTTTACTCCATCTGGTCTGCGCCCACTGATTTTGTCTTGTCCATATTGTCGTTTTGGGAATAGCATATTTGTCTTACCGATTTCTGCTTCTCTCGAATTTCACTCAATGCTTTCCTTAAATCGTCTTCTGTGTATGTTCTTTATCCTTCTTGCTTATATTAGCAGTAGGAAATTAATTTTAATAATGGACGCGATTTGTTCTTGTCATTATTCCCTGCAGGTATAGTTTGCGTCCATTGCGGACGCAATCTGGAAGTTCTATAAATTCGGTGTAGTAATTCGCGTCCACCTTATTTTAATTGGTAATTATCAAAAAAAAATTGCAAATTCATAATGAATATAATTCCTTTTATCATTATCGACGTCTAGAAACAGCTATGTAGCCAAAATACACATAAAACAATAAAAGACTTGCCTTCAAACGCACCGCTGTCCACTACCTTTTTTCTTAAAATTTCGCGGATTCGCGCTCTCTCGTTGAACAGCCGTCACTAACTATTTTTTTACACAGGATTGGTTGGGCGCACAGAACTTTTACCTATGCGTACGTGGCTCTTATACAATGAGGTATTGGTGGTAATGACTTTTCGACTAATTGATGTGTTAGTATACTTAATTTCGAGAGTTTTCAAAGAGAGGTCCGTGAAATGGACGCGAATAGGGCGATGGACGCGAACAGGCGAACTAACCCTATATGGTGAAAATCAACTAAAGTTAGATATCTATTTTATCTAAAGAAACACTAGAAACAGGAGAAACTTAACAGGTACAAATATAAAAAAAATTAAAAGCTAGGACGCCAAAGTCAAACTTTTCTGAAGTATGTAGGTAGCTAAACGGCCAAACTCTTCAAAAAATGTGGAACGCTTCACGATTTTGCGTGTCATCCTTGCGCAGGGGCCATGCTAATCTTCTCTGTATCGTTCCAATTTTAGTATATGTACTGCCGAAGCAAGTACACTTGATATAGGAAAGTTTTTGTATATATACTAACTTCATGTGAAAATCTCACCATCGCGAGTTAGCATTTTCTTGAATTGTAAATTAAATTGTAAGTATATTAAGGATATTTACACAAAAACCTAAAAATCAAGATATTTGATGATTTTACAACTAACAATAATTTATTTTTCGTCATAAATACACGAGTATTTAATCATAAACCGATATTTCAACTAAAGTCGCGCTTATGCCGCCATCTATACAGTTTAATGCGAAAACTATGTACAAATGAATGGTACCGGTCCATGCTTGCTTAGAAGTTATTATTGTCAGCCCTAGATGGCGCTATAATAAACTTTAAAATGAAATAAACTTTACAAAAAAGGGGTTTTTTGTGCATTTAATGCTTTTATTATATTTTTATTCTCTTTATTTCAATTATATACATATAAATTACATTTTTAAATATATCTAAAAAAAAAATACATTTAAAAATATAAAAAATAGTGCTCCACCGGCGTCGGGTACAGGGACCAAGCCACCGGTGGTTAGGGCTCTAGGGAGAGGCACTTCCTCACAATGCGTGCCGTGTCGAGGAGTACCGCCTTCTGCATCAAGCCCTTGATCCAACTGCCTAACGCGAGCCTCTTGAGATGTTGGTCGAGGCTCTTGGCGATCAGTCTGTCCACATTCCACATGCCGACAACCTCTTGAGCTAAATCCAAATATTTCATTTGTTTTTCTTTTTCAGCTTTCACGAGATTATCGTCATGCGGGATGGTGATATCAATAATTATTGCGCGGCGCTCTAATCGATCTATTAACACTATGTCAGGCTTATTGGCAACAATAGTCCTGTCAGTGATAATAGATCGATCCCAGTACAATGTGACACGACCATTGTCAAGAACTGGGTCGGGCACATACCTATAATACGGCACCTCCGATTCCACAAGGTTATATTTAAGAGCAAGTTGCTGATGGACAATCCTGGCTACTTGGTTGTGTCTGTGCAGATATTCACCGTTGGCAAGACGAGAACAACCAGAAATAATATGCCTTAGGGATTCTTCGGGACAGTGACATGCCCGACAAATGTCAACCATGCCATCCTTCAGGATATACCTCCGGTAGTTGTTCGTCATTATAACTTCATCAGTAATTGCACAGATAAAAATATTTATTATTATAATTACGTTATAATTAGTCTCTTTGTTCATTTAACGTCAATAGTAGATTTTATGCATAAGTGTTCAAGTCATTTATATTTCGCCATGAAGTTGCTATTTATTTACTTAGTGAGTTCTATTGAAATTGTTTGAAATATTTTAAAACTGATCAAAATTTTCATTCAGATTTATAAATTCGAATTCTGTTAGTTCAATTATCATCAACTTTTGTTGCTCATAATTAATTGTGAAGACTGCGTGTCGGAACATGTAGATGCAGGGCCGCGCCGACCCCCCATAGCGCCTGAGTGCGAAACTTATGAAGCGCCTCTTTTTTACCCGACTGCTAAGAAGGCTTATGTTTTACGCGCGTATCTAGTATGTATTTATGGTTGGATGACTACATCAGGTAATTTAAAAAGTATTGTAATATATTTTTCGTCGATTAGGTAGGTATAACGCGTGCGCTATAAGTTGAGACCTGGGCTCTCCGTCTACTTCCTCCTGCACTGCCCCTCAGTCGTCCGTGATGTACTGTTCGTAAAAAAATAGGTAGACAGGTAGGTAACGACTCGGGCAGAAACTTGTTCACGATATTTTTTTGTGCGCTGTACAAATAGGTGCCGGTGACGTCTAGCGGTCAGGTCTCAACTTATAGCGAACGTATAGTATATTATGATTACGAGTAGTGCTATTTCATAATCGAACAACTGAGTCTCAAAAGTCTGTCATGAGTCATGGTCCACCTGCTTAATCCACCTGGGTGGACCACATATCTCATTATCGACAACTGGGCCCGTAGACAAGTGTCAAAAGTCTAAATCGCTAAGGTATAGAATGGATTAGGTCGACCAATCACACTCTAGCTCGTGATCCCACCGCGGCGCGCGCATCGAACGCCGGCGACGAGCTTGGATGTGATTGGTCGACCTAATCTATTCGTTTCCTTAGCGATTTACGCTGTGACACTTGTCTTCGGGGGCAGAACAGTCAACCGGAGCGTTCTAGACCTCAAGTGTGGGCGCTCGCACGCGACCGGTCTTACTATTATATTATGCAGTCTTAATCATAAACATAAAATAAAATAAAACAAATGTTAATTTTAAATACATAATTTATTTCTATGGTACAAGATATTTTAATGATTTGCTGTTACAGAATTTATGATCGCAATATCAAAACAAAATGTACATAGTAACTTGCCGGAATACTTGTATCGTTACTGGATATACTCATTTTTATAACAATTTAGTTCGTAAATATAAAAAATCTATGTCCCACGCTTGGTTTTACTGATTATATAAACACTTTTTTTAAATCATCGGTTTGTCTATAAATAATTTCACCAATTTGTTTCCCTAAATGTCCATTTCCACGCATTCCAGACACATTTTATTTATTTATATCAATAAAAACATAAAAAATAACAAATCGCACATTCATTTCCTGCTTTTACACTTTTTTTAAAGACAGTTGCCATATTAAAAAAATTTGAACGTTCAAAATTGCGTTCGAAAAGCACTTTAGGCAAAATTTATTGTCTACATACACTTCATACGAGAGGACACCGTGAGATGAGGTTATTATAAACGACGCAGTGGGGCCTACCACGAGACTAAAACCCGAACTTCTCGCTACCATGAGATGCATCTACGCGTTATTAAATGCACAGGTTCCGCAGACGGCACGCGAAATTTCGTTCGATCTACTTCATGGCAGTTAAACGTTTCGTGTCCGTATAATGGTAGGCCTCTGGTTCCGAATCACACTTAGAAGAAAAATAAATATTTAAATTTAGAACCTATTTTTTTTTCTTCGTATAGCAACTGTCTGACCGCCATTTTGGATTTCAACATGGGGCTTACAAATATAAAATGCACGTTGTTCTGTCTGTTGCATATTGTGTTTGTATGTAATAATATTGTATTTGCTATGCGCCAGGCTTCGCTTACAAGTCCTTATTGACACTTCACTTTACTGCTGCGTTTCACGGAGTGGCATTTTGTTACCTGCAGACAAAAATGTATTGTTAAGATAAGCATGTCACAAAAACGAAGTGGTTAAAGAGTCGACTTTACGATCAAGTGATCCAGGGTTTGAATCCTGGCGCTATCGACGTAAACCCAAATACGAGTACGACCGTAATAAAAGTAATTTAGCTCTGTTGGAGGGATTAGGGAGAATACCAGTAATTTCAATTACTAGTATACTTTTTAAAAGAGAAAAATATTACTAAAAAAGAAAACCTCATTACAACTTACAATAGAACCTACTGTTTATCAAAAACCCTTAATAACCTCCTTAGAGTGTGAAAATAAATAAATCCCCTCAAAATACCAAAAACCCTTAATAACTCCCTCAAATTGTCAAACTTAACACTTAAGAATCCCCTCAAAATGTCAAAAACCCTCAACAACCCCCTCAAAATGTCAAAACCCTCAATAAACCCCAAAATATCAATTAAACACTCAAGAAACCCACGAAAAATTCGAGAACCTCCAATAATCCCTTTAATATGTCAAGAATCCCAAAATATGTCACAAGAAACTTGGTGGGCGTGGGGTGTGGGGTGTGGGTGTGGAGTGTACCTGTGTGGCAGCTAGCTGTCGTCCTGCAGCGAGGTGAAGCGGTTCCCGAGCGCGAGCGGCTGGCGCTGCGCAGTGCCGTGCGAGGGCGCGCCGCCGGCCGCCGTGCTCCAGCCGCCCGCGCCGCGCTTGGCGCTCGCGCCCAGCACCGGGAAGTAATCGTCGTTGTGGATGTCCGGCGCGTGCTTTTGCTGCAACGTTACCACAATACGTCATTACGGAGGACAGGCAGGCGTGGAACCTCCACGCAGGCCAACGGGGAAATCAGCATCTCTCACTCGCAGAGGAGACGGTGCTGCCTAGAGGACTGCTCGGAGGTTCTTATGTCCCTCTGACTAGCTTAGGGCACAGTGAAGGGCAGATGGAAACAAACTTGTTCTCCGAGCGCAGATGATGGGTTACAGGACGGTTCCCGCTTACCCTAAACCCCAACGAAGGCGAAGCGGTTCGATGATCACCACTTATAACCATAGATGGTTTGGAGTCAACAGGAATGCGAGGGAAATACCTCTTGGGTAACTTTACATCCCAGTAAAGCAATATTTGTTCATAATCGTTCATATAAAATAAGTCTAGTATTTTTTTTATATCTCCAATGTACAGACACAGATACTTTACAATTTTACAATATAGAAGCATAGATGTATTTAGAGCTAAGAAAGTTGGTACCTACCTTGGATTTCGTTAAGCTAATATAGAGACCGACTGTACAAAATAAACATATTTTTAACCAACTTCATTTTTTTGTGTTTGTTACCTCAGAACTTTATAGACTGAGTAAAACGATTTTGATGATTCCTTATTTGATAGCTCATGCTTCCCGTCTGGTACCATTTCAATTTAGTCCATTGAAGTCGGTTTTTTTTTGTGAAAATTATTTCTGGTACCTGAGTCCGGCGTGGGTTCTCGACGGGCCGCTGGCGAGACGAAGGCGGCACGTAAGTCGCCGGCTTGATCTCACGAGGCGGCTTCTCTTCCACAGGAGGCGGGGCCGGAGCCTCTGTCTCTGCCTGTTGCTGAAAGAAACAAATAAGACAATGTAGTATTTGAATTATGCTTCTTTTTTCGTAAATACATGTAAGCTTCATAAGTGAGCAAACATTTTGTACGCCGCCTAATAACATGTGGGACATAATTATAAACTTAAATCTTGCATGTTTAAACATATAACTCCCACCCCTTCCTAGCCTCCCCACCCCTTCCCAGCCCTCACCCCTTCCCTTCAGGGTAGGCAGCGCGTATGTGACACCCTTAGTGTTGCACACGTTCATAGGCCACGGTGACCGCTTCCCATCAGGTGGGCCGTGTGCTTGTCTGCCACCTGAGTAGTATAAAAAAAAAACTATTCTATTCTAAGTAGTTCAATTGGATGCTTGTTACTCAATGGTCGAATGGCTGAATGAACAGAATTCCACGCGGGCAAACCGCAGTCGTCACCTAGTAGATCCAAAATAAGCATATTTCAACAAATAAACAAACTTGTATACTTTTTTTATAAACTCATACAATATTAACCCTCAGACCAATGCAAATAGACATTCCCATGCATACAAATATTTGCACTGAGCGGGAATCGAACCTGCGCAGCTGTAGCAGTAAAGGAGTTACATGCATGTCATACTTACAGGCTTATTCCAAGGCCCCTTGACTTTGCCACCCTCTCCGGGGCCGCCAGCGTCCTCGGACGCCGAGTCCCGCCCGGACTCAGGCGCTCCGTTCCCGCCCTGCAGTACTTGGATCTTCAATCCCGTATAGTCCTTGACCGGTTCCTCATACTCCTTCCATTCTTCTTCCTCCTGGAATTAAAAAAATAACATTACGTCAGTTCTGTGAACACTCATTTCACACTCTGAGTCTAAGACTAAATTATTTTCTTTTTTATAATTTTATTAATTAAGGAAATGAACAGTTATAATGATAATAATAAAACCTTATTGATACCAACGCCAGTAGTTTAAGTGAGCATAACCAGGTGTTTAATTACTCATCTGGCAAGCATGCCATCTGGACCCCTAATTGGGTGAAGGCCTCCTCTAAAGATTTCCATTTGTCACGGTTATTTGCTAGTTTGGACCAGTTGTGTGGCTTTCAGGGGCAGTTCAGCAAAAAAAATGAACAGTTATAAATTTGAATTTAAAAAATAAAAGACTTAGGAGTTCCATAAACTACGCACGGACCACTTCAGCATGTTAATAAAATAAGTAGTAGGCATTTTTATTTTATTTGCATTTCTTACAAATAGTATGCAATTCGTCACCTTTTCAAATGCTTTACGGTAATTGAAAACGCATATCTAATTCTTCAAGGGGAAAAACAATTTATGATATTTCAATTGTGTTGGTTTTTAGTATAAAGGTATCATAGCTCAACTCTCTTTGGAGTCATATAATAAACCCATGAGGTGTCATTGAAGGATAAAATATGCAATGAAGTCATTCGACAATGAACTAAAGTTACCGACATAGCTCGCAGAATAAGCAAGCTGAAATAGCAATGGGCTGGCCACATTTGTCGAAGGACCTACGGCCATTGGAGCAAACGAGTCCTAGAGAGAAGACCGCGCGTCGGCAAACGTAAGGTGGGACGCCCCCTAGCCAGATGGATAGACTGGATTACAGAAGACGTACGATCGAGAAAGATAACTACAGACACAAACCATACTAATTTTAATGAATTCACTTGAAAATTATCTACAATTACTGTTGTAATTGAAATGTAAACAATACTTAACGTGTCTGGCACTTCATAGCAACATTATCTCTACTTGTACATATTATTATCAAGTCGGAACTGAAATGTAAATAAATGTATCCAGTCCCAGTTTGGACTCAACATTATGAATACGAAAAAGTGAGTGCCTTCTGCCTATGATCTTGGCTTCATAGAGCATCTTTATAGGCCATCATACTACAACTGGTCTGAGTGTAGATTCTACTAATATTATGAATGTTTGAATGAATTTGTTATTGTACAAACAGGCTCATTTTTAACATCTTGTCAAGAGCAATATGGACTGTGGACTCAATATTGATTTTGGACATTATTTTATTTATTTTATTTTGTTTCTACAAAACAAACCCAATAACATAATGTTTTATGAACCCGTCACACAAATTAATAATGTTGTTTCAATGATAAACAGAGTTATGATACACAGAAAAATGTATTGTCTTGCTTTGAACATAATTTTCCTTATGCGCATTTACAAGTAATAAGAAACGGCATATAAATAGAATTTACTTGTAATTGTGTAGTATTGAGACGTGGCAGGGTATGGTTATAAACAAATAAGATATAATTACATTATGACGAGTATTACCTATATTTAATGAGTAAGTTTATCTGCAATTTAGAACTCATAAGACAAGCTAGTTACTACGCTAAATTTGGGTTAATTTTGGTTATTAATCTTCACTGATAGTGAAAGAAAAACATTGTGAGGAAACCCACATGTCCTAGAATAAATTCTAAGGACATGTCCGATCTACCAATGCACATTAGGCCAGCGTGTGTGGATTAAGGTCTAAACACTCTCAGCTCTCTCATTAGAGGAGAGGAGACCCGTGCCCAGCAGTGGGACATAAATGGGTTGCTATCATCTATCATCAGCACGGTTTCATAGGGCTCATCAATCTGTCCCTATACCAAATTTCAGCCAGGTCCATTCAGCTGTTCTTGCATGGTCTTTTATGAAAATGAACTGATGTCCATACTTCTAAATGTTCGCAGTCTATACTACCAACACAAGAAAAACACCATGAAGGAATTTATCAATATAACTATCGAGACATGCCTAAGTTACTCAACACTCAAAAGGTAATTTTATGTAAACAACACATGACTCATACTGCATAAATAATTCAAATAATTCCAAGTTTGGGGTCCAAAAATTATATTATGATTTCTGTCTTCAGATAATTAATATTTCAGTGGAGAAAATTAAAATATGAACGTTAAAATCTCACATTTCACATAATTTATGCATGTTGTAGACCAATAGCCTAGTTTTATGAATTTGTAGTCTTTGCTCTAAAGAACTTATAATCTTTGGTCTATGGAATCTAAAAAAACTTTCTTCACAGATATAACAAACATAACCTCTATTGAACTTTCAAAATCATGGATAATGACATTGCACTTGAATGATCTTCATAATTAACACGATATATCAAGTACATACTACTTAATTCACATTTTGCAAGTCGTGGCAGTGTATCTGTACAAATCGAGGTACATTATAGTTGAAAAAGAATAAAAAGATCTAAGACTACCTATTTTCTAAAGAAAGCAGGTCAAAAGCTACGGAAACTGTGAGAAGTTGATATTAGTCACGTAGGGCTTCATCAATGATCGAAAATCACCACGAAACGTCGAGACACAAAAGATGTCACACTTCCCAAGTTTTTTAAAATACCATTGTTTGTGACTGTTACTCACCCCAGCTCGCCCTCCTTCTTCGCCTTCCTGCACTGGCCGCTCCTTCTTCGGCCTAACATCTGATTTCTGTTTTGTGTCTTCCAATTTTTTGGCTAACTCATCAGTGGTAGCAAACTTTTTCACTGCCTTTGACTTTTTGCGATCTTTTTTCGCGAAGAAATCGTCCAAGTCGGCCATTTCTAATTTTGACTTAGGATTTAAAGATTTGCTCTGGTAATGAATTAATAACAGCAATATTGGAACTAAACGTAAAGGGGGAAAAATAGGCCCCCAAAAAGTGAAATGATTTCTGTAGCAAGCGTGGCCGACTGTTTCTTTTTTTTAAAATGGCAGATTCAATGTTGCCACTTGGCGCGTAAAACGTCATTTTTATGTTGCCATTTTTCTCTTGATAAAATCTACTATATGCAAAGAATATCGATTAAAATGAGAGAAATGAGATGTTTTATTTTATTGTCGTTCTCGTTATTATAAAAACATTCCAATACAAAAATAAAAAACAAAACAAAAAAACATACAAAATTATAATAAAGCTATGAAATAAAAAAAAATATTTTGAACTGCTGTATTTAAGTTAATCCTACTATAATAATATGAATGCGTAAGTTTGTAGTGGATGAATGTTTGATTCTTACTATAATTTGGTATAGAGATAAGTCTGGAATAGCACAAAGGTTCATTTCTGGAATAGGTTCTCATGGGAAGCAGCAATGTGAACTGAATCCCACTCGGGCGGGCAAAAGTAGGTATTTAGATAAAACGGTTTACAGAGAGGAGGGGTGTTTTGCACAGGAAAAGTAATCAAATAGGTAAATAATAAGGAAAATCATCATAAACTTATTCAGGCATAGTTATGTACTTCGTATGCAGAGTAATAATTAATTTCAGATTTATCCTTAGTAGTAGTTCATTACGAATTCAGATATTTTTACTTTTTCTACTGACTTACAATTTTTTACGATTTTCAGTTAGATGGCTGCAGTACATACCTAATGTACTGCAGCCATCTAACTGAAAATGCCTTTGAACCTAAATTAAGGTTTTAGATAGTACTAAGATTGCAAGTAAGTATCGGCTTCATCTTTATTTAAGTATCGGAGATAGGCATGCAAGCCTCTTTTTACATATATAATATCATTGCATGCAAGTAAACTCTTGTTACCTTTTCAAAAACTAAACATTCCACTGCTGGACATAGACCTCTCCCAATGTGCGCCATGCTACCGGATTCTCCACTTTCCACATTCAGTCTATTCAAGGTACAGGTCATCCGTCCATCTGGCTGGGGGACATCCCGCCTTCCGTTTACCGAAAAGTAAACTTTAAATATTAACAAAAGCCTATCTTAAGTGACACGTTGGATACATTCTTACCTCCTAGCCGTTATAACTTTTGTCCTGTTTCCTGCATTAGCCATAACATTATAACTCGACCATTTTAAAAGGTTCCATATGCGTACAAAATCGGTAAACAGACGCCGTCAATATCAATTTCAACACTATAATCGTTTAGTTGTAACACTTCATTCATCCGTTATCAGTTGGCCGGTCGGACAGTATCGGCTTCAACCAATACCCGATATCTTTATCTTATCTACCTTATACCTGGCCATTTCTACTTCATTTGAGAAAGAATAAATATCACAATGTTGGGCCCTTTGGCTAGAATTTCAAGTTATGCCGCTGGCAGGAATTACATGAAGAATTTTGTGAGGAATGGTTCTCAAGGTGGAATTCCCGGAGAGGTGAGTGGTTTTTTTATGTTACGTAACTCCAGGGTAGCACTTATGCGTATATGAGCGTGCAGTTCTGTAAGCCCTGGTCACTAGTGCACGTGTTAAAGACCCATTCTTGCAGCTGAACCTAATGAACATGAGACCCCACATCAAAAAGTCCCGTAAAGCTATAGATATAGGTAGACCAAAGCCGTTCTGTATTTTTTGACCTCGCAGCTGTTCCAAACCTACAATAAATATTTGTGTACGTTTCAAAAACTCATAAAGTTCCCCATCGATCGCCATCGATAGAGTTCAAATTTTGACACGATACCTATCAATCAACTTTAAAATTAGTTTTTTTCTATTTTTCGTTTTTAATTAGATGGCGCTGCAATCGTTTTTACAGGCTTTTTATTGAATTTTCGGCTTCACCCGCGTGGATGTCGGTTATCGCGACCAAACATAACCTATGTCTCGAGGTCTAATCTAATCTACCCCTATTCCAAATTTCATCAAAATTGGTTCAGCGGTTCAGGCGTGAAAGCGTAACAGACAGACAGACAGAGTAACTTTCGCATTTATAATATTAGTAAGTATGGATTTTATTAAGAAGTTACCTCGTATTGAATACTACCAGTAATAAGAGTAGAATAAGTTGATTTCAACCATGCGCTGGTCGTTTGTAAAAATTAAGTTTGAAGTTTTGATTCCATCCACTTAGGTAAGCAGAGCTTTTCAAAAGAGCTCCTGTAACAATTCGACTCGCACTATCCTCACCAAAATGGTACCTACCGGTCAAATACGCATTTGCTAGCTAAGTTTACATCTTGTTTTTCCTTATGTGCAGATATAGGTAGGATACAGTATAAAAGTAAATTGTACAATATATTCCATGCAACTAAACCCCAGAAACTAAAACTACGCCAACCTATGTTCTTCTTCTTCTTCCCTTCCCTATTCCTAGTATTTCTAGTATTGTCCCTATGTACCAATTGGGAAGCGAGACGGGAACAGATTCCTAAGCGGGTGAAACCGCGTGCAATAGCTGATGTATATAAATCCTTACAGACAAAGAAGTAATAGTAACGAAAAGTAATTAATAAGCGCCAAATAAAACTAAAGAATACACTTGTAATAGACTTAATGATCATTCAAACTCGCTAGACATATCAAACGAGTCACCCATCTTCGCACAACTATAAATATTTACACGAATGAATGCATACATTTACAAATATACACGGACAATACAATTCCATCGCCGCCATATAGCGTTGGAACTAGCGAAGTAGGTATCTACACCTAAGTATCACAACACTCATTACTTAACGCCAGTGAATCTAATTTGGTTAAGAATGGCAATGAAGTTTATTGGTCATTACATTTTACCAGCCATCTGATAAATATTTTTCGTGTTATTCTAATTGATTAGGGTGTTTCCGCACGACATAAAAGGGGGAGTAAGAGCCTCTATGATCTTACTGTGGACTTCTTGCGGAAAACCCCACTCATAACACCCCTCTGGACCATCGGTGGTGGTTATTTCGAACTCGGACCGACTAATAAAACACGCCGCTGCACCGGGTTGGTCAGTGGGGTCACAAGTGACCGTTCTATCACCCCTCGCGCGACTTGCTCGGAGAACCAGCCCACCCCTTGCTTGCCCTCCACTCTTTGGCCTCTGCTCGTCAGAGGGTCACGCCTATATAGGGCCACTCACACCTCGGCCGTAATTAGTTGCAGGAGACAGCGTCTCCCCTGCGAAGGCCTCAAACGCCTGCGATTTGATTAGATTGAAAAACTTTAACAAATGTTGTCGTTACATTCCAGACTCTTCCGTTTGACATCAACAAGCGCGCGCGTCTGACATTCAATTTCTTCTGGTACGTCGGCACAGGATTGGCAGCTCCCTTTGTCCTTCTCGTGTTCCAGATGAAGAAGAAATAAATTTGGTAAGTACTCACATACATCTACCTTTCTTGCCCTTGGTTCACCTGCGTCTTCCCATGGTTGACCTGGCTGGACCCTAGCTGCTAAGACATGCAACTATGTAAAGTGAAGAACTAAAAGCCTGGACCAACTCCGCGCTCCGAAGTGAAGGCATCGGACGCTGCAACCAGGATTCAACATGAGATGATGATAATAATAATTATTTACCCCCGTTGCCAGCGGGAACGGTTATGTCGGACTTGAACCGACTAAAACCGTACGCTGCGCGCCGCGCCGTCTCAAGTCTTCAGAGTATAGATGATTGTAACGGATGTTAAATTAGACACATTGTATGGGCAACTACAAAGTATAGGTGTATGTGGTATATGTACATAGTTCTTTGCCTCATTGTGGCTTCGATGTTTTAACGAACATAAGAACATATAATTGCTTATTGTGTTGTAAGTTTTAACTTGAATGCCAATATAGTGATGCAATGCCATACATACATACCTACTAACTCTATCATAACATGCCTAATTAACGTAGTACTTAAATACAATTTATATTACGAGATGTTGATTCTTTAGATATTCATTTAAATTACCTCTTGTACATTTTGTGTAATATACTGCTGATTAAAGATTAAAGCATCTGAATAAATTATAATTTTGTTATTTGTTTTTTTCAGGTAAATTAACCAATAATTAATTTAAAATGAGTCTAAGTTGTAGATAAATCTCAAATAAAAAATGTAAATAAAATGTAGTTTTATTTAATTCTCTAAGGACGCGTTCACAAAGAAACTACCATCTAGAAAATTAAAATAGGAACGTGATGGTAGTTTTATCTGAACCTCAATAACTTGAGGTGTAGGTACCGAATTATTTGGAATTTTCTCGTGATCTTAAAAGATTTCCATATAATAACAAAATGCTTACTCCTTTGGCCCGTCTCTCGAATAAACTTGGTAGGAATGTTGTGATCAATACGGTGAGGAACCACTCCCATGGCGGTGTCCCTGGCGAGGTAAGTTCTATGTTCAAATTTTTGTCATTACATAATCTAAATGTCTCTTGTTTTAGTTAATTAAAATCAAATGTTTTTATTTTCAAATTGGTTAAGAATGTTATGTCTCTAAATTTTACACACGGGGAATACACACAGTTTACAACAGAGTTCTTGTGAATCCTAATTATTTTTTTAAACATAGGTTATTCTTCCTAATTTAGTCCAATTAACCAGAATTAACAAAAATAGGATTCCTGGTCTGTTCCTTGTATGTTGGTATCTATTGATTACAAAATTACAACATAGTGAAAACTTAATTTCGTTTAAAATTATTTCTCTTTTGTTATTGGACAACCACACAGTTTTTACGTTTTTTATACGTTACACGATAACTCAGATTAAAAACTATCAAACTATTCCTTTTCAAAATTTTGACAAAACATCCCATTATGAAATCCATAGTGCTATAATATTTATCGGTCTATGTTTCAGAACCTGCCCTTTGACCTCCACAACCGCTACAAGCTGACTGCGTACTTCATCCTCTACTTTGGGTCCGGTCTTGCTGCACCGTTCCTTATCACCCG
This sequence comes from Lithosia quadra, assembly GCA_963576445.1. NCBI lineage: Eukaryota > Metazoa > Arthropoda > Insecta > Lepidoptera > Erebidae > Lithosia > Lithosia quadra. Next base: position 2,962,664 of record OY754901.1, on the reverse strand, counting down.
GCACCAGCTGCTTAAGAAGTAATATTTCATGTTAAGGATGCCATGAATTGAATATGTATAAAATTAGTACACTCCATGGAGTTAGATTTATTCGAAACGCTATTTAATAATCTCAGAGGCATAGAGCCATAGATTCTATGTGTTTGACTGCTAAGTCAGACATTGGGGGTTCGATTCCCGCTCACTGTAAATATTTCTATGCCTGAATTTGTACATATTTGTATTGGTCTAGATTAATTCCTTTTGTTAGATAAATTGTATGACAGATAAAGTAAATAAAATAGGTAGGTAGTACTTAAATGGAAAATCTAAGGCCAATAATATAATTAAGAAAGCCATTTTGATATGTCCATACAAGCGTAGGGACTGTTGATGTGTTTACTAAAAAAATGCATCTGCATTCTAGAAAAAGACACAGAGTACTATGTTGTAACTTGTAACAGTAACATGACTGACTTAGGCCCTGGGGCCTGTGTCAGCGAAAATGCGTTTTTAAAACAAGTTAATTCAAAGCCTATAAAAAGGTACAGATATTGATTGTTCAAAATCGAATTGAAATTGAATCAAAGTGATTATAAGATTTACATAACTTAACGAAACTGAAGGTACATTTTACTGTAACATTATAGTTGTGTAACTTGGCAAGATTTTGGAGTAGAGTTATAGGCTACTACAAAACCTTGCCAAGTTAGATGCTGTGCACTATATAGATTTTTTTTGACATGTGTATTGAAAACGTGGCATTACTAAATCGGGCGCCTGGTTTAGGTATGATTATACAAAGTTTTTTATATATTATGCAATCCTGCCAAATAAAAATCTTTAGTGCATATGGAACAGCAGATAGTCGTAAGTTATAATTTTTTCATCATAATAACTAAAATGATCTCTGTTACAGGTAAACTGCAATGTCTGCAAAACAATTTTAGTTGTAAGCTAGCAAACTGTATCGTAAATTATGATTTAAAATAAACATTCTGTTCGTTTAATTATGCTTTTGTTATTTGATGAGACACTGTTTCACCAATTTCTGAGTGCTGAAGCTGATGACTCTTGACCACCATGTAGAATCGCATCTTTGCCCTATGAAAACCTTCCATCCCAATCCCTCCTTCAGTTCACTGTGTTGATCAAAAGTAGGTGCATTGTTTGCTTTGAGTCATATGAGTTGCAGCTCCTCATGCAGCTAAAAAAGTCCAGCCTGTATAAAAATAATTGGATTTTTGTCTACCCTTACAACCGCGCTGTAGTATGTTATGATGGTAGGCAAAGAATTAGCGTTATTATACCTTGTCTAATTTAGGATGATAATTTTGACAGCTCCAAGTAGGGTACCCCATATAGCATAATCGAAAACGAATCTTTCGATTTTCGATTATCGTTCCCATAGAATATGGAATCAATGCTTACAAAAATACAAAAGCATTTATTTTTTTATTATTTTAGGTAACTTACTTCAGGATGACAAAAGAGAAGTTTTATAGTATGGTACTTATGGTTTGTATTATACTTAGTTAATTATATTATAAAAAAATGTAGTAGATAAGTACTTAATCATTTCAATAAATTAATTTAATTTCGATTCATTCGATTCATTTGTCTACAGTCAATTGTGCTGATTTCTTTCAAGTCGCTTCACTACGGCAAGTGGGCGGTACCTGTCTATGTGCTACGATAATTTTTGAGGTATCATCTCGTTGATAAAAATATGATTCTTCATAGACGTGAACTGTCAAAATTATCATCCTAAATTAGACAAGGTAGTCTAAGATGGTAGGTATGTTCGGGAAGCTTGCGATTTGCAATTTTTCAAATTATGCTAATTAGCACAGGATTTTTCTCAAACGCTGTATTTTTTTCTTTTGTCTCTTTAATTAACAGCCGATTATTATTCACTCACAGTTGGGTATAATACTCTATTAATAATTAGACTTACCTATGAATATTTTTTCACATCCTTACCTTATCATGGAGCTGTCAAGAATGTCAATTGTCAAGTCAAAGTCAGATTGTTGTCGGAACTTTCAGAAGTCATTTCATTAAAGTTGTGAAGCTTATGAGCGTCTGTTGTGAAGTAAAAATAATAAAATACTCGTGCTAATGTACTAATGGGACTAGCAAGCAGCATGTACTTGATGTTTATGTGTACTTTAAACAGAATCAGTATTATACGCAACCGGTAACCTCAAATGTAAATTACAAAAATGACTGAAACATCATGTTATATCCTCGACAACGGGGGCTACACAGCAAAAGTCGGCTTCTCAAGCATGGAGCCGAGAATAGTTCCCAACTGTATCATGAAAGCTAAATCCGAAAGACGTAGACCGTTTATAGCTTCACAAATCGACGACTGCCGCGACGCTTCGGGATTATTTTATATTCTCCCGTTCCAGAAAGGATTTCTAATCAATTGGGATACACAAAAAACCATCTGGGATTACATATTTAGTAAAGAATGCTGCCCCGTGAACTTCAACGAAACGCCTTTGATAATTACTGAACCGCTGTTCAATTTTGCATCTATTCAAGAAGCCATGACTGAGATATTTTTCGAAGAATACGAATGCCAGTCCTTGTTACGTATAAACGCAACAGATTTAGCCGAATATAACTACCGCAGTACTCACAAAAACCAATGCACAGTCGTAGTCGATACTGGTTATAGTTTTACTAACATAGTTCCATATATAAAAGGAAAAAAGTTTAAAGATGGTATAAGAAGGATAGATGTTGGTGGTAAAGTACTGACCAATCATTTGAAAGAGATTCTGTCGTACAGACAACTGAATGTGATGGACGAAACATATGTAATAAATCAAGTGAAAGAGGATTCTTGTTTTGTGTCTCAAGACTTTATGGGTGATATGGAGATTGCTAGAAAGAAAGGTAGGTTTTTGAATATCAGTATAAGGTAGATTTTGAAGTTGTGAGGCCTACACTACTCCAAAACCTTGCCAAGTTAGGTGCCGTACACTACACCTGTTTCTATGCCACGCATTTTGCCATAAACAAGTAAAGTGTACAGCAGTCAGCATTTAACTTGGCAAGATTTTGGAGTAGTGTGGGCCCCATTACTCCAAAACCTTGCCAAGTTAGATGCCGTGCACTATAGTTAAGTGGTTTAAAAGTCATTTTTCAGATTGAAAGGTCCAGTTTGAATCCTGGAGCAATGTGAACAACCTTCTAACAAGCAATTTAGCTTAGCTTGTGGGGTTAGAGGGAATGTTACTAATTTCTATTACTAACATTAAAAATAGAATAACTATTCATCCTCCAAGCCTAGTGTATGTGTATGTACTGAGACTTTACCTTTAGCTTACCATCAGGCGAGCTGAAGGTGTATCAGCTGTTATTTTAACATTACAAACAGACATTTGTAGAGATCTAAAAAATAACTAGTTGTACCTGTGAATTTGCAGATATGTTACGCCTTGTTACCTATCTACTTCCCGTCAAAATCGGGGCAGCCATTCAGAGATTACCTCTTTCAAATGTACGGACGGACAAAAATTTTGAATTGTACTTACACTCATGTTACTCTGTTATTCTAATATTACAAACAGACAATTTTATTTATTTTCAAAGATGAAATATATTTAACTTAAATCATTACAGGAGCAGATAACACTATAGTCAAAGACTATGTTCTGCCAGACTACACGTCCATCCGCCGTGGTTTCCTTCGTGACATAGTCAAACCGGACGAGGACCTTGAACAACAAACCCTCCGGCTAAACAACGAGAGATTCTCCATTCCAGAACTACTGTTCCACCCATCAGATGTAGGAATCCCTCAAATGGGAATACCGGAAGCAATTCTAAACTCAATAAGCGCATGCCCAGAAGAACACATGGAAAGTTTATTAGAAAATATAGTTTTGTACGGTGGCAACACTTTGTTCCCCGGTTTCCGCGATAGAGTTTTCAATGAAGTGAGGTCATTGGCCTTAGACCATTTTGACGTTAATGTCACAATGGCGGATAATACGATAACTTACGCTTGGGAAGGCGGGAAAAAAATTTTTAGAGATCCTGATTTTTATTCTTTCTGTGTAACGAAAGAAGAGTATGAAGAAGAAGGGAAGTCACTTGCTTTTGAAAGATTTGATATTTAACGACGAAAACGAGCGAGGAAGTCTTCGGAATAAGATTTCTCGCTCGTTAAAAGTTTTTATTATATTGACGACAGTGTGGACAATTGACAGTGCGTGATGGATATAATTATTAACTTGACATATTTTTTCCAATAAATATCATGATTACGTAATTGCTGTACATGGCTTAGCTATTTAATTGTTTTATTTTACCTACCTATCAAGCCGTCTCGGGTCCCTCGCACCCCTGCTGACCCTGGCCACCTATGGTTTTAAGATGGCTGGCTGCTGCTCGCTGTGCCCTCTGGTAGTCAGAGGGGCACATGGAGAGCCTCTGAGCAGCCCTCTAGAGAGCCACTTCCGCTTCGGCCAGCATTCGGCGCAGGCAACAGCGTCTCCCATGCGAGAGAGAGACGCTGAATATCGTCCCTTCCTGAATATTGTTTTTTTTTCTGATTAGCGTTTATAGGAAAAGTTAGCATACCAATGTCGCACTATCGGTGTATGTAATGGTGACCCCCATTCCTGATCCTGACACTACCTTTAGCTTACCATCAGGCGAAGTGAAGTCATACTGACGTGTTGGATATAAAAAAATGCTTTCAAAAAATTACTGGCTTGTCTAGTAATCTAGTAATGAAATTGTCATTATAAAAAACAATATGTCACTTTGAAATTGAAGCATTAATATTATGTCAAAAAGCTTCAGAAATCGTCAGCGTTTATAAATTTCACTATGTACGCGAGAAGCGTCGCCAAGATATTTCAGCGGGGTATAAAAACAACCGCTCCACGGCTGGACGACACCACTTTCACAAGAAGATTAACGGCATTTAAAAAGTTACAAGCTGATTTTCAAGTGGAAGATGGCCGTCCGATTTTTTTGAAGAAAGGTTTCTTCGATCGAGTGCTGTATACGTCTACTTTAGTTGCTTGTGCCGCGGGTTTGTTCCTCACTTTTGCGCTGGTTTATGACCATGCCAAACCTCCGTCGTGGAAGAAAGCTTGTTAATTCTATTTGAAATAAAGCGAGACGTTTAACTACATCTTTATATTATTTAGTAACTGTGCCCGCAACTGATTTAGATTTTTAATAAAAAAATACGCAGAACCCTAATTCTCTTTCGAAAATTAAAGAAGCCTATCTTACTCCTTGTTGCATCAGCTATCTGCCAGTGGAAGTCCCGTCAGAATCCGTCCAGCCATTTCAGAGATTAGCCAGAACAAACAGACGGAAAAAAATTAAAACACGTTGTTTTGTGATACATCCAGATGCACTTACTAAAAAGCTGTTATTTTATTATTAGGTACAACTCAGACAAACGGACAATAAATAAAGAGGTAGGTTAGGTACGCGAGCAGTCCACCTGGCTCCACAGTCGCACAGGATGCAGCTGGGATTAACGCTCAGTTGAAAACCAAAACTATAGGAAAGGAATGTTCTATTAAAAAAAATACAGCCATTTTAAATTAGATTATTATTTTTATTAGTGCAATAAGGCATCCATCACATGTTCGATATAAAAGTCCCACACGCTACACTGAAACGCATTAACTTAAAATATAATTAAATTATAATTCTGCCATCTTGTACAGGTGATATTAAATTAATTAAATTGAAAATAGCGTTTTACACATAAGGTGTAGTCTCTTGAACGAGCCAAAAATCTTGACCATGTGTCAAAAAGTTCGTGCATGTGCACTGGTCAAATTAAAGGGTTGAACAACCAAAGGAGCCCTTTGAACTCGTGACTGGTTTTTTTGGCATATAAGCACACGGCCCACCTGATGGGAAGCGGTCACCGTGGCCTATGGACGTGTGCATCACCAGGGGCGTCATTCTCGCGCTGCCGACCCTGTAAAAACCTTCTAATGCCTTTCTTGAAGAACCCCATGCCTGGAGTTGGTTGGTTAATTGGCGCTTACCGCCAAAGTGACCTATAAACTCGTAACTGCGCATCTAGAGTATATTATCAAGTTTTTGGCCGTTTTACAAAAGTTTAAAACATAAAATAACATCACACATGTGCTCAAGAAGGCTAAGCAGGGGTAAACCTAGCGTCAGCTAATATTCAGAGTTGAGTGAGGTGTACCTGTTTGTAGTCATAAAATTATCGCGTGGTTTTTGTATTAAGTTATATAATATTTGTGACGTACGAACAGAAATACAATTACATTTTTATAGTAACATACAAGCTTTAAAATAACCGTTGTTTTATTTAGGACTATTCCCAATGCACTGATTGACTGGGAACTTTTACCCATTGCTTGGATTGGGTAAAATTAAAAAAATTATATAATAGTGGAGTTGTCTTCTAAAAGTATCTAGATCTATAATAAACATAGCTAAAAGAACTTGTGTTATGGGTTCTTGAATACCTATATACTATGCCGAAACATACCTACTTCGATAGGTATGATGTATAATGTTATCAAACGCGAGAACTTCAATTGCGCGATGCAGGATTGTCTTTAGTTCTGTAGTAGTTCAGCTTTATTGCGCTAGATGGCTCTGGGTTTATGTATCATAGTAAGTTCTAAAAACCTTGAACAAACCCTCGCATGTGCAGAAAACTAATAAAGGGACTGATCAACTGATGACGCCAGCCTTTTCAGCGATTTAGACGTGAAAAGATTTTTTTTGTATTCATGATAGGCTTACGTTATGTTATGACCTCAACGCCACCTGTGGGGCGAGCACGAATTTTCTAACGTATCGCCTTCGTATCGAGTTCGACAAAAAATGTATGAGATTTGGTACAGCGCCTCTATCGTACGTTAAACGGAACTAAAATGACAGCACGAAAGCATTCGTAGCGTCTACGTATCGACAGACTAACGTAAAATTCGTGAGGCGCCATACATAATGCCTAATTTCGGCAGCACGAACCCAATTTTGACATCTACTAATGTAAAATTCGAAAGGCGCGCTAACGAGCTTGTCGAATGTTTTGTCACTTGAAATTTGTCGGTGAGACAATTATCGCATTAGTGTTAACTACGTTTGAAATTGTTAAATTGGTGATATTTTGATTAGTTACGATGCAAAGACTACCGCTTTATCACCGGAGTTCGTTCTTTTACGTTTTTACCGCAAGTTTAGTTGTAAATAAGAGCATTTTCAAGAGTCTAGGTAAGTACCTTGTTTTATCCAATTACTTCAAAAATGTCTTGGGATATTATAAAGATAACTAAAATTAACAAAGTTTTAAATAAACATAGTATGCTTAAGGCATAAAAACCAGATACGCGTTGTTTTATAACATAACCTATCAAAGTACTTATAAAAATCTACTATGTAAATCTATCAAAGATACACACTTGTTGTGCAATACAAATCTATCATAACAACCAATATATAATTTTAAATATCCTCAGACAGTTTTGAGGTATAAAAATGTGATGTTTAAACTAGAAATACAGAAATATTTGACTAACATCAACTAACATGAAACAATTTTTGTTTGTTTTTCTCGTGTTACAAATAGATACTTTAATTGTTACAGGTTCTCTGTGACCTGTCTTTTTACAACACTGGATCATACTAATACATCAATGCATCATTGGATTGGCACCATATCTGTAATATTTCTGAAGAAAAACTTCAAAATAGTGCAAACTACGTTTGAAAATGATTTTTAATAGTGATTCGTTAATCCACAATGCAAATATTACCGCTTTTCCAACGGAGTTCGATGTTACACTCTTGCTGCAAGTTTAGTTACAAATAAATGAAGAAATGAGACTATGTAAGTAAGTACCCAATGTATATACAGTGATAATATAAGAGATACTTAGCTAAATTAATAAACAAAGCAGGTACATAATGCAGAAGACATGCTTATATCAAAATACGCATTCTTTTATACCATTATAACCTATCAAGATACCTAGTTTGTTTATAATTATCTACTATATAAAAATAAGTCGGGTTTTCCTTCCTGATGCTATAACTCAAGAATGCACGAACCTATTTCCACGGTTTAGCATTCGTTGGAAAGGTCTCGGGCTCCGTGAGGTTTATAGCAAAGAAAACTGGAATTTACACCCGGGGGAAGCCGGGTCCTCGGTCGCTAGTATTTAGTATATCTATAAGGTTACTTGTATGACACAAATCTAGCATAATTATTTAGATATGTTGGTACTAATTGTTAAATATAGAAAGGTTTGAGGTTTATAGGTAATACCTTAATAAGTGAAAACTAGAAATTCATAGAGATATTTGATGAACATGAAACATCCAACAATTATTCTATCTGCACCTGAATCATACCAGCATATTGCAAATATTTAGGTAATATACCAGAATCAGATCAGCTTACACTTTTGAGCCCGGGGCTCGCTTACCAACTAATTATCTTGGTTTAGCATATATGGGAGGCACTACTGTCTGGGCCAGATAATAACAAAAAGCAATAAATAACATCCAAAGCCACCATGTAAGCTGTAATAATATTACAGTTAATTTTTATGTCACAAGTTCTACATGAAATATGGTTTCATACCGGACTGATGCCCAGAAACTCATTAATTTACCATTGGACACTGGACACTAAATGCTGCTGAAGAACCTAATATGCTGTCTACACCATGAGCTTAATATGGCTGTACCATAATGGAGTCATCTTACACACTCTTGTCGCAGTTTAGTTAAAAATGAAGAATAAAATGAGACTGTAAGAATCTACCTAAGTCTTGTTGTATCAAAACACCTCAATAAGGTGTAGGGATAATTGAAGTTAACTCAAAGATAGCTTATAATATACACATTACAGTATTACTTCACTACTCACTACATTCATAATGTTAAATAGCCATTGTTTTATAACATTATAAGTTATCAAAATACCTAGTTTGTTTATATATCTAGGATATCTATCAAAATACTTGTATGACACAAATCTAGCATACTATTAAGATGTGTAAGTACTTAGCTTTAGCTTTTACTGGAGCGACTGCCCTCTGGCCCCTAACACTGAACTACTGAAGCACTGTACCATGTGCTTTAATGTTATAACAGTAATATCATTATAATTTATTTTTATGTTACAGATTCTACGTTAAATATACATACTTAGTATCATACCAGACTGATGCCCAGAAACTCGTTGCTTTACCATGGGACATTGTGTCATGCTGACGACCTTGTATCTACACCATGAGCATAATATGGACAGCCCATTTTTGAATGATATTAATGATGTACAATAATAATAAAACAAGAATATATTTAAAAATGTAATTTATATGTGTATATTTAAAATAAAGAGTAAACAATAGGTATATTGTAATTGATTTTATTTTATTTAAATCCATCCTGTTCTGTCCTCCATCAATACAAAGTCTGGTAATAAATGTTGAAGAGTAGGTATTAATTAATTAAACCTTTATTACCAACACTTTTACATTATACAACAAAAACAATGGTAAGTAAAGTAGTATATTAAGTTATGAGGTGTCAGCGTGTCGCAACACAAAGGCCTCCTCCAGCTCTTTCCAGTTTGCTCTCAGTGCTGTAGTCTATGCCATAGTGGTCCGGCAATCTTTTTAATATCGTCGGACCAAAGTTTTTTCTGTCTTCCACTTTTTCTCTTTGTTTGGAATCTAGGTGTCCACTCAGTTATGTCTTTTGTCCACTTGTTTCTAGTTTCTCTCATCATACCTATGGCCTACCCACCTCCATTTGAGATTCTGTGTTTTGACTACAACATAGGAAGAGTAGGTATAATGATTAATAAGTCTTTTATTCAGGAATTAAAAACTTCATAGATATTCACTTTCACACAACTATTCCCATTTGGTAGTAACTTTGCCAATCGGCAGAGGCCTCCCCCAATATTGTTACAACACAGATGGCTATGGCCAGTGATTCTGGTCACAAGCTACCTTGATCTCATCAGCCAACTTCTGGATGTTCTGCTGTTTCCTTACTATTCTGTTAGGATTTGATTTATCATTGTCTCTGATTCAAAGTCCTAAGTAATTCTATTGTATTTTTCTGACTGAGGTAACTTTCCAGTCTGGTATGCTCCTTATACTTCTGAGTTCGGTGTGTTTGCCTTTGTAAGGGTCCGTGTTTGTCAACTATAAGTTAGCACAGGCAAGATACTCTTGAAGAGTATACTTAACACATAGTTATGTTCACTTTTGCATTTCTCATGACTTCTTTCAGTCCGGTCCTATATGTCTATCTAATTATTGTGTAGTTAGGTTGCTGCTGGTGAGATTATTTGCCCGAGATATATGTATTGTATGTATGTATTCATTGAAATACTCAACTATAATCCTGTCAATGTAGATAAAAGGCATTTGTTCACCATTTGCCTTAACTTTTGTTTTTCTGGATTCATGACTTGCGCACTAGTATGCAGTAGGTATAATAGCAACCCATGAATGCGCTTTACTATTGGAAAATGATCTTTTCTCGATCTAGTAAGATAAGGGATATCAATATGATGTTTCGTGCATAGATGATTTCAAGGGAACACGATGACTTCCACGTGCAAATTTATGCGTTCGCCATAGTAAGTATTGTTAATGTATCGTTCCAGTCGTCCTAATTGTTCAAGAATTCGACTTTAAATCACGATTAAATATGAAAATCATTTTGTAAACAATAAGACGAATCGGAGATGTAAGATGGCTGCCAAGTCTGTTCAAATGTCAAGTGCAGCGATATTGTTCAGAAACACATTTATATTTTTTAAACGTATTACTTTTATTTTTTTACAAATATACTGTATTTTACAAGCTCCCATATAATATTTAATGATTTATCTTTCTTTACAGAACTATATTTCGTTGTAATTGCCAATAAACAGGCCGTTTAGCCAGAAGTTATAAAAAGATAATTATTTCATTTAATTTTCGAACGTATAGTTCATTCAATGCATCGTTCATTTTGCTCTCAAAGGCCCGTCCCTATTTCGCGATAGGATGACGTCAGTACGTTTTTCTATCGAGCTCACCAGAGTTTAACTTTCTGTCAAAATGAGCTACGTAACGTTTTCGTATCGAGTTCTCGCTAGCGAACGATTCGAAAGTTAGAAAATATTCGTGCTCGGGCTACTGATGGTAAGTGACGATGTGGTCTACGATGAATCACGCTTGCCTAGAAGGAACCTATTCACTCGGACTTGATCTTCGCGCCGGACAGGTTATAGCTTTCCGGAAACACAGACTCAGGCAAGGAATTCCACTCTTTAGCTGTACGCACGATGAACGTGTCAGCAAAGCGCTTTGTGCGTATGAGTGGAATATCGACCATATAGCGGTGGCGTGACGCTGTTCGTCTGGTCGTTCGTTGATGGAAAAGACTTGGAGGTATCAGGTTGTGCAATTCCAGAGCGTACTCTCCGAAATGTATCCGATAGAACACCGAGAGACCTGCAACTTTGCGTCGATGGGCAAGGCTTTGAAGTCTTTTGTCGACAAGTGCATCGTTGTTGCCTCTTACCCAGTACTTGATACGAGCAGTATTCCATACATAGATTGGTTGATATGCCCCACACCACCAGAAAGACCTATAAATACCAATTGCGCAATTGTAAACATTTTCGATACAAATTGTATCTAAATAAATCCCTACCAATCAGAGCACTGGGAATACCCCTACATTATACAACAAAATAACTATTGACCACGTTAACAGGCGTTTTATTAGTCAAATACATATTATGAGAGTACAATAATACGTGTTATTACTATTAAATAATACTTTAGTCGATCGAGTCGGCGGGCGAGCGCACGTCGTCTATCTTGAGGATCATTTTGACGAGTTGCGTGGCGAGCGAGATCTGTTGCTTCTTCGAGTGGAGAGACTCGATCACGTTCATTGTCTTCATGTCATTTGATCCTGGAGATGGACAGATTATTGTATTACAAAGTTTTTTTATACTACGTAGGTGGCAGACAAGCACACGGCCCACCTGATGCGAAGCAATGGCCTACTATAAACGTGTGCAACACTAAGGGTGTCACACACGCGCTGCCAAGCCTGAAGGGAAGGGGTGGGGGGAGGAGGGGTACAGTGAGCTCTGGCTACCCTACTTACCTTGGAAACACAATACGATGGTTATTATGGGGCGGTGTTCTGTAGGGTGGAGGTACTACCCCAGTCGGACAGCTACAGCTCATTTCATACGGGAAATACCGTTATGTCCTACCTCCTTGAAAGTGTTGATAACTTAGTTGGGAAGCCTGAAGACTTTTGCCCAAACATGACCGGCCGCGTGAGGTCATTGCTGTTCGTAATTAGGTGATATTAGGGATGGTTATGTCGGAATCGAAACGACTAAAGACGCCGCCTAAGATCTCAATTACCGGGGTGTAAGGTTACCCAATAGGCATATTCTTTGTACTCCAGCTGACTCCGGGTCATCTACGGTTTTCAGATGGGGGAAAGGGGGGTGGGGCGAGCAGCCGCCTGACCGACGGTGTATATTTGACAGGCGACCGTCCTGTCACCCCACGTCATCGCTCGGAAAACCAGCCCACTCCCGCCTGCTTCTCAATGTGCCCTCTGCTAGGCAGAGGGCCACTCCCCCTTTGGTCTTGCCGCAAGTGGCAGCGTCTCCGTTGCTCGGGTGCACCGCGTGGAAGTTCCGACCCACACCGCATGGACCTCATACACCCCCCCACGCCCCCCTCCCCCCCCCCATGCACGTAATATGATCTAGAATATATATAAAGAATACTTACCATTGCCCATACAATCGATGCCGAGGTTGGGGTTGTTTTCAGCCACCTGCCGCGCCTTCACGTCCGAGAGTGTGTCGATCGGTGAGAGACCACTGAAAGACAGCACATGGTCAATAAAAATACACCTAAACTGGTTTCTTATGGGACTTAGGACGTATTAATAGACTAGCTTCCGCCCACGGCTTCGCCCGCGTGGTGGTCGGTTTACTTATAGTGTGAAGCTAGCTTATAGCATGATTTTAACACAATACCTAACAACATTCAAATATGCGTCGATAGAAATAAAGGTTTACTGCTCGTTCCCGCGTTTATAGCGTGATAATATGTAGCCTATCTGTTGACCCGACGTAGTACTTTTTGAGTTTATCCCGGACATACAGACAAACAGACAAAAATTCTAAAAACTATATTTTTGACTTCGGTATCGATTGTAGATCACACTCCCTGACTCCACACACACACTGACTTTCCTATCATTACATACATGATTTATACTAAAACTGTCACTAATTTTGAAAAAAATATTGTTTTATTTCTAATTTTGGAAAATGTGCACATGTTCAGCACATGCCCCTATAGATACCTTAGAGGTAAGTGTCAACTATTAAACAATTTCCTAAATCTAGGCATCTGTGTGCACATCACGGACAAAATGCAGTAGTAATGTCGTTACGCCACCAATAAAACGAACTATCACTCCACTCTCCACTTCCATTCTCTACTCCACTCTCAACTTCACTCTCCACTCCACTCTCTACTAAAAAAAGTACAAAAAGTATCCTATGTCTGTCTCCTGGTTCTAAGCTACCTCCCTACCAATTTTCAACCAAATCGGTTCAGCCGTTCTTGAGTTATAAATAGTGTTACTAACACGACTTTCTGTTATATAAAAACTTTTTTCAAAGAAGTCCAGACGTTCGTGATGCTGTGAGGAGAGGGAGGCTCACCTGTTCTCAGAGAGTGCGAGCGGGATGGCCTCGAGCGCGTCAGCGAAGGCGCGGTAGGCGTACTGGTCCAGCGACGACAGCTTGTCCGCTGCCTGAGCCACTGCTAGCGAACATGACACCTCTGCTGCTCCGCCGCCGTATACGACGCGAGCGTCCTGCACAAAAAAAATAGTTCACGTTATACATACTTTTGACGGCCTGTGTGGCGTAGCGGTAGTGCATGCGACTGGTACGCAGAAGGCGCGGGTTCGATTCCCGCTCAGTGCAAATATTTGTATGCATGAATATGTCTATTTGTATTGGTCTGGGTGTTTCTATTTATAATAAGTATGTATTTACAAAAAAAAAAAGTATATAAGTATGTTTATCAGAGTTCTAGAACCCATAACACAAGCTAGTTAAACTAAGCTTACTTTGGGTCTAGGGAGCGATGTGTAGAGAATGTTGTAGAATATTTATTTATTTACACTGTGGTTTTGGCCATTAGACTAATCCAACCTACACTCCTACTACTAGGACTTGGATTCCTATATACATACATACATACATACATACAAATCACGCCTTTTTCCTCTCGGTGTCACCCACGCGTGCACGGTGACCGCTTACCATTAGGTGGGTTTAAAAAAAAGAACAGAATAAAGAATTAATACATTAGATGGCGTTTAAAAATCGCACCAGTGCATGAAAAATTGATGTCAGATGATGATGATTGATTGAAAATACTATTTACCTGCACAAGACTCCGCACGATACACAGCGCGTCATGCACGGACCGCTTGGCCTCCTCTACAATCATGCGGTTGCCCCCCCTCATGAGAACGGTCACAGCGCGACTGTTGGAGCATTCCTCGATGACCAGCATCTCTTCCTTTGATGTGCCGAATGCTGCAATAGATTATGAAATTAAGTATTTTTCGCGTAAATTGCGTCCATAGGAAAGCAATTTGATATTTAAAAAAAAACTGACTGAAACTGGACTAAATTGAAATAGCATCCACAGGTTGCGTGTAAGATATTGCTTTTAGCGATAAGGCCGCCATTTGTACAATGTGTTTTCAATTTATGTATTTTCTTATTGTCGTACAATAAAAAAGAATCATCAAAATTATGTAAAACCCAATAAATAGTTACGAGGTAGTAAAACAAAAAATACAGTCGAATTGAAACCTCCTTTTTAGAAGTTGGTTAAAAACGAATTATCACAATATCTTTTGTTTAGTGTTTAGAAATTATCATTTCCACCCAAATAACCTGAGAATCTTCAAGTCAATAGATTCCTTCTGGGCAAGCGTGATTCATCATAGACCACATTGTAACTTACCACCAGGTGAAATAAATGTCAAACATAAGTATGGATAAAAAAAGGTGAAAAATTAAAGTACTCACTGAGTTCCCTAACTAGGCCACAAGAGCCCAGCTTATCCGGAGTCAACTCTTCGAACCGTGGTACGATTCTGCCTCCAGTAGCGATGGCGATCAGTTCCATCTCCGGTCCTCCTACCCACCGCACGGCTGGCAGACCCTCGGATAAGAGAAGGTGGTTCGCCTCGTCGTCGAAGCCCCATTGGCAGATAGCCAGGGTAGCACCGGCCTCCTAACGAAGCAAACATATTGATATAATTAGTGACTTCCTTTAACCGCGGTAGCCTAGTGGTCTGGGTAATGGACTGCTGAGACGAGGTCTTGGGTTCGATCCCAGGTTCACCATGCCACACACCAATGACTTTTCGATGCTTTTCGAAGTTCTGTGTATTTATCGCAGGTTTATTAGTGCCTTAGAGAGCACGTTAAGCCGTCGGTCCCGGTTGCCATACAAACATCTATGGCAGTCGTTACGGGTAGTTGGAGCCCACAAAAGTCCAACCAGTCTAACTTGGAACTTCGATATCGCCATTTGTCATAATGACCATTGGTTGTGGAGGCCAGATGGCAGTCGCTCCACGGAAAATATCGAAGTTCAGCCGCATCACAGTTAGACTGGAAAGCCGACCTCAACTGAGTTGGGAAAAAGGTTCAGAGAATGATAGTGACTTCTTTTAACTATAATTTGGAACAAGTTCCCATGGGAATTGGGAAGCGGGAACGAAATCTATGAAAGGGTTTCCATACACGGATTAACAGTATCTATCTCACCTTGACACGTCGCACCATATCCAAGAACTTCTCGTGCTCGTACTGCCGGAGTTCCTTGTACTCGTCGACGGAGCCCACCTGGAGCTTATGCTTGGTCTTGGGCTTGGGGGGCTCGAACGGGCAGGTCAGGATGGCGAGTTTCACATCCTGGGTTATAGAATCAATGATAAAAAAATGTACACATCTAAAGTGCACAAATCAGTCGAGGACATAGTCTGAATGTCCTCCTAAGGGATACAGTGATACATACGTACGTAACGTGGAGATTTCCGCACGAACAGAAAAAGAAAAAAGGCTTGGCAAAATGTGGGCATTTATTACACCTCTGCTTACCTCATCTACAAAAAAGAAACAAGGATATCACAAACCTTTAATGTCTTTGGCATCTGAGGGTGGCTCATGGTTTTGTCAATGACGACGCCCTTCACCAGCATGGAGTCTTCCATACGACCGCCGACCTTGCCTTCTACCTTAATCAGCTCGAAGTTCACGTCACGTTTCTCTAAGTCAGCTACTGAGAGGACAGCCTGTTGGGAGAATTGGAACAGTTAAATAATAAGAAGGTAGAACAGATTGTGAAGTTCGATGGACTATGTGATTAGCGGGCAGCCCACATCCTCCCCAAAGGAAACGAAGGAGGTAGGACACGACGGTACCTCCCGTTCAAAATGAGCTGTCCGACTGGGGTAGTACCTCCGCCCTACAGAAGACCGCGCCCATAACTATCGTGTTGTGTTCCCGCCGGTAAGTAGGGTAGCCAGAGCTCACTGTACTTCTCCTCCCCCACCCCTTCCCCGTTCCCTTCAGGGTAGGCAGCGCGTGTGTGACTCCCTTAGTGTTGCACACATCTATAGGCTATGGTAACCGCTTCCCATCAGGTGGGCCGTTTGCTTGTCTGCCACAACATCGAGGAGGCCGTAGTATAATAGTAAAAAGTCGTCATCCATCCTCCCCCAACAAAAAATCACCATTATAATGGTTGACAGAGTATTTTCCGATCTGATCCGATCCGAGTCAACAAAACAAACAAACATGGTAAATATCCCATTAACTATTATAATAATAGGTATTTTTGGTTGATCTACGAGTATAATTTTATTATAGTGTACATGCAAGAACTTTCGCCGCACTACGACTTTTATTCATATTACAAGTTGGTTGTTGTGTGTCATAGAATATCATTATCATACTCACATCAACAGCAATCTCAGCCATCAGTCGGTGGCACTTCACAACCACCTTACTGCCCAGTGTGGTCATCGCCACCTTGATCAGATGCTCCCTGGTATCTTTGTTCACTGGGAAAGCTTCGCTGACACTGTCAAGATGGGCCAGCGCTGTGGCTGCAGCCATTTCGAAGCCATCAGCAATGCGAATAGGGTGAATTCCCTTGTCAAGGAGGATGGAGGCCTGCTCCAAGAGAGCACCTGTGGAACAATAATTGGGAATTTGGAATCAGTGCTTGCTTTTCTGTGTAAACATGAAGTACTGAACTACAATATTTTATGTGAAGCGACTACCATCTGTCCTCCACAACTCATATTGAAATTGTGTAACCAATTTACTAAAAACATAAAAACATAAACTCACGCCTATATCTCCGAAGGGGTAGACAGAGGTGCTAGCACCCACATTTTGCCAGTTTGATACTAAAAACCAATAATAAAAAGACAAAAAGTCACCTGCTAACACTACTACCCCAGTAGTACCATCTCCGATCTCATCATCCTGACTCTGTGCAAGCTGTACCAGCAGTTTGCCAATCTGATGTTCCACATCCATAAGCTTGAGAATAGTTGCTCCATCATTGGTCACAGTTACATCACCATCGGGTGATACCATAAGCTTGTCAAGGCCGCGTGGTCCAAGAGATGTGCGGAGAATGCCAGCAATTTGCCAGGCAGCTTGGATGTGTGACTGTGGAGGTGGAGAGTAAGAACTTTGTTAGTTCCAATGGTGTATAGGATAATACTTGTGGTATTCAGCATAAATTCCATTTTTAAAATGTTAAATTGCTTCCCAATAAGAATTAATTGCCTCTCTATCAGAATTTCCATAAACATATTTTTTTATTTCTCATAAGTTTCTCCAGAAACGTTTTTGCTCTCAATATTTTTTTTTAGTTTTAAGGTACTTTATATAACCCGTGTGGGCAGGGTGTTCAAAGAGCAAGTAATTGGTAAAAATGTTGTTATTGAATTACATTTTTATTTTGTTATTGAATTTGTCAAGTTTCTATTTTTTTATTCAAAAAACATTCACTATAATTTAAAGGAAAGTAGGTAATTAAAACACAGTTACATCCATGTCATATTTAAAAAGGTATTACCAAACTATATTTTTGAAACAAACACTTCAGACACAGCCAAGGAAAATTTCATGGTTTATCAATTTTCTATGTGAAATATTTGGTCATCATTAGTATTTTTTTTATACCACTTAGGTGGCATACAAGCACACGGCCCTACCGCCGGTTTCAGTTTAGAACCCTATTTTCAAGTACCTATAAAAATTTTAAACTCACAATTTATAAAATAATACAAATAGTTTATGATATGATGTGTTTCAAGCAAACAAAGGAATTTATTTTATGTAGTACTTATTGGATACACATAACAAAACAATGAAAGTGCCCATATATGATAATTAATTTATTATGAGTTTTAATGAAAATATTGACTGGAATCGGCTTTGTTATGGCTGAAACATACTTTGTAACACACTGAAACTACGAAATAGTGGATCTGTGGATTGATATCGAACTAAAATTCAGCAGGTTTGCTACTCTCAAAATCATGTGATTCATAGCACCTGATTTTATAAGTGCATGTAATTCTAAATCAGAGCTTAAAGACAGGATGATTGGCCATCTATAGCATTAGGATAGTAATAAATTTTAATATAAAGGTCATTTTTATTCATGAAACGCATGTTTATAGTTAAATTCTAGACTTTTCCAATTTCTGTTGTCATTGTTGTATTAGGTTATCAATAATTTGTTATCTTATTTAAAACAGCGAAAACTGTTTGATATGATGAGATTTTATAGAAAGAGGTTCAAATGAGCTAATTATAGGCCTTTATTTATTGTCTACATACTCAAAATAAATGATAAAAATTACCTTCAAAGCATCATTACCGGTAAGCCTCTTCTGTCTATCCTGGTCTCTCAAGATTATAAATGGACGTCCATACTCGTCAAAGGCTACCGCCCCGGGGAACATAGCCATATTTCACAATAATATCACTGCATATACGCAAGATGAAAGCGGATTCAGTTTCCAATTTTACATGAAATTAAAAACAAAAACCAAATGACAGATTGACAGTTCTATAAATTGAATTTGAGATTTGCCTTTTCACCACAGACTTCATAGAATGGTTGTTCCGTTCCATGCAGATTCCAGAAGTTAAAAAATTACAATATTAGGCGTTCCACGGAATAAAGAATACCTACAACAATGGAAGTGTGATACTACTTATTCATAAGGGGAACCGCTGTCGCCAAACTCACACATACAACCAGTCGCTTATCTTCCATACCAAATTAGCCTAAATTATGCATACTGCAAAACGAAAATACACCTTACTAGTTCGTGTTAGAGATTTATTTGCTATAGATAAAAAAAATATTTACGGCAATTCGTATTTTGAATCAAACAAACTTTGACTTAAGAAAAACTTCAGATAATCTCTCTCTCTCGCTCTATCTCACTATGCAAACCATGCAAACCTTGCGAAACAACGCGTACAAGTGACACGCGTGCCACGCCCTCTTACCACTTCTATGAGGCGTTCGTTGTCGAATCTTGTAACTTTGGAAAAAGGAAACCTATCTTTTTCAAACTTCTTCAAACTTTTTCAAACAAAGTACCCATACCGCAAATGGAGCCATATAATATAGCTTCATGATATAATCTGATCTTGGTTTACGTAATATACTCTGTCTTTTCTTTCGGTAATTTTCTCTTGAAGGATAGGCATCTCGAATTTCCTCACTTGAATCGGCGTTATCCGATATCAAAAGGAGACCTCAGAGTCAACCTTATAGCAATCACGGAATAAAGAATAGAGCAATAAACCAATGGTTTTTGCTCTGAGATTTTTACTGTTTGTCAGCGATTATCTCGCGTTGGTTGAACTGATTTTAATGTGGTTTTCAGAGTATTTTTACATTCTAGAGGTTTCAGTATACAAACCTAACCGATTTAAAAAAGAAGGTATGTCGGTTCATAGTTAAAAATTTCATTTTGGCGGCTAGGATATCCCGCATCTGAGCGTCGTCCGTTGATCGACACGTGTACCAGGTACTTGGTTGGGGGTCTTTATTTTATACCACTATCATCTTTCGATCATTCATCCATCAATCCTTCCCTCCCAGGGACAGGCAGAGATGACCGCCTGTCCGTTATCCATCAGGCCTTTTGATAAAAAACACTGTCACTATACAGGGTTATTTGTAATTAACTAGCATCCTCGCAGGGGTAGATAGCTGACATCATAACTGACCATTTTTGTTCTACGACTTTTTATAATTCGTTAAATTTTTTTTTTCATACATACATAAATATTAGTTTAGTTTTGCGTTTAAAAGTTATTAACTCTGCTGACGAGTTTGTTTACCTGATTTTTACGATGCGCGTAAACTACGGCGGCGGCGCACGTAGAGTTAATAACTTTTAGACGCAAAACTAAACTAATATTTATGTATGTATGAAAATAAAATTTAACGAATTATAAAAAGTCGTAGAACAAAAATGGTCAGTTATGATGTCAGCTATCTACCCCTGCGAGGATGCTAGTTAATTACAAATAACCCTGTATATACAGTAAAATCAAATTGGGTATAAAATCAAACAACAAGTAATTATTACCATAATTTTATTGTAAGTATTGAAGTAAATATCCTATATACATTCCCGTATCCGTACAAATCATTCGTCTTACGACCGCGCTTTGGATTCCATTCGATACTGTGAAAGCGAGCGAGAGGGCCGTACAGCTGCGCCCTTCCCACACGTGGATAATGTTAACAGAGACTTAAAGCTAGGAACAGTTAACATACTTTTTGACTATGCTCAGGTTTTATGATTTACATCGTCAGCTCCTGTAATTAAAAAAATAGTAGTTATGGTAGGTTATTATTTGGAAGGCACATACGGGTCTAGATTTAGTTTAAGAACAGTATCTATCAACATCTGCTGCATCATGTTTTTTTTCGCATTTACAAAAAAAAGTAAAAAAATAATTGTATACCTACTTCTCGCCTTTAGAAGTTGATAATGGTGACTGGTAAACATGTTTTTGGGACTACACCAATATTTCTAAGGCTTAAGTTAATTTCACCTGCTGATTGACTGATGATGCTTTGGTGCAGACTTTCCTTACAGTGTTGGGAGATCAGAAGGCAGTTAGTACCACAAAAGTCAAATAAATTTTTACAATCCCAATCAATCACAAAAACTGTTAAACAATAATTAACCTTGTGAACTTCACCATACGTACCATTATAGCATTTACGATGTCGGACTGGTTGTTCCTTAGTGCGCGGACGGCCTTCGCCCGCGACACATTGGCCTGGGACATCACTATTTCCACGTCCTTTTCGTCAACTCCGGTCTCATCAACTCCTTCTTCATCTTCTTCCTCGGCAATGGGTGCCACGGTCTGTCGCAATATAAGTTAACATCAGATTGAGAAGACAAATGCTGGCCTAATTCATGTAAAGTATTGTTTTGAAAAAAATAGACCATAGATATCCATTTAAAAATAGAATGCCGAAAATGGCCGGTGATAGGTTTTCAAGGGTAACATTACCCTCATGCACACTTACATCATCACTTACAAAGAGGTGAGATAGTGGTCAAACGCAAGCCACTATGCTATTGATTATAAGAAAAATGCAACAATGTACCACACATTATCAGAAACAGCCTTTTGGGATCTGTTACTTCAAACATGACTATATTTCATGGTAAATTACTCTATGGCCAATATTAAGTCCTCTCCAGCACCACTATACTTTAAAACTGTTGAGCAGCCAGTCAAGGACCAGGGACATAATAAGTATGAGCGCTTACCGTGCCTGCCGCCGCAGCATCAGTGCCAGCAGAAGCACTCTCAGGTGCCTTGAACCTCTCTGCCGCAGCCATAGTGGCTTGCTGTGACAGATCCTCGATCTTGGCCTCACCGAACACAATGTAGGTGTCCGAGTGGGGGTTCTTGTACACATCCGGTGAGTTGATCACGAAAAGGATGTTCTTTGATTTGCGAATTGTGACTCTGTTTACGCCTTGAACCTGGAAATTGGAATAATCCCTAATTAGTGAGGTAGAGACCTTTCATACTTACAAAAAAAAAGGCAGATCAAAAGCACTCGAAACCTGTAAAATCGCATTAAGGTTTAATGACAATAGCGGAAGCTTGGGAAGGGAAAAACGCGTGAGTATTTAGACTTTCGTAATTTGGAATGCCAAGACTATTACAGAAATCCATACTAATATTATAAATGCTAAAGTAACTCTGTCTGTTACGCTTTCACGCCTGAACCGCTGTACCGATTTTGATGAAATTTGGTATAGGAGTAGATTAGACCTCGAGAATGAACATAGGCAATGTTTGGTCGCGATAACCGACATCCACGCGACAACCGACATCTACGCGGGCGGAGCCGTGGGCAATAGCTAGCTACAAATAAATCAAATAGATTTGTCATATGCCTATTTATAAATACATTCTGTGGTTAATTTGTTATCATAATAACCACAGCCTCATTCACATTCTGATAAGTGTCCCTTAGTAATTTTCTGGTTACGCTCACCATATTCGACACTCCACAAGTCAAAATATATAATCATATACTTACGGGCTTCAGGCCCAGTTTGCTCATGATCTTGCGCGCTTTTTTCTCCCCTCGAGATTGTTTGGCCTTTGAGACAATGTCGATGCCGGCGATCGGGTTGGCAATACCCCCTGCTCCTGGAGCTAAGGAATAGTGAAAGATTAGGGGTAAGATCATTTATTTCAACAGTCCGTCATAACAACTGTCGGTCATGGTTGCCATATCCATATCAAGTTGTTACAAGTACCTAGTTGGTTGCCAAAAAAAATTTAGCAACTTGTCTAAAAAAAGAACTTCGATATCGCCCAAGGGTTGCAAAGTTCAAAGTTCAAAAGTTCAAAGTTCTTTATTTGTTGAACATGGTACAAAAGTGCAAAGGTCAGATGGCAGTTGCTTCACAGAAAATGTTAGGAGCTTCATGTTGTTTTTTTTTTTCAGAGGGCTCGGAGGATTGTTGTAGTTACTTTTAACACTTCAGACACAGCCAAGGTAGATTTCATGGTAAATCAATACACTACGTGAAATATCTCATCATCATAAGTGTCACTATATTTATTTGAAATGGGAACACCACAAGCCGAATGGACGATCCATCCATCCATCCACAATATTAGCCGACCACCTCACCCAGCCATTGTATACTAGCAATTACCTAAAACAGGACGTACACCAGGTAATAAAACAATTACATACCAGCATCTTCCAGTTCAGGAATAGTGTCATCGGAATCACTGTCCGAAGAAGCGGTCTCTTCCTTGCGCTTTTCAGTCATGGAGGCGGTAGCCTTGTCCAGTTCAGTGAGTTCAGGCATCTTTGAATGTTCTGGAAGAGATATTTTCGGTCCAAGTGGAGATTCCTGGTGAAATGAAACAATATTTTACTGCATTCAAATAATGTAATTGTTATGTGGTAGATGCATTTGACTTCCAGTCCTTGCTCATTCAACTAAACCTTTTTGTGGACAATGACGGACCATGCGAGAGAGAGGCCTTTAGAGGAAGCCCGTAAAGTATGTAAGGACAGATGCAGATGGTAGGCTGTCATTTTTGTCTTTTTATGAACCTGTCACTAAATAAGTTGGAGGTAGCCAGGAATACCCGGTGATATCATTACTATACAGGATGCTCCAAATAATAATATATTTGAGTAACGAATCTGGATTTTATTGATTGTTTTTTTTTTCTAATTAGTATTTTTTCAAACTGTTTTTATTTACCAATTGGTGAGACAAAATGGGCTTAGTAAAAATATCAGTATCAACACATTCAAAGCCACCACTATTTTCGAGTAGTTCCCAGTGATGCCACCCTATAAAGAACGCAAACATGCTAGGGGTGCTCTCGGCACTGCAAGATGAATTTAGGTGGGCACGCTAGGTAAGTTCACTGGCACTGTTTAAAAGTAAAGTATGAACAGTATAACACTTTAGAAGTCACTTCTACAGCCATTCAGTTCAAAATAGTTTAGGAAGTCAAATTTAATAATGTTTCATAAGCTCAAAAATGAATGAGTACTCAGTTAAATTATTTCTTATTGGTTCAAACTGGTTCAAACTCACTTGGCCCAATACAAATCTGTATCTATTTCCTAATTCTCACATGGATATCAAGTTACCATTATGCATAGTTAATCTTTCAGAGAAAAATACAAATAAGAGGTTTTTTATTCTCCTACAATATAATGCTGGCTACACCAGACTACACCTCCTAGGGTTTGATAAAAGCGCAGTAGAATAAAGAAACCTAGTGCCTAGCCAGTGCGCAGCTGCAATCTGCAGTTTACCACCTATATAAGCATCAAAATAATGCGTTTTGCTCAAATCTATACTCACGACCCTTTGACGTTTATAATAAAGTTTATTATATAGAGCTAATCAATGTAAAAGAAACAAAGAACACGCAAATCTCAATTGAAATAGGTACTCGAGAATTGAGTAAATATGCAAATGATATTTCGAATTAAAACCACTTGAATTTCTGTATAGGCATAAAATATAGGTACATCGCACTAAATATACAGCACTGAACGTTTATTTGAGTCTTTATTGCACGTAATATCACTGTAAATATTGAATTACTTCAACACTTGTGCGGATTTAATATGGGCGCGAGTTTGGCTTATTCACCGATGAAAACATAAAATAATATCGAAAATAAATAACTATTTGGTTACAAAACACCAATATCTTTCAGATTTTCACATAAACGCTATGATTTCTGCAAATTCTTTAGATTAATTACCTTTATTTTGGAATAATCGGTTTTTAGGAATCAACGGGACTCGGTTTCACTTTGACAAGACCGAAAATTGTACAACAGATAAAAAAATTAAATCTTGGATTGCCATTGTTTAGATTGAAATACACTACCAAATATTAAAAACTCAAATGACAACCCGTTTATTAAATGTATCCGAACGCATTTTCAGCGAGACTTCAATTTTTTAGAAATGGCAATGTTTGACAAAATACGTCATCTACCTTTAGTGTTGTCCAAAACCCATATATCGATATTTAATAATAACTATCTGCTCACCCTGGCTTCGACCCACTGCCATTATAGCACTATACCCGTGGACCTTTCAAAATTTTTCTTCCATGTTAATAATATCAAACATACAATAAAAACAATAATTCAATTTGGTGCAGTCGTTAAAAAGTTATATGCGTAGGTACATACATTTCGGTGATTCACTTTTATTCATACATAAATAGATGGATTATTATACTATTGTTAACCTATTTTATTCCTATCGTTAACGGCTATAACATAGTGGACTCAATCAAATAATTATGAATCATATTAGATAACAATATGCGTAGTACCACGCATTATTCTGCTATATTTTGAATATTTTAAAGTATTTTAGTAGCCATTTTTTATACAATTGGTTCAACCAATTTCGTATTGTTAGCTTCTGCAAAGAGTTTATAAAATCCAATAGCAGTGTTATCGATATCGATTGTAGAGTAAATGGTCCATCACTACATATTATAGTAATGTCATTAATTCATTAAAATTTCCATTTACATTCGTGTCGTGTTCATTTGTTGAGAGGTGGTTCTTTACGTTAATTACGCAGTTTTTTTCCGTTATCGTCTGTGTATCAGTATAATAATTTATACCGTCAATACGTCACAAGGCGTTGATAGCTGTTGAATGTTAAATCGATAGTGATTTTATTAAAACATGTTACTGGTGCAGTGATACGGTGTTTATATTCAGCCACTAATTATCAGGTCCAAAGTGCGTGTTTTAATATTAAGTGTTTGTGATTATAATCGAAAAGTGCCAAAACATGTCTTTGGAAGAAAAATTCAATGCAGCGGTCAACGTTATTAGGAGTTTGCCGAAAAGCGGTGAGTACTTTTATTTTTTTTTAGAAGCCAGTGTTACCCTTTTGTTTTGATACGTTTTGTTTCTTAGATAGCTATTTAATTATTATGATAATAAAATTCTTACAAAAAAAAACCGACTTCAATGGACCAAATTGAAATGGGACCACACGCCAGCTATCAAATAAAAAAAGAATAAATAAAATCGATTCACTCAGTCGAAAGTTCTGAGGTACGGTCATTTTGGGTAACATTGAATCGCAGTGTAACTTTGAATAAAGTTGTGAAAAAGATTCAAAAATTTCTTTGATGCAAATGTTTTATTGTTTCAATATTATAACTGCCTAAACGGATCGCCATAATGTTTTTTAACAAACGTAACGTAAAACATTAAGCTTTCAAAGTCAGAATTTTGTAATTTAACCGCCTTTTTCGAGTGAAGTTTTTAGCAGTGTTTGTTAGTTGAATTTAATATCGGAATTATTTGTACAAAACTTGCTGTAAACAGGTATGTTTGGTGTTTATCTTTAAATTCTACTAAAAAACTTATTATTTTTAAATCGCTGTCCGTACATGGTGTTACATAAATTGTCTAAAACTGATAAAATTGTAACGACGATCAAAATCGGAGTGATTTGGGTAACATTGAATGGTTCAAAGTTATTCGTGTCTTATAAAAAGTTTCAATTCTAAGTATGAGGACCCCTAAAATTGATTGCTTTTTTCTATTTTTGTATGAAATTCTTAATGTGGTTCACAGAATACGTCTACTTACCAAGTTACAACCGCATAGGCCTTATAGTTTCAGATAATAGTGGGTGTGTAACATACGGACGGACAGACGGACGGACGGATGGACGGACGGACGGACAGACAGACAGACAGACATGACGAATCTATAAGGGTTCTGTTTTTTGCCATTTGGCCCTAAAAAGGTGGCAAAATTCGTATTTACGATGACATTTTGTTCATGGAAAGGGGTGATTAATTTTCTTAAAAAAATAAAATGTCCAGAAAAATTATTAGCAGTCATTACGATTTTGATCTCATCTGATAACCAAATAAACATATAATTTATTATGTTGTGCACTACGTTCCTACTTATCTTACTTTATTAGAAAATATAAAAATAACAATGTTTTTTTTTTTCACCAAATTGGTCCGCCTTGTTTCATATGGCAAGATCTCGCTATTTTTCATAGGTAGTTACGTCAAGTTAGTCATGATTTTCATAGATTGGACTTTTTTTACAAGAATACATCATTCAATCTTATCCAAATCTTAAAATGTTTGGATAATAAAGGTTTTAAAATCCAAAAAATATATATTCAAAGTTACCCAAAACTCGTGCTAACTTTGAATGTGTGTTTTGGGGCAAATTTTGGGCAGTCTTAGTGTTTTTTCCATAAATTTGTGGGTCGAGAAACATAAACCAACTCAAAAGAACACTATTTATTCGATAAAATAAAGATGTAATAAATATAATCAGAGAGTATACATTAATAATCCGTTAAAAATGTTCAAAGTTACCCAAAATGACTGTACCTAACAAACATAAAAAATATAGTTGAATTTAGAACATTCTCCTTTTTTGAAGTCGGTTAAAAATTAATGTTGGATGAAGTGTTTGTTATAACACCATTATGTTGAATCTGATGTTGAATAATATGACCATTTATTTATTATGAAATGCAGGTAGAATAAATGAGTGCATTTCATAATAGATTAATGGTCATTTATTATGGTATGACTACATACTGTTTAATAACTTTAGTACATGGTGACTTGTGTTTACCTTATATGCTAATAGGTGCTAAGATAGGTTTTATTTACATAATTACATCATTGGACTTTTGTACAGTCTCAATAACATTGTGCTGATTTGTATAGAGACCTCATAAATCATTGCTGATAATGAAGAGATTGTTAATTAATACCTGATAAGACACCAAATCCTTCACTTATCAATAACTAGCTGTCCGCTACGACTTCGCCTGTGGCATACTTCGTCCGTTTAGCACTTATTGAACATGCCTTAATTTATTAAAGTGCTCCTTAATAGTTCATTTTACTGGGTACTTACGGTTATAGTCTCACTTTCCTCCACCTCACCAGTGCGAACAAATTGGTTTGAGCTCACGATTGTACCGGTTTTATTCCGTTCTTAATTTATAAAATATATTATAATGCCAGATTTGTTGACATGTGTAGTAGCATGATGTTATATCAGTCTATAACATTCCTCGATAAACAGACTAACCAAAACAATTTTTTTCTAAATTCGATTCTCTAATTTCTGAGGATAGTGTGTTCAACCAAACAAACAAATTCTCAGCCTTATAATATTAGTTCAAAGATTAACTTATTTGTTGAAGATTGTTTTGAAATTGAAGTAAGGAGGTAGGTACTTAAGTTGTTATGTTTCTAAGTAATTAAGTAGGCAGAGGTTTTAAGTAAAATGTTGCTAATGATTTTCACTAATGACTTTTTTTGTTATGAACTCATAATTTATAACTTTAGCCACTTATTATATGCTAAGAAAACTAACTGTTGCTCACGGCTCCACCTGTAAGAAGTACACATTGTTACAAACCTTTGTGGTTTGAGATAGACTCTTTGTTTTGTAATAAGTAAAACTATTTTTAACTGACTTCTGACTTCAAAAGGAGGTTCACTGTTTGTTTGTATGGATGTTTTTGCACACTTACGGAGCCCAATACGGCGTGTGGAGGTTCCGGCCGGCACTCTGCCTGCATTAAACTTGGAAGATCTGCGTGGAACGGGAACCTCATATTATATTATACCTACTGCCATATTAATAAAAGGTAGAAACTGTAATAATATTACAGTTTCTACCTTACCTTTTGAAGTCAGAAGTCAGTTAAAAAGAATATATTATATTCATTAACTATGACGATCTTACCAGTGCCATTTAGAATCAGGTGACCCTCACACCATCTAGCGACAGATTCATTTACTACTTAAAATGTGTTGCATTATTATTTATTATGTTGCTCACAGCCAATCTTAAAACAACGATTCCGAATATCGTACACCAAGCGCCATCTAGTAATGTGTGCGTTAACCAACGTTAAATGTTGAATTCTATCAATATAATGAATAGCACAAAATTTCAATACCATGACTTGACAGAATAAAAACTATTAATGAGTGGCAGTCAAAAGGTTAAATGGAATAATAGGTTTTCTTTTTTAACATACACACATATCAACGGTCCCTACATACATACGGACATGCTGCATCTATGGTAGTCGTTACGGGTAGTTGGAGCCCTAATAAGTACAATAACTTGTCTAACTACAGAACTTCGATACCGACATTGGATTGTGGAGTCAGGTGGCGGTCACTTCACGGAAAATATCGAAGTTAGGCTGCTTCGTAGTTAGAATGAAAAACCGAACCGAATTGCGAGAAGGCTTGGATTATGATGATATTCAGGCATTCTGACGTGATTGAATAACAAATACGCGTCCAAACTTTCGCATTTATAATAGTTGTAATATTCATTAAGTAACTGAACATTATACAACACGAGTATAGCTGTTTATTCTACTATAGAATAAATTAGTGGAAGCAGAAACGCGTACGCGTGAAGATGTAAAATTTTTTGGCTATAAATAATTCTATAACTCGCATCCTTTTTTTTTTTTTTATCGTGCGGAAATCGCCATGGATTGCATCTTAGCGTGGTTCCTGGTTGCATCCGAGGCTTTCACCTCGGAGACCAGCCTCCAGGGTCCGCTTACTCCTTCTCTTCCTTTGACGTAAATCATACAAAAGAGATACCTATGGCATCACCCGAGGGGCCATCTCTAAGTCGGAGATGGCCCTATGTCAGTCGGGGTGCGTAGGAAATGCCTTTTGGGACATCTTACACCCCGGCGTTTGAAGATCCGAAACGGTGTGTTGTTTTAGTCGGTTCAAGTCAACATAACCCTTTCAATCGAACCCCTAGAAAAGAGCTTTGCATAGACAAATCACAAACAGTAATAAACTGATTTGTAAATACTTTTTGGAGTGCTTAGCACATATCCCAAGCACTATGACCTGAAGTAAACCTATTTGCACATATAAACAAACACATTAACACGTAGTCTATGGTTCTTTGTATGTATATATTACATTATTATATTATTACTATGAAACTGTGATAGATTTCCTAGATGGACGCAATAGAAACAAAGAGCTCTAGAATGTTACATGATTAATGATCGACCATTATTATGTTCTTATAGCTAATTTTGTTGTGTAATATACCGATCATGTCATCATTACTGTATCCAATGACCGTCGTAACTTCTGAGACATGTCTGGGCTTTGTCTGGGTGTGTGGGCCTCACCTACAAGTCGGTATACCCACTGGTTGACGGGTGAGACTCTGGCGCAGGCTTACCTACCTTTCAGGATTAGGAGGCAATCACTCCAGCAAGTCCTAAGAGTCGCAACTGGGACTCAACGCTTCTTTTCACGTGTGGAAACCCTAACGTACAACCTCACTGAGGCTAGCGATGACGTGGCTATATCAAAATCGAATTGACTAAAACCACACGGTGTTCTGTCACGATACCACGATACCTATAGTAGAAGGGACTCTGGGTATACTCAAGAAAGGAATTCCCCAGAATCCCTATCAGGCACTGGCTGCCTATCATGAACAGGTCACTGTGGAGGGCGGAGGGCCTTGTCGCCCTTCATCGAGAAAGGCGCGTACTGAATACAGCGTCTCGGACACGCTTCTGCTAGGGCGATGGGTAGCCTATTCTGTCGCTTCCAAACCTGTGGAACTCAACGCTGAAATAATGACTATCGCCTACAATAGTCGTAGAACAAAGAGGCTTTCAAATATCGTTTGCATATACATTAATGCTGTAAATATGCTATCACACAGTAAAAGTTCTTACATAAGAACTTTCGTTTTTACCGGCGCTGTGTAATATCTAGTGGTTTAGTGATGTCGCCGTCGCGTCGGTACTGTGATTAGAACTTAATTGGCTGCTCGAAATTACACACATGCCTACATACATCACGCCTTTCTCCTTAGGGTAGGCAGAAACCTTCGTCGTTTCTCTCAGCTTTCATGCAAGACCGCTGGTTTCGTTTAGTATGCTCAGCGTATGTTGCGAGGTGGTCATTCAAAATTACATGAAGGTGCATGAAGGAGAAAAATATGAGTCATCTACTGTTTATTTGCAAATATAAGGATGAAATTTATCGATAAACACTGGATTCAGTTGCTATACCCCGGCGCCACGGCATCTAATAGAAACGTCTGATTTCAAATCGATTATAAATAAATTATGGAGAAATCTTTGTTATTTTGGTGTGATCTGTCAAAATAAAATCTACCTAAACTTTCGTATGGTTATCAGTCATAGTTTTATTCATTTTCAATTAGATTTAGAATAATTAAGTAAGTTTTAAAACGTAATTTTACTAAGTAACTTTTATCAGGCCCCAGTAGGCTGCCACTTTATGCTGTCATAAAACTATGACAACTAACATGCTAACCTTTTTTTTGTTGAACAAATACTTACCTATAATAGGTATAAAAATAATAATTACTTCCCATTTAAATATAATGAAGCAGGTTGAACTTATACGCAGAGATGTGCCATCAGATAATCTTAGTCAGATTTAAATTTAATGGATTTTTACACATATATGCTCACGTCTTTTTTCCTCCGGGGTTGGCAGAGAAAACAGCCGCCATTTGCTTCTTCTGCACGCGCTTCCTTCATTAAACCTTCCATGTAAGCTCACCGGTTTCGAGTGCTTTTGACCTGCACTTTTTTAAATAGCTCACGTGTTCGGAAAAAAAATATGTTCAGAATAGTTCAATTATAACATAACCCATAGTATAGAAGTGATGGTAGATGTTACCAAGAATAATAATAATCTAAAGATTCTCTACCTACAGTTTGAAGACTTTGGCCAGTGACAACCCTACCCCAAAAGCACGATTGAAGGACAATGGTATATTAATACTTGCTTCGCAATACATTTATGCTAATTATACTTTTTGTACTTATTTCATTCTAATATTTTGGAAATGTTTTTGGCATTGACATGACGTTTCGTATAATATGTGCGAAAAACAATTTAACAAAAACAATTACCTGTCTTACCTAACATAAATACCGATGTATTATTTGTATGAATGTACCTACACTTATTAAATATCAGGTTCCTACCATAAAATCATATTCCTTTCAAAGGCAATGTGCTTCAAGTAATGGGCTTGCAAAATACGATATCTTAGATTCTACATAATACCTATTATAAATGTGAAGGTTTGTGAAGATGTTTGGATGTTTCTTACTTAATCACGCACAAACGGCTGAACGGATCTTGCTAAAATTTGGGACAGGATGGTGGCGGTTGGTAAGCGGTCCCCCTGCCTGTTCCGGGGCAAGATGGAGAGACCGTGGTTCCCACACCCGAGGCCGTAGATGGCCCAGGGTCAGCCAGAGTGCGATGGAAATGCCTTATGAGCCACCTTACACTCCGTCGTCTGTAGACTCAACCCAAGACAAGACAGCAATAGGATCGCTAATAGGGTATGAGCCCGTGTAACGTAACTCTGCCCCTTGAGAAATAAATTTCCTTGCATGTTGACTGTCAAATCATGGTTTACGATTGAAGTTACCTATAATATAAATCTTTCGACTTTATGACCGCTTTCTGATAATTTATGATTTATTACTACTGCGATATACTTAATAGGTCAACTTGCGGTTGCATGGATTATATTTGCGCAATTCAAAGATTACGAGAATATACATAACTGGCTTTTATATGCTCCATATAACGTAGAGTTTATAGTCCACGGCATCTCTTGGCAAGATTTTGGAGTAGTGTGGGCCCCACTACTCCAAAACCTTGCCAAGTTGATGCCGTGCACTGTACTTGTTTGTGGCAAAATGCGTCGCACATAAACAAGTATAGTGTAACGTCATCTAACTTGGCAAGATTTTGGAGTAGTGTGGGCCCCACCACTACTTTAAAATCTTGACAAGTTAGATGCCGTGCACTATACCCATATTACAAGCTTTTCATTTGCTCTGTTGTTTGTTGGTGAGTTTGTTAGCGTCAAATCTTGGAATCCACTATGTGCTGTGACTTGGTGAACACACAATTTCGTGTATCTGCGTATCTATGGTGACAATGCGATAATATCATGGCACTATGAAGCCGGCTTAGTGATGGAGTAGGAGGCATGAAGGTAGGAATATAAAACCATAGAGTTTGGACTCATTTGTTTTATCGTGGGAAAAGCTCTGATGGTGCATAATATATAGGGTCAGAAAATGCAGACGGTAAGTTTAGTGGTCATAGGAACTTCTGAACTTAAGAAGGTGTTTGGGCTCATTTGCTTCGTCTTGTTTGCTTGTTTTAAGCTGTTTCCTTGATTTTCAAATCGATACAACATATGGAAGTCATAGGAGGTAGGACACGACGGTATCTCCCGTCCAAAATGAGCTGTCCGACTGGGGTAGTACCTCCGCCCTACAGAACACCGCGGCCATAATAACCATCGTGTTGTGTTCCCGCTGGTAAGTAGGGTAGCCAGAGCTCACTGTACCCCTTCTCCTTCCATCCCTTCCCATCAGGTGGGCCGTGTGCTTGTCTGCCACCTAAGTAGTATAAAAAAAAGGAAGTTTATTTAATTCAACTACCAAGATTTGTTTACATACATAGTTGCGTGTTATAAACGCGAACGTATCAGTTAGGAAAACGATAACCTCGAGACTAACATGCACATCGCGAACGACAGCTAGTGCTGAATATTTAAACTGTTACTAGTTTTAGAATGGCAAGGACGGATCTTAGTTTAAGTTCAAAAATATTAACTTAACATATTGCGTTAGGTAACGCAATTTTCGACCGCCATTCACGAAAGCCAATATAGAAGCTATCGTTTAGACCTGCCTGTGTCACTTGGAAGCCGGGTACAGCTGCTTATTGACGAACAAGGTTATAGTGTAGATTCTCGTTTTACTCTCAGGGTCAGACGGTAGACCATATACCATAGACTTGGAAGTCATTACCAGCGCGCATGTGTTTCCTTTCTCCTACAGTCCCGGTTCCTTTAAGCGGTGCGTGAAAAAGCATTTGGTGAGGCCGTCAAGCTGAGGACCACCACTGTAGCACTATCGGTGTATGTAGTGGTAACCTACGATACTGAGATTTTGTCTTTAGCTTTCCATCAGGCGAGGTGAAGTCATGCTTACGTGTCCAATAAAAAAAAATTGCAGAAAAGGTGAGCGGGTTGCCATACGAATATCTATGCCAGTCTTTATGGGTAGTTGGAGCTCCTAAAAGTCTGACAACTTGTCGTGTCAGATAATAATATAATATAAGTGTGCTACGTATACCTACTCCACCGCTTGCACTTATTCCCATCGATTGGACTGGCCGTGAGCTTGTATACCTACCAGCTGGCGCTTTTCTCACAGACTTAAAATTGTGACCTTCGTACATTCCGACCTTCAAATTAAATATTTTAGACACGATTCAATAATTTCTTTCGCTTTAAAAAAAAAACCGTTTTGTTAATTTTGAGGTTAGACTGCCATTTAAAAAAAATAATTTGTTATTGTTAATTAAAATATTCAATGGACGGTTAACTATCAATTTAATCGTCGACAAAGTATTAATAATTAATTGTTATTTTACGACTTTTAACGAGTTAATGTCGGGAAGTCGTCAACATAGTTTATTGTTGTGAATAATAAATGGTTAGGTACTTCTATGTTGTGACGACAGTAAACAAAGCTATTTATAAGAAAACCGATGAAAATATGCAAGTAATGTTTGCAAGATTGCGGGTTCAGTCGGTAATGTAATGGCCAGGATTCGAACTCAGGACCTTTCAATTTGAACCTGCATCCTGTATTTAGTGGACAGGACGGCCACCTGTCACACTACATCCCCACCGTTGTCGTCGGCGAAGCGGCGACCACGGTGGGGATGTACTCAGACCCACACTCCCCGCTTTGGGGAGGTCGAGGAGGCTATCCTAAAATTGTAGATAGTCCGGGGTCCAGCTGAGGTGCGAGGGATATGCCTATTGGGTAACCTTACACCCTGGTAATTGAGACCCGAGACGGTGCGGAGAGCGGTTCAAGTTCCACGTAACCGCCTCCGTTTTTTATACTAATTAGGTCGCAGACAAGCGCACGGCTCGTCTGATGGAAAGTGGTCACCGTGGCCTATTGACGTGTACAACATCAGAGGTGTCACTCTCGCGCTGCGCACCCTGGAGAGGTTGAGGAGTTTGGGCGACGTTGGAGGTGAGAATGGGTAGAAGGGTGAGGAGGGTTGTGAGCTCTGGCTACCCTACTAATTACCGGCGGGAACACAACACGATGGTTATTATGGCCACGGTCTTCTGTAGGGCGGAGGTACTACCAGTACTACCCCAGTCGGACTGCGCAGTTCTGACGGGAGATACCCTTGTGTCCTACCTCCGTTGGCTGTGCGTATGGTATCCGTGAGGATTTCCACACGAAAAAAGGAGTATTTATTATTATTATTGTTTAGTCTGTGTCCATAGTATTGGATGCTACTGGGAATTAACGCTAGGAGGAAAATTCTGTGTCCATAGTTTACTTTACCGCAGTAGAATAGTTTATAACTCTAGGTGCTTAAGGAGACTGTTTACTTTCATGTTCGTCGTTAGTGGCTATCACAATAGAATTGCGTACCGTCTTTCTCATCTTAAAACAATGGTTTAATAACAGGAAGCCGATCGAGAAATAGATAACATCATAGACTGAAGTATACATCATCGTCATCTTAACGTTATTCCCAGTTGCATCCGAGGCTTTCACCTTAGAGCCCAGGGTCCGCTTACTCCTCTTTATATACACGCCTTTTTCCCTCTAGAATAGGCAGACAACAGCCTACCATCTGCTTCTGTCCTTACATACTTTACGCGCGTCCTCTACTGTCATTAAACCTTTCATGCAAGAGTGCTTTTGACCTGTTTTTTTTTCAATAACTCATTAATTTAGTCTTTGGTCTGGTTTATAAGGATTTTTGGGAGTGGTTAACGCCTGAACTCCCAATCCTGAGATGAAAACCATCGCCAAAACCTCGTCCGTCAGTCAGCAAGTATATCGGCTTGCAGGTGAGGTTGACATAACGCCGAAGGTCTTGGGGTTTCAAACTCCACCCTTCTTATCAATAGATCGAAACACTTCTATTAGATAGTTTTATAATATCTGAAAACAATACACAAATTATTTATTTTATGATATTTTGAATTTAGAACATTAAATGACATCACAATTAGAAAACCTCATTATTCACTATTAAATGACATTTGACATTATAATATTCCTAAATATACACATTATTCTGATAATAATAATAATTTATTTCCTTAATCAATGTACATTAAATTACAAAGGTTCTTAACTTTATCGTGTATTATTACATTGTGGTTATTGCTTAAGTAGGTTTTCTATCTAGGCATGTATATTACATTATGCCTAAATGCCCACATATAATGTATTAAATGTGGGCATTTAGGGATCTTAAATAGGTATTTACTAATATTACTAAATTTCTGCCTGAACTAGGTAATCCTGTGCTTCAGGCTGCAGGATGAATGAGAAATGCTATATTATGACTTCCACATTACTCACCAAAGCTGGTGGAAATACTCGCCGGATTGTGCCGCCGTGATGAAACCGTTCCTTTTGAGGTTAATAGCTCTCAAAGGTTTCTGCAAAGTTGAACCTTCAATATGAAATACGAGTCGACAGCAACCTGTCCTAAGATTGACCTAGGTAGTATTGCTAGTATTGATACTATCTATTTGATTACCACTTATTCACAAGCCCAAAGAAATAAATAATTTTTCACGAGCTCCTCCAAGAACATATTCTTCGGATCGTGTATTGAAAAGGGAACTTGTTGCGAATCGGGTTGTCTCACAAGCCGTTACAGATTGACTCGCACGGCGATTATATGTTTCAATGGGAAGGTAATAGTTAAAATTGAAAGTGCCCCACCGGTTTGGGTGAGCGGTCAAGTTGAACAGGTTTTAGACATGCGAGCGTAGCGTGAAGTTTGAAATGGAAGTGTCATTCCGTTACGTTTATCCTACCGCAGCCAATGAATGATGGATTTTACATAAATTACATACATACAAATAACGCTTTTCCGCTATTCGGGTAGGCAGGGATAACATCTTTCCACTTGCCACGCCATCTTGGCATACGCCTCTCGCTTCTTCAGCTTTCATAATCATAAATGATTCTAGTGTAACAAAATAACAGATACAAAATATATGTCGACACAAGTAATAACAGTACTTAAGTAATTTTCATTTTTATAGCTAATCAAAGTCTCAAAATAACCCAAGAGTATTGGAAAGAATCCGACGACCATGGATGATGATCCCTATTGTGTTGTTGCAAGCAAAAAGTTGAGATTGAATATTTATGGTCATATCGCAGTTTGCTATCTCTCACGGACAAGTTTTGCAAGGATTTAATATTGTAAGACAATGGATCGTTAGCTAATTAAATTACTTCTGTTCCTGATAACATTTTCAGTAACAATAAAAAATCTACAAAATGATAAAAGGATTAACATATTCTAGGAAATATTACAAGCACCATCTAAAGTTGACCCAAACCACGGATTTCGAATAGTTGACTCATTTACCACAGAACAACTAATAGTACTACCCTTGACCCTTACTCGGTTGCCCATTGTTGCCCGTCACCCTCGCTTTACAAATCTGTTTTGGCATTTTTTCCATCCTATTTCTCTATATTGTCCGAACATCCCTTTCTCTATCAGGGTCGTTACATTGTCTACTTACTTTGTTTGTGTTGTTTACTTGTGTTCCTCATTTGGTCCAAGTTTTAAATAAACACTTGTGAAAAGAACCTCATGGAAGCACGTAGACTTACACCGCCGGACCAGTGAGGCGGCTTGAAGTAAGTCATTATCCTCTGAACCTTTTCCCAACTCGAACTCAGGGTCGGTTTTCAGTATAACTACGAATCGGCTGAATTTCGATATTTTCCTTGAAGAGACTGCCATGATGTGGTCGCCACAACCCACTGGCGATATCGAAGGTCTGTATTTAGACCAGTCGGAATTTTTAGGAATTCGTAACTAATGTCACAGATGTTCGTATGGTAACCGGGATCGACTTCTTAACGTGCTCTTTGAGGCACGGATGGAAGTACGCAAGTTTATACCACCCTGGGCTGGGCCAAAGAGATAGTATGATTAGAAGTAAGTGTATAACGTAATAATTTTACTGCGGTTCGCCGCTGCAATGATTGTAATTTGTGGTTTTGCGGTTCTTGGAATGCGCTTGAGATGAAAAAACGCTTCTAAAATAACTATAATTTACGTACGTCTTCGGTATAATTATTATTGTACTTAGTACTAGTGGACTCGACAGACGTTATATTGTCCGAAAGTTGGTTGCGGCGCCCACTTACCAGGTCCAAAGTGAATAGAAGCTGAATGGGTTCCTGCCACTCAAATTCAAACACGAGGCTGAGGTAGACCAAAGAAGAAATGAACTGATTAAGTACGGGCTGAATGTCCCGAATAGGCGAATACACTAAATTGATTGACTAACAAGAGATGTGCGAAGATGCATAGCGATGCATGCGAAGTGATGTGTATTTAAATCAATAGAATCACTTCATTACCTAGCACCGCTTGGTTGGCTTGGTGCAGCTCTGCTGGAAACTGCGAGTGAGGTGATTCTATTGGTTCATAACAAACACATTCCTCGCTGCGCATCTTTGCACATCTCTGGTGGAAACAATTAAATAGGAAAATATGGAGGAAAAATACTCGTGGAGGAATCGTGATAAGGGCAATTAGATGATAATGATTATAGTATAAAAAAGTGTCTTTCTCTGAACGGTGGTCCACCATTCGTTGGACTACCGTTCAGAGAAAGGTCGTAGTCCCAATTTGTTGCACCACATGACGTAATAATGCAATCTTAATAATACGTTTACGTAAGTTTTTGTAGGTCACAACACAAGCGCTCACTCACTCCGAAGTGATTGTGTTCATATTATCGTTAACTTATTTTGGGCTGTAGTTTAAAAAAACACGAATGTTACCAAATATAATCATCATCTTAGTGTGTTACATTCGAGGCTTTCGCATTGGAGCCTTTTTTTTCCGTGCGGAAATCCTCATGGATACCCACCATGCGGCCAGCGGCGCAGGTTATGTCGTACTCTAACCGACTAAAACCGTACGCCGTCTAGGGTCTTCTGACGCCAGGGTGTAAGGTGGTCCAAAGAGCATTTCCCTCGCACCCCGGCTTGACCCGGGCCATCTCCGGATTCGAGATGGCCCCCTTCGCATTGGAGCCTGGGATCAGCTTATTCCTCCTCATTTTGGTTTGGTTAATACAAAATATATTAGGAGCGACTGCTGTTTGACCTCCGAAAGGAAAGGCTCGGCAGTCTTTCATCGTTGGTTAGATTGGTCTTAGGTTAGCTTGGCTGGGCCTCAAGGATGTTGGCAAACTCCTCTACATCCAAAGATATACGAGCATCCAAATAAAATCATGATTAAATACCTTTTTTGGTGCGGAAATCTCCACGGATGCCATCGTCGCGGATCGTGACGGGTACCAGTTCCAATTACCGGGGTGTATGGTATACAATAAGGGTATTTTCTCGCACCTCTGTTGACCTTGGCCACTACGGTTTTTGAATGGCCCCATCGAATCCCGGAAAGGGGAGGGAGGTCAAGGATCGCGCCGCGCGCCGTTTGCCGGGTCTCTAGACTGACAGGTGGCCGTCCTATTTCCCCCACCCCTCGAAGTGAACCAGCTCGCACCACGTGTTGGTTCCGTACCACATACCCCAACCGTGATAGTACCAACTTCGGTTTACTATTTTGCAAGCAGTCGGAGCTCTTGGTCATTAGACCATTGACCTTCTCCAACTCGCAACTATTGCGATTTCGATCTTGCATCCGACTTTTACACAACTTGCTCCTTAGCCCATGTTATTTTTCTACTCCTAATGGTTTCGAGTTTGACCACTATTGCATTATTATGGTAAAAATAAATTCCGGTTTTCCTTGGCCACGCCATAACTCGAGAATGACTTACCGATTTCATTCACCTTTAAATTAACGTTTTTTATTATTTGTAGATCGCGATCGTTCTTATGCTAAGAAAAATTAAGAAACTTGTGCAGAAAATTGATCGATATTATTCAGTCTGCTTCATGGCCACTTCTTTTATATACATACTAGCTTTTGCTTGGCATTCTGTTATCGTTACCACTTCCCTGGGAACCTATGCCAGGAACAGAAAAGCCTATAAGTAAGTATATTATACCAGACTAATATATATCTCTGTACCAAATTTTAGCAAGATCCGTTCGGCTGTTTATAATTTTAAATATTATTATACGATTTTTTTAAAATAAACAATAAATTGTGTAGTTTCAAAAAGGCAAGGTCTAAAATCTACAATGAGTCAAGGCTGACTGGCTGCACACGACTGGTCTTCATACTGGTTTCATGACCATAAGTATCGTAACACTAATTAACCTGCCTATACTTTTGAAAAAAAGGAAAACCAAAATCCAGCTGTGTGTGTTTACGTATGTCTAGATGAGAATTTAATTGCCAAGGTAGCCCTTTGAGTGGTCACCTCCGTAACTGCAGTTAAGGTAATGTCAAATTTCACTTACATAGTAACTATCGTCGCACAATACTTTCTATTTTTATTTTTTGTTGTTTGTCAAAAAGCATGGCCATTAAAGCTATCGCCACTGCTCGTTACCGGTTTTTATCTTTTAAACACGCTTTTATTGCTTTTTAATATCACTTAGGAGGCAAGCACACTCGCGATGGGTAGCGATCACCGTGGACTATGGCCGTTTGCAACACCAGGAGCGTCACACTCGCGATGCCGACCTAGTAAAAACCTTCAAATGCTCTTCTTGAAGAATTCCATACTGTCCCATTTCTTCACTGGTCATCATTCTCAGAGCCTTTTTTCCCAATTTAATTGAGGTCGGCTTTTCAGTCTTACTGCGTGGCGGCTGATCTTCAATATATTCCATGAAGCAACTGCCATCTGACCACAACTCACTGGTGATATCGAAATTCTGTAGTTAGACCAGTTGTTGACCTATTTAGAACCAACTACCCTGCCGTCTCCGTAACTACCCGTAACGACTGCCATAGATGTTCGTATGGCAACCGGGACTTACAACTTAGGCGATAAGCACGGGAAGGTCAAAATGACCGCGACTCACTCTTATTTGTACGATTACAAGGTTGCAATTTGTCCGTGCAATAGCTCATGTCCATACGCGGGCTAAATGCGATCTAATGTTACTACTTAATAATAAGAGTGCTTTTCTGATCGGAAAAAATGATCATCCAGGACGGGACTTGAACCTTGAAAACTTGAATAGTTAGCATGAAATTGCTTAAAATTTCATTCAAATAAGAGTGCGTCACGGACATTTTGACCGCCCCGCGCCTCCGTCTGCTTATTGCCTTAACGTGCTAGAAATTACAATATCATACTTAGTGTATATCTACAAGGGATCTAATAGCTCAATGACAACTATAATTGAACTGTCACAATCGATATGATAGCCTGAACGTGAAGGTCGACAGCAATGGTCTGGCGAGCGTGTAGGTATAAAAAAAATTATGGAAGTACATGAAGCGAAAGAGTATACCTGTAGGGCGATAGTAGTATTTGTAAAGAGAGACTGGAGATAGTCAATATTTCGTGACCCAGTCAATAATTTTCATACCTACATGCAAACGCGATATTATTGATGTGCAAACGAACGCGATTGGTCAAACACCGCATCACGAAAGGATTGTAACAATGTATCTTATATCAGTCGCCTTGCCATAAACTCATAATATCAATTCAAATTCGATGCAGTTCATGAAGCTATAGATAAACATGGAGGCCAAACTGGGAAGAACAGCTTGAGTCAAATACCTACATGTCTCTATCTCACTCTCTGTGGGCCAACTTCTCTTTCGTGTATTTGTACAATGTTGCTATCTTCTTATTAGTATCTCCAAGTAAATTATAGAAATAGAGCATACTAACCAAAAATGTAAGTAAAATTTAAATAATTTTACTTGCATTTTTGGTTAGTATGCTAATAAATAACTCTATGGTTCGACTACGATTATTAATGTGGAAATTGAAAAATTATATGCCATTTATTATGCATGATTGGGTTGTCGAATCGGGAATCAGTGAATTAAATTCCCATTTTCTAAGGATTCAGTACGTAATGTGGCAACATTGGTACTACATGTCAACTATCAATAAACAATATGGCGGTTGTTTATTATTGTTTCGGTTTTTAATATATTTAAAGTTAATTATAAGTATAAAAGGTTGCGTTAGTACGTGGCGTCAAGGATGTGATATAAAATTCCACGCGTAAGTGTTTAAACTTTTTTAAATGGTGATTTCTTGCTTAAAAGGTTATCATACTTAGAAAGAGAAGTCGGCCCACACAGAGCAAGATAGTAAATACAGACTGAGCTTCAAGTAGGTATTGGAAGTGTGGCCTCCATGTTTATCTATAGCTTCATGATGCAGTTTAACTCAGGGAGAGAGATGGAGCTATGCATGCACCGTGTATAGCTTCAACTTGCATTCATCCTTAGATTGTGTTGCGTGTGTATGTATTATTATTATATAAGTAAAAAAACATAGATAATAACGAAAAGGTGTCTACGACCTATACCTACTTTCTCTTTATTACGGCCACCATCTAAATATAGACTCGATTCCAAGAACATTAGAAATTTCCTTGTACTTAGCTGGACGTTTCATTTCGAACGAGCGGTTGTCTCCAGGATTTTTGAATCTCGGCCGGCGGTCATCCCTCTCGCACACTGCCTAAAATTGCCATGATACGTTAAAATTTCCCAATCCAAACCTATCAAAGTCAAA
Source organism: Lithosia quadra (assembly GCA_963576445.1). NCBI lineage: Eukaryota > Metazoa > Arthropoda > Insecta > Lepidoptera > Erebidae > Lithosia > Lithosia quadra. The sequence goes on along the minus strand of OY754901.1, from coordinate 2,919,622 downwards.
TTTACGCAAATGCTGAGTTCGTCGGAGCTTCATTTTGATTCTAGTTGAGCTTTATGAAAATTCACAGAACACCGTACATTCAATTATTATTAATTGAGTAATATTTATAGAAATTAATAAAAAAATTGACACATATTCGCTTCTTAGATTGTGGGTGACAGCCATTTTAATAAAGAAGCAACACTGTTTACCAAAAATTCGTAAGGAGACCAACCATCCGTATTTTGCGGGATAGTCTCCTACTAGAAGCTCCTGCATTGCAATAAATACATAGCATAGTCCCACAAAACGTCAAATGCTTACCGCACGTTTACAATATCCATCATAATATATTACAATATTAACTGTAGAGAGGTCAATTCTATACATCCATACTAAATTATTATAAATGCGAAAGTAACTCGGTCTGTCTGTCTGTTACGCTTTCACGCCTGAACCGCTAAACTGATTTTGATGAAACTTGGTATAGGAGTAGATTAGACCTAGATAATGAACATAGGCTATGTTTGGTTGCGATAACCGACATCCACGTGGGCGGAGCCGCGGGCAGCAGCTAGTTGAATATATTTAAAAAATAACTACATATTGGGAAATAATTAGTGATCGATACTAATGCAAAAAATGCAATCAGTATTTTTTTTGTCTTTCTGTCTGTCTATCTGTATGTGCACGCATGGATGAAAAACTACTTTAGGGATTTTGATCAAACTTGATACGATTATAGTTCATACTTCTGGGCAACATATAGGCTACTTTTTATACATTTTTATACGTAAACGGGACTTAACGCGATACATTGATTGAATTCCTCTCCACCGAACGTCACTTCTATTCAAGAGCTGTACGTGAAGCGATTGAAATCAAGAAGTACAAAAATTTCAATCGGGAAGACGGTTTCAAGTTATCTGCGACATGGAATCCAGTGATTAAAAACTTGCTACCTCGCTTTTCTGCGCGGTCGGATAGACACCAAGGCGTTTGCACAGATAATAGGGACACTGTGAGTGTGGTATGTGACGGTACCTGGAGACAAGAAAATATAAAAAATGTCGAAAATGTGCGGGTAGAAGAAGAACCGTCTACCTCACGGACTCGGCGACGGAGGGCGTGCACGGCTGAAACAGTCAGCCTGTGACCACGGCCGGTGTAACCTGGTCGAAACGTCAGGCATCCAAAGGTATGTATATGCCTTTAACGTGTATCGCGTTAAGTCCCGTTTACGTATAATAAGTTATGGAACGCGAAAGTTTAAAAGTTAATACTTTTTATACAAGCTGATATACCCATGGCTTCACCCGCGCTTCGTTTTTAGGTCGTTTTTGGTCATATCTCCGGTTGTACTTAACCAATTGCAAGCAAACATACGATAAATTTTGAGTCTAAGTAAGACCTTTCTAATAAAAATTCGTTCAGTACTTTTTACGTCCATTGCTAGGAAGCTGGTCATATTAAGTATATAATTTCAACTTTGACGCTTATTATTTATTGCTTTCTAGACATAACCTATACCTACTCAAGTAGGTATTAAGTTATCGTTTCTAAAAACCACTACACTTTTTTATTTGTTCACGACTGTACATACTTAGACCACGGTAGTATAAACTTACTGTATACAGGTTGACTCAAAATATTATTATATATTTATTATTCTTCACAAACAGACAGATAGAAAGACAAAAAATTTACTGTTTGCATTTTTTGCATTAGTATCGATCACCAATCATCCCCCAATAGCTATTTTGTAAATTTATATATGCAAAGAACAGAATTGACCTCTCTACAGTTTTATTATAAGTATAGATCATGTATTTGTCTTATTTTGTTCCTTAAATTTACGAAAGAAAGTATAATAATGGGACAGGGATTCACCTGACGATTTTTAAAATTCACATTATCTTTCAAGTCCGTATCGATTCATTCATTTTAATCGACCTTTTTTAACAGGTCACCTCATTATGAATATAAAACTGACAAACGTCAAATGTTACCTATTAATGTGACGCTACTATAGGAAACACCCTTTTGTTGCTACTCTGTCGCATTGGGTTTGCCTGTAATGACACTGTATGTAAAAAATAAATAAATACATAATCCTTCATTTAATGTCAATAATTTATTTTGTTATTACATGCTTACATAAGTAAGTCTCAATTAATAAATAAATAAGTTACAAAATTACTGTTTTCATCTTTAATAGCTTTTAAATATATTATAGTAAAATAACCTTTTCAATGAATTTGGCCTCTCTTTATAATATTAGTAAATATGGAAACGTAGACTATACCATTTATTTTCATGAGCATAGACGTAAACTACATCTCATATATCCCAACCTTGCAATTAAACATGGTCACCGCAAAGAAAGGTACGCAACCCAACCAACTAGATGGAGACACTGCAATGTATGGCCTTGCAGTATCCATTGGTTCTAATATTCTTGCTCGATTCAATTTAGATAGCGGCTCTTTTTGTGTTCCGTGCGTTTTCAAATTTGAAAAACGAATGTTATGAAAATGTCATAGGTACATTATTACATTATTATTATTACTTTTTTTTGATAGTAATAGATTATGTACCTACGTAAGTAATTTTTTTTAAGTATTTTTTATTCCAGCTCAATATTGTTTAAGTGTATATGCTTATGAAGAGATGAAAGTATAGTTCACGGCAAATAACTTGTGAAGATTTTGGAGTAGTGTGGGCCCTTTGATTATATTATGTGGGCCCCACTACTCCAAAACCTTGCCAAGTTAGATGCCGTACACTATACCTACTTGTTTATGTGCGACGCATTTTGCCACAAACAAGTATTGTGTGCAGCATTTAACTTGGCAAGGTTTTGGAGTAGTAGGTGAGTTAGATGCCGTGAACTGTGATGTTGTTAAAAAAGTTCAAAAATATGAATGTTTGAAGGAGGGCTTTAGGTGCCGAGGTAGGCCCAAGAAAAGATGGATGGAATGCGTGAAAAAGGATTTTGTAAGCAAGGGAGTGACTGGACTCTCAGTAGAGGGCATTTGACAGGAATGTATGGAGGAGAATGACATGTTGCGCCGATGCCAAATAATTGGGACAATGATGATTGTTCAAGTGTAACTCGAGTTTCCAATACACAGTTAAAGCAATAGGTACCGATTTGGTTTGTGATTTTATTGATGAACACAAGCTTCAACAATCAGCATAATTATAATTCAAAATTTTATTACTTTAACGCTTTGGAATAGTAATTGTATAACAAACATTTAAATATTTTAATGAAAATGCTGGTCAAGAGCATTGTCCGACCTTTACGCGATTAAGTTATTTTGATAGGTACTACATAAAATAAATTGTTTGTCATTTTAAAGTTATCATGTCGTCTGCAGTTTAATGGTTATACCCGGATTCGAATCCTGGTCCTACCGACGTGAACTTACACACGCATAACGGGGGTTAACGGGAATATAACTAGCTGTTGCTCGCATGGACGTCGATTTTCGCGTTATTTTACTATATCGATGGTTCTAATCAGCCGATTGTGGTCAAATATGCGTAAGATTTTGTGTCTAACCAAGACCTTTCTAATAAAAAAAACACAAACAGACAAATATTCTAAAAATCATTATTTGGCATATATTACATTCATAAAGTTCCATGTATAGATTTCGCTACTGGTAGGCTACCTATCCACTTTAAAAAAAATTCAGAAATGAAAGTCAAATATCTATTATATTCTTTGTAAATTAGAAGATTACAACAATAACGATAGCTGCGTTCAAATCGGAACTAAGTGCGTCACCAGTGGCAGTGTCACTACGTTTTACTCTATGAAGTTCATTGAGGAAAGTGTAAGAATAAGTTAAGTTGAACTTGAACGCAATTATTTTCACTGGTGAAATTCGACCTCAATATGCATACTGCATTTGAGTGGTACTGGTATAACGCAATGGCGATGGACTTGGAATTTAAAGGTCAAATCTCGCAATAGTATTAAATTTTCGTTTATTATTTTTATATATCTTGTTTTGGACATAATAAAAGTTTTTATGATCCATATTTACATATCTAATTAAGTATATTTTTATACGGCATCCTAATTATTTTTCAAAATCTAAAGTAGCCTGTGTTACTTACGCCTCAAAATATCGCTTACTTGCCAGCGAAAGTCCCGTCTAAATCGGCCCAGCAGTTTTGGACAGAACTTTGAGAATATTATGCGCAGGACATTAATTTCTTATTATGTATGTAAGTGGTTAAATTTTATAATTATGGAGAGATATAGAAAGTATTTTATTAAATTAAATTAAAATTAAATTACATAAAACTGTCATAAAGATCATAATGCCAATGTCAAATTCATAATGAAGTAATGTAATAATTATAATTTCATTAACATAATAATATCACCTTATCTTCAATTAAGTATATGCAAAACAATATAGTTTGTGAGAATTTACTAATTTACTATTGAAACAATTCTATTCTAATTGCTAGTTGACGTCAATAGAGCGTGATATGAAAACATAGATCACGATGACCGCTTCGCATCAGGTGGGCCGTGTGCTTTTTTGCCACCTAAGTGGTATAAAAAACCAAGGCGTAAACCAAGAGTTTTATTGTTTAAGTGACAGACGGTACTTAGATCAGAGAGCCAATTCTCATTAAAAAATATAAGTATTCGAAATAAGTTCAGATTTTGACATTTGGGAGATCGAGAATAGACTCATACTTTGCTCAGACTTAATTTTCAACATATTTTTTTTATGAGAACTGACTCTCAGGTGGTCGGACTTTTTAGGGCTCGCAACTACCCATAACGAATGCCACAGATGTTCGTATGGTAACCGGGGCCGACATTACGTGCTCTCTGAGGCACGGATGTCATGCTATTATAACATTCATGACTCATCCGGGACTTACCTTTTAGACGAAACATTCAAATATTTACTTATTGTACAAAACATTACTCAAAGTATTTGTGTAGATGTGTGAATTACGCCGCTTTATATGTTGGCTAAGTTTTTTAAGTGTACAGTATTAACATAATATGTATACATATATATATATGAGTGTAATACATAGGTACATGTGTATTGGAGTGAATAGGATTTTTCCACGAACTCATTAGGGCTAAATAACATACGACTTTTGGCATTGACAGTTAACGTTTTGTTGTTTATTCGATAAATAGATCGCCAATCGGTCCTTTTTTTGTGCGGGAATCCACACGGATACCACCTCTGCGGCCAGAGGGTCGGAGTCGCACCGACTAAAACCGCACGTCATCTTCTATCTGGTGTGCCTTAGGTAGGATATCCCAGAGACCCTGACCGGCTCCGACCGTCACGGGTGACGCTGTTATGTTGTTGCGGTTATAAATGGCCCCAAAACACCCAATAGAGAAACAATTTACCTACTACAATACTAACTTTGATATACGCATACGCTTTTTTTTATATCGGTCACGTCAATATGACTTCACCTCGCCTGATGGTAAGCTAAAGGTAAAGTCACAGGAAGGGGGTTCCGATTACATACACTGACAGTGCCATAATGGTGGCCCTAAATTTGACGGCCTCATCAAATGCTTTTTCACGCGCCGCGCGCCGCTAAAGGACCCGGGACTGTAGGAGGAAGGAAACACGTTAGCTGGTAAAGAATTCCAGGTCTTTATGGTGCGACAAAGAATAGAGGCACCGAAGACACCTTCTGCTAAGTAAACTCTAGTCAAATGTAATTCTTTTGTCTACAAGTGCGTGAACTTTAAACTTATTGTTATAATTAACTAGCTGTCTCGGCGAACTTCGTACCGCCATATTTTCCACCCGCGTGCAATTCCGTTCCCATTCCTGTTCCCGTTCCCATTCCCATTACTATTCCCATTCCTATTCTCATTCCCATTCCCATTCCTACTTCTACTTCTAAATACTAATCCCGTAACGTAAACATAAACTTCTCTCACATAATAGAAAAAGTTTGTATGAGAAAAAGAAAAGTTACTTTCTGAAATTTTCTGTACAACTGTTTTATTTTATTTTTTTCGTAAGAACCTTCTCCCGATAATAACAAACACAACAAAAAAAGAATTATTGAAATCGGTAGAGCCGTTGGTGAGTTATGCGCTTACCAACACATTTTGCGATTCATTTTTATATTATAGATTATAATATTTACATTTTATTAGTCACTTGGAGATAAGGGGTCATCGTGCGGAACAATCGCCTCTTTAATTATATTGTTGCCGGCAACCCATCAATAAAAAACGTGAGACGGGCCAGCTAATGTGTTAAATGTTTTTTACTATTGAAATTAAACTATGAATACTGAGAAATAATTATACTGGATAACAAAGGTACAACACATTACGCTTCCAAATAATTCTGCCCCCATAGATCACTGCCCGCTGTTCGATAGCGCTGTTCTATGTATACATATAGTTCACGGCATCTAACTTGGCAAGATTTTGGAGTAGTGTGGGCCCCACTACTCCAAAACCTTGCCAAGTTAAATGCTGTACACTATACTTGTTTATATGCGACGCATTTTGCTACAAACAAATATAGTGTACAGCATTTAACTTGGCAAGGTTTTGGAGTAGTGGGGCCCACACTACTCCAAAACTTTGCAAAGTTAGACGCCGTGAACTATACCCATAATTGGGACAGCCATAGAACTATCGTTAGGTATATTTATTTATCTATAGGCCAGAAAAAGTTAGCTGGGGTAAACGGGTACCACCTCACTAGGACTACAGTAAGGTAGTTATGTCTGACTTTAACCGACTAAAACCGCACAACAAACGCCGTGCCGCTTCAAAAGCCGGGTGTAAACCATGTATATGTAAACATAGCATAACATAAACTCACGCCTATATCCCCGAAGGGGTAGTCTAGTGCTAGCACCCACAAACCATGTAAAGTGCCCCAAAAGACATTTACCTAGCACCCTGGCTGTCTCAGGGCCATCTCCGGCTTTGAGATAGCCCCATTCGGGTGCGTGCGGAAACCCCATCTTCGGGTTAACCATACATCTTGGTGAGGCCCTTTTTCACACACAGATAGTTAAATTATAAAGTGTTTATGCAAATAAATTGTGTTTAACAAACAGCGTGTTATTTATACATTATTTATTTATACATACTTGCGGGCACGGGTCAAGAGTTCATCTTTTATGTTAACATAAAGAATTAATGCAACAACCCATTTTGTAATTTAACTCACAGAAATAAGGTTTATTTTGTACTATATTCGTTTCTGTATTGATAATGTTTTGCGTAACACCACAAATAACTATGATAAGAAAAGTATAATTATTGTAATAACAAACATCAAATCTTAAATTATCGAATTGAGAAAGTTCCTTCCAGCTCACGTGTTTCCTTCCTCCTACAGTCCCGGGCCCTATCGGGGCGTGAAAAAGCGTTTGATGAGGCCGTCAAGCTGTGGGCCACCACTATAGCACTATCGGTGTTTATAATGGTGACTCCCATTCCAAAGACCTTACCTAAAGCTTACCATCAGGCAAGGTGAAGTCATATTGAGGTGACTAACAAAAAAAAGATGCCTAAATATACTTTCTTTCTTACCCATCAATCATTTTAGCGTTGTTCCCGGTTGCGTCTGAGGCTTTCACCTCGAACCCCGGGGCCCGCTTACTTACTCCTTCTCCACCCTCTGATTTTGGCTTACACGGGTTTTACGAGCGACCACCGTCTTACCTCCCAACTCCGAGAGAAAGCCTGCGCTAGACCCTCGTCCGTCAATCAGCAGGAGTATCAGCTTGCAGGTGAAGTTGGACCTCGGAGATCTTGTTAGGGGCGGGTGAAAAGGCCGTCAAGCTGAGGGGTGCCACTGTAGCACTACCGGTGTATGTAGTGATGACCCCAGTCCTGAGATTTTAGCTTTAGCTTATCATCAGGCGAGGTGAAGTCATTTTGACGTGTCCTATATTAAAAAAACACTCCTAAGTATTCTATTCGTGTAGGCTACCAACGCATGCCTATGGCCATTTTTCAAAGGTATTTTAGCATTTAGTATCTCTATAGGGTAATGATTAGTTATAAATGTATGTTATCATTTGAATGCAACCAGGTCAAAGCATTTTTCTCTAAATATATCGTTTAGAGTCAGCCTTGTGTTTATTACTTGTGTTTTATAATAGATATGATTCATTTAACCAATTTGTCTGGTGGAATGTGGAGCAAATAAGTATAATTAAAATAAATAAGAACATGGTATTATTCTGATTATATCTATAGTAGTGCGGTAATACTACTGTTCACTACCATAGGTAGGACTGTACACACAGTGTGTACCAACTATTTCACTATAACCGCGGGGCTTTCAAGCAGAATTATGTACTAGGTATATCTAGTTTACCCCTACTCACATAGGCACTAAATTCTGCTCAGACCCCGTAGACAAGTGACACAGCATAAATCGCTAACGAATCGAATAGATTAGGTCGACCAATCACACTACAGCTCGTGATTCCGCCGCAGCGCGCGCATCGTACGCCGCCGGTGACGAGATTTGATGTGACTGGTCGACCTAATCTATTCGTTTCCTTAGCGATTTACGCTGTGACACTTGTCTACGGGGGCTGCTCGTGATTCCGCCGTGGCCTGCGCATCGTACACCGGCGACGAGCTTGAATGTGATTGGTCGACCTAATCTATTCTATTCGTTAGCGATTTACGCTGTGACACTTGTCTACGGGGACTGAGCCTCTCTAGACCAAATCACAATCTGCCAGTGGAATCGCTTCGAAGCTAATTGTCAAAAGTTCGAAATGTATAGACTTACATTATTAATGTATTTCTATGTCATCTTTCCAGGATCATATCAACCGAGCAATGAGCTGATGCTGCGATTCTACAGTTACTTCAAACAAGCCACAGAGGGACCCTGCGATAAACCGAAACCCGGCTTTTGGGATGTTGTAAACAGGTAATGATAAAATATAGCGAGCATTGTTCATTATATAAAAGTCTTATAGGGGAAATCAATATAGGACGGTTGGTACTGCGTCTTAAATTCGTGCTTGTTTTTCCATATAGGATAGTTAGCGCCGAAGTTATGTCGCCCTTGGCACAGAACTAATAATAGTACCTACGACGTACCCTTGGCGTGTAATTCAATTACTAATAATCGTAGTATAGTGCGCAGTATCTAACGTGACCAAATTTTGGAGTAGTGTGGGCTCCACTACTCCAAAACCTTGCCAAGTTAGAAGCCGTATACTATACTTGTTTCTAGACGACGCATTTTGCCATAAACAAGTATAGTGTACGGTATCTAACTTGGCAAGGTTTTGGAGTAGTGGGGCCAACAGTACTCCAAAATCTGGCCACGTTAGACGCCGCGCACTATAAGTACCCTTGCGTGTGATTCTGATTGATCTTGAGATTGGGTAAATGCTGCTCCGCCGAACTCCAACCTTATCTACAAGTCCGTACATCTGCTGATTCAAGGAGAAGGCCCAGTGCCTTGTCCTTCGCATTCCTCTCGGTATAATCAGATATTTTCAATGTTTCCAGAGCAAAATGGGAGTCTTGGAACAAATTGGGCAATATGACGAAGAATGAAGCGATGCAGGCGTACGTCGAGGAACTACACAAGGTGATTTTTTTGTTGTAATTGACCCCGAAATATTGATCTGTTACCCTTCTAATATGTCCTGTAAACAATGACCCGTGATTGGTATGATATTGATTTATCATCGTGTCGATGAAGCATTCTGTCGCTGGAAAGGCCTGGGGTGGAAGTCTCGACATTTATCGCAACGCCTTTAGCTACCGAATTTGGTCGCTAAATCGTAGCGACGCAAACATAACGATATTTGGTAGTCTCTACTTTCCAAACTAACGATTTTGTCGGTATCTTAACGAATATCATCGCAAACTTAAATATTTATCTGTATCTTCATATTGCTTACCATCCCAAATGTACAGACTACCGTTTGACGCAAAAATCGTTACTGCAACCAATGTTTGATGCTATCTTAGCTTGCGATTTCGGTGGCAAAGTCTTAGCGATAAATGTCGAGACTGCGGCCCCTGTTGTCGAAAGTGAAATAGATGAAAGATTCTATTGACGAAATGTCCGAACTTGAAAATGAAAATAAATGAATTATTCTGTCCACGAACAATCCATTGGTGAATTGGTGTTCGGAGAACGATTTATGAATCATGATATGATGATAAAATCAACTATCATGCATGCAATAGCATCGTTCTTGTACTATAATAATAGTTAACAGTTTGAACTTCGCTCTGTGATTTGCATCATTATAGACTATCTACAATGTAGTACAATGTAGTGTAGTCTACTTTTGTCCGAGTCTCCATTGTTTGCATTCGATATGTTGTCATATTAAATTGCTTGTAATAACGCTGTAACCTAGTGGTCTGGGTAATGGACTGCTGAGACGAGGTCTCGGGTTCGATCCCAGGTTCACTATGGCACACACCAATGACTTTTCGATGCTTTTCGAAATTATGTGTGTATTTATCGCAGGTTTATTAGTGCCTTGGAGAGCACGTTAAGCCGTCGGTCCCGGTTGCCATACAAACATCTATGGCAGTCGTTACGGGTAGTTGGTGCCCGCAAAAGTCCAACCAGTCTAACTTGGAACTTCGATATCGCCATTGGTCATAATGACCATTGGTTGTAGAGGTCAGATGGCAGTCGCTCCACGGAAAGTATCGAAGTTCAGCCGCATCACAGTTAGACTGGAAGCCGACCCCAACTGAGTTGGAAAAAAGGTTCAGAGAATGATGATTAAATTGCTTGTAATAGTTGTTAGCATAATGAACTGAAACACGCTATATTTGGTAGAGTTACTGAGGAGACAACTAGAAGCTGCAGCATCAGGACATACTCAGTAGGTAGGTAAGTAGGTTGTACGGTCGACGACCAAAACTTCATCAATGGATTTAAAAAAAATCAATAGCCTTGTCGAGGAATCAATCCTGTTGATTTAATAAAACATCAGGTATTATTACACTATTCGATAGTGCTACTTATAAGGAACGAATTCTGGGAAGTAATAACATACGGCAAACTTAAGGAAAGGTATCATTTTTTTAAAAATCCTTCAGGGTAGGCAGCGCGTGTGTGACACCCTTAGTGTTGCACACGTTCATAGGCCACGGTGACCGATTCCCATCCCATCAGGTGGGCCGTATGCTTGTCTGCCACCTAAGTAGTATAAAAAAAAATCCAATGATGTAGTTTTGGTTATCATCAAAATCGGCTCCAATCCTTTGAGCATTTTTCGGTATTCCTAAGTTTCGGATTTAGCCATCTACATCCAGTTGAAAAATTCGCCCTGTAAGAGATCCGATTCTCAGCATTCCATGGATTCACCGTGCGGTCGCCGGGTCCATGGCGTGGTACAGAGAGGAACCCCGTGACGGTGCCTGGGACTTGCGACCCAGAAGTAGTTTAAGGGTGGCCGCCTTGTAATTCACCGACATGAGCGTGCAGTATCAAGTCATGAGGTCCAAGGTTAGAATATCCGTCAAAATAACGCTCTTATCTCTTTCAGATAGTGGAAACGATGTCATACAGTTCGGATGTAGCCTCGTTTCTATCGGTGGATGACGATGACCAAGGTTTCCCCAACACCGACCTGGAGCTGGTCGCCGGCGATGTCCTGGCGAGGGTGCGTTCTTCACACAATACACCTTTAGGTCAGTATATACAATAATATGCATGAGATCCGCGAGTACGTTTATTTTTAATGCGAGTATGTATGGACTTTTGACCTATTATTTTTCGTGCGGGAATCCCCACGGGTACCACACCCGCTGAGCCAGCGGAGAGTGGTTATGTTATGTCGAACCTGTAACAACAACAACAACAACCGACTAAATTCTCTCTACCTCTGGACTCCATCTCAGGTCTGCGAGCACCGCCACCGGTGTAGGATGACCCTAAAAGGCATGTCCCTCGCACCCCGGTGCGCTATTGCCCTTCAATTTATATTATAGAACAAAGTCCTCCGCCGCGTCTGGCTGTCTGTTTGCGATATGATCAAAAACAACTGCACGGATTTTCAAGCTTTTATTTCACCAATGAGTAGAGTGGTCTCGAGGAATGTTGGGAACCATAGTGAAGGCTGTAGAAATAAGAACGAAAAGCGTTTATCAAAACCGCATAAAAATTCAAAATACCTATGTTTTCTAACTAGAAGCGTTCAGAGAATCGATTAGTTCCAAACGAAACGTGTTAGAGGTAGGACGTGTCTGACACACTGCGAAAATAGCATGTTTTTTTATTGAATATAAAATGATATAATCTTTGTTACCAGGTTCTCGTTCAGTAAGCGGGGCGTCGTCTCCAGTCCGTGGGCCGTCGCCTCCGCCACGACAGCGACACGACTCCGACGACGAATTCATAGATACCGTTGATGTTAGTATTGTATATGTTTGACTAATGTTGCAGGTTTATAAGTGCCCGGTTAATGGCAATAGGCTCGCCACCTATTACATTGGGACCTCAACATAAACTGGCGAAATGTGGGTGCTAGCACCTCTGCCTACCCCTTCGGGGATATAGGTGTGAGTTTATGTTATGTTATGTTTGACTAATATTAACGATAAGTATGATGTCTACACACACAGGTAACTAAACCGGTAGGTATTTAAGTGCTTTATTGCGGAGCAAAGCGGATTTGGATCATTATCTGGATCCGTATCCGCAAATCTTGACACTAAATAACCGTATTTTGTATGTATATCCGTGGATATACATTGTTAACGATACTCTAAGGGTTTGCGCTGCGTCAAGCATGTGCAGTGAAGTGGCGTCTGTTTCGTGCAAATAATACTGAATTGAAATTAGTTCAATAAATAATTTGCACAAAATCGTGCAAAAAAGGTGGATACGATTTGCACGACGTACACGTCTGTATACGCGTTACACAAAATCGTGCAAAAAAAGTTTCATACGACTTGCACGACGTATACGTTACACGCAGGCCCTAAGAAATGTGTCTTCTATAGGTATGATATATAACGTTGACTTAATTGCAGAGCGATCCAGAAATGCCCGTCCCGGCGCCGATCCCACAGCAACAAGTCCAACTACCGCCTCGGACGACGGCGCCGCGCCTCAGCAACGGACATGCGCACCAGATCACATCACAACTCACACGTATGTACTGTTTTTATGGGGTTACCCTTGATTAACATTCTGGGGATCATCTTTATGGGGATACCCTTGATTACCCCTTTACGAAGATCCCTTTGATACCCTGTGTGGGAATCCCCTTGATTCCTTTTATAAGATCTCCTTGCGTCTTTTTAGGGGATCCTCTTAATTCTCCCTTTATGGGGATTCACTTGATTCCCCCTTCAGGGGGATTCAAGAGATACTATTAATATTTTTTAAGTTTTTAGTTTGGTCTTTATTCCAACGTTATTTTGATATTTATTTTTTGAGAAGTAGAACATTTTCGTCTTTCAACCGTCGAGTTAAGACTACCTACCACTAGTTAGTTAATCGTAAAAAATGTATTCCTTCGTTCCAGATCTAAAGGTGCTAGAACAGTTACCAGGCACCCTGGCTAGACTAGAAGCGGACGTGGCTGCGCTCAGGAAAGCCGTCGAGGGAGACCGCAGGATACTAGATGTGAGTTTAATCGTAACGTGCCACATTCCGTTCAATCATTCAAAAAGTCACTCAATTATGATTGTTACTATACTTGAAATAAGGTTGAAACTTGTGCGACACAATAGGGGGTGTTAAGTTTTTTTACGGAATTTCTTGATTCGGTCGCCGCGCTCAAAGCCCGCGATAAAAGCTATGCAATGCTGCTAATTCTGTTGTTACATCACTAAACTTAAAATTCTCTTCAATTTTCTAATTGCATCTGTTTCTTTCATTATCAGATAGAAAAGGACAGATGATTTTATTTAAGTTGAGACCTGTTAAATTAAGACAGCGCCTTGTTGGTGCGTAGTAAGTTATGTCGCATGTTCGTAGATATCGACTAAAATAGAAGGGTACCGTCAAGGCGCCGACTTAATTTGACAGGTGTTCACTAAAATAAATCATCTGTCCTTTTCTATCTGATAATGAAAGAAACAGATGCAATTAGAAAATTTGAGACAATTTTAAGTTTAGAGATATAATAACAGAATTAACAGCAATAGCTTAAAATCTAAATCTGCGAGCAACAGCTGGTCACTAATATGTTTCATTGTTAATAATTCCGCTTGTCCACTGCAGCAAGTGTCGACGGGCTGGCGATGGCCGTGGCAGGAGCTGAGTCCGCCGACGCTGGCGCTGCTGGTCATCTGGCCCTTCGTGGCGTACAGGATCGCCGCCAGAATCAACAGGCGTAATACGTAACGTGAGTATGAGTACCGTACTACTGCAGCGAGACTTTTCGATCTATCAACGAAGCGGCCGAACTTCGAGATTTTCCGTGAAGCGTTTCCTGCCACCTAAGTAGTATAAAAAAAAAATAGCGACTGCGACATCTTACAATCGTAGATGGCTCGGATTTAGCTGGGGTGCGAGGGATATGCCTATTGGGTAACCTTACATCCCAGTAATTAAAACCCGAGACGGCGTGCGGTTTTAGTCGGTTCGATCCCAACATAACCACCCCGATGGCTGACGGGGGTAGTAACCAAGGGGATTTCAGCACGATAAAAGAAAGGCTCCAATAACCCGTAATGACTGTCATAGATGTTCGTATGGCAACCGAGACCGATGGTTTAATTCCATATAACATATACATAACATAAACTCACGCCTATATCCCCGAAGGGGTAGGCAGAGGAGCTAGCACCCACATTCCGCCAGTTTATGTTTAGGTCCCAATGTAATAGGTGGCGAGACTATTGCCATTAACCGGGCACTTATAAACCTGCGATAAATACACACAATAATGGTTTAATTACATTTTTTTATTTTATTTTTAGGTCTCAACTGTGTGCGTCACATAGTAATAAGGGCGCGTCATCGCAATAAGGCAGACTGCGATATAATTAAATATTGGTGTTTTATGTAACTAGCCTATCTGTTGTCACAGTGTATTTTGTTATCAATATAAACAAATTTCAGTTATTAGGCCGTCCGCTGCTTTGCGCGTGTAAACGCATCCGGGCATGTTTCGTGCAAATAATATTTAGCTAATTTCGTGCAGGTAATTTGCACTATATTTGTGCAAATTACCTGCACGTCATGCAAATCGTATGTATTATTATATACATACGATTTGCACGATGTGCAGGTATGACACGCTTAAGGCAGCGGATGGCGTTATTGTGGTGTGTTCTAGTATGTTTATCTTTGCTCTGAATGGTGTGAAGAGACTGCAGTGGTTGTACATTCAGCATCAAAGGTAAATAATCATTTTCAGATTGATTAAACTTTTGAACTCTACCTCTGCCATCTCTAATAACCGACTTAAAACAAGAAGATTCAGTATAAATGCGATATAGAACTACATACTCCACAAAAATTGCACAAAATTGAAGTTATACCATATCACTTACAGTGCACTGTGACGTCACATAGGGTTATAAAAATATTTGTGTAAGGGTTGGTCCATTTCAAACCTATTGATTTATAAACGCAACCATTCGGATATGTTTCTTTTAAGATGCAATGTATTTTGAAAATGTGCGAGAGGCTGGGCGGATACAATTTTTGCATGGGTATTGGTTATTCTAAGATATAATTCAAAATTGTATAAAGTTGATACAAGTTTTGCCTCGACTAAAGTATTGAAATCACCTCACAATTATTTAAAAAAAGTGAAGTTACTCAACTTGAGGCAGAAAGTTACTCAAACTATGCCAGAGTTACTCAAACCGAGACAGAAAGTTACTCAAACTGAGGCAGTTAATTTATTAATTCATACAGGATTTATAGTGGCCGTTGAGTAAAGCTCGATCTGCAGCTGTGTTTTCAATGACATATTGCTGGATTTTAAACTAATGTTGATGTTAGGTTTTAACTTTTTTGTTTGATGTTTGGCAGGATAGTCGATTTCTTTTTCTTTTCAAATTATTTTCTTCTATACACATATATTATAGAACTATCTTGCTTCAATTGAGGCCGAGACAATTGTGAGAAGTGAAAAAAACCGCCTCATGTCCTCAATATATTGCTTTCGTCGAGGCAGTTTGTGAAAATGAAATATTTGTTCACCAACTTATGATACAAAGAATTTAAACATTGTTACCTATATTTTTAGTTTATTTTTTTTTCACATAATATTTTATTGTAAGTGGTAGATTAATTTGTTGGTAATTTTTATGTGATATATAGTATAGTTGAATGTACAGTCAGCAATATAAATTTATTTTAATTAAATATTATAGGTATTGTTACCTAAAAATAATGTATCATTCTTTATTAAGGACTTATTTATTTATTTTTTTCTGTATACGTAAGTTAAAAACTGCATATAAATAAATAAATATAGCTTGTATAAAGGGGAGTTTTGTTTAAAACTCAGAGAGAGAAAAATATCACAAATTTAGGGTGGTACTGACAGCCTTCTTCATATCATATTAACACATTTATGTTGCTGACTGTACATGTTTAATAATTATCGTGCAGTTATTTCCACCTTACCAGCTAAGTCAGAATGTAGTTAACGTTAGTTTAAAAATGAAATGACAATTTAACCCATATTTTACTTATACAATCGAAACTCTTGTGGTCCTCAGTTATTATGGCTGAGCTGGAAGCGTAACCCCGCGGTGCAATGCTCTCCCCCCCTCCCTTTCCCGGGCTTGATAGGGCCATCTTAAAACCGTGAATGTCCGTCAGCCGGGGTACAAGAGAATGCCTTGTTGGGTAACCTTACACCCCGGTAATTCAGACCCAAAATCGCGTGCGGTTTTTTTAGTCAATACAATTTTACCTGTAGCAATACTATAACCTTGTTCTTTCATTACCTTATGCAGCTGTTATGTCTCTAATCTATGGTCAGCTTAATTTGAAGTTGTCACATCACGCTGTCAAACCAATGCGCGTATAGGCGATAAGCCAACGGCGGGCGGGGCGGTCAAAATGACCGCGACGCATTCTTATTTGTACGATTATAACGTTGCATTTGTCCGCGCAATAGCTCATGTCGCTTGTCAGACATAACATAACATAAACTCACGCCTATAGCCCCAAAGGGGTAGGCAGAGGTGCTAGCACCCACATTTCGCCAGTTTATGTTTAGGTCCCAATGTAATAGGTGGCGAGCCTATTGCCCTTAACCGGGCACTTATAAACCTGCGATAAATACACACTTAACTTCGAAAAGCATCGAAAAGTCATTGGTGTGTGCCATGGTGAACCTGGGATCGAACCCGAGACCTCCTCTCAGCAGTCCATTACCCAGACCACTAGGCTACCGCGGTAGGTTGTCAGACATACGCGAGCTAAATGCGATCTTATGATAGTAATAAGAGTGCGTCACGGTCATTTTAACCGTCCCACACCTCCGTGTGCTTAACGCCTTAGTTGACACGACTGACAAACGTTTGACAAACTAGGGGTTACCCTACTCTCTTAGGTTGAGACTGACGTGGAGTTAAGTCCCGTCCAGGAAAATTACATTTTTAAAACGTGTGATTTCAGAGCTAAAACTTAGATATTAATTTTTCAAAATCTAATTGAAGATTTTGAAGGTTAATAACCTCACGAAAGAGTAGCTAGATTTTCTTTCCTCATTTTTTTCTTTGAATCGAATTCAAATCACGCGTTTTGAAAACGTGACGTCATTGAATGCCTTATTTAGATTCACTTGTGTAAACCTTCACCAACAAGTCTGCGGTTATTTGTGACAGAGGGTTATTTCTGCATTTATGATTTATTTGAAGTTGTTGCAAAATTAATGAAGAATGATATGAAAATGTTTAATAAATAAAATGTAATGTTAGTAAGACACGTGGATACTGAATTGTGTGGCGATTAATCTTATTATAATTATGAAATAAAGGGGATTTTTTACTGATATTTGTATTTTTTTCTTTTCCGACGTACGCTCATAGCCTTCAAGGCAGAACCAATAAGCTAAGCTGAATTGCTTATATTAGGAGGACCGAAATTTGAACTAAACCATTCAATCACGGATCATGACCAATAGTTCCATTTTTTTAAAAATTGATCTGCGTTTGACCACTATCTCACCTGATGGTACGATGTGGTCGACGGTGGATCATTGAAAGGTGGCAGACAAGCACTTTCGACAATCCCTGGCGTTTGGCAATGGTACTAGTGAGACGAAAAAATCATTACCAGTTCCATGGACGGAAGTGATCAGATGGAACGGTAAGTTCGATACCTAATCTATTAGACTACTGGGCCCGTAGACAAGTGTCACAAGTCTAAATCGCTAAGGAATAGAATAGATTAGGTCGACCAATCACACTACAGCTCGTGATTCCGCCGCGGCGCGCGCATCGTACGCCGGCGACGAGCTTTGATGTGATTGGTCGACCTAATCTATTCGTTTCCTTAGCGATTTAAGCTGTGACACTTGTCTACGGGGGCTGTTATTTTAAATTGCTCTTTTATGTGGCCCATGCTTACTTTAGCTGTACCACCACTATATTTCGACAATGAAAGGAACTAATGTAAAACTCTGGTAAATTACTACACGACGCTCCCATGGTATGCGTGGAACGAAGGCCCAAGGGCGTGTCTCATAGTAATTTTCCAAGCTATAGTTACCATAACGATCTCGTTAAACATAATTCATCGCTCAAGAGTCTGCAGTACCGAGCTAGAAGGTAATCTATACTAATATCATAAAGAGGTAAAGTTTGAGTGTTTGTTAAATTGTAAGGGGTAATCTCGGGATCTACTGAACCGATTTTAAAAATTCTTTCACCAATAGAAAGCCACATCATTCGTGAGTGTCATAGGCTATATATTTTATAGGAAAACTGGAATTTACACCAAGGCGAAGCCGGGTCCCGGGTTGCTAGTTTGAAATAAAACACGACAGATTATAAAAACATATTCTTTATGTTATATATTGATACTTTTATATATTTATTAATAGACAATAAAGAAGTAGTCATCTGACACCTACGGCATGGTGACAGCGGTGAATTTTTATTATTTTTTTTTATTAGATTTTTTTTGCATATTTATATTTATTTGGCTTTTATAAAAGTTTTTGGGCGTAATACACGCATTATATACCTAATTGCGATGGAGCACGCCAGAACGCCTGCGAAGTTCCTGGACGTCATTTATTGGATGCGTCAAGCGATGGATTTAGAATACTTTTGATCAGGGATCAAATTATTTGATAAGTATATTTTGATCAGGGATCAAATTATTTCATGGGTGGTTCGACAGCCCACGGTCTGGGACCGGCTGCTATAGATTTTGATCAGGGATCAAATTATTTCATGGGTTCGACACTCCACGGTCTGGGACCGGCTACTATAGATTTTGATCAGGGATCAAATTGTTTTATGGGTCCGACACTCCACGGTCTGGGACCGGCTGCTATAGATTTTGATCAGGGATCAAATTGTTTTATGGGTCCGACACTCCACGGTCTGGGACCGGCTTCTACGGACCGAAAAACTAAAAGTGTTGTGATATTTGTGTATATTTGTTATTTACTATGTTTTTACTTATAGAAGTTTATAGAGTTGTGTTTTTTAAGTTTAGTTTTTGTAGGGAAGATATTGTATATTTGTTATTTT
This sequence comes from Lithosia quadra, assembly GCA_963576445.1. Taxonomy (NCBI): domain Eukaryota; kingdom Metazoa; phylum Arthropoda; class Insecta; order Lepidoptera; family Erebidae; genus Lithosia; species Lithosia quadra. Next base: position 2,899,956 of record OY754901.1, on the reverse strand, counting down.
TTAAATTTTGTTTTTGTGGGGAGATGTTATATATTGATACTTTTATATATTTATTAATAGACAATAAAGAAGTAGTCATCTGACACCTACGACACTTTATATTCAGTGTGACGAATAATTCGAGTTACAATATTCAACGAAGCTAGGTAATGTGAGCGTAAGCCTACTTCTAACGCATTTGTACACTTACGACAACGACCAGCGCCTCGACTCTGCCATTTTTGAACCACTGACACTCTAAAAGTGCCATTAAATTTTAGTCTTTATCATTATGATATTAAAGTATAAAGTTGAATGGTATTTTGTAGAGTGAACTCTTAATAATTTAGACTAACGGTAAAGTCTAGAATAAAATGGCATTTTTAAGTGTTAGTGGTATGACAGTGGCTTGCTAAAACAGAATCGAGGCCCAGTGTGTTTAGATTAATGTCTATGCTTCATAAATTTCATACGCCGACATTCTTGTTAGATTTAAGAACCTAAATATTATAAGTAGGAATATTCCCCCAACTTGTAGGGAGGTTTCTCCGGCCAGGCAAGGCGATCACGGTCCCACATAAATATCAATAAATTGATGTTGGGACGTTGAGAACTTTAATAGCGCGATGCAGGATCACTAGTTACTAAGAAGTTCAGTTTAACTTCGCTAGATGGCGCTGGCTACATAGCAACTATTCGCGTTTAATTATATTTCTTTTTTACAGTTCATTATTGTTCATGTCAAAACTATTTCTATCTTTATTTTAATGCTAGAAAAGCAAGCAATTTTTTTATAATTTGGCATAGACATTATTCTAAAACGAGTCGCTGTCCATCTCGCAACACTCCATAATTCTATTCTCTATATAGTATAAGATCCCGTTAAGAACGACCTTCACCGAGATGCTTATTTAATGAAACATATTTTATATTTAATTTAATATGTCAATAAATATAATCCATATGGGTTGCCTAGCAAATTTCAGTCCAGAGTATGTTTAATTAATAATTTTAAAAAAAAAATTTTTTAAACATTTCACCGGTATGATTATTAGATAAATTCTATACCAATCGAAAGTATGAAGCCCATAGAATACACAAACGTTAGGTTGCCTATTCTTTTCCGGTCACAACTATCGGGTTGCCAGGTATAAACAGGTAAATCTGTACTAGCATTTTGCAACGTTCTGTTTATTGGATGAAATTTAAATGAAATTAAAGATTATTTTATTCTGAACACGGTGGTGTAGGGTTGCCTGCGAAAAATAAGTCCAGAATTGCGGTTGTCGAATTTTAAAAAGTTAAATATTGCTCCGAGTGAATGTGTGCGACTGAGAGGTCCCAACCAACCATCCCATGCGATAGAAGAGGACACAGCATAGCGGCTGTTTAAAGTCCGGCCATTTATTATTATTATATTTATATTATATATATACCTATATATAATAATAATAAAAGTCCGGCCATTTATTATTATAATATTTATATATATATATATATATATAATAATAATAAATGGCCGGACTTTAAACAGCCGCTATGCTGTGTCCTCTTCTATCGCATGGGATGGTTGGTTGGGACCTCTCAGTCGCACACATTCACTATTCCTTATAGTTCGGATTTGGCCATCCAAGCCCTTTTGAAAAATTCACCCTGTATATTATAATATATATATATATATATATATATATATATATATATATATATATGTATATATAATATATATATATATATATATACAGGATGAAGAACCTGTTGATTTTGAAAAAAAAAACACACCCTATATTATTACACCATGCGATAGTGTTGCTAGTAAGGATCTTATTCTGGGAAGTAATGACATACCGCAAACTAAAGGAAAGAGCTCATCTTTAACAAAATACATTTTATTTTTCTTACATTAACTGATTAATTGTTCAAAATGAATAGCCACTTAGCCATTGTTTTCAATACATAATCGTACTGCATTCAATATTAAAATGTAATTGATTCCGTTTAGAATATTCTCCAAAGAACGTTAAGTTTCAAGTCATCAACTGTATCTCTGTATCATTATGTGTCTTTGTAAATTTCGTTTTTGACATACCCCCAGAGAAAGTAATCTAAGGGATTAAGATCCAGAGATCTCGCTGGCCAAGGCACAGGACCATGCTTTACAATAAAATTGTCGTCAAACTGCTGAATCAAAATCTCTTTTAGGGCTATTATTATTAGGAGCTCCATCTTGTTTAAAAAAAAACATCAATCATTATACCTAATCATTCTGAGTATAATTTAAAACACGGAATAGTTACGATCGTTTCTGGGGTTTTGAACGAAACAAATAGGTACATGAAACATGAATTTTATTAAATTCCAAATTTTCCTTAAATTTGCCGTATATCATTACTTCGCAGAATTTGTTCCTCAACAGCGACACTATCGCATGGTGAAATAATAAAGGGTGTGTTTTTTTTTTCAAAATCAACAGGTTCGATTCCTGGCTAGGATTATTGGTTTTTCAAAAATCTAATGATGAGGTATTAAGTTTCATCAAAATCGGGCTCGTGACTCCTTTGACCATTTTTCGCTATTCCTTATAGTTTCGGATTTGGCCATCCAATCCCTTTTGAAAAATTCATCCTGTATATATAATAGTATTATATATGTATCACTATAACCTTCTTTTTTACTATAGATGTATATATACTTTAGTGTCACATAAAAAATATACACAAATAATTAATTGATAAAAAAAAAATAACTTTTTCTCTATTTTAATAATAAACTACTCCAAAATGATGCATAGTCTATCGCTATCCTTTTCTTTTCCAAGCCCAAATAGCATGCACACTCTCTTTCTTTAAATGGCCGGACTTTAAACAGCCGCTATGCTGTGTCCTCTTCTATCGCATGGGATGGTTGGTTGGGACCTCTCAGTCGCACACATTCACTCGGAGCAATATTTAACTTTTTTAAATTCGACAACCGCAATTCTGGACTTATTTTTCGCAGGCAACCCTACACCACCGTGTTCAGAATAAAATAATCTTTAATTTCATTTAAATTTCATCCAATAAACAGAACGTTGCAAAATGCTAGTACAGATTTACCTGTTTATACCTGGCAACCCGATAGTTGTGACCGGAAAAGAATAGGCAACCTAACGTTTGTGTATTCTATGGACTTCATACTTTCGATTGGTATAGAATTTATCTAATAATCATACCGGTGAAATGTTTAAAAAAATATATTTTTTTAATTATTAATTAAACATACTCTGGACTGAAATTTGCTAGGCAACCCATATGGATTATATTTATTGACATATTAAATTAAATATAAAATATGTTTCATTAAATAAGCATCTCGGTGAAGGTCGTTCTTAACGGGATCTTAGACTAATAGGTAGTATACATTTACGACTGTGTGAGTGCAACACTATTATTGACGCAAAATTTTATTATACTGACAAAAGAAGCAAAAAGAGGTAATGGTGGTTCTTTTTTGTAAATAATAAACTAATAATAAAAATAACTTCAATATACCTAAATTAATATATACATTGTGTATCAAAAAGGAATAACATAATTTAATATCCTGTCAATATCATTTTATAATATTTAACATGATCTGCATTTTTATAGGTACAATTAAATTGCAAGTCAACCATTCAACAGTAATTGCATTAATTAATTATTTTTTATTGGGTAAATGAATTCGTTTGTTTGCTAGGATACTTACAGGTAAACAAGGTGTAGATATTTTATCGTTTCAATTACCCATAAGTATACATTTATTTTATTACATTAATTTTCATTTACTGAAATGAAAATTAATGTAATAAAATAAATGTATACTATGTATTTTGTTCTTAAATAAATATTACACTATTCTAGTTAATTTTTTAAATGTCAGATTTTTATCAGTTTCATATTAATGTAAGATTTCTGTCAGATTCCTATTAATATCATTATATTAATATCAGATTAATAAAACAGTCCAAATTATTAAATACACAGTTGACACTAAACTATAGATATATTCATACCTGCAGTAGTCGCACTTCGTACCGAATTATATTAATACTGAAGCGTATTAAATTTGCGTCAATTACAGTGTGTACACTAATATATTTCAACATTAGCAAGTATATTTTGTTCGCTATGATTTGTAAAACCGCAGTTTTATAATAAGGTCTGCAACGAGCATTATTTTATAGCGCTAATAAAATATTGGAGTAATATGTTTAGTTTTTAGCGGTGCACACCAACACAAAGAAAGAATTCTCCAACCAGGTGATCACGCCTGGCGTGCCGCGGCTCAACGGTTATCGTTGGGATGTTGTATATTTGTTATACCAGCGCGCGAACTTCACTTTCGCGATTCAGGATCAAGTAGTTCTGTTTGTTACCACTAGATGGCGTTACGTATTTATGCGGTATCGCCATTGAAGTATCACTGAATCTAACTTACACAATATTTTGGAGGTAGAAAAAGCACTGCCTCCAAAGTGCTGGTAAGTTGTTCAATATAGTTCGCAACGTGACTGGTTAGAGGCCATTCACACGGCACGTTAAATGAGCGTTACGTAGGCGCATCTAAAGCATTTGAGGCTTTCATCTCTAGGCCCATGGTCCACTTACTTTTTTCCTTCTTAGATTTGGCTTATAAAGCTAAGCGCAGGGTGCTTAGTTGTGAAGCGATAGGACTAACTATAAAGGCATTAATTAGTATACAATTGTGAATTCAACCATCTTATTAAACTGCGGTTTCACATTCAAATAGTCATCCGCCATTTTGATTTTAAACTGACTAGTTATTTTTATTCCATGGAATTATGTGGAATGACTTATAATATTTCTAAAATTAACCGGTCAATTTGGGAAATAACCTTTATCATAGCTATTTGTTATCTTTATACAGCACTGGGCATGTTTTATTCGATAGATGTTCCGCAAACTGCCCGGTCAAACTTAGAAACAACACGTATTTTAACGGTAATATAAAAACACCGCGAATATAAAACTTTAAAAATGCAAATATTAAGGAATTATTTACACAAAATTAAAGCTAAAGATATTAAGATTGATGTGATTGTATATAATAATAAAATAAAAACATATACTGCAATACAACTGTAACAAAAAATCTATCAATTGTCTCGTTCTATTTAAATTACGGAACAAGACGAGTGAGCGAGACAGAACTATTATTATCGTTGTAAATGCAGTTGCGAAACTTAAACTTAACAATTAAAAATAACTAAACATGGCTGCGATTATAGGAACTAAAAAACACTTTACAAACATCACAATATTAACTCACACGCATCCAGAATATGTTAGTATAACCGAATACAAGGATTTTCAAATTAAATTAGAAAGCCGATTCTCAAAAGATGGACTTTACTTACTATAGACAAGTAACACGGGTAGAGAATAAAGATTGAAGAAAAACGAGGTTAATTTCTAATACGAACTCTGTGGTGTAGCGGTAGAACGTTCGGCTACTACGCCGGAGGCCGCGGGTTCGGTTCCCGCTATAAAATTCCCACTTTTTATAAGTGCTAATATTAGTGTGTACAAATGTCTTTTTGTACTGGTCTAGGTTTATTTACAAAAAAGTATGTTAATCTGCATTCTAGAACCCATATTACAAGCTATGTATGGTTTGGATCTAGACAGTGTTGTGTATTTTGTCCCGAAATATTTATTTATTATATAAAAGTAAATAAAGCAATCTGTCACCTTATTAAACAATAATAAAAGAAATATTTTTGGATATTCTGACGGTGCGCAAACTCCTATTCAACAATATTATTCCTTTTTTCAAAAATATAAACTAAATAAACTTAATACATGCTTAAATGTAACACAGAAACAGCTGCAATCATTGTAAACTATGGCTTAGATAATGTAAACAAAAATAATACAGTCATTCTGTAAACTGTCCAGTTATAAGCAGACATTGTCCGAAACAACTGGATAAACTTAAAAATATACAGGGTTATTTGTAATTAACTAGCATCCTCGCAGGGGTAGATAGCTTACATCATAACTAACCATTTTTGTTCTACGACTTTTTATAATTCGTTAAATTTTATTTTCATACATACATAAATATTACTTTATTTTTGCGTCTAAAAGTTATTAACTCTACGTGCGCCGCCGCCGTAGTTTACGCGCATCGTAAAAATTAGGTAAACAAACTCGTTGGTAGAGTTAATAACTTTTAGACCCAAAACTAAACTAATATTTATGTATGTATGAAAATAAAATTTAACGAATTATAAAAAGTTGTAGAACAAAAATGGTCAGTTATGATGTCAACTATCTACCCCTGCGAGGATGCTAGTTAATTACAAATAACCCTGTATATTATAACACTGTTTATATATATCTTACGATGCGAAATATACAATATATAAAAAAATCGTCCACAAAATGTAATTAAGAAGCACAAACAATAAATTTCTTTTTCTTAATTTTAAAGTGAGGTAATTATCAAAAGCATTTGCTTTTTTATAACAGCAACACCAATTGCTTATTAATATCTATAAATGCACATAAATGACATTCTATAATAATTTATTCGGCATAATAATCTATGGATACAGATACATCTTATTTGTAGAGGGCAATGGGCCAATTTCGTATTTTTATACCACTTAGGTGGCAGACAAGAACATGACCCGCTTGATGGGAAGCGGTCACCGTGGCCTATGGATGTGTCACACTCGTGCTGCCGACCCTTCAGATACCAGAGATATCCCACTCATACGCACAAAACGTTTTGGCAGTACATTCATTATACTCGTACGTACTGCTAAAGAGTGGAATGCCTTGCCTGAGTCTGTGTTTCCGGGAAGCTATAACCTGAGAGTCTCAAGTCTAGAGTGAACAGACTTTGTAAAAAACATTACCCTCCATTCTTCGGCAGTCGGGTAAAAATAGACAAACATTTGACGATTGGCCATCCACACACTACCTATTGCATTAATAAGGCATTATATGTAAATTCGATCGATTAGTTTTAAATCGCCAAAAGTATAAGTGGCGCCATCTAGCTAGGTACAAGTGGCGCCATCTAGCTACGTACAAGTGGCGCCATCTAGCTACGTACAAGTAGCGCCATCTAAACTACGTTTCACGAAAACTCCATGGATTATTGCGCCAAATAATATACTATGGGAATACTGTGTCTACGTCTGACAGCGCCATCTTTGATTATATAACGACGCAAAACAAAATACCGTCGGTTAAAGAAAGGCATGGTACAGTCAACTGGAAAAGTTGCTATACTAATCCACAAAAATATACCAACTGGATACAATCTATAAAAACATTTCTATATGCATGTTTTGAGATACCAAATGACCGATCTATCACGCCATCAGACGTAAACATAGTTATACTATTTTAGTACAGATGAAGCGAAGATTTTATGGCATTGTAGCGCTAGATTGCCGGTGTAGGATAGAACGTTACTGTCGGTGAGCGTACACTACTGTCTCTTGCACACAAACGGTTATGTTCGCATCTATCCTATCCTACACTCGCTATGCTCAGTAGGTACAGACAGCAACAAAAGTTAATTAGCACTAAAAGAATTTGAAAAATGATCTTTATATTGAAATATCAATAAATAAAATTGATTTTTATGTATTTTAAGGTTGTATCATTTATAATTTGTTATTTTAGTATTAGGTCACTTTTATTATTGACTGTACTATATGCATAAAACCTTCGCTCGTCCGTCAGGCGTTCAACTTTTTGTAGTGTAATTATTTTTCATACATTTAATTTTATTGGCATTTATACTAAATATCTATTTTTATGTTATTATAATAATATCAGACTTATAGTCTAGAGATTCGAATCTTGCAAAGTAATATCAATTATTTGAAATTGGAATTATGATTGTTATTTAATTGGATAATAATCATTATTTCAAATATTTTAAAAGTAGAAAGTTTTTCTCGTGCAATTAAGCTACCACAAACATCTAGTGCAGCGAGAATATGATTAAATATACATCTCTATGGGGTAGAACCCACATTTCGCCAGCTAGATTGTCAGTTCCATGTAATACAAGAGCTTTTTGAAGTTAACTGGGTGTTTTTTTCTAGACTCCGCAACTGCTATATGCGTCAAGCAACATAAGCCAAAGTCGGCGTGAATGTGGACTAATAAACCAATCATGTATGCTCGTACGATAACCATTGGTTTCGTATAATTATACGAAACCAAAAGTTGTAGGGCCGCAATCAACGACAATTTTGGCCCAAGTTGCTTGGCGCGACCTATACTTTTATGAAGAATTTTCTAACATAGCTTCTTTTTCTTCAACCTAGCGTTAATCCCAGTCGCATACAAAGATTTCCAACTCGGAGTCCAATTTTCTAACATAGCATTGTCCTAATAACACTTATTACAATTTAAGAATAGAACACCCGCTGCGATAAATGAGTAGGTATATGCTGTACAAAAGGTACAATTTAATTTGATAACTACCTACTGGAGAAAATTTTACAATTTTCGGGATTTTTACCGAAAAACCAGTTTCGAAAATATGACCGTCCATAAAAATCAATTCTCGCTGCACAGATTATATCTTATAAAAATCAAAACGATTCATAGCCTCAAACACTTATACAAACTACAAACTATTACCGAACATCATTCTATCATCGTATAAGCTCAATCTATTACTTTCACTCGCCCTACCTTTCTGCAAAGCCCTATCCCTCCTCGCCCTCCTGACAGCTACAGGTAAATCCCCAGGAGTTTTCACCCTCCCAGCAGGGTTTAAAAGATTCACATCACCTGATGATGAGAAAATTTCACTTACTTGCTCTAACGAATGCTGTCGCTTGATGGCTAAGTTTTTCAAAGCGGGTTTAGGAGATCTATTCCCTCCCATATACTTGAGCTCAGCGGTATCAATTTCTCCATTCATAGCAGCTAAATATACAGGATTATCACCACTATAACCGTTGACTAAATTCTCTTTATCATTAGGATCGCTGAATTCATTATCAAAATTCGTATATTTATTTTGGTACTTATTAAAAGTGAAATCTGTTTTGACTTGACTCGATTCTTTTAAAACCTCATTTTGATACTTCCGTTTCTCAGAATCCGACTTCGGAACTGTATGCATAGTGATTTTAGATCCACCATTTTCTGATAACAGCATCAAATGCTCATCTTCTGAGCTAGAGCAGTCAGAATTCAGATCAAACGGACTGATAGTTCCATTGTAGTTTTCTGGAGTATCGATATATTGAAGTTCTAAATTAATACTAGCTTTTGAAGAGCTACCACTGTCTACGGTTTGGTGTTCACAACTCAAGCGTTTTTTAACCGTGGAGTCCTCAGATTCTGAGTTCGATTTCAATATACTCTGAGATGAAGTAGATGTTTTAACAGATCTTTTGTTAAGACTATCTGAACTGCCTCGCTTGTTTTTCATTTCGATAAAATCTGGCGGTTTTGCTTTAGGAACTATTACTGCGAAGACCTGATTCGGAGTTCTAACATCGTCTCGTGAAGGGAGCTCTTTGAAGCCTAAGACTTTGTTTTCCGATTCCATCATCATTGTTGGAGAAAGAGTTCTATTTGGTGGGGATAAGGTGCAAGGTCCTTCGAAGTTGAAAGGTCCTCGATCTTGGCTTATAGTGAGGTTTGAAGGTCTATCGATGTTTGACGGTTTATCGACAATGGAAGTCAAAGTTTTTTGTGAATTTTCGGCTAATTTCACTTCGGTTTCTAGTTTATTTCTGTTTAATTTCTCGAAAAATCTTTTTATACCCCATTTGGGTTTTTCTACTTTGACATCGTGGAGTAAATTGGTTTGTTTTGGACCCCTGTCTTCGTGAGCTGTGACGTCATTCGGTACATAATCCAGTGGTCTTTGATACGACCTTATTTCGTTTAACGCCGAGTTTTCCTGGACAGGGACTCGAGTGTGAGAAAATCGGGCAACAGACAGACAGGTTTCTGGAGGTCTATTAGGTACTCTGTTAGTCATTTCTACAGGAACCGTTATGTCTTTTAAACTTTTATGTATAAGTTCGACGGTGGTCTGTTGTGTGTTTGTGTGTGTGTTGCGTTCTATACAAGCATTTCTGCCTATGTGTGGCTGCGGGTACAGTAAAGGAGTGGTGACGTCACAGGTCTGTGTGGTGGTACAGTTGGAATTCTTTTCAGGTTCCGGTGTAGGGTTGGTTTCCGCTGTAAAATAGATAAAATTATGACAATTACAAGTCTGTGCGAACTGATTACACGTCGGGGGACTTTATCATAGATTTACATTGCTAATAAAGTCATGTAGAGTCAGCAGCCGAAATAATGATGATTGCACAGATTTCAAACTTGAAAAAATCAATGAAAAATCTTTATTATATTGAAATCAAAGCTTAAAACTACTTCCATAGAGTCCATTAAATAGCTAAACAACAGTTGGATAAAAAAAAAATATTTTGCTCAAAACTAATTTTTAAAATCTGTCATTTCATCTATTTTTCACGCTGACTGTACGTCACGCATTCCTGCCCAGGTACTTACTCTGAGTATGTGTGTGCGGGTGTATGTTGTCATGTATGAGAGGTCCTTGAGAGTGCAGCATCTGTTTCAACTCCGACATGCGCTCTTCCACGCATACTGCCGTTAATCTGTCAACAAATATGACGACTCAGTGGCGTAGCGGTAGTGCATTCGACTGCTACAGGGGACGCGGGTTCGATTCCCGCTCGGTGCAAATATTTGTATGCATGAATTATGTCTATTTGCATTAGTCTGAGTGTTTCTATATAATGTATTTACAAAAAAGTATACAAGTATGTTTATCCACATTCTAGAAACCATAACACAAGCTAGTTAAACTATGCTTACTTTGGGTCTAGAGAGCGTTCGAGCTATGGTACATAAGCTGTTAAGTTTCTGAATAAATAAATAAAATAAATAAATGTTTATTAAAAAAAATGCTTTTTGCCGGCCGCATGATAAACAAAACAATCTTAAAAATAAATAAATAAAAAAAAAACATACCGAGCCTCCGCATCATGATCCCAACATTCATCGCAGGTGTCGACAGCGATCTTGAGAGCACGCGACGGCTGGGGCGGGCCTTTGGGCAGCGGAGGGCGCGCCTTGTTACGCGATACTAAACTCTGTGAACACATAATAAAGTTCAGTTTTGCTTGCAGATAAAAGTGATTCAGTTTAAGTTAGTTTTTAACCGACTTCGGAAAAAGGAGGATCAATTCGAATGTTAAAGCCTGTACGTTTAGCCGTGAGACAAAATGTAAACAAACTATAAAAAGGCTCTTTTAGTTGTCATATGAAACGAATACACTTTTTATACTTTTTTAAGCGTCATTTAAATATTCATAATAATTGACCTTATAAAAGACCTAAAAATGTTGTGAATCTCAAACTATGAACGCATTTTAATACTAATAAATGAAGGTGAACAGTCATTTTAGGTAATTAAAGTAGAATTAACAGTTTCTGTATTTAGCCGGGTTATACCCGCCATTTTTACATAATATAAAAGTCGGCTAAGAAAGTTTGACAACTACTGTATTCTTTGTTTATGTTTTGTCTCACGGCCAAATGAATACATTATAGAGTTTTCATTACCGGGGTGTAAGGTTACCCAATAAGGGTCGATCGGTATACCTGCATTTGTGCCAGCGTAGGACGCGGCGGCAGGCCAGCGTGTTGGTAGGGCGGCGCGTAGGGGGGCGGAGGCCCGGCGTGCGCGCCCTTGGTCCGCCACAGCATCTCCCACAGCACCAGCGCCAGCGCGAACACATCCACGGCGCAAAGTGCAGCTAGCGCACCGCTCAGGTCTAGAGCACCCTCTAGCGCTTCAGGTGCCAAGTATCGCAGAGTACCCGCCTGCGCACACATCAAATATGATTAATAGATTGGTTTACTTGCCTATTCTTTTCTCAGTCAATAGATCCGAAATGGATACTAGATTACCTACGATTTTTTATTCATTTCTACAATACCATTATAGAATTGTAAAGTAGCTGTGTCTGTACCTTGAAGATCTTTGGATTATTGGGATGATTGGGATATATGAATGAATGAATGAACGATTCTGAACACAAAAATATATTCGTGGAATTCTTGTCGTTTGTTCGGGATTGACACAAATTCATAACTCATAACTCATTTATTTACTTACAAGATCACGTCAACTGTTACATTTCTTATAGTAAGTTTTTATTTTATTTTATCGGACAGATTAAAATTTCTTTTTTAATTTCTTGGTATCCCAAGGTCATCTTTCTTCTAATATACTGTATAGTGTTTGAAGGGTAAGTAATACATTGCTGAGACAACAAAAATGTACTTAGAAATATACAGGAATAGACCCTTATAAGCAAATGGTACGTTGGCAAAGAGTAGGGAGAAAATACATTACGTTAGGGAAGAGACTGTACAAGTAGTATGCTAGCATAGAGACGGTACAAGAATACACTACGTTAGCAAAAGACTACAAGAATTTACCTCAGTGACCCTAGTAGGGTTGGTACGGTCCCTCTTCGAATGCAACAGCTGAGCGAGTCCCAAGTCCGCCAGTCTGGCGTCGCCATTAGCCGTCACCAGGACATTGCTGCTGTTCACGTCGCGGTGTACCACGCAGGGTTTGCTGCCAGCTGGTGAATTAATTATAAAGTTGTTCATATACTATAATTATGTTATATAACCCCTGTTTGATATGAAACGTACACGGAAGGGGTATGTGAACTTCATTTTTGCGATTCAGGATTGTAGTGACGTAGTATTAGTATCGAAGTAGTTTATCGTGTTATCTTTTCAATTTCAAAATAAATGTTGAATCAAATGAGTTGTACCTTTCCACAATGTTTATTAAGCATAACATTAAAATTATGAATGGTTTATTGAAAATTAAAATGACAGTTTCTCACTACAGTATCACAATTTCTCACAATCTCTCCTAAATCTTATAGTGTGGCAACACTAAGAAAAAGGAATTCGATAATAAATCTATCATATAATGAAATATTTAAAAAAAAACTTTTAATATAAACCCCACCTTACACGTCAATCTCATTCTACCTCAACCACTCAGAACATTAAAGCCCTTCGGCCCTTCGGCGGCACTTCTAGAAATGATCACTTCTAGAAATGACCACTTCTAAAAATGACCACTTCTAAAAATGACCACTTCTAGAAAATGTAATCAGCATGGGCATAGTCACATTTGCTAAAAAATATCTTTAGATAGTTATTCATAATGGGTGCGTGCAACTCGAACTAACTAGACTATAACCTAATGCTTGTTGGACTGGACATACCTAATTCTGAGACAGTTGTAAATAAGAGTTACATCGGAATTCATTTATTTATTATTTGTAACTGTTTAATACCAGGTTTGAATAATATTCAGGAATAAAAGAAACTCATAAAACACATAACACTTTTTCTAATTAAAACAAGAGGGAGAAGCTACACTTAAACTAATAACCTCTTCAATGATTTAACTTAAAGTAAATAACTTTTTTCAAGAATTGAATTGGTGTTATAATGTCGGTTTCAACATCTTGCATGAATTGTGTAATTTTTTTGTCTACGTAAATTTGTCGATCCCGTCTATTTGTCTTTTTTTAAGAAGTGGTCATTTCTAGAAGTGGTTATTACCAGAAATAGACATTCCAAGAGTGGTCATTTCTAGATGTGGACATTCTAAGAAGTAGTTTATTTCAATTGTGGACATTAAACGCCGAAGGGCATTAAAGCTACATCGTGCGTGTCACGTATGCGTCACCGTCGTGCAAATCGTATGGACTTTTTTGCACAATTTTGTGCAATTTATCTGCACAAAATTATTCAGTATTATTTGCACGAGACAGACGTCCGCAGCGCATGAGTGCGTACTACATGTGCGCTATAAGTTGAGACCTGACGTTATAACGTCACCGGCGCGTGTTTGTACAGCGCACAAAAAAATATCGCAAACAAGCTTTCACCCGAGAAGTTACCTACCTGTCTGCCAATTTTTATGCGAACAGTACGTCACGGGCGACTGAGGGGCAGCGCAGGGGGAAGTGGGCGGAGAGCCCAAGTGTCAAGTTATACTCACAGGGCGTGTGCAGGTGCGCGAGCGCGGCGGCGAGCCCGTGCGCCAGGTGCGCGAAGTCGCGCCACGCCAGCGGCGCCCGCTGCAGGCGCGCGCGCAGAGGGCCCGCGCACAGCTCCACCACGATCAGGTGGGACCTCGCCCCGCCCGTCAGCGGCAGGCGGCTGTCGCTACCTGCCACCAGGGGGAACCACACGTTACCTTCATGATGGAAAGGAGCACGTTAAGCCGTCGGTCCCGGTTGCCATACAAACATCTATGGCAGTCGTTACGGGTACTTGGAGCCCACTAAAGTCCAACCAGTCTAACTTGGAACTTTGATATCGCCATTGGTCATAATGACCATTGATTGTGGAGGTTACATGGCAGTCGCTTCACAGAAAATATCGAAGTTCAGCCGCATCACAGTTGGAGTGGAAAGCCGACCCCAAGTGAGTTGGGAAAAATGTTTAGAGAATGATGATGGAAAGGACTTCACTTTGAATTGGTTGACAGCAGCTATGTTCAATCAAAGTGGACTCGTTACATACACCCGGGTAGAAAGATGATGCCCAAGAACGTGCAAAGTGCAGAAGAAAAAACAGGAGTCCTGGGTCCTTTAAGCGAGGCGTGAAAAAGCATTTGATGAGGCCGTTAAGCTGAGGGCCTCAACAAATACTCATCAAATGCGAGAGGTAGTGGTGACCCCAGTCCTGAGACTTTACCTTTAGCTTACCATCAAACGAGATAAAGTCATTTTGATGTGCCCTATATAAAAAAGGAGTCTGTTTTGAGTACTATTTTACCTCAAAACTTTCGACTGAGTGAACCGATTTTGATAATTCTTTTTTATTTTATAGCTAGCGCTTCCCGTGTGGTCTCATTCCGAGAACTCGGGTTTTTTTGTAAGAATTATTATATCTTGGGGAAATCCCCACGGAAAGTGGCTTTAAAGTGTATCCTCGGATGCGATCATGACAACACCAAGAAAATGATGATGGGTAAAAAGATGATGATGATATTAATTACCGTAATATTTAAGTATGTTGGGGTGCGCCAGGTGTGGCAGCGCGTACACCGCAGCCTCCCTCTGCCAGGTGCTGGCGTTGGAGTACAGCTTCACGGCCACTGGAGCAGGTCCTAGGCTGCCTCGCCATACTGATCCGAACTTGCCTTGACCTGTGTAAAAAGAGAATATGAATGATATTGAACGGCCTCTGTGGCATAGCGGTAGTGCATGCGACTGCTACGCAGGAGGCGCAGGTTCGATTACCGCTCAGTGCAAATATTTGTATGCATGTATATGTCTATTTGAATTGGTCTGGGTGTTTCTATGTATAATAAGTATATTTATCAGCATTCTAGAACCCATAACACAAGCTAGTTCAACTAAAGCTTAGTTTACTTTGGGCCTAGGGAGCGATGTGTAGAATGTTGTAGAATATTTATTTTTATTTATATATTATTCATATATTACTAGCTATAATATATTTTTTTTTTTTGTGAATACAGGGTGAACTTATGTTTTTTTTTGTGTATACAGGGATTTTTTTTTGTGTTTACAGGGTGAATTTTTGAAGTGGGTATAGAGTGTAGATGGTCAATTCCGAAACTATGAGGAATAGTGAAAAATATTCAAAGGAGTCATGGCTCCGGCTGAAAAGAAAAGGATGGTTGATTAGTCTATTGTCTATTCCCTTTTTTTACCTTGTTACTCTTGAAAAAAAAACGATTATAAATAATTCCACAATATTCCTGCAGTTGTTATTATTTTAAGCACGCACACGCAAGATTATCCTTCGGGGAATATTTTTTTAAATAAATATTTTTTTTTAATCCCTGCCTTTTTAGCTTAGACATAATGCTCAATCCTAGCTTAAAAAGTTCAGCTTTTATATCATGCGACAAAGAAAACAAGCATTATAAATTATACAAATTCAACTTACCAATATGTTCAATCAGCGATAAATTATCAACGCATGTAAGCCCAGTGGCTAGCGCATCAGGCCCAGTACCCATCACGTCTCCTGCAAAATAACAATACTCTTAATTGCGACTTATTCCCTCTGGGGTAGGCAGAGATCACAGCTAACACATACCTTTCTCAATGTCCGGTCCATCACTCACATCATCCTTGTCGATTTGAATCTTGTTGCAGTATAACTTCCGCAACAGTAGCGCCACTAATATGATCGCGAGCAGTGATAGTATGGCGCTGGCTGCTATGTTAGACGCCGCGGTGTTGGGAGAGCGGGGTGTCGTGTTCATTGTTGATTCCGCCTTCGTTGTGACCGTTTCTTCTTTGAGAGATACTATAAAAAAAAATTGTTAGCAACCTGGGCCTCGATTCTGCTAAATACAAACCACTGACATACCACTGACACTAAAAAATGCGATTTATTTGTAGACTTGATTGTTATCAGGTTAAAGTCTAAAGTCAAATGATATTTCGTAGAGCGAATGAAAAATTTAAATGAATTATTTTCTTAAAAAAGGTTCCAGAAAGAACATGCTTACTTTTTGAAATATTTACTTATTTACCAAAAGATATTAAATTATCTTAGGTAATAACAAAATAAATTATTTAAATTAAGAGAAAGGAGTCACTATGTACAAATTTTGAAATTGGTTAAGAGTGGGAAGTCATTGGCCCCAAACTCGACCCTATGACGACGATGTGAGTTTGGCTACACTAGTTGTCCCACTATTACTATTTTCGTCCTTAAGAGATTAAACATATTGTTTAGTCAATCCGCATTTGTTATTAGTTAGTAATGAAATCTTACAAAAATCAGCATTGCAGTAGTCTTTGGTGCAGCAACAGAACTTGCTTCTTGGCAACTTGGCTGTCACCTTGGTGCATTTGTCGCAGGAGTCACTATTTGCTGATGAGCGCCAGCACCCTGGAACAAACCTCAGAAAATATTAAAGTGAACAAAGTCACTAGACTTCCTTAAGAAATGTAGAATAAAAAATATTTCTTAAAGAAGAGGGTAGGGCTTATAGCTTTAAGTGAAAAGGACACTATTTGTAAATGTTTAATTTGTTTTCTATTTATGACTTTTTTTTATTGGTGTACAATAGAGTATTCTATTCTAGGGCCAGAGTTAGTTTTTCAATATTGAAAAAGTACCTACTATGAAATAAGACGACCAGCCGATTTCGAAGTAATTATTTTTCCAAAAAAAAGAAAAAAAATCTATTAACAACATGTTCAATTACACATTCTGAACATCCTGTAAAAATTTGAGTAACTATTTTGATAACACCCTGTATACACACCTTGACCAAGTATAGTGATGTTCCCTTCCTTGTCTTGATGCCACAGAGTGTAGCAAGACGCTCTGGAGTCTGTGCACTGCTCTACTTGGGCCACCTCACCATTGGGTAGAGTTGTTTCAGTTATTGGACCAGTAGCTAAAAAAAAAAATTATATACAAGGTGTCAGAGAAAGGCGCCCGAAAACGAAGACAGGCATTATAACTGAAGAAAAAACATTTCTTTTAATGCTTTTTTTAAGTTTATATTACCTATTTCATACTCCATTGTGTTAGTACAGTTAAATGAAATGGTCATTGACCTTTCACAGCGCAAGGGGTAAACAACTTTTTAGGTACCTATTGATACTTTTTTAAATGAAATTTTTGTTTCATTTAGCTGTACTAATGATGGAGTGTACATAATTCCAATAAGAAATTCCAAAGGATTTCAACTGGGACCTTCAATCATAAGGCTGACTACACAACCACAAAGCAATCGAGGCTTGAAAGATTTAAATAAAGATTAAAAAAGCTCAATCAAGATTAATTAAAATATATACCAACCAAAACTATCATTTTCCACCACCATCTGGGCGTTCAGCTCATCAGCATATGAGGGTGTAACACTTATCGCAACACTGTCATGTAACTTGTACAGACAAGAGATTGTCGGACCCATAGTAGTTGTAGACGTTGTCGGTATTTTAGCAGCCATCACTTTATATCTCTTTATATTTTCAGGTAAATCATTCTTCCCGTTAACGTCTTTCCCGGAACTTATTACTTGTTTCTTCAAAGTATTTACAATGTTCTCTCTAACAGTGTCAGAGGTGAACTGACCAATTCTTGGCAACTCATGAGATGTACTTACAAGCTCATTTGAATTTGGAATCTCTAGACTTCTTTTTCCCATTTGTGAACCTTGACCCGGCCAGTATTCGTTAATAATTGTATCATCTGCATTTATACTTCTTTTTTTAAGAACTTTTTCCTGATTATAAAACTTTGAGGCTTCTTGTTCTTCAATTGAATCTTCAATGCTTCTTTTGCCTTTTTGTTGGTCACTTGTCACTGGCCAGTAATTACTCAAGTCTTGATCATTGCTGTTCCACTGTATAGTTCTCCTGTGGTGGTATTTAGTGAATGTTCTCACATAGTGGGCAGGCTTTAGATGATGAATCCCACTTTTCAGATCCTGAGATTCTTGTGGACGCGAAGTTAACACCTTCGCCGTAAAGATAAATAAGAATAACACCATACATTTTAATATAGGTGTCACTCTATTGTATAACAGGGTTTCCATCATTGTAAAAGATTATGAAAACAGTTATTTAACTTTTACTTTCATGTTTAAGACATAAAAGAGGTTATACGTAAATGTTACGCTACATAAATGAACACACGGAGACACTGCAGAAATATTGATTTTTTCACATTCACTCTCATTTGAGAATCAGGTAATATTATCACAATATATGGATTTTCTCTATAACACTTCACTAAATATATATTATTCACATAAAATTCAATGAGTGTAATATTAGAAATAGTCGAAATAGACTGATATTAATGATTTATTGATGTTTTTATTAAGTCGCAATACGTACGAAATTAAAATGTGAATTATACACCTTTGAAACCCTAGAGCGTTTTATATGTTTGTAACAGGTAACATGCAATCAATAAATTTATTAGATCTGATGTTACGGTCAGTGTTTTGATATTATTTATGTTGTTTTTCTATAAAACAAGCAGAATCACAAACATCGTCCCCGACATATTGCAGATTACAGGCGTTTCGTTTCGTAATTTTATGAAACATGACCAAGTGTCAAATACGTTTAGTTAAACTAGTTCCGAGTAGGAATGGATTATTTACTTTTATTTACACTCCTTTTGATAAACTCCCCTCTTTTTAATAGTACTGTTATATTTATTTAAAAGTATTTATAGTCGAGAAATTTTCAGAAATTCAGACATTTCAGTCAGACAGGCTAGTTTAATTTTCCGTATAATCAACACTTTAATCGATTCTAATAAGAATCAATCGTGGTTCGTGACAAACAGCAGTTCGGCCGGTACGGCATGAAATCAAATCAAAATAGAACAACACTAAAGTCTGCCGATTCCACCGTCATTGATGAAGGCTTGGTCGTAGTTAAAAATATAATAAAAAATAATTGAATTCCTCTAATTCTCAACGATATTGCTCTTCCATTTTACTTTTAATACATAAATAGGTATTTGTGTGTGCGTAATATTTCTTGAAAATGACTTCTACATCAGCTGCGGACGAAATAGATGAAGCGCAAGAACGACAGTACTTTCGCGCCGTTGTAACCGCTTTCAAATATTATAAGTAAGTAATTATTCAATTTATACAGGTTTAGTACGCTACTTAGGCCCTTGGAACTTCATAGTCGCAGATATTATAGTCTATTTATGGTGTACGAGCGTGACTCAAAGATATATTTTTGGTTAGCAACAAGTCTTTGTTTGAACAAAATCGGACGATATAATTAACCTATTTAGATACAAACTAAACTCCTTTGTTGATGTACTCTGTAGAATAGAGTTGTTCCAAAGGTACCTATGGCGGGCTGTCTACATTGTGTTTGCATAATTACTTATAGATCACATCACAACAATAAGTATGTTACAGTAAGTGATGAAATCAGTTATTTCACTTATGTTCCGACTACAGTCTTTTTATCTTGTGAAGTGGAGAAGAAAATGTACAAAAGTAGATCTCTCAGTCTTCAATGTACACATATTGAATGCAATTGGAAAAATGATGACTGCTTTTTTTTTTCTGTAGGTATTTAATGAATGTATTTGTATGTATAAATATGTCTATTTGCATTGGTCTGGGTGTTTCTATGTATAATATGTATTTATTTACAAAAAAGTATATAATCCACATTCTAGAATGGGTCTAGAGAGTGCCGAGTAGATTGTTGTAGAATATTTATTTATTTAATGTAGAAAAAACTAGCCTGTAATTTGTTATGCCCTTTCTCTGTGCCCATCAGTTATATCATATCAACCATCACTTTCGGCAAGAGTGTGAGATGTCTGGCATTTACCGTAACCAGTTGAATCTACTGGTTTCTGCATCCCTTAGTTAAGATACTGATAATCCGTTACCAAGTGGGTTCTCTGTAACTATCTATATCATCAACCTAGGGCTAGTCCTGTGTACCCGCAGTTGCCACCTCGGATTCCATACATTCTTGGGTATCCGTGGTACTGAGACAAGTTAAGAATAATAAAAATAGTCCTTTGACCAATATAACACGTGCTCTATAAGTTGAGACTTGGGCTCTCCGCCCATCTCCCCTTGCACTGCCCCTCAGTGCCCGTGACGTACTGTTCACAACAAAATAGCTAGACAGGTAGGTAACGTCTCGGGCGGCAGCTTGTTTACGATATTTTTTTGTGCGCTGTACCAACACGTGCCGGTGACATGAAGCGATCAGGTCTCAACTTATAGCGCACGTGTAGTACATGCAAACTAATTTCTATTATTATTATTAGTAATTTCTATTAATTATTTACCTTGTATGAGTATTTAAATTACCCTGTTTAACAATTGTCCCTAATCACAAAACAAATATCATTATTATGATTAGTTATGCAACAATCAATATTATGTACTTACAAGCTGTGCCAGCGACTTCGCCCACATGTATTTTGCCCCATTATCTTCTTTAAACAGATAGACGGACCTACAACAATTTTAATAAACGCGTTTTTGTCATATATATCATACATGGAGGTATCTCCCATCAGGTGGGCCGTGTGCTTGTCTGCCACCTACGTGGTTTAAAAAAATAACTAATATTGATTGATTTAAAACCTGTCACTTTAATATGAGGGTAGGTCAAATGCTTTCGAAACTGACAGGCTTGCATGAAAGGATTAATGACAGTAGAGGAAGCGTGTGAAGTATGTCAGGACAGAGGCAGATGACGCTCTGTTGTGTCTGCCGACCCCAGAGGGAAAAAGGCGTGAGCATAATATGTCACTTTCTTAATATGAGGGTAGGTCAAAAAATGCTTTCATGAAACTGGCAAGCTTACATGAAAGGTTTAATGACAGTAGTGAAGTATGTAAGGACAGAGGCAGGTAGCGGTCTGTTGTCTCTGCCTACCCCAGAGGGCAAAAGGTGTGAGCATATGTATGTATGTCACTTTAATATTACAAACAGACATTTCAATTTCATTTATTTGCATAGATATCTGTCAAAATTCTGTTGATTGACTTAAATGGTCAAGCATAGGCATATTTCTTGGGGTTGAGGAGCCAGATGGCTCTCGCTCCCGTTAATGCCAACCATAATTGAAAAAGCCGGTGATTAATATAAAATGGTGCTTTATTCATTGAATCATAGAGGATGATGCAATTTACTTTGTTTACTCATCATTGTGGAAATTATAATTATTGATTGCAACAAGGATAAAAATATATTATGCGGCTAGAAGGTATATGGTTATGAAGGTTGATAAACATGTGGGAATACGAGGCTTCCTTTTAAGGTTGCAAACAAGGATTCAGTTTTCTCGAGTGGTTAAATGATGGTTAATGGATGGATCTTGATGGTTGATGGTGACTTATTTGTTTAGACTGAGGTTCAGGTCAGGTGTTCTTGGTATCTTTACCTTTTGAAAGAAAAAAAAAGAAGCATGAAAAAGATATCAAAATTTTTACTATGTATTCCAATATTGTTGAAAACTTTATTTGTTGGAACGGTAAAACAACTTTTAAATCAACCGTAGTTAGGAACTCCATAATGTTTAATGTTTCAAAAATGAAAATTTGTAAACTATTTAGCTTTATATTATGTGTTATTGTTAGAAACTCCTTCATCTTAATTCATTTGTACACGCGTTCTTGTGGAATGCAACCTGGACTCTAATCCTATTGTTTCGTAGTATCTACTTATATTTCTTATTGGTTGTAATCTGTTACGTGTGATAAATAAATAAATAAAATAAAAATATTGTCATCTTTGAGTCTTTTCCCAACTCAGTTGTAGTCAGCTTTTCAGTCTAACGAGAGGCGTACTTTAAAAATTTCCGTGAAGCGACTGCCATCTGACCTCATGACACCCACAACCAATCGGAGATATTGAAGTTTCGTACTTGGTCTAACACTAGGTGCACACTGGGCGACACGCGATAGCGACAGCTCGGCGACTAGACGCGACGACAGACGGCGGCCGAGAATTTCATATAAATTTTGTTCTAAGCTCCGCAAACTTGGCTTCAGAGACGCGGAGTCGCGACGACAAGCTGTCGCTGTCGCTGTCGCCAAGTGTGCGCCTAGGGTTATGCCACTGCTTTTGTAATATTTTTTTCAAAGAATATAATTTAACCTTACACATGCTTTACATTTAAACCGTTTACTATTTTTCCAGGTTATGCAGCTTAGATAGAATACAAAAATCGGAGAAAATCATATCTATGCTGCCACAAAATCATCAACGTCGTTTAGAAAAATACAAGACGTATCTCACGAAATTCAAGAAATGTCTCGATGTCAACAACAGTGTGGTGCACCTTATCATTAAAGATGTGGACACTATGTTTGAAAATGTTGACCATTCAGGCACTAACACACTCGGCACAAACGGGACAGAGAGTTTTGGATGTAATTATAATAACTGTGAGATTGCATCGCAGAAACAACATAAAATGCAGCATGACGTTGAAAAGGTATTTTTGTTAGTTTGTAATCTTATTAATATACTAGCGACCCGGGACCCGGCTTCGCCCGAGTGTAAATTCCAGTTTCCCAATAAAATATATAGCCTATGACACTCACCAATGATATGGCTTTCTATTGGTGAAATAATTTTTAAAATCGGTTCAGTAGATCCCGAGATTACCCCTTACAATTTAACAAACACACAAACTTTACCTCTATAATATTAGTATAGATACATGAAAGTTTATGAGTATGTATGTTTATTACTCTTTCACGCAAAAAAGGCTGAACGGATCTGGATGAAATTTGGCACAGGAATTATTGTCTGCTGTTTTTATCCCTAGAATAGGTTTCCATGAGTAGAGAAAGCGTGGGCGAAGCCGCGGGTAACGAGCTAGTTCACTAATAAATATCAACTATTGCAGGTACAATCAGTATTAAAGAATATAGTTCGCGATTGGAGCGATATGGGAGCTGCGGAAAGGCAGCAGTGCTACAAGCCTCTATTGGACGAGCTAGAAGAACTGTTTCCGCCTGATGACTACAGGTACTCTTTTATTTGTATTTTTAATTTAATTAAATTGGACTGGACTGGACTGGACACCGGTACATGGTGGATATCCCACTCATACGCACAAAACGTTTTGGCCGTACGTTCATTGTGCATAAAGAGTGGAATGCCCTGCCTGAGTCTGTATTTCCGGAAAGCTACAACCTGGGAGTCTTCAAGTCTAGAGTGAATAGGTTACTTCTAGGCAAGCATGCTCCACCGTCCACCACATCATCACTTACCAACAGGTGAGATTGTGGTCAAACGCGAGCCTATTAGCAATAAAAATAAAATGAAAAGAAAAATGGACTGGACTGGACTGAATTAATAAAATAAAATAAGTACCTTGCGGTGCTTGCTAATTCGTCCGCGTGAATGGAATTCGTGACGGCTTAAAAAACTATTAATATTTTTATGTTTGTTCCAGGGACCGAACCCAGGTTCGGGTGCTAGTCCCGGGCGCGGGCCTGGGGCGCCTGGCTTGGGAGATCGCGGCGCGGGGGTACATGTGCCAAGGGAACGAGTTCTCCCTCTTCATGCTGTTCGCCAGCAACTTTATACTCAATCGCTGTAATGAGGTTAGTCATCACCATTAAAACGTCACAGTTGCACCCAAGGTTTGCACTTTGGAGCCTGCATAGGACCCGACCACCTACTATTTCCTTTTGTATATTGACTTATCATGTCTTTTAGACAAGCGATTGCCGTCGGATACTGAACACAAAAATATTTTGTTTGAATTCCTTATCTGTTAGTGCGTGATGGACACAAAAATTACTGAAAGGATTTTTATGGTCTTTTTTGTTTGAAAGGGCTTGGTCAAACTTACAATTTTATGCATGTTTTATCAAAATCGGTTGAGTCGAACCAGAGATATAGACTAAAACGTGAAAACCAACGACTGCGCCGGCGGAGCCGCGTGCATAGGCTAGTAATGCATATATCTGTACCTACTATGCTTTTTTTTTCACATGAAATGGGCCTGCAATCAAGAAATATGTTTGTTTGTTCATGTTAATTCTCGTTAAAATTCGCACCGAATGTGATAGTTTAAAATCTCACTAACATTGTGTGTATAGGTTAACAAGTACACCGTGCACCCATGGGTTCATCAGTACGTGAATAACGTGACCTGCGAGCACCAACTGCTGGCGGCCCGCTTCCCTGATGTGTGCCCAGCAGGGAACAGGCCCAATTCCAATTTCAGCATGACTGCAGGGGACTTCTTAAAGGTAACATATTGATTTAGGTCTTATTTTTAATTAATTTTTAACTATTTGCATCTAACCATTGACAGAAAAACTTGAATAGCCGGATCCACACCAAATGATCCATCTTGGATCGGCGATCCCGCGATCCGCGATCCAGGATCACGGAGCGGGATCGTGGATCGTGTTAGACCGATCCAATTTTGGAAACGTGCGATCCTAAAGATACGCTCCAAGCGATCCAGACTGATCCGCCTATAGCACAGTTAAACTTTCGGTCGCTATGGAGTCACACGTGCAGCAACGATGTCGAATTGCTGTGGCAGCAACAACCTACAACCTACTTGGATCCATAAGCATAAGCATTTAAGTATGTTCCTTGTAAAGGGATATTAGACGACGACTTTAAAAATTTTCCATTATGTGTGATCGCGCGCTCCACACACAAACGTCTACACCGAGCGCGCCGAGAGGCTGAGGCGCCTGTGTGCTACTCACAAAAACCGACAACTGACGGATCGCTCGCGGCAAGGAGCGAGCGCTCCTGCCGCGCAGTTTGAATCGCGCGAGGCAAGTCCACATCAAACGCTCCTGCCGCCCGCGATCGGAGCGTGCTGGATCGTTTGGTGTGGATCCGGCTATTGAGTATAATGTGGTATTTTTTTCTAAATAATTCTTTTGTATTTATATGAATAAAAAAGAAATATTAGCGTGATAACTTCTATAGCGCGATACAGGATCACTAGTTCCATAAAAGTTCACCTTGACTTCGCTAGATGGCGTTGGATACATTTATCGTGGTTACATAATGCCACTTTCGATATAAACCCTATAATATGTTCCAGGTGTATACAGAAGCTGACGAATGGTCGTGTGTTGTCACCTGCTTCTTCATTGATTGCGCGCCGAACGTTATAGAATTCATAGAAAGAATATATACCATACTGCAGCCGGGCGCATACTGGATCAATTTAGGACCACTGCTGTATCATTACAGGTAAATTATTACCTTTAGGTGCATGTGGTCCTACGAGGCTCTTTACACAGAGATAGACTAATTGACATTTGGACGAATAGATACTATGGACCATTTCATGAACTAGACGAAATGATACTGGTCGTTATAATACTACTAGCTGTTGCCCGCGGCTCCGCCCGCGTGGATGTCGAAATCCGTTTCAAAAACTATCCTATCTCTCAAGTTGGATCGAACTGCACATGGTGTGCGAATTTTATTATAATCGGTTAAGTGGTTTAGGAGTCCATTGAGGACAAACATTGTGACACGAGATTTATATATATTAAGATGGACCTTTTGATACTTTAGACGAAATGATAATATGGACCACATGCACCTAAAGGAATTATTCTCCTCCACTGTACCTTTTTTCAACTCAACCTTTCTCTTTTCGCGAAGAGGCGAAATCATTGTATGCCTGGATATCGCCTAATTGAGATTCTTTGGCGTTAAGCAGATGGAGGTGCGGGGCGGTCAAAATGTCCGCGACCCACTCTTATTATTACTATCATTAGATCGCATTTAGCTCGCGTATGTCTGACAAGCGACATGAGCTATTGCGCGGACAAATGCAACCTTATCATCGTACAAATAAGAGTGCGTCGCGGTCATTTTGACCGCCCTGCCCCGCCGTCGGTTCATCGCCTTATAGTTTAGATGCCCTTGACATACTGCGAGCACGCTACGAAGAAGGGGGAAGAATGGGGGGGTGTCATAGAAGCATTCTTGTAGTTTCAGCCCCCCCCCCCCCCCTCCCTACCCCAACAAGGCGCTGCGGGTTTTTAGTATGTGATAGGTGCCGACATGTATCCGAGTGGCCTTCCCGCGTATGTCGCGGTATGTCGTAGGACATTTCCACTTACGGTTTTTCGGTTAAAATTATAAAAACTTGAATTCTTGTTTTTTAAATATAACTGTTATTTTTCGTTCACAGTGACATGCCAACGGAGAATAGTATCGAGCCGCCTTTTGATATCTTACTAGAGATTATTAGAGACATCGGATTTGATATATTGGTAAGTACATTTGACTAGATAAAATAGAAACAGAACGAACTTACCTCCTTTTTTTAAGTCGGTTAAGTATACTAAAACTTTATCCAAAAAGCAATAAATTCCTTTCTTCAAAACCGCATCAAAATCGGTAACAAAATGCGAGAAAATTGCGGACAAGTATAGTCAACCTTTTGAAGTCGGTTAAAAATATAAATAAGTGTGGTCGTATCGTATAGGCTTGCCCTTCATGTGTTAAAGACCCCTATAAGTTAAAGGAGGTAGGACACGAAGGTATCTCCCGTCCGAAATGAGCTGTCCGATTGGGGTAGTACCTCTGCCCTACAGAACACCGCGGCCATAATAACCGTCGTGTTGTGTGCCCGCCGGTAATTAGGGTAGCCGGAGCTCACTGTACCCCTCCTCCCCCCACCCCTTCCTAGACTCCCCACCCCATCCTAGCTTCCCCCCTTCCCTTCAGGGTAGGCAGCGTCCATAGGCCACGGTGACCGCTTCCCATCAGGTAGGCCGTGTGCTTGTCACCTACGTGGTATAAAAAAAAATATACGTCTGGATATTCTCAGGAACCTGCACTCCATACGAGCTAACGCTGGGTGGGCCATTGATAAATTACTTATAGCGCAGTACCGACGGCCTACTCAATTCACCGCCATTTATAAGATTTATTCGCATTTCAGAAAGAAAAAACCGGTGTTAAAACAAAATACGCACAGAATCCAAACTCCATGATGCAACACGAATACGATTCTGTGTTCTTCGTGTGTAGGAAGCCTTACCACATGTAGCCGTGGTGACCGGCTTTACCTGTTACTGGCTGTAGAAGACTAGAGTAAGCTTGTTGTAAGAGATATTATATAGAAAGACATTCAATTAGGGGCCATCTGTAAATGGTGCAAGGATAATAATGAAGTATTATGTAAGAGACAGGTGAGGGGGGGGGGGGGGGCAAAGAATACGGAGGAGTGGGGGAGGTGACGGCGACAAGGAATCTAATTGACCCTCCACATACCTATTTCAATAATAAAAATGCCATAAACAATCCCCCTCCCCAATGAATTTTACCCCTCCGTTCCATCGAACGAAATTCTGTATGCCACCCGTGAGGGGTGGAGGGTGTCAATGGGTGTAATATACCCCCACCCTTTTTTAAAATCATATAAAGAAATTCTTACAAAATTAACCCCCCCACCCCCTATATTCCTGTACGTTTAGGGGCAAACGAAATCCTGTACCTCAATGAATGTTTTCAAAAGCTTCGTTTTACGCTGGGGCGGTAGTCTCGATATTTATCGCAAACCCTTATCTACCACCGAATTCGGTCGCTAACTCGTAGCGACGCAAATATAACGATATTTGGTAGTCTCTACTTTCCAAACTAACGATTTTTGTCGGTGTCTTAACGAATATCATCGCAAACTTAACGATTTATCGGTATCTCCATATTGCTCAACATCTCAATTGTACAGACTACCGTTTGACGCAAGAATCGTTACTGCAACCGATGTTTGTCGCTATCTTAGCTTGCGATTTCGGTAGCAAAACCGATAAATGTCGAGACTGCGGCCCCTGGTGTGGTTACGTCGAACTTGAACCGACTAAATCACAGACGCGTTTAGTGTGAGACGCTTCCCAAGCACCCCAATGACCTGACCTAAACTTGACCTAAGTATTATTTACATAATGTAAATCTGTATGTTAGTGTGTTCCATGTCTTCCTATAACTTTGATGTGATCGCTATCAAAATACAGTGTTTTTATGACGAGACGACGATCAGGCGACGGATGCGCGTCTATGAAACTCGCTTCTTGGACAGTAGGCCTAAAAGGCATACATACTCTACAGCAAAATAGGGCACCTAAAGGGAGAGGGAATCTATCTAGGCATAGATTCCCTCTCACTCTCTACACCTAAGCATAACGGTCAGTAATAGCATAACAGAGTTTGTACAATAAGACGATAAGCAGACGAAGGCACGGGGCGGTCAAAATGTCCGCGACGCCCTCTTGCTATTATTAAAATTAGATCGCATTTAGCCCGCGTATGTCCGACAAGCGACATGAGTTATTGCGCGGACAAATGCAACCTTATCATCGTACGAATAAGAGTGCGCCGCGGTCATTTTGACCGCCGCGCCCCGCCGTCTGCTTATCGCCTAGGACGGCGGGGCTGAAACGCCTAATTGTATACTCGTATCTATTTATTTTTGGTAACAGACGGACATACGAGCTGTCGGCAAACTAAAATATTTTAACGGACAGACAAACAGACACACAAGAAAAGAAGTTTGTGAATAATGTGGAAAATAATAAGATGTTTAAAATAATATATTTATGAACTCCATCAAGTGAGCGATTGCTTCAGTTAAGTGTATCTACACCTAACTTTTTGGCGGAGCAACCCCGTCCTCTTGCTACTTCTACTTGTAAATGTTTTTTTTTGGTCTGTGTGGTGTTATGCTATGCTCTGTCCATATGTCCGTCTGTACGCCGACAGACAATATATGTAACATTTTATTATCTAAGTAAATATTTTACGAATAGAACGTAAGCTGATATCACAAAGTATTTTTTTAAGTTCTTGTAAGTTGCTAAAGTACATGGTTATCTTGAGTATAAATTGTAGGGTAGGCAGAAATGCTTTCGGTTCAGTTTGGTAAAGGTCCCTCTTGCTGACAATAGCGGCCTTTACATTGGCAGTCTATCGCGCGTTCTAGGAGCGTCCATGATTGCGCAACGAAATCGCGCAATCATGCGCGATTATCTTTGTGAACTAAATCTTTCGCGCGCGATAACGTACGATCCTTTTTGACGTATCGGAATGTCGGTGTATACTGTATAGGCTGTGTATGTGGAAGAGAGACAACAATATAGGACGCGATTGCGCGTGCATGACAGTCCTATAGCGTGCGCTCTTTCCCTCTCTCTTCCAACATCTTTACACGCGCGTTCTTTCACACGCGATTCGGTTTTCACTAGCAATAGCACTCGCGATAGACTGGCCATGTAAAGGCCGCTAATATGTGAATTTGTCTAGACTCAGGGCGGGATTCAGACGTTATAGCCGACCTTTTTTTCGTCGTCATGTATTTTAGAGACTTGCAAGAATTAATTTTGTATCGCCACTGTGACGATATCGACTGAAACATTTTGTTACATAGATTATAAATTGTTTACGGCTGATTATGTTTGTTTCGTGTGGATACAAATATGGGTTCTAGATACTTTAGTTATCATCTTCGCATTCTCCGTAGCATACTAATGGTGTAAGAATTATCAAGATCGGACTAGCAGTTTATAAGGTTTAGTTACAAATTTACAAAAAAAATTAAGAATACAATTGACATATCTACTTTTAAATCGGTAAAGTATACTAAAATCTTCTCCAGAATTAACAAAATACAGGTTAAACAGTGTACCCCCCTTTTAAGTCGGTTAATACAAATCTTGTCTCTATATAATATTACTAAAGTATTTTTGTCATATTTGTATCCATACAGAAAAAAACTTGAGTTTTTACATAACATGCGCATACGCATACGTGATACATATTAGTCATAAACGACGTAATATAACAATAACATAGGGTAACCGTACAATTAGAATTGTTTAATAATTAAATAAGATCAAGGATATTATATTTACTGAGAAATTATTTAATATTATAGGATTTTATTTGGTTAGAGAAGTAAAAAAAAATCGCATGCGTCCATAGGCCACGGTGACCGCTTCCCATCAGGTGGGCCGTTTGCTTATTTGCCACCTAAGTTGTATAAAATAATAATAATATTCAAGACCATCATATCCACTCATTAATTTTTATAGTCTTGGACATTCTACACAGCGCTCTCTAGACCCAAAGTAAGCATAGTTTAACTAGCATGTGTTATGGGTTCTAGATTGCGGATAAACATACTCTTGGTAATACGTATTATACATAGAAACACCCAGACTAATGCAAATAGTCATATTCATGCACACAAATATTTACACTGAGCGGGAATCGAACCT
Source organism: Lithosia quadra (assembly GCA_963576445.1). Classification (NCBI taxonomy): domain Eukaryota; kingdom Metazoa; phylum Arthropoda; class Insecta; order Lepidoptera; family Erebidae; genus Lithosia; species Lithosia quadra. The sequence goes on along the minus strand of OY754901.1, from coordinate 2,869,129 downwards.
TTGACCTATGACTCAGCAGTTGAATGCTTTACTGCTATGCCAGAGATGGTCAAAAGAGAAAAAATAAGAGTATAATTAAATTTATTTCTCTAGACAAGTGAGTCGGGATGAAAATGTTTGCTTGCTTTACATACTCATAACTGCTCGAGCTAATTATTTTAGCACACTTTGGTTTAAGTAAAATAATGTTTTTCTATAATAATGTTATAGAGTTAATTTGTAATGTATATTATAGTACACGGCTTTCTGATTTGGTTTGGAAGGAGAGTAAATGCGGCTAAAATTGACTTGCTTAGTTTTTCTGTAAATCGTTTTTGCTTTATCAACGCATGTCTATAACTTGATATCTGTATAGAGTAGTTGAAACCGGGGCTATTTTAGTATTTTATTACACTACACCAGCGGCTCCGCCCGCGCGGACCTCGCTTTTCGTGTTTTTTGTCTAAATCTCCGGTCTTACTCGACCGATTGTGATCAAACATGCGTAAAATTTTAGTTCTGACCAAAACCCAAGTATTTTTTTTAAATATCTGCAATATACAGAAAAAAATACTTTAAAATTTTATAATGCCTAGTATAGATAAACACAAACGGTTTTAACAGCAGAATGCAATTTCAACATCAAAAATTAAGAAAATAACTATAATAAAAAAAAAGTAGGGAAAAGGGGATTTGAGCTGCAGATTTAGGGTCAAATCCACATTCAAATGGGGATGACTTTTCTGCTCTATATAGGACATCAATCTGTGTAGAGTAGTTAAGTGTACCATTTCATTTACATGTGTTTCTATGTATAATAAGTATGTATTTACAAAAAAAAAGTATATAAGTATGTTTAACAGCATTCTAGAACCCATAACACAAGCTAGTTAAACTAGGCTTAGTTTGGGTCTAGGGAGCGATGTGTAGAATGTTTTAGAATATTTATAATATTTATTTATAGAGACAACACTACTAAACGGACGCACACTATTCTTCCCAATGTCCCAAATCAAATGTTCTGTACTATGCGATGTATATTATGATAGAAAAATGGCTCTAACAAACAACATTTGTAAAGATTGGATGCCACTTACAGCTGGGCCTCGATTCTGTAAAAATGCCATTCAATTATGGACTTAAATGAAAAGAGTTCCTTACACTTTTTCATTCACTCTACAAAATACTTATTATATTTTTTGTAATACAATTTAACGGAAGCGAAATGTCGGCTATATAATCATAAAAAATCTTTAAAATATTATCAGAATAGCCGCGTCTAACTTAGTGGTATCCAACCGTAAATTCTAAATATCAAGTATTCTGCTATTAGTATTAATAATAATTGGCAATTATTTTTTTTTACTGCAAGACTTATTATTTAAGGTTAGTTAAATATTGAAATTTATATTGTGGGGAATGTTTATTTATATAAATACAGACGCAAGGGCACGCCCTTAAAAGATCTTAATTTCCTTTATTGCCCGTGGTTCACCCGCATTTACATTGATTTTTTAATTTGACCATAGAATAACAGTGAAATGGGGTGAAGAGGGATAAAATGGTCATAAGAAATTTTCGAATCAAGTCGATAATCCATTACAATGAAGTAGTTTAAACATATTTTAACTTAAAGGAGAATAACAGCGGGATTTATTTCACCATTTTATCGCTAATCACCCCATTTCACCCTGTACCTATACTTTTCTCTTACACGATAACATCATTCTATCTCCGTCTAATTTGTTTACATTCTTTATCACGATACTTGTTAAATGCAAGTAAATTCTCTCTAGTTTTTTTTTATGTTAGCAACCCTAATGTTAAGGAATGGCTTGTCAATGTTGCTATAATAATAATCAATGTATAAATAAGGGTAGAACTTCGTACAGCCACACGCAGGCCATTGTAGGGGGCGCTGTGTGTTAGCTGGCAGCTGTTCTGTTTAAATAACTAAGTTGTTGTATATTAATTTGTTAAGAAAAGAGATTAAAACAATGATTTATTACTTTTCATTGTGTTTTTTTTCTACCCAGCCCCAAATATACAGGTTTGACTTCTCTGTTACCTGTTTTGTGACCACGACGCTCGACATCTTTTACGAGGATAGATTTATAGTCTGTAACTTATTCTAGACACTAAATATATCCCTACCTGCCTACCACTTTTTGTCCCTAGAATAGGTTCCCCCCGTGGGAAGCGGGAAGGGGAGGGATAGACAGAATGGATTTCTGTCTATCCCTCCCGGCTGCTGGCATCTACCGGTTTCACTTCAAGAATTAAACTGATCTCCATTCACCCTCTTTTACTCGGTACTCTTAAACTGAGCGGACCTCCTTTGCTGATATAATTTGACAACCAGTGTGAGGTATATCAATTTTTTTTAAATAACTTATCTGTATTTTCTTTTTTCTCACTGATCTGACGTAATACAGATCAGTGTTTTTTCTGCACTTTTTACCCTCTCGTAACATTTATTGGCATGAAGCTGTAAAAGTGTGAAATACTTTCTGAATGAAATACTGAAAGTTCACACTAGTTTGGGTACCAAGGAATTAATAAGTTAACCTTTGTGTCAATAAAAAAAAAGCAATTGTATTTGGTGCGCTGGATTGACTGCACCCCGCCTGATGGTATGTTAAGGTGGAACTACAAAATAAGAGTAAGAAAAAATAGTTCAATCTGTTATAGTTTTATTCAAATATTGAATAAAATATCTTCCAATCTTACTAGTCTCTTCGCTAGAGTGATTCATCTTAGCGTATGTAAGAAACTGTCGTCTTAACCGCAGCAATTTCTGTGGGTTCACAAATTGAGTGTACCCCGCTTCTAGGACGCATCCAGGGTATTCTGGGAACTTGACCTCACCGTCCATGTTCAGTTGCTTAGCGTCTAAGATCTGTTTGGATATTGATTGGGTTACTTTGTCCAGTTCGTATAGGAAGTTTGTTGATGTTAGAGGTGCCTGGAATGAGAAGAATAAATAAATAATAGTTTGATTTAAAAAAAACCTTGCTTTTTTAATAGAAGATCGAACTAAAAAGTAATTGTTAGATAATTTGTTTTTTAATGGTTTTAAACCGGGTGGTGCGATCATGGAACTCCCTGTCAGAAACAGTAATAAGTGCTCCTAAAATAAACATTTTTAAAAATAGACTGCATAAACATTTAAAACGTTAAATGTTAAGTGCAGTGATATACACGCATCAGCTATAAGCTGCTAGTGTGTCAGACAATAATAATAATAATAATGTATATAAATAAACATCCCATTGGGGTAGGTAAAAATTAAATAAACAATAGAATATAAAGAAATATAAAATTTAAATAAAATTAATGGGATAAAAATATAAAATTTTAGACTAGATAATTGAATCACGAAACATTTATTTCAAAAGGTTTTAATAACTCTAGGGTCGCTTGTTTTATGTCCCCACACTTTTTTATTAAAAATAGTGAGCAGTGAGTCCTTTTTGTTGGATTATCATTTCTCTTCTCATAAAATAGAAATGGTGACTTCTCAACCCTGAGATGAAAGCTTGGAACAAATACAAATTCAGCTTTATTTCAGAGAATATGGTTACAGTATCAGGTATCATCCATTGTTTACAGATGCCGGCACGTAAATTGGCCAGACGCGTCATATGCGCAAAGGTTGATTTTTAGGTCCCCTTTGAGGTATGAGCGGGTCGCGGGAGACGCGGTTGTGCCGTCGCGGACATATGATTGGTCACTTGACGGACCAATCATGTCTCCGAGAGACGTCTTGTACCGAATCAATGTTCCGTTCGTTCGTACTTTGAATCATTTGATTGGCTCAAAGTGCACGATGCGCGAACTTACCCCAAACCTGGCCAAGTTACGTGCTGGCATCTGTAGCAGGCGCACTGAGTTCCAGATCAGGTTACTTTAGGCTCTCTCGCCTCCATAAAAAGTAAATAACACAGTTAAAAAAATAAGACTTACATTCTGTGTGCTCATATTCGGAGGAGGTGGTTTCTTCTCAAATAATACTTTGTACACATCTTCTAAATTGAGCTCATCTGAGGGTTGTACAGTGAATAAAGGGCTGTCCCATCTGTGATTTGAGTTCGGTTCTTCAAACCTGTAAAAAGACAGACATTATTTATACCTACTATTATAAAAATTTAAATTAGTTGTCTTTTCATTGGAGATATTTAAAAAAAAGAAACCTTAGGTGAAAAATTCTGGACATTAAATATTTTTTTTTATACTTGACCATAGACTTAAAATCGTAATAATAGCAACCCATTTATGTCCCACTGCTGGGCACGGGTCTCCTCGAGAGCTGAGAGGGTTTAGGCCTTACTCCACACACGCTGGCCTAATGAGGGTTGGTGGATTGGACTGGTCCTTAGAATTTCTTCTAGAACATGTGGGTTTCCTCACGATGTTTTCCTTCACTGTCAGCAGATGGTAAATCATGTGATTTGCACATATAAATTCCACAAAGTGAAATTCACATTGGTGCTGTCCGGCCGGATTCGAACTCGATACCTCTGAGTAGAGACCGCACCCTTATTCATTCAGCTGCCATCGCTTAAAATCGTAACTTTGATTGCAATTGCTTGAGTAGAACCAGAGATAAGACCAACAGTCATTGGCCAAAAGTCTGTAGGTCCATACTTCTTTTGCCTTTGATGGACTCTGACAAGAGATAATCAATTACCCAGTCTTATGAAGGGTACCCATTCTTAATATTTGTCCTCTGCCTCTCAGAGCGTTAAAGCTGGGTTCTCACTAGCAAGCCATAGCCATTACACTCCCTACAGAAGACTGCGGCCATAATAACCATCATGTTGTATTCCCGCCGCGCCGTAAGTAGGGTAGCCAGAGCTCACAATCCCTCCCTCCAGGGTTGGCAGCGCGAGTGTTACGCCCCTTGTGTTGCACACGTCCATAGGTGACCACTTACCATCAGGTGGGCCATGTGCTTGTCTGCCACCTCAGTGGTATAAAAAACTGTGTAAACATGGTTCTCAAAGCATGAAAAAGAATACAGCTATAATTATCTCACCTTAATCTAGTTAATGCATTGAACACTTCCTCTATATATGGCATTTTGTTTATATCTCTGTCCTTTTCTGTCTCATCACTGATAGATCTTGCATCTTGCTCTCTCTGCAGGTTTGCCTCCCAAGCTTCCTCATGGTTTCTGATAGTGTATACTGTACATTGTGTAGATTTTGATTCTTTTGATGCACAGTAGAGTTCATAGCGGTAACCTATAATATGATTTTAGATAAAGTAAGTCTGTGTTGTGTGAATGAAAAGAAGGGCATTAGAAGGTTTTTACAGGCTGGGCAGCGTGAGTGTGACGCCCCTGGTGTTGCACACTTCCATAGGCCACGGTAACCGTTTTCCATCAGGTGGGCAGTGTGCTTTTCTGCCACCTAAGTGGTATATAAAAGTACAAAAATAGTATTATTCCTATTTGCATCGGAGGAATTTCAATTTGATGCCTTGTTATTTTTGTGCCACTTAGGTGGTAAGGAAGGTGTACCCCTTGAAATAGGTAGCAGACAAGCACACTGCCCGCCTGATGGTTACAGTGGTCTATGGATGTCTGCAACACCAGAGGCATTATGAATCTACTTACTTCACCTAGGTACTTTTAGGTTTGGCTTATACGGATTTTATGGGAGTGACTACTGACCTCCCAAATCCGAGAGGAAAGCCTGAGATTTAAATTGGAAAAAGAGAAGAGGGACCGGAAGAATCCTTGTAAGGGATTGGTTGTGGTTTCAATAAATATATAAGCTTAGCATGCTAGGTACTTGTTTCAAAATTGCACTATATCGCAGTTTACCTTTAATATAGTTACTTCCATCCAATATAACGACGTTGTCCTTGCCAATAAGTTTCAATACTTCTGATTTTAGGTATCCTCTGATTCGTTTCTCCTTCTGCGAGTCCAAATATGTGGAGTTTTTGTCATAACCTAACTTCGTAATAGCTTCGTCTTCCGAAACAATATCAACTTTTTTCTTGTATTTATTTACAAAGAAATCTTTCAACTCATTTGCTCTTGTAGTTTTACCACTTACTGGTGTTCCACATATAATTATTAGAGGCATTTTCACTATTTACAAATAAATAAAACAATACTTATTCACGTCCGAAGTGTCAAATCAGAACAGACAGATGTTTTGTTTTGTTTCGTTTTTTTCTTGATATGACATGATCATAGATACCAAGTCTTTCAGCGTCGAGCGTGGTTCGTTTAAAAAATTGTAAAATACGGTAATCATGAACGTATAAAATTTATGGACGAAAAGCGTAGAAAGCGAGATTACGTCCCAAAAATGGCAGTGGCGAAACATGTGTGAGAGAATTTTGAATATGTGAGTGTGTGTGTGCCGACATAAACGTTAGGTATTTATATATAAAGCAAGTGTGCCGACTGTAACGTCGCGTCTCGTCAGTTATATTTTTCAACGCACTCTGCCCATAAGTTCAATACGTTCATGACTTTTGTACCTAAAGAATTGACGTCTGTCATGATGTTATCAAGGAAAAAATGTGCCCAAAATATTTAAACCTACTTCACATCGAGAATTGTTGTTTTTGTCTGGAATTGAAAATCGGCTGCTATATAATGAACATATTCTCTATAATATACATGGTACCATGCATCTGTGGTGAAATCTATCATTGCTATGATACAGAGGTACTTTGGATTAAAACAACTGTACAAGCCTCTGGTGTACTATTCATACTTTCAATCATTACTTCATTGTATTTCGTGTACGGCTTATGCATGGATAAGATACTTCCTGGTTGTGTTTATATGATGACAATAGTTTTATCGATGATTGCAACCGTATCTGCGATATTTATAGTAGCGATTCACACTCCTAAGAAGAACCATTGTGCAGGCAGCTTTACTTTATGCATAGTGGGTATTATACAAGTGTTATTACAAGTATATTGCTTCCTGATCGTAAATAGTAATAGAGTCTACGAAACAAAAATCTTAAACCTCGCAAAAAGGGAATCACAGTAGTTTAATGGAGTTACACATCCGCTAGTGGCAATCAGTGAATATTATCTGAAGAAAAGTCGACAGAACATGGTCAATTTATAGACATTTATGGTGTACTAACGTCAACAAGTTCTTCTTTAAAGTTGAAATGCAAGAATAATAGACTAGATAATAAAAAGTTGCATTATTAAACCTAGAACGTGTTTCCTTGAGAAAAGTTTTGCTCAGTTTTGCTCAGTATCCGGACCTCACTTAAAACTAGACAGATAAAAGTAAGAGAGAAAGAGAGCAAGAAAGAGAGAGATAGAGAGAGAGAGAGAGAAAGAGGGAGAGAGAGTCGTAGCGTAATGCGACGTCGTAGCGCAATGCGACGTCGTAGCACAATGCGACGTCGTAGCATAATACGATGTCGTTGTGGAGGAACGGGGTGCGATGTCCCTCCAACACAATAGTTGTATATTATAATAAATACTTACTTACTTAGATACAACATCAGCGCTCGCACTCCACTTTTGCCATTAAGAAAATAGTATCGAAGTAGTTCAACGTGTTGTCACTAGATGGCGCTGGGTGTATTTGGTATTGTGTGGTATCACCACATCGTATTTGCCATTACGTAATATATAAGGAATAATTCTTTTTATGGTGTTTGTTATTGTCAGAACAAGGTTTATTGTATGAAAGAAAAATTCTGAAAAGTTTGCAGCTATGAGGCTATAATTGCACCGGGGCAAAGCCAGGGTGCACAGTTAGTTTCAAATGAAAACTTTTTGTAAAAACTTGTACATATTGGCATGACTTTGTATTAGTCTATGCGTCACTGGTTTGTTTCTACGGTTTGTTTTGAGTTCATATTAATTTATTTTTATTAATAAATAAAAATGCCAGTTGAAGACAATGCAAGATATCTATTGAAAAGTAAAGTTTAATATCATAATATTATGGGTTGCTTAGATAGTATAACAGTTATGTCTTTTTGTTACTTTATTCCCCTGAAGCCGGCTTGCTACTTTATAGCTTGGACATCGGTGTTTTATATGGTACCAGGTATGTTGAAATAACACCTTTATGGTTCAACCGTTAGATACACAATAAACATCTATATATATAGTATACCGTTAACTTTTCGTGCGGAAATCACGATTACCAATTAAGCTTCCTTTAGATCATCTACGGTTTTAAGATGCTCCCATCGAACCCCAGAAAGAGGGTGGGGGGAGCATCGCGGTATCGCTAAGGTGACAGACGGGCCATCCTTTCACCCCCAAGTGCACACACTGTTGTCCACTGTGTCTATACTAGTCAGAGGGACACGTGAAGAGCCTCCGAGCAGCCTTCTACACGGCCTACGCTTCGGCCAAGTTTGGCCGCAGATGGTAGCGTATCCACTGCGCTTAAGAGATGCTCCCGTCTCCATTGCCAAGGGTGCTAGGCTAGTATATATATCTATAAGTAATTAATGTGACCTACTTGCACCAAATAAAGTTTAATTTTTTCTTTCAGGTTCAATCCATCAAATTTACCTATGTTGTGACCGTGAAATCCCTTTACTAAAAATGACGCTATTTGCTTCTGGTTCGATGTTAATAATATCTATAATTTGTACAATTCATGTGGTACGTGGTATATATTTCCAAGAGCCTGTGGTGCTAATGGTACATATGATAATTATTTTGGTGGCGTTTGTTCTGACGTTGGTTTCGGCCATTATTGTAGATACACAGCCAAGATCGGAAGACTGCGATGTGTATCCTTATGTCATGTGGGGCGTAACTGTATTGCAAATAGTAGTGCAATGTTATTTTTTATTGATTGTCAATAGTTATAGATCTCTAGTGTGGTAGAAATAGTAACTAACCGACAGACATACGTGACTTGGGTGAAAAAAAAACAGCCCAAACAGGTTCTTGCTGGAGTTTTCTCAGAATAGGGTCATAGTAAATAAGTACGTAATCATTTATTGCTAGTAAATATTTAAGCTAAAGCAGTAAAGAAAGTATGTACGTATCGTTCAAAATGACACACTCACACAGGCGCACGTGTCTACACAAACCTCGCCGGATCTCACCGTGGTTGTCGTGGTCACGTTATTTTATCTCTTGCACCGCACGTATATTTCGCAACTTTTATTTATAGATAATATCAAAATTATCCCCGATGCTTCAATACAGCGCGTGTGTCATTATTATAATTTCGACACTGCTTTAGCTTAAAATATTTTCTGTGACAGTGTCGCTTTTCGAACCTTTTTTGACGTTTTGTAAGTGGCGGTTAATCATACAGAATAAATGAGTTTAGACCTTGACCTTGACTTTGTATCTGAGGTCGAATCGAACCTCACCTGCAAGCTACATCTGTCAGCTGCTGATTGACGGATGAGACTCTGAACGCACTATTACGTCCTAGCATATAATGCGACGTCGCGTCGTAGTGCAATGCGACGTCGTAGCACAATGCGACGTCGTAGCGCATAGCGACATCGTAGCACAATGCGACGTCGTAGCACAATGTGAAGTCATTGTGGAGGAACGGGGTGCGATGTCCCCCCAACACAAAACGGTCGTCATTGGGATGTTATATAATATGTTATATGCGCGGGAACTTCACTTCCGATTTTATTTGTTACACTCTAGGGAAGATTTAAGTACACCCGAAGTCAGTTATCTCAAGTAAATGCTTGTCTGTCTCCTATCTCTATCTATATAAATAAAAATGAATCACCGAAATATGTACGCGCATAACTTTTGAACGACTGAACCAAAATAGATAATTCTTTTTATTGTGTTTGTTAATGTCAGAACAAGGTTTATAATCTACTATATAAAAATAAGTCGGGTTTTCCTTCCTGACGCTATAACTCCAGAACGCACGAACCGATTTCCACGGTTTTGCATTCGTTGGAAAGGTCTCGGGCTCCGTGAGGTTTATAGCAAAGAAAACTGGAATTTACACCCGGGCGAAGCCGGGTCCCGGGTCGCTAGTGTTTATATAAAAGAAACATTTTGAAAGGTCCACGGTTATGGGGCTATAATTGCGCCATGGCGAAGCCAAGGTGCGCATCTAGTTTGAAATAAAAACTTCTTAACTTGTAAATATTGGCATGACTTTGTATTAGTCTATGTGACGCTGGTTTATTTTGATTAGTTCATAATCATAACCTATTCATTTTAATTTATTTTTGTTGATAAATAAAAATGCCAGTTGAAGATAATGCAAGATATCTATCGAAAAATAAAGTTTAATATCGTAATATTATGGGTTGCTTAGATAGTATAACAGTTATGTCGTTTTGTTACTTTATTCCTCTCAAGCCGGCTTGCTACTTCATAGCTTGGACATCGGTGTTTTATATGGTACCAAGTATGTTGAACTGGACACCCCTTTGGTCTAACCAACAATAATATAATATAATTAAACGTATTGTATAGTATAGTGTATGCGGAATTCACAGTTGCCAATAAGGCATTTCCCTCGCAACACAGCTTACTTTGGGCCATCTAAGGTTTTAAGATTAACCCTCGAACCCCAGAAAGAGCGTAGGTCGAGCATCGCGCTGCCCCCAAGCCAGCGGTGTCGCTAAGGTGATAGACGGCTGTCCTATCACCCCTAAGTGCGCACACGGAGAACCGCTCCGCTCTCCGCCTGTTGTCCACTATGCCTCTGCTAGTCAGAGGGACACGTGAAGAGCCTCCGAGTAGCCTTCTTCAGGGCCTCAGCGTAGTTTGGCCGTAGATGGTAGCGTATCTCCTGCAAGTGAGAGGCGATGCTGTCTCCATCACCTACGCAAGAGGGTAGGCTGGATGTGGGCCGGAACCTCCACGCGGTGTACCCGGGCAACGAAGGCGACCAGCGCCTCTCATTCGCCAGGAGAGAAGCTGTTGCCTACGGCAAATGCCGACCGAGACCGGCTCTCTAGAGGTCTGCTCAGAGGCTCGCCATTTGTTCCTCTGACTAGCAGAGGACCAATAATAATTAATTCTTTTCTTTCAGGTTCAATCCATCAAATTTTCCTATGTTGTGACCCTGAAATACAATTATTAGAAATAACGCTGTATGCTTCTGCTGCAATGTTAATAATAGCTGTAATTTGTACAATATATGTGGTATGTGGTATATATCGCCACAAACCTGTGGTGCTGTGTGTACATATGATAATTATTTTCGTGGCGATTATTCTGACGTTGGCTGCGGCCATTATAATAGATACACAGCCAAGATCGGAAGACTGCGATGTGTATCCTTATGTCATGTGGGGCGTAACCGTATTTCAATTAATAGTGCAATGTTATTTTTTATTGATTGTCAATAGTTATAGATCTTTGGTATGGTGGGTTATCTACTAACCGACAGACAGACCGGCTGACATACTTGACGTGGGTCGAAGAAATGATAGCTAACTGAGTTTCTTGCGAATGTATTCTCAGGGCAGGGCCGCGTGGCTCCGGCGGTCCATTTGACAAACATAAGGTTAATTTTTTGATGTTTTGTAAGAGGCGATTTAATGATATACAGAATAAATGAATTTAGACTTTGCCTTGAGTTTGTATCTGGGGCTGGAGTCAACTTCACCTGCAAGTTGTGGTTGTCAACTGCAGCTGATTGTCGGATGAGGCTTTGAACGCGCTATTGACGACGCGACTGAATGTAGCTAAAGATATTATACCAATTAGATGTTAAATAAACACACAGTCCACCTGATGAGTAGCTGTTAACTTGACCAGTGGCTGTATGCCACTTTAGGGGCCTCACAAACGCGCTGCCGACCGTGTTAGAACCTTCTAATGCCCTTCCTTAAGAACCCATAACCCAGTGTTACAGTTTAAGAAAATATTTTCAATTATAATTTCATTATTGTTTTGCATCCAAAGCTTTCAACTTTTGATTTGACTTATTCAGCTTTTATGGGAGCGACTACCGTCTGGCGTCTCAACCCTGAGGAAAACCTAATTCAGAATCCCATGCGTCGATCAGTAGGTGTACCAACTTACAGGTGAAGTTAGCTTGTGCCCAAGGGACTTAGTGGGGACTCCATACACCATAACATCTTTCATAGAATTACCCGTGTTACTATCAATCTTACTACTAGTTGTGAAACTGGTAATTTAATTACCCTTCTTACTACTGAAGTTAAGAATATAATAAAAATTGACGGTGTGAGAGAGAAGAAAAGACTAAGTTAAATCATTTTATTTAATAAAAACAATTGCACAATAACTTGTAAATAAATGTAATAATAAATAAAAAAGGAGATCAAATGAAGAGAACGAGTTTCATTTATACAAAAATGCAAGGAAATGGCAAGTAACGCTATATTCACAAATGCGATTACGTAAATTTAACTTTAACCCTAATGGAACTTAAATAACACTAAAGTATAGTCGCCATCCATATAAGCCTTCATTTTCACAAATGGCTACGAAGATTATTCATATGAAGTATGAAGTTGTAGGTCGGAATTTTTGGACGTATATATACGTCATTGGCATTCGGTTATCATATTCCAAGTTACTGACCACTTGACCTCTAAAATTTGACATAGAATAAACAAAAATTTAAAAATGTTAAATTTGTCCTCTGAAGATTTCAAAATAATATGAATTAATTATTTCTTTTTCAATGGAAAGATTGTTCGTAAGCAATGGGGAGCGACTGTACCAACGTTTTTATTGAATAAGTTATACTAACAGAATGTAAAATCAAGAGAAAATGCCTCTCAGCTCGTGCACACCATAATACTGTAAAGATGTTCATCATTAATCACAACATGATTGGCTACAACTAATATTTCCTGTTAGACTTGTTATCTGTTGAAAATGATAACCAATCACGTCACTATTTCGTTAGACGCAGTTAGACGTCATATAAAATGATCAATGATGTTAACAACTTTTGAAGGCGACTTTATAGTAAAATTGTACATGTCATAAATTATTGAATTACAAATCAGAATCTAGTCACATAGCAAGAATTTATAATATATGCATCTCACTAAGTTAACAGACTCGTGGTCTATGACGCATATACGCGTCACAAATAACTCTCAGAACTGTGACGCATATTTGCGTCATGTGAAAAACTTTGTACATTCCTTTTTAATTTGTATGGACACCTATTTGTACAGTATGGTACCCGATTGACCCAGTCGTGAAGAAAATAAGGGAGGTTTATTCGCGAGTTCCTCACGTAAACTACACGTACCATACACTCCGACACTCCTTCCCTCTTTCCTCCGAAAGCAGTTCACCCAGTGTTAATAATCAATATAATTCATGATTGGTGATATGACCCCCCGTATCCAGTGGCTGGTGACCTTCACGTTGTGGTATATCCCGGGCTGGTGGTCCACCCCGCAGCCGAACCCAGCAGAGGTGATGCCCACCAGGAAGTATCGCCCGTTGTCGAGCACTATGAGGGGGCCGCCGGAGTCACCTGGAGAGATTTTTATTAAGATATTTCTTAGTAACCACTTATGATTCGCTTGGCAAGAAAAAGTAAAAAAGACTTTGGTAGAGTGCACGGCATAAACTTGGAAAGATTTTGGAGTAGTGTGGGGCTCACTATGTACTCCAAAATCTTGTCAAGTTGCAAGTATAGTGTACGGCATCTAACTTGGCAAGGTTTTGGAGTAGTGGGGCCCACACTATCCAAAATCATGCCAAGTTAGATGCCGTACACTATATTCCGTATGATAAAACAAAATCTACCGTACGTTTCCATTTTTTAATTATTGTGTAGTTATAATAATAAGACTATTGAAAGAAGATGCTTCTAGAACTAATTACATTCTAGATTCTAGAATCCATAACACAAGTTACCCTTACTTTGGGTCTATGCAGGATGTCGTAGAATCTTTATATTGTATCTTTTCTACAACTTACCTAAGCAAGCGTCTTGATGTCCGTCCGAGTGGCCGGCGCAGATCATCTCAGAATGTATCTCAACTGAGATCTGCTTGCTTCTGTGCCAGTTGATACACTGTTCTGTGCCTGAGAATAAGAAAAAAATATTATCATATTGGAACAAATTTCCTTAAAAGGACTTACGAACATTCTAAAAACATTTTCTGATCGGAATTATTCGGATCGGTAGATGGCGCCACCGGCGCCCTAAGCCGTAGAATATATCGGAAAATTTCGAGCATCTAAGATGCGTCCAGGTAGCTCAGTTGGTCCGAGCATTCCCCCTGTAAGGTCACGGGTTCAAGTCCCGTCCTGGATGATCATTTTTTCCGATCAGAAAATCATTGGAAATAGTTAGCATGCAATTGCTTAAAATTTCATTCAATTCTAAAAACAGCTTGCGGATTTCCTAACGGTTAGCGAGGTTCCTCAAAACGGCTTATGAACGACCTTAAACTGATTACGATTATGAAAAAAAGGGCTTGCAGTTAAATGTCAGCCAGATCCGTTAAGCCGTGTAAATTCATCAACAATATTATTTTTAATATTCAGCCAACTCGATTTACTGCTCCCCACCCGATGGTAAGCTGAGGTGAAGTCCATAAAGTAGAGGTCAACATTTTCAGGGGATGCCCCTAGAATGGTGAATCATATCGTCGTAGATTTTGAATAATTAATATCTATTAAGTTTCGTAAGCTTTGAAATCACACGTTTTAAATACGTAATTTTACTGAATCAGGGCCTCGATTCTGCTAAAGGCAAACCACTGTAATACCATTGACACTCTAAAAATGCCATTTAATTGTAGACTTTAACGTTATACAGCCAAAGTGTTGCACACGTTGACCGCTTCCCATCAAGTGGGCCGTTTGCTTGTCTGCCAGCTACGTTGTATATAAAAAAAAAGTCTAAAATCAAATGAAAACAATTCATTTAACTTTTTCATTTGCTCTACAAAATTTAGACTTTAACCTGATAACAGTAAAGTCTACAATTAAATGGCATTTTTTAGAGTGTCAGTGTTATATCTGTGGTTTGTCTTTACCAGAATCGAGGCCAATGGATCGGAAACCAATTTTCCAATAAAAAAAAAACTTACTCAAAATTGGCACAGTCGCCGACCTCAACAGATTCGTCCCCGTATGACTTGTGCTTGCATCAGTCTTGCCCCACCCAGCTATGACCCCCGCCCTGCCTCTCAGCTCCATGTCTCGATCAGGGAGGCAGATCGGCAGTATGTTGTTAGTGTAGACGATGGGGCGGGCAAGCTTCAGTAACGCGATGTCGTATCGGTCAGGCTGCGTCATACGGAATTGGAATAGCGGGTGGAGGATTTTTTGGACAACGCTATGGGCAAAAAAAATGGTACAAATAAAAAAAAATGCGATCACGTGAAGATTAGGGCGGAGAGAAGTTTAGGCAGGGGCTCGAGGCTTCAGTAACCGAGTAAGTTAGTACTAATACTAGTCAGGTCAGTTTTAGGATAGGTGGCCATTCTTCACATATTGCGTCTCCTGGATCTATCCAGGAGACGCAATATGTGAAGAATATGTTAAGCATGATAACCGGGACCGCTGACTTAACATTCTCATGTTAAGCCAGCGGTCCCGGTTATCATACGAAAATCTATGCTGACAACTGGCCGAACTGCAGAACTTCGATATCATCGGGGGTTATGAGGGTTAAATAATGGCAGTGGTTTTACAAAAAAAAATGAGTCCTTTCGTAGTAAGACTGAAAAGTCGATTCCATTTCGATGGGTTCTAAAACCTATGATTCATTTTGATCTTAACAATTGAAACTGTAATATTACACCTCTTTAGAAGAGATTGGCAAAAAATAGCACTTATACACCAGACGAGCACAAGTAGTCCAGTAGTCCAACTTACCCAAGTTTCCTCGCAGTATGGGCTCCAGCGCTCGTGTCCAGTGCACCCAACCACACTGCTATGTCCCGAGGCCTGGCGCGGGACACGCAGTGCGCTGCTGTTGCCACATAATATCGGGATACTGGAACACCAAAAGAATGATAATGCTTACTTATAAGACATCAGTAGGGTTATCAATCGATAGCCCACCCGTTGGCATTCACAGTTTGCACTTTGGTACTGGGGTACCCTTATCTCTTTTCTAAGATTTGATGAAGGGAGGCCATTTCTTTTTTAGGGGAATGACTGCCAACTGACTCTCGAGAGGAAAGCCTGTGCCAGAGCTCCAATTAGCAGCTACAGATAAGACAAGCACACGACCCGATAGGACTCGGTTACCGCAGCTCACGGACAAGTGCATAAGCAAAGGTGTCATATTCGCACTGTCGAACCTGGATAAGTCTTCTAATGCCCTTCTTAAAGAATACCATATTGTAGTCACTTGGAAACACTCATTATCAGATCATTCTACACTTGTGTCCTAAGAATTAAATTCCTTTCAAACCTCACTGTTCATGTAAGGTTGGTTTTCACCTCGAAGATCTTGGTGTCACCCCAGTGTTGATTCTAGTTGCATCCAGTCTAGGGTTCACTTGCCTACTTATTCTCCTCCATTAGTTTTGAAAAATAACCGCATTAACATACCAAGAACACCTCCGCATTGGAACTCCGAGATCCTGACGTGAGCTTGCCAGGGAAACTCCGCATACCTCGCCTCGCGACCTCCGATGATTCTTTTCTGAATCATCTTGGATGCTGGTAGGCCACAATCTACCTGAAAGTTTAAATCATTATTGGCTCAGTATTTCTTATATACCACTTAGGTGGCAGGCAAGCACATCACAGTCATCGTGGCCTATCATACTTGCACTGCCGACCCTGTACGAACATTCTAATGACCTTCATGAAGACCCCATAATATATGTAGGGCATCAACAGATTACGATTTGACTAAATGGTTCAACATCTCTGTTATCGAGAGATCCTGGGTTCGAATCCTGGCACTAGCGTACCAGCGTGAACCTACTCCTACAAGAGACACACTACCAGAAACTAGTCTTTTCATTTTTCGAAGAATTAGTACCTAACTGAAATGACTAGTATGAGGAATACTAAGCAGCTAAGCTAAATTGCTTGTGTTGCAAGTGAGTTCACGTCGATAGTGTAATGACCAGGATTCGAACTTTGGACCTCTTATAGTCGAATTTTAACCAATGCTAGGTAACACTAACTATAAGAATCAGCAAATCTGATAATAGCTTGACTGGCTGATGGCAGATGGAAATAGAGAAAGAAAAAGAAAAAAAAAAAGGTAACACTAGTTTTCTTATATCTGCTGCATCTCACCTGTGCCACATCATCATCAGCCCGTCTTCTGAACACGTTGGCGGGCACCACGCTGCGCTGAGGAACCTGGCGGAGCTTCGGTGGCACTACCTTGTACTTCCAGTCTGATGACGGTATGCTGGAATCATTAATGTTTATATTACTAAAGACTGAAATCAACTAAAATGATGATATACCTTTTCGTAACTTCACTTTACTTTTCCTAATGATTGAGATCGGAATTCGTATCGGTTCGGATCGGATCGGATCGGATCGGAATGGAAATTGAATTCATTGGATTCACATATTGACTGTATTTTAGGAGGATGTTCTAGAACAACAAATATAAATATTGCTGTCCGAAGGACCATCAGCTTTTAAATAAAAAAAGAATCTCAAAAATGATTCACTACTTCCCACAAAGCCTGGTGACCACCTTCCGGTGGACCGTGTGCTTGTCTGCCACCAAGTTGTACAAAAAAACCTAGTCGAAAATTCTGAGGTATTAAACATAGATTTGATAACCTCCTCCTTTTTAAGTTGGTTAATTATACACCTATTACGTACCTGTTATCCAGAACTTCATTCCTATCCGGCTCCGAAGCGCAGCAGGAAAACAGCCAGCTTCCTCCGCATCCGCGGACCCTGGTGCCTCCTTTCAACCAGCAGGTCAAGGTCAGGGTGCAGGGCCTCACCTCCGTCCCCAGGTTGCAGGTCGTAGGGTAGCCTAGGAGAGAGGCTAGCATACGACTGGTGAGGGCTGCAAATTGTATACAAATAAGGCAAGTACAGTTCGCAACAAAAGTTTGTTAACATTAATATTGTCGTATGTTTGATTGCAATTGGTTTAGAACCGGAGATATGACCAAAAGTTTTTTGCCGGAGTCTTCTCAGGTCTGGGCCACGTTTCGAACGGGGTGGTCCATTTGCTTGTCTAGTTTTAAATATTTTTAATTTTGTCGTTTTGTAAGTGCCGTCTAATAGAGTATACAGAATAAATGATTTTTGACTTTTTTTTACAATAACCGACATTATACTAAACGTTTAAGCGTACTAACGTTACAATAAACTAATATAAAATTGTGAAGTAGCCGTGTCTGTATATTGGCGATATGAAAAAAGACTTGGGTCAAGTTACTGAACACAAAAAATTTTTTTTGGAATTCTTCTCTGTTTACCGGTCCATGCATGTGTTTGTCTGTTTGTTTCCGATGAAAGTAAAAACTACTGAACGGATTTTTACACACTTTTTTATTAGATGGTCGGACTTAAAATCTGCGGTACCTTCATATGATTGCAATTTGCAGGTAGGACTGTAGGAAGTATTATATATTTTACGCTCGTCATAAGTATCCAAAATCGATATGCATGTATGAAGATAAATGAAAGTTGAAGAAGCGAAAGGCGTATGCCAAGATCGTAGCAAGTGGAAAGATGTCTTTGCCTACACCAATGGAAAAAATGCGTGATTAGTAATATGTATGTATATGCCCCTTTTATGGATACCACCCGCTCACGCAGTTGGGGCGAGCATCGCGCCACTTCACCGACGGTGGGGTGTAGGGTGACAGGCGGCCATCCTCCGTCGGCGTGCGGACAATCAGCTCGCCCCCCGCTCGCTCCCCACTGTGCCCTCTGCTAGCCAGAGGGACACGTGGAGAGCCTCGGAGTAGCCCTCTAGAGGGCCACTCCCATCCCAGCTGGATTGGCCGCAGGCAGCAGCGTCTCCCGTAGCGTATGTATGTACCCCTTGAAGAACCCGGGACTGCAGGAAGCCAATACTCACACTCCACAGCATTCACTTGGCCAGTCACGTTCAGGATCACCAGCGGTATCAACACGCTGAGCCGCCATCTTGGGTGACATCTTGCTTCTATCCCATTCCTTCTGATTTTTATAATTTCATCTTTCTGCGTCCTCTCTCTGTAAATTAAATAGTTTTAGATTAGATTAGATTAATAATAGTAATAAATACATACCTTTATTTCTCAAAATGTGATTATTTTATTCTTTATTGTGTTGGTGAATTTCGAATCGAAAAGGACTTTTATATTTTATACTAATAATAAGCAAATTATATTATTATACTAGATTAATTTGAGAAACATCACTTTCGCTATCTTTTAATATTTTAATTATTTTGTTAACATGGCTTAGGTAGTAAAATAACTTACATATTAGGATACTTTGTAAAACTGGAAATATAAGGCTTTTTTATTTTTTATTTTTATTTTTATTTTTATTTATTTATTTCTCAAAATAAACTAGTAGGGGGGATGTATACTCCACCTGTGGTGCTTTTGGTGCCATGATGGTACCACATGGTTCACCGCTGACATTGCGTTGCTCTACGCCGGTAGTAGTATGACATAGCGCGTGCTGTGGCTTTCCTTGGACGTAAGATGTTATCTGAAATAATAAAAATAAAATAAAAATCAAAGTAAATATATTATATTATGAGCTGAGCGCTCGGATAAAGAGTCATCATCTATAAAGTATTTTGCTAACTAAGTTGAGGTCGGCTCTCAGTCTATTTTCTTAGATCTAAAATGATCTATACACACAAACGGGGAAACACGTGTGTGTGTGTGTGGATCATTGTAGATTGATACTACTACTACTATCTATTTTTTTAGTTTGGTCACGTCAATAAATAAATAAATAAATAAATAAATATTCTACGACATTCTACACATCGCTCCCTAGACCCAAAGTAAGCATAGTTTAACTAGCTTGTGTTATGGGTCTAGAATGCTGATAAACATACTTATATACTTTTTTTTTGTAAATACATACTTATTATACACAGAAACACCCAGACCAATACAAATAAAAAGGCAACGTCTTAGGAATGGGGATCACCATTACATACACCGATAGAGTTTGTTTTTTTTTTTACTTTAAATCGTTTTAAATCCTAAAAGGTAAAGTCAAGAGTGAGGGAGGGGGGCGGGTCACCATTACATACACCGATAGTAATTATTTTTTTGACTTTAAGCATTTGTTTACAAACACAGTTACCTACAGGGGGCGCCAATACAATTATGTTAAAACTTGTTACTCTGAGAATTGTTAGCAGCGAAAGCGAACACGCGTGGCTTGCGTTGTGTGCCGCGACCTCACACTATAACACTTCAGGCCACCATAATACGTGTCTACTGGCGTTTAGTGGTGATCAAATCCTAATCTATACTAATATTATAAAGAAGTAAAGTTTGTGTGTTTGTATATTTGTTAAATTGTAAGGCGTAATCTCGGGATCTACTGAACCGATTTTAAAAATTATTTCACCAATAGAAAGCCACATTATCCGTGAATGTCATAGGCTGAATATCATCACGCTACTGCCCAAGGGAGCGGAGCAATAATCATAAATGTGAACAATTCCGGTAGATTCCCATACATTTTAGAAAAACTAGAGTTAAAAAGGGTGCATCGGGGTTCGAAATACGCCACGGGCGAAGCTGGGGTGGGTCAGCTAGTAATATTATAAATCTGAACGTTTGTCATGTTTGTGTGTTTGGGCGTTTGCATAGTGCATGATTGAGAGACAAGACAACGCCCAACAAAAAAATGCCAAAGAAGCTATTTCTTTGGCATTTTTTTACCGCCTCTACCATGGCGAGAGTTCCGATGAGCTCTTTGAATTAATCCCACCCTCTCCTTTCCTATACAGAACTACACATGCAAGGCTGAGGTATCACCCTCACACAGTGCAATCAATTTCATCAAGAACCAAGCCGTTTGGTGCCTCTTTCCTTTGCCGGACCATAAAGACTTGGAACTCTTTACCAGCCCACGTGTTTCCTTCCTCCTACAGTCCCGGGTCCTTTAAGCGCGGCGTGAAAAAGCATTCGTTGAGGCCGTCAAGCTGAAAGTCACCACTGTAGCACTATCGGTGTATGTAGTGGTGACTTACCATGTGAAGTCAAATTGACGTGACCCATATATACAAAAAAAAAACATGTCAAAATGGTATTATTATATCATTCCGAGTAACCCCTTTTCGGGTCCAAAACGACTATAAAATCACGCTGTATACATCTTAAATCTCTGAACGAGCTGAAAAAGATTGGCATTTGGATGAAGAATGGTTTTATCCTACCTATCTTGTCCAGTCTCGTCTACAACGTGTTCCATTCATAGGGTTTATAGGTACATGTGCGCTACCTACTGATCTGAAATGATTTGAAGTCTAAATTTTGTTGGTAATCAACAACAAAATCATACAACCGAATTGAGAACCCCCTATTTGTTTGTAGTTGATTAAGAAATGAGAACCTGCTCCTTCCTATAAAGTCGGTTGTGCTCCAAAAACAGATTGTAAGTACATTTATGTCAGATGCCTTGCAAAACTTTCCCTTCCACAATATTAGCACGATCACAAAGGATTACAAGTAGAAAGTTGGTCCAAACACGTCCTATAACGTTTTCTTTGTTAATATTTAAGACATACGTGTTAAAAAGTATTTTACAAATTGCTTTTAAATTACAAAGTCTTTGTAAGGTTTCCTGTTCACAATACATGGTTGTAAACTTGAAATCCTTTATTTACTACTATCTATTATTATATTCTACTATCCAACATCCTACTATGCTACCAATCCTATCCTACTGTAGGATAAGCTAGGATAAGTAGCAATTTTTTTTGTCTGTATGTCTTTCTTTCAGTTTGAAAGAGGGAATCTCAGGAATTACTGGGCCGATCTAGTCGGGACTTTCATTGGCAAATAGGTAATATTACAACACGTAACAAGGGTTCCTTTAATTTTGTCACAATAATTAGGATTCCACGCAAAAAAAATAATAAAAATCTAAATCCACGTGGACGAAGCGGAATAAAATTTAAAAATTCTGCCTACAAGAAATTTAAAACATACCGCAACTAATTTAAATTATGTTTTTATATTCTCATACGGCAGTAACCTCTTTGCAACCAGACATTAACTCAAAAAGGTATTACTCCGTTAAATTTATACTTTATAACGTATTTTAATTAGTTATTATATCAAATTAACGCTATATGCGTCTGTACTATGGAATAACTGTAGTTCATTAAATTAAAGAAGATGTAATGACTCAAATATGTGATGTTATCTATATTCCTATGTCAAGTCGGTTCAGACAAATCAAATGAGTCCAAACATGACGGGTTTGTCTTATTCAGTTCAAAGTTTTCCATCAGATGGGCCGTGTGCTTGTTTACCACTAGTATAAAATGTTCAGAAGTTCCTTTGCCCATCGTTAGACTCTGGATAATTAATAATTAACGTAGCATTGGAGTATTTGCAAAGACAAAATAAATGAATAGTCTCCCCGCCCCTTCCCAGCCCTCCCCCCTTCCCTTCAGGGTAGGAAGCGTGTGTGTGAAACCCTTAGTGTTGCACACGTTCATAGGCCACGGTGACCGCTTCCAATCAGGTGGGCTGTGTGCTTGTCTGCCACCTACGTAGTATAAAAAAAATGAGTCTAAACTCGATTGGCGTATCTTGTTTAGTTCATAAGTTCTTAAGGACACCTTCCGACTCCATCATCAGATCAGCTTCATAGTACCATATTATCGTAATGTCATTGAAGACAGTCGGAGTTGGTAGGAGACGACGGTATATCCCGTCCAAAATGAGCTGTCCGACTGGGGTAGTACCTTCGCCCTACAGAACACCGCGGCCATAATAACCGTCGTGTTGTGTTCCCGCCGGTAAGTAGGGTAACCAGAGCTCACTGTAGCCCTCTTCTGCCCACCCCTTCCTAGCCTCCCCACCCCTTCCTAGCCATCCCCATTCCCTTCAGGGTGGGCAGCACGTGTGTGTCACCCTTAGTGTTGCACACGTCCATAGGCCACGGTGACCCCTTCCCATCAGGTGGGCCGTGTGCTTGTCTGCCACCAACGTAGTATAAAAAAAAGTATACCAAATTTAAGCCCAAATTGACGTCAGAAAGTGGTTCTAATTGGGATTTGACACATACCCAATTACCTACAAACTAACGTATAAATAACAGAGCAAGTTAAATAAAAGTTTGTAAATAGCCAGAAAGCGGACCCCGGGCTCCAAGGTGAAAGCCTTGGATGCAACCGGGAATAATGCTAAGATGATATTCTCAGATGTTTTTCTTTCTTGATATATATATTTTTTTACTATTATTGTTGCCAACGTAATATTATTATATGTGTAGAATTAATTATATATTATTATTGTGTAATTTGAATTTCTAATTATCATAATTAGCATGTAATATTATTATAATCTAATATTTATTTATTTTTTTACTTTTTATTGTTCCTATTGTTCGCTCATTGTTTGAAATTCTACTGTTATTTTAATTAGCAAACCACCCTCGCTTTGCTTCGGTTTATATATATATTTTTTTAATAAACCCATCTTTATTTACATTATAATATACCCTATGTCCTTCGGGGATTATTTAACTTTCAAATGGTGAAATAATTTTTCCAATAACTGCAATGGTTCCGAAGATAACCCTCAACATAATATTATAGCCAAACACGAAGATCGACCTAGCTCTTTATAATATTAGTACAGTTGACACAGAGAAACCCGACTTCGAGACAAATATGGACTTTGTGATGATAAGAACTTTTAATTTATACCACTTAGGTGGTAGACAAGCGCACGGCCCACCTGATGGCAAGCGGTCACCGTGGCCTATGGACGTCACACTCACGCTACCGACCCGAACTGATAGAACTGATAGAAAATAATAATAATTCTTTATCACTACTTAGGTGGTAGACAAGCACACGGCCCACCTGCTATCAGGTCACAATTTTTTTTTATATAGGACCCGTCAATTTGACTTCACCTCGCCTGATGGTAAGCTGAAGGTAAAGTTACCATCAGGCGAGATGAAGTCAAATTGACGAGTCCTATATACCTATAAAAAAAATTACGAGGCGTATCCTCTATTTTTCCCTACCGGGGACGATGGCACTTGATTTGTGTTATCTGGCCCGGTAAACAGATCAACGGGCCAGTTAAAACTTTTTTTTCCCATGTGGTCCCGCACCGGGCCAAGTCACCGGGGCAGATGGGATACACCCCACAGCCGGCGCGTGCGCGGAAGGAAAGTTCTCTCATACCTCACAATAGGATTGTAGGATTGCAGGAGTTATTGTGAAAACACGTGTGCTGGTAATGAATTCCAAGTCTTCCAAGTAAAGAAAAGAGGTACCGTTCTTTAGTTAAGTTCGTAACTTTAATTATTAATTATTAATTAATTAATTACCGAACGAAATTATTTAAGTTACTTATAGTCCCCCTAACCCCATCAATAATCAAGCGAGTAATCGCCAAGATTCGAACACGGGACCTCTCAATGGCAAAGCTGACTCTTTAACCACTAAGCTACCGTACCGATACTTAAAAGTTACAAAAATAATTGCTCCTTAAGAATCGAACTCACAACAGCCATTATCGAAGTGACCATTTGACCCGCTGCTTACAAATATTTTTTTTATTAATAAACGACCAAACAACGGAGTCGAACCCAAGACGATCTCAATAAACCTATGTAGGCCAGTGGACACGGTCAAAGCGTCTTCGCGTTAACATTTCTCCGCATCTAACCAGATTAAACTGAACAAGATTTTGAGGACCCTACACTCACCTGTCGGCAGCTTTCACTTTTAAATAAGAAATCACTTTCACTCCACAACAACTATAAGGCTAAAATTAAAAACCACTTAAATAAAATAAAAACATAAAAATTATGTATTCTAAAAACAACCACTGTCGCCGAGATCCTCATTCGAAATGAGCGCGGCCGTAACAAAACGTTCGATTTTCAAATTTGATTTATTAGTTTTTTTTTAACGGCCGTATGCTGGCGACGGCTGTCGATTGCATACTGCCTTGTTTTCTCGGAACTGGTTGTGAACTGGCGTTGCGCTGTCTCGATTATTATAGCTCTGGTTTAACGCGATATTTCACGTTTTCGCATCGGAAAGTATGCTGTTGTGGAAAAATTTAATAAATAGCCTCGATGTGCTGATTATTTAGAGTTCCGTGGTCGGCGCTTGCGCATGGCGCGACGGATGGTAATTTGATTAGTTTGCATATTTTGATGAATGAATAATTTTGTGAGCTTTTTTTTAAAGTAGCGTTTACATTGGTACTAATATTCTACACTACGCTATCTAGACTTAAAGTAACCACAGATTAATTATATGGGTTCTAGAATACGAATAGACATGCTAAGATATTTTTTCATAAATACATATTACCTATATTGTTACCTGATATGACTAATATCTATGTAACTAATTTTGCATGTTATCAAGATTAAGTAAATAATTATCATATTTAAAATACGTACCTACATATAGGGGTCTGTTTTTTTACCATATAATATATATAAGTATTTTATTATCATAAAATTTTAATAAAGAGTTATGTATGTATGTATTAACAAAAATATTACATTTCAAACTGAAATAATACAATGAAAATTAAATAGGTTAATTTATATCATAAATAGGTTAATTGTTAATAAGTGCCTGTCATATAATTAAATAGCGGTTTTTTATACTACTTAGGTTGCAGACAAACACACGGTTCCCCTAGTGGGAAGCGGTCACTGTGGCCTAAGGACATGTGCAAATTGTGCAACACCATTATACTTCAGATATTAAGTCCGTCTTTATATATATTACAATCTTATTATTGATTTGACATCATTTTGGTTATTATTGTTGTTGTTTTTTGATTATTTTTTTATTGTTTACCCGACTTTCTTTGTAATAATTCTGTATTGGCTACTTAGAATTAATTAAACACTTATTAATTTGTCCATCACTCAATGTGGTAGGACGTAGGGTGCATTATAACACCATCATAAGACCCTATCTAACCTATGTTCCATAAATAAACGATTATGAATATGATTATGATTATGACCTGTTTGAAAAATACAGTCAAAAACTGGGAATAGAACAGGCTTTTTATCTCTGATATAAATACCTGTGAATTACGGAAACAGAATCAACTGTGAGGTATGAGAGGAACTTCATTCCGCGCACGCTTAGGCTGTGGAATGACCTCCTTGCTGTGGTATTCCCTAGCGTCTACAATATGGGGTTCTTCAAGAAGGGCATTAGAAGGATTTACAGGGTCGGCACCGCGAGCATGACGCCCCTTGTCTTGCATAAGTCAATAGCCTACGGTCAGGTGGATCGTGTGCTTGTCTACCACCTACGTGGTGTAAAAAAAATCTTACACACGGCCAGAGTTTAGTTTTTTATTATAATGATAAACCATGCTTTTACTTTTACTCACACGAGTGAAGTCAAAAAAGTAAAACCTTTATATCCAACCTTTAACGAGAAGACATACAATAATGACGGCGGGTGATTGTGACGTCATCGGCGCCGGCGCATCAGAAACGCGTTAGTAAAGTGAAAACGATCGCATGTATACAGGATGTGGGTTTATCGTTCAATACATTATGTTAATAACAAGTAGATAATAAAGGGTGTGAAACGAGCTTTAAAAAAAAACCGTTGTAGCTCTAGTGGTCTGGGTAATGGACTGCTGAGACGAGGTCTCGGGTTCGATCCCAGGTTCACCATGGCACACACCAATGACTTTTCGAAGTTTTGTGTGTATTTATCGCAGGTTTATTAGTGCCTCGGAGAGCACGTTAAGCCGTCGGTCCCGGTTGCCATACAAACATCTATGGCAGTCGTTACGGGTAGTTGGAGCCCACAAAAGTCCAACTAGTCTAACTTGGAACTTCGATATTGCCATTGGTCATAATGACCATTGGTTGTGGAGGTCAGATGGCAGTCGCTCCACGGAAAATATCGAAGTTCAGCGGCATCACAGTTAGACTGGAAAGCCGACCCCAACTGATTTGGAAAAAAGGTTCAGAGAATGATGAATAAAGGATGTGAAAAGAGCTTTAATGAAATCTTTGGGGCCACGATAACCTCTCCTGCAAGCCGGTATGTACCTGCTGATAGAGGGAGGAGGGTCTGGTGCAGGAATTTCAGGGCTCCAGTTATCCGTTACGAATATCATAAATGTTTGTATGGCAATTGCATCAGCATCGCGAGTGTGACGCCCCTGGAGTAGCGCATGTTTATATGCCACGGTAACCGCTTGCCATCAGGTGGGCCGTATGCTTGTCAGCCACCTAAGTAGTATAGAAATACAATTGGGATCGACGGCATAACGTGCTCTCTAGACACCAAATGGTTTCAATGTTTTGAGAATGGTCCCCCATCCTAATACTGACCTGGCTAATACTCCTTAACCTTGCAATATGTTGACAGCTTCAAGCCCTTCCAGTCGTAGTTTGTATATTATATATTAACAAAATTAAACACGCTGTATATTCACACATTCATTATAATCCGACATCCAAAAAATACTCGTGTCATGCGGCGGTGACGTCATCGGCGCCTGCGCAGAGAAATTCTGTAAGTAGGGTTGCCGTTCGTCCAGGTTTCCCCCGGATATGTCCTAGTTACCAGTGTGAATAGGACCCTACCAGCCTCCTTGACCCCCAAGCTAAACTGTAAGGCGACCATCGGGAGTGGTTACGTAGGACTCGGACCGACTTAAACCGCATGCCATCTGGTCAGCAGACGTCAGGGTGTAAAGTGGCCTATGGCATTTCTCTCGCATTCCGGCTGACCCAAGGCTATTTTCGGTTTTGAGATGGCTCCCATGGGTGGGTCATGGTGTTCCCGTCTTGCCCTCAGAAAATGAGGGTGCCGTCACGCCCAATTAGCCGTCCTGTCAACCCCTGCATTCGAAAAACTAGTCCACCCCTTGCCTGGTCTCTGCTAGTCAGAGGGTCATGCAGAAAGCCTCAGAGCAACCCTATACAGGGACACTCCCGTCTCAGCCGTAAATCTTTTCCTATAGGGCACTAAAATTGTATCAAATTGTATATTTAGGCAGCCCTATGTGCAAGAGAAAATAGCAATGCGTCATAATTATGTACAGTCGCTATCGGAATTAGCTTACACATTCCAAGTTAACGACTATCTTAGATCTAAAACATTACATAAAATAACAAACATTATATAAAATGATAAATTTGACCTTTGAATAACATCAACATTGATTTATTTATTTCAATGTAAAGACTACTGAGTGTCTCTGAGAACGCAATCCAGGATGCAGCATATTGGGAAAACAAAAAAGTTTTCAAAGAAAAAAAACCGGCTTCAACGGACCAAATTGAAATGGGATGACACGGAAAGTGTCAGCTATCAAATAAAAAAGAATTATCAAAATCGGTTCACCCAGTCGAAAGTTCTGAGGTAACAAACATAAAAAAAACATTCGAATTGAGAATCCTCCTCCTTTTTTGAAGTTGGTTCAAAATCCGAGAGCAGAAACGCCATCGATATGATAGAAGAAGAAGAAGAATGTAAAGATGGTCTGTTTAGCCCCACACACCTTTGTAGGATCCTATTCATAATAATTTTATTGTAGAAATAATGAACTAAGTTTGTCACTCAAGATTTTATCGCTACTTCATACAAAAGACATCAACGCGTCTAACGCGTTGATGTCTTTTGTTTGGAGTAATTTATTTGTTCCAATGGTTGCTTCTTTTGAACATTTTATGAGATTGTACTTATACTTGCGTGCGTCTAATGAATGACTTTTCGAGTGTAGAATGTAGGACACCCATAAGAATTGATGGGAACCCCTTTATAAGTATTTAGGACATTCTACATACCACCATCTAGATCGAAATAAGCATTACTAGCTTGTGTCATGGGTTCTAGAATGTATATAGGTTGGTTATACTTGTGTAAATATATAAATATCATACATAGAAACACCCAGACCACAATACTAGAATTATTTGGATTGAATGGGAATCAAACCCGTGACCGATCTACCTACTAATCAAACGGTCTACCGCTACGCCACATAGGAACTTTATAAATAATCTAACAGAGATATCTATCGACTAAACATTGTACTAATAAAAAACGAACCTCAACAAAGAGAAAGCTTCTAAACAGTTCATCGTTCCAAAACATAGATGGCGCTGTACAAATAGATCTTTACAGTGCGCAGATTAATGGAGTTCGTGTGAAAGTGTATGTAAATTGACAGTTAATGGCTTCTTTATACAACAATGGATTATTAGAGATCTATGAATTATTTATGAGGTATGAGGTACCATGTGAACGGTCAGTTTATGGATGGATGACCATTGCAAACAGTCTGTATACTTACTTTTTAATTTGTGAAAAATACACTGGAAATATATGGTATTGAATGGCAGTCCGTCAGCTTAAAAAAAAATTGGCGGCGAGAGCCAACACCCACGTGGGCGGAGCCGCGCGCGGGTAGCTAGTCTATACATATAATAAAACAAACTTAACCGCAACAAAATCCGTCAGTACTTTTTACGGACATAAAAAGTACTGAACGGATTTTGATGCGGTTTGTTTTATTAGAAAGATTTTGGTGAGACGAGTGGGTGAAGTGGCAAGTGGTGTGGAGTGGAGTGGTAAGTCAAGTAAAGAGTCGTTTTATTAAATAGACTTGGTGGCGATACCGACACCCAAGTGGGCGGAGCCGCGCGCGGGTAGTTAGTAATAAATAAATTAATAATACATACAGATATTAAATTGTCAGTCAACATCTCGCCCCATAACGGTACCTACCCGGCGCAGAGGCACCCATCAGACTCACAGCATTGTGCCCTCGGATATTGATGGCCTACTTTTGACCCAGGTACGTAAGGTAGGGTGCAGACTAGAACCTCCACGCGGTGCACCCGGACAACGGAAGCGAGCAGCACCTTCCTCTCTGGGCCATTTCCATTCTCTGGGATTCCTAAAAAGTCAACAACAACGGTCTAGCTGCAATGCTTCGATATCGCCTAATGTCACTATTGGGTTGTGAAGGTCAGATGGCAGTCGCTTCACGGAAAATATCGAGGTCCAGCCAAATCCGCAGTTAAGACTGGTAAAGCGGACCCCAGACTCCGAGGGGAAAGCTTTGGATGCGACTGGGATTAACGCTAGATTGAAGAAGAAATATCTATACAAATTTTTGTACCAAGCGCGACTCAAACCTGCACCCACTGTCGTAACAGTCGAAGGCACTACCGCTACGCCACAGAGGCTGTCGTTTATGTTTATTTGTGCTGAGAAACAATGAGTACCATATATTTCTCCATAACCATCACCATATAACCCCAAGTGACCAGTCATGTATCTATACATCGCCTTGTACGTCTGTCAATGAGTTTAACGATCACGCTTTGCCCATAAACGTGGATGAAAGGAAGCAATATTATATCATAGACAAGAAAGTTTCTTTTTTTATTTAGAACATTTTGTTAGTTCACTTTGTTAGGCGTTTGGATGTTCTGATGGTACGTCGCTTTATGTATGGGCCCCTAATATGGTATATTAATAATGACCTCCCTGCTGTGGTTTTCCCTAGCGTCTACAATTATGGGATTCTTCAAGAAGGGTATTATAAGGTTTGTACAGGGTCGGCAGCGCGAGTGTGACGCACGCGTCCATAGGCTATGGTGACTGCTTCCCATCAGGTGGGCCGTGCGCTTGTCTGCCACCTAAGTGGTATATAAAAAAAAATATGGGACTGAGTAGCTAGCCAGTATATCTGCTGATTGAAGGACGAGGCTCTGGTGAAGGTTTTCCTGGAGGTCAGACTGTAGTCATTCCCGTAAAAGCCAAGATAGCGATCAGATGGCAGTCGCTCTCGTAAAAGTCAAGATAAACCAATCAATAGTTGTACTGAGTCCTATCAACATACTCTTTTGGCTTAACCCAACAACAGCTATAAGTCCATAGGCCACGGTGACCGCTTCCCATCAGGTGGGCCGTGCGCTTGTCTGCCACCTAAGTGGTATGAATAAAAAAAGTCAGTGCACCTACTAAACAAGCTTTAGTGTAGGCTTTCATCTCAGAGTTGGGCGGTCAGACGGTAGTCACTTCCATAAAAGTCAAGATAAATCAATCAAGGATTGCATAGTGCTACCAACATTCCTAAGGCTCAACCCAACCTCATCTGCAAGTTGGTGCCAAGCTCTGGTGTAGACGTTCTTCTCAAGGTTGAGAGATCAGATGATGGTCCATTTGCTTCTAGTTTTAAATAACTTTGATTTTGACGTTTTGTAAGTGCCGCTTAAAATGGTCTATACAGAATAAATGTTAACATGGTACGTGTATATAATGGTGACCCTCTTTCCTGAGACTTTACCTTTAGCTTACCATCAGGCGAGGTGAAGTCAAATTGACGTGTCCTATATATAAAAAAAAAAATTAACTTTGACTTTGACTTTGACAGTCGCTCCCGGAAAGGCTGACAGACCAATAAAATACCAACAATCTTCAGGTTCCACGGTACAAGTTCTAGTTATAACTGAGAAATCGCTATGATGATGATAAATAAACGGAGGCACCAAAGTGTATGTTACGGATGCAACCGGGATTGGCGATCGGATGATGCTGACTGTAACATAAGCCTAATATCCCAGTTAGATGTGCCCCCGTCTGATTTATCTAATAATTCAAGCTCTAATAAACAAAACCGACCAAAAATATAAAATACAATACAACTATTACGACACCGTCACAAATAAAAATACAAAAATAAAACAACTAAAATATTCTCGTTGCATAATTTACTTTTCATAGCTATACAAAAATCAGGCACATCAACAAACCTCATTTAACTATCCCCAATTTAATACAATCACACAAAAATAAATACGACTAAATACAAATTCAATACAATAATACAAAAAAAAATGTATCTGAAAGTGTTACTTTCAGGTCGTTTCTTCCAAAACATGGGTTGCCTACAATCACTAATCACCAGTTACATAAAATATACACGTCACAACATGCATTTTTATATAACTATGCCGAAACAGCATTGGCACGGTAGCCGTCCGCGCCAGTACACGTCCCGACCCCGCGAGCGTCGCACGTACCGTCTTAAAAAAATACAATGAAATACGTACAAATACATTAATACAACAAAAAACGTTTAATCAGTTTCAAAATGTACTAAATTCGTACATACATTTTTTTCTATCAGTTTAACTGTTTTAGTTATGAAAGTGAAATTCATAAGAGCAGTGACCGACGCAACATGTTGAGCTTGAGCAAAAATAGTTGGAAAGTGTTTCTGTTAGTGGCGGTGTCTGTGTCAGCCGTGGAACCAAGCCGGGCGCTCAGCATAGTATATCCAAAAACGTATAAAAACGTAATGTTCGTACCAAAAAATTTTTTACGAAGGACCCGTGGTAGACAATCGCGAGTGATATTTTTGGATGAAGACGAAAACCATCAACAGTACGGAAAAGGTGAAATTGATTTAACTCAAGATAAGAGCTTATCGAAAATTAAATTCGACGAAACAACAGATTATGAATTCACTTCGCCTGATGAAGAAAAGAAACTGACTGAGCTCCCATCGGGGAACGAAAGGTTCTATGAACCGTCACCCCGATTTCGTGCTTACCAAAATTTTCCTCAGTATTACCACGGGCGGTTTGGTCGGACATACGCCCCGGGGTACTCCTTTGACCCTTATCCTGTTCCCCCTGCGGCTTCTTACGCCCCTGCGGTAGTGAGGAATGGATATTACCCAGGTTGGAAGCCACGTTCTCCACGTGTGGTGTTTCCTTACACAACGGATAATGTGAATTCAGTGCAGACAAACTCACACGCAGGTCCCGGTGCTTTTAACGATAATGTTGTGTTTCGTGAACAAAATTTCGGTTTGAATGACGTTGGTGATGAACAACAACTTCAGGATATTGCGACGGGCACTGGTGATGGATTCGCGGAAAGAGGTGAGTTAGTGATGCGTTTGGTGATGGTGAATTGGTGATTAATGGTAGGAATGAGGATTATTTGGTTTAGATATGGGTTTTGATAAAAATTGGGGTATAGATATTTTAAGAAATCAATAAAGCGTCGGTAGTTTAGTGGTTAAGGAGTCAGACTTGCGATCGGGCGGTCACGGGTCCGATGCCTGGTCATTAGATTGCCTATATGAAGAGACTCCTAACATTTTTTTATATCAGACACGTCAATGTCACTTCACCTTGCTTGATGGTAAGCTTAAGGTAAAGTCAAGAATTTAGCACAAGCAATTTGGCTTAATTGAAGAGGTTAATCGATATACTAGTAATTTTGGTTACTAGTAATCTCTTCAAAATAATGTTACTTTATTATATAACTAGGTATGTTTCCGTGAAAATTATACGGAAAAGGAGAAAGTGTTAATACAATATAATAATAATACACAAACGGTTTTGTTGATACAATACAATAATATAATCGTTTCCTAGTTTAGAAACGCTAAATACTTCGAAACAATTTAGTTAGCGTATAATGTGTTGTTTCCTTTTTAGACAAAAAATACATTATTTTAGTAATACTAATTTTATATTACTTGTTGCATACATATGTACGCATTCAAATATTCAAAGTGTAATTAAAAAAATATTAAAAATAAATAACACGGCTAGTACTGTAATTATTTTCATCTGACGATCTCTGTGGCTTAGTAGTGTATTGACTGTTACGACGCACGACGGAGTAAGTGGGGTCGATTTCCGTTCAGTGCAAATTCATTTCACTATAACTTTTGACTGTGCCTCAATAGTTTTTGGGTATCAATAGAATCCTTAGACTCACTACCTGTCTGCCTTCAACACAATTATTTGGGGTCGGCGTAACACATCATTCTCCTTCATACATTTCTGTCAGATGTCATCTCCTCAGTCACTCCCTTCCTTTCCATATCGTCTTTCACGCATCACATCCATCTCTTCTTAGGCCTACCTCTGCCCCTAAAGCCCTTTACATTTATACTTTGAACCTTTTTAACAACATTACTTTCATCTCCTCTCATAACAAGTCCATTCAACCACAGTCACATTTGTGTCATTTCAAATAATACATCCCATATCGTTCTCGGCGCATAAGTGTCCATAATGCTAGCAGCATTGCCTTACTGAATTACGTTGCCATCTTAATAACAACGGCAATATTGAGATTAACATTAACTTCTCTTTTCATTTGTAATATTTTTAACCGACTTCAAAAAAGGAGGAGGTTCTCAATTCATACGCTATTTTTTTTGTATGTAACTTACGCAAAAGAGCGCCAATTATGGATGGATTTTAATTATTTTTTTGTTTGAAATATGCTACTTCTGAGGTGGTCCCATATCCAGGGTATCAGGATGTTGCTGGGATCTTGGGAAAATCGAGAGGAAATCATCAAATTTACCGCAAAAATTATGTTTTTGATGGTATTGTACATAATAAACCTCATAAATAGGTACTTGTCTATTTCTGTACACTAAAAAGTAAAAATATTAGTTTGTGAAGTCGGTTTTTTAAACGTAGTTATAATTATTATTAATTAGAATATTTTAAAATCGTGACGTACATACGTGTTGCTGTGTGACCTATATGAATACTTGTTTGATTTCGGTGGAGACAATACGGCCTTTCATTGAGTTCCAAATATTTTTTTAATAAATTTTATTTTAATATTTGAAACCGCTTACACCACATATTTAAAAGTAAAACCGTAGTAAGGCATTTAGAAAAATGTAAATATAACATTTTTTTTTACTTTCATAATCAAAAATATTATACTTTAATTTTTTTTTAGATAACAATAAAGCGTACACCGTACAATAATCTAAATATATGCAAATATTTAATTGGTCTCAATCTCGATTAAAAACGCGATTTCACGTTCAACGAATTTCAAGGTCGAAAACTTAAACTGGTTTACAGGGTCGGCAGAGTGAGTGTGACGCCCCTTTTTACCCGACTGCCAAGAAGGGTTATTTATCGTGCGGAAATCCCAATGGATACCACCCTTGTCGGCCATCGGGGGTGGTTATGTCGGGATCGAGCCAACTAAAACCGTACGTCATCTCGGGTCTTAATTACCGAGGTGTAAGGTTACTTGATAGGCATATCCCTCGCACCCCAGCTGACCCTGGGCCATCTACGGTTTTAAGATGGCCCCTTCGACCCACCACGTCGCTAAAGGTAGGGTGTAGGCTGACAGGCGGCCGTCCTGTCACCGTAACTGTGCTTAAGTTAGCAGCTCTATGTAGAGCCTAAGTAGAGTCTAAAAATCTATTAGCACGACACATGAGTGAAATGAATGTCACAGGCCGTTTTGATATATTATGAAATGTCCTAGCCGTTCGAAAGTTGGACCATTATATAAGAAGTTTATGCTTATTCTATTCATGTGGAATGTGAGACTCTAGGTAGAGATGTTTTCGGATTTTTTTCTAATATTCTTTGTTATGAATGCATTTTTAAAATGTGAAACATGTATTGGCACTCCTTGCTAGTAAAATCGACGCGTATACGGTGAAAACAAAAATGTGATGCCGTCTCTACAAAATATTTATTTCTCTTGTATTTATATTCAGTAATCTATACTAATATTATAAAGAGGTAAAGTTTGTGTGTTTGTATATTTGTTAAATTGTAAGGGGTAATCTCGGGATTTACTGAAAAAATTTCAAAAATTCTTTCACCAATAGAAAGCCACATTATTGCTGAGTGTCATAGGCTATATATTTTATTGGAAAACTGGAATTTACACCCGGGCGAAGCCGGGTCCCGGGTCGCTAGTTATTTTTAAAATTAGAAATTTCGAAGCAATTAATAAATAATTAATAAGTTGATAATAATTAAATTACTAATTAATAAATTACTTCGGAATAAATTATTGTGATTCGAAGCAATTAATAAATAATATCTTGAAAATAATTAAATTACTAGTAAATAAATTATAAGAGATGACCTCGAGATGGCCCCCTCGGGTCGGGAACCACAGTGTCGCCGAATCGCCCCCGTAAAAAGGGCGGGTAGAGTGAACACCTAACTTTACTTATTTAACTAGTTTATTTAGAAACAGACAGACACATGACTGTTTGGTTTCCGTGGAGATTGCGCATGAGTCGTTTTTCAGTACAAAATTACCACACAATTGGTAAAAGTCCTATTGTCAAGGGACACAGAGTTAGTTGAGGCTGGATGTGTATGTGTGTGTGTGTGTAAAACGTCTTTACTGTAACCTCCTAAATCCAAGGCTAATTTTTTGAGATTATTTTTATATATGGATGTAAATATAACCATGTTCTATATTTTGTTTATTCATCTAAATATCATAGAATTGTAAGTAGCTGTATTTGTGCTACGAAGATATTTAAAAAAAAAACTCGAGTTATGTTATACTAGATGTTGCCCGCGGCTCCGCTTGCATGAAATTCTGTTCCCGCTATGACTGCATGACCCACGGGGCCCTATTCCTATATTTTATTCCAGACTATAATCTATCTCTATACCAAATTTCAGCCAGATCCATTCAACCGAAAAGAAAAATAAACGACTATTATTATAACTGTTTTTACGCGAAAGAAATAATAATAATAATATTTGTTAAACATTATCCAGACATACATTCTTACAAACCTTCGCATTTATAATATTAGTAGGAAGTAGGATGAACGATTCTGAACACATTTTTTGTGGAATTCATATCTTGAAATTCAGTTTACGTTCAGTAACAAATTAGTAGCAATCGCTTTTAGACCTGAAATTACAGATTTATGTTTAAAATACACATTTAATGCAGCCCAGATATACAAAGCATTCATGCTTGCAAATATTTACACGGATAAGAAGTTATATATACATGTACGCGCGTAACTTCCGAACCACTGTACCAAATTGTGTATTTATTTTTTTGGTTGTGTTCATTATTCGTTCATTGTACGACGGCCTCTGTGGCGTAGCGGTAGTGCATGCGACTGCTACGCAGGGGGTGCGGGTTCGATTCCCGCTCAGTGCAAATATTTGTATGCATGAATATGTCTATCTGCATTGGTCTGGGTGTTTCTATGTATAATAAGTATGTATTTACATAAAAAAAGTATATAAAGTATGTTTATCAGCATTCTAGAACCCATAACACAAGCTAGTTAAACTATGCTTACTTTGGGTCTAGAGGGCGCTGTGTAGAATGTCGTAGAATATTTATTTATTTATTTATTTATTATTTGTATGTTAAAGTTTGCATGATAGAAAACTTCCACAAGCAATAATAGATAGATAGACCATTTTATTTCTTACAATATGGTAGAAGGTTAGTTGTTTAAAATTATTAGTCTCACATACTTTTTGCAAACATTTGATTTTGAAAAAAAAAGCATTTGATGAGGCCGTCAGGTTGAAGGCCACCATTATGGCACTGTAGGTGTATGTAATGGGAACCCCGATCCTGAGACTTTACCTTTAGCTAATATCATCATACTGACGTGACCGATATAAAAAAACTATCGTGATTCGGTGTAGAAATATTAATGTAACATGCTCTAATAATAATTAATAGAATTTCTGAAAGCCAATTTCTTGCTATCGTTATAATTCCATGTTGTAAGGCACATATATGTAAAAGAAAGACTTTAAATTGCTGTTTAAATGAAAATCCAAATATTACCTTTAGATATAGATTAGGATGTTATAAAATTGTAAGGAGTGCCTATTCATTGGATGTTATTACAATGTTGACGATTTTTTTAAATGATACAATCTAATTAAACACTGACATCTTAATTTTAAAATTGTACCAATTGCATGTGTTGACATTTAATGATAAGTAATTAAATTAATCGATGTAAAATTTGCACGCCAGAACCGGCAGAGTATGAGATCTGAACACTATGTACCTAAACACCATTATGTACCATATTCAGCGAATAAATACTTTGACTTTGACTTTGACTTTGAAAGAAATTATTTCAAAGTTTCAGTTAAAAAATAAAAATAAAAATAATAATGTCAAAAAGAAGAAATTATTACAAAACGTCAGAGCTCAAAATAAAATACATCCTACTAATATTATAAACGCGAAAGTTTGTAAGAATGTATGTCTGCATGTCTGGATGTCTGGATGTCTGGATGTATGTTTGTTACTCTGCCACACAAAAACGGCTTGATGGATCTAGCTAAAATTTGGTACAGAGATAGATTATAGTCTGGAATAACATATAGGCTACTTTTTATACAAGCTAATACCGCGGCTCCGCTCGCAAAGTCGATCGGTCGGGATTTCTAGATATATCTTTGTTACTCTTTCACGTAAAAACGGCTGAATAGATCTGACTGAAATTTGGTAACGAGATAGATTAAAGTGTGGAATAACATATCGGCTACTTTTTATACAAGCTTATACCCGCGACTCCGCTCACGGAGTCGATCAGTCGACCCACGGAGTAGATCAGTCGGGATATCTGGATGTATGTTTGTTACTCTTTCACGTAAAAACGGCTGAATAGATCAGGTTGAAATTTGGTACAGAGATAGATTATAGTCTGGAATAACATATAGGCTACTTTTTATACAAGCTAATACCGCGGCTCCGCTCGCAAAGTCGATCGGTCGGGATGTCCAAATATCATGTTTGTTGCTATTTCACGTAAAAACGGCTGAATGGATCTGGCTGAAATTTGTTACCGAGATAGAGTGTAGTGTGAAATAACATAATTATAGGCTAATTTTTATACAAGCTAATACCCGCGGCTTCGCCCATGGAGTTGATCAGTCGGGATATCTGGATGTATGTTTGTTACTCTTTCACGTAAAAACGGCTGAATAGATCGGGTTGAAATTTGGTACAGAGATAGATTATAGTCTGGAGTAATATATAGGCTACTTTTTATACAAGCTAATACCCGCGGCTCTGCCCGTGGGAGTCGATTGGTTGGTAATCGTTTTATTGGTCATATCCCCGGTTCTACTTAACCAAATGCAATCAAACATACGGCAGATTTTATGTAAAACCAAGACCTTTCTAATAAAAAGGCGACATCAAAATTTGTTCAGCAGTTTTTGTGTCCATCACGAACAAACAGACAAGGATTGCAAAAAAATAGATATTTGTGGTCAACATAACCAAGTCTTTTTTTTTAAATATCGATTATTACAACTAAAAGTACTGTTATAAAGGGATAAAGGGTAAAGATGGTGTAAAGTGAAACCAATAAATAAGGAAAAAAAAACTTTTGGTCATATCTCCAAATTTTAGGTCTAACCAAGAAAACCGCACTAAAATCCGTTTAGTACTTTTTATCCGAAAGGTTTTGGCTAGACGAGTGGAGACCAGTGGAGTGGAGAGTGGAGCGTAGTGGAAGTAGTGTGGAGAGTGGAGTGGGGAGTGGTCTGGAGAGTGGAGTGGAAAGTGGAGTGGAGAGTGGAGTGGAGTGGAGATTGAAGTGGAGAGTGGAATGTAGGGTGGAGTCGGGAGACGGGATTGGACAGTAGAGTGGAGGTCGAGAGTTGTGTGGAGAGTGGAGTGAACAGTGGAGTGGAGTTTGGAGTGGATAGTGGAGTGAACAGGGGAGTGGAAAGTCAAGTGGAGAGCCGTTTCATTCAAATAGACTTGGTGGCAATACCGAATTCCACGCGGGCGAAGCCGCGGGCGGAAGCTAGTATAATTATAATATAATAAGTTATCCCAATAAGTCAAATAATACAATAATGTCATAAAATATATAAACCAGATATAAATTTAATTAGTTTATTATTAAAACTTACATTAGAATAACGGCCAAGCCTGTGGTATGATTCAGTGAAATCAGGCATGGAAATGTAGATTCAATTTAATAGTATCCAAATAAGAAAGCATTTTGCAATTAGTCCTCATCATTGGATTGAAATCACTCGTTTTGTAACGTGGCGTTACTGAATCGAGGAATAGGCCAGCTATTTTTTTAACCGACTTCAAAAAAGAGGAGGTTTTCAATTCGATTGGTATGTTTTTTTATGTTGCTCACTTAAAGGTAAAGTCTTTTCTGGTCTGGGTGTTTTTATAATTATGTATAATATGTATGTACAAAAAAAATGTATTTAAGTGTGTATATCCGCATTCTGGAACCCATAACACAATCTAGTTAAGCTAAGCTTACTTTGGGTCTAGATAGCGCTGTGTAGAATGTCGTAGAATAAAAAATATTAGGAGTAGAGGTCACCATTACATACACTGATACAATGCTGGCTCTCAGCTTGACGGCCTTATCATATGCGTTTTACGCCCCGATTAAACGACAGATAACATAAATAAATTGTGAAAAAATCTTTTTTAACTTAAATGCTTTTAAATTGTCATCAGAACTAAAGACTTCTGCTAAATATCAGACAAATCAGACAACTGAAAGGGAGTCAAATTTCAATTATGTACTAGATTTCACCCAAACTTACACAGGTCAAGTTAAATATAATAAAAAAAAATATGAAAAAAAAATTAAAAATAAAATAAATATACCTTTTTGACATAGAAGACACATCTAGTGACACTACATCCACGCGCACATGCGTGAAGGAAGCGCTACAAACTCAGCACAATACATTTTATCATACGACAAAAAAACCGTGCAGCCGGCAAGCTGAGCGGGTTATAGTATTGTGAAATAGCTGGTACGTTCCAAGTCATTGCCACTGGAAGTGAGTTGAAATGCTTTCTTACCTCGCGGTGTTCAATGGGGAGATGTTGAAACGTTTGAATATAAAGTGTGGTTTGTGGTTTTTGAATGGTCTGTATAGTATCTTTTTCGGCAACTTTCTTTGTTGTTTGGTACTGAAGTAATGCGTCTGAACTGCAATCAAACTTTTTTTTTGATTGGTTGACTCGCGTGTGACCATAATCTGTCACCTGTTGATAAGAGATGATGTGGTCGAAGGTTGAGCATGCTTGCGTAGAAGTAACCTGCTCATTCTACACTTGAAAACTTTCAGGTTATAGCTTTCCAGAAACACAGAATCAGGTAGGGCATTCCACTATCAAGCAGTACGCATAAAAGCTTTAATAATACTTGAAGATTCACTATATCAACCTCATAAACGAATCGAAAGTGGTATCATGAGAAAGATGATTTGAATACAAAATTAATAGTATATGGTAAATATATGTGGTTTTGCAGGCAAGCCTACAAAAAGTCGATCATGAAATAGCCTTGAAAACTTTTAGATAAGCAAGCCATCGTAGGCATGTTATTTGACGAAAATTATTTGATAAAAATATATCCCATCTGCTTATCAGATGGCTGAAGGTCGATCTCCACCGGCTCTTTGCCAATAATTAGTCGCGATAGAATCCGTTACAAATAATTTTATTTATTCCCATTTTTCGGCCGTCAGTTTTCACGTTATTGGGCTGTATTGGTCGGTCGGCTTGTATAAAAAGTAGCATATATGCTGCCCAGGAGTATGACCTACAATCGTACCATTTTTGATCAAAACCTCTCCGGGACTTTTTGATCCATGCCTGCACATACAGACAGATAGACAGAAATACAAAAAAATTACCAGATTGCATTTTTGGTATTAGTATCGATCACCAATCATCCTCCAACAGTTATTTTGTACAGAATTGGTCCGTCTATCTTTGTTGAAACGGTTTCATTTATATGAAATAACAAAACACATTATGCTATTTTAACCTTATTATTTATAAACAAATAATTAAGAATGACAATCGCGTTTTCTTTCTACTGTGTTACCAGCACCGTTATTATGTTGCCAGCGAAAAAAAAGCAATAAAAGTAAGGAAATTTATGCTTTAAAGCGAATTTTTTTTTATCGAAAGATATCGTAATCTGAAGTATAATTTATGGTTAATGGAATACAGACTTTAATTGCCAAAAATAAGGATTATTATTGCTTGTAAATTTTTTTGGGTAGAGCTCTCGGTTACGGTCGCGTGATAATATGTGGCGTGTATGAGTGTATGATAATGTATGGAATGAATGAATTAAATGGTGTTCAGATTCACTTTTCACTGAGCGATTGTAAATGTACTGTATATGCCCCAAATTTTGATATATTGAACACTGACGGTG
This sequence comes from Lithosia quadra, assembly GCA_963576445.1. NCBI lineage: Eukaryota > Metazoa > Arthropoda > Insecta > Lepidoptera > Erebidae > Lithosia > Lithosia quadra. The sequence goes on along the minus strand of OY754901.1, from coordinate 2,827,067 downwards.
GGACTAGTTCACAAATTTAAAGTCATGCAGTGGGGCATGGGGCGAGTCATGCTTGGAGTTTCTTTGAAGGACAAAATTTGCAATGAGGTCATCCGAAAAGAATAAAGTTACCGACATAGCTCGCAGAATACGCAAGCTAAAACAAAATATTTATTCGTGTCGTGGAAGACTCGAAGGTTGATAAAAGAGTGTATGGGATGCCTACTAAGATCTTTGAGGGCCCAAACAAACTTCTTCTCTACTTGTGGTCAGATGGCAGTCGTTTCTGTAAAAACGAAGATATGCCAAATTGATATAAAAAGTAGGCTAGCAGACCCGGGTTACTAAGTACAGGCTTCGGATGCAACTATGATGATGATGATTTTTATATTTTTATGTGGGTCAAGTTAATGACTTCACCTCGCCTGTCGATATGCTAAAGGGTACTATTACATACACCGACAGTGCTAAAGTGGTGGCCCTTAACTTGACGGCCTCAACAAATGCTTTTTCACATCCCACTTAAAGGACCCGGGACTGTAGGAGGAAGGAAACATTCATCTGGACAAAAGACTCGACATTTTTGACTAATTGAATATTTACCAATTATTAATTTTTTCTTTATTTATTACTTAATCAATTCATTTCTTTATTTATTGTAATTGGTTTTTTTTATCCTTCTGTTTTTTTTTATGTATTAATATTAATAGTCTTTTTATGTAATGCTATGTACTTCTCCTTTTTATTTTCACTTGTGAATGTGTCCTGCGGAATCTGTAGTAATAAATTATTCTTTCTTTCTTTCTTTCTTTCAGCGTGCGCTTTCAATCTAAATGTCCTACCAAACTTTAAAAATCTATTAAACTCTACCAAAGTTCGCAAAACTCTTAATAAACTACTACACTTTACTAAACTTTACTAAACTCTACTAAACTCTACTCATCTCTACCGAACTCTAGGTAGAGTACTTATAACAAGTGTTGTGACCTCTACAGCTTACATCAGCGGTTACATGAACAGTTTTGTCAAGGAAATATTGCGCAACACGTGCTCGAAAGCGCTCGGTAGAGTTAGTAGAAAGTATAGTATCGCTAGCTCTCTGACGTAGGCTGGGACGATAAAGGCTGTATCATCGCCTCTATTCTATAGAACCGACTAAAAAATACATTTTTAATAGTTCTTCAATAATGTATGAAACTTTGCCCGATTTGTTGATATTTATGATTACTGCTTATTCTGTTTAGCTCCCCTGAGTAGCAGCGTGATGATATATAACCTAAAACCTTCACAGATAAACAGCCCCCGTAGACAAGTGTCACAGCGTAAATCGCTAAGAAACGAATTCGAAACGAATAGATTAGGTCGACCAATCACATCCAAGCTCGTCGCCGGCGTACGATGCGCGCGCCGCGGTGGAATCACGAGCTGGAGTGTGATTGGCCGACCTAATCTATTCTATTCCTTAGCGATTTAGATTTTTGACACTTGTCTACGGGCCTAGACCATCTAATACACAAAGCATTTTTCAATCCATACCAGTAGTTCCTGTGATAAAAGCGTGTCCAGCCAAACAAACAAACGCTTCAGCTTTATAAATAGTAGTATAGGCATTATAATATAGATTTTTTTCTTTTTCATGTGAAATATTTACTGTAGAGCCTTACCAGTATAAATCAACTCGTATTTGATGACGTCATGCCGTCATGCTCCATAAATGTGTCATGTTTGTTTTTACCCGACTGCCGAAGAAAGGAGGGTAATGTTTTTCGAGACTATGTATGTATGTATGTATGTATGTATGTAGGTATGACAGCCAATCTAATTTTTCAATGGATCCGGACCGGATCACCGGACATTAATCTAAGTGCTTGTTTTTTTCTTTTTAGTTTTTAGGCAGTCGGGTTTTTGAATTTTGAATTTTTTTTTTATTGTTATTTTTACTTTACTCTATATTTCTGTACATTGATTTATAATAATGTATGTTTGTTCATATGACGTACCGTTTATCAGATTTTTTTTAACTTATAGTTTGTAACTTCGCTTAAATGCAAACTACAGCATAACATAACTTAGTATTTTTAGAAAATGAAAAAAAATTTAGCTGCTCCATCGCCGACCACATCATCACTTATCATCAGGTGAGATTGTGGTCAAACTCGACTATAAAAATTTTGTGTGGTCTTCAGCGCGATCTATCAATAGGTTTTTATAATCATGCTACGTTATTAATTTAGTCCAATTAAACAAAAAATTAGGAACGAATTTCGAACAATAGTCGAGGAACTAAATAATTAGGCCATGGAAGCGAGAGTGTTACGCCAAGCACGCACATATCTGATACAAATTAAAAAGCGAAGTATTTGTCTATTGTCCCAAACAGATTTCGTTTCCGCAACATAACACACAAACATATAAAATACTTCACTAATTACAATTAATAAATATATATACCGAACACTTTCTTGGATACAATGCCGGTTCCCATGGTTTATCTGTGTTTTTTTTTGTTGAACATCAGTGAAACTACGGTTTTCTCTTATATTCCCACATTTCCCACAGTCTTGGCTCGTAGAAATTACTTTGTTATTGTTTGTCTTTTTTTTTTGTTTATTTTGCTATCGATGTGAGATTGTGAGCAGAGGGCGATATAAAAATAGTTTATGTAATAGTTGCATGTTGTTTACTAACTTAAAAAAAAAGTTACGCAATTATTTTTTGAATAAATAAAGTGGTGTCTGTGAATAACCACATTATTGAAATTTTTACGACATAATCTTATTTTTAGATGGTAGAGTTGATTAAATGATTAGCAGGAAATTGACAATCAATTAGCCCATCGACGTCCACTGCTGGTGGTAGGCCTCTACTAATGTGCGCCATACTTCCCGATTCTTTCACTGGTGGTAGAAATTTGATGGCACAAATTTTGTCACAAATTCGGCCGGGTAGGTACCACCGTGTACGATTGCGAAAAACCCTCCATAGTAATCCAATCTCGATTGGATTGCGTTCAGGGGTCAGCAAGTGCATAGCCGGGCAGGGGGGATTGTGGTCGCAGCACTAGTGAGACCGGTGGGTATCACGCGGTGCTGCGACGACAATCCTCTTTTGATGAGGCCGTCAAGCTGGGTGCCACCATTGTTAACATGGCACGTGTATGTAATGATGACACTCTTTCCTGAGACTTTAAATTCAGCTTACCATCAGGCGAGGTGAAGTCAAATTGACGTGTCCTATATATAAAAAAATAAATTCTCCACCTTCCGTATCCAGTCTATCCCGGCTACCTTCTATCGGCCCTTCGACAGATGTGACCAGCCCATTTCCACTTCAGCTTGCTTATTCTTCGAGCTATGTCGGTAACTTTAGTTTTTTGTCGAATGACTTCATTGCATATTTTATCCTTCAAAGAAACTTCAGCATAGCTCGCTCCCAAAATCCGTTCATTAGTTTTTACGTCAAACAGACACGAATTCCAATAAAAAAGTGTTGAAAATCGTTCATATAATATAACCCAAGTTATTTTTAAATATCTCAAATATACACACAGCTACTTGGTAGATTAATTGGTATTATAAATATTCTATAGCCTACTTTTTCCTCAATAGTCATATCAACATGATTTCATCTCGCTCTACAAGGTAACGTCTTAGAAATGAGGGACATCATTATAATAATAATAATAATTTCATTTATTAATGGCAACTAGGCCCAATTTGTTAGTAACATTGTTTTTCTTACATCTACTGTTAGCAATATCAACTAAGTCATCATTTTATTAAATCTATTAATTATAAATTAATTATAGACATCGAAAATGCTTCAATGGTGGTCCTCAGCTTGACAGCCTCATTAAATGCTCAACAATGCTAAACCTGACTTTTTCACGATTCGCTTAAAGGCCCCGGGACTATAGGAGGAAGGAAACACATGCGCTGGTAATGAATTTCAAGTCGTTATGGTGCGGTAAAGAAGAGATCCGAACCGCTGGGTCCTGGAAATGGTTGCACCAGTGAGTTGCGTGACCCAGTAACGAGAGTTTCATACATGCTTACCGCAAACAGGATTTACTTTTAAAGAGAAAAGAGGGTCAAGTCGGTTAGCAACTAAATTGTAAACAAAAATGTGAAAATTATATTGCTATTATGTAAAATTTAAATACCTGGGTCGCTATGTAACTGATGACCTGCATGCCTGGCCAGACTGTAGGAAGAAGGAAACATGTGTGTTGGCAAAGAATTAATATATAGATACTGAAATATATTTAACTACTAGCTGTTGCCCGCGGCTCCGCCCGCGTCGACGTCGATTTTCGCGTATTTTTACTATATCACCGGTTCTAATCAGCCGATTGTGATCAAATATGCGTAAGATTTTGAATCTAACCTAGACCTTTCTAATAAAAAAACCGCAAAATTCTGATTAAAATCCCTCCAGTAGTTTTTGATCCCAGCGTGAACAAAAATTTGGTGCGGACAAACATAGACACAGACAAACAGACAAAAATTCTAAAAATCATTGTTTTGGCATCTATTGCATTCATAAAGTCCCCTAATAATCTTTTTTCTTATATATCTTCCAAGTACAGACACCGATCATTTACAGATTTATTAGGTATATGTATACTCGTAGATAATTAAACTGATCATCTACCTACCCTTGTCCCAGTAATTTGGGGTCAACACAACACATAATTCTCTTCCATACATTCCTGTCAGATTTCATCTCCTCAGTCACTCCCTTCCTTTCCTTATCCTCTTTCACACATTCCATCCAGACCTTCCTCTGCCCCTAAAGCCCTCTACATTCATATTTTGAACCTTTTTAACAACATTACTTTAATCTCTTCTCATAACATATTCATACCACGATAATCCTAGAGAGGAGACCGCGAATCAGTAAACGTAAAGTAGGACGCCTCCCAGTACGATGGATTGACAACCTGAAAAAGGTGGCTGGGATAGACTGGATACGTAAGGCGGAGATTGGGTGCTATGGCGTACATTGGGAGAGGCCTATGTCCAGCAGTGGACTGCAATAGGTTAATTGATTGATACCACGATAGTTGCTCGCTCGATACGTTCTCAATTCGACTGTATTTTTTCAACTTCATAAATGGAGGAGGTTCTCAATTGGTACGTTATTTTTTTTGTATGTATGTTACGCGATAACGGCGCCAATTATGGATGGATTTTGAATTTTTTTTTTGTTTGAAAGAGGCTACTTCTGAGGTGGTCCCATATCCAGGGCATCAGGATCTGATGCTGGGATCTTGGGAAAATCGAAGGGAAAAATCAAATTTACGGCAAAAATGCTGTTTTTGATGCCTTTGTACATATTAAACCTCATAAATAGGTACTTTTCTATTCCTGTAAAACTAAAAAGTAAAAAATAAAAAATAACTACGTTTTTAGTTTGTGAAGTCGGTTTTTTAAACGTAGTTATGTTATTTTAATGATCGTTACCTCAAAGTTTCAACTGGGTGAACCGATTTTGATGATTCTTTTTTTATTTTGGAAGCTGGTGTTTACCATGTGGCCATCAATTTGGTCTGTTGAAGTCGATTTTTTTTTAAAAGAATTATTCATTCACTGGCGTTTAAAAAGCCATCTAGTACACATACCCCAATATTATGCAAACGCGGCCAGCGCCCTACATACTCAAAGTTAAATTCCACCCAATGTTGCAAGTATAATTGAAGTTACACTTACAAATTGCTATTGTTTTAACGTAACGTAGTGACATTTCTACACCATCGCAAATTTTATATGTGCAATTTTTGGTTTAGAAATATTGGTGAAACATATCATTATCTTTATTTATGGCAACACAATACACACATTGCCATCTATACTATAATATTATAAAGCCGAAGAGTTGGTTTGTTTGAACGCGCTAATCTCGAGAACTACTGGTTCGAATTGAGTTTTTTGTGTGTTGGATAGTCCATTTCTTGAAGAGGTTTATAGGCCATATTATCAAGCTACTACCCAGGAGAGTGAAGCAGTAATCATATACATAAGTTAAAAAGTCGAAAAAATCTCCATACATTCATTAAGTTAATAAATTACAGGCATGTATGGAATAATTGGGTTTCGGTTTGTCTGTTTGTTCGCCATGGACGCAAAAACTACAAGATGGATATTGACTAGTTTTCATTTGTTTTAAAGGTCTTGAGCAGACCTTAAATCTGACGCATGTTTGATCACAATCGGTTGAGAAGAACCGGAGATATGGCCAAAATCTAAAAGAAGAAACGCCTGGCGCCATAACGGCGCTTATAAAGAATTCCACATTCAAAAAAGTCATAAAAACATAAACATAGACCTGCATATGGTTGTCCAGTAGGTTACCACAACCGGTTGGTTGCGCAACCTCGCATAACATATTACACAACCAAATTATCGTGTATTCATGTTCGGTTGAAATGTCAAGTTTTGGACATTGCGCAAGAGTAATTGTTGTCGCAGGAAGTTTCCGGATGGAAAAACTTTATACTCGCGCTAGTCTGTAATGTCTTCGTAAGGGTGAGCAGGAGACCTAGATACACATGTACTACGTAATTAGGGTTGGTTTCGTACTCATTATCGATAGACATATTTGCGAAGCCCATTTCTACAAACGCCAAATCATCGAAGAGCCATTTAACCGATGGGTCATTTGACCGATGGGCCATTTCATTGAAAAACCACTTGCTCGAACTCCCATATCACCAACAGCACATTTTTCGAGTGCTACATGTTCGAAGGTGAAATATACAAAACTATAAATAAAAGCACTATGTAATTATTTTACTTAACTTTAAGCATAATAATGTATGTTAGCCATTATAAATTAAAACCTGTTGATTTAAAAAATATTTTTATTTGACCCTCGAACTTATAGTACCCGAAGAAAATGTGCTGTTGGTGATATGGGAGTTCGAGCAAGTGGTTTTTCGATGAAATAGCCCATAGATCAAATGACCCATCGGTTAAATGGCTCTTCAATGATTTGGCGTTTGTAGAAATGGGCTTCGCAAATATGTCTTTCGATAATGCGTACGAAACACAATTAGGGTAAGGTACCACTTACCCTGTTCGTTCTATTCCGTCAGCAGGATAGTTGGGCAATACTGTTTCATCGGTAATGGTAGCTCATTCGTTTAACTGTAGCATTAAATGAACTATGAGTAAATGCTTAATATAACGAATAATAAATGACATTGCACAGTGCAAAAATGAAATTAATTTAAAAGGAGGTAGGACACGACGGTATCTCTCGTCCGAAATGAGTAATAATAGTCCGAATAATTTCAAAAACTTTTGTTTTTCGTTTTCAGAATATTGTTCATTTCACATTTTTTTTAAATAATATCCAATGTACAGACACAATTAATTTACAATTTCATAATTGATTCTGATCCAGGTGTTACCAAAATTAAAACTGGTAATGCCGTTAGCCTCTATTTCCTAAAAACATCGTATGTACTCTACGGGAATTTCGTTACGAAATCTATCTCTTATACTTAACTTACCATTCAACAGAGCATTTATTACTTACTATGTAGTAATAATCTTTACATTTATATGTAAATTACATTACCTATCTTCATATTATTGCATAATATTGATAGTAAATATCTTAAGTACCGTTAGTGTAAGTGAGTGTGTGTGTAAGTGTATAAAAGTGTGTACACGTATGGTAGAGATGTATAATTGTCATAAATTTTTCATCAATATCGATTTTAGATATGGAACGTATAAATTCGATTTATGTATATAGTGTGGATGTGTGTGTGGCCCCACTAAGATATTTGGGATCAAGCGAATTTCTACGACTATCTTCCCTGCGAGGAGACTTCAGACCATGCACAATAGGAAAGTAGACCATCAGCTCGAAAGTACAGGCTTTGGATACAACTGGGACTTATGTTTTGGTGATGATGATATAAATCGATTAGAAAGAAAGAAAGAATAATATTACTCGTGCACACTCAAAATACATAAACATATTCATTAGCAGGTGCATAAAATGCAAACATCGCAATGCACATCATATCATAAAATCATAATAACGTGCTATACGCGCATCCCTACTTTACAGTGCTAGTAGATGTATAAAAGTGTTTGTGAGTGCATAGTGTTAGTGTGTGTAAGTGCATAGTGAGTGTAAGTGCATAACATAACGGTTGTTATTGGTCAATAGTTGCACACGCACTCGCTGCAACTTAAGAGGAAGCAGTATTTTATAATTTTATTAGATACTAGTCTATACCCGCGGCTCCGCCCGCATGGACGTCGGCTTTCACGTTTTTTGACAATATCTTAGGTTATATTCAACCGATTGTGATCAAACATGCGTAAGAAGACTTTAAGTCTCTTTTAAGTCAAACTAAAAAAAACCGCATCAATGTGCGTTCAATAGTTTTTGCGTCCATCGCACACAAACCGATAAAATTAAGCAGACAAGAATTAAATAATATTTTTTTTGTGTTCAGTATCGTTCATAACCCAAGTTTCTGTTTATTATATCCAATGTACAGACACAGCCACTTTACAATTTTATAACAGTACAGATTAATAAAATGAATGATGAAAATACAGCGGTTTTAATATATTTTTTATTACTTACAATTTTATTGTAATGATGGCGTAACTGTTAATAAGGCCGCCCGCTGAGTGGAATTAGTATGAGTTATGTTAAATGAGTGATTATAAACTATATCTCAAGATTTCGATTTACATACGAGTGTCTGCCCGCGACTACGCCTTCAAAATTAGGTGCAGAGTTACTTCGAGTTCCACGCACTCGAAGCCGCGGGCATAAACTAGTATCACTACTGAATTAATTCATAGGATAAAACGTATGTATCTATGTATCTAGTAGATAGTAAGAAAGTGTTTGTGAGTGCATAGTGTTAGTGTGTGAAGTGCATGGTGAGTGTAAGTGCATAACATAACGGTTGTTATTGGTCAATACTTGCACACGCACTCGCTGCAACTTAAGAGGAAGCAGTATTTTATAATTTTATTAGATACTACTCTATGTCCGGCGTTCCGCCCGCGCTGATGTTGATTTTCGCGTTTTTTGGCTACATTTCCGGTTCTATTCAACCGATTTTAATCAAAAATGCGTAAGATTTTAAGTTTGATAAAGGTCTTTCAAACCAAAAAACTCCATCAAAATTCATTCATTAGTTTTTGCGTCCATCACGAACAAACAGACAAACTGTGTTGTGATCATGTTATGGTGTGAACTGTACAGGTCTACATTATATTATAAGAATATTTTTACTCTGTACCTATTATAAAGACAATGTTGTATATGGAGACTGTTGGTGTGTCTAAATAAATAAATAAGTGCGTTTAAAAAATGGTGTCCAGAATCGTTCATTATAACACAACCCAATTTTTTTTTAATATGTTTAATGTACAGACACGGCCATTTTACAATTTTGTAATAGTTATAAACTTGCGATTTATTATCCGGAGTAGATACTAAACTTTATTGTTGATTGCTATCTTACAAAATTACTCGGCGGGTGGTTGTAGAAAAAATAATTAGGTTAGTTAAGGCGGGGTGAGTACTAGCTGAAAGCTTAGGTACTATAGCTATATTAATAATACTAGCTGTTGCCCGCGGCTTTTTTTACTATATCGCATGTTGTAATGAGCCAATGTGATTAAATATGCGTAAGATTTTGAGTATAATCAAGACCTTTCTAATAAAAAAACCGCATCAAACCCCGTTCTGTACTTTTTACGTCCATCGCTATCGCGATGAAAATCATGAAAATGAAAATGATCATGAAAATCGGTTCACCCAGTCGAAAGATCTGAGGTGACAAACATAAAAAAATACAGTCTAAATGAGAACGTCCCCCATTTTTGAACAATTAAAAATGTCGTCGCCTTAACGCAATGATTTCACTGCCGCGGTCGTCAACACGTGACGGGACAGATAAACATATATCTATCTCTCTTCCTGCCATGCGTAAAGCAATTTTTGTCACCGTCACGCATTTCTATGTCATTGACTTGGTGCATGTCGCTTACGCATTTTCTGAACGCTGCATTTCTGAACGAAATGTGGAATCTATAATATGTTGCAGTCAAAACACTTAACCAGTCAAAAGTACTTTTAACCGTAAGCTTGCAGTCAAAACTTTTAACCAGTCAAAAGTAACTGAATAAAATAGGCAAAAGTAATTTTGATTTTAACACCCCGACTCAGAGTAGTTCTTTTTCAAACCAGCAAGATATTAAAAAAAAAATAACAACGAAGGCTAAGGCTTCTAACCTAATCTATCCGAGTCGGGGTACTATCCAGGAGAACAGAGGAATAAATGTCAATAAAAAATGTCAGAACTCACTGTACCTCTCCTCCCTCCCACACCTTCCTAGCCTCCCCACTCCTTCACAGCCTCCCGGCAGCACGAGACTGACACCCGTTGCACACGTCTATAGGCCACGGTGACCGCTTCCCATCAGTTGGGCCGTGTGCTTATCTGCCATCTGCGTAGTATAAAAAAAAATACATTAATTGTTATATTTAAGTGGCGGAGCTGAAAAATTAAAGAAAGAAAAAATCGTTGTTTAAAGGTACACGTTTACAAGTAGAAATAAAAATACTGTCTAATCTATATATAGCCAATAAAAAATATAGGTAGGGTACAATATTACATTAGCATCCCATAGCGGTCTCCTGCCTAAATATAAATTGGTGCTACAGGGACGAAGTATGTCATAGAAGCCGCGGGTGACAGCTAGTTTTTTTTAAAACGGTTATTTAGTAATGGTCAGTAAACAAATAATTAGTTATTGTGTAACGTTACGTTATCGCGTGTACTGCACCAGGAGCGGTGAAAGCGATAGGTACGGTCAGCAGACAAACAACTTCCTAAAAACTGAAGCTATTAGTATGTTGACTTTTTCTATAAAATGCGTAAAACACGTAAATTTCAGCTATTTGATGAAAAGCTGTGTCGGTCAAAGTCAGACTTCAATTATTCTGTATAGACCATTAAACAGCAGTTACAAAACGTTTCAACTGTACATTGGAGACATTAAAAAATACTTGGGTTATGTTATATGACGTTGGAGTAGGTGAGTCCTAGAGTCCGCTCCAGGACTCGCCTACTCCAACGTCTCCAGACCGCGAGTCGACAAACGGCGACCTGAAAAAGGTGGCTAGGATTGACTGGATCCGTAAGGCGGAGAACCGGGAGGTATGACGCACATTGGGAGAGGCCTATGTCCAGCAGTGGACGTCGACAGGCTAATTGATTGATTGATTGATGTTATATGAACAATTCTGAACACCAAAATACTTTTTTTGATATTCTTGAAGAACCGAACGGATTTTTTTAAAGTTTTTTGTCGGGCTTGAAATCTTAAGCATGTTTGATCACAATCGGTTAAGTAGAATCGTAGATATGACCAAAAAACGTTAACCGACATTTCGCGCGGTCGGAGTCGCGGGCATCGGCTTTTCAATACGATTAATAACAGAAAACATTTTTTAAAACAAACTTTTAAATTCGCGTCTGTTAACAGTAGAAGAGTAGGTACCTTCATATTTGAATGCACTTTCCTATAGTTAAAATAAATTATTCAAATCGACTTCCATCCAACGTTTCCCATCTGCTGCCGGAGCGGACGTCCCGTGACGGTCAACTCTTTTTTATAACTCTATTTAAGTTTTTATGCGGACGGTACAGTCCAGTGACCGCGCTTGGTAATCGATAAGGATGTCTCAGATCAGTTGTTATAGTGCTCGGCATCTAACTTGGCAAGATTTTGGAGTAGTGTGGGCCCCACTACTACAAAACCTTGCCAAGTTAGATGCCGTACACTATTCAATTCAATTCAATAATCATTTATTTCAAGCAAACACACTCATATATATCATTAGTACATAATCATAAACAAATATCAATATACTTGTTTCTATGCGACGCATTTTGCCACAAAAAAGTATAGTGTACAGCATCTAACTTGGCAAGGTTTTGGAGTAGTGGGGCCCACACTACTCCAAAATCTTGCCAAGTTAGATGCCGAGCACTATAAGATATTTATGTGTCGGTATACTCGTACATGCAAGTGAACCGGGATCGGAAGCTATGAATCGTTTTATTGATAACTAGTTGATAACCCTGTGCTTCTTTTCTTTGCCGCACCGTTAAAACTTGGAATTCTTTACCAGCGGAAGTGTTTCTTTCCTCCTACAGTCCCGGGTCCTTTAAGCGGGGCGTGAAAAAGCATTTGATGAGACAGTCAAACTGGTGAATGCCACTGTAGCACTACCAGTGTATGTAGTGGTGACCCCAGTCCTGAGACTTCACTTTAGCTTACCATCAGGCGAGGTAAAGTCATTTGACGTGTCCTATAAAAAAAACTTGCCATGCCCGTAACTTCGGCAGTCCGTCGAAGTTTTTTTTATACTGGACATGTCAGTTTGACTTCACCTCGCCTAGTGAAAAGCTAAAGGCAAATCCTCAGAAGCAAGGTCACCACTACATACACCGATAGTGCTACAGTAGTGACCCTCAGCTTGACGGCCTCATCAAATGCACATTCACAAACTTCCTTTAAAGCTCATTCCTTATTCTGTCCATTTGATTTTCGTCACACCACGCATCCATCTCAACATTAAATGTTTCCTTTCATATTACTTGCCCAACACTATCTCCTAAACATTTCTCGATTGTCTCAATCGATCGTTAATCATAAAATCGGTCACACTACCACACACTACGATATTACGTAAAGCACCTGTAAGGCAACAACACGTGGTCCCTATATAGATGGCGCTGTATTGCGACATGGTGGGTGCCCTGCATATAAATATGTCTTGACACACTTCCTTGTTAAACGGCTTGTTACATGAGAGGCTTAGGCGCGGATTATATTGAAACTATACGGTACAGATATGGCACGGATATTGTACGGATATGGCACGGATATGGCACGTAAATGGCACGGATATGGCACAGATGAGGTAGCGGCGTGGGGGTACTTAGTTTCTGCATTTTTTTGGACACACGGATCATCATCATCATCATTCTCTGAACCTTTTCCCAACTCAGTTGGGGTCGGCTTTCCAGTCTAACTGTGATGCGGCTGAACTTCGATATTTTACGTGGAGCGACTGCCATCTGACCTCCACAACCAATGGCGATATCGAAGTTCCAAGTTAGACTGGTTGGACTTTTGAGGGCTCCAACTACCCGTAACGACTGCCATAGATGTTTGTATGGCAACCGGGACCGACGGCTTAACGTGCTCTCCGAGGCACTAATAAACCTGCGATAACACAACACATAACTTCGAAAAGCATCGAAAATAGTAAATAGTAAATGGTAAATAGCCGGCAATAGTGATAATTCGGAGTTATGATTCGGAGCCCTGCTGGCCTGATAGTGGCGGGCTGGGCTGCCCGCCAACTTAACAAGATGCCAGAGAAGGTGTCCTCACTTTGACAAGTGAACTGGTAGTGGTGGCCCACGCGCATGGAAGCTAAAGGTCGCTACGCTTTCCTGACGCCCATTAATGAAACCTAAATTAGAAATTTTAAAACATTTCAATCAATGATGGAGCCATTTACCGTTCGTTCAAAGTATAAGCTTTGGATGCAACTGGGATGAACATGTTCGAACCATTTTAGCTTTTCTTTATCTATCTTGATCACTACTTTTTTTTATACTACGTAGGTGGCAGACAAGCACACTGCCTGCCTGTTGGGAAGCGGTAACCGGCATATGACGGCGCTGCCTACTCTGAAGGGAAGGGGGAGGGCTAGGAAGGGGTGGTGGGAGGAGGGGTACAGTGAGCTCTACCATAACCTAACTGGCAACGTTATCAGGCTGTTTCTCATTTATTCCATCAACGTCAAATTACGCATAACATTTGACGTATATAATTAAATACATAAATATTACCTACACGCTTTTAAAAAATTGCTTCAATTATAAACGTAAACACAACAATTTAAGAGCAAACCACTTCTCAAGATGTGACGTAATCGGCAGATTATGACGAAAACAAATGGTTTGAAAGCCCAAAGTGAGTTGTTCGGAGACAGAATGAGTCAAACGCTTTCGCCGAGTCGTATTCTGTAATGGGGGAAACGTGTGTCGTGACGTAATGTCTTTATTGTAGCAGCTGAGCGACTTGTGGCTTTTATTCCCAGTGACATGATGGGTTTTGTATCAAAACAACTTAAGTACCTAACATAATTTTATTATGATATTAGCATTCTTAAGGTTTCGTACTTCGAAAGGAAAGAAATAAGCGGGGCGTGAAAAAGCATTTGATGAGGCCGTCAAGCTGAGGACCACCACTATAGCATTATCCGTATATGTAGTGATGAACCTCAGTCCTGAGACTTTTTTATGTCCCTCACGTCAATAAGACTTCACCTCGCTTGATGGTAAGATAAAGGTAAAGTCTCAGGAATGGGGTCCCCATTATTACATACACTGAAAGTGCCATAATAGTGGCTCTAAACTTGATGGCCTTATTAAATGCTTTCACTTTACCTTTAGCTTACCATCAGATGAGGTAAAGCCATGTTGACGTGTCTAATATAAAAAAATGGAATCCTTATAGGATCACTGCGTTGTCCGTCTGTCTGTGAATAACTTTTTCTTAAGAACGCGCGGTTTTTAAGTTGAAATTTATATCTGCAACCACTTGCAGCTGTAAAAGAATACATACATTTATTGTTTATACCATTTACGTGACAGATTAACACACGGCCCTCCTCATGGTAAGTGGTTACCGCGGCCTATCGGCGTGTGCAACACCAGGGGCGATCCCGTTATCTATAAAATATAAAAACGAATTGCCGAAGGAAATGGTATGCAAACGCATAACTACGGAACGACTATACAACACTACTTGTTTTTTTTGTGTTACATTCGTTATTGCGTATAAATAAATAAAAAAAACAACAAAATTCTACGTAAGCGAAGCCGCGGGCAACAGCTAGTTTTAAATGAAATTATAATGGGCAATTACTAATTATTACATTCAACATGAATCTGGGACGGATCTGCGGATGGAGCAATATTATTATAATCATATTGACTCACGGTAAATAAAAACACAAGAAATTACGTGCGCGCGTTTATTGTGAATTATTTTTTCGTTTAGGTCAACACTAGCACGCGGTAACTAACAATTGCAGATAAATTCAGATAGGAAATTGTTATAATCTTTGCATTTCAAGTGAAACCTACTATAAGATGGCATGGTCACATAAAAATGGCATGGTTGCATTTGAATTTTTTTTTTATGTAGACTGTGTAGACTGTCTATATACTGTCTATAGACTGTCTTTAGACTGTCTGTAGACTTTCTGTAGACGGTCTATAGACTGTCTATAGACTGCCTTATCTATAATGTGCCCTCGGCCTTAAGCAACATCTATAATTTACTAATTATAGCTTGTATGGAGACTTCCCCAGGATGTTGTCATAGATGACTAAGGGATTGTGTAAGTCGGATGTACAACACATTACGACACGACAGTAGACTTTAGTAATGGAATTATGAAGTTTCTTTTGACAAATCGGTATATTCCATACGTAAATACACGCATCTAGTTTAAGGATAAGCGGTTATCGACACCTTTAAACTATTTACTTTATTCCTAAACCTTTATCTTTAATTTACTTTCTGGCAAGGTGAAGTCATATATGGACAGTTATGTCAAAAAAATAAAAAGGAAAAGATTCCCAACGGCAACCGCTAGGGCACATTTACAGGTTAGGATTTTTTATTGTTGAAAAATGATTATTTTATAACATTGTAATTAACTGCAAAAGTGATATTTTGTTATGATAAATAGTTTCAAAAATACTTGATTTTGAAAATTCAATTTCTCGAGCCACCCAAAAACGCTTCATACAAAATCGTACTGAGTAGTGACGTCACAACCAGGTAGCGCGTAGTGCAAATGTATGAAGTGCAATTTAATGAATATCACATTTATTTCAGTCTACGTTGCGTTTTCATGTGTACATGTGCTTAGTAGAATTCATTTAAAATTTAATAAGGAATCTTATCTTAATTATATATAAATCTCGTGTCACAATGTTTGTCCTCAATGGACTCCTAAACCACTTAACCGATTATAATAAAATTCGCACACCATGTGCAGTTCGATCCAACTTGAGAGATAGGATAGTTTTTGAAACGGATTTCGACATCCACGCGGGCGGAGCCGCGGGCAACAGCTATCTTAATATATATAAATCTCGTGTCACAATGTTTGTCCTCAATGGACTCCTAAACCACTTAACCGATTATAATAAAATTCGCACACCATGTAAAATCATAATTTCGGTTCAGTTAGGCAATATCTAATTTTACAATGCATATTTATTTAGAAAATGTGAGACATTAAGCAGTATTGGTTTAAATATGGCGACCATGTCGTCATCCCAATTGTTAAAACTGTAATTTTTATATTTATGCATGTATAACCCTGAACAGAATGAGGGTTGGACAGCTACTTCGTTTAGTATGGAATGTCCCTATTGATGGCAATCGGACACTTTACCATATTCTGTACTGCTGTTAAAGATTGCCTTGCAGAAAAATTCCAAGGTTTTTTTTTTATTCATGATAGGCTTACGTTTGACCTCAATCTCACCTGATGGTAAGTGACGATGTGGTCTACGATGAATCACGCATGCCTAGAAGGAACCTATTCACTCGTGACTTGAAAACATCTCATGTAAAGCAGTCATATTTGTTACCGAGGTTACTGAGGCATTTAACTGTTTTAAGTAGGGACTAGCATGTGGTGTAAATTATTTTCTTGCTGTATAATATATATAATACATTAATAATTTTCATTGTATATAAATTTAATGTATAATCTGTATGTTTACATACATGTGTGCGTGTATGTGTCTGTGTATGTATATATGTATGTGACGGTAAGATGAATGTATAATATAAAAATTGTATAAAAATGATCAATGTATATTGGTAATTTTACTAATGCCTGGTTCTTTTTATATTTTTATGTCTTTTTCCTATTCATATTTTCATGTCTATCAATTTATTTATTGTTTGATATATAACTTAGTAAACGACACTTTAGATCACCAATATAACTCTAATCTATGATTATCAAAATGCAAAATAATAGAAATTCATAACTCGTCTATCAGCTTTTCACGTCTAGACGGTTGAACTGCTTTTGATAAAACTTGACCTTTATAACAACATAAAATATTTTTAGTTTGGAAAATTGCAATTTAAGTTTTCACCTGAAACTTCAATTTCTTCAAGGTTTCTTAACCTTTAAGAGTAAATGGTATCTATCTATTACTTTCATTAACTACATTCATTACCCATTTTTTGTATATAATATTTAAAACATCTTGGCTTGAAAACTCAGATCTAGAGTAGTCGTTTACTATCACTAAATCTATTACTTAACATCTCAGTTTAAAATGCCTTCACCAATTAATACCATTCACCGTTTCCGAAATGACATACTTTTTTTTAATTCGAACAGATGCCAACGAACCACATCGAGCTCGGTACGACACAGATTATAAAATGAAAAGAAAAAAACACATATTAGAGAAACCAATGTTCATACAAACGGACACCAGAACACCATCAAAAAGAGCGGATTTTTACGGATTTCCGAACGTGACGAATCGACTGGCCGATTTGCCGAGATTCAAACCAATATCCGATGAACAGATGTTGAAAATAAACGAAATATTAGACAGTCTGCCGTCTAGACTACCAAAGAGAACGGGACGGGTTTTGACACCCCCAGTAACTGTCAAAAGTGACATTTTAACGACAACAGAACCTCCTAAATCTGACGACAGACAGGATGGAAAACGGTGTCCTCAAGGAGGGACATGTGAATTTTTTTTTTACTGTTGGATGGTGGGAGGTTTACTTGAAGGATCGTGTGGAGGTGTTTTGAAAGGTTGCTGTCATAGAGTGGCGAAGGCTGGTATTTTGGGAGTCCAGGATTCAAATAGCATTGATTATGGGAACGAAGGCATGAGTTATGGACCGGTGGTGAACGACGAAAGTAAGTTTTATGTGATACACCGATGCGTAATATTGTGGAGATCTTAAAAAATCGCACGCTTATTATTCAGCACCTCATTTTTAGAATTATCAAGAATTACTGTTCGCTTTAATTTTTTTGTGTAGACTGCTTAGTGCATGAAAAATGTAAATATTATTTCCTATCTTATATAAGTAAGTATACATTGCAAAGTTACTATATACATTAAATGAATTTACATATATTATACCCGGTTGTCAGTCTGACAAGTCGTGAAGAAGACTGAGATTCTGGCTAAGATCGGTTTGCTACGGTTTGGTAAAATATTGAAAATTTAGCTTTGATTTCACCTGCTCTATAATTATATCAAACTGTAACATGTGGTATGCGATAGCGACAACGCTTTACAAAACCGAAGCCGATCTTGACCGGACTGGCACTCTTTTTTCAATCCGACATGTCAAATTAAATACCAGGTATTATACATGTATAAGAGTATTTTGATATTTGACACTCTCTTTTATTTATTTTATTTTCTTCATAAAAACACAATATTAAGCTTCGGTGTGTATCACGTCAATACAGAGCAGCATACCGCCAGTTAAACGTACTAACAGCTCAGATGTGGTCGTTCGGCAAGACATAGCTAGGCTATAGCGACATTTTTTATACAATTCCGGATCCGGTGACAAACTCAGGTATTGAAATATGTATATAAAATATTTTTTTGTACACTTTTTGTTTTGTACATTTTTTATTTTTACCTATGTTTTTTTTATTCTAAATTTCGCCTCTATTCTAACTATGTCTTGCTTTCTCACATCTATGATGTCATTGTATATACCCTTATGTATTATATTATGATAAACACTAATACACTAATACATATTTGACTTTACATATGCTTGTCTTTTAATTTTGTGTCTATAGCCCTACAGGTAAGTCATTTATTAATTTGATTGTGTATAAATTAGCTGTTAAATGTTGTACATATATAATTACAGCAATATGAGTTACTAATTAAAATATTGAAACTGGTAGGTATGTTAGAAAAAATGTGTTGTACAAAAATTTTCTTTTTTTCAAAAAATTACATTTTTATACATAGGTGACTTGCATTATGCGCAGACAATCAGGATTTTAAGCTTCTTCATTTACATTGCTTGCTTATTCGCAAGGCGGTAAGTAGAGCCTGTAAGAATATATAATAGGAAAAAATATAACTTGATTCTAAGCCTTCAAAAAATATAAATTGTATATACAAACTTAGGGACTCTACCAAAATGTTCTGGGCCTAAGCCAAGCTCAACAGCTAGCTGCTACATCTTTTGGTTAGTTTTATGCAGATACTGGTTTCTGATATTTCACAGCCGGGATGTGGGTCTTCACTTAAAATAGAAAGTGAACCCACAATGCTATTGTGGTGGGCTTCGGATTGACTCATGACACACAGAACCGCAAACTGTCGTAATTTTTAACCGACTTAAAAAAGGAGGGGGTTCTCAATTTGACTGAACTTATTTTGTACGTCACCTAAGAACTTTCGCATGGGTTAACGGATTTTGATGATTCTTTTTAATTTAAATGTTGGTGCTACCCATGGGCTCCCATTTTCATTTAATAGCAACCCATTTATGCTGCAGGGCACGGGTCTCCTCTAACGAGAGAGCTGAGAGGGTATAGGCCTTAATCCACACACGCTGGCCTAATGCGGGTTGGTGGATCGGACGATCTCGGATAGATCTCACGATGTTTTCCTTCACCGTCAAATCATGTGATTAGCACATATAAATTCCACAAAGTGAAATTCACATTGGTGCTGTCCGGCCGGATTCGAACTCGATACCTCTGAGTAGAGGCCGCGTCCTTATCCATTCAGCTACCATCGCTTTTTTAGTCCAGTTGAAGTAGATTTTTCTGTTCAAATTATCAATTTAAGTTTAGATGTTGAAAGGTTTTTCAAGAAGGGCATTAGGAGGTTTTTACAGGGTCGGCATAACGGGAGTGACGCCCCTGGTATTGCACACAGGCCATAGTGACCGCTTCCCATCAGGGGCTTTACCACAAACTTTTAAAAGCAGTGTTATTTCAATATTTCTTAACTCTCATAGTGTGAATCGGACCATCGACGTCGACAGATATAGTGCACGGCATCTAACTTGTCAAGATCTTGGAGTAGTGTGGGCCCCACTACTCCAAAATCTTGCCAAGTTAGATGCCGTGCACTATACTTGTTTATAATGCGACGCATTTTGCCACAAATAAGTATAGTGTACAGCATCTAACTTGGCAAGGTTTTGGAGTAGTGGGGCCCACAATACTCCAAAATCTTGCCAAGTTAGATGCCGTGCACTATACTTGTTTATAATGCGACGCATTTTGCCACAAATAAGTATAGTGTACAGCATCTAACTTGGCAAGGTTTTGGAGTAGTGGGGCCCACAATACTCCAAAATCTTGCCAAGTTAGATGCCGTGAACTATTCTATTGTATTGTGGTCTAGCATTCTCTTACTTTTATGGTATGTTGTGGATATATTTATTTCATTAAACTTAGTAGATTTACAAGACACGGAACACTTTTAAAATAACGGACGACGCGCGACGTTTGACCGTGTCCGATTCACACTATGAAAGTTAAGTTCTTGATAAACATTGAAATAAAACATTATGGCACTATCGGTGTTTGCAATGGTGACTCCCATTCTAGAGACTTTGCCTCAGCTTACCATCAGGCGAGGTGAAGTCATGTTGACGAGACCGACATAAAAAAAAAAATACTGCTTTAAGAGTTTGTGGTAAGGGTGGTCCGTGTGCTTGTCTGCCACCTAAATAGTAAATATAAAAGAGATATAGGTATTTTAAGCTATGACGTTATCGCCAGTAGCTCTCACTTCTGCGTTACGCCATAAGCGCTCCTTATTATTTTTTTTAAATCGACTCACATCAACCATTTTGTATTGGTTACTTTCGACAACCCACGCTTGACAGATAAAATATATTTCATAGAAATTCTTATTTATGATTGACCTCGTTTCTCCTGTGGCATAGTTTAAAAATAATTTGTGGAATCGATAAATATAGTTGGCGATGACCAAAATAACTTAGAGGGTTTTCTAAATATTCAGCCTGTTATTTGACTGCACCCCGCTAGATGGTAAGAAGTTAGAATGAAGTCCACAAGATACGGGCCACCATTCTAGGTACAATCCTGGTACTCCATCTAGATCATTAGGGTCCAAGCTGATATACGGACAGGACTCTGGTACAATCATTCCATCCGTGATTAGGAGGTCAAATGGCAATAGATCAGGCGAGGTGAAGGTTCTTGGCGTAACTCTCACGTCCACGCTTAACTTCGGGTCATACATAGAAGCTAAAGCTCAGCTGGCCGCAAAGAAGCTGGGCATCCTGTCTAAGGTACGACAGTACTTCACACCGGAGCAATTGCTTAATTTGTACCAAGCGCAGGTTCGATCCTGTATGGAGTACTGTTCGTATCTGTGTGATGGCTCAGATAAATACCACCTTAACGCGCTGGAAACGATTGAAAGACGAGCCAAGAGGCTCATCAACGACGATGCACTAGTCGAGAAAAGGCTTCAGAGCCTTACCCATCGGCGCAAAGTTGCTGGTTTATCGGTGTTCTATCGGATACATTTCGGAGAGTGCGCTCTGGAATTGCACAACCTGATACCCCCAAGCCCTTTTCATCAACGAACGACCAGACGAACAGCGACGCGGCACCGCTTTATGGTGGATATTCCACTCATACGCACGAAACGCTTTGCGGATACATTCATCATGCGTACAGCTAAGGAGTGGAATTCCCTGCCCGAGTCTGTGTTTCCGGAAAGCTATAACCTGGGAATATTCAAGTCACGAGTGAATAGGTTCCTTCTAGGCAAGCGTGATTCATCGTAGACCGCATCGTCACTTACCATCAGGTGAGATAGTGGTCAAACGTAAGCCTATTCTGAATAAAAAAAAAAAAAAAAAAAAAAATGGACTGCTGAGACGAGGTCTCGGGTTCGATCCCAGGTTACCAGGGCACACACCAATGACTTTTTAATGCTTTTCGAAGTTATGTGTGTATTTGTCGCAGGTTTATAAGTGCCCGGTTAATGGCAATAGGCTCGCCACCTATTACATTGGGACCTAAACATAAACTGGCGAAATGTGGGTGCTAGCACCTCTGCCTACCCCTTCGGGGATATAGGCGTGAGTTTATGTTATATATTATTTTACTCATTCTACAATAAACTCTCCATATTTAGTCCATATTCCATATTTAGTCTTAAGATAGATATCTATGTATAACCTGACGTCTCAAAATGCAGCAGTGGAGTTTGTTGCGCCGTTTCTTCTCCACTAGCGCCTAGGAAGTGGTGGTAAACTTCAAAAAGATGTAATTACGTTACACTATTTTGAGAAATAAAGAAATTGAATTGAAAAATTCTCTACAAAGAAAATCAGATCTTGGCCTGAATGACGTCATGTAAAAAAAACAGAACACGCACGCATCTCGCGGCTACATACCCGATAGTGGCGCACAGCTGATTGTTAAGTAATAGCTTTCTCTTCACTTCGGCGCCGTACAGACGTTCGCACAACAGATTTCTTTGCATTATGCCTGCAGTAATATTTGACATTCAAACTTGCGTTCGCTGGTGTACTGACTGAATGACACAAGCGGATGTGTTGATGTTATTATTTTTGTTACTCAAGACAGTTTTGGCTTGGATGGTAAACATGTAATGGGTGTATCCAGCAGACTTTTGGGTTAAGCCAACTTCACTTGTAGTCGGTATACGGCAAAAAGGGGTGAATAGGGATCAAGGGGTGAATAGAGACAAAATGGTCATTAGAATTTGTTTAACAATTTCTTTTACGTAATATTTAACAAAATATTTGATGCTTCTGTTCATTGTCATTATTATACCGGTCCATAGTTTCACTTGAAAGAAAATAACTGCAAAATTGGTGGGACCATTTTGTTTCTATTCACCCCAGCTCGATCTCTATTCACCCCGTTTTATAGTGCACGGCATTTAACTTGGCAAGGTTTTGGAGTAGTGGGGCCCACACTACTCCAAAATCTTACCAAGTTAGATGCCGTGCGCTATGCCTTTTTTTCATGCAAAAATTCCTACGTGTACCACCAGCGGTTATGTTGGACTTTAACCGATTAAAACCGCACGCCATTCGGGTCTTCAAGCGCCAGGGTATAAGGTGACCCAAAAAGCATATCCCTCGTACCCGGATTCATCCATCCCATCTCCACCGGTTCTAGAATGTGGATAAATATACATACATTTCATTCCGCGCACGCTTAGGCTGTGGAATGATCTCCCTGCTGTAGTTTTCCTTAGCGACTATATATAGGGTTCTTCATTAGAAGGTTTTATAGGGTGGCAGAACGCGTGTGACGTCCCTGGTGTTGCACACGTCCATCAGGTGGGTCGTGTGCTTGTCTGCCATCTAAGTGGTATAAAAAATAGATATTTTTTTTTCAATATACATTGATTTTACATTCCATAGACCTTCGCATTTCTTTTTTTGTAGATATATAACGTCATCCTCTACCAAACCGCACACAATAACAGCTCTTTGTCACGTAAAGCCACATTAAGATTCTATTTTCGGGTTTTATAAACACTTTTAAAGCATTATTCGACGTGAAAAGTGTTTTAATGTCCCATTTTGTCAGCAAATGATCGCTTTACTGGCGGTTTCGCGACTAATTTACACTTTTATATAACACAACTGCTTAATACTTTGTCAAAATACATTTTTGAGTTAACTAATCCTTTTTTGAGTGACTTTCGTTATGGCGTGTGAGAAAAAGTATTTCGCAGGGGTAATGATTTTTTTGTAATGCGAAACTCTCTTATAGTTAAATTTGTGGTTAAGTGGTAACCGAGGAGCGCATTGGAAGGTTAAGCCAGTGGCCTGAAATAGTAACATCACGTTTTCAAAACGCATGATTTAAATTCGATTAGTAAGAAAAACGTTAAAAAATCTTTGTTATGACGTAACATCTGTCAAAACAAATCCTACCCACATTTTCTTGAGATTAGGCGGTCGCTTCACGAAAAAATATTAAAGTACGGCGTTTCGTAGTTAGACTGGAATTCGACTCCAACTGAATTGGGCAAAGAAGGATTATAAAGATTTTGTTTTTATGCTATTCAGGTGGCAGATAAGCACACGGTACCCCTGATGGCAAGCGGTCACCATGGCCTGTGGATGTGTGCAACACCAGCGACGTCACACTCGCGCTGTCGACCCTGTAAAAACCTTCTAATGCCCTTCTTGAAGAACCCCATATTGTAGACACTAGGGAAAACCACAGCAGGAAGATCACAGCATAAGGCGATAAGCCGACGGCGGGGTGGGTCGGTCAAAATGACCGCGACGCACTCTTATTTCTACGATTATAAGGTTACATTTGTCCGCGCAAAAGCTCATGTCGCTTGTCAGACATACGCGGGCTAAATGCGATCTAATGATAGTAATAATAAGAGTGCGTCGCGGTCATTTTGACCGCCCCGCGCCTCTGTCTGCTTAACGCCTAAGCGTGCGCATGATGAAGATTCGAATTCAAAGACTTATAATATCTATCTATTATCCGGATAGCTATAACCTGGGAGTTTTCAAGTCACGAGTGAATATGTTCCTTCTAGGCAAGCGTGATTCATCGTAGACCACATCGTCACTTACCATCAGGTGAGATTGAGGTCAAACGTTAGACTATCTTGAATTAAAAAAAAAAAAAAAAACTTATGTATTCGAATAAACCTTGACAATATGTGGTTTTGCGAACTATTGCGAACCAAACCAGGATCTCACCTTGGAAATACCCATTACAAAAAGCTTAGGTCGTATATTCTGCAATAGATGAGGGTCATAAGGGAATTCCATATTTCTTAATATTACTGCGTTTTCTATTCAAACTTAACAGTCATTGATTAAGCAACTGAGTATGAAATATTTGATACAAATCGTTTTCTAGCTAATGCATTGCAATTAGGGTTACCATCCGTCCGGATTAATCCGGACATGTCCGGACTTTTAGGCACTTGTCCGGACTTTTAGGCACTTGTCCGGACTTTGTCCGGCTTTCTAATTCGTCCGGATTTTTTAAATTAGATGGTATATTATATATCTTCTTCTATACTTAGGTATAATAAACCTGTAGAAAGGTCAATTCTGTACATTGAATATACATATTTACAAAATATTGGGGGATGATTGGTGGGTGATCGAAACTAATGCAAAAAATAAAAAATAAAATCAGTAAATTGTTTGTCTTTCTATCTATCTGTATGTACACGCATGAATCAGCAACTACTGCAGGGATTTTGATCAAACTTGGTACCTACGATTATAGTTCATACTTCTGGGCAACATATAGGCTACTTTTAATACAAGTTTATACCCGTGACTTCGCCCACGCTTCGTTTTTAGGTAGTTTTTGGTATCTCTGGTTCTATTTAACCAATTACAAACAAACATACGTTACAACTTACCATGTTTCAACAGCATGGGCCTTATAGTTTCGGAGAAAAGTGGCTGTGACATACAGACGGACAGGCAGACAGACAGACAGACAGACATGACGAATCTAAAGGGGTTCCGTTTTTTGTCATTTGGCTACGGAACCCTAAAAACCGCATCAAAATCCGTTCGGTACTTTTAACAACTAGTTAGTAAAAACAACTGTTAGAATCGCGATATTTCAGGAATAGTAACTCTTAGGAAAAAACCATGGAGACTATTTTTGTACTTACCTATACCTTAGGAGGTTTTTTTTATAAAACTTGTTTTCGAGAAAAATTCAATAAACCTGGACTTTTAAGTATAGCACACATAATCGATGGGGATTTTAATATATTATACACTCTATGCGCTGCACCCCCCCCCCCCCCCCGTGCCACTGAATACAAGTGTCCGGATTTTTATCGAAATGTCCGGCTTTTTGTCAGGACTTATCAAATTCCTAAATGGTAACCCTAATTGCAATGCAATTTTTTTCCTCAATTTTTATGTTAGGATATGTATCTTCATAGGCGAGTGGCTAACTAGTAACCGCGTAAATTACCAGCCAAGTTAAGCAATACTAGCAGGGTTAGTCTTATGATGGGTGACCATTTTTAACACATTGAGACCGCTCCGTGGTAGAGCGCGATATGGTACCGGTTGCCAAGTTGGAAAAGGCCCTAAAAGGCCGATAACTGGTCTAACTACAGAAGAGCCGTTTCGTAGTTACATCGAAAAGCCGAAACTGAAAAATTATTTGCATGTTATTTACTGAGCTAATTCTATCGAATTTAATCACTATATTAAATACCAACGACCCGGCTTCGCCCGGATGGAAATTCCAGTTTTCTAATAAAATATAGCCTATGACACTCACGAATGACGTGGCTTTCTATTGGCGAAAGAATTTTTAAAATCGGTTCAGTAGATCCCGAGATTACCCCTTACAATTTAACAAACACACAAACTTTAGCTCTTTATAATATTAGTATAGATTATACAATTAAAATAAAAGTGATTTCTTACGGTTTAATTATTTTTCATGTAGGTACTAATAATTACAATTGGTAGATTAAGCTCAGTAAAAGACACGCACACGAAAAAATTTATAAATACAAATCAACACATTGTACATGTGTACAAAAAATTGTTTGCCAAAAATAAAAAGTGTAACATTCATTTACAAAGTAAATCGGCATATTTACGTTTATGTAATATTTAGCACAACGATTCAGGCAAATCGATTAACCGTAACTGAATCGAATGCTAGAGATGTAACCCACAATCGAGTGTTCGTTAGTTACGTGTTAATTACGTAAAGGCTAGATAGTCGATTCGTGTTTGATTTGTGATAATCGAATTTTTTTTGTTACAAACTTCCTTCCTAAAAATGGGTGAAGTATTCACACAATGTTTTTGTTGATTTGAGTTGTTATATATTATGTGACTATGTTATATTCAGTTTCGCTTTCTGATGCGTAATACAGTAGCGATTTCTCACATACAAAAGTGTTACTATGTTAACTTAGAGGTGTAATGTAACACTATTATAAATTATGGAGGTAGGACACGACGGTAGGTATATCTCGTCCGAACTGAGCAGTCCGACTGGGGTCCAACACCGCGGCCATAATAATCATCGTGTTGTGTTTCCGGCGCGGCGGTAAGTAGCATAGCCATAGCTTACTGGAGGAATTCTGCACACACTTTTGTATAGTCGAACGATCAGATTGATGTATGGCGATGTGCCATCATTATAATTATGGTGGACATTCCACTAATACGCACGAATCTCCTCAGTAATAATTTAAAACTGACTCGTTTTTTCAGGTAAAACATCTATATAGATAAACTTAAAAGCAAAATCTTATCTAATAAAACTTTCATTCAAATCGTTAAGAGCGGTTATGAGATTTAATGTACAAATGTACAAAAATAGCTAGTCTTAGATTCGATTTCTTTAACTACTTTCGTTGCAATATCCTTTTTAAAACTACACTGATCTTGTAAAACTGCATTCCTCATATCAAATTATAGATGCAAATTGGCTCTTAATATTTGTAACCAACTTCAAAAAAAGAGGAGGTCTTCAATTCAGATGTTTTTCGTGTATTGTACGGGCATCACTCCGTCATATATTGTGGAATTCTTTTTTGTTACACAGACATTTATTACGAAATGGTCCCATTAAAATTGATAAAGATCTGGTGATAAGATGCTGAGAGAGACAACCAAATTCTTCAATAAATGCATCTTATGCCATTTATGCAAAGTTAACGCAATTTATAGGTCAGTTTTACTTAAAGTCGGCAGCGCGAGAGTAACGTCCCTTGTTTTGCACATATCCATAGGCCACGGTGATTGTTTCCCATCAGGTGGGCCGTGCGCTTGTCTGCCATCTAATTCCCTGCCCAATTCAGCGTTTCCGGAAAGCTATACCTAACTGGGAATATTCAAGTCACGAGTGAATAGTTTCCTTCTAGGCAAGCGTGATTCATCGTAGACCACATCGTCACTTACCATCTGGTGAAATAGTGGTCAAACTTAAGCCTATTAAAAAAAGCTATATAAAAAGGTTAGCTGACAGTCGCTCCCGTTAAAGTCATGATAAACTATTTATTGAATGGAGGGGTAGGATTCCGCAATCCGGGATAGGTGCTTGAAAGCTGATGATGATGGATGTTAGGGTGGCTAATCTATACTAATATTATAAAGAGGTAAAGTTTGTATGTTTGTTAAATTGTAAGGGGTAATCTCGGGACCTACTGAACCGATTTTAAAAATTTTTTCACCAATAGAAAGCCACGTCATTCGTGAGTGTCATAGGCTATATATTTTTTATTGGAAAACTGAACGGGCGAAACCGGGTCCCGGATCACTAGTATGTTACTAATGTTATTTCAATTCTATAAAATATACTTAGATTAGACATTATACCTTGTCTAATTTAGGATGATAATAATGACAGTTCATGTCTATGAAGTATCGTATTTTTTTTTACAAATTTAAACCCATAAAATTATTGTAATTCATAGACAAGCCCCGCCCACTTGTCATAGTGAAGCGTCTTGCAAGAATATAGCACAATTGACTTTACACAAATGAATCGAATGAATCGAATTTAAAATAATTTATTGAAATTATTAAGTACTTATACTACTAAAATTTTTGTGATATAATTAGCTAAATATAATACGAAACATAAATACTATACTTACCATAAAACTTCTCTTTTGTCATCCTGAAGTAAGTTACCTAAAATAATAAAAAGTAAATGTTTTTGTATTTTTGTAACTATCGATTCCATATTCTATGGGAACGATAATCGAAAATCGAAAGAACCATTTTCGATTATACTATATGGGGTACCCTACTTGGAGCTGTCAAAATTATCATCCTAGATTAGACAAGGTATAGTGGATACGTTCTCGCAAATGAAGTGAAAGGTATACAACTGCGGAAAGCACGCGTCACCGAGCGTGATTACTACATTTGAAGATAGGTTCTCCATGTCACAAGAGTTTCAAACCTTCAAAATCATTCATAGTTTGAATCATGTTCAATCAGATTCTGAAAAAAAAAATTGGTTGTCTGTAAAGTCGGTTTACGGACGATAGATTTACGTGATAACGTCATAATCATTATTTTATGTAATACTAGCGACCCGCCCCGGCTTCGCACGGGTGCAATGCTGATACTAAATTAAATACACTACAGAAGCGGAACCTTACTATTTCACGCGAGAAGAGAGATACATGTGTCACAAGCCAACGCTTTGACTCTGGCCTCACTGCTTGGGCCTCTCTATCGCTTGTTGCGCGCTCTCGCTTGCACGCACAGGCTCAGGTGGAACGTTACTATGGAACGTTACTATTTTTCATGAGTGTTGCTGGTATTATCAATTTATAAGACGTTATCACGTCAAAAAATTGAATTAGGCCATTGGTGGTAAGTGACGATATGGTCTACGATGGATCTGTTCACCTACAGTATTTATTATAACTTTCCCTATTCCACAGTCAATAACATAACATACATAACATAAACTCACGCCTATATCCCCGAAGGGGTAGGCAGAGGAGCTAGCACCCACATTTCGCCGGTTTATGTTTAGGTCCCAATGTAATAGG
Organism: Lithosia quadra; assembly: GCA_963576445.1. Taxonomy (NCBI): domain Eukaryota; kingdom Metazoa; phylum Arthropoda; class Insecta; order Lepidoptera; family Erebidae; genus Lithosia; species Lithosia quadra. Next base: position 2,797,381 of record OY754901.1, on the reverse strand, counting down.
TGGCGAGCCTATTGCCATTAAAGTCAATAACAACTTAATGTCAAATGTGCAAACTATACAACTTTATTTAACTTTGGTCTTAATTGGCCATCTAAAATATATTTTCGACAGTGTTATATTATTTACTTGTTTTAATTGGCTTGGTATTCTGTTTGTGACTTATGGACTTTCGTATAAGCTTGCATAATAAGCCGCTGGTCTACTTTTATAATGATTTGCATATTAATCATTGATTTCATAATAATCATAATTGATCGGTTGATTATATCAGACTTGCTGGTAATTATAAATCATTGTTAGTGGCTTTTGAACTTTTTTGACTGTCATGAGCACAGAAGAGGGCGGGGTTAGGTCGCCAAAAAGTTAAGTGTAGATACACTTAACTGAAGTAATCGCTCACTAGAAGGGGTTATTAATATATCTTAATATATATAAATCTCGTGTCACAATATTTGTCCTCAATGGACTCCTAAACCACTTAACCGATTATAATAAAATTCGCACACCATGTGCAGTTCGATCCAACTTGAGAGATAGGATAGTTTTTGAAACGGATTTCGACATCCACGCGGGCGGAGCCGCGGGCAACAGCTAGTTAATGTATATAGATATTCAAACCAGCTAAAGTCAACATGCAGAACGAACTCGAACCTTTGCCTAGTCCGTTTCTAAGTTGAATACTCTGACCAACTTAACTATCTGGATACGTGAATATTCGAAATTTTCCTAAGACGTATGTTTATAATGGATCTCCGGATAGAGATTTTAGAGATAATAAAAGACAATCTCTTTATCATGAATGTTGCCCGCAGCTCCGCTCGTGTGTAATTCTGTTCCCGCTACCGTGACCCATGGGAACCTGTTCCTGGGATAAAAAGTAGCATATTATGTTATTCCCGATAATCTTTCTCTGTATCAAATTTTCATTTCATTTCATTTTCATTCAGCCGTTTTTGCGTGAAAGAACAACAAACATATAACCAGACATACATCCATATATGTATATGACCTAATTAATTGGTTGAAATAAATGATTTAATAATAATAATATATTCTTAGAAACTTTCGCGTTTATAATATAGTAGGATAGGATATCGAAAGCTCAGATATAAACATCTATCCGCTACAGCTTGTAACTTGTACCACACGACAAATCTGCTCGTGCGCGATCGAGTGCCACTTCCGGCGAGCTGTAATCAAGGCCAGACGACTTCCGGATGGTTATCATAATCTGCCTTAATACATGTCTTATGAAACACAGGATCCCATAAGTATACGTCTTGAGGTAAAATTACGTTCATGGTACCATGACTGTCATATCATGAGCTGGGTATTAACCGGTGTAATTTGTTTGTTGGTTTGTTTATTTTTCATTAACAATTTACATTGTATCTGAATGTCATGCGTGGAATTTGAAATACTTAACAAAAATGAAATAAACATAAAATAAAATAAAATTAAAATTACAAAAAAAAGAAATTAATAGTCACAAAATTGAAATGTCAAATAAAATATGTATATGTTACTGTGTGAATCCCCATGGATACCACCCCCGTCGGCCATCGGGGGTGTTTATGTCGGGATCGAACCGACTAAAACCGCACGCCGTCTCGGGTCTTAATTTACCGAGGTGTAAGGTTACCAAGTTAACATATCCCTTGCAACCCAGCTTACCCCAGGCCATCTACGGTTTAAATATGGCCCCCTCGACCCCCCGATGGTGGGGCGATCACCCGCCCGGAGTGCCCGCCCCCGTTGCCCGAATGCACCACGTGGAGCGCTGCCTACCCTGAAGGGAAGGGGGGGGGGGAGGGGTATAGTGAGCTCTGGCCTACTCACCGGCGGGAACACAACACGATGTTTATTATAGGCGCGGTGTTCTGTAGGGCGGAGGTATCTACTACCCCAGTCGGACTGCTCAGTTCGGACGGGAGATACCGTCGTGTCCTACCTCCATTTTTTAGCTTCACGGTTCAAAACTAATAAAACAAACTTTCTAAATCGTCTGCATATACAGAATGGCATTACAAAACACAAATAAGGTGTTCGTTAGCGCCATTGTCTATACACACAATAGAATAGCATGCTGTTGTAAAAATAAGGAAAGCGAATGAATTATTGGCTTAATATTTTGTGGTCCAACGCTAAAGTGTAAATTTTTTGCTGTCAAGTTTTCGTAACTGTATGAAATATTAATAAGTTTCTCTTGATGACTATCGGTTGTATCAATTCGGCTCTAAAATGAGTTTTCAGAATTGTTAATTACTGTTGACAGGCTTGAGGTGATGGTTGTCGCAGCACTTGTGAGACCAGTGGGTATTGGCGTAATCTAAACTAATATCTGCGCTCTATCACGCAGTGCTGCGACGACAATCACCTCTTCTTTCCATAAGGCCGTCAAGTTGAAGGCCACCATTAATGTCACTGTCGGTGTATGTTGTATGTAATAAGGACCCCCTTTTTTTTTTAATCGTGCGGAAATCCCCATGGATACCACCTCCTGTCACCCAACCGTCGGCGCGCAGACAATCAGCTCGCCCCCCGCTCGATTCCCACTGTGCCATCTGCTAGTCAGAGGAGCGTGACACGTGGAGAGCCTCAGAGCAGCCCTCTAGAGGGCCACTCCCACCCCGGCCGGATTGGCCGCAAGCAGCAGCGTCTCCTGTGGCGAGTGGGAGGCGCTGCTCGCCTCCGTTGCCCAGGTGCACCACGTGGTGGTTCCGGCTCGCACCCAATAAGGACCCCCTTTCTGTGACTTTACCTTTAGCTTACCATCAGACGAGGTGAAGTCATGTCGATGTGACCGATATAAAAAAAAAACAGTAATAATATCTAATAGTAGCTGTTGTTCGCGGCTACGCTCGTGGGAAATTCTGTTCCCACTATCGTGACCCACGGGAACCTATTCCCGGGATAAAAATAATCTATCTCTCTGTACCATATTTCACCCAGATCCATCCAGCCGTTTTTGCGTGAAAGAGCAACAAACATACATCCAGACATACAACATCTTACAAACTTTCACGTTTATAATATTATTAGGATAGGATTCTGGGACAAATTGCATAGCGCTATTTAGATAAATATTGAGCTTCACAATATGGGTTCTAGAATGCAGAAGAGATACTTAGATATAGTGTTCGGCATCTAACTTGGCAAGATTTTGGAGTAGTGTGGGCCCCACTACTCCAAAACCTTACCAAGTTAGATGCTGTACATAGATAGATAGACAGATAGATATTGAATAGACAGATACCTAGTTCTGTACTTCTGTATATATATAAATATACATACCTAGTTTAATCTGATTAGACACACATTTTGTTCTTAAAATTGTTTAGCTAAGTATCAGCATAAATGTGGTTTGTAACCGATTCCAAAAATGGCTGCGGTATTTTTTTACGTAATATATAGGTATTCTCTGAACCTTTTCCCAACTTAGTTGGGGTCGGCTTTCCAGTCTAACTGTGATGCGGCTGAACTTCGATATTTTCCGTGGAGCGACTGCCATCTGACCTCCACAACCAATGATCATTATGACCAATGGCGATATCGAAGTTCCAAGTTAGACTGGTTTTTACGTATTTTTTTACGTAATGTGTGTATATTAGTAATGTAATTGGCGAAAGAAAGTAATGTTTTACATCTTTTACACGGCTATAAAAATACCTCGCATCTCCGATGAGAGGCACCACAGATTAAGATTACAATAGATATCGCAGTAACCGAGTATATTGCAAGTGGAAAGATGTGGTCTCTGCCTACCCCAATGGGGAAAAGGCGTGATTTGTATGTATGTATGTAGATATTTACTAAAATCTGTTAGTTTAACATTACAAGCGGACAATTTAATTTTATTATTATAGATAGCGGATATCTAAGTTATTTAGGAAATGTTATTCAAAGCTGTCTAGACCCAAGCTTAGCCTACCATAAAGACACTAGAATGCGGATATACCTACCTACCTACATAACATATATACTGATTTTTTTTCACCCCTTCTTATCCTCTTCACTCCTTCCCAGCCCTCCCCTCTTCCCAGGGCAGGCAGCGCGTGTGTGCCACCCTAAGTGTTGCCCACGTTCATAGGCCACGGTGACCGCTTCCCATCAGGTAGGTTATCTGCTTGTCTGTCACCTAAATAGTATAAACATAACATATAACATAAACTCATGCCTATATCCCCGAAGGGGTAGGCAAAGGTGCTAGCACCCACATTTCGCCAGTTTATGTTAAGGTCCCAATGTAATAGATGGCGAGCCTATTGCCGTTAACCGGGCACTTATAAACCTGCGATAAATACACACATAACTTCGAAAAGCATCGAAAAGTCATTTGTGTGTGCCATGGTAACCTGGGATCGAACCCGAGACCTCGTCTTAGCAGTCCATTATCCATACCACTAGGCTATTGCGGTACTAAGAAAATCCAATATGGCAGCCTTTAGTGCATAAACTTAAAACAATTTTTAGTTAATTTATTACTGTTTTAACATGTCATTTAAAACGACTATACAATAAACGACAACAAAAGATGTTTAAACAAACTACTTCCTGTCCAATCAAACACCTTGTACTTAACCTACAAAACTGAGCACGGAACTGATTCGGACCTACATTAAAAAAAAATAGCATCACAGCACCGATTACGTTGCTGACTGTAACACTTTCTCTATGATGTAACCCAGCGATGGGTTACTTAACTTATTCGTAGGCAGAACATGTACACAAACATAGTGTAATGTATGTTAAGTTAATACTAATTGCTCATAAACAGATGTATTAAGTAGGGTGCTGTGAGAAAGTGTGTCGTTGATGACGAATTTGGGGAAATACCTAATTGGTTTGTCGGAGATTGATGTTACAGACGGATAACCAGTATGGCGAGTGTTTGGCTGTTGTTTTTGAGGTCGTGAGTTCGATTCTCACTTTTGTTTTCTCACCCAGCGATTTTGTGGTCGCGTTCAAAGTTTTCGCTATAGGGTCTGCGTTAGGTTATCATTTTTTTATTCGTATTTTGGCTTTTATGAGAGCGACTGTTTTCTAACTCCCCAAGCCTGAGAGGAAAAATTACACCGGAGTTTTATACATTTTAAAGGTCACAGACTAGCAGGAGAGGTTGACTTGGGCCTCGAAGACGGTGGTATGGCTCTCAGTTTACACTAAAAAAAACTGCAATTTTTTATACCACTTAGGTGGCAAACAAGCACACAGGTCATCTGATGGGAAGATACCGAGGCTTATATGGACGTGTGCAACATCAGGGGCGTCGCACTCGCGCTACCGACCCTGTAAAAACCTTCTAATTCCTAAAGAACCCCATATTGTAGTCGCTTGGGAAAACCACAGCAGGGAGATCATTCCATAGCCTAAGCATGCGCGGAATAAAATTCCTCTCATACTTCACAATACTCACCGTTATCAGGATGCAACGTGATTCCCTGCCTGTGGCGAGCGGAGCCATAGTAGAATATAGTGTCATGCCCCTGGTGTTGCACACGTCCATAATAAGCCACGGTAACCGCTTCCTATCAGGTGGGCTGTGTGCTTGTCTGCCACCTAAGTAGTATAAAAAAGCCATTATAGTGCACGGCTTCTAACTTGGTAAGATTTTGGAGTAGTGTGGACCCCATTACTCCAAAACCTTGCCAATTTCGATGCCGTACATACCTACTATACTTGTTTGTGGCAAAATGCGTCGGATAGCCACAAGTATAGTGCACGACATCTAACTTGAAAAGATTTTGAAGTAGTGGGGCCCACAATACTCTAAAGTCTTGCCAAGTTAGATGCCGTGCACTATACTATACTTCCGAAATATTTATAACTCAGTGATTCAGCAGATTTTGGCGCAAACACGGAAGCAAACTCCTCCACTTTTCTTTAAGTAAATGTCAAAGAAACGAACCATTCCGTACGTATAACTAGTGTTATATAATAAACAAACAGACACACAACACGAACGCTTAGTGCATTGTAATCGATCAGAAGTGGCACACTGTATATTGTTAGCTATTTATATATTCTATCTAAGTGTGTGGACAAGACCTTGAATATATGCCGGCATACATTTTTAATTGAACAAAATATATGTATGTATGTCAACGGTGCATAGACTTTTTAATTATACTTAAGCTGTGACCCGCGGTTTTGCCCGTGACATACCTACTTCGCACTTTGGAAACCATTATTATCTCATTCGGAGGTTCGGGGCCTCTTTCCTTTGCCGCACCATCAAAACCTGGAATTCTTTACCAGCTCACGTGTTTCCTTCCTCATACAGTCCCGGGTCCTTTAAGCGGGGCGTGAAAAAGCATTTGATGAGGCCGTCAAGCTGAGAGCCACCATTTTGGCACTATCGGTGTTTGCAATGGTGACTCCCATTCCAGAGACTTTGCCTCAGCTTATAGGCGAGGTGAAGTCATGTTGACGTGACCGACATAAAAAAAAAACATAATTAATTAGTTTTACTATAATGTATGAAAATTTTTATTTGGGAGATTGAAATGAGATCGAGACTAGAACCCTATTAAATTATCACCATATTTTTAAGAGAATTGACCCTCAGGAGGTCACGATTCGTGGAATAAGTTTTGTTTAAAATTCAGTTCCAAATGTTCCAATATGATCTCGAACAATTATTATAGTCCAAGAGCCCGTGAGTGCCGGACCGACAGATTAAAAAAGGTGTTTTATAAAAATTTTGAACGTCCAAAATTGCATCTCATTCATTTATTTATCCACACTTTCAACTATCGTTACAGCCATACACCCAATGCAATAGTCATCATCTTCCTGCCCTTGTCCCAATTATTTGGGGTCGGCGCAACATGTCATTCTCCGCCATACATTCCTGTCCGATGTCATCTCCTCAGTCACTCCCTTCCTTTCCATATCGTCTTTCACGCATTCCATCCATCTTTTCTTAGGCCTACCTCTGCCCCTGAAGCCCTCCACATTCATACTTTGAACCTTTTTAACAACATACTTTCATCTCTTCTCATAACATGTCCATACCACGACAGTCGCTCGCTTCTCAATTTTTCATTTACTGGTGCAACTTTCAAACCCAATGCAATAGTGTAGGATTATAATAAGTACAGTATACCTAATACATAACAATTCCATCAAAAATTCTTATATGATTTTGTCAAGCCAGCTGTTGCCCGCGGTTTCGCTCGCGTGTAATTCTTTTCCCGCCAACGCTACTTACGGGAATTAAAAGTAGCCTTTATCTATGTTATTCCAGAGTACGACCTATCTCTGTACGAAAGTTCAACCAGGGGCCTTACTCCGAAAAACGAAAATATTCGTATCCGTTGACGTTTTGACCATTTAGCTACCCCGAAAGTGTTTCGTTTCGGATTTCGGATCCGTCTTCGATCGTTTGACATTGAGGTTGTCGATCGTTATCAGTACACCTCCTACTCCCAAAATACATTTGACGTTTTCGCTGTCGTTGTTTGACAAATGGTCCGTTTTCGTTCGATCCGAAACGTTCATGTTCGATTTTCAGAGTAAGGCCCCAGATCCGTCCAGCCGTTAGAGAGTGATTGAGTAATTTACAATTTTATAAAAGTAAGATAAATATATCTGCGAGTGGAGCCGCCGGCACAAGCTAGTATAGTATAAAACGATACTTCAAAGCCGTACCACAGTAGGAAATGTAATCTTACTCTTAGATAGAACTTCCTAACCGCGGAGGTAGACCGCACGCGCGAAAGTTCAAGTTGATACTCATTACTGCGCGCGCGCAGATCTATGTGATTATTACACGCAAACTTGCTTGGTGGGTCTAGTAGTGTGAGTTTCCGCTTATGTTTGTGTTCGATACCTCGGATGGGGATTTTTTTATACCACTTTGGTGGCAGACGAGCACACGGTCCGCCTGAAAGAATTGTGAATTATAACGAATTAAATTAATTATTATAAATTAATTTAATATTAATTTATATTGTAACGAATTATTGTTTGTAACTGTTGGTGAATTTAATCTATATTAATATTATAAAATTGTATTTAAAAGTAGCGGTATCTGTACATGGCAATATTTAAAAAAAATATTGGGCTATGTTATACGAAAGATCCTGAACACAAAAATATATTTTCCTTTCCTGTTTGTACGCGATAGACGCAAAAACAGCTGAACAGATTTTGATGCGGTTTTTTTGTTTAAAAAGGTCTTGGTCAGTCTTTAAATCTTATCCATGTTTGATCACAATCGGTTGAGTAGAACCGGTGATATAGGTAGTCAAAATCGCGGCAGTCGACATCCACGCGGGCGGAGACGCAGGCTTGGTCTAGTATTTAAATAAATCTCTTAAAACTCCTGCAGACAAAGTCATAGGCGGAAGCTAATATATTCTAGCTCATGTCCATTGCGAAAGTGAAATCTGGTAGCACCTAGGAAGAAAACTTATATTTTAAAAATGTCTTTACTCGTAATAGCTGTCTAACTAGCTTGCTCGCTATATCCTCCCATACTGGCATTAAGTATGTTCATATATATACATATTCAAGCATGTATATACATAGGTGTACATATTCTAATCAGATCCAGGGTGTTTTGGAGAAAGGCCAGGTCAAGAGTACCCGGAACCGGCGTGCGTGTATGAAAACAATCATGAAAGTTGAAGAAGCGAAAGGAGTATGCCAAGATCGTAGCAAGTGGAAAGATGTTGTCTCTGCCTACCCCAATGGGAAAAAGGCGTGATTTGTATATTGCTGGGGGATAAGCAGAGTGTAAGCTTTATAGGTTAGCTTTCCACTCTTAGATGATAATGATAACCTCGTCGCAAAATAACATAACATGAAATCATTACACACCTTTTTTGGGCAGTTGTGTAGTAAATTGACAGCGAAAGTGCTTTATCAGGGTCTCCATGTAAGCTGTCAAAAACATGCCAACTCATAGAGATTCGTTTCATCATTTGACAATATTGACTCCTAATTTATCTATATGTGATCTAACACGTTGTGTATACTAAACTTGTATACTTACGTGAATTTCACCTGACACAAAGGAACATGGTTCAATAATATCATGATATATGCCTTTAGGCAGATTATATAAATATTTTTTGAACTGTATGAGATGATTCTATGAACGTAAAAAATATATGGATGGAACGCAATGAAGGATACAATTGACGGTGATAACAGTCGGTCTACTTGTGTATACGTACACGTCTGCCCGCACACACTCACACACTAGTCAGATATTAAGGAGGTAGGACACGACGGTTTCTCCCTTCCGAACTAAGTAGTCCGACTGGGGTAGTACCTCCGCCCTACAGAACACCGCCCCATAATAACCATAGTGTTGTGTTCCCGGCGGTAAGTAGGGTAGCCAGAGCTCACAATCCCCAATCACCTCCACCAACTCTCCTCCCCCCCCCCCACAACCTTCCCAACCCTCCCCCTCTAGGGTCGGCAGCGCGAGAGTGACGCCCCTGGTGTTGCACACGTCCATAGGCCACGGTGACCACTTCCCATCAGGTGGGCCGTGTGCTTGTCTGCCACCTCAGTAGTATAAAAAAAGATATGACCAAAAAAGAATATTATAATAATATATATAGTAATAGGATACTCGGGTAAGTTTTTGATTTGGAATATTGGGGAGAAGACAAGATTGATTTTTTTCTCTCAAATAAATTACATGTACCTAACAGGATGTTCCACGGCATGGATTTCCCTTTATTTGAATTAGGATGTTAGAGAGATTTGATCTTTATGATTTGATTCTATCGCTTCATACCATTTGAGTCTTAGATGGATTAAAAAGGGAATTTTTAATTCATCTAAGATTAGAGTGCAGGGTGTTATTTTTCCGGATTTTAGCTGGTTCGACTACCAAGTGTTACAAGTGATTTTTCAAAAATCTTTCAGTGTAGTTCAAATTGTTTTTAAAATCAAAATTAAGTCTCCTTTCAGTGACATCATCTATCTACATTATTTAAGACACTTCTTCTCCGTGATAGTACCTAATATTGCATATTATGCATGCATGCAAAAGTCACTAAACCAGCGTAAACATTACCTAACGTGTTATCACACATTTCCTTAAAGGAAATACTCGCAAGTAATGCCGCGGTAATACGATCGGAAGTTCTCTCTCGTGAGGCAATCGACTTGAATTGTTATATATGTTGCAGTCAAACCTCGCCATCAGTTTTCTCGATCATAATCCGATTGTATCCGTACGTGCATGTACGTGACGTCACCGAATTAGCGCTATCCCGAAACCAGCACTGCGCATATTTAACGGTATTTAGACTGATGCTATAGTGGTTAAAAACGGTTTCAATAAGAGTGTCAGTCAAAATCACTTTCATTTAATCAATATTGCTATTAACCAGTCATATCTTGTTGTTTCTTTGTGTCAGTATCTTAGTATACTCGTAGAGGTCATAGATTCGAATTCGGATTGTACATTAAAGATGTTCTATTTCACGAAGGTGGTTTAGCTTTCATTGTAGTAAAACATATATATACCTACACATTGTTTTAAAAAATGAATTACTTGCAATGCAATTATTGTTCTATTAACTGCTACATGAATTTCTTTTGACGTGACATGAACTTTCGCACACACATGTACGTGTATTTACAAGACACAGGTACTACTATTTAATTGTTCACCCACCGTGAGATAGAATATCTAACACCAACATGAATCCATTTCTAACACAAGCAATATAGGTTAACTAAACATTACTATTTTTTGGTTAATAATAGTTTTGACTGATAAAGAGTTTTGACTGCAACATGCTTCATTTAAAAACCACTTTGTACTAAGTGTTATGTTACTATTATATGATAAGTGTTATTGTTATATTGTTGCAAAGATTCATAATCATTTGAATTCGTTTTAATGGTTGTTATGTCTATGAAACGTTATAGAGAAGAAAGCTTTAGTAATTTGGTTTGAAAAGTATGTTTAGTTACATAATTTTGCAAACACCTGAGTGAATTAAAAAAATACGTTTATATGACTGAAAATAGAAATAAGGAAATATTTTAGGACAATATTACAATTCACCACATGAAACTAAAGTAAGCATGTAACGTGCGAATAAATTGCAATTAGAGAAATAAAACGAAATTTTAAAAAAATATGCTCTTGATCATTGCAAATACTAGATTTGCATTGAACGGGAATCGAACCTGCAACCTTTGAGGTAGCAGTCAAACTCCAGCACATCACGCGGACCGTCTTTTTATCAATATTAAATTTAAAATCTTTCTTTTTCCAGGCTGTGGGATAGCAGTGGGAAAACAGACGGCACAGCGGCGTATCGTCGGGGGAGACGACGCGGGCTTCGGCACCTTCCCGTGGCAAGCGTACATCAGGATCGGATCCTCAAGGTTATACAGTTCTGTACAGTTTCCGTATTTGTGAAGGCGTTTACAGCATAAACGGGACGTTCACGGCATAAATAAGACGTTTGTGGCATAAATTTTACGCTTTTGGGCATACTAGTGGCATACGTGTAGTTTGCTTTTAGACAATTTTTCTAAATATTTTGGTTTAGTATTGTTCACGAGATGTAAGTTTTGTTTTTTTAAACAAGTTTTAGTAATAAAACATGTGCGCGTCATTGATGAAACAGAAAAATCATTTATCTATTTGAATATGCAGCACATGAGAATTTATAACTGTACATACATATCGTTCCCGAGGTAAGTAGAGTTAACAGCCTCCCATTTGCTTCTGTGCTTATCATCATAAGCTTCTTTTACATTAAATAAATTATTTTCTCCTATGTAATCAAAATTATAGTTTCAATTTTAGAATTTAGTTTAGGACAAGAACCGATGATAACATGGCTGACAGTATAGAAAGGAAATTGTAAAAGTTCATGCGCTTACTATATCTGTTTTTGTACAACAAATATAGTTAAAATTTAGGTTTTACTAACATAATTGTCACGCAAAAATCATTAAAAATTTTGCTATATTATATTATCATATCTGATGCCATACAGCTAGAGTCATTGGAACCTCATTATGCCACAGATAGTAAGAATTCTGAAAACATTTATGCCACATGTTGTCAAATCCGCAGTCATTGAAAACTTATTTATGCCGCATGTTGTCATTATCACGATTGTTATTAACATCTCGCTTATGCTATCATGGTGGATTACGGTTGTCATTGAGAACCCAATTATGCCGAACGTTGTCACGTCACAATGTTGTGTATAATTTGACGAATGAGAATGTTGTCACTTGAGCACTTTGCCGGTGAATTTAGAAACCAGGTTGCATAATAATATTTGTATAAAAAGCACAGTTTTTTTTGCACATGCATAAATAATCATGACATTGTAAATTAATGCACTAATTAACTAAACAACTAATTGTAATTTTGATTCACCCATTTCTCATATTTTTTGTGTAAATAATGATAAATATTAAAATATAATTTAAGATGGAAATAAAAGTCATATAATGCGGTAATATAATTATATCAATTATAGAATTTTTTCAGTGCAGTCAGATATATTTAAAATAATATGTTTTGCGTACATGATCTCGAGTAGGTATTGTAAACAAAATATAAGTGTCTATTGTTATAAAATTTGTAAATAAACACAATTATTTGAAAAGATCTTAAATATACTATTTCATATATATATTTGGAAAATAAATGTAGGTTTAAAACTTTTCAAGATTTTATTAAAAATTATTTAATTATTCAAAAATGTTATTACTAATAACTAATGTACTCATTTTGAAATGCTTGACAATAGATTACGATGAACGAATAAGGAAAAATATTAAAATACCAAAAGGTAAAATAAAAATAAAATATAATGTTACAAAATTAATTGATCCGTCGGTTTTTTCAAGTATAACCATTTTTGACAATAACGACAGCTTTCTTTTTAATAACTTAAAAATTCAATATTATTGTAAAATCTGCCTACTGCTTTGTAAATCTGGCTGTAAATATAAATGTAGAAGTAAAAAAATGATATTAATCAATAATAATCGTTATTTTGTAATTAACTCTTACATATTTTTGCATAATTTCGATTCCAAAATCGATTTAAATGGATATTTTAATTGGCATACAAAAATATTTATTTCTATTCTAAATTAGAATTTGAATAGCGAATTCGAACGGTATATTCACTTTCCATATAATATCACCTGTTCAGCTATTAACCAGGCGCGGATTTAGAGGTCAAGTTCATAAATTTTAAGTTTCTTGGAAATTCAATATTGGGATTATAAAAAAAATCACGATTTTTCATTTTTATTTGATAAATAAAGCTATATATTGACTGGTGTTACGAGTCCTAATGTAACATTCATTGCGAGCATATTGTTACGCTTGCTTACGCTAGATCCTATCGCGATTTATTTGTTTTATTTTATTATTTAACGAATTCTACCGTGAACTATTTGGACATAGCCATAGCCCGTAGCCAAGTGGCAAAATTATTCTATTCGATCGAATCGTATCGAATAGAAACGTTTAGGTCGACCAATCACACTCCAGCTCGTGATTTCGCCGCGGCGCGCGCATCGTACGCCGGCGACGAGCTTGGATGTGATTGGTTGACCTAATCTATTTGAAACGATAGCGATTTACGCTATGACACTTGTCTACGGGGGCAGGACACTGATCCCAACGCTCAAATACATCATGATAGAATTCGTTAAAAATAGTTATATTTTACTGGGTACGTAGGTAAGTACCTACCTTATTTCGTAAATTCATAAAAATAATACTGAAAAAAAAAAACTTTTTTTTTGGATCCCTTTGAGTCCTGAACTAAAAAAAATCCATATGAGTCATCTCTTTAACAATTTTTTCATAACCTAACCCGGTATAAGGTTAGGATATCGGGTCAGGTTAAAAAAAACTCTATAATCCCCTTTGATTTATACCTGGAATAAAAAAATCGTTTTAGCTCATGATCCCTAGACCCCTTTAGATGTTAGATCTAAGGATAGGTTAGCTTAGGTCTTAGATCTAAAGGGGTCTAGACGTATTCGTTGTAGATTTTCAGTAATAAATATGACTATTATTTCTATTCATCATTGTGTGCCACCTAACTAATAATTAACATGAATTAATAATTGATTTTACAGATGCAACACGCTTATGTCCATATTCGAGCTTATCGGTTGGAAGCAGTGTTGGATAGAGAGGTAAATGTGCGAAAGAGATAGCATGTCGCATAGTAGCTACGTACGGGTGTATAGGTTGCTTTAGGAACGATATTTTTTTGTCTTACTTTTATGCCTAAGTCCAGACCTGCAGGTAGAAGATTTTATTTAAGTATCAGTTTTTTTTTTCAAATTTTATATTGTTATGGTATATTTTTATTATTTATGGGGTTATGTTGTGCTTCTGGTAAAATATTTAAAAATGAGGGTAGTTAGATATATTTTTCTTTTTAAAAATGCTAGTCGAATGTGTATTGTATTGTGACGGTGCATGCCGTAGTGTATTATATTATGTATATTTTTTTTTTGAATTTTATTATTGCTATTGAAAAAAGAAAAGAAAAGATCTGCGTTTTCAAAGTTTTTTTTAAAAAAATATGTAGGTAGGTTATAATTATTCAAATTTCAAAATAACGAATTTGACAGGTTATTTTTTTTAAATATTTAATAGCTATTTATTAAAAATACAGGCATGAATCTAATTTATTTTTGTATATGTATACAATGTATAAGGTACTCAGACATTTATTTATTTTAAGCTTCTCGATTCTCACAAACTTTTTCGCACATTCCTCTTTTCTCATACAAATATACTAACTTCTATTAACACAAATAACTGATTTAATCCAAATTAATGTTTAATAATTAATTAATTATACAACTAAAAGGTAAGTAATAAAATACTAGTCTAAGCTAGGACATCGTCTTACGACATTAAGTCCGCCAATGAACTTTGTGCATGAGGTTAAATAAAAAGTATCCCGTTCCCACGGGAATTTATTTCTGGAAATCTCTATGTCCGACGCCTGCAGCCGTCGCCGTCAGGGAGAGCTCCATGCTCTCTAAGGAGTGTGACGCCCCTGGTGTTGCACACGTCCATAGGCCACAGTGACCGCTTTCTATCAGGTGGGCCATGTGCTTGTCTGCCACCTAAGTATTAAAAAAATGACAAGTTTTGTCGCATATAGTTTATAGCGAATTTCTTTTATTGCATGAAACATCATTTCATTGTATTCGCTGAACAAATTATAATTGAGTTTGACGCAACGGCAGCCATCTTGGTGAAATTGTCTCATACATTCGTACCTACCATTGTTTGGTATTATGAAATAAACATAATTGTGTATATTACTACTTTTTTATAGTTTCTTTAACTGAATTCAGATGAAATTAGTGATGTACGGATAAGAGTTAGATAACTGTGTGATTTGATTGTTGAGTTACATTTTTGTTGTTACTAAAAAATAATAAAATTCCATAGAGTGATTGTTTTGTTTCTGATAGACATTTATAATTTTAATGGAATCGTGATGTTTTTACAATTATTAATGTTGAATATTTTTTCTATGTGTCCCACATTTTCTTAAATTCCAACTAAAAGGCGGTATGAGCTATCATTCTTTTTTTATCGTGCGGAAATCCCCACGGTCGGTCATCGGGGGTGGTTATGTCGGGATCGAACCGACTAAAACCGCACGCCATCTCGGGTCTTAATTACCGGGGTGTAAGGTTACCCAATAGGCATATTCCTCGCACCACAGCTGACCAATGGGCCATCTACGGTTTTAAGAGTGTCCCCTCAACACCCTGATAGGTGGGTGGGGTGAGCATCGCGCCACTTCACAGATGGTGTGGTGTAGGGTGACACTGTCACCCAACCGTCGACGCTCGCTCCCCACTGTGCCCTCTGCTAGTCAGAGGGACACGTGGAGAGCCTCGGAGCAGCCCTCTAGAGGGCCACTTCTACCCTGGCCGGATTGGCCGCAGGCAGCAGCGTCTCCCTTGGCGAGTGGGAGGCACTGCTCGCCTCCGTTACCCGAAAGCACCGCGTTGAGGTTCCGGCCCGCACCAAATATAAAACTTACTGACGTCAAATTAGGATATACTTAATATGTTACTCTGTCTGTCTGTATGTGGAGCGATGGTATAGAGGTAAACTATCTGTCTAATTATTAATGTCAACGTAGGTAAGTAATGATTTATGATTCTATTCTATTCTATCAAATGAAACAACGCAGATTGTTTGGATTATTTGACCAGTGATCGATTAACCGATTTAAAAAAAGGAGCATGTAAAAAAATACCAAGGAAGTACCCACAGAAAACGATTCTACAAGGACGACCTCCTTCTAAAAAGATGTTAAACTACAATCAACTTTACCGGATTATACCTTCAATAAACATCAACTCATCCACATAATCACTCACACATTAAAACACATACACTCAAACACACGCACAAGCAACGTTCGTTTATATAAACACATACACACACATTCCTTCAAAATCTTTCTTACTCAATCTTTTCCTTATATAATTTCACCTCTTTTCACCCAAAACCTAACGACCCATCTTTAACTATTTCCAGGTGCGGAGGTTCACTAATATCCCGCCGCCACGTGGTCACGGCCGGTCATTGCGTTGCGCGGGCGCAGCCACGTCACGTCCGCGTCACGCTCGGCGACTACGTCATCAACTCCGCTGCTGAGCCCCTACCGGCGTACACCTTCGGCGTCAGGACTATCAAAGTCCACCCCTTGTTTAAGTTCACCCCCCAAGCCGATAGGTTCGACGTGGCGGTACTTACTTTGGATAGAAATGTACATTATATGCCGCATATAGGTGAGTTTTAGATCATTTCTGTTTTTACAAGCTTTTGATTAACTTGGTTTGATGTTTGTTTGTTTGTTAATATGGCCATATGGGTCAAATTTGAAAGCCTAATTGAAACCTCTTCCAGACATTTATGACGCCATGTAAATATTTATTTTGTTTAGTTATTAATTTTAATGTATATAATTATTATTTATAATTTTCATTGTATTCTTTAAGTTTGGCATGTAATATTTTATAAAATAAATATTATACTGGATTTCCAGACGTTAGATTAATCTCAAGACCACACTATAAAGACAAACAAATACTTTGACTTGACCAATGAGTTACCCAAATATGGCTATGATGGTTAAACTATACGCCGTAGAAGTAGGAGCGGTGACCGCTTCCCATCAGGTGGGCCGTGTGCTTGTCTGCCACCTACGTGGTATATGAAAAAAAAGCAAGAAAACTTACAGCTAAATCCCTGCACAATTTGTTTAAAGATCTCGAATCACCAAGAGCTTCAGTAAGCTCTTTATTATATCGAATATCCAAAACGGCATTGATAGGATCGTACAAAATCTGGATAGGTAGAGGGGGGTACACTATTACACTACTGATGCTGAAGGTTCTTGAAGACTATACCTAGTACTTTCCATAATAACGGACTTCCTTACAACCATGCTATCCTTATTTGCCCGTTTTTGACCGTGTGTGCTTATATCTGTGGTTTTATTTTTATTATGGAACCGAAATTCTGGCATAAAAGTAACCCAAGCAAGTACCTTAACATCAGCTATCAAAAAGCAGCAGCTATCGGAAAGTCCAATAAAAAACGGCGCAGCGGTTTCTGAGATTATTCAAGTCAAATTAAAATAGGATACCGCTAAGGAAATCGCTACGCTAAGAGACCGTAATATCACTGGTCTTTCTAAAATGCTACCTTTCTTGCACATTCCAGCACCAATCTGTCTCCCCGAACGAGGATCCGACTTCCTGGGGCAGTACGGCTGGGCAGCAGGCTGGGGGGCCCTCAGCCCGGGCTCCCGGCTGCGCCCACGCACACTTCAAGCTGTCGACGTGCCAGTATTGGATAATAGAGTGTGCGAAAGGTGGCATAGAGCTAATGGTTAGTACACTTACTTATTTTTATACTGGCTGAGCCCGCGAATTTGCCCGCGGGATATGGATTTTAAGATTTTAATTTGTTACATACATACAAATTCATTTTTTTTTCTAATAGGGGTAGGCAGAGACAGGCTATTTCCACTTCCTATAATCTTGGGATACGCCTTTCGTTTCTTCTAAGTTCCTCTGTGGCGAAATGGTAGTGCATTTGACTGCTACGTCAAGAGGTTGCGGTTTCGATTCCCGCTCATTGTAAATATTTGTGTCTATGATTATGAATATTTGCTTTGCCAACAAAAGCCCATAACACAAGCTAGTTAAATATATTCTATGATATTATTCCATTATGAGTTGTAGAATGCGGATATACATACTTTTATAATTTTTTTTATATAAATATAATATTATACATAGGAACACAACCAGACTAATGCAAGACATTTTAATGCTTATAAATATTTGCACAAAGCGGGAATCGAAGCCACGGCTTCCTGTCGTAGCAGTCGAATGCACTACCACTATGCCACAGATCCCGGCAGCTACACTTACTTTGAGTCTAGATAGCGTTGTGTAGAATGTTGTAATATATTTATTTATTATATGCTTCATTCGTCAAACGTTATAACACCTACCTACCCACTTACTAACACACGCCAATGGGAGGATACGCCTCGCTAGATCTATTTTCCGTTTCTAACTCACTTCACTCACTTTCACATGAACGTTTCGCAATATTATTGACTTGTACTCGCAACTATAATATCCCTGAAAGGGTAGGCAGAAAGATAGATAGAGGAGGTAGGACCTAACGGTATCTCTCGTCCACTGGGCTAGTATCTCCCCTACAGAAGACCGCGACCATAATTGTATAAAAAAACCATGGTGTTATGTTCCTGCCGGTAAGTAGGGTAGCCAGAGCTCACTGGACCCCTCCTCCCCCCACCCCTTCCTAGCTCCCCCATTCAGGTTCGGCAGCGCGAGTGTGATGCCCCTAATGTTGCACATTTCCATAGGCCTCGGTGACAGCATACCATCAAGTGGGCCGTGTGCTTGTCTGCCACCTGAGTGTTATTAAAAAACTTATGAATGTATGATTGAAAAGTGTTTTCTTTTCAGGCATTAACGTCGTAATCTATCCAGAGATGCTGTGCGCCGGATACCGTGGAGGTGGTAAAGACAGCTGTCAGGGAGACAGTGGAGGGCCCCTCATGCTGGAAAGGGCTGGCCGCTGGTACCTTATCGGGGTAGTGTCCGCAGGGTACTCCTGCGCATCTAGGGGTCAGCCGGGAATTTACCATAGGGTGGCTCATACAGTGGATTGGATTTCACATGCCACCACGCTATCATAGCATTGATAGGTTTTAAGAACTCTGAGTGTGTGGCTATTCTGTGGCTAAGTGGTTAAGTGACGATATTGTTCTAATATCTCTTGGTATATTGTGAATATAATTTGGAAATGAAAGTCAATATTTAAAACGGGGTTCGATATATCTTGCGAATGTTATTTTTAAATATCTTGTTAATTTTAATTGGAAAAGAACGAATAAATTAAGACAGGAAGGGCCATTCAAGAAGAGTATTAGAAGGTTTTTACTGGGTCGGCAGCGCAATTGTGACAGCCCTGGTGCTGCACACGTCTATCTAGGCCACGGTGACCGCTACCCATCAGGTCAGCCGTGTGCTTGTCTGCCACTGAAGTGGTATATAAAAAGTCTTAAATCCGACAAGCCTAATAGTGGGGATCTTCGGTTAAATCTGTGCTGGTGGTAACCAACCATTTACCATCATTGTGGTATGCAATGCCTTGTACTTGTTTGCCACCTTAGTAGCAAAAATGACATCTTAAGGGTAACGAAAGGTCTTCTTTTCTCGGTGGAGATTTTTTTTACTAAAATCTTGAAGATACATGACTTTTAGTATTATTATATTAGTCTTTTCTTGTTCAACTATTTTAAAAGTTGAAAAAATTGAACAAAACTGCCAATATGTTTAATTGGTTGAACAAATAGGTGAACCTGTTGGAGTAGAGTAGGTAGGGTTCATTTGTGGTTTTTTGACAATCTTCCATGAATACAATATTAAAGTCTGCTTCGCTCCTATTGGTAGAAGCGTGATATTATATTCTTGTGCACGAAATTTTTTATGAATCGCACTTTTAATACAGTGAGATTGTTTGTTATTGAAGCAAGATCAAACTAAATATGTTGAAATTTTTGAATTGAATTATTGAATTAAACTAGGGTAAAACCGTTAGAGATGGCCGTACGGGAGAGATGGCCAGTTGAAATATTTTCTAGTAATATTCGCTAGATGGTGTTGTTTTCCGATTAGTTGGCAGGGCGCATTGCTCGGGAGCAATAGCTGATCGAAATTTCGCACAAAAAAATAACTCAAAGTGAGTAAAATTGAATTTAGTATAAACAGTAGTGCTAAAATTTTATACAAGCTTCATATTTTTACTTGAAATGGTATGTTTTCAATAAGTAACTTGTATTTTTATACGTTTTTTGTAGTTTACATAAACTTGTGTTGGTTTTAACCTCAAACTGGCGATCAACTAGTTTCTTGTTACTTTAATATTCGGTATGGCCATCTCTCCCATACAAAAAGGAGAGATGGCCGTATGCACTTTGGTTTAGATGTCCATATTAATTCGTGTTATTTTCATTTATATTGAAGTGTATTTTTTTGCTAAAGATGCCAAATAAGTAGGTATCAAAGAAAAGCTATTGCCTCTAGTGGTAACTGGAGTGAGAATTTATTGAAAGCCGCTATTAAAAGCGTAAAAAATGGAGAATTGTCTGTATAAAAACACACTTGAAAGACGGTACAAAAATAATAATCATAAAAAAGGGCCAATGGGGCCCACGTCAATGCTTGGGGATGAAAACGAAAAAAAAACTTCAATTGGCGAAAAAAGATTGGCTTCAATGCTAATTTGTGAAATGTGGGTACACGAAATTTTTTTTTTATACTACGTAGGTGGCAGACAAGCACACGGCCCACCTGATGGGAAGCGGTCACCGTGGCCTATAAACGTGTGCAATACTAAGGGTGTCACACACGCGCTGCCTACCTTGAAGGGAAAGGGTGAGAGCTGGGAAGGGGTGGGGAGGCTAGGAAGGGGTGGGGAGGAGGGGTACAGTGAGCTCTGGCTACTTACCGGCGCGGCGGGAACACGACAAAATTGTACAGAATTTGACGATATGTGTAAAAAATGTGGACAGAAGAAAAAAACTGAAATTAAACAAGAAAGAATTAGTGGAAAAGAAGAGAGAAAAGGGAAATCTAGCAATGGCCATCTATCCCGTACCCCTAAGGCCAACTCCCCCTGATGTGCCGGGTGAGATGGCCAACTACGTTTTTTTGTTAAATATTTTTTATATTCATTTTTATTATTAAAACCTTTATATCATGTTGATTATTCAAAGACGGATTATTGTTCATTATTTAAAAAAATAAAGATTTGATATAACATCATTATTTTTCATTTTATGATGCTTCAAAAAAACTATGGCCATCTCTAACGGTTTTACCCTATATTTAAATAAACTGTCGTATACATTCCAAATTTATACGACAGTTAATTTATTTCATGACAGATGTTTAAATTTGATTAAAACATTTCTAGGACATCCTATAAGAGAACATAATTATAAAAATACATTCCAATGCAAATGTTTAAACCAGATTATCAAATTGTAACGTTAATAAATTATTAAATTTATCCAGATTTATCCCAGAAGATTATAGAGATCCATAATAGTTGTTCAAATTGTATAAGTTGCATCTTGAAATAAGTTAGAAATGTCAGAAGGGTATGATTTTGTTACTTTAGCCTATTTAAATTCGTAGACACAGGGACGGCATTTGAGTTTTAGTGATGGTTTTTCCTATTAAAATGTGGCTAATTTTAACACTTCGAGTATTCATTGTACAATCAGTCGTATATAAACAAACTGTCATAAACATTTTGAAAGTTATAAGACAGTTTATTTTCATTACGTATAAAGGGATATTCAGAGAGTTAAATATTAGTTTAAATTTTTGTTAAAGCTTTATAATAACACAATAACATAGAAGAATGTACATTCCAAAACAAGAAGCATTATTTAAACTATAAATAGTAACCATTTCCATGGAACAATTTTTATTTGATTGTATCTTAGCGAACATTTAAAATATTAATTAACCATTTTTATATTTTTTAACTGTGCCTATGATTTTTTTTATTTTTTTTTATTTAAAACTTAGTATACGACAAAACTGAAAAACACAATGTCGTATTACCAATTCATATATACGACAGTTCGTTAACGTACCTACATTATTGTATAAACTTACCAACGAATTAATTTAGTTGTAAGTCTTACTCCACCAAATAGTCAATAGGATAGCAATATTTCTATTTTTCGCCAAAATATCTATGAGCTTCTATATCGTAAAATGCTTTAAAAGTTTTCGTTTCCTTCCGACATAAATTTTTATAAATAAATAAATAAATAATAAAAGAAGCGTAAAAATATTTAATAATAAATAAATAAAATATTTTTACGCTTCCTGTAAAATGGTTTTATTTTTCAAATTCAAATTCAAATTCAAATTCATTTAATTATTGTTTGTCATAGTAACAGTGTTTAAATAAGTGTGTCGTGTAACACACGTGCATTTTCACTAACAATAAAATTCATAGATATTTTTGTGTAAATGCCTAACTTCCAGAATTACCAACATAATTCTTACAATAAAAAAACTGACTTCAGCTGAGTCAAATTGAAATGGGAGCATACGGGAAGCACAGCTTTCAAATAAAATCATCAAAATGAGGTTCACACAATTGAAAGTTCTGAGAGGACAAATGCCGGTGAATTGAGAACCTCCTCTTTTTTCAAAGTCGGTTAAAAAGACATACTGTTTTAATCTCATACTAACAAATCGTTTACTTGATAAGATTATATTGTGATAAATATAAAATTGAATGAAATATGTCGCTTCATGAATACTCGCTTAAATTGCAATATTATAATAATTATTAATATTATTAAGTGCCTTAATAAGAACACGAGAGGTGATGATGATGATGTTAGACTTTTACTTGTTTTAATTTTTTGCCTGAACCCTAATTTTGTTTCTAAAAAACAGATAACCTAAGAAAGCCTTATAACATCAGCTATCTGCCAATGAAAGCCCTGTCAAAATTAGCATAGCCTTTCCGGAGACAGACATAAAGATTTACTTTTTTTTGTATAAGCACTCCTACATTCATATGTATTTACTAAAAAGCTGTTATGTTTATACAAACAAACACTTTTATTTATTTGTATAAATTGTCTCACTGTCCTTTATTTTCTTTTAGGTATCTAATATCTAATCATTTCGGACTTACCTCTGTAGATGGCAACACTGTTGCAAATGATTGTAGAATACAGCTTATTTGCTACTCCACTGGTAAAATTAAAACAGGTAGTTAAAATACCTACTAAAAATATGCTAGTATGTACGAAAAATAATAAAACTGTACTTCGATCCGAATAAAGGGGCTGGTCTTTTTGAGGTTAGAAACTAATGTCATCTTCCATTTTAAATGTTCATAAATATCTAAACATTTTGTAAATATACTATTTGTAAATAAATAACAAAAATACATTTTACCATTATTAAATGTAAATAAATTAATTTAAGTAAGACTTTAAAAAAAGCGCTTGAAGTAAATTATTCTGCTTTTAATTTATTTTTGTATTATTTTTTTTTCTATTTTGGTTAAAAATGTTTATTGTTAAGATTTTTTTATTGACATGAACAAAGTTGTCGTTAATTTTATTTAATTTTAGTTTAAATTAATAAATTGTATTTATTGTTAATTTAAACAAGTGTTTTATTTTAATATTTTTATTTATAGCGATTTAAATTTATCTTATACTATGCTATGATATCATATAGATTAGATAAATTTACTGAATATAATGACTAGCAGTGGGGTAAACTTGGGTAAACTTAACAATTGTAATGACTCTGGAAGGGGGAACGTTGGAGGGGGGGTGAAGGATATGGGGGGAGGGGCGGTATTGTGAGCTCTGGCTACCCTACTTACCGTCGGGATCACATATTTCAGTCAACACATCAATAAACTTGTATGAAGAATTCGGTGGGAATTGTGTTATATAAAATCTTCTCCACTAATGGCTAAAACAAAACTACAATCTCGAAATTTTTCTAGACTTCCTTACGCTTCCTTACTCTAATTATATTATTTTTAATTATTTTTTACATTTCATCCAAAATATTACAAAAGTTCCTTTTATTTTTTTATAAATTATAAGAGAAAAGGTGGGTACAATGGACATTTTTGGGATATTTAATCTATCAGAGGCACGGGACCATTGAGACGGCGGGTATCCGTGGGGATTTCTGCACGAAAAAAGGCACTGATTAGACAGTTAATGAATATCGCGATATTCGCAATGGAGATATTATCTGTAATTATTTCAGTGTGTAAGTAATTTCAGTTTCCCACAAAAAAACCCCACTTCAACAGACCAAATTGAAATGGGATCACACGGGAAGCGTGAGCCCTCAAATAAAATAATAATCATAAAAATCGGTTCACCCAGTTGAAAGTTCTGAGGTAAACAAACTTAAAAAAAAATACAGTCGAATTGAGAACTGCCTCCTTCTTTGAACTCAGTTAAAAAAGAAAATAAATCTATAATAATGTCCAACGACACCCACATTTCCTCTTTAACAAAAAAAACTATGATCTTATATTTCTTGTATTAAATCACCATCCAATAGGAATGTGGTGTTTATGGACAAATTTCTCCAGCACTTCGTAAAGAGGGCGGTAGTAACGGTTTAAGGCTGAAGCTGATATGTCTTTTTGGTCGATAGTATCTTGTAGAATATCACTCAAATGCTGTGAGTGACCGCGGGACATAAGATCCCTGGAAAGAATAAGTAGAAATTAGGAACATATTAATTAAATCCATACATACTTACTTATAATAAAACTAGCTGTTGCCCGCGGCTCCGTCCGCGTGGATGTCGAAATCCGTTTCAAAAACTATCCTATCTCTCAAGTTGGATCGAACTGCACATGGTGTGCGAATTTTATTATAATCGGTTAAGTGGTTTAGGAGTCCATTGAGGACAAACATTGTGACACGAGATTTATATATATTAAGATTGTAAAATAGCTGTGTCTGTGTTTGAAAATTCACAGGAGGAATTTGAATTCTTGTCTGTTCGTCCGTTTGTCTATTTGTTCGCAATGGACGCAAGATCTGCTGATCTAAAGAGAAACTTACTTTAAAACTTTTCCAGCAGGCTTGGATCCGTATATATCACATCGGGTCAAAGGGAAGCTATCAGGCAGTCCACCTTCCGCACCACGGCGACCGAACACCGCAGTCTTGCAGAGTTCCTCGAATAGTTGGTGCTGAAGGAAACTGCTTAAGAAATATCTGAAAACAGATTCCTTGGTGCTGATTCTAGACTAAAGTGTATATCTTTCTCTTTTTCTACTGAACTTAAGACAGAGATGGGAATACATTTAGTGCTATCAATATCTATAAATTTTGGACCAACAGAATCGTTAAAATTATTGAATAAACCGATCAATTAAGTCTGCCAATGGACAATGTGCATGAAGATTTAATAAATAAATAATTAAAAAATAAATTGTCGAGTTAAGATAGTGCAGTAATATATTAAGTGCTGCTTTGTAGGTATCAAACCACTGGTACGATTCCTGGGTCAGGGAAATTATGGTTGTGGTTTTGGTTGGCAATTTTGCATTACATACAACAGCCCGCCATCTGCTTCTGTCTTTATATACTTCACAAGCATCTACTGACATTAAAACTTTTGCGCAAACCGGCTATAAGACTTTTGAATACATCATTATTTGGTCAGTGTATATTATGCGAGGTCGACACCGACCTGCCTGTCCACTTACATACTTAGTGTCATACGCTCAGTACTCATACGTTCTACGTGTCCCTTGAAACAAAATCTATTACCTGATATAAGGCGTATTATCCGGTACATGAAATTTAGCCCCAACATCAAAATATTCCTCTCCTCTCACTCCCGGCGCTGCCACTCCTTGCAGTTCTTCTACCAAATCCCAAAATTCTTCATTATCTCTTTTCAAACTACCTTCAAAATATTTCCATCTATATTCATCTATTGTAAGAGAAAATGGTATTTGTGGAAGTTTGTTTAGCGCTTGCTTTAGTAGAAGTATCATGTCCGTTGTTATTTCTTTCTCGTTAAACAGTTTTGGAACTTTATATTCTGAATCTTTATTTTCTTTAGTCCATATATTGTTATCTTGTATAACGCCTTCATTGGATTCTACAACGTTTACTTTATTTCCGTTAATATTATCTGGTTTTAAAATTTCTGGTGTGTATAACAGAGAATCGTTGATCAGTCCCAGTCTGTTCAAGTGTTGTGGTGTTAGTACACCGTACATTATGGTGTCACCGATGGTTTCGTGCAATGCTGCGTTCGCTTGCTGTAACACCATAATATACTCTTAATTAAATATAAGATAGTTTAACATATTGTATGGAATTTAATGAACTAGTTATAACAATGTAAATAATAAAAATAAATACAATACGTGAACTGACATAAGATGAAGTACTAGGAGGTCTTCCAATTAATAGTAAATGGCATAATAAAAGTGAAGAGATGGGTGGCAAAAAAATCGTGAGTCAGCGCATCCGATAGTGGACCGATATAACTCCAATTGAATAACTGTTACACCAAGAACGGAGGAACAAAATAAATAGTTTCGAAATAATACTTAATGATACAGAAAATGAGCTATCTTACCCTGAATAAAGCAGGTTGATGTTCATAAGCCATGTAATATTGTATATGACCCAGCTCATGGTGTAGCACATAGAAATCTTCTTTGGATGTCTCTGAACAGTAGAGCAGGCTGGAAATAAGTTTATCAACGAAATGAATATCATAATAATCATAATTATTTATTCGATGTTAACACAGGTATATAGATACAGGTGTCGGAGTTATATTATCCTCAAAAAATATCAGGCTCTAAATCTACAGACTCCATAGGCGGACAAGGTTCTGGTGGAGGTTATCCTCTCAGAGTTGGTGAGGCAAATGCCAGTCGTTTACATAAAGCAAAAGAGGACAACGATGAGGAAAGCTATCTATAGAAGAGATCTTGGGATGGAGATTCGCCACAAAGCATCGCGCAAGAAATTCGTCTTTGCCTCCGCCTAACTTTTTCGTTTGTAAATCATCACGGATACCACCCTCTTCGAGTCTCGTATCTATGGAGACAATACTAACCGATAGTCGCCATTTTTAAACATGTCAGCTGCAGTTCCATGACAGCGTGCATCGCTGTTGTTTCCTCTGGCTAACGCAGATTGGCGCCAAAATTTGTCCGTCATGGCGGGTAGACCCATCGATTGGTAAAAATCTTCCGCTCTTTTTACCTGAAGCAGTAATATACCTATTTCAGATTGTTTTATATAGACTTTCTGATGTCATACCAGTGCCACTCACGCGAATCGGTTCAGCCATTTAGGACATAATCATAACATAACATAAACTCACGTATATATCCCCGAAGGGGTAGGCAGAGGTGCTAGCACCCACATTTCGCCAGTTTATGTTTAGGTCCCAATGTAATAGGTGGCGAGCCTATTGTATATGTGTCCTATATAGTGTATATATAGGACATAATAAGGAAACATATAGACAGAGCAAACTGATAACTGTTTTTTTTGCTTCGCTGCAGTCGTGTAATCAAATCTATATTTTAGTAGATGTAGTTTCACACATACCATGTGTTCCACCGTCCAGTTCATCTCCTTCATGCTCATATCCAAGTCTATATTCTTGGGCAGCATCAGGTCGGCCAGGGGTTCCCAGTTTTGTGACCATAAGTTTCCTGGAAATATAATACAATATACGAATGGATGGTTACTCAATCATGTCAGAACGGCTGAATGCTTCTGAATGCAATTTTGGCGACAGAGATTATTTAGGATCTGGAATAGCACATAGGTTTTTTCCCCCAAGGCAAAGACGCGGCAAGTCTCAGGGGCCTTACTCCGAAAAACGAAAATATTCGTATCCGTTGACGTTTTGACCATTTAGCTACCCCGAAAGTGTTTCGTTTCGTCGTTCGGTTTTCCCAAAATACATTTGACGTTTTCGCTGTCGTTGTTTGACAAATTGTCCGTTTTTGTTCGATCCGAAACGTTCATGTTCGATTTTCAGAGTAAGGCCCCTGGTGCGTGATCAAAATTTCATGCCGGTATAGCAGTATGTGTTTAGTTAGACCCCAAAGTCAGACACAAACATACCGCCCAGATACCTCGACCATACGTACCCATCACACAAGGTCATATGCGATTAAATTGCAGTTCCTCTCGGCAGCTATCTACTCTAAATAGCCTTGAAATCTTACCTAATAAATGTGCAGGTATAGGTCCAGCCCTCGGTACGACATCCCCATAATACCATCGCAGATAGAACCTTACCACAGCATGTAACAGCCTATACAATGGCCGTATGCTGTTGTAAAGATGGCGGCAATGGTTTCGGAGACGAGGCATTTCAAGCTCATCACGCCAGGAGGCACCGATGTTGGGGTAGCCTGGGAAAGAGACGTGTGATAAACATTGAAATAACTGTAGGTGAAAATAACGTGAATTTTTCAACTGGGCGTGGATGGTCAAATTCGAAACTGAGCAATGTTCAAAGTAGTTTCAGGGGCCTTACTCTGAAAATCGAATATGAACGTTTCGGATCGAACGAAAACGGACAATTTGTCAAACAACGACAGCGAAAACGTCAAATGTATTTTGGGAGTAGGAGGCGTACTGATAACGATCGACAACCTCAATGTCAAACGATCGAAGACGGATCCGAAATCCGAAACGAAACACTTTCGGGGTAGCTAAATGGTCAAAACGTCAACGGATACGAATATTTTCGTTTTTCGGAGTAAGGCCCCTGATTTTGATTAAAACTCAAACCACATCTTGGATTTTGCTGTAATCGAATCCGTTGTTTTGAAAAAATACATCCTGTATTGCACCATTCGCTAGCGCTACTAGTAAGGAACGAATTCTGGGAATTAAAATTATACGGCAAACTTAACTTATCTCATTTTTAACTACTTTTCCGGGTACGAATCTTGGCAATTACATTACTGATGTGTATTTACCCACTCCTAACACAGTTACTAAGTGGCATCTTGAGGTGCGGCCTAGAAAGGAATTCCCGGAGATCCCAATAGACCCATCCAACCGTCAAGGTTAGCGACCCCTGTCGGGGTCAAGCCCCGCTCTCTTAACTTTATAATTAAATAAAGAAAACATTTCGCGTCCTAAACAAATTAATTACAATGTTACATTAAAAATAAATTTACAAATAAGAGCGTGAAAAGCGTCACATTATTTTTGGCTGGAAGAAACTCTGGCGAGACCCTCTCGGGATTAAAGGTCAGAAGGCAGTTGCTACCGTAAAGGCCAAGATAAACTCCAATTGTAAAAAGGAAGGGGAAGTAGGTATAAGGCCTTCCAGGCCGAAGCCAACCTCACTTGCAAAGGTACATCTGCTGATTTGCTGAAGACGCTCTGATACAGGCTTTCCTCTCGTAGTTGGGAGATTAGACTATAGTCGCTCCCATAAAAGCCAAAACTAACCGTAAAAAGGAGGTGTAGGTTAGCGGACCCTGGCTCCAAGGTACTAACTATGAATACTATTAGTACTGGCAATATATGGTGAGGTATCACATCAAATCTTACGTACCATTTCTAGTAGCCGCTTGGTTTTCAATATCAGCCAATTTTCTATAAGGTTCTTTCATTGGCGGTCCCACTTTCTCCCTCCACGTCAACCACAACCATCTCAAAACATTCTCAGCCCTGGAAAACTTCATCATCTTTTCAAAATCACTTTCTCCAGATAAACATAATCTTTCCTTCTTTTTAGGGTAACTATAGACAGCGATTTTGGCGGCAAACAGAACGTAATCTTTTTCGACGTTCAAAAACCGTTTGACGTTTGACAGGTATTTCAAGATGGCGTCTTCTATGGATGATAGATTTTTCGTTGATGGATCCGAGTCGGTTGGTATACAAACTTGGGCATTGGAGTATATTGATTGCAACTCTTCATAAAGGGAACTTGTTATTCTGCAAGAGAACAAAATGTTAATGGAGGTAGGATACGCCGGTATCTCCCATCCGAACTGAGCAGTCCAACTGAGGTAATATTTCCGCCCTACAGAAGACCGCGGCCATAATAACCATCGTGTTGTATTCCCGGCGGTAAGTAGGGTAGCCAGAGCTAACTGGAGGGATTCTGTGCTGTCAGCGTGGAGACCAAAGTCTCCTGCGTTGTCAGGACAAAAACTCTCAACCACTCTTGAGAGAAATCTTGTTATCTGGTATCTGAGTAAAATGGGGCTCTGGTGTAAGCTTTGCTCTTGGAATTAGGACGTCCGACGGGAGTCACTTCCATAAAAGTCAAGATAAGCTAAATCGAAAGAAGGAGAAAGAAAACTGCAAAAAAATGAACTGCAACTGGTAATAATGTTATCGATGGAAAAATCATGAAATTTCATTTTGAAAAGCAAGGTCATTTCTCAAATGCCTGGTTTCTCCATGGAGATATGGGGCA
This sequence comes from Lithosia quadra, assembly GCA_963576445.1. Classification (NCBI taxonomy): domain Eukaryota; kingdom Metazoa; phylum Arthropoda; class Insecta; order Lepidoptera; family Erebidae; genus Lithosia; species Lithosia quadra. Next base: position 2,766,790 of record OY754901.1, on the reverse strand, counting down.
ATTAAACTGTCTCTCTATATGATGGAGAAACTGCTTGTGACAGATCATAAGGAAAACGAGCAAAGACATCCTTACCTAGCTTCTTCAAAAGTAAACTTGGGTCCACGACACAGCAAATACGCCTGCCTCCTTTGGGTATCATTCAACAACTGACGTTTAAAAAGTGTGCTCAGCTCATTGCACGTTTGATGTTGCCATTCTATTCGCCGTTTTTGATATTTGGCAGATTTTGCCGGTAGTTCAGTGTTGCCAGGGTTGATTGAAGATTCCCATGCTATTTCAGCGGCAATTGCGCTGAATTTACCGGTTTCTTCGTTTATATTTTGAAAGAAGTTGTCTAAATTCTCACAGAAACAAGTTTTGAGTATAGAAAACAGTAATAATAAAAATTTGGAATCCATTGTTTTATTATATTAGCATTATTGTGGTTAATTGCGAGAATCTGAAATTAAAAAAGTCTACTTAAGTTTGTTATCTTTTCCTTTATCCAATTAAGGACAATTTAAAGAAAGCAAATTGTAAGCAAAGCAAAGTAAGGCTTGATCTTCTATAGTAGTTATATAGCTGTAGCAGTTATTTTTGTTAGAAAGGTCTTGGTCAGACTTAAAACCTAACGCATGTTTGCTTACAATCGGTTGAGTAGAATCAGAGATATAGTCAAAAACATTACGCTCCTTTCTTCGGCAGTCGAGTAAAAAACACGAAAACCGACGGTTATAACATCATCTATTAAAACTTCGGTGCCTATTTTTTTTAATGAGGCCGTCAAGTTGAGGGCCACCATTAAGCACTGTCGTTGTATCTAATGGAGGCCCCCTTCCTGAGACTTTACCTTTAGCTTCCCATTAGGCGAGGTGAAGTCGTGACCGATATATCTTAATATATATAAATCTCGTGTCACAATGTTTGTCCTCAATGGACTCCTAAACCACTTAACCAATTATAATAAAATTCGCACACCATGTGCAGTTCGATCCAACTTGAGAGATAGGATAGTTTTTGAAACGGATTTCGACATCCACGCGGGCGGAGCCGCGGGCAACAGCTAGTATATATATAAAAGTATATATTGTCGAACGGAAGTGGACACGTGGCATTAACGCAGCTTTTCTCTCCGGACATAATGACAGCTGTTATCAGCGTTATCAGTGTTATCAGCCACTCGAGAGGCTCTCGTGATTTTAGCTGATAATCCACGCGTATCGGTGCTGATGTTGCACTTATCGGCAAATTGTGCTGATTATGGTTTATTCAATGGGGCGTATGAAAGGACGTTATTTTTATACTGGTTGATACCTGCGATTCCGCCTGCGCGTCGTTTTAAGGTTGGTCATCGTTTTTTGGTCATATCTCCGGTTCTACTTAATTAAATGCATTCAAACATACGACAGATTTTATGTATAACCAAGACCTTTCTAATAATAAGAAACAGACAGAATTTGTTCAGTAATTTTTGCGTCCATCACGAAAAATCTGACAAGGATTCCAAAAAAACTATTTTTTTGGAATCCTAAACGATTTAACATAAACAATTTTTTTTACATCTTCAATGTGAAGACACAGTTAATTTACAATTTATACCTAATAGTACTAGCTGACGTCCCCGGCTCCGCCCGCATGAATATCTATTATTGTAATTTTTGGTCATATCTCCGGTTCTATTCAACCATTTACATTCAAACAAACGGTAAATTCATAGTCTGACCAACTTTTTAATAATAAAACAGCATCAAAATCCGTTTAGTAGTTTTTACGTCCATCGCTAGCCATCAGATGCTTTTTCATACACCGTTCTAGCATTTCAACAAATTCGAACAAATCAACATGTTGTTTCCTTAATAAACAGATAACACTTTTCAAAGAAAAAATCGACTTCAACGGACTAAATTAAAATGGGACCACACGGGAAGCGCCAGCTATCAAATAAAAAAAGAACCATCAAAATCGGTTCACCCAGTCGAAAGTTCTGAGGTAACAAAGATTAAAAAAACAATCGAATTGAGAACCTCCTACTTTTTTGAAGTAGGTTAAAAAAAGCAATGGAAACTTACCAAAGTTTTCCGATAAAAAAAAATAAGTACGTAGGCGCAGGTACAGGATGTTCTCCCAACTAATAAACGCGCCACTGGCGGGGCTTCTGACACGCGACTGAAATCACAGCGGACTAGTCCTGCGTACGTTATTGTTAGGGTTCCGTACATCTTGGACTGAAACGATACATTCTCTGAACCTTTGTCCCAACTCAGTTGGGTTCGGCTTTCCAGTCTAACTGTGATGCAGCTGAACTTCGATATTTTCCGTGGAGCGACTGCCATCTGACCTCCACAACCAATGGTCATTATGACCAATGGCGATATCGAAGTTCCAAGTTAGACTGGTTAGACTTTTGTGGGCTCCAACTACCCGTAACGACTGCCATAGATATTTGTATGGCAACCGGGACCGACGGCTTAACGTGCTCTCCGAGGCACTAATAAACCTGCGATAAATACACACATAACTACGAAAAGCATCGAAAAGTCATTGGTGTGTGCCATGGTGAACCTGGGATCGAACCCGAGACCTCGTCTCAGCAGTCCATTACCCAAACCACTAGGCTACCGCGGCTTCTATTGAACCGATTGTGAACCAGTAAAATGTACACAAATACTAGCTGTGCCCCGTGACTTCGCCCGTGGCATACTTCTTCCCCTTGGTTTTCAGGCAATTTTTGAAATTTTTCTCGGTGTAAGAACCATCCAAGCAGGAATATTCTAAAAAAGAATTAACCGAATCCAATGATATTATACATGTAAAAAGAGGATCGGTTCAGCTGTTCTTGAGATTTGCGTTTAGTAACACATTCAGCTATTCATTTTTACATTATAGATTTATTTAGTTAGAAAACTACATGCACATTATGAACACAGGCGGACTTAATGCCATAGGCATTCTCTACCGGTCAAAATTAAAAGTGGTGCAGAGAATAAAAAGTAAAAGAAAGATAATGATATAGATATAGTAATATAGATATAGATATAGATATAATAATAGAGATATTGTGTGTCTGTTAATTTTTTTTGTGGTGATGCGGTTTCGAAGGGAACCACTGCATTCGAGGGCCTATGTTGCGTAGCGGCAGTGCATTCAACGACGACGAGATGCAGGTTTGATTCTCAGTGTGAATATTTGTAGGTATGCATGAATATGAATATTGAATGAAATTTTAAGCAATTGCATGCTAACTATTTCCAATGATTTTCTGATCGGAAAAATTATCATCCAGGACGGGACTCGAACCCGTGACCTGTCCTGTGTGTGGTCCTGGATGATCATTTTTCCGATCAGAAAATCATTGAATATGAATATGTCTATTTATATTAATCTGGATATCTATTCACTACAACTGTTGTCACACTAATGTCCTGGTTTAAAAGAGTTACGGTATTGAGAATGTGGGGATTATTAGTTTAACAAAATTAACAATAATAATAAAATGCTACAGAACTCTGCATCCTTACTGTCGCTCACTCTTGACACATTATATTCAATCTTCCCGTAAAGGCTGTGTTACACTGCGTGGGCGATGCGACGATAACATAATACGAGAACCATTCATTATATCAATAAATTATTATACATGTAGAAGTACCCCTTCGTTATCTAAAAATAGCAATGTTTTTTTAATACCACTTAGGTGGTAGACAAACACACGGGCCACCTGATGAGAAGCGGTCATCGTGGCCTATGGACGTGTACAACACTAAAGGTGTCACGCACGCGCTGCTGACCCTGAAGGGAAAGGGTGGGGGTAGGAAAGGGTGGGGAGGCTAGGAAGGGGCGGGGAGGAGAAGGGGTACAGTGGGCTCTGGCTACCCTACTTACCGGCGGGAACACAACACGATGGTTATTATGGCCGCGGTCTTCAGTAGAGCGGAGGTACTTCCCCTGTCGGACAGCTCATTTCGGACGAGACATACCGTCGTGTCCTAAATGTATTTATCCTTCCCTTCAGGGTAGGCAGCGCGTGTGTGCCACCTTTGGTGTTGCACTCGTCCATAGGCCACGGTGACCGCTTCCCATCAGGTGGGTCGTATCTGCCACCTACATGGTATAAAAAAAATATCGTAAACTTTTTCGTTAATAATATTAGTAGGATTTCTTCTGTCAGTGTGTCCCGACCTTAACACAATAAAGCCTCACGGATAAGCCCACAGACAGGACCCTCCATCTTAATTTGCCATAGACAACAGCGCTGCCCACTCATTGTCCGTACAATGTTTTGTGCCAAGTTTTTCATTTCGTTTTAACTGATTCGATTTAGAATCTCAAAGCTGTGTTTTAATTGAAAAGTTTACAAGTTTGTGTAGGTCAACCAACTGTGTGAAAGCTATTATTGACTCTTTAAACCGATTATGAGTAGGGCAGTTATAAGTTTAGATTAACTTTGAAAGTAGATTTAAAAATAAAAGCAAAATTTGCCATCCCTAGCTGACCTCTGTGGTGTAGCGGTAGAGCGTTCGACTGCTGAGTCAGAGGTCGCAGGTTCCATTGCCACTCAGTGCAAATAATTGTGTGCAAGAATATGAATATTTTCATTGGTCTGGGTGTTTCTATGTGTAATTGCGGAACCACACTTCGCTATTCACCATTCGCCTTTATTCACGTGTATAAAATCAAACTGGGGAGGGTTTATTCGTGTAAATTTGCTTTATTCGCTCGAATATTCGCCTCAGTTACTCTTCTATGATGAATTGTGGAGGTTTAGTCATCCTTAAGAATTTCCTCAAATACAATACAATACAATAGGAAGTGTGGTTCCGCCATAATAAGTTTTTTTTTTTTTATACTACTTAGGTGGCAGACAAGCACACGGCCCACCTGATGGGAAGCGGTCACCGTGGCCTATGAACGTGTGTAACACTAAGGGTGTCACACACGCGCTGCCTACCCTGAAGGTAATGGGGGAGGGCTGGGAAAGAGTGGGGAGGCTAGGAAGGGATGGGAGGAGGAGGGGTAAATTGAGCTCTGGCTACCCTACTTACCGGCGGGAACACAACTCGATGGTTATTATGGCCGCGGTGTTCTGTAGGGCGGAGGTACTACCCCAGTCGGACAGCTCATTTCGGACGGGAGATACCGTCGTGTCCTACCTCCTGTCAATTTTTTTGTTTGTATTGACAAACATCCATAACTACATCCCTGTTAACAAACTTTCGCTTTATAATATTATTGAGATAGAATAGGATCTAATGGCATCCAATATTTGATATCTGAAGCAAATTTCGTCCACTTTGTAACACTAGCCACGTCTTTGTGCCAAATACAAATTGATGGCCGAATCCCAATAATGTTTCCAATTTCCTTACCAACTTGTCTTTGGTAGGGGACGAATAATTGACTCTGTGTTGCTCGAGTTACTAGAAGCTTGTTGAATCAAAGTAGAAATAAAACAATTTTATTAAATACTAGCTTATGCCCGCGGCTCCGCCTGCGTGGATGTCGGTTTTCACGTTTTTTGTCTGCCTATATCTCTGGTTCTACTCAACTGATTGTGATCAAACTAGCGAAAGATTTTATGTCTGACCAACATCTTTTTAATTAAAAAAGCATCAAAATCCGTTCAATAGTTTTTACGTTTTCGTAGGAGGTAAGACTCGACGGTATCTCCCGTCCGAAATAAACTGTCCCACTGGGGAAATACCTCCGCCCTACAGAACACCGCGGCCATAATAACCATCGTGTTGTGTTCCCGCCGGTAAGTACGGTGGCCAGACCTTACTGTACACCTCCTCCCCCAATCCTTCCTAGCCTTCTGCCCTTCCCTTCAGAGTACGCAGCGCGTGTGTGACCTCCTCAGTGTTGCACACGTCCATAGGCCACGGTGACCGCTCCTCATCGGGTGGGCCGTGTGCTTGTCTGCTACTTACGTAGTACAAAAAAAACATGTCCATCGCGATTCGCGATGGACGTGAAACTACTGAACCAAGTCCTAGTCAGGTCTTAGTCAGACTCAAAATCTCACACATCGGTTGAGTAGAAACGGAGATAATATACCTAGTCAAAAAACGCAAAAATCGACGTTCACACGGGTGGAGCCGTGGGTATATACTAGTATTAGTATAAAAACAACCAAAAAAAACATCGAAAGAAGCCACAAAACACGTCTAGTATACAATAAACAATCAAACTCGAGAGTGTTTATAAAACAAACAGCTACCAAGCCCTCTTCATCTCAATTTCCACGATAAACAATACCCACCTAGATTTATGCCGCTAGCAATATTACGCTTTATATTGTGGCCTAATTAAAAAATAAATACCAGGGGCCTTACTCTGAAAATCGAACATGAACGTTTCGGATCGAACGAAAACGGACAATTTGTCAACAACGACAGCGAAAACGTCAAATGTATTTTGGGAGTAGGAGGTGTACTGATAACGATCGACAACCTCAATGTCAAACGATCGAAGACGGATGCGAAATCCGAAACGAAACACTTTCGGGGTAGCTAAATGGTCAAAACGTCAACGGATACGAATATTTTCGTTTTTCGGAGTAAGGCCCCAGGGCCCTTATTCTGTTTGAGAAATCGTACCGTAACCATCCACGTTCGTATTAGCCGACACATTTAGGTTGGTTTAGTTTTACACCGGTTCTTTCCTCTATGTTAACCTTTTGAAATCGACTGACTTCTCACGTTTCGACTGTGATTAGAAATCAATGTCAAACAGAATAATGCCCCAGATTGCTTGCTCAGCTATTTTTGTTCTCATCACGGTCTACTTGACTTCATATTAAAACAGGGTTCATAATAAAAAAGGAAATTTTGATTAAGATCTGTACTTTTTTATACTACTAGCCTCCGCCCGCGAGGATGTCGTTTTTTGTATACAAATTAGTTGGCAGACAAGCACACGGCCCACCTGATGGTAAACTGGGATAATCGCTGTTAGGATATTGAATTACTAATAGCAGGGGTATGTCCATATCGGTATAATTTATGACGCAATATTGTCAAAATAATTCAACCTACTCCGCTAACTCCTAAACAAGACATAACGTTTCGTCTATAATGGGTTATTTGATAGTGTTGTAAATAACACTATAATTAGTGATGTCCCTGCTGTTGTTTTCCCTAGCGACGACTTCTTTCTTGAAGAACCCCATATTGTAACATGGGGTTCTTCAAGAAATTCTTTCTTCAAGAAAGAAGGTTTTTACAGGGTCGGTAGCGCGAGTGTGACGCCCCTGGTGCTGCGCACGTCCATAGGCCACGGTAACTGCTTTCCATCAGGTAGGCCGTGTGCTTGTCTGCCACCTAAGTGGTATAAAAAAAATTCCGCTCAAATTGTGGGGTTAAAGTGATTTATAAGCTAAGTGAATTTATGTACATCGTATACCTATCTATACTAATATTGTAACGATCTAGAGTTTGTTGTTTGTTTCTGGCTTCGAGATGACCCCCTCAGTTTGTGCGCCACACAGAACAGTTAAAGGAGGTTTAACTGTTCTGTGTGCGCCACGGTGTCTTTATTATACCTCCGGAAATGGGTAGGGCGTTCGGTCGCGCGCCATCAACCACTTCGGCTCTCTGCCTAGCCTTAAGGGAAAAAAGCGAGAGTAAGCGAGAGATGCATGTTATTAATAAAAGTATGTTTTTTTTATTGGTGATAGGCTTGCGTTTGACCACAATCTCACCTGTTGGTAAGTGATTTGCCTAAAAGTAACCTGTTCACTCTAGACTTGAAGACTCCCAGGTTGTGGCTTTCCGGAAATACAGGCTCACTCAGGATTAACAAAACATAAAGAAATACTGTATTTTATCTGTTATTTATTTATTATTAATTAATTATAAACTCAACTAAATATTACCTAACATTTAACAATTATTATTGTGATAATGACAATAGATTCTCATGCTAATTACAGATTTAATATATTTGTCATTAAGCAAGTTATGCTTTACAATTTCTCATAAAAGAACAATGCAGACGTGAGTTGACTCCAAAATGTTCATTCCACCCATTCCACCTTATTTCCTAAACAACTGTTCATTTTGACATTCAACAAAGGTATTGTAACTTATTTTGTAATGCCATCATACAGAAATACCACAGAAGTTAATTAGCTCTTGACAAGTATCCAAATGCTATCAGAAAATTTTATAACCAAAGATGGATATAATTTATTTGAATAATATTAACGTATTGTTTACCTAGGCCACGGTGATCACTTCCCATCAGGTGGGTCGTGTGCTCGTCTGCCCCCTCAGTAGTATAAAAAATCAATCTACACTGCTTAAGACTTATATTACTACGAATAAGTTTTACAGTGATAAAGTGAATGTACTGGTTCGCACAAAGCCTCAGATAAAATAAAGCTTTATTGTAGAGCACATAAGTTTGAAAGTTAAGGCTCGTTTAAAAAGCGCGTTAACGTTAGCCTCGCCGTTATTGTGGCTGCCATTTTGGGAGATTTTCCCATAATTGTGGTAAATTTGTGTACCATGTTTCAATGATCTTAACCCCTATGTTTATGTTCAATTTTTGATTCAACCCCAATGTTGAATTTTTTTTAAAGCAAACAGGTATGTATTTAAACAAAAAAAAATGAGGTGTTCAGTTGCATCTGAGACTTATACTTAGTAGTCATGGTTTGGCTATAAGGCTTGTATGTGAGCGATGGCCGACTAACTTATAAACCGCGAGAGGAATACCTGCACCTGAGCCTCCAGCCTCCATCAAAATACCGGCTTGCAGGTGAGGTTGGCGTAGATCCTGAAGTTCTTGGTGAAGCTCGCAAAACATCCTAATAAAAAAAAGATTACAGTGTTAAGTTTAACGAGGTTTGAAGGAGGTAGGACACGACGGTATCTCCCGTCCGAAATGAGCTGTCCGACTGGGGTAGTACCTCCGCTCTACAGAACACCGCGGCCATAATAACCATCGTGTTGTGTTCCCGCCGGTAAGTAGGGTAGCCAGAGCTCACTGTACCCCTCCTACCCCCATCCATTCCTAGCCACCCCGCCCCTTCCCAGCCCTCCCCCCATCCCTTCAGCGTAGGCAGCGCGTGTGTTACATCCTTAGTGCGGAACAAGGGCAGTTGGATGATGATTACAAGCTTCGCTCCGGATAGTTGCCAATGATAAAAAAATGCGAAACGTAACTATGTAAGTAACCAAAGAATATTGCCCTAATCCATCTTCACCACCTACATTACACTCAGTTAAAATAGATTAATTGATTATTCTTAACGAGCCAACATTATTAATAGTTACCTGATGACTAATATTACGATAAGGAAAACAAATCACGGAATTTTAATTTCCAACACTAGCAACATTGAACCATCATTCGGACACAGTCCGCGCACGCGCAGACGTAGCGCGATTGCTGCGACATTTAAAAAATATTTAACGACTTTATAGTGAAGTTAAAAGTTTTAAATTTATTAATAAATAAATTGATAATATTTTAGTTTATTAATAAATCAAAATGAAGGTTTTATTTGTGTTTTTTGTAAGTGCCGTGTTGGCGGCAAGCGCTCAAACCTTGGCCGGTAAGTGAAAGGTGTTTTTTCTGTATTTTATAACATGTTTTGACCGCCATACTGTTTTGACATTTTACGGCAATATTTTTCCGGTATCAAAGGATAGTTTGGTTGGGGTCCCACCTGACCCTCCTTACCGGGCAATAAGAAAGAAAGAAAAATATTTAATTAACACACACAAAAGGACAGTTACTAAGTACTAATAACTTACGATTAATTTACGATAATTACGATAAATTACGTAGTATAAAAAAACTAATTTTCTAAAACATTAAAATTATTTATTCAATAAAAATATTAAAAAGTACATCTACTGATTAATGGACTACCATCAGCCACCTAAGTAGTATAAAAACAGCATTTTCAATAAGAAACGTAAATTATTTTTCTCAAAGCTAGTAGTTTGATATCGGGCATACTAGACCACTGCCGCTCAGCTCGCCTCGCTTCACTGGTCTAGATAGCCCAATAACTCGATCGAACCCCTCGTAAGATCCAACCCACCGATCACATCACTAAAGCGGCTGCTAAACCATGATAAGATGTAAAAACTAATGTTGAAAAACTGGAAATAATCTTCTTTTTTTAGCTGACAAACGACGATTTGACACTGGGAAAACAAAATTTAGTTAAACAATTAACAATTGATTGTTAGTCGGTATTACTATTGTCAATTTTCGGTAGTTGGAGCCCTAAAAACTCCAACAACAACGGTCTAGCTGCAATGCTTCCATATCGCCTAATGTCACCATTGGGTTGTGAAGGTCAGATGGCAGTCGCTTCACGGAAAATATCGAGGTCCAGCCAAATCCGCAGTTAAGACTGGTAAAGCGGACCCCAGACTCCAAGGTGAAAGCTTTGGATGCGACTGGGATTAACGCTAGGTTGAAGAAGAAGAAGAAATGTAGGTTAGCGCTACTATCAACTAGGTTAAAAGCGGCTACTCGCATGCCTGCCGCAGGGGCAATCTAGGGTGTAAAAGTGGGGACGACCCTAATTGCCACCTATCTAGATTGTCCCTGCTTGCCTACACACAGGTGGCAATTAAGTACATCCCTACTTTTACACCCTAGATTGCCCCTGCGACAGGTGTGTCAGTAGTCGCTTTAATAATGCTTGTAGGACACCTTAGTATCATACAATTAAAGCAATAAAATCGTTTCAAGGAAATTTAACTCGACTATAAATAGGAAGTTATACTGTGTGAATATTAACAACCTTGTTTTAACTACTTCCATATTATTTGGTAGCGTCGGTAGCTTAGCAGCATTACGATTAAGAGGTCCCGAGTTCAAATCCTGATCATTACAGAACCGACGTGTACCCATTTCAGAGAGTGCGCTCTGGAATTGCACAATCTGATACCTTTTTTTTTTTGTTTTTTTTTTTGTTTTTTTTTTGCACAACCTGATACCTCCAAGTCCTTTCCATCAAAGAACGATCAGATGAACAGTGAAACGCTACCGCTATAAATGGTCAATATTCCACTCATACGCACGAAGACACGTCAAAATGACTTCACCTCGCCTGATGGTAAGCTAAGGGTAAAGTCTCACCACTACATACACCGGTAGTGCTACAGTGGCGGCCCTCAGCTTTTTTATTTTTTAAGCTATTTTATAACACTATTTTAAAAAAGATGTAAAAGCTGACGTATAACATACTTACAAATAAATGAGTTGTGAGTTAGTTAAGCCTAAGTTCTACCTTAAAAAATCAGCCATCTACCAGTAAAAATCCCATTAAAATTAGCCCAGCCGTTTTTGAGTTACTTATTTATTTATTTATTTCCATCACAAACAATTTTTACATTGTGTAGGATATTCTAGAACTATTCATGCAACATCCAGATCACTGTTCAATTTATCATAAAGTAACAATTATCATTCTGAATTTCAATAAAAATGTCCACCAATGTATTGCACGATCTGAGTGTAAAATGTACCAAAATTTAAAAGTTTGTTGACATCGCCTCGTCATTCAGAAGTATTACATAGTATTACTGTTACATACGGTTACGTTAGAACCGTTAGACGTGACGTATTTTTTGTAATACACTAACTGCGCCCGCGACTGCATTTACAATGTTTTTTTTTTTTGCGCGAAATCCTAATTATTTATCTAAATAGTGGCCTACTCGTATGTTACACCTTGTTATATTAGTATTCTAATATTGAAAGTCCGTCAAAATCGACTCAGTCGTTACAGATTTTTATTATTAAGTTTTTTTTATGTGAGACAGGTCTGAAGGGAAGGGGGGAGGGCTAGGAAGGGGTGAAAAAGTTAGGTTAGGTTAGGACAGGTACAGTGAGCTCTGGCTATCCTACTTGCCAGTGGGAACACAACACGGTTATTATGGCCGCGGTCTTCTGTAGGGCGAAGGTACTACTCATTTCAGACAGGAGATACCGTCGTGTCCTACCTCCAAAAGGGAGGCGAGGGGACTAGGCTAGAAAGACATAATGTCGATGACGTCATATTAAATCTGTTCTAACGGCTTTCCCATTTTGGGAGATGAATCATAAAAGGTTTTTTGCAAAGTCAATTCTTAAACAGGTAAAAATGTTTATCTGTCTGTTGAAAAAAGATAGATAGTGCTGGGATTCCCACATGTATCACAAGATCTACAATCTTAATAGCTTCATGTTATCTCCATCGTATAAGCTTTTCCTTTATCAAGTTTTTTAAATACCCCCAATGTACAGACACAAACACAGCTACTTTAAAATTTTATAGTTTAGTAGTAGATATACATAGATAGAAAGTTTAAATAAAACAAAAGACATTTACTTTTTTATACTACTGAGGTAGATAAGCACACAGCCCACCTGATGGGAAGTAGTCACCGTGACCTATGGACTTTTGTAACACCATGAATGTGCGTCACACTTGCACTACCGACCCTGTAAGAACCTTCTAATGCCTTTCCTGAAGAACCCCTTATTGCAGTCGCTAGGGAAAACCACAGCAGGGAGATCATATTCCACGGCCTAAGCGTGCGCGGATTTTTTTATACTACGTAGGTGGCAGACAAACACACGGCCCATCTGATGGGAAGCGGTCACCTTGGCCTTTGGACGTGTGCAACATCAAGGGTGTTACACACGCGCTGCCTAACCTGAAGGGAAGGGGGGGCTAGGAAGGAGTGGGGGGAGGAGGGGTACATTGAACTCTGGCTACCCTATTTATCGGTGGGAACACAACACGATGGTTATTATGACCGCAGTCTTCTGTAAGGCGCGTTCTGTACTACCCCAGTCGGATTGCTCATTTCGGACGGGAGATACCGTCGTGTCCTATCTTTCGCATAGATTAAAAAATAACTTCGAAAAGCATCGAAAATCATTGGTGTGTGCCATGGTGAACCTGGGATCGAACCCGAGATCTCGTCTCAGCTTTTCGATGCTTTTCGAAATTATGTGTGTTTTTATCGCGGGTTTATAAGTGCCCGGTTAATGGCAATAGGCTCACCACCTATTACATTGGGACCTTAACATAAACTGGCGAAATGTGGGTGCTAGCACCTCTGCCTACCCCTTCGGGGATATAGGCGTGAGTTTATGTTATGTTATGTTATTAAAAAATATGACATCCAGCAAATTGTTCGGTTACCCATCTATGTGCACATACATTGATGTCACCTTGCGTTGCTTAACCTGGCTTCTGTACGTCACAAACTAACCAAGTTTTTGAACAATAGCGATTTCAATATGTAACCTTGGCGAAGTACCAGTCTGGCAACGTGATAGGTTTTTAAATTGATGTTTTAAATATGTTATATACTGGTCTAGAAACTGATATAGCTTGTTTTATTGTGCGTCATGTTCAATAATAATATGCTTGTATGTGTTCAAGGCCATGGGTAATATTATTTCATTTCCTTTTTAGGGCTAGATAACCTGTTTTTTTATATAGGACACGTCAAAATGACCTCACCTCGCCTGATGGTAAGCCAAAGGCAAAGTCTCAGGACTTGGGTCACCACTACATACACCGGTTACTTAGTGGAGGCCCTCAGCTTGACGGTCTCATCAAATGCTTTGTCTCGCCCCGTTTAAAGGCCCCGGGACTATAGGAGGAAGGAAACACATGCACACCTGCTACCATTGTACCTATTATAGCAACGATCAAATTGTTAGTGCGCCATAATGCGAGCAAGATGTTCAACATAGGTAGTTCTTATTGCATGTATGCATTGATTGTAAAAAGTTTAGGCCTCTGTGGTGTAGCGGTAGTATTTTCGACTGCTACGACAGGGGCGCGGGTTCGATACCTGCTCAAAGCTAATATGTCATTTGCATTGGTCTGGGTGTTTCTATAATATTATGTATGTAATGGCAAAAAAAGTATTGTGTAAGCTGAGGTTACTATAGCCTTACAGAGCAAGAATGTCCCAAATCGAAAAAAAAAAACATTATTTTCTATGAAATGATTCTTTAACTCTTATGAAATTATAAACGTAGGCTACTTATGATCCACGACATTAAATCTTAACGCTTTTTAGTAGATTAATGTCACGGGTTATAGTAACCCCCCCTAAGTACCTACAACATTGGCTAAAAATGCCTACTTATAACTTTTGTTTATTTTTCGTAATAACTCGTGTAGAAGAGAACCCTATTACCTATGTAAGCTAGAAATCAAGGTAATTTATATCTATAAATATCGCTAAATGGGAGGAAACGTCAAAAATGTCAAAATTTTGGGTCAAAGTACCTACCCTCAGTTTACCCAGTATGTTATCCGCATTCTAGAACCCATAACTCAATCTTGTAAAACTATGCTTAGAAGAACTAAAACGTAGATATACGCATCTTTATCTAGCTCCCAGTAGAAACAGAGAGAGAGATACAAACTGTTAACTATAGTTTTCTAGTAAAACGTATTTACCTGCTGTTAACATCGCCAGTCAACGGCGTACAGAGAAAGTTAGCTCACCTCGGCACGGCACACTTTTGAACAAATACTCCGCGAGAATTGCTATCTACATCGGCCATTGTCTGTCTATCTATCTATCTATACTATAAAAAATTGTGAAGTAGCTATGTAACATTAAGATATTAAAAAAAACTTGGGCTAAGTATGTTATTGCGGATCCACATTTTGCTATTCGCTATTCGTTATTTTCCTTTATTCACGTATATAAATCGATGTGGGGAGAGCTTATTCGTATATATTAGCTTTATTCGCACGAATATTCGCCTTAGTCACTGTTATATAACGAATTGTGGAGGGTTTAGTTATCTATAAGAATTTCGTCGAATACAGTATGGGCGAATAGCGAATAGCAAAGTGTGGATTCACCATTATATTAGGAACGATACTGAACACGAAAATATTTTTTTAGAAATTCTTGTCTGATTGTGCGCGATGGCCGCAAAAACTACTCAACGGATTTCGATACGGTTTTCTTTGGTCGATAGGTCATAGTCAGACTTGGAATCTCACGTATGTTTGATCACAATCGGTTAAGTAGAATCGGAGATATGCGTAAACCAACATTCCTGCGGGCGGAGCTGCGAGCAAAGGCTAGTAACATAAAAACGTAGTGAAGCGAGGCCGGGTTGCTAGTATTATGATATCGAAACTAAAGTAAACCGCAAAGAATGACGGTTTTTTATGAACAAAGAATGAACTTACTTACCTACTAAGCATTTTAACTTATGAGTCATAGGTATATTATCATACAGATGTCCTGTGACGCATCGAATATGGTCAAGTTAGGTTTATTACCACAGCGTTGACATTGTATGACTCATAACCGGGGTTCACACCTACCATCGCATTGGTTAAGGAGTATATAACTGCATAATAATATATATAATGCTTTTATATACATCCCCGAAGCGAAAAGCAGAAGACATTTTTTAGAGTTCCGTGCCTCAATAAGTAAAACAGGAACCTTTTTAAGATTAGGTTTTGTCCTGTCTGTCGATATATACCAGGAGGTCCATAGTCCCTATTAAGTGTACCTATAAAAAGTAAGGTCCTGAGTCAACACGATAAAAAGATGTGGGTAAATTAAACTTTTGCAAAAACTACTTACTGTTTACCTTAATTTTCTACTTAATTATTCGGTTTTTTACCTTTACTTGTGCTTTAACTTGCTTGAGTTCTAGGTCAGTCAAAAGTACCTACCCTATCAGTTTTTGGGTCGAAAACCTATATGGCAGTTCCCGTTGACCTAGAGTTACGAAATTTGGCAAAAAGCAAGGTTTTATAGCACAAATAAAAGCAAAATTTAAAAACATAATATTAAGGTATTTTTGTTACTTACAAGTTGCCACCAAAAAATATTATACCAATTTTATTATAGCGTGGCGGTATAATGGGTAGGTACGGAACCCTGGCTCACGAGTTCGAATCGCACTTGACCGGTATTTTTCCAGAAAGAGGGATGAGCTCTTGCTACCCTACTTACCGCCGCGCGCCGGGAACCCAACACGATGGTTAATTTATGGCCGTGGTCTTCTAAGATGACGTGACTGTAATACCTATATAACGCAGTTTCAATTAAAAGACATACATACCTACGTTTTGAATTGAAATTTTCTTAAATACGAAAATAACATAATATTTTTGTCAAGAAGCATTCATTTTAATAAAGGACAAAGTTGAAGGTGAATCACAAAAGTTTATAAATATAACACCCGAACGGGTTTCGTAAACGAGTTTTTTACATACAAACATACAATATTTTTATATGTACCCCTCAAATCCCACCTTGATCCTAGGGGCCAGGTCAATTTTACCTGCACCGCGGCTTACTATAGCAGCTTTAGTCCAGGTTTCTCTCTCAGGTTAGGCATAGTCGCTCTCACATAAAAACGTGATAAGCCATGAGGAGGTAGGACACGACGGTATCTCTCGTCCGAACTGAGCAGTCCGACTGAGGTAGTACCTCCGCCCTACAGAACACCGCGGCCATAATAACCATCTTGTTGTGTTCCCGCCGGTAAGTAGGGTAGCGAGAGGTCGCACTTCCCACTTGCATCCTACACTACCTTTGCCAACACAAAAAAAACACAAAAACATTTTTTTTTTGGAATTCTTGTCTGTTTGTCGGTTTGTTCGAGATAGAAGCAAAAACTACCGAATGGATTTTGATTTGGGTTTTATGTTTGAAAGGTCTTGGTCTGATCTAAAATCTTACGTATGTTTGATTACAATCGGTTAAGTAGAACCGGAAATATATTGAAAAAAAAACCTAAAAACGACGTTCACGGGGGCGGAGCCGCGGGCTTAAGCTAGTTATTTATATTATTCAACAGACGTGTAGGATATTGCAAAATTATTACAAAAATCCATTTTACTAAGCAATAAAATATTAAACAAGGACACAGTCTACTTTTTAATAAGTCGGCTAGGGGCTCTTCGGGGCTGCGTAGAAGAAAATCTCATTATAAAAAAATACTATGTCTTTGGTCGAAAAGTCACCAAACTCCTAAACGTCTGAGCTGACTATGATGTAATTTTTTTTATTGGTAAATAGTCTCACGTTTGATCACAATCTCTGTTGCTAAGTGATGATTTGGTAGACGGTGGAGCATGCCTACTCAAAAGTAACCTGTTTACTCTAGATTTGGAGACTCCAAGGTTATAGCTTACCGAAAACACAGACTCAGGCAGGGCATTCCACTCTTTCTCAGTGTGTATAATGAATGTATTGCCAAATCGTTTTGTGCGTTATCCATGTAGAAAAGGTGCTGTTGTTTCTTGTCCATAAATACTTAGTAAAACTTATAAAAGTACAAGTTAAAACTTAAGAATCGATGGAAAATTACAGCTGCAATGCTTCGATATCGCCTAATGTCTCCATTGGGTTGTGAAGGTCAGATGGCAGTCGCTTCACGGAAAATATCGAGGTTCAGCCAAACCCGCAGTTAAGACTGGTAAAGCGGACCCCAGACTCAGAGGTGAAAGCTTTGGATAAGCCTGGGATTAACGCTAAGTTGAAGAAGAATCGATGGAAAATTACAGAAAAATTAGTGAGATTTTGGCGGAAGGTCAAATAATATTAAACAGATCATCCTCAATTGGAGGCCACCCACATCAATTTGTAGGTAAACAACTTTTATACATATCTTTCGAATATTTATGTATATAATTATGTAAATCACTTTTTTAGGAGTAGAATTTTAGGGGGTTGCGTGGTCTGGCATCTTCACGTTGTGAATATGGCTAACGGAGATAGCAGCACCTCTTACTGGCAGGAGAGTGGCTACCGGCCTTGAAGAGAGTGGTCATGTAGAGAGCTGCTCGGAGTCTATGTCGTTCTGACTAGCAGAGGGCACAGGGGAGAATAGGCAAGGGGCGGACTGGTTCTACGAGCGTAGGCATGGGGATGACAGGAAGGCCGCCAATCGCCCTTTCTTCGTGCGGTAATTTCCACGGATACCATCATTCGTGGCGGGGGTTACATTTGACTAAAACCTCATGCTGTCTCGGGTCTTCAAGCGCCGGGCTTGTCACCCTTACAACCTCACCGGTGCGGTGGCGCAATGCTCGCCCCCGTCACTTTTTCGGGTTCGCTGGAGCCTTTTTTATACTACTTAGGTGGCAGACTAGCGCACGGCCCACCTGATGGGAAACGGTCACCGTGGCTTATTGAGCGTGTGCAATATCAAAACAGTCACACTCGCGCTGCCGACATTCGAGGGGGAGGGGAGGATTGGGGAGATGGGGGGGGGTTTGAGTTCTGGCTATACAATACAATGGTATTATGGCCGCGTTCTTCTGTAGGGCGGAGGTACTACCCCAGTCGGAGTGCTCAGAATATTTTTTAAATAAGATTATTTTCTTTTCCAGGTCCAAAACACGACAAGAAAGTGGTGTGCTATGTTGCATCGTGGGCAGTCTACAGGCCAGATCCTGGTAAATTCAACCTGGAAGACCTGGAGCCAGCGCTATGCACACATCTGGTGTACTCCTTCGCTGGCCTCAACGAGAAGACGAATACTATCAAGAGTTTAGGTATGTATAAGCTAATACTTCTGTTTTAATACCACTTATTAAATGTGGCAGACAAGCACACGGCCCAATTGATGGGAAGCGGTCACCGTGGCCGAAGTTAAATAAAAATATGCAAAAATTAAAAAATGTTCTTTGGCTCTTTGCCCTTTGAGTCCCGAGGTCATACTCAAAAAGATATCAAACTGCATTCCTTATCAAAGTCTATAAATAAAAATATGGATGTGCAGGGAGTCCCCGTTAATAATAATTCAACCGTTAGGTACCTACTACTGTATAAACAAACTTTTTAAACAGGATATAATTGTTTATCTCAGTCAAACATGTTTTTCAACGACATTTTGATAGCGCCAAATGTGAAACCATAACAATATGGCTACCTATCTATTTTTTTTTTCATCTACGACATCCTACACATCGGTTTTTAGACCCAAAGTATAGTGCACGGCATCTAACTTGGCTAGATTTTGGAGTAGTGTGGGCCCCACTACTCCTATAATACTAGCTTGTATTATAGGTTCTGGAGTGCGGACCTTCATACAATTTTTTGTAAATACATACATAATTATACATAGAATCACCCAGACCAATGCAAATAAATTCATGCAGACAAATATTTGCATTCAGTGGGAATCAAAACCGCACCCCTATAGTAGCAGTTGAATGTACTACCGCTACGCCACAGAGGCAGTGTATTCCTATGTGTCCGATATCTTATCACTTTAATTTAATAGTTTTATAAAATGTATGGCAATTTGGCCGAAGTAGTGTAATTTGATATTACGATACTACCTAAGGGAGCGGCGCAAATCTTTTGTTTTTATACTACGTAGGTGGCAGACAAGCACACGGCCCACCTGATGGAAAGCGGTCACCGTGGCCTATGAACGTGTGCAATACTAAGGGTGTCACACACGCGCTGCCTACCCTGAAGGGAAGGGGGGAGGGCTGGGAAGGGGTGGAAGGCTAGGAAGGGGTGGGGGAGGAGGGGTACAGTGAGCTCTGGCCACCCTACGTACCGGCGGGAACACAACACGATGGTTATTATGGCCGCGGTGTTTTGTAGGGCGGAGGTACTACCCCAGTCGGACTGCTCATTTCGGACGGGAGAAATACCGTCGTGTGTTACCTCCTCTATGGCGTGTCCTACCTCCTCTAAATCTGCCAAATTTCATACTGACTCATGCAGTTTAAAATGAAACTGGTTATTACCTACACAAACCACGACAAGTAGACCGCATTAGACAAAACGTCAGCGATGACTCACTAGAAATAACTCTAGTCTGATTTAACGGTCACGCAACTGAATAGTAATTGATTTGAAAGTTAATAAACTATGCTAATAAAATCTTACCACATTATTGAATCATTAAACCTTATTAAACATTATTATGAGGTTCAGTTTAAATTACCACGGAATGAAATGGATGCAGGATGCGAAAAAGAATTAATGAACTTTACATCAATCTATATTAACATTATAAAGTTGAAGAGTTTGTTCCTTTGAGTGAACGTGCTAATCTCAGGCACCACGGGATCGAATTGAAAAAGACCTTTTGTGTTGGATAGCCTTATTTATTAAGGACTTAGGTAAGGGAGGTAGGACACGACGGTATCTCCCGTCCGTAATGAGCTGTCCGACTGGGGTAGTACCTCCGCCCTACAGAACACCGCCCCGTAGTAACCATCGTGTTGTGTTCCCGCCGATAAGTAGGGTTCCTACCCAGAACTCACTGTACCCCTCCTCCCCCACCCCTTCCTAGCCCTTACCCTTCCCTTCAGGGTAGGAAGCGAGTGTGTGACACCCTAAGTGTTGCACACGTCTAATAGGCCACGGTGACCGCTTCCCATCAGGTGGGCCGTGTGCTTGTCTGCCTCCTACGTAGTATAAAAAAAGGAACCTAGATTATATCATAACCTTCCTCGATAGGCTAAAAAAGAACAATATCAAATTATGTTGAATTATTATGATAAATGTTTTTTCATAGATGCCTGGCAAGACTTAGAAACTGATTACGGTAAAGCCGGATACAAACGGCTGGTCGCTCTCAAGCAGCAGTACCCTCATTTGAAGGTTACCCTTGCTATCGGAGGGTGGAATGAAGGGTCAGAGAGGTACTCCAACATGTCATCCAAGGCTGAAACCAGGGCTACGTTTATTAAGAGCGTGCTGTTATTACTCAAGTAAGTCTTCGTCATCATATTCTCATCTTCCAAGTCTTTTCATAACTCAATTGGGGTGAGCTTTTCAGTCTAACTAGGTACAGTTAGATTTCAAAATTTTCCGTGAACTGACTGCTATCTGTCATCCGCAACCCGTGGCCGTTAGAAAAGTTTTGTAGTTAGACTAGCTCCAACTGTCCAGTCCTCAAAAGCTGCTCATTTTATTCAAATTCTGAATTATATTCACCATGAATTTATATATGTCCACAGCAACTACAAATTCGATGGCCTGGATTTAGATTGGGAGTACCCAACTAAGAGAGGTGGACTACCATACGACAGGGAAAATTTCGTTCTGCTTGTCAAGGTAAACGTCATTTTTTTACAAGCTTTTATTGAACTTGCTCTGTTGTTGCTATTTTTTTTGTATATTAGTTTGTTAGTATGGCTTTTGGAAACCCAATCCTGACGTTAAATTAACTCTAATTTGGTACACTTGGGGAAATTCAGTCACAATTTGGTCTGATGATAGATCCGGTAGGGTGTCCATAGGAACTTCTGAACTAAACAAGATAAAAGAATCGAGTGTGGGCGCATGTTTTTTATACCACTTAGGTGAAAGACAAGCTCACGGTCCACCTGATGTGAAGCAGTCAAAGTGGCGTACCTAGGTATAGACTTGTGCAATCAGCATTTGTTTTGTCACAAATACTCTGATACTTAAATGATATCTAGGTTCATGGACACAGTATGTGTAAAAATATTCCTGATCTAAGTTCACGTCGATTGGATTTCTTGACCTTGGTATTAATGATAATATGCTGCTTCCAGGAACTCTCCGAAGCCTTCCAGCCCCACGGATACATCGTCACAGCTGCTCTAGGCGCTGGTGTCGCTACTATGGAGTCGGCTTACGACCTCACCAAGCTGAGCAGATACCTGGACCTGATACATATGATGTGCTACGATTACCATGGCGCCTGGGACAGGCTGGTGGGAGCTAACGCACCGCTGAAGGGCACCAGTCAGGATGACTTGATGAGTGTGGTGAGTAACTACCAACTAGGATACTAGTAATACTTCCAGGTAGGACACGACGGTATCTGCCGTCCGAACTGAGCAGTCCGACTGGGGTAGTACCTCTGTCCTACAGAATATCGCCTCATAATAACCATCGTGTTGTGTTCCTAGCGGTGAGTAGAGTAGCCAGAGCTCACTGGATGGATTCTTTGCTATCAACGGGGATCTTCTGTGATGACAGCACAGAATCGCTCCTAACCCAGGGAGAATAGGGGAAATGGGAGGAATGCCTCAATATTTCACCTCACCCTGGACCTTCTCTTCCAGGGTCGGCAGCGTGAGTGTGATGCCCCTGGTGTTACACACATCCATAGTGCTTGTCTGCCACTTAAGTTGATCTCAGGCACCAAAGGTCTTGGTAGAGAAAGCCCAAAAGCATTTACTGATCCAATTTTTTTTTACAGGAGGTCACAATAGACTATCTGCTGTCCCACGGCGTTTCTCCTTACAAGATTGTCATGGGTTTGGCCATGTACGGCAGAACCTTCGTGTTGACGAATCCTGAAACCAAAGTGGTGGAGTACGGAAAAACGCCGGCTAACGAAGCCGGGTTCAAAGGACCCTATACAGGAGAAGCTGGCTTTATGGGATACAATGAGGTAAGGCATTTTTTATGAAAGAATAAAGTCATTATTTAAGCACTTATCTTGGTTGAATCGAAAGTTTGCCCTTTGGAGCACAAAGTCTGCTATATAATATCTATAGAAGTCCAAGAAGCTTAGTGGTTAAGTAATTTAGTTTAGCTGGAGAGGTTACGTTTATCGTGGTCTTTACGAGAGCGACTGCCGTTTGACCTCATATCCTGATAGGATAGGCTGCACCAGAGACTTGTCCGTCAATCAACTGCTGCACTACTAATAACATAAGCACACAAGTTGGAGATTAGGTTTATCTTGGTCTTTGCGGGAGCAACGCTGTCTGAGTCCTAATTCTAAGAGATAATCCTGCGCTAGAGCCTTAACCGTCAATCAGCAGGTGGATCAGCTGGTAGGTGAAAATGGGTACGTTCCCACGTAATAAGGGGGTGACCCTATTGTCGTATTCCGGGCACTATTTTTGATTCAGCAAGAATGAGGAATCATCTACTAAAATTACAATATGTTCGTAGATCTGTGCGGAGTTAGGCAATAAATCGTCTCCATGGGTGTACCACTGGCACGAGCAGTCTTCCACCCCGTACCTTCGGGATGGAGCAAGGGTTATCACCTACGACAACGGGAGATCGATAGCTGCGAAAGTAAAGTAAGTATTCAATATTATTAGTATCGAGTACTTAAACCAAACGGTATTCCGTCACATAACTATAGTAAAGCGGACTCCGGTTATGCCCTAAGAAAAGAATTCCCTAAGATTCCCACCAGTCATTGGCTATCTCATGAACATTGTATCTCCTTCCTCCTATAGTCCCGGCACCTTTAAGCGGGGCGTGAAAAAGCATTTGATGAGGCTATCAAGCTGAGGGCCACCAATGTAGCACTATTGGTGTATGTGGTGTTGACTCTCGATCCTGAAACTTAGCCTTTAGCTTTCCATCAGGCGATGTGAAGTCATTTTGACGTGTCCAATATAAAAAAAAAAATGGAGATTTACCGTAGTGTGCAGGGTTGCCTTGCCCCCACCGTCCATGCAGGCACGCATATCGTCTCGGACCCGCTTCTGTTAGGGTGACCGGTACTCCCTCCCTTCGCCCACAGATCCACGCTCATGGTGGATTACATCTCCAAAAGTTGATACACCTTCTGCGGGACGGGAGAGTGCCAGCCTTTTTTTTATATAGGACACGTCAAAATGACTCCACCTCGCCTGATGGTAAGCGAAAGACAAAGTCTCAGGACTGGGGTCACCACCACATACACCGGTAGTGCTACAGTGGCGGCCCTCAGCTTGACGGCCTCATCAAATGCTTTTTCACGCCCCGCTTAAAGGCCCCGGGACTATAGGAGGAAGGAAACACAAACACAAACTTCTCCTGTATACGCTGTAGTACCAAAAGTACTTATTCTAAATTATCTCTGTCTCCTCAGAATGGCTATCGAAAAGGGTCTTGGCGGCCTGATGGTGTGGAGTATAGACACAGACGACTTCAAAGGCAACTGCAACGAGACCGGCGCGTACGTCGATTTCGTGGAGCGTTACGAGGCGCTGGTGACCGATCCTCTCTTGAAGAAGGCTACGGAGAATCTGCATTTGTTGGATGGTGAGTTATATGAGTTACAGTTTTAACCATACCATCATATTTTGATATACAGAGTGAATTTTTCAAAAGGGATTGGATGGCCAAATCCGAAACTAATAAGGAATAACGAAAAATTCACCCTGTATACCCTCAAATTTTAAACCTCACTACTTGTCATCCAGTAAGTAATAAACATAGTTGTACCTGCAGTCATTGGTGTTTTTACTTGGAAAACATTCTCAAAAGTACGCGTAATTTCAGTCATAAATAACGAGTAAACGAATCTGTAAAGTTTTGCCAAGAGTTTAAAAAATCGGCGATGTTATAGATCAGTTTCCAAATTTCCACATTGCCACCTTGTACCTGTATTTATCGTTCAGTCTTAGTTAGTTGAATTATATTTAGAATCAGTTTCAACAACAAATTAAATGTCAGAATTTGCAATATGACAAAACTGAAATTCAGCAAAATCCCTTCCATCCCTTATTTTATACTTACAGCAAATAGTTGCACTATATGTAGTTTCCAATTGTGACAAAAATTATTCAACACTAACATTCACATACCACTAAATTTCGAATTTTCTACATTTTTCCCGACGCGTAAATTCAACCTTGAACCTCACAAATAGTAACTTCTCTAGCTAGTGTTGCATGACCGACCTGAGAATCGGTTCTAAAAATATATTTTTATTTGTTTCAGTGGACCACGCTCCATTGAAAGGACCCTCATACGTCCTGAAAGACAAAAACCTACACCTCCGACTCCCTCAGCCAAAGTACTCCAACTATGCTCTAGTACAGACCATCAATGACGCCATCTCACTAGCGTTAGAAGAGAAAAGAATAGAAGATGAAATACTCAAGGTCGCGAAGGAGAATGAGATTGATGTAGACGGCGATAAGAAAGATAAGAAAGGAAACGGTGGATGTAGTGTGAGAGTTAGTATGCTCAGTGTGTTTGTGTGTGTGTGTGCGTTCTTCAGAATTTCTTATTAGTATGTGATATTAAAATTATGGATATTTTTTACCGACTCCATAAAAAAAGGAGTTCGGAATTTGTAAGAATATATTTTTTTTTATGTGATAAGTGAGAATTTGTGCGAATTTGTAAGATTTAAATGATGTTTTAATTGTTTATAAGGTATACACCCCGAATAATTAAGTTCTTTTTGGGGAAATTAATCTTTGTTACCTTTATCAAACTCATTATTTAGTTTTGTACAAGTCGGTTTTTTGTAGCAATAATTTGTTAATGAAAATGTTTCGCTTACACCAAATTTTGTTTAGTATCTTTCAGTGAGATTGTTAATTTGCATAATTTGCAGAGAAGATTTAAAATAAAAACTGTCTACTAAGACAAATAATGAGACGATTACGCAATAAAAATTTACTATATAATTATGTATTATGTTACTTACAGTTGCAACCCGTTTTTCGTTAGAACTAGTTTTCCCTACTTACAACAAGTTTTCACTTGATGCCTTTGTTAAAACCAGAAAAACCCAGTTAATAGCTTTGTTTTTATTCCGATAAGTACGTATGTACCGCGTATGCGTTATTATGCTATATCTTGTTTCAAAAGTAATAAATTTAGGTACCTACTTTCAGCTTGATGTGAAAACTAGTTTGATCTTAAAATCAAATATGGTGGTGAATTCTAGTTATAACTAGGAAAAACTAGTACTAACGAAAAATGGGCTTTAACTGTAACATAAATATCGATAGTTGATAGGAAAGGTGAAAGTGTAAGCGACATTGAATGTTCAAGGGAAAATATCCCAAAACACATCATAATCACTTCACTGAAAAGCGATTTTCTTGTGAACTGCAATTTTATTGTCGTTTAAACTTTTTACCCTTTCAACCGACAAAAAATAAAAAGTATAACAAGATTCATGCGAACATCAAAATAAATAAATACTCATATTCAGTAACTTTTTACCCGACTGCCGAAGAAAGGAGGGTATTGTTTTTTATCTGACTGTTTGAATTAATTAACTGAGATTATTATAATAGGAATACAATAAGAGCAGAGAAAATTACTTTTGTTCTTATCTATCTATATATCTGTATACCTAATCTATACATACATACAAGTAAATAAAGTTGGATTGTCTGTTAGCAATATTAAAATAACCGATTTTTACTAAGTGCATTTGGATGTGTGCGCGGTACTATACCAAAACAATGTTTTATACAATTTTTGTTTGTCTGTCTGCTTGTTTGTTCCGGCTAATCTCTGGAACGGTTGGACCGATTTTGCATTTGCATTGGCAGATAGCTGTAATAAGGAGTAACTTAGGCTACTTTAATTCTGGACAAATAATTAGGGTTCTGAGTAAAAGATTAAAACCTTGAGAATCTAAAACAACGCAGTCGAGGTCGCGGGCACAGTTAGTTGATAAAAAATTGCACGAAAATAGCACGACGTGACGTCATTCCTTATTATGTAGTATATTATTAAGTTTGACGTTTATCGTTTTGATTTTTTTTTAAACTGATTCCTTGACAGTCAGTTAGATACCCTATTGTAATGTCACAAAATATTGCTATATGATAATAATATATAGGTACTTCTTACCAGAAAAATTTAAACACTTGTAGTTTTTATGATATAACATAACATAACATAAACTCACGCCTATATCCCCGAAGGGGTAGGCAGAGGTGCTAGCACCCACATTTCGCCAGTTTATGTTTAGGTCCCAATGTAATAGGTGGCGAGCCTATTGCCATTAACCGGGCACTTATAAACCTGCGATTTTTATTTTTATGATATCTGAAAACAATATTAGGTAAGTACAACAATTATTTATTTTATGATATTTATTTGAATTTAGAACATTAACATTAGAATTTGAAAGCCTCATTATATTCACTATTAAACGACATTTGACAATTAATTTTTCTGATAATCCTTAGAAAACATAAACTTGCAAGGTCTTGCAATTTTTCTGATGAGAAGTGTACCTTATATTACTTAAAATGTGATAGAATCTTTACTTAGAATGTAGGTAGACCTACGTGTAATCTTTATATTTGAGATTGTTTTATATTTGACAACTATGACAACTATTTTTATACAAGTACCTACTAAATGTGTAGTAAGATTTTTTTAGTAAAAATAAATGTTTTCGGAAACATACTGTCTATTTTATTACTAGTGGCTGACCCTTTTTTAATTTCTTAGAATATTAGTAATGAAAATACTAGGATTCCCCCTAACCCTTCCAGCTAAGCTAAATTACTTACCGTACGTTGGAAGTGAATTCAAGGTTATAAGTGTAATAGCCAGGATTCAAACCCAGGACGTCTCGATTGTAAGTTCCTTTCTACCTTCTTAACCACTAAGCTATCTATATAATTATCGCCACGTCAACAAGGGTGGTAGGTATCTGTGAGGATTTCGCACGATAATCATGGATCGTTTACTATCACAGTTTACCACCCACCCTTTACATTTTCTTAATTTCGATTCACGAACCGAATTCATATCTTTTCATATTATGGCGTCGCTTAAAATAACATCTCTAGTTTTCTTGGTTACGTTAGTAGTAGGTATTTATAAACCACCCACCCTTTAGGTACATTTTCTTAATTTCGATTCACGTACCAAATTCATTTCTTTGCATAATATGGCGTCGCTTAAAATAACAATACATCTCTAGTTTTCTTGGTTGCGTCAGTATTAGATATTTATAACGTATTAGGGAAGAAAAAGTCAGATTATTAATGAATATTTTTTGTTAATTTTTTTTTTATAAATCTTCATACGGGGATCCGCATCGTACGTTGTAGAAGTGATCGCAGACCTGTAAGAATATACCATAAAATTTAAATAACACAAAAGGTTACCTAGATCTAAATGAACCCATAGATGGCGCTGTAATTGGATACTAGGCTTTGTGAACTTTTTTTTGACGAAAACTATTTGCAATGGTATGTATTCAGAAGAACCAGACATGAGATGCCCACGGCCACATTTTTACCATCGCACCGTTGCTGACGTTGCATCCGGCAACGGTGCGCACTGTCATGAGGTATGAGGGAAATTATCTCCCTGCTGTGGTTTTCCTTAGCGACTACAATATAGCGTTCTTCAAGAGCGTCCATTGCGATCAAACAGATAAGTATTTAATTAAAATTGTGTTCAGAATAGTTCATAAAACATAAAACCCATTTTTTTTTAATATCTCCATTTACAGACTACATACACAGCAGCTACTTTACAATAGGTATTTTAGTATAAAAATATTAAAGCGCACCTGGAATTGTTCGTTGAAGAGTGTACCGTTGGCACAGAGGTCAGTGCTCACGAGGTGATGTCGCCAGCAAAAGTGGTACGCCTGAAATCAGAGTACTTTTAGGCATATTATGATAATTAAAAAAAAAACCATGGTCAAATCATTTTCGGAAGGGGTGTATGGCGCTTCATCAAGAACTATTCTTTTTTTATACATGGCATTATACATCTTGCATGGCAGCTTTTATGGGTGCGAATGCCGTCTGACCTCCCAAATATGAGAGAAAACGTTGCGTCAGAGCTGGTGTACCGACAAAGTCGGCTTGGCTCCATATGATAAGTCTTGGTACGGAGTTTTCCTCAGATTTTTTTAAAATATTTTTCACGTTAATTTGACTTATCCTTGCTTGATGGTAAGCTAAAGGTAAAGTTTCAGGACTGGGGTCACCATTACATACACCGATAATGCTACAATGGTGGCCCTCAGCTTGACGGTCTCATCAAATGCTTTTTCACGCCCCGCTTAAAGGCCCCGGGAGTATAGGAGGAAGGAAACACATGCGCTGGTAAAGAATTCTAAGTCTATGGTGCGATAAAGAAAAGAGTCACCGAACCGCTTGGTTCTTGATGGAATTGCTGGCACTGCGTGAGGGTGATACATCAGCCTTGCATATGGAATATTAAGGGTGGAATTAATTGGAAGAGCTAATCGAAACACATTTAAACAAAGTAGTACCTATACTATGTAGTTTGAAGACATATAATAACCATCGTGTTGTGTTCCCGGTGGTAAGTAGGGTAGCCAGAGCTCCTCCCTTCTCCCCCCCACCCCTTCCTAGCTCCCCAACCCATTCTTCCTAGCCCCCTGCCCCCGTCAGGGTCGGCAGAGCGAATGTGATACCTCTGGTGTTGCACACGTCCATAGGCCACGGTGACGGCTTTCCATCAGGTGGGCCGTGTGCTTGTCTGCCACCTAAGTAGTGTAAAAAAAAGACATACCTGACATCCACTTTGCACATCAGCGTAGTACCCTCTAGGTCTCGCTTCACAGGAGAACTGAGTTCTTGGAGCTACTGCCAGGACGGGATGGAGGGGGGGAGAATGTGGGAGGTGGAGAATGTGATAATAATCGAACGGATGCTGGCTGAGCACCGTCGTGAGAGCTGCAAAGATAAAATATTTTTATGGTCATATTGATTAATGTACCTGGGCCTTTTTTCCGTGCGGAAATCCTCATGGATACCCCGCGGCCAGCGGGGCAGGTTACATCGGACTCTTACCGACTAAAACCGCACGCCGTCTAGTCTAGGGTCTTCTGACGCCAGGGTGTAAGGTGGCCCAAAGAGCATTTGCCGTTCAAAAATTTCTCATATCGCTTTTAAAAAATTTATAATAATCTGAGAAAGGTAGGTACATAGGTACCTACAGGTCACTCTTAGTCCCCTTTTATATTGCCTCGATTTAAATAGGATTGCATTTTATAAAATAAACGAAATAATGATATTATTATTATTTGTATATGGATTTGGACTATGTATATATTATTTATAATTGAATGTACGAAAATAAATTATCTAGTAAAACGTAAACCTTTATTAGTAAAAGTGTAAATAATAATTATATGTATTCTAAAAAAATATGAAATAGAAAAGTGCCTAGACATATTTTTTTATTTTGTAATTAAAAATTAAAGTTGATTATTAAACGGTTGATTAATTGACTAAACATAGGTACTTGTTTTTCTACATGGTAATATATTTATAATGTACCTATGTATTTTGTATAATAATAAAATAATATAATTATTAATATTCGAATAATAATGAATAATAATAATATTATTCACTTTATTTTAAATATAAACATATAAATTAATGATGATATTATTATTATTCGTATAATAATCATATTGCAATTATTATTATTTGAATAATAATAAAATATCCTGAGCAACCGATTTAATACATTCATTTCGTACTTTTTTAATCATCTTAAAGTCTTCTCCCTTTAATAAGTAGAGTATATTGCGAGAAATCTACCTACTTAAAGTAAAAAAAAATACAAAGAAAACAAATACATACCCAAAAAAACTAACGTTAAAATCTTCAACATCTTAACGAATTTAATAAATAAATTATTACTAAAATAAATAAATAATAACTATGTGCGCGCGCGCAGGTCGATGGCCGGCCAGTTGCGCGCGGATCACTGTACTAAATCAATCGTTGTAATCCGATTTGAATTTAGTAGGTTATAGTTATTGATCCTTGGATGGTGTCATGCAGAATGTAACCATCAAATTTTTTAAATTAAATGTAAATAAAAAATAAATAATGGTAAGCAGTCAAATTCCAACTTGGTTACAGGCAACCTCTACAACCCATACAGTTTCCTCCTATAAACCTTCACCAAAACTGCATGGAGTGTAGGGGCTCTACCAAGATTTTCGGTGGCCAAACCAATCTTACATGTGGCTTACAAGTAAGGTAAACATGCTGATTGACTAATGAAACTCCGATGCATCCCTAGCTAGTGATAAGTTACTATCGAAAAATAAATCAAGTTATACCAAATGTACTGCCATTACTTTCTGCATAAACAATAGATGTAAAAAACATGTCAAATTTAATACATTTTAAGAAATCGAAAAAAAAATCATTAGTCGGATCCACTTAACAATATTTTGCTTTGATTACTTGACCGTGGCCCTTACCTTGGTCAGCTGTACTTACTTAATTGAAGATAAATAACTCAATTGAACTAATTGCATATTACGCATATTTGCAGATTACTGGACCAAATACAAATTACTTAAGTATTGGAATAACTCGTGCGTCAACAAAATATTTTTGTAATCCTCCGTTCTATGTTGTTGATCTAGTTACTTGAGGAATGAGAATAATATTGGTGATTTGTATCCCTGCCAGCTGTAAGATCATTGACACACATACCATCCCTAACGACATCAAGCCAATACTTGGGTCTTCCTCTCCTACTGGGGCCTGGCGTAAGTACCATAAGCATGACTCCTATCCATAAATATTGAATTTTTCCAATACATTTTACTTATTTGCTCTATATAGCATGAAACCATCCACAACACTGATACTAGACATAAAATGTATCACATTTCGCGCACGCGCCTAAGGTCGATTAGTTTATGCGCAGTGACCATAATGTGCATTCAACCTGTGTACTTGTAGAAGGTACAATAGCTTTGAGATAAAACGTAAATTTTTCTACTAACTTATATAATAAAATCACCCCTTTTTCCCATTGGGGTAGGCAGAGATAACATCTTTCCACTTGCCACGGTCCTGGCATAGTTGCTTCTTTTAGTGTATTGCGTTCGAATGCTAAGCCAGTAATCACGGGTTCGATTTTTGCTTTAGGTACATGTGATTATTGGTACACGTGAATAATTATGTGTATTTAATTTTGCATTCGTCTGGGTATTTTTATCTATACAATTACAAAATTGTAAAGTAGTTGTGTCTGTACATTGGAGATATTAAAAAGAAAATATTTACTTGTGTTATGTTATATGAACGATTCTGAACACAATTTTTTTTTTGGACTTCTTGTCTATTTGCCTGACGCATAAACTACCTACTTAACAAATTTTGATTCGGTATTTTTTGGTCTCGGGTTCGATCCCAGGTTCACCATGGCACACACCAATGACTTTTCGATGCTTTTCGAAGTTATGTGTGTATTTATCGCAGGCTTATTAGTGCCTCGGAGAGCACGTTAAGCCGTCGGTCCTGATTGCCATACAAATATCTATGGCAGTCGTTACGGGTAGTTGGAGCCCACAAAAGTCCAACCAGTCTAACTTGGAACTTCGATATCGCCATTGGTCATAATGACCATTGGTTGTGGAGGTCAGATGGCAGTCGCTCCACGGAAAATATCGAAGTTCAGCCGCATCGCAGTTAGACTGGAAAGCCGACCCCAAACTGAATTGGGAAAAAGGTTCAAAGAATGAGTGGAAAGCTAACCTACAAAGCTCACACTCTGCTTATCCCCCAGCAATATACATGCTTGAATATGTGTATATATGAACATATTTAATGCTCATCACAGTTAGACTGGAAAGCCGACCCCAACTGTGTTGGGAAAAAGGTTCAGAGAATGATGATTTTTTATTAGAAAACTATTAGTCAGACTTAGGTCTGTCGTATGTTTTATTGTAAATGGTAATATTAAAACCGACGATATAAACAAAAGTACTGGTAACCGACATTCAAGTAATGTACCTAATAAGGTTGATAGGGTGTTTGCAAAATCGATGTATTGTATTAGTTTCTCATAGTTCCGGAGATAGGAGGTACAGTTAGTTGCCTTGACATTACTGAGATAACTTCCGAAACCTTGGCATACAAGCGATTACTGTGTAAAAATATTATAGTTCACGATGTTAGAACATTAACTATCTTAAATCAGATTCGTTTAAATCTTAGAGTAGGTACCTATACATATACATGGAGCGCGGGTATCATCGACAAATATTGTGCTATTTTGTAAGCAGAATTCATCTGACACAAACTTTTCTGACATTACTTTCAAAAAAGCGATGTCAGAAAAAATGTCACTTACTTGGTTTTGATTTAGGGCAGCCTTATTTACACTATGTACTTATTAAAATATATTGATGTATAGTCTAATTTAAATACTTTTTGCACTGTAATTGCTCTAATTTCAAAATATTAAAAAAAAAACTTAGATCGTTGGAATTCGGCCTCGGTGACGCTGACGGTGCGGTCAACATGCGCAGGAGCATGGCGCCACTCATAATACAGGGTTGTCACCAAAAACAAATTTATTAGAATTAACGTATTCTCTGATCCTCTAGCTATAAAATATGTGGCTGATACACAAAATATTAACATCATAACGATATTCAAATTGCGTTCCGAGATCCAAGATTTTTTATTGATACCTATGTTAGCTTTTCGAGAGCGACTGCCGTCTGACCTCCTAACCCCCAGAGGAAAGCCTAAGTCAGACTGTCTTTGTCAGACTGTCTATGTCAGACTGTCTGTGTCAGACTGTCTATGTCAGACTGTCTGTGTCAGACTGTCTATGTCGGACTGTCTATGTCAGATATCTAAGTCAGACTGTCTATGTCAGACAGTCTAATATGTCAGGCAGTCTATTTCTAAGTCAGACAGTCTGTTGTTTAGCACCGACTTGCTGATGAGGTTGGCTTGGACGTCAAGGATGCTACGACGGACCCTCTATACACCCAATAATACGAATAGCGATGGCGTAGAGAATAGATAATATATGTGGGTGAACAGTTTTCGAGATTGGCTCCCACTAAATAACGATATTTAAATATCAATCACGTCAAAAAAGGAAATTTTATGTTTGAAATGGAATTCAAAAATTTGTGCCAGCCCTATTCAAAATATTTAAACCATTATCAAACAACAGTCAATATTGACAACTGAATCGAATTGATCCTTCGTAATTATTCAGTGTCGATGTATTGGCACGTACAGTCGCCGTCAAAAGATAGTGCACACCTAAAATTTTTTATTAAATTAAAATTGAATCAACATGGTGTAATGATATAAGTTAGGTATAATAACTTACATGCCGTTTACGTGGGCGATTATAGGTATAATAACCCACGTAAACGGCATTTTCATAAAAATTCAATTCTTAACTTTGTTTCAGTTTTTTTGTTCATCTCGACCTTATCCATCGAATAAAGACAAATATAATACTTTTGCAAAGTTACAACTTTTTGGACAGCGCGCCGATTTAAAAACCTTTTTTCTTTATTTTCTAGAGAAATTGCAGATAATTAATTTAAAGCATTATTAAGATCCTACTAAAATTTTAAATTATAGCTCCAATGGAAAGCAGGAACGGGACCAGAATTTCATGTGGGCCAACCATAGGGTGACAGCTAATGAATGGGTTCTATTAACGACAAAAATACCAAAAAGTGACACTTTCCAAAAACACATGTAATTTTATTCTTTGCATGGATAAGTAGGTCGATTAACTTCTGACGCTGACTGTACTCATACATATAACTATTAGTCGCAATGGCATAACTATACCATCTGGGGCCCGTGGCAAATTCTGTAGATGGGGCCCTATCAGTAAAAATCGTCACGTTGTACTCAGTTTAATTTTAATAAACTTTAAGATTTTCAGCGTAACCAAAACCAATGTCAAAATAATTACACAAAGAATACGCAGTCAGTACCTAGAGCCCTTTTTTACATGCATACAAATCACGCCTGTTTCCCATTGGGGTAGGCAGATACATCTTTCCACTTGCTACGATCTTAGCATAGGTACCCCTTTCGCTTCTTCAACTTTCATATTTTTTTCATATACGCACGCCGGTTGCGGGTACCTACTCTTGACCTAGGCCTTTCTCCAAAACGTCTTGGATCTGATTAAAATATGTACGACTAGGTCGGCCTTTACCGGGTTGCCAATTCACCCTCACCTCATATAGGTATCTGTTTAGTCAATCTTCTTTCATCCATCCTCTCTACATGTCCAAACCATCTAGGTATCCCTTTCTCTATCTTGGTCACTACATCTTCAACTATACCGCAACGTTCCCTTATCACACTGTTCCTCACTCGGTCCATCAGCTTTACTCCAGCTATCCTTCTTAGACTTCTCATTTCTACAGCATTGAATCTACTTTCATGCTTCTTCTGCCACACCCAACATTCACTACCATACATACCCATACATCGATGTGGGAACGAGAACTCCTCTATGTACAGCAAGTTGTGCCTCTTTAGACATTTTCTGTTCTGACTGCTCATAAAATTATGCAGTGCGCCATTCACTTGATTACCTGCCAAAACTCTTCGCTCAGTTTTTTCCCTTTTTTTTATGGCGGAAATGGATACCACGGAGATGGTTATGTCGGTATCGAACGCCGTCTCGAGTCTTAATTACCAGGATGTAAGGTTACCTAATAGGCATATCCCTCGCACCCTAGCTGACCCTTTCTCGTCTCCTGTGGCAAGTGGGAGCCGCTGCTCGCCTACGTTGCGCGGGTGCACCACGTGCCCTCATAAAAAAATATAAAATCCGGATGCCCGGGATTCCCCTTTTTTCCGTGCGGAAATCCTCATGGATACCCACCCCGCGGCCAGTGGGGCAGGTTATGTCGGACTCTTACCGACTAAAACTGCACGCCGCGCGCCGTCTAGGGTCTTCTGACGCCAGGGTGTAAGGTGGCCCAAAGAGCATTTCCCTCGCACCCCGGCTTGACCCGGGCCATCTCCGGATTCGAGATGGCCCCCTCGGGTTTGGGAACTACGTGATTCCCGTCAAGCCCTCGGAATAGGGGGGGGGGGGGAGGCGCGCTTCAGCGCGCCACCGCCTCGGCCTGCTTCTGCTAGGGTGACAGGTGGCTCCACCCATCACCCCCAGGCCAGCGCTCATGGAGGACGGAGGTCTTTAGACCTCCGACGCCTTCAGCATCCGCGCCCGCGGCCGTCCGGGAGAGCTCTGTGCAGCCTCTCCCGAACCTTTTCCGCCACCTCGAGCATCACTTGCTCGCAGAAGGAGGCGGCGGCCGACCACACGTCCGCACTTGGCACCATCACTGCGATCAGCACCGGCAGTGTGAGGACTCCCACCCCGAGGGCTGCCAGGAGGGCTTGTCTCGGCACCTCCCACGCCGGACACTCGGCCAGCGTGTGCAGCCCTGAGTCCTCGCCCGCATCGCAGTGATGGCAGTCAGGCGTTGGCTCCTTCCGAATCAGACACAAGTGATTCCCGAAGCACCCCTTACCAGAGATCACCTGCGTTAGCCGGTACGAGAGGCCCCCGTGAGGCCTCTCCAGCCAGTCCTCCATGACGGGTTTTACCGCCGCTACAACGGCGTGCCCCAAGCTTGGTTGCCCAAGTCGGTCCTTCCACTCCAAGTCGGTCCTTCCACTCCATGCCCGTGATTCCCCTAACATAGTGTTTGCTAACTCGCCTGCGCTACCAACGGCAACGTACTGCGACAAAATATTTAGAAACCTATGGATGCGTTCTAAAATGAATAGAAATGTGCTATTTACGGGTATGTTGATTGACGGTTTTTGACGGTCATAAGTAAAATTACTCGTCACTGGTAATATGTAGGTACAAATGTACATCTCTAAAAATGAATCAACATCTTCTTGTTGAGGTTGGTTGAAATGCTTAACCATTAACTTGAAATTGTATGGTCTTTAGTTGCCTCACTTTAGATTTAAACAGGGCCTCGATTCTGTTAAAACAAGCTACTGTCATACTACTGACACTACAAAAAATGCAATTTAATATTGGTCTTTATTGTTATCAGGTTAAAGTTTAAAATTACTTAAATGATATTTTGTAGAGCGAATCAAAAAGTTTAATGAACTCTTTTCATTTGATTTTAGACTTTAACTGTATAACGGTTAAGTCTAAAATTGAATAGCATCAGTGCCATGACAGTGGTTTGCCTTTAGCACAATCTAGGCCCAGAACTTATAAAAATATACTTTTCAAATAAAATAAAATACTCAGGTACAATGCTAAAAAATATTTTTGCGCTCGCGGCCTCTTGGGCCGGGGCCCCCTTGGGTCGGGGGCCCGTGGCATTTTGCCACCTCTGCCACCCTATTGTTACGCCACTGATTAGTCGTTACTATTTAATGATAGTAAGTACATGGATTAATGATTATAATAACATTGATAGCGCTCATATAGCGCTGGATGTGTTGAGTCGTGACACGGTGATTTTGGACCGGATGTGTTGTAATGTTCTTTTATATCGGACACGCCAATATGACTTCAGCTCGCCTGATGATAAGCTAAAGGTGAAATCTCAGGAATATGGGTCACCGATAGTACTACAACGGTGGCCCACAGTTTGACGGCCTCATCAAATGCTTCTTCACGCCTCGCTTAAAGGGACTAAAATTAGCACTTCCTAAAGTTTCGAGCTCACAGATCCCCATCTCCAACCCTTCCTAAACTCCCCCCCCTGGGGGTAGTAGAATTCCTCCTGGATAGTGTCCCCAATCGGCCAGTGGGGATGCTTATGCCAGGACGGTACTCGAACCGACTAAAACCGCTCGCCATCTCGGGTCTTCAAACGCCGGAGTGTGACCCAAAAAG
Source organism: Lithosia quadra (assembly GCA_963576445.1). NCBI lineage: Eukaryota > Metazoa > Arthropoda > Insecta > Lepidoptera > Erebidae > Lithosia > Lithosia quadra. Next base: position 2,729,498 of record OY754901.1, on the reverse strand, counting down.
CATTTATCTCGCGCCCCGGTCGACCCGGTACCATCTCCAACTTCAAGATGGTCCTTTGGGAGCCTGTATAAACTAAGTATGAAAAAATTCTCGTATGCAGAAATGCCATTAGCCATGCAGATAATGTTAACCTTGCCTTATCTTGTTCAAGTTTTAGCTAACTTACTTAAAGGCATGTGTAAGTTACCCAACTATGCATTAAGATAAATAATAAACTCCTGCGCACGCGTGCTCAGCTAATAAACGTCGGCATTGAGGTGTCGCCTGGAGGTCGGATATGTACATATTCGGAGCTGACGGATTGGACAGGTTCTGTGTGGAACTTAGGGGTCAGTGGTCATGATTTTTTAAATATTTAGTGAGTAGGTTCTTTACCTGTTGCTTCTAGCTGTTATTTGATAGGTGTGGGTTCGATTCCCGTTCAGTGCAAATATTTATACACATGAATGTCTACGGGCGTGGGTTATTGAATAACTATTTTTTTCCGCATTCTAGAACCCATAACATAAGCTAGTTAAACTAAACTTAAACTTCTACTTGGCAGATTTTCGTGCTGTACGTGTACGTAACACTTGATTAATTGTTTAATTAAATTATTAACCTGCCAAGTTAAAATTTTAAAATCTAGATGATTATTGATCGATTTTAAAGTGCATCTAAACTTGGCATTGGATTGGATTCCAATTGGCCCCCTTTTTAACAGGTATGTTTTTGGTGGGATATATACCTACACTAATAGTATTACAGTGGTGGCCCTTAGCCTGACAGCCTCATCAAATATTTTTTACGCCCCGCTCAAAGGACCCAAGCCAACATCATTATTAGCTGAACAAACGAGTAGGCATGACTCACAATAATTAATTAATTATATGTCATTAAATAAAAGTGATCATTTTGTAACGTAGAAATTAAACTACGGAACTCTATCTAGATAAAGCATTTTAAAAGTTACATGACAGGTTTTTAAAACATAGATAAGAAGGTAATTGATTAAAGTACTTAATGGTTTAGGCGGGACAGGCTTGTTGGCCAGCGGCTAGGTCAAGTGGGGTAATAGGTCAGGTCTACCTCTCTGATAAAGTGCCCATATCGTTTATTACATTCTACACAGCGCTCTCTAGACCCAAAGTAAGCATGGCTCTCTCAAAGCAAAACTCACTGTACCCCTCCTCCCCCACCCCTTCCTAGCCCTCCCCCCTGCCTAAGGTAGGCAGCGCGTGTGTGAGTGTGACACTCTTAGTGTTGCACACGTCCATAGGCCACGGTGACCGCTTTCCATCACGTGAGCCGTGTGCTTGTCTGCCACCTAGTACGTAGTTAACTAGATTGTGTCATGGGCCAAGGGTTCTAGAATGTAGATAAACACACTTACTTTTACACTTTTTTGTAAATAAATACATTATTATACATAGCAGCACCCAGACCCATGCAAATATAGGTATATAAATGTACCTACCTACTTATTTAATTCGTACGAACACTATAAATTCTGTGTTGCTAATGATCTAAGAAAAATTGTAGCGAGACTTGAACCTGGGTCTTTACGAGAATCCGAAAACTCAAGCACTTAATACAAGGCATAAAATATATTTTTATATAATGTGGCCGGAGATTGCCTAACTAGCCGGATAACGAAGGCACTTTTTTACTGTTCTTGTGACCCGAATGGAGGCCGAATGCCAATTTTTGGTAAGGTCAACTTGTTACATACTTGTGTCATGGTGTAGGTACCTAGGTACCAATAATGTACTTGTACTAACGTGTACCTACCCAAGTAGGTACCTATTATAAAGGCATAAATATACCTAAAGAGTGGACTGAAAAGCGTGCCCACGGCGAGACGATTTTAATTTATAATTTAGCTCTGCTGGAAGGGTTAGGGGGCTACCTAAATTTCAGTTAATATGTACCCGAATATTCTTTAAAAAAACAGTTTGTTCACTGTATAGGTACTTGTATGAAATCTACAAAAAGTTTTTTTTTTATAACATCACCCATAGATTGCGGGAAAGGGATCATAATTGCAGGTGTGGATGGACCTGCAGGCAACAGTTACAGCACACTGCTAGTATTCATGTATTTTTTATAGTATATAAGTATAATTTAATAAGATAAAAGCACAACGAACACAAGAGAACATATCAAATAATTTTATTGGTATGTTCAAGAAGTACGCTTTAATATAACCTTTAATGATTGATCGTGCCAAAGGCTGGCTCCTTAAATGCACTTTTTTAAATGGGTCCTAAATTGTCTATGCTCACAAAAGTCACAACTGTCAAGTATGTCAATATTTTTTGACGTTGATTTGGTTGGTTTGGTTTCGTTTTGTTATCGCTTGATTCACCAAAAAATTGTATTGAATCGTTTGATTGGTCGTAATATAGTTAAATAGTTTTAGGTAATGTTTTTGACTTAATTATAATATAGTTAATAGGCTCGAGTAAGTGTCGGAGGCAAAATGAGTAATATTTACATACAGGAACCGCCAGCACTAGGCAAGGTAAATTTGGAATCAAACATTAAGCTGCTTTTCAATCTTTTTATGCATGTAATTCAGGTATATTTCTATGTAAGAGTTATATGTAAAATCAGGAACATAAAATCAAGTTAAAACTATGCGAAGTTTAAGCTAAATCCTCGTAGCGGTTGCCCAATAGCTAAAAAAAGTTTGCGTTTTCGAGCTAGAGGTCCGCTTTGTGCCTAAGGTGCTAATACGCTCACTCACTGGTCACTGGTGGTCTGGATTCTGTTGGATTACAGTCTGGATTACAAGTCTTCTTCAACCTAGCGTTAATCCCAATCATATCCAAAGTTTTCACCTCGGAGTCTGGGGTCCGCTTTACCCGTCTGGATTACAAATAAAATATATTTTGTTTCAGGTTTTATTAAAAACAACTGCTGGAGAAATAGACATAGAATTATGGACGAAAGAGGCTCCGAAAGCATGTCGGAATTTCATACAGCTTTGTATGGAAGGATATTACAATGGTGAGTGGTTTTTACTGCTTTTAATCTGTTAAAATCGGTTCAGTACTTTTTGCACTCATCGTGATCAAAGAGACTAACATTCCAAAAATTATTTTTCAGAATCATTCATAGAACATAACCCAATTATTTCTTTTTTAATGTCGCCAATGTACAGACACAGCTGCTTTACAATTTTATAATAGTATATTTTACCCTCTATGCTTAACTATAGTGTATCAACAACCCTGTCTATATCCCACTTATCGGTAAAGGTACCGTTGTCCATTAATCAAATATTTAAACTTTCATTGCCCGTTTCAGGTACAATATTTCACAGAGTAGTACCAGGGTTCATAGTGCAGGGCGGAGACCCAAACGGTGATGGTACAGGCGGAGAGAGTATCTATGGTGCCCCATTCAAGGTAAGTTTCCTTAATTTACACAAGAAATGTAATTAATGAGAACTAACTTAAGTCTCAACAAGAAGCATGAACTCTCCAAGGTTGGCAGACCCCAACCAACAGGGTCATCTCGAAACCGGAAGGGCTCGGGTTTCAAGATGGCTCCCTTGGGTCTGATAAATTTAATTAGTTCTAACTGTCTGCCAACCATTAAGCCAGCGCATATATTTTATACCACATAGGTGGCAGACAAGCACACGACCCACCTGATGGGAAGCGGTCACCGTAGCCTAGGGACACGTGCAATACCAGGGGCATCACACTCGCGCTGCCGACCCCGCCAAAGCCTTCTAATGCCCTTCTTGAATTTGCCTTATAGGCCGTCTTACAGCTTGGCATACACAGGCATGATATGGCATACACTTTAAGTCAGTTTGAGTCCAATAACCGTAGACCACAGGGTGATGAAAAAGGGTAGACAGACATGTTTTTAGTTAGTTTTTCAGTAGTGTGTAGTAATATCATAAATATTCTACCAACAGGACGAATTCCATTCCCGCCTGCGCTTCAACCGCCGCGGCCTCGTGGGGTCCGCGAACGCAGGCAAGGATGACAACGGCTCACAATTCTTCTTCACATTGGCTGCGACTCCAGAACTACAAAATAAGCATACTATATTCGGAAAAGTTACAGGTTAGTAAGGCATATTTTGGGGTATGGGTAACAAGACCTTCGGGGACCTCATAGGCTGGTAGTTACATATTCTAATCAGATCGGGACATTTTGGAGAAAGGCCAGGTAAAGAGTACCCGCAACCAGTGTGTGTGTATGAAAACAATTATGAAAATTGAAGAAGCGAAAGGAGTAGGCTAAGATCGTAGCAAGTGGAAAGATATTGTCTCTGCCTACCCCAATGGAAAAAAGGTGTAATTTGTATGTATGTATGTTAGTTACCTAGTTCAAGTGACGCCGCAAACCCAAGTCGCTTCATGATATTCTTAAATAAAATTGGATGCGCACAGCTAAAGAGTGGAATTCCCTGCCCATGTATGTGTTTCCGGAAAGCTATAACCTGGGAATGTTCAAGTCACAAGTGAATAGAGTCCTTCTAGGCAAGCGTGATTCATCGTAGAACACATCGTCATTTACCATCAGGTGAGATAGTGGTCAAACGTAAGCCTATCCTGAATAAAAAAAAATTGATGCTGCCTTGCCTATGTTATTATAATCTTTGACTGTCCCTAGGTGAAACCATCTACAATATGCTCAAGCTCTCCGAAGGTCTTATCGGGCCGGACGATCGTCCCGAACACCCTCACAAGATCACCAGTACTACGGTGATCATCAACCCGTTCACTGACATACAAGCCAGGGTCATAGCAGAAGCTATTGTAGAAGAACCTAAGAAGAAGAAAAAAGAACGGCAGGGTATCAAGTAAGTACTTTAAACTTTATAGAGATCTGATTCTCAGCATTCCTGGTCGAAGTCAAAGTCAAAAATCATTTATCCTGTAAATAGACCATTAAATACGGCACATACAAAACGTCAATATCAAAAATAATTAAAACTAAAAGCAAATGGACCACTGGTTCGAAACGCGGCCCAGACCTGAGAAGACTCCGGCAAGAAACTCCACCACAACCACCTGATGGGAAGTGGTCACCGTGGCCTATGGACGTGTGCAACACTTAGGGTGTCACACTCCCGCTGCCGACCCTGAAGGGAAAGGGGGAGGGCTAGGAAGGGGAGTGGGGAGGAGGGGTACAGTGAGCTCTGGCTACCCTACTTACCGGCGGGAACACAACACGATGGTTATTATGGGCGCGATGTTCTGTAGGGCGGAGGTACTACCCCAGTCGGACAGCTCATTTCGGCAGATACCGTCGTGTCCTACCTCAAAAGGTCTATCATAAGTGGTTAACAAGTACATTTTCTTCTTCTAGAAATTTCGGTCTTCTGTCTTTCGGCGAAGAAGCAGAGGAAGATGAGGGCGAAGCACTAGAGTACCGTGGCAAGCCCAAGTCTACTCACGATCTTCTAGAAGACCCGAAGCTTAGCAAGAAGACCGCTGCAGGTATGATTAACCTCTTCAGGGTTATTTGGAATTTGGCATCCGCTCTCCTACTTATCTGGCGATTATGGAAGCGACTGCCATTCTGACCCCATTTTTTTTTCTTGCGGAAGTCCTCATGGATACCAATCCCGCGGCCAGCGGGGCAGGTTATATCGGACTCTTATCGACTAAAACCGCACGCCGTCTAAGGTCTTCTCACACCAGGGTGTAAGGTGGCCCATAGAGCATTTCCCTCGCACTCCGGCTTCACCCGGGCCATCTCCGGATTCGAGACGGGTTTGGGAAACACGGTGTTCGCGTCATGCCCCTGGTACAGGGGGGATGGGGGGGATGGGGGGGGGGGCGCTTTCGCTAGCTGCCGCCTAGGTCTGCTTCTGCAAGGGTGACAGGCAGCTCCACCCGTCACCCCCAGGCCAGCGCTCATGGAGGACGGCCATCCTGACCTCAACATCGAGAGGAAAAACTGCATTATAGCTTCGTGTTATTCAGCTAGTCTCTCAAACCTAGTTTAGATTATTTATGTCGGTCACATCAACGTGACTTGACCTCGCCTGGTGGTAAGCTAAAGGCAAAGTCTCTGGAATGGGAGTCACCATTGCAAACACCGATAGTGCCACAATGGTGGCTCTCAGCTCGACGGCCTCATCAAATGCTTTTTCACGCCCCGCTTAAAGGACCCGGGACTGTATGAGGAAGGAAACACGTTAGTTGAACAATTTACAGTTTTTTTAACAGATTTAGTTAAATAAATTATCTTTCACCTTCTAGAACTAGAAGAAGAAGAAAAGCACGGTAAAGTAGAACTATCTAAAGAAGACGAGTTGAAGACTAAAGAGACGGCGGCCACCGTCAGCAGTATTAGAGATAAACTTAGTTCTAAGCGCGCCAAGAGTCCGGATGGCGATAGCAAGAGAATGAAGAAGAATGACAAAGAAGAGAGTTCGGAAGAAGAGAAAGAAGAAGAAGAATATTATATTGGAAAGGATAGAGATGATGCGAGGAAGAAGGAAAAGTGAGTGGATATTGTGTTCAGTATATAGAAATAAATAAAATTGAAGTGTATGTTTGTAACATTAACTTTTAGAACCGACTCTTTTTTAATGTTGGTCACTTCAATATGACTTCTCCTCGCCTGATGGTTGTGGCACTATCGGAGTTTGTAATAGGGGCTCCCATTCCAGAAAAAGGTAAAGTTTCTGGAATGGGAGCCCCTATTACAAACTCCGATAGTGCCACAATGGTGGCCCTCAGCTTGACGGCCTCATCAAATGCGTTTTCACGCCCCGCTTAAAGGACCCGGGACTGTAGGAGGAAATAAAAAAGGAGGCTTACTGTTTGACCTGTAGGTATGTTTGTCCATGATTATCTTTAGTGTGGTTAAACCGATTTTGATGCGGTTTTAATAAAATGAACCATTATACGTAAACGGGAATTAACGCGATCACGTTAAAGGTATATACATACCTTTGGATGCCCGTTTACGTATAATAGTCATGGAACGCGAAAGTTTAAAAGTTAATAAAATGAACCAGCTTAAAAAGGGGGCATGTCGGTTTTATTTTTCATTGAAATTCTCAATCAATTCATTTGCATATATTTTTTGGTTACAGAGAAAGAATCCAAAATGAAATCAAACAGTTAAAAAAAGAAATGAAAGGTGCCAAAGAAGAGAAGTTGAAAGAGATAGTCGAGCCAGAAGTAGCAGAAGAGACGGAGAAGGTTGAGGAAGACAACGAGATGGTGAAGAAGTTTGTTGAGGAGCAGGACAAGTATAGGAAGATGAAAGAGAAGATACCTAAGAAGGGTGCTGCCAGGTATTTTAATTCTTTTTTAAATATTGATGCACAAAATCAAGTCACGAGTGAATAGGTTCCTTCTAGGCAAGCGTGATTCATCGTAGACCACATCGTCACTAACCATCAGGTGAGATTGAGGTCAAACGTAAGCCTATCATGAATAAAAAAAAACTCAAGATCAACTGAACAGTCAGGATGTCAAAACTGTCCGCAAATAATTTATAACTACGTTTAAAAAACCGACTTCACAAACTTATATTTTTTACTTTTTAGTTTTACAGAAATAGAAAAGTACCTATTTATGAGGTTTATTATGTACAGAGGCATCAAAGACAGAATTTTTGCCGTAAATTTGATGCTTTCCCCTCGATTTTTCCAAGATCCCAGCATCAGATCCTGATATGGGACCACCTCAGAAGTAGCCTCTTTCAAACAAAAAAAATTTTCAAAATCCATCCATATTTGGCGCCGCTATCGCGTAACATACATACAAAAAAAATAGTATCATGTTTTTAAATATTAAACTTGGTGGGAAAAAGTGCTGCGACGACAATCACCTCTTCTTTCATGAGGCCGTCAAGTTGAGGGCCACCATTATGTCACTGTCGGTGTATGTAATGGGGACTTGCCTTTAGCTTACCATCAGGCGAGGTGAAGTCATATTGACGGACCGATATATAAACATAAAATTTACAGTGATTAAAACTCGTTTTCAAACCGAATAGTATAACAGTAGTGAAAGTGTTTATATTAATCATGACGTCACAAGACAAGAAACTTACATACATACACGCATGTTCACGCCTTCCCCCTCCGGGGAGTAGGCAGAGAACAACCCGCCATCTGCCATGTACTACCGAGTACCGCAGGGCGAGTAGCGCGAGTTTAACGCCCCTAGTGTATCACACGTCCATAGGCCACGGTGACCGCTTCCCATCAGGTGGGCCGTGGTCGTGGGGAGGGAGTTTCGGGGGTGTTGAAGTGGGGATGGGGGAGGGGGTACTCTACTCACCGCCGGGAACACAACACGATGGTTATTATAGCCGCGGTGTTCTGTAGGGCGGAGGTACTTCCCCAGTCGGACTACTCAATTGGGCGGGAGATACCGTCGTGTCCTACCTCTTTTTACATACGGCCATGCGCTTGCCTGCCACTTAAGCGGTATAGAAAATTTGATTGGAAACCTAACGCAAGAAAATCGGCTTTCAGAAGCAGTCGGTCAAAAAATCGAAAGCCACGACGCAAACCTTGGGTGAAGAACCTATACGAGAATCGAGACTACCCCGACAACTATACAGACATAAATTTCCTACAAGAACTCAAGAAAAACGTCCACATAGAAAAAGTAACCTTATCTCAAGCGATACAAGGCTCATTTCGGGTTGTACTCCGTGTCTGCATATGTGTGCTATACGCGTTAATATTTGTATACATGTATAATAACTGGATACATACTAATACTGTTATTTACGTATCTGTTACTGTTGGATTTATTAGTTATTTATTATATATCGCTTTTGAGGGTAGTGCGTTATTAAAACATGGTAAAACGGTTCTAATATATGTTACTATAGGGTATTTATTATCACCTATATTGCATACTCTGACTGATACGGTTAGTACTGATACTATATATGCATGGGCGGTTATAATGATGTCTATTCATTTAATATTTTTCGATTATAACGTACCAGCAGCGATTGTTTCAAAATCTTTATCGATAAATGCAGCGATTTTTGCATCTGTATGTCTTGTTTCGAGATTATCAACTCCCTTCGATGCATTTATATTATTAACTGTATCTGTATTATTATTTGTATTAAGTCCGCAGTTATTTAAAGTGTGTTTGCATACAAAATTGTTTAATAATTTATATTTTTTCACTTTATTTGTGACTATATTTGGGTTGTACACAGTGTCTAGTACGCTGTTGATGTATTTTGTGTTGGTAGTATTGATTTTGAGTTTTTATTGTCCGTATTTATTTGTCAGTTGGCAGAAGTATAAGGATAATAAGTACGGACCTTGGGATGAGGCTATAGTGAATGATACAGGCGATTTGGATGAAAGTTTGTATGATGTTAAGTAAAAATATTGTATGTAATGAATTTTTGAATGAAAGTTGAAGAAGCGAGAGACGTATGTGCAAGTGGAAAGATGTCTCTGCCTACCCCAATGGGATGTTCATCAAAAAGCATTAAATTTGACGAGGCCATCAAGCTGAGAGCCACCTATGTAGCATTATCGGTGTTGTAATGGTGATATATTCATAAGACTTTAGCTCACCATCAGGCGAGGTAAAGTCATATTCATGTGACCAATATAAATAAAAACTAGATTGGTTGTATGGTACAAAAGTATGGTATCTTGAAAGACTTGGTATTACTTGACCAGCAACCTAATTAGTTAATAAATGTGAAATGTAATTTAATAATGTGTTTATTTAATAAACTTGGATATTATTTTGTATAATAATTATGTTGTTTTATTACCTCTAAAACCTCATACACCCTTCCTTTAGGGTCGGCAGCGCTTGAGTTACGCCCTTGGTGTTGCACACGTCCATAGGCCACGGTGACCACTTACCATCAGGTGGGCCGTGTGCTTGTGTCGGCCACCTAAGTGGTATAAAAAAAATATACATTCAAAAGATATAGCTATTATATGGGCCCGCTAAGGTCTACAGTGACACATAATATAATATATAATAGTACTAACATATAGAACGGAAGCTCACCTCACCCCGCGCCAACTACCATAGGCAAAACGCTAGGCAACATTCACAAGGGCTGACGTACGGAATACAGCACTGCACGTCGCATCGGGCAGGAGAGAGACAAGGATAGCATGAGTCGGTTTTGTAAGGCGTTCTCTCTATCGCACACGACGCGTTGCCACGTAGCACCTACCATGAATACTCACACATCAAACCACCGTGCATGTACACAAACTATGCATGTTGTAATTGATATACTGAGTATTGAATAACCGCGGTAGCCTAGTGGTATGGGTAATGGACTGCTAAGACGAGGTCTCGGGTTCGATCCCAGGTTCACCATGGCACACACCAATGACTTTCGATGCTTTTCGAAGTTATGTGTGTATTTATCGCAGGTTTATAAGTGCTCGGTTAATGGCAAAAGGCTCGCCACCTATTACATTGGGACATAAACATAAACTGGCGAAATGTGGGTGCCAGCACCTCTGCCTACCCCTTCGGGGATATAGGCGTGAGTTTATGTTATGTTATGTAATTGATACGAGATTGTTTCATGCATTTTCCGGCGTGTGACAGTGATTAACTAAAAATACTCTGGTGCTGGCTTGCCTCTGGGAGTTCGGAAGGTTGAAAGGCAGTTGCTCCTATAAAAGTTATATTTAGATAACAGTTTCTCTTAAACCAAGTTTTTTTAACCGACTTCAAAAAAGGAGGAGGTTCTCAATTCGTACGCAATTTTTTTTGTATGTATGTTACGCGGTAGCGGCGCCAAATATGGATGGATTTTGAATTTTTTTTTGTTTGAAAGAGGCTACTTCTGAGGTGGTCCCATATTCTATCAGGATCTGATGCTGGGATCTTGGGAAAATGAAGAGGAAATAATCAAATTTACGGCAAAAATTCTGTTTTTAATGCCTTTGTACATAATAAACCTCATAAATAGGTACTTTTCTATTTCTGAAAAGTAAAAAATATTAGTTTGTGAAGTCGGTTTTTTAAACGTAGTTATAATTATTTAAATGTACAGACAACTATTTTGCAATTTTATAGTAGACTAGCGACCCGGGACCCGGCTTCACCCGGGTGTAAATTCCAGTTTTCCAATAAAATATGTAGCCTATGACACTCACGAATGATGTGGTTTTCTATTGGTGAAAGAATTTTTAAATTCGGTTCAGTAGATCCCGAGATTACCCCTTACAATTTAACAAACACACAAACTTTACCTCTTTATAATATTAGTATAGATAATATACTTAGATACTTAGATGTGTTAAACCATTCTCAGGGAAAGCTTCACACTTCAACTACTAGCTAAATTCAAGAATAAACTTCACGCTATTAAAGAGAAGTCACAGACAGAGGAGGTGGAGAAGACAGAAGACAATGATGAAAATTTGAATTCTGACGATTGGTATGTTAGCCTTTTTTGTTTGGATTTTTATTTGGGTACACCCTGGTTGCAAGACCTTATACCCTATCCCACCGATTCTTATGGCGGAACCACACTTCGTTAAATTGTATTCGAGGAAATTCTTATAGATGACTAAACCCTGCACAATTCGTCATAGAAGAGTGACTAAGGCGAATATTCGTGCGAATAAAGTTAATAATACACGATTAAGCCCTTCCCACTTCGATTTTTTTCGGTTACGCCATTATTCATCAATTTGACGACTGGTGTGGGGCAGAGCATTCGACTGCTAAGTTAGAGATCGCGGGTTCGATTCCCGCTCAGTGCAAATATTTGTATGCATGAAAATATATGATAAGATAAATATTCTTTATATTGTACACCAAACACAAGATACAAAGTAAAGATAACTTATTTCTTTATCTTTATAAAAAAATATCTCCGTATGTATGTATCCGCTTTCTAGAACCCATAACACGAGCTAGTCAAGCAAGCTGCTTACTTTGGGTCTGGATAGCGCTGTGTAATGTTCCAGAATATTTGTTTATTGTAGAATGTCATAGACTTATTTATTTATTTGTTTTTTTTTTTGTAAACAGGCTAGGACACACACTACGTTTTGAGGAGAAAGGCGCAGTGCTAGCTAAAGACGCCAGCAGTAAAGGCGATGACTGGTTCGATATATACGACCCACGGAACCCAATCAATAAAAGGAAAAGAGAAAAGACAGATAAAAAGCAAAAGAAATAAAGATTTTAATTTATTTAATGTATTTTTTTATTTATTTCTAGTTAGCGGTGTTTAGGCCTTACCGAGAAGGGTTCAGACCAACCTGGATTTGGGCCGAGACCTCCACGCGGTGCACCATCGGTGGGGCCATCTTAAAAAGATGGCCCGGAGTCAGCTGGGGTGCGAGAGATATGCCTATTGGGTAACCTTACACCCCGGTAATTAAGACCCGAGACGGCATGCGGTTTTAGTCGGTTCGATCCCGACATAACCACCCCCGATGGCCGACGGGGGTGGTATCCATGAGGAATTCCGCACGATAAAAAAAAGGTGGCAGACAAGCGCACGGCCCACCTGATGGGAAGCCTAATGAACGTGTGCAACACCAAGGATGTCCCTGAAGGGAAGGGATGGGGGGGAGGAGGGGTACAGTGAGCTCTGGCTACCCTACTTACCGGCGGGAACACAACACGATGGTTATTATGGGGGCGGTCTTCTGTAGGCGGTACTACCCCAGTCGGACTGCTACCTCCTTCTAGTTACACGAAAAGCCGACATACCTACCAAAAAAAAACAAAAACCGGACCTCGGGCTATATAGTGCAAACTTTGAACGCAACTCTGCAATCGATATGTTAAAAAGAAACATCAGCAATTCTTAAAGAAGTACAAAAGACGGGTCATGACCCCATGACCCTCCTAAAACCGCACTTGAGTAGGTATAATAAACTGGCCGCTGATTTGCACTCCGATAGCCAAGTTAATGATAAATCTTACGTCTATAACAAGGGGATAAAAATTAACGAGGCGTGGAAAAACGGTGTATTCATACATATGGGTATCTTGTTTGAGTATTGAGTGAATAGTGTGGGGTGTATAAGACCCAGAGTCGGACTGGCCTTACTGTCAGGGTGGCTTTTACGGCCAGGCCCCCCATAGGTCTGGGTTGCGGCAACCTTAAAGAAAAACCGAACCAAAATGATTGATGATATGATACGTTTGTAACGAGTAACATAACGGTTATTGTTTCCATAGATACATAACATAACAAAACATAAACTCACGCCTATATCCCCGAAGGGGTCACCAGTTTATGTTTAGGTCCCAATGTAATAGGTGGCGAGCCAATTGCCATTAACCGGGCACTTATAAACCTGCGATAAATACACACATAACTTCGAAAAGTCATTGGTGTGTGCCATGGTGAACCTGGGATCGAACCCGAGACGTCGTCTCAGCAGTCCATTACCCAGACCACTAGGCTACCGCGGTACTTTTAGGTGATTTTTTATACCTATATATATCTAAATTTGTAACAAGGAGATAGAACTTAACGACGCGTAGAACAACGGTTAGTTGAGGTTTTCTCAAACCTTTCTAATAATAAAAACAGCATCAAAATCCGTTCAGTAATTTTTGCGTTCATGGAGAACAAACAGACAAGAATTTAAAAAAATGTGTTTAGAATCGTTCATATAACATAACCCAAGTATTTTTTTAAATAATCTCCAATGTAGGTACAGACACACACTTTTTTTTTTTTTTTTTTATTGGTAATAGGCTCGCGTTTGACCACGATCTCACCTGTTGGTAAATGATGATGTGGTCGACGGTGGAGCACGCTTGCCTAGAAGAAACCTATTCACTCTAGACTTGAAGACTCCTAGGTTGTAGCTTTCCGGAAAGACACTTAACAATTTTATGATAGTTATAGACATACATACATAATATGCTCACACCTTTTTACCTTCGGGGTAGGCAGTGACAACAGCACGTCATCTGCCTCTGTCGTAACATACTTCAAGCGCTTCCTCTACTGTCATTAAACCTTTCATGCAAGCCCGAATCAAACCTTTCATTTGCAGATCCACAAATCTCAGTCTAGCCTTTGTTCATTGTTCTCTGAAAGCCAATGTTCCGTCACCTCAGTTAGAAAGTAGCTACATGATTATTTCAGCTATCTATTGGTAAGATCAAACCGTTTTCTAGACTACAAAAACTATAGGACAGGAGCCGGTGACGATGTGTGAAGGTCACTTCACCCATCTAATAACCAGGGCCTCGATTCTGCTAAAGACAAACCACTGATATACCACTAACACTCTAAAAAATGCCATTTAATTGTAGACTTATTGTTATCAGGTTAAAGTCTAAAGTCGCATGATATTTTGTAGAGCTAATGAAAAAGTTAAATGAATTCTTTTCATTTGATTTCAGATTTAAACTGTATAGCAGTAAAGTCTACAATTAAATAGCATTTTTAGAGTGTCAGTCGTATTACAGTGGTTTGCCTTTAGCAGAATCGAGGCCCAGATAAGTTACATATTTTATGAAAATTATACATCTATTAATACCTATTTTTCTTTCGGTTCGGTGCCTCTTTCTTTGCTGCACCATAAAGACTTGGAACTCTTTACCTGCGCAATTTTATTGTTTCTTTCCTCCTACAGTCCCGGGTCCTTTAAGCGCGGCGTGAAAAGCTGAGGACCACCACCGTAGCACAATCGGTGTATGGAGTGGTGACTCCCGGTCCTGAGACTTTACATTTAGCTTACCATCAGGCGAGGTGAAGTCATGTTGACTTGTCCTACTAATATTATAAACGCGAAAGTTTGTAAGAATGTATGTCTGGATGTCTGGATGTCTGGATGTCTGGATGTCTGGATGTATGGATGTATGTTTGTTACTCTGCCGCACAAAAACGGCTTAATGGATCTGGCTAAAATTTGGTACAGAGATAGATTATAGTCTGGAATAACATATAGGCTACTTTTTATACAAGCTAATATCGCGGCTCCGCTCGCAAAGTCGATCGGTCGGGATTTCTAGATATATCTTTGTTACTCTTTCACGTAAAAACGGCTGAATAGATTTGACTGAAATTTGGTAACGAGATAGATTAAAGTGTGGAATAACATATAGGCTACTTTTTATACAAGCTAATACCCGCGACTCCGCTCACGGAGTCGATCTGTCGACCCACGGAGTAGATCAGTCGGGATGTCTGGATGTATGTTTGTTACTCTTTCACGCAAAAACGGCTGAATAGATCGGGTTGAAATTTGGTATAGAGATAGATTATAGTCTGGAATAACATATAGGCTACTTTTTATACAAGCTAACACCGTGGCTCCGCTCGCAAAGTCGATCGGTCGGGATGTCCAAATATTATGTTTGTTGCTATTTCACGTAAAAACGGCTGAATGGATCTGGCTGAAATTTGGTACCGAGATAGAGTGTAGTGTGAAATAACATATAGGCTACTTTTTATACAAGCTAATACCCGCGGCTTCGCCCATGGAGTCGATCAGTCGGGATATCTGGATGTATGTTTGTTACTCTTTCACGTAAAACGGCTGAATAGATCAGGTTGAAATTTGGTACAGAGATAGATTATAGTCTGGAATAACATATAGGCTACTTTTTATACAAGCTAATACCGTGGCTCCGCTCGCAAAGTCGATCGGTCGAGATGTCCAAATATTATGTTTATTGCTATTTCACGTAAAAACGGCTGAATAGATATGGCTGAAATTTGGTACAGAGATAGATTATAGTCTGGAGTAATATATAGGCTACTTTTTATACAAGCTAATACCCGCGGCTCTGCCCGTGAGAGTCGATTGGTTGGTAATCGTTTTTTGGTCATATCTCCGGTTCTTCTTAACCAAATGTAATCAAACATACGGCAGATTTTATGTAAAACCAAGAGCTTTCTAATGAAAAGGCGGCATCAAAATTTGTTCAGCAGTTTTTGCGTCCATCACGAACAAACAGACAAGGATTGCAAAAAAATTGATATTTGTTTTTATTTTAATTTTTTTCTTTAATAGGAAAACATACAGTATTTTACAATTCTCATTTACGCTATACAGTAATATATCTGTAAACTATTTACCAGTTTTCGCATATTTTTTTTTTCGTTTTCGCATTTTTATTTATTGTGGTCAACATAACCAAGTTTTTTTTTTTCAAATATCGATTATTACAACTAAAAGTACTGTTATAAAGGGATATGATTTCCACACTGTCGCCTTAGGTGAACCCTGTAAAGATGGTGTAAGGTGAAACCAATAAATAAGGAAAAAAAAACTTTTGGTCATATCTCCAAATTTTAGGTCTGACCAAGAAAACCGCACTGAAATCAGGTTAGTACTTTTTATCCGAAAGGTTTTGGCTAGACGAGTGGAGTGGAGAGTGGAGTGGAGAGGAAAGTGGAGTGGAGAGTGGAGTGGAGTGAAGATTGAAGTGGAGAGTGGAATGTAGGGTGGAGTCGGGAGAGGGGATTGGACAGTAGAGTGGAGGTGGAGAGTGGAGTGGAGTGTGGAGTGGAGAGTGGAGTGAACAGTGGAGTGGAGTGAACAGCGTAGTAGAAAGTCGAGTGGAGAGTCGTTTCATTCAAATAGACTTGGTGGCAATACCGTATTCCACGCGGGCGAAGCCGCGGGCGGAAGCTAGTACAATATAAAAAAATTAAGTACTTGCCAATCAAAAAGTGTTTAGGCATGGCTATTTTAAATATTTCTAGCTATTTCATGAGCGGTTTTTGCAGGCAAGCGTATACCCTATTTTTATAATTAAATTTTCTTTCTCATGATACCACTTTCGATTGGTTATTACGTTCGAGTTGCCTATATCGACTGTAATTATATAAATACCTGCTTACCAGATAGTTATGAACAAAAATAAGCAAGCAAACCTAGGTATATTCTCTATGTTCCAATCAGAGGTCGACCTATATCGACTTACCTGTTATTATATAAATACCTGCTTGCTAGACAGTCATGAAGGGTTTTGCTCCACTGTACCCTGAGGGGAACCATGGAGCATACCAATTTTACCCGTTCTACCACCGGGGTTATAAACCAGGGGTACAGTGGAGCATAACTCGTCATGAACAAAAAAGAGCAAGCAAACCTACCGAGGTATATTCTCTACTCACTTTTGCCCGTGGCTTCGCCTGCGTGGATGTCGGTTATCGCGACCAAACATAGACTATGTCTCGAGGTCTAATCTAATCTACCCCTATACCAAATTTCGTCAAAATCGGTTCAGCGGTTCAGGCGTAAAAGCGTAACAGACAGTTACTTTCGCATTTATAATATTAGTATGGATGTTCCAATCAGAGGTCGATCGTCACCGGCTCTTAGACTACTATACCTACCTACTCTTTAAATTTCCAACAGTGTGAAAAATACGAAAGACAATAAAACATTTCGGCCACTGACTCCTGTGATGCGTCTACATATAATTGAGTGTATTTTTACAAGCGGCTTAAGTATGTTTTAACTATATCTGTGGTGGGATCTAAGAATGAATAATTTATAAATTTGCATGTTTATGGGTTTTCTAATGCCTGGTACATATCAAGTGAAAGATGGGTAACGAACGAACGTGAATTTTGTGAACGTTACAGAGAAGCCAGGATTGTGGTTTTAAGATGACGCCATCGTTGCCCAGGATGTATTGTGGGGATGCTCTAGAGCACGCATCCTTCGGCATGAAAGCTTCGGATGCAACCGGTAACGACGCCGTCTAGGGTCTTCTGACGCCAGGGTGTAAGGTGGCCTATAGAGCATTTCCCTCGCACCCCGGCTTGACCCGGGCCATCTCCGGATTCGAGATGGCCCCCTCGGGTTTGGGAACCACGGTGTTATCATCATACCCCCGGAATAGGGGAGGGGGGCTATTCCGGGGGTATGACGCGCGCCGCCGCAATGATACACAACTGTCGTGCTAAACTATAATTGACACGGAAATTACGCGTAGGTATATAAGAAGCCCGATCATTTTGTTAGTTGTCGTTCGTCTGTATTCGGTTGGTGTGGCCCAGCATTAGGAGTTGGAGAGTTATTTTGCAGACCGTATGGCTCCCTGTTGGACTAAATGAATAATAAGTTACCTATCTAATTAAATTAAATGGCTAGTAATTATAAATAGGTATACAGGTAGTATATGGGGTCATCGAGGCTTAAGCCAACCTTACCTGTTATAACTGATACACCTGTTGGCAAATGACTCTGGCTTAGGCTTTCTTTAAAGGCTTGGAATTTCGACGGCAGCAGTTGTTCTCGCAAAAACTTAGATAAGCCAAATTATGTAAGTAGATTGAATACCTATTATCAAAATAATGGATTTTTAGGTCTTAATTTTTCATAACACTATATAGTGATTCACAATCGATAGAGTAAGCTTCGCATATTATCTTAACCAAATGAAATAAAAGAAATAGCTATAATTCTTTTTTTATATCTACTTTTTGGCATACTTTTTTTACTATCAGTAGACAGTACCTATAGGAAGTTCGGGAGGAATAAAAGTATAGAAGCAGATGGCGGACTATTGTTTCTACCTACCCTGTCCGGAGGGAAAAGGCGTGAATATAATGTATGTAAGTATGTAAATCGATGCTTTTCGAAGTTATGTGTGTATTTATCACAGGTTTATAAATGCCCGGTTAATGGCAATAGGCTCGCCACCTATTACATTGGGACCTAAACATAAACTGGCGAAATGTGGGTGCTAGCACCTCTGCCTACCCCTTCGGGGATATAGGCGTGAGTTTATGTTATCTATATCTATATCTATACTAATATTATAAAGAGGAAAGATTTGTACCTATTTTTGTATGTTTGTATTTTTGTAATGAATAGGCTCCGAAAATACTGGACCGATTTCAATAATTCTTTCACTTATAGAAAGCTACACTATCTGGGAGTAATATAGGCTATATATCATCACGCTACTACCAAAGGGAGCGGAGCAGTGAGCATTAATGTCAATAAATCGGGCAGATTTCCATACATCTTTACTAATAGCACGAAAAAATGTTGGAAGAAAATCCGAATTCCACGCGGGCGGAGCCGCGGGCAACAGCTAGTATGTTATATAATGCGCAATGTACCTACCCTGTGAATATCCACCATGCGCAAATCCAAACCATTTTATATTGTTTCAACTTCCTAAGCATTTTATATCGTTTCAACATCCTCAATGTTAGCAACTAGACAGTGTGCTTCACAGTACCGTTAGCAACATAAAAAAAAATTGTACATATTTAAACAAAAGGCTTTAAATCCGCGCGGTCGTTGACTCGCGTCATAACACTTATAATTGGGGTGTAAGAAGCGTTACTGGCGGATTATCTGCGATCATACAACGGTCAGAGTTTACGGGTCAGTGTAGTATAGTGATGCACGATGGGCTATCGATAAAATTGTGGACAGAAGCAAATGGCGAGCTATTTTTGTGCCTACTGTGGCACCCATGGGTGTCGCTATAGAGCTCTACAGGCAAAAGAGATAGATCTTGAAGGGTCTCCAAGGGTATACGGGACCCAAGGGTAAATGGGGCTCCATAACTGTATGATGCTCGATAGGTATATGGGTACTTTTATGTTACCCATTGGGTAACAGAAAAGTCTTTCAAGTGAGAAAGTGAGTGAGAAAGATTTGTTACAGAAGTCTTTTTTATACCACTTACGTGGCAGACAAGCATACAGTCTACCCAATGGGGAGCGGTTACCTTAGCCTATAGTCGTGTACAACACCAGGGGCGTCACATTCGCGCTGCCGACTCTGAAGAGGTGGGGGAGAAAGGTTAGGAGAGAAAGGGTCAGAATCTGTTGAAAATAGATTTATTTCGATGTGGAGGTATTTGCGTGCTTGATTAGGTACTTATGTAAATCGATATCGATATAATCACCGTCCCATCACTATTCGCAAACATACCTATTATTAATTTTATAATAAATTTGCCAAGCGCTCAGTGCCTTGGTCTGCAGATGTAACGATAAGCGCATCACTAATTATCTCATTCATTGTTTCCTTATGTGGATGAGTCATGGGTGTAATACACAAGTTATAGGTAGTCCAAGTACTGTGTTACTCACCCTGTGCTACCATTGAATATTCCTAATTTTATAAATGTGTCATTTTGATAAGTAGCCGTTTATGGAATTGGGTAAATTTAGGAAATTGGGCATACTGAGAACTGAGATTTTAGAGAATTGGTCATTTTGCAACTCTCTTGTCCCTTTGAGAATCATCAATCTCTCTCCTCTTTGCCGCACCATCAAAAACTGAAATTCTTTACCAGCTCACGTGTTTCCTTCCTTATACAGTCGCGGGTCCTTTAAACGGGGCCGTGAAAAAGCATTTGATGAGGCCGTCAAGCTGAGTGCCACTATTGTGGCACTATCGGTGTTTGCAATGGCGACTCCCATTCCAGAAACTTTACCTTTAGTTTACCATCAGGCGAGGTGAAGTCATATTGACGTGACCGACATAAAAAAAATAACCGTTGGTGGTTCCCCATTTTTTGGCATACCCACAATTTGGGAGATGAGGGAGGGATTGTGAGCTTGGCTACCCTACTTACCGGCGGGAACACAACACTATGGTTATTATGGCCGCGGTCTTCTGTAGAGCGCAGGTGGACCCAGACGTCCGTCTGCTGGTGCTCAGTTCGGACGGGAGATACAGTCGTGTCCTACCTCCGTAAAAAAGTTCCCACTAGTCTTTACGTATCTACATAAAAACATTGGTTTTACATTGATGCCTACCTGAAGTGTCGTGGGATAGTCTAGATTCTCTGCAACATAAATTACTCATTACATTTTAGTTAATTTACCTAATGTTGCTTGTTACAGTTATGACTAACTGCATTTGTTAGTCCGTTGCTATTTTTTATTATGTACCAAAATTCTTTTTATAATTTTATTACTGCAAGAAACTGGAAGCTAGCATTACAGTACTATTTCTTTTCTATACAAAATTTACCGGTGCTTGAGGTGATAGTTGTCGCAGTTGACCAGTGGGTATTGGCGTAGTCTAAACCAATATACTGCGCTTTGTCACGCAGTGCTGCGACGACAATCACCTCTTCCTTCATGAGGCCATCAAGTTGAGGGCTACCGTTATGTCACTTTTGGTGTATGTAATGGGGACCCCCTTCCTGAGACTTCACCTTTAGCTTACCATTAGGCGAGATGAAGTCATAATAACGTGACCGATAGGTATATAAAAAAATATACAGGTACGTATGTATTTGTCACTGAATTATTCCTACATTCCTGAATCGATTTTGACGAAATTTCGTAATAATGTTCATTTGAATAGGTGTCTAAATTCCCTGTCAATACTGAGGGCTTACCATAACATTATTAAAGCATTCGTTTTCTACGAGATAACTAATATAATGGTGTCTTTTGTCTCAAAACCCTATTTCGCAGTCCACTGCTGGACATAGGCCTCTTCTAATTTGCGCTACAGCACAAGATACTTCGCCCTCCGCATCCAGTCTATCCCAGCCACCTTTTCAGGTCATCAGTCTATCTGGCTGGGGAACACTCCATACCGTTTGCCGACTAGCGGTCTCCACTCTACGACTCGTTTGCTCCAACGACCATCGGTCCTTCGACAGATGTGGCCAACACATTGCTATTTCAACTTAGGTAAGTAATTATTCTGCGAGCTATGGCGGTTTTTGTCGGATGAGTACAGTTAATAGTTTTAAAATCTTCCTTTTAAAACAAAGACGTGTAATTCCGAACATTCTCACCGAAATTCGCGAAATAGTATTCGTTAGAATATAATTCAGAACATCTTGTAATTATGTGATATAAATCTGAGATAAGAAATGAACAAGCTACGAAATATTTAAAACACAAATGGCTTTTATGAGAGCAGGAGAGTTCTTTTTTATTACGTAGGCGGCAGACGAGCACACCGCCCACCCGATGGGAAGCGGTCACTGTGGCCTAGGGACGTGTGCAACACCAGTGATGTCATACAAGCGCTGTGCACCCTGAAGGGAAGAGGGGGGTTAGGAAGGTGTGGGGGGAAGGAGGGGTACAGTACAGTGAGCTCTGGCTACCCTACTTACCGCCGGGAACACAACACAATGGTTATTATAGGCGCGGTGTTCTGTAGGGCGGAGGTACTACCCCAGCCGGTCTGCTCAGTTAGGACGGGAGATACCGTCGTGTCCTGCCTCCGCCAATCCGTGTAATGAGTTCGATAATAATTAAAACCGAATCTATAGTTTGAATATTATCTTTATACAACATCCTCCAACCCTTTTCCCATTGATGTGAAACCAATTACTACACCACGATGGTAACATAGATACAAGAGAAGACTGAAACGCGTTGATAGGAAGATACTCGCGCAAAATGATAGCCACACACGTTCCAGTATTTATTTATTTAGGTATTTATTTTTATTTATTTTCTTTATTTTCAAAATAATGCAACATAATTACATCTTTTTGACGTCAAAAACTACTTAATACTAAGTTTATCACCGCTTGCTAGGCGCTAGTGGAGAAGAAACGGCGCAACAAACTCCACTGCTGCATTTTCAGACGTCAGCTTATACAATAGATATATTATATATCTTAAGACTAAATATGGACGAATGTACATTTTTGTCTCATGTCAATATAAAAGGTATATAAAAAAAACTTTATAATAAAAATTTAACCCAAGTTTATACTTGTGCAAGTCTAAACTTATACTGGAGCGTATGTGGCTACCATTAGATATCCATCTATATCAAGTGTAGCTCGCACGAAACAAGCAAATATTTTTTGTGACTAAGATTAATTACGTTCACCTCAAGATAATTATATACTCTTATTGTAAAACATTCTATAATGGTAGGGCAAATATTAGGTGTAGTTTCCGGTAAGTATAAGTACAGGTATTCACTGGAGAGGAGTAATACGCTTCGCTAATACGGTTATTGAGAACGGCTATTATAGAGGTATCAATTTACTTTTTGAGGCCGACCAGTTAGCCTCAAAAATTACTGAACAATTTGCAAACAATCTATGCTATACAAATTTTTTTTATTCAGAATAGGCTTACGTTTGTCCACTATCTCATCTGATGGTAAGTGACGATGTGGTTTACGATGAATCACGCTTGCCTAGAAGGAACCTATTCACTCGTGACTTGAATATTCCCAGTGACTTGAAAATACATTGAAATAAATAGTTTATTTACTTATATATGAAAGTAAAGTCCTGTAACAATTACAAACATATCTTTATATAATTTTTTTAATTATTTTTTGATGAAAGAAAGTACTTATATCGGTGCATAAACGACGGATTTAGGACTAAATAAACTGCAATACACGTCTGCGAGCCTATTTAGCGCGTCCCTATAGGCGTGATGTTATCATAAGCATTGCATTACGTACGATAGCAGTAGGTAGATAATCGCAGATGATTTGCTGGCATTTATTGAAGAGTTCCGTTGTCTGTCTCCGAAACTTCATCAGACCTTTACGAAATATAAATGTAACCATTTCTGTCTAATAACAAAAATGTTTTTTTTTTTGCAAATCCGATTAAGTATTACAATAATATCGATTATTTGACAGAGTTATACCCAACTCTGTCTTAAAAGAATGCATAGAGAATATATAGAAGAACATAGATACCCTTTTCTTTTTTGGAAGTCGGTTAAAAAGGAATGTAGGTATTTGCGTGTTGCCTATGGCAGGATAATGAAACCGCGACTTATATGGAAGTGAAAGTTAACCTTTGTCTGCCCTTACTTAGATATACACGCCTTGTGTACCTCATTGGACCCCTTCGTGTTTGAGTTTGCGTGCGATCGCGAAGGTTTTGAGTTCAATTCCCGGAATGGATAAAAATTGTATAGATATTTTACCAGCTAGACAGTAAATTGGACGCTTGGAAAGGTTTTTGAATGCCTATTTTGGAAGTAGGTATTTAGCAATTACCAAATCAGTTAAAATGTGTATTATTACTGGTAGATTAAGTTTCACGTTATTTTTGACAAATTGAATTTTTGAACACCTCTCTAATAAAATACTGCATTCAGTAGTATTTGTGGCCATCGAGAACAAACAGAAAAAAAGACCAGAATTCCAAAAAAATATTTATTTTGGTGCTCAAAATCGTTGATAATATCATAATCCAAGTTTTTTTTAAATATCTCCCATAATTATCTGTATATTATGAGAGATATTAAAAAACCCGTGTGGGTTATGATAAATACATTTTTCAACTTTATATACTTTAGTAGGTACCTACTTCTCTATTATATAGAATATAAAAAAATATAAAGAGCAGGAAAGAAAGATTACGCTCCATATTACTTAGGTTTTAGAAGGAGGTAGGACATGACGGTATCTCCGGTCCGAAATGAGCTGTCCGACTGGGGAAGTACCTCCGCCCTACAGAAGACCGCGGCCATAATAACCATAGTGTTGTGTTCCCGCCGGTAAATAGGGTAGCCAGAGCTCACTGTACCCATCCTCCCCCTCCCCTTCCTAGCCTCCGCCACCCCTTCCCAGCTCTCCCCCTTTCCCTGCAGGGTAGGCAGCACGTGTGTGACACCCTTAGTGTTGCACACGTTTATAGGCCACGGTGACCGCTTCCCATCAGGTGGGCTGAGTGCTTGTCTGCCACCTACGTAGTATAAAAAAAAAGGTAAATATTCAGATTATAGTATTTCTTTTTTTTTTAATTCTCGATAGGTTTACCTGATGGTAAGTGACGATGTGGTTTACGATGAATCACGTTGTAATTCTAGTTGTAAAACACTTAAGTAGTAGGTCACTAGGGTTGTCAGTACCCTGTAATCAAAGTGCCATCCTGAGTTCAACATTCCCCGCGTACAACCATAATGCCATTCCAACAATTACTGTGTGAAGATTGGTTTTTAATGTTTTTTTTTCATATCTCTTCGGTTATGGCAGCCAAGCGTGAACCTTAGTGGGTATTCTTTAAATCAATTAAAGTGTAAACATAAAATTGTCTGCGTGTCTCTTTGGCTAATTAACCGAGTTCAAAAAGGTGGAGGTTCTCAATTCGACTATATTTTTTTTAATGTTTGTAACCTCAAAACTTTCGAACCGATTTTGATATTTTTTTTATTTGATAGCTGGCTTCCGGAGTGTTCTCATTTCAATTTAGCCCGTTGAAGTAGGTATCTTTTTTTCTATAGCCGTTCCATTATCTTAAAATTCCCGTGTTATTCCCGGTTGAATCTGAAACCTTCACCTCGGAGCCCGGGGGTTCTTGTCCGGGCTCTGAATAAGCAGTTCTCTTCATGGTAGGTCTACAGAAGATTTTTTTTTATTAATTTAATGAATATTAGTTACTTAGGTAGTATTCACCACTCCTAACACAACTAATTTAACTTAGCTGGAGGGTTCCCGGGAATTCCGGTTATTAATATTCTTTAACATCTTCACAAACTAACATTACACAAAAGTGGGATATAGGATTGTTTCCTTTAAAACTAAATAAAATCAATAGTAAGGGAGGGAAAGACGGCATAATACTGCCACTTATTAATTGCTATTGATACTTCCCCAATTCCCCACCCAAGCATTTTATTAAAACATGCAATTTCAATTACATACTTAAGTTATTTTAGTTCAAAAGATGTTGCAAAACAAGTATGTAATAATACCGTATTAAAATATTTTTTATTAAACTTTTTAAACACAAACGAAGTCACTGAACGTAAATTGTATTTCAAACGTTCAACTTGTCCGATTAACAAACTTAAAGGTTCACATGAGACGCTAAGGAAGTGTTGTCTGGGCATCGAGCCATGACACAAGGCACACCCAGCAATTTGCGCCATAATATTTGCAAAACCAAAACCGTGTAGACGTGTGCCTTTGCCAAACATTCGTAAAAAGAAGTAAAATTTTTCGCATTATCTGTGCCCCGTGGGAAAACGGCGGGAGAATTTACAATTTTGAAATCGGTTCGCAGTGTAACTTGTAATTTATCTCTTTCGCTCTTATTGTGCTTTCGTATAAACGAATGAGATAGCAATGATCTGTTAATCTGTCGTGAGATTTTATTGAGTATTATTTAATTGTTCATTATTTGGTTTAAATTTTTTAGCGTTTCATTGAAGTTTTTGTTTTATAACTAAAAAGTTGTCAATCTGTAAGGCTTCAATGGAATACGTGTAGTACAATTTTGTGTTTTATTCAGTTATTATCAGTAATCTAGTTGTACTTATCTATATATGTACATTACAAAATTAAATTTTACACATAAGTGCAATATTTTTATGAAGTTTGATAATTAAAATGGCAGTTTTTGTTTGAAGTGAGCATGTTAGTTTGTTTATCGGTCAAAATGATTTACATACTAGTTTTATGCCCGGTTGTGCTTGCTGCCGGTGTTCAGACACTTACGATAGACTCACAACTTGGAACATCCATAGAAGGTAAGTTTATTTTTGCTATACCTAGGTACCAAACTAATGAAGAAAAAATTTGGCTATATCTATATATTTATTGCAGCTCTATCTGCTTTAACTGCTAAAAGGACTAAATAATAACTTGGCCAAATTGGTCATGTTGATTTTTCATTGAAATAAAACTATTTTTATACAAATTTAAAAACTTGAGTGAAACAATAACTTGATCAATAAAATTAGGTTATGTTCATTTTTCGTTGATATAAAACTATTTTTATTAATGAATTTCATCGGTCACTCCATCTCGGAGATGGCCCTGGGACAGCCGGAGAACAAGAGAATTGCTTTATATATGTCACCTTACACCCCGGTATTCGAAGACCGGAGATGGCGTACCGCTCCGTAGGGATTTTCACACGAAAAAAGTGACTTCCTTAGATAGAGGAGGATAAGGAGACATACATGGTACTACGGATTTGTTAGCATGGCATTTTATATTATACCAGCCTATGTCTGCGGCACCGCCCGCGTGGACGTCGGTTTTTGCGTTTTTTGACTATATCTCCGGTTCTACTTTACCGATTGTGATCAAACCTGCGTAAGATTCTAAATCTAACCAATACCTATTAAACAAAAAAACCGCATAAAAATCCGTTCAGTAGTTTTTGCGTTCAGCGCGCACAAACAGACAAGGAATCCAAAAAATATTTTTGTGTTCATAATCGTTCGATAGTTTTTTGAAAATATCTCCAATGTACAGACAGCTACTTTACAATTTTATAATAGTAATAGGTACAGATTCTCACGGACCGCGGTAGCCTAGTGGTTTGGGTAATGGACTGCGGAGACGAGGTCTCGGGTTCGATCCCAGGTTCACCATGGCACACACCAATGACTTTTCGAAGTTATGTGTGTATTTATCGCAGGTTTATTAGTGCCTCGGAGAGCACGTTAAGCCGTCGGTCCCGGTTACCGTACAAACATCTATGGCAGTCGTTACGGGTAGTTGGAGCCCACAAAAGTCCAACCAGTCTAACTTGGAAGTTCGATATCGCCATTGGTCATTGGACCATTGGTTGTGGAGGTCAGATGGCAGTCGCTCCACGGAAAATATCGAAGTTCAGCCGCATCACAGTTAGACTAGAAAGCCGACCCCAACTGAGTTGGGAAAAAGGTTCAGAGAATGATGATGATTCTCACGTACCTAGATAGCCGGGTCAAGGGCTTGATATCGAAAAATGCTCGCATTATCTCGTATGCATGCTAATTTTTAATTGCATTGTTTATGTGCGTACAGTATATTTATTTACTAGTAATTAAGGAGAAATTAAGAAAGAAAAAGATTTTGTTCGAACCGTGCACAAGGATCGAATAACTTAGGTACAGTCAGCGTCAAAGGTCTATGATCGATGCACAATATAAATACCAGGCACAAAAACAATCTTGTAGCCTGTGATAGTAGGCTCCAAAAAATCAGTAATTCTTTTCGGGGTAACTGTATACGCTTTTTCAACAAACTCCCAAGCGAAATTAGAGATTTACATGTAAGTAAATTTAAAAATGTTGTTAAAAGAAAACTCTCCCAAAAAGCTTATTATAAAATTCAAGATTATTTAGATGATAAAGAAGCTTGGAAATGAACTGTTCACTCAACTATGTTACTCTAAATAACATTGTATCTAGACTAAGGCAATTGTTGTAAATAGACCAAAAAAAAACAGCCCGCTGAGTTTCTTGCCGGAGTCTTCTCAGGTCTGGGCCGCGTTTCGAACCGGTGGTGGTCCATTTGCTTCTAGTTTTAAATATTTATAATTTGACGTTTTGTAAGTGCCGCTTAAAATGGTCTATACAGAATAAATGATTTTTGACTTTGACTTTGACTTTGACTTTGATCATTTTCAGATTTTGAACAGTAGTTTTGAGCGAAGTAACTTGTGATTCTTAATGAAAATGATAAGTTGCCTCTATTGAACTACCTTTAAACTGTAACTGATTACAACGTAATGAACCATTTTTATTCGAATTTTTAAGTTTGAAATATGTGCGATCATCATAGATTTTTGCCGCTGACTGTACAATAAAATGCCCACTACGCGTACCAGTTATAAATACGCACTATGGGTGCGAGAGCTTTTTGAGCCACCTAGTTTTAGTCGGTTCGACTCCGATATCGCCTGCCCGCTAGCCGCGATATAGGGATTTCCACACGAAAAAAAGATACACGAATATTTTCCATTGGTTTGTTGACTTTTACGAAAGCGACTGCCGTTGGACCATACAAGTCCTTAAAAGTAGTTATTTCAAATGTCGTATTTCAAACTTCCTACAATAATTATAACCATGACATGTATTGTATAAATCTGCCTAATTCACTTTACATTATCCTAACTAAAATGATGAAATTTTAATTATATCAAAAACAACAAAACCGACTGTTCTGTCGTAATGAAACAACAATAAATACATAATTATATTAAGTAGTTTTACGTCTAATTTAATGTACAAATAAGATATACAATTGACATTCTTATGCAAATATTGCATAATTTGACAACCACGTTTATTTGTCTCGTATATCTGACGAAATAGTAATGACATTCATTCATAGATACTAACTTACTACATAATTATAAAATTGTAAAGTAAGCTGTGTCTGTGGTATATTGACGATATTAAAAAAAAAAAAAAACTAGGGTTATGTTAATGGGGTGCGGGCCGGCAGGACGGCCGCCTGTCACCCTACACCCACCATCAGCGAGGTGGAGCGATGCTCGCCTCACCCCCCTTTCAGGAAGTCTAACCGTAGATGGCCTGGGGTCAGCTGGGGTGCGAGGGATAATGCCTATTACCCTACCTTTCACCCCGGCCGCCCGGTAATACGATAAGACCCGAGGGGAGGCGTGTGTTTTTTTTTATTATTTATTATTATTTATTACTTTTTATTAAGAAATAGTTACATAAAACTTAAATCTAAACAAAGCCCCACAAAACCGTTTCCACGGTTTGACTGTGGGAACAGAACAACACAATTTACTATTTTTGCATGCGGACAAGTATTGTAATATTACGCATATTATGATATTTTACTTACAGTGCATAATTACATGTGTTTTATTAAATGGTCTCGAAGCAATTTGGCAAATTTGCCTTTTTTAGTTTCATTTCTAATATCTGCGGGCAAACTATTGAGTAGATACGGTACTCGTTTGTCAAGCGTTCTGTCCCCAAAGTAGTTGCATACTCTGGGTACTTCATATTTACCCGCAGATACCTTTCTAGTTACACAATTATGGGCTACCAGTGAGTAACGGTCCCAACTGCCATGACTATTAACAAGAAGTAGGTATTTGTGCTTTATACTAACGGGAAGAATTTTACAAATTTTGAAGAGTTTATAATAATCGCCTTTACAATTATCTTTGGTCTTTTTGCTAACCAAAAGTTTTAAAAATCTAATTTGTTGTGATTCTAATTTATCTAAATAGCTTTTGAATGTAAGTCCATAGCAGTCGAGAGCGTAGGCCAATATAGGCTCGACTAATTGTAAATATAGGCATTTGAGCGTACTAGTAGGTACTTTAAAGCTTAGGTGGTAGAATTTACCTAGTAGTATTCTAAGTTTATTACATATGTGTTCAATATGGTGCGACCAAGAGAAGTTTTCATCCACTTTCAATCCAAGGTAGGTTACACATTTTTCTTGTTCAATGGGTTTACAATTACAGTTACAGTACTGGTTATGGATGCAATCATAACTATGTGTGTAAATGGGAGGGGGCTTGCTGAGCGGAGGCGAGTAAGGTGAATGAATTATGACTATTTTAGTTTTGTCTGCGTTAAGGTTTATACCGTTGTCGTGAGACCATTTCACCACTCTGTCCACATCAAGCTGTACGAGCCGACACACCTCGACCATATCGGTTCCAGCGCGGAGCGCACACAGGTCGTCCGCGAACATGTAGGCCGAACAGTGGCGAATAACGCTGCATAAGCTGTTGACATGCATTAAGTAGCAAATTGGACCGCACCCCGCGCCCTGCGGCACCCCGCACCTCACCTCTATTGGGTCACTGTACGACTCGCTCACCTTCACGCGGTAGTATCTTTCAGTTAGATAATCACGAAACCATTTGTTGAGCGGTTCCCCCACCCCACACTCCCCCATCGCATTTAATAATGTATTTTTCTCTAAAGTATCAAACGCCCTTCTATAATCAAAGAATACCGCTACTATAAACTGCTTTTTATTTAAACTGTTATTAATTTCGTTGGTAAATTTTGATAAGAGGGTGTTTGTGCTCCTAGTCTTTTGAAATCCGTGTTGACATTCACTAATTAAGTTATTTTTTTGAAAATAATTTCCTAATTGATTTACTATGCATTTTTCCATTATTTTATCTACACTTGACAAAATTGCAATTGGTCTATAATTTGATAATATTTTGCGGTCACCCTTTTTGAATATTGGTCGCACTATTGCCTCTTTCAACTTACTCGGGCATGTGTAGGTACGTACACATTGGTTTATTAGATGAGCGAGCACAGGACTTACTTTATTAACAATATGCTTTAAGTCTGACATGCGCAAGAGATCGCTTCCTGGTGACTTATTTGTATCCATACTCATAATGACTTTCTTAACGGTCTCACTACTCACCGGTTGCCATCTCATACTTACATTATTTTCATTTACATATGTTATCCTATCCAACAATTGTGTATCACATTTGTGCTTCACCTTTTCAATTTCCTCTGTAAATGTTGTCGCGAACTTATTACAAATATCTTTTACACTTCCATTTATTTTTACATTTTTTAATATTATGCTATCTAAGGATTTTTTACTTTTCCCCATCATTGTATGTATTCTATCCCACAATTTTTTTACATTCTTGTTACAATCTATAATGCTTTGTTTATCATAATCACTTCTACTTTTCGTTATAATTTTATTGCATTTATTCCTATATTTTGTGTAATCTAAACGTTTAATCATGTTAGTCGGTTCGTTCTTCCATAATGTGAATAGTCTATCCCTTTCTAATAATAGTTTCTTATGATCTTTCGTAACCCAATTTTTGTTATTCCTAGTATTATTATTTATTATTCTGTTTTTATAGCAACACTCATATATATCAACAAAAATTAGTCTAAAGGATTCATACATTTTTACGGGGCATTCAATCTGTAAAAGATGATCAAAATCGATGGATGATAATTTTTCCCGCACCGCGCGATTGTCTAGGAAACGCCGTCGCGTAACATCGGTATGCGATTGCTCGCGCGTCGCTATCACAGGTCCCTCGCCGTCCGCTGGGGTGCACCCCCATTGCACTGCAATGGATACTGCGTAATGATCTGATATTTTACTTTTTATTATAGCTGACTGTACTTGTGCGAGTGGCGCTCTTATGAATATATGGTCTAAACATGATTCGACTAAATTACCCATTAATATTTCGCTTCGCGTTATTCCATTAATACATTTAGTAAACCCGTACTCGGCCAATAGATCTTCATATAATATCACGTATTTATCTTGTTGTTTCAATAAGTTAATATTAATATCACCGCAGAATAGCACTTTAGCATTTTGAGGTATTGTATCTAGCAAGTTACGAAGTTCATCAAGGAATTGTACTATTTTATCTTGTTTGTTTATCTTCGGCGGTCTATAAATCGAAATTAGATAAATACGTTCGTTATTATGGTTGAAGGTCATGGCCACGCATTCCGCAGAGCGCAAATCGGGTGCAGGTGGCTCGCACAGGTGTGCAGCTAGCCCCTCCCGCGCATACACTAATACCCCTCCCCCTTTTCGCCCGGTGCGAGCAAAACTATTTAAAGTGAATCCTTCAATGTTATAAAAATCTAACTGCTCATAATTTATATTCGGTTCAGTAATTACAATAACATCAATACTATGTAGATTACAATCTAAACTAACTAATAACTCACTAAAATGTTTCTTCAGAGATCGGATATTCGATTCCGATATAAATGTCTGTTCTCCTGAGTGAAAGTTTTGAATGAACTGTTTATGAGTTAAATTGAAATTATTGTTTTTTTTTTAAATTTCAGATTGTTTCGACAGAATTTCCATCGGTGAGCAACTTCCGCCTGACGCCATCTACCGCAATGTAACGGAACTAACGACGCGTGAATGCGAACAAATCTGCAAGCAAGACAAGCAGTGCCAGAGCTACGATTACGGGTAAGTAAATGTAGATGGCGTTTTTATAAATTTTCGGATTTCAAGATTTTTAAGAATTTATTTGTAAGTATATCTTCTTAATATAGATAAATCTCGTGTCACAATGTTTGTCCTCAATGGACTCCTAAACCACTTAACCGATTATAATAAAATTCGCACACCATGTGCAGTTCGATCCAACTTGAGAGATAGGATAGTTTTTGACACGGATTTCGACATCCACGCGGGCGGAGCCGCGGGCAACAGCTAGTTTTTTATAAGTAGTAGTTGATACTTGTGTCTGAGTAAGCGATATAATAAAAATTTTGGCTCAAATTAGATTCATATAGTTAGGAAAACAACACTTCTTCAATGGTTCTAGTTGCGCGCCCTGTACATACTTCACCCAGGTGCAATCATAGCATTCTCATCTGTAGACTTCCAAAAAATATTCTTTCATACAAACATTGTCCTATCAATAATGAACGCAAGAACTAATTATTCAATTTGATGCAGTTGTTCGCCAGATAGCGTACCTACTTTGTATTCAGCAATTCATTTTTTTCATGATTTTGTACCTATTTAATTTAAATTTTCCTTTTCCAGTGTCGGTGCAAAAGGCAACGCTACATGCAACCTTAGCAACTCCAGTGAAAAAGAAATTAAAGAAAAGAACATACTCATTCGCCATCCGGACTACGATTTATACGTCCGTCGCTTCAACTGCGAACAGTCACCACCTTCCCCTATACAGCTGGACGATCCAGAAGAGAAACCTTCCGAAAGACCTGCACACCGTCCAGTCTTCCGTCCAGCAGAAGAAAAACTCCCCTTTGCTGATGACTACTTAATATCCACTGATCTAGAGTCATACGGAGTCCAAAGACCAGTCCATAAGCCTCAACATGATGAAAGACCAGATGATTATTCGAACCCAAAACCTGATTACGACTCAGGACCTAGTTACGGTGCTCATAAGCCACAAGATGCACCATATAAACCTGAAAAGCCAGTCAAGAAACCATCTTACAGCACAAGACCTGATCCTTACGATGTTCTACAGCTTCAAGATCCTCAAAGACCTGGTTACGATAGACCAAAGCCTGGACCATATATACCAGAGAAACCTGAATACGTATACGTAACCAGACCTAGACCAAAACCTCAGCAAGACACTGGTTATGGAAACAGACCTGAATATACCAAGCCAAATTATGATGATGCTGGTTACGGAACTCCTTCAAGGCCGTATGAGCGTCCAAGACCAGTGACTTCTAACCAATATGCCAATGGATATGGACCAAATGTTCCTAACGATAATAACTATATTCATGTCGAAATTAGAGATCCACCTAGGCGTTACCATCAAGGCATTTATGGCTATGGAACGTATTCCAGTCATAATTCATATTCACATGACCAGAGCAGTCAATCTCATTACTACGACAACCCAGCACAAAATGGATATGGTCTTGCTCCTTCAAAACCCAGTCGTCCACTATATGGATCTGATGAGTCGTATCCAAATTATGCAGACACAAAACCTACTTATGGATCTTACGGTAATGAGAAACCATCTTATGGTAACCAGGTATCTTATGGCAGTAACCAGGCATCGTATCAACAAGACTATCACCAGACAAACTATGGAAATACTGGATATTATGTGCAAAAACCTTATAGGCCAAGCCTTTACGACGACTATTATAGACCAGGCCAGTCTTATGGTGGGTCAAATAGTGCTAACCAAGGCAGTTATGGTTATAATCAAAGTAATTATGGCACTAGCTATGGTGCAAGTAAACCGACTCATGAAAATGATAGGCCTTCATATGGTAGTGATCAAGGGTCTTATACAGGTAGTAAGCCGTCATATGGTAATGAAGAAGCTTCGTATACTGGAAGTAAACCTTCGAAGCCCTTATTAGATAACAATCGACCAGAATATGGTAATGACAAACCTACATATAGTGCGGACAGACCATCGTATGGTGCAGAAAAACCCTCTTATACTAACGATAAACCTTCATATGGAAATGATTCGCCATCTTATGGCAATGACAAACCGTCATACGGTAATGAAAAACCCTTATATAACGAGAAACCTTCATATGGTAGTGATGAACCTTCTTACGGTAGCAATAAACCATCTTATGGTAATGACCGACCTTCATATGGAAATGACAAACCAACATACGGTAATGATCAACCTTCGTATGGTGGCAACAAACCATATGATAAGGATCCACCGTCTTACGGGAATAATAAACCAAGTTACGACAAAGATCCACCATCTTATACCAAACCAAGTTATGACAATGATAAACCGTCATATGGAAACGACAAACCATCATACGACAAGGATCCACCCTCTTACGGAGGCAGCCAACCAAGTTATGGTAATGATCAGCCATCGTACGGGAGTAATAAACCATCATATGGTAGTGATAAACCGTCGTATGACACTAATAAACCGTCATATGGTAGTGATCAACCGTCGTATGGAACGAATAAACCATCTAATAACAATGATTTGCCGTCATATGGTTCTAATAAACCGTCATATGGCAGTGATCCGCCGTCATATACTTCTAATAAACCGTCATATGGAAATGATCTGCCGTCATATGGTAGTGATCCACCATCTTATGGGAATAATAAACCCGCATACGGTAATGACCAGCCATCATATGGATCTAATAAACCTTCATATGGTACTGACCAACCTGTATATGGTTCCGGATCTTACGGCAGTTATCAAGATTTATATGGTGGAACTCAAAAGCCTTATGGTGGCAGTCAATATTATGGAACCAGTCAATACGGTAGCAGTACTTATGGTCAGAGTCAAGAATCTTACATCTCAAGCGGCTATGGTGGATCTTACGGAAGTCAGGCATCTTATGGCAACAATCAAAGTGGTTATGGAAGTCAATATGATTATTATAGACCTGCATACGGTAGCAATCGGCCACCACAAGATCCACCTAGTTACGGGAGCAACCGGCCACCACAAGATCCACCTAGTTACGGGAGCAACCGGCCATCACAAGATCAATCTGGTTACGGAATCAACCGACCATCACAAGATCCACCTAGTTATGGTAGCAACCGGCCATCACAAGATCAATCTGGTTACGGAATCAACCGACCGTCACAAGATCCACCTAGTTACGGTAGCAACCGGCCATCACAAGATCCACCTAGTTACGGAAGCAACCGACCATCACAAGATCTACCCTCATACGGTAATCGACCGTTACAGGATCAAAAACCGCAAAAACCGAAACCGGTTTATTCAAATGATGACGCAAACCAAGGTTATGGTGGTGCTAGTCAGAACCCTACCTACGATGATAACCGTCCAGATTATGTTAACCCAGATGATACCGGAAACAGTGATACTGACTCCGGTTATAACACTAAAACGCCGAATAAAACCGGTGTAAGACCGGTTTATGAGTATGAGTTGGACAAACCTATTAACGCGCCTAGCTATATCGCCAGGCCTGGGGGGAAGGTGGTAACTTCTAAACCAATGGTGATTGGACATTTGGATAACCCCGGATTCTTCAGGGCATCAGGGAAGCCGGTTTCTTATGAGGGTAAGTGATTTTTTTTTGTACACCTACAGAACAAATATAGAGAGGTGTTTCAATTAGATTTCTCTGTGAAATAAATTTAGAATTTTTTTTTAAGTTAAACGCTTTTATGCGCTAAGCTTGCCATCTTCAGGCCTCTTACATTTTAGCTTACCATCAGGCGAGGTGAAGTTTAGTCATGTTGACGTGTACTATATGAAAAAAAGGTGCACTGTCAAGAATCATAGGTCCACCTGGAAAAGAGTCGCACTTATTCCCTCTTTTCTATGGAATAAGGATTATGACATGGTCATCAGATTCTTACTAATAATGCTCAAAATATGAGTTTTCAAGTCACGGGTGAATAGGTTCCTTCTAGGCAAGCGTGATTCATCGTAGACCACATCGTCACTTACCATCAGGTGAGATTGAGGTCAAACGTTAGCCTATCTTGAAAAAAAAAAAAAGTATTTTCTGAAAAAATATGCAAGCAAGTTGTTTTGTCTTTGTGCATGTGTACCTAAATGAAATCTTTTTCTTTCTTTCTTTTACTAACCGACGTCAAAAAAGGAGGGGGTTCTCAATTCGTACGCTCTTTTTTTTGTATGTAGGTTACGCGATAGCGGCGCCAATTATGGATGGATTTTGAATTTTTTTTTAAAGGCTACTTCTGAGGTGGTCCCATATCCAGGATATCAGGATCTGTTGCTGGAATCTTGGGAAAATCGAGGGGAAATCATCAAATTTACGGCAAAAATTCTGTTTTTGATGCCTTTGTATATAATAAACCTCATAAATAGGTGATTTTCTATTTCTGTACACTAAAAAGTAAAAAATAAAAAATAACTACGTTTTTAGTTTGTGAAGTCGGTTTTTTAAACGTAGTTATGTTATTCTAAAATAACATAACTATCTATCGCCTAACTACCTTTTTTTTTTATCGTGCAGAAATCCCCATGTATACCACCCCCGTCGGCCATCGGGGGTGGTTATGTCGGGATCGAACCGACTAAAACCGCACGCCGTCTTGGGCCTTAGTAACCGGGGTGTAAGGTTACCCAATGGGTAACCCCAGCTGACCCCAGGCCATCTACGGTTTTGAGATGGCCCCCTCGACCCCCCGGAAGGGGGGGGTGGGGCGAGGATCGCGCCACTTCGCCGACGGTGGGGTGTAGGGTGACAGGAGGCCGTCCTGTCACCCAACCGTCGGCGCGCAGACAATCAGCTCGCCCCCCGCTCGCTCCCCACTGTGCCATCTGCTAGTCAGAGGGACACGTGGAGAGCCTCGGAGCAGCCCTCTAGAGGGCCACTCCCACCCCGGCCGGATTGGCCGCAGGCAGCAGCGTCTCCCGTGGCGAGTGGGAGGCGCTGCTTGCCTCCGTTGCCCAGGTGCACCACGTGGAGGTTCCGGCCCGCACCCTATCGCCTAACTACCTAAACTAAAACTCTGCACTAGCGGAGTGATGTCATTTTAACGAACAAAACCTCCTTTGTAAATTGTATGTTTGAAAGCAACAATAATTAATTTGTTTATCTAATTAACATGGTAGACCAACAAGGCAATAATCTTCCGTATTCTTTGTAATCATTAGATTTAATTGCTTATTGTGCGTTGCTTTAGCCGTACGAATATGGTCGCCGTTGCCAAAGGTTTCATTGTCATGCGGTGAATTGTTGATTTTTATAGATTTTTTTTGTAAATAACTCCTGTAGTAGGAAACTTTGTTATCCGTTTGTCACATACGAGCTTAGAAACGTTATAAACGAGTATTTGGTGGATACTTATCAAGTGGTCGGTATCGACTTCGCAGAACATTATAAGGTGTACACAACTTCGCTCATGGTGCTTATAATAGCAACCCATTAATGCCCCACTGCTGGGCACGGGTCTCCTCTCCTCTAACAAGAGAGCTGATAGGGTTTAGGCCTTAATCCACACACGCTGGCCTAATGCGGGTTGGTAGATAGGATATGTCCTTAGAATTGCTTCACCCTTTGATAATCCATTTATCCCAAAGATGACTATAATTTATTAGAAATTCATCCGATTTATCCCTGGGTAGTAGCGTGATGATAATTATTATCATCTTCCTCGATAAATGAGTTATCTAATACTAAAAGGATTTTTTAAAATCGAACCAGTAGTTTTTTTTATCGGTCACGTCAATATGACTTCACCTCGCCTGCTGGTAAGCTAAAGGTAAGTCTCGGGAAGTAGGTCCCTGTTACATACACCGACAGTGCCATAATGGTGGCCCTCAACTTGACGGCCTCATCAAACGCTTTTTCACGCCCCGCTTAAAGGATCCGGGACTGTAGGAGGGAGTTCCTGATATTAGCGTGTTCAAACAAGCAAACAAACTCTTCAGCTTTACAGTATTAGTAGGTATACATGAAACTGTCGGACTGTTATTGTACTCAAAATCCCGTAATAAAAGTTAAATTAGGTATTAAATAAATAAAAAACTAGAAAAAAGGTTACCAATTAAACGGTTCAAAACTAAATTCGTCTATTTATTACAATATAGCCATGAACGTATAAAACGTGTGGACAGGACGCACTGCAAACGAGACTGTCACAAAAATGGCGGTGGTTAACCATGTGTAATTGAATTTTGGGTTGCAACATGGTTACTAAAATATGATTGAATTGTGATTTTACTTTTTCTACACGGAATCCTAATTATTATTAAAAAAAAATTAAAGCAGGTGGCATATACAAACTTAATATACATACATACTTACAAATTTTTCTTTTTCCCATTGGAGTAGAGACAACATCTTTCCACTTGCTACGATCTTGGCATACTCCTTTCGCTTCTTCGACTTTCATGATTGTTTTGCATAGATACACGAACGCCGCGCCGCACCGGTTGCCTTACTCTTGACCTGGCCTTTCTGCAAAAGTCCTGGATCTGATTAGAATTAGAATGCCTAGGTCGATCTTTACCTATTCACGTCAATCGTCAATCTTCTTTCATCCATCCTCTCTACATGTCTAAACAATCTAACCACTCCTTTTTTTTTCCCGTGCGGAAATCCTCATGGATACCTACTCCGCAGCCAGCGGGGCAGGTTATGTCGTACTCTTACCGACTAAAACTGCACGCCGTCTAGGGTCTTCTGACGTGAGTGTGTAAGGTGGTCTAAAGAGCATTTACCTCGCACCCCGGCTTGAACCGGGCCATCTCCGGACATCCAAGCATCCCTTTCTCTATCTTGGTCTATATTATACCTTATAAAATTAACTATCTACCAGCGTCTCTTATCATCAGTTGTATTCTTCAACGCGCTCCGTCCATAAGTTTTATCCGTTCATGGATGTAGCTCGTTAATCCCATAATGGTATCAGTGACCAAATCTACAGCGGCCATGGGAGCGGAAGGTCGGAACACCTGCCATTATCATGGTAATAATTAAAATGTACGAACATTATGATGAGACAAAAAGGTTGCCGGTTCGATGCCAAAGGTCATTATATGGTAACAGATTGTTTTTATACGTATTACAGTATGTTATCGGTTAGAGTTTTGGCTGGTTTTATAAAAATGATGATTGGTTAGGTAGAATACACAACTTCATAAGGTGCGGGCCGGAACCTCCATGTGGTGCACCCGGGCAACGGAGATCGTAGCACCTCCCATTCGCCTCGGAAGACGCTACTACTGGCAAATGCCGGTCGAGACAATAGTGGCCCTCTAGGGGGCTGCTCCGAGGCTCACCACGTGTCCAGTGACTAGCAGAGGGCACAGTGGGGAGAGGGCGGAGGGCGGGCTGATTCTCTTCGGACGGTTGGGTGACAGGATAGTCTAAATCCCACCGTCAGCATGGCGGTGCGATGCTCGCCCCCTCAACGTTCGGGGGTGGAAGTGGCCATTTTAAAACCGTAGATGGTCCGGGGTCAGCTGGAGTGCGAGGGATATCCCTATTGGGTTACCGTACACCCCGGTAATTGAGACTCGAAATGGCGTGCGGTTTTAATTTTTAATCAGTTCGAATCCGCCTCCGATGGCCGACGGGGGTGCCAAAAAAAAGGGTGACTTGGCTCCATATTACCTAATTGTGTCTGTTCTACTCTTAAACGTACCCGTATTAACTACTAGTGTCAATTACCGTCTACCAGTAAAAAAGGTCTAAATGACATAATGCTCACCTTCGGTGTGACCATCACGGCGTCTAAACACCCATGAATGCATGACATAGTTTTTGTATGAAACCATTTATGCGAGTACTAGGAATTCACCAATTATTCACGCCCTTTTTGTGACGAGGCGCATGTAGAATCTCAGGGTTAGTTTAAATTTTATACTGTGACGTTCTTCTCTGATCTTTTCTGGCTAATATAATGTAACATAGTAATAACATAGTCGCGGTAGCCTAGTGGTTTGGGTAATGGACTGCTGAGACGAGATCTCGGGTTCGATCCCAGGTTCACCATGGCACACACCAATGACTTTTCGAAGTTATGTGTGTATTTATCGCAGGTTTATAAGTGCCCGGTTAATGGCAATAGGCTCGCCACCTATCACATTGGAACCTAAACATAAACTGGCGAAATGTGGTTGCTAGCACCTCTGCCTACCCCTTCGGGGATATAGGCGTGAGTTTATGTTATGTTATGTTATATGATTATTCAGTTCTATTTAACTAAAATTATTTTTATATTGTAGCATTATTATCTTAAACATTTCCTAATTCCTTAGACTCCACCTTTAGCTTACCATCAGGCGAAGTCGCGTCATGCAGACATGCCAAATATAGAAATGAGGTAAAAGTTTCGTATAACCCTGGAATCTGTGCACGAGATATAATTTATCAGACCCCGAAGGCTATCCCAGCAATAACCTGTACATCATCTCGCTGTCCGCCCTATACGCTAAGGTTTTAGCCAGTAATGACTGCATAATAGAAGGTCTAAACAATTTGCCCAAGCCTACTGTTTGCAATTTACTCTTAACGTCTTAATGTGTGGTACAAGTTATAAGAGTAGGGCTAGACAGAAATAACTAAAGGTACTAGTCAATCTGGTGATAAGCCTCTTTGTTATGTAAGGTACCACAGGCAGGGAATTCATCCCCACACGTTGCATCCGCCTGCAGTGCGTACTGTAAGGTATGAAAGAAATTTCATTCCGCGCACGCTTAGGCTGTGGAACGATCTCCCTGCAGTGGTTTTCCCTGGCGGCTACAATATAGGGTTCTTCAAGAAGGGCATTAGAAGGTTTTTGCAGGGTCGGCAGCGCGAGTGTGACGCCCTAGCCTAGGTGTTGCACGCGTCCATAGGCCACGGTAACCGCTTTCCATCAGTGTGGGCCGTGTGCTTGTCTGCCACCTAAGTGGTATAAAAAAAAAAGTACCTATCGTCACTGGCATATATGCAGTTTACAGATGTACAAAAATTATTCAATGACGGCTATGTAAAAAAATCCTATGCTATTTATTCAGGAGAGCTGTGGAATTCTTTTGTACCTTCGTGATCATGATGCTTTTAAGACCGCATTTCCGATAGATGTTTACTTACCGGAGCTAGAACCGGCAAATAGTACCCGGTTGTCAATCTTGTATGTCACATTTTGGAGCTATGATGCTAGACTAATCGGTGCATGCGGTATGCCATGAAACTGTACATACCATCGGGTGGAAATACGACTGAAATTTACCTGTTTTCAGGCCTATACTTTCATCTAACGCCTTACCCTCTATTGTAAAAATGATCTCTGTTATGTATTGAACTAGGGATTTTCACGATAATTTGAAAACTTGATAATAGTACGGCTTTATTTAAAAGTTTAGTGTTGATTTATGCAGTAATGACAGTCTAAACAGTTGCTGCTGTGCCAATAGTTTTGACTTACGCGTTCGTTCGAGTCAAATCGCTGTCTCTTATAACTGGGGACAACACCTCAAGATAGTGATCTAATATCAAGATTCTTTGAATCATTGTGTACAAAACTTATTGTTAATGTTATATCATACAGCTATTGGATGTGGCCTTCGCCATTGTCTTTTGTTTTTAAGAAAAAAAAACATTACAAAAAATATGAACTCTCCATAAAGTTGATTAGGTTAAAGGCGTTAATGAGTCGTAACAAAATTCATTGTTTGAGCTTAGGTTTGGGTTAGAGGAGGTGAGAGGTGACTTTCGAGAAGGAGGTTGGATGGAGAAGTGTATTATACAGTTTTATGTCTCTAGGGAATTTATGGGTCTAGGTTAGAGGAGGTGAGAGGTGACTTGAGAAGGTGGCTTTATGAGAAGGAGGTTGAATGGAGAAGTCTGTTATACAGTTTTATATCTCTAGGGCATTTTTAGGTCGTTTCACCCGTGGAAGGAAATGAATCAGTGATTTAATTATATTCCACGAAGTGATTTATACAAGATTTTTTTAACTAGGAAGAACAACACTATATACATGAATCACAATCAAATCTACATGGCAGTCGAGATATTGATGACCGTACCTCCGAGAGCACGTTAAGCCGTAAGTTCTGGTTGTTATATGAATATCTAAGGCAATACGGGTAATTTGAAGTCCTAAAATTCCAAAAATGCATCTTACTACAGAGTTTCGATATCGCCAATGGGTTGTGGACTTCAGATGGCAGTCGCTT
Source organism: Lithosia quadra (assembly GCA_963576445.1). Lineage (NCBI taxonomy): Eukaryota > Metazoa > Arthropoda > Insecta > Lepidoptera > Erebidae > Lithosia > Lithosia quadra. Next base: position 2,686,807 of record OY754901.1, on the reverse strand, counting down.
CACGGAAAATATCGAAGTACACCGCTTCGTAGTTAGACTGAGATGATGACCAGTCGATATTTTTCTTCTTAATCTTAGCACAACGCTACCGATTGCATCCGAAGTTAGGTACAACTTGGAGCCCAGCGTTTGATTTCCTCCGGGGTGTGAGGGAAATTCCCTTTGCCCCCTATAGGCGTGAGTTTATGTTATGAGGGAAATGCCCTTTGCCCCCTTACAAAAAACGCCACTTTACACCCTTCCAAAAAAGGGTTCGCTTTCCTGCCTTTTTTCTCGATGAGTGGTCGATATTGTGTCGACACCTAAACGTTTTACTTTAGTTTAAACCGTACGTACTCGGTCCCTGCCTTTTATGGTGTAAATAATTAAGTTTAAAATGTTAAAAATTCCTAATTTTCTTAATGTTGGTTTTTAATGACTCATTAAAGAATACTAATACACAGTACTCTAGTTATAAATACCATCTTACTCATTATTCGCATATTTACAAAATGATGTATCCTAAGCGTTGCTCTCAACGCGATCAATCTTGACCATTGTTTCGAAAACCTTGGCTTTTGACAATACAATCGAGTAGGAAGACTGCCAGGAACGTTTTATTGCTGGGTGTCTTAATTATATGCTGTAGAATCTAGAAACTTGACCGTCAAAAATTTTTTGAATCATATCGAGGTTATTTCTAAAATCGATTGGAAAAAAGCCAAAAGTGGATGGTGGAATCAAAGCATCTTAGTTGTAGTTCCAACTAATCATTTGTAGATCGTTTGTCAATCTTTGAGTCTACACTGCGTTAGCAAAAAATATTGAACCCAGAATTGATCCTTGAGGTATGCCGATATTTCGCCTTCTACAGCAAAATTAAAAATCATACGAGAGTATTATATCATCACTTTCTCCTTATAATCTTAACATTATTCCCGGTGACATCCAAGGATTTCACCTTGTATTCCACTTACTCTCTTTTTTCCTATTATTTTGACTTTGCAGCTTTTAAAGAAGGAATTAAGGAATGTCTGGTTCTGACCTCCCTTTCCCGAGAAAATATAGCCTGTGCCTTTAAACTTCATCTAACAATCAGGTGTATCGGCTCGTATATGAGGTTCTCAAGGAGGTAGGACACGACGGTATCTCACGTCCGAAATGAGCTGTCCGACTGGGGAAGTACCTCCGCCCTACAGAACACCGCGGCCATAATAACCATCGTGTTGTGTTCCCGCCGGTAATTAGGGTAGCCAGAGCTCACTGTACCCCTCCTCCCCCACCCCCTTCCCTTCAGGGTAGGCAGCGCGTGTGTGACACCTTTGGTGTGTACACGTCCATAGGCCACGGTGACCGCTTTCCATCAGGTGGGTCGTGTGCTTGTCTGCCACCTATGTGGTAAAAAAAAAACTTGTAGTGCTCTGAATATTTACTCCCTTCCTGGCTATGTGGCTATCTAATCTTAAATACTCTTTCCATATTCTTTTAGATCTTCATCCTTCCTGTCTGTATCATTTACGTCTCTCTTAGTATCATCTACGTCTCTCCTTGTGTCGTCTACGCCATTTTCGGCACGTGAAGCAATCAATTTAAAAATCTTGTCAAGTCATAAAGTGATTTGTTTAAAAACAATAGTTTGAGTAAATAATAGTGATTGGTCATTTCATAGTATTATCTGTCTACCGCGGATGCATCAAGGATGAATGTTTTAAGACGTCGAATAGGCATAGTCTTATTGTTATGTGAGCATTGTAAAGTTAGTCTTCGATTTTTGTTATGAATTCCGTATGTATATATTATTTGTAAATAGTTACTGTTAAAAGTATTTAAATTTTCAAAATTGCTACATTTTTTTAAGTATCTCTTTCCGTTATGAAACCATTTTTATATCGTGTGGAAATCCCCACGGGTATCAATATCTTAAAAGGTATTCTTGTAATAAACTTTTCAACATCCATCTTCTTGTTCTTCAACCTAGCGTTAATCCCAGTCGCATCCAAAGCTTTCACCTCGGAGTTTGGGATCCGCTTTACCAGTCTTAACTGCGGATTTGACTGAACCTCGAATTGGCGAAACTTTTCAACATCCATATTGACTGTAAATACTGCATAGATTATATTATTAGATGTTGACCGAAAGTTGAAAAGTTTAATTTAGACTTTATTTGCTTTTATGAGCATATTGTCAGTCAATTCATGATTCAATCGCTTTTCGTTCTATATAGGAAGTAAAGTACCTAACACTTTAGACCCAAATTCTGTTTAAAACTTTAGCCGTCGAATACACCGCCCGCTGGTAAGCTTGGGTGAAGTTCAAAGGGTAAAGTGCCAGATGTTAGGAATTTAAAATGGTTTGATGGTCTCAATAGATCATCAATAGATTCAGGTTTCATTTTCCTTAAAATGACGTGCAAATTTTTTTATAAGACTAAGTACTATTTGTGCTTTGTCTATACATTGGAGTTTAAAAAAATTGGGTAATGTAAAATGAATTGTTTGTCTCTTTGTTCATGATGGATGAAAAAACTACTGATCTGATTTTGATGTGAGTTTTTTGTTTGCAAGATCTTGGTCAGACTTTAAATCTTACGCATGTTTTGATCACAATCGGTTTAGTAGAAACGGATATAATAGTCTAAAACTCAAAAACCGACATCCACGCGGGTAGCTTCAGGACTAATGTATCCAGATCTTGGTAGGAAATCCCTTATGTTTTTGTATGGGATAAAATGTTAAGTATACTATTTAAAAAGTTTTAAGTCTTACTCCACCTAACTCCTAAGAATAAATTACTTTTAAAATGCTAGCGTTCTAAAGCTGCGCAGACGCCGGATAAGCACAATTTGTTAAATTACACGGAAGGGTTCGTAGTTTTAGACCGTCAGTGTTTTTGCTTGTATCTATTTACTTGTTTAGGCTTGTTTTTTATTTTCATGACATTAAAATGTAATTAAACTATCTAGAATAATACTAAACTTGGGTGGCAGATATATATTATAGATAGATATGAACCCATTTATGTCCCACTGCTGGGCAGGGGTCTCTTCTCCTCTAACGAGAGAGCTGAGAGGGTTTACACCTTAATCCACACACGCTGGCCTAATGCGGGTTGGTGGATCGGACATGTCCTTAGAATATCTTCTACCGACTGGGTTTCCTCACAATGTTTTTCTTTCACCGTCAGCAGATGGTAAACCATGTGATTAGCACATATGGATTCCACAAAGTGAAATTCACATTGGTACTGTCTGACCGGATTCGAACTCCATACCTCTGAATAGAGGCTGCGTCCTGAATAGATAGATAAATAGTAATTTTTATTTTTCTATCTATCCATACTAATATTAAAAAGCTGAAGAGTTGTTTCGAACACGCTAATCAAAGGAACTAGGTTCGAATTGAAAAATCTTTTGGTGTTGGATAAATTTTTTTTTGGGATTCTTGTCTGTTTGTGTGCGATGTACTACACTACTGAACGGACTTTGATGCGATTTCTTTAATAGGTCTTGATCAGACTTAAAATCTTACGCATTTATTTGATTACAATCGGTTGAGTAGAACGGGAGATATATTATACGTAAACGGGAATTAACGCGATACACGTTAAAAATTTGTAGGTGTTAAATTGAACGTAGAAAGTTAAAGTATTTTCATCCATGATGATAGACACATTGACGCTCTAATGCTTTGCGTTTCTAAGCGATTTCGTTTTTTTCAATGATATTATATAAGTAAAAAGAGGCAGATATGTCATAAGAGCGCGCCTAGTGAAGACACGAAAACGTCCCAATTGGGACGTTTTGTGTTTAGTACATGTCTGGCAAACGCCAAGATGACACGCGTGTAATTGTGTAAAGCGCATAATAAAATTGCAACAAAAATGCCATCGTGTGTTTTAAAAACTGTACAAATTACGACACTAATATTAATAAAATACAAGGGATCTCCTATCACATGTAAGTACATACAATATTACCGATTTATTAGTGTATTTTAATTAAATTAGTTAAATAATATTTTTAAAATAATGGCGGCGGCAAAAAGAGATAAAAACGAGACAGAGATACTTTTTGATGTGACATGACAAAAACGCAATCATCCGAATTATAGCTATCCTTTTTACTCACGTGCTTATCCCATCTTTCGTACTACTTATCGCTAATTGACAACTATTGTGCACTTTATAGTTATGTCATAGACAGAGCGGGATCAGATTTGAGGAGTGAAATATGTTTTAATTATATTTGTGAGTGAAGTGAAATATGTACCTTATTTCATTCTGACACACCTTTCATGTAATATAGGTACCATCTCTTTCATATTTAGTGCTTGATAATTATCATGGGGACACTGACTTAAAAGTCTAGCTGTATAAGATACTATTAAACGACTAAGGTGTAAGCATTTTCTTAAAGGACTGAGTCATTTTAGTTGTATCAGTCTTTTAAGCTTTTTAAGTCTTCAAGCTAGTCTTATTAGTTTAAAGATAGTCTTTTTAGTCTGAACAAGTTTCATAAGTCATATTTTAAAGGACTTAAACAACTTAGTCTCTTTCATCACTAGTTTCAGCCGTGCACGCCCTCCGTCGCCGAGTCCGTGAGGTAGCCGGTTCTTCTTCTACCCGCACATTTTCGACATTTTTTATATTTTCTTGTCTCCAGGTACCGTCACATTACGTTTACGTATAATAGTCATGGAACGCCAAAGTTTAAAAGTTAATACGGGAGATATAGTCAAAAAATTCTAAAACTGACATCCACGCGGGCGGAGTCGCGGGCATGCGGTAGTAATTCAAATCAAATCGAACACTATGAGTCTAAAGAATACTTAATTAACCTCAAAAGCCTCATGATCAAAAAATTTTGTAGGTACGCATTCAATTCATAATGTTTATGAAACCATTAAAACGCCATGGAATTATGGTGGCATTCTCATGGGAGGTACAATGGTCGGATGTATTAGGCTTTTTGCCTTAAATAAATCCTTTTTTAGAGAGACAATGGTCCGACTGCCGAAGTTATCAGATGTAATGAACACCGCGTTAGTTTTGTGTGGATATTCCTTTTGAAAATTTATTTATTTTATTATACTAATGTTTTAAGACAGAGGCCGAATTTTGTAAGTTTGTTTATAATATGTTTGGGGTTATCTTCGGAACCACTACATTTATTGGCAAAATTCTTTAGCTTTTTGAAAGGTACATTAGTCCCGCTGTATATCTTTATTATTATAATATTGTAAAGTAGCTGTGTCTTTATATTGGAGACATTCAAAAAATTCCGAGAACAAAAATATGTTTTCTTTTTGTAATTCTTGTCTGAATATTCGCAATAGAAGCAAAAACTACTGAAAGGATTTTGATGCGGTTCTTTCATTAGAAAAGTCTTGGTCAAACTTAAAATCATACGCATGTTTGATCACAATCGGTTGAATAAAATCGGAGATATAGTCTAGCGGAATCGAGGGCATAGTTAGTATATTCTAAATTTGACTACATGGATGGAAGTAGTAAATATTCACATGGACGTCTTGGCAATCATGGCACAATGAATTAATTTGTATAGTATACATATTTTAGATTATTCTAATGTTATTCTAAGTCTCCGTTAATAATATGCTAATAAGATTTCCACAGTCCAAGGATTATTGCCTATTGTCCTGAAAATTTAGTTGAATAAAGTATTACGTTAACTACTCAACGTTGTACGTTCTAATACATCGGTTGTATTATATCAGTCTTTGTATATTATCAAGCATACGTATATACATACCAACATTCATTTATTTATCAACACTTTTCATCATACATTACACATCATTAAAAAAAACAACATATACAACCATCATTCTAAACATACATAGACACTTTCTGCCAGGGTAGATAGAATCTGATTCCGTCTGCTTCTGTCCTTACATACTACACGAGCTTCCTCTACTGTCATTAAACCTTACAACTAGACTCGTTGGATTTGAATGTAACGTATCTAGTCGTATGTCCATACTATTCTTATGCCAATTTTCCGTTCACATATAAGCTTATTGCAGACAATACTTCTGTTCAGTTGCACTATGTTACGCGTGGCGACCTCATTGACCCATAAACATATAGAATAAAATGTATTGTTGAATAAATTAACTAAAATGTATATTTGTTCGTATAAAATATTTAATAGAACAAATAAATAAATAATGATATTCGATTTTCAGTAATAGTAAAACCGAATGTATATAAAATTTGTATTTGGAACGGTCTTCAGTGAAAATGTACATTTGAATTTTGTTCTTAGGCTTCTTTTTATGAACGTTAATTTGTTTTGTTTATAACATAAATAATAATGAACGTGATTGGACGAATTAGTGAAAGTGATTTTGATGGATTTCGTGAATTATGTTAATGAAGTGTTCTGAAAATGAAATTGTGGACTATAACTTTATTATTTTGTCAGTTTGTGTGTTCTATCCTTGGATCCAGAGTTATACTCGTGGAAAATGCACCCAGTATGTATTTTATTTTTCATTTTTATCAGATATTTCTCATTTACTTTGTGGCGAAGTATTCTTTTATACTACTAATATGGTGGACAAGTATATCGGCTATCTTGATGCACTAAAGCAGCGATGGTCTTTGTACGATTGCTATGGTGTACATTATTTATCTTTGCAATATTTGATGCCGTGGTAGGTTAGGACCTCTTCCAAGGGGGTGTCCCGGGGGTACAGTCGCTATCAAAAATTGCTGAACACTAACAAATTTATAAACAAAATATAATATAATTGATGTAAATTTACTGCAGTAAACTTCAGAGTGTAAATTTAACATTTTTCAATTTTCCTCTGCCTCTCTCTCTGCCCTCTGGACTTTGCCCTTGCTTCTTACCATCCAGCGGGGTTAAGTCAATAGACGGACTGAATATAAAAAAAAAAATATTTATTATTGTTTAGAGTTTTAGAGCGAAGGCAGTCGGTAATTTGGAATGTGTTGAGCTAATACCGATGGCAACTGCACAATACGACTATTTAAGATATAGGCCTGTTCTCATCTGACAGTTAAGTATGCGGATGAGGGGAATAAGTTTGGCATTCATTATGTTCATTCATACGGGGAAAATCGCAACTGGGGAATAATACCCCTAACCCGAAAGCAGGAAACTATGAGTGTAAAAAAACCTCTGTCTACCCCTTCGAGAATCTTCATCGGTAGCTTAGTGTTTAAGAGTTTGGCCTTACGTTGGCCTTAGTTGGACTCTGTAGCGTAGCGGTAGTGCATGCGACTGCTACGCAGGAGGCGCGGGTTCGATTCCCGCATAGTGCAAATGTTTGTATGCATGAATAATGTCTATTGCATTAGTCTAGGTGTTTCTATGTATAACATACATATTATACATAGAAACACCTAGACCTATCTAGACTGTATTTACAAAAAAGTATATAAGTATGTTTATCAGCATTCTAGAAACCATAACACGAGCTAGTTAAACTATGCTTACTTTGGGTCTAGGGAGCGTTCTATATAGATTAGAATATTTATTTATTTTATTTATTTACGATTATGAGGTCACATCTTCGAATCCTGGCTGTTACACTACCGGTGTGAACCCACTATTATCACAAGCGATTTAGCTTAGCTGGAGTGATTAGGTTGACTACTAGTAATTGCGATTACTAATATACTAAAAAAATATACAGGATGATATAACAGAAACAAAAAAGTATACAAAAATTAATTGCAACCTTGACTAAGATGAGTTAAGTTAGATTAATAATAAGTATGACCTAGTCAGAGGACGTGTTAATTACATGTGTATTGTTTAATGACTATTTAACGAGAGTTAGACCGCCCGCTGTGTTGAGCGGGACCCGGTGCGGGGGTCTGTCCCGGACATCTCGCCACAGACAGGGAATTCATCCTCACACGTTGCATCCACAACAGTGCGCGCTGTGCTGTGTAACTAACATGACTTTCTTTTATATACATAGATATATAATAGATTATGTGAATTATGCCCGAGGTTCCATCCGCGTGGTTGTCGGTTTTCTCGGTTTTTTAACATCGCAGATTCTACTTAACCAGTTGTGGTCAAACATGCATAAGATTTTAAGACTAACCAAGACCTTTCAGACAAAATACCCGTATCAATATGTTTTCAGTAGTTTTTGAGTCTATCACGAACAAACAGACAAGAATTTTAAAAAAATAAGTAAAAAGTTTTTTAAGTTAAACGGTTTTAAATTGTATTGTCATCAGAACTATAGATTCCTGCCAAGCATTAGACCAATTCAACAACTAAAAGGTAGTCAAATTTCAATTGCTAGATTTGACCCAAACAAACAGGTCAAGTTAAATTAAACCATTTAAACAGATTATGTTTGTCTTCAGAATAGTTCATAACATAACCTAAGTTTTTTAAATATCTCCAATGTACAGGCACAGCTACTTTATAATGTTATAATAGTATAATAGATATCCCTATTCTCTATAATTATATATTTGCCTTTTTTTTATCGTGCGGAAATCCCCATGGATACCACCCCCGTTGGCCATCGGGGGTGGTTATGTCGGGATCGAACCGACTAAAACCGCACGCCGTCTCGGGCCTTAGTAACCGGGGTGTAAGGTTACCCAATGGGCATATCCCTCGCACCCCAGCTGACCCCGGGCCATCTACGGTTTTAAGATGGCCCCCTCGACCCCCCGAAAAGGGGGTGGGGTGGGGCGAGCATCGCGCCACTTCGCCGACGGTGGGGTGTAGGGTGACAGGAGGCCGTCCTGTCACCCAACCGTCGGCGCGCAGACAATCAGCTCGCCCCCCGCTCGCTCCCCACTGTGCCATCTGCTAGTCAGAGGGACACGTGGAGAGCCGGAGCAGCCCTCTAGAGGGCCACTCCCACCCCGGCCGGATTGGCCGCAGGCAGCAGCGTCTCCCGTGGCGAGTGGGAGGCGCTGCTCGCCTCCGTTGCCCAGGTGCACCACGTGGAGGTTCCGGCCCGCACCTAATTATATATTTGCCTCTCGGTTTCTGAACTAAATTAGCGTAAAGTTTATGTACTTTTTCAAACGCCTTAAAAGGGTCATTGTTGGGATTTGAGATACGTAATGAATAAGTTGTATTACAATACAGGCTAAAGGCAGGTTGATAAAAATTCGTATTTGTTGCATACAGTCAGTACACGCCTTTTTTTCGTGTGGAAATCCCCATCGTGAAAATGGTCAGCCCTCGGGGGTGGTTATGTCGGATTCGAACCGGCTAAAACCGTGAAAGCACCGGGCTGTAAAGTAGCCCAAAAGGCATTTCCTTTGCACCTCGGCTGACCCGGGCCATCTCCGAATTCGAGATGACCCCCATATTTTATTATGAGAATTGATCCTCAGAAAAGAGTTTATTGTGTGGGTCACTAGCACAGGCTAGTAGTTAAATTAATTACAAACACTCTACAAAAAACCTTAACCCTCCGTTCCCCGCAGTCCACCAGGGTTGGCAGCGCGAGTGTGATGCCCCCGGTGACTGCTCCCTATTAGGTAGGCCGTGTTCTTGTCTGCCGTTTATGTGGTATACAAAAACTGAGCAATGAACCCGAGACCAAAAGCACTGCAGTCGCATCGCAGACTAAATAATCCCACTTCCTATCCTACTAATATCCCACTTCCTACTATAATAATTATGAATGCGAAAGTTTGTAAGAGTGTATGGATGTCTGGATGTATGTTTGTTACTCTTTCACGCAAAAACGGCTGAATCGATCTGGCTGTGGGGATTCGGGCCCGCTGCCGGGCAAAAAACGCTGACCAGATTGCAGTGAATATACTGCCTATCCTGTGATCTGACTGAAGCGACCAGGTGAACATGGTGAGGTTTAGTGGGTATGCCCTTTAGGGAGAGTCCCACATAGGTCTACGGGTTTTCGCCATACTCGGAGGCATCACCCATAAGCAGGCATTCCTCACTTAAAAAAAAAGTTGGTACAGAGATAGACTATGGTCTGAAATAACTCAAACCACCTTTTTTTTCGGGAACAGATTCCCGTGCGAGCGGATCCGCGGGCAACAGTACATCTATAATTTAAATGTCCTCTGCCTAGGTCACACTTATTTTTAATCTAAGTTAACTCATCTTAGTCAAGGTTGTAATTTTATTATTCTTTGTACTTTTTTGTTGGTGTTATATCATTTTGTTTTATAACTGCCAAGGTTTGTATAGGCGCTAATGGTTCAGTTCCCGTGCTAGTCAAGTTTAACACTCAAATTGTTTTGTGTGTATAATGACTTTGGGTATAATAGACGAATATTTACACGTTAAAATTAAACTAATTTCAAAAGATGGATAGTGTTATTTTGTGATATCCTATCCTGCTAATGTTATATCTAAACTAGCCTATGCTCGCGGCGCTGCCTGCGTAGACGTTGATTATCGTGTTTTTAGACAATATATCTTCGGTTTTTCTCAACTGATTGTGAGCAAAAATACGTAAGATTTTAAGGCTGATCAAGAACTTTCATAAAAAAAAACCGCTTCAAAATCCTTTGAGTAGTTTATACGTTCATCGTAAACAAACAGACAAATAGAAAAGAATTCCAATAAAAATTGTGTTCAGATCTGGCTACCCTACTTACCGGCGGGAAAACAACACGATGGTTATCATGGCCGCGGTGTTCTGTAGGGCGGAGGTACTACCCCAGTCAGACAGCTCAATTCAGACGGGAGATACCGTCGTGTCCTAAAAGTTAGATTGGTGAAAAAAATTGGAACAAGAGCATAGAAAAAAGACCACGGTAGCCTAGTGGTCTGGGTAATGGACTACTGAGACGAGGTCTCGGGTTCGATCCCAGGTTCACCATGGCACACACCAATGACTTTTCGAAGCTTTTCGAAGCTATGTGTGTATTTATCGCAGGTTTATAAGTGCCCGGTTAATGGCAATAGGCTCGCCACCTATTACATTGGGACCTAAACATAAACTGGCGAAATGTGGGTGCTAGCACCTCTGCCTGCCCCTTCGGGGATATAGGCATGAGTTTATGTTAAGAGCATAGAATGATGATGAGATAGATTGGTAACTACAATGTTATGTATCTTCCACAGCCTGCTTCCGCCGCGTGCTCGCTGGCAAGAGAACCCTTCGCAGTCATGTGCGGAAGGTGGTGTCTTGCGAGAGGCTGGAGGACTGTCGACGGGAATGCGCCACTGAGAAGAGGTTCCCCTGTGAGAGCTTTAATTATAGGTAAGATTTGAGAGATTATTATTTCATTCCCGCTCAGTGCAAATATTTGTATGCATGAATGAATATGTCTATTTGCATTGGTCTGGGTGTCTCTATGTATAATAAGTATGTATTTACAAAAAAAGTATATAAGTATGTTTATCAGCATTCTAGAACCCATAACACAAGCTAGTTAAACTAAGCTTACTTTGGGTCTAAGGAGCGATGTGTAGAATGTCGTTGAATATTTATTTATTTTTTATTTTATAGATAAATAGATAGATAGATGATAACTCCTTATTGTACACTTAACATCTATATCATTACATATTATAAAACTAAATACTCCACCGCGTCTCTCTGTTTGCGATAAACTATTTTTTTTTATAAAATTTCTCATACAGACGTTGACAGTAGTTTTAAGCCTGTCCAATGGGTGGCCTTATCGCAAAATACTCGTGTTTCCAGGCAACCTTAGGATGGAAAGAAATTATAAACCATGCACATTAGATGTTAACGGCAAAACAATCTCACCTTCCGTGCCCACAGACAATTATCACACTTATTTGCTAACAAATTAACAATCACCATTTCAACAAATATTCAAACTGCTCGCACAGATCGGAGATACTAGCACAAAAATGAGCATAAACGTCTATCGCATTCCCACGGGGTGTTCGCACAATTGTGTGTGTTTCCTGATATGCATACGGCCTTATTAATAATTTGTTACAACATTTTTGGTACTGGCGGACTGGCCTCAGTTTGTGATAAGGCTGATGACAAACTGTGGGAAGTTTTCGTATAGACTTGACGTGTTGAACTAAAAATTCGACAACTGCGCTCGTAGACAAGTGTCACAAGTCTAAATCGCTAAGGAATAGAACAGATTAGATCGAGCAATCACACTCCAGCTCGTGATCCCGCCGCGGCGCGCGCATCGTACACTGGCGACGAGCTTGGATGTGATTGGTCGACCTAATCTAATCGATTCCTTAGCGATTTACGCTGTGACACTTGTCTACGGGGGACTGGTCTAAGTATAGAAGTTCGATATCGTCATTGGGTTGTGTACGTCACAATACATAGCAGTCGCTTTATAGACCTACAGGAGACCGCGGCCATAATAACCATCGTGTTGTGTTCCCGCCGGTAAGTAGGGTAGCCAGAGCTCACTGTACCCCTCCTCTCCCACCCCTTCCTAGCCCTCCTCCCTTCCATTCAGGGTAGCTTCCATTCCATTCCATTCCATTCAGCGCGTGTGTGACACCCATAGTGTTGTACACGTCCATAGGCCACGGTGACCGCTTCCCATCAGGTGGGTCGTGTGCCTGTCTGCCACATACTTTGTATAAAACGATTTTCGAAGCTTAACCGCTTCGTAATTAGCTGAAAAGCCGACCCCAAGAGTCGGAAAAGGATGCATTACAAATTACTTGTGCAATATCTTCCTTTGGATAAAAAACAACACGTGCAAGGCTGAGATACCACCCTCATATGGTGCAAACAATTCCATCAAGAACCAAGCGGTTCGGTGCCTCTTTCCTTTGCCGCACCATCAAAACCTGGAATTCTTTACCAGCTCACGTGTTTCCTTCCTCATACAGTCCCGGGTCCTTTAAGCGGGGCGTGAAAAAGCATTTGATGAGGCCGTCAAGCTGAGAGCCACCATTTTGGCACTATCGGTGTTTGCAATGGTGACTCCCATTCTAGAGACTTTGCCTCAGCTTACCATCAGGCGAGGTGAAGCCATATTGACGTGACCGACATAAAAAAAAAAAAAATCCAATTAGTGGTGCTCCTATAATAAATTATCACTGCTACATAACTATATTATAGTCTGAGATGCATAGCTGGTGTATTGTTGATCGACTTTGGACCGAGTGAAGAACAGTGTGATAAGAAACGTTGTAGTATGGTTGAAGATGTAGTGACCAAGATAGAGAAAGGGATGCTTAGATGGTTCGGACATCTAGAGAGGATTGACGAAACAGATATATATGAGGCCAGGGTGAATGGGCAACCCGGTAATGGTCGAATTAGGCGTATATATTCTAATCAGATCCAGGACGTTTTGTAAAAAGTCCAGGTAAAGAGTACTCGCAACCGGCGGGTGTGTATGAAATCATGAAAGTTGAAGAAGCGAAAGGAGTATGCCAAGATCGTGAGGCTGTTTGAAGGTTATATGTAGAGCCAGCCCTATACAAGCCTATATGCTCACAGAGCGTGCAGAGAAGGGCCTCGGAAATACGATAGCACTTAACAATGCTTTAGAACCAGGTACCTATGAAGATAACGCTCTTTGAACAGTTCATATTCTGACAGGTTAAGGTTCATAATATTTAGCATACAAATCACGCCTCTTTTCCCATTGGGGTAGGCAGAGATCACATCTTTCCACTTATAACGATATTGACATAATTATGCACTTCGCTTTTTTAACTTTCAAAATTGTCTTCATACATGCGCACCGGTTGCGGTTACTCTTGACCTTTCTTTAAAACGTCCTGGATCTGATTTATCTACGTACGCCTAGGTCACCCTTTACCGGGTTGACTATTCACCCTTGCCTCATATAATATCTGTTTCGTCAATCTTCTTTCATCTGTCCTCTCCATATATATCCGAACCATCTTAGCATCCCTTTCTCTATCTTGGTCACTGGTGAGTATATAATGTATGTGTTTGTATGTTAAAATTAACATAAAGGATGATGTGAACGGGCACAACAGTGGCTCGCGTTTGACATAACTGGGACGTACGCAAGGTTAGAAGCTACTAACTGACATTGTATTGTTGCGTATGCGCAGAATGGAGATAAATATGCGGAATGTGGATCGCCGGCTGATTTATCTGTATGGAGATGTGAGATTTTTTATTGCGAATTGATTATATTATACAGAATAGCGAATAAAAATAGAAAAAAGCGATGGTAGCTGAATGGATAAGGACGCTGCCTCTTATCAGAGGTATCGAGTTCGAATCCGACCGGACAGTACCAATGTGAATTTCACTTTGTGGAATATAGTGTTAATCACAACATGATTTACCATCTGGTGACGGTGAAGGAAAAACATCGTGAGGTAACTCACACGTCCTCGAAGAAATTCTAAGGACAATGTCCTATCAACCAACTCGATTAATTTTTTTTTTCGTAAATTTCGCCCGCATTAGGCCAGCGTGTGTGGATTAAGGTCTAAACCCACTCAGCTCTCTCGTTAGAGGAGAGGAGACCCGTGCCCAGCAGTGGGACATAAAAGAGTTGCTATTATTGTAATAGTTGACGGGGTATTTCCCATGTTTGTTTCTTATATTGAGTATCCCATATTTCGGCCCAGCTGCAAGTGCCATAATTAGACTTGAGACATATTCTTGCATACAAATAATTGCACTGAGCGGGATTTGAACCTCCGAATTGTATATAACAGCAACTTCTTGCTCGATGGCTACGCCACACAGGTTATCATGACCCAAGATATTCATCAGCACCATTTTGTTCCAGATTGGACCCCTCTTTCCATGGTAAAGGTCTCTGCGAGCTGATGACAAAACCTATAGAAGCCTTTGATCTAGAACGAGATTTCGTCGAAGACAAAGACTTTGATTTCTTCGAACTCGACCGTAACAGCTTGGAACCCAACTGCCCCGAAACTCTTAGAGGTCCAGGGATCTTGCATTCTGGTTATCTATCTTCTAAGGGGACAGGAGTATCTGGTGGGACAGATAGGAATGATTGGTATGATGGAAGGCATAGGGATAGAAACCATGCTGACAGACGAGGTGGCTATGGGAATAGGTATGAAGACCGGTTTTTCATACCTTACCAGATAAATCACGGTAAGTTGAAGAAAAAGCTATTTGATTTCGAAATTCAAGAAACCAAGAAATCTAGATTAATTTCCTTCCTTTAATTCCTTCATTATATGCTATAATTATGCCAAATCTCACACTTTTAAATGTGCACAATTTGCCTAAAAATGAAAAAAAGTTGGCATGAAGACTATCATTACATTTTTGTCAAGGTCACTTCACCCAAAGCTTCACTCAGGCCCCAATATGGACTAGTTCACCGGAGCTAGTGGTAAACTGACTACTTTATTATAGAACTCACAAAATATAATGTAAAAAACAACCCCGACAATGAAAATCTATTTCACATTTTGTACCTTCACCAAAGCCCCACTGTGGACCAGTTCACCGGGGCTAGTGGTGAACTGACTACTTTAGTATAAAACTCATAAAATGTGTAGAAAAAACCCCACCAATGATAATTAATTTCACATTTTGTATCTTCATCAGGCATAGCCAGAAGCGATGACGAAGAATCCTGGGGTCAATATGGTGGTAACTATGGAGGAAATGATCGATATTACAAAGACAGAAACGATTATCACAAATCTATCACCCATTGGAGGCTAGCCAGTGATGTTGAAGTACCATACTATGGCGTCAAACCATACTCCAATACCAAATTCGATTACAATTCTCTCGGGAAAAATGGAGGTGAAGGATCATGGAAGTATGGCCATGGATCTTGGAAGAGGGGTAGGTGGACTGGTTCGGGGAATACTAATGGGTTGGAGTATGGAGAGTCAAATTTTTACAAACCGAAGCCCCATTTTCACGGGGTTAACGAACACGGGCATGAGCCGATAGCACGGAGTGATGAGGAGCCGGTTAAAGGTAGGTCTTTGTTTCTTTTATTTTTTTGTGTGATTATTTCCACAGAGTGAGGGGATCGGGGCTAACGTGGAACCAGACTGACCAAAACCTATCATAATAGTGATTTAACCCTTGAATGACCCTAATATCATAAAAGTACAGGGTGCTATTTTTTGGATTTTAATTAGCTGGTTTGATTACCAGCAAATGAATTTTCTAAAATCTTTGAATGCAGTTTAAATTGTTTTTAAAATCAAAATGAAGTCTGCTCTGCTTTCAGTAAAATTGTCTATCTACATTATTTATACTACCCCTCTATGTAGTATCGCCTTGGGACACCCGGTATAATGGTGACGACTCCCATTCCTGAGATTTTACCTTTAGCTTCCCATCAGGCGCAGGACAGTCCAATATAAGTATATAATAAAAACAAATTATTTCTGATTAAAGTTCGTTCCCTGGCACTTCCCAACTCAGTCTGTTTGTTGATCACTACTGTTGATCTTGGTGCGCAGGAGTTACAGTAGTGAGAATGTGGGTAGTTTCACAACCTAGAATATCAAGAACTGTTTGTTTCCAGACTGCTCCTCTCGCCGTCGACCGGGCATGTCTCTAGGATCCGGCGCCATCAGACGGTCCCTCATATCCCATAACGTAGTGGAATGTGAGGCCGCTTGCTTCGGTGAGAGGGAGTTCAAATGTGTGTCTTATAGCTTCAGGTGAGTTTTATCATTATCAGCATAGCTTTTTAAATTGTTTAGTATACACACACAATCATTAAATAAATTCTAGCTGCTACCTGTGGTTCCAACCGTGCAAAATTACCAGAATAGCCAGAGCTCCCAAACCCCCCCCTATCTTCCCAATCTCTTCCTCTAACCCCCTCCAAATCTCTAAACCACTCCAGCAGTACGAGTGTGACGCCCCTGCTGTTGCACACGTCCATAGGCCACGGTGACCGCTTTCCATCAGGTGTGCTTGTCTGCCACCTAAGTAGTATACGAAAAAGGAATAGGTGGATAGAATGGTCATTGTTTCAACTTTCCAGGAATATTGTTTTTGTTACAGGTATTCAAGTTCTCACGGGATAGACAACTGTTTCTTGTCTGAACGTCCATACCGAGGTCTGGAGCTAGCTGCGGACAGCAGTTCGGATGTCTACGCAATGCCGCAAGACCAGGGTTGTGTCACAATCAATTATAAGCCTTGGGTTGAGAGCGGTAAGGTTCTTATTCATTACTCGAATTATTATAAAATTCAATAGAGAACCCTTGCGGCACTGTATAAGTGGTGAAAGGAGCATTTTCTGTAAGTGGCGAATGACCAGGGATTCGATTCTGTTAATATAGCGAGCCACTGCCATTCTACCGACACAGTAAGAAAATGCCGTACAATTTTAGACTTTATTGCTATGACCTTAAAGTTTGAAATTAAATGGTATTTTGTAGAGTGAATGAAAAAGTATAATGAATTCTTTTCAGTTCATTTTAAACTTTAATTGTATGTGGGTGAATTTTAAAATTAAATGACATTTTTTTACAGCGTCAGGGGTATGACAGTGGCACGCTTTAACAGAATTGAGGCCCAGGATTAGAACCCGGGACCTCTCTATTTGAGGACTTCAACTCTCTCCTATTTAATCATATCACTATTAATTATTTTATATCTCAACTGTTCTCTTCTTAGAATGCTTCTGGCACGTGAGATCTGGTGCTGCAGTGAGTGACTCTGCTATCAGGGCAGCGCTCACTGTGGGTGGACTGGGCGCTTGTGAAGCAGAGTGCATCAGAGCCCATGCTTTCTTCTGTAGGGGGTTCAGTTTCAGGTAGGTCTGAATACCACCTTTTTAACAAATAGATTGACTGTACGGAGGGTCTTGTGTGTCCCTCTGACTCTCTGACTAGCAGAGGGCACAGTGGGGAGCAGGCGTGGTAATGGTTCTCAGGGAGGAATATTGGGAGACAGGACGGCCACCTATCGCCCTGGCACCCAATATTACCCAGGTGCAGCGGTGCGATGCTCACCCCTCCCCCTTTTACCAGGGGCAAAACGAGGATACCGTGGTTCCCAAATTCAAAGAGGCTATCTTGAACACGGAGATTGACCCTGGATCAGCCAGGGTACGAGGGAAACGCTTTTCGGGTCACCTTTTATGCCAGCGTCTAAAGACCCGAGACGGCGTGTGGTTTTAGTCGGTCCGATTCCGATATACCCTTGATAGTCAAGGGGAGTGGTATCCCCTTTATTTATACCACATATAATAACCATCGTGTTGTGTTCCCGCTAGTAAGTAGGGTAGCCAGAGCCCACTGTACCTCTCCTCCTCCTACCCTTTCCTAGTCCTCCCCCCTTCCCTTCAGGGTAGGCAGCGTGTGTGTGACACCCTAACTTTAAATTGCACACGTTCATAGGCCACGGTGACCGCTTCCCATCAGGTGGGCCGTGTGCTTGTCTGCCACCTACGTAGTATAAAAAAAATCCGTGGGAATATCTGCACGAGAAACAGTCAGTTGAAAATAAAAACGTATATTATTATAAATTGTTTTTTCAGATACGATTCTCCAACTATAGGAGATGACTTAGAGAATTGTATCCTCACGTCTTCTCCACCGACGTCTCTAGACAACGGCCATGGGCTCCGTCCCAACAGTGGGCATGAGCTATATTCCCGTGGGAACTATGGCAGGGGTTGTGAACCGGCGTTGTATGATGATACACAACAACGGGAAGAAGGTAAGCTTTTGTGATCTTCTATTGATGGCAATTTTTTTTAACCTAAGGTTAGGAAAAGCAAAATTATCCCTTCTGGCAACATTAGGGTCGGGTTAGTAATTAACCGTAGTTACATAGGTACTTAGGTAACCCAAGGGGGCCATCTAAGAGCTGTAAATGGTCCAAGGCCAGCAGGGTTGCGAGGGAAATACCTTATGGTTCTCGTATACCCCAGCGTCTGTAAACCCAAGACGGCGTGTAGTTTTAGTCGGTCCAAATCTGACATAACTACCTCCAGCCAGCAGGAGGGGAGTATCCGTAGGAATTTCTGCACGTAAAAATGATTAAAAGAGGTACTTAGGTAAATTTCTAATATCCCGTTTCATGGTGTTCCCACAGTCACATTCTTATAAGACTTCACCTCGCCTGATGGTAAGCTAGAGGTACAGTCTCAGGAAGGGCGAACAAACACTGATTTTAAACATATTTACTGTTAAGAGAAGGCTCTAGCAAGAGTCACACACTTCTGTCTGCTTTTATTACAGAATGCTATCTCCAATATGATAAGGCAGCAAAGTTAACGGGTTCAGCAGTTCGCGGTCAAGCGCGAGTCAAAGACGAACAATCTTGTGGACACGCGTGTAACGAAGCACCTTTCACTTGTCTGAGCTTCTCTTTCAAGTACGTATTTCATCATCATCATCATCACCATCTCGGTTTTAAGCTCCGGTTACATTCAGAGTTTCGTAATGAGAATAAGCTTAGGTCTGTCCCCACTGACTTTGGGATACCTTTGAGGTTATCATCACTGACTTGTGTAGGCGTGAAAATGTCGGTCAGGGAGACCCAGTGTCGGTTTGCAATTTGTAGTAATTTTTGAATTTGTGAAGCTGTTTGACACATTTTTTGAAATAATTCGCTGAGTTTATAAATATACATTAGATACCTACTGCTCAAACTACTGAGAAAATTATTATCTTCGCAATATTTTGAAACTCCATACAAATTTTCATTTTTACATTTGCAACTTTTTGCAATTTGCAACAAAACCATTCAGACTTCCTGCTTTTTAGGGTTTCGTAGCCAAATGGCAAATAACGGAACCCTTATAGATTCGTCATGTCTGTCTGTCTGTCTGTCTGTCCGTCCGTCTGTCCGTCCGTATGTCACAGCCACTTTTCTCCGAAACCATAAGTTCTATACTGTTGAAACTTGGTAAGTTGTAGACGAACGTATTCTGTGAACTGCATTAAGAATTTCATAAAAACAATAAATTTTGGGTTGCCCAATAATTAAAACTGAACTCATTTTTTTTTAAATTTCATATTTTAGGACATTCATTTTCTCAAGTCCATTTTTTTTCAGTAACAACGCACCTCCCAACAAAGACAACTGTCTCCTCTCCGAAATCCGTCTCTTCGACCTCCAAAGGGGGGTGGACTACGTCCATTCAGCTGACGACTGGCTGTTCGCCTTCGACCTGTTCAACGGACAGTGCTGGAGGAAGGTCCATTCACAGCACCATGAGTAAGTGTCTTTGGACTGCTTAGGTTCTACTGAGACTACTGCCTCGTCTCCGAAATCCGTCTCTTCGACCTTCAACGGGCAGTGGACTACGTGCATTCTGCCGACGACAGGCTGTTCCTGATGGGAATGTGACCTGATGGGAAGTGGTCACCATGGCCTATGGACATGTGCAAAACCAGAGGTGTCACTTTCACGCTGCCTAGTATGGCAGGGGAGTGGGGGGGGGGGGGGATTTGAGAGAGTTTGAGGGGAAAGTCTTGACTTTTTTGCTAAGCTCGATCTTATCACATAATGATGACATTTGTGTTCCAGCGACATTTCATCCGAAATACCCCATCCACTATCACTGCCTCCAGTCGAAGATCCTTACTCGTTAACAGTACCTTCAGGACCTCCTGGAATAACTGGACCCTCGGGTCCAACTGGAACTGGATATCCACCTGATCATCAGGGTAAGTAGTCTTTAGACTGTTTACTATGGAAGAAGCAAGTTAACTTCACCTGTAAGCTGGTACACCTGCTCATTGGCGGTCAAGGCTCTGGTGCAGGGTTTGGTCTGGGAGTTCAGACGGCATTTATTCCAATAAATGCCGTTAAATCCTGAGGAGGAATATGAGTAAATAGAACCCGACCTAGGAAGAAAAGTCTTGGATGTAACTGGGATCAAATCCTGGGCCTAAAAGAAGAACCTCAAATGCAACCAGTATCAATGCTAAGATGATGATAAATATGGCCTTCGATGCTGAGCTAAAAGCCAGTCAAAATAAGCACATATGGTGTCAAATAATAGTAACGGTAAATATTTATGAAAATGATTTATTTATTCGTGACGCGGTTGGGAGGGGGAGGGGGGGGGGGTGGGGTGAGGGATTGGATGGGGATATGAGATAGGGGGAGAAATAAATGATTTCATAAAATTACGATACTTCTTGGTAATATTTTCTAACTATAGAGCTAATAATAGGTAACACTTTTTATGATCATTAACATTTTTATTTATTTCAGCCCCATCTTTCAGTCCATCAGGCCCACCGAGTGGTCCGGCATACAAACCAGATTCACCCAGATTCCCACCCCGTCCAAACCTGGATTATCCAGAACCTTCTGGCCCTGGTTACAAGCCTCATTATCCACCTGAAGTCAATCCAAAACCTGGATACTCAGAGCCTTCAGGACCAGCTTTTAAACCTGGTTACCCTAAACCGAATTATAAACCTGGATATTCTGACCCGTCCGGTCCAGACTTTAAACCTGGATATGCTGTAACAAGTTACAATAAGCCTGGTTTAGCACCACCTGCCACCTATTTCATTCCTGCCGATCCCGATACAAATTTCAGACCAGGTTATCCAGCTCCATCTGGACCAGATTTTAAACCAGAATATTCAGTTCCTACTGGGCCTAGCTATAAACCAATTCCATACGATCCTACCAGACCTAATAGTAAACCAGTTTATGTAGGTCCTCCTGAATCTAATCTAAGGCCTGGATATTCCGATGATACATTTAATTTAAAACCTGGATACCCAGACCTTGACAATTTCAGACCTGGTTATCAACCTCCTGTAAAACCAGATTATCCTGCAGGACCTCCTAGTCCAAACTACAGACCTGGATATCAACCAGGTCCTGATTATAGACCTGCTTACCGACCGCCTCTACCGCAAAAACCGGCATACCGACCTGTTGAGCAAGATTACATACCAGGAAAACCGGGGTACTTACCAGACCGCAGACCTGGGTATCCTGGACCGAATAGACCGTTGTTAGATGTACCTAAACCTGGTAGACCAATTGGAAGACCTGGTTTCCCAGATAGAGAAATTACTCAACCAAGTAAGTGATTAACAATAAATATTACTTTATTTAATTGTTTAACATCTTATATATAAAATTCTCATGTCACAGTTTTCGTTCCCGTACTCCTCCGAAACGGCTTGACCGATTCTCATGAAATTTTGTGAGCATATTGAGTAGGTCTGAGAATCGGCCAACATCTACTTTTCATACTCCTAAGTGATAAGGGTTGTTCACCCTTAAAATGCAAAACATCCGTATCCGGTATTAGTCACTTTTACATTAGATCCGTATCCGGTATTAGTCATTTTTTATGTGGATTTGTAAAATAATCACCTTAATCGATAGTGCCGTTCTGAATCTATGTGCTTTTTCGGTTCAACCGAATATTTCAGTAGCTTTTTGGTCTCCATGATAGTACTGAAAATAATATTACAATATAATCCGTCTTGTTTTATTTCAGTTTTTTTTTTGTTAAATTGTTTTATCAATAATTTTATTTCACAGGATTTCTACCTACATTTTGTGTGTTTTTTCTTTCAGTTTATTTAATATTCTAGTTGTGGTTGGGTATTTTGTGTAGCTATAATATTTTTACTAATATCACAACTTCTGTTTAGAGTTTGTTTTATTTTTCATAGAACTAAAATCATATTACTTAAACTCTTTGAAAACAAACACATTCAATCATAAATTCATTTACTTACATGTTTTAATGACACTTCATCTCTGTTCATTTCATTGAACACAATTATTTTGGGTACAGGATTAATAATAATTAACATAAATTCATCGTGGCACCATTTAACTGTAGGTACATTATCAGATTCTCTTATTGAATTGGTTAATTTGTTCTATGTCTGAGTTATATAAATTGCTAGATCCCGGTTGCCATAAAAACATTTATACAGGCAGTCGTTACGGATAGTTGGAGCCCATAAAAGTCCAACCAGTCTAACTTGGAACTTCGATATCGCCATTGGTCATAATGACCATTGGTTATGGAGGTCAGATGGAAGTCGCTCCACGGAAAATATCGAAGTTCAGCCGCATCACAGTTAGACTGGAAAGCCGACCCCAACTGAGTTGGGAAAAAAGGTTCAGAGAATGATGATGACATCGATAAAACTGTTTTTTTTTTTAAAGATTTGTCCCAAGCTTTCGACACAGTTGACCATAACACAAAACTAATATAAGTCTATTATACTCCCTAGTAACCGCGTCGTGGCGACATTACACTGTGTCAGGGTTCCCTTGTCGCTCTGGAACAACTTGTGCCCAGAATCAGATCGTAGGGCATTGGGCTTGTGAACCGGAAGGTGGAGAAATTGGTAAGTTATTATTATTAATAGTTTAAATTGTTTGTTTCTTTGTAATGGATTCTTTTAACTCGATTTTTTAAAGCACTACTTATCGTCAAATTGATCTGAAATTTTGAATACTTGTATTGCAAAGAGGTAGGACACGACGGTATCTCCCGTCCAAGTAGTCCGACTGGGGTAGTACCTCCGCCCTATAGAACACCGCGGCCATAATAACCATCGTGTTGTGTTCCCGCCGGTAACTAGGTAGCCAGAGCTCACTGTACCCGTCCTCCCTTCACCCCTTCCATACCTCCCCACCCCTTCCCTTCAGGGTAGGCAGCCTTTAGTGTTGCACCCGTCCATAGGGCCACGGTGACCACTTCCCATCAGGTGGGCCGTGTGCTTGTCTGCCACCTACGTGGTATAAAAAAATTTATTATACCGGGTGCGGGCGACGGAAGTGGCATGGAGGCAGTTAAGATTATCGAAAGTTATTTTTTGTGTTGCTGTTTTTGAAAGTTTTAATTAAACAACTTTAACAATAGGAAAAGGAAAAAGGCGTGATTTGTATGTATGTATGTATGTATGTATGTATGTATGTATGTAACAATACTGTATTCATTTTCATGAGGAATTTTTGAAACTTCAGGATCTTGGGACTACTGCTGCGCTCCAACTCATAGATGTGGCTACAGCGAGGGTTTCAATAAACCATGGTAAGTTAAGCCAAGCTTACTTTGATAGCGCGTAGAATTTTTATTTAATTTTCAAATTTTTTTGGTGTACAGGTGTTACGTAGGCCCTTCAGAGGACCAATGGCGACCTTGCAGCGAGAAGTATTATCCTTACCATCAGCATAAAGTTCCTCATCCCACCCAGGGGCATCAGCAGTCACCAGGGCAGAGAGGCAAGTATTTAAATACAAGTAAAGTACAGAACCCGACTTTTTAAGGTAAAACTGGCTTGCTTCGGTTGATTTCTCTTAAAGTAGTTGAAACCATTTTAATATTTTGTTAGCAGATTTTAACTATTCTATTTATAGTTATTAAACTGACACTACCATATATTATGTAAAAAAGAGAATCGTTGACAAGACTGAAAATATATTAGCATTGGTCTGTCTTTATCTTGTATAATATATATTTATTTAAAAAAAAAAATGTTTATCCGCATTCTAGAACCCATAACACAAGCTGGTTAAACTATGCTTACTTTTGTCTAGCATTGTGTAGAATGTCGTAGAATTCTTTTTTTATGTCGGTCACGTCAATATGACTTCACCATGCCTGATGGTAAGCTAAAGGTAAAGTCACTGGAATGGGAGGTCATCACTAAAATACACTTTCCAGAACCAGACCGTCCCCAAAGACCCTGGAACAGGCCTCCAGCCTCACCAGGAGTTCAACCAGTATTCAACGATAGACCGCAAGGTCCTCCAAGACAGCCGAACTACGATAGACCCCATGGACCATATCTGTCAGAAGCTGACCGGAGATACTGGGATGCTCTTTATGCGAATGGACCTCGAGCTTACTATGATAAATTTGGGAACCCACTACCTGGTAAGTTTTTTTTTGTATACCAGTTATGTGGCAGACAAGCCAACGGCTCACCTGATGGAAAGAGGACAGTGTCTAGGACGTGTCTAGGCCTATGGACGTGTGCAACACCAAAGGCAACACACTCGGCCCTCTAGAGGGCTGCTCCGAAGCTCTTCATGTGTCACTCTGACTAGCATAGGGCACAGTGAGGGGTGGGCAGTTTCCTGGAGGTGGCTGAGAGAGTAGGTGAGTGGTTGAAACATGGCAACTGGTTGCCAAACTCAGTTGCCATGGCGGCCGAAAGGGTTTCTATGCTGACAATGCAGGAGACTTTGGCCAGGCAAATGTCTCTTGGGTCATCTTATAACACGGCGTCTGAAGATCCGAGATGGCTGTGGTTTTAGTTGGTCCAACATAACTACTCCGGGAGACGGGGAGGGGGCAGGTTTTGTCGGACTCTTACCGACTAAACCGCACGCCGTCTAAGGTCTTCTGTCGCTAGGGGACATAACTACTCCTGATGGCCAACGGAGTTGTAATCGTGGTTCCCCACGAATAGATTGAGACGAGATAGATCTTATAGTCTAGAATAACACATAGACTACTTTAAAAAAAATATTAATACTCTCGCGATTGACCACAATCTCACCTATTGGTAAGTTGGTAAGTAAGGTTATTCCTCGAATCGGTTCCCATAGGTTACGATAAATCGAACCGAACTCATACATACACTCAACAGCTAGCTAATAACACGATGTTTTCTTCCAGGGTACTCCCGAGTCCCTACAGAGGAACGTCCGCATATCAAGTACACCAATAACTACCCTCGACCTGGCAGCGGACAGTGGCAGCAGCTGCCTCAGGAGACTGAGGATAGACCACCTCCTGCATTAGGAGTACCCAGGTAAGCAGAACCTATCACTTTT